>CM057467.1:75763440-78263440 GCA_030035585.1 Dugong dugon | reverse complement strand
ACATCAGACAATCTCAGATTGAGGAACATTTTGAAAAATAACTGACATGTAATCTTAAAAAAGGCTAGCCAAAGAAAAATAAGGAACTGTCCCATATTAAAATACAATAAAGAGACATGGCAACAATACGCAACGTTTAATCATGGATTGGATTGGATCTCAAACCTGTAAACAACTGCTATTAAGGTCATTATATAGCTATATATAGAAAAAAATTGAGTATAGATTGTGGATAAGACTATAGTAGAACAACATATTTCCCTGATATTGATGACTGTTTTGTGGTTATGCAAATCAATGACTTTATTCTTAGAAAAAACATATTGAAGTATTTAGGGGTAGAGAGACCCAGTATCTCCAACTCACTCTCATATAGTTCAAAAAAAATATTATATACATACACATACATGTAAACATGCATATAGAAAGAAAAAATGATAAAGTAAGTGAGGACAAATGTAAAGAATTGATGAATTTGTATTAAGAGCTCATAGAATTTATTTTACTAGTCTTACAACTTTTCTATACCCTTGAAATTATATCAGACTAATACTTTACTTCAGATTTTATTACAGATGTATACCAGGTAGTACATTAATTAACATATTATTTTATTTTTTCAGGACTTTGTGATGTTCCTGGATTTTGTCAGCTTTTAGAGTTGTGGTATTAGTTCTTTGTTCGTTCTAAACAAGTATTTATTTTATTGTTTACTTTGCATTATTTTTCTTTCTTTTTATTGTGCTTTAAGTGAAAGATTAGCGCTCAAGTCAGTTTCTCATACAAAAATTTATACACACTTTGTTATGTGACGACAGTTACTATCCTTATAAGGTGACAGCACACTCCTCCTTTCCACCCTAGGTTTCCCGTGTCCATTCAACCAGCTACTATCCATTTCTGCTTTCTCATCTCGCCTCCAGACAGGAGCTGCCCCTTTAGTCTCCTGTATCTATTTGAACTAAGAAGCACGCTCTTCAGGAGTATCATTTTTTTGCCTTATAGTCCAGTCTAATCTTTGACTGAAGCGTTGGTTTCGGGAATGGTTTTAGTTCTGGGTTACAAGAGAGTCTGGGGGCCATGTCTTCTGGGGTTCCTCCAGTCTCAGTCAGACCATTAAGTCTGATCTTTTTACTAGAATTTGAGCTCTACACCCTACTTTTCTCCTACTCCACCAGGGATTCTCTGCTGTGTTCCCTGTTAGGGCAGTCATTGGTGGTAGCTGGGAACCATCTAGTTCTTCTGGTCGCAGGCTAATGGAGTCTCTGGTTTATGTGGCCCTTTCTGTCTCTTGGGCTAATATTTCCCTTGTGTCTTTGGTGTTCTTCATTCTCCTTTAATCCAGGTGGGTTGGGACCAATAGATGCATTTTAGACGGCTGCTCCCTAGCCTTTAAGACCCACTCACCAAAGTGGAATGCAGAACATTTTCTTAATAAACTTGGTTATGCCAATTGACTTATATGTCCCCTGAAGTCATGGTCCCCAGACCCCTGCCCCTGCTACTCTGTCCCTTAAAGTGTTTGGTTGTATTCAGGAAACTTCTTAGCTTTTGGTTTAGTCCAGTTGTGCTGACTTCCCCTGGATTGTGTGCTATCCTTCCCTTCATCTAAGATAATTCTTGTCTACTATCTAGTTAGTGAATTCCCCTCTCCCACCCTCCCGACCCTCATAACCATCAAAGATTGTTTTCTTCTGTGTTTAAACCTTTTCTTGGGTTCTCTAATACTGGTCTCATACAATATTTGTTCTTTTGCAACTAACTAGTTTCACTCAGCATAATGCCTTCCAGATTCATCCATGCTATGTTTCACGGATTCATCATTGTTCTTTATCACAGCATAGTATTCCATTGTGTGAATATACCATGATTTGTTTATCCATTCTTAAGTTAATGGGCACCTAGGTTGTTTCCATCTTTTTGCTATTGTGAACAGTGCTGCGATGAATATGGGTGTGCATATATCTATTTGTGTGATGGCTCTTACTTCTCTAGGATATATTCCAAGGAGTGGGATTGCTGGATCTTATGGTACTTCTCTTTCTAGCTTTTTAAGAAAGCACCAAATCAATTTCCAAAGTGGTTGTACCATTTTACATTCCCACCAGCAGTGTATACATGTTCCAGTCTCTCCACAATCTCTCTAATGTTTATTATTTTGTGTTTTTTGGATTAATGCTAGCCTTGTTGGAGTGAGATGGTATTTCACTGTAGTTTTGATTTGCATTTCTCTCATGGCTAATGATAGTAAGCTTTTCCTCATGTATCTGTTAGCTGCCTGAATGTCGTCTTTGGTGAAGTGCCTGTTCATATCCTTTGCCTATTTTTTAATTGGGTTTTTTGTCTTTTTGTTGTTGAAGTTTTGCAGTATCTTTTAGATTTTAGAGATTAGACCCTGATCAAATGTGTCATAGCCAAAGTTTTTTCCCTAGTCTGTAGGTTGTCTTTTGACTCTTTTGGTGAAGTCTTTTTATGAGCATAAGTGTTTGATTTTTAAGAGCTCCCAGATATCTACTTTTTCTTCTGGTGTTTGTACAGGGTTCTTTATGTTTTGTATTCTGTTTATACCATTTATTCAGGCTCCTAGCTTTGTCCCTATTTTTTCATTCATGATCTTTATATTTTTAGATTTTATATTTAGGCCTTTGATCTATTTTGAGTTAGCTTTTGTGCGTGGGGTGAAGGATGGGTCTTGTTTCTTTTTTTTTTTTTTTGCAGATGGATATACAGTTTTGCCAGCACCATTTGTTAAAGAGACCGCCTTTTCCCCCAATTAATGGACTTTGGGCCTTTGTCAAATATCAACTGCTCATAGGTGGATAAATTTATGTCTGGATTCTCAATTCTGTTCCTTTGGTCTATGTATCTGTTGTTGTACCAGTACCAAGATGTTTTGACTACAGTGGTGGCATAGTAGGTTCTAAAACCAGCTAGTGTGAGGCTTCTCACTCTGTTCTTCTTCTTCAGTAATGCTTTACTTATCTGAGGCCTCTTCCCTTTCCATATGAAGTTGGTGGTTTGTTTTTCTATCTCATTAAAACTGTCGTGGTAATTTGGATTGGGATTGCATTGTATCTGTAGATCACTTTGGGTAGAACTGACATTTTCACAATGTTGAGTCTTCCTACCCAAGAGCGAGGTATGTTTTTCCACTTATGTAGGTCTCTTTTGGTTTCTTGCGGTAGTGACTTGTAGTTTTCTTTGTATAGTTCTTTTACGTCTCATGTTAGATTTATTCCTAAGTATTTTATCTTCTTGGGGGCTATTGTAAGTGGTATTGATTTGCTGATTTCCTCTTCGAGGTTCTCTTTGTTGGTGTAAAGGAATTCAACTGATTATTGTATGTTTATCTTGTGTCCTGATACTTTGCTGAAATCTTCTATTAGTTCCAGTAGTTTTCTTGTGGATTCTTTGGGGTTTTCTGTGCATAAGATCATATCATCTGCAAATAGGGATACTTTTAATCCTTCCTGACCAATTTGATGTCTTTTATTTCTTTTTCTTGCCTAATTGCTGTGGCTAGGTCCACCAGCACAATGTCGAATAAGAGTGATGATAAAGGGCATCCTTATCTGGTTCCCATTCTCAAGGGGAACGTTTTCTTTCTCTATCCATTTAGGATTGTGTTGGCTGTTGGGTATGTATAAAAGCCCTTTATTATGTTCAGGAATTTTCCTTCTATTCCTATTTTGCTGAGAGTTTATCATGAATGTGTGTTGGACTTTGTCAAATGCCTTTTCTGCATCAACTGATAAGATCATGTGGTTTTTGTCTTTTGTTTTGTTTATGTGATGGATTACATTGATTGTTTTTGTAATATTGAATCATCCCTGCATACCTGGTATGAATCCCACTCCTTCATGGTGAATTAGTTTTTCTTGAAACGTTGTTGAATTCTATTGGCTAGAATTTTCTTGAGGATTTTTGTGTCTATGTTAATGAGGGATATTTGTCTATAATTTTCTTTTTTTGGTGTCTTTACCTGGTTTTGGTATCAGTGTTATGCTGGCTTCATAGAATGAGTTTGGGAGTATTCCAGCATTTTCTATGCTCCGAAAAACCTTTAGTAGTAGTGGTGTTAACTTTTCTCTGAAAGTTTGGTAGAATTCTCCAGTGAAGCTGTCAGGGCCAGGGCTTTTTTTTTTGGTTGGAGTTTTTAAATTACCTTTTCAATCTCTTCTTTTGTTTTGAGTTTATTTAGTTGTTCTACCTCTGTGTTAGTTTAGGTCAGTAGTGTGTTTCTAGAAATTTGTCCTTTTCCTCTAGGTTTTCAAATTTGTTAGAGTACAATTTTTCAAAGTGTTCTGTTATTCTTTTAATTTCAGTTGGGTCTGTTATGATATTGCCCACATCATTTCTTATTCAGGTTATTTGCTTCCTCTTCTGTTTTTCTTTTATCAGTTTGGCCAATGGTTTATCAATTTGTTGATCTTTTCAAAGAACCAGCTTTTGGTCTTATTAAGTCTTTCAATTGTTTTTCAATTCTATATTTCATTTAATTCTGCTCTAATTTTTATTATTTCCTTTCTTCTGGTG
The DNA here is from genome assembly GCA_030035585.1 of Dugong dugon. Lineage (NCBI taxonomy): Eukaryota > Metazoa > Chordata > Mammalia > Sirenia > Dugongidae > Dugong > Dugong dugon. The sequence continues at coordinate 78,258,904 of CM057467.1, read as the reverse complement.
CCCAAGAGCTTCTTTTGCTGATCTCTAGGATTAATGTATTGATTTTGGCCCTTTCTTCCTTTTGAATGTGTGCATTTATTGCTATAAATTGACGTCTGAATACTGCTTTTGCTGTGTCCCAAAGGTTCTGGTAGGATGTGTTTTCTTTCTCATTTGATTCTGAGAATTTCTTTATTCATCCTTAATTTCTTCTATAACCCAGTATTTTTGAATAAGGTGTTGTTCAGTTTCCGGGTATTTAATTTTTTTCCTTGCTTTTTCTGTTATTGATTTCTACTTTTATGGCTTTATGGTCAGCAAAGATGCTTTGTAATATTTCAGTGCTTTGGATTTTGTTAAGGCTTGCTTTATGGCCAAATATGTGGTCTATTCTGGAGAATGTTCCATGTGCATTGGAAAAGAACATATACTTGGATGCTGTGGGGTGGAGTGTTTGTATATGTCTATGAGATCAAGTTGGTTGATTGTGGCATTTAGATCTCGTGTGTCTTTTATTGAATTCTTTCTGGATGTTCTGTCCTTCCCCTGAGTAGTGTGTTGAAGTCTCCTACTATTATTGTGGAGCTGTCTATTTCTCTTTCCAAAGCTGTTAGAGTTTTATGTATTTTGCAGCCCTGTCGTTGGGTGCATAAATATTTATTATGAGTATGTCCTCCTGGCGTATTGACCCTTTAATCATTATACAGTGTCCTTCCTTATCCTTTGTGGTGGATTTTACTATACAGTCTATTTTGTCAGAGATTAATACTGCCACTCCTGCTCTTTTTTGAGTGTTGTTTGCTTGATATATTTTTTTAATCCTTTGGGTTTTAGTTTGTTTATGTCTTTAAGTCTAAGGTATGTCTCTTGCAGGCAGCATACAGACGGATTGTGTTTTTTTTATCCATTCTGCCACTCTCTGCCTATTTATTAGTGCATTTAGCCCATTTATATTCAGTGTAATTATTGATGGGTATGAGTTTAATTCTGTCATTTTGATGTATTTTCTTGTGTGTTGCTGACAGTTTCTTTGTTCCACTTAAGTTTCTGTGCTGAGTCATTTTTCTTTATTTTCTTTTTCATTGTTGTTGATTTTTATATTTGCTGAGTCTTTATGTTTTTCTTGTTTTTTATTTTGATGTGTAGGATTGTTAGTTTCCTTTGTGGTTACCTTAATATTTATCTCTAATTTTCTAAGTTTAAACCGATCTTTTATTTCTTTATATCGGTTTGACTTCCTCTCCATATGAAAGATCTATGACTACATTTTTTAGTCCCTCTTTTTTGTTTTAATGTTGTCATTTTTTTACATATTGGCATCTGTTTCCCTGTTTTCAGTGTTTTAGTTTTTATTTATTTTTGTGCCTTCCCTATCTGGGTTGATATCTGGTTGATCTTTCCTGTGTTCTAGTCTTGGGTTATTATCTGATGTTATTGATTTTCTTACCAGAGGACTCCCTTTAGTATTTCTTGTAATTTTGGTTTGGTGTTTGCAAATTCTCTAGACTTCTGTTTATCTGGAAATGCCCTAATTTCACCATCATATTTAAGAGACAGTCTTTTTACTTCAAGGCTTTATGTATGTCTTCCTAGTGCCTCCTTACATGAATGTTTTCTGCTGAGTAGCCACATCTTAGTCTTATTGAGTCTCCTTTGTAGATGACTTTTCATTTATCCCTAACTACTCTTAAAATTCTCTGTTTATCTATGATTTTGGCAAATTTGATTATAATATTTCTTGGTGACTTTCTTTTGAGATCTACTTTGTGTAGGGTTCGATGAGCTTCTTGGATAGATATCTTCTCATCTTTCATGATATCAGGGATGTTTTCTGCCAACAAATCTTCTACTATTCTCTTTGTATTTTCTGTTATTCCCCCCTGTTCTGGTACTCCAATCACTTGTAGGTTATTCTTCTTGATAAAGTCCCACATAATTCCTAGGGTTTCTTCATTTTAAAAAATTCTTTTATCTGAGTTTTCCTCAAATAAGTTGATGTTATGTGCTTTTATCTTTAATCCCACTAATTCTGACTTCCATTGCCTCAGTTCTGCTTCTGTGACTTTCTATTGAGTTGTCTAATTCTGAAATTTTACTGTTAATCTTTTAGATTTCTCTTTGCTGTCTCTCTATGGATTCTTGCAGCCTGTAAAATTTTTCATTATGGTCTTGTATAACCTCCTTAAGTTCCTCTATTGCTTTGTTTGTGTGTTCCTTGGCTTGTCCTTCATTTTGCATGATGTCCTTCCTGGTATCTTGAAGAATTCTGTATATTAATCTTTTGAAATCTACCTCTGGTAATTCCAAGAAATTCTCTTCCCTGAGAAATTTTTCTTGATTCTTTGTTTTGGTGGCTTGTTGAAGCCATCATGTTCTGCCTCTACATGATTTGATATTGATTTTTGTCTCTGAGACATCATTAAGTTTTTATATTTATTTATTTTATGTTTGCTTACCGTGTCCTAGCTTCTTGTTTTGTTTTGTTTTGTTTGATATGCCCAAATAGGCTGGATGTGTGAGCTAGTTTGTTTATTGGCTTCTTTAAAGCTCTCATGTCCTGTCTCCAGGTGGCTAGAGCTATTATCAGGTATGTGAGCCCAAAAGTCTGTTTAATTTTCTTGTATGGATTCAGCTCAGGTGTCCAGGTAGTTGGTCACCAAGTGTGTGGTGCAGGCTCTCACCTATAGTCCTAGATGGGCAGGCATGTATGGAGTAGGCACAGGTATCTGGCTGCAGTAGAGGGTCATGTGCTGATCCAGGAAGGGGGCTGACGGTTGCCCCTGAGTGTCTGGGTGGAAGGCTTGACCCTGTTCCCTAGAGTACATAGGCAGGTGGGTTTTGCAGCCGGACTATGGGCACCCATTGCTATTGACTATAAGGACTGGGAGTCACCACTTATTCTTGGACCCCTGTCGTGGGTGCCTCAGTGGAGTAGGTGAGGCCACCAGTCCTCAGGCCTCTGATATGGGTAGGTGAGGACCCTGCTTAATGGGCAGGGTGATGTCAAATGTCACGAATCTGCCACTCCCCCTTATAGCTGATACAGATGAGAATAGGCTTCAGGTGTATACCCGGTTGTACTATGCTAATGAGGGCCTGTGCTGTTGAAACGGGCCCACATAGGTCTATGCAGAGGTGAAAGGCGTTCAAAGTCCATAGACCCCTTAGGCCTGTGCCTAGCTAAAGGGGCTGTGCCTGCCCTGAATTCCCAGTTTAGGGGAGCTAGCAGATTATTTTTTTCTTGGTTGTTAATATGTTCCCTCTCCAAAGCCAAGAGAATGGCTCAGGGCACATGATGGGCCCTGCTTCCAGCCAAGGGAGGGCAGCAGTCACTAAAGCTGGACTGAGACTGGAGCAGTATGGGCAGGGGGCAGGTAAACGGGATAAAAGTCCTTCACAAACGGGGGTTTGTTTGATCTGCACAGTAGGTTAGATGCATGTACTTATCTTTTGCTGACTGAGCACCACTTCTCGCTGGTTCTAGAGGGTTGAGCAGACTCCCTGCCACTCGGTCTCTCCGGATGTGGAAAATGCATCCTGAGCGCCACTGCTTGCCTCACTGCATGTGCCAACCGATCCAGCCTGCAGGGTGCAGGTGCCGGCCAGGTCAGGTCTGGCAACTCTTCACTGCTTCTGAACCATGTCTCCCTCCCCCTGCTGCTCAGTCCGATTCCTCAACTTTGTCTTTGACGTTCAGGGCTCCTAGATTGTCATATATAATCAATTCACTTGCTTTTTTTGGTCTTTGTTGTAAGAGGGACCACAGGGAGCATCTGACTACTCTGCCATCTTGGCCCTGCGCCCTGCATTATTCTTAAAAAAAGCCCTTAAAATTTCATGTGCTTTAGGCCCTAGAAAACCTGGATCCATACCTAGCCACATGGTTAGAGAAGTAGAGAAAATTATGCCAGTTTATATACACACACACACATACAAGTTTAAAGACCATGATTAAAGTGATAGGAAAAAATGTAGTTCTTTACGGAATTCAAATGTCCAGGGAGGAAGTGAAATTGAGCTTCCTGAGATAAAAAATGCCTTTATATCTGTGTATTAAATACATAATTTAGTTGATATTGGTTTAAATGGGATAATATGGTTTATAATCAGAAGATTTCCTTTGACTTCCAGACTCAAGACTCTATATTTGGACATAACATATGCTCCACAAATTATACTTTTAACGAACATTTCTGTTCCTTTTGCTTTATTTCCTTTTCTGATAGCACGTATTGGCTTACTTTGGAACTCCATTGTCTATATTCCCTACCTCTTCTAATAATTTACTTCTCTTCATTTCCTTTCCACTTTGCAAATTCCCATTAAGTGTGTCTTTGTATAAATTGCTGACATTTTCACAATGTATGACAGAGTAACTAACCCCTGGTAAGCATACACCCCACATAATTTTCATTGGGCAAGAGGTATCCCCTAAAATATTCCAGCTAGTTAACTACGTACTCTAAGCATGGGCAGAATGGAAACAAGACCATTTCAGAATGAGATGCATAGCCATACATGGTTGTGATAGACTAACCTTATTTCTGTTTCTCATTGGTTTTATGATCATGAATACCATAAGACAATTTTCAGGGGAGGGGGTTTCACTGGGACAAAAAACTCTCTATCTGCCCCCTGCCTTACAGGATTCTTTCATTTTGTTCATCTAAAGATCTCTTTCTCACTTGCTCAACATACCAATAACCTGGTATGGCTGTAGTAGTTGAAACACTTGTAGCAGAGTTGTTGGTAGTATAAAGTTGGTGAATCAGTCAGGGTCCCAGCAAGAAACAAAAGGCACACACAAATGTAAGTCCAAAGAGAATTAAATGAAGTTGTTAATAATGGAGTTGTGAGTGAGGTTAAGGAGCTAAAATGTATGTTGAAACTGTAATGCATATTGGGGAAAATATAATGGTTATTCCTGAGAATAATAGCAGAAAGACTTTCTTGATAAACTCCTTGGACTGAAGGAAAAAAAATGTTACTAGAAAGCTGTAAGATCTGGAGCTGTAGAGGCAGGGCTGCCTGGCAAGTGCTATAAAAGACACATCAGTCAGAACTCTAATGTCAAAGAAGCCTAGAAGTAGAAGACAAATAACACAAACTCTCTCTCCTATTGCACTCTAATTCTCTATCAGAGTCTCCTAGGGCTGAATTAACCAGTAAGCATGGTATGCACATGCTCAAGGTAAGCAAGATATGCACGGACTTAATTGTGCTTACTTACTAACCTGAAGTGAAATTGTGCACTGCAGATCAGTAAGTAAGCACAGTTAAGTGTGTACCTTGCTTATTGACTCAATCCAAGTGAATGCCATTAGACAAAGGAGTCTGGGTCATAGAGTACATGTAGTTCAGTCCTCCAAGCTACAGATCAGTGAACAAAGGGCAGAGGAAGGATCTGGAGAGGCAAATGAAGTACGATGCAGATCCTTACAGCTATCCGTATCTTTTGAGTTCTGCTTGTCCAAGTTGAGGCATCTCTCCTAATTCTGCCTGGATCCCCATCATAGTTTGGTTTGGCACTGCTCATTTGAAAATTTTTCTATTCCTGCCTCTGCATTCCATGCTACTGGAATGATACTGGTTCAGGTAGACTGACTTCTTTGTTTTCATGTATAACTATCAGTGAGCAAGCACGACCTGTAATTCATGTCCCAATGGTTCATTTCTTTGGTTGTGTGAGTGGGTGTGTATGCATATGTATGTATTTTGTTTTTACGTTTACTTTTGTTTTTAGAGGATGGATATCAATTATTAAAGCTGGTTTTTTATCCTCTTTTATTGGTTTGGTAGAAGGTTCTCCCATGTTCTCAAATATATTTAGTTCTTTTGAATATTTTGGAGCTACTGAGAAGTTTTCTTTTCTCCTCAGATGCTTTCACAATCATTTATTTTAAAAATGTGAAAAAAGATCTCAAAGACATTTACTTACTCCTCCATCCTCACTGAAGTTCTACTATCCACTTTAGAAGAAGCTGCAGTCCGCATACTTCATGGACAAAGTCTCTAGTGTCATTTCTTTTCTAGGCCTAAACAAAGCACCTTTCGGAAACCTGCCCTTAGCTCTTTTGTCCTGAGTGCATAGACCATAGGGTTTAGGGCAGGGGGGATGATGTTGTGCAGCACAGTGAGTGGAACTGGAATCAAAGTGGCCTTATTCTCTGTCAGGTGAGTTACTGAAATCACTACAACAACAGTGTAGAAGAAGAGGATGAGGACGAGGTGGGAGCTATAGGTGCTTAAAGCCTTGGATGCAGCTTCAGCTGAGTTCAGTCTAAGTACAGAGTGCAGGATCAAAGTATATGAAAATATTATAAGACTTAGGTCACTCCCCATGCCAAGCCATGCCAGAACTAACCAACAAATGCTATTTGGCCTCCTGTCATCACAAACCAAGCTTGTGACCCCAAGGTTGGAGCACAGGCAATGGTCAATCTCATTCCTGGAGCAATAATTACGCTGGGCTGCAAGCACAGGCACTGGAACAATGAACAAGCCATTTCTAAGCACCATGAACAGGGTGGCTTTTATGATTAAGGCATTGGTGACAATTGATGGGTAGTGGAAAGGAAGACAAACAGCTACATATCTATCAAAAGCCATGCAGAGGAAGATACCAGACTCCATGCCGACAAAGCAGTGAATGGCATAAATCTGAGCAAAACATTTAGGGAGGCTAATGACCTTGGCATTAAACCAAAAGATGGTCAGTATCTTGGGCATAATGGTGGTGGCCAGACCAGTGTCCGCAACAGAGAGGATGCCTAGGAAATAGTACGTAGGTTGCTGCAGAGTAGAGTCCTGGCAGATGGTGATGAGGATGAGTGTATTAGCACCAATTGCTGAGAGGTAGAGTAGTGCCGAGGGCAAGGAGAGCCAATGTTGTCAGCTGTGAATGTCTGGGAATCCCATCAGGATGAACTCAGAGACTTGGAACTTGGAGCTGTTGGAGAATTTGAGAGTTGCAGACATATTTTCCTAGGAAAAAAATTCTTTTCAGTTGCTGCTTGTGAACATAAACATCATCAGATATCATTTGAAAACTGTCTCCACTTAGTGTAATGTGGTTCTATAAAAAAAATGAATTCTGTAGTCCATTTCTCATAATAATTTAAGATAGTTCAAGGAAGTTCTAGGATTTTATTAGTAGAAGGTAAAAGTAGTAATTATCAAAGTTTACAACGCAGGGAAATTTCAGCAGGAATTTCAAATCTCTATTTGTATCATTCTCAGTTATTACAGGTCAGTGCCATGACATAAATATGATTCTATTTTTTTTCCCTAAGCCTTTCTTCAGTCCTTTGAGAAATACTGTGGAGTCCTTTGGATATTTGTTTTCTTCATATTTGTCTCAATCTTGCTTGACTCAGATTTTTATTAACTAATGATATCTAGATTTTTAAAATCCAGTATTACTGGAGATTAACTTTTGTAGCTGCACCATTCCAAGTTGATATAGAAGTCCATTCATGTTTTATTTAGGTTTCCAAAACTTTGATATCATAGCCTTTTAAAGAGTTGCAAACATGAAGCTTGTTGCAGATTAGCAAAGGGATATTTTTCTTTAATATTCTTCTTTGTGTGGACTTCTAGGAAGTCTCAAAGGAATAGCTTGAAAGGAACTAAGATCCTGGCTGAATTTATAAATTTAAGGACTTATGTATTAGATATGCACCTTAGGAAGTTTTATTTTTATTTTTCCTGGTTGAATCTGAGAGAGCCTCGAAGATATATAGATACAGAATCTAGGTACAAGTAATACATCCCTTTTTATTTTATTTAAAAAAACTATTTTGCATAATTTTGAAGTAACCACCATGGCATGATCAGAATCACGTTCAAAAGTAGACTCATCATCTTGCCTCAAACTCTATTGGTTTTCATATCTTTTTTTTATCTTGTATAAAGGCCCAACCAGCCACTCCTCCAGCCAGTCCTGACACCAGCAAACCGACCAGTTCTTTCCTCACCCCTCATAAACAATTGCTTCCTTAGCCTCAGAGGCCCAGAGTGGTGCAAGTGATTAAGCACTTGACTGCTAACAAAAGGTTGGTGGTTTGAACCCACCCAGAAGTGCCTCAGAAGAAAGCCTTGGCGATCTACTTCCAAAAGGTCACAGCCTTGAAAACCTTAGGGAGCGCAGTTCTACTCTGCACACATGGGGCCACAATGAGTCAGAGTTAACTCAGTGCAGCTTGTTTGACTTTGGTCTTTGGTTTTCCTTAGTCTGTTGATTTCTTTCGTTTACTTCATTCTCACACTCTCCTCTTCAGTACTACTGCTTCTGATGAAATTCTAACCTTTAATGTCTCTAATCTTGCCTGGTATACTTGTCTCTCATTTCCCCATGGGTCTCTCTTTTTGCCAGCCGTCTGATTATTCTAAACCTGTCACTTCCTGGCTTAAAAGGCATTCATTTCTTCATACTTTCCTTCAAATAAAGTGCAAACTCCCTTTTACCATCTAAGGCACTCTCAGGTATGGTAGAAACCCATTATCACCTCTTGCTAGAAACTTCCTTGCATTCTACACTTTAGGTACACGTAATTCTTGCTATTTGCAAAAGTTATTGATTTTTTTTATGCATTTCTTTGTCAATATTTTTGCCATGGTGGAAGTTATTAAGGTTTATGAGCAAGAAAAAATAAAAAATAAAAAAGACTGGAAAGTATGTGCCAAAGTTTTTAAATGATAAGTTAAAAAGTATGATTATTATCAATTTTAATTATATTTGTCATGGGCTTATCTTTGGTACAATTACTTTTAAATAGACATTTAAAAAATCAAGAAAAGGTGAAATCCTCCTGTAACATAACCAATAAGACTCTTATTAACAACCAGATATATTTCCTTTTGGATAGTTTTTGCCGCCTCTGTGTTTGAATAATGATGGGGGTGAATTGTCCTTCTTTAATGATGGATATAATCTGAGGGAAAATAAGATCATCTAAATATATCCATAGCAAAATTTATTGAATGACTGGCATGGTCTTGGAGATGAAACTGGTGCTACTCTGGGCATTTAGATGAGTTCTGAAGGAGTTAGGCACGATAGTTCCATCTTGAAAGCTTAGAAATATGTAACCCGTTTTACTGCACAAGTCCTGGTATTTTTCCCAAACCCTCACTAATTTCTACGTATCTTCATATCAAGCACACAGCCTTATATCTTTGATGTTTTCTCCATTTTCTTTTAAATGTTATTCCTGGATTGATATTTGTGTGATACTGTTAAGAGGACAAATTGGTTTGAGTTCACAGAATGAAAATATTTGTTTTTATTATTTTTTAATAATTAGGCAGTTAATATATTAATCTTGGAGAAAACCCAACAGAGTTAAATAGCCAATGATCAGGTGCTTTATAGACTGGGTAACTTCTAGAGTGCCATATGACCCTGGTAAGTTCTAACGCTAGCTCCAACTTCTTTGCAAGGGCTCTCCAAGCCTGTATACCCTAGTATGGCGGAGGGTAGGGTCAATCTTTCTTGCAGGATGTTACCAAAACAACATTAGGACAAATTTAGGATGAACCATCGAATGCTCTGTGATTTAGCCAATGTGACTGTGCCAAGATTTTAGTACTTACTGTGCTTATGAGCAGAGACCCACAGTTTGAGGTCCTGGCAATGGCAGGGCTTTCTTACTAGACAAAGACAAAACTTCCTGAGAAAGGGGCTTTCACATGCAGTGAAGATGTGAAGAGGTGTTCTCAGCTGGAACAGGGCACAGAAATTATGAGCTTCTAGAATTTATGAGGTATAGTAAACAGCTCAGTGACCTAAAGATAATAGACCTCGTTCAGAGACCTGAAGACAGAAAGGCCCACAGAGAGCGCTCAATGTTCAGGATGCCAGATCCCAAAAGGTTAGAACCGAGATTTGTTTATAAGCATGTTGTCTATACAGAGTCCCTGCGTGGTGCAAACAGCAAATGTATTCAGCTGCTAACCAAAAAGTTGGAGGTTCAAGTTCACCCAGTGGTGCCTTGGAAGAAAGGCCTGGCAATCTACTTCTGAAAAATCATCCATTGAAAACCCTATGGAGCACAGCTCTACTCTGACATACATGGGATCTCCATGAGTCAGTTCACTCAAAGGCAACCGGATGTTTCCTATTATATAACCTAAGAACTTACATAAGCAGAAAAAATGTATTTATGAAACCCAGATGGGTGTATAATGTGTGAGCAATTTTATTACAGTGTTTGAATTGTTTATTAGTAGAAAATGTAGAGGATTCTAAATTCTGTAGTTAAGAGATTTCTTTAAATATTCTTAAAGGAGAAAGTATTCATTCATTTAAAATAGATATTGAGCTCCTATTGTGGGTATAAAATGATAAGTAGAACAGTCATGGTCCCTGTCCTCACAGAAATTATAGTCTCCTGGCGGAGGTGGGGTGTGTGTGTGTGTGTGTGTGTGTGTGTGTGTGTGTGTGTGTGTGTGTGTGTGTGTGTGCTTGTGCATGTGTGTATATGTGTGAAATACTAAATAAATCATCAAGCAAACACATACTATGGACTGGGAAAAGTGCTTTAAAGATAAGAGAGCAAAAATAAATTGGGAGAATTGATTTAGGATTGATAACAGAGGAGGATTTCCTAAAGAAATGTCAGTGTATGCTGAAGTCAAATGTTTGAGTAGGAGTTAAATATGGTGTGTGGGGAACAGTTCAGGATTCTATGAATTTGCAGATGCTGAAGTGAGAGGGATTGTGGCATACTGAAGGTAATACAAGAGGAAAAGTGTGGTTATTGTTCCCACGATGCGGTGGAACTGTGGAGGTAACAAGGGCCATAAGCAAATTTATGCTAAATAATAAGGGATCACGGAAAGGTTTTAAGAAGAATTAACATAGAAGTCATGTGAAGACCAGATTAAATGTGGTAGGAAATAAGAGTAAATCAGATATGCAACTACTGTGGTACTTCAAGGGAGAGAAGACTATATCTTGAAATAAGGTAGTGACAGTGAAGACGAAGAGAAGTAGATGGATTTAGGAGGTAGGTTCCATTCGTTTACTCATTCATCCATTTATTTATAAGAAAAAGAGTGCCCAGTTGTTCTTAATTCCTCAATTCTAGTCAACCCCATGTGGTGGAAAGTTCTTAACTGTATCTGTGAAACTGGGATTGGAAACTGGTTGTTGTACATACAGGTCTTCTGTTCTCTAGGAAGAATAGCTTCAGACAATTGATCTAATACATTCCATTAACAAATGAACACTTTTAATTTTGAATTTATTGATGATACTCATTGTTTGTCATCCTCTCAGTATGCCACTTCCTTCTGTTAGGTGGAGGGAACACAAAATCCCCTCTTGGAAATTCCAAATCATCAAAGAGTATCAGTCCTAAGGCCAGGAAACCAAGGGTCAAATTTTAAAGCTTCCAGTATCAGGAATATAAATATTTTGATGGAGATAATTCACATAGATGAGGATAAACAGTTTGCAAATAATTAGAATTCAATAAAGTATACTGAATACTGTCTATTTTTAAAAGGAAACACAACCGTAACATTGTTTTATAGGAAGATTTTCAGTGCATGGGCTGGCATTAACTCTAAATATTCATGTTAATCCTCAAATTAAGTTATTCTCAACATATTGTTAAAATTATATACAATTCTGCACACTACATTTCATCAACTGAATTACTATTTTACACTCCATATTGACCCTCTTGCTAGCACACAAGCCTTACAACCTCACCTCTGGAATAATTCTGTACTCTGCATTGTGTTTTCCCATGCTCATAGTGTGGAGCACTGCTGGAGAAAATATCCAAACATGCAGATTTGTAAGCACTATTTGTTCATAATTTATCAGTTTCACAGATACAGATAAGAACTCTCCACCACATGGAGTTAATTAAAATTGAGGGACCAGGAACAACTGGGTCCTCTTTTTCTTATAAATAGATTAATGAATAAATGAATGTACAGGCATACCTCATTTTATTGCACTTTGTTTTATTGCGCTTCACAGATATTGCAGTTTTTTTACAAATTGAAGGCTTGTGGCAACCCTGCAAAGAGTAAGTCTATTGGAGCCATTTTTCCAACAACATGTGCTCACTTTATATCTCTGTGTCACATTTTGGTAATTCTCACAAGATTTAAAATTTTTTCATTATTATTATATCTGTTACTGTGATCTGTGATCAGTGATCTTTGCTGTTACTATTGTAATTGTTTTGGGAGCCATGAACCGTGCTCATATAAGACAGCTAACTTAATGTGTGTGTTCTGACTACTCCACTGACCAACCATTCCTCTGTCTCTCTTCCTCTCCATGGGCCTCCCTATTTCTTCAGACAAGACAATATTGAAGTTAGGCCAATCAATAACCCTGCAATGGCCTCTAAGTGTTCAGGTGAAAGGAAGAGTCGCAAGTCTCTCACTTTAAATCAAAAGCTAGAAATAATTAAGCTTTGTGAGGAAGGCATGTCAAGAGCTGAGACAGGCTGAAAGCTAGGCCTCTTGTACCAAACAGTTAGCCAAGTTGCAAATGCAAAGGAAAAGTTTTTGAAGGAAATTAAAAGTGCTACTCCAGTGAACATACAAATGATAAAGAAGCAAAACAGCCTTACTGCTGATATGGGGAAAGTTTTAGAGGTCTAGATAGAAGATCAAACTAGGCACAACATTCCCTTGAGCCAAAGCTTATCCAGAGCAAGGCCCTAACTCTCTTCAATTCCATGAAGGCTGAAAGAGGTGAGGAAGTTGCAGGAGAAATATTTCAATCTAGCAGAGATTGGTTCATGAGGTTTAAGGAAGGAAGTTGGCTCCATAACATAAAAGTGTAAGGTGAAGCAGCAAGTGCTGATGTAAATCTAGCTAAGATAATTGATGAAGGAGGCTACACTAAACAACCGATTTTTGATGTAGATGGAACAACCTTATATTGGAAGAAGATGCCATCCAGGACTTTCATAGCTAGAGAGAAGTCAATACCTGGCTTCAAAGGACAGGCTGACTCTCTTGTTAGCAGCTAATACAGCTGGTGATTTGAAACTGAAGCCACTGCTCATTTACCATTCTGAAAATCCTAGGACCCTTAAAAATTATGCTAAATCTACTCTGCCTGTGCTTTATAAATGGAACAACAAAATTGAATGACAGCACATCTGTTTACAACATGGTTTATTGAATATTTTAAGCCCACTATTGAGAACTACTGCTCAGAAAAACATTCCTTTCAAGATATTACTGCTCTTTGACAATGCACCTGGTCACCAAAGAGCTCTGATGGAGATATACAAGGAGATTAATGTTTTTTTTTTTCATGCCTGTTAGCACAACATCCATTCTGCAGCCCATGGATCAAGGAGTAATTTCGACTGTCAGGTCTTATTATTTAAAAAATACATTTCGTAAGGTGATAGCTGCCATAGATAGTGATTCCTGTGATGGATCTGAGCAAAGTAAATTGAAAACTTTCTGGAAAGAAGTTACCATCCTAGATGCCATTAAGAATATTTGTCATTCATGGGGTCAAAATATCAACATTAACAGGAGTTTGGAAGAAGTTGACTCCAACCCTCATGGATGACTTTAAGGGGCTCAAGACTTCAGAGGAGGAAGTAACTGCAGATGTGGTGGAAATAGCAAGAGAACTGGAATTAGAAGTGGAGCCTGAGGATGTGACTAAATTGCTGCAGTCTCATGATAAAATTTCTATGAATAACGAGTTGCTTCTTATAGGTGTATTAAGAAAGTGGTTTCTTGAGATGAAATCTATTCCTGGTGAAGATACTGTGAACATTATTGAAATGACAATAAAGGATTTAGAGTATTGCATAAACTTAGTTAATAAAGCAGTAGCAGGATTTGAGTGGATTGACTTTAATTTTGAAAGAAGTTCTACTGTGCGTAAAATGCTATCAAACTGCATATATCCTAGAGAAATAAGAGTTGTCACTCGAATAGACATATGCACACCTATGTTCATGGCAGCAATGTTCACAATAGCAAAACGATGGAAACAACCTAGATGCCCATCAACAGATGAATGGATAAACAAACTATGGTACATACACACAATGGAGTACTATGCAACGAGAAAGAACAACAATGAATATGTGAACCATCTCATAACATGATGAAACTGGAGGATATTATGCTGAGTGAAATAAGTCAATCACAAAAGGACAAATATTGTATGAGACCTCTATTGTAAAAACCCATGAAAAAGTTCACACACAAAATGTAACAATCTTTGTTGGTTACCAGGGATGGGAGGGGTGGGGGGGAAATACTAAATAGGCATTAGATAAGTGGTATCTTAGGTGAAGGGTGAGACAGTACACAATACAGGGGAAACTAGCACAACTTGTACAAGGAAAAGTCATGGAAGCCCTATAGACACATCCAAACTCCCTGAGGGACTGAAGTGCTGGGCAGAGGGCTGTGGGGACCATGGTCTCGGGGAACATCTAGCTCAATTGGCACAACACAGTTTATAAAGACAATGTTCTACATTCTACCTTGATGAGCAGTGTCTGGGGTCTTAAAAGCCTGTGAGCGGCCATCTAAGATACTCCACTGGTCTCATCCCTTCAGGAGCAAGAGAGAATGAAGAGAACAGGATACAAGGAAAAGATTAGTATGAAGGACTAATGGACCACAGCTACCAAGGCCTCCACCGGACTGAGTCCAGTACAGCTAGATGGTGCCCAACTACCACCACTGACTGCTCTGACCAGGATCACAACAGAGGGTTCTGGACAGAGCTGGAGAAGGGTGTAGAACATAATTCTAACTCACAAAAAGAAGATCAGATTTACTGGCCTAAAGGAGACTGGAGAAACCCCGAGAGTATGGCCCCCAGACACCCTTTTAGCTCAGTGGTGAAGTTACCTCCGAGGTTCACCATTCAGCTTGGGAGTGGACAGGCCTGTAAAACCAAATGGGACTAATGAGGTACAGTAGTCCAGTGACAAGGGTCAGAAGGCAGAAGGGGACAAGGAAGCTGGTGATAGGGAACCCAAGGTTGAGTAAGGATATTGTTGATGTATTGTGAGATTGTTAACTGTTGTCATAGGGCAACATGTGTAGTAACTGTTAAATGAGAAACTATTTTGTTCTGTAAGCCTTCGTTTTAAGTGAGAATAGCAGCACAATTGGAAGAGCGTAGTCGATGTCACTGAACTGTGCATGTAGAAATTTTTGAAATGGTGTATCCTTGGCTATGTGTATTTTCACCAAAAAAAAAGGTTGAGAAGTTAGAGGGTTGACATGTTGTGGGGTTGTTAACCAATGTCATGAAACAATATGTGTACTACTGTTTCATGAGAAACTATTTGTTCTGTAAGCCTTCACCTGAAGTACAATAAAAAATAAATAAATAAATAAATAAAATTGTAAATGATAAAATTAAATAAAAGCTTTCTCAGAAAAAAAAAAATGGTCAAACTGCATCACAAGCTACAGAGAAATATTTCATGAAAGGAAGAGTCAACTGATACAGCAAATTTCATTGTTATCTCATTTTAAGAAGTTGCCACAGCCACCCTGACCTTAGAAACCATCACCCTGATCAGTCAGCTGCCATCAACATTGAGGCAAGACCCTCCACCAGCAAAAATATTATATCTCATGGAAGGCTCAGGTAATGGTTAGCATTTTTTAGCAATAAAGTATTTTTAATTAAATTATGTATTTTTTTAGACATAATGCTGTTGTATACTTAATAGACTACAGCATAGTGTAAACATAACTTTTATATGCACTGGGAAACCAAAAAATTTTTGTGACTTGCTTTATTGTGATGTTCACTTTATTGCAGTGGTCTGGAATCAAATCCACACTATCTCTGAGGTATGCTTGTATAAGACTTTTCCCATTCTGACTGATTTAGGTAAAGACTATCCTTCATAGGCTCGTGAGATAGGGGGTCAATGAGTTCTGTCTGGAAGGCCCTTTCAGATGTCTGAACGTATAAGAATATTTAGGAATTGCTTTTCTTGTTGTCTCAGGTAGGGGGCATGGGAAGGGTGTGGGGAGTGAGGCAGCCAACACCATTTGGACTTAGGTTGGCTCTCTAGAGGTTGAGGACAGAAATATAGCTCTGGGATGAATAGACCAAGTTTAGAAATTAAGAGTTATTCTGTATCCCCGCTGTGCCTTCGTTCATAAAAGTCCTATTGCTCTGCACTAAAGGTTTCTAGGTTTCAAGCCTTTGCTTTGCCACTAGCTAATATTGTGGGTATTGTTATGCCCCTTCTCTCTTCTTGGCTTCAATCTCTTCTAGTGAAAAAATACAGGGTTCGTGCAAAATTATAAAATTTTTTTGCAGCTCTGATTTCTTTAACTGATGCTTGCAGATAGTCAGACAGCAGCTATAGCAGCTGTGTTAGCTTAGAAATCTATGCCTGGAGTATGCGCAGAGGACAAGAAGTGAAGATAGTCCCTCTGGCTACCCAGAGGCTCTTCTAAACTGGGTGCAGGGCAGAAACTCTTCAGGGCATAGTTGGTTGTTTTCAATGCCTGAGAACTATCGAGGTTGGAAGAATCTTCCCATGTTCACATTTCCTTATTGGAAAGAAAGAATACTGAACCTCCTTGACCTCTTTTGTGATTTATCATTCTTGGAAATTCTAGAAAGTTCTGCAGAGGACATCATGCCCCCATTAAAACCTCTTTCCAGTCTGAAATACTGAGGATTTCCTAAACTTGAAAAGCTTCTTTTCTTTTGGACTAAACTCCTTCTATGCTTCTGGATCTTTCAGATGTCTTGACCCCTTTTCCCTGCCCCTTCTGAAACACCCTGACAACCTTTCCCGAATTTTCTTGGTCTTAACTCCATATACCACAGGGTTAAGAGCAGGTGGGAAGAGCAGATAGACATTGGCCAAAAGAATGTGAATATGAAGTGGAACATGATGGCCAAAGCAGTGGGTAAAAAAGGAGAAGAGAGCTGGTGTGTAAGAGATAAGGATGACACACACATGGGAACCATAGGTCCCTAGGGCCTTGGACTGAGCTTCATAGGAAGAGAGGCGAAGGACAGCTCCTGCAATGAAGGCATAGAAGAGACCAATGAAGAACAAGTCAACCCCAATGACCAGCAGTGCTGCGGTCAGCCCATACACTCGGTTTGGCCTGGTGTCTCCACAGGCCAGCTTCACCACAGCCATGTGCTCACAGTATGTGTGTGGGATCACATGGCTTTGGCAAAAGCTCAAACGCCCAATGAGGAAGGGACATGGGAGCATGAGCAGGGAGCCCCGCACCATTGTTACCACCCCTATGCAGGCAATGATGGTGTCAGTGAGAATAGTGGCATAATAAAGTGGATGGCAGATGGCCACATAGCGGTCAAAGGCCATGGCCAGCAGCACAGTGGACTCCATCATGCAGAAGGCATGAATGAAAAACATTTGTGCCAGGCAGGCGGAGGCAGAGATACATCCTGCTCCACACCAGAGGACTGCAAGTAGCTTGGGAACAGTGGAGAAGGAGGCAGCCAAGTCAATGGTCGAGAACATACAGAGGAAAAGATACACTGGCTTGTGCAGGGCTGGTTCAGTGGCAACAACAACCAGGATGGTTATGTTGCCCACAATTGTGGCTGTGCCCAGGCAACACACAGGGAGTGAGAGCCACAGATGGAACTGTTCCAGACCTGGAATGCCCAGGAGAAAGAAGACAGAAGGATCCAGGCAAGTGTGATTAGGAGACTCCATGGTCTAGCCAAGAGTGCTGGGCCTCTTTATCAGTCAGAAACCCCCACACAGTGTCATACTACCTGGAGAGACACAGAACGGAGATATGAGTTAGGCTAAAGAAACAGTTACTAGCTATATAATGTTAGGCAGTCTTCATCATCTATAAAATGGGAATAATAATGGTACCTATTCCCGAGAGTAAGGAGCTCTGGTGGTACAGTGCTCAGCTGCTAACTGAAAGTCTGGAGGTTTGAACTCACCCAGTGGCTCTGCGGGAGAAAGACCTGGCAATCTTCTTCCATAAAAAATTACAGCCGAGAAAACCCTGAGACAGTGCTACTCTGTCACATGGGGTTGCTATGAGTCGGAATTGATTCAAAAGCACCCAACAATAACAATCTCCTAGAGCTGTTGAGAGGATCAAGTGGATTAATATCTGTAAAAGATTTTGCATAGTACCTGACACATAATGCTTGTTAAATAAATAAATGTGAGGAAGTGTGTAAATAATCACTTAAATAAGCTAGAATTGTCTCCTGGCTAAGGCTTATTTTCCTCAAAGAAAGAGACCAACACCATTTGTTTTATTCTTTCCTGGAATATACCTGAACACACACACATACTTTTATGGAGTATGGTAAAAGGGAAGAGATTAGGTGGGGCCATCACTCCAGAACATAAACTTCAAACAGAGTTCACTGGATGAAGCTGGATGTAGTTGTTCTTGTCTTTCCACTTGGAATGGGTTCTGGTTTGGGGGTCAGTGCTTGGTAGTTATTCCTGACCTTAATACTACCTTAGTAGCTTCTATACCTTTTACTAATCAACAGATATTTTCATATATCCTTGCTCAACCCTCATCCAAAACAGCTTAAGATGCGTTTCATCTCACACATCCAGTTACCCTTCCCCAAGATGTTGATGTGTCACCTCTTTTGGACTTTGTTCTATCTTTGAAACAGAAAATTCCATCCTTTCCCAAACCACTTCTGGGTCAATCATTCATTCGCTTTCTATCTCTGGTGCTTGATGATTTCAAAGAAAGGATGTAGCCAAATCCTTCTCCATCTTACGCTTCCGTAACATCAAGAAGTGATTTTATAGGTCTACCTTGATTCATTCCTGGACAGTGATGAATCATTTGTGGAGTTATCTTTATTCTTCCTTCTCATTTATCCCTCCTTTCCCATACCTACAGCTCCTAAGTGGACATAGGCCACAACAAAGAGTATTTAAGTAAAAGGAATTATGCAGAGCCTATGAACTGTGATGGGGTAGAATAAAAGCTGAGAAATCATTTTAGCTGGAAGTTTTCATAATGAGAATGATAACTTCACTGCTGAGAAGTTCGTATCCCTGTATTCAACCATATTTAATGCACACCTTCTTTGTAGCTAGCTCTATTCTAGTTGTAATGAGCAGTACAAAATGGCCACTGATTCCAGAAAACGTGGAAAGTAGAAAATAGTTATTAAAGAAGAATCAATTCCTTGCCACAGCTCTTTCTCCCTCTAGATGTGTATATGACATTTGGGGAGAGACATAAATTCTCCTATTCCTTACTGGACCAGACACCCTGTCTATAATCACTGGGGAAAAAAAAAAAAGAACAAGTCCCTCCATTTTTGGACCACACAGACGTTCCTTCCTTTTCATGTAGCTGTGCTTAAAACACTAAACAATACTGTTGTTGTTGCTGTTAGGTGCCTTCAAGTCTGTTCTGACTCATAGCGAAACACTGCCTGGTCCTCCTCCATCCTCACAATCCTTGCTATGTTTGAGCCTATCATTGCAGCCACTGTGTCAGTCCTTCTCGTCGAGGTCATCCTCTTTTTCGTTAACCCTCTACTTTACCAAGCATGATGTCCTTCTCCAGAGACTGTACTAGACAGTCCAAATATGTTACTAAATTGAATTATTGTTGTTGCTTTCACAGACATGGGGACTAACAGAAGGAGAGGAGCTTGGTTAAAAGTGCTATTCTAATCACAGCTCAGGATCAATAAACTGCATGATCTCTAGAGAAGAGAGGGATAAATGTGGCTTGTATCTGTGCATATGAAGGGTCTTTTTAGAAACACTGCTCTGTTAGCTTATACAGGGGAGGACAAAAACAACAAAAATCTAGGATTCCAATCAATTGACCTAGAATATTATCTTCTCTAAGGACAATCACATCAAGATGAAAATTTGTATTTGACCAACAAGACTTGGGGAATTTAACCATGACCATTATAGATGTCACTTGAGCTCTCTAGACTTCCACCTAATATATAGGAAACAGCACACTCCAAATTTTATGCTTGGTCTTGCATATTCTTTGATGAAGAAGGCTATTTTAAAGGCAATAGGTTCTGGCACTTTTAGAGCATCAATTTGTGGTGATAAAACAAGTGTAGTTTACTAGAACCAAAAATTGGGAAAAAACTTTATATTTACTACTTGGTGGTGGTCAAGTAGAAGTCCAGTGAAAAAGAGGAAGACCCTCAACAAGATGGATTGACACGGGGCTGTAATCATAGGCTCAAACATAGCAACAATTGTGAGGATGGTCGTGCAGAGTTCCGTTCTGTTGTACATAGGGTTGCTATGAGTTGGAACCAACTCAATGACACCTAACAATAACAACAACAACTTCCTGGTTGAAGTGTTACCTGGACTAATTTTCTTCTAGAATCGTAAAGTTTCTTGATCTGCAAATGGAAATAATAATACTCTTCCAGATTCGAAGAATTTAAAGAAAAGTTTCTAGTACAGTTTTTGGTTTATAGAAGATGCTCAATAAATGTCATTTACTGTTATCATTATCATGATTTTAATAGAAGATAATTTAATGTCTCATACAGAATTGTCACTGCAATTTGCTTAACAATTAGAATCTAATCTTAGTTTAACATCTATATGATCAATAACTAGTTTCCACTCAATGTAATTTGTTCCACTACAGGACCAAATGGATAAAATGAATGTTCTTTATACATATATTTTTTTTTTCTGTATGTCCTCAGGGTCACATGACAATCATTTGGAGATTTGAAAACAGCTCCCCTGGCTGCTCTCAACCAAATTAGATGCACCACCTCTGGTTTTTATGACCTATGTTTGCTCACTGAAATAATGTGGATTATTGTTCTGTTGAGTGGCTCAACACAGACAATGGAGCTGGAGTCAGAAGCAAAAGCAGGAAAGTCCCTCGCATTAAACAACTCCATCCTCCCCCACACATTTTAAGCTTATGTCAGACCTGCCTACGTTTTTCAGTCTTCTCACAAATTCCCTTACCCATAGCCAGGGGGTTTAGCTTATTGATTCTCTCTGAGGTAACACCTTGCTCTTTAGGTCTCTGACTCTATGTTTTATGACATTTTTCCTTTGGGAACTGGACTGAGCACAGATTATCCCATATTACTTGGCTAGCTTAGCCTCTAATTTTCTTTTTTGTTAAGTGAAAATTACTTGCAATTTCTATAGTAATTTGTTCCTAAGCAACCTAACCTGTACACACACCAACCCCCTTCACAGGGCCATACACTCTTATCCTGTCACTCATTCCCACCACCATCTCACTCCACTACAAGAATGAGTCTGCCATCTCACACCATTCCTTATATAAAAATAACTCCTTGAAAAATAGTTGTGACAAGTGTCACATCTCTATTTGAACCTGTCCCTTTGACTCAATCTCTAACTGATTTTATTGTGACATTAAAACCAATGCCCTCAGAAAGATTGAAGCTCCAGCACCATAATTTGGAGAAGGAGTAGGGATGGAGAAGACTTTGTTTCCTGATCCTGCACCAAAAATCAAAGGCTCTAACTCGCTCTACAAAGGGAGAGCGGGGTTTGGGCTACCTCTGCCCATTGGGAGAGCACTGGACCATGAAAGAGCTCAAGGTATTCAAGAAGCTTCTGTTGATTCCTCCTACCCAGTTTCCCACTATTGGTCTCTGCAGTGTCTATCTGTCTCACCAGGGACACAAATTTCTTTTAGGTATTTTGTGCGTATGTCTTTGTTGTTAGTAATTTCAGGAATATCATAATAAATGCCTCAACATTTCTTTGCATTGCCTCTCATTTCCCTGATATGATTGACATGTCACTTGCTTTTGCGTTTATTGGTAGCTCCCCACTGAGCTCTTCTTTTCAACCACTTACCCTAATGCCAAACTAAAACTCTTGTGTTAGGAGGACTGCTAACTAAAACTCCAAATCAGACTACTCAGAAATTTATTCAGTGAAATTTCCTTTCCTGGCCTCTAAGTCTCATCCTCCCAGCTTAACAGTAGCCTTCCCACCCCTAGTTTCACAGATACACTTCTCTTAAAGACTACCAAATGCCTGTTTCAGAGACTTCCCATAGCCCAAACTCACATGACTCCAGGATTGCAGAAATGAGAAAGCACATAATTGTGAAAGCATCCTCAGAAGATTGTGAGTCTTGCATTACTAGTCTCTGCCCACTCTCAACTACCTGAACATTAAGCCAATAAATAGGCTGTTATACAGATGAAGCCTATCTCGCAGTCCCTCTTGGGAGTTTGATGGGTTCTACGGGGTTTAAGGCTAGGGTCATCTAGCTTTAAACATCTCCCCCTAGGGAGTTTCTGTGTTCCCTAGGAAACTGGGCATCCAAGCTCGTCTCTTCTGGTTGACCAAATAACAAGATAGAGGATGTATGTGTGTGTGTGTGTGTATTAGATATAGCTATAATAAGGAAATATATATTCTACATATTTATATATATAGAATTTAAAGACAATGAGGGTAAGCTGGAGATCCTAACGTTTTGGAGCCACCAAGACACAAATGCGTAGGTCCTGATCTATGTTTCTCCCTGTTTCCAGTGCAACTCCTTTTCTCGAAGATTCCACAATATGAATTCCCTTTAATTCCCCTACGTGGTAATCCCTGGCAAGTTCTGCTATTCCCAGTTCCTAGGAATCTTCTACCATAAAGTGTTTACTGCAAATGTCCGCAGACTGATCATTTTTACTTAGCTGTTGCATGACTGACTTTGTAAGATGCCTTTCCATTTACTCAAAAAATATGTATTACCTGTGCAAGATGTACCAGGATGGTAATAGAACTCAATAGAAAATTGTACCCATATGTAAGGTCTAGGAAACTTGACTTGCTAAAGGCAGTTTGTTTCTCACCATATGAGGTCATTACTGTGGGATCTGAGAAAATCTGAGATTTATGCACTAAACATTGCCAGACCTTACATCTCCTGGTGTCGTTTACTGAGAACTTGTCCATTGTGCTTATCTTGCTAAACTGTATTGTCAGAGAGCTCCTTTGCACAAAACCCACAACCTAGTTTTCTATAGGACTAACTCACTTTGGGACCAATATCCCCATACACACAGGGTTTATTTGTATAGCCTCACCACCCATATAGTTTACTCCACCATGTGTCCCAAGCCTTCCTCAGATCATGAACAAGTGTCTTAAATACCTAGTCACAGAAAACCATCCTTTCGAATCTTCTAGGGCCCCACATTATGCAGAGACACTTCTGAGAATTGTCTGTGCGGTGGTGCGGTATCTTCCCACCATTCACCTCAGGACTTGGTCTCCTACCACCTTTTTAAATGCTCCTCTGGTGAGCATACCATATCTGAAACATTCCTCTTGACTGTGAGGAGTTCCCTGTACCTGGAGTTGATCTGAATTCTGGTCAGCCATATACTTTTGATTTTAGCTCCTGAGAGACTCTCTAAGCCAGTGGTCTCAAACTTTAGCATGCTTTAAAATTACCTGTAGCAGTTGTTAAATATAAATTCCCAGTCCCCATCCCCAGAGATTATAATTCAGTAAATCTGGAGCAGGGTCTGAAAATTTGCTTTTCTAGTAAGTTCCCAAGTGATGCTGATGTTATTGGTCGAGGATTACACTTTAAGAACTGCTGCTATAAGTAAATGAATAATAAATATATATACACAATAAATATACAAATATATATAGAAGCCCTGGTGCCATAGTGGTTAAGAGCTTAGCTTGACTGCTAACCAAAAGGCCAGCAGTTCAAATTCACCAGGCACCCCTTAGAAACCCTATGGGGCAGTTTTACTCTATCCTATAGGGTCGCTATGAGTCAGAACCAATTCGATGACAAATAACAACAACAATGAATATATATATATAATTATGTATAATTATTGGATTTTCTTCCCAAATTGCCAGAAGGAGGTTTTCTTGTGTTTTATTGACAATGCAAAGGCATTTGACTGTGTGACTAATAACAAATTATAGATAACATTGCAAAGAATGAGAATTCCAGAATACTTAATTGTGCTCATGAGGAACCTGTACATAGACCAACAGGCAGTTGTTCAAACAGAACAAGGGTATAGTGTGTGGTTTAAAATCAGGAAAGGTGTGCATCATGATAGTATCTTTTCACCATAATTATTCAATCTGTATGCTGAGCAAATAATCCGAGAAGCTGGACTATATGAAGGAGAATGGGGCATCAAGATTGGAGAAAGACTCTAACAATCTACTATATGCAGATAATACAACCTTGCTTGCTAAAAGTGAAGAGGACTTGAGGCACTTAATTATGAAAATCAAAGACTATAGCTTGCAATATGGATTACACCTCAATATAAAGAAAACAAAAATCCTCACAACTGGACCAAAAAGCAACATCATGATAAACAGAGAAAAGATTAAAGTTGTCAAGGATTTCATTTTACCCAAATCAATGCCCATGGAAGCAGTAGTCAAATAATTAAAGGACATCCTGCACTGGCCAAATCTGCTGCAAAAGGCCTCTTTAAAGCATTGAAAAGCAAAGATGTCATTTTGAGGACTAAGGCGCGCTGGACCCAAGCCATGGTATTTTCAATTGCCTTATATGCATGTGAGAGCTGGACAACAAATAGGGAAGACTGAAGAAGAATGGACGCCTTTGAATTATGGTGTTGGTGAAGAATATTGAATATACCATGGACTGCCAGAAGAACAAATGAGTCTGTCTTGAAAGAAGTACAGCCAGAGCGCTCCTTAGAAGCGAGGATGTTATCAGAAGGGACCAGTCCCTGGAGAAGAACATTATGCTTGATAAGGTAAAGGACCAGCAAAAAAGAGGAGGACCCAAGATGAGATGGATTGACACGGTGGCTGCAACAATGGACTCAGGTATATCAAAGATTGTGAGGATGGTGCAGGACCGGGCAGTGTTTTGTTCTGCAGTACATGGGGTGGCTATGAGTCAGAACTGACTTGATGGTACCTAACAACTACAACGACAAATGACAGGGATGAGGTTTATTTTCTTTACCACTCTATATTCAGTGCTAAGCCCAGTAGTGAACTTATGGGTAGTCATAAGTAAATATTTGTTAAATGAATTAATGAATTAATTATCTGTGATATTTGCAAAATAGCTACCTCATATTTAAAATATTTGTTATTTTTCTGCAACAGTAGCTTTCAACAAGAGCAATTTTCTGGGCTTAGCTGGATGGTTCTGCTACATGAAACAGATTATCTGGGCTTGGCTCCATTATTTGTGTTGAATTAGTGTAGGCTCAATGTATTTTCACTCTGAGACCCTAACTGAAGGAGCAGAAGCTACCTCGTGTATGATCTTCTCACAGCAGATCCCTGGTGCACAAGATCCCTGCTGCATAACTACACAAGCACATTTAAGGACTCTACTTCTGTCATGTCTGCCAACAGGCTCAAAACAAGTCAAGGTGTGTAATAAAGAATTTGGCCTCAGTCTACAGAGAGGTCTGACTTTTGTCCTTAGTCCTGGGAGTAACCTTTAAACCCTTGGACTTTCCTGAGTGGAAGAAATATCTTTGTTATTCATGGTGGGCCTCTCAGACCACACCTAATAGCCTATACTAAACAAGTGACTCATGGTGGGCACCTGATAATTTGTGCTAACAAGATGGCTCAGCTAGAGTCCAGCCACAGAGATAGTCTCAGGGTGGGAAATGGCCATACTAGAAAGACCAATCATATGATAGCTGAGACTTTGAGGCACAGGGAGGGGAGGAAACTGAGGCTGAGTTCACCCACATTGGTAATGATCCAGTCAAGCATGCCTCTTGCAGGGCAATGGATTTTTCTTTAGATAGGGTTTTTCTGGCTCTGGGTTTGCAGTTCTGCCAAGATAATTGCTAGACCACAATCTTGCAAAGGGGTCGGACAGTTTAATATGCAAATAAGTTGTGTAAAACCCTTGCAGGGATTGGTTAATTACTATGCAAACTAGGTAACTGTGGCATACCTAGGAGATAGGTTAGTTTGTACTCTTGCTGGGGTGGTGGGAGGTACACCTTGAAATTTATAAGGAAAATGCTATATAAGCAGCTTACCTGACAGAGGTTCTTAGAGAGAGA
Organism: Dugong dugon; assembly: GCA_030035585.1. NCBI lineage: Eukaryota > Metazoa > Chordata > Mammalia > Sirenia > Dugongidae > Dugong > Dugong dugon. The sequence goes on along the minus strand of CM057467.1, from coordinate 78,232,887 downwards.
GAGACACAAAGAAAAGAAGGAGCTGTAACACTAAAGATGGCCAGAAATGGCATGAGATGGTGAGAAGTGGCCAAGAGATGTCAGAGCCCAGCAGCAGTAGCCCCAAGCGAAGGGCCTGCCTGAGGGCACAGGCAAGAAGGAGGTGAGAGTTGTCTTGGTTGGAAGAGGTCCTGATGGATGAACTTTATGCTGTCTCCTGAGTTGTTCCTTTTGCTTCCAAGCTGAGGGAGTAGTTGGTGTTAGAGATGATAGAGTGGTATAGCAGCCTGGAGAAGTTGGATATTTGGAACATCTTTAAATTCCATCTCATAGGAACTAGCTTTTTGCTGATTCTTATTAAAGAAATCCTTGGTTCACCTATGTAACAAAACCCCAATAAAAACCCAGGTGAGCTTCCTGGGTTAACAATACTCCATGTGTACTGCTACACATCTGATGCTTCCATGAAGATGACAGAAGTTTTGGATTTGGAACCCCTCAGATTCTGTTCTATGCATCTCTTCCTTTGGCTTGTTCTTATTTGTACCCTTTTGCTAAATAAAAATGTAATCATAGTGTATTTGTTTTCTAGAGCTGCCATAACAAAATATCACAAACTGGGTGTGTTGAAACAACAGAATTTTGTTGTCTCATATTTCTGGAAGACAGAAGTTTGAAATCAGGATGTTGGCAGGGCCATCTTTCTCTGAAGGCTCTAGGGGAAGATTTTTTTTTCTTGTTTCTCTTAGCTTTTGGTAGTCTAAGATATTCCTTGGCTTTTGAGAGCATAACTCCAATTTCTGCCTCTGCCTTCACATGAATGTCTTCCCTCTGCATCTCTCTTGTCTGAGTCTCTTCTCTTCTTCTATTAGGACACTAGTCATATTGAATTAGGGCCCGTCTTACTTCAGTATGACCTCATGTTAACTAATTACACCTGCAAAGACCCTATTTCCAAATAAGGTCACATTCACAGGTACTGGGGGTTTGGACTTCAACACATAATTTTGGGGTACACAATTTAACTCATGATAATAAGTATCATACTTTCTTGAATTCTATAAATCATTCTAGTGAATTATCAAAACTGAGGGTAGTCATGGGAACCCACAAATTTGTAGCCCTGAGGACTTCAAACTTGGAGATGATGTCTGAAGTGAGAACAGTTTTGTGGGGACTGTTCCCACAGACTTTGCAGACTGGCAAATTCATTACAGTTGGTGTCAGAAGTTTTAGACAGAATGGCAGCCTGGAGGTCCTTGCCCTTAACCTCAAGGAGCAGGGTTAAGCCCCATATCAATAGGGTAGGAAACTACATTCGATCCATGTTGGACCAAAACCAAAACCAAACCCATTGCAGTGGAGTCGATTCCAACTCATAGCGACCCTGTAGGACAGAATACAATTGCCCCCATAGGGTTTCCTAGGCTGTAATCCTTATGGAAGCAGACTGCCACATCTTTCTCCCACAGAGTGGGTGGTGGGTTTGAACCACTGACATCTAGGTTAGCAGTCAAGTACTTAACCACTGCACCACAAGAACTCCTTCCACCCAGGTTGGAAGGGGAAGTAATATTTGCTAAACAATAACCCATACAATCGTGCGTGGTTTTAATATTCACTGAATTTTCCTATGATCAAAGCAAAAAATCAGTTGTCACTGAGTTGATTCTCACTCATGGTGATCCCATGTCCTATAACACTAGCTTGAATTGAGGATTGAATCTACCTTATTTTGTTCAGAACATTACCAAGAGATGCTAATGCAGCATGATGGCAATGCAGCATGTTATATTTGAGTGTCTGACAGCACTTTTACTAGTCTGCATTTGTAATTGTCCTATTTACAGAGACCAATTTCTGACTTATTCATTAGGTTTTCTACTTTTGTCACACCACCAAAGCTCCCTAGGGTCTCCAGAGGTAATGTGACCCTGCCAAAACCTTGATTTCAGACTTCTGGGCTCCAGAACTGTGAGAGAATAAATTTCTCTTGTTTTAAGCAGAGCTTCAAAAGTGGATGCTGTCGGCCACCATCTTTGAGCAGGGCACAGCTACCTGTTTCCTACTCTGGGGGTAAGAGATTTGGTTGCTATGCAATGAGTACGCTGCCCTTATTTCTGTCTGCTATGACTGAATCATTTCAAACTGGTTTGAAGCCCTGGTTTTAAGTCACCCAGTTTGTGGAGATTTGTTACGGCGGCCCTACGAAGCTAATACAACCATGCAGATTTCCCCAGAGAGTTGGAACCATCTCTTTCCTCTCAAAATAAAGAACACCAAAATTACTTACTTAGCATCTTTATCAAAGAGAAAGAGAGTTTAACAGCAAAATCCAGAATTATCTGAGGAACCACTAGCGTTATAGGGTAAAGGCACCACCAGAAAGCTGTTTCTATATTGACAAGAGTGGCAAAGAATGCAATTACACAAACAGGGGAAAAAAAAAACCCTTCAGATTAGAAATGGAGACTCAAGAATCTTGAGAGATTTCATCAGCATTCCTGATCAGCTGTAAGTAATCATGAATGCGTTCTCAGATAAAACTTGAAACTATTCCCCATAGGCAGTGCCCAGGACACAACTGACAGTGCTTTAGTCCAGTGCTTCTTAAAGTTGGGCTCCCAGGCCAACAGCATCAGCATCATCTGGGAACTTGTTGCCTGTCGCTGTTGAGTTGATTTTGACTCATAGTGAGTCTATAGGACAGAGTAGAACTGCCCCATAGGGTTTCCAAGGAGTGGCTGGTGGATTCAAACTGCTGACCTTTTTGGTTAGCAGCCAGCTCTTAACCACTGTGCCACCAAGGTTCCAGGAACTTGTTAGAAATTCAGGTTCTTGAGCCCAACCCACTGAATCAGGAATGCTGAGGGTGGGGCTCAGCAATCTGTATCTTAACAAACCCTCGAGGCAATTCTGATTCACACTAAAGTTTAAGAAAGAACAATTGCTTTACTCTTTTCAACTATGGTTATGCAGATAGATTCATTTATCAAGGATTTGGGTGTGAAACTACTGACTTTGTATTAATCACTATTTGACAAATCAATCTCTTTTCATTCCTCTTGTAATGGCACAGAGTGTAACCTAGAGGCTGCAGAAGACGTCAAAATTCACGAGGTAGGGAGGAGAAGAACCACCAGCCCAAAGCTGATTCGTATGAGGTGGAGGTCAGACATACCTCCACTGTCCAATCCTTTTATCAATTTTGACACTAGCCGTCACTTCCACAGCATTCTCTACTTCTCTGCTTGGTTTGATAATTTGTTGCAATGGCCACACAGAACTCACAGACCATACTCACAGTTATGGGATATATTAGAGAATGAATAAGTTACAATTCAGAATCAGGATCAACTTAGAAGTAACAGGAACAACTCAGGAGACTGGATACAGTTTGTCAGTCAGGATAGCTTCTGACTAAGGCAGCTCTCAGCTACTTGGACAAGTGTTACAACTCTGGCTTCATAGTCAAGTGCCCATAGGCATCCCACTCCACTAGCAAGCCTCCTGCCTGAAAGCACTCAGCTCTCTCTGTGAGTCAGCAAGCCCACTGCAGCCACCTTGTTCCATGGGCCAGGAAGCTCACTGCAGCAGTCTTTGACCAGTCTCCTGGTTCTCCATGCTCACACTGTCTTGCACTGTCTCATGCTGTCTCCAGCGTTACAGCTCTGTCTCCTGGGTTTAGAAGGTTCTCAATACAGGGACCCTGGGTCCAAAGACATACTCCACTCTAGGCTCTTTTTGATGGTAGTGAGATCCCCCTCAACCTCTGTGAGATTGGTCCTTTTAAGTCTACTCCTCCCATCAAGACCACAAAATCCCCTCTGCAGGCCACAGGCACATTATTTGCAAAGTAAACTGTCCAATCCCTGCAAAGGTTTTACCCACCTTATTTTCATAGTAAACTGTCCAATCCCTTTGTGAGATTGTGACCTAGCAAATCATCTTGACAGAAGTACAAACCCAGGGCCAGAAAGACCAAATATAAAGAGAAACCCATTGCACTGAACAAAGGTATTCGAATTTCTTCACAAGCTGCATTAATTGGTTTCCATAAGGACTATAGACTAGTGTCTATTGAAGCATGTCCTTATTAAAATGCCTCTATTAAAGGGTTAATGCTATTTCTACAGGCATCCACCAAACCGAGAACACAAGTCACACAACACCATGATTGTACCATTGCAAGAAAACTTGGAATGGTCAAAATTATCCCTTTCCCTCTGAGAACCGTTTCTTAGATCATGTTGTTCTTCTCTGAATAAAAGGCCCAATGGGATCCTCTAATGAACTACTTCTTTCACCCTCCTTCCTTCCTAGACCTCTTGAGAGTCATGGCTGTATCTAAAGTTCTTGGAAGAAGTAACCATAGAGTTCAAAATTTCCCTTATATAGTCTGAGAGCTTTTGCCCACTGTAACAGGGAAGCTTATATGTTGTGTCCCAGGGAAGAAGGAAAGGAGGAGCGACAGGGTGGAAAGGGAGATACTTCCCAGAGGATAAGTCCAGCAAAATAGAAAAATAGTGCTCCAAGAAACACGAAACAGGCAGATTCAAGTTGTGACTTACAGATGTCAAAGAAGACAAAGAGCAGTTAGAAAGCATATAATAGAACATCTCCAGGTAAGTTCTTATTTAAACAGTTAAAACAACTATGCCAACCTCCCTTCTATTCAGTCAGATTATTTGCCCTAAGCTCCATTCATCTTTAGCCCCGCTTTCTCTTTAACGGGCATGTATTTTCTTGTCACCCAGAAACCTCTGCCCCAGACTGCTGAAAGTGCTGCCTCCCTTCTGAAAATTGAGGGCTTTTACAAAGCGTTTGTAGGGTGAGTTAGTCAAAGATTTAAGAGTCTGGGAGTTTTAAAATAATTCAGAAACATTGTCAGAGATGATAAAGTGGAATGGGTTTAGAGATCCTGGCTCACAGCAGGAACTTAATAAATGCAAGTTAAAAAGGAATTGTTTAAAGAAAAAAAAGAAAGCAGCTGAAGTGCTATGCTATAAAGCACAGATATGGGTGGAGCCGAGATGTGAGCAATGAAGGTGAAGTGAGCATAAGATTAAGCTGAATACAAGTCTGTTAAGAAAAGAGGAAAGGAATGTGAAAAGCATTCTAGACCAAAGGAGATGTCAGTCATAGGTCCACTTCCTGATCTTGTCTCCAAGGACTCCATGACAGGAAGGTCACATTGAAGGTAACTATGCCATAAATATACCTGAATTTTCTAATGTTATGTCTCTTCCATTGCCATTTCCTCTCTCCAGAATACTCTCCCCTTACTTTTCATTTGACTTAACTCGCTGTTAGTTTCAGGCTATGGCAAATTTTACTTCTCTAAAATGTTCCTCACCCTCTGTATAAGAAAGAGTCCCTTCATCTTCCATTAATTGTTTTTATTTCAGTGGTAGCATTTACTGTACTATGTTGTTATTATTTGTTCATATGAATATTTCCTCACTAGACAAAAAATACTAGAGGAGAATTAGAAGCAAGGGGGAGAAAAAGAAGAAGGGGAGGGGAAAAAACAAAACAAAACTGGAGAACCTAGACTTAAGCATTTTCGCATCCACCATTTCTAACTCAGCTCTTGGCCATGGCTTCACATGAAAGTCCCTCCAGGAGCTTTGAAAAATTCCAGTTCCCAGGCTCCAGTTTGATAAATTTTGATTCAATTTGTGGTCCTGGTTATTAGTAATTTTTTTAATTCCTTAGATGTTTCTGATAGGCAGCCAAAACTGTGAACCACTCTGTTGACTCTTGAAGTATAAAGGTTTAGCTCAAAAAGATATGTGGTTTAGTATTACTTAAATAGGAGTAGAAGAAGCACAGATCTATACAGAGAGTGAGCCATGTGATGGCTTATGGGGAGATCAAAGAGCAAAGGCTAATACTCTGAGGCAGAAACAAACTTATTATGATTAAAGAAGAACTAAAAGACTTAGCATGAAGTGAGCCCCGGGGTTGGGGTGGGGGTGGGGTGGCAGAAGATGAAGAGGTAATTTAAAGCCAGATAATACAGTGGTAAAAACTTTGATTGTATTCCTTATATAATAGGAATCCATTGAGAGTTGTAATATTATGTGATCTGTATTTTTAAAGAGATGATTCTGGCTGCTCTGTAGACAATAGGCAGTAGGTAGGCAAGAGAGAAGCAGAACTACCAGTGAGGAAGTTATTTCAGGAGTGCAAGTGCTAGGATGGTGGTGGTGGAAATGGTGAGAACAGTGGGAAGTCTCACTAGAGGAGGTAAAGCTGTTTGATGCAGGAGAGGGGTATAATTGTAAGAGCAAGTTATTGTGTGCATGGAAAGAATATGATTCAGTTCAGTAACAGAGGATTCTATTTTAATTGGAGTGATGGCAGGTCATCCAATCTAATGGGAGAGAACAGTGCGTGAGGACCAAGACAGTGGGTGTTACTTCTGGTGGTGGGAAAATTTGGAAATACTCTTTAGATTTCTTCTGAAATAGAAAAATGATCTTCTGATTTTAGAAGGTGAAAGTGTTGGTAGAAAAAAGATAATAAAATGTCTCAAAGGATAGAAGTGTGTGCTGAGAACCCACCTGAGGATTGTGGTTAAACTAGGATCAAGGAGAACAATTGTGTGTTTCTTGGAAGTCTTGTTCAGCTGCTCAGGTATAGATGCAAAGCAAAGAGAGCTGGATTTAACAAGTATTGGATATTTGCTACATTATTACAATTAAGCAAGAGAGAAGCACAGAAGTGGAATGTAAATGTGAAGAAGTGATTATAATACTGGAATATATTTTCTAATCTGGTAGGATGATAATATACAGGAAAAGGGAGAAAGTTGATGGATTAGAGGGCCTTATAATGTCAAAGAAATGTTGACACTGAGGATACTAGGGAAAGTAAACTGGAAAAACACGAGCTAGATACACAAGACTGGATCCTTAAAAACAAGATTCTAAAGGTTATTCTAGTGTAGTATTTATAATATTTTGAGTGACTGAAGTGGGGTCAAAGTAAAGAACATTGGAAGTGAGGAGGCAAAGAAATGAAAGATCAACCTTCTTATATGATTACTTTTATGAATTAAGTCACTAATAATTGTGACTGAAGAGTCACTGTGTGGCACAAATTGTTAAGTGCTCAGCTCCTAACTGAAACGTTAGCAGTTCCAATCACCCAGAGGCACCTCAAAGAAAGACCTAGTGATCTACTTCCAAAAGGTCACAGCCACTGAAAACCCTGTGAAGTACAGTTTTACTCTGACACACATAGGGTCGCCATGAGTTGGAATCAACTCAATGGCAACTGTTGACTTTTTTTTTTTTTTTTTTGGTGTGGTGGAGGTAATTGTGACTGACGTAGTGATGGAGAGAAAAGAAGTCAGAAAAGTACCAAAGCGGTCTCTCAATGAGGGAAGATGACTGAAAGCATAATAGATAGCTACGCACCCTAGGACTCCAGAATCAACAAAGAGATTAGTCAATGCCCCGTCAATTATTTCCTCTTTGAATGCTCAGCCCAAATCTAGTCCAGATGCTCTATAAATGAAGACCACGTTTCGAGACTGTGGAAGAATCCAGTAACTTAAATTCTATGTAATCTCTTGTAGGAACTTTAACAAATTGAGTTTATGAGTGCAACATCTTTATTGATTTAAGCATGACTGAAAGTAATTTTTAAGTGGTGCTGCTCTCCTAGTTTTTACTCTCTGATCACAGAAATTTTAGTTGTAATATTCAGTTAGGGTAAGACACCTATAAGGAAGGTGAAGAAGATCTTTAACTGGGGCTGTATAAAAACAGCAATAATTAATCATGAATAAACTCAGATTCTAAGATGAGAACTGAAATGAGGCATGACTACATATTTTTAAAAGACAGAAAATACTTACTGTAAGTAGATTTAACATTAAAGCTCCTACTACATGCAGACAACTCACAAGGATTCTAGAGTGTGGAACAGTTTATTTATGTGTCTGTTAAAATGAAGAATTTTTCTTAATAGCCCTATAAAAACCAAAAATCAAATCCATTGCTGTCGAATCAATTCTGATTCATAGCGACCCTATAGGACAGAGCAGAACTGACCCATAGGGTTTCCAAAGAGCACCTGGTGAATTCGATCTGCCAACATTTTAGTTAGCAGCCGAGCTCTTAACCATGGCACCACCAGGTCTCCTAATAGCCCTATAACCAAAAAAAACAAAACTCGTTGTTGTGGAGTTAATTCTGACTCATAATGACCCTATAGGACAGAGAACTGCCCCCATAGGGTTTGAAACAAGTATTCCGAGAATCGTTATGTTCTAAAGGACTAACTTCAATCTTCAAGTATTTTCCTTTCATTTTATGAAGAAAATAATATCCTATGATAGTGTTTGTAAAATTAGTGATTCAAAAGTTCTCAAGATATATTCCCTAAAAACGTTATGTGTGGTCTCTACAGGGGACTTCTAATATAGCTAAGGGGCTCTTATCCGTATGATTAAATAAATGTCTCTGTTTTTATTTTAAGCCCTTTTGTTTGTATTGTATGGGATCTACAGATCCTGTTCAGCAAACCCCATTTGGGATGTGCCTACTTGTATCAGAACTAATTGTTCTCTGTGTCTGCTTAGGCATGAGTTCAAAGTTCCTTATAAGTGTACCCTATGTCACTGTTTTCCAAGGAGAATTGCTTTCTCTAGTATTTTATACAGAATACTAGGGACAGGGTTATTTTATTTATTGAAGCAATGATTCTCTCTATTTTGTATTCCTTGTTGCTCATCCCCCATTAAAAAGATTAACTTCATGTTATAAGTTCAAGTCTAATACAGGATTCCCTCATTATTCCGACATATGCACATCCACTTCCTGAAGAACCATTAATCATCTCAATGACTGCAACAGCTCAGGGTACTTTCTTAAAATGTTATGTTCACTAACATATGGACCCATGAGCAAAGCCTAACAGCCTGAATTTAATATTTATGACCTAAAAAATAGATGGAATGGGCAACTTGTGGGAAATAGAAGATGGTAGGTACCATACAGGAGATAGTAGTGGAAAGGGGTCTTGATTTAACAACTACTTGGCTTCTCCGTAGATACCACCCTGGGGGTGGAAGAAGAGAGAAATTTTGCTTAATTCATAGTAGAAACTGAGGTACAAATGAGTGCTTTTAGGTATCCCAGTGAACTAATGTAAAGTAAACATTTCTTGATTAAAGGTCATCTATTCCACACATGAGGGTCCGTTGTATTGGAAGAGAGATGCATGAGCCAGATAAGCCAGAAACCTCAAGAAACTGACCAGTAAGTACACAATTGCATAGTCTTGGGAAGTAGAGGGAGACAGACACCTGTTAGTGTCCTTATATGTACATTACTGGTATATCTTTCACATTTTGTCTAAAAATAGAGGGTCCTAGGGGCAGAGAAATGAAGCCCTGGTGGCACAATAGTTAAGCACTTGGCTGATAACCAAATGTCAGTGGTTCAAACCCACCCCTCTCCACAGGAGAAAGACGTGGCAGTCTGCTTCCGTAAAGATGTACAGCCTGGAAACCCAAACCTATGGGGCAGTTCTACTCTGTCCTATCGGGTCGCTACGAGTCAGAATTGACTCAACGGCAGTGAATTAAGGTAGGGGAAAAATATCACCATCAGACAGTAGATCTCTGAAAGTGAGACAACACATAAAATCAAGGAACTTAAAGGAGATGTCTCCCAACAGCTCCACATTCCTGGACCAAGGGGTGCGGAACTGTATTTCCTCTCCGTATAGGAGGCTTTCCAATAAGAAGATCATGATTCTTCTATCAAATTCTTCCATCCTTTCATTAAGGATAAGAACAATGTCACCTCTTCTTACTCAAACTCCAGAAATAGTCTTTGAAGTGTAGAATTGTTGAACTGGGAGGGGTGAGAGTAAAGGCCCACTGTAACATCTCTTATAACAAAAAGAATATCAAGGTCCCTAAAAAAAGTGATTTGAAGACAATATGGGTGCTTAGGAGAGTGCTGAAACCAGACTGCAGATTTTGTGATCCCGAAGAGGTAATCAACCTTTTTCTCTGGGCCCCATCTTTGCAAGTCATTAGAAACCAAATCGGTAAAAACAACCCACCACCTATGTCTCACTGGCAGGTGTCTAAACTTTCTTTAACAACCACCACCAGTTTGTACCATGCTAATCTTCAACCATTCCAGCTTCATTACATTCACTCTGATGGGCATACCTGGCTTAGAGTCACAGCATTTGTGGCTCTCTCTTCCATTATCCTCCACATTTTTGGCTATCCTCATTGGCAATGGTGTTATCCTCTTCCTGGTGGCCACAGAGCCCACACTTCACACACCAATGTATCTATCTGCTCCTGGCCCTGCTGATGGTTGTTGACCTCGTATCCACTCTGGCTCTGGTGCCCAAGCTCCTCCGCCTCTTCTGGTTCAATGATCAGGACATTGCTGCTAATGTACGTTTCACCCAGATGTTCTTCTTCCATGGCACATCCGTGGTGCGATCAGCCCTATTTGTGGCAATGACTTTTGACCAATACGTGGCTGTGTGTAAGCCATTACGCTACAACACAATCCTGAGCCATTCCCTAGTTGGACCCCTGGAACCAGTGGCTGTAGCCGAGAGTGTGATTCTCATCCTGCCCATGCCTCTTCTACTTCAAAGGTTGACCTTCTGCCACGTGGTCATTCCTCACACCTACTGTGACCACATGGCTGTGATAAAAATGGCCTATGACCACACCGGACCCAATCGTATCTATGGGCTATTCGTGATCCTTCTTGTGGTAGGACTTGACCTCCTGCTCATTGGATTCTCTTATGCTCTCATCCTGAAGGCTGTGGTGTACCTCAACTCTCAAGATGCCATCTACAAAGCCCTCAACACCTGCTCAGCTCGCCTCTTTGTCTTCTTTGTTACCTATGTGCCTGCACTCTTTTCCTCTCTCACCCTCCGAAATGGCCGCAGTATCCCACCTCATGTCCACATTCTCCTAGCCAATCTTTACATTCTTTTACCTTCAGTGCTCAACCCCATCATCTACGGTACAAAGATGAAGGAAATATGGGACAAGGTGGCCAAATGCCTGGGCAGAGAAACTGCATAGTCTGTGGCTTCCAGCAATAAACCTGTGCGTGAGTGAACAATGAGGACAACTGACTCAAAGCCATTGTCCAACCATGCAAGGACCCAGTTATGTCGCTAGACAAGCTGTGGTAAAAACAGACAATGAATCAGTGATTTTTATTTTTTTGGTTTACATGAAGGACAAATATGTTTGTACTTTCATTAAGCTATGAACTAAATAATGGAGAGCCTAAGATATCTCTTTTTGTCTAACAAGAGCACGCTGATGGCTCTAGGCTCCTGGTGACTCTCATGCCTGTGATCATCACCAACTACACATAAAATTGCTCTGTAAATGATGCAAGATCATCTCTCCTTGTCTTGGTGGAGAATTTATATTTGCTGCAGCTTTCTCTGTACCTTCTTATTCCCCAATTCCCTGTGTCTGTCCCAAAGAGTATCTACTTGCTGAAAGGGGCTTGATACAATGGTTACTTTGAATTCCACCTTAATATGAATAACTCTTTAGGCAATTGGTCTTTTCATCAAGATTTTTAATGCAATGGCACTGTGATATGTTTACAATAATAGGATGATTGTGGTGATGTGGATGTTTATGACAGAAACGCAGGAACCTAAGTATGAAATATGTATTCAGGGGCTGTTGAGATACATATTATGAAAGATTTCATTGCAAGGGGAAACATATATCCAGAGGTTTAATTCAAAACACTTCTGTGACCAGGAATTCCATCTTTAAAAAAAGCATATGTGAGCAGGAAGGCTCTTGTTCTTGAAATGATATCCCAGGGTGACTCAGATCATGCACAAAGACTAGCCTATATTATTATGATGAAACATTGCTTTGTTGAAATGTTTTAAAACATTAAAATAAATGAAATTTCTATCTTATTATTAAAATGCATAGTTGTCAATGGAGCGTTTGTACAATGTAATAAAAAAATAAGATTCAGTCATATGGAAGAAATGACTTTATTTCTAATACAAGTTAAACAAAATGAAACTATAAAGTGTAAGAACTATTAAGGAATAGGATAATTACAATTTTAGCACAATTTAAAGTTAGACATTGTCATGGATTGAATTGTGCCCCCAAAAATACCTGTCAACTTGGCTAGGTCATGATTTCCAGTATCATATGATTGTCTACCATTTTATCATCTGATGTGATATCCTTATGTATCGTAAATGCTATCACTATGATGTAATAAAATGGATTAGCGGCAGTTATATTGATGAGGTCTGCAAGATTAGGTAGTATCTTAAGCCAATCTCTTTTAAGATATAAAAGAGAGAAGCAAACAGAGAGGCAGGGGGACCTCATACCACCAAGAAAGCAGTGCTAGGAGCAGAGCGTGTCCTTTGGACCTGAGGTTCCTGTGCTGCATCACAGGAACCTTTCTCCAGAGCCGAGAGAGAGAAAGCCTTCCCCGGGAGCTGATACCTTGAATTTGGACTTGTCGCCTATCAGACTGTGAAAGAATAAATTTCTCCTTGTTAAAATCCATCCACTTGTGGTATTTCTGTTATAGCAGCACTAGATGACTGAGACAGACATATATGACTGTTGACTTTAAATCAGGACAAAGGATGCTAAATGCGTAAGTTTCCCTTAAGTCTCTATCACTGTACTTGAGATTCTTAAGAGGATAATGACACTGAGAAGAAAACTAGTGTATGCTAACATTAAGAGATTCACTGTCAGGAAAGCTGCTCTAGAGAAAAGACTGACAGTGTATATGGCATTTTGTGGAAGCCTCAGAAAAAGGGCAGAGGATTCATTCACAAGAGTTTGAGGATGGCCTTATAGATCTTCTCAATCAAACCAGGGCCTCCAGGAAGGTTAAGGGCACTGTCCCTCAACCACCTCAGCAGGGAGCCAAGATAAGACAGGGATTGTCTCAAAAAATTTTGTGGATATGATTTTATTTAATAGGGAGAATGTCCACGAAATCTATGCAAGGCTCACAAGGTTCCTGGCAAAATTGTAATTAACAAAAACAATGATATCAGCTTGGACTGAAAGGGACCGAGAGAGCAAAAAATGAAAGAAGGTTCTTGAACCTCCAAAATTCTACTGACAAGTGGGCTGATAAAACTACTCAGCTACAAACAATGCTACATTTCATAAAAAAGGAAGGATGTCTAAGAAGGCAAAACCAAGAGCACAGAAGGTAGAACCAAGAGCTGAGAGGGTAGAGCCAGGTACAGAGAAGTATTACTTCTAAGACTTAAAACTAATTAAGAATTCCCGTTGGAGTTTACACTGCTAAGTTTGTGGTGACTGGTTATGCAGCGATAGAAAACTGAAACAAGTGTTAAAACCCATACTCTGAGAAAGTCAATAAAGTCTTGCTATCTAGCCATATACTCCAGCACCTTTGATCTAGCACCCTCAAAATCCACTCCCAGGAGTTGCCTCTGGCCTCTGCCAATACACTCCAGCTAGTTCTTGTTTTTCGTAAAAACATTAATATCCTAGGCATTAGGGAGCTGAAACGGACTGGTATTGGTCATTTTGAACTGGATGATCATATGGTCTACTATGCCAGGAATGACAACTTAAAGAAGAATGGCGTTGCATTCATCATCAAAAAGAACATTTCAAGATCCATCTTGAGGTACAATGATGTCAGAGATAGGATAACATTCATATGCGTACAAGGAAGACCAGTTAATACGACTATTATTTAAGTTAACCCACCAACCACTAAGGCCAAAGATGAAGAAATTGAAGATTTTTACCAACTTCTGCAATCTGAAATTGATCAAACATGTAATCGGGATGCATTGATGATTACTGGTGATTGGAATGGGAAAGTTGGAAACAAATAAGAAGGATCAGCAGTTGGAAAATATGGCTTTGGTGGTAGAAACAATGCCAGAGATTGCATGATAGAATTTTGCAAGACCAATGATTTCTTCATTGCAAATACCTTTTTTCAACAACATAACAGTGAGTATACACATGGACATCATCAGATGGAATGCACAGGAATCAAATCAACTACACCTGTGGAAGAGATGATAGAAAAGCTCAACATCATCAGTCAGAACAAGGCTAGGGACCAACTGCAGAACAGACCATCAATCGCTCATATGCAAGTTCAAGATGAAGCTGAAGAAAATTACAGCAAGTCCACTAGAGCCAAAATATGACCTTGAGTATATCCCATCTGAATTTAGAGACCATCTAAAGAATAGATTTGACACATCTAACACTAATAACTGAAGACCAGATGAGTTGTGGAATGATAACAAGGACATTGCAATGGATTGAACTGTGTCCCCCCAAAATATCTGTCAACTTGGCTGGGTCATGATTCCCAGTATTGTATAATTGTGTACCATTTTGTAATCTGATGTGATTTCCTTATTGTTGTAAATTCAATCACTATGATCTAATAAGATGGATTAGCAGCAGTTATACTGATGAGTTATACAAGATTGGATAGTGTCTTAAGCCAATGTCTTTTGATGTATAAAAGACACATGGGAAACTCATACTACCAAGAAAGCAGTGCTGGGAAGAGAGCATGTCCTTTGGACCTGAGGTTCCTGCGCTGAGATGCTCCCAGATCAAGGGAAGATTGATGACACAGACCTTCCTACAGAGCCAACAGAGAAAGCATTCCCTTAGAGCTGATGCCCTGAATTTGGACTTGTAGCCTACTGGACTGTGACAGAATAAACTTCTCTTTGTTAAAGCCATCCACTTGTGGTATTTCTGTTATAGCAGCACTCGATGACTAAGATAGACATCATACATGAAGAAAGCAAGGGGTCATTAAAAAGACAGGCAAGAAAGATAAAACCAAAATGGATGTCAGAAGAGACTCTGAAACTTGCTGTTGAACATCGAGTAGTTAAAGCAAATGGAAGAAATGATGAAGTCAAAGAGCTGAACAGATGGTTTTAAAGAGTGGCTCAAGAAGACAAAGAAAAGTACTATAATGACACATGCAAAGACCTGGAGATAGAAAACCAAAAGGTAAAAACACACTCAGCGTTTCTCAAGATGAAAGAACTGAAGAAAAAAATTCAAGTGTAGAGTTGCAATAGTGAAGGATTCTATGGGCAAAATACTGACCACACAGAAAGCATCAAAAGAAGATGGAAGGAAAACACAAAGTCACTATACCAAAAAGAACTGGTAGATGTTCAACCATTTCAAGAGGTAGCATATGATCAGGAACCAATGGTACTGAAGGAAGAGATCCAAGTTGAAGGCACTGGTGAAAAACAAGGCTTCAGGAATCGATGGAATACCAGTTGAGATGTTTCAACAAACAGGTGCCGCGCTAGAAGTGTTCACTCATCTATGCCAAGAAATTTGGAAGACAGATACCTGGCCAATCCACTGGAAGAGATCTATATTTATGTCTATTCCAAAGAAAGGTGATCCAACCGAATGCAGAAATTATCAACCAATATCATTAATATCACATGAAAGTAAAATTTTGCTGAAGATCATTCAAAAGCAGTTGCAGCAGTGCATTGACAGGTAACTGCCAGAAGTTCAAGCCAGATTCAGAAGAAGACGTGGAACCAGGGATTTCTTTGCTGATATCAGATGAATCTTGGCTGAAAGCAGAGAATACCAGAAAGATGTTTACCTGTGTTTATTGACTATGCAAAGGCATTAGACTGTGTGGATCATAACAAATTATGGATAACATCATGAAGAATGAGAATTCCAGAACACTTAATTGTACTCATGAGGAAACTGTACATAGATCAAGAGGCAGTCATTCAAACAGAACAAGAGGATACTGTGTGGTTTAAAGACAGGGAAGGTGTGCGTCAGGATTGTATCCTTTCACCATACCTATTCAATCTGTATGCTGAGCAAATAATTTGAGAAGCTGGACTATATGAAAAACCAGGCATCAGGATTGGAGGAAGACTCAGTTAACAACCTTCTTCATGCAGATGACACAATCTTGCTTGCTGAACGTGAAGAGGACTTGAAGCACTTACTGATGAAGATCAAAGACCACAGCCTTCAGTATGGATTACACCTAAACATAAAGAAAACAAAAATTTTCACAAATGAACCGATAAGCAACGTCATGATAAACAGAGAAAATATCGAAGTTGTCAAGGATTTCATTTTACTTGGATCCACAATTAACACCCTTAGAAGCAACAATCAAGAAATCAAACAACACATTGCATTGGGCAACTCTGCTGCAAAAGACCTCTTTAAAATGTTAAAAAGCAAAAATGTCACCTTGAAGACTAAAGTGTGCTTGACCCAAGTTGTGGTGTTTTCAATCGCCTCATATGCATTTGAAAGCTGGACAATGAATAAAGGAGACCGAAGAAGAATTGATGCATTTGAATTATGGTATTGGCAAGGAATATAGAATATTCCATGGACTGCCAGAAGAACAAACAAATCTGTCTTGGAAGAAGTACAACCAGAATGCTCCTTAGAAGCAAGGATGACGAGACTACGTCTCACATACTTTGGACATGTTATCAGGAGGACATCAAGCTTGGCAAAGTAGAGGGTCAGTGAAAAAGAGGAAGACCCTCAATGAGATGGATTGACACAGTAGTTATAACAATGAGCTCAAGCATAAGAACGATTGTGAGGATGGCACAGAACTGGGAAGTGTTTCTTCTGTTGTACATAGGGTTGTTATGAGTTGGAACTGACTCGACGGCACCTAACAACAACTGTTCTTGTAATTGTTTAGGTGCATAGTCTCTTCCTTCTCTTATGAAGTCTAGAATGCACTTAACTGTGTTATGCAGTGAATTGGCCCTAGTTAGGCCTCTGGTTGACACAAACAGTTTGTGTTCAATTATTAACTGAAAGGTTGGCAGTTCAAACACTCAGCAGTACCATGGAAGAAAGACCTAGCAATCTGTTTCTGTAAAGATTACAGCCAAGAAAACCTTATAGAGTGCAGTTCTACTTTTTAACACTTGCCATGAGTTGGAGTCAACTTGATGGCAACAGCGTTTATCAGCCTGGCCTCCAGGAGAGGAGGAGGGGCATGTTCTGAGTGAGGTGTCTGTCCTCTTTTGGGGAAGAAGCTTCTACAGTATCTTCTAGCACAGCAGTAATGGTCCAACATTCTCAGGGGCATCTATCCAGATCTTAATGTCTGTGTCCCAGTTTTTTAGAATTACAAGTTCTCTCTACTAAGACCCTGGCCTACACATAACACAACCACCTTAGGTAAATATTAGAACATCACAGGAGCCCTGTGATTCACAATCAGGTCTTCAGCCTATCATTCGATTGTGCCTGCCCTTCCACTATAGGCGATGAGGGTTTCTTCATATGCTACCACCACAGAGGTTCTCTGGTTCTCACACTTAGCTATTAAATACTTGCTAATGGCTCTTTGTCTCTCATTATGCTTCAACAGACCATTAAAACAAATTGCCAGTAACTGATAAACTCCACTGTCTTGCTTCATTCATATTTTTTATATATCTGCATCATTGCTCCTGAAACCATTAACCAAAAGTATCCCCTAAAGTCTTCTTAAAACCAAACAATAATTTAGCTTAACTAATAAAGAGTGTCTGCCTTGAGCATTGTGCTCTTTTAAGATCTATCTATATGGGATCAAACTGATAATAGCAGCTTGAAAGATTAGGTAGGATACTTAGAGGGCAGTGAGTTTATGTTAATGGGGGAGGAACAACACAGAAAAGGGGGGGGAGAATAATTGCACAACTTGAAGAACGTAACCAATATCACTGAATTGTACATGTAGAAATTGTTGAATTGGTGTATGTTCCGTTGTGTATATTCTTAATGATAACAAAAATAAAATAAATTATAAAAATAAACAAATTGAAAAACAGTACACATACTACGATTCCATTTTTTAGTAATAACGCTTAGAGAATTTTGTTTACATTAAAAAGAAATCTAAAGAGATGCTTGCCAAACTATTACCAGCTCTTATTTGGGAGGATATTTACTTTCTATACTTTACATTTTAGTGTTTACATTTCATGTAAGGCTTTTTGGTGATCCAATAAGAAAGTAAAAAATGCTCACACCCTTTCCCCTAATAATTTTATTTCTACATACTTGGTATGTGCAAAAAAAAGTCAATGTAGCAAAGTGCTTATGCTACATTTTTTTAAATAACAAATTCCTGGAAATAGACTTCTGTTGATGGACATGTGACTGCTTAAATCACCCCCGGACCTTTTAAACAAGTACAGACAAACACAAAAAGGAATACAATACAGTCATGGAAAAGAATAACACTTGCTCTGATATGGGCCGATCACTAAGACATATTATTAAATAAACAAGGGAACAAACAAAAAACATTTTTAAAAATAATTTGTGGCTATTCATGTAAATTTCAAACTGTAAGTCAATTTTGCCCCAGAAGTTATTACTCTTTTAATTTTCACTGTATTTCTTGTTTCATGAAAGACAAGTAAAGACACCTATCTTATGTTAAGGACGCATTTTTTCTTAAGTTCACGTTTGGTAATTTACTAAAAATAAGAATATCTTACCACCAAATTAATAGGGTCTTTAAGCTGTGGCATCCACCAAATGTGGACACCCTAGTCCCAGTTTTCTTGATTTCAGGTGTAGCGGAACAACCAGGCCTGGCTGTAGTAGAGTGGGCAGAAGGGTCATGATGCTTTGAGCTATTAAAATAAAAACAACCTTTTAAAAGCATCTAAAAGCTAAATTAATTGGAAATAAAATGAGGCAGTAGGGGGAGAGACTTGCTACAGATTGAAAACTTTTTCATTTATCCACTTGTCACCCTTGTTATATTTTTTTCTGAATAAATTCTAGGTTTATGTCAGTAACTTATTGTGGAACTTCCCTGAAAGCAAACCCCTTCTGAGATAGCTTTTCTGCATTATGACTGATATCAACAGCCCAAAGTTGATAACAAAATCCCCTAAGCTGAAGAAAAGTCTTATCTGATGGAGTTTCCTTCCTTACAGTCAGTTGTGTTTTACGTGTCCTACTTGATCATACTTTCCATTTTTCTGATATTAACTATTTGAATTAATATTTAAATACTCAGTTTCTGTCCTTTGTTTCACTCGTATTTTACAAAGAATCGAATTTGTAGTTTCTTCCATAGAACTATAAAATATATGTAAACTCAGAAAGAGTCCTAAAAATTCCCAGAGTGATGACAGGGCATCTTTTTTGTATTAACTTTATGAGTTTAAAATAATGATAATAATAATAAAATAAAGCTATGCCTGTCAAAAGCTAAAATACTGACCATCTGAACAATGAGTCCTCTGTAAGTTGCACATATTCAAAGTATATATTTGAGATTTATTTTGCCACAGAATTGAGTATTGAAATGTTTTGATGTAGGTGTTGGCATGTAAGACTCAGATTCCTAAATCCAAGCTAACCAAGAAGATAACATTTTAAAAACAATTCAGACAAAATGCAAAAAGAGATATTTAGCCAGGTAAAAATTTGTTTTCTAAGTTTAGCTAAGTAGAGAGTTTGTAAACATATAGCATATTCTTAGGTATACCGGTCTATCAGAACAGCCACAGTGACTAAAGTTAGAAGAGGAGGACTTCAAAGCAGTAATATTTTAAGCTGAAGCAGAAAATCTCTACCTAAATATTATCTTTAAACTGATCGGAAGTATGGTTGAGGGTGGTAAAAAACATATTCGATCTTCTAACACAAATTTTTATATCACACAAGGAGAAATATAAACTATTTTGTAAAAATACAAACTACAGAAAGTAAACTCAGATAGCTTTATTTGACACAACAGTATATGAAGTAGAGAATACCTCTGAGGCTCTGAGGAATGAAAGAGCCCTCCTGCACATACACAGTAGACTCTTAGCAGAGGAATGAGAAGCGGCGCTTTTATTTCTGTCAAAATGGAACATAAGTTCAAAATGGGGCAGATTTTCCAATGGAAGAAAAACACAAGACATACACTTTAAGCAGTACGTGCACTACTTTAATCAACAAAAAAAAGAAGGATAGTGAAAGATAACATTTTTATTTAGATCTGTATAAAAAAAAGTAAGGCTCTGAAAGAAGTAAGGAATGAGGAAAAGTATGCACATTTATAAAAGCTCTTTTATTTCTAGAAGTTGTTTCAATATTTTTAAAGAATATCTTCATATATGTATGAAGGTTGCCTGAATTAGCTGTAATTAATGTTTGTGGAAATAGAGTTTTCTTAAAAAAAACTAGTGCCTGAGTTGTGCAACTAGTTAGTGCACTCATCTGTTAACCAAAAGGTTGTAGGTTCGAGTCCACCTAGAGCTGCTGTCTACTTCTGAAAAAATCAGCCACTGAAAACCCTATAGAGCACAGTTCTACTCTGGGGTCACACATGGAGTCGTCAGAAGTTGGAATCGACTCAAGGGGAGCTGGTTTTAATAAAGTTAGATGATTTTGATACTAAAAGTTTGAAGATCTAAAATAATAATAATAATTCTGTGGAGTGAGCTCAAGGTGTGAACTACCTATCAATCTCTGAGAAAGACCACAAGACTTCAGCCCCATAGATCTTTGCATTAGGCACCCCTTTTGCACCTTGTCGTAATCCCCTTGCCCTCACCTCTTCTCTAGCCACTGATGCTTTGACGAGTTCCTTGCGGGTGCAACCAAGCAGTGCCTCACCTCAGGTTGTGCCTAATACATGTAGCTTCATGCCTAACTCCATAACATGGGACTCACCTAGCAACCAGCTCCGCACTCATGCGTACACAACCAGGAAATGCAGGGGAGTTAGCACCTATGGGGCAGCCCAGAAGCCCAGCATGAGCCATTGGGGAAAATCCTTTCAACCTCTTGAGAAGACAGTTCTGAGATGCATTTCATAAGGCTCTTCAGATGGTCCTGGCAGGGTTGGACACCACTCTCTGGTAGCAGTGTGCAATAGGCTAAGAATTCCTTGTTTTGGCTTTTCCTCGTTCTCTGTTTTACTCCACCTGTCCTCCACTCCTGACCTCTGGGATCACATTTTCAAATAAACTGCCAAAAGGCAAGCTTTTGTCTTAGGCCCTGCTTTTGGAGGAACCTAGGCTTAGCCTCTCCCATGTTAAAAAGCTTTTGCTCCTATTCCTTCGTCTCTAGTCTGAGGTGCTGCTTCCCTGATGTTTTATTTATTAGATTTTATTTATATGATTTTATTATGTAATAAAAGATAATTATTTATATAATTACTTATAGTTTATTTATTTGATGGCTTGGGACCATTTAAGACCCAAGTTCTCCAAATAGAATAGAGATAGTAATAGGGAAGTTGACCCTGGATTATTTCAACTTCCAAATACCTAACAGAAAGTGAATTAAGTTTGACCAAGAGATCAAACATATAAAAATTATTCAGCTTTTGCATGGCTAGGAACAATTCCATAGGCATGAAAAGAAAAAGAGTTAATACTGGAGTTATCTGCTATATTTCCAAGAAGCCAACAGGGTAAGACTCATATCCATTCTACAGTAAATATAATTGACCATAGACTAATAAAACTTCTGAGGAAAGAAGATACCCAAACAAGAAAGGACCGACACAATAAGACTTTCCATCTTGTGTTTTCTCTGATTTTCTCCAGTTTCCTCAGTTTTTCCAGAATAAACTGCTGCTGCCAACTATCCGAGCACAATTCGCTCAATATATATTATGCTCAGGTATAAATAAATATTTTATTCCATAATATTAATAAAAATAGACTTTAATTTTTATAAAAATCTCACCAATAAACAAAAGGAAAATAAACTAAATATGGGAGGCAGGTAGACAATATTTTACAACATGTAGAATCCGTGATTCTGTACTTCAATCCCATTTGAATTAGATGGAAAAAATTATTCACTCTCAGATCTCAACAAAAAGTTAGTCTTTTGATACCACAGCTCTTCAGACTGAATGCCTTAAGCCCTTTCTGAATCTGCAACTTAGTTTGTCAACTGAAGTAGTAGTCGCAACAACGTTTTGCTGAGTGTTTTTTTCACCTATATGTTATGACTGGTGAAGTATTTGTTCTTGGTATTAGTTTCAGGTAGGTACTCTGTTCCTCTACCGTTACTGCTCCCACATCTTCCTTAGTCTCTGGTTCTCTATTTACAGAAAAGTCACTTCTTATTTAATCCTCAAAGATTATATTTTTTCTACTATATGTTGAGCCCTTTGTTTCAAGCTCTGAAATATCCCACTCTTCTCAGCCCATATTATTGACTTGTTCAGTTTATTTGATACCTTATTTATATATTTATACAGTTATAGCTGGTACCACACTCTGGAAAAGCTTCATTTCTTTCCTGTAGTTTAAATAATCAAAGACTCTCCTTTAAATAGTGACCATAAGGCCTTGAGGGTAGGTATATTTTTCACTGAATTATGCCTTCATATTTTATTCCTACAATATGATGAAAAACCCTAGAATTTTTCTGGTTTCAAACTTCATGCGTCTTAAAATATTTGCCTCTATATCACAAATGATTGTTTAGAAAATATGAGCAATATGCCCTGAAATTAATGTACTCCCATGTCTGGGCACAGGATCTGAGTTCCACACTCTGTCCTAAGTATGTGTCCACAGCTCCTTTATCAGCCCCCAGGGAAATGACCTTGCCGAGGTCTATAACTAGAGATCTCCAGTATAAAATGGACTTTTATAATTATGACCATTGACAGAATATTTTCAGAATTGTTTCTTTGCAACAGAATCTTTCAGATGCTGAAATTAGTTGAGACCAGCAGGAGAGTTGACTCTAGAAGTTTTTATAAATATGAAGTCAGTCAAAAAGTGTGTCTATTTTTCAAGTTTAGAAGCTTCCTATCTCTCCTTTTCTTTTGAAGTGTCTTTGGGAGTTGGAGATAATGTTTCCTTTTCATATTCCCTCAAGCCTACAAGGAAGCAACAAGTTCTGTTGCCCAAACGTAAGGCTTCTACAGAGGGGATAATAAAATAGTGACTCTAAATTTAATTTTAAAGTTTCTCTGTCCACCCTCTCTGCTCCCCCTCCCAAATAATCCTTACCTCCTATCTTCCTCTTAAACACAAAAACAAATGCACATAGAAATCTTGGCGACGCCTTGGCAAAGTAAGTAGTATTGCACGCTCAGTGACTTGACCAGACAAGTTTCATTTTTTCTTACGGGCTCTCCATACAGAAATAGCTCACTCACCCCACCTTACATGTGTTCTGTGTGTATTATACAAAGTGCTTTTATATACATTATCACATAAAATTTGCCCAGCCACTCTGTCAGGTATGGAGAGCAGATATCATTATTGCCTTTTCGTGCGGAATAACTGCCTTACTTTTAAATTAGTGAGACCAAGAAGGTTTCCTGTCTTAGTTTCTCCGTCTAAGGATAAATCTCTTTAGCCGATTATCTGCCAGTATGACATATTTCTAATATTAGCCAATTCCTTAGCAACTGTACCCACTGAACATTTCTTCCTCATAACCACCACTGGATTATCAGACAAGTTTCTGACCAGGGCCAACCGTTATGGGGTCCTTCCTTCGGCACCCAAATTTGGTCACTTTTTCCCTAAACTCCTTTGTTTTCACTCCATAAATAATAGGATTGAGTGCTGGTGGTACAAGGAAGTAGAGGTTTCCAAGAATGGTGTGTACGTGGGGTGGAATGCCTTGGCCAAAGCGGTGAGTAAGAAAAGAGAAAAGTGAAGGTGTGTAAGAGAGAAGCATGACACATACGTGTGTGGTGCAGGTGTTGACTACTTTGTGGTGGGCTTCCTTAGAAGAGAGCCGCATTGTAGCCTGAATGATTAGCACATAAGATGAGCCAATAGCTGAGATGTCCAGCCCAGCAACCAATAAGGCCACCATCAGACCATACATTCGGTTGACTGTGGTGTCCACACACACCGTCTTCACCACTGCCATGTGCTCATAGTAGGTGGTGGGGATGACACGATTAGCATGAAATGGCATCTGCTGGAGAAGGATGGGCATGGGGAGAATGAAGAGGACAGCTCTCACCAAACTCACCAAGCCAATAAGCGCAATGTGACTATTGGAAAGGATGGTGGCATAGCGCAGGGGCTTGCAGATGGCCACATAGTGGTCAAAGGCCATGGTCATCAGGACACCAGACTGCATGGCAGAGATGGAGTGGATGAAGAACAGCTGGACCAGGCAGCCCTCAGAGCTAATCTCACTCTGACCAAACCAGAAGATGCACAGCACCTTGGGAATGGTGGTTGTGGACATGCCCAGGTCTGTGAGGGCTAACATGCAGAGGAGTAGGAACATAGGCTTGTGCGGAGAATGCTCTGTGGAGATGACGAAGAGGATCGTGCAGTTCCCAAGGATGGTGATGAAGTACAAGGAGGAGAAGGGAATGGATACCCATTTGTGTTTGTCCTCCATCCCAGGAATGCCTTGGAGAATGAAGAAAGGAGGGTGGCCTTGGGTGACATTGCAAATAGTCATGGTAGCACCCTGGTTTTATTGAGAGGAGTAATGTAAAGAAACTATATGAGCTTCAATTAAAAAAAAAAAAACAAAAAAAGAGAGTAACCAAATGGAAAACTAAAGTTGTAACGTTAAGATAACAAAAATGATTTAGAAATCATGGCTTAAAACTGGAAAAATAATACTCCTTCACAACACGAATTCAGATCTACTCCAGGCCACATGTAGTCACAAAAACATTGTAAAACAAAATCTAGCTACATGCTATTACCAGAGACATCCTTAACCTAATGACTAAGAAAGGTTGAGACTAAACAGATTGGAAAAAAATATATAGCAGAAACTATCTAGCCAAAAAGAAGCTTAGATAGCAATATTAATATCTATATTTATAATGAATGTTTTATTAAGGACAAACTGTTTCATTATTCTTTAATAAAATATGTTGTTAAATATATAAGAATATATTAAATATAAATTTGTTTCCACTTAAAGAACATAATTTGAAACATGTGGAATAAAAATAGACAGAAATAAAAGAGAAACTGACAAATTTTAACACAGCTCTCTCAGAAACCAAAAGATCGAATAGATCAAGAAGACAGTTTACGAAAAGGTAAAATATAGCTTTAAGTCTTATATAGGATTAAATGTTTATAATAGAATCCTGCATCCACAAGTTAGAGAAAACATTTGTAGCAGATACAGAACTTTAACAAAAATTAGAATTATATTAGGCTACAAAATCATCCAATCACATTCCATGTAGTAAATATCATAGAGTTCACCTTATCTGACCATAATAAAAAGAGGGCAAAAAAAGAACGAGAGGCAATGGATGTTGGTGATGACTGCACAACATGATTGATGTGATCAGTTTTATTGAATTGTACATGTGGAAAATGTTGAGTTGGCAAATGTTGTGTTTTTTATATTTTTACAACAATCAAAAAGTACAGACAGAAAAAAAGGGACTGATAGCACTGAAACATTTCCTTTGATACAAGACAAATGATTGAACACAGATTGAAAAAGAGAAATATTTCTTATTATGAAATATGATATTAGCATAGCACCCAAAATCATCTCACCTTCTGTTTCCAGATAACATAAATACATGAATTCCACCACTCGTCTGTCAGTTTGTCGTACTGTGGTGGCTTGTGTGTTGCTGTGATGCTGGAAGCTATGCCACAGGTATTTCAAATACTAGCAGGGTAGATAGATTTCAGTGGAGCTTCCAGACTAACACAGATTAGGAAGAAAGACCTGGCAATTTAATTCTGAAGAAAATCAGCCAGTGAAAACCTTATGGATAGCAGCAGAACATTGTCTGATATAGTGCTGGAAGATGAGCTCCTCAGGTTAGAAGGCACTCAAAATACTGCTGAAGAAATGGTTGTAGCAGTACGTTGACAGGGAACTGTCAGAATTTCGAGCTGGATTCAGAAGAAGATGTGGAATGAGGGATATCGTTGCTAATGTTAGGTGGATCTTGGCTGAAAGCAGAGAATACCAGAAAGATATTTACCTGTGTTTTATTGACCATGCAAAGACATTCGACTGTGTGGATCATAACAAATTATGGATAACTTTGTGAAGAATGGGAATTCCAGAACACTTCATTGTGCTCATACATAACCTGTACATAGACCAAGAGGCAGTCATTCAAACAGAACAATGGGATACTGTGTGGTTAAAAATCAGGAGAAAAAAGTGTGTATCTGGGCTGTATTCTTTCACCACACTTATTCAATCTACATGCTGAGGAAATAATCAGAGAATCGGACTATATGAAGAAGAAAGTGGCATCAGGATTAGAGGAAGACTCATTAACAATCTACCAATATGCAGATGACACAACCTTGCTTGCTAAAAGTGAAGAGGACTCGAAGCACTTACTGATGAAGACCAAAGGCTACAGCCTTCAGTATAGATTACACCTTAATATAAAGAAAACAAAAATCCTCACAACTGGCCCAATAAGCATCATCATGATAAATAGAGAAAAGATTGAAGTTGTCAAGGATTTCATTTTACTTGGATACACAATCAGCACCCATGGAAGCAACAGTCAAGAAATCAAACAACATATTGCACTGGGCAAATCTGCTGCAAAAGATCTCTTTAACATGTTGAAAAGCAAAGATATTAGCTTGAGGACTAAGGTGCACCTGACCCAAGCCATGGTGTTTTCAATTGCCTCATATGGATGAGAAAGCTGACCAATGAATAAGACCAAAGAAGAATTGATGCCTTTGAATTATAGTGTTGGTGAAAAATATTGAATATACCATGGACTGCCAGAAGAACAAACAAATCTGTCTTGGAAGAAGTACAGCCAGAATGCTCCTCAGAGGTGAGGATGGTGAGGCTTTGTCCCACTTTGCACATGTTATCAGGAGGGACCAATTCTTGGAAAAGGACATCATGCTTGGTTAAGTAGAGAGTCAGCAAAAAGGAGGAAGACCCTCAATGAGATGGATTGACACAGTTGCTGCAACAATGGGATCAAGCATAATGATTGTGAGGATGGTGCTGGACTGGACATTGTTTTGTTCTGTTGTACATAGGGTCACTATGAGTCAGAACTGACTCAAGGACGCCTAACAATAACAAATATGTAAATTGACTTCTTTTAAGGAAATAGCCACTGGTGGGTCTGGGAAGGATGTCTATGCCACCTAAACATTATTTAAAAAACAAATAAAGCACCTTGTCTTACAAACAAAATGAGTATTTCAATGGGCAGAAGATAAAGGGAATGAAAAGGTGGTGGACTCTGCCTGCATGTTTCAATGCCTTTCTAACTAGGTATACTGGAAAGTCTGTCTCAGACTTGGTCCTCTCCCAACCATTTGATGTTACCTGTAAGCTCTTTTGACATAAGGTTTTATGGAATACTACATCCAAACATTTGCATTCTTCCCAAGACCTATCCTGCTATCCTTAAAATAGTCCAGAGCTACTGGACAATATTTTTGCCCACACTCACTTAATTCCTTGTTACCTTCAACCCCTACATCTGAGATCCCTCCTTCAGGATGTCATGGCTACCTCGCAGATGTGATGGGGTTCATGGGTAGGGCCAGTGTGACTGCAACCTAGTCTATGTATCATAGATATTTCATGCAACCTTCTGTTTGAAAGTACTATCCAGGTGAGAGCAGAATAGGAGAGAAAAGCAAGAGAATTCCTAGGAAAGTAATGCAGTGAACACTATCAGGACAGTTTCCCCTGGAGTGGGATGTCATTGAAGACTGACATGAAGAGGGGGCTCTCCAGAGCAAGATTCTGTGCTCCTCCGTGCCCCATGGTTTTACCTGAAAGGCAGGAGTCCTGAGGAATGGGCTTGCTGTATTCTTAGAGTAGAAATGCCTGCTGTGATGACTTTTGAGGAGTAATTTTACACTAAACACAATGAGTCCATCATCAGTGCTTGCTTTTTTTTTTTAATTTGAGTTAATTCTTTGTCCCCCAACACCCCAATGCTTTATTTCCCCTTAACTGTACATGCTTTGTGGAGGAGAAGCTGGTTCCAGGCATAGGTAAGTCACTGGAAACTGCTTCTTCAGTTTCTCCAAGGGACAATGCCAAGAATCAAGACTTAAGGGAGCGGAGATCTTGTTGATAAGAACTGCATAACATAGGCTAAGAATGAAGAAGGCAATAGGATGTTGGCCACCTGAAGTTCACAGAGTAGGGTACCAGCATGTCAACATAAAGCCCACCCTCACCCAGAACTGCTTACCTGAATGTGAGGCAGTGACAGAGTGGGAGGCAGGACTCACACAACTTCTGCAAACATGTATGTGTGTGTGTGCATGTATGTAGTTATATCTTAGCAAACGTCCACATGGCTCCTGCAGAGTACACTGATGGCCCTGCATCTCTCCACTCATTACCTTTGGGCATCCAGAATCTACAGTATGGTTCTTTAAGTAGCCTAAGGAAAGGCCCCTAGGTGCCCAGAATTAGCTTTTTGAATTCCCACTCCGCCCCTCAAAGCCCCACTACTATTACGTGTAAAATTGACTCTGGAGGTTGCTCTGAGCTCCCAGGAGCTGGAACTGGTTGACCTTATGGATTCCGGACATATTTCAGTCTTTGCCAGTCCTGAAGGAGGCTGAGGAGAGGAAGAGTGAAGCTAAAACTGAATCTGGGACTAGATTAAGGCCTAGCAGTTTGGGCATCCCACAGACCCTCACTCTCAAGCATGTGGATGTCTGGGGGCCAGGGAATGACCTACTGCTTGTCAGGAGTAATCATGCCTGTGAAAAAATCAGAAAGCAACTCCTATTGATCGATACCATGGCAAAATCATATTTGCAGCCTTAGATTGCTGGCTATTTCTAGCCTCTTTCTGATTTTCACTCTCTTTTTTCCAGTCTTATGGCTTTGCCCCAGACATTTCCCAGGGCATTTCTCCGATCTACCATTTCCCTTAACCTCCGCAATTTGGCCTCAAGACACCCCCAATTTCTGGATGCAAATGTGGCCAGATTCTTTTTCTTGTAAGCTCATAGCAAATAAGTTATTATACTTAGTCAAAAAGTTCTTTGCAAGCCCACTGTAAAATGCTCAAAACAAAATAAAATAGTCACCAAGTCATGTGAAGACATGATAGAAGCAGGATTCACAGAGCCAGATTCAAAATCCTGTTGGAATAAACGTCCTGCCTACAGACAGGCCCTTTGGGAGACTTTGTTCAGAGTCAGGTGTCAGTAAGAGGAAAGCACTGACAGAGAAAAGTGAGTGGCAAAGTAAAGGGCCTGAGGCAATCAACATAGAAATGCAAAGGTCAATAAATAGGCAAGCACGGATGCATCCGGCTATAGACTTTCCTAAAGCTTACCCCTGGAGAATGCTGGGGCTCTAATAACATGCAGAAAACCTGGCCTCAGTCTTCTCTTTCCTCTCTGTCCCAAAGTGGTCCTGATGGATGATAATGACAGGTAGTATCCTTTCCTTCTAACCGGTTGGTAACTAGTTACCATTGAATCGACTCCGATTCATGGCGACTTCCTGTGTGTCAAAGTAGAACTGTGCTCCATAAGATTTTCAATGGCTGATTTTCAGGAGTAGATCATCAGACGTTTCTTGAAAGCCGTCTCTGGGTGGACTCAAACCTCCAACCTTTCGGTTAGCACCCAGGCATGTCATTAACCATTTGCACACAACCCAGGGACCCTTTCTTTTTAGACCTCATTTTTATATCCATGGTCCGACCTGATCTCTAAATACAACTTCATAAAGAATCTTTTCTTGCCAAATGGCTCCCAAAGCTCTGTTAGTCACCCTCTACTATCATCTGTTTGTTCATAAAAATGTTTTGGTTTTTCCTTTGTGACTCTTAAAGATTTTTATTTTTCTGTTATGTCAATTTAAACTTTTGGTGTCATTGCTGAATAGAAATAGCAAGTTCAACCATACTTATGTCCTTCTGTATTTTAAAGAAAATTTCTACCTTTCCCTCTCTACACTAAAATAAGTGGCGGGAAATGTAGATAATCCAACACAACTCCCAAAATAAAATTATTTCTAGAAGTGCTATAAATGTTGGTTACAGAGGCATTTTCTTAGTTTTATTAGACCATTATTAATCATAAGACAAATTATTTATATTTGACATTATTCTGGCTATTAATGCTGTATAAAAAACCGCTCCAAAATTTAGTAGCTGAAAACAGCCATCTTTATTTTGCTCACAAAACTGAAATTTAGGGAGGGCTTGGCAGGGACAGTTTGTTTCTGCGCATTTGATGCTGGCTGGAGTTGTATGAAGGCTGACTCCATTCGGCATCAGCTAGGGTGACTCAAAGGCTGGTACACTTAAGTGTCTGATGCTGGGCTGGAAGAATTCAAATAGCTAGGGCTTTAATAGCTAGGAATCCTCAGATGTGTCTCTCCACCTCTACTTTATATCTACACCATGGCAGCTTCAGGGAAGCTGGACTTCTTACATATCAATTCTAATCAGGATGTTGTACACTCACTGCTCATCTTGACCCTCTCCCTAGAATATCTTCATATATTCTCCAGTCTTCTTTATAGGTACGATTTAATTCCACAGACCCCATAGTGGCACAGACAGCTTGTGCTCAACTCCTAACCTAAGAGTTGGCAGTTCAAACCCACCCAGTAGAGCTGTGGACGAATAGTCCTGGTAATCTGCTTCCATGAAGATTATGGCCAAGAAAACCCTATGGAACAATTCTACTCTGTAGCACATGGGTCGTCATGAGTTGGAATCAACTAGACAGCAACTAATAAGAACAGTGTTTAATTTCACAGTACCATGCTCCTCTTGAAGAGCCAAAATTTGACTTACTCCTATTGTAATAAACGATAAAATCCCAATGCAGTTTGTGTGCCACTGAGGGGTTTTTGCCCGGACACTTCCAGATATTTAAAACCTATAACATCAGTGGACCTCATTTACCTCAGAAACATACCTAGAGGCTTTCAAAATGAATAGGTATGGATTATTCAGGAAACTCCCTGGGTAGGTAGCTAACTTCCTCTTCCTGTGCACTGTAAAAGACTTTTCTTCCAGTAGATAAAAACAACCAACGATTTTCCTCTTAGCCACCTAAGTTTTTGTCATATTTAAGACTTCATGCTTTGCCTGTGTAAATACCTTTTGGGTGAAACAAACTGTGACTAGGCTACAGGAAAAAGCCTCCTGGATCTCTATAATATATTCAGATGGCTTTGTTTATGTTTTTTGCAGACTGAGTTTGGTGATCTAGGGCCCCTGGTTCCACAGCCTATTACATGGACTAATAATCATTGAACTTCTGGCAGTTGTCTGTGTTGCATTTTTCCAGTGCATCTAGTCTGGAGTCTTAAATGCTACTACATAGCCACTGGAACATCAGATAGTTCAACAGTTTAGCCTTTGACAAAATAAACACGTAAGACCAACTTCAGGTTGTGTTTTCTGACAACCTTCTGATCAATAAAATCCTGACAATGTTGTGGATCTGGATCACCCAAATTAATGTTTTGCAGGCTGATCTCATCTGCCTTTGCCAAAATGGGAGAGTGACAGATAAAAATTAAAAAAAAAAAAAAAGCCCTGCCACTGTGGGGACCATGGTCTTGGGGAACATCTAGCCCAATTGGCATAACATAGTTTATAAAGACAATGTTCTACATCCTACCTTGGTGAGTAGTGTCTGGGGTCTTAAAAGCCTGTGAGCAACCATCTAAGATACTCCACTGGTCTAACTCCTTAGGGATCAAGGGAGAATGAAGACAACAGGATACAAGAAAAGATTAGTCCAAAGGACTAATGGACCACAGCTACCAAGGCCTCCACCGGACTGAGTCCAGTACAGCTAGATGGTGCCCGGCCACCACTACTGACTGCTCTGACCAGGATAACAACAGAGGGTCCTAGACAGAGCTGGAGAAGGATGTAGAACAAAATTCTAACTCACAGAAAAAAGACCAGATTTACTGGCCTGACAAAGACTGGAGAAACCTCAAGAGTATGGCCCCCAGACACACTTTTAGCTCAGTGGCGAAGTCACTCCCGAGGTTCACCGTTCAGCTGGTGATTGGACAGCCCCATAAAACAAAACAGGACTAACGGGGCACAGCAGTCCAGGGACAAGGACTAGAAGGCAGGAGGGGACACAAAAGCTGGTGATAGGGAACCCAAGGTTGAGAAAGGACAGTGTTGACATGTCGTGGGGTTGTTAACCATTGTCATAGGGCAATACGTGTACTAACTGTTTAATGAGAAACTGTTCTGTAAACCTTCAACTAAAGTACAAAAAAAAAGAATTATCTATGTGAGATCAAATTGATAATAACAACCCAAAAGGTTTGATTGGAAGCCTAGGGGGCAGTGAGTTGAAGATAATGTTGATGGAATAATTTGTAAAAGGATAGTGAGAATAGCAGCACAACTGGAAGAATGCACTCGATGTCACTGAATTGTACATGAAGAAATTTTTGAAATGGGTGTGTCTTTGGCTACGTGTATTTTCACCAAAAAAAAAAAGGTACTCCAAGGTCAAGAAGGGAGAGTGTTGACATTTCATGGGGTTGTTAACCAATGTCATAAAACAATATGTGTATTGACTGTTTAATGAGAAATTATTTGTTCTGTAAACCTTCATCTTAAGTACAATAAAAAGAAATTAAAAAAAAAAAAAAAAGCCCTGCCAGCTGTTAGGCCATGCTGTTGCAAAGTAAACATAAAGTTAAAGAATATAAACAATATTCAGACATGACCTCTCTGTACCAACGTGTGGAACAAGAGAAAGAAAAGGCCAATCCAGAACTAACCCTTCTGGCAAACATGAGTAACTACTTCTTCTTTTTTTTAAAAAAAAAATTTAATTTTTTGTTGCTGATGTTGAGAATATACACAGGAAAACATACACCAATTCAACAGTTTCTACATGGACAATTCTGTGACACTGATTTCATTCTTTGAGTAGTGTAATGATTCTCACCCTCCTTTTCTGAGTTGTTCCTCCTCATTAACATAAACTCACTGCTCCTTAAGTTTCCTATCTAATCTTTTGAGTTGCTGTGGTCAGTTTGATCCCATAGAGATAGTTCTTAAAAGAGTATACTGGTCAAGGCAGATATTTTTTACTGGTTAAGCTAAACTACTGTTTGGTTTCAAGAAGACTTCATGGGATATTTTTGGTTTAAGATTTAAAGATTATCTCAGGAAAATAGTTTCAAGGGTTCATCCAGTTTCCATGGCTCCAGAAAGTCTGGCAACCATGAGAATTTTTAATTCTGTTCCACATTTTCCCCCTTTTGATCAAGATTCTGCTATAGAATCTTTGATGAAAATGTTCAGTAATGGTAACCCTGCACCATCCAGTTATTGTGGTCTCATGGCAAAGGAAGCAGTTGTTCATGGAGGCAACTGGCCACACATTCCATATCCTCCTCCTGTTCTGAACTCTCCTTCCTCTATTGCTCCAAGTGAATAGAGACCAATTGTTGTACCTTGGATGGCCGCTTGCAAGCTTTTAAGACCCCAAGCACTACACACTAAACATGTTATTAGGTCAATTAACTGGGATGTCCCATGAAACCATGATCCTAAACCTCTAAACCAAGGAACCAAATCCCATGAGGTGTTTGGTTGTACATAGCAGCCTTAGCAACTACTCTTTTTTTTTGCCCTTGTAAGTAAACCTATCACACAACTTTTGCCAATTCAACTTTTTACAGGTGTACAACTTGTTGATACCATTTGCAATAATTGGCTGTGAAACCCCACCCTTAATCAATGCAATTTTTCCATCACCATTAACCTTCTTTCCTCCTCCCTCCCACCCCTGGTATCCACTAATAAACTTTGTTCTCTATACATTTGTCTTTTCTTGTCTTTTTCCATAAGTGAGGTCATACAATATTTGTCCTTTTGTGATTGACTTATTTCACTCAGCATAATGTCTCCAAGATCCATCCATATTGTAGCATTTATCAAAACTTCACATCTCCTACTGAGTAGTATTCCATTGAAAGTATGTACCACATTTTGTTTATCCATTCATCTGTTGATGAGCATTTAGGTTGTTTCCACGTTTTGACTATTGTGAATAGTGCTTGCAATGAACATTGGTGTACAAGTCTCTTTTTTGAGTCTCTGCATTTTGACTCTCTGAGTCTTTTGAGTATATACCTAGAAATGGAGCTGCTGGGTCATATGGCAGTTTTACTTCTAGTTTTTTGAGGAACCTCCATACCATTTTCCACAGTGGCTTAACTGCTGCTTCTTTAGCAATGTCAGTTCTAACCTATTTTGACCTCCTACATCCTAGATGAAATATGTTAAGATACCCAATCACCAAATTACTCCTTCAACTTCTATGATCCTTCCTAAAAATTATCCAGCACAAGTCCACATTCCATAAGACTCTCCTCCCAACTCTATTACTAGTTTCCAAATGGTTCCTCTAGGATGCTTCTCTCTTGCTGCAGCAAGATCAATAAACTTAAGTTTTTTGACTGTAGGTACGTTCCTGTTCTTATGTTGGTGGATTTTTAACAATTTCTAACAGAAGAAATAGTCTTCATAGTTAAATCCTCCTTCCTCACAATATATATAAAGCATTTTATAACAATTAACTTTTTGATAACATTTTTCGATAGATATGGCTTAGTTATTCAACATGAGAAGCATGAGAGGATCAAGAATATACTCTCAAGTTACAGACAAGTTGCATCCTTTTGCCCCAGCCCAGTAGAGAAGGGGGCCTAGAATGAAATGGACCATAAAACAATGACTATTTCACAGTATAAACAACAATATGATTATTTTATTATGTGCACAGCCTCCTCTTTATTTCTACAAGATTGCTTGCACCTTGTCACTACAAATACCAGTTCTGTTGTAATTACCTGACTCCCTGTCTCACTAGGTTGTAAGTTTCCTGAGGTCTGGCACTATCATTTATTCTCCTGGGAAATTCGGTGTACCTGGTACCCTCACTAAATAATTTTGAGTAAATGCCTAAGTATATGAATGTGTAAATGAACGATGTTTCTAAATTTCTTGCACATGATTTGTGGTTTATTCACATGAACCTCATTGTTCAAAACACTGCATTACAAACTAAGTCAACTAGACTGGGGCCTTAAAGAGATAAGATTCTGTGTATAATCTGAGTCTCAGACCTTAGAAGAATGAAGAGATATAGACACAGAAGTTTGAAAGTGGAACAAATGTCTTAGAAAATAGTGAGTTTCTGGTGAATAATATATAATGAAAAATTGACTCTGGAGAAGATTATTGTATTGTGTAGTAAGGTGAACTATCTACTTGCTTTGATTTCTTCCAGTCAATAATAATAATTTAAAAAATACTCATGAGGAAGACAAGCCTGCACTGAAGCACAAAGGTTGACTCTTTGGAGAAAAATATTTGTCAACCCTGACTTCGTTAGCCCAGACAGCACTAGCAGGAAACTCTGGCTACATATTATGTTTCATTGTCCTGGAAATTCTTGTATACCCAAAGGGCTGTTGACTAGCTGGCTCAAGTAAGGTAAGAATAAGATGAGAAAGAATCCACACTGGAACTAAGAAAAATTTCCACGTAAAACTCTTCACTCTTAGAATTTCAGAAAAAATATAAAGATCATCAGTCAAAGATGGGTATGTTAGTTACCAAGAGTCATCTTTCGAATTACTGCCTTGAGAAGCTTGTGCTGTGGCTTCTCTACGGATATATGGCTTCCAGACTGCTTACAGTAAGTCACTCAGCATTTGTTTTCATCTATTTCAAATTTAATCCCAGATCCAGAGGATTCTGGTGTTTTATAGCCAGCCCTGGAATAGTGATGGAGGTATAACTGCAAACACTCTAATTACAATAAAGTGCTGGCCATATATTTATAGATAAATAAATTTGTATGTGTGTATATTCTCAATTATGTGATGTATTAAGTAAATAGTTCTTTTATGACCACTTTTCTTCTACCCACCAGAAAGTAGCTCTCCATGTCTCTTACTTTAGAGTACTGCATTGCCTCCTGACTTCTCCCTAGGAAGATTTAAGACCTATAGGCTCATTAAAAGGCCACATAATAGTTTCACAGGAAAATGGTATTCTGTATATTTAGCAGAATTAGATGAATTGTTCTAAATACTTTAAAAAACTCTCAGATAATACATGCTACTCACTTCCTGGAATTAGCATAAGCGGCAACCTCTAGTACAAGGATAAGAGTTCCTGGAGAAGACGGGAAATTAAATATAACTTTTCCTTATGGTGCTTGGGAATACGTAGATAGTATAGCTACCTCCACCTCAGACAAAAGCCGAACATTCTCACGCGAATCTGTTTGGTACTAATGCCGTAGACCAGGGGGGTTAGAACAGGTGGCAAGAGAAGATAGAGATTTGCGAGTACAATGTGGACCTCGGGAGGTACACGGTGGCCAAACCAGTGGGTGAAAAAGGAAAAAAAAGCGGGGATTCAGAAGACAAGAATCACACAGATGTGGGCTCCACAAGTGCTAAGTGCTCGGCATTGGGCATCCTTAGAGGGCAGGCGCAGCATGGCCTGCAGGATTAGGCCATAGGAAGTAGCAATGAGGCCCACATTCATGCCAGTGACTGAAAGTGCCACGATGAGACCATAGATAGTGTTGGGTTTGATGCTCGCACAGGCCAGCTTGGCAATGCCCATGTGCTCACAGTGTGTGGGGGGGATGATGTGATGTCCACAGAAAGGTAAGCGTTCAATGAGGATGACAAAGGGGAAAACAAAGAGAAGACCACGGGCCACACGGGCCAGACCAATCTTCCCAATCACAGTGACATTGAGGATGGATGTATAATGAAGTGGATGGAAGATAGCCACATAGCAATCAAAGCCATGGCCAGCAGGACAGCTGACTCAATGGCAAAGACTGTGAACAAAAAACATTTGGGTGAGGCGCTTACGGTAGGAAATTATATGGGACCTAAACCAGAAGATTGTCAGCATTTTGGGCAGTGTGTTGAACAGAGTACCGAGTCAGTGATGGAAAGCAGGCACAGAAAGAGGTACATTGGCTCATGCAGAGCTCTCTCCATCACGATGACGTAGAGGATGGTGCCATGCCAACCAGAGTGAGGATATACATGGAGCAGAAGGGGATGGCAATCCAAGCATGCTGGTCTTGCATCCCAGGGATTCCCAGTAGAATAAATGCGGAAGGGTGGAAGGCAGTGCCACTGGGGACAGATGCAGAGACCATAATGATGTGGAAAACAGAAGGCTTTATCTTCCTAAAAAGTGGTTAGAAAATGAAATTGAGTCATCTTAGATGCCATTTATTCCTCCTAAGTATACAATCAATTCCTTGCCTTTCTTTAATTCCCACAAAGGATGCTCAAATTTATGCCTTCCTCACTTCTTGTCTAAGTTTTTAAAATAGCTCTGTAACTAATATGCCCAATTG
The DNA here is from genome assembly GCA_030035585.1 of Dugong dugon. Lineage (NCBI taxonomy): Eukaryota > Metazoa > Chordata > Mammalia > Sirenia > Dugongidae > Dugong > Dugong dugon. The sequence continues at coordinate 78,195,504 of CM057467.1, read as the reverse complement.
CAGCATTTTCATCTTCCAGTGAAGTCTCTACATAGCTGTCTAAATATTTTATTATGCAGATATAGTCAACTATAATGCAAATTAACCTTTCTTAGTGGATGCTGTGGAGCCCTGATGGTGCAATGGTTAAGTGTGTGGCTGCTAACCAAAAGTCAGCAGTTAAAATCCAACATCTGCTCCTTGGAAACCCTATGGGGCAGTTCTACTCTGTACTATAGGGTTGCTATGAATCAGAATCTACTTGATGCTAACGGGTTTTTCGATTTTAGCAGATGCTATGTGGAATCTCTTGCATTAACCCCATATGATCTACCATCTACCATTTCCCATCATGTCTGGGCCCTAGGACACTGACTTCTGTGAACTGTATCAACAGACTCCCTTTCCCTCTCACTTATGGTTGGGTTTTGCAATGGTAAACAACAATAGGAAATTGGATGGAGGAAGAAAAGCGAGGTCAGGGATTTATTCTTTCAGCTTCCTCCCAGCTGGATAGCTGGAAGCTGGCTGGATCCTTCTGGTTCTGGTTTACTTTGGTAACCATATCCTCCCGTTATGCCTTCAGGCCTAAGAGTTATAACAGTACCTGCTGTTACTAGTTCAGGAAACTGCACAAGTTCTGTGATTGCCTTACACTTACCCACATCTTTGTAAATGGTTTCCTTGTTACACTCTCCTCAGATTACTCAATATGTGTATATAATCTGTTTCCAGCTGAGATCCTGATACAAGGATATACAAAGCTCTTCTTGATCTTGTTCTTGTATACCTATCTAGCATTATTTACTACCACACTCCACCAAATATTGAAAGTTCCAGCCTTATCTAAGTGTTGTGAAATGTTCAAAAGTATGTTTTCTCATACCTGCCTGCTTTTTCAGATGGTTCTTTTTCTGTCCAGAAAAGCTGTTCTCATTTAATCACCTGGCAAGTTCCCAAAGGTCATTCAAAAATCAGCTAAACTAAATAGGCAATAGATAAGTGGTATCTTGGGTGAAGGGTAAGACAGTACACAATACAGGGGAAACTAGCACAACTTGTACAAGGAAAGGTCATGGAAGCTCCATAGACACATCCAAACTCCCTGACGGACTGAAGTACTGGACAGAGGGCTGTGGGGACCATGGTCTCAGGGAACATCTAGCTCAATTGGCATGACACAGCTTATAAACACAATGCTCTACATTCTATCTTGGTGAGTAGTGTCTGGGGTCTTAAAAGCCTGTGAGCGGCCATCTAAGATACTCCACTGGTCTCATCCCTTCGGGAGCAAGGGAGAATGAAGAGAACAGGATACAAGAAAAAGATAAGTCAGAAGGACTAATGGACCACAGCTACCAAGGCCTCCACCGGACTGAGTCCAGTACAGCTAGATGGTGCCCGGCTACCACCACTGACTGCTCTGACCAGGATCACAACAGAGGGTTCTGGACAGAGCTGGAGAAGGATGTAGAGCATAATTCTAACTCACAAAAAGAAGACCAGATTTACTGGCCTAAAGGAGACTGGAGAAACCCTGAGAGTATGGCCCCCACACACCCTTTTAGCTCAGTGGTGAAGTTACTTCCGAGGTTCACTGTTCAGCCTGGGAGTGGACAGCCCCGTAAAACCAAATGAGACTAACGAGGTACAGAAGTCCAGTGACAAGGGCCAGAAGGCAAAAGGGGACAAGGAAGCTGGTGATAGTGAACCCAAGGTTGGGTAAGGAGATTGTTGATGTGTTGTGAGATTGTTAGCCATTGTCATAGGGTAGCGTTTGTAGTAACTGTTAAATGAGAAACTATTTTGTTCTGTAAGCCTTCATCTTAAGTGAGGATAACAGCACAATTAGAAGAGCATAGTCAATGTCACTGAACCATGCATGTAGAAATTTTTGAAATGGTGTATCTTTGGCTATACGTATTTTCACCAAAAAAAAATGGTTGAGAAGTTAGAGGGTTGACATGTTGTGGGGTAGTTAACCAATGTCATAAAACAACATGTGTACTACTGTTTCATGAGAAACTATTTGTTCTGTAAGTCTTCACCTGAAGTACAATTTTAAAAAAATCAGCTAAATATGGCATCTTCTATGAATCCTTTCTATAATCCCTTCTCCTATGATGTCTCTATACCTTCAACCTCCTACCTTAGGAAATATACAATTGTTTTATAATTATGTGTATCTCTCTCTCCCCATTACACTATAAAATTTTGAAGTCTTATTTCTCTTTGATATCCAGCATCTATGCCTTATATACATTAGACACACAAATGATCTTTAATAAGTAAATGAATAAAAGACTGGCCACAGTATTTTTTAACAGACTTGGATGAGTGGCTATTGTTGAAAAATAGTGTTTCGTCTTGGGAGCCTTCCTCATGGATCAGACAAGGTCTTCCCTAGCTAGATCTATGATTTCCACTATGTTCTTTTCACTCTACATATTCTAAAAGGTGCTCCCTATCATCTCTTTTTTAAAACATATCTAATCTAATCTATCTACGTAATAAATTGCTGTCTTTTTTCTTGATAGCCCACATGTTTCAGTTTTATTACAAATCATATCTGCCTTAATTTGCTTTGTACACTTTAGAGTATGAGCTCTCTCCTAGGGTCATCCAGGCCATGGGCCAGTATAGGTGAGTGCTCTGGTAAATCTCCAAGGAGAGGAAGAATGCCATGGGAAGGGAAGAAGAAAGGCAGGTGAGTTAACAGGAGAATTAAGTCAGGGAAGGTTTTCTGGAGTGCCTGAGCCTTGATCTGTGGTTATCCCAATAGGAGATAGAAGAAGGGAGAGAAGGAATTATGGAACCATCTTGCCTTGGGAGATCCCTGTAGGTGAAATCAGAATCATCATTCTTACCTTCTAGAAGTCTGATCTTTGGAACACAAAGATCCTCATTTTTCAAAGGGACATTAATGTTAAATTCATTCAGTGTTCTCATCTAAAAGGAATTTTAGGATGTGGGAGCATTTAAGATAGAATCAAGTATTTCTGTAACAATTATTAAGAATAGCCTCCCTTTAATTCCCTGTTCACCAGCAATTGCATTATTAAAAGGCCAATTCATAGTACATTATGAATTTTGTTTTAGTAAATGCAGTATGTATTTCTCATATACTACTGCAAGTTTATTACCTCATGCTAACAGTCACTGTATACATAATAGTGCTATTAGTATTACAACTTGTAATTACTGATGGAATTTAATGCAATAAAAATAGACTTCCCTGTCAATTCTACTATGATTTTATTTGCCCTTAAACATTCAAAAATTTGGTTATAACTACAGAAGAAAAAAAAGAGTCATTATAAATGTTTCAATGCCCATCTAGGAAAAATGTAAATGTCTTTGGTCGTAATAGCTGAGAGCTTTAAACAATGGATAAATCAGCAGCATATAATCTTGTCCTCTAGTTGGAACAACAAGAAGCATTTGTTGTTCAATAATTATATGATTCTTTACTCCCAAATGTGACATTCTGAAATGTGGTCCCCTGGCATTGTTTTTGTACCTCTAGTGATAAGAAATATGATTTCTTGAGGCTGCTGTTTACAACTTTTGGCCCTCTGGATTTGAGAATGTTTCTTTTTTCACTAAGACCGTGTGTATAAGCACAACCTTCATCAAATCAGCATGATTCCTATTCATATTTTAGAATATCTTAGGCTTCTAATTTTATGAACACATGTACTCTTTCTAAGGCTGCTCTTGAACTTCATTCTTTTGTCAAAAATGTTATTATGAGCCTCCTATATTCCAGAAATTCTTCCAGGTGTTTGATATACTTTGAAGAGTAAGAATATGCATGTTTCCTGATATATTAAGCTTATAGCCTAATGAGAAGACTTCATTACTCAGTCTGTAATATGTGTGTAAAAATACTACCTTGATATGTGCTAAGAAGGGAAGTTACATAAGCCAGGTCCTACTCAGGGACAGCTTCCCTGAGGAAATGAAATTTAATCTCCAAATCTGAGTCTTTCTTAAATGCTTCAAGCATTGCTTATACAACACTGTTCCCAGCATCATCACCTTCCTGAGGCTCTTCTTCAATGTTCAACTCTGGAAAATAGAAATCAGGCCCTAGATTCAGATTGCTTAGTTCAAATCTGGCTCTATTGCTGTTAGTTGCTAACTGTAATACCCTGAACAATTTTCTTATTTTCTTTTGTCCTCAGTTTCCTAATGTAAACTTCAGGTAATACATATTTCACGAGAGTTTGCAGACAAATAAATGTGATAAATTATATAAAGCAAATAACACAGTTTCTATAATTTAATAAACATTAACTATAATACTCACTGTTATTTCTCATCTTTTTGCAAATCTCTGAGTCCATCGTTTTGACTTCGCACTTACTTTGCAAAAAAGGAAACTTCACTTAGTTCTAAAAATCACAAGATATATTGGCCTTTCTTAAGTCTGTAATCCCAGAGTGAGGGCACTGTAGTTTCACTTTCTTTTTAAAATCAGGGACTCTCTTCAGAGATATCCAAGGCTGATTCTCATTTAGCTGGATTCGCTGGACTCTCACAAGAGAGTTAAATGGCTGCCCAAAGACCCCAATCCTATCTATATGTCAATGTCAATGAGATCTCGCCATTACTCTCCCTTGGCATCAAAGAACTATTTTGCCATTTGGGAAACTTCAGTAAGAAAGGAACAGACGGATGTGTTCTGTGCTGCCCCCAAGAGCAGAGTAATGATGAATGAGGCAGTCACCTGATTTTTCCCAGGAAAAGACAATCAGAACCTCAGGATACTGCAACTGGTTCTTGGTGGGCCTCTAATGTTTCTGCACATGAAATTCCAGAATTATCTACATTGAGGAAATTATATTTGTGTGGTACCAACCAGACTTGGATACTTGGGAAACTGGGAGGGCAATCAGATATGTTTGCTGATCTCTTAGGTTTTCTTGGAGGTGCTGTGAGGGTTTTACGTACTCAAGAACAAGATTAAACCCATTGCTGTCAAGTCGATTCACTCTTAGTGTCCTTATAGGACAGAGTAGAACTGTCCCATAGGGTTTCCAAACCTGTCATCTTTAGGGAGGCAGACTGCTACAACTTTCTCCTGTGGAGTGGCTGTTAGGATCAAACTGCCAGCCTTTCAGATAGCAGCTGAGTGCTTAACCACTGCACAACCAGGGCTCCTTAAGAACAAGATTACTCACTAACAAACAGATATGACTTCACTCCTGCCTGGCTGGCCTGACCAATGAAAGTGAGGGCAAGATGCAGTTACTGTCAGGAACTTCTAACTTAATTATTGCTTTAAAAAAGTGCGCTCCAAGAGATCCATCTGACTTCCTTTCTTGAGTCAATACGGAAAACAGCAAGAGACTGAAATCTCTAACTGCAACATGAAGGATTCAGGTGGAAAGCAAAGAAGGACTTGCTGATAATAAATTTTGGTATGCACTAAAGCTACCCAGATACCTGAGGAATTCAAGGAACTGAACCTTCTTTAATGAGTCAGGAGACTGTCTGAGATGACCTCTGGAGTAGCCAAGAACATCAATATCTTCATATGGATTTTCCTCCCTCTCTGTCTTCCCCTGCTTCTGCTGCTGGTTTTACAGAACAGTCTTCAACCCTCTTCTCTTTCCACCTCATCCATTCAACACTTACCCCAGCTTTTGGGGTCCGCAGCAATGGAGAAGACTTGATTCAGCGCAAGTAGCATAGTCCCTGAATCTGAGGTCTGGCTTCATTTATCCCTACACTTTGAAGACTTTTTTGGCCCAGAGAGGCTGTGGTGTGGCTCAGAGCCCCAGTGGTCCCAGCTGCCACAAATAGAGGTCAGTTTGCAAATATGATCTCTGGGGAGGCATACTAATTATGCATCTTCTTTTAAGGGCTGGCCATCTTTTAAGGTTAATACCTGCCCAATCCCTCTACACGTACATAGATCTGGAAGCATTTTCTGCCATACCATGCTTCCAGATACCCACTAATCCAATTACAAGACTTTAGGCAAAAAATGTAGCCAAATTGTGCCAGACTGTGGGGAAGGACAATACAGGGAGAAGAGAGGAGACATAAGATGAGGAAAGAATGAGGAGACAAAGTTGAGATTAAAAGCACTTTATCCCATTTGTGAAAAATACCTTGAGTTGGAATTTTCACAGCTTCCTTTGATTGCCTAAGTGGCTCATACTGCCTGTGTTCAGAAAAGAATCATTTTGTTTAATCCAAATTCCTCCAGGATGACCTTGAAACTGATTCTTGATTTCCCTTTAATATTTTTATGTCTTCATTAGGGGCAATTCCTTGCCTTTTCTCCATTGAATTATACCAGATGATAAGCTACTTAATTAAAGATACTGTCAGTTATGGTCTAGTGGAAAGATCTATACTTTCCCCATAGTCCACTGAGAAAATGACATTTTGTTCCTTTGGAAATAAACTTCAGTGTTCTCCATCAAACTCTCATTCGGGCCAAGTAGCTAGGAATATTGCAATGGAGATCAGAAGTTATGTGCTGGACTTATTGGGTCAGGAGAGACTCCTATAAATTAAGGTGACATGGAGAGTACATACCAGAGAAAGATGTGAAAGCAGACAATGGCATTTCCTTGTAGAACTTGGATTATCATCTGGAACTATCTAGGGCATATCTGAACCATAGGAAGAGAATTTTCCAAGGAAGAAGGATAGACAAGGTCTACTCAGACTCTTTTAAAGTGCCCTCACCAAATAGATCTCACATAATTGTAAACATCTTAGCTGTCATCACTACCTCACCCTAGACCTTAGCATTTGGCTCATCGATATTGAGTTATAAACACATATTCAGTCCTTAGTAATATTTGCCGTTTGTCTCTGACACTCATGCAAATGGATATCCAAGTTAGTTCAAGTTGCTTAGAAAGTAATTTGACAGTAAGTGCAAAGAAACTGAAAAGGTGGTTTTCTTTAATCTAGTGTTACCACACGGAGGAATCTATTTTATACAGGACATAAAGCAAACAGAAAGAAGACAGATACAGATTTGAATCCAGCTCTGACATTTACTAGCTGAGAAATTTTGAATAAATTGTTAAATTTTTCAGACCCTCATTTTCTCTTCTGTAAAATAGAGCTATTAATACACCTTAAGTTGGTGGCTCTGAAACTTCGCCCTACAGTGAAATCACCTGGACTTTTTTAAAAAGGTTGACACCTCAATTCCACTCCCAGACATGCTAATTTAATTGATATGGCATGAAATCTAGTCATTTAAAAGCAGATGGATTATCAACCAACGCTGTGAGGTAAGAGGGTGTTGGATGTATTTGAGAAGCTTCTAGAAGGCAAGTGTGGCAAAAGTGGAGTAAACAAGGAGAAAAGTAGTAGTAAATGAGGTCAGAGAGTACAGAGGATCAGGTTTGTATTGGATTCTGTAATAGAGATTTCTCATTCTCATACCTATTGGGTACTTCTCTCCTTTCTATCTATAAGAGAAGGCCCCATGAGTTTAGATTAGACCACGTGGCTAGTTATGGACAATGAGGTAATAATGGAAGTGGCATGTGTCAAGTCGGGGCCAAAACATTTAAGAACAAACGTCTTTTCTCCTGCAGCAGTGACAAAGGAGGCCTGTACTGCAGTGATGTACCTCAAGTTAGAAGCAGCCTGGGTACCAGAGTCACAGCTTAGAGAAAAGCTTCTCTAGAGAGTTGTCAACTTCTATAAGATTTCATGAATATAAAAAATAAAACTTTGTTGTGTTGAGCCTCTGACATCTTGGGGTTTATTTGCTACCACAGTTCAGGAAAGAACTTGGCTATTATCCTGAGTGATTTGGAAAGCCTTTAGAAAGTTTTATTCAGAGAACCATCATGCTCAGATTTACATTTTAACAGAAGGATGCTGGGTGCCATGCTGAGAATAAATTATATGTGAGTGGCAAGGACAGAAGCAGAATGATCTGTTAATATAGTATGAAATATCTTTCAAAACTTAGAATTGAGGTTTAAGATGTCTAATAGATGTCTTCAGATTTTTCTATAAATACATTGCACAAACTGGAATTACTTTCTAAAAGATTTAGGGAATGCAAATATATTATTTGTAAGATGCTTTGAATATTGTAAATAAAACAAACCATTTTTGTTTTGTTTAAAAAATAAATTAGCAGCCTCCCTAGCCGCCATGAATGGTGTTGGGGAGGCATGCAAGAAAACGAAACCCGAATAAGACCAGTGCTTCAATAGCTGGTTTGCTAAGTAGTTCCTCAAGGAGGTTGACTCTGGGGACCTGTGCACTAACTTCTTTAAGCTCTATCAGCAATGTGTTCAGAAAGCAATAAAAGAGAAGGAGATTCCTATTGAAGGACTGGAGTTCACGGGCCATGGCAAAGAAAAGCCTGAAAACTCTTCTTGACCTTGACAGTCAAAGCTCCTCAAATGGACTCCTCAAGTCAGCAAATTGAAGACTCTGGATTTTGTCAATTAAGTCTGTGAAGAAAGCCATCAATCTGATGAGGAGTTTAGGAGAGAGTTTTATTTCTTCCTTCTTGATGTTTTTCTCTCACTTGCTTCTAGGTGATTTCTCACTTGCTCTGGCATTTTACAGGAACTGAATATGCCAAAAATTATTTCTTGGGATTATGGCTGCAATACTTGGTCTGGGATCAGCTTTAAGTATACTTTGTATGTAAATAATGATAAAATAGCCAAGATAGTCAGTGTTGCCTGGCCTCTTGAGTTATGCTGCGAAGGATATTAGGTATACTGTCCTCAGATCATTGTTGATGGAATCAATCGGTTAGGACTTCTCTTTTCTCTCAGGAAGCTAATGCTCTGAAAAGAGACCTTGGCTTGGGAGCATAATTTTATTTTTATATAGTAACTTAACAGTTAAGATTGTTGGTAGCCTGGGTTAGCCAAAAAGAAGACAACTTTTAACAAACTTACAACCCTGCTTTAAGATTTGTCAGATTAAGATTTGAAAGCTTCAAGTGTTGCAGTGAACACCATCTCAGAGCTTACAGTGTAGTGCAGGAATTAAGATACTTGGAGTAGCTATGAAGAAGGTCTTAAATTGCAAAGATTTGCTGTTGCTGGCTTCCAGCCCGAGTCAGTGAATTAAGTCAACCTGCATATCATAAAAATTGTAAAATGCTGCACTTAGTTAAATGGGAGGAAAAGAAAGTTTGCTTTATTTGCCTTCTTTACTTATCTTGTCCTGTAATATCTGTAATCATGAAGATGGAATAAATCATAACATTTAGTTTCTCTCATTATTTGCCCTTTGGCCTCAGTGCATGGAACAACTACTACCGTGTATCCCTGCATCCCAAAGAAATACTGGATAGAGTTTTGTATGTTTTATAATTTAAAGGTGAAGAAAAAGTAAAGATTTGCTAAAGCTAAAAAAAAAAAAAAAAACTGTGATAACTCAGGATGAAATTATGATTCTTTGGACCAGCTTATAAGCAGTGAAGTTTCAGAAGATAACTGATTCAGCATATATTCTGAGGTAGAGACAATAGGATTTGTTGATGGATAATAATATGGAATGTGAGAAAAAGAAAACTTGAGGATACCTTCAAAGTTTTTGGCAGGCACAATTTGAAATATTGAGGTATCTTTTACTAAAATGGGTAAGAAAACAAAATAAGCAATTTTGTGAGGGAAAGATAGTTTATTCTGGGTTTGTTGAGTTTGAGATAACTCTAGGATAACCACACATATTGGGCCATAAAGCAAGCCTTAACAGAATCCAAAGCACTGAAATATTACAAAGCATCTTTTCTGACCATAAAGCCATAAAAGTAGAAATCAACAACAGAAAAGGCAAGGAAAAAAAATCAAACATATGGAAACTGAACAACACCTTGCTCAAAAACTACTGGGTTCTGGAAGAAATTAAGAATGGAATAAAGAAATTCATGGAATCAAATGAAAATGAAAACACATCCTACCAGAACCTTTGGGACACAGCAAAAGCAGTGCTCAGAGGTCAGTTTATAGCAATAAATGCACACATCCAAAAACAAGAAAGGGTGAAAAATCAAAACATTAACCCTACAACTGGAACAAGCAGAAAGAGAGCAGCAAAAGAAGCCCTTGGGTGCCAGAAGAAAGGAAATAATAAGAATTAGAGCAGAATTAAATGAAATAGAGAATAGAAAAACAATTGAAAGAGTTAACAAGACCAAAAGCTGGTTCTTTGAAAAGATCAACAAAATTGATAAACCATTAGCCAAATTGACAAAAGGAAACAGGAGAGGAAGCAGATAACCCATATAAGAAATGAGAAGGGTGATATCACAACAGATCCAACTGAAATTAAAAGAATCATAACAGAATACTATGAAAAATTGTACTCTAACAAATTTGAAAACCTAGAGGAAAAGGACAAATTTCAAGAAACTCACTACCTACCTAAACTAACACAAACAGAGGTACAACAACTAAATAAATCCATAACAAAATAAGAGATTGAAAAGGTAATTTAAAAACCCCCAACAAAAAAAGCCCTGTCCCTGACAGTTTCACTGGAGAATTCTACCAAACTTTCAGAGAAGAGTTAACACCACTACCTCTAAAGGTATTTCAGAGCATAGAAAAGGATGGAATACTCCCAAACTCATTCTATGAAGCCTGCATAACCCTGATACCAAAACCAGGTAAAGACACCACAAAAAAAGAAAATTACAGATCAATATCCCTCATGAACATTGAGGCAAAAATCCTCAACAAAATTCCAGCCAATAGAATTTAGCAAATTATCAAAAGAATAATTCACCATGATCAAGGGGGATTTATACCAGGTATACAGGGATGGTTCAACATTGGAAAAACAATCAGTGTAATCCATCACATTAATAAAATAAAAGACAAGAACCTCTAGGATAACCAGGTAGAGAAGTCAAGTAGGCAGTCATTGATATACAAGTCGGGAGTTCATAGAAGTCCAAACTGGAGATATACATTTGTTTATCATCACTATAGTGATAGTACTTAATGCTATAAGGCTAGATGCTAGTTAGGGTGCTGTTGATCAGCAAGAGAGTGAATGTAGATAAACTGCGCCAAAGATTAAGCCCTAATATGTGGAGGTTACGTGATGAGGAAGAACAGTGAGGGAGACAAATAAGTATTAGCTATGACATAGGAGAAAAACCATGGAGGCCCAGTGAAAAAAGTAACCCAAAAAGGAGAAAATGGTCAACTATATAAAATGCTACTGATAAGTCAAAAGATAAGAGGACTGAGACCACTGTTTTGAGCAATTGTGGTCGTGTTTGACCTTAACAAGAACAGAACCATGGAGTAATAATATGAAAGTAAGATAGGAGTGCATTAAATAGAAAATGGAAAAGAAGAATTAGGGACAGTAAATATGGACATCTCCTTCAAAGATTTGTGCTGCAAAGGGAAGGAGAGAATTGGTATAAGAGCTGGAAGAGAACTGGAATTAAATAATTTTAAAATGTGAGAAATGTTATCAAGTTTTTACGTTGATGGAAAAGGATTCAATAGAGGGTGAAAATGGATAATTCAGGAATGAAGAGAGAATTCCTGAGTCAATAGCCTTAGGTAGACATTAGAGTATGGAGCTTAGTGCACAAGTGGAGGATTTGATTTTTTTTTTTTTTTTTACTGTACTTTAGGTGAAGGTTACAGAACAAATAGTTTCTCATTGAACAGTTAGTACACATATTGTTTTATGACAATGGTTAACAACCCCACACCATGTCAACACTGTCCCTTCTCAACCTTGGGTTCCCTCTTACCAGCTTTCCTGTCCCCTCCTGCCTTCTAGTCCTTGTCCCTGGACTATTGTGCTCCATTAGTCTTGTTTTGTTTTATGGGGCTGTCTAATCTTTGACTGAATAGTGAACCTCGGGAGTGACTTCGTTACTGAGCTGAAAGGGTGTCCCTGTGCCATACTCTTGGGTTTCTCCAGTATCTGTCAGGCCAGTAAGTCTGGTCTATTTTGGTGAGTTAGAATTTTGTTCTACGTTTTTCTCCAGCTCTGTCTGGGACCCTCTCTTGTGATCCCTGTCAGAGCAGTCAGCGGTGGTAGTGGGCACCATCTAGTTGTACAAGACTAAGTCTGGTGGAGGCTATGGTAGCTGTGGTTCTTTGGACTAATCTTTCCCTTGTATCTTGTTTTCTTCATTCTCCCTTGCTGCCAAAGGGTGAGACCAGTGGAGTATCTTAGATAGCTGCTTACAGGCTTTTGAGACCCCAGACACTACTCACCAAGGTAGAATGTAGAATACTGTCTTTATAAACTATGTTATGCCAGTTGAGCTAGATGTTCCCCAAGACCACGGTCCCCACAGCTGGAGGATTTGATTTTGGATAAGAGCATCCATAGTAACTAGACGGAAAGTAGAAATAAAAGTGCAAATGCATACAGATGGGTGGATGTTGTTGTACATACTTGTGGAAGTTCTCTTCTTGCCTCTGTGTTTCCAGGGAAGAAAAAGCAATGCCTTCTATCTCTGAGAGTGATGATAGGAAAGAAAGTACTGGAAGTTTGAGGAGAGAAGAAAAGGTATAACATTGTCTTCTAAAGAGTGGGAGAGTAAATGGAAAGGGAAATGTACTATAATTGCCAAATAACACAAAAAGTTAGGTGACCATATCTCCCAATTTGCTCACGACGGTTCCAATTTATATCTGTTGTCTATGTGTAACTGGAGCCATGATTCCACAGTAGTTAAGAGCCTGACTGCTAACCAAAAGATTAGTAGTTTGAATCCACAAGCCACTCTTTGGAAACCTTATGGGGGCAGTTCTACTCTGCCCTATAGGGTCTCTACAAGTCGACATCGACTCAAAGGCAACAGATTTTGTTTTGTGTAATTACCACTAGTTCCTGCCTTTCATCCTCAAATTATATAAGTCTCCTAACTAATTTTTTTTTTTTTTTAATTTAGCAATCTTAAATTTAAAATTAGGTGAGTCAGCACATTTATAACTTTTTACCCCATGGCTTCAGGCACAAGGTGGGTGGAGAGTTACATTTAAATAGGGCTGCAATGTTGCTGAAAAAGCACAGTGTGTGTATGTGTGTGTGTGTGTGTGTGTGTGTGTGTGTGTGTGTGTGTGTATTAGATGGGGAGAGAGAGAAAAAATAGAAATTTGAGTTGTATTAAAGAGTGATTCTAGAAGTGGACCATGAAATTAAAGCTAAAGAAAGAAATTAAGAAATGAGGAAACGTGAAAAGTTAGTTGTATCTGTTGATTATCAATGCCTTGGAATTCAAGGATTGCTGAATTGGGAAGTGAAGTAGAAAAACAGGAGATGGTGGAAGGGACTGGAATGTCTAACACTGTGATTACAAATAACTTGCAAATATTTGTGTGAATACAAATTCTAAGGTATTTCCAAGGAATTAGGTAGATGAGGCAGGTTGGAGGAAAGGTGAGACTACTAAGAATCCAATGATTCCCGTTATCGACTGCTGCATAACAAATTACTCCAAAACTTAATCATTTCAAACAACAATTTATTATTATTTCTTATGGTTCTGTAGATTTACTGAAATGAGCTGGGCAGTTCTCACTCGAGGTCTCTCTGTCTCTCTCTCTCTGTCACGTAGCTGCAATTAGATTTTGATGGAGTTGTAGTCATCTCTAACTAGAGTTGGTGCAGTTGATTCTGGATGTTATGTAGGAGTTCAGCCACGGCTATCAGCTGCATGACCTCTCCATGTGGCTTGAGATTCTCACAGCATGGTGGCTATGTTCTAGAGAGAGTGTCCAAAAAGCAAATATTCCAAGACATCGATGGAGAAGCTGTATGGTTTCTTATAACCTAACATTGAATGCCCCAAAATGTCATATCGACTGCATTCTATTTTTCAAGCTAGTCCCTAAGGCCAGATACAAGGGGAGGGAGATTAGATTGTGGCACTTGGGGTAGGGGAAAAGCCATATCGCAGAAGAGGGATGCAAGATACAGTTTTGTGCATCTTTGGAAAATAAAATCTGCAACCTTGTATCCTCTGACCATATTAATGTACATGCAAAATGCATTCATTCCATTCCCTTAGACCCCCCAAATTTTTATTCCCATTATGGGATCAGTTCACAGTACAGGATCTTATCCTCTAAATCAGGTCAAAGTATGAATGAGGTTCCTTGAGTACAGTTCCTTGTATATGGCTCATTGAGTGCAATTCCTCTAAATTTGAAGACATGTGAACTAAAAAGATGATTATCTGACCGCTACACATCCAGTGAGGAGCCCTGATGGTGCACTGGTTAAAGCATTTGGCTGCTAACCAAAAGGTTGGTGGTTCAAACCCATCAACTGCTCCACAAGAGAAAGATGTAGCAGTCTTCTTCCATAAAGATTTACAGCCCTGGAAACCCTATGGGGAAGTTCTACCCTCTCTTATAATGTTATTAACAGTTGGAATCGACGTGATAGCAGTGTGTATATGGGTACACATCCAATATGCAATGGTTATGCAGAGATAAGGTAACTGCAGTAGTTTCTCATATCCAATATGCAATGGTTATACATAGATAAGATAGCTGCAGTAGTTTCTCATATTCAAAAGTGGGAGAGGCATATAGCAGTCAATGGTCTATTACAGTTCCAAAATCCAGCTGGGGATATATCACTGGGTTCATAATAAGGACCAGATCCTGCTTCCTGGGAATGATTCTCCATGACTCATGGCTAAACCCCTGGACAATCAGGTTTATAGTCTATGTTATCCTTGCTTTTCAATGAGAAATGACCTGTGTTTATAGCTCAGCGGCTTTCTCAGCCTGCTTCCTACCTAAAGGAAGTTGAGGACCCAAAGACTTCTTTTATTTTTGCCCTGGGAATCCTGGGTGGCACAAATGGTTAAGCGCTAGACTACTAACTGAAAGGCTGGTGGTTCAAACCCATCCAGAGGCACCTCAGAAGTAAGATCTGGTGATCTGTTTCTAAAAAGGTCATAGCACTGAAAACCCTGTGGAGTAGTTCTACTCTGCACGTATGAGGTCACCATGGGTCAGAATCAACTCAATGGCAACTAACAACTGTCCTGTTTGGTCCAAGCTGATGGTGCTTGCACATTTCCTTTTAAAACATTGTGAGTTTTCTACGAATATTTTAGGGTTCGCTCCATTAGACAAAAATCACTCTCACGAATATCTTCAAGACTGGTCTCTTACTGATTTTGACTCAGAGTTAGGGTGCTCTAGTAAATACCCTTAAAATTCTTGAAGCTTATTTGTCTGATTGAAAATGCTTATGCAGGACATCTTTAAATATTTCTCTATTCTTAACAAAGAGTCTTACAGCTTACTTTGAGAGCCTTTTACCTTCTGGGGAGGTTGGGAATAAAACTCAACTTTATATTTGAATCCAGCCAAACTTGACTCTTTTGTATTTTCTCTAAATTCTGCTTAGACACTGAACAATTTCATGTCCTCTCCATGTCACTTGGGATTCTCACAGCATGTTGTTGTTGTGCCATCAACTTGGTTCTGACTCATAGTGACCCTGTATTCAAAGAATGAAGCACTGCCGGGTCCTGCGCCATTCTCACAATCGTTGTTATCCTTGAGCCCGTTGTTGAAGTCACAGCATAGTGGCTAGATTCTGAGAGGGAGTGCAGCAAGATCAAGTATTTCAAGAGACACAGGAAAAAATCTCGTGGCTCAGTGGTTAAGCATGTGGCTGCTAACCAAAGATTGGTGGTTAGAACCCACCAGCTGCTCCATGGAAGAAAGATATGGCAGTCTGTTTCAGTAAAGATCACAGCCTTGGAAACCCTATAGGGCAGTTCTACTCTGTCTTATACGGTCACTATGAGTCAGAATCAACTCAACAGCAATGGGATGGGAGCCTTGGAAACTTTCAGTTGTCACTTCCACTGCATTCTATTTGTCAAGCAATCCTTAAGTCCAGCCCAGATTCAAGAGAAGGGGAATTAGATGCTAACTGTTAATGTGGAAATGGCAAGTTCACACTGCAGAAAAAGCATGGGAAATGGAAGATATTTCTGTGGCGTCTTTGGAAAATACAATCTACCACTCAAGTTACTAAAGGATGACCTATGTGGACATTAAAATCACAAAGAATAATGACAAAAGTAATTGTGGAGAAAATTACATTGAGACAGAAGCTAAAAATCTTCAAGAAGGAAGAATACCCAGGCTGAAGTTGACTGCACAAGTAGAGATAATTGATAATATATTTTGATGATATGTGATTTAAAGTTGGGAAGTTTTAGGATAAATAACACTACTCCAGAAATAGTGATGTGGAGCATACAGGATGGTTATGTTTACTTCCAGACACACAAAATACAAGATGTGAAAGAAGCCACAATTTCTTCAGTATCAGAATCACCTAGAGAATAAAGAACATAGACGTCCATTGAAGTAGACTAGAGCCTACTATATTACTTCATATTTAGGATAGTAAGGGGACTTCTAATTTTACCAAGATCCTCAGATGATTCTGATACCCACCAAAGTCTGATTGCCACTGTTTTAGATGGTTTATTTTCCTCAGGGTTCTTAAAAGAGGGTAATCATTTCCTGTTAGCTTTACTGACTCTCATCTGGAAAGTACCCTACAAAGGTATTCCAAATTCCTAGGCCTTTACTCTTCCCCTTTAACCAGTTTATAAGAATAATATTCTATTCATATTACGCATGGTCAACAGCCTATCCCATAAATCTTGGAAATCTCATGTCAAAATGAGATAGAAATCTTTTGGTCTGTCTTTTCAAGTAGAGAACTTGTCTTCAACTTTTTTTTCCCCCTTTTTGTTTCTGCCCCTTTTGACATCTACCTGCTTATCTTGTCTTACAGATTCCAACAGACTATAAAAGATTTCTGAGATTTCATGAAAATTTAAGTCAATATTAAAGAGATTCCAGCTTTTTTTTTTTTTTTAAGGGAAATACTCCAAAATCAGTATGGTTACCTGTTTTATTACTCAAGCTCTTAGCTTCATGTCACTGGGTCCCTTTGGGGAAGAATGGGAGGATGATCTTATCATGAATCTGCTTGACCTTCACTCCATAGATAATTGGATTGAGTGCAGGCAGGATGGCTACATAGAGGTTGGCAAACATTATATGGAAAGAGTGAGGAATATTGTTATCAAATCGGTGGGTGAGGACAGAGAACATGGCTGGCGTGTAAAATATAAGGAGGACACAAATATGGGAACCACATGTGCTGAGGGCTTTCTGGCGGGCATTCCAGGATGAGAGGTAAAAGACAGCACGGAGGATGAAAGTGTAGGAGATGCCAATGAGGATCAGGTCTGAGGTGACAGTCATTACAGGCACAGCAAGGCCATACCAGATGTTGATGGAGATGTCTGCACAGGTGAGCTGGGCAACACCCAGGTGCTCACAGTATGTGTGAGGTATAATGAGTGTTTGGCAGAAGGGAAGTCACTTTAATAGGAACACACATGGAAAGATGATACAAAAGCTCCTGCTGATAATACCTATCACAATCTTAGTAATAATCTGACGAGTGAGAATAGTGGTGTATCTTAGCGGGAAGCAAATGGGAACATAATGATCAAATTCCATGGCCAGCAGAATTGCAGAATCCATGGCAAAGCTGTAGTGGAGGAAAAACATCTGAGTAAGGCATTCAGGAAAGGTGATTTCCTGAGGACCTAGCCAGAAGATGCTTAGTATTTTGGGTACACGTGTATTAGACAGAATGAGATCACTAGCAGCCAACATGGAGAGGAAAAAGAACATGGGCTCATGGAGGCTGTGCTCCATGGAAATAAAGTAGAGAAGGACACTGTTGCCTGCAAGGGCTAAGAGGTAGGTAATGAAGAAGGGAATCCTGATCCAGACATGGAACTGCTCTAGCCCTGGGATTCCCAATAGGATGAATCGGCCTGGATTGAAGCTGCTCAAGTTGAACGCAGCCATCATGGTCTCAGATGGGATGTATCTCATAAACTGAAAATAAAAATTTATGAATAATTGTTACAATGATCTGCAGACATTCCCCTCTGAGCCTTCTCTAATATCATTACCTCACTTTCAGCTCTAGAAAATCATAAAGGATCCCCCTCTCCTTTTTATTAATAAATATCTGTCAGATGTTCAGAAATAAATTTAAATCATAATAGAAGTACTATTGAAAGGTTTACCAGAAGTAAAAGTCATATAACTTAGAATTATACTTACCACCAACCCAGGAGGCCTCCTAAGAAAATATGTGAGCAAAACAGCATCCGGCAGAAGAACACTGTATTAGCAGTCAGGTCTTTGCAAGAAAGTTCAGTGTGAAATCCCCGCCTTGGTGAACTAGAATACAATTGCATAGGCTTACAAAGTGCCTAACAAAGGCAGGCTCAATGTCAGAAACCTAAGCAAACCATGCTGTCTCTTTTCTCCTTTACTCCTCTTCCCAAACTAAAACATCTGTTCAGCTTCTCATCAGTCCTAAGGAAAAGTTCACCAAGGTAAAGAGAAGACATGGAATATTTCTCCCTAAAATCTAAGACTGAGGTGGTTAATCTGCTCCTTCAGATATTCTTAGCTTGGAAAAGCTTTCAAGAAAAGAAGCCTATATAATTTACTATATCAGATTTGTCTCATAGAAAGAAGATAGAACCCTGTGCCCAAACCTCAAAGATGACAAATCCTAACACAGGGAGCCCAATCTCCTGGAAACTTTCTACAACAGTATTCTCTCCCCCTGCCTAGCCACATAATGACTAATTCCTGTGACGTTTCATTGATATATTTGAACCAGTTTTCCAAAAGTCTTCTTTTTTGTGACATGATACACAACTCTTTTTCTCAAACCAAAGTAATTACTCATTTTTTCTACCAGTCCCTTGGTTATTGGAATTCTGTAGTGCTCTATGCATGCCCACTGCTTTCTCAATCAACAAATTCCATCTGGTTGATCTCCACAAATGCTACTGCTTGAACTGTCACCCCTATGCTGAAGATCCTGAAGTTTATAATCTTTAAGATACTTCTTACTCCTCAGCTCCGGGACTAGTTATCTTTATGCTTGTCATCTTTACATGGAAATCTCATAGATGCATCCATCTTAGCATGTTCCAGACTAAACCATTTCTCTTTCCTTGGCTCAAAACTTGTTTTTTCCAGTGTTTCGTAACTTAGCAAGTGATAACACAACACACACAATTTCTCAAGAAACCTTGAAGCGATGCTAATTACAACTCCCTCACACATAACTATCCTTATCTTCTAAACAAGCACCACACCGAAGTTATTCGTTCTCTAAATTTTTCTGTATTACATCCACTTTTTGCTACACCTATTGTCTGCTCTATCCTACATACCATCATCTCTCACCAAGACCTTTACAGAAAATCTCCTAACTCAAACATATCTATTTTCTTTGAACAATTTAAAAGTTCAAATTTAAAAGGAAAAAAAAAAAGAAATAATATACAAAAAAGGAGAAGAATATTTTTTTAAATATCAGTTAATGCATTCACTTAATGGTTTACCTACAATTAAGACTGAATCTGGAGACTCAGTCTTCCTGGAAAAAGAAAGATGTGAAGTGTGGTCTATCCCAATCAGAGAGAAAAAAGAAGTGGAAAACCTATCACTTCCATATGGAAGGATCATGGAAAGGAGGGGAGACCTTGTTAGGGAGAGGAGAACAGGCGCTGAGGCTTTAATTCTTGGAGAAAATATTCATGTGTATTTAGGTGGAGATTGATGTAGAGACCTTCAGAGAGTTGTGGAGTAACCGTGTAACAGCCAAGGTATTGTCTTAGTCCTTGAAAGCAATGACCTGTTTCCTTGAGAAGAGCCTAGGGTAGTCTAAAAGGCACTAAGAAATTCAGGACATTTGATTTTGGGTCATATCTAATATGGGTTGAGAAGTAACAGTTATATGGTAGCAAAGGTGTGAGCTACAAAATGTAAACTGAAATGTAACACGCTCCCAATAATCTGTACATATCAGGGAATCCAGGACTTTTCATGTTCTCTGATGAGAAGGCATAGGGATGCTGACCAGGTCAGGAACAAGAGGCTGCTGAGACTGGGATCTCTAAGATAGGAAGAAATGTCAAGGCTGATAGTCAGCAGCAGTGGGTATCATCTATGCTCACATCTAGGTAAGGTCCATTTCATTACCAGAAATTCAGTTAGAGCAGAGTTAATATTAGGGAAGCCTCTACTAGGGATCAGGATACAGAATCCAAGGCTCAGTCTTCCCTACAATTTTCTATAAGCTACTTTCCCCACAGCCTGTATCCCCTACCACATACACCTGCAGATTTCTTCTACTGGAAGAAAGAGAAGAGCAAGGAAATTAAAAAGCACTACAAACAGAGAATAATTAAACAGGAGGCAGTAAATTCTGTGGCAATTTTCAATACACCACCAATTAAAGTCTATTCCAAATGAAAAATATATAATCCCATTAATATCTATTAAAGTGTTCTACAGATCACTAAGGCAAAGTCCTTTGATCCAGTAGAAAAACTGGCAATTGGTATGAACATGCAAGTCATATAAAATGTTATTTTTTAATAAATATATATATAACATTCCCAATCTCATAAATAATTACATTTAATATAAAACATAAATGAGATGCATTATTTATCAGATTGGCAAAAACTTAAAAAGATTGATAACCAATTCTGTGAAGGGTTGGAGGAAATAAGAACTGTTACAACTATTTTAGAAGCATTTACTGTATAATGTTCTTAGAGCCTAATTTGGCAATATGCATCCAAATGCAAAATGGACATACCCATTGCCCAGCAGGTCCATACCTAGAAAATTTTCCAAATACACAGTTATACAGATGAACAAAGAGATAGAATATACACTGCAGTAACATTTATAATATTGAAAAGCTGGTACCAGTTTAAATTTTACTAAGGGAAATGGTTTTAAATCTGTAGTATGCCCATACAATGGAAAGTATGCAGCCATTAAAAAGAGTGAGGTAAATCTATATGTGTAGGAATCAAAAGATGCCAAAATATATCTGTAAAGTGAAAAAAAAAGTAAATTACTGTACATTGTTAGTATATGCACTTAGGGTTGATATGATATTCAAACAGGTATTTGCATAAAAATACTGGAAGAGTACACACCATTAAAAGCAATATTTATGGGAAGAGATTTTAGAGTGGAGTGGGGACAGATGCTTTAACCTTTAACCTCATACATATATAAGTTGTTTTTTTTTTTTTTTACAAAAAAAGCTTTCATTATAATAAAATATTAAAAATTAATTACAGGCTGGTTATTTTACATATACAATGCAACATTAATAAAAATCCGCCTGGGATTTATTTTTACTTACTAACATAATTTCAAGACATATTTTATTTTAAATAAAACAGTTAAAAATATGTAAGGAAAGTATTTAAAATGATAATAAAGAAGGGGACTATGCTTTTTTTGAGTTAAAGAAAAAATGACATGATTAACTTAAATAGATTTATCGAATTCATATATACATAAAATAAAGAAGTAAATAAATTACTTACTGTATTGCTGATCAAGAATAAATATACACATAGAGCAGAATATATAACCCCAAAATAAACTACAATTTTTATGAAACTTATGAAATTAAATAAAAATCAGTGAGAAAATACTAGTTTATCCCATAAATAGTTTGGAAATCATTTGTTATTTATTGTAGAATAATTCAGCTGGAGAAAAAAATTCATACTAAATAAAATAAAATTACTTCTGAATCAAAAAGATAAATGTAAATCAAATTACAAGAAAATACCTAAATTATATAACGAATTATCTATCTGAAATCTGTATGGGGATGGAGTTTTTAAGAACATTTAGGTGAAAAAGTAGCAATAAATATTAAGTAAGGGAGAAAGACAAAACTACCAAAATAGACTAAAAACAAGGCAAATAAATAAGACTTAGAAAAACAGGGGTAAATATTAAGGTAACCACAAAGGAAGCTAACAATCCTACACAACAAAATGAAAAACATAAAGACTCAGCAAATATGAAATCAACTACAATGAAAAAGATGAAAAGAAAATACATAAACAAAAGTGACTCAGCACAGAAAATTAAGTGGAACAAAGAAACTGTCAACAACACACAAAAAAAGAAATCAAAATGAAAGCACTAAACTCATACCTATCAACAATTATGCTGAAAGTAAATGGACTAAATGCACCATGGAGAATGGCAGAATGGATAAAACAACATGATCTGTCTATATGCTGCCTACAAGAGACACACCTTAGACTTAAAAAGACACAAACAAACTAAAACTCAAAGGAAGAAAAAAATACATCAAGCAAACAACACTCAGAAAACAGCAGGAGTGGTAATATTAATCTCTGACAAAATAGACTTTAAAGTAAAATCCACCACAAAGGATAAGGAAGGACACTATATAATGATTAAAGGGTCAACACAACATAATAAAAATTATAATAAATATTTACCTACCCAATAACAGCGCTCCAAAATACATAAAAACAAACTCTAACAGCACTGAAAAGAGAGACAGACAGCTACACAATAGTAGTAGCAGACATCAAAACACCACTTTCGGTGAAGGAGAGAACATCCAGAAAGAAGCTCAACAAAGACACAGAAGAGCTAAATCTACAGTCAATCAACTTGATATCATAGACATATACGGAACAGTCTACTCAACAGCAGCCAAGTATACTTTCTTTTCCAATGCACATGGAACATTCTCCACAATAGACCACATATTAGGCCATAAAGCAAGCCTTAACAGAATACAAAGCATTGAAATATTACAAAGCATCTTTTCTGACCATAAAGCCATAAAAGCAGAAATCAATAACAGAAAAAGCAAGCAAAAAAAATCAAACACATGGAAACTGAACAACACCTTGCTCAAAGACTACTGGGTTCTGGAAGTAAATAAGGAAGGAATAAAGCAATTCATAGAATCAAATGAGAATGAAAACACATCCTACCAGAAACTTTGGGACACAACAAAAGCAGTGCTCAGAGGTCAGTTTATAGCAATAAATGCACACATCCAAAAAGAAAAAAAGGGCGTAATCAAAACATTAACCCTACAACTGGAACAAGCAAAGAGAGCAACAAAAGAAGCCCTTGGGCACCAAAAGAAAGGAAATAATAAGAATTAGAGCAGAATTAAATGAAATAGACAATAGAAAAACAATCAAAAGAGTTAACAAGACCAAAAGCCAGTTCTTTGAAAAGATCAACCAAATTGATAAACCATTGGCCAAACTGACAAAAGAAAAACAGGAGAGGAAGCAGATAATCCATATAAGAAACGAGATGGATGATATCACAAAAGATCCAAATGAAATTAAAAGAATCATAGCAGAATACTACGAAAAATTGTACTCAAACAAATTTGAAAACATAGAGGAAATGGACAAATTTCTAGAAACTCACTACTGACCTAAACTAACACAAACAGAGGCACAACAACTAAATAAACCCATAACAAAGGAGGAGATTGAAAAAGTAATTAAAAAAACCCCAACAAAAAAAAAGCCCTGGCCCTGATGGTTTCACTGGAGAATTCTACCAAACTTTCAGAGAAGAGTTAACACCACTACTACTAAAGGTATTTCAGAGCCTAGAAAATGATGGAATATTCCCAAACTAATTCTATGAAGCCAGCATAACCCTGATACCCAAACCAGGTAAAGACACCAGAAAAAAAGAAAATTACAGACTAATATCCCTCATAAACATTGACACAAAAATCCTCAACAAAATTCTAGCCAATAGAATTCAGCAACATATCAAAAAAATAATTCACCATGATCAAGGGTGATTTATACCAGGTATACAGGGATGGTTGAACATTGGAAAAATAATCTATGTAATCCAGCACGTAAATAAAACCAAAGAACCACATGATCTTATCAATTGATGCAGAAAAGACATTTGACAAAGTCCAACAACCATTCATGATAAAAACTCTCAACAAAATAGGAATAGAAGGGAAATTTCTCATCATAACTAAGGGCATTTATACAAAGCCAACAGACAACACCATCCTAAATGGAGAGAGTTTGAAAGCATTCCCCTTGAGGACAGGAACCAGACAAGGATGCCCTTTATCACCACTCTTATTCAACATTGTGCTGGAGATCCTAGCCAGAGCAATTAGGTTAGAAAAATAAATAAAGGGCATTGAAATCTGTAGGGAAGAAGTAAAAGTATCTCTATTTGCAGATGGTATGATCTTATACACAGGAAACCCCAAAGAAAAGAAGATTTCAGCAAAGTATCAAGATACAAGATAAACATACAAAAATCAGTTGGATTCCTCTACTCCAACAAAGAGAACTTCCAAGAGGAAATCACCAAATCAATACTTAGGAATAAATGTAACCAAAGATGTAAAAGACTTATACAATGAAAACTATAAGACACTACTGGAAGAAACCAAAAGATACCCAAATAAGTGGAAAAACATACCTTGCTCATGGATAGGAAGACTTAACATTGTGAAAATGTCAATTCTATCCAAAGTGATCTACAGATACAATGCAATCCCAGTCGCAATTCTAATTGCATTTTTTAATGAGATAGAGAAAACAAATCACCAGTTTCATATGGAAAGGGAAGAGGCCCCAGATAAGTAAAGCAGTACTCAAGAAGAAGAACAAAGTGAGAGGCCTCACACTACCTGATTTTAGAATCTATTATACTGCCATGATAGTCAAAACAACCTGGTACTGGTACAATAGATACATAGACCAATGGAACAGAATTGATAATCTAGACATAAATTCATCCTCCTATGAGCAGATGATATTTGACAAAGGCCCAAAGTCCATTAACTGGGGAAAAAATAGGCTCTTTAACAAATGGTGCTGGCACAGCTGGATATCCATCTGCAAAAAGCTGAAACAAGATGCATACCTCACACCATGCACAAACACTAACTCAAAATGGATCAAAGACTTAAATATAAAATCAAAAATGATAACGATCATGGAAGAAAAAATAGGGACAATGCTAGAAGCCCTAACACATGGCATAAACAGAATACAAACCATAAGTAACAATAAACTAACACCAGAAGATAAACTAGATAACTGGGAGCTCCTAAAAATCAAACACTTATGTGCATCAAAAGACTTCACCAAAAAAGTCAAAAGACAACCTACAGACTGGGAAAAAAAATTTGGCTACAACAAATCTGATCAGCGGCTAATCTCTAAATTTTACAAGACACTACAAAACCTCAACAACAAAAAGACAAATAACGCAATTAAAAAATGGGCAAAGGATATGAACAGGCACTTCACCAAAGAAGATATTCAGGTGGCTAACAGACACATGAAGAAATGCTCACAATCATTAGCTATTAGAGAAATGCAAATCAAAACTACAATGAGATACCATCTCACCCCAACAAGGCTAGCATTAATCCAAAAAACACCAAATAATAAATGTTGGAGAAGTTGTGGAGAGACTGGAACACTTATACACTGTTGGTGGGAATGTAAAATGGTACAACCACTTTGGAAATCGATTTGGCGCTTCCTTAAAAAGCTAGAAATAGAAGTGCCATAAGATCCAGCAATCCCATTCTTTGAAATATATCCTAGAGAAATAAGAGCCGTCACAAGTATAGATATATGCACATCCATGTTCATTGCAGCACTGTTCACAATAGCAAAAAGATGGAAACAACCTAGGTGCCCTTCAACAGATGAATGGATAAACAAATTATGATATGATCACACAATGGAATACTATGCAATGATAAAGAACAACAATGAAGCCATGAAACATCTTATAACATGGAGGAATCTGGAAGGCATTATGCTGAGTGAATTTAGTCAGTCACAAAAGGACAAATATTGTATAAGACCGCTATTATAAGAACTTAAGAAAAGGTTTAAACACAGAAGAAACATTCTTTGATGGTTATGAGGGTGGGGAAGGAGGGAGAGGGTTATTCACTAACTAGATAGTAGATAGAATTATCTTTGTTGAAGGGAAGGACAGCACACACTACAGGGGATGTCAGCACAACTGGACTAAACCCAAACTAAGAAGTTTCCTGAATACAACCAAACACTTTGAGGGACAGAATAACAGGGGTGGGGGTCTGGAGACTATGCTTTCAGGGGACATCTAGGTCAATTAGCATAACAAAGTTTATTAAGAAAATTTTCTGTACCCTACGTTGGTGAGTGGCATCTGGGGTCTTATAAGCTAGCGAGTGACCATGTAAGATGCATGAATTCATCCCAACCCACCTGGAGTAAAGGAGCATGGACAACACCAAAGCTGCAAGAAAAGTATTAGCCCAAGAGACAGAAAGGGCCACGTAAACCAGAGACTGCATCAACCTGAGACCAGAAGAACTAGGTGGTGCCCGGCTACCACCAATGACCACCCTGACAGGGAACACAACAGAGAGTCCCTGATGGTGCAAGAGAAAAATGGGGTGCAGAACTCAAATTCTAGTAAAAATACCAGATTTAATGGTCTGACTGAGACTGGAGGAACCCCAGAAAAAAATGGCCCCTGACTGTCTGTCAACCCAGAACTAAACCATTCCCAAGGCTAGCTCTTCAGACAAAGATTAGACTGGACTATGAGACATAAAATGGTACTTGTGAAGAGTGTGCTTCTTAGCCCAAGTAGATATATGAGACTAAATGGGCAGGTCCTGTCTGGAGGTGAGATGAGAAGGCAGAGAGGGTCAGGAGCTGGTTGAATGGAAAGGGGAAAACAGGGGTGGAAAGGAGGAGTGTGCTGTCACAGTATAGGGAGAGCAGTTAGGATCACATAACAACGTATGTACAAAGTTTTGTATGAGAGACTATCTTGAGTTATAAACTTTCACTTAAAGTACAACAATTAAAAAAAAGACTAGAAAATAATACCAAGGACCATAGCACATGGAAAAACTTCTAAATGTAATAAAAGCTGCTTTAAGAGGCAAAACTTTTGTCTTAAGCACACTGTTAATTAAATGTGAAGTAATTAAGTATACTAAACATCCAAAAATCGGAAATCAATGATTTTAGAAAAGAAAAAAGTTGTAAACATAATCAGTGGAGTTGAGTCTCTAAAGTCACCAGTGAATTACATAAACATGATCATTCAAATTAAGATAAAATTTTTTTAAGATAAAATTTTTTCCTAATGATAAAATATATTTTC
Organism: Dugong dugon; assembly: GCA_030035585.1. Classification (NCBI taxonomy): domain Eukaryota; kingdom Metazoa; phylum Chordata; class Mammalia; order Sirenia; family Dugongidae; genus Dugong; species Dugong dugon. Next base: position 78,168,421 of record CM057467.1, on the reverse strand, counting down.
TAACAAAGATGTTTTATAAATAAATTCTAATGTTTTGAAAATTATAGTAAAATTAATAATATTTAGGAAAGCATACTAATATGATTCAAGAATAATCAAAAAATCTAAATAAACGATTTTACATGAAATAAAATGAAAAGATTGTCAGAGACCTACCTTTTTCCAAATCGTGCCTTGACTAGACAATTTAATCAATTATATCTTCTTACTTTTAAAGAGTAGATAATTCCTGTAGCATACAATTGATCTCTGAGCAAATACGAAACCTAAAAATCTTCTAGATTTATTTCCAAGGTTATTATAACTCTTCTGTAAAAATATAAATACATTTATTTATTAATTCATTTAAACATTTTTTTAAAGTCCTTGTATGTATCCAGAATTGGGTCGAATGAGAATAAATTTCTCTGTAAACAAATAGTGGTATTGTTGTGAGGTGCCATTGAGTCAATTCCAACTCGTCGTGACCCCATGTGACAGAGTAAAATTGACCTCTAGGGATTTTAGGCTGTAATCTTTACAGGAGAAGAGGACTTTCTCACTGGAATGAGAACAGCCAACCTTTCAGTTAACAGCCCAGACTTCACTGTTGTGCCACCAGGGCTCCTTTATAGTATGATAATTGTCATGGTGAGGTAGATAATGGTAGCCTGAATTAATGCTACAGAAGTAAAGATGGAGAGTAATACATAGATTTCTGAGATATAAGAACACACAATTGAGAGAGAGCAGTGATAGAAGAGTAGTCAAGGATATTGAAACATCAGCAAACTCTTCCATCTCCATGGACATCTAAACCAAGTGTTTTTGTTTTTGTTGTGGTCCCCAGTTTATCTCCTGATTTTAGTGAATATTTTTGAAGGCTCTTCAAAATATAACCATTTGTTACTATCTACAAAAGTAAGCAAATGGACATTAACCTGAAAACACATTCCCTGAATGTATCATCAGTATTGACATTGTTAGATCTCTTACTGACCTCATACCTGGAATACACACCTCACAACTGAAGAATTTGCATACAACTCATGGTTCTCTACCTAAACAGACCTCATGGTTTTATTGACACTATTGTAGGCATGTAGTTGTTAGATATCACTTAGAGACCTTTCATGATTTCCTCTGCCCAGTCTTAGACAAGTATTATGTTAACTGACACCCAAGCCCAGATGAAAACAAAATAGGAAAGAGATCATAAAGACTATAAGTCAAAAGAGACAACTTTAGTCCATCAAATGCATCACTCAGCTCCTGAGAGTATTCTTGTTTGAAATTCTCTACACACATTTGATCTTGGACCTTCTTTCAGCTTAGTCCATTTTGTCTCTTCCCCCAGCTAACGTTCACTCATTCTTCTGGTCTAAGTTTATATGATACCCTCCTCCGCAAGCTTTCCCAGCCAGTATCCACACTAGGCAATGTTTCTAGGTACTCTCACGGCACTCTGCATTATTCAGTCGGAGCAATCATTACACTAGTTTAATTGTATTTTACTTATCTTTATCACTTAATGAACTGTAAACTTTAAGAGGACAGAAATCATACATGTTTATTTCATTGTTGTTTCCCTAGGACAGTGCCTGGTGCAGAGTGTTCAGCAAATACTTACTGAATAAATGAGTGAAGGGAAGTGTAGCACCAATAGATTTGAACATCCAGTAGTGCTGTGACTACAGTTTACTTATGTTCCTCACCTTATGATTCATCTACCTCTCCCTCAATGCTGCACCCACAGACTACCATAGTAGTACATGGTGGGCTCCTAAACTTAGACTCTGGCAAATAGAAGATCTGAAAGAGTAAGAAAATTTGCTTCCCATATTAAAATATTCCTGAACTAGATATAGACTTTCATCAATGAACCCAGGGAATCTACAGTCACAACCCAATGAAAGATGGTCTGGAAGGAAGGGCACAACTAGATGTGTGAAATTAATAGCATCTCTCTCACTTCCCTTCAAAGTTTTAGACATAGTAGAAAGGTCCTTGGCTTTACATTTCTACTGTTTATTGAATCTTTCCTTTTGTAACTAACTATGCATTCTCTTTAATCTACTAATTCTGTCTCTCTGCCTTTGTTCACAGTCCCTTTTTATCTGAACAGTGTTTTGTCTTCGGCATATATTCTCCTCCCACCTTATTTACTGGTGTCTGCCTAGTTGATGAGCATTATTCTCTTCTCCTCCAAGGCTAGGGTTACTGCAAAGACATATCCATGCACAGTCTCCCCCAGTGCTAAACTAATTAAACACAGGACAGGGATTTCAGTAATATCTTCATCGTACACTCTAGTAATCCATGCCTTGTTTTTATTTTTCTTATTGTGTTGAGTGCGTCCATGTGAAGATTTCCCATTTGTCCCTTTTAAGGACAGAAGTGTCTATGATTGGTCCATGGGTCACAGAAGGACTGTGGTAAGATTCATTCATAAAGCAAATGTTCTACTCCATTCAGTATATGTGCTCCTCCATGATGCTGGGGTAGTGGTTATATTAGTGCTTGCCTTCATAATCCCAAAAGAACAACAAGACATTCAGTCACAAATGTACTCACATATACAAACCTCTGCTTGCACACATTAAAGAACCTAAAAGGCTCTGAGGTAGCCTATCATATTTCAGTCTCCAAATGGCTGTTCCTAATCTGGTATTCCTAAATCTACCATAAGTAACATATTCTCTTTAATTTTTCTTACATGAGTAGGGTTAGAAATTTTTACCTCAGAAAAAAAAGAAAGCAAATGTTTTGAGGGAAGCAGCAAGAGGGGCTCAGAATTCATCTCCTAATAGACACTCCCTTTTCACCCTATTTCTTTACCATGAGCATTACTTCTAGAACCTATACCCAAAGTTCCAATCTTGGCTTTTTCTTTTCCTGGAGTCTAACAGCTCCTCACCACCCTCTTTTCTTTCCAACAGCTCTACTCCTCATCAGCTCTATTCCACACCAGTTCTATACTGCCTCCCATCAGTTTATACCTTGGAGATTCTGATCCTGGAACTGTTTTGCAAAAGCAGTGTAATGACCAGAGAGTGCAGAAACACAGCAGGCAAAAGATGGACCAAAGGACAAGACAACCAGTCCCAGGGTCAGGAAGGATAGACACAGAGACAAAAGAGATGGACATAGGATCGTGCTCACAGTAAGAAGGAACAAAAACAGAGCCTGGAGGAGTTATGTGTAAATGTTCATCCCTAGACTTCTCTGGGAATTAGAGACAAGTTAGAAGGGAGGACCTCTGAGCCAGGGGAAATATGGGCCCCAGATCCCAAGGTCCCAGGTCTCAGTGTATGACATAAGCAAGAATTCAAACACATTAACCCTTTCCAAGCCTAGGAACTTACATTTTCTCTCATATTAGTGTTGACTAAGAAATTTTGGAGCCCTGGTGACTTAGTAATTAAGAGCTCGCCTGCTAACCAAAAGATCCAGGAAGGTAGAATACCTAAGTCTCAACAGGGTCTTGACATAGCTTGACCAGCACCTTGATAAAGAAGCCTGGCAATAATTAGATCTACCATGTCCCCAGTCCAGTCTAGAACTCCTCAAACTCCTTGTGCAGGGACTGTTTCATCTTCTGCTGAATGCCTGACAAAGCTTATTTCACAATGGGTGCTCAATGAATGACTGTTGAATTGAAGTAAATCCCCACCTGGCCTTAGATAATAAAACCCTGGTGACAGTACTCACTGTGGCTGCCATCTCCCCAAACATGAAGAGGACTCTCTTTTCAGATACTTTCTCCAAGGTCCAGTCTTGCTTGACAGTTCTCTCCATGTTCTTTCAGTGGTGAATCATCATTAACATTGTGCTGACAACTGGTACCAGGAAAGGTTATGGAAGATCCATAGACACATCCAAACTCCCTGAGGGACTGAATTGCTGGGCAGAGGACTGTGGGGACCATGGTCTCGGGGAACATCTAGCTCAACTGGCATAACACATTTATAAAGAAAATGTTCTATATTCTACCTTGGTGAGTAGTGTCTGGTGTCTTAAAAGCCTGTGAGCAGCCATGTAAGATACTCCACTGGTGTCACCCCTTCAACAGCAAGGGATAATGAAGAAAACAAGATACAAGGAAAAGATTAATCCAAAGGACTAATGGACCACAACTACCACGGCCTCCATCAGACTGAGTCCAGTACTAGATACTGCCCGGCTACCACCATTGACTGCTCTGACTGGGATCACAACAGAGGGTCCTGGACAGAGCTGGAGAAAAATGTAGAAAAAAATTCTAACTCACAAAAAAAGACCCGACTTACTGGCCTGACAGAGACTGGAGAAACCCTGAGAGTATGGCCTCCGGACGCCCTTTCAGCTCAGTAATGAAGTCACTCCCAGGGTTCACCATTCAGCCAAAACAAGACTAATGGGGCACAACAGCCCAGGGACAAGGACTAGAAGGCAGGAGGGGACAGGAAAGCTGGTAATAGGTAGCCCAAAGTTGAGAAGGGACAGTGTTGACATGTTGGGGGGTTGTTAACCATTGTTGTAAAACAATATGTGTACTAACTGTTTAATGACAAACTATTTCTTCTGTAAACCTTCATCTAAAATACAATTTAAAAAATTAAGAAAGGAAAACATTGTGCTGAGTCCATCGTTTAGAGTTCAATTTATTAATCTGTCTCTGTGGGACAAAATCTCTGGTACAAAGTACAGGCAGTTCTGAAAATTATTGATACTTGGCCTGGGTATTTAGTTTAATATTTCCAACAGGAAAACTGCCTCCACATAACCTCCCATCACTCCAACAAGGAAGTCTAGTTTCAGGGTATTGTAATGGCCAAAAATATGAAATATATTCCTTGTTCTCCCTGTTTTTTTTATGCTGTAACAAAATATTTCACTCCTTTGGAAATCAGTTTCCACATTTGTGAAACGGGAGTAATAACTTGGAAATTTTTATTTCAAAGAAGATTTCTGAGAAATAAGGGAGGATAACAACTATAAACTTACTATGTCTTTTTCCATGATTCCCCAGAATTATCTTTCTCATACGGTTGCGTTATAAAGCCTACTATATAAAATAGCAATTTCATTCACTTATTAAGGCTCATTTGTTTCAATTCATTTATTCTGCAAATATTTATTGAGTGCCTATTACTTGCTAGGAATTTTGCATGTTATGGGAATACAATAATAAACAAGGCAGACACTGACCTGATTCTCAATGACCAGAGGATGGGGATAGATATGAAACAACTAATTATACAAGACATCACTTTATTAAAGTTACGATAAGTGCTAAAAAAAAAAAGTACATTGTACAGTAAGAACATATAGAAGAGATACTAATCTAGTATGCAGGAGCAAAAATGGAATATCTGAAGAAAGCTTTTTAATTGAAACCTAAGTAGGAGTTGGCCAAGCAAAGAGAAGTAAAGAGTTACTACAGGAAGAAGGGACAAGGAGAAGTTTGGTACATTTGAGAAGCTGAAAGTAGGAGAGTATGGCAGGAATATTGTCTTTATCCATTAATGTCTTCGTTGTGAGGTCTTTTCTCCAACTTCTCTAAAATACAGTTAACTTCATCAAGATTCTGGGGGTATTTTTCCAGGTGAGTGAAGTGGAGCAACAGGTGAGTTTAGGATATAAGCAAAACAATGACTGAAATAATGAATGTTATGAGTTTAATTGTAATATGTATTGTAAATTCTAACCCCTATACCTGTGGTTATAATCCCATTTGGGAATTTTTGTTATGTTAATGAGGCAGTATTAGTGTAGAAACCAAAACCAAACCTATTGCTGTCGAGTCGATTCTGACTCATAGTGTTAGTCTAGAGTGTATCTTAAATCAATCTCTTTTGAGATATAAAAAGAATGGATAGAGCAGTCGACAAAACAAGCAAGAAGAGGTGGGGGAAGATAGATGCCAAACCACATGACAAACCCCAAGGAAGAGAAGCTCAAAAGAAAGAAGGACTTTCCTTGAGAGCCCTACATTCAGACCTCTAGCCTCCTAAACTATGAGTAAATAAATTTCTGTTTGTTAAAGCCATCCACTTATGGTATTTTTGTTATAGCAGCACTAGATAACTAAGACAATAAACTATGAAATTTAAGCTGTATAGAGAGGGAAGAAAGGAAAAGTTGGGGACCATGGCATGGAGGGAGGTTTTTCTGATGAGGTTTGAACATGCATGAGACATTTATTGGGAACACATGGTATGCTGGGTATTTCCGTAGGGCAGAGTATAAGATGCCAAGGACTAAGTTTCTGCCTTCAAGGAGCTACAATATAGGTGTGGATAGATAAATACATAAACATACATGTAACTATTTTAATGGTGGCATTAAGTATAGAAGATTTTCATTCTTCCTATTCCTCCTGCCTTTTCTTTGCACATGAGTAGGAAATTTCAGATTAATAATAGTTACAGCTTTATTTTATGTCTTCCTACGTTATATACAATTTCACCAAATCAATTTTACCTAAAGTTCTCTTTTGTTGGCCCTTCCCAGTTACTGCATCGTCTTCAAAGAGAAAAGGAGAATAAATTTGTCCTGGACCTGCTTGGTCTTCACTCCATAAACAATAGGATTTAGAGCAGGAGGGATGGCCACATAGAGGTTGGCAAATAGGATGAGCATATGCCTAGGGACACTGTGCCCAGAACGATGAGCAAGAATGGAGAAAAAGGCAGGCGTATAAAACATGAGGATGACACACATGGGACCCACAGGTGCTAAGGGCCCTTTGGTGGGCACCCTGGGATGAGAGCTGAAAGACAGCATGGAGGATGAAGGTGTAGGAAACAGCAATAAAGATCACATCTGAGATGATGGTCACGAGTGGTACAGCAAATCCATACCAAATGTTGAGAGGAAAGTCGAGCAACCCCTATATGCTCACAGTATGTGTGTGGGATGATCCTTGTCCTACAGAAGGGCAACCGTTTCAGCAGAAAAACAACTGGAAGGATGACAGAGAAGCTCCTCACAACAATGCTCACCACAAGCTTTATGATCACCTGTGGAGTCAGGATGGTGTTATATCTCAAGAGGAAGCAGACGGCCACATAGCGATCAAATGCCATAGCCAACAGGATGGCGGAGTCCACTACAGAGCTGAAGTGGAGAAAGAACATCCGAGTGAGACAACCAGAGAAAGTTATTTCCTGGGAGCCAAGCCAGAGGTTACTGAGCAGTTTGGGCACGGTGGTAGTGGATAAGATGAGGTCTGTGGTGGCCAGCATAGAGAGGAAGAAAAACATGGGCTCATGAAGGCTGCGCTCAACTGCAGTGAGGTAGAGGAGGATGCAATTGCCCACAATAGCCACCAGATAGATGATACAAAAGGGAATCCCAATCCAGAAGCAGATCTTCTCCAGGCCAGGTATGCCAACAAGGAGAAAGGAACCAGGGTTGTAACAGCTCAAGTTATACACGGCCTCTTCAGTCAGGGATCCACTGGGTCTTGAGCCCTGAGGACAAACCAACTGTCAATATGGGCTATGAAAGCTAACAATTCCACTCTGGTACTGAAAGTGCTTAGGGATTGAAACTGTCAAGTTCAGAGTTCCTAAATTAAAAGTACCTCCTGTCCTCTGGATGAGCTGGCACCTATAGAATTGGCTAGCTATTCCTCCTTCTCTTTTCCATGGACCTCACGTCATTTCTTTACATACTTACTAATAAACCATATGGAATGGTTATTTTTGTAGGTCAAAATAGCTGAAGATCAACAATTGCATATGATTAAACCTAAATAAATAACAGTATTCATTTCTCAATGCAAATTATTTAGGATAGGTCTTCATTCAAAAGGAAAACATGAGGTATAAAGAGAAGCAGAAAGAGAGAGAGAAGGAGAGGGCTCATGGAGAAGAAGACAGAGAGAGAATGAGAATGATACAGATATTTAAACTATGTTTCAGACACTGGGTTTGATACAATAAACTGAATACTTTGGATAAAACTGGAAGAAAAAGTAAAAAATGTCTGCCTTGAACATTATGCCCTTTCAGGATCTATATAGGATCAAATTGACAACAGCAACTCAAAAGCTGAGATAGAAACCTCAGGGGGCAGTGAGTTTATGTTAATGGGGGAGGAACAACTCACATGGAGGGTGAGAATGGTTGCACAACTCGAAGAATGTAATCAGTGTCTCTGAATTACACGTGTAGAAACTGTTGAATTAGTGTATGTTTTGCTGTGTATATTCTTAACAACAACAACAAAATAAATAAATATATACATTTTAAACAGGAGGGGGAAAAAAGATGAAAGTGGAAGGAAAAAGAAAGGCAGATTCCTGTTGTTGAATGGTGCATGAGGTTTTCTTACACAGGAATTGAAATATGGTTCAGATTAGGATGTCTGCTTACTGGTGTATGACTATAAGAGAATGAATCCAGCAGAAAACACGCAGGGGCAAGGAAGCAACATTCCCTTGAGTCAGGCAGTGAGCAGTGGACTCAGGGGATGATGTGTGACCTCAGGGGCAATGCCCTACACTTTGAAGATCTCTGTTCCCTAAGGTTAGTAAAGGAGAGACAGCTCTACCCCTCAGTGAGTCAGCAGCGTCTCTGTAACAGATATCAGCCAGTGTGATTTGACCCAGGAGAAGTCAAGCGGAGCAAATTCTCACCTCCTGGAGAGGAGATAAAGAATAATTAACTTTCTTGCCTCGGTGTTTTTATTTCTGGTCTGCCAGTGCTTGGACCTCATCTGTGAGAACCTCCAGCTTTGCACTAAACACAGCTGACTTTCGGAGGTGTCTTATGCTCTGGAAATGCACTGAGTTCTCAGTTTGTGGGATGTAGTTTATAAAGTACTTTTGGTAAGGGAAGGAAAGGGAATTAGTATTTCTGATAGTGAGGAGCACAGCATAGGAGAGGCACGGAAGACTATGGGCCATCTTTAGAACAGTTTTGGAGAACTTGGTTCTTTTCCTTCCCAACAAATATAAAAAATCATTCAAAAAGCTTTTAAGGAAAAGGGGTGGGTTTGGTAAGCAAGCCATACCAGTTCTATATTACTGTGTTTGGCAGAGATCAGGAGTTTTGCAGAAAAGGGAACAGTGGGCTGGAGCCATGTAGGTTATTGTGACTTCTCTATCAGGACACTCATGAAAGCTTTACAAAGTGAGCTTCCCTGGCTTAGTGGACAGTTTTATCATTGATAGAGTCCTTAATTAGCCGAGGTGGACAAATTACATCTACCTCGAAGAACTGTAACTAGTTCCCACTGTCCAAATGCAGCCTTCCATATGATGCATGTTCTAAATTACATCACCAAATCTGCTGCAGAATGAACTCCTACAAACACTGGAAATCAAACTTAGAATAATAATGTATAGCAACAGAGAATCTTCATGAAATCTTCCCTAAAACAATGGCCACATAATCACCTGTGGACTGAAAAGTAGGTAGACTGAGAAAGCCCCAACATGCCTCTATGATTTAGGCTAGATTGCAGCTCAGTCTACAGAGCACAGGTTCACTGCCCCCTCACAGGAAGCCTATCTCCTCAGTGTTACAGGGAATACAAATAACAGGACAGGAGAATAAACTACTAATTATTAACACTGCAATGGAAGGTTTTTAAAAAATACAATCTAAGATCTGTTGCTTCAGTCAAAACCTATTCTGTTATTCTGACCTCACTTCTTACCGGAGTCCTTCCCTTCTAAATTCTCTACTGTATCACTGGTCAGCTTAGCCGGTGTGTGCTTGAAATAAATAATCACCCACCAAGGTCGATCTCCTTATCATGGAATCATTGGTGCCAGAAGGATCCCTTCCTCCCAGAGTCATGGCCTCCAGGGCACAGCTCCCACTTGGACACGGAGTAAACTCAATGCTACATTCTTTGGTAAAATCCCAGAGCCAGTGTAAAGTTTTCCTCCTGCCTCAGTGACTGTGGTTTTTAACTCACCAGACTCTGTCTTCTATCTCTTGCTTTACAGGATTACTGGGAAGGACCTAATTAGAAGGAAGCACATAAAATTTTTGACTGTGAACAATTCTGGTAAAAGGTGAAATGAAAACATTTATTCATTTTCCCATGTTCCCACGAGATAGAACACAGGTTATCTGTGTACCTACATTTCTCAGTCCCAGAAGAGGGATGAAATCAACCACATTAACTCCTTTTCTCTTGAGATGAATTACATCTTTGGGGTTTTAGAAGACTGTGGATATTGAATCCTTAGGAGATTCAGACCTAGACAAGTCAGACACAGTCAGCTGAGACAGAAACCTAAGAAGCTTAAAAATGTTCCTATACTTGCTATATTCCTTAATTAGTCTATTTGTATAACCCTACACAAATACTAGATGTTTAAATTAAAATTTTCTGTAGTTTTTTTTTTATTGTAATCTAGACAAAGGTTTACAGAACAAATAGTTTCTCATTAACAGTACACGTATTGCTTTATGACATTGGTTAACAACCCCACGACATGGCAACACTCTCCCTTTTGACCTTGGAGGACTTTTTCTTTTTCTTTTTTTGGTGAAAATATACATAGCCAAAGTTGCACCATTTCAAAAGCTTTTCCATGTATAATTCAGGGACATTGATTACATTATTCCAGTTGTGCTGCTATTCTCACTATCCTTTTCAAAATTATTCCATCACCATTATCTTCAACTCACTGCCCCCTAGGCTTCCCATCAAACTTTTTGAGTTGCTGTTGTCAATTTGGTCTCACATAGATAATCTTTTTTTTTTTTTTTTTTTTTTTACCTTAGATGAAGGTTTACAGAACAGTTTCTCATTAAGCAGTACACATATTGCCCTATGACAATGGTTAACAACCCCACGACATGTCAACACTGTCCCTTCTCAACCTTGGGTTCCCTATCACCAGCTTTCCTGTCACCTCCTGCCTTCTAGTCCTTGTCTTTGGACTGCTGTGCCTTGTTAGTCCCATTTTGTTTTATGGGGCTGTCCAATTCACTGCTGAATGGTGAACCTCAGGAGTGACTTCACCACTGAACTAAAAGGGTGTCTGGGGGTCATATTCTCTGGATTTCTCCAGTCTGTCAGGCCAGTAAATCTGGTCTTTTTTTTGTGAGTTAGAATTTTGTTCTACATCCTTCTCCAGCTCTGTCCAGGACCCTCTCTTGTGATCTCCGTCAGAGCAGTCAGTGGTGGTAGCCGGGCGCCATCTAGCTGTACTGGACTCAGTCTGATGGAGGCCGTGGGAGCTGTGGTCCATCAGTGCTTTGGACTAATCTTTTCCTTCTATCCTGTTCTCTTCATTCTCCCTTGCTCCCGAGGTGGTGAGACCAGTAGAGTATCCTAGATGGCTACTTACAGGGTTTTAAGACCCCGGACGCTACTCACCAAGGTAGCATTGTCTTTATAAACTGTGTTATGCCAGTTGAGCTAGATGTTCCCTGAGACCATGGTCCCCACAGCCATCCTCCCAGCAATTCAGTCCCTCTGGGAGTTTGGATGTGTCTATGGAGCTTCCATGACCTTTCCTTGTACAAGTTGTGCTGGCTTCCCCAGTATTGTGTACTACTCTTACTCTTCACCAAAGTTACCACTTATCTATTCTCTGTTTAGTCCCCACCACCCCCCATCCCTGGTAACCAACAAACATTGTTCCTTTTTGTGTGTAAACTTTTACATGAGTTTTTACAATAGAGGTCTCATACAATATTTGTCCTTTTGTGATTGACTTATTTCACTCAGCATAATGTCCTCCAGTTTCATCCATGTTATGAGATGCTTCACAGATTCATCATTGTTCTTTATTGTTGCATAGTACTCCATTGTGTGTATGTACTGTAGTTTGTTTATCCATTTATCTGTTGATGGGCATCTAGGTTGTTTCCATCTTTCTGCTATTGTAAACAGTGCTGCAGTGAATATGGGCGTGCATATTTCTATTCGTGTGACGGCTCTTATTTCTCTAGGATATATTCCTAGGAGTGGGATTGCTGGATCATATGGTATTTCTATTTCTAGCTTTCTAAGGAAAAGCTGTATCATTTTCCAAAATTGTTGTATCATTTTGCATTCCCACCAGCAGTGCATACGAGTTCTGATCTCCCTGCAGCCTCTCCCAGTATTTGTTATCTCCAGTGTTTTTGATTCGTGCCAGTAATGCCGGGTGAGATGGTATCTCATTGTGGTTTTGATTTTCATTTCTCTAATGGCTAGTGATCACGAGCATTTCCTCATGGGTCTGTTGACTACTTGAATGTCTTCTTTGGTGCAGTGTCTGTTCATTTCCTTTGCCCATTTTTTAATTGGATTATTTGTCTTTTTGTTGTAGAGGTGTTGGATTTTCTTGTAGATTTTAGAGATTAGACCTTTGTTGGACTTGTAATACCCCAAATTTTTTTCCCAGTCTGTAGGTTCTCTTTTTTACTCTTTTGGTGAAGTCTCTTGATGAGCATAAGTGTTTAATTTTCAGAAGATCCCAGTAATCTAGCTTATCTTCTGGAATCTGTGTGTTGTTGATTATGGTTTGTATCCTGTTAATGCCATGTTTTAGGGCCTCTAGTGTTGACCCTAATTTTTCTTCTAATTAACTTTATAGTTTTTGGCTTTATATTTAGGTCTTTGATCCATTTTGAATTAGTTTTTGTGTATGGTGTGAGATATGGGTCCTGTTTCTTTTCTTTTTTTTTTTTTTTTTGCAGTTGGACACCTAGTTTTGCCAGCACCATTTGTTAAAAAAAACTGTTTTTTCCCCATTTGATGGATTTTGGGCCCTTGTCGAAGATTAGGTGACCGTAGGTGGATGGATTTACATCTGGGTTCTAATTCTGTTCCATTGGTCAACATATCCATCATTGTACCCATACCAGGTGGTTTTGACTACCGTAGCTGTACAGTAGGTTCTGAGGTCAGGTAGTGTGAGTCCTCCTACTCTATTCTTCTTCTTCAATAGAACTTTACTTATCTGGGGCTTCTTCCCTTTCCGAATGAAGTTAATGATTACTTTTTCCATCACTTTAAAGAATGTTGTTGGTATTTGGATTGGAATTGCATTGTATTTGTAAATTGCTTTGGGTAAAATTATCATTTTCACTATGTTGAGTCTACCTATCCATGAGCATGGGATGTTTTTCCATTTATGTAGATCCCTTTGGGTTTCATGCAGTAGTGTTTTGTAGTTTTCTTTGTATAGGTCTTTTACATCCCTGGTTAGATTTATTCCTAAGTATTTTATTTTTTTAGGGGCTATTATAAATGGTATTGTTTTCCTGATTTCCTTTTCATCATTCTCTTCATTGGTGTATAGGAAGCCAACTGACTTTTGTATATTTATCTTGTATCCTGATACTCTGCTGAATCTTTCTATTAGTTCCAGTAGTTTTCTTGTGGACTCTTTAGGGTTTTCTATGTATAGTGTCATATCATCTGCAAACAGGGACAATTTTAACATCTTCATTACCAATTTGGATGCCCTTTGTTTCTTTTTCTTGCTGTATTGCTCTAGCTAGGACTTCCAGCACAATGCTAAATAGGAGTGGAGATAAACAGTATCCTTGTGTTGTGTCTGTTCTCAAGGGGAATGTTTTCAACCTCTCTTCATTAAGAATGATATTGGCTGTTGGTTTTGCATAGATGCCTTTATTATGTTGAGAAATTTCCCTTCTATACCTATTTGATTGACAGTTTTTCTCAGGAATGGGTGTCAGACTTTGTTGAATGCCTTTTCTGTGTCGATTGAGATGATCATGTGAATCTTTTCTTTCCTTTTATTTATGTGGTGGATTACTTTGATTGATTTTCTAATGTCAAACCATCCTTGCATACCTGGTATGAGTCCTACTTGGTAGTGTTGTATTATTTTTTTGATATGATGCTGAATATTACTGGCTAGAATTTTGTTGAGAAATTTTGCATCTATACTCATGAGAGATATTGGTCTGTGATTTTCTTTTTTTGTGGCATCTTTGCCTGGTTTTGGTATCAGGGTTATGCTGGCTTCATAAAATGAATTCAGAAGTATCCCTTCCTTTTCTGTGTTCTGAAATAGTTTGAGTAGTGCTAGTATAAGCTCTTCTCTGAATGTTTGGTAGAATTCTCTTGTGAAGCCATCAGGGCCAAGACTTTTTTTTGTTGGGAGTTTTTTTTCATATCTTTTCAATCTCTTCTCTAGTTATTGGTCTGTTCAGATTTTCAACATCACTTTGTGGTAGCTTGGGCAGGTAGTGTGTTTCTAGAAATTTATCCATTTCCTCTAGGTTTTCAAATTTGTTGGAGTATAGTTTTCCATAATACTGTTATGATCCTTTTTATTTCAGTTGGGTCTGTTGTAATGTCCCCTATTTCATTTCTTATTTGAGTTATTTGCATCCTCTCCTGTTTTTCTTTTGTCAGTCTGGCCAGTGGTTTGTCGATTTTGTTGATCCTTTCAGAGAACCAACTTTTGGTTTTGTTGATTCTTTTTATTGTCTTTCTATTCTCTATTTCATTTATTTCTGCTCTGATCTTTATTATTTCCTTTCTTCTGGTGGCTGCGGGCTTGTTTTGCTGTTCTCTTTTTATTTGTTTGAGTTGTGTAGTTAATGTTTTGATTTTGTCCCTTTCTTCTTTTTTGATGTGAGCATCTATTGCTATAAATTGTCCTCTGAGAACTGCCTTTTCTGTGTGTCAAAAGTTTTGGTATGATGTGTGTTCATTCTTATTTGATTCTAGGAATTTTTTGATTCCATCTCTGATTTCTTCTATTACCCAATGATATGTAAGCAGGTGTTATTCAGTTTCCATGTAATTCATTTTTTTTTCCCTTGGTCTTCTTGTTGTTAATTTCTACCTTGATGGTGTTGTGGTCAGAGAAGATACTTTGTATTATCTCATCATTTTGGATCTTGTTGAGGAGTGCTCTGTGGTCTAAGATGTGGTCTACTCTGGAGAATGTTCCACGTGCATTAGAAATAATGTGTACTTTGCAGTCATTGGGTGTAGTATTCTATATATGTCTATGAGGTCAAGTTGGCTGATGTGCCCTTTAGGTCTTCTGTATCTTTTCTGAGTTTCTTTCTAGATGTTCTGTCCTTTTTCAAGAGTGATGTGTTGACGTCTCCTACTGTTATTGTGGAACTGTCAATTTCTTTTTTCAGTGCCATTACAATTTGTTTTATGTATTTTGGAGCCCTGTCATTGGGTGCGTAGATGTTTATTATGGTTATGTCTTCATGCTGAATCATCCCCTTAATCATTATATAGTGTCCTTCTTTGTCTTTCGTGGTAGATTTTGTCTTAAAGCCTATCTTATCTGAGATTAGTACTGCCACTCCTGCTCCTTTTTGGTAGCTGTTTGCTTGATATATTTTTTTCCATCCCTTGATTTTTAATAAATTTACATCTTTGTTTCTAAGATGTGTCTCTTATAGACAGCATATTGATGGATCCTATTTTTTTTATCCATTCTGTCACTCTCCATCTCTTTATAGGTGCATTTAGGCCATTTACATTCAGTGTAATTATTGATAGGTGTGAGTTTACTGCTGTAATTTCTCAGTGCTTTTTTTTTTGGTGATGCTGACATTTTCTTTGTTCCTCTTATGCTCCTGTGCTGAATTCCTTTTGTTTGTGGATTTTTACCATTTCTTTTGTTTTTGTAGGTTTTGTTTTCACTAAGACCTTATGTTTTTCTTCTTTATTTTGATGAGCAGGTTTGTTAAGTTTCTTTGTGGTTAACTTTAAATTTAACCTTATCTTCCTAAGTTTGAACCAGTCTATTATTACTTGATATCACCTTGCCTTCCTCTCCATTAGAAGGTTCTATACGTACACTGTTTATTCCCTCTTTTATTGTTCTGATGCTGTTGTCATTTACAGATTAACCTCTCTGGTTCCCTGTTGTAATTCTTTTGGTTTTGGATAGTCCTTAAGAGTTCCTTTCCTAAGGTGGCATCTGGCTAGTACAATCCTGTGTCCTAGATTCAGCCTGTGGTCAGATGTTGTTTGTTCTCAGATCAAAGGACTCTGTTTAATAAGTCTTGTAAATTTGGCTTGGTTTTTACATAGTCTCTTAATTTCTGTTTACCTGGAAATGACCTAATTTCACCATCATATGTGAATGAGAGTTTTGCAGGATATATTATTCTTGGCTGGCAATTTTTTTCTTTCAAGGTTTTATATATGGCATCCCATTCCCTTCTTGCCTGCATGGTTTCTGCCGAATAATCCGAGCTTAGTCTTACTATTTCTCCTCTGTATGTGACTTCTTGTTTTTCTCGAGCTGCTCTCAGGGTTCTTTGTTTGTCTTTGGTTTTAGCGAGTGATTATGATATGCCTTGGTGATTTTCTTTTGGGATCTATCCTATATGGGGTTCTTTCAGCTTCTTGGATGGTCAGCTTTTCATCTTTCATGATATTGGGGAAGTTTTCAGTCAGCAATTCTTCAATGATCCTCTCTGTGTTTTCTGTTTTCTCCCTGTTCTGCAACTCCGATCACTCACAGATTTTTGCTTTTGATTGTATCCCACATAATTCTCAGGGTTTCATTTTTCTTTATTCTTTTTTCTGATTTTTCCTCAGAGTTGTATCCAAGGGTTTGTCTTCAATTTCACCAATCCTGTCTTCTATCGTTTCAAACCTGCTTCTCAGCCCTTCTATGACACTATCTGTTTCTGAAATCTTGTTATCTTTTGGTTTTCTAATTGTTGTTTTTGTATGATTTCTAGTTGTGAATTTATTTTAGCATTTTGTTCCTGTATTATTTTCTTGAATTCTTCCATTTTTTGTTCTGTGTTTTCCAGGAATTTGTCTGCCTTATCCATGAATTTGTCTATTTTTTCCTCATTTTTGTCTGCTTTTTGCTTCAACTCTTGGATAATTCTAAATATTAGAGATTTGAATTCCCTATCGGTTAGTTCTAGTGCCTTTTCTTCTACTGAAAAGTCATCTGGTGTTTTATTTCGAATGCCTACTGGAACCATCCTGTCCTGTTTTTGTATATGTTTTGATATTGTCTGCTGTCTTCAGGACATTCAGTAGCTATTTTCCTCATTTATTGATTGTAGATTTGTTTGTTTTGTCCTACTTTTTTGTTTTATTTGGTTATGTCTGAGCAGGCAGGCTGTGCATTCTTTGTTGTTTTCTCACCGGTGGGCACAATACTTTTCACCTCCTCCAATGAGCAGGGTCAGTCACTTAGGTATGGTACAGCAGGGCAGGACCATCTCAAGGGGAGTTGCTTAGATGGGTTGTTTGTGGCACATACTAGGGCTAACAGGGTGGAGCAGGAATCAGTGCAGGGCAGATTCTGGTAGGCTGCACCTGTGCTACTTGAGAGTGTGATGTTCAGCACATGGTGCAGGTAGGTAAGAAGGAGGGGGGAGATTGTGATGTGTGGAGCTAAGATGAGTATGGGAAAGAGGAGAGAGGAACAGGAGCCAAAAACATACACAAAAACAAAAAAGAGTGCTAAGGGAGCTTGCTATTGGAGTGGAGAGAGGAGAAACTGAGAAATGGAGAAAAACAAAAATGAAAACAAGAAAAAGGGTAAAAGAAAAAATGAATAAATAGAAATTAAAGGGGAAAAAAGAAAGAAAGAAAAGCCTCCCGGGATCCCACCAGCGTAGCTACTAGGACTGGGGAAGTTGCTCCCAGGCCATGAAATGCAGCCTGGCTAGAAGGGGTAGAGGTGTTACACAGCACCAGGTATTCAGGAGACAGGAAGAGAAGGTAAGTATAGAGAGATGAGAAACTGGAAATGAAGAAAGACAAAAAGGGAAAAGAAGAGAGAAGAAAACAAAACAAAGAAAAAAAACCCAAAAAACAAAAACAAGAAAAAAGAAATGCCCCCAGAGATGTCACTGTGCATATGCACAGAGTAAGGGAGTAGCTCCCAAGCCAGGTGGTACTGCCCAGCTAGAAGGAGCTCCCAAGAAAAGAAAAAGAAAACAAACAAACAAAAAGCCCTGGGGGTCCCACCAGTGTGGAGGCACAGGCTGGGAAGCAGTTTCACAGTCGAGTGGTGTTTTGCAGCCTTTCAGGAAGATGCAAAGTTGGCAAACAGAGCCAGGTATGTGAGAGAAGGGTGGAGGGGAGGTGGCGAGAGGTAAGGAAGAAATCTAATGAAGCAGAAAAAAGCAACACCAGCAACCAACAAGTGGCACTCAGGGAGCTGACCAGTGCAGCCAGGTGGAATCCAAGTGGCACTGGGGTGAAGCCAGTGCTTCCCAGCTAAAAGATTATGGCTGCAGGAAGCAGAGGAGGCCGAGTGTGGGTGAAGAAGGGTTGGGGGGAGTGAGAAAGCGTATATCACTGGTTGCTGATTGTTCTGTCTCCTGCTGGAAGGTCCATGAAGTTGCTTTTTCATACCCCCTGTTTGCTGATCTCCAGTAGGAGTCCAAGATGGTGGATCCGTGCTGCAGTAGCAGATAGGGAACCTCTGCATGTATCTCTCCTCGCTCTCTGTTCTCAGTCAGTTTCTTACTCCATTCAGTACTTGGCTGAGTTCTTTTTCTCTTCATTTGATGCTTAGGGTTTCAGGATTGATGTGTAACTCTGTTTGACTTAATTTTTCAGATCTTTGCTGTAGAGGGATGGTGTGGTGCTTCTGTCTATAGCGCCATGTTGCCCAGAAGTCTCCAAAATTTTCTGTAGTTTTTAGTATGTCTTGATATTGAGAGTCTATGTAATCCAAGTTCTTCTTCAAAAATATCTTAGCTATTTTTGGCACTTTGCTTTGCTATGAAATTTTAGAAAACGCTTCTCAATTTACACACACACACACACATGCGCACAAACTGTTGAGGTTTTAACTGTGATTGTGTTGAACCTATATATCAGTATGGAAATATTTGATATGTTTGCGTATTGTATATTTATACTATACACATTGTAAGTATGCTATGTCTCCATTAATGTAATCTTTTGCTTTTCTCAATGATAGGTTGAGATGTCCATCTGTCCCATGTGTACTTAAAAATTACAAATATCCTTTTTTGTGGATGCAGAATGTATTAGTTTTCTGTAGCTGCTGTAACAAATTACCACACATTTCATGGCTTAAAACAAAACAAATGTGTTATCATATAGTTCTATACTTTAGAAGTCTGACATGGGTCTCGCTGGACTAACATCAAGGTGTTAAGAGGGCTGTGTTCCTTTCTGAAGGATCTGGAAAGAATCTGCTTCCTTGCTTTTTCCAGCTTCTCAAGACTCCCCCTTCTTCCATCTTCAAAGCCAGCAACGTTACTTCTTTCTGTGCTTTTCGTCCATAGTCACATTTGCCTATGACTCTCCTCTTCTGCTTTCCTCTTCCACTTTTGAGAACCTTTGTGAGTACATTGAACCCACCTTGTTAATCCAGGATAATCTTCTTATTTTAAAGTCAACTGATTAGTGAATTTAATTCCATCTGAAATTTGATTCCCCTTTGCCGTCTAACCTGGTGGCAGACTGATAAGATCTCTGCTGCTAACAAAAGGCTGGCAGTTTGAATCCACCAGCTGCTCCTTGGAAACACTATGGGGCAGTTCTACTCTGTCCTATAGGGTCGCTATGAGTTGGAATAGACTCGATGGCAACTGGTTTGGTTTTGGTTTTGCCATCTAACAGACTCATATTCACAGGGGCTCTATAGGGTTGCTGTGAGTCGGAACTGATGGTTTTGCAGTCTAACCAGTGGTGCCCGAGTAGCACAAAAAGTTTTTGCTGGACTACTGACCTAAATATTGCTGGTTCAAGCCTACGCAGAGGTGCCCGAAAAGAAATGCCCGGCTATCTGTTCCCATAAAGATTACAGCCAAAAAAACCTCTATGGAGCAGCTCTATTCTGTAACACATGGGTTTGCCATGAGTTGGAATCTACTTGACAGCAACATAGATGGCTTGATTTGGTCATCTAACCTAAAAATCACAGTTTCTGGGAATTAGGACATGTACATCTCTAGGGGGTGCCATCATTTTACCTACCATACAGAGCTTCATAGTTTGTAAATTATGATTGTCAAATTCACTACTCTTGATTAATTTTAATCTGCTAAATATATTAGTAATCTTAGATGTACTTAAGTGGCTTCTTTTGCTGTTCTATTAATTTCTCTTTGATTCTTAGTCAGCATTTTTTCTTTACATATTTTAAGGCTGTATTATTTTGTGCATACATGTTGTGTGTTTCCATATATCCGGATGGCTTATAGCATCAGTCGAAGTGGAAGATACCCTTTGACTTCTGTCTTTTGTTTATTTTCTTCTTGTGCTCATCCTTCCAGTTACCTCAGCCTATCCTCCTAGGCACCTGTCCTCAACCAAAGTTCAATGTGGTGGTTTGGAATCCTGGTTCTGGAATGATTTCATGGTTATTGTGGATATTATAGATATAGTCTCTGAGACAGAGTTTCTGAGGGTAGAATGTGTTTATAACTTTTCACATCTCTAAGCAAGCAGCTTTCTATAAATTGGAACTCTGGAAAGTGGTTTGACAGCAAGTTTTTGGTTTGCGTGTGTGTACATGTGCACATGTGCGCACGTGCTCACATATGTTTACTCTGCATTCTTGATCAGGAACTCTATCTCTCATTCTTGGCTTCAAGCAGTGATGTCAGTTTTGTTCCCCTTCCTGCAAGACCTAAACTTTCTAGACCATCACTTCTTTTTTTCTAGATTTGGAACCCAGGAAATCTATGGATTTGCAGACCTTCAGCCTGGCCTGCAAGTATCACAATAATTTTGTAGGAGCCTAAGAGAGCCTGTGTGTCTATGTTTAGGGGAATTAAAAAAAAGACAAACAAACATATAGTCATGTTATATAGTCACAGAATCTCCTAGAAGTAAGAGACCAAAAGAAGAATTGAATTTATTGAGCCATGGTGTGTTCAGAGCATTGCTGGAATATTTTAGTAGTTGATAACAGCAGGAAAGTCTAAAATAACATGTGAAAATGCTTTGTTCAAAAGGGTGCATAGTGATTTATGCAAGTTTTTTAAAATGCTGATGTGGCTAACGTTCAGAGAGTTACTAGGCATTTAGTGCAGAAAAATTCTGATATAATAAATAGGGGTAATGCGACACTCTGGAATTATGGAAAAGTTTGCATGGTTACCCTAATAGCAATAAAAAAATTTTCAGCAGGGGAAGAACAATATCTGGTTTGCACTTTTAGAAAGATAACTGTAGATGCAGTATAAATAGGAGAAGTGTAAGAGTAGATGTGGGGGAATTAATCAGCATGCAAGTACAGTTGCCTGAGAAGAAATTATGGGTGCTTGGAATAAAAGAATGATGGATAAAATGGAGAAAACATATAGTAATGAGGGCTAATTTAGAGATAAAATTGACAGTACCTGGGAGTTAGGTTGGATATGGATAAGAGAAGTTAGCACTTGTCATGTATGACTCCTAGGCATTGATTGTCTTATATGCGTGGCACCGTGCTAATAAGAACTGATGCACAAAAAAAATAAGAACTCACACCTTCCACAAAGAAATCCAATGTCTAAAAGGGCCATGGACATTTAAATAAACTATTTCAAAGTAGGATGATAAATGCTAAAAAACAGAAGTGCAAGGACTCAACATGATCATTGAGAAGGGTTCTTTTGCCCAGCTGAGGATTTCAAGTAGAGTCCCTAAGCATAAGTCTTACTTGAATTTTGAAAAATGTGCTAGAGTTAGAGAGAAATAAAATCAGAGGAAAATCACATTTTATTGTTTACTGGCTTTAAACAGCATAACATGGTTGAGAGAAATAGAATCTGTGATGGGAAGTGGTGAGAAATTTAGCTGGAGGGGTAAATAAGAGATCAAATCATGGAAGACATATCACAATGGAGAATTGACATGATAGGCTGAGACAGACATAGGGAAATCAGAGAGCAGACAGAAGACTGTAAGCCTAGGACAGTTGTTCTCTACCCTGTGTACCTATTTGAATTACCTAGAAACATTTTTAAATTACGATAAGTGAGTCCCACTTCAGACCAAATAAATCAGCCTGCCTTACTAATTCTTCCTGATTTACATTTCAACACTTAGGTATTTACTTTAGCAGAATGTTAGCATACGTCCCTATAAAGATTTGTACAAGAACGTTCATAATATACATGTGCTGTAATTCTCAGAGGCTTTAGAATATTCCTGGTATATTCGTAAAATAAAATACTAATCAGTAATAAAAAGGAACAAACCACTGATTGATGAAGCAAAATGAATGAAGAACAAAAATGTTAAGCTAAGTTAAAGAAGCCTTGTGTAATGAAGTTTATACTGTATCGTCATAAGATGACCCAAAATAGGCAAAATTGAAGTTCCACTTCCAGTATTGTGGAGTTGATTCTATCAAAATACCCCTCCCAAAGATAAGAACTAATTACTTTGGGGAGAGGGGGAAATATCTGAAGGCGCTGTAAAGTAATAAAAAAAGCTTTGAAAGGGAATAGACACTTAATAAAAAGAGAGAATTGGGTGAGTTTCCTGGTTTTATGACTTTTCAACTAAAGGCAGAGCCTAGTCAGTACAAGATGAGGCAGTTAAAACTTGGATAGACACACTCAGTGTTAATGACTAGAAAAGTAAGGAAAAAGAGTTCAAGCCTACCACATATACCGGAAGTGAAGGGGAACATCCAAAAAGGAGAGAGTCTGAGAGGGATAGTGCCTTCTTCTAGATATAAATACTGTCTATCTTTCCGAAGTACACATATTTAAGGCTGACTCTGACCAACCCAACTAAATCTACCAGAACTGAACAGATATTTTAGCTTCTGCCCACTGCAGGGAAGACAAAATATGGAATTTGAGAATGGCCAAGTGAACTACCTGAGAGAAAAATCAAATTAATCACATTCAGAAAACTTTAACAGAATCCAGTAAACACATGGAAAGATGCTCAACATAACTGATCATCAGGAAAATTCAAATTAAAACCACACTTCTGTCAATTTGTCTTACTGTGGGAGCTTGTGTATTGCTGTGATCCTAGAAACTGCTATGGTATTCAAATACCAGCACGGTCACCCATGGTGGACAGGTTTCAGCTGAGCTTCCAGACTAAAACAGACTAGAAGGAAGGATCCGGCAGTCTACTTCTGAAAAGAATTAGCAACAATAAAACAAACAATAACACACATAGTTTAATTATATATACTAGACTAAATGGGCATACCAGCCCAAAAGCAAAGATGAGAAGGCAGGAAGGGAAGGAAAACTGGACAAATGGAAATGGGGAACTAAAGGTCCAGAAGGGGAGAGTGTTGACACATTGTATCGTTGGCAACCAATGTCACAAAACCATATGTGTATTAATTGTTTACTGGAAACTCATTTGCTCTGTAAACTTTCACCTAAAGCACCATAAAAAAAAAAAAAATTTGCTAAATCAAAAGGTAAAAAAAAAAAAAATTGTATATAAATTTTTTAATGAAAAACTAATTTGCACTGTAAACTTTCACCTAAAATATAGTACAATTAAAAAAACAAAATAAATAAGAAAACCCTACAGAGCACAGTTCTATTCTGACCCACATGGGGTTGCCATGAATCAGAACTGGCTTATGGCAACTGGGTTTTTTTAAATTTTAATCTCATAATATTATCATTGAGCATTGAAGCCCCTAACAGTAAGTTTCCTAAAGGCAAGCAGGGACCTTGTCAATCTTGTTCCTTATTGTCCCAGATCTATTACAAGCTATTGTATATTGGGAGTGATAGTTAAACAGACATGAAGTTATTTAGCTATAGTTGCCGTATTATTGAATATTGAATTGAACCTACTGAGACACTCATGCTTCTGTTTATTGTTGTTATAGAACATAATTTCTATGGTACATAATAAAATTCTGCTATTGTTCTGGTATTGCTAACATTAACGTAAACTCTTCTGACAAATTTTAAACCAAGAAGTTTTCAAATCTTATTTTTCTTCCTAAAGCTTATACAGATAGTTTCCTTAATGCCTGGTGTTTAATCCATTTACACCACCATGCTCTAACCACATTAATTCTTACTTTGCCCCAAGGATTTGTAAAATCAGACTTATTTGTAAAATATGACTAGCTGGCTATGAAGAAGATGAGAACAAATATTTTTACAATGATGTAGACTTTTTAAATCCATGATTACATAATCAAATTATTCTATTTCTTGAAACAAAGCAAAGGTAAAGTAAATTAATTTTTTTTTAAAGTAAATTAATGTGTATTCTTAAAATCATTTATTTCAAGTAAGAGAAAAGAAGCCAAGAAAAAAAAAATAGACACCACTCTGCATCAGTGCTTATGTGTTAGGAAATGGTAGAAGTTATTACAAACATTCTATTATTTAATTTCCACAATATCTCCATCAGGTAAGTTTTACTATTTTTATCTATTTTACAAATAAGAAACCCGATCCCAAAGAAAGTACTTGATTTGATAAGGGCCACTAAGTGGCTATGTAATACCAAAAAAAAAAAAAAAAAACCCAAACTGTTGAGTCGATTCTGACTGATAGTGACCCCATAGGGTTTCCAAGGCTGTAAATCTCTACAGAAGCAGATTGCCACATCTTTCTCCCATGGACCCGCTGGTTAGCAGTCAAGTGCTTTAACCGTCAAGTGCTGTATCATAACTAAACAAAATTTGATCTGCTTTCAGAGTCCAGGATTTTAACCATCCAATTACAAAGTTCACACTCTAAAGTGAGGCGACATTTTATTCACGTCAACTGCAATGGCATCCTGGTAATAAAGTGGCTTGACCCTGCGTGGCTCAAGCAGTTTGCACTTGACTACTAACCTAAAGGTTGGTGGTTCAAATCCACCCAGCAGCTCCACGGAAGAAGGCCCCAGCGATCTGCTTCTGTAAAGGTTATAGCCAAGAAAACCCTATGGAGTAGTTATCCTCTGTATCACATGGGGTTATCATGAGTCAGAATTGACACCGCCGTAATGGGGTTTTTGTTTGTTAGTTTTTAATGAAGTGAGTTAACAAATCATTATCATGATTTGGTTATCTACTCCTGCGGCTTTTATGGCGTCATGATTTCAGCATGCCAGTCTACATCTTATGGCAGCTAAGATTTTCCCTAACATGCTCCAGGTTCCTCCTGCAGATCAGCATCTCCTGGGCTCTCACTTCCATCCCACATCCTTAGGAATCAGGCTGCTGCCTTCTCCCTGGAGGTGTGGTGCAGACAACATGGACCTGGTACTAACACTGCCTCTACCACTCATTATTAGCCTTGGGACCATGGGGAAAAGCTCAGTTTATAAACTCCCGCACAGGAGGAAAATATGGCAGTCTACTTTCATAAAGATTTATAGCCTTGGAAACTCTATGGGGTCACTGTGAGTCAGAATCAACTTGATGGCGGTGGGTTTGGTTTTGGTTTAGTTCAGCCTCCTGTTATAAATTTTCTTTCTTATACTTCTAAAAGTTACCTGGAATAATGTTTATGTATGTGCTAGGTTTATACTCATGATTATATATTATACATACCTATCTGTGTGTATATATGCATATATGTGAGTGTGCGTATATACATACAGTGAAATCTGTAAGAGCTGGAGCTCGAAGGAATTGCCTTGTTTTTCCAGGTCTCACAAGTTTTCTGCCTTGACAGGATGCAGTCTCACTACTTTTCTATTGCTCGTTTTAGTGGAAAATATCTGAGTTTTCCTTCTCTGACAGGTTTCTGCCTTACAGAGATTCCGGCTCTCGCAAGCTTTACTATACGTCAACTCCAAGCCAGGTACTTTCATCTTCATCCAGAATGGCCAAGATACTACCCCTTTCTCTGCAATTGTGCAAATCCTGATGTGGGCTCTGTGCAGTCCTAGAGCCTGCCCTAGTTTATAATGCGTACTTCTCTAAGAACAGTTTGCCTTTGCTATCCTAAGTAGGTCTATTCCTCATTCTGAGTTTAAAATGATAGAAAAGAATAAAAGTGCATGGGGTGCTAAATGGAGTGGTATACTCAAATGTTTCACCTCAAGGAAAAGCAGCAAAAGGCTATCCCTCATAAGAACTGCTGAGCCTAATCGGGACCCAAACTATTGGACAGAGCATGGAAACTCATGCTATCTGCAGCAGGGTTTTTCATTATTGGACCTGGAAAATTAGACTTCATAGAGCCGAATATTGCTCTCTTGAAGTGAAAATACTTGTTCCCCAGGACATTGGGACAGCTTACATTTTTTTTCAGAATAATGAGAGCGAATGTTTATTCTTATAAACAAGACTTATAAACAAGACTCTTAGATAAGTGATTTACCTTTAATAAAATTTAGCTTTCTTAAAGTGATCCTAATTATTAGGTATAATTCTTAATACCAAATTTTATTTTAGGAAAATGAGAACAAGAGATGTTAAGTAACTTACTCAAAGTTACACAGCTTGTAATTGGAGAGACCAGATTTGGACGTCGGCACCAAAAGTCCACTCTTGGTAAACATATTATTTGTGTGCTTCCTGTTTAATTCCCTGATGAATATGAAGTGTCATTGGTAAACCTACACTCTCTGAAGCGTTCATTATTTAGTGACAGATGTACTGTCCTAGATAATATGAACAAAAGTTGACAGGTTTTGCTTCGTCAATTCTGTTAAGTGGCAGAGGGAATGAGGCAGAAAAGAGGTGGCAGAGAAATTACAGAAATACTGCTCTTTCTATAGGAGGGATTAGATGTCTTTCTCTTAGAAATACGACAAATGAGCATTCTCTCCTAATGATATCAGGAACAAGATATTAGGAAGAATAAGATACAAGGCATCTTTACATGCTATGGAAGAGTAAAAGACATTCTATAGAAAAGAAGGGGAAAGAAAGGAAGAGACAGTCAGAATGCTGGAGATGAGCTCAGGTGCAGGAGCTGAGCCCCTGAACAAGACACTATGCAGAAGTGTGTGAGGGAATAAGAAGGTTCAGGAGCTCGGTGGGCATAGGGTCATGGGGGCTGGGCACTTACAAGGATTGAAATATGGACAAACACACTGAGAAAAGCAACACTGAGAGAACTTGTAGATGAGTGACCCTTGGTTTGTGACATTAAAAAATGACACAGTGCCTGCCTCATAGTCTAGGAAAACCCCAATCCTATGAGGAGGCACAGCCATGAAGAGAGTCAAAACCTGGGGATTTGAGGTGGAAGACTTCTCAAAGGCATTATGTTCAAATTGATTCTGTAACCCTATAACCCAGTAGCCATACTGAGGTCTGTATCTGGAGTAAACATTTTGACTATTTACATTTAAGCCAAAAACAAACCCAGAAGCCCATCTTTCATGGGAGTCTTTTGCTCTACAGTATACTCCCAGGATCCAGGCTGTCTTCCTGGACACATCTACCTCCCAGTAATGTTTCCCTGAGGAGAAATATTGGCAGCCCAAGACATCAAAAGCAGAAAAATCACGCTGATCTGAATTTCTAAAGTTGGGAATGTGCAGAACTGCCACTTGTCTCTGATCCGCAGAAATGACAACATTCGAAGAAGTGTTGACTTGATTCAGTGTCACATCCACTGTAGGAAAAATTACAGGTGAAAGACACAGGGTAGATGAGTCATGAGGAGGGATACTTGGAATTAGCTGGGAGGAACTTGTGTTGGTGGCTCACAGAGGGGTAGAACACTTAAAAATGTATGTTTGGGGATATGCATGTGTGGGGAAGAACACATGGGGCTCAAATCATGGTACCTAATTGTAACCACAACTTCTCAAAGGGGATAAGAACTTGGTGATTTGAAGACCCTGTAACTTCTTACCCAGTAGCACCGGACATCTGTCAGCTCTGAAATGACAAAAGTTTCAATGATGTTGATTAGAAGCACAGAAGTTGGTGCTGATACCTATTTCCTCTCTAGAGTAGGGCAAAGGAGGGGAGTAATGTGAGGCTGGGAACTGATGAATGAGAGGATGAATCAGTCACCTGGCCATTCACCCTTTGATATGACCACATCTTCTTTGGTATAAGATTTACCTCCTTCTCTAGCCTTCTTCCCCTCCTCTATCCTCTCCTAGAAACTGTACTCTTTCCCCCATGTAGCCCCTGACATCACAAAAATCCCACACTACACCCTTACCCCAGTTCTCCTCACCTCTAAATACTTGCAGAATTTCCTTCAGATCTGGCACTCGGCACACATTCTTCAGTTTCTTGGAAACAATTTTTGGCTTCTTCAGGGTCCAGCTCTCACTCCTAGGGATGACAAAAATCGATCCCCAACTCCTCTGACTTTGTGTCTCTCCAGCACCACTGCCTCCCTCACCTTTCACCCTACCGATGAACTTCAACCATTTTCCCTGAGGAGCCAGAGAAAGGGAAAGGGGAGACTACTGACACTAGAGCCAAAAGACTTGTGCTCATGTCTACCCTCCCACTTACCCTCTGTGTGACCGTGGGAAGGTCTTGACTTCAAAGAAGCTCACTTTCCTTCTTCTAAGGTGGAACAACTAACCCTCCACTCCCTACCTCTTAAAAATAGTATAAAATTAGGTGAAATAATAGTGTCTGTAAAAGGTATTTGATGCCTCTAAAGAAGTTATAGGATATGTGCGAAAGAGGTTGCCATTTCAGTAGGCCCACCAGGGAGAGTCCAGAGATGTGGGTCCCCAGGCAGATGGTCAGTAGGGAGGCTAAACAAACTGGCTACAGGGAAGTTGAGAAATATCAAGTTTGAGGTTCCTGTGTTGAAAGGCTCATTGGTCTCCAAGCCTGTTACTCCAACATGGAGGCCCAGAGAATAACATCTGATGTTTCAAATTCTCTGAGGAACAATTGCAAACATTTGGGAAAGGAGAAATTATGACTACCAAGTTAATTGTTGTTGTTAGTTGCCAGTGAGTTGGCTCCAATTCATAGTGACCCCATGCATAATGAAACAAAACCCTGCCTGGTCCTGCACCATCCCCATGATTGGTTGCAGATCAGACCATTGTGATTCATAGGGTTTTCATTGACTGAGTTTTGGGATTAGACTACTAGGCCTTTCTTCCTAGTCTGTCTTAGTCTGAAAGCTCCTCTAAAACCTGCCCAGCATCATAGCAACACGCATGCCTCCACTGACAGACAAGTGGTAGCTGCACATAAGGTTCATTGGCCGGGAATCAAACCCAGGGATCACAAATGGGAGGCAAGAATTCTACCATTGAACCATCAATGCCTCATCTCTGAATTTCATGTTTTTGGGAAAACCTTGATATTGGTCAGGTAGGAGAGCAACTTTAGACACAAGAATATCATTTTTCTTATGAGATGCTAAAGTGTGTGAATAAGAAATGATTAATTATTGGCACCAGTGCCAAAGCCACTATTCCCCAAGACTTTAGTGTATTTTCCGAAGTCTAAAGGAAACACCTAGAAAGCCTTCCTTTCTTCCATCCTCAGGGATATAATAGTCCTTTTGGAAAATTTGGGGCCCTGGCAGATAAAGAGGACAGAACCCTTCTTGTGATAAGACAAGCACCTATGAAATATGGAAACCAGAGGTGAGAAGAGATAGAGATGTGAATGAAATCAGTGGAGGGATGGGGCTCTGATAAAGCAAACTCTTATCCCGAACATCCCTCTTGGCCCTAACTCTGTGACCTCCATCACCCAAAATTCCTACCATCGGAAATCCTCATCTGTGATCAGGAATTTGAGACAATGCAGTACTCAAATTTTCTAGCCCTGTGATTTTATTTTTTTTAATTCTAATTGATCCCAAGGTAGATCTCATGGCTACAATCCTCTCTTCACACAAAAAGGATCATCCCTGATCTCCCACACATACCTTTTCACGATGTCAATCACATCCTGGGGAGAAGAGGGAAAACATGAATCAAAGATAGGTTTGCAATATTCTGCAAATAAAATACCAAATGACTAGTTAAATTTGAATTTTAGTTAAAGAACAATTTTTTTTTTTAAGCACGAGTTATGATCCCTGGAGTCAGAGATGATTCCATGGCAACTAACAACTACAACATGACCCCTGCGATATTTAAGATAACATTATGCTGAAAAAGTATGCGTTGTTGAATCTGAAATTCAAATTTAACTGTGCACCCTTTATCTGGCAACCCTAGATGGAGTGATTGGCACTCCATCTTACAATGTTTTATCCACCTTCTGCATCAAACATCCACCACCCCTTGATATGGTGGGAACAGATAGATAGTCACAGTGTAAGGGGTAAAATGTAAGGATAAATCTCAGGCAGAACATCCCAGAGAACTCATGTGAGTATGCTGTGTCCCCTAAAAAAAAAAAAAACATACGAAAACAGCTTTGGCCCTCAGAAGTATAGGAAGATGCTTCAAGTATCTGGAGATGGGTTATATTTAAAAGCAAAAGATTCCTACTCTTTATTTTTTGAAATGCATATGGTTCCCCAGAAGATTAACTTTTTAATTCATTGTGCTTCCTTTATTCTATAGGCATATAAAGGGAAAATCTATTTGCCATAATGTGATATATCCAAATAATGGAATGGTACTTAGCAATAAAAGGAACAAACTGCTGATACATGCTACGATACGAATAAACCTCAAAATATGCTAAATGAAATCCAGATGCAAAGGACTACATGTTTAAACTAAAAAGTCCAGAGATGGTGTCCTGGGTTGAATTACGTCCCCCCGAAAATGCATGCATCAGTTTGGCTGGGCCATGATTCCCAGTATTGTGTGGTTGTCCTCCATTTTGTGATTGTAATTTTATGTTAAAGAGGATTAGGATGGGATTGTATAACACCCTTACTAAGGTCACACCTCTGATCCAATGTAAAGGGAGTTTCCCTGGGGTGTGGCCTGCACCACCTTTTCTCTCTCAAGAGATAAGAGGAAAGGGAAGCAAGCAGAGAATTGGGGACCTCATACCACCAAGAAAGCAGTGCCAGGAGCAAAGTGTGTCCTTTGGACCCAGGGTCCCTGCATGGAGAAGCTCCTAGTCTGGGGGAACATTGATGAGAAGGCCAACAGAGAGAGAAAGACTTCCCCTGGAGCTGATGCCCTGAATTTGGATTTTAGCCTATTTTACTATGAAGAAATAAATTTCTCTTTGTTAAAGCCATCCATTTGTGGTATTTCTGTTATAGCAGCACTAGATGACTAAGACAGATGGCAAATCTACAGGGACAGAAAACAGCTGAGCAGTTACCAGATGATAGGGGTGGGATCAAGTATTGATTGCAAACGGGCATGAGGAATGTTTCCGAAGTGATGGAAATATTCTAAAGAAGAATTTGTTCATGGTTTAATAACAATACATTTACTAAGAATCTTTCAATTGTACACTTACAATGGGTGGATTTTAAGGTATGTAAACTATACTTCAGAAAAATATGTTTAAAAAAAAAAGCTAAGGAAAAGATCCATCAGAAGGAAATGAAATTATTGTTCAGTTAGCAATAGAAAGAACAAAGAATGGCAAAAGTGAAGCAAAAAAAATCTAAAATTTCCTGAATTTCCAAACATATTTCATGACTGCAAATCATAGTCATAATATTAACACCAAGAAAAAAAAACTATTTTAACTTTCACACTGTCCGTTTCCTCCATTAAGTTTTATAGGTTTGTCCGTACATCCTTCCCCAGCCAACACAAACACATGAACACACACACACACACACACACACACACACACACACACACATATCTGCATACATACAAATCCCTTGTTCAGGTATTATACAGCCTAGCCTCACATTTGCCACTCCTCAGAGGGAAAAAATTAAACATTTAAAATTAAATTTCAAATTAAACATATTATTATATATATATGCATACATATGCATACGTATGTGTGAGAAGTTTTATTATAATATGTATATATATAAAATACTATTGTGATGACTGCACTAAAAATGAGGCAAGGTCAGCAAGCCCTACCTTTATCACTAACTGCATAGCAAGGATTCCAGCTGGAAATAGATCCAGGTTTCACTTTCCCACATTTCCATTCCTTGTAGCTAGCCACTTTCATGGCACTTCCTCTCTCTGACCCTAAACACCAAAGTTAGATCAAACTTTATCCTCTGTCGGCCACCCTGAGCCAGGTCAAAACACTCCCGGCCACCTGAAGCTAGGTCATCAGAGACTAGCCATCTGCACAACTCCCTGCACTTCATAGCAATTGACTGCCTCCCCACTCCCCTCCACCTCCTCTCTCTAGTACCCTGGGATTAGGTCACAAGCTAGAAGGCCTCTATCCTTCTTCATTGACTGCCCATGCAGATTTTCCCTGACCATCAATGTCATGGGTTGAATTATGTCCCCCCAAACATGCATGCATCAGTTTGGCTGGGCCATGATTCCCAATATTGTGTGGTTGTCCTCCATTTTGTGATTGTAACTTTATGTTAAAGAGGATTAGGGCGGGATTGTAACACCCTTACTAAGGTCACATCCCTGATCCAATGTAAAGGGGGTTTCCCTGGGGTGTGTTATAAGAGATAGAAGGAAAGGGAAGCAAGCAGAGAGTTGGGGACCTCATACCACCAAGAAAGCAATGCTAGGAGCAGACTGTGTCTTATGGAACTGAGGTTCCTGCACTGAGATGCTCCCAGACCAAGGGAAGACTGATGACAAGGACCTTCCTCCACAGCCGACAGAGAAAGCCTGATGCCCTGAATTTGGACTTGTAACCTACTAGACTGTGAAAGAATAAATTTCTCTTTGTTGAAGCCATCCACTTGTAGCACTTCTTTGTAGCAGCACTAGATAACGAAGACAATCAGTCAGCCAGAGCTGGGTCTAGACAAATCAACTCTGTCTTGCCAGCCACTGCTGGCTCATCGCCCCCTGTGGGTTCATTCATTCTCTAGAATGGCTCACAAAATTCACAGAAAACTATTACTTAAGGGGGGCCTGGTGGTGCAGTGATTAAGCACTCAGCTGCTAACTGAAAGGTCAGGGGTTCAAACCCACCAGCTGCTCCACTGGAGAAAGATGTGGCAGTCTACTTCAGTAAAGATAACAGCCTTGGAAAGCCTATGGGGTAGTTCTACTCTGACCTACAGGGTTGCTATGAGTCAGATTGATTCAATGGCACACAACAACTATTAACTATACTTACAGTTGCCCATTTATTTTAACTAAGGATACAAGCAAAGAGGTGCATCTGGAAAGGTCTGGGAGAGGTCATAACACAAGGCTTCCATTGTCGCCAGGGATGTGCCACACCCTCTCCCTTGCATGGTGTTCTCACCAATCCCACAAGCCTAAAAAGAGGAGGCTCCAAGTTTCAGAGTGCTTTAGTCATTGGGACATCATTCATATGCATGACTAGCACCTTAAAGCATAGTTATGATCAATCCAATCAGTGACTATGAGGCCTGGTGCCAGCGTGGGGCTTGTGTAGCCCCCTACTTACTTACACATGTTTAAGTGTAGCCTAAGGAGCCCTGGTAGCACCAGTTAAGAGCTTGGCTGCTAACTCAAAAGTCTGAGGTTTGAACTCACCCAGCAATCTGCTCCCAGAAAGATTGTTGTTATTATTGTTAGGTGCCATTGAGTTGGTTCCAGCTCATAGTGACCCTATACACAACAGAATGAAACACTGCCTGGTCCTGTGCTATCCTCACAATCACTGCTATGTTCCAGCCCATTGTTGTAGCCATCTTGCTGAGGATCTTCCTCTTTTTTTGCTGACCCTCTACTTTACCAAGTATGGTGTCCGTCTCCAAGGATTTCATTTTACTTGGGTCCACGATCAACACCCATGAAAACAGCAGTCAAGAAATCAAATGACATATTGCATTGGACAAATGTGCTGCAAAAGATCTCTTTAACCACCCACCTATGGTCACCTGGTCTTCAACAAGGGCCCAAAGTCCATCAAATGGGGAACAGGCAATCTTTTTAACAAATGGTGCTGGCAAAACTGGATGTCCATCTGCAAAAAAATGAAACAGGACCCATACCTCACACTATATACAAAAACTAATTCAAAATGGATCAAAGACCTAAATATAAAGCCAAAAACTATAAAGTTCATAGAAGAAAAAATAGGATCAAAGCTAGAGGCCCTAATACACAGCATTAACAGGATACAAACCATAACCAACAACACACAAACTGCAGAAGATAAGGTAGATAACTGAGCTTTTCTAAAAATTAAACACTTACACTCATCAAAAGACTTCACCAAAAGAGTAAAAAGAGAACCTGCAGACAAGGAAAAATTTTTTGGATATTACAAGTCAGACAAAGGTCTAATCTCTAAAATCTACAAGAATATCCAACATCTCTGCAACAAAAAGATAAATAATCCAATTAAAGAAAGAGGAAAAGAAATGAACAGACAGTTCATCAAAGATGACATTCAAGCAGCCAACTGACACATGAGGAAATGCTTTGATCACTAGCCATCAGAGAAATGCAAATCAAAGATACCAACTCGTCCCGGCATTACTGGCACGAATCGAAAACACTGGAAATAACAAATGTTGGAGAGACTGCGCGGAGATCAGAACTCTTATGCACTGCTGGTGGGAATGCAAAATGATACAACCATTTTGGAAAATGATATGGCGCTTCCTTAGAAAGCTAGAAATAGAAATACCATATGATCCAGCAATCCCACTCCTAGGAATATATCCTAGAGAAATAAGAGCCGTCACACGAATAGACATATTCATTGCAGCTCTGTTCACCATAGCAAAAATATGGAAACAACCTAGATGCCAATCAACAGATGAATGGATAAACAAACTACGGTACATACACACAATGGAGTATTATGCAATGATAAAGAACAATGATGAATCTGTGAAGCATCTCATAACATGGATGAAACTGGAGGACATTATGCTGAGTGAAATAAGTCAATCACAAAAGGACAAATATTGTATGAGACCACTACTGTAAAAACTCAGGAAAAGATTTACACACACACATAAAAACAATCTTTGTTGGTTACGAGGGATGGGAGGTGTCGGGGCAGGGGTGGAAATACTAGACCATAGATAAGTGGTAAGTTTGGTGAAGGGTAAGACAGTACACAATATTGGGGAAGCCAGCACAACTGGTACAAGGAAAGGTCATGGAAGCTCCATAGACACATTCAACTCCCTGAGGGACCAAACTGCTGGGCGGAGGGCTGTGGGGACCATGGTCTCCAGGAACATCTAGCTCAATTGGCATAACACAGTTTATAAAGAAAAATGTTCTACATTCTACCTTGGTGAGTAGCATCTGGGGTCTTAAAAGCCTGTGAGCGGCTATCTAAGATACTCCACTGGTCTCACCCCTTCAGCAGCAAGGGAGAATGAAGAAAACAAGATACAAGGGAAAGATCAGTCCAAAGGACTAATGGACCACAACTACCAGTGCCTCCACCAGACTGAGTCCAACACAACCAGATGGTGCCCAGCTACCACCACTGACTGCTCTGAAAGGGATCACAACAGAGGGTCCTGGACAGAGCTGGAGAAAAATGTAAAACAAAATTCTAAGTTACAAAAAAAGACCAGACTTACTGACCTGACAGAGACTGGAGAAACCCCAAGAGTATGGCTCCCAGACACCCTTTTAGCTCAGTAATGAAGTCACTCCTGAGGTTCACCGTTCAGCCAAAGATTAGATAGCCCCACAGAACACAACGAGACTAATGGGGCACAACAATATAGGGACAAGGACTAGAAGGCAGGAGGGGACAGGAAAGCTGGTAATAGGAAACCCAAGGTTGAGAAGGGAAAGTGTTGACATGTCGTGGGGTTGTTAACCATTGTCATAAAACAATATGTGTACTAACTGTTCAATGAGAAACTATTTGTTCTGTAAACCTTCATCTAAAGTACAATTTAAAAATAATTGTTTTGACCCATTGGCAGCAAGCCGAACTAGAAGGACAGATTCATGTGGTGGGCTTCAGACTGACAGTAAGTAAAAGATATTTGAAAATATAATATCTAATTTCACATGACTGAAAAAAAAAATCTCTTTGAAGTGTTAAAAGCAAAGATGTCACTTTGAGGATAGAGGTGGTCCTGACTAAAGCCATGGTGTTTTCAGTCACCTTCATATGCATGTGAAAGCTGGACAATGAATAAGGAAGACCAAAGAAGAATTGATGCCTTTGGATTATGGTGTTGGTGAAGAACATTGAATACCCCATGGACTGCCAGAAGAATGAACAAATTTGTCTTGGAGGAAGCACAGCCAGAATGGTCCTCAAGAGTGAAGATTGCAAGACTTCATCTCACATACTTTGGACCCATAAAGATTACAGCCTAGAAAACCCTATGGGCAATTTTACTCTGTCACAGGGGGTCACTATGAGTAGGAATTGACTTTACAATTTGTAACAACAAGTGTAGCCTGGCTATTTTAGAAAGACAAAGAGCACCTTAAGTGCTCGAGCTACTTTCAGAAACCATATACAAAAGGTCAGATTGAGTTCTTTGTCCCACAGTTATCAAAGAAGTTATGTTTTTATTTTAAAAAATTCCAAAAACAAATGTACATGTGTTTGCCTGTGACTAAGCCTAGTAAGACTTGTCTGAAAAATGTTCAGCACTAGGTTACAGATAACGGCAGCAAATAGAATAAATCTATATGAGGTATGGATACAATGAAACTCCAGGATCAAATTTTTACACTGCCTTTCATAAATTAATAATAACGGGCACTTTCCCTTGCCATTCATACACTGAATTATCCCCATCACACCTGAAATGAATGGCAATGAAGGACACTGCAGGGCGAAAGGAATTTCTTAATGCCACCACCAGGAAGAAAGCCCAGTGACCCAGAAAAGAAGGAAACTTAGTCTCTTTGTTTTTCTCAAATCTCACATGTAGGGGCTCCATTCCAAGTCTTACCTACATCATATCTACTGATGACCACTGCATCCTATGCTCCACATCTGAGATGAGATCGCTCAGATCCTGGTACTGCTGGATGAGCTGGTATTTAACCTCTGCCAGATTATCCAGAACATTCACCTCTTCTTCCTCCAGCTTCTGCAGCTCCCTCTTCTTATCATTGTCCAGGATGGCATGCAAGTCATTAAAACCTGCCAGAATCCTTTGTCTCTCAGTCTGTGTCTGATGCTTTGGAAACAGGGAAGAGAAAGAGGCAGTCAGTCTGGCTGAAGATCTACTTTGCAAGGTGCTGGGAGCCAGAACGAGCACTATTTTCTTCAGGGAGTTCTCACGAGGAGGGGATGTGAAAGCCAGAGAGCAATTCCAGGGGAAGCTGTTTGTTTCTACTATTTTCTCTTGAGCTCATTCCAAAACACTATCCTCAGGTCTGCTTTATCAAGGCACACTCAGAGCCAAAATGTAATACTTTGCTGAGGCTTAAATTGCAGATACCTGTCATGGACACTCATGCCAATCAATGTATTAAAACACTCCTCCCCAAACCCCATGTTTGATCCCAAAGCTGGGAACCCTGGACCTTTGCCCGACATCTTCCCTGCACATATCAGAGCCTCAAACCTGACAACAGGAATGGGATGCAAGATTCATAAGCCATTTTTACCATTGTTTCCCTCATAGTCTTCATCTCCAAATATTTTATTTCACTTGTGATATGTCCACTTTCCAGCCCCCCACCTCCAACATGGAAAGGATGAATGACTGATCAAACAGCTTCTGTACTCATTAATTCTAAGATAGTAAAGAGGAAGGAGCCTCCGTGTGACTAGAACCCAAGTTGCTGCCCAGAGTCGTGTCTCAGAACTCCCTCAGGAAGAGTTCCTCTTGCCTTGCAAGAAGCTCTCTCTTCAATAATCTGAGCTTCCAACTTCTCAGCTTCCTGCTGCTCCTTCCTCAGCCTTGTGAGAGTCTCCTGGAGCTTCTCCTGTGAGACAGAATCACACCAGAGCATTCTCAGCACCTGAACAGAGGATAGATTGGTGCAGAAATCAGGCTGATCTCAGAAGAGACCAGAGTTTACAGAAACTGTGAGACTGGCAATTAGAATCTATGACTTAGACAAAAATCTGAGGAGGTGAATGTATTCTTCATTCCTGAGTGGTGGAAGTCACTATCCCCTCATTAAGAGTCTGATTCTCCACTGGGTTTATGTTAATGGTGGTGGGATGACTTAGAAAAGGATAGCGAGAATGGTGGCACAACTTGAAGAATGTAATCAGTCATTGAATTACACATGTAGAAACTGTTGAGGTGGTATATGTTTTGTTATGTATATGTTCACAACAATAAAAAAAGAGTAATCTGATTCTCTTTTGTCCTAGGGAAGAATTAATCCTGCAGCAAGAAAAATCCTTTCTTCTCATTGACATTCTTCCTCACATCTGATCAACCGTGTCCCCTAGCAGTTCTTCTGCTCAGGGAGTCAATAAGAACGTATCTTGGGAAGCAAGTCTCCACTCATTCAACAAAAGGAAAACAAAACAAAACAAATTTCTCGTCTCTTGGCCAAGTGCCTGCAGTTAGGCTTACCCTTTATGTAAATGGAAGGATTGCACAGAAATGTTCTCCAGGGCTTGGAAGCTAAGCATAGAGTATGGGAAGCTAACGCAGGACTTAATTCTATGGTGAAAAGGTAAGTAAAGAAGGAGAGAAAGTAGAGATTTCTGAGTGCCACCTTCTTCCCTGTCTTTCTCTACCCTGAGCCTTACCTGACATTCCTTGACCACCTCCTCCACAAGGAATGTTTGGTGACCACAGTGCTCCTGAGACCGCACACAAAGTCAGCAAATGACCTTCTCATCATTTTTACAGAAGAACAGGAGTTTTTCTCCATGGTGCACACAGCGATCACTCTTTTGCCCCTCCTGTGGGCTCAACTTCGCCTCCCTGAATCCGTTCACTATTTTGGCCAGATGCTGATTAGGCCATAGGTTCCCAGGCTGGTAGCTGGCATGGCACACAGGACAGCTTTTTTGCCCTCCTGGGCTGATGACGGTCTGTAACTCCACATTCTTTGCAGTGATGCAGGCTTGGCAAAAGCTATGGCCACAGTCCAGGCTCAGGGGTTTCGTCAGGAGCTCCAGGCAGATGGGGCAGGTCACCTCCTTCTCTATGTTTGCCTGGACTGAAGCCATTGCACTGCTTTCCTAGCCTCTCCCAGTCCTGGCTCCTGAGTCTCTTCTTGCTCACAGACACCTACAGGGTTAGGAATACACAAGTCAGCGGTGTAAGGAATGCAGGGATTGGAAGGATACTGACTGTGCAGAGATTTAGGATGGGATAAAATAATATAATGAAGAAACATAAG
Source organism: Dugong dugon (assembly GCA_030035585.1). Classification (NCBI taxonomy): domain Eukaryota; kingdom Metazoa; phylum Chordata; class Mammalia; order Sirenia; family Dugongidae; genus Dugong; species Dugong dugon. Next base: position 78,129,385 of record CM057467.1, on the reverse strand, counting down.
AAAGAGATGAGAAGAGTAGGTCAGTGACAGAATGAAAGGTCTTCTAATAATTTTGAACACTTACTCTCAGTTTATCTCACAGGACAAATTCCACCCTTATCTGGACAATGATTGCTATTTTCTCTTCTTCCACTGGACAGAAGGATAAACTGAGGCCCTATCGATCAAAAGAGCCTTGTGTAACCCATCTGCCTTTTCTTCCCCATCTCAAAACACAGGCTTCATGTTATATACACTAAACTCACCACTGCCCCCAGGCCTTTGCACTTTCTCTTCTCTCTGCAGGAATTGATCCAACCCCTGATATGCATATGACTCACTCTTCTTTTTTTAAAGAGCTTCATTAAATTGTAATTCACATCCCACCAAATGCACTCATTTAAGTATACAATTCAATTAGTAAGTTTATGGAGCTGAATAACCTTCACCATAATCCAATTGCAGAACATTTCTATCATCAGAACACAAAGTTAGTGCCAATGAGCAGTTTATTCCCCATTCTGACCCCTAGCCCCAATCATTAATTTCCTTTTCATCTTTATAGATTTAAATTTTATAGAACGTCTGATCAATTCATAAAAATAGAATCATAATATGTGGTCTTTTGCGTCTGCTTTCTTTCACTTAGCCTACTGTTTCTGAGGTTCATCCATCCTGTCTTTTTTTTCCCACACCAGAAAACCATCCTCAGGGTTAAAAGCACCAAACCCACTGTTGGCTATTGGTTTTTGCATTTGCTTTTCTCGCTTCATGGAATGATCCACTGCCTGATACTTGCATGACTCATGTTTATACTTCATTCAACTTTCTCCTTACATGTCCTCTTGTCAGAACGACCTGTTGTGGCTAAGTTACACCCACAACCACCACTCATTATACATTTGCCATCTTCTTCTTATTTTCACTATATAACATATGACACTTTTAGTTAAAGTTGTGCCTCCTCCTGGTAAAAAGTACTCCACTCATAGATCATGCACTTTATTTTTGTTCACTGGAAAGAGATTTTCTGCTGGTCTCTGACAAAAAGAGTATTCTGGCTCCCTTTGGCATAGTGGAGTTTCAAAAGAAAAGGAAGGAGATGGGTATGGTTTCAGCCTGGAAAAATCATGCTCCCTACAAGGAGCCCTGGTGGTGCAGTGGTTAAGAGTTACAGGCTGCTAACCAAAAGTTTGGCAGTTCAAATCCACCAGTCGCTGCTTGGAAACCCTATGGAGCAGTTCTACTCTGTCCTATAGGGTTACCATGAGTCGGAATCAACCCAGCAGAAATAGGGACAGGAAACAAACAAGGCCCTTTGTTTTTCCAAACCCCTCTTCATTAAAGGCTGCCCTTCCCCCAGATTCATAGCCCCTGCAAGAAGCCAGCAAACTGGTTCTGTTTTTTTCAATTCAAAGCAGCTTCCGGACCCTAAATTAAACTCAGCCAAGCACAATTAACCTTTTTCCCACTCTTTGCCCCTACTAACTGCCTCACACACCTTCAGTTTCGAGCAGCAAAGTTGGGACTCCGTGTGGAAGAACGGAGGCGAGTCGGGGACAGGATGGTCCAGATTTACTCACCAAACCAGGGGCTTGATGTCCACGAAGCAGAGAAATGAAAGTTAAATTATTGAAAACAGGAAGCTGAAGAGAAACTTAAGAGTACAATGAGAAGCCACTCCCCAGGCCTCCGGGGGAGGGTTAGGCTTTAACACTTTCTGGTGCATGGGTAGGTAGGTGCCCAGTGACTACATTTTTATTCCTACCCTAGCTGTACTCTGGCAAAAATATTTGAAGAAGAAGAAAGTAAATTACAATTCTATCACCCCCCACAGTTTGCCTGAGAACTCAGAATGTCAATTTTTTGTATTCTTAGCTATCCTATATTCAGGCCTTCCAAGTCACTAAGGATAAAATACTGACCCAGAAAGGCTTGGCACCTGACCGCTTATAATACAGTCTTCCGGAGGAGATAATCAGCTTGAAAAAAAAAAAAAATTAGTCCATAATATCTATGAATCTTACAAGTCCGTCTGTTAATAACCAGGCAGGACAGAAGAGGAAGAATTTCATGGACTAATAGAGGTTCAGTTTAATTGTCGTCATGCTACCCAGCAACTGAGGCAGGTGAGAACACAGCAGTTAATAGATACTGCTGTTCAAATGTAATCCTTCACTGAGTCACAGTCATACCTACAAGGCTTTTTCTTTTTCCTCTTTTCTTTGCATCCTTAGGGAAAAGTTTGGTATGTACACCATCATTCAAAAAATAGAAATGAGTCATTTTACATTTTTTGCACTTGCTTTTGTGCCCTGAGTCTATCTTGTTCTTGTTCTGACTGCATGCTTCAATGGTGCAGCTACAAGATGGTAGAACCTCCGTAACATGGGTCCCTGACTGACACGGCGGGACCAGGAATCTTCCCGCTTTAACTGACACGAGAGACAGAAGGTACAGAGAAATCAATTTTTATAACATTAAAGCAGAGATATTTTGGTATTGTTCATTACCCACAGAAAAATCAGTTAATCCTGGCTTATAAAATTTTTTTGACTCATATCTATGAGTCAGGAGCTCATAACCATATTGGAATAATTGCTACAGTTCTATTTTGTATGGGTGGAGTTTGTTCTACCAGTTAAGAAACTCGTGTTGTTTAAGTTTAGTGATTTTCATCCCCATGTTGTTCAAACTGTATTTTTTTAATTGTACTTTAGATGAAGGTTTACAGAGCAAATTAGTTTCTCATTTAACAATTAATACACATATTATTTTGTGACATTGGTTGCCGACTCCACGACATGTCAACACTCTCCCCATCTCAACACTGGGTTCCCCGTTACCAGCTTTCCTGTCCCCTCCTGTCTTCTTGTCCTTGCCCCTGAGCTGGGGTGCCCATTTAGTTTTATGGGCCTTTCTAATCTTTGGCTTAAGGGTGAACCTCAGGAGTGACTTCAGCACTGAGTTAAAAATGTGTCCAGGAGCCATACTCTTGGGGTTTCTCCGCTCTCTGTCAGGCCAGTAAGTCTGGTCTTTTTGTGTGAGTTAGAATTTTGTTCTACATTTTTCTCCAGCTCTGTCCTGGACCATCTATTATGATCCCTCTCAGAGCAGTCGGTGGTGGTAGCTGTGCACCATCTAGTTGTGTTGGACTCAGTCTGGTGGAGGCTGTGGTAGTTGTGGTTCATTAGTCCTTTGGATTAATCTTTTCCTCATGTCTTTGGTTTTCTTCATTCTCCCTTGCTCCAGATGGGGTGGGACCAGTGCAGTATCTTAGATGGCTGCTCACAAGCTTTTAAGACCCCAGACACTACTCACCAAAGTAAGATGTAGGACATTTTCTTCATAAACTGTGTTATGCCGGTTGAGCTACATGTTCCCTGAGACAATGGTCTCCAGCCCTCAACCTGGTAATTTGCCCCCTCAGAGAATCTGGATGTGTCTATGAAGCGTCCATGACTTTGCCTTGCTCAAGCTGTGCTGACTTTCCCAAAATTGTGTACTGTCTTACCTTTACCAATTTACCACTTATCTATTGTCTGGTTAGTGTTTTTCCCTCCCCATCTCTTCCCTCCCTAGTAACCATCAAAGATTGTTTCCTTCTGTGTGTAAACCTTTTCATGAGTTTTTATAATAGTGGCCTCATACAGTATTTATCCTTTTGTGATTGACTTATTATACTCAGCATAATGCCCTCCAGATTCATCCATGTTGTGAGATGTTTCATAGATTCATCATTTTTCTTTATCATTATGTAGTACTCCATTGTGTGTATGTACCATAGCTTGTTTATCCATTCATCTGTTGACGAGCACTTACATTGTTTCCATCTTTTTGCTATTGTGAATAATGCTGCAATGGACATGGGTATGCATATGTCTGTTTGTGTGATGGCTCTTATTTCTCTAGGATATATTCTTAGGAGTGGGATTGCTGGATCCTATGTTGTTGTTGTTGTTTAACTGTGCTTTAGGTGAAAGTTTACAGCTTAAGTTAATTTCGATTAAAAAATTTATACACATTGTTTTATGACATTAGTTGCAATTCCCACAATGTGACAGCACACTCCCCCTTTCCACCCAGGCTTCCCTGTGTCCTCCTCATCCTGCTTTGGGACAGCAGCTGCCCATTTGGTCTCGTATATCTGATTGAACTAAGAAGCACATTCCTCACATGTATTATTTTTTGTTTTATAGTTCTGTCTAATCTTTATCTGGAAAGTGGCCTTTCCTATGGTATTTCTGTTTCTAGCTTTTTAAGGAAATGCCATATCATTTTCCAAAATGGTTATACCATTTTACATTCTCACCAGCAGTGCATAAGAGTTCCAAGTTCCCTGAAGCCTCTCCAACATTTGTTATTTTCTGTTTTTTTTGGATTCGTGCCAATAAAGTTGGGGTGAGATGGTATCCGATTATCATTTTGATTTGCATTTCTCTTACAGCTAGTGATAGGCCAAAGATGAAGAAACTGAATATTTTTTCCAAATTCTGAAGTCTGAAATTGATCAAACATGCAATCAGAATGCATTGATAATTACTGGTGACTGGAATGGGAACTCTGGAAACAAAGAAGAAGGATCGGTAGTTGGAAAATAGGGACTTGGTGATAGAAATGATGCCGGAGATCGCATGATAGAATTTTGCAAGACCAACAACCTCTTCTTTGAAAATACCTTTTTTCAACAACATAAACAGTGACTATACATGTGGACCTTGCCAGATGGAATACACAGGAATCAAATTGACTACATCTGTGGAAAGAGACAATGGAAAAGCTCAATATCATCAGTCAGAACAAGCCCAGGGGCCAACTTTGGAACAGAACATCGATTGCTCATGCAAGTTCAAGCTGAAACTGAAGAAAATTAGAACAAGTCCGCGAGAGCCAAGTACAACCTTGAGCACATCCCACCTGAATTTAGAGACCATTTCAAGAATAGATTTAACACATTGAACACTAATGATGGAAGACCAGACGAATTGTGGAATGACATCAAGGGCATCATACACGAAGAAAGCAAGAGGTCATTAAAAAGACAGGAAAGAAAGAAAAGATCAAAATGGATGTCAGAAGAGACCCTGAAACTAGCTCTTGAACATCAAGTAGCTAAAGCGAAAGGAATAAATGTTGAAGTCAAAGAGCTGACTAGAAGATTTCAAAGGGCGGCTAGAGAAGACAAAGTAAAGTATTATAATGACATGTGCAAAGACCTGGAGGTAGAAAACCAAAAGGGAAGAACACACTTGGCATTTTTTAAGCCAAAAGAACTGAAGAAAAAATTCAGCCCTAGAGTTGCAATATTTAAAGATTCTACCGGAAAAAAAACAATGCCGGAAGAATTAAAAGAAGATGGAAGCAATACGCAGTCACTATACCAAAAAGAATTGGTCAATGTTCAACCATTTTAGGAGGTAGCATATAATCAGGAACCAATGGTACTGAAGGAAGAAGTCCAAGCTGCACTGAACGCATTGGCAAAAAAACAGGGCTCCAGGAATTGACCGAATACCAAGTGAGATGTTTTGACAAATGGATGCAGCACTGGAGTGCTCACTCATCTATGCCAAGAAATTTGGAAGACAGCTACCTGGCCAACTGACTGGAAGAGATCCATATTTTTGCCTAGTCCCAAGAAAGGTGATCCTGCTGAATGTGGAAATTATCAAACAATATCATTAATATCACATGCAAGTAAAATTTTGCTGAAGATAATTCAAAAGCGGCTGCAACAGTATATCGACAGGGAACTGCCAGAAATTAAAGCTGGATTAAGAAGAGGATGTGAAACCAGGGATATCACTGCTGATGTCGGATGGATCTTGGCTGAAAGCAGAGACTACTAGAAAGATGTTTACCTGTGTTTTATTGACTATGCAAAGGCATTAGACTGTGTGGATCATAGCAAATTACGGATAACATTGTGAAGAATGGGAGGTCCAAAACACTTAATTGTGCTCATGAGGAACCTGTATATAGATCAAGAGGCAGTTGTTCAACCAGAACCAGGGAATACTGCATGGTTTACAGTCGGGAAAGATGTGCGTCAGGGTTGTATCCTTTCACCACATTTATTCAATCTGTATGCTGAGCAAATAATCCAAGAAGCTGGACTATCAGAAGAAGAACGGAGCATCAGGATGGGAGGAAGACTCATTAACAACCTGCGTTATGCAGATGACACAACCTTGCTTGCTGAAAGTGAAGAGGACTTGAAACACTTATTAATGAAGATCAAAGACCACAGCTTTCAGTATGGATTACACTTCAACGTAAAACAAAAATCCTCACAACTGGACCAATAAGCAACCTCATGATAAATGGAGAAAAGATTGAAGTTGTCAATGATTTCATTTTACTTGGATTCACAATCAACACCCATGGAAGCAGCAGTCGAGAAATCAAAAGACGTATTGCATTGGGTGAATCTGCTGCAAAAGACCTCTTTCAAGTGTTGAAAAGCAAAGATGTTACCTTGAAGACTAAGGTGCGCCTGACCCAAGCCATGGTGTTTTCAATTGCCTTATATGCATGCGACAGCCAGACAAAGAATCAGGAAGACCAAAGAAGAATTGATGCCTTTGAACTGTGGTGTTGGTGAAGAATATTGAATAACTGCCAAAATAATGAACAAATCTGTCTTGGAAGAGGTATGATCAGAATGCTCCTTAGAAGCAAGGATGGCAAGATTACTTCTCAGATACTTTGGATACGTTATGAGGAGGGATCAGTCCTTGGAGAAGGACATCATGCTTGGTAAAGTAGAGGGCCAACGAAAAAGAGGAAGACCCTCAACAAGATGGATTGACACAGTGGCTCCAGCTATAGGCTCCAGCATATCAAGTATTGTTGAGGATGGTGCAGGACCGGGCAGTGTTTCATTCTGTTGTACATAGGGTCGCTATGAGTCTGAACCGACTCGACGGCACCTAACAACAATGGCTAATGATCTCAAGCATTTCCTCAGGTGCCTGTTAGCTGCCTGAATGCCTCCTTTGGTGAAGTGTCTGTTCATATCCTTTGCCCATTTTTTTAATTGGATTATTTGTCTTTTTGTTGTAGAGGTGTTGGATTTTCCTACAGATTTTATCAAACTATATTCTGAGAGGTAGCAATTTTTCCTTTATTATCTTGTTGCCATATACTATCAATGAGTATCTCTCCCATCTTGCATTGTACCCTGAAAGTGTAAATTTCATAAAGACAAGCAGAGACCTTATTTATTTTGTTACTATTGTCTCAGATCTATTACAAGGTGTTGTCTATAGGTAATGAGAGTTAAATTGACAGATGTGCAGATTGAAGTTGTCAATGATTTCATTTTACTTGGATCCACAATCAATGTCAATGTAATTTTAATTGGCATACTGATAATCACGCTATCATCATTCTATTGTTGTTCCAGTGAACATGACTGCTATAGTGCATAATTAAATTATGCAATTATTCTGGAATTATTAACGCTTGGATTTTTTTTTTTTTTTTGGTGAAAATATACAGTCATCAGGACTTTGAACCAGAAAGGAAACTAAAACCAAAACCAAAAAACCCCGAAATTTTCTTCTTTTTTTTTCTTACAAAAAAAAAAATCGTATCAGTTTATTTGTAACAGCCCCAAACTAGAAATGACCCCTTTGTCCTTCAAGGTGAATGGTTATATAAACCGTGATACACTTATACCATGGAATACTACCAGTACAAGTTACCTTTGAGTAAATTCCAACACATGGCCACCTTATATGTGTCACAGTAGAACTATGCTCCATAGGGTTTTCAGTGGCTGATTTCTTGGAAGTAGATAGCCAAGCTTTTCTTCTGAGGTACCTCTGCGTGGATTTGAACCATCAACGTTTCAGTTAGTAGCTGAGCACTTAAACTTTTGTGCCACCCAGGGACTCCTCATGGAATACTATTCAGCAATTAAAAAAAAAAAGAGTGAACTATTGAAACACACAACAATTTGGCTCAACCTCTAAGGATTGTGCTGTGCTATGTAGTTCCAATAGATTACATAGTGTACAAGCCCATTTATTTAACATTCTTTTTTAAAATTAATTATTTTTATTATTGTACTTTAGATGAAGGTTTACAGAACTAGCTTCTCATTAAACAATTAGTACACATATTGTTTTGTGATACTGCTTACCAAATCCACGTCATGTCCACACCCTCCCCTTCTTAACTTTGGGTTCCCTATTACCAGCTTTCCTGTCCCTTCCTGCCTGCTAGTCCTTGCCCCTTGGCTGGTGTGCCCATTTAGTCTCATTTTGTTTTATGGGGATGTCTAATCTCCAGCTAAAGGGTGAACTTCAGGAGTGACTTCATTACTGAGCTAAACGTGTGTCTGAAGGCCATACTCTCAGGGTTTCTCCAGTCTCTGTCAGGCCAGTAAGTCTGGTCTTTTCTTTTTCTTTTTTTTTTAATGAGTTAGAATTTTGTTCTACATTTTTCTGCAGCTCTGTCCAGGACCCTCTATTGTGATCCCTGCCAGAGCAGTCAGTGGTGGTGGGGTAGCCAGGTACCATCTAGTTTTGCCAGACTCAGTCTGGCGGAGGCTGTGGTAGTTGTGGCCCATCAGTCCTTTGGACTCATCCTTCCCTTGTGTCTTTGGTTTTCTTCTAGAATGTAGAACGTTTTCTTTATAAACTATGTTATGCCAATTGAGCTAGATGTTCCCCGAGACCATAACATAACAAACCCCAAATTTTCTCCAGAGTGAAACCAAAACCCAAATTAAAAAAAAAATTTTTTCCTGAATCTGAACAGAAATAAAAATCTGTTATTTTTTTAGCTCCACCATTTTTGGTTTAACGATAATTTTTAAGTTGTAAGCAAGACCATTGGGCCATTTACGTTTGACTTGCATCTGGTACCTATGTATGCCAAATGCTTCTCTGGCACATGGCTGGTAAGGGCACAGTTCATTGCTTCAGCAACCGACACTGTGAAGTTGCAGCTACAGGAGATGACTGCTGCTACGTGAGGCACGATTCACAGGACAGTCACAGTTCACAGTTTCCACTCTGTGTTTGACGTCTCTCACAGCCATGTGAGCTGTGCCTGCCAAGGATGTGAGAAACACTCAGCAACTGAGAACACTTGTAGTTAGAAATCTGAAGGAGCTGGTTAAACTGCATCGAGTTCTGAACAGAGTTTCATGTGAACGGAAGTTTGCCAAGTGAGTGTAAATATTTTAAATATACATTATTCACATTTTTTAAGTGTGATATTTAAATTCAAGAAATAAAAAATACCACCACTGACTGCTCTGACAGGGATCACAGTAGAGGGTCCTGGACAGAGCTGGAGAAAAATGTAGAACAAAATTCTAACTCACAAGACAAGAGACAGGAAAAAGCCTGAGAGTATGGCCCCCGGATACCCTTCTAGCTCAGTAATGAAGTCACTCCTGAGGTTCCCCATTCAGCCAAAGATTAGACAGCCCCACAAAACACAACGAGACTAATGGGGCACAACAGTCCAGGGACAAGGACTAGAAGGCAGGAGGGGACAGGAAAACTGGTAATAGGGAACCCAAGGTCGAGAAGGGAGAGTGTTGACGTGTCGTGGGGTTGTTAACCAATGTCACAAAACAATATGTGTACTAACTGTTTAATGAGAAGCTAGTTTGTTCTGTAAACCTTCATCTAAAGTACAATTTAAAAAAAGAAAAAATAGTTTATAATTTTTTGATGATTCCATTCTTGTATTCGATTTTAATTTAAATGTACTATCACACAGTCTTAGTACTTATATGTTTAAATTTGGTATTTATAGCACAAATCGAAATGTTAACAAGCATCAGTAACTGGTGAGAAGAAAATTAATGTTTCAATAGTGATGTGCCATTATTTCACTGAAAACAATTTGATGGCATCACTGTGAATTGAGATTTTTCTTCAAAAGGTGCCGAATAAATGTATGAGAATGTTGTAAAGTGGGACTTCGAATGGAATAAATCAGCAAACCCCAAATTAGTAGTGATCTAGAAAAATGAACATTTTCTTTGAAAGTGGATGTTGCTGGTAGATTGAGTCGATCAATTCTAGGAATTAATGCTTAGTTTGCACAAGACGGTAAGATACATCTGTTGACACTGGGAAAGAAAGAATTAAAAGAAAGACACACAGCTCTGTGCATAAAACACTATGTATGGAATTTTAGAGAAGCACATTGATTTACGACATTCTGTAACCACGGGTAATAGCTCTAATATGATTAAATTTGATGATTTACTCAGAAATGGTAGTTAAATCAAATGGCAAATGTCAGGGCAAAAAAGACAATTTCAAAGACTCTGACTTTGTGCACTCTGACTTGCAGACAATAACCATTGCAGGGTGCAGTGAAAGCGACAAGGTTTATAAGAAAAGATTATAGTATGGTATTGTGGTAGAAAGCGTGATGCACACACACTTCAATAAGTTATTAAATACACAATAAGATGTTGAACTGGAAGAATTTTTAGGAGAATGCTGTGAACTCTTTGATTAATTCATATTCTGACACTTGTTTACCAAATTTTCAGAAGATAATTTAAGGAAACTGTTACTGGATCACCCAACAAGATGGAACAGTATGTACACCATGTTAGAAATCTTACTAGGATGCAAAACTTTCTGTGATATATTGTTGTTAGGTGCTGTCGAGTCAGTTCCGACTCATAGCAACCCTATGTATAACAGAATGAAACCCTGCCCAGTCCTGTACCATCCCCACAATTGTTCTTATGCTTGAGCCCATTGTTGCAGCCACTGTGTCAAGCCATCTTGTTGATGTTCTTCCTCTTTTTTGCTTACCTTCTACTTTACCAAGCATGATATCCTTCTCCAGGGACTAGTCCCTCCTGATAACATGCCCAAAGTACGTGAGACGTAATCTCACCATCCTTGCTTCTAAGGAGCATTCTGTTCGTACTTCTTCCAAGACAAATTTGTTCATTCTTTTGGCAGTCCGTGATACATTCAATATTCTTCTCCAATGCCACAATTCAAAGGCATCAATTCTTCTTCAGTCTTCCTTATTCTGCACAGTGTTAGCTGAGAATAACATGGAGTATTACTTTTCTAATGACAAGTGGGCATATGCTAAATTAATTTAGGAAATTTTAAAAACTTTAAAGAAAGTTATGGTAAGACTGCAAAGTGAACAATTAACCGAGTGAAGTTTTTGTTCAATGTGGGTGGGAACTAAGCTAAAACTAAGAACTCCTAATAATACATTTGTAAATACATTGACAAATTTAATGTCAGGGAAAAGGTTATCATCGAAAATGACAGCGTATTAGGAGCAGATTATCAAGATTCTTGTTATCAAATTCTAATTAGTTCTGAACTTAAGGTCAAGGTCATTTTACATTTAAAAAGCATTTGGGAAATGATAGAAAATCTGAAAAGGAGCAATACTGAAAGTGTAACAAATTAAAGAAATTCAGGAAATAATCTCTTTTTTAATGATGACATTGATGATAGAATTATTTCTCAAAATGAAAGAAAAAACTTAAATTGAAATCAAATGACTGTACTGTTTATATATATATATTTTTTTATTGTACCTTAGATGAAGGTTTACAGAACAAACTAGCTTCTCATTAAACACTTAGTGCACATATTGTTTTGTGACACTGGTTGCCAACCCAACGACTTGTCAACACTCTCCCCTTCTCAACGTTCAGTTCCCTGTTACCAGCTTTCCTGTCCCCTTCTGCCTTCTAGTCGTTGCCCCTGGGCTGGTGTGCCCATTTAGTCTCGTTTTGTTTTATGGGCCTGTCTAATCTTTCGCTGAAGGGTGAACCTCAGGAGTGACTTCATTACTGAGCTAAAAGTGTGTCCAGGAGCCATACTCTTGGGGTTTCTCCAGTCTCTGTCAGACCAGTAAGTCTGGTCTTTTTTTTTTTTTTTTTTTTTGGTGAGTTAGAATTTTGTTCTACATTTTTATCCAGCTCTGTCCGGGACCCTCTGTTATAATCCCTGTCAGAGCAGTCGGTGATGGTAGCCGGGCATCACCTTCTCTGAATTGTTCCACCACCTTTGACTTAGACTCACTGCCCCCTAAGCCTCTCATCTAACCTTATGTTGCTATTGTCAATTTGATCTCACATGGACAATTCTTTAAACAGTACAATGCTCAAGGTAGACATACCTTATTAAGATAAGCTAATTTTTGGTCCAAAGAAGACTTTAGGGGATAGTTTTGGTTTAAGTTTTAAAGTTAAAAGATTATCTCAAGGAGACAGTTTCAGGGATTCATCCAGCCTCAATGGCTCCAGAAAGTCTTACATTGAACATCTGAAAATCTGTTTCACATTCTTCCCCCTTTTGATCAGGATTCTTCCATAGAATCTTTGATCAAAACAACTAGTAATGATAGCTGGGCATCATCCAGTTCTGGTCGCATGGCAAAGGAAGCAGTTGTTCATGAAGATAACCAGACAGGTAATCCGTTTCCTCCTCCAATTCCTGACTCTCCTTTTGCTCTGTTGCTCTTAGTGAATGGAGATCTATTGATGTATCCTAGATGGCCACTTGCCCAGGTACTTCCTTACAAACTAGGAAATAGAACAGAAGCACTGAGAAACAATATTAGGCCAATTGTTTGGAATGTTCCTCAAAACTATGACCCTAAATTTCCAGACCGGAACAAATTCCGTGAGGTGTTTGGTTGTACTTAAGTGGCTTAAACAGCTGCTCTTTTTTTTTTGGAAAAATATATATCACAACATTTGAACACTTGGCAATTTTTAACAATTTTTCACATCTTCTCTGTTGTCTTCCTAAAGTATACTCAGAAAATTACCTCAATGCCTGGTGTTTAATCCATCTACACTGCCACACTCTAATCACATTAATTCTTACTTTACCTGCAAGTTTTCTTCCAACAAGAAAGTGTTAAAAATCCATGCACACAAAGGGAGAAATCTTTGTCAGATTCCTCTCCAACAGGAGTTGTAGGGACTGGAATGGGGATGTGGAGCCCTAAGAAGATTTATTATTCCTGGGTCCCTCAGAACATGGTAAACTGGTGGAGTATACCAATGTACTCAGCACTGGAGATAAATTGTGTGTGGTGGAAAAGGAGCATGGTACATTTGAGTTGCCTACTGGCCCAGATTATATGGTGCTTTGATATGCTCTGATTTCCCCACTGGTTTGTCTCAACTCAAATATATCAAAGGATATTCCCAGCACATCACCTCTTCTCACCCCGTTTTAGTTATCTGTAATGAACCAGTTTCCATTTATAATTTTGTTCGTGCTATCTTTGTCTTGTTTAGATTTGTGCAAAATGATCACATTCTCTTTCTACCATAAATTATTTTAGTATATTTTATTTACTATTATATTCTTTCAAAGAGACCATAATTTGGAGACAAGAAGGGGATAACTCCCCAAACCTGAAAGTCTTGGACTGACTTGAAAAACACATGCTACTTGCAGCTGCCCCCACCTCTAACACCAGCTATGGTACTTTGATAGTGAAAGGCTCAGAGGGAAGGGGTAGGCTCAGGGAAGTGGAGAAACTACTAAAAGGGCCAAATAATCCAACACAGCCTGGAGACTTTCGGATTCCAAGCCTCATAGATGAAGCCCCAGCCCATGTGTTAGTGTAGACTAAGATTTTTCTAACTCAGCAGTGTTAAGCAGCTTCAACTGTTTAATGAGCAGCAAGACACGAGGACTCTGAAATCGTAAGGGCACAGATGCCAACTATTAAAGCATCTGTTTACTCTAGCTTTATTTTACAACATACTAAACTCCAAAGACGCAGTCTTATCCCATGGTAAATATAAATATTCTAAATTGTATGAGTTTATTAATAATGACCATTTGGTATAATAGCATCTTTGACCAAAGGGTAACATATGTATCTACTATGAGGGTGTTCTCCCCCCATAACTTGAAGACAATGAGTTTTGTTATTACGTCGCCAATATTCTCAGGACCAACTGAAAGCACTTACCAAACCAAACCCATTGCCTTCAAGTCAATTCTGACTCATAGCAACCCTATAGGACAAAGAACTTCCCCAAAAGCTGTAAATCTTTATAGACGCAGACTGCCACATATACTTCCACAGAGCGGCTGGTGGGTTGGAACTGCCCTCCTTTCAGTTAGCAGCGAAGGGCTTTAACCACTGTGTACCAGTAGCCTTCAGTGGAAAACCAACACTGAGCAGAAAAATTATGCTGCACTTCCCACCCCAGGGGGACTAGATGAGTCATCTGGACTCAGAGGGTGCATAGATCGGGACAGGAACAGTGGCGGTGAGGAGGCGTTGTGGGTACTGAGATACAAAAGATCTGAGGTTAGACAACAAGGAGAAAATAGGAGTCAGGATCAAGAGATTGCCCAGTTGTCCACAGACAAAATGGAAGGTCACTGGAATCCCAAACCCGTGTAGATCTGTGTCACTATTCAATGAGGATCTCAGGTCCCCAGATTAAGATGCTCCTGATGATGACTCTAAGAACCTCTGCCTGTACATTGTCCATGGATGATCCTGCAGGTTGAAGACTCCTTATTACCTGGGATTCTCCTGAGCTCACGCAAGCATCCTACTGTGGACACACACCTGCCTAATTAATGCCTCATCAGTCCTTTTGTTGTTGTTAGTTGTCATCAAGTCAGTTCAACTCATGGCAACCTTATGTATAACAGAGTGAAACACTACCCGGTCCTGGCTGTCTTCATGATCGATGGTATGTTTTAGCCTATTGTTACGGCAATTGTGTCAATTCATCTCACTAAGGGTCTCCCTCATTTTTGCTCAGGAATACAAAATGATGTAATTTCCACTGAGAGCTTACAAGGATGGGGGAGGAGAAACCTCTAGCACTGATACCTGGGTGGAGAGCAAACCTACATATGGTACACACTGGACTTTTGAGTCCAGGACGCTTTCTCTCACCTCTGTGAAGAGGGATTATAACTGAAACCAATTTACAGGCTTCATATTCTTTTTGGCAGAGAGCTTCATTTCTTGCGCCAGGAGATACTACTAAAAATAGGATGCCCCTCAGTGTGCAGATCTCTTCTGTTGTATATATAACCTATATATACATACATACACATTCAGGTTTTTACATCCTTGTAATCAGCTTTTCATCGTTAGGTGGGAACTGGGCATTCCAGTGAATGAAAAGATATGAATATCCCTGGAGAACCACTTGTCAATAATTCAAGGGAGCAGAGATTGTTCCTAGTGAATGAGTGTCTCAGTCAGTGTAGGAATGCAGTGGCCAGAATGCAGGGGCTAAAGGGAAAATGTACAGGAATCAATTTCCCCTGGTTTCCTTGGATGAGTGCTGATATAGGAGTATGTCTATAACACACAGAAAGAGACTGGAAATATCCAACATGGAATTCCTTCTTTCCTGAAACCCCAAAGGGTTTCCGAGCTCACACAAAGGTAGGCAAGTTGAGAATTCCTGTAGCCAAGCAGGGACCAGACTAGAACTACTTGGCTAAGCAGTCCATTATTTACGTTTTTCCTGGTTGATAATTCATTTGGGAAAGAATTCAAATAAAAATGCCAAAAGACATGAGGATACCACCAAGCCATGCATGAACATCCACTGCAGAAACAATTCCTCGCCTGTCTCACTGAAAGAAGAGAATGGACTTTTCTTCACCCCTAGGAACTACCATAGCAGTCAATTAAAAGCAGGGCTGGCTTAGTCTTGGCAGTAGTGTCAGGGACATGAAAAATGCATTTTCAGAAGAACCAGCTATGGTTTCCCTGAAGACACAAACCTGTTCCATGGGACGTTGTTGTTGACACAGCATATATTTTTTAGTAATAAGTTGAGCAAAACTTTATTGAAAGTGGAGAAATTTATACAAGTGCTTTACATTTAATGATATTTAATTTTTCACAATGATGTTAAGTATTAGGTGCAGCTTTATACCAAAACTATTTTGAGAAAATAAACACAGTCACTTGGTAACATATTCAAGGTTACACCACTACTGAATGGAGAGACAGGATTTGAACTCAGACAGTCTGGACACAAAACCTCTACTCTTGACACATATATTATTTGTGGTCTTTTTCCTTAACTCCTTTATGAATATGGATATCATGGGTAAACTGACAGAATCCTGTAGACTCATTCTTTAGTGAATGACTACAATACTCTGTTGTCATCGAGTCAATTCTGACTCACAACAACCCCATGAAACAGAGTAGAACTGCCCCATAGGGTTTTCAAGGCTGCAGTTTTTACAGAAGAAAACTGCCACATCTCTCTCGTGTGAAGCTGCTGGTGGATTTGAAACGTTAAGCTTTTGGTTAGCAGCCAAGTACTTTAACCACTGTGCCACCAGGGCTCCTTAATGACTCCCATACATGGTCTTTAGTAATACAGAAGTATTGAAAAGCTTTGCCTCATCTTCTTAGGTCAGTGACAGAGGAAATGAGTGAACGAAGAGTGGGTGGATGTGATACCCAAACGACAACAGTCATTTTTCCTAGGGAATGTGGAAAACGATAAATTTGCATTATTTCCTAATGCAGACAAAACATTGGAAAGAATAAGACACAAGGAAAATTGTATATTCTACTGATGAATGAATGATGTTTAAAAGGAAAGAAGAGTGGCAAGGAAGAGAGTCAGAGTGGTGCAGATGAGCTGAGGTTCAGAAGATGCACCACAGGGCAAGGGTACTGCACAAAAATGGATGAGGGTATAAGACAGTTCAAGAGTTTGGTAAACAAAGGGACATGGGTAATGTACATTTCACAGAACTGAAGTATGGATAGACAGGCTTAGGAAGGCCACACTTAGAGAATTTGTAGATGAGAGACCCGTGGTATGTGACATTAAAAAAAGACAAAGAGTCAGCATCACAGTCTAGGAAAATGCCAACACGACGGGGAGGAACAGTCAGAAAGAGGGTCAAGATCAAAGCATCTTTCGAAGATGAATTCTCGAAAGTATTATATGTAGATCCATTCTGTAATGTTATAACCCAGTAGCCACACTGAGGGCCGTATCTAGGATAAAAATTTTGATGATAAGCATATCCATCATGCATGCCGTAATCTCTACAATATATCCCCAGGATCCAATCAGTTTTGTCAGATACATCTACTTCCCAGTAATGTTTCCCTGCCTCAATACATGGGAGGCCCAGGACACCATAACTATTGCAAACGGTAGTAGGCAAGTGATTGATACGTATCCAATTGGACACCAATTTCATTTGTCTCTGATCTTTAGAAATGGTCACGGCATTAGGCATCATTGGATCCAGTCTCAAGTGCACTGTAGGAAAATAACAGGGTCAGATGAAAGATATAAGTTAGGATTATTTGTGACATTAAGAGAGGGATTTTGAGAAGAACATGAGAGGGAACTGAAAAAAACCTTGTTCAGGGTCATAGGGAGAGGGAGAACACTGGGGAAATGTAATATGTAGGTGGGCATTGGATAAGGATACATGGATATCAAAGAGTGAGACCTACTAGAGAACACATAATTACAAAAGGTGGTAAGAATGGGTGGCTTGAAGATACTGTGATTTCTCCTTACCCCAGTAGCATCGGGCATCTGTCAGCTCTGAAATGACAAAAGATACCATGATATTGAATATAAGCAAAAGAGTCAGCACTGACATCTGTCTTCTCTCCAGATTAAGACGGGACTATGATGAGACAATGAACTTATGACTGAGAGGAACAGACATCTAACCATTCCCCTTTAAATATGACCACATCATGAGCAAACACTATTTCTCCTCCTGCAACTTCTCTGCACCCTGTCTCCCATTTAGCCCTTTCCACCAAGAATCCCACACCACACCCTTCCCCTGACTCTCCTCACCTCTAAACACTTGCAGCATCTCCTTCAGATCTGGAGCTTGGAAAACTCTACTTTGTTTCTTGGGAATAGTTTTTGTCCTCTTCACAGCACAGATCTCACTCCTAGGGAAGATAAAAGGTGACTCCCTCACCTCTGACTTTATGTCCCTCCAACACTATTGCCTTCCTCTCTTTCTACCCTATTGATACTCCTGAAGAACCCTTGATCCCTTAAGAGTCTGAGAGGGGAGAGAGGAGACAACTGGCACTAGGCCAGAAGACACGTGCTCATGTCTACCTTATTACTTACTCTTTGTAAGACCTTGGGAAGGTTCACCTCTCAGTAGTATAGTTTCTTTAATCCTTCTTTCTCTACCTCCTAGAAATCATATGAAATTATATGAAATAATGGATTTAAAAAAACACTTTGTGATACCTTTACAAAATAAAGTTTAATGTGTGGAAAAGTCATTGCCATGGATGTGAGTTCCCAGGGAAATGGTCAGAAAGTAAGCTTATAGAACCTGGCTCCTTGCGATTTGGGACATATGAAGTATGGCAATCCTATCTGATGAGGCCCAATAGCCTTCAAAGTCTGTTTCTCCAGTAGGAAGGCCCTTACAATAACATTTGAGGTTACGGGTTCTCTGGGGGAAAAGTTACAAACACTTGGGAGGGGAGAAATTACGAACACCAACCAAACTAATAGTGGTCTGAAAATCATTTGTAACAAACTTGATGCCTTCAAGTATTGTGCTTTATTGGACACAAGGGGGCTACCTTGCCATACAGGCTTCTAAGGTAGGAGACCAAGATTGATCAATTGTTCGTATCAGGGCCAAGATATTATTCCCTTAGTCTGGAGTCTGTTTTTGAAAATCTACAGGAAAAATACAAAGAATGTGTCAGCATGGACATTTCTGGGGACTTAGTAGATAAACAGAATAGGAACTTCCTATGAAAAGGCAAGCACCAATGAAATATGGGAACTGGAACTGGATGCAGAGACATAGGTGATAAACATGAGTGAAGTCACAGGGGTCTGATACTGCGGCATCTTATCCTTATTACCCCTACTGGTCCAACTCTGTGACCTCCTACCACACAAATTCTTTACCATAGAATCTGGTTCATTCTCAATAGTTATGGAACACTCAAACCTGATTTATGACTGGAAATTTAAGATAAAACTACATCCAAGTTTTCCTGTTTGGAGATTTTTCATTCTTCTTGATCACCACACAACTTTCAGGGTTACAAAAGCCTCTTCACAGCACAAAAGGATCATTCCTGTTCACCCAAACATACCTTTTTATAATGTTATTCACATCCTAGGGAGAGGGGAGAAAACTTTGAGTCAAGGAATGATAGGTCCTCCCCATTTACAACACTTCATCTCATGCCCAACAATCCCTGATGTGACAGAACTAAAGAAATGGTCCCAGAGTGAGGGCCAATACATACAAGTAAAGCCCAGGGTGACCATCAATGAGGACTCATGAGAGGTTGTCAGATTCCTTAAAATGTAGAAATAGCTTTGACCCTTGTAGAAATACTGGAAGAAGCTTCCAATACTAGGTGGAATACATTTATGAGAAAAACAAAAGGCCCATCATTCTGTTTTTATCCCAAATGTATATGGTAGGTAAACCCAAAAACCAAACCTGTTGCCATTGAGTCGATTCTGTCTCATAGCAACCGTACACGACACAGGAGAACTGCCCAACAGGGTTTCCAAGGAGCTCCTGGTGGATTCGAACTGTCAACCTTTTGGTTAGCAGCCGTAGCTCTTAACCACTACACCACCAGGGTTTCCATATGGTAGGCACCTCACATGAAATGACTGGAATAATACTTTGTTGTTTCATTTATTGAATACACATATAAATTGAAACACTATTGTTTGCTACGTATTATACTAGGCTTTAGGAGCTCTGGTCGCACAATGGTTAAGCAATTAGCTACTAACTGAAAAGTTGGTGGTTTGAACCCACCAGCTGCTCCATGGGAGGAAAGACCTGGTGATCTGCTCCCAGAAAGATTTCAGCCTAGGAAACCCTATAGGGCAGTTCTACTTTATAGGGTTGCTATGAGTCGGAATTGACTCAATGGCACACAATATAACAACATACTAGGCTTTAGAGAATCAAAGATGAGTAATTAATAATAACAGGCCTGTAAAACTTTCATGGTTCTTGCTGAGGATACAAGCAAACAAGAATATTTACACAGGTATTCCTCAAGCCTTGTTCTTCTCATTCTGTACACTAACTATAAGTGACCTCATCTATTCCTCTAAATTCATCACACACATATGTGCTGCTAATTCCAATTCTCTATTTTTTTTCTCGGATTTGTCTCTTAAATGCAGGCTAATATATTTAGTAGTGAAGAAGCTACAATGACCAGAAAATTCAGAGTGTCTAACACCTAAATCACTGCTCATCAACCATGTTGTCTCCTCTCTTATACTCCAATGTCTGTAATGTTACCAAGTCCACTTATTTACTGTCCTAAAAACTACAATATCCTACCCTAAACTCCAATGTCTACCAACTCAGATTAGTCGACATGCTTAACTGCTTTTAGCCATCTGCTCTTCTTCAATGTCACAGATGCTGTTTAATTTGTTTGAAGAGATATACACCAATACATTTAATCTCCTTTAATGTACTCTCCATCTTTCATGTAACCAAAGACTAGGTCAACAGTGTCTTTCACAGAACATATGTTTTTAATTTTAATTAAGTCCAACTTAAATCATTTTTTTTTCTTTCATGAATCATACTTTTTGTCTCGTATCTAAAAATTCATCACCTATATTTTATCCTATGTTATTTTATAGAAGGTCTATCTCTTGGGGTTTTAAATTAAGGTCTGTGATCCAATATTGAGTTAACTTTTGTGGAAGGTGTTTAAGATCAGTGTCTAGATTTATTTAGTTTTTTAGCTATATACTGGAGAAAATATTTGTAAAAACACAAATCTGATAAAGGACTTGTACTCAAAATATGCAAAGAACTCCTAAAACTCAACAACAACAACAAAAAAACCAGACAAGCCAATTTAAAAAATAGGCAAAACATCTGAACAGATACTTCACCAAAGACAATACACATATGGCAAGTAAGCATATGGAAAAATGCTCCACGTCATATGTCCTTAGGGAATTGCAAATTAAAACAACAAATGCCACTACACACCTACGAAAACGGCTAACATCCAAAACCCTTACAACACCAAATGTGGGTGAGGAGGTGGAGCAACAGAAAGTCCCACTCACTGCAAGTGGAAATGCAAAATAACATAGCCACTCTCAAAGACAGTTTCTTACAAAGCCAAACACAGTCTTACTATACAATTCAGCAATCATATTCCTCGGTGTTTATCCAAATGAGATGAACATGTATGCTTACACAAAAACATGAACGTGATTTTTATAGCAGCTTTATTCATAATTTATTCATAATTGCTGCTATTCATAACTGGTTGGAAACAACCAAGATGCTCTTCAGTAGATGAATGAATAAACAAAGGTACACCACATGCTGTTGAGTTGTTGTGGGCCATCAAGTCATTTCCAACATATAGCCACCCTATAGGATACAGTAGAACTGTCCCAACAACCCCATAGGGTTTTCTAGGCTGAAATCTTACAGGAGAAGATTGCCAAGTCTTTTCTCCTGTGGAGTGGCTAGTGGGTTCGAACTGCCAATCTTTCAATTAGCAGTAAAGTGCTTAAGCATTGTGTCACCAGAGCTCCTTGATACATCATATAATGGAATATTATTCGGTGATAAAAAGATATGTGCTATTAAGCTGCAAAAAGACATGAAACAACCTTAACTGCATATTGGTAAATGAAAGCAGCCAGTCTGAAAAGGCAACATACTTTATAATTCCAACTATATGACATTTAGGAAAAGGCAAAACTATAGAGAATGTAAAAAGGTTAAGTGGTATCCAGGGGCCCATTAGAGAAAGGGAGAGATAAAAAAGCAAACATACCAAATTGTACATTTAAATATGTGTTGTTTACTATATGTCAATTATACTTCCATGAAGTGGTTTAAAAGAAAAAAATGGAAAGGCCTAAATGGGCCTAGGTCTAGAGTGCCTTATTAGCTCTTCAGGTGACTCTGATATACAACAAATCTGGGAATATATTTTCTAGGGTAAAAGGAGTCCCGGTGGCACAGTCGTTAACTGCTTGGCTGCTAACCAAAAGGTCGAGGTTCATACCCACCAGCCTCTCCGTGAGAGAATCACGTGACAATCTGCTTCAATAAAGATTTACAGCCTTGGAAACCCTATGAAGAAGTTTTACTCTGTCCTTTAGGGTCACTACGAGTCAGAATTAAACTTGACAGTAATGGGTTTCATTTGGTTTTCTAAGGTAATCTGCCAAAAAAAAAAAAAAAAAAAAAAGACAAGGACAAATGGCAAGGGGGCTGAAAAAAAAGCTGACAGGACAGGAATTCCAGTTTTAGCTGAGTGAGATCAGCAGACTCTTGACCAAAAAAGTTAATATACAGCTAGACAAAACTGACGTCAGCAACCATTTCAATATCTGAGGCATACGTCATCTGAGAATCATTAAATCTTGAAAAATTGCTGAACTTCTGATAAGATCAGTGAGGATATCTGGTGTTTTGACTTGAGGTTGTTCCCATCAGCCCATCAGCCCCCCTCCAACTCAGATGATGCAGAGATTCTCTTAGGCTAGGGAAGGCAATGAGGATGAGAAACTTCTCTGCCACAGTCAAAGGGGACTCATTCGAGTTGTAGCACTGGAAAAATCCATACAGTGGTGTTGTTGATGGCAATCTCAGAGGTAGGTGAATGGATGGGATGGGTCAATAACTCTGCTAGTCTATTGCTGTAGTCATTGTTGGGACAAGTATATTCCTTTCTGAGCCTTCATGCATACCCAACAGTGAATAGAGAAGGGTCAAACCACCCACATAACACTGGTCAATGCTAATGATGTACATATATGCATAGGAGACTGAAACTACCCAGCAGAGATTAAAAGCTATGGCATATTTGAAAATGGCCTGAACTTTGAATGTGCTCCCCTACCCAAAGACAGATCCATCAGGGGAGAACAGAAGACTTACTGCCTTGTTGTGGTTGAGCAAAACTACAGTTTGAGTTGAATGGTTGGCCAATGGTACATTGACACCAGGCTTAAAAAAGACATTGAATCCAGGCTTAAAAAGTACACTCATTTTTCTTTTTTCCTTGAACTTAGTAGAGATATCATTAGTTATGCCTCCTGGGGAGGTCAGATACCAAAAACTTAGCCCACAGAACAACTAAACAAGGAATCCAATTGAATTTTAAAGAAGAAATAATATCAGTCCTTCACAATTTTTTTTTTTTAAAGAGAGGAGAGGATAAATCCCAACTAGGTTTATGTGTATAAAAGGGAGGGTAAAAAAAACAAAACAAAAAAACTCCTGAAACCCAAAGAGCTTTTGTTGATCTGTGACTAAGCAGCATGAACAGGTGTCTGACAAATACTCAACACAAGATCACAGATAATGGGCTTAGTGAATAACACTAGATACAATGGACCTTCTCTCCAAGGCCAAATTTTTGCATTGCCCTTCATAATCTAATGATAATTGAGTTTTCATGCATTAGTTATTCCTATTACCTTTGACGTGAAAGCAGGGAAGGGGCACTGCAGGGCCAATGAAACTTTAGTGTTATCACCAGAAGGAGCCAATAACAGAGAAGAGAAGAAAACTTAAGTCCTCATTTTCCCTGAATCTCAGATGCGGGAGGGGCACCTTCCCAACTCTTACCTGCAGCATCTCTATTGAGGACGCCTGCAATCGACGCTCCAGATCTGAGATGAGCTCTGCCACCAACTGGCTCTTCTGGGCCAGTTCTCTCTCATCGTTTTTCAGGTTATACATAACATTCTCCTCGTCTTCCTGCAGCTTTTGTAGCTCGCTCTGCTCCTCACTGTCCAGAATATCTCTCAGCTGACTAAACTGTGCTTGGACATTTTGTCTCTCACTCTGTTTCTGAGCCTTTAGGGATGAGAAAGAGAGAGGCAGTCAGTCTATCTGGCAGAGGGCTTACTGCAAGGAGCTGGGAGCCAGGAAGAGAACTAATGTCTCTGGGGAGTTCTCACAGGTAGGGGAGATAGAAGCAGGGGAACAATTCTTGAGGAAACTGCTTTACTTTTTCCCTTCCTCATATCCTAAAACAAAGACCACAAGTCAGCCTTACCGAGGCCCACCCTGAGCCAAAACGAAATACGTGGGTGAGGCTTAGTTTTCACGTAGCTGCCCAAAACACTCATGCCTCCCTGCATTACTCACCACCTCCCCACAGCCCTACCCCCAGCACAATGTAGCCTGAGGTTGGAATCATGGCCCATGCCCCATAACTTCCCTTAGAGGAGTCATAGCCTCAGACAGCATGATAGTAATGGATTCACCAAGCTTCCTCATTAGAGACTCCTTCTATATCTCAAACTCCAAATATCTTTATTCATACAACCATTTTGGAAAATGACATGGCGCTTTCTTAAAAAGCTAGAAATAGAAATACCGTACCTTCTAGCAATCCCATTCCTAGGGATATATCCTAGAGAAATAAGAGCTGTCACACGAATAGACATACGTACACTCAGGTTCATTACAGCATTATTCACAATAGCAAAAAAAGATGGAAACAACCTAAGTGCCCATCAACAGACAAATGGATAAGCAAGCTATGGTACATACACACAATGGAGTACTACACAATGATAAACAAAAATGATGAATCTGTGAAACATCTCACAATATGGATGAATCTGGAAGGCATTATGCTGAGTGAAATAAGTTAATCACAAAAGGACAAATACTGTATCAGACCACTATTATAAAAATTCATGAAAAGGTTTATCAACAGAAGGAAACACTCTGATGGTTACAAGGGAGAGGAGGGGTGGGGAGGGAAAAACACTAACTAGATAGTAGATAAGTGGTAACTTTTGGTGAAGGGTAAGACAGCACACAATACTGGGGAGGAAGTCAGCACAACCTGACCAGGGCAAAGTCATAGAAATTTCTCAGACACATCCAAATGCCCTGAGAGATCGAGCTACTGGGCTGATGGCTGGGGATCATGGTCTCGGGGGACACCTAGCTCAAACGGCATAACAGTCTATAAAGAAAATGTTTTACATCTGACTGTAAAGAAAATGTTTTACATCTGACTGTGGTGAGTACTGTCTGGGGTCTTAAAACCTGCAAGCGGCAGTCTAAGATACTGGTCCCATCCTCGCTGGAGGTTAACGAAAACCGAAGACATAAGGGAAAGACTAGTCCAAAGGACTAATGGACCACATCTACCACAACCTCCACCAGACTGAGCCTAGAACAACTAGATAGTGCCTAGTTACCACCACTGACTGCTCTGGCAGGGATCACAATACAGGGTCCTGGGCAGAGCGGGTGAAAAATGTAGAACAAAATTCAAATTCACAAAAAAGAAAAAGAAAAAAAGACCAGGCTTGCTGGTCTGGTACAGACTGGAGAAACCCCAAGAGTAAGGCCTCCAGACACCCTTTTAACTCAGTACTGAAGTCACTGTGAGGTTCACCCTTCAGTCAAACATTAAACAGGTCTATAGGGCTAACAATAACACACGTGTGGAACATGCCTTGTAGTTCAATCATGTATATGACACTAATGGGCACACCGACCCAAAAGCAAAGAAGGCAGGAAGGGACAGGAAAACTGGAACGAATGGAAACAGGGAACCTGGGGTGGAGAAGGGGAGAGTGTTGACACACTGCACGGCTGGCAACCAATGTCACAAAACAATTTGTGTATTAACTGTTTAATGAGAAACTAATTTGCTCTGTAAAATTTCACCCAAAGCACAATTAAAATATACATATATATATGTATCTGTGCTCATTTGTGACATATCCACTCTTCTGCCCCATCCATGATCAGGGGAGAGATGAAGTAGTCGTTGTGTGCCACTGAGTCAATTCTGACTCACAGAAACCCTACAGGACAAAGAAGAACTGCCCTATAGGGTTTCCTAAGCTGTAATCTTTATGGGAACAGATGGTGAGGTCTTTTCTCCGAGGAGCGGCTGGTGGGTTTGAATCGCCGACCTCTCAGTTAGCAGCCAAGCACCTTAACCATTGCACCACAGGGGCTCCTAGATGAAGAAGAGGACTAATCAAATGCTTTCCATCCAGACTAGTTTACTGTCAGGGAATAAAGAGGAAAAGGCCTTCTTGCTACTAGGACCCTGCCCAGAACTCCCTCAAGAGGAAATCTCCTACTACCTTACAGGAAGCCCTCTCTTCTCTGATCTCAGCTCCCAACTTCTCAGCTTCCTTCTGCATCATCCTCAGCCTTTCAAGGGCTGTCTTGAGTTTTGCCTGTAAAAAACAGAATCATATCAGAGTTAAGCTATGAGCTTTCTTAGTGCTTGGATACAAGATAAACTGAGGCAGGTATCTGGCTGCTCTCAGAAGAAACTAGTTTGCAGAAGCTGTGAGGCTGTCAATTAGAATCTATGACTTAGAAGAAAACCTGAGGATGTAAATATATTAAAACCCAGGTGATAGAAGTCACTTATGTCTCATCAAAAGTAGCCTGATTTTCTCTAATCCTAGAAAAAGAACCTGATCCTGCAGCAAGGAAAGTCCTTTTCTCTTGAAGCAGTAAGTTCCCCAGCTGCCCTATAGCTGTGGCAATCAAAGTTTAATCTGGCCATCAAATCTCCACCCATCCAGCAGAAGATATAAAATTATCTACTTCTGGCAAAGAGTCTATACTCTGGACTTATTCATTATTTAAATGATTGGAATACACAAAAATATCCTTCAGGCCTTAGGAGGTGAGCATAACGTATGGAAAGAAACAGCAAGTCTCAGGTGTATCTTGACAAAGCAATTAAAGTAGGGTAGAAAGTAGAAATTCCCATCAGGTAACATTTTCTGCCTTGTCTTCTTCCATTCTGGTCTCTCACCTGGTTCTCCTGGACAACCTCCTCCACAAGGAACGTGTGATGACCATGGTGTTCCTGAGACCGCTCACAAAGCCAGCAAATAACATTCCCATCCTCCTTACAGAAGAGCAGAAGTTTCTCTCCATGGCGGTTACAGACATCTCTCTTCTGCTCCTCCTTCAGGCTCACTTTGACCTCCCTGAGTTTCTCCACTATGTTAGCTAGATGCTGATTAGGCCTTATGTTGTCAGGCTGGTAGCTGATGCGGCACATAGGGCAGGTGCTCTCCCCTTCTGAGCTAATCATGGATGTCTTATTGTTCACAGTGATACAGGCTTGGCAGAAGCTGTGGCCACAGTTTAGGCTTAGGGGTTCTCTCAGAAGCTCCAGGCAGATGGGACATGTCACCTCTTCCTGTAGGTTCGCTATGATTGCTGATGCCATTGCTACTCTTTTCTGGCTTCTTTCTGTCCTGAATCTGGAGGCTCTCCTTGCTCACAGACTCCTAGGTAGCTGGGCTGGTTGATAGGGGCAGGTTAAGAAACGCAAGAATAAGAAGGATATGACTGTGTAGAAATCAAGGGCAGGTCGAGACCAGATACTAAAATACAAAAAAGAGAAGAGAAACAAGGAAAGAAGTTCATTTACCTGTGCTTTTACTCTCAATTCATGTCACAGCAAATTCCATCCTTTCTGTGCAAGGATTTTTATTTTCCTTTACTTTCACTGGAGAGAAGAAAAACTTGAGACCCTTCCTATGAAGATCCTTGTGAGAGCCACCATCAATCCTGTTGATATTTCACATGCCAAATAAATCCTTAATAAGAAAAGCACCAAACCCACTGATATTTCAGGACTTTCACGCTTGATCTTTACTCAGCATGGAATATTTGGCCTAATATCAGTATTACTCACTCTTACTCTACAGTCTGGAGCCCTGTTGGTGCAGTGGTTAAGAGATTGGTTGCTAACCAAGAGGTCGGCTGTTCAAATCAACCAGCCACTCCTTGGAAACCCTATGGGTAGTTCTGCTCTGTCCTATAAGATCTCTATGAGTCAGAATTGACTAGACAACAACAGGTTTGGTTTGGGTTATTTACTACAGTCAACTCTTCCTTTATAAGTCCTCTTATCAGAAGGTCCCACTCTGACTACCTTCTCTAAAGCATAACCAATTCCATGACTTGCTGTACATTTGCAATGATTTATTTTCACTACACAATATACTTAGTGGTCCACCAAATTCATAATATACTCTTTAGCCACTCCTTAGAGTCTAGGACTAAGTGTGCCCCACATTAATGACTTTCTCCCCAAGAGCTCTACCTCTCTGGCTAACATGTTTCAAAGAAGTTGTTCTGTAACACAGGGTCATTTCAATAAGCTACCCCTAGTCTCGTCCCGCTCTCATATTTAGTTCCTCAGAGAATCCTGTGTATGCTTCCTTCAAATTAGGTTCCAGTCACCTGCATCTCTTACCTGTATTCTGGGAATAGTTCCCCCACTGGCTTCTCTTATACTGTCATTGGCCTCCCACAGTCAGCTCTCATCACTGTTCAGACACCATCAGGGTGTCACTCCTCTTCTCACATCCATGCCATCCAGAGTGAAACTTGTCTTTATAATGGCCTAGGTCAGCCCAGGTTACAACACCTCCCACTGCCTCAGCCCTCTAAGCCCACCTCTTGCTCCTCTCCCCGCACATTCCTCTCTAACCCACACTGCCCTCTGTATGTTCCTTGATCACTCAGGGCAAAAATCCATTTTAGAGCTTTTAAATCCCTCATTTTCTGAAAGATGTTTCAAAATCACCTTCCCACACTGACCTCTAACCTGAAAACTATTACAAATTGCAAAGCCCTTCATCAGCGACTACAGATTCCCTGCCCTAACAAGTCCTTTTGGTTTGTTGCTGTTGTTTGCTTTAATTTTTATCCCATAGTAATTGTTACCGTTTTTTATACTATATTAATTATTTTCTGTTTGTTTACTTTCTCTTTCCTCCCATCTAGGAATATAATCTTTTCTAAGTTGCTGTTTGGTGCCATGGAGTTGGCTCTGACTCATAGTGACCTCATGTATAACAGAACAAAATATTAGCCAGGCTTGTGCCATCCTCACAATCCTTGCTATGTTTGAGCCCATTATTGAAGCCACTGTGTCAATCCACCAAATTGAAGGACTCCCTATTTTCTGCTGACTCTCTAATTTAACAAGTATGATGTCCTTCTCCAGCAGCTGGTCTCTCCTGATGACATGCTCAAAGTAAGTGAGACGAAGTCTTGCCATTCTTGCTTCCTCGTGTAGGTAGTTAATATTTACTGTATGTTGAACGTATATTAATTATAATATTATCACCCCAGCAGCATGTTTGTTCTTTAAATTAAGTGAAAAATATTAAAAAATAATTAAATCCATTTCCTCCTAAGCACTGGATCCTATGATAGTCCCTGAGAAAACAATTATCTAGCAGATATAGACTTCATCTAAGTGGAAGGCACAGACTCATAGGAAAATAGTCACCTTGACTTCTGAAAAGTGGGAGGAAAAGAAAGTATACATGAGAATATAAGTAATGAAAGGATTAAGGTGCAAAGTGCTACAGGTGACATTTAGGTGGGGCTGTTTCTGAGAAAGCTGAAACTTAGCTCAGAGCAAGAGAAAATGAGGTAATAAATAATGCAAAGGTGAGTCTAAGAGTGATGAAGAAGTTCTAATGATGACAGGACATCAGAGGGTCATGAGGCGCTACTGAGGTAAAAGTTGGCAAGGGCACTCGGGGAGGAGCAAGTTCCCTGTGTCTGGATGATTTGCCTGTTGTTGTGTGCCGTCCGGTCTATTCTGACTCATATCAACCCCATGGGACACAGTAGAACTGCCCATAGGATTTCCTGGGCTATAATCTTTACAGGAGATCATCGGGTCTTTTCTCTCCTGGAGGTGCTGGAGGTTTCAAATTGCTGACCTTTTGGTTCGCAATCTAGGGGTTTAGCCATTGTGCCACCAGGGCTCCTTCCAGGCAGGCGTAGGGGCTGGGAATTTAACAGAAGGATTGTGGAGAGCAGGGCACATATAACCAAGAGAGGAGGGAAAGGACTAGCCCCTAAGACTCTCTTCTTTCTCTCATGGGCTCTCATCTCTGCTGGCCCCGACCAGGAGCCTGGGCTTTCACACATGGGAAAACAGGGGCTCCACCTCACAGGCTTCTCTTGGGGGAAGTGGGAAAAGGACTTTCTGCCTCTGAAAAGAGGGTTCTAGCTGCACTTAGCAAGATGCAAATACTACAGAATAAGATGAGGATGGGGGAAGATTCAGTCTGGAGATATAATGGCCCCTCCAGGAAAAAACAAGGCCCTTCTCTTCTTCAAACCTCCCTTCTTTCAGGGCTGCCCCTCCCTCATGCTCAATCAGCCCTTCAGTTGGCCCCAGCTGTGGGAAGCCTGGAAACACTCTTTTGTTCCCTTCGGAGCAGCCTTAGGACCATAAATAAAACTCACCACACACATTTAACTTTTCTTTCGGAAGCTTCCGACCGTCTGCCTCCACAAACCGCTCCACGCTCCTTCAGTCCCACATGGAGAAGTCCAGACTCAGGGTAGAACAGAGGAAGCAGGCCAAGGGCTCCTGTAGTCGGAAATTACAAAGCAAAAGAAGAGCCAGAACTTCACAAAGGAGTTGTCACAGAGAAGCTGAGAAACGAAAGTTAAATTCTTACAGGCAGGAAAGAAAACAATGCGGAAGAGAAACGTAGAACCAATGAGAGGCCGCCACTAAGACCCCTGGGGAGAGGGTGATGCTTTAATGTGTTCTGGTGCCTGGGCTACCCAGTGACTACATTGTCATTCCTATCCGGTTGTATTACACCCCCAATTTTGTCTCTACAAACTCGAACCTCCCTTCAGGCCCAGAGTTCTATCTGCTCCCTAACCATCGCCTAGGAATTGTTTAGTGAATCTTTTCAAAAACAGTTATTTTTAATAACTTTTTTCCTCTTTTCCCTGCATCCCTAGGGAAAAGCCTGGTGATTGTATATCACCATTCAGAAAGTATAACTGGAACATTTTACATTTCCTGCACATGCTTTCTTGCCCCGTTTTCCATCTTGTTCTTGTTCTGACTGCATGTTCTGATGGTGCAGCTACAAGATGGGGGAGCCTCCCTAACAGGCTCCTGACTGACACTGTGGGGCCTTCAATCTTCCAACTTTGATGGGAGAGATAGAAAGTACTGAGAAATCAATTTGTATAGCAATAAAGTGGAGATATTTTGATATCATTTGTGACCAACAGAATAATAACCAACCCTGGCTTTAAAACCTTTTTTTTTTTTACTAAGTTCTATCTCTGAGGCAGGAACTGATAACATATTGGCATTAATTGCTACAGTTCCATTTTCTTGGTATTAATAGTTTGTTCTATCAATTAAGAAACTCATGGTGTTTTTCAAGTTTAACGAGCTTGTTGTCGTTGTGTGCTGTTGAGTCGATTCTAACTCATAGTGACCCTACAGCAGAGCAGAACTGCCCCATTGGGTTTCCCAGGAGCCCTGGGGGCGCAGTGGTTAAAAGCTTGGCTGCTAACCAGAAGGTTGGCAATTCGAATCCACCAGCTACTCCTTGGACACCCTATGGGGCAGTTCTACTCAGTCCTATAGGGTTGCTATGAATCACTATTAACTTGACAGCAAAACTTTTGTTTAATCTTTACGGGAGCAGATGGCTGGGTCTTTGGCCGTGCTACTAGTGGGTTCCAATCGCTGACCTTTCCGTTAGCAGCCGAGGGTTTTAACCATTGTGCCACCAGGGCTTATCTCAACTTTATACACATTGTATCAATATCAACATCCTGGTTGTGATATTATACTATAGTCTTAGAAAATGTTACCTTGGGAGAAACTGGGCAAAGGTACAAGACATCTCTGAACTATTTCTTACAAATCATGTTAATCTACAATTATCTCAAATTTTTAAGAAATAGAAAAGTTGCCAATTGTGAAGATTCTTCTTTTGGGTACAAATGTTCCTCTGATTTTGCATCCTACGCTGAGATGTGCTTCTGTGTGACCACCATGGCCCAGGCAGAAGGCATGACTTAAGTGTGATGCATTCAGGGATCTGTATATTTTCAAGGGACTGGACTTGGAGCTCAAGGGAGATGACTGAACAGAGAAGAGGCTGCAGAGATAGGCAGGGGTTCTCTCATCAAGACTCCTTTCTACAGGCAGAGAGATCAGGATTTCCCTACAGGTTAATGAAGCCACTACACGTTTACAAGTATAAAGAGTAAATGTATCAGCTTTCCCAGATACCTCAGGCTTTAAACTCATCATGTTTCCTCTGTCCTGAAGCAAGGCAGCAGGACTATCTTCTCTGCTGGGCCCTGACTGCACAACTCACCCAGAAGGCTGCACCTTCAAAATACCACTGCCTTATGGATTTTGCAAACTTATAATTTTGTACATCCTTCCATTATTATGGAAACCCTGGTGGTGTAGTGGTTAAGTGCTACGGCTGCTGACCAACGGGTCAGCAGTTCGAATCCGCCAGGAGCTCCTTGGAAACGCTATGGGGCAGTTCTATCTACTCCGTCCTATAGGGTTGATACGAGTCGGAATCGACTCGACAATGGGTTTCATTCTTATGTTACTATCAAGTTGGTTTGTTTCTTCCTGAGTGTGAGGCATTTTTATTTTTCACAAAACTATTTATTTTAGTGATTCTATAGCTTATTGGCATAGAGTTGTATAACGATAAAAATTAGTTATCAGTAATGAACCACTTTTCATTC
Organism: Dugong dugon; assembly: GCA_030035585.1. Classification (NCBI taxonomy): domain Eukaryota; kingdom Metazoa; phylum Chordata; class Mammalia; order Sirenia; family Dugongidae; genus Dugong; species Dugong dugon. The sequence continues at coordinate 78,096,836 of CM057467.1, read as the reverse complement.
ACAATCTTATTAGTCATTTGTACTACCTTTTGTCTTGCTTAGATTTATATAAAATGATTACATTCTCCTTCTGCCATAATTTATTTTAGTATCTTTTATTTGCTCTTATACTCATTCAAAGAGCAACTCTCCACTATATGTAAGGAGACAATTTGGAGATAGGAAGTGTCTGGGAAAACTCCCCAAATCTCCCTTGCCCAACTTTGCAGATCACTTGCTACAGCAGTTGCCTCCACCTGTGACGCCAGCTTGCGGTAGTTGGAAAGTGCAAGACTCAGGTGGAAGGGGCAGGCTCAAGGTAGAGGGGAAAACGCTGTTAAGGCTAACACATCCATCAGAGCCTTGGGATTTTCAGACTCAAAGCTCCATAGATGCAGTTCCAGCCCCATCAATTAGGGAAGGCAACTAAGGTATCTTGAAGGCAGCGGTGCAGTGTCATCGGTTCCTTAATGAATAGAATGGTCTGAGGCCTCTGAGAACAAGTGAGGGCACAGATGCCACTTGTAAAGCATCACCAGTTCACTTTACCTTTTCTATAACATTTTAAACACCAAAAACGCACTCATGTTCCACATTAAGTATTCTAAAATTGTCTGAGTTTGCTAAAAATGACAACTTGGCATAATGGCATGTTTAGCTTTCTACTATGAGGGATTCTGCCTCCCCAACCCCCAATAATCAGAAGACAATATGAACTGTTTTTTAAGTTTCCAATATTCTCAGCAATAACCAAAAACGCTTAGGGCCTATGAATGTACCAGCAGGCCCTCAGTGGCAAAGCAAACCTGGGAAGAAAAACGATACTCTACTTTCCCACTCAAGGAAAACTAGATGACAGCCACTAGAGCTGGGAGGGTTCCTCCCTTAGGAGAGGCATGGTGGGGAAGAAATGGTCTGTGGATGCTGAGATAAAAAACAGACTTGAGATTGGACAACATGGAGAGAATAAGTCAGGATCAACAGACTACCCAGCATCATTCTCAGGGAAAATGGAAGGTTATTGGAATCTCAAGCCAGCGATTAGATTCCGTGTTACTCTTTCAATATGGATCTCAGGTTCCCAAATTGATAAATTTCCGATCATCATATGGTGATAGCTCTTTGTAATGCTGCCTGCACAACATCCATGGATAATTCTGCAGGTTGAAGGACACTTATGTGTTGAGGTACTCTTGAACTCACTCAAACTTCCCACTGTGGACATACACCTGCTTACTAAATGGCCTAGCACAATCTAAGACCCCAGGAACACAAAGACAGCAAGATTGCTACAGAGGTTCAGAGGTGATTGGGGTGGGGGTGAAGGACTAGAATTGATACCTAAGTGAAAAGTCGATCCACATTTGATATCTACTGGATATTAGTACAGGAACCCTTCTTGGCCTTTACCTGAGAAGAAGGAGTGTAACTGGAAGCAACTTAGAGGTTTCATATTCTTTTCAGGAAAGGGCTTCATTTCTGGAGTCAGGAGGTTCTGATAAAAAGAGGATGCTCCTCAGTGTGTAGATCTTGTATGTTGTATATACAAATTCACGTCTGATTTTCTTGTAACCAGTTACCTATCCAGGATTGGGGGACTAGACATTCATGTAAATGAGAGATGTGACTGTCCTTGGAGAGTTGTTCGTCAATAATGCAGTAGAATGCAGATTGTTCATAGGGTGTCAGATCCTCAGTCAGTGCAGCGATTGGTCACCAGAATGCAGGTGTCAAAGAAAAAATATACAGGAATGCATTTCCCCCAGTTTCCCTGGATGAGTGCCAGACATAGAGTTGTGTGTATATACATAGTGTGAGATACCAGAAATATCCAACATAGAATCCTTTCCACACCAAAAATCACCCACGTGAGGAAGGTGGGAATTCCTGTGACCAAACAGGTACCAAAACAGCGCTTGACCAAATAGTTCATTATTTTTGTTTTCTTCAGCTCAGAACTCAGCTGGTGAAGTTAGAAATAAAAATACCAAAAGACGTGAGGATACCACCAAGCCCTCCATGGACATCCACGACAGAAACGTTTCCCTTCCTGTCTCACTGAAGGAGAATAACAGGCTTTCTTCATTCATATGAACTTGTGGGGATATATGCCATTTAAACATGGCTGCACTATTGACAACTGCAGCCCCCACAGGCCTCTATGCTGCACAGCATGTTGAGACTTGTCACTATTTGTTTTCCCAAACCTATTGTCCCTTTACTGATTGGCTTGTTTACCTGAATTCCTTCTCCCTTGCCCACACCCAAAGCCCATTGTTTTGTTAATTGCTTTATTGCTTGCTGTATAGACTATAAAATAAACTCCTGGGACTGAAGCGGGGTTGACTCCTCAGAGTAACCCTCCTGGCCCCACTTCTCTGTAAGAGTTGTGGCATGGTTACTGTCTCCGCCGCTTGCTGCGACAGATGGTGCCCTGTGTGAGGAGCTGCGACATGAACTACCATAGCCTGTCACATCACTGCAAAAGCTGAGGCTGACCATGGCAAATGAAACACTAACCTACACCATTATTGGGAAAGCCCACAGAGTACTCCTTATACTTCCTGTATTCCCTGTGAATAATATTTAAAAAAAACAAAAAACAAAAAACCGATTTCCAGAGTTACTGCAGAAATAGGAAAGAGTATCAAATCAACTTTTAATTAGTATGTTCAGCTAACCAGGCTATTACGAATATAAAATTAGACTAATTAGCTATGAAGGCAGTAAGAACAAAGATGTTTTACAATACTGAAATATTTATTTTACAAGTAGATAAGAATTTTAAAAATCTTTGAATTCTTTAATCAAGCAATTCTATTTCTTAGCAAAGGCAGTACTTTTAAAAGTAAATTAATAGTGTTCTTAAAATCATTTATTTAGTCACAGAGAAAGAGAGTCTTTAAAAATATTAATAGACGCCATTCTGGATCACTCTTATGTGCTAGGAAGTAGAGGAATTTATTTAAAACATTCTATTGTTTAATTTTCACAATACCCATCAAGTTAGTTTCATTATGATTTTTTTACAAATGAGAAAGTGAATTCCACAGGATTTAGTTTACTCGATAAAGACCAGTATGTGGCAACAGCAGAATTATAATAAAATTCTAACTGTGATTTCATATATATATAAACCCAAACCAAACCGAACCCACTGCCGTCTCAAGAAGATTGTGACTCAGCAACTCTATAGGACAGAGTAGAACTGCTCCATAGGACTTCCAAGGAGCAGCTGGTGGATTCGAACTGCTGACCTTTTGGTTAGCAACTGAGCTCTTAACCACTGCCCCCCATAAGGGCTCCATGTATGTATATATAGCTATATATATATATACACACATACACACACACACACACACACACACACACACACACACACACACACACATCCCTATTCCTCACTTACCCACTATCTTGTTATCCGACACTTTGCATTTACAATAGTAAAAAACCTACTTACATCACTTTAAATCCAGGTAAGGGACCCATGTTTTGAGTGAGAGTGCCTCCTTCCTGAGCCCAAGTCCTTGATCCCTTCCATCCCACCCCTCTCCCCAGTCTTGGACGCAAATGAACTTAAAAGAGGGTGGAAAAAAAAAAGGCCAGAAGCCAGAGCCTCAAGCCATTCACCCGCAGGAGTGCTCTGGCCCTTGCTAGATCCCAGCTGGGCGCACTGTCTGCTTCAGGCCTGGAGTCTGCAAAAAGATGGCAAATGGGTGCAGACAGTGCACGCGGTGGTTTGCACACTTGGGGCACTGGGACCAGCTGTCAGTCTTGGATAGGTGGGCGTTTCAGTAGACAGCAAGAACTCCATGTGGGTTGGGGTAGGGCGGGTCCCCTCCCGGCTGCAAATCCAGACCCAATCAGCTCCGCCACGGTTTGAAAGGACACATGTCTGCCTAGAGACAAGACAGCTGAGGATGGCGGCTGCAAAGAAGGGAGCAGCCCCATGGAGCCCCCTCCAAAACGATTCCTGGAGCCTGAGGAGCATTTGCTTGCTGAAGTTTCACATAATGCTGATTTTTGAATATCGACCTGGTCTTTGAACCTAACCATGTCCATGAGTGAGGAGTAGGTGTATAAAAAACCTGTTGCCATCGAGTCAATTCCCACTCATAGCAACCCTATAAGACAGAGTAGAATTGCCCCCGTAGGGTCTCCAAGGCAGTAACCTTTATGGAAGCAGACTGCGACATCTTTCTCCCAGAGAGTGGGGAGTGGCTGGTGGGTTCAAACCACTGACATACATATACATATAAGATGCAAAACAGAGCTGGAGCATTGAAAACAGTTTCCGGGACCACAAAGAAATGAGATTTCATGAGTCATCTATAGTCCTGTAGGCACATACCAGTTGCATGGGACATTGACATAGATTATATATTTCAGTAATAAGCAGAACAGATACTTATTATGAACTTGAGACAGACAGGTGTTTTGCATTTAATAATATTTGGATTTTCACAATGGTTTTAAGTATTAGGTACAGCTTTTATCACAAAGTGTTTTTTAAAAAGTAAGCATGGCCATCTAAGCATCTTACTGAAAGTTACACAGCTAGTACGTGGAGAGACAGAGTTTGAACTCATACAGTATGGACAAAAAACTTTCACTCTTAGTAAATATTTTTTGCTCTTCTCTCCTTAGCTTTTTGCTGAATATGGGCATCACGGGTAAACTGACATAGTCCTAAGGAGTCATTATATAGGAATGACTTTATACATAGTTTATAACATAGGAAAATAGTTGACAAGTTTTGCCTCATCTCAAGTCAGTGACAGAAGAAATCAGGGACTTAAAGAGTTGGCAGAGGTATTACCCCAATCCTGGTCTTACTTTAGGAAGGATTAATCATTTTTGCTTGTAAATATGAAAAGTGATGAATTAGGATTCTTCCCTAATCAAACAAGATATGAGGAAGAATAAGACACAAGGCAAACTGTACATCTTATTGATGAGTAAAGGGCATTTAAAAAGGGAATAAGGGAGACAGCAAGGAGATGGTCAGATTTGTGGCAAAGAGCTCAGGTGGAGATGAGCACAGGAAGGGGGCACTAACAGAAGAGGTGAGGATCTACGACAGTTCAGGAGCCTTGTGAGCACAGGGACATGGGAACTTCACATTTCATTGGATTGAAATAAGGACAAACAATCCCAGAAAAGTAACAGTCAGCAAATTTGTAGATGAGGAACCCATAGTCTGTGACATTGAAAAATGAGACAGTGCCAGACTCATAGTCTAGGAAAATCCCAACACGACGGACAGGTACAGTTAGACAAAGGATCCGACTCTGGGGTTGAAGGGAAGGGTTCTCAAAAGCAATATACCTGGATTGATTCTGTAACCCTATAACCCAGTAGCCAAATCGAGGTTGATATCTGGAGTCATTATTTTGAAGATCTGTATGTTGTTTAACACTTAACTTCATATTGAATTCAGGGCATTTGTCAGAGCATACCCCCAGGACCCAGGAAGTTTTCCCAGTTATATCTACCTCCCAGTAATGTTTCCCTGATTCAACATACAGGCAGCCCATGATACCATCATCACCATTATTGCCACTCCAATATGAATTTCTTGACTTTGATTGGGCACAATTCTTGCTTGTCTTCCATCTTCGGAAATGACAACATTCAAATTACGGTTGATTGGATTCAGTGTCATGTTTACTGTAAGGCAATTACAGGGTAGAGGGATACGAGGTAGAGTTATCTGTGACATTAAGAGAAGGATCATGAAAAGAACTTGAGAGGGTACTGGGAAGAACTTTGCTCAGGAGTCACAGGGAGAGTTAAAACACTGGAAACTTAAATATGTAGGTGTGTGTTGGAAGGGGACACACGGGGCTCAAAGAGTGAGACCTACTAGAGAACACAAAATTGTGAAAGGTGATGAGAACAGTATGGCTTGAGGATACTGTGATTTCTCCTTACCCCAGTAGCGCTGGACATCTGTTGGTTCTGAAATGATAAAAGATTCCATGATATTGAATATAAGCAAGAGAGTCAGCACTGACATCTGTTTCCTCTCCTGATTAGGGGAAGAAGAGGAAACTATGGAGAAAAATGAACAGGTGAATGAGAGGAATAGATACCTGACCATTCTCCCTTAAACATGACATCAGCATCACATAGTCATCCAACACCTTCATCTCTACTGTCTCACCTATTTAGCCCCTGCACTCACAAAAATCCCATAGCCACACAATCCTCGGGTTCTTACCTCTCATCACATGCAGAATCATATTCATATCTGGAACTTGGAATATTTTCCTTGGTTTCTTGGGCAATGTTTTTGGCTTCTCCAGGATCATATTCTTACTCTAGAGATGATAAAAATTGACTTCACACCTCTGACCTTATTTCCCTCCCACATCACTGATTTTTTTCCTTTTAACCACACTGATGTAACATGGACCATAAACCCCTGAGAGCCTGAGAGGGGAGAAGGGAGAATCCTGACATTGAAGCTAGAGGATTGTGTACTCATATACACCTCCCTGGAGCCCTGGTGGCACAGTGATTAGAGCTTGACTGCTAACCAAAAGGTCGACAATTCGAATCCACCAGCCACTCCTTGGAAACTCTATGGGACAGTTCTACTCTGTCCTCTATGGTTGCTATGAGTCAGAATCAACTCGATGGCAATAGGTTTTTGGTTTTTATACACCTCCTTGCTTTCCCTGTAGGTGACCTGGGGAAGGTCTTGACCTTTCAGAAACAGTTTCTTCTCTGTAAAAGGAATAATTAACCCTTCACTCTCTACCTCCTAGAAATCATATGCAATAATATGAAATAATGAATTTTTTAAAAAATTGGTAGCTTAAAAAAATTAATGAGAGTAAAATCACTGCCATGGATGTAGGTACCTAGGCAGAAAGTGAGGTTGTAGACCTGGCTGCTGGGGCTTAAAAGATATTAAGTATGGGAATTCTGTGTGGAGAGACCCAAGGGTGTTCAACGACAGTGTTCCCAAAGGAGGCTTTCAGAACAACATCTAAGGTTTCAGGTTCTCTGTGACAAAAATTACTAACATTGTCCAATAAGAAGTTACGAATACCAAAGTAACAGTGGTCTGAATTTCATGTGTTTCTAAAGAGCTTGATGCCATCAGGTAAGGGTACAATTTTAGCCATAAGGACATCACATTTTCATACAAGCTTTTAATGTGCAGGACCTAATTATCAAATGTGTGCATCAGAGCCAAAATATTACTCCCAGAAACTCAAGTCCACTTTGGAAATAGGAAGAACCACACAGAAAGACTTGGTTTATTTCCAGGGGAGAAACAAAAGATTTGTTCTCATAAAATATTCTGGGTACTTGACAGATGAAGAAGACAGGACCCTCCTGCAATAAGGTAAATACCTATGAAACACAACAAGCAGAGTTGGATGCAGTCACATATGTGAACAAAATTCACGCATTCACAGGATTCTGAATCCTAATACTCCTACTGGCCCTAACTCTGTGACCTCCCACCACCCCCACCAGTACTACCATAGAATTTGGTCTTTTCTCAATAGTTACGGAATACTCAAAGCCTGATCTGTGATCAGAATTTTAAGATAAAAGTACATATAATACTCCTTTCCTGGGAGACTTTCACATTGATTGACCATCAGACAACTCTCATTACTACAAACCTCTTTTCACAGCACAAAAGGACCATCCCTGGATGCTTGCACATACCATTTAATGACGTCATTCACATCCTAGTGAGAAGGGAGAAAACATGAATCAAAGAGTGATAGGTCCTTCCCACTTCCAAAGCTCATCACATCCCTACCACCACTAGATGTGGTAGGAATAAATAGTCCCAAAGTGAGGCACAAAAGCAAATACAAGATCCAGGCTGACCATCCCTGAGGTTTCATGTGATGTTGTCAGGTTCACTAAAAGGTTGGAACAGCTTTGACACTTGTGGAAGTATAGCAAGAGACTTCCAGTAACTGGAGAAGGGATTTATTTATGAGGAAAAGAAGAGGCCCATGATATTTTTCCCAAATGCATTTGGTTCTCCATGAAATGATCTGAATTATTCATGGATCTTTAATTTATTCAAAAGATACGTGAAGTGATATACTATTATTAAGCCAGGCTTTGCATAATAAATGGTGAATAATTAGTAGTAACAGTCCTCAAGAAGTTTACATGTTTTTGCTGAGGATACAAGAAAGAAGTACATTAATGTAGGTGTTTCTCAAACTGATTTCTTCTTATTATATACACTAACTATAATTCAACACACGTGCATGTACTGTTGACTTATGATTCTATTTTTCCCAGATTGTGTCTAAAATGAAGACTAAAATGTATTCAGCAGTGAAGAAACCACAGGTATCAGCAACTCAAGATTTCTAATAGTTAAATTACTATTCACCAGACCTACAATGTCTCCCTCTTTTACCCCATTGTCCGTAATTTTACCAATATCCACTCAGTCAGTGTCCTAAAAAACTACAACATTTTGCCCTAAACTCCAGACTCTACCAAGCCAGGTTAATTCATGTTCCTCATTTCTTTTATCCATATTCTCTTCTTTATTGTCACAGGTACTATTTCGTTTGAACAGATATTTACAAAAATATTTGGTCTCCTTTACTCCAGCTTACCATTCCATGTCACCAAGACTAGGCCAATGGTTGGGTCTAGACATACACATACAAACAAAATAGTTCTTCTTTCTGTATTAGGGTTTTTTATTGTATATGACATGAATTCAGTAAAAACTGCTTCAAAGGGGAAAAAGGATTTGCGGACACCTGTAACTTTAATCAGAGCTGAATTCTGAAGTTCAAACTTTGTCATAAGGGTCTGGTCTATGTCCTTCTCCAAATTTCATTTATTCCTCTATGTTGACGTTATTCTCAGACAGTACATGAAGGAAGCATGAATCTCCCAATATAAATCCCAGCAGAAAAGAGTACTTCTTTTCCAACTTCCAATAAAATTCTGATGTTATATGTGTAATAAAATGCAACATCAAACTGAAATGAATCAGGTACTTAAAACAATCACAGCGTTGCTGATGAGAACACCTGATGAGCATAGACTAATTTAACCAGAACTGAGTGACACACCTATCCTTGATGCTACTGATTTTCTTAGCCCAAAATCAACCAAATGGACTGGAGTGAGACGTGCGTGGTTCTTCAAAAGGTATTCCATGGGTAGAGACATCAGCTAGCTAGCGGTATAAGCAGCTCAATGCTACTATTCCCCCTACAGAAACACCAAAAACAAGCAAAAAGCTGGACATGATGTACCTCAATAGGAATTGAGGCAAATATGCCTTCAGTGTGAAGTTTTTTGTTTATCCGCCTAGCAGCTAGGCTGTGTTTAATGTTTACAATAACTACAAGTTAGAGGCTTAAATTTCCTCTAGTGTTCTTGTTTTTGTCTCTCCTTTTTTTTTTTTTTTCCTTCCTTGAAATTCTTTCTTAAATAGTCTGTTTCTTGCAGCTGTCTCAGTTGTAATTCACTGTTATTATACTAGAGCCCTGTTGACACAATGGTTAGGTATTGGGGAGAACTGTTCCATATTCTTATACTTAAATCTCAGCTTTGTTTTGTTTTCAGTGAGCCTGAGTGCCTGTGCTATAACATTCAGAATAGTTTCTTAGTCTTTTTTTGTTTTTCCTCCCCTTGTATGAGACAGAAAGGCTAAAAAGGTGGCTAGAGTTATACAATTACCTCCCCCCTATATCAGATAAAGCTCTGGAAAAGTAGTTTTCCTTGAAGGCAGTCCCAAGAATGAAATGCTCTGGGTACATTTCAAAGTGGTTTATTCCCCCCACCCTGGCATATTCCAGCTTTCAACAACAACAACAAAATGACAAGGCATGCTAAAAGGTAAAGAATAGCACACATACATAGCCTGAAGAAACAAAGCAAACACCAGAATTAGATATGAAAGAAATTTTAGAATTATCAGACCCCTAATTTAAAATATAGGAGCCTGGTGGTGCAGTGGTTAAAGCACTCAACTGCCAACTGACAGGTCAGTGGTTCATACTCACCAGCTGCTTCATGGGAGAAAGATGTGGCAGTTAGCGTCCATAAAGATTACAGCCTTGGAAACCCTAGGGGGCAGTTCTACTCGGTCCCATGAGTTGGAATTGACTTGACGGCAACTAGTTTGGTTTTGGTTTATGCTTAATATTGTTATACACAGAGTCACTATAAATAGGAGCCAATTTGACAGCACCAGATGACAACATGCTTAATATACTAAGCCTTCTAATGGAAAAAATAGAAAACATAGAAGGGAAAGAGGTACTGTAAGCAGAGAGATGAAAACTCTAATTAGAATCAAAAAGAAATATTAGAAATAAAAAACACTATAACAGAAATAAATGAAGAAAGCCTTTAATAGGCTCAATCGTAGACTGGACAGGACTGAGGAAATAATCAAGTCTGATGATACGTTACTAGAAACTTCCAACATTTCTAAAACTGAAATGCGAAGACAAAACAAAACGAAAATGGAACACAATGTCTAAGAACTGTGAGGCAAAAACAAAAGGTATAACACACGTATAATGGCTATACAAAAGAAAGGAGAAAAGGAGCAAAAGAAATATTTGAAGTAATAATGGCTGAGAATTTTCCAGAATTAAAGACAGACACCAAACCACAGATTCTGGAAGCTCAGTGAACACCAAGCAAAACAAATCTACACCCAGGCATACCATATTCAAACTACAGAAAAAAACCAAAGACAAAGAGGAAATCTTGAAAGAAGCCAAGGGGAAATGGGAAACACCTTACTTATAGAAGAACAGGGACATAAACTACGTTGGACTTTTATTCAGAAACTATTCAAGCAAGAAGACAGTGGAGTGAAATATTTAAAGTATTGAAAGAAAAAAAATCACCAACCTTAAATTCTGTACCCAGTAAAACTGTCTTTCAAAAATCAAGGAGAAATAAAGATTTTTTCAGACAAACAAAAGCTGAGAGGATTTGTTACCAACAGACCTGCATTGCTAGAGATGTTAAAATAAGTTTTTCAGATAGAAGGAAATGATATACGTCAGCTACTCAGTATCTACATAAAGATAGGAAGAGAGTCAGAGAAGGAGTAAAGGAATGTAAAACAAAATCTTTCGTTAGCTAAGAACAGTGGGCGTATCTGGTGTTTTGGCTTGAGGCTGCTCCCATCACCACTTTGGCAACTGAGATGATACATGGATTCTCTCAGAATGGGGCAGGCAATGAGTTTGGACCACTCCTCTGTCACAGTTCAAGGGGGCTCACTTGATTTGGAGCACCGGGCAATACTCACACAGTGGCATTGCTAGTAGAGGTGGCATTCTCAGAGGCAGGTGATTGGGATAGGCCAGTAACTCTAGTCGCCTAAGGTTACAGTCATGATTGGGAAAACTACATTCTTGTCTCAAGTTGCATGTATCCACAGTGGAGAATAGAGAAGGGTCAAGCCAACCACAAAATCCTGGCCAGTGTGAATGGTGCAGACATATTCATGCTGCTGTTAGGTGCCATCAAGTGAGTTCCAACTCACAGCGACCCTATGTACAACAGAACAAAACATTGCCCAGTCCTGTACCATCCTCACAATCGTTGTTATGCTTGAGGCCATTGTTGCAGCCACTGTGTCAATCCATCTCACTGAGGGTCTTCCTCTTTTTCGCTGACCCTTTACTTTACCAAGCATGATGTCCTTCTCCAGGGACTGATCCCTCCTGACCACATGTCCCAAGTATGTGGGACGTAGTCTCGCCATCCTTGCTTCTAAAGAGCATTCTGGTCCTACTTCTTCATAGACAGATTTGTTCGTTCTTTTGGCAGTCCATGATATATTCAATATTCTTCTCCAATACCACAATTCAAAGGCATCAATTTTTCTTTGGTCTTCCTTATTCATCGTCCAGCTTTCACAGGAATATGAAGTGACTGAAAACACCATGGCTTGGGTAAGGTACACCTTAGTCTTCAAGGTGACGTCTTGCTTTTCAACACCTGAAAGAGGCCTTTTGCATCAGATGTGCCCAGTGCAATGAATGTGTCATTTGATTTCTTGACTGCTGCTTCCATGGGTGTTGATTGTGGATCCAAGTAAAACGAAATCCTTGACAACTTCAATATGTTCTCCGTTTATCATGATGTTGCTTAATGGTCCAGGATATCTGTTTTCTTTATGTTGAGGTGTAATCCACATGCGAGATGGGAAATTACCCAACAGAGACTAAAAAACGCAGCAGACTATAAAATAGCCTGAACTTTGAACGTGCTCCCCTAACAAAACACAGATCATTCAGACGAGAACAGAAACTTTATTGCCTCAAGTAGTTAAGCCTAACCTCTATTCATGCTTAGTGGTCAGACAAGCACTGGCACACAGGGTGACCCTAGGATGCCATGCTTAAAATTTACACCCACTTTTTTTTTTCTTCTCTGAAACTGAGACATCAGCAGCCACGCACCAAAGGAAGGTGGTTTTATAAGTTTGTCCCAGGCAAGTAATTAAAGAAAGAAACAAAAACAGCCTTCAAGGAGGGGTTCAGAATCCAGCAATGCAATGATATATTATTAAAATGTCTATTTTTCAATAAAAATTTATGAGATATACAAAGAAACAATAAAGTATGACCCATACTCATGGGGAAAAATACAATCCAATATAAAAAGCCTCTGAGTGACTCCAGATGTGGGAGTTAGGTGACACACACTTCAAAGCAGCTACTGTAAAAAGATTTAAAATCTAAAGGAGTCAATGCTTGAAGAATTAAAGACAAAAATGAATCAACAAATAGATTCTTGAGAAGGACATAAAGTGATATTTAAGGATACAAATTCTGTAATTTGTAAATCAAATAACAAAAATGAAGTATTTACTAGAGAAGCTTGACAACAGATTATGGCAGAAGAAAATCACTGAACCTAAGGTACACCAATAAACATTTTCTAACCTAAAGAACCAAAGGAAAACAACAACAACAAAAAAATTGCCGTCAAGTGGATTCCGACTCATAGCGACCCTACATGGCAGAGGAGAACTGCCCCACAGGATTTCCAAGGAGCAGCTGGTGGATTCGAACTGCTGACCTTTTGGTTAGCAGTCTGAGAATCTAAAGGACAGAGAAGAAAAAAATATTGAAAAAAAACGAACAAAGCCTCAAAGACCTGTGGTATAACAGTAAGTGTACCAACATTCATATAAATGGAGTCCCAAAAGGAGAGAAGAGGAAAGAAAAAAAGAAGTAATGGGCTAAATCTTTCCAAATTCTATAAAAAAAAATTAATATACTCATCTAAGAGACTCAATGACCCCAAACTAGATGTGTACAATGAAACCCACATCTATACACATCATAGAAAACTGTTGAAAACAATTACATAGGGAAATCACTTAAAACAGAAAGGGATAAAAAAAGTCATACACAGGACACCAACAATATGATTGATTACTAACTCATCATCTGAAAACAATGGAGGCTAGAAGACACTAGATTAGGAGATTAAAAGTGCTGAACGGAAAATGAAACAAAACCAAAAAACTGACAACAGAGAATTTCATATGAAGCAAAATTTCCTTCAAAAATGAAGGAGAATAAACACTTAACCTGATAAAGACTGAGAGAGTTTACTGTTGGCAGAGCAGCATTACAGAAGATAGTAAAGAAAGTCCTTCATTCAGAAAGAAGATTCAAATCCATAGGGAGAAATGAAGATTAGGAGAAATGGTATACAATGTAGATTTATATAAAAGATGATAGCAATGAGTTTCTGTTTATGGGGATGGAAAATATGTCAATGGATGTTGGTGATGGCTACATTTGAATTGTACGATGAATTGTACATGAAAAATGCTGAATTGGTAAATGCTGTGTTATCTATATTTTTACAACAATAAAGGAAGATTATAAATATTTTTCTCATTTCTTTTGTTAGCCACTTTAAAAGAGCTAAGATTATTAAAGCAATAATTAAAAATACAATTGATATGTTAATTGTATATATTCATGTAATATATGGAGCCCTGCTGGCACAGTGGTTAAGAGCTCGGCTGTTAACCAAAAGGTCAGCAGTTCGAAATCACCAGCCCTTCCTTGGAAACCCTATAGGGCAGTTCTACTCTGTCTTATAGCACTGTTATGAGTCAGAAAGACTCGAGAGCAACAGGTTTATGTAATATAGATATGATAACATCACAAAGAAGAGGGAGGAAATGAAACAATACTGGAGCCAAATTTCTATATTTTATTGGAATTAATATTAGTGATCTGAACTATACTGTGATAGGATAAGATGCATACTGTAATTACTAGAGCAATCACTAGGAGAACAACTGAAAGAAATAGAGTTTAAAAATCAGAGAAATTAAAATAGTCCCATAAAAAATTTTATTTAATACCAAGGAAAAGAGAAAGGGAAGAAACTTCCAGGAAGATGGCAGTAGGAGCAGGAGTAAGTTCCCAATCCTCCCACAAGAACATCAAGAAATATAAACTTTGTGCCTGAATCAGCAGAACCCTATAAAGGTGACCAGAGGACTGCTTCAAAAACATCCAGAGAGGTGTAAGCCAAAGATGAGAACAAAAAGGTAGGAGAAGCATTTCGTACGTGGTCCTTACACCTCCCCTTCCCAGTGCCACAGACCCACAGCTCCAGCATCCCCTCTCCAAGTGCCTTCTTTGCAGAAATGGAAAAGCCAATCCTAAGATACACACAAAACAGCAAAGGACCCCAAATAGCCAAAGCAACCTTGGTAAAAAAATAAAAAAGAGTAGAAGGACTCATACCTCTCAATCTGAAAACATAAAGCTACAGTAATCAAAAGTCTAATACTGGTATCATGATAGATACATACACAAATGGATAGAATTCTGAGTCCAGATATAACCACACACAATTATGGTCAACTGATCTTAGATAAGGGAGCTAAATCCATCCAATGGTAAAAAAATAGCCTGCTTAATAAATAGTGCTGGGACAATAGATTTCCACATGCAAAAGAATAAACCTAGATGTATACCTCACGCCACATATGATAACTGACTCAAAATGGATCAAAATGTAAGAACTAAAACCATAAAACTCTTAGAAGAAAACATAGGGACCTAGTCTTCAACAATGGATCCTCAGGTATGACACTGAAAGCACAAGCAACAAAAGACAAAATAGATAAATGGGATCTCTTCAAAATTAAAAACTTTTGTATATCAAAGGATTTTATCAACAAAATGAAGAGAAAACCTACAGACTGAGATAAAATTTTTGGGAACTATATATCGGATAAGGGTTTAATATCTACTATATATAAACTCCTACAACTTAACAACAAAAAGACAAACAACCCAATCAAAATATAGGCAAAGGATTTGAAGACATTTCACCAAAGAGGATATTCAAATGACTATCAAGAACATGAGAAGACGCTCAACTTCATTAGCCATTAAAAAAAACTTGCTGCTGAGTCGATTCTGACTCATAGCGTCACTATAGGACAGAGTAGAACTGCCCCATGGGGTTTCCAAGGAGCAGCTGGTGGATTCAAACTGCCGACCCTCTGGTTAGCAGTGTGTAGCTCCTAACCACTGGTCCACCCATTAAAAAAAAAAAAAAAAAAAAAAAAACCCTGTTGCTGTCAAGCCAATTCTAATTCATAGTGACCCTATAGGGTACAGCAGAAGTGCCCCATAGGGTTTCCAAGGAGCAGCTAGTGGATTCAAACTGCCGACCTTTTGGTTAGCAACCACACTCTTAACCACTGCACCACCAGGGCTCTTACTACACTACTATGGCTCCACCAGAGTTCCTTAATCTGAAAAGAAGGTCTCCAATCAGTAATCGAAGCTTCCACTTTAAGGAACTACAGACAGAACAGCAAATAAAACCCAAAGGAATAAAGGAAACAATAAAGCTTACAGCAGAAATAATGATATACTGTGGTGCAATGCATCGTTTTTATGTGGCCCTTCTTGCCATGGTCTTGTAACTCCCACCAAATGACTGGGTGGGAGTATGCACATAAGGTACTTGTGGCCCACCAAGGTGACTGGACAGCTTACTAATAATGTAAATACGGTACATGGCACCCTTGTTGGGGGTGGGACCACCCAAATAAGGTGTATGGAACCCCAGTGAGAGGATTGATTAGTTTTACCATTTTCTAGGCTTAAAAGGGAGCTCTGGTGGTGTAGTGGTTAAGAGCTTGACTGCTAACCAAAAGGCTGGCAGTTCGAATCCACTGGCCATTCCATGGAAACCCTATGGGGTAGTTCTACTCATCCTATAGGGTGACTACGAGTCAGAATCGACTCGACAGCAATGGGTTTGGTTTTTTCTTGGTTTAGGCTTAAAAGAGAGCCAATCCCAGAGTAGAGAGGGGATCTCACTACCACCAAGAAAAAACAGCCAGTAGTGGAGCGTGTCCTTTGGACCCAGGATCCCTACACTGAGAACCTTCTAGATCCAGGAGACAGAGAGAGCTATAACACTGGAGACAGTGTAAGACGGTGAGAAGCAGCGGCAGAGAAACAGAGGCAGCAGAACCAAACACTGGCAGGAGACAGCATGGTGTGCTTCCCAGCCCATTGAGAAAAAAGATGTGTGCCCTCAGGCTGAGGCTTACTAGCTGAGTAGGATGCCTCTTGGCATTTTTTGGCAGAGCTAAAGAGCTTTCTAAACTTACCCAAGCAAGGTAGAGGCTAGGCTAGGGGCTGAGGGGCCAAGGCGCCGAGAAGTCAAGGGCCACAGAGAAGTATGCCTGCAGGCATGGCTGAGAGGAAACTGTCCTGACCAAAGAACTGTACCCTGAGTCATGCCTGATCCTGAACTGTAACCTGTTACTTCCCTACTAAATCCCATAACTGTGAGTACTGTCTGTTAGATTCTGTGTGGCCACTGCAACAAATTACCAAACCCAGCAGAGAAGCAGAGAGTACCATGAGAGGGACTGAGGGCTGGTGTCAGAATTTGGTAAAAGTTGGAGGATGGAGGCATATCTGACCTCTGCCTCATAGGAAACAGCCTTGGGCTGTTGATCTTGATGCTCCCTCTCCCTTGTGAAGTTAGAGGAAGTAAGACGTGCCAGCCATGTCATTTTTACATATACAAAGGTTAGAAAATAGATAAAATGAATTAAACAAAAAAGTTCTTTGAGAAGATCAACAAAATTGACCAAGAAACTGACCAAGAAAAAAAAAAATGGAGAAAATAAATGGCTAAAATCAGTAATGGAAGAGAGGACATTACTAAGGGAATTATAGAAATTAAAAGGAACATAAGGAAATACTGTGCCCAATATTATGCCAACAAATGAGACAACTTAGACGAAATGGAAAACTCTTACAAAGACACACATTACCAAAAGCTGATATAAAAAGCAATAGAGAAAAAAAAAAAAATTGAAATAAACCTTTTACAAGTAAACAAATTACAAATTTTAAATCTTTCCAAAAAGAAAAGCTTGGGCTAGGATGGATTCACCGATGCATTCTGTTGAATATTTGAAGAAGAAATAATACTAATCCTTCACAAATTTTATTTCAGAAAATAGAGGAGGGGATAGATCTCAACTCATCCTACGTGGACAAAAGGGGAAAAAATACCTTTAGAACCCAAAGAGTATTAGTTTGCCTGTGATTAAACTGAGTGAACAGGTACCTGACAAATGTTCACCATTAGCTCACAGATAACAGGGGTGTAGACAATATCACTGGATACAATGGATCTTTTCTCTAATTTCTCCAAATTTTTTCATTACACCTCATAAATTAATAACAATGAGATTTCCCTTTGGTATTCACGCAATTACTCCTATAGCTTCTGGAATACATGCTGGGAATTGGTAGTACAGGACCAAATGAACTTTAACATCACCATGAGAAAGAGTCCATGACACAAAAAAGAAGGAAATTTAGTCTTAATTTTCTCAAATATCAAATGCAGAGGTTCCTTCCCAAGTCTTACCTGCAGCATCTCCATTGTTGTCCCTTGCAACCGACGCTACAGATCTGACATGAGTTATTTCACATCACCACTCCACTGGGCCAGCTCATTATCAGCCTGTGACAGGTTCTGCTTAACATTCTCCTCCTCTTTCTTCAGCTCTTGCAGCTGCTTCTGCTACTCATTGTCCAGGATACCTCGCAGCTGACTGAAGTTTGCCTGGACACTCTGTCTCTCAGTCTGTATCTGAGTCTTCAGGGATGAGAAAGGGGAAGGAGGGGAGTAGTCAGTCTATTAACAGAGGCTTATTTTGCAATTGGCTGGAACCCAGGAAGGGAACTATTTTCTTTGGGGAATTCTCAAAGGGATGGAATATGGAATCAGGGGAGCAATCTTGGGGAAGATTTTCTCCCCCTCCCCACTATTTTCCCTCCCTCACATCCCAAAATAATGGCCACAAGTCAGCCTTATCAAAGGCTGTCCTGAGCCAAAATGAAATACCTGGGTGAGACTTAGCTTTCACACAGCTGTCCAGGACACTCACATCTTCTTGCATTACTCACCACTTCCCCACAACCCCACCACCAGCTCAGTGTTTAACACTGAGGTCAAAACCCTGGGCCATGCCGAATGTCTTCCATCAGGAGTCACAACATCAAATACTATGACAGGAATGGGACAAAGGATTCACCATCCTTCCTCACCAGAAGGTACCTCTATATCTTTGGCTGTAAATATTTGTGTTCATTTCTAACAGATACACTCTCCACCCCTTAACCTTCCATCAGAGAAGGGATGAAGGAGAGCACTAACCAAGTGTTTAATGAAGTCGTCAAGTATCAGTGAACAAACAGGTCAAAGCCTTCTTGTGACTAGGACCCTGCCAAGGAACCTGTCAGAACTCCCTCAGGAAGAGACTCTTCCTACCTTCCAGGAAGCCCTCTCTTCTCTGAGGTCAGCTTCCCACTTCTCAGCTTTCTGCTGCTCCTGCCCAAGACTCTCAAAGGCTGTCTGAAGATTCTCCTGTGAAAATCGAATCACATAAGAGTCAACCTATGAGCTTTCTTAGCACCTGGATAGAAGTTAAATTGAGACATAAAGCAGGCTGATCTTAGAAGAGACAACAGTTTACAAAAGCTATGAGACTGGCATTAGTATCTATGACTTGGAAAAAAAATCTGAGAAGGTGAATGTGCTCTTTACATCTCAGATGACAGAAGTCATTCATATTTGCCTCATCAAGAGTAGCCTTATTCTATCTTGTCCTAGAAAAAGAACCTGAAAAGAAAAGTCCTTTCCTCTTGACCTACTAAGCTCCATAGATGCCCTCTAGCTTGGGCAATGAGAGTTTAATTTGGCCACCAAATCTCCACCCAACCAGCAGAAGGTACATTATCTACTCTTGGCCAAGAGTCTGTACTCAAGGTATATCCTTATTTAAAAGGGTGAAATACACAGGAACATCCTTCAGGCCTCAGAAGTGAGTGTAGGGTATGGAAATAAATAACAGACCTCAGGTCTATGGTGACAAAGTAATTAAAGTACAGTGGAAAGTGGTAATTCCCATGAGGTACTATTTTCGGCCTTGCTTCCCTCTACCCTGGTGTCTCACCTGGTACTCCTGGGCAACCTCCTCCACGAGGAACATGGGATGACCACAGCGCTCCTGAGCCTGCTCACAAAGCCAGCAAATGAGCTTCCCATCTAGTTTACAAAAGAGCATGAGTTTCTCTCTATGGCGGACACAGTGATTTTCCTTCTCTTCTTTTTCTAGACTCATGTTTCCCTCCTTAAGTCTCTCCACTATGCAGCCAGATGCAGATTAGACCGTAGGTTCCCAGGCTGGTATTTGATCCAGCAGACAGGACAGCTGCTCTCCTCTTCTTGGCTGTCCATGGACTCCTTGTTATTTGCAGTGATACAGGCTTGGCAGAAGCTGTGGCCACAATCTAGGCTTATGGGTTCCGTCAGGAGCTCTAGGCAGATAGGGCAGGTTGTCACCTCCTCTAGCTTCACTGGGATTTTTGAAGCCATTGCACTGCTCCCCTGGATTCTTCCTGTCTTGACTTCTGAGGCTCTTCTTGCTCAAAGACTCCTGGGTTGCTGGACAAATTGATAGAAATACTGCGGGGGGTGGGGGGAGGGGAAGGAAACTGTGCAGAAATCAAGGACAGGCCAAGAAGACTGAAACACTGAAGAACAAAAAAGAAGAGGGAGAGAAACAAGGAAAGTTCAATCTCAAACACTTGGCAAAAAAGGCTTTCAGTAATAATTTCAAACACCTTATTCCTACTTCATGTTACATAACAATTTCCATCCTTATCTATGCCAAGGATTATTTTCCTTTACACCCACAGGGCATAAGAACAACCTGAGGCCCTTTCTACCAAGATCCTTGTGTGGGCCATCATCTATCATGTCTTTATTTCCCATGTCAAAAACACATCCTCAGTGTTAAAAGAACCAAACCCACTAATGCCTCAGGGCTTTTACATTTACTCTTTGCTCAGTGTGAAATGATCCCCTGATATCCGTATGACTCACTGTTATACTTCTGTCAACTCTCCCCTTACATATCCTGTATTCAAAAGGGTCCACTCTGACTACCTTATTTACAGTATAACTAATTCTAACATTTGCTGTACGTTGCGATTTCTTTTATTATCACTATACAATAAAAATGATATGTGTGTATGTACATGGTAAGAGCAAACCCTTTCGTCGGATGTAGAA
The DNA here is from genome assembly GCA_030035585.1 of Dugong dugon. Taxonomy (NCBI): domain Eukaryota; kingdom Metazoa; phylum Chordata; class Mammalia; order Sirenia; family Dugongidae; genus Dugong; species Dugong dugon. The sequence goes on along the minus strand of CM057467.1, from coordinate 78,076,202 downwards.
ATAGAGGAAGTTACTTAAAAAGATTATCTTCAATACATGGAGGTGAGACACACCTATCATAGAGTCCTTCTTCAGAAGTCTGTCTGCTACCCTACGAGTTAAACATAGATGAACGGAGATAACTTAAAGAACCAGAACTCAATTAATACTCGTACAAATAAGAGTGTGGATTGGAGAAATCCAGACCAGTTAGGAGGTTCTGAGAAATCTTGTGTTTGTGGATGGTGTGATTTCATCTTGACCTGGAAATACAGCAAGGATGTTGATAGGTGTGTAGAGGTGTCTATGTATGTGGATGTAGGGAGGAAGGTCATATGTTCATAGGCTCACACATGAGACCTGGGAAATAGAAATACAGATAAGCTGGCGGTCAGTCTTGGGAGAGAAGTTTCAAAATATTAGGTAAGATCATCTAACAAATTATCACTGATGATGAACGATATGATAGGAACTGGACTAAAATCCAAAAATACGAAGATGTTACTAAACAGGTTTAAATCATTATGGACCTGGCAGTCACCTGGACAGTCATAGTAGATTAAATAACCAGCCATATACATACAAAAGCGCTTATGTGATAAACATGCTTAGAGAGAGGTACATGCTGTTGTGAAATCAAATAGTGGTCCAAATTAAGAGGCTATCAAAAATTCCAACAAGAAGACATAAACTGAAAGCTGAAGAATATCAAGGAACTATGGAATGAGAAAGAAGAAGAATGTTTTAGGTAGAAGAAATTACACAAATGAGTGCATTGTTCATGGAAAACTCAGCATCTTCTGTGAGTTTTAGAAGGCCAGCGTGGTTGGTATGTGGACAGCTGTTACGTCTTTGGTACCACATGAGGCAACATTGACCGGAAGACATGACACTACCAAATAATACATATTTTACATGCTCTTTCCTAAGAGCAAGGAGAAAGTATCAAAATTTTCCTATGAAACTAGAGTGAGGACATAATAGGAATGCACTCAGGTTGTGAAAGGCTAGTGGGATCCAGTGTGGAAGTGGAGATATCAGTTAGAATGAACGTACAGTTGCCCATGGGACAGATGATAGGGAGTCTTGCAGGGCAAGCTGATGGAAGAAATGGAGAGGAGATGAGAGTGAGAAATAAGGTGAGGTAAAAGTGCCAGGGTTGGGAGTTAGATTGGCTATGTGGAGATAAAGAGTTACCATCAGGCCTGAGCCACTTCTTCTTGTAAAGAGGACATTGGCTTTATTTTCTCTTAGTATTCCCTACAAACTCAATGAGTTAAGATATAGTGGAATGTCAGCTGCCTTGTTGGCCACATTACTGAGACTAAAAATGGCCTAATGTGAAGCGTGCACTGGGACTGGGAAAACCTTGAATGGACCTTAAATGTCAGTTGGTTAAGTAAGGCTTCAGCTTCTTCTACAAAGAGTTGTGGTTCTTGTAATCAAATAGTTCCTTGCAGGTCTCTGGAAGTCGTGCTCATGACTTTTATAAGAAAATCACTTCTGCCTGATAGAGACTGGAGAAACCCCAAGAGTATGGCCTCCGGACACCCTTTTAGCTCAATAATGAAGTCACTCCTGAGGTTCACCCTTCATCCAAAGATTAGACAGGCCCATGTGGTTAAGTTCCAGCTTCTACCCAAAAGGTCAGCAGTTCGAATCCATCAGGCCCTCCTTGGAAACTCTATGGGGCAGTTCTACTCTGTCCTATAGGGTTGCTATGAGTTGGAATCAACTCAACAGTAACGGGTTTGGTTTATAAAAAATGAGACTAAAGGGGCACACCAATCCAGGGGCAAGGACTAGAAGGCAGGAGGGGACAGGAAAGCTGGTAACAGGGAACTCAAGGTCGAGCAAAGAGTGTTGACATGTCGTAGGTTGTTAACCAATGTCATAAAACAATGTGTACTGTCTAATGAGAAGCTAGTTTATTCTGTAAACCTTCATCTAAAGTATAAAAAAAAAAAAAAAAAAGAAAGAAAGAAAATCACTCCTTTGGAGCATGCAGCTTACCTAAGCTGTGATAGCTTCACATGCATCCATCTGCTTTTGTTCTCTTACAAATGAGCTGTCATGAGGGGAATAAACTGCCTCCCACTGCACTGTGAGGACCCTCCCTTCAGGGAACTGTGCTGGCATGTTGTGTCTCCTGTCCTGTATCTCCTGACTAAGCTAAGTGGATCTGGCCAGTTTATGTCCCATTGGGTTGTGTGAGTGGGAGTGGCAATCCAAACTAAACTACTACTGGTGGTCAAGGAGGGGGTATCACAGTGATGTTGACTCTCATAACCGGGACACAATAGAGCCAAATAACTGTGAAGCAAAAAGAAAAGAAAGGGAAAATCTCACCAGATATTAATGTATTGATGGTTGCTCAGGTTTGAGGGTGATAGAAAGATAGGTGGTATGTGACAAGTGATTAGTCTTCCACTTGCTCTGAGAAGGTGGGGGAGCAGTGGTGAATACTGCATAGAGATTAAGTGTAGGCCTGGAAAAACAGCCCACTTCCCCCATCATGCATGAAATGAACTTGATGAGGAATAAGGATGAGAGTGCACAGGTGGTATAATCCATCCACGGTGGAGATACTGAAAATCAGTGTAAGGCCATATGCAGACAGCCCCTAGCGTCAGGGACTATGGGCCAGATCAGGCTCTGATGACTGGCAAGACCAGAGTATTACATTATACGATTATGTCTACCCTGGTTTTTGACCATTGTTGTTGTTGTTAGGTGCCGTCGAGTTGGGTCCGACTCACAGAGACCCTATGTACAACAGAACTAAACACTGCCTGGTCCTGTACCATCCTCACAATCATTGTTATGCTTGAGCTGAGTGTTGCAGCCACTGTGTTAATCCATCTTGTCGAGAGTCTTCCTATTTTTTGCTGACCCTCTACCTTATAAAGCACGATGTCCTTCTCCAGGGACTGGTCTCTCCTGATAACACATACAAGGTACATGAGATGGAGTCTCACCATCCTCTCTTTCAAGGAGCACTCTGGCTGTACTCCTTCCAAGACAGATTTACTCATTCTTCTGACAGTCCATGGTATATTCAAGATTCTCTGCCGACACCATAATTCAAAGGCGTCAATTCTTCGTTGGTCTTCCTTATTCGTTGCCCAGTTTTTGCATGCATATGAAGTGACTGAAAACACCATGGCTTGGGTCACACCATAGTCCTCTAAGTGACATCTTTGCTTTTTAACACTTTAAAGAGGACTTTTGCAACAGATTTTCCCAATGCAATACTTCACTTGATTTCTTAACTGCTGCTTCCATGAGTGTTGACTGTGCATCCAAGTCAAATGGAATCCTTGTCAACTTAAATACTTTCTAAGCTTATAAGGATGTTGCTTATTGGTCCAATTGTGAGGATTTTTGTTTTCTTTATGTTGAGGTGCAATGCATACTGAAGGCTTAGTCTTTGATCTTCATCAGTAAGTGCGTCAAGTCCTCTTCGCTTTCACCACACAAGATTGTGGCATCTGCATATTACAGGTTGTTAATGAGTCTTCCACCAATCCTGATGTCACATATTTCTTCATACAGTACAGCTTCTAGGATTATCTGCTCAGCATACAGACTGAATAAGTATGGTGAAAGGACACAACCTCGACACACACCTTTCCTGATTTTAACCCATGCAGTATCCCCTTGTTCTGCTCGAATGACTGCCTCTTAGCCTATGTACAGGTTCCACATGAGCATAATTAAGTGTTCTGGAATTCCCATTCTTCGCAATGTTATCCATAATTTGTCATGATCCACACAGTTGAATGCCTCTGAATAGTCAATAAAACACAGGTAAACATCTTTCTGGTATTCTCTGCTTTCAGCCAAGATCCATCTGACATCAGCAATGATATCCCTTGTTCTACATCCTCTTCTGAATACGGCTTGAATTTCTGGCAGTTCCCTGTAGATGTACTGCTGCAACCATTTTTAATTATCTTCAACAAAATTTTACTTACGTGTGATATTAAATGATATTGTTCAATAATTTCCACATTCTGTTTGATCACCTTTCTTTGGAATGGGCACAAATATGGATCGCTTCCAGTCAGTTGGCCAGGTAGCTGTCTTCTAAATTTCTTGGCATAGACGAGTGAGCACCTCCAGTGCTGCATCCGTTTGTTGAAACATCTCACTTGGTATTCTGTCAATTCCTGGAGTCTTGTTTTTTGCCAATGCCTTCAGTGCAGCTTGGACTTCTTCCTTCAGTACCATCAGTTCCTGATCATATGCTACCTCCTGAAATGGTTTTGACCATAGCTGTGATTAAACCACAGGGGCAGGGCCTCTAGTTATCTCTCATCCCACCGAATCCAATCAATGTTGAAAAGCACCAAGAACCTATGGCGTAAAGAGCCGAATAGCATGCATCCTTCCATGGGGCTGTGGATCTTATGTTTACAATGGGGCTAAAAGGAGCTGATGCCAAAGGAGCTTCAACTGTAATGGACACAGAAGGAAAAATGTCTAGAGAAGCCAGAGCCCTACAGAAGGGGAGTGGCCCCACTACTAGCAGTGACTAAGGGCCCTGTGGTAGCTGGAGAGGTAGATAAAGGAATCTGAGTGGCATCTGCCTAACAGAATTCCCAGGTCAGCTGGCTTCCATAAGTGTCAGGTGATTGCACAGATGATTACACATGAGTCTTCCTCTCTCATCTGGACTCATAAGAATGCAAACTCAAAATGTCAAAGAGGTGAAAAATAAAGACAAGCCACAAAGACACTAAAATAGAAAACATATGGATATAGACAGAACTTTATTCTTTTGTGACAGGGTCAAAACTTTGTCTTGGGGCATAATTAAGCCTCAAATTTACTGATGGTATATGAGAGAGGAACACTTTGGCTGGGCAATGCCATCTAGTACTATTCAGCATATACTCCCTATAATCCCACCATAATAAAAAATGAAACAGGAAAGCAACAAAACAATTTTAAAACTCGGTGGTAAGTGGCATGACATAGTTGAACTGAGTAAGTTCAGAAGACAGGTGCCCAGTAAAACTCTGGGTGGGGAAGGGGGCAAGGATAATATTCCAGAGGTGATAACATCCAAGTCAACTTTGCCAAAGGAAGACATGGTCAGATGAGGACACTTAAAAAAAGAGCTTTGACTGGGCTTACTGACTGTCTGAGTCGGCCTAGGGTACAGCTGTGTCTTCCATGAGAAGTAGGATGATTAATGAAAACTCTCCCCTACTTTAACTCCCTTTTATCATGGGTGTCAAGATCTTGTAATCAGGCCACTTGTTCTGTTATTTTTTTATATCATTAATACTAATCAAGCAACTGATTATATCTTATTAAAAGGTGCCACTTCTGGAAATTCTTCCTAAATGTTCCTTGTGCTCCCAATCTCTCAGCTGAACTCTGGCTGTGTGGCAGATAGGGCACCAGGAGAAGAATAAGCGAGGTGAGTGATTTTTAGGGAACTATAGTAGTTCCCTGAGTCTGGACTTAGGGCTCTAGTAGGATGAGGGAACTAAGAAAAGGCTGTGGAGCTGGGTAGCCCTGGCACCATCAAGGATTCTAAAGATAGAGAGGACAGGGTACAAGAAATTTATCTGGAGATCCTTGCAGAAATACTACATTGATGCAATGATAGGCATTAGCAAGCTATTAGGTTTCAAAGATACCTCTTACTTTCCCCTATTGTTCTCCCCAAAGCATCTATTTCCTCCCAGAGTAGGGCCAGCCAATAAACTGTCTTCTCTACTGGCCCCTGTGCAGAACTGACCGAACAGCCTGGGTTGTGGCCTGTGGAACCTCTATAGGCTCCCTCTCTAGGGCTTCCCTCACTGGGACCCTCAGGAAGTCCAAGCCTGAAATTAGGTTCTCTCATAGAGGTGAGGACTCAACCAGTATCCCCAGGGTTAGAAAATAAAAATTTATGAGTGGAAGGCAATGGGGAAACTGCAGTGGGCAGCCTGATGTCTTCCTCATCCCACAGGCCAGAGCCATTCTGCTTGGTTTCCCCTATACGCCATCTGGGAGCCCTGGTGCTCCAGTGGTTAAGAGCTTGGCTACTAACCAAAAGGTCAAATCCACCAGCAGCTCTTGAAAACCCTATGGGGCAGTTCTACTCTATCCTATAGGATCACTATGAGTTGGAATTGACTTAATGGCAATGGGTATCCTCTATCAGACTGAAGTCTTCCAAGCATTCCCATCCCCATCTCCCTCATCAAGCTGTGCATCCATATACACAGATGCTCCTTGGATTAAACACGGCACCGCCAGACTATGCCAACATTTGGTGGGAAAATGTCTGCTCACATGGTATTTCTCAAAATCTGTATTACCAACCAAAAATTTAAATACAGTGCATTAATCTGCATGTATTCCACTACTGAAAATACATGCCATCAACAAAAAGTTCACAACACAAAAAAATTAAGTCTTTAAAGGAAGCAGATTGCCACGTATTTCTCCTGTGGAGCAGTAAGTGGGTTCAAACCACCAAACTTTCGGTTAGCAGCTGAGCGCTTAAGCACTGTGCTACCAGGGCTCCCCTAAATCCATTTTAGCGCTATTAAATCCCTCATTTTCTTAGGCTGTTCAAAATCACCTTCCTATACTGAGCCGTAACCTGAAAACTATTTAAAAATGCAAAACCTTTACCAAGGATTACAGATCCTTTGCCGTAATGCAGTCCTTTTGGTTTGTTGCTGTTATTTGTTTTAATTTTATCCCAGATTAATTTTCACCTTTTTTACACTATATTAATTTATTGTTTGATTACCTTCTCTCCCATCTCCACCCATGGATAAAATCTCCAGATACTTAATATTTTCGGATACAGATTAGATGTTAATTACATATATATACATATTTTTTTTTACCCCAGCAGCCTGCCTTATACTTATAAATTAAATGAAAAGTATTTTTAAAAATAATTAAATCCATTTACTCCTATGCATTGGATTCTGTGATAGCCCCTGAGAAAATAATCAATATCCAGCAGATCGGGACCTTTGTCTAGGTGTAAGGCACAGACTCATAGGGAAACAGTTACCTTGACTTCTGAAAAGTGGCAGGAAGAGAAAGTACACATGAGAATACAGGTTAAAAAAGGATTAAGGTGCAAATGCTACAGGTGAGATTTAATGGGGCTCTTTCTGAGAGAGAGCTGTTTCCTTAGCTCTGAGCAAGAGCAAATGAGTAAGAATTGAGGTAATAAATAATGCAAAGGTTATTGAGTCTAAGAATGATGAAGACGAAGCTCTAATGATGAGAGCACATCAGAGGGTCAAGAGCCACTACTGAGGTAAAAGTCGGCAGGGGCACTTGGGGAGGAGCAAGTTCCTTGTGTCTGGACCTCCTGAAGGTGCTCCCTTCAGTGACCCTGGAGAGGCTGCAGAAACGGGAAGCAATTAGTTCATCCCCAGCCTGCTGTCCTCAGACATGCCTGTTGTATGTTGTCCAGTCTATTCTGACTCTTATCAGCCCCATGGGACACAGCAGAACTGCCCCATAGGGTTTCCTGGCTGTACTCTTTACAGAAGCAGATCACCAGGTCGTTTCTCCCCTGGAGCTGCTAGTAAGTTGGAACTGCTGACCTTTTGGTTAGCAACCCAGCGCTTTAGCCATTACACCACCAGGGCTCCTTCCAGGCAGGCGTAGGGGCTGGGAATTTAACAGAAGGATTGTGGAGAGCAGGGCACATATAACCAAGCGAGGAGTGAAAGGACTAGCCCCTAAGACTCTGTTCCTTCTCTCATGGGCTTTCATCTCTGCTGGCCCCGACCAGGAGCCTGGGCTTTCACAAAGGGGAAAACAGGGGCTCCACCTCACAGGCTTTTCTGGGGGGAAAAGGACTTTCTGACTCTGAAAAAGAGGATTCTAGCTGCACTCGGCAAGGTGCAAAATCAAAACTACAGAATAAGAAGGGGATGGGGGAAGACTCAGCCTGGAGAAACAATGCTCCCTCCAGGAAGAAAACATGTCCCTTCACTTCTTCAGAAGCCCTGGTGGCGCAATGGATAAGAGCTCGGCTGCTAACCAAAAGGTCGGCAGTTCGCATCCCCCAGCCGCTCCTCAGAAACCCTATGGGGCAGTACTACTCTGTCCTATAGGGTCGCTATGAGTCGCAACTGACTCGAAAGCCACGGGTTTTTGGTTTCACTTCCTCAGGCGCCCTGGTCGCACAGTGGTTAAGAGTTGGGCTGCTAACCAAAAGGAAACCCTGTGGAACAGTTCTACTTTGTCCTATAGGGTCGCCATTAATTCGAATCCACTCCACGGCAACAGGTTTGGTTTTTTTGTTTCACTTCTTCAAACCCCCCTTCTTTCAGGGCCGCCACTCCTTCATGCTCAATCGGCCCTTCACTTGGCCCCAGGAGTGGGAAGCCTGTAAACGCTCTTTTGTTCCCTTCAGAGCAGCTTCAGGACCATAAATAAAACTCACTGAGCACATTCTTTTTCTTCCAGAAGTTTCCGACCCTCTGCCTCCACAAACTGCCCCATGCACCTTCAGTCCCCAGTGGAGAAGTCCGGATTCACGGTAGAACAGACCAAGCAGACCGGGGACAGCAGTGATCAGAAATCAAACCGCAAAGAAGGAACCTGAACACCACATGCAGTTCCCACGAAGGGGCTGAGGCAGAAACGAAACTTAAAGTCTTGCTGGCTGGAAAGAAAACAAGGCGGAAGAGAAACTTGGGACCAATGAGAGGCTGCTACAAAGATCCCCGGGGAGAGGGTAGTGCCTTAATGTGGTCTGGTGCCTGGGCGTTCATAGAAGTTACGAGCTCAGCAGTTCCAGTTCACCAGATGCGCCTTGGAAACCGTATGGGGCAGTTCTACTCTGTCCTGTAGGGTCTCTATGAGTCGCAATTGAGTCGACAGCAACGGGTTTGGTTTAGTTTGGTGCCTGGGCCAGCCATGCGCGCAGTAACTACATTCTTCTTCCTCCAGTTGTACTACATGCCCAATTTTGGTTCTACAAACCCGACTCCCCTTCAGTGCAGAGCTGTACCTGCTCGCCCCTCCCCCGCCCTGGCCAAGCTCCCTACCATCGCCTAGGAGTTGTTCGGTTAATCTTTTCGAAAGCGGTTATTTTTAATAAGGCAAGAATAACTTTTTCCACTTTCCCCGCATCCTTAGGGAAATGCTAGGTAATTTTACGTCACCATCATTCAAAAAGTATTAAGTGTAACATTTTACATTTCCTGCACATGCTTTGTTGCCCTACGTTCATCGTGTTCTTATTCTGACTAATGTTCTAGACAGTGCAGTTACAAGGTAGCAGAGCTTGCACACCATGGATCCCTGACTGACTCACTGGAGTACAGCTATCTTCACACATTAACTGACGTGGGAGACACAGGATGTTAAAAATCAATTTCTAGAGTTGAAGCCATGTTATTTTGGTATTGTTTGTTGCCGCTGGAATAATAGCTAATTCTGGCTTATACTTTTTTTTTTTTTTTGCTCACTTACATCTATGAGGCAGGAACTGACAATGATAGCGACGTAATTGCTAACCTATATCGACAGTTTCCTTTTCGTTTTGTGTCAGGGAAGTTGGTTCTACCAATGAAAAAATTCATGATGTTGAAATTTAGTGATAAACCAAAAAAACAAACCCGTTGCCATGGAGTCAGTTCTGACTCATGGTGACCCCATGTGTTACAGAGTAGAACTGCTCCGTAGAGTTTTCTTGGCTGTAATTTTTAGGGAAGTAGATTGCCAGGCCTTTCTTCTGTGATGCAGCTCGGTAGGTTCAAACCACCAATTTTCAGGTTACCTTTTAGGTTAAGTGGTCAAGCACAAACCATTTGCAGAAAAGCCACAAGTTTAATGATACTTATTTCAATTTTGTACACGTTGTATTGACAGGTGGCAGTTTTTCCTTTATATCATCTTAGTCGTCACATATCCTAACATTCAGTATCCCCGCCATCTTGCCCAGCACTCTGCAAGCGTAAGTTTCATGAAAACAAGCAGGGACCTTGCCTATCTTGTTCCTTATTGTCTCAGATCTACTATGTTGTTGTGGTGGTATGCCATTAAGTCAACTTACAACTCACAGCAACCCCACATGACAGAGTAGAACTGCCCCATAGGGTTTTCTAGACAGTAATCTCTACAGGAGCTGATCACCAGGTCTTTCTCCTGAGCCACTGGGTGGGTTTGAATCACCAACCTCTCAGTCAGTAGCTGAGTGCTTAACCTTTGCACCACCAGGGCTCCTTCCATCTACTATAAAGTGTATATAGGGAGTGAAAGTTAAACAGATACATATGCAGATTTTATCTGTAGATACAATTTTATTGAGTTGACCATATTGAGGATAATTATGCTTTTGTTCTATTATTGTTGCAATAAACATAATTGCTGGGTACATAATGAAATTCTGCTATTTTTCTGGTATTATTTTAACCAACAATTCCTCAAATCTTTTCTGTTTTCTTCCTAAGGTTTACTCAGACTTACCTCAGTGCCTGCCGTTTTATCCATCTTCACCACCACACTCTAACTTCATTAATTTTTACCTTGCCAAGAATTTTTCAAGCCAGAAATTGTTAAAAATTTATGGGCCCAGAGAGAAATCATTAGATTCCTCTTTAACAGGAGTTTTAAGAACTGAGGGCAAGGGGACCACAGAGCCCTAAGGAGGATTTATTATTCCATGGGACCTCTGAACACAATTACCTGGAGAGTGGAGCATGCCAACGTCCTCAGCTCTGGAGATAAATTGTGTATGGTGGGAGAAGGAGCATGGTGCATTCAGGTTCTTACTGGCACAGTTTTTCTGGTCCCCTGACAGGCCCTTATTTCCCCACTAGCTCTCTCCACCTCAAATCTAATGCACCAGAGGAAGTCTGTAGGACATTAGCCCAGTCACCCCTGAGTTTCTGACTTCCTCCCACACTGTCTACATGAATTTTTTATGACTTCTTCCCATACAGTGTCAGAGGTAGTAGGCCCTCTATGCAGCCCCAGTACATTACTTGTAGTGTGATCCAAGCTTTTACAATCCAAAAATGCCCTCTCTGAATCTACTCTGAAATGCATAATGTTTGCTAAGGTTTGAACTTTGGCACAACTTGGAGAGGGAACACAGAAAAAGCTGATGTTTATCAAAGAAAAAGCTGTGAAAAGTAGGGAACATCTGAAGATTGTCCTGCAGGAATTTGACTGAGGTAGGGGAACTAGCCTCAAGGAAACTGATGGTAGAAAAAATGAGCAAGTAAGGGTGTTTGGGGGCACTGAAGAGAAGAGACGCTAAAGAAGAGCCAGCTTTTCCATCCTCCAACCCCCTAACCTGTGTCTTTCTTCACATTCAAGAAGCACTTGCACCTCATGTGAACACCTTACACAAGGTGCTGGAGGGGACCCATTGGTTCACTGGGCCTCAGGATGTCTGGTCAGTTCAGAGATTCCAAGAGAGAAAAAGAGTAAAAGAATGGACATGAGACCTGTGGAGGGATTACGAAGGAAGACACATTGGATAGATATGAGGTCTTTGGATAAGGGAACTTATACCCTTTGGCCATCATGATCAATACCCCTACCACAACTTTGTGCATGCCACACAAACATATTCACACTCTTAATTATCTCATTTTCTTCAGAGCAATTGTAAATACTAATGTGTTTTCAATTTCAGTCTCCACATGTTCTTCATATATAGAAACACCACTGTGGCACCATTTACCCTCCTATCTCACTGTAGGAGAAGAATAGGCTTTTCCTTCATTCCTGAGGACTACTGAAGCCCTTCTTCTCAATGGAAAGAGTGAGGCTGCCCAGGAGAAGGAAAACACTGATCTATACTATTGCTAAAGGAGCCCATGACAGTACTCCTGACCCTTCTTCTATTGCTATGAGAACTAATGTGAACAAGCAACTTGAAAATAGGAGACAGCTGGGCAAACAGAGAAAAGAATGTCCAAGGAAAGATAATTACTAAGGGGGAAAAAATCCAAACAACCTTTAGCACATTCAGTTAGATTAAAGAGGATATTACAGTTATTGAAATAAAAACAGACTAGTTGACTATTAAGACGGGAACAAGTATTTTTTATAATGAAGAAATACTCATTATATAATCATATGAAATTTAAAAATTATTTGTGATTTTTTAATCAAATTATTGTATTTCTTAGAACAAAAGCAATGATATTAATATTTAAAGTAAATTAATTTACATTCTTCACATTAATTTTATCAAATCGCAGAAGAGAGCCAGAATAAAACAGATACAACTCTGGATCAGTGCTTATGTGTTAGTAAATGAGAAAATTATTAAAACATTCTATTATTTAATTCTCACAATATCTCTATCAGGTAACTGTCAGTATTTTTATTTCTAATGAGACATGGAATCCTTTAAATTAGTTAATTTAGTAAGGGCCAGTAAGTAGCAACATCAGGATGATAATAAAATTCTGTCTGACTTTAAAGTCCAGGGTCCTAGCTGTCCACAGTATTCACCATCTACATCATATCACCAGCAAGAGCATTTTGATCATGAAGTGGTTAAACTCAGTTTTAGCCATTACCATGATGTGCTCCTGCTCATTTATAGATACATGGATGGAGCACATCAATCTATACTTCTTGGTATTAAGGTTTCTCTATGATGTTCCAGGTTTCTCCTGAAAATCAGCATCTCCTGGGGTCTCCCTCTTATCTCACATCCTAGAGAATCTGGCTCCTACTTTCTCTCTGGAGGTGTGGTGTAGAGGAGAGGATACTTGTGCTGGAGAAACACAGAACCAGTTCTAATCCTGCCTCCTTCACTCATTTAGTAGTGAGACCTTGGAAAAGATCTCATAAGTTTATATATTCCTTTAACTGCCTGATATGAATTCCTTTTTCATATATTTTTGAAGATTAACTGGGATAAAGATAATCTACGTATGTATATTTATACACATAATTATATGTGTGTGTGGTATGTGTGTGTCTGTATATTTCTGTATATAACCATTCCCAGGCCAAGAATTTTCTTTCTCATTCCTTCGGGGCAAGTTGTCGACCCTCTATCTCTACAGCCCTAAAAACCTTGATGTGGGCTCTGTGCAGTGGCACAGACTGCCCTAATTTATAATGAATACTTTTCCAAGAAATGTTTGTGCCTTTGTTATCACAGGTAGATGTATTCCTCATCCTGATGTTGAAAATCGTAAAAAAAAAAAAAAAAAAAAAAGAAGAAGAAGAAGAAGAAAAGTTCAGGTGGCAAGTACGATGTTTAACACAAGGAAAAGGCCTGAACATCAAACAGCTGTCCCTCATAAGGAAGGCTGTCTCTAGACATGACTTCCTTTACTGGACAGATTATGGAAATACGTATGTCTGCAGTTTCCTGACCCATTCACAATAAAGGGCCCGAAAAACAGACTCAGTCTTGGAATAAAAAATTCTGTAAAATAAGAGCTGGAGTGGTCTTGACAGTGGAGTCTGGGAACTTAAAAAATGAGGTTTCAGCAGAGACAACTATCATTTCCCTTGAAAGGCACAAACTTGTCGCATAGCACATTAACACAGCTTGTATTTTTCAGTAATCATGAAACTAAATATTTATTTATAGGGCACTTAGATATCTGTATCTGTTGTCATCAAGTTGACTCTGATCCATGGCAACTCCATGTGTGTTAGAGTAGAACTGTGCTCCAGAGGGTCTTCAACAGTTTCTTTTTCAGAAGTAGATTGCCAGGCCTTTCTTTCGAGGTGCCTCTGGGTGGACTTGAACCACCAACCTTTCGGTTAGCGGCTTAGTGTGTTAACTGTTTGAACCATTACATTTAGTAACATTTAGTTTCTCACAATGATCCTAAGAGTTAGGTTCCATATTTAAGCTCAAGTTGTCTTTTAGGAAACATAAGCCCAGAAATGCTAAATAATTTATTCACCATTACATAGCTTATAAAAGAAGAGACAAAATTTGAACTCAAATATTCTGGACACAAAATCTCCACTCTTGGTACATATATTGCTATGCTCCCCTCTCTTTAGTTCCCTGAAGAACATGGAACATCCTGGACAATAAACAAATATATACTCAAAGACTGTAGTTGTGTGTGTGCAAGTGTAGGGGGGATGATTCCTATGGACTGTCCTAGAAGACACGGATGGTGGCTCACAGGCTTTACCATGTGTCTTCAGATCAGTAATAAAGGAAATATGGAGAAATGGGAGGACGAGGATGTTATGCCAACCATCCTCTGTTTATAGTGGGGATTAGATGTTTTTCTTTGCTAATCTGAAAGGGTAAAAAAGAAACTCTCCTACCTCAAACAGATACACTGTATACCCCAAGAATGAGTAAAAGTCCTGAAGGAAGAAAGAGAGACAGCAAGGAAGAGACAGCCAAATGGTATTGATGAGCTCAGGTGCAGGAGCTAAGCCTCAGGACAAGAGGAACTACAGAGAGTGGGTGAGGGTATAAGAAAGCTCAAGAGCTCGGCGGGCAAAGGCTCACAGGGGCTGGACAGTTCCAAGGATTGAAATATGGAAAAATTTTCTGAGAAAAGCAACATTTAAAAAATTTGTAGATGAGGAACCCGTGGTTTGTGACATTGAAAAATGAGACAGTGCCAGCCTCAAAGTCTAGAAAAATCCCAACACGACGGGGAGGAACAGGCATGGAGAGAGTCAAGACCTGAGGACCTGAGGGGCAAGAGTCCTCAAAAGCATTATACTCAAATTGATTCCGTAACCCTATAACCCAGTAGCCATACTGAGGTCTGTATCTGGAGTAAACATTTTGATGGTTTGTATCTCGTCTAATACCAAACTTTATATTGCGGGAAAATGTTCTACAGTATACACCCAGGATCCAGGCAGTTTTCTCAGACACATCTACCTCCCAGTAATGTTTCCCTGAGGAGAAATATTGAGAGCCCAAGATTCCATAATTATAATACTCAACAGGCCAAATGGGCACAGACATCACTTGTCTCTGATCTTCTGAAAGGACAAGACTCAAATTTAGGTTGACTGGATTCAGTGTGATGTCCACTGCAGAAAAAAATTTATAAGATTAGGTGAAAGATATGGGGTAGATTTATCTTGTGATATTGTGAAAAGAGAATTTGGAAGTGACTGGGAAGAACTTGTACTGATGGATTGGAAGAGCGGAGAACATTGAGAAATCTATTATGTATATGTTGTGTTGGGGGGACATATGGGGTTAAGATTATGAGATTCAATTAAATCCAATCAAAACTTCTGAAAAGGGATTGAGAACATGGTGATTTGAGGATTGTGTAACAACTTCTTACCCCAGTAGTGTTGGGCATCTGTTAGCTCTGAAATGATAAAAGATTCAATGATGTTGATTAGAAGTACAGGAGTCAGCACTGATACCTATCTCCTTTCTAAAGTAGGGGCAGGGGAAGAGAGTAATGTGAGGCTGTGAACTGGTAAATGAGAGAATGAACCAGTCACCTGGCCATTCCTCCTTGGATATGACCACATTTTCTTCAACACAGGAAATTCCTTCTTCTTTGAACTTCCTCCTCTCCTCTAGCCTCACCTTGAAACTATATCCTCAACGCCATTTAATTCCCACCACCATAAGAATCCCACACCCACATCGTTCCCATGCTTCTCCCTACCCTTAAATACTTGCAGCATCCCGCTCAGATCTGGGGCTCGGAATATATGCTTCGGTCTCTTGGGAACAGTTTTTGGCTTCTTTAGTGTCCAAATTTCACACCTATGGATGAAAAAAACTTTGACTCCCATCTCTCTGACCTTTGGTCCCTCCAACAGCACTGCCTCTCTCACCTTTCACCCCACTGATACACTTGAACTCTCTTCCCTGAGGAGCCTAAGGAGGAGAGAGGGGTGACCCCTGACACTAGTACCAGAAGAAACGTGCTCATGTCTACCCTCACACTTACCATCTGTGTGACCTTGTGAAGATTTTCACCTCTCAGAAACAGTTTATTCCTTTAAAAAATGGAAAAATTAATCCCTCCCATGATACCTCCTGGAAATAATATAAAATTAGATGAAATGATGCTTAGGAAAAACTTTTGCTACCTTTAAAGGCAACTGATAGGTGGAAAGTCACTGCCATATCAGTGAGTTCTCCAGGCAGATTAATAGTGAGACTGTGGATTCTGGCTGCAGTATGTGGCTCCTTCCTGTTTGGAGTGCCTGGTGAGCCTGGGCCTTAGGGGCTCCAAAGCCTGAACCTCAGTGGTAAGACCCCAAAGAACATGTGAGATTTCAGATTCTCTGGGAAAAAGTTACAAACACTTGACAAAGTAGAAATTATGACCAGTAAAGTAAATATGGTCAGAATTGCATGGGTTGTAAGGAACTTGATGCTACCAGATGGGTTGGCAACTTTAGACAAAAAGACAATGCTTTTTCATTTGAATTTCTAAAGTAAGTGACCAAGTAGAGATTAATTATTGGTACCAGGGTCAAAGTGACTGTATCCTGAGACTCAGGTCTGTTTTTTGCAAATCTAAAGAGACCCTTATAGAATGACCTAGTCTCTTCTATTCTCATGTAAGTAAAGTAAATATAAAGAGCTATCTCCATCTCCTATTTTGTGGCTTAACTGGACCTCCATGTTGTAAGGCAAGCACCTATGAAACACAGGAACCAGAGCTGATGCAGGAACAGAGAGTGAATGAAATGAGTGAAGTCACAGGTGTCTAATATGGTAACCCCCTATCTGTGATGCTCCAATTAGACATAACTCTGTGACCTCCAACCACTGAATTCACTACCATAGAATCTGGTACATTTTCAATAGACATGGAATACTCAAACTCTCATCTGTGACCAGCAATTTAAGATAATATAACCAAATTTCCCTGCCCTGTGAAACTTTTCATTCTGACTGACCACCTGATAACTCTCCTGGTTACAAATCTCTGTTCACAGCACAAACCACCACCCCTAGTCTCCCATACATACCATTTCATGATGCCACTCATGTCCTGGGGAGAAGAGAGAAAACATGAATCAAAGAATAATAAAAATTACAGCAAAATTTAATGAAAGAAGAAAACCAGTAGAGAAAATCAGTGAAATAAAAAGTGAGTTATATGAAAATATCAACAAAATTAACAAACCTTTACCTAAACACATCAAGAAAAAAGAGAGGAAGCAAATCACTAAAATCAGGAATGGAAAAAGGGACATTACTACCAACCTTACAGAAATAAGGATTGTAAGGGAATACTATGAACAGTTGTATGCCAACAAATTAGAGAACCGAAATGAAAAAGACAAATTCCTAGAAACACAGAAACAACCAGCATTGACTCAAGAAAAGATAGGTAATCTGCAACAGACCTAAAATATGTAAAGAGAGTGGCTTAGAAATAAAAAAAAACTTCCTGCAAAGAGAATGCCAGGCCCAGACGACTCAGGTGAATTCTATCAAAGGTTTAAAAAAGCATTAATACCAATACTTCACAAACTCTTCCAAAATATAGAACAGGAGGGAACACTTTCCAATTCATTCTATGAGGCCAGTATTACTTTAATACTAAAACCAGACAAAAACATCACAAGAAAACTACAGACCAATATCTCTTAAGAATATAGATATAAATTTCTTCAACAAAATACTAGCAAGCAGAATCCAGGAAAATATAAGAAGACTATACACCATGGCTAAGTGGGATTTATCAGAGAAATGCAAAGTTGGTTCAATATATGAGCATCAATCAATATAACTGATTAAAATTAATATAGTATTAATGGAATAAAGGACAAAAATCACATGATCATCTCAATAGACACAGAAAAAGCATTGGCAAAATGAGCACACCTTCGTGATAAACACAAAATAGTAACAGGAGTAACAACAAACTAGGAATAGGAGGAAGGTTCCTCAACCTGAAAATGGGTATCTGAAAAACCCACAGCTAACATTATACTTAATGGTGAAAAACTGTGAATGCTTTTTTCCTAAGATCAAGAACAAGATAAGGATGTCTACTATCAACACTAGTATTCAACATTGTACTGGAGGTTCTAGCCAGGGCAATTAGGCATGAAAAAAGAAATAAAAGCCATCCATATTGGAAAGGAAGAAGTAAAACTATTTCTATCAGCAGACGACATGATCACATACATACGTAGAAGAGCCCTGCTCTATATACTGCCTATAGGTGACATCTTTCACTCCCTTAATTTTAGCACACATAGGTGAAGTTGACTCTGAATATTGCATAGCTAATCATATTCTCTCTTAAATCCAGGATAATACATACTACAAATAACAATCCAATCAAAAAATGGACAAAGGACCTGAACAGGTACTTCACCAAAGAAAAAATACAAATGGCTGATGAACACATGAAAAGATGCTCACATTCATTTGTCATTAGGGGAATACAAATCAAAACCACAATGAAATATTACTTCATAGCCACTAAGATGACTAAACCCACTGAGTTGATTCCAACTCACAGCAGTGCTATAGGACAGACTAGAACTGCCCCATAGGGTTTCCAAGGCTGCAAACTTTATGACATGGAGCCCTGGTGGTGCAGTGGTCAAGAGCTCAGCTGCTAACCAAAAGGCCAGCAGTTTGAATCCACCAGCCACTACTTGGAAACCCTATGGGGCAGTTCTACTCTGTCCTACAAGGTGACTGTGAAACGGAATCGACTCAATGGCAACAGGAGTCTTTACAGAAGCAGACTGCCACAGCTTTCTCCCGAGGAGTGGCTTGTGGGTTCCAACCAGAGGAGTGGCTGGTGGGTTCCAACCACTGACCCTTTGGTTAGCAGCCAAGTGCTTAAACAATGTGCCAGAAGGGCTCCTCACTAAGACGACTATTATTAAAAAAATGGGAAACAAAAGGTGCTGGCGAGGATGTGGAGACACTGGAACTGTTATCCATTGCTGGTGGAACTGAAAAGTGGTTCAGCCACTGTCGTAAACAGTTTGGAGGTTCCTTTAAATTTAAACATAAAATTATCATATGATACAGCAGTTTGACTTCTAGGTATATACTCAAAATACTTGAAAGCAGGAACATGAACAGAGACTTGTAAACCAGTGTTCATTCTAGCACTATTCACAATAGCCAAAAGGTGGAAACAACCTAAATATCCATCAACAGATGAATGGATAATCAAATGTGGTATATACTCACAGGAATATTACTCAGCCATAAAGAGAAATGATACATGCTACAACATGGATAGACCTTGAAAACATTATGCTGAGTAAAATAAGTCAGTAACAAAAGGACAAATATAGTATGATCTCACTTATATAAAATATCTAGAACAGGCAAATACATAGAGACCAAAATTTATGAGTCATTACCAGGGGCAGGAGGGAGGGGGGAAAAGGAAGCCATTGCTTAGGGGACACTGAGCTTCTCTTAAGGGTGATGAAAATTTTTGGAAATGGACAGTGGTGATGGCTGTACAACCTGATGAGCATAATTGAAGTCACTGGATTGTACATGTAACCCAAAACCCATTGCCGTCAAGTTGATTCTAATTCATAGCAACTCTATAGGACAGAGCAGAACTGCCCCACAGGGCTTCCAAGGAGTGACTGGTGAATTCGAACTGCTGACCTCTTGGTTAGCAGCCATAGCTTTTAACCACTGTGCCACTAGGGCTCCAAAACACTTGTTGCCATCAAGTAGATTCCGACTCATAGCGACCCTATAAAAGAACGTTAAAATGGCAAATGTTTTGTTAGATATATATACTTATCACAGTTGATACCAAACAAACACATATACTTCTTAAACCTGAAAATGCATGTGTTTACTTTTGGATAAATGAGTAAAGACATGATTGTCAAATGTCCTGTACTAGATCACAGACAAAGATAAAGGGACCTAGAAAATACCACCGGATACCATAGATCTTTTACCTCTGGCCAAATATTTGCCCTTTCTTTGTAAATTAATAAACCTGGGACACTCCTGGAATGCTTACATTCTATTATCCCCATATCTGAAACAGATGGCAGAAAAGGGGCACTCTAGCGCCAAACGACCTCTCAGTATCACCACCAGGCTGAGAGCCCAAAGATACAGAAGGGAAGGAAACTTAGTCTGTGTTTTTCCAGAATCTCAGATCATGTGCTTCTATGAGTCTTACCTGCAGCAGCTCCACTGTTGACCACTGACACCGAAGTTCCAGATCTGAGATGAGCTCTCTTACCAACTGGCTCTGCTGGACTAGCTCATCTTCAGCCTCTGCCAAGTTATCCAGCACCTTCCTCTCCTCTTCCTCCAACTTTTGCAGCTCTCTCAGCTCCTCACTGTCCAGGATGCCTCTGAGGTGATTAAACTCTGCTTGTATCCTTTGTCTCTCAGTCTGTATCTGATTCTGCAACAATGGGCAAGACAGGTAGGGAGTCTGTCAGACTGAGGGCCTATTTTGCAAGGGACTAGAAGCCAGAAAAAAGAAATATTTTCAGGGAGTTTGAATTAAGAAGGAGTAGAAGCAAGGGAGGAACTCTTGGGAAACGTGCTTTTTCCTACTATTTTACCGGTAGCACCTATCAAAACAATGGCCTCAATCTATCTTATCTAGGCCAACCTTGAGACAAAATGTGACACTTAAGTGAGGCTTAGCTTGCAGACAGTTGTCCTGGATACTCATGTGTCCCCTCATTATCACACTCCTAAATTTGAGACTTAAAGAAAACCCCAGTCCTTTGCCCAATGTCTTCCACCAGAGTCACACTGATGACAGAAACTGGACACGGTATTCAACAACCATCTTCACTATAGCTTCTGTCTATGTGTTCAACTCCAAATATTTGTGTACATTTGTGATATGTACACTTTCCAACCCCAAGCCCCAACAGAAGAGAACTAATCAACTGCTTCAGGGCTCACTGACTCTCAGGTAACAAAGAGGAAGGGGCCTCCTTGTGACTAGGACCAAAGATTTTGCCCAATTTGTTTCTCAGAACTCCCTTAGGAAGAGACTCCTCCTGCCTTCCAAGAAGCTCTCTCTTCTCTGATGACAGCTTGCCACTTCTCAGCTTCCTGCTGCTCCTTCCTCAGCCTCTCAAGAGCTGCATGTAGCTTCTCCTGTGAGAAAGGAATCACATCAGAGTTAAGCTACATGCTTTCTTACTCCTGAATGGAGGAAAAATCAGGCCAGTAATCAGGCTGAAATCAGAAGAGACAACTGTATGAAACTGTGAGGCTGGTGATTAGAAAAAAAGTCTGAGAAAGTGAATCTATTCTTTATCCCTGGGTAATGGAAGTTACCACCCTCTCAACAAGAGTAGCTAGATTCTCTCTTTTCCTAGAGGAAGAATCAATCCCACAGCAAGGAAAGTTCCTTCCTCTTGTTAACACTCCCATATCCAATCCACAATGTTCCCAGCAACCCTCCTGTTCAGAGAGGCAATCAGAGCTTAACTTCAGAAACAACTCTGCACTCATACAGCAAAAGGAAAAAAATAACACAAAACAATCTCTCTACTCTTCACTAAGAGTCTGTATTCTATTTTTTGTCTTTTATGTAAATATAAGGAATGTATACAAATATCCTTCAGTCTTTTGAAGCTGAGCATAGGGTATGGAAATAGATTACAGGAATGAGTACTGTGGTAGCAAGGTGAGTAAAATAGGTTGCAAAGGTGAGATTTCCCATTGAGTACTACCTTCTGTACTCTCTCTCTTCATTCTGGGACCTACCTGACATTCCTTGACTACATCCTCCATGAGGAATGTGTGGTGACCACGGTGTTCCTGAGACCATTTACAAAGCCAGCAAATGGTCTTTCCATCTTCCTTACAGAAAAACAGGCACTTCTCTCTATGGTGCACACAGAGTTCTCCCTTCTGCTCTTCCTCTGGGCTCAGTTTTACCTTCTTGAGTCTCTCTACTATGTTGGACAGATGCTGATTAGTCCATAGTTTCCCAAGCAGGTACCTGATCCCACAAACAGGACAACTGCTTTCCCCTTCTGGGCCAATTACTGCCTCATTGTTGTGGGCAGTGATGCAGGCTTGGCAGAAGCTGTGGCCACAGTCTAGACTCAGGGGTTCTGTCAAGAGCTCCTGGCAGATGGGGCAGGTCACCTCCTCCTCAAGGCTCACTAGGATTTTTGAAGCCATCGCACTGCTTCCTTGGCTTCTTCCTGACATTGAAGCTCTTCTTGCACAAAGACTCCTAGATGGCTGGGTAGGTTGAAAGGGGACTAGGTAAGAATGGTACAAATAAAAAGGATTCTGACTGTGCAAAAATCAAGAAACTTAATTTTAGACTTCTGACATACTGAACGGTGAGAGAATAAATTTTTTTTAAGCCACCCAGTTTGTAGTGATTTACTGCAGCTCTAGGACACCAATATCAATGTTCCAAGGTATGATGGTTAAAGAAAGATCTGTGGTATGTGACAACCTATAAATCTTCCCCTATCCTCTGTGAAAGGATAGGGTGTGATGAAGTCTGTATGGAGATGAATATAGACCTAGAAAAACTTCTCATTCCCCTAATCATCCATGCAGTGAACCTGATGAGGAACAAGGCTGAAGGTGGGCTGGTGGATTGTAATCCAGGCAATGGTACAGATACTGAAAATCAGCCAAAGGCCATATGTATATAGCCTCAAGCTGTAGGGACAATGGGCCAGGCCAGGCTCTGATGACTGGCAAGACCAAGGAGTGCTATGATAATATTCACTCCCGTTTATGACTAAAGCTGTGAGCCAAACATGGGTGTGGGGCTCTCTGTTATCTCTCATCCCACTCAGGATCCAACCAATGTTCAGAAGCACCAAGAACCGACAGAGGAAGGAGGAACAGAGCACACATTCTTCTACTGGGCTGTGGACTTACAAGGAGTTGATGTCAAAGTAGCTGCTACCATAATGGCCACAGAAGGAAGAATGTGCCAAAAAGCTAGAGCTTCTACACATGAGGAGTTACCCCACCATTGTCCAAGTAGTGACTCAAGGGCCCAGCAGTATACCGATGTTAATAAAAATTTGTTTTATTTTATTTTTTGTTGTTGTTGAGAATATACATAGAACATGCACTAATTCAAAAATTTCTACATATACAATTCAGTGACATTCATTACATTCTTCAAGTTGTGCACCCATTCTCACCCTCATTTCCCTAATTGTTCTTCCCTCATTAACATAAACTTACTGTCCCCGTAAGTTTCCTATCTCATCTTTTGAGTTGCTATTGTCAATTTGATCCCATATAGATAGTTCTTAAAAGAGCATAATGCTCAAGGCAGACATTCTTTACTAGTTAAGCTAACCTATTGTTTGGTTTTGAGAAGACTTCAGGGGTTATTTTTGGTATAAGATTTAAAATGTAAAGATTACCTCAGGACAATAGTTTCAGGGGTTTATCCAGTCTGCATGGCTCCAGAAAGTCTGTATTTCATGAGAATTTGAAATTCTGTTCTTCATTTTTCCCATGTTAATAAAATTTCATTACAACAAAGTAATTTTTTTTTTACCCCATAGTATTAGTTATCTTCTTGTATACTATAACAATTGTTCATTTTTTTCTCTCTCCTCTGCTAGAATATAAGCTCTTAGATGTATTTAATATTTATTATATGTTGAAATACTGTGCATTACACTTCGCACATCAGCAGTCTGCTTTATTTCCCACAAATTAAATCCAAAAAAATAAATGAATCAATTTCATCCTATGTGTTGGGCCTCATGCCAGACTGAGGAGACAATATCTGGATAAGATGGATTCTAACCAAGAGTAAGGCCAAGACTCACAGGGAGGCAGTTACAGTGACCTCTGAAAAGTGGGATTATACAACAGAACTGGCATATATCAGAATGTATGTAACATCAAACAAGGTGCAAATTGCTCACAAAGTAAGCTTAAGATGGTACATACTTAGTGTCAACTGATGGAGTAAATTTCTTCGCAAGACCATTGAATACTCGGGAGTTTTTCTGAGTAATTACCAACTCTTAATAATGAGCACTGATCAAGGAAAAATAGTAAGGAATTGAAGTAACAAACAAAGCAAAGTTGTGTCTGAGAGGAAAAATAATGAAGAAAAAGTTCTAAGGCAGGTGAGGACACTAGTGTCATATGTGCTACTGAAGTAAGAGTAAGCAGGTCTGTTCAAGGAAGTGCAAGTAGATCCATGAGACTGGACCTCCACAAGGACACAGGATAAAGCGGGGGGGGGGGGGGGGATGCAGAGGCAGGTGGTAGTCAGATCATCCAACCTGATGTCCTCAGGTACGCTAAGGGCTGAGAGAACATATTAGGAAGGCCACAGACAGCCCGTAAGTGGTTACAAGGAGGGGAGTGAAAGAACCAGCTTCAAGACTGTGCTTGGCCATGTCCCCAAAACTTCATTCTAGGCAGGAGGGGACAGGAAAGCTGGTAATAGGGAACCCAAGGTCAAGAAGGGAAAGTGTTGACATGTCGTGGGGTTGTTAACCAAAGTCATAAAACAGTATGTGTACTATTTAATGAGAAATTATTTGTTCTGGAAACCTTCATCTATTAGTACCGTAAAAAAAAAAACAATTAAAAAAAAAAAAACTTAATTCTATCTGGTGCTCTATACTAGGAGCCTGGACTTTCACATGCTTTGAACACAGGGGCCACTGTCACTAGCTCTTTTCTGAGGGAGTAGAAGCGGGAGGAAAACAAGACTGTGTTCCTCGCTTAAAAAAAAAAAAAAAACAGTTTTCTCTTCCTATTGCAAGGACGCAGCCTGGAGAAATAATGGTCCCTCTAGGAAACATACAAGTTCTTTACTTCTTCAAATCTCCCCTTTGGGGGAGCCCTTCCCCAGGCTGGGGCTACCATCCATCTGCATTCACGACAGGAAGTCTGCAGGCCCTTTAAAGCAGCCTCTGGTGCACAAATTAAATTCACCTAAATTCACACAATACTTTCTTCCTGGAGTCTCTCGCCTTCTGGCCCACACACACCATCCCACTCACCTTTTGACTTGAGCAAGAGTTGTGAGTCCAGGTGGAAGTGGTGAAGAAAGGCCAGGGGAGTGTGTGGTCCAGATTCACTCACCAGATCAGGGGCTTGGCCTCCATGAAATAGTTCCTCTTAAGGAGTTCAGTGAGAAACGAAAGTTAAATTCCTGGTGTGGGCAGGAAGAGGAAGGAGGAGGAGCTTCTGGGTCAAATCAGCAGCAGCCCCTTAAGGCTACTGGAGAAAAAGCAATGCTTTAACCCAGTAGTGCTCAAGGAGAGAAAGGGGGATTTGGCAGAGAGGACTGACATCTGCTAATGTCTGAGGGCTTTTCCGATTGTCACAACTAGACTAATGCTGATATTTACTGGATAGAGGGCAGAGATGCTGGGTAGAGGGTAGGATGTAGATGCTAAACATCTTACAATGCACAGGACATCTGTACAACAAAGAATTATCTAGTCAAAAATGTCAATGGTACTGAGGTTGAGAAACCTCAACTTTCTAGAACAGCTAGGCACTCAGCAGCAACCTTCTAGAACAGCTAGGTACCCAGCAGCTTCTTTCCTAACACTTTCACAGTTGTATGCAAGCCCCCTATTCAGTCTAGCAATTTGAATCATTTTTTCAGGTCCATTTGACCCCTGTTGGGTAAAGAATTTGGTTTTACCAAAAGTATGGTGACCTTTGCACTTGGTTCCTGAGAAATAACCCTTGGAGTAATTGGGGTACCTTGGTCTGGGACTTCCAGGCCACACTTGATTATTTTTACCATCATCTCTTTTCTCCCCCAACTTCCACCAGCCCCATGAGCCCCAGTCTACCTATTCTCTCCTTTCTTAATTCTTCCAATCCAAGTGCAGATCAGGATGAACAGTGTGCATTTAGCCTCTGGATTCCCCCACATTTGATCTCCCAAATGAAGCCTAGCCCAGGAGCAAACCAGGTCTGTGGTTTTACTGCAACCTGTACTTCATCCCACCACAGACACCAGAGCTGAGACCTTAGGATGAACCACAATTTCCTCAAACCGTGAAGAAGATTCTAAGGCCCAACTGACACAGGAACCAGACAGGAGGGAGTCATATTCTTCTCTGGTCATGATCCCTTCCTATGATCTTCCAAAATTCTAAACTTCTAGATATGTTAAGAATCACCTCTCTCTGACATTTACCTTCTATAAAAATGCCTCTCTGGGAGGGAAGGAGTTGGGTCCAAGTAGAGATAGGCACATCTTCCTTTGAAGCCCCCACTAGACTCTTACACTAGGGCTCCCTTAGAGACAGAAATCTGCATTACAGGCTCTGGTCCAGTGCTGTCCAATAGAAATATGACGTGAGTTAAATACGTAATTTTAAATGTTCTAGTATCCAAATTAAAAAAGTAAAATGAAAGTGGTAAAACTAATTTAATAACCTATTTTATTTAGTCTAATATTTGTAAAATATTATCATTTCAATATACAATATAAAAATTATTAGATATTTTATTTGGGGGGGCATTAAGTCTTCAAAATCTGATGTGTATTTTACACTTCCAGCACATCTCAATTCAGAGTAGCCATATCTGAAGTACTCAACAGCCACAAGTGGCTTACGGCTACCACTGGACAGCCAGCTCTAGTCTCCTCCCTGGTATTCATTTATAGTCTCACACCCACCTCATGATGTCTCTTACAGTAAAGCACAAAAAAGTACACAGCACCTCCCTACCAAAGTCACAGCAGCTCCCTCACTAGCTATTTGTGTTTGGGCATAAGAAGAAAAGGGGCTGGGGTGAAGCTGGAAGAGATGATTCTCTTCCTAAAAGTGTTTGATATATATTTTGTTTTCTCTTTGCCTTTTCTGGCTATTCTGGCTTTGTATTGGACTGCTCGTTTTTTTCTTTCCCTCTTTTTACTTCATTTGAAAGATAAATTTTCTTTTTCTATTTTTCAATAGCTACCCCTTAAATTTTTAAGATCCATGCACAATTTGAATTTAGGCACCGACAATAACATGATAATGGTTTGTTTTTAGCATTTAATCTTATATATACTTACAAATATAGCAATTTCTTTGCTCATTATTGCATTTTATATAATCTGACTAAGACATTCATTATAAGAATGCAAAAGTACTGGCCAATTTCTTTCATAAGCACAGATGAAAACCAACCTAAACAAATCCAGTATTATAAATGAAGAATAATAATGGTTTATTTCAGGAGTTTGTGGTAAATTTCGTATTTAAAACAAATCAATGTACTTAGTCACATTAACAGAATAAAAATGTCACAAAATTATATCAGCAATTACAGAGAAAGTATAGGCTGAAATTCAATTTTCCATTCAGTACAAAAAAACTCACAGCAAATTTAGAAGGGAATCTCCTAAAGTTGATTCCACACATCAACAATAAAACATATATCAAACGCAGTGCTTAAAGGTAAAATGTTCAAAGCTCCCCCTCCCTCATTTCAAGATCTGTAATTAGTCAAGGATGCTCACTTTCACCGCTGGGTATATTCTAGTATTGAGTAAATGTTGTTCCAAACGAAAGGAGAATGCAGAAAAACAGAAGGTCAAAGGGAAGTGAATCAGGAGCAGATGAACCTCAGGGCAGAGGGTACTTCTCAGAAGTATTGGTGTCAGAGATTGCACTGTGTCCCCCAAAACTGTGTTATAAATCCTAAACCCCTGGTCAAGAGTTTGGCTGCTAACCAAAAGGTCGGCAGTTCGAATCCACCAACTCTCCTTGAAACTCTATGGGGCAGTTCTACTCTGTCCTATAGGGTCGCTATGAGTTGGAATTAACTCTAGGGCAACAGGTTACCCTGTGGATGTAATCTCATTTGGCAATAGGGTTTTCTTTGTTATGTTAATGAGACCATATTAGTGTAGGGTGTGTCCTAAACCAATCACTTTTTGAGATATAAAAGGAGTAGATTAGGGACAGAAGCAAGTAAGCAAACAGGAACGCAGGAGAAATAGATGCCACAGGGAGAGCTCTAAGGAATGCAGAGAACATTAGAGATGCCAAGACAAGGATTTTTCCCCAGAGCCAACAGAGAGAGACTTTCTCTAGAGCAGGTGCCCTGAATTTGGACTTTTAGCCTCCTAAAACTGCGAGAAAATAAATATGTTTGTTAAAGCCACCCACTTGTGGTATTTCTTTTATAGCAGCATTAAAAAAATGAGATAGGTGGGGATAGCAGAATGTTCAACAGCGTGGGTAACGCAGGGTCATTGGGACCACACAGTTACAAGGATTAAAATATGGACAAAGGGGAGTCGGAAAGTAATATTTAGAGAAGGTGTAGATAGGGAAGCCGTGGTTTGTGACATTATAAAAGGAAACAATGCCGGCCTCATAGTCTAAGAAAATCCCAACCCGGCGGGGTGGCACAGTCATGAGGAGGAGCAGCGAAGTAGAAGAGTCCTCATAGGCTCTATATTCATGCTTATGCTTTAACCCAATCACCCAGTATCCACTCTGAGGTTGATAGCTGGAGCAAACACTCTGATTGCTGGCATATTGGTGGAAAGAAAATGCAGGTACCACTGAATTACTGCACACCCCCAGGATCCAGTCAGTCTTGTTGGTCACATCCACCTCCCAGTAATGTTTTCCTGAGGAGAAGTGCTGGGAGCCCAGGACACTACAGTAGTGATGCTCTCTCAGATAGGGAGGCCCAGGCAGCTTAGCACCCACAAATCTCACCTGCCTTCGGTTTTTAGACAGGAGAAGATTTAAATTAGCTGTCTGTGGATCCAGAGTCACGTCCACTGTGGGAAAAAGTACAATATTAGCAGAGGTGAGCGGGTATACAAGTCTTATGGTACTAAGAAGAGGGAACACAGGAAGTGATTGGGAGGAATTGTAACTATGTGGGAGTATTTGGGGGAGGGTTTTAACAACTCATACCTGAGAGTGTTGGGAGTGGGGGAATTTGTTTGGGGAAGCGCACATGAAAGGGGATCAGAACATGTCAACTCAGAGAGGCCATGGTTTCTACTTACCCCAGAAGCTTTGGACATCTGTCAGCTCTGTAATGATAAAAAGTCAATGTTGACAGAACCCAAGGTCTCAAGACTAATAATATTTCTCAGCTTACCAGATGGGGGGTGGGGCAGGGAATTCTGTGAGGATGTGAACTGGCCCTTTCATTTCACCTTAAATACAAACCACACCTTCTTCAGCACACTACGTCCCTCCCTCTTCTCCACTATTACCATCTACTAACCAAACTAAACCCTCTACCGTATTTATTTCTTACAATTATGGTAATCCCACATCCAAACTCTTTCTCCTGACTCTCCTCACCTCTAAACACTCGCAGCATCTTTTTCAGATCTGGGGCTCGAAACTCACTTCTCAGCTTGGTGGGAAGAGCTTTTGGCTTCTTCAAGGTCCAGAACTCACTCCTAGGGAGGACAGACCTTATGAACCTCCAAACTGTTAACCTTGGATCCCTCCAACACCTCTCACTCAACTCCCAGGCCCACTGGTGTACCGTAGCATGCCTTCCTGAAGAAACAGTGTCACTGTGTGAAAAGCTCTAGCACTGGATCCAAAACACCTGAACTTGAAATGAGCTTCTGTCTGTGTAAACTTTGGTAAGACTTGACCTCTCAAGGTCTGCTTTTATTTTTCTCCTTTTTTTGTAAAATAGTGATTTTCCCTTCTCTCTGTATATTCTAGAGATAGTATGAAATTAAATAAAGGTTGGGGAAACCCTTGCTATTTCTATAAAATATATAAAAGAATCAAAATGTCAGTGTCACTTTGAAGGGCCCAACATGAGGGGCTGGAGATATCTGAATGGACAGGCAGAAGCCCGGGAACTGGCTACTCTGGCTTTGGGATTATCAAGTGAAGGGCTCCCTGCTGAAAAGTCTGTGAGCTTATGCCCTAGGGTCTCCCAGAGGCTAAGGGGGTAAGGCCTTCAGAACAGCATCTTAGGATTTACTATCTCTGGGAATGTTATACCAACTGGAGAAAGGAGATGTCTTTACTTTCAACCTGAGAATAAAGACTTCAGAAGGGACAACAGGCTCTGGACTGCATGTGTCTGTGAGGAACCTGTAGATACCAGGTGGGTAAGTGGGTAACTATAGATATCACCTTGCTTTTATGAAATTCTAGATGGAGAATATGTTTGTTTCAGGGCCTAAGCCAGTCTTCTTGACACCATAGACTATGTTTTTACTGGAATCGAGAAAAATGGAAATCTGAGCCAGGGGAGAAAGGTAAGTTTAACGTAGCTGTCCCAAGAGCTGATTCTCAGAACTTAGGAAACAATTCAGACAGGAATTTCCTTCTAATAAAACATACACGTAAAGAAAAAATCTGTGTATTTTGAGGTAGTTATAAACTACTAGAATCAGAGCAGGAAGCCATTACAAAGGTTTGTGGAAAAGGAGTCATGTAATAGGGACCTAGGGAAATCACTGAGTGAAACCCTTTATTCTTAATGTCAGTATTGTCCTCAATTTGTGACCTCTCATTACCCAAATTGTCCTACCATAGAAGTCCTTATTTTTGAGACCCTAAAATTATCACATGATGAGCAGCTCAAGACACAACTATCCCAAATGTTCCCTGCCATATAATTTTTTTTTCTTTCCTACTGGCCACAGGATATATAACTCTATGGGTGCAGGAATCTCTTGATAATACAAGGGAACCACTCTGTTCTCCTACACATACCTTTTCGTGACATCATTCACATCCTAGGAAGGAAAGAGATGGGTTATGTCAAGAAGTAATTTGCTTTTCCCCTCTAATAAAGCCTTACCCATGATCGTCATCCCATTCCTACCACCCCATGATATGATGGGAATAAAGACGGTCTCAGTGTAGAGGCAACACAGTAAAGAGCTCAGGGCAGACTCTCCCTGAGAACTCACGTGGGATATCAGGAAAAGCTCAATTCTTTCATTGTACCATTATTTTTTACAACTCTGTTTGTGTGTGCAAGCACATGCATATAATGTTATATATGTATATAATCTACTATTTGCTGGACATGGTGCCTAGCCCTGGAGAACCTCAGGTGATTAAGTCATAATTTCTGTCCTTGAAACTCTTACATTCTGGTTTCCAAGGATATAAAGTGTTGTTATTGTGCACTGCTGAGTCAATTCCAACTCACAGTGACCCTGTACGACAGGGTAGAACTGCCCCACAGGGTTTCCTAGGCTGTATTTATGGGAGCAGATCAGCAGGTGTTTTCCCATGTGGAGGCACTGATGGGTTTAAACCACTGACCATTTGGTTAGCAGCCAAGCACTTAACTATTGTGCCAGGAGAGCTTCTTAGGACACAAGCTAATGGTCCTTAAATATGGTTGTTCCTCAAACCTGACCTCCTTTAACATTTTACTTTGCCTTTTCTGACTTTATCGATTCCCTTGATTTCAATATATGGATGTTGATGATTCCCAAATTTGTACTTCTGCTCAGAGCTCTTTCTTTTATGATCCACATTAATGTATTCTCTAGCAAATGAGCCACCAAACCCAAAACCCATTGCTGTGGAGTTGATTCCAACTCATGGCAACCCTATAGGACAGAGTAGAACAGCTCCACAGGGTTTCCAAGGCTGTACATTTTTGCAGAAGCAGACTGCCACATCTTTCTCTTGCAGAGGGGCTGGTGGGTTGGAACTGCTGACCTTTCAGTTAGCAGCCAAGTGCTTACCCACTGTGCCACCACAAGCATCACAAATTCAATATGTTTAAAATAAAACTTACTATTCCTGCAACCATGCTGTCTCTTTTCTTATCCTCCAAACCCCTGAATGATACCAGCATCCACCTGGTTGCCAAATTTAGCAAAGTACCATCCTAAAAATTACCCTATGTTCATCCTGACACCCCATCTTTGAGTAGGCCAGTCCATTTCACACCCTTCTTTTAGCCTTCTGCTGTTTACCTTCTTCCCTGCCACTGCCTGTCTCATTTGTTGGAGTAGAATTGCCCAATTACCTCTTATCTGGTCTCCCTAATTTCTGCTTTATACACCTCAATGATTCCTGAAGAAATGGCCAACAGTTTAGTCTATAAAATATACGAATAACTATTTTCTCCACATCAAGGTTACATTTGGTTGCATTTGACAGAAAAACAATTCAAACTAGTTTGGACATGGAAAGAAGTAGAAGTGATGGATATTGTCATGGATTGAACTATGTCCCACAAAAAAAAAAGTGTGTATCACTTCGGCTGGGTCATGATTCCCAGTATTGTATGATTGTGTACCATTTTGTAATCCGATGTGATTTCCTTATGTGTTGTAAACTCTATCACCATGATGTAATAAGATGGATTAGTGGCAGTTATACTGATGAGGTCTACAAGATTAGATAGTGTATTAAGCCAATCTCTTTTGCAATATAAAAAAGAGAAGCAAGCCGAGACACATAGGGACATCATACCACCAGGAAAGCAGTGCCAGGAGCAGGGCGTGTCCTTTGAACCTGAGGTTCCTGCGCTGAGATGCTCCCAGACAAGGGGAGGACTGGTGTCTGGGACCTTCCTCCAGGGCCGGTGAAGGAGGCCTTTCCCTGGAGCTGATGCCCTGGGTTTGGACTTGTAGCCTGCTAGACTGTGAGAGAATGAATTTCTCTTTGTTGAGGCCATCCACTTGTGGTATTTCTGTTGTAGCAGCACTAGGTGACTAAGACAGATATGTTAACTCACACAAACAAAATCTCCGGGATTATATCACTCTTAAGGCATGGCTGTACTTAAAGCATATACCACTTCATGGTTATTTCTCTTATGTTGACTTTATTCTCAGAGTTCATGTTGTGAAACTTGAAAGCGCCAGGCTTACATCTGGTTCTCAAATATTAATGATTAATAATGTCACTCACACAGATATGAAAAAGAGAAGGAAGACTATGTGATGGGAGAGTTCTGGAAAGATTGTGAGATAACACTCAAGTTATAATATCCACTGGACAGCCATACTAACGGGTGTGAGAGTCTAGACAGTGCCTTAACTGACTATATAAACTGATAATGTCTTCGTATTTAAGAAGTAATTTTTAAAGTTTGAGGAGAGGTTGTGGAGGAGCTAGAACAAAGGGATGAAGGAGAAAGCCTTAGGGCAACCTAACAGCAAAAATGAAGACCAAGGGCAAGAAGAATAAGATGAAAATGAGATACAGAAAGCAGAGAATGAGGAAAAGCTCCAAAAGGTGGAAAGTAACTACCCCACAACTCTGATACTAGGGCCCAAGAACAAGTAAAGAAATACTTATCCCACCAGTAAAGAGCAACAAACAGAAGGCAAACAGAAAATTAGGAACACAAACAGTCTGAAGGCTCCAGAACATCACAAGGTACTTTATGTCTTAATTTCATAGTCACACCATTCACTCTATGTAGAAAACACCTGTTCAATTTTCAACCTCAGCTCACGTCCTCCATCAAATCTTTCTAGTCTTGACTCCTTGCATCCTTCCCACCTACACACAGACCACAGCCTAGCCTTCTTCACACTCCAAAAGACCTATTCAAACTTGTAGTACACTGTTAAATGATTCTGCCTCAGAGAAGAGTGAAAACAAAGAAGAGCTAGTATTACATAATCACTAAGAAAAATAAATAAAATTAATCCATTAAAAAAAAAAAAATCTCTAAGAACTTGAGTCTGACACATATTTACCTGTGACTAAGCTAGGTGAGAAGGTACCTGACAAATCACAAACAGCATCAGAGACAACTGGTGCCAATAGAACGGAAGCTCTTAAAAGGGGGGTGGACGGCGCAGGGTAATACGTTGCCCCCAGGAGATATTTGGCAATATCTGGAAGGATTTCTGGTTGTCATAACTAAGGCAGTGCTACTGGCTTTTAGTGGGTAGAGGCCAGGGACGCTGATAAACATCTTACTTACAATGTGCAGAAGAGCTCCCCACAAAAAATAATTCTCTGGCCCCAAATGTCAATAGTGGCAAAGTTGAGAAACCCTGCTGCAGAATATCACTGGATATGACAAATCTTCTACATGGTATCAAATAAACTTTTGGACCACCTTTTATAAGTAAAAAAATAAAAATGTGATGTTCCCTTAGCACTGGGACTTTTAATTATCTTATACTTTACCCCATGACCTCTACATAATTTGATAGGGAAAAGGCATGGCAGGGACAAAGGCAACTTCTTTCACATCCTCAGAAGATGTCACTTGCATGTCCTAGAAGGGAAGGAAAGTTGTCTCTCTTTTCCTTGACTCTCAGACTGGAGCCCCATTCTTGACTCCTACCTGCAGCAGCTCCATCGCTGACCCCTGACACCGACGCTCCAGATCTGAGATAAGCTCTCTCAGTAACTGGCTCTGCTGGACCAGCTCATCCTCAGCCTCTTCTATAATACTCAACCCCTTCTTCTCTTCCTCTTCCAGCTTTTTCAGTTCCCGCTGCTCCTCTTTGTCCAGTATGCTTCTCAGCTTATTAAACTGTGTCTGGATCCTGTGTCTCTCAGGTTCCTTCTGACTCTTCAAGAATAGAAAAGAGAAAGCGGCTGAGGGTCTCCTCTACAGAGAGACTGGGAGAGGAGAAGTAAATGCAGAAGTAATGCCTACTGAAACTATTTCTCCCTTCAGCTCTTCCCAGACCACTGGCCTGGGCTGCTTCATCTAGGCCTCCTTGATACAGATTCATTCCTGGGTGAAATTTAGATTCAGGGAGTCTTCTTAGATCCTTATGTCTCTGCATCAGCCTCCCCTTCCAATTTTGAGTCTTAAGGTAGGAATTATTGGCCTGTGCCTAACCAGTCTTTCCCAGGAGGACAAGAGCCTGAAATTGTAAAACAAGGTCCCTGACCATGTTTCCTCTCCTATGTGATTGTCTCCAAAAGCCTGAGGTCACTTTTGGTTATGTTCACTATCGAACTACTCCTCCCCTTCTCCTGCATCAAGGGTAATGCCCTTATTTGGAAAGGCTACAGTGGAAGACTGGACACAGGGAAGTTTTTCTAGCCCAACATTAGGGAACACATGTGATCAGGACTCCTTTTGTCCTCAGCTCCAACGACCTGCCCAGATTCCCGTCCCAAGACACACGCAGGAAGAATCCCTCTTGCCTTCCAGCATGCCTTCTTCTCTCTGACAACAGCTGTTAGCTTCTCAGCTTCCTGCTGGTCTTTCTTCAGCTTCTTCAAAGACTCTTGGAACATCTCCTGGAAAGAACATATCAGGTCAAGCAGGGCCAAGCTTTATATTATCTCAGGGCCTAGACATGGAATGAATAGGGTAGAGATTATGCTGACCTCAGAAGACTGTCCTGTCCTGGGATGAAAAACTGAGAAGGTCATCGTATCTTTTGTACACAGGGGATGGAAACCAATGAGAATTGGCTGATTCTCTTTCCTCCCAGGGGAAGAACCTGATTCCAAAGCACATTAAGGCCTTTACTCTCATTGCTGACATATCCCCTATACCCAATCCACCATGCCCTCCTCCTTCCACCCCCAGCAGCCCTCTCTGGTCAAAAGGCCATGCAGAGCTGATCTTGAACAGCAAGTAAGTCTCTACTCTTGGTCAGGAGGGCATTTTCTAGGCAAATGGGAGGTACAAAGAAATTAGATTAGAGCAGGATGAAAAGTCAAAATATATTACCAAAGACTCTGTTCTTCCCTGTCTCCCTCTAATCTGGTGTCTCACCTGGTACTCCTGGGCAACCTCCTCCACGAGGAACGTGTGATGACCACGGTGCTCCAGAGACCGCTCACAAAGCCAGCAAATGATCTTCCCATCCTCCTTACAGAAGAGCTGCAGTTTCTCTCCATGGTGTGTACATAGAATTACCTTCTGCTGCTTCTCAGGGCCCAACACTGCCTCCCTGAGTCTCTCCACTATGTTGGCCAGGTGCCGATTGGGCCGGAGGTTCCCAGGCTGGTAGCTGGTCCGGCACACAGGACAGCTGCTTCCCCCTTCTTGGCTGATCTCTGATTGCTTGCTGTTTCCTGTGATGCAGTCTTGGCAGAAGCTGTGGCCACAGTCTAGGCTCATGGGTTCCGTTAAGAGCTCCAAGCAGATAGGGCAGGTCACTTCATCTCGTATGTCCACCAGTACTGCTGAGGTCATTGTAGTTACTCTCCTGCCTCCTGCCTGTCCTATCCTGACTTCGGAGGTGCTTCCTGCTTACAGAATCCTGGGTAGAGGAACAGATAGAAAAGAAGCAGGGTAAGAAAGGAGGGAGGAAAAAAGGAATACTGACTGTCCAGGAAAAAAAAGTCAGACATCTGAGGTAACAAGGGTTTCTCGTTATAATTTTAAATGCTTTATTCCAGCTCATATTAGATAACAGGTTCCACTCTCACTACAGCAGTGATTATTTTCTTTTACTATTACTGGATCGAGGGACAAACTAAGGCCCTGGGGAACAAGAGCCTTGTGTGAGCCACCATCTGCCCAACCTTATATCAGCCTAGCCAAACACATTCTCAATGTTAAAGGCACCATACACACTGCTACCTCAGGGCTTTTACTTACTGCTCCTTCTGCAAGGAAGACCCTTCGTCCTGACATCTGCCAGACTCACTCGTTCACTTCATTCAACTCTCTCCTTACATGTTACCTTATTTCAAGGGTTTGCTCTGTCTGGCCTATCTAAAAGCACAGACACCCACACCATCACTCTAGATACAATTACCCATTTTTTCTTGTCACCACCTAATATATCTTCAGTTGTCTGAAGCCTCCCACTAGAATGTAAGTTCCATAAAATTAGACAGTTTTTGTTCACTGCTGTATTCTCAGCACCTAGAATGGTGCCTGGTACATAGCTCAACAACTTTTAATGAATAAGTAATGCTAGAATCTTCTCATTCCTCCACAGATGATTAGTTTTCTTAGAAGTTTTTCCTTTCTCTTTACCATCACACTGTCATTACTGTCTAATAATCTGTCTCTAAATTCAAAGGTATGAAAGATAATTTCACTTAACACTCTTACTCCACAGAGTTCTCCACTCACCTTCCCAGAAAACCCCAAAGCAACAATGGCCACAATAAGGAAAGGTAATATTTTCACAGCTAATACTTTTATAAACAGTAGTGATTTAGAAATCACTTTCTCCTGCTTTCCCTACTTCTCACAGAAAAGCCATGAATAAATAAGAGTATTCTTGATCCCTTGATAATGAGAGATATCAATGATTTATAAGATCATACGTCTTCAAAGATGTAGAGCCAGCACTGAACCTAATGTTTCCAGAGTCCTGGCTCAGAAATCTGTCCTCGACCTCATAACTTTAAATAGATACTTAAAAATAACAACAACAAAAAACAGCTGTTATTGAGTCAACTCCAACTCACAGCAACCCTACCTACATGTGCCAGAGTAGAAGAACTCTGCCTCATAGGGTTTTCAATGGCTGATTTTCTAGAAGTAGATTGTCAGGATTTTCTTCCAAGGTGCCTCCAGGTGGACTCGAATCTCTGACCTGGTTAGCAGCCCAAGTGTGTTTACTGTTTGCACCACTAAACCCATTGCCGTTGAATCCATTCCAACTCACAGTGACCCTACAGGACAGAGTAGAACTGCCTAATAAGGTTTTGAAGCCTGTAAATCTTTAATGAAGCAGACTGCCGTATCTTTCTCCCGCAGAGCAGCTGGTGGGTCCAAACCACCGATCTTTCGAACGCTGACTTCTTGGTTAGCAGCAGAGCACTTAACTACTGTGCCTCCAGGGCTCCTTTTGCACAACTAGGGACTCCTAAGTTACATTACTGACATCTTAAATCACATCGAGAATACTCTATAAAAAAAATTTTTTTTTAACTGTTTCCAGCATTGAATCACATCACCATTTCATTGAAAGCAATTTGCTCTGCTTGCCTACCTGAAGTCGTATTTGGGCCACCAAGGAAGAGTCATCTCACAAAAGTACTACGGACCCTGGTTCCAGTTTCATGACCCTAGTTTCATGACCGTCTTACACAACGTAGGCCACGGGGCAGCCAAAAGTAGGTTAAATTCCATAATTTTCCTTTTGTTGATGCCCCAGCAAAGGGAGACAGATGTATACTAATGTCACACAGTCAGTATGGGTATAGTTTAAGACCACCAGGCCCTGTAATTTGTACAAATTTTCCCCATACTTGAAGGCCTGTTAGGGTAAGAAACATCAAATTCCCTGCCAGGAACAACACTCTCATCAGAGGAAAAGGCCTGAGAAGGTGTTGCAGACAAAGAAAAAAAAAGATCTGTGAAACATAAGCATAGCTAAGCAGGGTAGCTATGGGGCATTGTTGGGAGTATCTAGTGAGCTGAAACCGTGACCTCAGTGCTGCCATCTAGTGCTCTCTGGTGCTTTTGCAGGTCCTGGATCAGTTAATCGGCTTAGTAACAGAACCAAAAAAAAAAAAGAAAAACCCAAACTCATTGCCCTGGAGTTGGTTCTGACTCATAGTGACCCTGTTGTACACAGCAGAACTGCTCCATAAGGTTTCCAAGGAGTGGCTGCTGGATTCGAACTGCCGACCTTTGGCAGTCAAGCTCTTAACCACTGTGCCACCAGGGCTCCAACAGAACCACAAACAGTAAATATTTACTGAAAGCTCATTGTGTAAAGGAAAATAATTATTCTGCAAGTAATAACTCAATAATCCCTTATAACAACACTATGAGTGTCCCTCAGACCTCATTTCATAATTGTATAAAGTGAGGCCTGGAGAGGTTAAATAGTTCAAGTGGTGAAACTAGTATCTGAATACAGACACAGTTACAGAGCTGGAGCTCTCGTTACTCCTTCTAGCAATAAAGGGTACAGATTAGGTTGTTGTTGTTAGTTGCTGTCGAGTCAATTCTGACTCATGGTGACTTTATGTGTTCAGAGCAAAGCTGCTCCATAGGGTTTTCAAGTATGACTTTTTAGAAGCAGATCGCCAGGCCTGTCTTCCGAGGAGCCTCTGGATGGGTTTGAACCGCCAACCTTTAGGCTAGTAGTTGAGTGCTTAACCATTTGAGCCTCCCAGGGACTCCATGGTACAGAATATAATCGTTAGCAAATTAATGAACCATGGAAAAGTAACTGGCACTACTAATTGGTATTACAGGATATTTACCTATCATCTGAGATGTTTAATGAGACTAATCACACCTGTGGGAATTGGTCATTTAGTTGGTTTGTTAACAACTCCTAACATACTCACATCACCTTATTCAGCACAGTGCACTATGAGGGTCTACCGCCTAATTAGGATTATGAGGGCAGAGGCCCAGTCTCCCTTGATCTTCCATCTATCCGAGAGCCTAGCACTAAACCTAACACACACACACACACACTCACAAAAACAAACCCATGCCACTGAGTCGATTCCGACTCATAGGGACCCTAGAGGACAGAGTAGAACTGCCCCATAGGTTTTCCAAGGAGCGGCTAGTGGATTCAAACTGCCGATCTTTTGGTTAGCAGCCGAACGCGTAAGCACAGTGCCACCAGGGCTCCAACCTCACACCAAAGATCAGCAATTAAGTTTATAATTGAATTAAATTCATAGCGTATTGCTGAGTTTATAGCTGGACTTGATGTCGGCACTGGAGTATCACAATGGATACAGGCTATTTTATGAAATAATTAATATTAAAAAATAATTGTGGTGGTATTATACTTACTATTATAACTCAAGGCCCACTCCATCTCCCCCAACACACACACACACACACACTCATATCAGGCAAGTATATGCTTGGTTTACGTAATTCTGTTAGGGGAAGCGTTTCTGCCACATAACTGCAATACAGTAATAGGCAAAAACTGTAAAGAATCCAAAAGATCATTAATTGGTAGACAGATGAATAAACTGTGGCATAAGGATACAATGGCATATTACCAAACAATAAAATGGAACTACCAGTACACACAACAAGATAAATTTCAAAAGCACTATGGTAGGCAAAAGAAACCAGACACAAAAAATATCTTACTGTATGATTCTGTTCATATACAATTCTAGAAAAGGCAAACTTACAGTATTGGAAAGCAGATCAGTGGATGCTAGGGCCCAGGAGTATGAAGAAAGGATAAACTGCAAAGGGGTACAAGGAGATTTTGTGAGTTGGTGGAAATGCTCTCTATATATCATGATGGTGCTGGTAATCCACAGTTGTATATATACCTTTGTCACAGAATTGTATGCTTGAAACTGATAACTTTACTCTACATGAACCATAACTCAGTAGAGCTGACCAAAAAAAGAAAGACAATGAGAAGAATCTGAAGGCTTGGCATTCTGAGATTCTAAGCATATATTAGAATTTTCGCTGCCAAATATGGTAGCCACATGCAACTACTGAGCACTTGAAATGTAGTCAGTCCAAACTGAGATGTTCTATAGTATAAACTAGGGTCGCTATGAGTCAGAATTGACTTGATGGCAATGGGTTATAAAATAAAAGACACACTGACATTAAAAGATTTAATAAAAAATG
The DNA here is from genome assembly GCA_030035585.1 of Dugong dugon. NCBI lineage: Eukaryota > Metazoa > Chordata > Mammalia > Sirenia > Dugongidae > Dugong > Dugong dugon. The sequence continues at coordinate 78,035,926 of CM057467.1, read as the reverse complement.
AATGTAAAGTATCTCATTAACAAGTTTTATACTACATGCTCTAATATTTTGGATATACTGGGTTAAATAAAATATACTAAAACTTATTTCACCCATTTCATTTTACTTTTTAATGGGGCTAGTAGAAAATTTAAAATTAAATATGTTGCTCCCATTATATTTCTCTATTTCTTTTCTATCTAAGGTGCAACTGTAGATATTCAAGGCAGAGACAGACGCTTGAAGGAAAATATGATGGCGCAGTGGTTAAGAGCTCAGCTGCTAACCAAAAGGTCGGCAGTTCGAATCCACCAGCCGCTCCTTGGAAAACCTATGGGGTAGTTTTACTATGTCCTATAGGGTCGCTATGAGTCAGAATCGACGCGATGGCAACGGGTTTGGTTTGGTATCCTCTAAAGCCTAGAAAACTCTATGGGACAATTCTACTCTGTAACCTAGAGGGTTGCTATGAGTTGGAATCCACTCAACAGCACCCAGCAATATCCTTTGTCAAAAGGCATTAACGTTGAAAATAGGGAAAAAATTGTGAAGGAGAGGAGCAATACAGTTAACATAGGTTAACTTATGAATCGCAAAATAAAAAAAAAAAAACAACAACAAACAACTAAACTTCATGCAACCCTTGGCCACACACAAGCAGGCACTCCACCATCCAAAGCAGCTGGGAGCAGCCCACAGCTGCCTCACTGTGTGAGGAGTACACGACCTGAGAGCCTGAGGTCCTGGAGCTATGTGGATCAAAATCGCAAATGTAAGAGGACAAACTCATGACCAGGTGGGACCAGTTCAATCAGGAGCAGATGCTGGAAAAAGGCCACAGGGTCTGCTCACTAGTGGCACTGGTTTCCACTGGAGCTCTTTATGCAGAATCGAGGCCTCACTCAGACCTGCTTCAGAATCAGCACTTTACAAGATCCCCAGGTGATCTGGATGCACGTGAAGGTTTCCCAAGCACCGCCATTGATAAGAGGGTCCCTCCCCAGGTGAATGCAAACTAGAAAGGGGAAGGAAGGACAGGAGAAGGTACTGATATTTAGATCTGAAGCATCTGTTACGATGGAAGTTCACAATTAGATATCAAAATGGCTTTCAGAATAAAAGTCCGGGACTAAGCAGGGAGGTCCAGCCAGGGGGCTCAGGCGAGTTAGAAAAGAAGGGCAGGGCTGCCCCTGGAGGCTGGAGTTGGGGGCCCTAGTGAAAGTGGAGTAAAACCTAAACAGACGGCAACTGCATTCTTAAGTGAGTTGGACTTCTTGTGCTTTGGGAAGAATATTATTTTGTGACCTCTGTGTAGGATTAGATTCCACTCCTACCAATTATCTAGAATCGACAATCTAACATGTGGGCACTGGATAAATTTTTCAGTAAGAACATTATCACTCACAAATCAGTTTTTAACCTTCAAAGAATCTTTACTCCATGCATTTTGGAAACTTATAATACTGAGAAATCCTTAAAAACTGTCCTACACAGATTTTCTTCTCCCTGAGTCACTGTTAGATTATCCACCAACTGAGTTTCTTAAGGATAGACATAAAATTCTTACTGTTTTCTGAAGTTGTGAAATTCCACTTGTAATTCCTATTTTTTTAAATTGTTATATTTTGACCTGTTTAGATGTTAAAGAAGTAATTGTATTCTCCTTTATCATAATGTATTTTAGCATACTGTATTCCCTACCATATTCTTTCAAAATTGTTTTGATTGGGTATTTTTTAAAGCTAGGCCTGATGTTTATCAATAATAACAACTAGCAATTTCAGTGTTTAACATTTGTCAGGCAGTTTTCTATGTGTTTAACTTCTGCCTCATTTAATCCTCTAGGATATAAATACTACCGTCCATTTTATAGATGAAGAAACTGAAGCCCAGGGAGCACAGACAGCGTCTAAGGGTCAGAAGAGGGATTTGGACACAGTCTGGCTGCAGTTCTCGTTCCTAGCCACACAGTTCTGCCTCTATTGAAAAAAAAGAAGTAAAAATACAATAAAACGCTGTCCTTATAAACTCATTGAGTTTAATTTGCAGCTAGGAAGAAAAGCAAATAAAAATTTACTATCATAAGCTCTAAAAGGGAGAAGACATCGTCTTTTTCACTGTTGTGTCACCTCTGCCAGAAGTTCCAATACGTGGCGCAGTCACGGAACTGTAGACGTTTCTCTTCTACAGGAAAAGCGGCCATCGAGGGAATGAGAAGCCAGGGAAGCTCCAGAGGTGAGCGGAAGCCAAGGGTCAAGGCTCTTTAGAGTTTCAAATTAATTCTGAAGGACAGAGGGCGCCCACTCCTTCCGTCTTTTATCAGAACTCTACCCCCGCAAGGCTGGGCTCCCTTCCCTGCGAGCCTCAGGCCTTTGGACGGGCCCCAGGTTGGGCTGCGCGCCGCCGGCTTCTCTCCCAACTCCCTCTGGAGGCAGCAGGGCCTCAGGGAGTGGGGGATAAACTGTCTTCACTTCCCGAAGCGGAGAGGCTGGAAGTGGGAGGAGGGGTTGCTGTCCTTTGGATCCACCTCAAACCCAGAGTTTGCCGTAATTCCCCAACGCAAAACGTCCGAGGCTGCCTCTCCTTCGTCATTTAGCTTCCAAATCCAGGGTCTAAGTGTCACTAGCCTTTATACAACCTATTCCCAGCTCCAGAGGTGCGTCTTCTGTACTCCTTTCCCAAACTTGGGTCAACTCAAAACTGCAGAGATCTCCCTCACTCTTCCTCCACCCGCGAACTCCCCAACCCCACCTATATAGAGTGGGTCAAACTTTCTCTTCTAGTGGGAACAGCAACTTGGTGTCTGGCTAGAAAATGGGTTTGCTCACTAACCTGGAATCTGTGGCCTGGGTCAGAGCCAGGATCTGCTGCGGCCGCCGCTACCTCCCCTGAAGCTGAAAGACACAGGGTTAAAAAGGGGCGGGGTCGGGGGAGGAGATGCTGCTGATAGGGCCAGTATGTCCTCACAGCCTTATGTCCTGCAGACTCAGTGGGTGTGATCACCAGTGTCCCATTAGGCAGAGGAGGAGACCAAGACTGTACCTCTTGATGAACTGCATATTCTGGGGCCTTTAAAAATACCTGAAGGCCAAAGATGGCGCTTGTAAAGCGCCTTCAGTTTACTTTAGCTTTCTAACATCTTATTCGTGTTTAATAACGCTGATAAAACACCTTTTTAACAGTTTTTTGTCTTGTTTTACTTTTTACCAGTTGCATAGAGTCAACTACAACTCATGGCGACCCCACGTGTATCATAATAGAACTGTACTCCATAGGGTTTTCAATGGCTGATCTTTCAGAAGTAGACTGGCAGGGCTTTCTGCTGAGTAGACTCTGGGTGTACTTGAACCTCCAACCTTTTGGTTAGCACCAAGCACGTTAGCCATTTGCACCATTCAGGGACTCCTAATATACCTGTACGCCATACTAAGTATGAACTTTCTGAAACTATCTGAATAAAAGACTACCACTTGGCATAATAGCATGTTTTGCAAAAAGATCATTAAAATTTACCAAAAATTAGGGGTTATATACATATATGTACATATATATCTCATCCATAAATCTTTGTTTTAAGGTTCTTATGAATACCTGATGATGTAGTGGTTAAGAGCTCAGGCTACTAACCAAAAAGTCAGCATTTCTAATCCACTAGCAGCTCCTTGGAAACTCTATGGGGCAGTTCTACTCTGTACTATTGAGTCGGAATCAACGCAACAGCAATGGCTTTTACAGACTTTAGGAACTATGCCTACAGAGTTTCAGTGGTACAGCAATCTGATAATAAGAATGCTGCACTTCTTGCCCCAAGGATTCTAGATGAGAGTCACAAGATGGGGAAGGGCGGGTTGGGGGAGGAGAAAGGGCCCCTAGAGAAAGGAGCTTTGGGTATGCAGATAAAAGACCAGACCTGGGCTTTTGGCAAACACAGAGAAAATTGGATTGAGTTCAAAGAGATTTCACAGAACAGTCCTTAGGCAATCCTTAACGGAAGGGCACTGGAATCCCAAAACAAGGAATGCAGATATGTGTACCTCATGTCTGCAGGGTTGAAAAGCCACACGGGTTTTTTCAGTTCACTTCTTGTGTGGATTCTAGGTACAGCTGCCTGAAGATTGCCCATGGATTATGCAAGTTGAAGCTTGCTTCTGTTCCACCATGAAACTCTTCCTGAACATCATGACAAAAACAAACTCTCAAGTGTGGATACTCCTAAGGCCCCTAAAATATATGGAGGTGTGACTACTGACACCCAGAAGATCAAAGGAAGGCTCAATCCAAGATCAGGCTCCTGAGAGTGAGGGCTGAAGGACAAACAAGAAGAATCTAGGAAGAGATAATTACCAAAAGTCAGCTAAGACTGGAATGGGTACCTTGGGCTGTTTTATTCAAATCTCAATGAATGTGAACATAGATATGCAAATAAAGTTTTTCAAAAAGTCTTCCATCAAGAAAATTAGCAAAAAGAAATAAAGAATGGAAGATGAGCATCAGTAACTGTCACATCTGGGAGCTTAATAAAAGATTTTTAGCTACACTTTCTTTTGATATTTGTTTTAGGGCTAAAGCTTGAAGTCATAAGGGAATGAGAGCTGTGGGGTTTGGAAAAATGAATGAGACAGGGAAGGGATTTTTCCTGCTTTTTCTTTTAATGTCCTTTCAATTCCAATTATTTTGAAAACCTGGCAAATTGGAATTTTAACACTATCATTCCTTTGGGCGTTTTCAGGGATAACTGAGAATAGTTTTCTAGGGCCTTGGAAGAGTAATAAGGACTCAGTGAAAAGAAATGTCTCAAAAACCTAGATATTTCTTCTGTAAAAGATGTCATACTCTGTTCAACACCCCCCTTACTCAGTCTCCCACCCAGGGACCCAATCTGTAAGGCAAGACCCCACACTTTGTTACATGAAAAAGGGAAAATTCTCCCTTTAATTCCAGACAAGAACTTGTTACCTTTGTGGAGATGGTACAGGGAAATTTTACTTCTCACTTTTTAATTTTAATGCTTTACCAATAGCATGTGTTAATTTTATATTTAAAATTATAATAAAATACAGAGAAACGTTTTTGCCTTGAAATAAAGTGAAATATTATAATGATATTGTTCCTAGTATGAAAGAGCACTCTAAAACTGAGGCACTTGACATAACTACAATGGCTGACAGAGGTCTGAATTGAACTCCATTTTGTAGTAGGCTCATGCTTCTGCTTTCTAGAGTACATGACCTATAACCACACTGAAATCAGACCAATGGGTCCGCACCCAACGTGCAAGAAGCCGATCTCTTAGACGCTGTTTTTGAGAAGAATAGTTTATTTCGCAGACTAGCAAGTGGGGACTCAGAGGTATCAACCTCAGATTTAGTTCCTTGATTTGTGTGAGAAATCACCATTTTATATTTATACGTATTCATTTAGGGGTGGAGGAAGGCAGTGGGCATGATCAGAAATTTTTAACTATTCATAGTTTCTGTTTATTTATTACGAGGCAGGGCTAAGACTTGGCCCGGAAGTGGCTGACAGGCTCTTCGCTTTTGAAATGGGTTCGGCTACAGCAGATGACATAAATCTGGTGATTTTAGTTCCTTGACAAGAGTCCTTTGGTTTCTTGACATCAGTTCTCTTGGGTTACTGAGCATGGGTAGCAGCCCGAGATCCACTGTCTCATCTTTGTCTGTTCTGCGCATGTCTAACCACTCTGAGCTGGTTAGATCTGGACCCGTCCACAGCTCTCCAGAGGGTCTGCAAAACGACTTAGAGGAAATGAGTGATGTAGTGGGGGAGGTGACCAGACGTGGGGCCTGATAACCGATGGAGTACTAATTAGGTGGCTTAAGCCTCTAGGGTCCCCTAACAACACTTTTGACCAAGATAACTTGTTCTGCAACATTCTGAGGTGGCCCATCCAGAATGTAACAGAAACAGAAGGAACCACGTCTGGAATTCAATTAACTTATGGCTGAGGTGGTACAGTGGTTAAGAGCTACAGCTGCTGATCAAAAGGTTGGCAGTTGGAATCCACCAGCCGCTACTTGGAAACCCTATGGGGCAGTTCTACTGTGTTATAGGGTTGCTATGAGTTGGATTCAACTCCGTGACAACGTGTTTGTTTTAAGGTTGAGTATCCCAGCCAATAGAAATTCTTGTTAAATGAGTCTTACAAAGCATGTTGGATGTCAACCAGTCAAATGTGTCCCTGTACTCTTTCCCCATCCTGTACAAATGTCTAATAAAAGACGTGCGTTTACGCTCCCTCATTAGAACACCATTCTGAACTTTCATTCTGGCGCTTCTCAATTTGAAAATCTTTAAATCTGAATAAAACTTTTATTTTACAGAAACTCTGTTTCATTTCTGACACTAGGTAGTGCGAACTTCACTGACTACTAACCTAAAGGTTTGTGGTTCAAACCCAACCAGCAGTACTGCAGAAGAAAGGCCTGGTGATCTACTTCCACTAAGATTACATCCAAGAAAACCCTATGGAGCGGTTCTACTTTGTAACACATGGGTTTGGTATGAATCAGAATCAACTACTTGGTAATGGGTTTGGTTTTTTGCTAATGATATAATAATAATAATAAAATATAAATTTATAAGTAAGAGGACTAACAGACTTGATTACATAAAAATTTCTGAAGGACAAAATCTTCTAGAATGTTGAAAAACAAACTGGAAAAATACTACTATATTCTATATATTACAAATGATTAATATGATTTGCATATCAGGTCTTAAACTCAATTTGATCAAGAAAACTAGAGAAAAATGGTGAAAGTTAATTCAGAGAAGACAAAAATATGGACAATAATCTTGAAAAGATATTTAGACTTATTAATATTTATTTTTAATTCAAACTAAATCAACAATGAGATAATGTCAAAGAGTGATAATATTCAATTGGTATGACCTAACCAATCTTTAGCAATTTGCCAACATTTATCAACATTTTAAATGTGCGTAATCTACGATTTAGATGTTCCACTTTTAAGCATTTAATTTACAATATACAGTTCTTCCAGATGTGAACACAAATATGCCATAAATAAAGTATATTCCAGCCATTTTATAACAGTGACAAATATGATAGAAACAAAGTCTCCATTAATATAACAGTTGTTTACTTTGTGGAGTCCTGGGTGGTGCAAATAGTTAACGAGCTTGGCTGCTAACCTAAAGGTCGGAGGTTTGAGCCCACCCAGAGGCTGCAGGGAAGAAAGCCCTGGCTATCAACATCCAAGCAGTCATTGAAAACCCTGTGGAGCACAGTTCTATTCTGACACATATGGGGTTACCATAGTTGGGGTCGGCTCTACTGCAACTCATTACTGGTATTTATTTTGTTATCTAGCTAATCTCATTAATAATTAAAACTACCTCCAAAGTAGTTAATATTATCCCTTTTTACACAGAAGAAAACTGAGGCTTAAAGAGGTTAAATAGCTTGCCCAGTGTCACACAGCTAGTATGTGGTGAATATGATGACTCTTCAACTCTAAGCCAAGTCTGTCTGAATCTAAGGCAACTGATTTTAGCCTCTGCACTCATCCCAGCATTAAGACAGCTCCCTCCTACTCTCAGTTTATCTCAGCTCTCAGGCTGTGTCAGTCAGGTTGGTTCCGTTTCCAGGGACGATGCCTGGTCAGATCTTGAGTCCTTCTGAAGCCCATCGACCAACCTCAGGTACTAGCCCGAAGTTTCCTGCCTCTGGCCTCTCATTTCTTTAATTCTTTTGGGTCTTCTTTCCTTCTAACCTTCATATTTCTGTGCCACTAGGTGCTGTGGGGCAATCCTTTATTTCTCTACTATTCTGGTTTGGAGTGGCCTTTTCAAGTGGCGCTATTGATATGCTACAGCTACAGAGATTTGGGGTGGTGGCACGGGTGGCTAAGTAGGGCAGAGAATAAGGCAGGCACTCACTGAAGATATGCTGGGTTAGTTCCACAGAAGAAAGATTCCATTTATACAGAACAGTTTGAATGAACCCGCCAGGAAAATAGGCATATGAGTTTGAGGATAATGAAATATCACACTGGTTAGCAGATAGTCAGAGATTTATCAAAGGCCATAATAGATAGGATGCTTCATGCATTCAAAAAATTTGTTAGAAAGAACCAGATGGCTCTGACACCTAAAGGCTTATCCATCTTATCAAACTAGAAAATGGCCAAGGCCAATAGACAGGACTCAAACCTAGAAGGACAGCCTGGAGAGAAACACGCACAAAGGCTCTTAGAGGCTGTCGTTCACACTTACCACACAAATTAGAATTTTGTGGCATAGCCACTGGATACATTATCCTTTAGGCCAGCTCTTCTCATGCTCTAAATTATTTTCTTACTAGTCAGGAAGATGAATGGTAAGTCATTTCTTAAATCTCCATCATCAACTATCTTTTACTTCATTGCTTTTCAAGAGTACCTGCCCACTGAAATCACCTGGGAAATTTTACTGATGCCCCACTTCTATGCCCAGAGTCTGATTTAGACGGCAGGATATTGTGATCTAGGCATGGAGATTTTTTAAGCTCCCCTGGTGAGCCTAATGGGCAGCAACATTTGACAAACACTGGATCCTAAGAAAAATCCCTATTTAGATGGCGGAGTTGAAGTAAGTTATCACATTTCCCCTAGTTAGTTTTTCTTGAGGTGGTGAGGAATCAGAAGCCACTAGAATAATACGTGAAAGAGAGTAGGATGGTATTATTATAAACATCTAAGGAAAAAAATCAGACATTTTGTTTTGTTTTTCCCAAGAGGTGGGTTTAAGTAGAGGATGTATTTAAATAATTTGTGACATGGATGAGAATAACATGAGAACTGGAGGATGTAGACCTGAGGATGGGGTGAATATAGAAAAATTTATATGTATAGAAAGGGATTGAGGTCAAGTTGGAAGCATTTATCTAGATTCCTTGGTAAAATCTGAGAACATCTGTTTAGCCCCTTCCAAAATCTGCTTGGTCCTCACTCCATAAATAATGGGATTGAGCATAGGTGGGATGACCACATAGAGGTTGGCCAGGAGAATATGGACATAGCGTGGCATGCGTCTCCCACCAAACCTATAGGCAAAGACAGAAAAAAGGGAAGGGATGCAGAAGAGTAGGATGACACAGACATGGGAGCCGCAAGTGCTCAGGGCCTTGGACCTGGCATCTTGAGAAGGGAGGCGGAAGACAGCTCAGAGAATGTGGACATAGGAAACGGAGATAAGGATGATGTGCAGACCTGTAGAGAGAAGAGCAGCTGCCAATCCATACCAGACATTGATGGACATACCAGAACAGGACAGACAGGCGATGCCCGTGTGCTCACAGAAGGTATGTGCAATGATGTTGATTCGGCAATAGTGCAGGCGCTTAAGCAGAAGATGGATGGAAACACAGTGATGAAGCTGCGGGTCAGGATGGCAGTAACAATCTTCCCAATGACTGTGCTCGTGACGACTGTGGCATATCGCAGAGGAGAGCAGATGGCCACATAGTGGCCAAAGGCCATGGTCAGCAGGATAGCAGAGTCTGCTACAAAGAGGAAGTGGATGAAGAACATCTGGGTGAGGCAGCTGTCAAAGGAAATATGGCTAGAACTGAGCCAGAAGTTGGCCAGAGCCTTGGGCATGGTGGAGGTGGAGAGCAGGATATCAGTGCCAGCCAGCACGAACAGGAATATGTACATGGGTTCATGCAGGCTTGACTGAGAGAGGATGACACAAATTAGTATGCCATTGCCTGCGAGGGCAGCTATGTACATGGAACAGAAGGGGAGGGAGAGCCAGATGTGCAGGTGCTCCAGCCCAGGGATGCCAGTGAGGAGGCAGCCTGTCATACGCGTGTCAGAGTTGTTCAAAGCAGCTAAGCTGTTGGCAGATGAAAGGGCCATGATTTTCTGCAGAGCCCTCACCTGTGTCATACGGGAAAAACAGCTTCAGACTTTGAATACACTGGCACAATGCGCATAAAGGCTTGCAAACAAACACAAGATCTGCACAGTATCACAGCGGCTGCACACACTCACAGGTTGTACAACAGCCATGGGCTCAGCACATAGGCACATTCTCTATAGACAGTCACACATGGGCTCTGCACAAAGGTACAATTATAGAACCTGCCCACAAACAGGCTTTGTTTCTTTATTGTTGTTGTTGCTGTTAGTTGCCTTAGAGTCAGCCCCCGACTCATGGCAACCCTGCGGGAAATGGAACGAAATGCTGCCTACTCCTGTACTATCCCACGATGGACTGGGGATTAGACCATTGTGATTCATAGAGTTTTCATTGGCTGATTTTCAGAAGTAGACTACCAGACCTTTCTTCCTAGTCCATCTTAGTTTGAAATTTGTTCAGCATCATAGCCACACACAAGCCTCCACTGACAGATGGGCGGTGGCCGTGCATAAGGTACATGACTAGGAATTGAACCTGGCTCTCCTACATGGAGAGTGAGAATTCTACCACTGACCCACCAACGCTCTCCTCTGTTTCTTATTCCGTCCTTTTGAGTCCGTATTCAGAGGCTCTCTACTCACCTGTAAGGCTTCCCAGCAACTAGGACTCGAAAACATTGCCAGAATTGGCATAGGGCTTCAGGCTCTGAAAACAGCAGAGGTAGCTTGAATATTAAAAACAGTCTCTGTGGGTATGAGAACTGTGACTAGCTCTGTAAAGCCCTAGGCTCTGCCTAAAGGGGTTGTAGTCCCACACCAAAGACATTGCCTCTGCTTAACAGTCTTCATAGAAAGATAGGGTCAGGAGTGGTGGGCATTGCAGACTGCATCTAATTTCCCCAAGTCACAGATGCTCTGACAAGTTTGGGGATGTGAAGGCAGCTATGGCATTTAGAAAGAACACTGGGCAGGACGTGAAACAACCTGGGTCAGAGATCTGCTCTGTATGTTATTGACTGCACGAACTCGGACAAGTCACTGATCTTTAAAATGAGCATAATTGCTACCCTATTTGTGTAGTCAATTAAGTTGTGCCCATAGAAGCCTTATTCGGCTGCAAGGTTCTTTCTGAGGAGCCCTGGTGACACAGTAGTAAAGAGCTTGGCTGCTAACCAAAAGGTCAGCAGTTCGAATCCACCAGCTGCTCTTTGGAAACCCTAAGTGACGGTTCTACTCTGTCCTACAGAGTTGCTGTGAGTTGGAATCGACTCGATGCTAACAGAGTTGGTTGTGGTTTGGTACTTTCTGAGTCACCTCTGTGGCTGTGAACTGTGTGAAAGCACTCAGGGGATGGAGGAAGGTGGAGAGCAATGGTTCTGAAACTGTAATCAGCAGGATCAGCATTAACAGGGAACTTAGAAATTCTTGGGTCCCCATTCAAACCTAATCAATGGAAACTCTGAGGTGGGGGCTAGCAATCTTTGTTTTAACAAGCCCTCCAAGTGATTCTGATGTATGCTAAAGTTTGTGAACCACTGATGTTAAAAACTTTAAAAAATTTCTTCCCTATCTTTTCTAAGGAGTCTTTGGGTAGAGCAGTTAAATGCTTCACTACTAACTGAAAAGTTGGCGGTTTGAATCCACCCAGAGGTGTCTTAGAAGAAAGCCCTGGCCATCTGCTTCTGAAAGATCATAATTCAATGACAACTTATCTTATCTAAACTTCCATCTCTTCTTCTGCCAGAACCAATAATGTCTCAGTCCCTTGGGCTTCTGCCACATACTCCCTCCAAATGCTCAAACTTCACATCGAATGATAGGGACCATCAAACCAAAACCAAACCCATTACTGTCAAAGCCATTTTGACCCATAGCGACCTTATAGCGACCCTATAGGACAGAGTAGAACTGCCCCATAGGGTTTTCAAGGCTGTAAATCTTTATGGAAGCAGACTGCCACATCTTTCTCCCAAGGAGCCAAGGAGAAGCTGGTGAGTTCAAACCCATGACCTTCCAGTTAGCAGCTGAGCACTTTAACCCCTGTGCCACCGCCAGAGTTCCTTGATAGGGACTACATTTCTCCCAGTTTTCATTCTCTTAGTCCCTGACGAATCCTCATCCTGGCTCCTATTTCTAGCTTCTGCTGTAAGGCAGTGGATTTTTGTTTGATAAATTTATGCATCTGACCCATTACAAGTATAGGTTGTTTCCACTGAAGACTGTCATCTTTTGACTCATCTCTTCTTAGCTTTGTAACAAGCGTTGCCCTCAGTGTTGGTTCCAAACATCTCTCCTTTCCTCCCCTCTCCTCCCATCTCTTCTCCTCTTCTTCCCTTCTCTCTTCTCGTCTCCTCTTCTATCCCTATCCCTCTCCTCCATGTCCCCAGTATACCAGATGGCTTAATCTCTGCAATAACAGAGATCTAGACCATCAGGCACAAACTGTTTTGCCTTCCTTTTTCTTTACTATCTTTTTCATCTTCTATTGATTCTCTTCTTTCTGCCAGGAAAAACATATCTTCTGCCGTGTTAGGGATATCCTTTCACCTATTCTTTGAATCCCCTGCCTGCCTGACCCATTCAGCAACTTCATCCATTTATCCTTCATAAATCCCCTTATATGATATAATAAACTTTCCTTCCATTATTCCTCAATGTCTGAGGATAGAACATGTATGCAATTTATATTTCTTTCATCCACCTTAGGAGACAAGAATCACTTCCTCACCAATCTGTTTATTGTCACCTGACCCTCCAAATTTCCCTTCTCCTATTTTACCTCCTAAGGAAAATTATTTATTATAGCCAATCCTTCCCTTTTGCCCTTTGCCCCTCTTTGAACTTTAACAGACAGCTATCCACTTAGCTGGTACTTATTCCCACCCTTTCCTCCATATCACTTTCTCCTCGTCTTCCCAAAAAAGTCTACCCAGACTTACCTCCTGGATGCTACCTTCTTGGACTCACAGTTTCTCAATTCAACATTTCATGCACAGCTCAGGCCTTGCGTAGAATGAAATCCTAAGCCTTGCCTCAGGTAGTGTTTATTTCCTCCACTCCTTGGGGAGCAGGGATTCTCCTCCCTCTGTGTTTCCTTCTCTTTCTCAGCTCCACAACCCTGCCCTTCATTTGGGCTAATATGCCCCTGTTCAACACAGGGATCTAGGGCACATAGGGATGTGCTCTGACATAGAGACAAGTTGAAAGAGATCTATTGATAGGCACTATGAGCGTCCAAGTGATGTGTAGTCAATACCTACTCAGGCTCCTGGTCTCGTAGTTTTTCATCTAACTTGTTTTTATATTCCCTGTTCCAATGCTAGTTCTTTTCCCTGCCTGCAGTCCCTTTCTCTCTCCTGTCTCTCATTGTTCTTCCTAAAACACTTTCCTCTTGGACTTCTCTGTCCATCACCTTCCCAACGTCTTCAAACCCCTATTTCTTTTATACCTTAATGCTCTCTCTTCATCCCCTCCACTGCCCCTATAAATCCATTATATTAATAAATCATCCTAAGTAAAGGCATGTATAGGGATGATTGTCTCTTGCTCATTCAACCATTGACAAGCCTTGATTGATGCTTTCTTTGAGTCTGGCCATTCTTTGAAGTCAATAGATGAGAGAATCATGCCTGCTTACCAGTTTATCCTAAGGAGCTACCAGTGATTACAAACAGCAGTGGATACAAAGTGCTGTGGGAACCCAGAGGAATAAAATTCTGCCTATTTTAGTTAGGGAAGGCTTCACAGGGGGTCAAACTGCAGATGAGACTGAAAGAAACATGTGTCTATGTGCACAAGGTTATTGTGAGTGCCAGTGGAGACAATGACCGTGAAATGAATTTACAAATTAAATGGTAATACTGATGCCTTGGAGAATCTGACTGAGGGGTAAGAAGGAAATTAGAATGATAAAACCAGAGCAGAAACACTGAAGACTAGTATTCAGGAGACAGGAAATTATATCAATCTGTCTCAGGATCTTCCAAAAACAGGATGACTCCCCTTTCTGGACCAGGCCTCATTTAGGTTTATTATTACTTTTTAAAATTGAGATATAACTCACATACCATAAAAGCCACCATTTTAAAATGGACAATTCAGTGATTTTTAGTATATTTACTAGGTTGTGCAACCATTACCACTTACTAATTTCAGAATACTTTCATTACCCTAAAAAGAAACCTCATACTGATTTGCAGTCACTCCCCTTTCCCCAATCTCAAGCCCCTAGCAGCCACCAATGTACTTCCTGTCTCTATGGAATTGCCTATTCTGGACATTTCATATAATTAGAGTCATACAATATGTAGTTTTTCATGACTGGCTTCTTTCACTTAACATAGTATTTTTGAGGGTTATCCATGTTGTGCCATGATCAGTACTTATTTTTATTTTTGAGGTGAAATTAACATAACATAAAGTATTTTAATGTATATAATTCAGTAACATTCACTACATTCACAATCTTGTGCAGACACCACCTCTATCTATTCCAAAGCATTTTTATAACCCCCTAAAAAGACCTCATACCCATTAAGCAGTCACTCCCCATTCTCGTTCCCCACAACCCCTGCGTCTTAGTTATCTAGCGCTGCTGTAACAGAAATACCACAAGCAGATGGCTTTAACAAAGAGAAATTTATTCTCTTACAGTTTAGGAGGCTAGAATTCCAAATTCAGGGCACCAGATCCAGGGGAAAGCTTTCTCTGTAGGCTCTGGGAGAAGATCCTTGTCATCAATCTTCCCCTGGTCTAGGAACTTCTCAGTGCAGGGACCCCAGGTCCAAAGGACGCACCTCCCTCCTGGTTCTTCATTCTCGGTGGTAAGACGTCCCCCGGTCTCTCTGCTCACTTCTCTGTTTTATATCTCAAAAGAGATTGACTCAGGATACAACCTAATTATGTAGATTGATTGAGTCCTGCCTCATTAATAGAACTGCCTCTAACCTTGCCCCATTAACATCATAGAGGTAGGATTTACAACACATAGGAAAATCACATCAGATGACAAAATGGTGAACAATTACACAATACTGGGAATCATGGCCTAGCCAAGTTGACATACATTTTTGGGGACACAATTCAATCTGTAACACCCTGGCAACCACTGATCGACTTTCTGTCTCTACCAGAGCCACACCTGTTACGACCTCCAGGAGAAGAGTCCCACTGCATGGAGGAGGGCAAAGAGCATAACAATGTAACCTACTCCATTGCTTGCAGATGTTAGAGTTGCCAGTAAAAACTCTATTCACACAGGCACTGGCTAGAACAACATTTACTTACAGAGAACAGAAGCAGAGTAAGACCAGCTTCAATAGTGAGTGTTGGTCCCCCACGGCCAATGTGTAATTCCCCTCAGCTGGTGCTGGATGGTGGACTTCAAGCACTCTGTTCCCTCCCCACCTGGAATGGATGGCTAGGTGCCATATGATGCACTTGCATAAACAGAACAAAGAGATAATACATGGAGAGTTGTCACCAAACTAGACAGAACTCCCAGTACAAACTGTGTTGCCTTCCTGTAAGATGTTCTGGGCCGGAAGCCTTGATAGGGCAGCCCAGAGGAGGGGCAGAGAGTTGCTTGAGGGCTGCTCTCCCAACAGTTTCCATGTGTTTACCTAGTCTGAATATTTCATATAAATGGAATCATATAATATGTGACCCTTTGCTTCTGGCTTCATTCACTTATAATGTTCTTGAGGTTTAACATGTATCAGTACTTCCTTCCTTTTTAAAATTATTAATATTTTATTTTATTCTGGTGAAATATATAACTTCATTCTGTTTTATGACAGAATAATATTCCAGTGTAAAGATATATCACATTTTGTGTATTCATTCATCAGTTGGTGAACATTTGAGCAATTTCCACCTTTGGGTCATTGTGAATAGTGCGTCTATGGACATTTGTGTACAAGTTTTTGTTTGAGCATATGCTTTTAATTATCTTGAGTATATACCTAGGGAAGCCCTGGTGGCCCAGTGGTTAAAGTTTGGCTGCTATAAGTTTGAATCCACCAGCCACTCCTTGGAAACTGTATGGGGCAGTTCTACTCTGTCCTACGGGGTTGCTATGAGTTGGAATCCACTCAACTGGCAATGAGTTTTTTGGTTTATAGGAACGCTAAGTTTAATTCTTTGAGGAACTACCAAACTCTTTTTCCAAGCAGCTGCACTGTTTACATTTCCACCAACAATGTATAAGAGTTCCAATTTTTCCACATACACCCCAACTTTTGTTAATGTCATCTTTTTGATTATAGCCATCCTAGTGGGTGTGATGTGATATCATTGTGGTTTTGATTTGCAATTCTGACCATGTTGAGCATCTTTTCATGTGCTTATTTGTCACTCATATATCGTCTTTGACAAAACATCTGTTCAGATCATTGATCATTTTTTAAAATGGCTGATTTGTCATTTTATTATTAAATTATAGGAGTTCTTTACATATCCCAGATACAAATCTCTTATCATTTATATGATATGCAAATTATTTTCCTCCATTCTGTGGGTTGTCTGTTCAGTTTATTTATCATGTCCTTTGAAGCACAAAGTTTTTGATTTTGATGAAGTCTAGCTTATTTTTTCTTTGGTTGCTTGTGCTTTAGATGTCATATCTAAGAAGCCGTTGACTAATCCATGGTCATGAATATTTACACCTCTTTTTTTTTTTTTCTAAGAGTTTTACGGCTTTAGCTCTTTGAAAACAAAACAAAAACAAAAAACTATGAACCCTGAGTCATGTCCTAGGTAGACCTGGTGTAGCCTCTAAATCTGGGAAAGGTTAATGGAAACATGTACAACATATTCACAGTATTGACTGGGAATTGAAGCCTTTCTACGGGAGTCCCTCTAGGTTTCAAAGCCCTCACCTTTCAAATCCTCGCCATCTTCTGAGAAAACCAACAAGAGAGATAAACTGTGTTATATGACATGTGAATTATCTCTTCATTCAAAGTGTAAAAGAACTTGCTCATGAAAACATCTAGATCTAGATCTTTATTTATAGCATTTGATATTTTTAAAGTGTTTCTTTCTTGATTATTTGGTCACTTAAAAGTTCATAAATCTGTTGTGTTTTTAAATTTAAAGATAAGCTACATATTTTATTTAAAATTCAAAAATATTAGCATATATTTACATATAGCATCTTTGTAAACATTTTCCTTTAATGTGTATTGCTATGGAAGTTTTATTTCTAATTTTATTTGTATATTTCCAAATTTTTCTTGATGTGAATTCACAAATTTTTCTAATAGTGATAAATTGTTTGTTTCTTTTTATTCAGCCCTCTGCTCCCTTGCCTTTCCTTGTATACTGTATTTTTCTGTTTTTTGAAAATCTAAATATTTATTTACCTATGCTTTTGTTGCCTTATTGTTATTACTTTAAAGGTGGTTTTCAACTTGATTTTATTAATTCAACATATCTTTATAATATACCTCTTATGCTTGACCCAAGCCACGGACTTTTCAGTTGCCTCATATGCGTGTGAAAGCTGGACAACGAAAAAAGAAAGTGTAAGCAGAATTGATGTATTTGAACTGTGGAGTTAGTGAAGATTATTGAATACTCTATGGACTGCCAAAAGAACGAACAAATAATCAATCTTAGAAGAAATACAATCACGATGCTCCTTAGAATCGAGGATGACAAGACTTAGACTAGCTTACTTTGGCTACATCATCAGGAAAGACCAATCACTAGAAAAGAATGTCATGTTAAGTAGAGGGTCGAGGGAAACACTTAGTGAAATGGATCAACACAACAGCCACAACAATGAACTCAAACATACCAGTGATCATGAAGATGGCACTAAAAAAAAAAAAAAAAAAAAAATACCCGTTGCCATCGAGTTGATTCCGACTCATAGCCACCCTATAGGGCAGAGAAGAACTGCCCGATAGAGTTTCCAAGGAGACCTGGTGCATTCGAACTGCCAACCTTTTGGTTAGCAGCCATCGCTCTTAACCACTACACCACCAGGGTTTCCAAAGATGGCATAGGACTGGGCATATTTCACTTTGTAATACATCAGGTCACACTGAGACGACAACTAACAACAACCTGCACAAAGCGCTGTACAAAGATTAAAAAAAAAGAAATGTTTACGTAGATAAACTTTGAATCTTTTAATTTACTTCTGAATTTTTAAATGCACTACCCTATTATCTTAGGTTTTTGTTTTGTTTTGTTTTGCTTTTATATGTGAAGGAAAAACAGCTAGACATTTTTTGCATAAGCCGTACTAAAAAATGTCGGGCATGAAAAGGCTCGAAAGGATCATTTTAACATGGGAAAAGAGCAAAAAAAAAAAAAAAAAACAAGACAGACATTTAGAGGACTTTAGCAGGAGAGGATTCAGTGGAAGTTTAGCTACTTTTGGGAATCGCTGGTCACAGATAGTTTTCTGAAGAAGAAGCCCATTTACAAAATATTTGGACTGAGCTTGTGTTGGGTTTTAAATATTCATCTTTATAAATTTTATTCTGCATGAACACACAAAGCATTCCTGATCAGAGATAGATTATCATTATTCACTTAAAAAGCAAATAATAACCCGTAGTTCCTCATGCCCAATTCTTAGCTCAGGGACAAAATGATGAAGTTCAGGTCAAATACCCTATGCATACAAAATCTGTATCATAGGCAAAGAACGGAGAAAAATATATTTTCTCTGCTGATAAAAGTCAAAGAGACTATTCCCCTCCACTCTCCACTTTTGAAAACAGTTCCTTGGAGACTAATGGGAAGTAAATCTCTCCAGGGAAAAGATAAGACCATTGTTACCAGCTTTACAACCCAGACATGCCTCCATACTTCTGAATTAGGTAAATCTCTCAGGAATTCTCTATCTATATAGTTGTACATTAATTTCCTAAGTCTTTCTCTTAGCCCAGGATCCCAGGTGTTCAGAACAATTTATCCAGAAATCCTCAACTCAGGAGAAACACACAAAAACTTTTCTCTATACCATACAATATGCCAGGAATCTGAGCACATAGCTGAAAAGGAGGTTCCATCATTATAGAGCAAGTTAAAATAAACTTGAACATTCCCATAGGGACTTCTGAAGAATAGAAAAGGAAAGAGGCTTTATTTAGCAGCTCATACTGCCATTCTGCTCCTGCCTGGGATGTGGCAGTGCAGGTGGAGACCCCAAGTATTATCTGAACTCCTCAACCTGATTCAAAAGAGGACACACTCATCCAATAAAGGAGAATTGTGGCAAGCCCCTTCATTGTAGCTAAACTATCCCTGGTGAGAATAGAAAGGAAGAGGGAGATAGGAAGACTTTGCTAGAAGACAAAGGACAATGTTTTTGCTTTTAACTGTTGACCATAAAGGGACATAAATACATTAATGACAATAACACAATCCATTTGTATAGAATTTTGTTTTCCAAAGTGCTTTCACATTCATTGGATCCTTACACAACAACCCTGTGAGATGTTGAAGCATCTAAAAAGGGGGACGTTCGAAGGAAATTTGGGAGCATAAGTCACACAGCATCCAGGGCAGCTTATATCTCCAGGCCACTTAACTTGATTATCATGTCCTCGTTTTTCCCAAATCATGTACTGGCAGCTCCATGACATCATTTCGTATGTATGAATGGCACTAGCTAGTATCATCAGGTATTCCCGTTTGTATTACAAGATTGTTAAAGTCTTCTTTGGGAACAGAATAAACTTAGAAATGGAAGCTTCCACCTTTCCCGTATTTGGTATGTAGAAATTACAGTTTTGATGTTCAGAGTTTCTAATAAGTATTCATTATAGCTGTTGGGGTGGACAAATAAAGATTTGAAATTTAAATGGTAGAGGAAGGAGAAGTGTTTTGTATGTTGATTACATTTTTGTTTGGTAGAAATAAAGATATCAGTTTGTCATTAAATACTGAAGAACCCTATAGACATTTAAAGCAGTAGTTTTTATATCTGTGAATACCCAGATTTTCATGAACTTATTTATATTTAACATAAGGGACTCATACAGAAAGAAAGAGAGCTATCCTGCCATAACCAGATAGTATGTATGTACTAACCTCAATCCCTACTTCATGAAAAAAAAGACTCAGTTCTGTGGCAAGTAGAGTCTTTCCTAAACGACAACTTATCTGTCCTCTTACCTTCTAATAAGACCTATCCTCTTTTTTCTACAATAAACTGCAGCAAGATCCAGTCAGCCTCAGCAACACTTCCCTTTTGGAGAAAACACTAGGGATACTCAATCACGATCTGTTTTGTCTTTACTCCGTAGGTAATTGGGTTCATCATGGGAGGGACAAGAACATAGAGATTGGCCAAAAGGATGTGGATGTGCTTGGAGATTTTTTGGCCAAAGCGCTGAGCAATGACAGTGAAAATCTCTGGAAGGTAGAACATGAGGATGACACAGACATGGGAACCGCAGGTGCTGAGTGCTTTCATCTGAGCATCATGAGATGGCAGTCTGAAGACCGCCTGGAGAATGAGCCTGTAGATGACTATCATCACCATATCTAGTATAACACTGAGTAGTGGCACAGAGATTCCTACCAGATATCGATGGTGATACCAGCACAAGCCAGCTTTGCCAGCGCTTGTGTTCACAGAGTGTGTGGGCGATAATGTTTGTGTGGCAGAAGGGCAGACATTTCACAAGGAAGACAATGGGGAAGACAGTTGCAAAACTCCTCAACACCACAGCACCCCCTGTTTTGCCAATGACACTATGGCTAAGAATGGTGGTATACCTCAGTGGGTAACAGATGGCCACAAAGCAGTCAAAGGCCATGGCCAAGAGAATGCCTGGCTCCCCCACAAAGGCAAAATGCATAAAGAAGAGCTAGGTGACACAGCCACTAAAGGAGATGACCACATCATTGAACCAGAAAATGCTCAGGGCTTTGGGTACTGTGGATGTGGATAGAATCAGATCCCAAAACACCAGCACGGAGAGGAAGAGCTACATGGGTTCATGAAGACTGTGCGCCACTGCCACCACACAGATCAGGATACCATTCCCTGACACACCCACCAGGTACATGAGGCAAAAGGGGATGGAGATCCACAGGTGCAGCTCCTTCAGGCCAGGGGTGCCAGTTAGGACAAACGTATCATAATTGACAGCAGAGTAGTTGGGAGCAGACATGCCAGCATTATGGTCTGAAACTTCATCACTTTTCCGCAAAAGGAGAAAGAAAGTAAGAGAGCTATCCTATCACAACCAGACAGCACATATTTACTAACCTCAGTGGGCTCGGGCATCTGCAGGAGAACTCAGTTAATGAGTTCTCACCTATTCAGTGTTCTCAGTTATGAACCTCAGCATGGTCAGTATTCTGCCTTGAAGAGAAAGATCCCAAAGATTCAAAGCGGGTTAAAAGAATTTTTAAAAACACTTAAAGGAAAATCCTGAGGCTAGTACTATTTTCCCACACAACTGGCTTAAGCTTAAAATAATTGCAATACAGAAACACTAAAACACTTAATAATCAATTGTGTTATCTGACTAAACATTTTAAGACAGGAAAGAAAATTATGAATTTTAAAAATTACATAAGAAAGAATAGAAACAAATTTTTCCTATACTTGATCTTAGCCAAAAGGCCAAGAAATGATAAAACAAATTATTTTCTTATTGAAACAGTTAAATAACAATTATATCATCTAGCACACATATTTTTCTAATCTACAAGCATCTGTTGATCTCCTACAATGTGTGTACAGAAATCAAAATGAGCGTAAAAGCGAAAAAGGAGTTCAGAAGGCTTTAAAATAGAAATCCTGTGTTTAGGTTTATAGTCTATGTGGAGCACAGTGTTAATATAGCTGTCTTTCTGTTTATCTGTTTAACAAACTATTTTTCATCAATTATAGATAATCTCAGTTTCAATAGTAAAATATTTTATTAAATTATTAAGTACTAAGTTGATTCCGACTCACAGTGACCCCATGTTGACAGAGTAGAACTGCCCATAGGGCTTTCTTGGCTATAATCTTTGCAAGCAACTGAGTGTGTTTAAACCACCCAACAAAGCACTTAACCACTGCACCACCAAACCCAAACCTACAGCTGTGGAGTTGATTCCAATTCATAGTGACCCTACAGGATAGAGTAGAACTGCCCCATGGGGTTTCCAAGGCTGTAAATCTTTATGGAAGCAGACTGCCACATCTTTCTCCTGCAGAGCGGCTGGTGAGTTCAAACTGTCATCCTTACGATTAGCAGCTGAGCTCTTCTAACCACTGCACCACCAAGGCTCCTTAAATTCCAAGCTAGCATTAGACAAGTACTTTTCTTAAAATTCACATGAGGCTCTGTACTGAATTTTGCCTAGATTAGTTTAAAATTTTGTTTCTATCACAGATTTTTTTTATTTACTAAACATCTAAGTTTAATTTGTTCTAAGACATATTACAATAAATATGTAATTTGAACAATTATAAAATATATAAATCAACAGATGCAATTGAACACTGCAACCAACCACTTCTTTTTAAAACTCTTCTTACATAAAATAGATTTAATAATTTATTTTCTTTCCTTGTTGGTTTTAATTGTTTTTTGTGCCAAGAATGATTTTGAATGCAATTAGTGAACAAGGAACACATTGTTCCTTTAGGGAACACAATGCAGTTGACTTCTCTCAAAATCTTCTCCCAGAAATTTTTGAGAACTTGAACCCCATGCTGAACGGTTTCCATCATTGAAGCCGTTGTTGTTAGGTGCCTTTGAGTCCTTTCGGATTCCTAGCGACCCTATGTACAACAGAACGAAACACTGCCTGGTTTTGTGCTATCCTCACAATTGTTGCTGTGTTTGAGCCCATTGTTGCAGCCACTGTGTCAATGCATCTCCTTGAGGGTCTTCCTCCTTTTCACTGACCCTCTACTTTACCAAGCATGATGTCCTTCTCCAGGGACTGATCCCTTCTGACAACATGTCCAAAGTTCTTGAGACAAAGTCTTGCCATCCTTGCTTCTAGGAGCATTCTGGCTGTACTTCTTCCAAGACAGATTTGTTTGTTCTTCTGGAAGTCCATGGTATATTTAATATTCTTCACCAACAACCATAATTCAAAGGCATCAGTTCTTCTTTGGTCTTCCTTACGCACTGTCCAGCTTTCGCATGCGTATGAGGCAACTGAAAACACTATGGCTTGGGTCAGGCGTACCTTAGTCCTCAGAGTGACATCTTTGGTTTTTAACACTTTAAAGAGGTTGTTTGCAGTAGATTTGCCCAATAAAAAGTCATTTGATTTCTTAACTGCTGCTTCCATGGGTGTTGAAATTGTATATAAGTAAAATGAAATCCTTGAGAACTTCAATATTTTCTCTGTTTATCATGATGTTGCTTATTGGCCCAGTTGTGAGGATTTTTGTTTTCTTAATGTTGAGGTGCAATCCATAATGAAGGCTGTAGTCTTTGTTCTTCATCAGTAAGTGCTTCAAGTCCTCTTCACTTTCAACAAGCAACGTTGTGTCATCTGCATATTGCAGATTGTTATTGAGTCTTCCTCCAATATTGATGCCACGTTCTTCTTCATATAGTCCAGCTTCTCAGATTATTTATTCAGCATACAGATTGAATAAGTATGGCGAGAGGATACAACCCTGATGCACGCCTTTCCTGACTTGAAACCAAGCAGTATCCCCTTGTTCTGTTTGAATCACTGACTCTTGATCTACGTGCAGGTTCCTCATGAGCACAGTTAAGTGTTCTGACAGATGTGTGAGGATAATAGGATATACCACAGCCTTTAAAGAAGACCATATTCAAATCCCTAAACTTGCCATTATTTTAAATAGCCTAAAAATTAATGAATAATCTTTATTAAAAAGAAAATATATTTTCTCATTAAAAAAGGGAAGACTTATTATTCTGTATCAGGAAATATCAGCCATTTCATGTTTATCATATATTGCTTAAAAAAAAAAACAGAGGTTACCAAAAGCTTATGTTTATGCATAAATGGTGTATATAAATGTATTTGCATAGAATGGATGTCTGGCAGATGAAATAAGGAACAATAAACTATTGTATAATTGATAGTGAACCGATGGGTGATTTTATTTTATATTTATCTTATTTGATATTTTCTATATTATATGTTAAAAAGTTTATGATATTATTTTACTATTTTTAACTATATGAGAGCAATTTGATGAAATCCATTTTGTTATTAAAGGAGTGCTGACAATTTCAGATGTTCATTGAAAAACTGAAAAAGCAAACCCATTGCCCCTGAGTTGATTCCAACTCATAATGAGGACAGAGTAGAACTGCCCCATAGGGTTTCCGAGGAGCAGCTGGTGGATTCAGACTGGTGACCTCTATGGTTAGCAGCCATAGCTCTTAACCACTGCGCCACCAGGAGTTTACCCAATATCCCCTCTCATCTAGTTTTCTGCTAAACTAGCTTCAGGCATGTGAAAAATTAGGAGTTGTCCCTTGACTTTTTAAAATAAGCAAGAAAGTATCATATTGATTACTATCAGTGAAATATTGGTTGCCTGGTGCCAAAAGTTGACATGGCAAAGAAAAGGGAGTTACATTTACCAAAGAATAGAGGTGTGTATGTGGAACACTATATACTTGTTTTTTAAGCTCTCCCAAATATTTTTTAAAACTAAGAACCAGGGCATTTTCCCTACTTATAAAGATTAACTTGCTAGGCAGAAGAATATCTCTGACGTGGTATCTCAGGCTTTTAAAATGGTAGAAGCTGTGTCTGTGTATGGGTGTTTGTGCTTGCTAATCTTTTGAAATAATGTCTATTTTCTATTAAAGTCAGAATATATTTGTTTAGAGGAATTGTAGGTGACCCTGGGTGGTGCAAACGATTAAGTGCTCGAATACTAACTGAAAGGTTAGCGGTTCAAATCCACCCAGAGGCAACTTGGAAGAAAGCCCTGGTGATCTGCTTCCAAACGGTCACAGCTTGAAAATCCTATGGTGCGCAGTTCTGCTCTACAACACATGTGATCACCCTCCTTGCATACGAAAAGGAGAAATTCCTGATACCAGAAAGACTCAGGGGAAAGAGTTTGGAAATAGCAACTATCCCAGGGTCACATCTCTTACATAGCTGCCACTGCTACCTACTCTTCC
Organism: Dugong dugon; assembly: GCA_030035585.1. NCBI lineage: Eukaryota > Metazoa > Chordata > Mammalia > Sirenia > Dugongidae > Dugong > Dugong dugon. Next base: position 78,010,956 of record CM057467.1, on the reverse strand, counting down.
TCCAAGCTTAGCAGCCCTACCTCAACTATTTTTGGGAAGCTCCTTGAGCCTCAGGCTTTGCATTTGCAAGCATAAAATCTCCCAGCCTCTGGCAGCCTGAGCTCAGCTTTCAGTAATTCAGCTGAGCTTGCTGATTAAAAGGATCTAAAAGCTTGCAAAACCAAGCCAGAGGCAGTGTCTGGGTAGCTTCTGTGAAAGGGGCCGGGTCAGTTTACCCCTCTCTGTACAGTATGGACGAAGTTGTACTCATCTTCATGGTTCTAAGAAACTGAGTATGACCTCACTATTCAGTCTCCAGCAACTTTTTCTGAGTCAAAGACCTTCAGGAACAGACCAAACCTTAAAGGTTATCTAATCCCACCTCTCAAACATTCTTAAATTCCCAGAATCCCTGCCAAGCAGTTGTATAGTCTCTGATTAAACATTTTCAGCGACAGGGAATTAACTACACCCTTGATGGCAAGGAATACTACGTTAGGTTGAACTTCAGCTGCTCCAACTTCATTCAAACCACTTTCCTCCAGCTGCTGTTGAAAGAAGATAGAGCCTATACTTCATAGTGTTGTAGGGGAAAAACATAAGTTTAGTAAAGAAAAAAGAAAGTTTTATTTGGCATATATTCAAAAGGACAAAAGTGGGAAACGGACAACCATGCTGCCAGAGCCATGTCTGCCCAAGTCCAAGGAAATATCACAGAACAGACAAAAGTGGGAAAACGGACAAGCATGATGCTCCAGCCATGTCCAAAGAACAGTTACAGAGCCATCAGTATATATTAACATTACAAATAGGCAAAAGCATTAAAAGCTTCACCTTTTCACAGACTGGTTAGAAACTGTGATCCTACATTTTGAATTATCTTTCTTAACAATCATTGGTACAGGTTTCAGTAACAAGAGTCAGGAGGGTCTTCACTGGTCCAACAAATTTCTATTCACTAAATGCTAATAGAAAAAGATAAGAGTGGAAAATCTTTTGTCTTTTGTTTGATTGTCCTTTTGTGAAAACTTCCTTAAAATAATTTCTGAGATTGTCCCATCTATTGTCTATCTCAGGGCCCAGTTGATGTGTCTTTGTGAGTCTCTGAGGGCCCAGCCCCAGCTGGGTCACAGTTCTCCATGCTCAAGGTCAGGGAATAATAATTCCAAATATTATTTTCTAAATCAGTAGGCAACCGGGAATTCAGAATCAGGATCTAGCCACCCACCAGTTAACCAGTTGTCCATGAGTCACCTCTGACTCACCGCGACCCGTTCTGTGTTGCAATAGAACAGTGCTCCATAGGGTTTTCAATGGCTGATGTTTCAGAAGTAGATCACCAGGCCTTTCTTCTGAGGTGACTCTGGGTTGACTCAAACTGCCAACCTTTCGGTTAGCAGCAAGTGCATTAACTGTTGGCACCACGGGGGACTCCCATAGAAGATAAGATTTGAGAGGCACTCATAGAAACCCCATCATTTCTAACCTATCAAGAACTCCTTCCCTTCAGGCTACGACGGGGCAACATCTCAGATCTGGAGTCCTTTCTTAGACTAAAATGACAAGGATTATAACATGCTCTTCAAATAGACCCTACTAAAACCACATCCCATCCAGAGGCCCCTGAATGATAGAGTTCTCACCGTCCATGCTCCTGTGAGTATGAAACTAAAGTTAGATAATTTCAGCTGCAAAATATCACCCAGGAAGGCTCAGAGAGCAATGCACAGGAATCACATTATTCTTGGGAAAAAGCACAAGAAGCCTCAGCCTACAGTTATGGACAAGTTGCTGCAGGGAGACCAGGAGAGTAATGCAGATCCAGGGAGGGAGTAGGAGGAGGGACAGTCAAAAAAGTACACTCCTAAGTACTTTCCTCCTGCCGTCTTGGCCAACTCACAGACACATGAATGGCTTCTTTGAAGCTTGGTGGTTACAATTAGTGTTGCATGTCTCTGTGTGTCCAGCTTCACCAGAAGTGTCGCACCTGCTGCCTGTGCAGTCTAACTCATTCACCTCCACCCATATTCTCAGCCATAGGTGGGAGCCTTCCTCTTGCACAGAAGGCAGCATGGAAGCATTTATTGCTCCTCGAAATTCCCAAGGGACAGATCTCTGGGACCTGAGAACTGGTCCTATATCTAGCTAAACTGCAGGCTGGGACAAATGAATCAAGAAAATATTTAACTCCTTTTCTGTTGAATTGGTAAAAACTCTTTGGTTGTTCATACATCTAGCAGTGAGCTCCATAGAGGTGTCTAACCAAACTAAACCAAACCAAACCAGTTGCCATTGAGTCAGTTCTGACTCATGGCAACCCCATGTGTTGTAGAGTAGAACTGTACTCCAAAGGGTTTTCAAGACTTGACCTTTCAGAAGTAGATGGCCAGGCCTTTCTTCCAAGGCACCTCTGGCTGAGTTCAAACCTTCAACCTTTGGTTAGTAGTTGAGTGCTTTGCCATTGTGCCACCCAGTGACTTCATAGAGATGCCTAAGGCACAAAATTTAAGGGAGCAGTTAAGACCCCGAGACTGAACACTTCCTTAAATTTTCTGCCCTAGGAACCTTACTCACTGTACTCTAGTCCCTACTCTGGGGGGATCAATAATTTAGATGATTTAATTCATTCCTCTATCCCCTCAGCATTCCTTACTCCTCATCTTCTCTTCTTGGACTACAGTGACAATTCTCAAACTAATTTTGCTTCTCCTAAAACTTCGTTCCAAGTTCCTCTTACTTCATCTCAGTACCAAGTCCATGCTACAGCCAGAATGAATTTTCCAATATGCCAATTTCCTTTTGTCACACTCTAGAGTAAAACCTTCCCTCCCTTAGCCTTTTGGATAGCATCTGAGTACAAGATTCCTCCATGATTAAGCCCCTGGTTACCTCTCCAAACTCCTTTCCTGATCTCCCCTTTCCTTCTCTCAGCCTTATCCACATCCAGGGTGCTGCCGGTAGCAGGCTTCACAGTTCAGTTCTCACCATGTTCTCACTTGCTTCCTCACGTTTGAGATACTATTTTCTCTGCCTATCGTGTTCCTATTCCCATTGTTTGCCTTACAAATTCACATTTCCTTCAGAACACACAGCCAATATAAAATTGCTTAGGAAACCTTATCTGACTATCCTGGCCTCTCAATTATATCAGCACCCCCTTCTGTGAACGCAGACCTCCCTGTGCTTCTTCAGGGATGTCCTTTGTCCTTCTGCACTAGGATTGTGTGTTACATTATAACTGTTAATTTTAATTCTCCAATACTAAATGTCTCAAAATCATACTTGCGTACCTTGCGATAACTACCTTACAATAAAGTAAATAAGGTTATAATGACAAACCTAAACTTTCCTTTATTTATATTTAAAATAAAAATCTTCATAAAACATACACTAGTCTATGATCTCTTTGAGGAGAGCAAAAAATGCCTTAGCCATGTCTGCAATGATTATGCCTGTTATACAGTAATTAGAATAAAACAAAAACAACTGCCAGGTAATGTACCAAACAATGTTCAAAAGGCCTTACATACAATATCGCAATCAGTCCTCAAATCCTCTTTGGTAAGAAAGATCTCCATATACACAAGAGGAAACTGTGGCTCAGAGTGATTAAATAACTTTCCCAATTTCACTCAAAGTAGACTGGTGGAGTTTATAAAGTGCAGCCAGCAGTGTCAGGCCCTAAGCCCTTTCCCTATAACCCTTCTAGGCATCAGCTTGGCTAGGCTATGGTTCCCAGTGGTTTGGCTAGATACTAGTGTAGTTGTCGTTCCATAATGTAATCTAATGCAATCACTTTCTGTAATGTAATCTAAAGTGATATCTCAATCAATTCTTTGAAAACGGAGTTTCCTTAGGGTGTGTTCTACCTCCAGACTATAAACAGATATCTTGGCAGAACTCTCTCTTTCTCTCTCTACACACACGCACACACACACACACACATCACTTGTTCTGTTTCTCTAAAGAACCCTTACTAAGACACCTGCAGACTGCCTCAGTGAATGGCAGTGGGATGAATGCATAAATGAATAATGTCAAAATAGGACAGGGCACATGTTGTTAAGCTGGTGATACTCTTTATGTTAGAGCTGATGCGTCTGGACCAATGTCATCTTTAAAGGTAATCCCTTGAACAGGCCATTTACTTATTAAAAGAAAGCTCCTGTTGCTCTTAACTTTCTACTCTCCCATTAGATTTTTTTTTTTAAATATATGAGCCACATATGAAAAGCAAAATACTTACTTTGAAGGAGTTTATAGTTACATCTTTCTTCTTGCCTGAGGGCCTTTGCACGTATTTTCCCTCTGTCTGGATGTTCTTCCCTTCTCTTTCAGCCTACTGGAGATAATATAGTTTAAACTGGAGTAGAAGAAGGGTTCTAGGGTCAGATTGTCTATGTTACAAATTTGATTTCTCCACTTAAAAGCTGAACAAATCTGGATAAACTCTATGTGTTATTTTCCTTATCTGTAATACAGAAACAGTTAAGAGGACTTATCTCATTGGGAAGGAGTAGGACTAAATGTTTCTAAGGGCATGACCTTGTAACTGACATGCAGCAGGAGCCCAATAAATGCTTCTTTCTCAAAGAAAGTTTCCTATTCCTCCCCAGACCAAACACCATTGTTATCTACTCTCATGAACTCTGTACGTTTCCATAACAGCTATCACAAGTAGTAGTTATTTTTATACATATAAACTGATGATTATTTGAATGACGTCTGTCTTCCTCAATCGATTGAATGCTACATGAGGAGAGGTATTGCATCTGATTTCTTCATCACTATGTCCCTGGCTTCTAGCACAGTGCCTTGCTCTTAGTAGGTATTCAGTAAAGATTCATTAAATGATTGAACACATGCATACGAATGATCTGATGCTTGTCCACCTCAACAGCTTTATTTCTCAGAAATTACCTATATCTGCCAAGTGACATACATTTCTAAGAACATGTGATTTTCTCATTCATCTTTAACCTTTTGCACTTCCACCTGAATTGACCCTTCTTTGTTCTTCTACCTAACTCCTATTCATCCCTCAAGACGCATAATAAGTCTCACTTATTGCTCAAGATATTCTCTGACATCTTAGGTGGGGGTATGGCCCCTCCACTCAGTTTCCAGGGATATCTTTGTGTGGGATATATGCCATTTAAACATGGCTGCACTATTGACAACTGCAGCCCCCACAGGCCTCTCTGCTGTATACGGTATGGTGGAGACTTGTCAGCGATAAGAATGAGATTAGGCACGACTTGTTTTCCCAAACCTATTGCCCTATTACTGATTGGCTTGTTTACCTGAATTCCTTCTCCCTTGCCTGAAACTTACTGTTACTCACTCAAAGCCCATTGTTTTGTTATTTGCTTCACTGTTTGCTGTACTGACTATAAATTAAACTCCTGGGACTGAAGCCGGGGGTCGACTCCTCAGAGTGACCCTCCTGGCCCCACTTCTCTGTAAGAGTTGTGCAGTTGGTTACTGTCTTTGTCGTCTGGACAACCGTCGCTGCTGCGACATCCCACGTATGTGTGAATAAAGAATAACCTCAGATAAGCTAGAAATATTTGATTCAAAGTATATGGTTCCAGGATGCTGTTGGTATATATTGTTGAATACGTGAGTAGCACAAGAAAAGAGTTTTCAAATGAAGGCTAAAAGCCCCAAAATGGCCTCTAATGCTGGCAATAAGTGAGTTCCTGGTCCCTACAGGCAGGATAAGAGCACTGAGAGGAAGTTACATGAACATGGAAACACAAATACTCAGCACATGTGGAAGCTGAACTTTGGAAGTTCAGATTGTGTCTGAACTGTGCCCTCCCCGATAACCTAGAACATGTGAAACATGGATATATTGTACAAGAAATGTGCTTTTACTTCTAGATAAGGGAAAGCTAATAAAAAAGAATATCCTCTTTCTCTTCTGCCATATGCAGAAGGGAGGAGAAACTCAACCTTGGTCTATGGGATAGCAGATACTGTGAACTGGACTTAAAATTGAGAATAAAATGAGGAATATGGGAGAAGGGACAAGGTTGACCATGGTTTCTGGCCTTGTCATGCTAAGAATCTGAGGTATAAGACCATCACATGTCTCATCTTAGTGCTGATACTGGGCGTCTCTGGACTAACTGTGTGGTTATTTATACAGTATTAATATCTTTGTATGTAAGCACCATGGGAATATTACTGGAGAAGAGAGTGAAGGATAGATTCCAGCTATTTTGGGAATTTACAAAGCATGTGGCAGTGCCCAATCTAGCCGTGAAATCTTTTGTTTCTATCCTCCTTGTAGTCTCTGTACACACAAAGGTGTGTGTGTGTGCACGTGTGTGCCTCAGAGAAAGAGAGTGGCAGGGGGACTTTATGTTTGTGTCAGATTTTATGTGGGTAGAATGCATGAGAGAATATAAGTGTCAATCACGACATGTCTAAGATTGTAAGTTTTATGTATGTTTACATCTGAAAGATTATGTGTCTTGAGGTCTATGTTGCTATCTAAGAGAATATATGTTCATAAAGGAACAATGTTCCTTTTAGACAGAAATCTTGACTGATAGTGTTACTAAATTCAAAGTATTAGGATATTATAAACCCATAATCTAGGGTGCTGAAAATGATATCTTTGAGAAGCAAGGGCACATGAATCTCAACTATAGTTAACTTTTTCGTTTCATGTTTAAATTATAAGTGACACCTAGCATACGGTAGGGACTCAGCTAGAGTTTGTTTCATGGAATTAGGTTTTTGAATGGCAATAGAGGTGTGTGGAGCTCACAAATCTAAAAGCCATAGTCATAAGTAACCTGGAATGGAGTGAATGCTTGTGAGCTGGACTTAAAACTTGGGCCAGAGATAAATATTCCACAGTGACAAAGCAGATCTTATCCAATGACGACCATAAAGGCATATATGCTATAATCTACTAATCCATGGAAAAACATTTCCTGTATTTTGTTAATTTGTATCCAGGGACAGCGTATAAAGAAAAAGGGTGATTATATTCAGTGTGGAAGGCTTTCAGGAGAAATTGTGTAACCAGAGGGCTTGGCCAGACTAGAGAAAAGATTCTTTTCAGGTGAGATGACTGATTTTGCGGAACAATCCTGGCTTATGCATACTCCTGCCATCATTGTTAATCTCAACATTTTTCACTCTCAAATGTCTCCCATTTTCAATGATAAACTATATGGTTATTTATTTTGGGGGGTCAATAATGATGAATTATTCAAAGTAAGAGTGACTCAAGTGACCCTAACTCTCCTTTCTACCCCTCTTTCCTCAGGACCTGGGACTTGTGCCATCCCAGTTTGGAAAGGTCATTTTCAACCTGAGCAGTTACAACCCAGGACCTTTCATTCTGGTGGGCAACCCACGCCTGGGACAATTCCATGTGTGGATTGGGATTGCCTTCTGTGTCATCTACATTGTGGCTGTTGTGGGAAACTGTATCCTTCTCTACCTCATTGCAGTGGAGCGCGGCCTTCATGAACCCATGTTCTTCTTTCTCTCCATGCTGGCCATGACTGATCTCATCTTGTCCACAGCTGGTGTGCCTAAAACACTCAGTATCTTTTGGCTTGGGGCTCGAGAAATTACATTGCCAGGATGCCTTACACAAATGTTCTTCCTTCCCTATAGGTTTGTCCTAGATTCAGCCATCTTAATGGCTATGGCATTTGATCGCTATGTGGTCATCTGCTCCCCCTTGAGATACACCACCATCTTGACCCCCAAGACCATCATCAAGATTGTTGTGGGCATCTCCTTCTGAAGCTTCTGCATAATCTTGCCAGATGTATTCTTGCTGACACACCACCTTTCTGTAGAACACACAACATCCCCCACACATACTGTGAGCATGTAGGTGTTGCTCAGCTTGCCTGTGCTGATATCTCCATCAACATCTGGTATGGTTTTTGTGTTCCCATTAAGACGGTCATTTCAGAAGTAATTCTAATTGCCATTTCTTACTCCTTCATCCTTTGTGCTGTCTTTCGTCTCCCCTCCTGAGATACCAGCCAGAAGGCCTTTGGCACCTTTGGTTCTCATGTCTGTATCATCCTCATGTTTTATACACCTGCCTTCTTCTCCATCCTTGTCCATCGCTTTGGACACAGTGTCTCCCGCACTTTCCACATCATGTTTGCCACCCTCTACATTGTTATCCCACCTGCAGTCAACCCCATTGTTCATGGAGTAAAGACCAAGCAGATCAGAGATAAGGTCATACTCCTCTTTTTTTACCAAGGATAGAGAATGATGGTCCACTGGACAGTAACAAGTGTAGTGTAAGTTCATACAGTATATAAATCTAGAAAGAATAATGAAGCCAACGATATTTAAAGCATGAACTGATTATAGATGCTTTTGAATACTAGGAATACTTAATATGCTCAGCTACTAAGTGAAAGGTTGGAGCTCTGAGTCCACCTAGAGGTGCCTAGGAAGAAAGGTCTGGTGATCTATATCAAAAAAATCAGCCATTGAAAACATTATGGAGCACAGTTCTACTTTGACACAAATGGGTTTGCCAGGAGTCAAAGTCAACTCGATGGCAAATGCTTTACTGATTATATGGAAGAGATAATTGTCTATATCAAAAAAACCAGCCATTGGAAAACCTTATGGAGCACAGTTCTACTCTGACACAAATGGGGTTGCCATGAGTCAGAGTCAACTTGATGGCAACTGGTTTACTGGTTACATGAAACAGATAATTGTCTATATAAAAATCTTCTTGATAGAATTTTTGCTTTTGGAATACGGGGACACATAAGATATGATCAGGAAGAAGGAGGCAAAAATAGACAGCTAAATCACTCTAATTGGAAAAAAGTAATAGGAATTTGTAAAATGAGGGTTTGTTGCTATGATGACAGAAAACACGTCATAGGTGAGACGGAGACTAAAAGTACAAAGGTCAGTGAGAAATTTCTTATTAGGGGATTAGCAAATGGATATTTAAGACATTTATGACAATATTCAAGTTTAATTATTATTCATTTTATGCTTGACTGTAATTCACTCTAAATGTTCCACTCCCACAAAATCTTTCAACACAAATCTGTTTTAAACAATAAGTTCTATTGGCAATGATATAATGGGAGTGATAGAAGTAAGGTATTGATATATGCTATGGTCTCAAAAGGAGCTTTGGTTGTACAATGGTTAAGCACTCAGCTGCTAAATGAAAGCTTGGAAGTTTGAATCCAGCTGCCACTCTGAAGGAGAAAAGACTTGGTGATTTGCTTCTGTAAAGATTACAGCCTAGGAAACCCTAGGGGGCAGTTCTACTCTGCCTTATAGGGACGCTATGAGTTGGAACTGACTTGAATGCACACAACAACAACAACATGGTTTTTAAGCCAATGCTGGGAGAGGAAATCAGCTGCTAGTTTCCAGGCCACACTGGGAAAGTAAGCTGCGGAAATAGTACCCAGAAGAACATAATCCCTGAAAATAGTCGGAAATCTTGGCAAAGGCCCACACTTCCACAGTACATAGCATCCGTAGGATTAGTCCCCAAATCCATTGATTTGGATAGTAAAGAAAAATTTAACCCCAATGCCAGGAAATAAAGACTGTATCTCCTTGACTGCAAATGGGAATCAAGTTTAAGACACATTTGGGCAGTCAGGGGTTGGGAGGGTTATAAGGGGAATATTACGATAAAGTAACATATCCATGGCAAGATACATCCAAATTTCATAATCATTCGCTAAATGTTGTGATCGAAAAAGGATCTTAGAAGGATAATCATAGAATATTTTAGAGGTAGTGCTTATGGCAGTTTTCAATCACATTCTACCAGAAGAGTTCTGAGAATTTGCTTTGAGACAGATCTCCAGGTGAGTGGAAGAAGTTCCTTATCCTTGTCTGTCCACACCAGCATATCTGTCTTTACCTGGTTTATGTATCAAGTGTGTAGGTAAGATTTTATTTGGAAAATATGTTTCTGCCAGAAAATTTTTGATGATCATCCACTTATATGGAAAATACTTTTTGAGAATTTGCTATATTCTGTATATATCATTCTAAGTATTTAGGATATCAGGGTTGTCATACAGATGAGGTCCTGCTCTGCTTCCATGGAGTTTATATTCAAGGGAGAATGACAGATAAGATGCAAGTAAAAAAAAATAATACACTTTTTTTAGATAGTAATATGTCCCCTGAAAACATGAAGGGTCATAACTTGGGGAGGAGACAATGCCAGAGGACAGCAAGTGTTAGACTATGGGGCTGGAAGAGCTTTGTATGAAATGAGAGTGGAAATGGGGCCCTGTGGCTGGAGCAGAGTGAGTCTGGGGAAGGAGTAGGAAATGAGGGAGCAGGGGCAGTAGGGTCAGTTCCTGCGGGAATGGTATCATCCAAACTTCCTTCTTGGAGGAGGAAACTGAAGCCCAGAGCTTGAACATGATTTTGTCCAAAGCACATAGCAGGAAAGTTATAAATGTGGAACTGGAATAAAATCTGAGAAGTCAGGTCAGTGATATTCGTATAGAATGTCTTCTTGTGAAACCAGACACACATTCCCCAGAACTGTGATATCCTCTTATATCTCTAAGCTTTTCAGATCCTTGTCCTTCCATCTGAAATGACTCTTCTCTGTTTTTCTGACTAACATCTATTCATCTGTCAAGACTCAAAATAAGTTTCACTTATTGTTCAAAATCTCTGATGCCTTAGATTATATGGCCACTCCACTTGGTTTCCATGGACATCTTTGGATTTCCCGTGACTCTCATTCTGTATTGAAATTTTATTTCACAAATCTATTGCCCTCAGCATGTGATATCCTCAAGGTATAAACTGATATTTATCTCTGAATATCCAGGATGTGGAATAATGCCTGGTTTCCTGGGCCTGAAATCTTAGTCCTAGTTTTAATAAATGCTTGATGCATGAAAAAAGTTATCTTGAAATCCTTTTATAGATACCATGCATGATGCTTGGTATGTTTCACACATGTAGGTGACTTTCCCTGTTGAGGTAGGTTTAAAAGGGATTATTCAAATATAATTATAGTGAACTCTCTTACATAGCCTAAGGTGCCTAAGCACTATAGTAACCGTGCCTTGGCCTGCAGTTTCTTACAAGTGGATAGGAACATATAATGATATCCTGCATTCCTTTTCATGTTAGTTAGCTATACTAGGTAACAAATTACCCTTAAAACTAGCAGCTTAAAACAAAAATAAACATTTATTATCACACTCAGTTTCTGTAGGTCTGGAATTAGAGAGTCAATTGGCTAGGTAATTCTGGCTTGTGGTCTGTTATAAGATTGTAGTCAAGATGGGACTGAAGGTTTGGTTGGGGCTGAAGGATCTGCTTCCAAGATGGTCACTCATGTAGGGCTGTTTGTAAGCAGGAGGCTTCTGTTCCTTCCCATACAATCCTCTCCATAAACTCTTTGAATATTCTTACAACACATTGGCCACATTCCTCCAGAGAGGGCAATCCAAGAGAAAGAAGGAAGCTCCAATCCTTTTTAGTCTCAAAAGTTACACATTGTCATATTCATCATATCCTATTCATTAGAGATGAGTCACTAACTCCAACCCACACTTAAGGGACGAGGAATTAAACCCTACCTTTTAAAAGGAGTAGTATCAACAAATTTGTGAACATGATTTAAACCCACCACACTTTTTGTTTATGTTAATAATCATCTGAATTCATTGTCTTTATGGTGTGTTTTCATTTAACCTTGGGGGCCCTATATATACACCAGACTATCAGTATTAAAATGCCCTGAGTTCCACATATGAGTCAATGTACCTCTACTATTTGGCAGCATAGATTCTACTCAGAATAACAATACTTTGCCCAAATATTCTACATGAATAAAGAAATCATCTACAAGAAGTATGGACACATACCTACAATATAATAAAAGTAGATTGACGGCAGCATACAGATTTGCCAATTCTTATTTTCCGTTTTCTATTAATCATGCTTGTCATGGGTTGTGGAGTTTGGTGATAATGGAATAGAATTGGAGCGAGGAGTTTGACCTGGGATTAGACTGTGAAAATATTGTAGTAAAGGAGTTTTAATCTAAGGTAAACTTCTGTCAATTATTCTGCTTTGATTTGACCTTTTGATGTCACCGTAAACCAATAAAGTAATTCTTAAGATTTAGCAATCCAGTATTGCCTCTTTTCTTCTCTATATTATGCTGTAACTTACTTAGTAAGACTATGGCCACAAGAATGTGTGAGAGAGTGAGTGATTTGATTAGAGAGTGAGTATATTGGTAAAATGATACAAATTTTCATTTCAGGCCTTTCCCAGATGCATCAAGCAATATAATATGATTTTCTAACTCTATTATGATAGTTACTTCAGCATATAAAATGTAATATAAAAAGAGGATAATATTTCTACTACTAATAATAATTGTTAACACTGATTGACTGCCTACTCTATGAACAACCATGGCACTCCTATGGTGAACCATAAGTGTGAGGTCTGTATCATTATGAAACTTGCATTCTGGAAGCCAAAACAGAGAGCAAAATAGGTAACTATGAAATGTTGTGATTAATGCTAAGGCCAGGATAACACAATGATGAATGAGGGATGACTTTCCAAATGAGGTGATGGTAGTTTGTAAACTGAGTCAGGTAGGAAAGGGTAGGAAAGGAATTACAGAAAAATGGAGCAACATATGCAAAGGGATGATGCTTAAAAATTATAATATGTATTTTTAAATCCTAATAGATTAGTAATTCTGGGAGTTAAGCTGTACTTAGGGGCACAGTGGCAAGAGATAAAATTGAAGAGGAAATCAAGGGTCTGACATTGCTAGGTTGTATGTTATGCTAACGGAGATTTATTTTCCTTAAAGCTTTTGTGGAACCCTGGTGGCGCAGTAGTTAAGAAAGAGATTGGCTGTATGTATCTGCATGCATGGAAACATAAAAATGAGAGACCTTCCTCCATACACATGTGAATAAAAGATGCCATCAGATAAGTTGGGAAGCTGTGATCCAAGTATATGGTTTTAGGATGCCATATATTGTTGAATATGTGAGTAGCACAGGAGAGGGGTGTTTAAATGAAGGCTGAACAGCCTAAACAGTTTTCTAATGCTGGTAATGGGTGAGTTCCTGGCCCCCCACAAAAGAGAACTGAGATGAAGGTACATGAACCTAGAGAATACAAGTACTCAACAGAAATGAAGGCCTGATTGTGGCTGACCTTCTGAATTTTTGACCATGTCCCCAGAACCTAGAACACATGAATTACTGAGACACTGAATAGGAGGTTTTAGGTTGCCACAAGGAAATTGTTCTTAGTTATAGAAAAGGAAAGAGTTGGAAAAAAAAATAATCTCAGGTTTGGTCTGGAGGATGGAAGTTTTTGTGAGCTAGGCCTAAAACTGAGATGAAAAAGGAGGGATAAGGAAAAAGTTGAATATGAGTTGTCAGACTAGGATTCTGAGGCACAGGGCACACGTCTCTTGTCAGCGCTGCTACAAGGAGTCCTGACCTTGCTGTATGGTTATTTGTACAGTACTAATAGCTTTCTATGTAAGCACAAAGGGGACATTACTGGAAAAGGGAGCAGGTGTGGGACACAGTATTCAAAGAAGAAATTCAATATTTACTTTTGGTATTTTACATGGCATGTGGCGGTGCCTGATCCAGCTAAGAAATTTTTTTTTGTAATATCTTCTTTGTGGTAAAGTTCTCTGTGCACAAGTGTGTGTGTGTGTGTGTGTGTGTGTGTGTGTGTGTGTCTCAGAGGGAGAAAGTGAGAGGAGGAGTTTATATTTGTGTGATTATGTGTAGGTAAAATATATGATGGTAAAATGTATGAGAAAATCTAAGTATAGATTATGGTATGTCTGAGATTATAGGTATTAAGTGTGTGTGTCTGAGAGAGAGTATGTGTGTTGAGGTCTATGTGGCTATCAAGAGGATGTCTGTACATAAAGAAACAATCCTCCTTTGGTGCAGATATCTTGAATGATAGTGTTTCTAGGACCAAAATGTTAGGATATTATAAACCTATAATCTAAGTTGCTAGGAAACTATTTCTTTGGAGGAGCAAGGGCACATGCACCTCAGCTGTGGAGAGCTTTTCTATTTTGTGAGTTACAAGTGATGCCTAGTAGCATAGTATAGGAACTCAGCTAGAATTTTTTTGAGCTGAATTATGTGTTTGGATGGCAATAAAATAGACTTGAGATAACAAATCTATGATGCACAGTTATTAGGTAGTCTTGAAAAGTGGGAAAAGTTGCCCTGGGGCAGAGAAAGATATCCACAATAACAGAGAGAGCAGACCTTATCCAATTATGACCATAAAGGCATATAAACTTAATCCACCAACACGTGGAAAAGTACGTCTTGTTAACTTGTATCAGGGCACAGCATGTAGGGAGAAGTGTGATTGTAGTCAGTCTGGAAGGTTCCTGGTAAAGTATAAACCAGAGCACTTGGCCAGAAGAGAGAAGAGCTTCTTTTCAGGTAGAATGATCACATACTCCGGTATGTCTGGGACACTCTGTTTACACACATATTTGCATGCCATCATTATTAATCTCAACTTTTTTTTCACTCTCAAAGATTTCCACTTTGGATGGCATGTTATCTTCAGGAGTCAACAATGAATGGTTGAAAGTGAGATTGACTCAAGTAACCCTGACTTTCCATCATCATCCTCTGTCCTCAGGACCTGGAACTTGTGCCATTCATGTCTGCAGTGGTCATTTTCAACCTGACAGTTACAATTCAGTAACCTTCATTCTGGGCCTGGAGTAATTGCATGTGTAGATTAGGATTCCCTTCTGTGTCACCTACATTGTGGCTGTTGTGGGAAACTGCATTCTTCTCTACCTCATTGCAGTGGAGCACAGTTTTAATGAACCCATGTTCTTTTTTCCCTCCATTCTGGCTACCATTGACCTTATCTTGTCTATAGCTGTTGTGCCTAAAACACTCAGTATCTTTTGGCTTGGGACTTGAGAAATTACCTTCCCTGAATACTTTATGCAAATGTTTTTCCTCCACTTCAGTAGCATTCTGGATTCAGCTGTCCTGAAGGTCATGGCATTTGATCACTATGTGACCATCTGTTCCCCTCTAAGATACACCAGCATCTTGACCCCCAAGACCATCATCAAGATTGTTGTGGGCATCTCCTTCTGAAGCTTCAGCATCATCCTGCCAGAAATATTCTTGCTAACACGTCTGCCTTTCTGCAGGACACACATCATCACCTACCAATAATGTGAGTGTATCAGGCCTTCAAACCAGTTCTTCCTAGATCAGTCATGGCCAACGAAGTGAAATCAAACAGACCCAAATTTTTAAAATGTGGGTGAACTGCAACAATAACTAGAATGGAAAAAACTACAGGTCAAACCCCTGCTAGAAATTTAATCTCCCTCTTAGAAAACAAAGGGAGCGTGCATGTTGCATAGCAACCAAATATCTTGATTGGCAGAGTCAGAAACGGTGGTGCCACGCTCAATGATGGCGTCTGATCACACTACTTTCAATGTGTGTTGCTCTCCACCATCCTGCCAACAATCCAGTCTCCCAAACCAGGCTCCTGAAAGGGCTCGCTACATCTCTTCCAAGTGCCCCATTCCCAGGCTTGGACCTGTAATTTTTCCCATTCCTAACTGGTTCAAACCAGTTCAAAGCCTTGGAGTATATAGGTGTTGCTCAGCTTGATTGTGTTGATATCTCCATCAACATCTAGTTTGGATTTTGTCTTCCCATCATGACGGTCATCTCAGATCTGATTCTAATCACCATTTTCTACACCCTCATCCTTTGTGCTTTCATCTCCTCTCTTGACATGCCCACCAGAAGGTCTTTGGCACCTGTGGTTCTCATGTTTGTGTCATCCTCATAGCTTATACACCTTCCTTCTTCTCCATCCTTGCCCATCGCTTTGGACACAATGTTTCCCGCTCTTTCCACATCACTGTTGTCCCACCTTCACTCAATCCCATTGTCTATGGAGTGAAGACCAAGCAGATCAGAGATAAAGTCAAACTCCTGTTTCTACCAAGGGTACAGAATGATGGTTCACTGGGCAATGAAAAATTGAAAGTAAGTTCACATCATGTGCAAATATAGCAAGAATAAAAGAAAATGTTATTTGAAAAAAGAAATGCCCACAGCTGCTTGGAATATGGGGATACATAGGATGTGATCAGGAAGAAGCATGTGAAAACAGAGAGCTGAATTACTCTAATCAGAAGAAGTATAAATTTGTAGGTTGGAGATCTGTCACTGTGATGAGAGAAAACATGTCATAGGTGAGGTAGGGGTCTGAAAAAGAGATACTAAAAGTAAAAAGACAGCGAGGAATTTCTCAGTTGGGGATTAGCACATGAATATTGAGGAAGTTTATAATAGTATTCAAGTCTAATTAATGTCCATTTTATGCTTCACTGTAATTCACTCTACATATTCTACCCCCACAAAATGCTTTCAGTGTAAGTCTTCTCTAAACACGTTCTATCGGCGGTGGTACAATGGGAATGAGAGAAGTAGGATATTGATGTATGCTATGGTTTTTGATGGTTAACCAAAAAGTTAGCAGTTTGAATCCACCAGGCACTCCTTGGGAAATCTATGGAGCAGTTCTACTCTGTCCTATAGGGTCGCTATGAGTTGGAATCGACTTGACGGCAGTGGGTTTGGTTTTGGTTTGGTTTATGGTTTTTGAACCAGTACTGGGAGAAGAGATCAGCTGCTAAGCTCCAGGCTACACTGGGGAAGTAAGCTGCAGAGGTAGTGCCCTGCAGAACATAATCTTTGAAACAGTCAGAGATCTTGGCAAAAGCTTGAACTTCTCATAGTACATGCTATTAGTAGGATGAGGCCTCAGGTCAGTTCTTGGCCAATCTATATTCTCATCATGATGAAAATATCCACAAGAGAATAAAAAGTCAGTTCTCTCTTTCTTCTGGTATCTGTGAGTGTTTTCAGCAAGCTGGCACAGAAAGCAGAATCCTCACAGAGTTGGATGTTGGATGTGGCTTACTTTAAGACACCTATAGTTACAAAAGTAAAAATGTAAAAAATTGGCCAGGGAACTTGTGGACCCCTTTTTCACAGACCATATTTCCTTGATTGCAAGAGGCAATCAAGTACAAGACTTATTTGGGCACTGGGGTTTGGGAGAGTGAGGAGGGAAATGCTACAATAAAGTAATAAATCCATGGGAAGGTACATCCAAATTTCATAAACATTTACTGTAAGTTGTGATTAAAGAAGAATAATCATAGAATATTATGAAGTTAGAGTTCATCTAGCAGAGTAATTTTCAATCCTCTCCTAAGGAGCTGGGTTCTGAGAAGGTGCATCTAAAGATAGGTGTGAAATAATTTTCTTCTTGTCCTCACTCCACAGCCCAGCTGATCTGCCTTTATCTAATTTAAATTTCAAGTGTCTAGGTAAGATTTATTTGATAAATAGATTTGTGCATATAAATTTTCTTGAAAATCTTTAATTCGTGTGGAATATATTGATTAAGCCCTTGCGATGTTTCAAATATTGTGCTAAGCACTCAAGATATCATGATTGACAATACAGACAATGTCCTGCCCTGCTCCCATGGAGCTTATATTCTTGGGAGATTGACAAATAAGATACAATAAAATAAATTAATTAATTTAATTAATAAATTAATACATTTTCAAATAGTAACATGCCCTATGAAAAGATGAAGTTGAATAACACTATATAGCTATAACTGAGGGGAGACAGTGCCACAGAGGACAGCAAGTGTCAAGACTCTGGGGCTGGAACAGCTTCTTATAAAATGAAGATGAAAACGAGGCCAGCATGACTGGAGCAGAGTGAGTCTGGGGAAGGGGAAGGAAATGAGGGAGGAGGGGCAGTAGGGTCAGATCCTGTGGGATTGGTATTATCCAAACCTCCTTCCCAGAGGAGGGAACTGAAGCCCAGAGAACGAAGATGATCTGTCCAAGACACACAACAAGAAAGTTATAAGTGTGGAGCTAGAATAGAATTTGAGAACTCAGGCCAGAGATATTCCTATAGAACACAGCAACAACCTTCTTGTGACAAGAGAATCCAGAAAAAAACAAAAATCAAACCTGTTGCCGTCAAGTTGATTCCGACTCATAGTGACCCTATAGGACAAAGCAGAATTGCCCCATAGGGTTTCCAAGGAGTGCCTGGTAGATTTGAACTGCCAACCTTTTGGTTAGCAGCCATAGCTCTTAACCACTATGCCACTAGGGTTTCCTGGATAATCCAGAGGAAGGGGAAAAAAAACAAAACAAAACTGGGAATATCAGATTTTAATGCTGTGAACTATAGGTGTCTTAAAGTAAGCCACATCCAACATCCAACTCTGTGAGGATTCTGCTCTCAGTCCCAGCTTGCTAAAAACACTCACAGATACCAGAAGAAAGAGAGGACTGACTTTTTATTCTCTTGTGGATATTTTCATCATGATGAGAATATGGGTTGGCCAAGAACTGATTATTTGAATTTGACTGAAGGGACAATAAATAAGCACAGTCTGAATTGAGATAATTTAAAAGTCCATACTCCTTTCATCCTAATAGGAACTCAAAGCCACAATTATTCCGCTACACACAAGAATGGCTCCAATGAATGCTTGATTGTCTAGAAAATGCAACCAAGGAAGAGACTGTCTCCTGCACTGTCACATTTTCCTCCTCTCACACCCTATCTCTGGCCTCCGTTGTCTTTCATTATTTTTCTACCCTTCTTCCCCAGGGGAGTTCATTTATTTCTATGGCTTTAATTATGGCCTCCTTGTAGATCAACTCCAGATCTTAGTTTGTGTATGTGATCTTTATGAAAATTATAGTGTATACGTTCCTACCTCACTGGGTGAGTATTAGGATTAAAAAAAAATGTAGATAAATATGCTCTACAGATTGCAAAATGCTATTCAAATATTAGCCATTATGTTACTAACTTTACTAATTACTACTGCCTTTAACACATTTCAAATTGGTGACCCATTATCACCTTATGAGTTCATCATTGACCTTTAAAATCTTCCTTCCTCTTTACTGGTTTTGTCATTGACACCCTGGGCCGGGGAGGGGTGGGGGGAGATTGGGCCCAATTTTGATTTTCCCTCAAGTTCCATTTCTGCTAGTAAATCTGTTTGTAAATATTCTTTCCCATTTTCACACCAGAAAGACATGACATTCTGGTTTTGATTAAAAAAGAATAATGATACAAAAAAACAAAACAAAGCAAAACAAAAAACAACAGGTAACTTTTCCACACATAAACTGCCTTATTTCCTATCCTTTTTTTGCAAATCCTCATCTTTTATACAAGATTTAAAGACGCTATATATGGGAATTTTGACTTGGTTTATTTTCCTATCCCTAGAATTTAGTACAATATTCTACTAAAGTAGGAATCAATTAATCTATTACATTATTCTTTCACACTTTTTACATCTAACCATTCTTTAGGTTTTTGTGATTCTACTTCCTGTTGTCTTTTAGATTGTTCACCCTACTCACTTCTTCATCTCATTTGCCACCACTTTAATACAGATACTGCACCTTGCACCTGGAACAGATATCACATATATGTCTTATGGCATATGCCAAAGACAATTAGACATAGTTTCTATTTCAGAAGAATAAGGAGGCTATATTAGAACTTAGCAAGAAAGAGAAATGGGATAAATTAGTAACTACTTTCTTAGAAGAAAGAAAGGATATAGCTGTAGGATTTTATGCCCTCTATCTGCTATTTTGAAATTATATTATTAAAATAAATTTATAAATGATTTATATGCTACAATTCTAGTCAAATAACATTAACAAAGCAGCTGTTAAATGAAAGAAAATGTATACAAACTGGGAGTAGAGAAATGGAATGAGTACACACACAGCGTACTCAAGATACTTATAGCTTGACGGAACGAGTAAACCACATACATAGATAATTTACATAGATTATTTCAGTCTTTTATATTGCAGTGACTGATGTAGGATATTAGGGAAGAACAAAAGAAGAATGCCTAATTATTCTTTGGGAGTCAAGAAAAGCTTCCTGGAAGAGTTAATTTATGTGACATGTCTTGAAGAACACAAAGATGTTCAGCCTCAAGAATAAGGGGACACACTCACTAGGATGGCTATTATCAGAAAAATGGGAAATAGCAGGTGTTGGTGAGGATGTGGAGAAACTGGAAACCTCATGCATTGCTGGTGGGAATAAAAAATGGTGCAGTCACTGTGGAAAGCAGTTTGGCAGTTCAAAAAGTTAAATATAGAATTTCCATATGACCCAGCAATTCTATTCCTAGGTATATACCAAAGAGACTTGAAAGAAAGGACTCAGACAGATACTTGTATACCAATGTTCATTGGAGCATTATTCGCAATAGCCAAATGGTAGGCACAACCCAAATGTCCATCAACAGATGAATGGATAAAGAAAATATGGTACATACACACTGTGCAATATTTTTTGGCCATCAGAAGAAACGAAGTTCTGATACACGCAATGACGTGGATGAACCTTTAAAACATTATGCTGAGTGAAAGAAATTAGACACAAAATGACAAATATTGTATGATACCACTTAGATGAAAAATCGAGAATTGGCAAATGCATAGAGAACAAAGTTTATTAGTGGATACCAGGGGCTGAGAGGAAGGGAAAAGTGAGTTATAGCTGAAGAGGTACTGAGTTTCTTTTTGAGGTGATGAAAAACTTGGAAATGCATAGTGCTGAAGCTAGCATAACATGGCAAATGTAATTAATGTCACTGAATTCTGCACTAAAAAATGGTTAAGATGGTAAATTTTTGTTATATATATTTCACCACAAACACACACACACACACACACACACACACACACACAACGAATGAGGGAATGGGATTTGTTACCTAGAGAGGATTGCTTGAGCCTAGTAGGAAATTGTGTTTCAAAGATTGCTAAATCTTGGTGGATGGATAAGTCATTCATACTATGATGGTTTTGCTTAGAGGGATGGCAGGGATTGGGCAGTGAAGAATATGGGCACCTATAACCAAAGCCTTTGATGAAGGTGAGGAACTGATGGAATATCAGTAGATGAGTGAACTGTCTTGTAGCTTGGTAGTATTGTTGGCATTTGAAGCTTAATAATTGATCACATGTCTCACCCTACTCCATCTTCCCAACCAATTGAGAGATAGGCATAGGAGGCAGAAAGAAGGGTATAAAAACATGAGCTTTATTTCTGATAGTTGAATTCAAGAATATGGTGTGACTGTATACATTGGCTTCCTGATACTTTATTTTCAAGTCTAAATTTGGGACAACACACTCGATGTGAGTGGAGGGTCCACTCACTAGCTCACACTAGCTCATCTGTCTGCAGAAAGAAATCATTGCATCACAGCTCTCGAAAATGTGGATACGTGTAGGGAAAGTCCTTCAGATTAGCTTTTCTCAAGCCATCTCTAAGGAAGAGCCAGTTTTTGTTTTGTTTTAATTTCTAAAAAACATAGATTAATACTTTTGTAAAATACAAATTACTAGAAAAATAAAATTAAAAAAAAAACAACAGAAAATACAAGCTTCATTTCTATTATTATATTCAAAAGGCAAAATAACTTTCAACAAGTATAATCAAAATTAACATAGCATAGGAAAAAATAAAAGACTTAAAATATTTTACACACTGTTGATTGAGAGTATGCATAGAGGTGGTTAATGTAGAGAAGTTATATTACATGCATAAGATTTTGTCATTCTGAAATTATAACAAAGCAAAACGTTATGTGTAAATTAAAGCCTCAGGGTCCAATGGAGATGGTGTCTTTTGTATGTGGAAGATGAAGAGCTTGAGAGTAGGAGGAGCAGAGGTAGAAAGCACAGAGTTTTAAAGAGATTTGACTGTGAGAAATTCAGTAATGAGAGAGATTGATGGAATTGGTTTATGTCAATACTCCTAAATTTGAAAAAAAAAAAATTGTGTTTAAGTGGCAAACTGGATAACAGCTGACCTGTTCTCAATAGAGAGTATGCCTTGAGACTTTTTTTTTCTTCTGTGGATCCATGTGATGCAGTATAAAGAGAATGAGCTTGAATTCTAGGTCTTAACCTCTCTGAGCCTCGCTTTTTGAATTGATAATGGTAACAGCTGTCTCATAGTTTCATTTAAAATCTTCCTAACATGCCAGTGGTGATAAATACGAGTTGATTATTTCACTCTTCCTTTCAAACGTAGTCAACTTTCTTTCCCCTCCTCTAGGCCTCTATTATGTGTAAATAGTGGCTACCTTTGGAGAGGAAAAGCTTTTGTATTATATTTCATAATTTTCCTTCTGTATTGTTTGAATGTTTTATTTCAAGAGCCTATTTCATATTTAGCACAGGGATTATTTAAGAACCTTAAATTATTAAAGTGCCTGCTGTGACTTCCCAGCATGTCCTATTCCAGTGGTGATAATGATCTGGGCAGTCCGCCTAGGCTGGCGATTGCTACAAGAAGTGGTACCGGATGGGTTCCTCACTGAGAACCCCTGTGACTAAATTGTCATACTTGCACATCAGGTTTGTTGTTTTGGTCTCTAGGCACATCACAGTAACTATTCCCACATGGTCTAGACTGTAATGAGTATGTGTGCACTTATGTGCACACACACACACACACACCTCACAAGGAAAAGTTCCAACATGGAAGGCAGTTATGTGATTATTCTGAAATATCAAGGTAAATAAGCACAAAAGTAGATTATTTTATTTATTTATTTTGGGTAACTTTTGAATTAGTTCTGTGACAGTATAAACGGAAACATTTCTTTCAAACTGGGGATTAAAACAAATATAAACTGATGGTGACATATTGTGAAATATCTGCCATTACCACATTCTATTATGTCTTTCTGAATGGGCAGGGGTACATTTTTTGAGGGAAAAGATAGGTTGTGAAACTAATAATGTCTATTATAAGGATACTATAGTCACCCCACGTGGGTCTAGCAGATATCCCAGATGGTCAGCGTGTGTCCTCAAGCAGACTTTTTCCAAGCCACAGAAATTTCTATAATGTTGTATTAATTTTTCTGAGCTCCTCTTATGTCCAAGGCACCCTGCTAGGTGCTTTATACATGCACCTCTTCACAACCGCTGTTTTCAAAGATACATTAATCTTCATCGTACAGAGGGAAAATAAAGTCAAAAGTTTAAGGAACTTGTTCAAGGCTACACAGTAATGGAGTCTTATTCAAACCTAGGGCTGCCTTATTCAAAAGCACAGATCTCTTTCTACCAAGTTGCTTTGCCTAAGAGGCAAAAACAATATTAAGAATGCTGACTGTCAACTTTCAGGTGACAACTGGGTTTGTCATTTGTATAGAGAGAAGCATGTCTCCATCTGCATCTGCTGTTGTCCCTTTCAGTGGTTCTGGGCATCTGGTGTCCTGGGAGCCCTCCCTGCTCAGTCTCTATCCCTCCTGAGGCCCTGAGCATGCCAGGCACGTAAACCTGGCTTCAGGAATGTCAGCAGAGATGACTGCCGGCCTCTGCTAGTTCCTCATTAATGGTTCACAGCTGAGACTAGCAGGCCCTTAGTCCCACGAAGGGCTCAGGGTCCATGTCCCTCACCTCCTCCAGAGGTTCAGAGAAGAGATTCATAAATTCTTCTCACCCACACCTGCTCTCTCCAAGGCTTACAAAGGGACATCTTCAGAGCTCCCAGGTCCTGAGTACATTGATGGCTGAATGGTCAAACTGGAGCAGCAGGGACTGAAGGAAGATCAGGAGCAGAGAGACTGGATGCTCATTCTACGCTCTTAATCCCACCTCCACAGAAGAGAGGTGAGAGAGCCCTGACCATCAGCACCAGGAATTCCTCAGACAAGATCAGTCACACCCTAGACAAATTTTCAGTGCTTCAGAGCAGGTCTCCTCTTCTATCCCCTACCTAGGTTTTTTCTACACTGAGCCAAACACTGAAGATCCTTCTAAAAGTGCTAGTCCCCAAGGAAATGCCCCAGAATCCCTCTATGCCCTGATAGAAATGAGTTGCTCACTCTTTTCAGA
This sequence comes from Dugong dugon, assembly GCA_030035585.1. Lineage (NCBI taxonomy): Eukaryota > Metazoa > Chordata > Mammalia > Sirenia > Dugongidae > Dugong > Dugong dugon. The sequence goes on along the minus strand of CM057467.1, from coordinate 77,986,925 downwards.
GAACAAATTTTGGGGTGCAAAAGAGGGCCAGCGGAGGTCCAATATGGTCGGTAAGTTTCAGAACTGGAGCAGAGGCGTCACCACTCCTGTTTTCGTGTCTCCAACCCAGAGTCAGAATGATGTGGACAGTGGAGGCTGGGGGCCAAATGTAGGGATTTGAAGACAAATGCCACCAAATTTTCCACTTTCTTATTTAGAAATTTCCCGTCTTTTACTTAGAAACAGTCTTGTGCCTCAATCTCCTTCTGCTGGTTCTATTGGCAAAGGAAATTCTTTCTTTGATCTAATCTGAATCAGCCAATTTTATTTCAAACTCAGGACCACTCTGTTTTCAAGTATCCTTGGTCTTAACTCATCCACTTTTTTTTTTTTTTTTGAGAAGGTTATATATTAAAGGACTATTGATCACATTATAAAACAGAATTGAGAATGCAGTGGAAAGGGATTCAAGAGAAATGGAGTTTAAGGAGTAAGTTACAAAAATGATGATGATAATGACAGTAACATTTAACATATTTGGGGCATTTACTGTGTTTCAAGTACTGCTGTAATCTATTTAATTGCTTTACATATGTTATTTTATATAATCTTTACAATGCTCTAGTAAAGTAAGTGCATTTATTATTATTCCCCAATTTAGATTTGAGAAAAGTGAGACATAGAGAAGTTGAATAGCTTATCCAAAGTCACACAATTTATATGTGGCAGAGCTAGAATTTGAACTGGATAATCTGTTTCCAGAGACCACTCTGGATCTTGACTATGCTGAAGAGGGAATTAAGGAGGAACAAGAAAAATGTACTGTTGAGTCATATTTTCCTTCCACCCCTATCTCCTGCTAGGGAACAAGATCAGGAAAGGAACCACGTATTCTGATCAAACTGTAGTTAAGATTGATTAATCGATACACCCCAAAACACAGAAAATCTGAGACGCAACACAGACTGCCCAAGCTTTCTGAACTCTTTCCATTATATTTCCTGTTTTCCCTTAATGCTTCCACCTGTACTTAACACATTCTTTGGAGGGAACACCTTGACCCTCAAGGCCTCTTAGGCAGGGCATAGAATATGAGCTACTTTGAGTTCCAGGCTAGAAGCCAGGGTGACTCTGAGCAGGTTCAACAGACAAAGGAGAGGGAGGATGACCTTGGTGTGGGTGCTGGTCTGGAAGACCATGGGCGAGGGGAGGTAGCAGATAATGAGGGACTAGTCTCAGTCTGCAGCTGGTCATGCAGGCCTCTGCGTCACCATTGCCCTCAACCACATGCACCAGGAAAAGGTAGCATATTTGTGAATGGACTCAGAATGAGATACTCTAAGAGAGAGAGTGGAATCCCAGGGTCACATGGAGCTGCAGAGTGTGCAAGTGGCAAGGGCAGCTTCTTCTCCAGTCAAGGCGAAAATTACCGGCAAGTGAGAGGAAATACCTCTGGACAGAGATGAAGGTGACCTTGTTCCTAGACCCAGCTCCATGTGACTGGGGAGGTGACATTCTTTTTGTCCATCAGTTTCCTGATCTTAGAAAGGGCTACAAGGTGGTGTGAGACCTCTGCAGCAGCATACCACCAAGGACAAAGATCAGGACTATGATCCACAGCTTGGAGATGGTCTGTTCCTGGGAACATAGAAAGAGCAGAGATCCCACTGTACTTGTCCCTCCTCCTGTTTCTTGCTGAACGTCTGACTTGGCAGAGGAAGCTAAGCTGTGTGAGGCCTGGAGATGAGATGAACTGAGAAAAACAGGGCTGGAGAGCCCAGGAGAGCAGTCAGGTGGAAGGTGAGAAGGGTGCAGCTATGCTTGCAGAGAACAGGATACCAGAGCAGAAACAGAGGCTGGGGGATGGAGGAGGGTGAAGAGCTTCTTCCTCTTCTCCTTCACTTAACCTCCCAGAGGAGATGGAAGGAATAAAATCACAGGCTGTGGACATGATGGGGGTAAGAGTTTGTCCCTGGGATCTTTCCAAGGGGAAGGGTGTTATCTGGGCCTGCACCCTGAGTACAGACCTCTCTTACGTGGCCCCTGACTGAGTACAAGCTGTGCTTCCCCTGTAGTTTGGAGAGAGATGTTCCCAGGCTGATTGAGTTGACATCCTCCTTTCCTGGTAAAGACCAGGCCTGCCCTGTGGTGAGCTGGGCCCTGGCAGGATGTTCCCAGGGTCCATAGGAGCCAGTAGGGCCTCCATTGTGAGGGAGGGAGGCAGGGACTAGCCCCATGGCTACGCAAAACCTCATCCTTCAGAAGGAAGCTCTGGTTCCTAGACCAACAAGGTTTCCATGTGGGAAAGTCCAACCTGGTTTATTACCTGTCTATACTCTGAAGGAGTTGGGGTGTGTGAGAGAAGGGACAGGAGACAGTGCTGCAGAGAGGGCTGGGGCTTCACAGGAAGAACCGTAGCTTCACTCAGGACCAGAGATCCTATTCTCTGCTCACCTGCCTCTGGTTCCTCAGACCCCAAGACCAGGTGAGCGCACTAGAGACTATCTTTCATGAAGTTGAAGTACAGGCAGTTCCCGAGTTCTGAATGAGATCTGTTCCTGAGTGTGTCTTTAAGAATTTTAGGTAAGTCAGAACAGATGCATACAGTTCTTATTTGCCTTACTTTAGTGCAAGAATGTGCTCAAAGACTTTTCAACGATGTAAAAGCTTCACTTGCAGCAAGTGAGGGTGATTGTGATAAAGAATTTGTTGTGAGTAGGGCTTGGTTCAATTGTTTCAAAGTGAGGACAAATTTATATGATGTTAAAGGGCAAGTACAGTTGTCCCTAAGTCAGATGTTCATAACCTGGGGATTGCCTGTACCTACTCTGGGCCTCATAGCGGAAAATAAAAAGCCCACTCTAGCTTAGATTTTTCCTTCAGGCCGTTCTTTGTTCACTTAAAACCAGGTAACTGAAGTCCCCCTCCCTTCACACCATCCCCAGTTGCACTGTCGCTGTGGATCTGGTCCCAGTCCCTTCTCCTGCAATCCAACTGTGATACTCTGCTGTGTCCTCAGTGGACATCAGAACTTTCCCAGCCCTTCTGTCCAGATTGAGTTCAGTAGAACCAAAGGGTCTTTTCATGGACAGAGAACCCACAAAACTGCATCAAAAGATGAATGTCTATACTGGGCAAAGAAGGAATTAGGTTCCATGAACCAGGAACCCTAGATGTATAGTGGTCCAGAGCTGGAGGGAAAGATGTCAGAGGCCTTGGGCAGCTGGGAAAAAGTACTGCACATATTGGGAGGAATGTAATGTTTGGAAGAGCAGATCTGAACTAATAAAGTGACTTCTGGAAAAGGATCTTGGAAGAGCAGTTTTGGTTGAGTTTCTGTTAGTGAACAGAGCTGAAAATTGCCATTCTATATTTCCTTTCTTCTGATTTATACCCCTCTAGGGTGGGGGGTGCCCAGGGGCTGTCTTGCAGATGCAGGGATTAGGCTTAAATAATACAAATGCCTTCCTCTGAGACAGGTGATCAGGAGAAAACACATCCCTGTATCCCCATGTGCCTGGGCTGATGAGGGGACAGTCCATCCAGAGGAGAGGACTGTCAGAAGAGCATGGTCTTTAGTCAGATGGATTTTGATTCAAATACTTCCTATTCTGTTTATCAGCTATGTGACCTAGAGCAAGTCTAACTTCTCAGAAACCAAATTCCTTGATCTGTCATATGGGAATGTCAGCAAATCTACAAGACTACCAGTGAATCTATAGGCCAGCGTATGCCAAATCTCTAGCACAGTGCCTGACACAAAGATTACTGTGGAGTTGACTCTGACTCATGTGAATCTTGGGTGGTGCAAACGATTAATGTGCTTGGTTGCTAACTGAAAGGTTAGCGGTTCAAGTCCACCCAGATGTGCCTTGGAAGAAGGGTCTGGCAATCTACTTCTGAAAAATCAGCCATTGAAAACCCTATGGAGCATAGTTATACTCTGATACAAATGGGGTCTCCATAACACAAAGATGGCACTCAACAAATACTGTAGTATCCTAAGCCCTGATTCTCATCCCCACCTATCTAAAATCTCAGTAGAGCTGGTGGTTTCTTCTCATGGCCCTCTTTATGCCCTGCAGGCACAGAGCCAGGTGGAACCAGGAGATGGAGCTGGATCCTGCACTGACTGCTCTCAACCAGACTGTGCTGCCCTCTGGGCCCGGGCCGTTTGTCTTATTGGGTGTGCCAGGACTAGAGGCCCTGCACGCGTGGCTTTCTGTGCCTGTGTGCCTGCTATACATGGCAGCTTTGGCAGGGAAGGCATTTCTACTGGGGTTGGTGGTAGCTGACAAGGCACTTCGGTCACCCATGTACCAGCTACTGGGGCTTCTGGCAGCTGCTGACTTGGTTCTGGCCACGTCCACAGTGCCAAAAGCCCCGGCTGTGCTCTGGGGTCTGTCTGGTGAGATCTCCTTTGGGGCCTGCCTAGCCCAGCTCTTTGCTGCCCACGCAGCCTTCATTGCTGAGTCCTCAGTTCTGCTGGCCATGGCGGTGGACCGCTATGTGGCCATTTGCCAGCCTCTGTGCTATGCTGCAATGCTAACTCAGCACGTGGTGGGCACAGTGGCTGTAGCCGCTGTGACCCGTGGTGCCTGTGTCATGGCACCCTCTGTGGCCCTGCTCCAGAGATTGCCTTACTGTGGGCGGCGGGCAATGCCCCAAACTTACTGTGAGCACATGGGTGTGGCTTGGCTGGCATGTGATGACACCCGCCCCAACATCTGGTATGGCCTGGCCACCACACTGCTTTACCTGGTCCTGGATCTCGGGCTCATAGGCGCTTCCTATGCCTTCATCCTCAGTGCTGTGTGTGAACTGCCATCCCATGCATGGTGCCCACCCCAAGGCCCTGGGCACCTGTGTGGCCCATGCCAGTGTCATCGTTCTCTTCTACACATCTGCCCTCTTCTCTTTCCTGGCTCACCGCTTTGGCTGCTACACAGGCCCTGGCCATATCCACACCCTACTGGCTAACCTCTATGTGGTGGTTCCCCGGGCCCTCAATCCTGTGGTCTACAGAGTGCGAACCCGGCAGATCACTCAGCGGCTCAGGCACCTGCTCAGACTTTGCTGGACAGGGGCGGGGAGTAATGTAGGCCCTGAGTGGTCCCCCACAGAAGAATAAATGAGCATCCTATGTTCTCCAGCCTGTACCCTCATGTGGCCAAGCTGTGCTGCAAGACCCATCTGGGCAGAGCTCTGACCAAGACGTCTGCCTCTAGGCGGTCCTGGGCTCAGCCCTGACCCTTTTCCTACCATAGGGGAAGAGCGCACACGGAACTGACCTCTCCCTGCCTGAGTCTACTGTGCTCGGTCTATTCCTGCTCTTTCTAACTCTGTACTGACCTCCATAGGTTTAGTGTACATGTGTATAAGAAGCTTGGCCTGGACAATGACAGGCAAGGAGACCCAGGCCAGAGCCTATCTCAGGCAACCTGGGCATCAGAAACTTGTCTTCTTCCATCACTCTGCACAGCCTGAATCAGATTAGCGAAAGGAAGGTGGTTCTGAGGGGGGCCCTTTGTACAATGGCTGACACAAAACAGGAACTCCATGTTTGCTGAAGGGATGAAGACAGCAGGGGGGTTGGGGATGTGAATAAAATAGAACACTGCTCTGTTCGGGCGAGTTCTGGAAACTGACATGATTTCTGACCTGGATGATTAATGTCTAGAACTTGCGAGGCCCATTGGCTATTGCAGGGAATGGAGTGGACAATAGTGTGGCTGCCTTCTTAAGCTGTTTCCTTACTTTGCTCAGATGCTGAGGCTCCTCTTGCTTTCCCAAGTAGTGCTATGGGCTAGTTGCAGTTGGCAAAATGTGGGAAGATGACCCCTGTACCAGTCACCACGCCGTGTGCTCTGTCTCTTCTTCTGCCCTTCCTTTCCTCCACCCTCCCTTCACAAAGTTCCATAGTTCTAGTGACAGCCATCTGGATGCTGACCCTGGATAGGTTTCTGGCTCTATGCAGTTGAAGTTTTCCCAACCCACTCCTCTCTTACTTCCCTGACTCTTGAGGCCTCTCCTGCCCCAGCAAAGCCACGTTAGAAGAGTTGATAGAGAATGGATCCCTGGTCCTGGGCAGGGTCAGAGGGTGAGGACCTGTAAAATGAGGCAAGGGTATGATCTCTCATATAAACCAAAAACCAGTTGCCTTTGAGTCTACTCCAACTCATGGTAACCCTTGTGTGCCAGAGTAGAACTGTGATCCATGAGGTTTTTAATGGCTGATTTTTTGGAAGTAGATCAGACCTTTCTTCTGAGGAGCCTCCTGGAGAACTTGAGCTGACAATATTTTGGTTAGCAATTGATTGTGTTAACCAGTTGCACCACTCCAGGACACTCTCATGATTGCCCAAAAGATCCCTGGATGAAGTCTTCCTGGATTCATACATTCATCTAAGCTCTCAGTCTTTTTCCTTAGAATGGGAAGTGTGGGCCTCATATGCCTTTCCCTACTAGGTATGTGTCAATGAAATGATTTTAAAGGATGAGAAGAGTATGTGCTTATAATTTCTGAAGATGGGATTGCAGTGAGAAGTTGTCATTGTTGTTGTTGTTAGGTGCCATCGAGTTGGTTCCAACTCACAGCGGCCTTATGTACAACAGAATGAAGTACTGCCCTGTCCTGCACCATCCTCAGAATCGTTGTGATGCTGAAGCCCATTGTTGCAACCACTGTGTCAGTCCATCTCATTGAGGGTCTTCCTCTCTTTTGCTGACTCTATACTTTGCCAAGTATAATGTCCTTCTCCAGGGACTGGTCCCTTATGATATGTCCAAAGTGCCTGCGATGAAGTCTTGCCATCCTCACTTCTAAGAAGCGGTCTGCCTATACTTCTTCCAACACAGATTTGTTCGGTCTCTGGCAGTCCATGGTATATTCAGTGTGATGGCTAAGGTTGTGTGTCAACTTAGCTCGGCCATGATTCTCAGTGGTTTGCCAGGCTTATGATGTTGTGATCATTTTCATGATGAGATTTGAAATACTGTGATCACCTGCATGGGATCTGCTGTGAGTAGCCAATCAGTTGACAGGGAGTTTCCTTGGATGTGTGACCTACATTAAATATAAGTGGACATTCTGGCAAAGCTCAGGGGCTTTTGCTCGCTCTGGATCCTGCAGCTGGCTCTTGTTCATTTGACTTCCAGTTCTTGGGACCTGAGCTAGCAGCTTCCTTGCGGTCTTACCTGCCAATCTTGGGTTTTCTTGATCTTCGCAGCCTGTGAGTAAGAGCCTGCTCTCTGACATGCTGATTTTGGGTTCACCAGCCCCTGCAGCTATGTGAATCAGGATAAGCCTCTATTCTGACCCACAGACTTGGTTCCAGCCTCTACAACTGGAGCCATTTCCTTGATATAAATTTCTGTCTATGTATTTATACACTTTTCTGGTTTTGCTTTTCTAGAGAACCTAGCCTAAGACATTCAATATTCTTCACCAACACCATAATTCAAAGGCTTCAATTCTCCTTGACTCTTCCTTATTTATTGCCCAGTTTTTGCATGCATATTAGGCAATTGAGAATACCATGGCTTGGGTCAGGCACGCCTTAGTCTTCAAGGTGAACTCTTTGCTTTTTAACACTTTAAAGAGGTCTTTTGCAGCAAATTTGCCCAAAGCAATGTATCATTTGATTTATTGACTGCTGCTTCCATGGACATTGATTGTGGATCCAAGTAAAATGAAATATTTGACAACTTCAATCTTTCTCCTTTTAACATAATGTTGCTTATTAGTCCAGTCGTAAGGACTTTTGTTTTCTTTAGTGAGAAGTAGGAACGTAACAAAAGATATGGATTGCAGAGCTTCAGAGACCAAATATCTCAAAAGAAACAATATGGGACCCATTCTTCATAGAGAACTGGACATCCTCCTAGGCATTTGATTGGGTGTGAGACTCCCCCACTATCTGAGAAGTACTCATGAGTGATGACAGAGGAGAAGGGAGCTTTTCAGGGTGGCCAGCACTAGGAGGACTGGAGCGGAGTCTGAAGGAAATGTGGCTCCTTGTCTAGGCCTCAGGAACTAAACTCTTACCTCTCTGCAGGGATTGCCCAAGTGAGAGGCAGAGGACTGGAGGCCCCATAACCACCTGTGGCTGGCTAGAAGATATTTGGAGGGGGCTTTCTTAGAGGACAGGCAGTGGAGGCTGCTGGCACCAGGACCTCAGATTAGGGGAAGCATTTGAATAGTGGAATGGGATTAAAATGTTGAGTGCCAGGGATAGTGGAGGAGGTAAACTGCTAGAGTCAAGTGAGTGTATCTGATAGAGCAGGCCAGTATAGTGTTGCTGAAGCAATCCCCCCTGAGATATTCTCTTTGGCCTTCATCCGAAAGCTCATGGTTAAGTAAATGGCTTCTGTCCTTGAGATTGAGCAAGTAGGGCTACTTTTCCTTCTAGAGTATTCTCTCCCTTTGATGTTAAGAGAAAGACTATACTCTCTCCTGAAAGGGACCCATCTCAAGGCCCCCACAGGATGTCTCAGGTTTGTTTAGACAGGAGGACACAGCTGGGCTGGGGCAGATCTCAGCTTGGAGACCGATGAAAAAGACCCTGTTTGTAGTAGGAAACTCACCTCCACCCCATCTCTGGAGATCTTAGTCTGTCACAGCCCTCTTTTCCCCTCATGCTCTCCCTGCACCCTCTCACACTCTCCACCCTTCTAGATGTCACAACCTGTGTCCCCTCCTGCTGAGACTATTCCCTGGAACTAGAGATAAAAGCCCAAGGGAAACCCAAGGACTTATTCCAGTCCTGCAGCTGATGCAAGATGCAGCTTATCCCAGCCCTCCCTACCAATCTACAGCTGCTGCCCCTAGTGCTTCCAGGACAGCCCCAGGTACAGGTAGAAGGGGAGGGATCATAAGCAGGCAGGGGAGATTGCTCTGTGTTGTGGTATGGTTTCCCTCACTGCTCCTAAACTGCTCAAGAATCCCTAGGTTTTAGGAGAGGGTGAAATTGACAGATCTAGGGTACATAGGGTTGCTATGAGTCAGAACCTACTCTACAGCACCTAACAACAACAAGGGAGGGAAGGAGAGAAGGAGGATAGGTACCCTATATTCTCTGATTTTTGCCTGGCTTGTGTGGGCAAAGGGTAACAGAAGACAAGGATGAATATAATGGAGGGAGGAACTCCCTACTTTACTATGAGGCCTCATTTTCTGTAGAAGTCTGCCACCCTCTTTCTGTGCTACGGATGCTGGAGCTAAGGGAAACCAGTCTAGTGTTACTGTAGGCTATGCAACATTTGCCTCATTATCCCCAAAAAGCTAAACTTTGAGCTGTAGTTGAAGGTTGAAGATATAACCAGATTAACCACCAGAACCAGAGAAGCTGTGGGTGAGACTTCTCAGAGAAGTGAAGGGACCACACATCTTAATTCTTGAAAGGTCTATAAGGAAACCCCAGCTGGTGCTACAGTCCCAATCAAGAATTTGGGAAGGAGTATTCTGTCTCAGACTGGCTCATCTCACTTCAAAATGGGGGTGGAGAGATATAAAGGGATTATAATAGCTAATATAAATGACTCTTACCGTAGGTCATGCACTGTTCTAAGTGTTTTACAAATATTATATTTATACATATTTGTAATTTTTTAACAGAAAATAACAAGGTAAGTGTCATTATTATCCCTGTTATACAGATGAGGATGCTGTGGCACAGAGATTAAATAATATATACAATGTCACAGAGTCGGAATTAGAGCTCAGGCCATCTGACTCTAGAGTCAGTGGGTTTGGACTCTGAGTGAAAATGTCAATAAGATGATAAGCAAAGGGGAGAAGACCCCAAATGATGCATCTTTCAGCCCTAGAACCTCCCTACCACCTCTACTCTCTTCAGCTGCGGCAAAAAAGCTGCCTCCCACCTTCTCTCTTCAGGCCTGTACTGCATACTCACCCTGACATAGCTTCAGCCTCAGCAGTTCCCTTTGGTCCAACTCATGATGACGCTATAGGACAGAGGAGAACTGCCTCATAGGGTTTCCAAGGAGCGGCTGATGGATTCAAACTGCTTGGCCTTTTCGTTAGCAGCTGTAGTTCTTAACCACTGCACCACTAGGGCTCCCTTTGGTGTAAGAACATGAAATCTAGAACCAACATGGAACCCAGGGCAGCTCACAGCCTTGTCACTTATTAAGCATGTAACCCAGTAATGCTTTTTAGATTCTCAGAACCTCTTGTATTTTAACTATAAAATGTGGGTTATATTCATACCTTGCTATGTTCTTGTAAATGCTAAATGTCAGTGCAGACTCTGGTGCCCCGCTGTCCTGTTAATGTTAATTCCCTTCTTGAACAATTGGGAGCTGTCTGTCCCTGCTGTCTTCAGGACAAGGTGAAGTTACAGGAATATGCTGATCATCTAGAGTGGGGGTACTGTAGAATGTTGAGGAATGCCCAAACTTATCCCTTAACAATTTTCTTCAGTCCAGCTCTGCTATCTCTCACAGATCCCCAAAGGAAATTTGACAATTAGCCTTGTGAATGGCAGTCAGATACAGCCAGTGCATGAGGTAGGGTAAGGGTGGCCCTTCTAATAGGGGCTGGGAGGGGACTGCAGCTTTGATTCTGGGAAATCAAGGGAAGGGTGGCTCAAACCCATGGCAGGGGGATGCCTGGACAGTGAAGGAAAAACCCCTGTGTGGAGAGCATCTCTAAGGCACTCAAGGGTAGGCTCAGCCTCTTCTCCTGCCTCAAGTTTCCCAACAGTGCATTATGTCTCAACATATTGCATTATGCTTAACGTGCCTGTGGCTTTGGTTTTGCAGCTGGTGAAAAGCATGCCAGGCTCCATGGTTGAGGGTGGCACATGCCATTGTGGGGTCCATCTGCCCAACAATACCATTCCCTTGCAGCAGCTGAAGAAGCTACAGAGTACATCCCCGGAGCTCATGGAAAAATATGAGCAGGAACTCTCTAGGGTGAGTGTTGGTGCTGCAGGCTAGGGCTGAGAGTTCTCTAAACTCAGCCTTACCTGGACTCAGCATGGGGTTGAGCTCTGGGCAGAAGGAGCTGAAGGAAGCATAGCTCTGATCTTTGAGATGGATCCTTAGTATGAGGGGGAGCTTATGCACTGTGCTTAGGATTCCCAGTGATAATAATAGAGTATGGAGAGCTTGTGTAGGGACTGCTTCCTATATTAATGTATGAATTAATAGGTATGGGACCACTGGATGATAGGGAGAGGGAAATTTAGGTACAAGTATAGAATAAGCATGGTGATTCCATGTGTGTGGAGTAGAATTGCACTCCATAGGGTTTTCAAGGCTGTCATCTTTTGGAAGGATATTGCCAGGCCTTTCTTTCAAGGTGTTTCTGGGTGCTACCCAGAGACTTATGAGTTGGAATTGACTCGATGGTAACTTTTTTTTTTTCCTTTATAGAATAAGCAAAAGCTTGGAAGTGGGATGACCAGTGGAATAGAAGGAGGGAGAGCTTGGGATTGATCCTCTAAGAAAGGATGAGTGAAGTGAAGCTTTGCAGCAGTGGTGGTGTTGTAGTCAGATTTGTTTTTCATAAAGGTCACCTATGGAGCTCCTGGGGAAAGTTGATCAGTGGGGTCGGACTGAAAGCTGGGAGCCTCTCCATTCATTTGCTCAGCAAGCCACTTCTGAGGACGTGGCTCTAACCAGGAAAGGGAAGAAAGGATCTTGGTGGTGCAGAAGAAGGAGTTTTACTCCTGCAGGGAAAAGGAAGATAGAAGTATCTGCAGCTGAAAAATAGGACCAGCACCAATGTCCACTTCAAGGGCTGTTGATGGAAGCAAATGAGACGACAGATACGAAGTGCTCTGTAGGCTAAGTGGCACTGGGAGGATGGGAGTGGATGGGTACAGCCGCAGGATTTGAAGTTCGGGGAACTGCCTGTTCATCCTGCTCATGGCCAGGTCAGTGAGTAAGCATGAGCCATTAAAGATCTGGATAACCAGGTCCTGGAAATGATCCACAAGCTGCAGTCCAGGAATTCCAGTGTTCTTCCTTCTTCCTATGAAGCCCTGGCCTTCACCCTGCTGCACCTGGAGCTAGAGGGGGCACAGCAGTTGGTGACTCAGCTTAAGGCCAACGGAGAAGTGAATGGGTCTACAGTCCTCCTCAACAAACTCCAGGGCCAGGTAGGTGGATGGTTTAAAGAAGCCCCTCCCCTCTGCAACTTCCTGTCTCATCTAATCCCACTTGTCTGACAATTTCCAAAATCACTTCTTTCTGGGGGAGAAGACCCTGAGCTGAGTCCATTTTGGTGGACTTTTTCTTAAGAACACTGTGACCCACATCTCTGGCATCTCATTTCCTTAGGTGGCAAATGTAAGCTTCACCTTCAACATTCTGGGTGACTCTAACCAGCACAGCTTCCATGCTCTATGCTGGGAGGTGGATGCCCTTGAGAGCCTACTGAGCAAGTGTGAGAGGGACAAGGCCACCTCTGGCCCCTGGTGAGGTCCTAGACTGAATCTTCCAAGAGCTTATCTCCTCAAGGACAGGGTTGGGAGTGCAGGATTGGCTATGGTGTAATGAGGGGACGGTGTTAAACATCCTGATGGAGAAAAAATATTTCATTATCTTGTTTGATATAGTCTCATACATGGACGTACCCATATACATAGACATACAAACATACCCATAATTAGACATACACACTAACCACTACTATGAAAAATTGTACCAATTTATGAACTTATATGTACACTTAGATGTATGGCCACAGACTCACATGTACACTCGATTATTATACTTTCACACTCTACTGTCTGTGGATTGTGTGTGTCACACCTAGCTCATACCTTGCCTGCTCCCCCCTCCAGGTTCCTGTGATCATGAAGGCCTCCAAAAAGTCAGCAAACCCCTTGTGGTGCAGCTCAATTGGAGAGGATTTTTATATAAGGCAGGTGCCTGGGGCTGAGACTTGGCTCCCAATCCACCTTCTTCCCACTACTGGGTGGCCCTTCTGCGCACAGATGGCAGATGAGCTCAAGAAGACTTCTGTTCCGCACCCAGGTTCATCCCAAATGCCCCCTGCCCCCATTTCAAAATATTCACCTGTGGTCTAGATCTGACATATCACTTCCTAATGCTCCTTTCATGGGTCAAGAATGGCCACTCTCTGGAAATTTTTAATCCTATGCCAAGCCAAAGCTAGTTCTATCCCTAGCTTGACCCTATCACAAGAACAAATTTTTCTAGATCTGGGCCTCAGAATTTCAACTTTCTGCTCACACAAAGCTTAATTCCAGCATCTGGGGCTTAGAGGATGGGTTAGAAAATGATCCTGGCAAAGCTTGGGACTTGGAGTTAAACTAAGTACAAACTAAGTCAGTACTAAGGATTTGAATTTCACTACTGCCACTTAAGTGAATTTGGAGAAGTGAATTAATATCTTGGACCCATTCTTAATTATTTGTAAAATGAGAATAATTAAATTTATGAGATCATGTGGGATTACATAGCAAAATGAGAGCAACATAATAGGTACAGATAAATAATAAATGAAAAAAATGGCTAAATAAATCAATAAATGAGCCCTTCAATAAACTGGCTGTCTGGCTAGGGCGGTAGGCACAGCCCAGAGACACCAGTGTGGAAGTGTGGTATAGACCCAAGTGAGTAAACGTCATAGGAAGGTCTTCCAGTTGCGGAAAAGCCCTAGTCACCAAAGCTAAACTCAGAAAGATTAGCATTACTGATAATAACAGTTAACAGTTACCTTTGAGTGGCCTCTGACTCATGGTGACCACATGTATGTCAGAGAAGAACTATGCTCCACAGGGTTTTCAGTGGCTGATTTTTACCCCCAGAAATAGATTGCCAGGCCTTTCTTCTGTGGTGCCTCTGGGTGGATTGAACCTTCAACTCTTTGGTTTGCAGCTGAGTGCATTAACTGTTTGCACTACCCAGGGATTCCATTACTGATAATAACAGCTCCCAACTCTTACAGACACTGTCGCACCTAGAGCACGTTTATGTGCCTTTGTGTTTTGGGATCATCTCAAAATCCCTGCGGGCGAGGGAAAGCAGGACTTACTGTCCACAATGAAGAGATAAAAATACTGATAGCTCAGGAACAATTTAAGGAACTTTACAAAGTCACATCATGAGCATAAATCTTCTTGAGCTCTGACACCCACATCTCAAGGACAGGTGGGACAGTGGAGTCTAGGCACAGAAGAATTTCCATAAGAAAAAAAAAAAAGGTATTTGTAGAATTGCTCACTTTGAGACAAATACTATACTAATTGTTTTATTTGCATTACCTTGGTCAGCTTTGATAATCAATGAGGAAGATTCTTTTGTTATTCCTTTTACAGATTTTAGTTATCTATTTTGCCACCTTCAGCAAATTACTTAACATTTCTGACACCTGATCTTCTAATCTGTGGGGATGAAATCTACCTTACTGAGGTTTTATTATAATTTTAAAAGGAGTTAATGCATGTACAGTGCAATATTGGCACTATTGCTATTGGTATTTTTATCACTACTATTCCTGTTGCTACTTTTTACAGTTATTTTGTCATACTATGTAGCAAGTAACAGAGCAGGGATTAAAACTCAATTGTGTTTCATTCCAAAACCCTTGCTCTTAATTAGCCCAGTAACCTGACCTTTCTGAATAGTACGTACTTTGTAACTTTGCTTATTACTGGGCCCTGATAATTTTGATGTGGTGGGCTGGGTCTAGGTGCTTTGACTACTACCGGCTGTACAAGTCCTATGATGACCTGATGCTGACGGAGAACTACGAGGAGTGGAAGATGGGCTATGGTGATGGCACTGGCAATACTGTGTACAAGAACTTCATGTACTTTAACTACTATGGAACACCTGACATGGCCAAGGTAGGCCTTTCCTCCAACACCCTGGTGCTGTGGTGCCCCTTGCCTGGTGCCACTTACAACAACCGCTTCTCTTATGCTGGTGTGCCCTGGAAGGACATAGATTTCTCTGGAGATGAGAAAGGGCTGTGGGTGCTCTATGCCACTGAGGAGAGTAGGGGTAACCTGGTTGTTAGTCTTCAAAGCCAGCACCCTAGAAGTGGAGAAAACCTGGCACACCAACCAGTACAAGCCAGCCCTGTCAGGGTCCTTCATGGCCTGTGGGGTGCTCTATGCCTTATGCTCACTGAGCACCCGCCAAGAGGAAATCTTCTATGCTTTCGATACCATCACTGGGCAGGAGTGTCATCTAAGCATTCTACTGGACAAGATGCTGGAAACGCTGCAAGGCATCAATTACTGCCCCTCGGACCACAAGCTGTATGTCTACAATGATGGGTACCTGATCACTTATGACCTCACCTTCCAGACACTGAAGCACAAGCTACCAAGACTACCAGCCAAAAGGCCCTCTGGGGTCCATGCCCCACCCAAACCTGTCAAACCCAACACACCAGTCAGGCCCCGAGGCTCCAGGGCTTGGCAGCTCATTGGTGGAAATATGTCTTCCTCCTCACTTCCAGGTGGAGCACACCCCCAAAAGATCATCAGCCCTAATGACTGGGAATCATTGATTACGTCTAGTTAGTTCTTTATGTAATTAATATCTCAATTGTATATTACAAGTCCATTTAATAATGGTTTGGGTGGATTTGATTGGGAAACAAATAAAAATTATCTTGGAATATGTGACCCTCTTTCTGGTGTTTTGGGATCTCATATTCCATGTTTTGAAAACTATGAATTCTTGACATGCATTCTATACATTTGAAAATGAGAAAATTGTACGACTCTGTGACCCAGGTTGCTAAGAATTGTCTCAGTCTGGCAGCATCTGGTTCCAGTGCAGAAGGTCCAGGAGAGCTGGTCATTAGGGTGGGATATGGAATTTCCCTCTCTTACCCCTTCCTTTCTGTGGGGTCTGTGGGGAAAAAAGGGGCATGGTCTTGGTCTGAAAATCAATCAACGTTCCTCTGTCCTGGCTCAGTTTCATTTTTAAGTGCAATTGAGAGGTACCTAGGCCTGAGTCCTGCTCTAGGAAGTTAGCAGCTAGTCAATGAACTTGAGGAGGGTCTAACATAGATTGGGCTGAGTGTCCAGACATTTTCTATAAAGAATCCTTTGGTGTGATAGCAGGAAGTCTCCTGGCCAATCGTCTGTGTTCTCTTTGCTCATCTTCAGCGCACTGAGAATATAGAATCCCAGACTCTCTGCTTTTCACTTATCTGTCTGCATGGCATACCTCCCACAAGGCAAGTGGATGGGATATTCAAGCGTTCAGGCCCTGAAGTCCTCACAGTCACACAGGGGTTACCAGAATATCTCATATACACTGTCTCATGAATACACTTTCACACACACATACATTCACAAATATACATTCAATCAGATATATACATTCTCACTCCTACATATCCACTATTCCTACCTGCACCCAAATATCAGCACAGATATAAATATACATTTTAACATATCTACTAGTAGGAAATTCATCAGCTTCCCAAACAAAATTATACATCATCCTTCAAATTTGCATGAGACTGAGAAACTGTTTTATTAGTAGCCTGACCCTGTCTCCTTAGGAATCTCCACTACTAATCACCTCTACCCTCACCTAGTGTGATTACAGGTACCTCCTGTTTTAGTGTTTCAATCCAAAGGTGGATACTAAAGACCAGGCTGGTACACTGAATCAAATCATTGTAAAATTTCTGCTATCATGGCATACAGAAAAGAGTGAATCATACATAAATGGAAAATATTTTTCAAGGAATGACTCACTCAACTTTAGTTTAGAATGCCTGTAGAGGAATGCTCCCTGGTTAGCCTTACTCATGCTTCCTAGGACAGAGGACATTTTTTCCATTCTCAAGTCTAAATCCCAACATCTAGACCCTAGAGAAAATCATAAGCTCTCTTCCACTTAAGACCTTTGTTCCTTTTCCATTTTCCTTTCTAAGGACCAATCTTTCCCAGATCATTAACATTAATATTCCTCTCCTATGGGAGAGATTCCATTCTTACCACAGGTATATGGTTTTATGGCTTTAACAGACTCAAATTTTCTCACAACAAGCCTGACATTCCTCTAAGGGACCCAAACACAGCACTACATAAAACCACATATCCCATAAATAATCCGGTCTTTTATTTATTTTCTTTAACTAGTCCCGTTCTGAGAACTTTGTCTCCAATTGTCTTATTTTATTTCATTAAAGAGGTCTAGATCCCTGAAAATATCCTCCTTCCCCAGCCAGTTCTGCTTTGGCAGGGACAGTGAGGCTAAAGTTGACATCACAATATCCCTTTTCTGAAGAGGTTATGTACTTGATGGGTGAGGCAGGGGGAGGAGCAGCCCTGGGAGAAGTCATCCATCACAACTTAGCTCACGCTTTAGCAAGTATGAATCAGTAGCCAAGACAGGCCTCAGCTGCGCCACATCTGGAGAGCTGGGGTGGGGGTACAACACCACAAAATATCTGGCCCAAACCCAGTACCTCATTCCTTTGCAGGCAACAGGGAAACTAGCCAGTGGCCTGAGAATACAACAACTGAGAGGAAGGCCAGCAGAAACATTTGTCTGCCCTCACCCCTTCTGTCCCTGCATCTGTCTGCTCCCCATCTGCCCACCTGCTAAGGTCCATGCCGCATGTCTCTGCCCGGACACTCAGGATGGCCCAGAGTGGGTGTCCTACAAATCTGTCTGCAGACAAGACTATCTCTTCGAGTGTCACTCGAGTAATAGTGAAGACACCAGGCAAGCAGCAAGACTTTATGGTAGCTGATGACACCTCGATGAGGCAGTTTAAGGAGAAGCTATCTGCTCATTTCGATTGCCAAATGGACCAGTTAGTGTTGGTCTTCATGGGTCGCCTTCTCAGAGACCATGACACACTGAGACAGAGAGGCATCCTGGATGGCCACACCATCCACTTGGTCATCAAATCCAAGCATGGCTCCCAACCCCTAGCCCATTCCTCCCAGAACCTGCCAATCAATGAGCCCTGCCGCTGGAACAGAAGCACCAAAGGAAACAGCAGTGAGGTGCATCAGCCTGCTGGCATTAATCAAGCCCCAGTGGAATCACCCCTCTTTGTGGAGTGTGAGATGCCCAAGGTGAATACCCACAACCTGGAAGCTGGCAGTCCTGGGCACATGGCACAGATGTTGGACAATCCCAGCGTCCAGCAGCTTCTGTCCAATGCAGATCTCATGCAGCAGTTTATCTCAGAACATCCAGAGATGCAACAACTCATGCAGCAGAACCCAGAAGTTTCCCACATCCTTGACAATTCAGAGATCCTATGGCAGACTCTGGAGCTGGCCAGGAACATTGCCATAATCCAAGAGATAATGCAGATTCAACAAACTGCAGAGAACCTTGAGCATCCACAGAACTCACAGCCACATCTGGGCTTAGAGACAATTCCAGGTAGAGACAATGCCCTGGGTCAGAGCTATGCTGATTTCAATGACCAAATGACCAACAACTTGCAAGATACCTTTGGGGGCAACATTTTCACAGCTCTCCTGTCAGGACAAGTGCCAGAACAAGTCCAGTCTTCACCTTCACCTCCACCACCATCCCAGGAACGGCGGGACCAACTCCCACAGCTCCCTACAACCCGAGTTATTTACACCAGTTCATGTGGTTTATCCGCAGCCAATGCCACACCCAGCAGGGTGAACCATACTGCCAGGGTCAGTGCTGCTACTATCTCCACCAAGGGCCAAAGCCACACGTGTGCCATTCAGCAGCCAGTTGGGGTGCCAGCTCTACCCAGCATAGAGCCCACTCAGCAGCACCAGGCAGAAGGCAAGGATGACATCTCTCTAAGTAAGTCTGACCAGAGACTGGAGGATGATTTGCAGCTGTCGGATGAGCAGACCAGCTCCCAGATTACAGGAAGCATGACACAGCTGCTTATGAACAACCCCTGCCTGGCAGCCCAAATGATGTTGTTCATGAGTATGCCCCAGCTGAGTGAACAATGGAGGCAGCAGATGCCCACATTCCTGCTTCAGACACAGCTTTCTGACTTGCTGTTATCCCTAGCCAACCCTAAAGCATCACAGGCAATACTGCAGATTGAGCGGGGTCTCCAGCTGCTGGCCACAGAGGCTCCTGCTCTTCTGCCCTGGGTCGCACCCTACCTATGGGGCCTGGGTTGGCTTCCTGACCCCAGTTGCAGCTACCCTGATATGACACCCTCGTCCTGGGATGTGCCAGACATGGCTGACCCAAAAGGGCCTGAAGGCTGCCACAAATCTGGAGCAGTCCTGCAGAGGCTACATTCCCTAGCTGAAGAACCCTCCCAATCTCTACAAGCTCCTGAGATTTGCTTCAGCAAGCAGATGGAATCTCTCCAGGCCATGGGCTTTGGGAATCGTCATGCCAATCTGCAGGCACTCATTGACACCAAGGGAGACACCAGTGCTGCTATCCGCAAGCTCAAGAGATCCCAGGGATTCTAACTACCATGCCTACCTACTTGCTTGTTACCTGCCTGCTGACCCATTTGACTGCCTCATCTGCCTTCTCTACCTCTCCAGATGCCTCTAGCAAGGAGCAGCCCTGGGACAGGAGAAACCAACCAATGCTTTCCCTATTGAATAACAAATCACTGACAATGACTTGAAGATCTGTCAATAAAATGGCTACACCTACTTCCCGTATCTGAGGTTTGGCTTTGTTTCCTTTGCCATCAAGTAACTAGCTGTGTGTGACACCCTTGTCTCATCTACCATACATACACGAACACGCACACACACCATACACATATCAACATAGAGATAAAAGGTATCTTAATTGCACAAAACTGTATATACATATGAGACTATGCTTATGTAATATGCTTGCATATCCCCAAACAGCTGTGCAAAACACACAAGCTCACATAGACACAGATTCACATATATGAACACATAGAGCCAATAGATAGTGACATCAGCCATGTATATACACAGATACACACAAAAACATACAGACACAGAAACAAGTCCACATATATGAAAAGACAGCCATAGCATACTTATGCAAAAAAGGAAACAATATCATGTTGATAAACCCAGATATTTAGCCATAAAGACTGTCTTCCTTGCTTTCTCAAACTCAGATTGATCAAGTTTGAAAGTGAAAGAACTACCTGGTAGGCCAGAGTAGGAGGAACCCACATATCAGCCAGGTCCTGATGAGCATTTAGCTTCGAAGAGGCCTCTTGCTAATTTTCACTGCTACAATCATACAACTTAATACTCTGTTCAACAACCTACTTATTCCTTGTTTTTAAATTTTTATTTATTTATTTTTTCTCAGCAGCCTCTCCATTTCTTGAGTTCTTCTAGGGTATAATGATAATAATAATAATGATAATGATGATGACGATATAAAAGAAAAACTTTGTCATCCTTTATCCCTCTCTCACACCCAAATTCTATTAACAAATCCATTTAATATCTTGAAAATATAAATAGAATTCATGGTTAATGTTGAATCAGAGAGAAGACAGGGACATATGTTGCTTGTTAAAGTAGCCCCAACTGGGAATTAGCTGAATTTGGATCTGAATGGAAAAAAGGAACTGAGGGGTCTTTTCTAACATCTGGCTCAGTTTGAGTCCCCACATACCACATACCAGGTTGCATGGAAGCAGGACTCTTGGCCTGAGAAGGAGGGGCCAGCCTAGGCCCCTCACTCTGAAGAAGACAACTAAGGTGAAAAAAGTAGGAAGGTTAAAGGTAGGGGAGAAGGAGTTTCCAGGGACCCAGAGAACCTAGGAGTAGTTTCAGGAATCCATTGTGTGAGGCTATGATGTCAGTGCTGAGATCACAGAGGTGACCTGATGGAGTGGGTTCCAGCCCAGAAGGCTCAGGGGTGGCTGTGCAGCAAGATGAGGGCAGTTTGGAGCCCTGCATAAGAGAAAGGACGGGGTCACAGCTGATTGGTGTGTATTCCCCAAACTGGGCCCTTCTTGTTGCATTTGCTTCATCGCTCACGAACTACACATCTGTTTCCTGGGATCCCATATTTCCCTCCCCTGACCCCAACATCTCTCAATCCCATAATCCCCCATAAGCTTCCTATCCTAAGGACCTCACAGTCCCCTCCACACAGACCCTACAGCTTCCCCAGCCCAAGACCCCAGACACTTTTGCTTACCTTTCCTACTTTTGCCATTGCCCAAAAGAATGATCTTGGTCTCATCCCCATCCCCCTAGCTGTGTCCCCACAGACCTGGGGCTCCTGCTGCTCACCATGGCCAAAAGCGGAGAGGCTTTGCCACAGGGCAGCCCAGTGCCAGTCCAGGATTCCCATCTCATCAAGGTGACAGTGAAGACGCCCAAGGACAAGGAGGATTTCTCAGTTACAGATACATGCACCATCCAGCAGCTGAAGAAAGAGATATCCCAGCGCTTTAAGGCCCACCCTGATCAGCTGGTCCTAATCTTTTCTGGCAAGATCCTCAAGGACCCTGACTCACTCGCACAGTGTGGTGTGAGGGATGGCCTCACTGTTCACCTGGTCATCAAGATGCAGCGCCATGCCATGGGCGCTGAGTGCCCAGCTGCTTCAGTCCCTACCCCAGCCCAAAGCCCTGAATCACTCCCCCAGCCAGCTTCCATTTTCCCGTCAGATGGGCCTCCCTCTTTCAGCTTAGGTGTCCTCACAGGCCTCAGTGGGCTGGGCCTGACCTCTGGTAACTTGCCTGACCAGCCAAGTTCACTGACGTGGCAGCATATATCTGTGCCTGAGTTTGTGGCTCAGATCATTGATGACCCCTTCATCCAGGGTCTGCTGTCCAATACAGGCCTGGTGCACCAGCTGGTTCTTGACAACCCCCACATGCAGCAGTTGATCCAGCACAACCCTGAGATTGGGCATATTCTCAACAATCCTGAAATCATGCGGCAGACACTGGAGTTCCTACGCAACCCTGCCATGATGCAAGAGATGATGCGTAGCCAGGACCGGGCGCTTAGTAACCTGGAGAGCATCCCTGGTGGCTATAACGTGCTTCGTACCATGTACACAGATATTATGGACCCAATGCTTAATGCATTCCAGGAGCAGTTCGGTGGCAATCCTTTTGCTACTGCCACTACTGCTGATACTACCAGCCATAGCAGCCAACCTTCAAGGACTGAGAATTGTGACCCTCTCCCCAACCCCTGGGCTTCCACATATGGAGGCTTAGGTGGCAGGCAAGGAAGGCAGCCTGGGGACCAGTATGCATCTGAAACTAGAAATGGGGTCCCCAACTTGCTGGGTATAGGGCTCTATGACTACCTCCAGCAATTACCTGAGACCCCGCAATCCCTTGGAACTTACCTTCAGGGAACTGCATCCTCCCTCAGTCCAAGAAGGGAACCATACCTACCGAGAAACCGAGTTCCCCCAACTTCATGCTCATCCCAGGAACCTGGGTCAGGCCAGCCTCACTCCAAGGAGTCAGTAGCCATCAAGGGAAACTCTTCCTGCCCAGCTTTCCTGAGATACCCCACAGAGGGCAGTAATGGGCAAGGCGGAGGCCAAGATGGGGCAGGGGAGGGCTCCACTGGCCATAGCACCAATATGCCTGATCTTGTCTCAGGGCTGGGGGATTCTGCTAAAAGGGCCCCATTTGTTGCTTCACTACCTTCCCCCATGACAGCCACCTCTGGAGTCCCTGAGCCGGCCTGGCTGCCGCCACCAACTTATACAAGATCTTTAAGGCCAGCTGACCTGAATCATGGCCCCCAGGTACAGGATGAGATGCATCGACAGCTGCCACTACTGCTGCACCTTCAGGTGGCCATGGCAAACCCTCGTGCCATGAACGCCCTCCTGCAGATTGAGCAGGGTCTGCAGATCCTGGCAACTGAAGCCCCGCGCCTCCTGCTCTGGTTCATGCCTTGCCTTGCAGGGCTGGGGAGTCTGGCAGGAGGTACAGAGTCTAGAGAGGGTACCCTTATGCCTGAGGATCCTCCTCCAGCCCCAGCTCCCGAGGTTCCCCAAGCATGGGCCTCTACTGAGCTGGGCCTCCATTCAATTTCCTTCCTCCAGATGTTCCAAGCTTTAGCTAGTACCAATTCCCAGCAGCTGCAGCATGAAGCTCACTTCCGGGTGCAGCTGGAGCAACTTCAGGCAATGGGCTTTCTGAATCCTGAAGCCAATCTCCAGGCCCTCATTGCCACTGGGGGGGACTTGGAGGCTGCTGTGGAGAGACTGAGGCAATTGTAGGAGCCATAGTTGTTCAGATTCCATCTTTTCCTCTATGCCTTCTCCTCATTTCCCATTCCCTCAGCTCCCCCATTCTTGAATGCAGCTGCTGTATGAACCAAATTTACTATGATGCACTTTACTGCAGAGACATTGTTGTTCTAGAGTCAATGAGGAAGAATGAGAGCCAGAACCAGGGTGGGGGCTCTGTGTGTGACCCAACCACTCCAGCCACTGCACCACCGTGGGGGCTCAGTCTGAGCTCTGCTTGTGCCTGTCTTGAGATGCAATTACATCTGATCTCCAGTGTCACCTGCTGCCTGAGTGTGATTCTTTGTGGGCTGTGAAAGGAGGGGAGGAAGTGGAAGAAGAGGTGGCGATAAGGGCTGTCTCTACATACAAGGGAAGACACGGAGGGGGAGCAAAAGCATCTGAAATTAGAAGATGTGAGAGTCATGGAAAACAGAGGTGGGATGTTGGGGTCTTTGCTGCAACCCTTCCAAGACTGAGGTCTGCAGACTTCCTGGGGTTCTTCCAGAAGTCCACCAGATTCGTGTCCCTTAGGAGCTGCCCCCATCTACTCTGTTCTTTGGGGTTCCATCCCATTAGTCTGACTGCAGAGTGCAAACAGTTTTTTTTTTTTTTTTGTAATTGCTCCAGCAGACTATCCCACAGGTAGCTATCACATAAGGATTAAGTGCTGATCCCTGAGTGGGTAGAGACAGAGCAGCAAGGATTCAGATGGGGTTCCAAGTTTTCCTAACCTCCTTGAGTGTATTTCAAGAGTACTTTCCCTAGTAGCCAGTTCAGAGGGTTGATTTCATTGCCGTGGACTCTGCTTGTCCTGGAGTTCGTCTTTCTTGCAACTCTTAGCTCATTCATTCATTCATTCAATGGAAATTGAGGTATTAGAATTCAATGTGAACAAAAGAGAAATGACCTTTTCCTATTATGATCTGGTAACAGGAAATCATATTCTTCAAATATTTTTTATAGATGACTATAATCTATGCTAAGTGCGATAAAGAAAATGACAGAGTAGTGAAATAGAGTTACAGGAGCTTTATCTACTCTGGGGGGTCAGGGAAGACTTCTGGGAGTGAATGCACTGTAAGCTGAAATCTGAAAAGTGGAAAGAAAGAAAATAAAGGACCTGAGGAGGAAGGAAGAGAATTCTGGGAAAAGGGTCATGATGTACAAAAGTGCTGAGGTAGAAGGTGTATAGCACATGGGGTGGGGGTTGGAATCTCAGACTAAATTCCCGTTTGCACTTAAGGACCTCTTTTCCCATGCATCTCTATGGTAAAAGTGTTATAATTCATAAATCAAGCAAGCAAACCATGCTGTCTAGTGTACATATACATAAACCTGCCCATAGGCTCACACTGTTAAACACTTAACTCCAGAGAAATGGCACAAACACAATGCATATTCACACTTAAATATACCTTCATGTGGGCACGCATTCAAAAACGCACACTCACAAGTGCATACATACATGTGTATACCCAATGTACATGTGCACAAGCATACATACAAAACATAGCCCTTTAAATTAGAATTTCATCACAGAATGGGAATGTAAAGAAGGATTAATGCTATGTTCCTGTCAAGGAAAAAAAAGGGCCCTTGATGGAGAATACCATTATGGTAAAAGTGCCATGACTTGTATTTAAATGTCAGAGACCAACTGTTGTGGGTCCTTTCAGGGACTGGAAAAAACAGAACCTCTGCCTGGAGTCTAGGCTACTTGGACCAGCTTGTCTTTACCATTTAGCTACTCAGCATGTGGGTGAAGGAGATGACGCAAGCTTTTTGGGAGAAATTTCCCCCACAATTTTAGGTTTCAACCTCTAGGTAGAGCACAAGTCCTCTGGCCCTTCCCCTACCCCCATCACTCATCAGGAGTGGGAGTTCTTGTCCAAATGAAAGGCACAATTGTTTGTGGTGATGCTAGGGCACAGGAAGAGGAGACTCTTGCCTCTAGGTTTCTTGCAACTACTAAAGCAAAGTGCTCCAGGAGCTGCCTCTGACTGGGGAAGATGTACATCCAACCTCTAATCTCTACTCTTGGAAGGCCAGGTAGGTCCAAGGAAAAACCTCATGGAGAGCAAGGTTGTTGCTTTTGCCTGCCTTCAGTCTGGGCAAAAGGGAGCCTGGAGGCTCATATGAAGTTAAGCCCAGCTCAATAGGACAGATAGCTGGTGGGAATCTAACAACCCTAGATAAAGAAGAAAGCATTAATATAATGGATTATTTTACTGCCATAACCTCTTGAGAGTCCTCTACAGCCAATTGGATGTTTGGAATCCTATCTCTAGACTCATCAGAAATTGAACTCATCAGCCTTGTGCACAGCTACTTGGTGGTGAATCCAGGAGAAGGAGGTTCCTGGGACAGGGATTACCATTGTCCTTCACCTAGCAGCTAATGTAGGGCTTGGCACATGGAAGGCCCTCAATAAATGATTTAATGTTGAGTGAATGAGTGAGTAAATGAACCACCGATTAAGCAAATTGTTGGGGAGATTAGGTAGATATGAATCAAGCAGAGGGTGGCACAGAACCGAAGTTTGTGGCTTGTGGGATATAAAGGCTGTTGGAGTTATAGGGAGAGGACACTTTACAGGCTGAAATTATTGGAGGAGCAGGCCTCCTGAGACCTCCCCTCTGCAGTCCCAGTTCTGACCCTTACACTCTATCAGCAGTGATCCAATACCTAACATTTGGGTCTTGGAAGGACAAGACAAGGGAGCTACGTAGGTGGAAAATACAAGATACAGGGTCACAGAGCTTTGGTGAGACTGGGCCTAGTGCCTGGCTCCTCCCATAGAAACTGTACCTTTACTTCAGACCAAGAGATCTGCTAGAAAGGGAAGAAGCAGTGGTGAACTCTGCAACAGTGATTTGCAGCACACATAGCCAGGGAGGTGTACAGATATTTAAGAGAAAGGAATTATCCAAAAATAGAAAGGCTTTTAGGCATCTGTGCCCTTTACCTTTTTTAAGATATTCTCCTAATATCTTTCTGCTATAAATACATGCCCATATTTTTTTCTAGAGTTTTTAGGGCTACACTACTTAGATTTAATTACAGTGACAGACATTTGTGTTCTCTGAGTGTCCCAATCCAGTTACGGTCCTGACCAAATAACATACCAAAGATTGCCAGTACCATTGAATGTTATTACTTTATGATTGATATAATGTCCAACATTTAACAAGTGTCTGCTATGTGTCAGGCACCTTGGGTTGCACTTTATACGCATAACCTTCTTGTGCCTTCGAAACCAATCTGTGAGAAATTACCATTTTTTATTAAGAAAGTAACAGGCTACAAGTTAGGATCAGGATCAGCTTGGAAGTAACAGGAAAACTTAGGAGACAGGATACAGTTTGTCAGTCAGGACGGCTTCCAACAAAGAGCTCTCAGCTTCTCCTCAGCCATGCCCATAAGCAGGTCATGCTTCTCAGCTGTACCCACAGGCTGGGCTTCACTTGGGCTTCTGCCGCCAGCCACCACTCGGGCCTGGCCTCTCTTGCTGGGCCTTGCTCAGGTAAGTGTTACAGCTCTTTTGACTCCATTGTCCAGTGCTCAGAGGCACCCCATTCCACCAGCAAGCTTCCTGGCTGAAGGTGCTCAACTCTCACTCAGTGGGTCAGCAAGCCTTCTGCAACCGTCTTTGGGTCCCATGATACTGCCATCTCATGCTGTTGCCATCTCGTGCTGTTGCCATCTCGCATCACCTCCAGTGTTACAGCTCTCTCTGTCTCTTGGGTCTAGGTGGTTCTCAGCACAGGAAACTTGGGACCAAAGAACATGCTCCACTCCAGGTTCTTCTTGATGGTAGTGAGATCCCTCTCAACCTCTGTGCAGATTGACCCCTTTAAGCCTAGGAGGATGGCAAAACTGACCAATCCCCTTAGTATGCCACAGTTACTTAATTTGCACAGTAAACTGTCCAATCCCTGCAAGGATTTTATGCACCTTATTTGCATAGTAGATTAATCAAACCCTTTGCAAGATTGTGGACTAGTGAATCATCTTGGCAGAACTACAAACCCAGGGCCAGAAAGGACATATATAAAGAGAAATCTGTTGCACTGCAGAATGCACAAAGGGAATTCTTTTTGCCAGTAATATTTGTATGGTAGAAGTTGTACTTAGGTCTAGGTATTACCGGGAGAAGCTCCCAGGCTGACTGGTTGCAAGCCAACCATGAGACTCACTCTACATTATTCCCTGGGACTGGGAAGGTTTGCAAACTTATAAATTACAACTTATTAGGGTCTTGATATTTGTTATAACTCAGGGGATACTGATTCAAGTTAATAGATGTCCAAGAGCATATATCAATATACAATGAGCAATGTAGTTACAGAGAGATCTAGATGCTCATGTTCTCCTTGTCTAGCAGAATCTCCTGGAGGCAGCCTTCTCGGTAGCCAAATCCTAATTTTGTAATCCTTGGAAATTCTAGAATCAGAAAAAGGGGTCAAGCATATATAAAGCCTAAAAGAGTACGATTAATCCATCTCCACAATAAAAAAAAAAAAAAAAAAATTGCTTCAGGGATTAGACAGAATTTACCCTGAGGTCCCACCTGCCTGGAGTGGTCAAAACTGTACCTTAAAGAGTAATCATTTTGTGCGTGTTCACAGCTGACTTGTGTCTTCTCCCAAGAGACAAGTATCTTCTTCAAATATTTTAAAACCTTAAATATAATAATCATTAAGTCATCAAGTTTTAAAGCCAAACTGTTACTTTCTGATGATTTCTTTTGTCTCACCTATGATGCTCTGAAAGTTAATCAGAGTTTATCTGTCTGAGCGCAACATTGTTTAAAAGTCTTTGAGGAGCTAGTGCTGTCTTTCTTAGAACCATGTTGACTGATTACTTAGTCTGGAGGGCTTCAGAGATACAAACTGCCTGTAAGACCCCAGGAATACTTCCCAAGCTAGCTCTTAGACCAGTGCCTTTTCTACTCAGTAATATTCATTTATCAAATCCAAACGGTAGGATTTTAAACAGTGGTGTAAATCATGTGTCTAGACAGGGCCGTTTTAATTTTTCTATTACTATTTAAATCAAATCATAAAGAGAGTCCAACATCAGGCAGGTGGTAGAAACACCTGACCTTCCCCCATTCAAGTGTGCTTCTCAACTGTGACCTCATCACTGACATCATATCTCTTAAAGCTGGCCCAGGAGAAGGGTAGTTGCCACCTCTATGGGAGCCAGGTGGGTGCAGGGCTACACTGGGAGGTGGTGTCCATAGGACGTGGGTGAGAGGACATCGTTAGACTTTGGTTCCTGCACCCAGGTTTGCTCAGTGCTACATCTAGGCTTCTACAGGCCTGTGCCACACTCTGCCCTCAGGTGACCCTGCATTCTGTTCTTGAGGAAGTATGGCACGGGCTAAAGAAGCAGGGGACAGCCAGATGGTGTCTGATCAGGAGCCATCTTCACGCATCATCAGAGTATCTGTCAAGACCCCATGGGACTGTCAGGAATTTATGCTGGCAGAAAATAGCAGCGTCTGCCACTTCAAGAAGCAGATCTCCAAACACTTTCACTGTGACGCCGACCGACTGGTGCTCATCTTTGCTGGAAAGTTCCTTCGGGATCAAGACATATTGAGCCAGCGTGGCATTCTTGATGGCACTACTGTCCATTTGGTGGTGAGGACCCATTTGAAAGGGTCGGCTGGTCTTAGAACTCTGCCAGGCCCCACAGGCCACTGCACTGATCGCTCTGGACCATCAGCCTCTGGAGGGGCTAGAAAGCTAGGCAGGCTGGGCCGCCTGGCCCGGAGGTCACCAGAGCTGGCTGACTTCCTCGGCCAGCTGGCTCAACTCCTTAAGGCTTCACCTGAGTCTGGGGTGCAGTTCTTGGAAAATCCTCTGGTTCAAGGCCTGGAAAGTGAGAAACCAACCAATGTCAGCCACGTTCCTGAAACCTCAAGCCCAGTACAAAAACCTGAGCCAGCTCCCAAAACTCTGGAAACACTGCAGAGCCCAGAATGGCGGCAGGAATTCCTACAGGCAGAAAAACTGGGACTGGAGGCCTTGAAGGTAGTGCCAGGTGGTGACAATGCTATGCCTCCAGTTTGCTCTGACATTCTTCATTTCATGCTCTCCACTCTGGCACCTTTGGTTGTCTCCAAAGGCCACATCCCAGGTTTTGAGCCCTGGAGAGGGGAGGCCAATGCTCACAGCAGTACTGACCCCACCATGGTCATTCCTACCACCTCAGCACCTGCCAGGCCACTGACACAAGAGAAGAGTGCAGGAGTAGTTGCCCAGGCCAGGGGCATGGCCTCAGATATGGCCAATTCAGGGTACAGGAGCAGCATGCTGAACTTATACTCAAGCCAGGATTTTCCATCCCAGGAGACCCATCGGCCCATAGGAAAATCTACTCTAACCAGTCAGCTGAGACCCTCATCCTCTGCCTTTCATAGAGCCTTGCAAATCCTGCAGCAGAATCCAGCTCTGCTACACCAGCTGGCAACGGAGAGCCCCCTGCGACATCATACGCCACTTCTTCCCATCCTCACCAACCCACGAGCAGTGCAAGCATTGATACAGATAGAACAGGGCCTGCAGACACTGTCCAGAGAGGTGCCTGGCCTGGGGCCCTGCTTATGGAACACAGGCAGACCATGTCGGGCTGGAAGAGCCCCTGAATCTAGGGGTGGAGGACAGAGACATAGAGCAGATGCTGGACAATCCACCTTGGCTGTTCTTCAGCTTCTCCATACACTGGCCAATGCCTGCTTCCAGTCTACCCAATCGTCACTATCATGCCCCCTCAGTGAAGGCCGCTACCAGCAAGAACTGGAGCACCTGAAGGCCATGGGTTTTGCTAATCGCGATGCCAACCTGCAGGCCCTGATGGCCACAGGTGGAGACATCCATGCTGCCATTGAGAGGCTGTTGGGGGGTACTGCAGGCCCAGGTTCCTCCAGCTAATGTCCATAGAACATCACCCCATGGAGAGGGAAAGAAAGGAAGGGGATGGTAAGGGGAGGGGAAGTAGCTTGTTTTGGGAATTCCTTCTACTCAGATCATGCACACAACTGGACAACCCCTCTCTCACTGCCCAAGCCTGTTCTACACTAAAAGGTTGCTTGGATCTCATGTGTGATGCTATTTTGGGGTGAGTGGGCAAAGGGAAGGTTATATGGAGAAGGATTGATCATGTTGCCTGGTCTTGGGTCTGGTGTTCACCTATTCTCGTGCTCCTATCCTCAGAGCATTTTCCAATTTTGAGTTTGGGGTGGGAAAACCCTGATTTTTTTCAGTATTTTTACCTCTGCTTAATTGGCAACCCAGTTCTCCACCATCGTCACCACAAACCACCTCTATTCCAACTCCAGAGTGATTCTGAAGGAATCCTGGCTATTGCTCCCTTGAGGAACTGTAACTATCCTGATGGCCTCTTGAAGCCACCCACTCTTTCACCTTCAAGTTTCTCTGTCTTCAGTCCAGCCTTTTGATGTTGCAGAAAAGATATTTTTTTCCCTCTCAACTATGACTGTTCCTTTAATATCTGCCTGTGCCAGGATCCTGCTCTCTTAGGTCAACCTACTACTTCTGAAGCTCTATCTTATTCCTGTCTGCAAACTTCTTTCCTTTATCTTGAAAAATGCTTTGCTCTGCTACTGAACTTTATCTCTTCTTTTGCCTCTGCATTTCTTGAAAGCATCTGCCCTCCCAGTAGCCATGTTTACACGACCGCCTGCAGTCAGAGACTTCTCCCCAGCATGGTACAGAAGATTTCTCAAAGCTGTTTCTCATTTCTCATCCTCCCAAAATTTTCTACAGGATTTATATACTCATCTCTCTTTTTTTAAGCTGCTTCCGTTAATCTACTTTCTTATCCCATCTTTTACAGAGTGATGTTTCCCAAGAGCATGTTATACCAATTCTTTGTTAATTCCTCAGAGATTTTGGCCATTTCCATCACTCTAGCTCTTAGCTCTCCATTCATGGCGGGTGCATCTCTGAGTCTAGTATTTGTACTTTCCACAGACTACTGGCTTCCCCTTTTGGTGCCCCAGAGAAGCCCCTGGCTCAGCACTTTTAAATATTGCTCAGCATCTTTCTCCTGATCCACATTTCTGCTCTAAGTTCTGTGTTTGGTTCCTATGTCTCAGCCAAAGTTATCAATACTTTCCCAATCCACCCAGTCACCTCTGCTGTAGGCCCCTGATTTATTAGTGATGTGGTGCATAGAGCAGACAAGTGGAACAAGCCCCAGAAGACCAGTGGCTAATTGCAACCATGTAGCAGGTTGAGGAAGAAGTTCTTTGGTGATACAAATGGTTGAAGTACTCAACTACTAACCAAAAGGTTTGCAGTTTGAACCAACCCAGAGGTGCCTCAGAAGAAAGGCATGGCAATCTGATTCTGAATGGTTACAGCCTTTAAAGCCCTATGGAGTTCAGGTATACTCTGCACACATGGGGCACCATAAGTCAGAATCAACTCAATGGCAACTGGTTTGGTTTTTTGTTTTAGCGGGGTGAAGATTAATGGAAGAGAGAGGAGGAAGCATATTGGAGGAGTTATTTGAGGGGAACCTAGAGACTGAAAACTCAAAGCCAACCTCAGGAACCAATTCAGCCTGGGCTGAGGAGCAGCCCAGTCTCTTGCTTCCTGGGGCCAAGGAGGATAGACTTCTCTGAGCTAGACACCTTGACTCAATTTTCTTTAGAAGTTGTGATGCTGCATTAGCCTAATAATAGTAATGACAATCTTTGAAGAGAAACACTTCCATAACATTCACTGTGTGCTGTTATTAGTTTTTTATATGTATGTAAATAATGCAATAAACCTAAATAGTGGGTTATTACTATTGTCATTATTCAAGTATTATAGGTGAGGAAGCAAGGGCACACAGTGTGTAAGTGACGGAGGAGGAGAAGCTGGAGCCATTTGATTCCAGAATTTGTGCTCTTAGCTTTATGTTGTGCCACAGCCAGAACCAGTTATCAATCAGTTCCCATGAAATCAATCAGTAGAGAATGTGATCAGTCCTGTCTTTAACACAAAGAAAGATGCAAATTAGATCTTTAGCCCTTCAGGAATTTAGAAGCTCTTCTAGAGAGGAAAAACTCAGGGAGTACTCCAAATCACAATAAAGAAATTAACTACAAACGCACTCATAACAAATTGAACAAATTTAATATTTTCCTGCTTTCAAGAAGCATTATTAGCATATTGAAAGAAAATAAAACTAGGTGGAGCCTGAGTTAATCCTGAAGTGATATTGCTACCTGGAAATGCAGAATTTTCCAACTCTGAGCTGATGGAGTAGTTGAAGGGATGGCTGTGTTGGTGAACTTATTGTAGTTTTGAACTATAAAAACAAAATATTTATGAAAAGTTTGAAAACAGAAAAGTCACCCATTTCACACTGACCATTTTTATTTTGTGTATTTCTTTCCTGCTTAAGCTTGCATCTTTTTTTTTTCTTTTTCAATTGTACTTCAGGTGAAGGTTTACAGAACAAATAGTTTCTCATTAAACAGTGGTACACATATTGTTTTATGACATTGTTTAACAACCCCACGACATGCCAACCCTCTCCATTCTTGACCTTTTTTTTTGGTGAAAATATACATAGCCAAAGATACACCATTTCAAAAATTTTTACATGCACAGTTCAGTGACATCGACTACGCTCTTCCAATTGTGCTGCTATTCTCACTTTAGATGAAGGTTTACAGAACAAAATAGTTTCTCATTAAACAGTTAGTACACATGTTGCCCTACAACAATGGTTAACAACCTCACAACACATCAACACTGTCCTTACTCAACCTTTGGTTCCCTATTTCCAGCTTTCCTGTCCTCTTCTGCCTTCTAGCCCTTGTCCCTGGACTGCTGTGCCTCATTAGTCCTGTTTTGTTTTATGGGGCTGTCCAAACCCCAGCTGAATGGTGAACCTTGGAAGTGACTTCACCACTGAGCTAAAAGGGTGTCTGGGGGCCATACTCTCAGGGTTTCTCTAGTCTCCTTTAGGCCAATAAATCTGGTCTTTTTTGTGTGAGTTAGAATTATGCTCTACATCCTTCTCCAGCTCTGTCCAGAACCCTCTGTTGTGATCCCGGTCAGAGCAGTCAGTGGTGGTAGCTGGGCACCATCTAGCTGTACTGGACTCAGTCCGGTGGAGGCCTTGGTAGCTGTGGTCCATTAGTCCTTTGGACTAATCTTTTCCTTGTATCCTGTTCTCTTCATTTTCCCTTGCTCCCGAAGGGATGAGACCAGTGGAGTATCTCAGATGCCCGCTCACAGGCTTTTAAGACCCCAGACACTACTCACCAAGGTAGAATGTAGAACATTGTCTTTATAAACAGTGTTAAGCCTATTTAGCTAGATGTTCCCTGAGACCATGGTCCCCACAGCCCTCCGCCCAGCAATTCAGTCCCTCAGGGAGTTTGGATGTGTCTATGGAGCTTGCATGACCTTTCCTTGTATAAGTTGTGCTGGTTTCCCCTGTATTGTGTACTCTCTCACCCTTCACCAAAGATACCAGTTACCTATTGCCTATTTAGTATTTCCCCACCCACCACTCCCATCCCTGGTAACCAACAAAGATTGTTACTTTTTGTGTTGCATATTTTTTTAAAACATAATTTATACATATTTTAAATACCACGCAAAATGTTTAATTTCAACTCTTTTAAACATGAATATTTACATAAAAATAATTTGAATGTGTAAAAAGAAAAGAAAAAAAAAATAACAATTTTAGAGAGTCAGGGGACAGCAGGAGAAACCAGGAGTATCCTTTCAGGGCTCAGAGGGAGGGAGTGTTTTTCTTTTCTAGTCCTACATATACAGGAAAGCGTGTGTGTGTGCTATGTGAGTTTGTGAGAGGGAGACAGACAGATTTGGTAGTGGTGGGCTGTGGCAACCAGGGAATATCACCTTAGGAAACCTTGCATTTCCGTGTTAGCCATCAACCTCCCTTCCCTACAGATTTCAGTTAAAGCTTACTAAGACTGATTGATCACTTGTTTTCATTACAGATTGATTCATAAAAATTCTAAGAGTTCTCTGTTTCTTCTGATGTCAGCCTGACTTTTGAGGCCCCCCAAGAATCTAATCACACCCTGCTCAGTTGTCCCGTCCCTCCTTCTCTTCCAGTCTCTGTATCCTTTTGACCTCCTCTGAGCTTCTCTGAAGCCACAGACTTGACTGGCCCTGGCCCTTAACTGTTCCCTGTGTGTGAACTTGGCTCTTCAGTTAGACCTGGAGCTCTCCAATGGCCAGAACTGCAGCTTCTCCTCTTGGGTCAACCATGGTCTGTGTGACACTTTTTCTTCTAATCTAGTTGCTTAGTTGAACACTCTCCCCTCCCTCTATCCTGATACTTATTCACAGATGCCTTCATCTTGACAGTCCCAGTGTAATAGTAATAAACAAAAATCATATTACTGAATATCTACTGTGTTTTCTACCATGTGCCAGATACTATGCAAGGCACCTGACATACATTGTCATTAATCATTCCAACAGTAGTATGAGGACATGATTTATTTACTGATTAATTCACCAAAGAATATTTGAGCACATACTACATACCAGTATAGTCCATAACATTTGATTCATAATATTTATTGTGTGCCAACAACAGCAAAACTATGTGTAGGGCACAGACATGGTGCCTGCTATGATGAAGTCTCAGAAAGACAATTAGCAAACAAACATTATACATTATTTTAAATCATCTAAATACGACAGAAATAATGTGCCTTTGGTAATTTAAAGATAATTAACCAAAATATTCAAGGTCATACTTTGGCACAAGACTGGACAATGTTTTGTTCTGTTGTACCTAAGGTCGCCATGAGTGGGAGCCAACTTGATGGTAACTAATAACAACAGCAAACCGAAATATTACCAAGTACTAAAAGTCTTTACTAAGTGCTTGCTTTGTGTCAGGCTCTGTGATAAGCAAGTTACTAAGACCAGGGGAATTTACATGGAATGTCCTAATGCATGCGGTTAGTATATATAGAAGTTAAGATTTAACCCTTAATTTAGCTGGATCCACAGCTCATGTTCTTTCAATTATACATTACAAGAAAATGTATGAGACAGCCACATAAATAGTATAATCATAGGACCGTTAGCATCCTTGAATCACAGGCTCTTCATTAAAATGAAATAATAACAACTACCTTTTTTGAACAGTTGTGAGGAAAGTCTGTGGATTACTGGTGGATTTTAGGACTGAGATTACTAAGGCAATGAAGACTGAAGAAAGGCATTGTGACTCTAAGCAGGATCCCCTGCATTCCTAATAAGAATTGCCTTTATGACTAAAAAGAAATGGACCTCAAAATCAGAGGACTGGAAAAACAATAAGGAGCCCTGGTGGTGCAGTGGTTAAAGCAATCGACTGCTAACGAAAGGTTGGTGGTTTAAAACCACCAGTGGCTCTGTGGGAGAAAGGTGTGGCCGTCTGCCTTCTGTAGAGATTCACAGCTTTGGAAACCCTATGTGGTCGCTATGCATCAGAACTGACTCAACAGCAGTGGGTTTGGAGGAATGATGGGAGATAAGATATTTTTACTGAGCACTTTTATATACTAAGCACTGCGTCGCTATTATAAAGCCACTTATAATATAGTTACCACAATAACTCTGTGTGATAATGCAAAATAGTCTTAATGCAAAATAGTCTTAATTTATAATAGGTAAAATAACTTGACAAACAAAGCTTAGATAGGTTAAATAACTTTCTTGTCTTACATTTACATATTGAACACTAACACATGTCAAGTACTGTTCTAAGTTTTCTACATTCATTCATTTATTTAATCCTTACCACAACCTAAAGAGTTTGGTATTATTATTATCCCCATTTTATAGTTGGCCAAACTGAGGCACACAAAGATTTATTAACTTGTTCAAGGTCACAAAACTAGTAAGTGGACAAGTCAGGGCTCAAACCAAGAGACTGAGATTTTAGACCCTGTGCTTATATCACTACTGAAAAATGGCGGAGTTCACATTCAAATTCACTCCAAGGGTTCTTTTTGTTTTCCACTTGACCTCCAGGGGAATAATGCCATCTTGAGTCAAAGTGTCTTCTCCAGACCAGGAACAGCCTTCCTCTTTGGTAAATCAGAGCCCTTTCTGAGAAAAGAAAGAAAATGAACCCTTTCATGAGAAATTCAGAGTTGTTCAAGGAGCCTCAGGACCATGAACATTAAATGTGATCATTGATATCTTCAATTCATCTGGTTAGTTCTCTTCCTTCCTAGGCTCCCTCCATGTCAACCGGTCCCTCTCACATCAGAGGATTCTATGCAGGTAAATGCATCCCCTACCCATTTATCTTTCTTTCTCATGTCGAATCTCTGCTCGGAACTCATACTGAGTCCTTCCTCAGGTGAAGCAGTTTGAGAAGTCGACTTTTAATCTCCTTGGTCCTGGCTCCATAGATGATTGGGTTGAGTAAAGGAGGCAACAGCACATAGAGATTAGCCAGAAAGATGTGCACATGCTTGGGGACATGGTGTCTGCCAAAGCAGTGTATGAGGAAGGAGGAGAAGGCAAGGATGTAGAAAACCAGGATGACTCCAAGGTGGGAACCACAGGTACTTAGAGACTTGCGCCGGGCATCATGAGATGGTAGGTAAAAGACAGCTTGGAGGATAAAGCCATAGGAGATTTCAATGAGGATGAAATCCAGACCCACGGCCAGCAGGGCTACAGTCAGTCCACAGACAACAATGACAGTGATGTTGGCACAGGCCAGGCGAGCAATGCCCATGTGCTCACAATATGTGTGTGTCTTGACACAGTGCCCACAGTAGGGTAGTCGCTTCAGCAAGAAGATAAGGGGGGAAACAATGGCTACACTACAGAATATCCCAACAAGGGTGATTTTGCCTATGACATTATGGTTGAGAATTGTTGTATATCTGAGAGGTTTGCAGATAGCTGTCTATTGGTCAAAGGCCATGGCAAGAAGAACTGAGGACTCCAAATCATAGATAGAATGGATGCAAAACATCTGGGCTAGGCAGCCGTTGAAGGAAATCTCACCAGCATGAAACCACAAAATGGCCAGTGTCTTGGGCATGGTGGTAGAGCTGAGGGCCAGGTCAGTGAGTGAGGGAAGGCAAAGAAAGAGGGACATGGGCTCATGAAGAGTATTGTCTATGGTGATGATCGTTATAAGGGCAGCATTTCCAGCAAGTGCCACCAGGTACATGGCACAAAATGCAATAGCAATCCAGATGTGGCTGTCCTCCAGCCCTGGGATCCCTGTCAGAAAGAGAGTGGTTGGAAGACTGTTATCACTGATGTTGGAAGTTGACATCCTGCATGGCAAAAGAAGGATTCTATCCAAAGTGTGTTGGTATGACTACTCTGTAAAATCAGGCGTTTGGTTTATTCACATAAAATGATGACTTCCCTGGGAAATGACCTTGTCAGACTATCAAAAATAATTATTGTTATTCACTTTTTTAAGAATCTACAAAGTCTCTATCACATATAATCCATTTTTTTCCATCTGCCATTTCCTACCCAGTTGTAACCTGACCTTACAAATGCCAGTAAATTTCCATCAGTGCTTAAACTAGCCTGAATCAGATTTGACCTGCTCTGCTTGTGCAGAAGGGCCAGCCAGCTGTGACCACTAATTAACCTCAACTGAGGATGCAGCAACAGGAGGAACGAATCAGAAGGAAAATCTTCACCTGGACCCTATTCCGAAGTGAGAGGTCTGACAAGAACCATGTCACCTCCTGTCTCCTGGCTGCCTTCTAGAATCTTCCCTCCCCAGTGTGCCTGCGTGGACACCAACTTGCTGCCAAATCACAGGGAGCTGGATCTGAGGAATTTCCTCCTGGCTTCTTGCTCTGTGCATTGCAATAAAGTTATTTTCTCTGTCTCAAAGACTGGTGTCCAAATAGTTGGCAAGTCTGCTCGGGCCAGGCAAGGACCCACCTTCTAGGGTTTGGTAACACAGTCATGTTTTGAGTTCTATATCCCAAGCACCAAGCTATGCATGTAAGCATTTGCCCGCTCTGACCATTCCACACATATCTCCAACAGTGTCGTGCACATAATCTACTGACCTTTGTCCATACACATCTAGGACTATTTCTTGGCCGTGTTCTTTAGTCCATGCTATTTCCCATCCCTAGGCAGCCTTATTTCTTCATTCCCCTCCCTCTCTATTATTTAAATTCCTTGGCAAATTTTACTGCCTCTAGTAACTTTCCTTTCTAAAGCTGCCCTCGGTGATCCTTTTTTTCTTTTCTCTTTTCATTACATTACAAAATCCCTTTTGGCTGGGAATATGTCTTTATGTAATTTTAATCTCCACACTTCCCACGACTATCTCTGTACCTAGATATTGTGATCAAAATTCGCTAAGAGAATCAGTTGGGCTACTCTTAGCAACATACCATTAACTTTCTGACTTAATGCTATAATGACACCTTCACTCTATTTTCTCTGTTTGTATCTTATCTGCCCAAATATACATCAAATAATATCTTTTTACATCTCACTTGAAGAGCTAGAAAGAGACTGGACAACCTCACACATCCCATAATTGAATATCTATATGCACTAACATGGGTACATTAAAAGAAAGCAAGAGATAGCATTCCCAACTACAGTAAAGTCAGCTCAAAGCCCTGCATAGGCACCACTGTAATGGCTGGATGTGACATCCAGATCAGCATGCGAAGTGATGATGGAGGCTGATCAAGGGAGAGAGTGAAGTTCCTGGGCTTGCTAACAGTAAAGAAATCCTTAACAGTGAATCTGTTTTTGTTCAGGGGGATTCATATTGTATATACCCTCTGGCACAGTGGTTAAGAGCTCAGCTGCTAACCAAAAGGTCGCAGTTAGAATCCACCAGCCGCTCCTTGGAAACCCTATGGGGCAGTTCTACTCTGTCCTATAGGGTCACTAGGAGTTGGAACTCGATGGCAATGGGTTTGGTTTATTTTTTTAAGTAACACTGGAGTCCCTGGGTGCCACAAATGGTTAAGCAGTGTACTACTAGCTGAAAATTGGCAGTTTGAACACATCCAGAGGTACCTTGGGAGTAAGGCCTGACAATCTGCTTCTGAAAGGTCACAGCCTTGAAAACCCTATGGAGCAGTTCTACTCCACACACATGGCATTGCCATGAGTTGGAATTGACTCAATGGCAACTAACAACACAATAACATCATGTACTTAAATGAACCCTGAATATGACACCAAGAAATCTGAATTTTAGCTCTGATTCTGTCACAACTGTTGTGTGACCTTGAGCAAATCCTTTCACGTCTCTGGGCTGTCTCACTTTAGAGTGGGCATTTTAGACAGAGCCTCAGTGTTCTCATCTCTTAACTGGGAATGGCATTACTGGGCCTACTTACCTCAAAAGGTTTTGTGGTCGAGCAAGAGCAAAGTATATGCGATTCAAAGTTTGGACATAAAGCATAATTTCCTCCCTGTGTTTACAAACTCTTCATCCCCAGACAGCAGGTTGGTGTTTTCACCTCACCGCTTGTCTATTTGTGTATGGCCAGTTTTTGAATTCCTATCTCTCAAGCAAGGCATTCTGTCTAACATCAGATTCTAATGCTGCCATCGCTTTATTCATTCTTTGAACTTCAAAGAGGCAGTGAGAAGTAGGGAGAGCCTCCTATGTGCATAGGGACTTTTGCTGAAGGCATGAGCCACTCCTGGGCTCAGCCTGAATACCAGCCTGTGATACTAGAGAAAACTTTTGGGTGGCAGAGGAGGAGGAGCTGAAGTCACTATCATCTTCTATTCTAGTTTATTATTCCTATTCTTGCCCTCAAAGGAAGATTTCATACTGTCATTGTAAGAAAGCTGCTATTCTATGAGCATCTGTTCACTTTGGGACCACAAACATTAGGGTGCAAGCTGGACTGGTTTCTAGGGAAAACAACGGGAAAGGAGCATTGCGATGGAGTGTTAATCTGGGCCGCGATGGGGGCACCCTCCCAAACTTTTCCCTGTAAGTCTTATCTCTGGGTTACTGTAATGGCTGATCTTTTGAAAGATCTTCCCCTTCCCCTTTTCAGACCTAGATCTCAATATTATAACTCAGAGTCATCTTATTATATAAAGTTATTGGGGAATCTGATCACAAGAACCTACCTGTATGGAGTACATGTATATGCAGATTGAGCATGCTTGATTCGGAGCTGTGTGAGGCTGCGTAGCGTGTGTGTGGATGCGTGGCTGTGTGGCCAGAGTGTGGTGCAGCAATGGCTTGTTTAGGAGAAGAGTGTCTGAATGAAGGTGTGTCTATGCAGGTGAAAACAATTTTTCTGTAAAGGTTTGCGTGGGCATGGCATGTGGGAGGAAGGTGGGTTTAAGTATGCAACTTGGGTTGAGATGTCTGATCCTTCCTCGGTTTCATGGGCTAGTGAGTGTCTTTAGCTCAGCTCTGCGTTCCAGTCTCCTCTGTTCAAGACTTGGCGAGTGGGGCCATTTATTGACTCTGTTATTTTCTGGTGTGAAAACCCAGGGGACTTGCTCGAGGGATTTGATTTGTGGTGCACATTTTGAGGGAAAGAAGAAGAGTAGGAGTGGGAAATAAAAGGGGATGGAGAGAGGAAAAATTTTCCAGTGACTTTTTAAAGTAAGTGGAAATAAACATCTAATATGCTTATGTTTTATCCTCCCTTCTCTTCTCTTACTTTGTATCTTCTTTCCTTCTCTATCTTTTCTTTCATCCTCTCCTTTTTTCTGTGTGTTTCTTTTAACTCCCATATATTGTGGGTCTATTTTCGCGTCTAAGTAGCATTCTGGTTGTACTTCTTCTAAGATAGATTCTTTCTTTCTCCTTGCAGTCTATGGAGTATTTAACATTCTTCACCAACACCATAATTCAAAAGCCTCATTTCTTCTTCAGTCTTCTTATTCATTGTTCAGCTTTCACATGCATATGAAGCAATTGAAAATATTTTGGCTTGGGTAGGCAACCTTAGTCCTCAAAGCAAAATCTTTGCTTTTTAACACTTTAAAGAGGTCTTTTGCACCAGATTTGTCCAAGGCAATATGTCATTTGATTTTTTCACTGCTGCTTCCGTGGTTATTGATTATGTACCCAAGTAAAATTAATCCTTGACAACTTCAGTATTTTTGCCATTTATCATGATGTTGCTTATTGGTCCAGTTGTGAGGAATTTTGTTTTATGTTGAAGTCTAATCCATACTGAAGGCTGTAGTCTTTAATCTTCTTCAGTAAGTCCTTTAAGTCCTCTTCACTTTCAGCAGACAAGGTTGTGTCATCTGCATAAAGCAGGTTGTTAATGAGTCTTCCTCCAATCCTGATGCCTCATATTTCCTTATATAGTCCAGTTTCTCGATTATTTGCTGAGCATACAGATTGAATAAGTATGGTGTAAAGATACAGCCTTGACGCACAACATTCCTGA
This sequence comes from Dugong dugon, assembly GCA_030035585.1. Taxonomy (NCBI): domain Eukaryota; kingdom Metazoa; phylum Chordata; class Mammalia; order Sirenia; family Dugongidae; genus Dugong; species Dugong dugon. The sequence continues at coordinate 77,945,353 of CM057467.1, read as the reverse complement.
TTTTTTATCCCCTTGTTCTGTTCGAATGACTGCCTCTTGGTCTATGTACAGGTTCCACATGAACACAATTAAGTCTTCTGGAATTCACATTCTTTGCACTGTTATCCATAATTTGTTATGATCCACACAGTTGAATGCCTTTGCATAGTCAATAAAATGCAGCAAGCATCTTTTTGATATTCTCCGCATTCAACCAAGATCCATCTGACATCAGCAATGATACCCCTGATTCCATGTCCTCTTCTGAATCGGGCTTGAATTTCTGACGGTTCCTTGTCAATGTATTCTGCAATCGTTTTTGAATTATCTTCAGCAAAATTTTACTTGTGTGTGATATTAATGATATTGTTTGATTATTTCCACATTCTGTTGGATCACTTTTCTTTGGAATCAGCATAAATATTGACCTCTTCCAGTTGGTTAGCCAGGTAGCTGTCTTCCAAATTTCTTGGTACAGTATTTGTTTGTTGATGCATCCCAAATGGTATTCTGTCAATTCCTGGAACCTTGTTTTTCACCAATGCCTTCAGTGCAGCTTGGATTTCTCCCTTTAATACCATTGGTTCTTGATCATATGGTATCTCCTGAAATGGTTGAATGTCGACCAATTCTTTTTGGTACAGTGACTCTGTATTCCTTCCATCTTCTTTTGAGGCTTCCTGCATGACTCAGTATTTTCCCCATAGCATCCTTCAATATTGCCGCTCGAGGCTTGAATGTTTTCTTCAGTCCTTTCAGCTTGAGAAATGCTGAGCATGTTCTTCCCTTTTTGGTTTTCTAACTCCAGGTCTTTGCATATTTCGTTATAATACTTTACTTTGTTTCTCGAGCTGCCCTTTGAAATCTTCTGTTCAGCTCTTTGACTTCATCATGTCTTCTGTTTGCTTTAGCTACTGGACTTTCAAAAGCAAGTTTCAGACCATTTTGGTCTTTTTTTTCTTTCTTGTCTTTTTAATGACCTCTTTTCTTCATGTATGATGTCGTTTATGTCATCTCAAGACTTGTATGGTCTTCGGTAATTAGCGTTCATTGGGTCAAATTTATTCTTGAGATGATCTGTAAATTCAGGTGAGATATACTCAAGATTGTACTTTGGCTCTTGTGGACTTGTTCTAATTTTCTTCAGCTTCAATTCGAACTTGCATATGAGCAATTGATGTTCAATTCCTCAGTTGGCCCCTGGCCTTGTTCTGACTGATAATATTGAGCTTCTCCATCATCTCTTCCCACAGATGCAGTCTATTTGATTCCTGTGCATTCCATCTGGTGAGGTGCACGTGTATAGTCACCATTTATATTGTTGAAAAAAGGTATTTCCAATGAATGTGTGGTTGATTTTGCAGGATTCTATCATGCAATCTCCCATGCGGCTTCTATCACCAAGGCCATGTTTTGCAACTACTGATCCTTCTTTATTTTCAGCTTTCACATTCCGATCACCAGTAATTATCAATGCATCTTGATCATATGTTTGATCAATTTCAAAATGCAGAAGTTGGTAAAAATCTTCAGTTTCTTTATTTTTAGCATTAGTGGCTGGTGGGTAAATTTGAATAATAGTTGTGTTAACTGGTCTTCCTTGTAGGTGTATGGATGTTATCCTATCACTGACAGCATTGTACTTCAGGATAGATCTTGAAGTGTTCTTTTTGATGATGAATGCAACGTCATTCTTCTTCAATTTTTCATTCCCATCATAGTAGACCATATGATTTTTGTCTTATTCAAAATGGTCAATACCAGTCCATTTCAGCTCACTAATACCTAGGATATCAATCTTTATTTAATTTTTGATGACTTCCAATTTTCTTAGATTCATACTTTATACATTCCACATTCCATTATTAATGGATGTTTGCAGCTGTTTCTTCTCATTTTGAGTCATGCCTCATCAGCAGATTAAGGCCACGAAAGCTTTACTCCATCCATGTCGTTAAGGATTACTTACTCATTACTTTAAGGAGGCAGCTCTTCCTCATTCATATTTTGAGTGCCTTCAGATCTGAGGAGCTCATCTTCTGACACTATATCAGACAATGTTCTGCTGCTATTCATAAGGTTTTCACTTGCCAATTTTTTCGGAAGTATATCCCCGGGTCCTTTGTCCCAGTCTGTCTTAGTCTGGAAGCTCAGCTGAAACTTGTCTATCCTGGATGACCCTCCTGGCATTTGAAATACCAGTGGCATAGCTTCCAGCATCACAGCAACACTCAAGGCACCGTAATACAACAAACTGGCAAAGGAGTGGTGTATAAATATTTTACATAAATCAAATATGTTTTCAAAAACATTCCTTAGTGAGATTGATGGAGCTTCTCTCCTCTCTACCTAATCAGTTTATATGTCCACAAATCAGCATTGGTGGAACAAGATCTGCTCCACTCTCAGTGATTCTTAATTTTATATTTTTAAAAGTTAGCTCAGAGAAAACTTGTTTATATAAATAACTTTGGAAGTGGAAGTAGTTTTGTGTCTACAATGTATGGAATATTGCCTTAATAGAGAGTTACTAACTGCTGCAATCAGTTACCGTCCTAAGGGAGGAAGTTCTGCTTATCAGAGCTTTAAAGAAAGTACCCTACTGAACGGGTACCCAGACTTCTGAGAGGGCTCGCCCAGACCCCTACTGCTGTGTATGTGAGGGACACAATGAGGTTGGTTTGAAGTAAGAAAAAAACAAACACACACACACACAAACTGGAATCAACTGCTATCTGACAGGACAAGAATCAATTGCTGTTGCCAAAGGAAATCATCCATTTGGACACTGACAGGAACAGAAGGTCAACCAAAACTGTTGAAACCCATTGCCTTCGAGTGGATTCCAACTCATAGTGACCCATAGAACAGCACAGAACTGCCTTGTAGGGTTTCCAAGGAGCTGCTGGTGGATTCGAATTGCAGATCTTTTGGTTTGCAGCTGAGCTCTTAACCACTGTGCCACCAGGGCTGCAGAAAGCCAATAGGAAGGGCAAATCCTCTATCCTCTTTCAGCTTTCCAGTCTGCCTCTAGCGTCTCCTATTAGCAGAGTCAAACGGGCAGCCAGGTGGCACTGGGGAATGGTAATCCAGAACCCAGTGTCACAAAACAGAGCACTGAAGGTGGTTTTGTAACGGAGGAACAATAGTCTAATAATTAGCACAGTATTCCTTTGATGTGTATGTTAATCTGTGTATATTGAACACTGGGGTGGGCATTTTGGGAATTATTAAATAAAAATCACGTGTAAAAATCAGAAATCAATCAAGTCATTTTGTTAGTCCTCATAATCAAATTTTTCTTTAATATTCAATGAAAGAAAATTGTATATTTCTAAAAAAATAGGAAACATAGATTTTATTAACAATAGGATTAACTGTAAATTGAAAAAAGTCTTGATATGATTTGATAAAAATAAATTTTAAGCTTGTATTAAATAATATACACCTTACTTAACAAACACACATATTCATATATGTCTGAACATTTTTATCCTTACGTTTCATCTAATGTATGTTGAACAATTTGGTAGTGTTTAAAAGTATTTTGATTATATTTACAGTTTTAAAATATAGTATGTCAGCTGTTTGGAAGTATTTTTCTTTCTAGCTAAAAACATGTTCTAATGATAAATATTTTATTATAAATACAAAAATTTTCTTAAATTAGACATGAGGAAAACAAAATTTAGTGTTCAAATCTATCATTACTCTTTTCTCATGGAAACTCTTCTTAAAACTTTGCCTTACTTAGCTTAAAACCAGGGATAAAAGACACAAAATCACTCCCAATTCCCCACCTACTCTTTAATATATCTGAATTTGGAACTTCCCAACACTGCCAAAATACCCTGTTCAAAAGTCACACATTCTTTTTCAATATGTATAGGACAGGGAAAGCAAGCCCTAGGCGGGTATATGGTTATTAAATCAATTATTAAAAAGCTTTGCTCTAAATCAGTAATTGAAACTGTCCCTTCATCTGTAGCTTAGAAAAGGCAATGCACAAGACAAGAGAACTAAGGAACTTTAAATTTAGATAGTTATGTTAAAAATTGCAGAATTTTTATTAATTGTAATTTTTTTAATTGTAATTATACCAAATTAAGAATTAAAAAACTAATCTCTTTCCACTAGAGATGGTTTATCTGATAGTTTAAACTTTGTTCTTATGTCATACTAACACTTTGGTTCATACCCTGAATTAACTTTACCACCAAGATTCTTTGTTCTTGTTCTAAGACTGCTGAATATTATGGACAAAATTCACAAATATCCATAGATTAACACAATGCAGATGCATGGACTCAAACCTCAGCTTTTCCTAAAAACCATTCTGCTTGATCCAGTTAATGTTCTCTATTTTTTCTATTAACTTCCATTTCAAACAATACTGGCTCCTTGGAACACCTGTTCTGCTTATAGTTAGCAAAGAGAATATATAAGATTTGGTGGCTTCATAAATAAATATGTGGCATAAATAAGAGGAATAATGTGTAGAATGCCACCCAGGTTTCTAGCTTAGTCAGCTACAAAAAGAATGCTATTTATTAAGAAAATAAACCTATGAAGAACAGTTTTATGTTCATATATTGGGTATGTTGATTTTAAAATGCTTATGAAGCAGACAAGTAGAGATGTCATGTTGTAAGCTGGAGAGTAAGATATTAGTTACGGCTAAATATGTAGATTTTGGAGTCATCAGTGCATCAGAAGAAATGAAATTTGATTTTCTTTTTCTGAAGATCAGCCAAGGAGAGTATAGAGAGTAAAAATTAACACACTATGGAAAAAAAAAAAAAAACCCTTGGAGAATGCTAATATTTAGGAAAGAAAGGAAAGAGTTGTTTGTAAAGGAAACTAAAGAGAAGCAGACATGAAAGGAGGTGGAGGACCAGAAAAGAGTGATGTTCCTGACCTGAGAGAAGAGGAGCTATCAAACAGAAGGTACAGTCAATTGTACCAATAGCTGGACTGAGTGTGCATTACATTTAGTGATACAGAGTTGTGCACTGTTGTGCGACAATGGAAGCATAGTTTCCTGATGTGATAGTACTAAAATCTATCCATTAAGGTGTGAATGAGAAGCAAGAAAGAAGAGACAGTAGAAGCCAAGGAAGTGAATCGCCAATGAACATGTCCTTGAGTAGGTCATAGTGTAGTGAATCACTAGGCTTCAAGAAATGTGATTTTCCTTATAAGACTCAAAGAATTGGGAAGAAATGAAGTGTTCTAGCAAAAGAATTAATAGGTCCAAAGAAGTAGAGAGATGAGATAAGACTAATTCATGAAAGATGATACATGCTTGAGTCATTTGTTTGGGTTTTAGACAAATGTTAATGTGTCCACTTTGAGGAATTTATGCAGGTAGATTTGGATTTTAGAAAGACCACTCTGTCACCAGAAGGAAGACATGGATGGGGCTGGCACAAATGGTGGAAGCATCAGTCAGGATGCTGCTCTGCTAATTCAGATGGTGAAAGAGCAATTTAGGCAGATACATTGTAAATGAAGTGGTAAAACAATTTGAGGAAATGTGACAAAGTGACCTGATATTAGAGATGAAAGGAAATAGCGAAAGATGAGTAGCAGGATATAGGTCAGGACTGAGGAGAACAGTGTTCTTAACGAGAAAAGATGTGGCGAGAACATACTGCACCTTTGCTTCTCCCTAAAGTCAGAAGAACTCTCTCATCCATAGTGTCTTGCCTGAGTACTCTCTTCATTCCTGCTACTGACTAAAAGAAGTGACTCTGATTTCTACCCTCGCTGTTTTAACTTGGTGCCAAAAGGTAAGCAGATGACAGTCAGGGAAGGGAAGTAGCATTTACTGCATTCCTGCCATGTGCTAAGCGAAGTAAAGAATTCATTTGATATAACTATCCAATGAGAAAGGTTGTAGGATATTATCTCTGCTTTAAAGATGAAGAACCTGAGGTTTAGATTACAGTTGTTTACATAACTGGTTGGTTAATGAGTTGGTATTTAAACCTGGGTCTGATTCCAGAGACTGTGTTTTTCCATCTATACCACACCTATTCTGTTTTTCTCTAGATAGATATTGTTGTTCCCATGTCTGTCACCAAAGAAATTATATAGAGTAGAAGGGTGTCATCAGTAAATGTTGTGAATTAAAAACCTCTGAAAAATTTCTCTTCAATAAAGCAACCAGAAAACTGGCAAAAATTGGAACAATCAATTTTTTTCATTACTCTGGAAATTAAACAGTGTTGTAGCAATCCAAAGTCTGTAATTCAAGGAAACTGGCTGAATTTTGGTAAGAGTGGTGGTAAGTTTTGTGGTATTTTAACTTGTCCTAGTCTCCTCCTCTAATCTCCAACTTCACAGTAACCTTGAAAAATAGACCAGATTTGTAGTGAAAAATCAGTAATCTGACACTAACCAGAGGGAGCAGAATGAGGCTGGAGATCTCTCAAAGTCTGATTCTCAGAGAATTGACATTAAATGATCTATCTGGGGGATCTTCAAAGACTCCTGTTCCAAGAATGAATATATTTGACCTCATTCAGAACTCACAGAGTGCAAAAAGCCTATTCCCTGAGGATGATCATCAAAAATAATGGGAGGCAATTGATTACTTCGAGGCTGTCTGAGGTGGTTTGTATAAAATTTAGGGTGAACAATAGACTAACTAAAAAGCCTAAAATGAAATATTGGTTAATGAGATGTCTGTAGAAGTGTTGAAAATCTCCAAAATGATCCTGTGATGTAGAAGGTTATACACATGCCCAGGACTGTGCACATGCTCTGGGCGGTGGGCATGACTAGGAAACACCTGTGAAGGCTAAGCTCTCACCTCTGGCTGAACTTTAGGCTCCAAACAAGCAAGAAGAGAGAGTTAAGGCAGAATTGTATACTGCCTGACTGAGTGTTGACAATGTGTTTCAACATGCAGGTAGAGCACCTCAGCAAAGATTACGAGGTATGTTGGTTGTAGGCATTTAAGAAAATCTCTGTCCAGTCATTAACTGACCACTAAGTTAACCAAGCAGAGACTTAAGTGGTCACACACAACAAAACACAGATATTAAAGAATTAGCCCAGCAATTCACTAAACAAACAGACAACAATAAATAGCAACACCAACATACCGTGAGGAGGAAAAGGGATTCTATTTCTGGGTTGCCACCTTACATCATTTAAAACCCACAGGTTTCAACAAAACGTTATGAGACATGCAAAGAACAAGAAACTATGGCCCATACACAGGGAAACAAACAAATAAAAAATAACAATCAATAGAAACTGTCTCTGATGAACATCAAACATGGAATTTACTTGACCAAGACATTAAGTCAGCTATTTTAAATATGTTCATAAAACTAAAGGAAACCACGTCTGAAGAAGAAAAAGGATGCATGATAATGTTTTCTCACCAAATAGAGAATATCAATAAAGGGACAAAAACTATTAAAATAAAATCTAAAAAAAGACAAATAGAAATTCTGTATTTGAAAAGTACGATAAATGAAATGTAAAATTTACCACAGAGGCTCAAGAGAAGAACTGACCAGTCAAAAGAAAGAAACAACAAACTTGAAAATTAGTCAGTTAAGATTATCCAGTATGAGAGACAGAAAGAATACAATGTGAAGAAACATGAAGAGTGTTTCAGACTCGTGAGACACCATCATGCATACCAACATATGCATATTGCAAGTCCCAGAAGGGAAGGAGAGACACCAAGAGGAAGAAAGAATATTTGAAGAATGAATGGTCAAAAACTTTCTGAGTTTGATTTAAATATTAATCTACATATCCAAGAAGTTAACAAACTCCAACTAAGATCTCTACTTAGTAAATGAGATTATTAAGGCAATGGAGGTGTTATGGATTGAATTAAGATGTGATTTTCCTATGTGTTGTAAATCCTACCTCTATGATGTTACTGAAGCAGGATTAGAGGCACTTACATTAATGAGACAGGAATCAGTCTACAAGATTAGGTTGTGTTTTGAGTCAGTCTCTGTTAAGATATAAAAGAGGAAAGGGAGCAGAGAGATGCAGGGACCTCACACTACCAAAAAAGTAGTGCCAGGAGCAGAGGGGTTCCTTTGGACCTGGCATCCCAGATCTGAGAAGCTGCTAGACTGGGGGAAGGTTGATGACAAGGACCTTACCCCAGAGCCAACAGAGAGAGAACGCTTTCCCCTGGAGCTGGCACCCTGAATTTGGACTTCTAGTGTACTAGACTGTGAGACAATAAACTTCTGTTTGTTAAAGCCATTCACTTGTGGTATTTCTGTTATAGCAGCACTAGATAACTAAGACAAGAGGCTGTGAAGAAAGGCACTTGGATTTTTGGTATGCTGCCCTGCATCCTTAATAAGGCATTTCTCTATGGCGGAAAGAAAAGGGACCTAAAATGAAGTAGTAATGGCAGAAATAACGTTTTACTGAGCACTAATTATATCCCAAGCACTACCTAGCTATTTATAGAGTTATTATGTAATTTATGCATTATGTGTTGTAAGCGTTATATATTTATGGAGTTGTGCTCACAATAACCTTGTGAGAGAAAACGATGTTAAGAAAAATTGCCGTATAAGTAGAATAACATTTGAGCTCTTAACCACTGTGCCGCTAGGGCTGCAATAAAACTTACCTGTTGCTGTGGAGTCGATTCTGACTCATAGTGGCCTTATAGGATAGATTGGAACTGGCCTATAGGGTTTTCAAGGAGCAGCTGGTGGGTTCGAACTGCCGAACTTTCAGTTAGCAGTTGAGCTCTTAAACACTGTGCCACCAGGACTCCTCCAATAAGGCTTAGAGAGGCTAAATATATTTCTCATCTTACATTTATTTATTGATCACTACTATATATCAGAGCCCTGGTGGCACAGAGGTTAGGAGCTCAGCTACTAACCAAAAGGTCAGCAGTTCGAATTCACCAGCCACTCCTTAGAAACCCTATGGGGCGGTTCTGCTCTGTCCGATAGGGTCAGTATGAGTCGGAATCTACTTGACAGCAATGCGTTTGGTTTTGGTTTTTACTATATGTTAAGCAATGTTCTAAGTTTTCTACATTTATACATTTATTTATTCCTCACCACAAACTTAAGAGTTAGGTATTATCATTATCCCCATTTTACAACCGGCGGAAGTGAGACACAGAAAGACTTAGCAATTTGCTTAAGTACACGAAACAAATAAGTAGAAGAGTCAGGACTGAAACTCAGGCACTCTGATTTTAGAACTTGTCTCTTTTTTTTAAAATTTTTTATTTTATTGTTGTACTTTAAATGAATGTTTGCAATTCAAGTTAGTCTCTCATACAAAAATTTATACATACATTGTTATGTAACCCTAATTGCTTTCCCTATACTGTGACTGCACACTCCTCCTTTACACCCCTGATTTCCCGTGTCCATTCAACCAGCTCCTGACCTTCTCTGCCTTCTCATCTCACCTCCAGACAGGAGCTGCCCATTTCGTCTCATATATCTACTTGAGCTAAGAAGCACCCTCTTCACGAGTATCATTTTATGTCCCATAGTCCAGTCTAATCTTTGTCTGAAGAGCTGACCTCGGGAATTGTTTCAGTCCTGGGCAAAAAGAGAGTCCTGGAGCCATGCTTTCTGGGTTCCTCCAGTCTTGGTCAGGCCATTAAGTCTGGTCTTTTTATTATAATTTGAGTTCTGTACCCCACTTTTCTCCTGCTCCATCAGGGACTCTCTGCTGTCTTCCCTGTCAGGGTGGTCATTGCTGGTAGCTGGGCACCATCTAGTTCTTTTGTGATTTTAGACCTTGTCTCTTAACCATTACCCAAATTGGTAGAGTTCAGATTCAAATTCACTCCAAGAGTTTTTTGTTTTTCTTTTTTCCATTTGCCTCCCAGTAGTGTCGTCTCCAGACCAAGAACAGCCTTCCTCTTTGGTAAGTTATAGCTCATTCTGACATAAGGCAGAAAATATTATACCCTATCTGAGCAATTTGAGCCTTGGGAACGTGACAGGTTCGATGTGATCACTGATGTTTCTAATTCATCTGACTAGTCTTCTTTTTTTCAGAGTTACCTCCCAAGTCAACCCATCACTCCTAACATTGTAAGTTTCAATGCATGTAATTGAACTAGACAGCTCCCCTGCCCATTTACCCTTTTTTCTCATGTCCAACCTCTACTCAGAACACATACTGAGTCCTCCTTCAGGTGAAGCATTCTTAGAAGTTGACTCCGGATCTCCTTGATTCTGGCCCCATAGATGACTGGGTTGAGTACAGGAGGCACCAGCACATAGAGATTAGCCAGAAAGATGTGCACATGCTTGGGGACACGGTGTCTGCCAAAGCGGCAAGTGAGGAAGGAGAAGAAGGCAGCAATGTAGAAAACCAGGATGACTCCAAGGTGGTAGCCACAGGTACTTAGGGCCTTGTGCCGAGCATCATGGATGGCAGGCAAAAGACAGCATGGAGGATAAAGACATAGGAGATTGCAATGAGGATGGAATCCAAACCCACAGCCAACAGAGCCGCGGTCAGCCCATAGACCAGATTGACAGTGATGTTAGCACAGGCCAGTCGAGCAATGCCCATGTGCTCACAGTATGTGTGTGCCATGACACAGTGCCCACAATAGGGCAGTTGCTTCAGCAAGCGGATGAAGAGGGAAACAAAAGCTATACTACGGATTATACCAACAAGGGTGATTCTGCCTATGACACTACGGATGAGGATGGTTGTATATCTGAGAGGGTTGCAGATAGCCACATATCAATCAAAGGCCATGGCAAGAAGAACTGAGGACTCCAGAGCATAGATAGAATGGGCACAAAACATCTGGGCTAGGCAGCCATTAAAGGAAATCTCACCAGCACAGAGCCACAAAATAGCCAGTGTCTTGGGTACTGTGGTGGAGCTGAGGGCCAGGTCGGTGAGTGAGAGAAGGCAAAGGAAGAGGTACATGGGTTCATGAAGAGTATTATTTGTCACAATGACCAAAATAAGGAATGCGTTTCCAGCCAGCGCCACCAGGTACGCGGCAGAAAATGGGATAGCAATCCAGATGTGGCTGGTCAGAAAGAGAGTGGCGGCGAGAGTGTTATCACTGACTTTGGAAGGTAACATGCCTCTTGGCAAATGAAGGGGTTTATCCAAGGAGTGTTGGTATGTCTGTCCTGTTGGTATTTGGTTCATTCAGATGAATAGATCATCTTCCTGGGAAATAATCTCTTCAGACTGAGAAAAAAGATTTATTCTTATTGACTTGTTCAAGAATTGCAGACTTTGTCACCTACAATCCTTTTTTCTTTCTTTCCCATCTGCTTTCCTTTCTAGTCATGTTCTGAGTTTTGTATTCCAAGCACCAAGTTAGACACGTAAGCCTCTGCGTATTCTGACTATCCCAGACTTTTTCCCAGTTGTATCATGTGCCTCACTTATTGACTTTGTTTACATGTCTCTGTGGATATTTTTCATACCAGTGCTCACTCATAGTGAGCCTTCTTCTTTCATTTCTCCTTTTTCTATTTTTTAAGCCTCTGGGAAAATTTTATTGCATCCAGAAGCCTTCCCCTCTAAACCGGTCTTTAATGAGATTTTTTCTTTCTTTCATTCTTCCATTACACATCAGTATCCTTTTTAGTGGGACTATACTTTGTTGTAATCTCCACATGCTGATGACTAATCTGTATGTAGGTATTTCGATCAATGTTTACTAGAAGAGTCAGTTTTGACAACTGTTAGTAATATGTCATTGAGTTTTAGCCATAAAGCTGTAATTATGTATGCACTTTGTTTTCTTTGTATCATATTGGCCCAAGTATACCCCAAATAATTTATTTTTCGTCTCACCTTAAATGCTCAGGAAAATGCTAAGCATCCTGAATATACTCATATGCTTATAACTGAATATGTGCAGTGATTTGAGCACTCACATGAGCATAATAGAAGAAAACAATAGATTGTACTCCCATCTATGACAAAGCCAATTCACAGTCTTGCATACCTACCAGTGTAATATATGGTTGTGACATCCAGATCAGAATGTCAGGTGGTGATGGAAGCTGACTGACAGACAGATTTCAGTGTTCTGGAGATGCTAGCAGTAAATAAATCCTGAAGAGATTATTTTTTTAAGACAATTTATTATATGCACTCTCCCTCGGTAACGTAGTGTACTTAAAAGAAATTTGTATGTGATGCCAGGTCATTTGAGTTATAGCTTTGATTCCTTCACAAGATTGTCATGTGACCTTGATCAAATTGTTTTACTTCTCTTAACAGTGTCAGTTTATAAAAATCAATGAAATTCCAATCTCAGCTTTCCAACTTCCTCGCTATGTGGCATTGGAAAATCCTATATCCTTTTTCATGTTGACTTTTGTCTTCTCTAAATTGGTAATGATAACACCTGGCCTACTTACCACCTAAGTTTTTTGTGGTGGAACCTAAAGTAAAGTACACGGGATAAAAAGTTTGATGCCCAGAATAATGATATTCCCTATTTTCAGAAGCTCTTACAGAATTCTAACAGAATTGGAGAGAGGACAGAATATAATAAGTAATCTTATCCTAGCCTAAACATTGGGAATACCAACTCCAGACAGGAGGCCCGATGCAATACAGATCACAAACCTGTTACTGGCAGAACTTAAATAAGGTGTCAAGTCTCCTGATCAGTTTGGTGTTTCTACCTTACCTAACTGTCCATTTAAGTTGCCAAGGTTAGAATTCCTATCTCTTTATGCATTGTCTAACATCAGTTCCTATAGCTGCAATATCTTTACTCATCTTTTGGACTCCAAAGTAACAAGAAGTGCTCTCCTCCTATTTGTAAGGCAACTTCACTGATGACTCCTGCTACTCTTGTGCTCAGTCTTAACACCGCCTTGTGACACATGGGGAAAAATCTTGGACTGTTGGAAGATGGAGTCAGTATTATCTTATTTCCCTCTATCTTCCCAACCCTTTCATGCCCCAAAAGGAAAATTTCAAATGGCCAATGTAAGAAAGCTGCTACTCTGTGAGCATCTATGGGAATGGGGACCAGAATGATTAAGGTAAAAGTGAAGTTGCTTTCCAGGAAAAACAATGACAAAAGGGCTTTGAGCTGGGGTTTCACTCTGGTGTAGAATGGGGGAAAACTTGTCCCTGTGAGTTTTGTTTTTGGGTCTTACAATGACTGATCTTTTGTGGCCCCCTTTCAAACCTAAAACAAAAAAAACCCAACCTGTTGCTGTCAAGTCAATTTCAACTCATGGAGACCCCATGGTTTACAGAGTAGATCTGCTCCATAGGGTTTTCTTGGTTGTAATCTTTATGGAAGCAGATCAGCAGGTCTTTCTCCCACAGAGGTGCTGGGTGGCTTTCAACAACCAACTTTTCCGTTAGTAGTGGGGTGCAAATGGTTACCTCTTCAAACCCTCTTAATTCCTGGACTCTAATTTCCAGAACTTACCTGTGTGAAGACATTCACTTGCAGATGGAGATACTTAAGATGGAGCTCTGTAAGGATGTGTAGTGTATGGGTGCGAGGCTATGTGTGTGAGGGTGGTAGAGTGATTTTTTTCTGTGGGAGATGTGTATCTGAATGAATGTGCTTTTAGTGAGATTAAAGTTGTCTATCTGTGCATGTTTATGTGAGTGTGATAAGGGAAGCGAAGGAGTCTAAGTGTGCAATCTGTATTGAAATGTTTTATCCTCCCCTGATTTTCTGAGCGCAGTGTCTTTAGCTCAGTTCTGCTTCTCAGCTTCCTCTAGTCAAGAGGTCTGGTAAGTGAGATTATTTATGGTCTCACCCCTGTGTGAAAGCCTAGGAGACCTGGCCTAGGGATTTGATTCACTGTGCACATTTTGAGGGAGAGAAAAAAAAAATTGCCATTGAGTCATTTCCAACTCATAGAGACCCTATAGGATAGGGTAGAACTGCCTTATAGGATTTCCAAGGCTGTGATCTGCCACATCTCTCTCCCACTGAGCAGGTAATGGGTTTGAATCACCAACCTTTTGGTTAGCAGCAGTGCGCTTAACCAGTGTGCCACCAGGGTTTCTAGAGAAAAAACAGGAAGGGTAAATAAAGGGATGAGTATGCTGTTGCTGTGAGTTGGGGCTGACATGATGGAGCTAACAACAATGAGGAAGGAACTTTTTCAGAACCACTTTTCAAGGCAAGTGCCAGAAGTAAACATCTAGTATGAGTATTTTTATGTTTTCTTTTCTTTTCTCTTCTGTTACTTTCTGTCTTCTTTTCTTCTCCACTTTTTCCTTACTCTTCTCCTTATATCTTTGTGTCTTCTTGAACTGTCATACATTGTGAGTCCACCAAATTTCTCTGCTCACAAGGCATCATGAAATCTATATGTGAATCTGCAGCAAGGATTGGTGGCAGACACACATATGCTGCATTGTGCCATTAACCTTTATTAGAAAACACAAGTTCAAAGATAAAATGATGAAGCTTTTCAAGACAATGACAGAACATTTAACAGTGCACGGGCCCTTCTGAGCAGGGAGCCCTGTGCCACTGCGCAGGTGGCTTGTCCATGAAGCTGGCCTTCGTAGTGAATGACACCAGTACTCTATCCAGATTTCCTCATATCTCTTGATGTTAGCCATACATCAAATCTTCATGTCAAGGATTCCTTCCATCAAGGCTGCTTCCAGGATAAATTAATTTCTGCTCTGTGTCTTCAGAGTACAGCATTCTATTCCCTTGTAACACGTATCCCTTCTCATAGTAATTCAGACCAGCAGTCTTCTAAATATTTCTTGGGTGCTCTCTGAAAGAATTTTGAAAATACTGTGCTGTTGTTGTTCTTTGTTGTCAAGTTGATTCTGACTCATGGTGACTCCATGTGTTACAGAGTAGAACTACTCCATAGGGTTTTCGTGGTTGTGACCTTTTTGAAGCAGATCTTCAGGTGCCTCTGGGTGGGTTCGAACTGCCAACCCTTTGGCCAGGAGTCGAGTGCTTAACCATTTGTGCCAAATAACCTAGACATTTCTAAATCACCACAATCTATTTAAAATATGATCAACTGTTTCTGACTGTCAGGAATTTAATATTATTCCTTTATCTCCTTGAAGCAGATCCTTTCCCCTCCATATCTATTTTTACACTTAAAATTGTTGTGATGACCACATTTTCATATTTGTTTTCAATATAAATATGTATGTAATTAGAAATTATTTTTCCTATAACTAATAGGATACAAATGTTAAAGTATTAAATTCTTAGATTTTTTATAAATATACATT
This sequence comes from Dugong dugon, assembly GCA_030035585.1. NCBI lineage: Eukaryota > Metazoa > Chordata > Mammalia > Sirenia > Dugongidae > Dugong > Dugong dugon. The sequence continues at coordinate 77,930,158 of CM057467.1, read as the reverse complement.
ATTAAAAGCAGTATAAAAATTTAAATTTTATAAATGTTTTGTGTAAACCTATTTTGTTGTGGAAATATGTTCCTTAGTGAGTCTGATGGAATTTTCCACCTCCCCCATAAGTTCCTGTAACCTCAACTCAGTATTGATGGAATGAGACAAGGTTCACCATCAGTTATTCTTGATTAGATTTTTGTAAAATAAGTTCTGAGAAATCTTTTTTCACATACATAATTAGATGGGAGTGAATGGGTTCTTGTATCTGCAATATAGGAAACATAATAGAGAATTAGCGATTGCTCAAATCCGTTACTGCTAGAAGGGAGGAAGCTTGGTTTATTAGAATTTCATAGGAGGGTCCTCACAGAGCTGGGATGAACACTTCTGAGAAGGAGTCCCCAGGTCCCTGGTGCTGTACAGAAAGGTATGATGAGGCTGATTTGAAGTAAGGGCGGGGGGGGGGGGGACAGAACACTAATCAGAACCAACTGCTGTTGCCAGTATCAATTGCTGTTGCCAAGGAAAATCACTGACAGGAACAGAAAGCAAATAAGAAAGAGCACATCCTCTACCCTTGTCCAGCTTTCCAGTTTGCCTCTAGTGCCTCCTGCTGGCAGAATTAAACAGGCAGCCAGCTGGCGCTGGAGAGAGTAATCCCAGCTCCAGCTTCACAAAGCAGAGCACAAAAAAGGTGGTTTTCAAACTGAGAGACAAGGGCCTAATAATTAACACAGTATTCCTTTGAAGGATATGTGCACGAGTGTATTGAACCCTGGGGTGGGCATTTGGGAATGATTAAACAAGGAAACAAACATTGTATAAATTTAAATAAGTCTACAAGTGACTATAAATTGCAAAAAAAAATTATTATGATTTGATAAAAATAAATTTTAAGTTCTGTTGAATAACACACACTTTATGTAAAAGCTAACACACACTTGCACATGACTTAAAATGTTTATCCTTAAGTTTCATCTAGTGTGCATTGAAAAATTTGATAGTATTTTAAAAAATCAATTGTGTTTACAATTCAAAAATATGATACAATACTTCAGCTGTTTGAAAGTATTTTTTCCCATCTAACAACATGTCATAATGATAAATATTTTATTATAACTGCAAACATTTTTTTTTGAATGTGTGAGCAAATTTTTCAGTATTAGAATCTTTCTTTACTGTTCTTCCATGGAACTCTCCTTAGAGCTTTGCCTCATTTAATTTTAGACCTGGGATAAAAGAGGCAAAATTGCTCTCAATTTTCTGCCTCCTCTACAATATATCTGAATCCTGAACTCCTCAACATTACCAAAATACCTTGGTTGAAAAGCCACACATTCTTTTTCAGTATGTATACGACAGGGAAAGCAAACCTTAGACAGGCATATAGTGATTAAATCAAAAGTGAAAGAGCCTTACTCTGAACTAGTGATTGGAATTGTCCCCTAGTCTGTAGCTTAGGAAGGGCAAAGCACCATAGAACTGCCTGAGCACTCTCTTTACCCCCACTACTGACTAGAAGAAGTATCTCTGATTTCCACCCTTTTTGCTCTCTCCTGGTGAGGAAGGTTGTGGGATATTATCATCTCTACTTTAAAGATGAGGAGCATGAGGTTTAAATTACAACTTAAATCATATACAGGGAAGCCTGTGACAGCCGGAACTCAATGGGATTGCCTTGTTTTTTTCAGGTCTTGCAATTTTTCCACCTTTGACAGGCTGCAGTCTTACCAATTTTCTATCACTCATCTTAATGGAAAGTATTTGAGTTTTCCTTCTCTGACAGGTTTCTGTCTTACACAGGTTCCGGCTTTCACAAGTCTTACTGTAACTGGTTAGTGACCAAGTTGTTATTCATACCTGGGTCTGATTCCAAAGATTGCGTTTTCCCATCTATGCCACACTTTCTGCATTTTCCCCTAACGGATTTCTCCATTTCCATGTCTGCCACCAAAGACATAACATAACCACGAAATCATTGGAATTTAAAGGTTCAACCACCTGGGACCCACTTGTTCAAGTGGCAGTGTAGATGAACCAGGTATAAGCCCTGGGTCTGGATGGGAGGTACAGAGGAAGTGACCAGGTTTGCCCAGCCAGGTCTTCGCTGATGCCTTAGGAAAAAGCCAGATGTACACAGTCATATGAGATAAGAGAGATTGATTTTTTTCTTTTATTATTTCATTTTCCGTATTTATTTATTTTTGAGAGAGGTTGTGCAGAAAGAGGCAAAGAGAGAGACAATCAGAGTTAAACAGGAAAAAGAAAGATACAGAGACAAAAGAATAGAGATGGTAATGATTTAGAGGTGTGTAGGGCACGTCCCAGGGTTTCTGCTGGATAGCAAGCAGTTCTTAGCAGGTGTTCTGAAAAGTTTAAGTGGCTAAATTAATGGTCTGTTTTTGAATGAATCACTGCATTTTAGTAGTAGTATAATTCTGGACTTAGATTCACTTACTGGAAACTCATTTTTCGCATTTGTAAAATGGCAAAAAATCCTCTAAATTTGATTTGTGAGGATTGAAAGAGACAATGCCTATAAAATTCTTGACAATTTCTAGAACACTGTAGACACTGAGTATCATGGATGATTATTATGTTTCTGTCACTGGCAACTATAGCACCCCGTACACTCTGGCTTCTGAAAGTTCCCTGAGAAGAGAGCCCTGGGGTGGGGAATTTGGGGAAAAGAATCCTCCAGCTGAAGGTCAGGAAGAATGAGTTCTATTCTTGGCTCATCACATAATACTATTGGCTTACCACTTAACTAGTGCTCAGACTTCTTACCTTGAAGATGGTCCTTCACAACCCATTCTTGAGAAAATCTCAGGACCCAGGAGGACCTGCCCAGCTGAGAGGAGAGGAGTGCTACCTTGGCCCTTTCAGAGAGTTCTGGACTACCCATGGGAATAAGCAGCAAGAGGTATCCACTGGAATCATGCTGTGAGGAGCCGGTTCCCAATAGGGTTTGGCCTGGGGATATCATAGCTTGCTATAGCCCCACCACTGCTCATGAGAGACAGCTCCTGTGAACTGTTGTGTGAGTGTAGGGATCTTCTGCAGCCAGGACCTGGCTTGAGGTAAACAGCCCAATCTCCCTGGAGCACTTGGGATAGGTTGGGACATTGTCTTACAGCTGTCCTTGGTCTTCTAATTTGCCTTCCCTTCCTTCTACATCTCCATTTTCAATGTTTTAGTCTCTATTTCCCTCCAGTCCTCGCTCTGGTCTTTCATTCCCCTTCCATCTCCATATTCTTTCCCCTATAGTCTTTACCTCTTTCTCTCTGTCACTTTTTCACTCCCTGTCCTTCTTACCGCCTTCCTTTCCCTCTCTCTCTGACTCTTCTGACTTTTCTTTTCACCCTCCACTCCCACCATTGCTTGGTATGAACACTGAGAAAAAAATAATAAGGAGCAGAAAGATGCTACTGTCAGCAAGGAAGACTCAACCCAACTCCATTATCTGCAAAAAGGACAGAAATGAGGTATTGAAACTGACCTTATTCTGCAGCAGCAGGTACTTAGTTTAGATTTAATTTTAGACTTCCTTGTAGTTGTATACGGAGTGCCTGAGTAGTGCAGTTAACAGACTTATTGCTAACTGAAAGGTTAGGTGTTCAAATCGACCCAGAGGCACCTCAATCTACTTCTGAAAAATTGACCTTCTACTCTGATGCATATGAGGTCTCCATGAGTCATAGTTGACTCAATGGCAGCTATTTTATTACTTTTTTAAAGTAGTCAAATATGTGACATGGTGGAATGAGAATCAGAATTGTGGTGCTTAGAAAATGGGTGACCCATTCATCACTTTGAGGCTGATCTTCTGAAATGTTCAGGGTTGGTTTCTTTGTTTGCTTCTAATAGTGGCTTATTACACCAGACGGTTCCCCAGAGCTTATCTGGCTCATCGTCCTTGCTTGTTCAAATCTAATGCTGCTGCTCAGTACTCCTGACCTTCAGCAGTAGTTCCCCAAGCCCTGGTCCCAGACTCTTATCCCTTTTAGTAGGTAATTTCTTCCTGGTGTATAATGTGATTATATTTTGATATAATACTGAGCTTATGCCTGGATGAAAGCAAAAATTTTCCCCCAAGGGTCATGCCAAATAAAAAACATGACAGTGTCTAATAAATTACTCAGTGGTGTGTACTTACACTTAAATGTCAGGAATTATCGTTCAAGAGGGGGAAAATAGGATTTAATACCTTAGTCACAAAGCTGAGTGGTGAATCCACTTATCTGAAGAGTGTGCAAGGGCTTATGGAAACTCTATAGAAATATTATGATATATCCTTAATTATTGTTCCTTCCGAAAATGACTGTTTCTAAAATTCCACAGTGCAAGAGAGCAAGGGGAAGGTTGCAAAATGCTTCGTGTTATTCCTTTATTACTACCCTCAGCTTCATTTGGGCTGGAGTAAGGCAGTGTTTCTCATCTTTCACTCCTGTAGAAGTTTAATGTTCTGTGAGACGAAAAACAGAAGTCTGCTATGGAAACAAAAGAATGTTATTGTTTTGTTTAACACAATCAAGAAAAAATAAGGAAATAGAATTTTTTTCAATGTTACAATTTTTCTCAATTGTATGTCTTAGTTTTTTGCCTTTTACTTTTGCTTGACTGTATCATAATCTATTATGTGATGATATATGGTTTAGAAAAATTACTATAAACATATGTCAGGGCTTTCAGAGAAGAAAGTATGATGTGCTTTGCCATGAGATCATACTTTTGAATAATGATGATAATAGAAGTACTTCTATAATACTTACTATGATCCACTAGCTGTTCAAAGCTTGCTATTGCTCTCTCTCTCTTTCCATTTTCATGTATTTCCAAAACCAGCTCTATTTTAATCCCATTTTATAGATAAATAAACTGAAGCACAGAGAGTTTAAGAAATTTGCCCATCACACAGTTATTAACTGGTAGCACTGGGACTTGAACTCAAGCTGTTCTGACTCCGGAGTCCATGTCCTTTACTAGCACACTACAATGCCTGTCATGAGTTATTGATTTGCTTCCTGCATGGACTATTTCAATGTGAAATGTGGGGCCCTGGACCATGTAAGCAACTTGGGATGGAAGTTGGATTACTCAGTTCTGCTTCTGGCCATTTAACTGCCTCGGCATAAAACCTGGAGTAATTCTCTTCTCTTTCTTGGACAGTTAGTTCCTCATCTGCCAGACTGCGTGTAAGTGTGGACATCTCTTGGGGATCAGCTAAGGTCATGGCTATGAACTTGAAGCATATAAAAGAGAACTGTGACAATGATCATAAGGGGTGCATCCAAAAGGCTACCAACTGAATGAGCTACCAACCCTCTCTCCATCGCGAAGAAGAATCCTAACTTATTCTTCATCTGAAAGGTGTCTAAGATAGGAGCTTCTGTCCAAACATCTAAAATTTTATGATTTCCTGATCATAATCCTGGTGAATTTCAGGAATAGAATCTATGGAGAATCACAATTTATAATATGAATGTTACTTTTGCCTCCCTAGGAACAGTAATAATCTTAGATACACGCATAATTTCTCCCAAAGTTCATGCTGACTGATAACAAATGTTCTTAGCACCTCATGGGCAACTTCAGGATCAATGCCTCAGGTGCTCCCAGCTTTATCCTGATGGGCTTCCCAGAGATGGAGGCTATGGAGTCGTGGCTACTCCTCCCTCTTCTGCTCTATGCCATCTCCATTGTGGGCAACACTCTGATCCTCCTCGTTGTCAAAGAGGAGCAGAGCTAGCACCAGCCCATGTACTACTTCTTGTCTCTACTATCAGTTAATGACTTGAGCGTATCCTTCTCAACATTGCCCACCATGCTGGCTGCCCTCTGCTTCCATGCCTGGGTGATCAACTTTAATGCCTGCCTGGCCCAAATGTTTTTCATTCACCTCTTCTCCTGGACAGAATCTGGCATCCTGTTGGCCATGAGCTTCAATTGCCACATGGATATTTGCAACCCACTTCGTTATGCTATGGTCCTCACCAATGCCCACATTGTGGCTATGGGCCTGGGGTCTCTCCTTCATAGCTTTGTTCTCATCCTGGTCTTTCCATTGCTGCTGCACAGATTGTCCTTCTGTCACCCTCAGAACATCCTTTCCCATGCCTACTGCCTTCATGTTGATTTGATTAAGCTGGTGTGTACTGATGTCTCCCTCAATAGCCACTATGGGCTGTCCATTGTGCTGTTCCCTTTGCTTGGACTCTGCACTCATCCTCATATCCTATGTACTCATCCTGAGATCAGTGCTAGCCATTGCCTCCCATGAGGAGCGCCTCAAGACACTCAACACTTGTGTCTCCCACATCCTTGCTGTGCTCATCTTCTATGTGCCTATGGTAAGTGTGTCCATTGTGCATTGTTTTGGTAATGGTCTACCTCATGCTGTTCATATCCTCATGTCGATCCTCTACCTCTTTGTGTCTCCCATGCTCAATCCTATCATCTATTCCATTAAGACCAAGGAAATACACCACAGGATTCTCAAGATGTTCTTCAGGGTAAAGGCCTTACTCTTTGACAGATCTAGAAGCTCTGGATGGTCTAGTGTTGGGGGTATATCCAGCCAGACGCCTGAAGTTCAATAGATCAGTCCAGGGATGCTAGAGCTGCACTTCAAGTTCTAGTTTCAATGATTAATCATTTAGTCTAACATATTGGGCTAGCGTTTTCCAGGACCATCTTGGATCTTATCCAGAAATTAACTCATATATCAATGTCCTTTAGAGGAAGAAGTATTGTCTCTCTTCAAGAATAACCAGGAGAATGTCAAGGATCACTAGAGGGTAGGAATATTCTCTGGAAGAACTAGAGCCTAACTTCAGACACTTGGTGATGTGTCTGGGACTTTCGGTTATTGGCCTAGGAAACTCTGAAAAAGGCTGAGGCACAGATAGAGGAATTTATGGCCTAAGTGTCACATGATTATCAGCATGCATGTTTAGCTTGGGTGGTTGATTTCTGATGTTCCCAGGAGCCAGGGTCCTTGAAATCATGGTGTTCAAAAAGTGACATTTTGCAATTTGACAGCTGTGATATTTAGATAATCAGGATTCGATTTTAGGATGACTGGTTATGTTCTTTTCACATGGAGGAACCAAAGATATCTTCTAATCTCCACTGATCACAAAGCCTTTTGCTTATATCTCTTCTGTGACTCTTCCCTCTATCTGTCATTAGTGCCATTAAGTTCATATCTCTCTGCTTTCCTCTGATGGACTGTTAGTTCCCTAAGGCAGTAATCTTGCCTCACTCCACCCTGTCCATTGACATCGGACCTGCCATAGGCCTTCCACTCAGATAATGTTCAATTATACTAGAATAATAGTAAAAGAATAATTGAAAAAAATGGATAAATAAGTGAAGGAAATATAGAATGAGGAAATTAATGAATGAACATATGAACTAATAATGACTTTCCTCAAATCAGAGTTTCGTATTAGGAAATTTTGTTTCCTTTTCCTTTGTTGGAAACCTTGGTGACACAGTAGTTAAGAGTTTGGCTACTAACCAAAAGACTGGCTGTTTGAAACCACCAGGCACTCCTTGGAAACCCTGTAGAGTAGTTCTACTCTGTTCTATAAGGGTTGCTATGAGTCAGAATTGACTCGACAGCAGTGGGTTTAGTTTTTCTGGTTTCCCTTTGTTATCCGTATTGCCCCCATTCCATTCCTCAGTTCCTATGAGGGAAGCACAAATTAGCTATGAAATCCTGAGTAAGTGGACTGAACCTCTCTAGGTCTTAATTTCCTCATCTGTGACATATCTACCTCATATGCTTGTTTAGAAGTGTGAATAAAATAAACTGCTCTAAATTATATAGTAATACATAAAGATGGCTTACTTATTAATGTTATTTTTATTCATCAAGGATAAATGCAAAATTATATGTTTAAGTTCAAAATATTAATTGCATAAGCCATAGTCTAAAGAAAGATACTGTGTAAGATTTTCTTGCACCATAGGTAAAACTGTTCACTCCCTGCTTTATGTTCCCAATGAACTTGGAATGTGCTTTAATCATGTCAGATACTTTGGTTAATTTGTCTCCTCTACTAAGCTATACTAGGGGCCCTGGTGGTGCAGTGGTTGAAAGCTATGGCGTTCTACGGCTGCTAACCAAAAGGTCAGCAGTTAGAATCCACCAGTCACTCCTTGGAAACCCTATAGAGCAATTCTACTCTGCCCTGTTCAGTGGCTAGGAGTCCAAATCAAGGCAAAGACAATGGATTTTGCTTTTTTGGTTACTAGGCTTTAAGAAACTCATGGACAGGAGCCATATCTAGTTTCTCTTTGTACCCTTCAGGCCCTAACACAGCCTGGAATATACCAGGCACACACACAGAAATAATAGAAGAATGAATTAATAAAAGATTATATTTGCATATATTTACATCCTAGCTCTCTCTTTCACTTGGAAGAATTAGCAGAAATCACATCCTAAAATAGTTTACTCTAAAATAGATCATAATTTTAGTTAAAAACAATTTTACATGAAGATTTTGTTTTTGATCATAGTCTCGATACTGTATGCATTATGGATATGACTACAGTGAATAAAAAATGGTTTGTGTTGACATTTTCAAGCATGCCAGAAATGTACATTGCACATTTATATTGTTTGCACCTTATCTACTACAGAGTGTACCCACAGCAAATTAAATAGACCACCAGCACTGTGCCTGGTCTTTAATGATGCTTAAATAGTTATTTTTGAATTGGTGTTACTGTTTAATGATTTTGGCTCCAACACAAATATGACTTATAAAGAAATTATTGCCATAATAATAAATGAAAATCATGCTTTCAATGCCAGTGCCTCTGTTTACTTCTTTAAACATAAAGAATTTTGTAGGAATGATTCGGTTCATTTTATATACTTGTGAAAAGCTGACTAGGACCATCTAAGCTAGTTTTCCATGTCATATTCCATAAGCAAAGACTCTCAGAATCCTTCCTTTGACCTTAGAAATCTGCTTAGTCTAGATGAGGCTCAGCAAACATTTGCTCTTGACAGTCCTCTTCTATTTAGCCCCGCATACAGAAAGTTTATGACTCTGTTTGGATATGTAATTTGCCAGTCTGGAGATATATCTCAGACTTTTCCCTAGTTCATTGGTAATGACTGTGAGTCTAGAACTCCTCTGGGATTACAACAATAGTCTCACCATCACAGACTCTGCTAATCAAGGTCGGCAGCTATATCTGCCCTGAGGTCATTGGCTTCTTCAGCCTCTTTCTGTGATTCGATGTCCACTCCTCAGGCAGCCTTATTGGTTTCGTTGCCCATTCTTCTAGAACTATAACATGAATTTTACCTTTCTTTTTAGGAAAAACCAGGGCTATCCACCTGTTGCCCTCACCTGGAGTAGGGTTGGAGGTAGGTGTAAGGGTCATATAGTCTGTGTTTTTGTTTGAGCTGCTGAAGACAAATGCAGGGACACTTACTCTGTGGAACAGAAGGATAAAGCATTTGTCAAGTTGGTGCTGGTGTATGGAGAACCTTCAAAAACTTTGAGGAGTAGAAGATGTAGAAAGCATTACTGGTTGGGATCTGGGTCTGATGTGGGGTTGTGTGGTCTCTTGACCTTCTTAGTACAGACCTACACAGTTGTAAAGCCTCAGTTCAAGTCCTACAAATTCATCTGTGCCTAACTCCCTCAGGTTTCATGCAGCACAACTCACCCTGTTGTTTGAGGACTCTTCAGTGCCACACTTTTACCTTACTCAGTGTCAGGAAGGGTTCTAACCTGGACCCTCACAAACATACATTAAGGGATTCCCTCTTATTGTACTTCTAGCAAATCCAAGAGTGGGTATGGAAAAATCAAGATGAGGTCTGAATTAATGATTTAAGCACAATATCCTTACCTGCTTGCTATGGCCTGTCTCATAGATGAGGAAATGCCCACAATTAGTCCTTTGATAATAATGTGACTGTATCTCTATCCCAAGATAGAAAATATCAGTTATGAGAGAATCATAACTGTCACCTAGTATCTTTTTATAGGAAAGGATTCCAAAGTAAAATATGAGCCTCTTGAGTGTGGCTAGTACAGTGTATGGCATATGAAAGCTTTTCTACAACCAGTCGAGGAAAAGGAGAGAAAAGCAATGTTGTATCAAAATGAAAAACGTTGTATCCTATTAAAAATATCTTCATAAAATAAAGGGTGATGGAAAAAGAAACTCAACAAACAAACGTAGATGAAGAAAAAATGGAAGATACGTGCTCCAGGAAACAGGGTCCAACCCAGGAGAGTAGTTATATCAAGTCCCTTGATGACAACTGCATAAGAAATTTGGGAAGCAACCCATCCTGACTGAAGCAAGAGAACAGAAGGTTTCAGGGGGAGGTTTCCAAGGAAAATAAAAAGCATTTAATAGAATAGTAATGCGATTGAGATGATAGATAGATTTTTAGGAAATAATAAGCCAGGTCCATAATTTTATTATTTAGCCCAAATAGAAACGGAAATTCAACACAGGTCACAGATGCTTCCACATTTCTTATTTCATATTGTCTCTCTTTTCAAACTACTCATATCTATTACTCTAACCTCTTACTCCCAGCTGATAATCTTACTTTCTACTTCAAAAGAATGTCAACGTGAATTAGACAAGAGTTCTCAACTTCCTGTCACGAAGTCTGTGCTTATCTTCCTTCTCTTATTTATAACAATTGTATAAATCTTTCTTCTCTAAATTATTTGGAACCATGATTGATACTACCCAGGGTCTGGCCAGATTACTTTTATAGATTAATTTTTCTTATGAACTTGTAACTCACTCTTAAAGCTTTAGCTACCTGTCTTCCTTGTTTTACCCCCATTGTCCTCCTTCAGCATTCTCTTTCAAGCCTTCATAACTGTATTTATGTTTTCATCTTTGCCAGAAATGGTCCTTCTTTTTTCTTTGCCTATCTTATCCCTTCTGCCTGGCACTCACTATATTATTTTCTGCTGCCGCCACAAGGGATTACCACAAATTCATCAGTTTAAAATAATACAAATCTATTATCTCATTGTTTATGTAGGTCAGAAATTAAGCTGGGCTTGACAAGGTACTCTGCTAAAATCTCTTGAAATCACTGTGTCAGCAGGGATGCATGCCTTACTGAAGCCTCTGAGGAAAAATCTACTCCCAAGATTATTCAGGTTGTTGGCTGACTTCTGTTCCTGTGGGTGTAGGACTGAGGTTTCCATTTCCTTGCTGGCTGTTAGCCAGAGATTAGTCTTTGATCTTAAAGGCTTCCCACACTACTTCTGGTGCTTTTCCTCCTCCAGCAATGGGATTGTGGAGTGCCTCTTATGCTTTAATCTCTCTGACTTCTCCTTCCTCACATTTCTTTGTCTCCAGCTTGAAAAAGCTCTGCGCTTTTAAGTGCTCATGTGATTAGGCTGGGTCCAACTGGATTTAAAAACAAATAAAAAAATCTATCTTAAATCCCATAATCTTAATTACTTTCAGCTTTTGGGTGTGGGCGTCTTTGGGGGAATAGTTTTGCTCATTACAATCGTAGTCATGAAAGAGATCATATACTCCAGGAAATCTTCCGGAGTGACTTGGAATGTTGCAAATTCCCCTCCTTTGCTTTCCCCCTGAATCTTCTTGTATCTTTTATCACTACACTCACTGCATTAGGAGTCTCCCAAATTAGTTTATGGATTGGTATACTTATTCATCTATACACTGTCATAACTAAAATAGTGTCCAACACTAAATGAATGCCTCAATTTATTGTTATTCGTGTTAACATAAACCTTATATTGTACACTTTGAGAGTAGGGATTGTGACTTTGTATTTTTTTTTTTAATTGTGCTTTAAGTGAAAGTTTACAATTCAAGTTAGTCTCTCATACAAAAATTTATACATACATTGTTATGTGACACTAGTTGCTCTCCCTATACTGTGACAGCACACTCCTTCTTTCCACCTCGGATTTGCCCTGTCCATTCAACCAGCTCCTAACACTCTCTGCCTTCTCATCTCCCCTCTGGATAGGAGCTGCCCATTTAGTCTCATACATCCACTTGAGCTAAGAAGTACACTCTTCACAAATACCATTTTATGTCCCATAGTCCAGTCTAATCTTTGTCTGAAGAGTTGGCTCAGGAATAGTTTTAATTTTGGGCTAACAAAGAGTCCAGGGGCCGCGTTTTCTCCAGTCTCAATCAAACCATTAAGTTTGGTCTTTTTACTAGAATTTGAGTTCTGCACCGCACTTTTCTCCTGCTCCATCAGGGACTCTCTGTTGGGTTCCCTGTCAGGGTGGTCATTGGTGGTAGCCAGGCACCATCTAGTTCTTCTGGTCTCAGGCTGATGCAGTCTCTGGTTTATGTGACCCTTTCTGTCTTTTGGGCTAATACTTGCCTTGTGTCCTTTGGTGATCTTCATTCTACTTTACCCCAGATGGGTTGGGACAAATTGATGCATCTTAGATGGTGGCTTACTAGCTTTTAAGACCCCAGATGCCACTCACCAAAGTGGGATGCAGAACATTTTCTTAAAAAACTCTGTTATGCCAATTGGCCAATATATCCCTTGAAACCATGGTCCCCAGCCCCCTGCCCTTGCTACTCTGTCCCTTGAAGTGTTTGCTTGTACTCAGGAAACTTCTTAGCTTTGGTTAGGTCCAGTTGTGCTGACTTCCTCTGTAGTGTGTGCTGCCCTTCCCTTTACCTAGGATAATTCTTGTCCACTTTCTAGTTAGTGATTACTCTCTCCCTCCCCACCTTCATAACCATCAAAAAATACTTTCTTCTGTGTTTAAACCTTTTCTTGAGTTCTTATAATAGTCGTTTTATACAATATTTGTCTTTTTGTGACTGACTAAATTCACTCAGCATAATACCTTCCAGATTCCCCCATGTTATTAGATGTTTCACAGATTCATCATAGTTCTTTATCATTGCGTAGTATTCAATTGTGTGAATATACCATAATTTATCTATTCATCTGTTGATGGGCACCTAGGTTGTTTCCATCTTTTTTGCTATCATGAACAGTGCTGCAATGAGCACAGGTGTGCATATATCTATTCATGTGATGGCTCTTATTTCTCTAGGATATATTCCAAGGAGTGAGATTGCTGCATCCTATGGTACTTGTATTTCTAGCTTTTTAAGGAAGCACCAAATTGATTTCCAAAGTGGTTGTACCATTTTACATTCCCACCAACAGTGTATAAGTGTTTCAGTCTCTCCACAACCTCTCCAACATTTATTATTTTTGGATTAATGGTAACCTTGTTGGGGTGAGATAGTATCTCATTGTAGTTTTGATTTGCATTTTTCTAATGACTAAAGATCCTGAGCATTTCCTCATGTGTCTGTTAGCCACCTGAAGGTCTTCTTTGTCAAAGTGCCTGTAGATATTCTTTGCCCATTTTTTATTGGGTTGTTTGTCTTTTTCTTGTTGAGGTTTGTAGTATCTTGCAGATTTTGGAGATTAGATGCTGATTGGATTTGTTGTAGCCAAAAATTTTTTCCCAGTCTGTAGGTTGTCTTCTGACTCTTTTGGTGAAGTCTTTTGATGAGCACAAGTGTTTGATTTTTAGGAGCTCCTAGTTATCTACTCTCTCTTCTGGTGTTTGTGCATTGTTACTTATGGTTCGTATTGTGTTTATGTCATGTATTACGGCTCCTAGCATTGTCCGTATTTTTTCTTCCATGATCTTCATCGTTTTTGATTTTACATGTAGGTCCTTGATCCATTTTGAGTTAGTTTTTGTGCATGGTGTGAAGTATGCATCTTGTTTCAGTTTTTTGCAGATGGATATCCAGTTAAACCAGCACCATTTGTTAAATAGACTGTCTTTTGTCCAATTAACTGACTTTGGACCTTGTCAAGTGTCAGCTGCTCATAGGTGGATGAATTTACATATGGATTCTCAATTCTGTTCCATTGATCTATGGATCTGTTGTTGTACCAGTACCAAGCTGTTTTGACTACCGTGACCTTATAATAGGTTCTAAAATCAGGTAGTGTGAGGCCTCCCACTTCGTTCTGCTTCTTGAGTAATGCTTTACTTATCCAGGGCCTTTTCTCTTTCCCTATGAAGTTGGTGATTTGTTTCTCCATCTCATCAAAAATGCCAGTGGAATTTGAATCGGGATTGCATTGTACCTGTAGATTGCTTTGGATAGAATAGATGTATTCACAATGTTGAGTCTTTCTATCCGCGAGCAAGGTATGTTTTTCCACTTATGCAGGTCTCTTTTGGTTTCTTGCAGTAGTGTCTTGTAGTTTTCATTGTATAGGTCTTTTAAATCTCTGGTTAGATTTATTCCTAAGTATTTTATCTTCTTGGGGGCTATTGTAAATGGTATTAATTTAGTGATTTCTTCTTCAAGGTTCTTTTTTTTTGGTGTAGAGGAATCTGATTTTTGTATGTTTATCTTGTGTCCTGAAACTTTGCTGTAATCTTCTATTAGTTCCAGTAGTTTTCTTGTGGATTCTTTGAAGTTTCCTGTGTATAAAATCATATCATCTGCAAATAGAGACACTTTTACTTCTTTCTTACTGATTTGGATGCCCTTTATTTCTTTTTCTAGATTAACTGCTCTGGCTAGGACCTCCAGCACAATGTTGAATAAGAGTGGTGATAAAGGACATCCTTGTTTGGTTTCCATTCTCAAAGGGAATGCTTTCAGACTGTCTCCATTTAGGGTGATGTTGGCTGTTGGCTTTCTATAAATACCCTTAGTTATGCTGAGGAATTTCCCTTCTATTCCTATTTTGCTGACAGCTTTTATCATGAATGAATGTTGAACTTTGTTGAATGCCTTTTCTGCATCAATTGATAAGATCATGTGGTTCTTGTCTTCTGTTTATTTACGTGATGGATTACATTATTGTGTTTCTAATGTAGAACCACCCCTGCATACCTGGTATAAATCCCACTTGTTCATGGTGAATTATTTTTTTGATATGTTGCTGAATTCTATTGGCTAGAATTTTATTGAGGATTTTTGTGTCAATGTTCATGAGGGATATTGGTCTGCAATTTTCCTTTTTTCTGGTGTCTTTACCTGGTTTTGGTATCAGGGTTATGCTGGCTTCATAGAATGAGTTTGGGAGTATTTCATCCTTTTCTATGGGCTGAAATACCTTTAGTAGTAGTTGTGTTAACTCTTCTCTGAAAGTTTGGTAGAATTTTCCAGTGAAGCCATCTGGGTCAGGGCTTTTTTTTTTGATGGGAGTTGTTTAATTACGTTTTCAATCTCTTCTTTTGTTATAGGTTTATTTAGTTGTTCTACCTCTGATTGTGTTAGTTTATGTAGGTGGTGAATTTCTAGAAATTTGTCCATTTCCTCTAGTTTTTCAAATTTGTTAGAGTACAGTTTTTTGTAGTATTCTGTTATGATTCTTTTAATTTCATTTGGGTCTGTTGTGATGTCACCCGTCTAATTTCTTATATAGTTTATTTGCTTCCTCTCCTGTTTTTCTTTTGTCAGTTTGGCCAGTGGTTTATTGATTTTATTGATCTTTTCAAAGAACAAGACTTTGGTCTTGTTAACTCTTTCAATTGCTTTTCTATTCTCTATTTCATTTAATTTTGTTCTAATTCTTATTATTTCCTTTCTTCTGGCACCTGAGGGTTTTTTTTTTTTTTTTTTTTTTTTTTTTTTTTTTTTGCTGCTCTCTTTCTACTTGTTCCAGTTGTAGGGTCAATGTTTTGATTTTGGCTTTTCTTTTTTTTTTTGGATGTATGCATGTATTGCTATAAACTGACCTCTGACCACTGCTTTTGCTGTGTCCCAAAGGTTCTGGTAAGATGTGTTTTCATTCTCATTTGTTTCTATGAATTTCTTTATTCCATCCTTAATTTCTTCTATAACCCAGTAGTTTTTGAGCCAAGTGTTGTTCAGTTTCCATGTGTTTGATTTTTTTTTTTCCTTGCTTTTTCTGTTATTGATTTCTACTTTTATGGCTATATGGTCAGAAAAGATGCTTTGTAATATTTTGATGCTTTGTAATATTTCGATGCTTCGTATTTTGTTAAGGCTTGCTTTATGGCCTAATATGTGGTCTATTGGAGAATTTTCCATGTGTGTTGGAAAAGAAAGTATACTTGGTTGCTGTTGGGTGAAGTGTTCGGCATACGTCCATGAGATCAAGTTGGTTGACTGTAGCATTTAGATCTTCCGTGTCTTTGTTGAGTTTCTATCTGGATTTTCTGGCTGTTCACCGAAAGTGGTGTGTTGAATTCTCCTACTATTATTGTGGAGCTATCTATCTCCCTTTCCAATGCTGTTGGAGTTTTTTAAATGTATTTTTAAGCCCTGTTGTTGGGTGCATAAATATTTATTATAGTTATGTCCTCCTGGTGTATTGGTCCTTTAATCATTATATAGTGTCCTTCCTTATCCTTTGTGGTGGTTTTACTTTAAAGTCTATTTTGTCAGAGATTAACATTGCCACTCCTGCCCTTTTTTGAGTGTTGTTTGCTTGATATATTTTCTTCCCATCCTTTGAGTTTTAATTTGTTTGTGTCTTTAAGTCTAAGGTGTATCTCTTGTAGGCAGTGTATAGACGGATAGTGTTGCTTTATCCATTCTGCCATTCTTTGTCTCTTTATTGGTGCATTTAGTCCATTTACTTTCAGCACAATTATTGATAGGTATACTTTTAGTGCTGTCATTTGGATGTCTTTTTTTGTGTGTTGTTGACAGTATCTTTGTTCTACTTAATTTTCTGTGCTGAGTTGACTTTCTTTATGTATTTTCATTTTTTTCATTGTTGTTGATTTTGTGTTTGCTGAATCTTTATATTTTTTTTTGTTTATTCTTTTGATGTGTAGGATTGTTAGTTTCCTTTGTGGTTACCTCAATATTTACCCCTATTTTTCTAAATTTAAACCATTCTTTTATTTCTTTATATTGCCTCAACTTCGTCTCCATATGAAAAATCTATGACTACATTTTTTTGATTTAATGTTATCATCTTTTACATATTGACATCTCTGTTTCCCTATTTTCAGTGTTTTAGCTTTGATTTATTTTTATGACTTCCCTATCTGGGCTGATATCTGGTTGCTCTGTCCTGTGTTCTAGTCTTGAGTTGCTATCTGATGTTACTGATTTCCTAACCAGAGGACTCCCTTTGGTATTTCTTGTAATTTTGGTTTGGTTTTTGCAAATTTCCTAAACTTCTGTTTATCTGGAAATGCCCTAATTTCACCATCATATATGAGAGACAGTTTTACTAGATATATAATTCTTGGGTGGCAATTGTTTTCCTTTAAGGGTTTATATATGTCATCCCATTGCCTTCTTGCCTGCATGGTTTCTGCTGAGTAGTCTGAGCTTAGTCTTATTGACTCTTCTTTGTAGATGACTTTTCTTTTATCCCTTGCTGCACTTAAAATTTTCTCCTTATCTTTGGTTTTAGCAAGTTTGATTATAATATGTCTTGGTGACTTTCTTTTGGGATCTCCCTTATGTGGGGTTTGATGAGTGTCTTGGATAGATATCTCCTCATTTTTCATGATATCAGGGAAGTTTTCTGCCAACAAGTCTTCAACAATTATCCCTGTATTTTCTGTTATCCCTCTGTGTTCTGGTACCCCAATCACTCATAGGTTATTTCTCTTGATAGAATCCCACATAATTCTTAGAGTTTCTTCGTTTTTTAAAATCCTTTCATCTGATTTTTTCCTCAAATAAGTTGGTGTCAAATACTTTATCTTCAATTTCACTAATTGTGACTTCTACCATCTCAATTCTGCTCCTATGGCTTTCTACTGAGTTGTCTAATTCTTAAATTTTATTGTTAATCTTCTGGATTTCTGATTGCTGTCTCTCTATGGATTCTTGCAGCTTGTTAAATTTGTCATTATGCTCTTGAATACCTTCTTAAGTTCCTATATTGCTTTGCCTGTGTGTTCCTTGGCCTTTTCTGCATTTTGCCTGATCTCTTGAAGAGTTCTGTATATTAATCTTTTGTATTCTGCCTCTGGTAATTCCAAGAAATTCTCTTCCTCTGGAAAATCTCTTGATTCTTTATTTTGGGACCTTGCTGAAGCCATCATGGTCTACCTCTTTATGTGATTTGATATTGACTGTTGTCTCTGAGCCTTCAATAAGTTATCATATTTATTTATTTTATGTTTGCTTAGTGTATCCTAGCTTCTTGTATTGTTTTGTTTTGATATGCCCAAGTAGGCTGCTCATGTGAGCTAGTTTGATTTTTGGTGCCTTTGAAGCTCTAATGTCCTGTCACCAGGTGGTTAGATCTGTTACTAAGTATGTGAGTTCAGGAGTCCATTTACTTTTCTTTTATGGTTTCAGCTCAGCTGTCCAGGTAGTTGGTCATGAAGTGTGTGGTGCAGGCTCTCACCTACGGTCCTAAACTTTCATGGGTGATTGGTATAGGCAGAGGTATCTGGCTGCAGTAGGAGTTCACGCACTGAGCCAGGCAGGGGGCTGACAGCTGCCCCTGAGTGTCTGGGATGAAAGCATGTCCCTGTTCCCTAGACTGTGTAGGTGGGTAGGTTTTGCAGCTGGACTATGAGCACCCAATGCTGTTGGCTGTAAGGACTGGGGGGCACCACTTATTCTTGGACCCCTGTTGTGGGTGGCTAGGTAGCATGGGTGGAGCCACCAGTCATCAGGCCCCTGATGTGGGCAGGTGAGGAACCTGCTTAAGGGGCAGAGCAGTATCAAATACCACAAACTTGCCACTTCACAGCTGAAACAGCTGAAGTTAGACTTCAAGTATATACCCAGTTGTACTGTGGTAATGAGTGTGTACGCTGTTGAAGTGGGCCCCCACAAGTCTATGCAGGGGTGAAAGGCATTCAAAGTCCATGGACCTCTAACACCTGTGCCTCCGCAAAGGAGCTGTGCCTACCCTGAGTTCCTGGCTTAGGGGAGCCAGCAGATTATTTTTTTCCCTGTTTGTTAATTTGTTCCCTCTCCAATGCCAGGAGAATGGCTCAGGGCACATGATGGGTCCTACTTCTGGCCCAGGGGACTTGGCTGTCGCTGAAGCCATCCTGGGACCCAGTGCAGAGCAGAGAGGGGGGAGGTAAATGGGAGAGAGGTTTTTCCCAAAGAGGGTGTTTTTTTGATCTGTGTGGTAGGCTAGACGTAAGTACTTATCTTCAGCTTCTTGAGTGTTGATTTTCACTGTTTCTGGATGGCTGAGCAGACTTTCTGCCACTGGGCCTCTCTCTATGTAGAAAACCCCTCCCAAGCGTCACTGCTTGCCTCACCATGCACAGGAGCTGATCTGGCCTGAAGGGCCCCGGCTCCTGCTGGGTCAGGTCTGTCAACTCCTCGCTGCTTCCGAACTGTTTCTCCCTACCCCCGCCACTCAGTCTGATTCCTCAGCTTTGCCTTTGATGCTCAGAGCTCCTAGATTGTCATATAGAATCAATTCATTTTTTTTTTTTTGTGTGTGTCTTTGTTGTAAGAGAGGCCACAGGCAGCATCTGAGTACTCCGCCATCTTGGCCTTGCCCCCTGTGACCTTGTCTTAAATGGAAAGCCTATTACTTTATGTATTTTTTCATATGGAAGAACTTAAAGAGAAAGACTTATGATGAAGGAGTAATGGGACAAAATTCCGATCAATCTGTGTTGCTTAATCAAGAGTCAGTAATTTCCTGATCTTTTTCTGTGAGAATTAACATGACCCTGAGAATAAGACTGAGGAGTATTTTAGGTGATGTACTGAATCCTTTTGATCTAACTTACCTAAGAGTGGTATTCCTGAAAACCTACTGCTTTTTCAGCCTGGTTAATCTCAGACAAACTTTAGATGTTAGAGAGCTTCTTTCTAAAATGGACTCTTCACTTCCTTCCTTATTTGGTTCCAGTGTTAGTCTCCTGTTACCAATCACTGTTTCTTCCAGCTATATCTGCTAGGATTTTTCTAGTGAAATGAGTTGTTCCATCTAGTCTAACAGTTTATTCTCATTGTGGCTGTTACATTTTGATCTATATACATTCCCAATTGTTTAACTTTCAGGATCCAATGTTGAGGACTTAAACATAACCACTAACATCCATTGAGTGCTATGTGCTGGCCTATAGGCTACACACTTTGCACGTATTATCTCATTTAATTATCCCAGTGATCCTATGATGTAAGGATGAATATTACTTATTTTTCAGGGAAAAAATGAAGCTCTATGTCAGTTAGAAACTTCTCCAAGCCATGTAGTGAAAGCTAGATCCAAACTAAGGTCCACCTGGCTCCAAGTTTTGTCAACTAAACCCTATTATTTACACTGTCTCTCTAGTAGGTGTTCAGTAAATATCTGTGGAGAAGCTAACACACTGCAGTGTCCTCAACACCTTCTTAATCAGGACAAATATATTCTACAATCTGACCTATAATTACCATAGCTGTATGGACATCCACAATGTACCAGTGCTACTTATCAGGTTAGGGTCTTGTTCACATATGACCCAAGTGGGAATTTCACATGTTCTAATAAATTTTGAATGCCAAAATTAATTTTATGAAGCTTAATCACTCTTCACAAGTTTCAGCATTTTTTGTAGCTATTGCCCATATAATAATACAATGGTAAATCCAGGTCACTGAGTTAGAAGATCTGAGTTTAAATACCATTCTGTCCCTAACAAACTGTGAGTTTGAGATGTGTATTTTCCTTTCTAGGCTTTAGTCACCTCTTCTGTAAAATACAATGTTCTCCCAGCTACCTTCAGGTTCTGACCATTCCTGCTACTTTGATACCCCTGTGAGTGGGGAAATGCCCAGGCACGGAGGTTTGGCACATCTCCATATTGCCAGCAGTCCATGAGCACCTGAGCTGAAATAAGCTCAAGGGATTTCTTGAAGACAGCCTTATATTGCTCAGGCTAGGAGGCTGGCCAAGGTAACTGGGGTCTATGGGCAGAACATGCAGTGCCTCAGTGCTTATCTCTCTCCCTCTGCACCTTCCATGCATAAAGCTATCTCAGGTATGGAAGCTGTTGTGTCAGGCCCTAAGGTACTCTGTCCTTAGCTTCTAAATCTTGAGTGCTAAGATATGACAATCTGAAGGGAGAAAGGCTGTTCCTAATCTGAGTCAATTTTTCCTTCTACTTGCATATTCTCATGTTAATTTTTTCCCAGTTCTTTATTTTCTGTCTGTTGCTCTTGTTCTCTGAAATCCTATTATGTTTTCTTCTTCAGAATTACTTTCTTGGAAGAGATACCTTATCAGGCTACACTTTGGATAGAGATGCCTTGGTGTAAGAAAGTACTTCCATCCTTTTCTCAGAATAATTTGGGATTGGGGGGGTATATAAAAACTCTGGTTGCTTTGGAAGCTACTTGGTAGGGTCCTACTTAGTGCTAAAAGACTTCAAATAAGAGGTGCCTGTACATTGCATTAGAGGCAAACAGAAAGCATAGTAAGAGCTTACAATATGGAAATAAAAGGAGTCCTAAGAATATGGAATGGAAAAAAAAAATTCATCATGGGAAGGGAGGATAGAGGAAGCCTGAGTACAGATGGAGGAACAAAGATAGATGAAAGACTGGAGGTGAGGGTGTAGAGCTGGCTTTAGTATTCATAGTTGCAAAGTCATAAGAATTTTTACAACTCTCCCCTTTTGGGTGTTCACAGTCTCATTAAGTAAGTTTACAGCAAAGGGAAACACCCTGGAGAGGATCAGTGACTTACAGAGCACCTCTCCTGTTCAAGTCCTTGCTCTGACCACATCAGGGACTGCAATAATAAATGTGAGTCAAAATAGAGACCTTGGAGCTAGTGGGACATGGGGGAAGGTAAGATTAACAAATCTAGAATGCAATGCAGGCAGAGAAATGGACATTAAAGGAGATGCCAAGTCCAGAGGCGTGAGAGTGATGGGAGGAAGAAATTACCTCTGATGGCAGTGATCAGCCAAGTATTCATGAAATAGGGACTTGGACCTGAAAGATGAATTAAATGGGGATACTCATACATTGTGGGCAATGGCTAATACTAGGGAATCAGGTCATGTCTGGGTACCAGGAAGTAGACTTATGTGGGTATCTTGAGATACAGGAAGGGGATTTTGATAATTAAGACTAGAAATATTGATTTAGCACTGACCGAGTTGGGACTATAATTCTGGGGTAGAGTTTGGATTTGAATCTTTGGTAACGAAGAATCATTTAAGGTTTCTAAACAAAACAGTGCCATTTTTGGAGTTGCCTTTTAAAATATTACTCCTGCTCCAGATTAGAGAATGTATTGGAGGGAGGTAGGAGTTTTATTATGAAGATGTCATTATGGGACAAAAATGCAGTATCTTGGGTCTGAAGTAAAATGTTGTTAGGGGAATTAGATGGAGAAGGGTGTTGAAAGAGGCACTTTGGGGTTGATATTTTCATTGTTAATATGGTTTAATGTAGAAAGTAAAGAGAAAGAAGGAGTCAAAGTGATGTTGGGATTTTGAGTCTCAATCTTTAATATAACGATAAAAATGATGGAGTATGCAAATGAAAAGCAATTCTACATAGAAGTAAATGATTATTAATCCAGTGGATTTGTGGTACTATGTACTACACCTACTCCTCATTTATCAACTACCTCATTATCCGCCATTTGCATTTATGACAATAGTAAAAAATCTACTAGCCGATTATCCTGTGCATTAATGAGGTACATCTGTTAGTAACAAATGCCAAGGTGCGAGGAAAGAGCAACAATGGCTCTTAAGGGTTAAAGTTATATGTCAGCTCGGCTGGGACATGATTCTCAGAGGTTTGGAAGTTATGTAATGATGTAATTTGGCAGTTATGTAATTACTTAATTTGACAGCTATGTAATGATTTAGTCATCCTCCATTTTTGCACAATGCTGATTTTTGCATAACAACCTGGTCTTTGGAAACTAACCACGTTGATAACTGTAGAGTGCATATATTTTGTTCTGAAAAAATTGTTATGAAATGACTGACAACAAATTAAATTGTTCAGGAAACAGTTTGTTACCATAAGCTAAATGGATAGAAGAAAGGGAAAAAAAAAAAAAAAACTCAGCTGTTTTCAAGTAAACTCCAACTGATGGTGATGCCATGTTGTTAAAGTAGAACTGTGCTCCACAGGATTTTTAATGGCTGAGTTGTCAAAAGTTGATTGCCAGACCTTTCTTCTGTGGCACCTCTAAGTGGACTCAAACTTCCAACTTTTTGATTAGCAGTTGAGTGAGTTAACAGTTTGCATTACCAAGGGACTCCAAAAGAATGAAAAAGTGGATGGAATTTGAGAACTGAGTGGGAATCCACTTGATGGCAATAATAATAGCGTGTGTCTTAATGTCCGGAAGGTTATCTCTATGAAGGAATATCTTTTTATACATCTATCCTCTGTCTGAATAAAAGGCTGGAAAAACTGAAAGACTATTGAGAAATAAAGAAGCTGGTGAGTCACAATAAAGTAGTGAAGCTTCAGTAGCGTGAGAGAGTAAATAAAGGAAAAGTTCATGGTTCAATGAAAAACTGTTCGGAATGTTCAGAGAGCGTACTTCATAGTTGAGGGAGTAGTGGTCAGGAGAGTTTTGTCTTAAGTCTTAAACAAAATAATACCTATGGATTCAATAAAAAAAAAGTTTCATATCTTTGAATGTGAGGAAGAATATGATGACAATAGACACAGGTTTAGAGGGAGGCAAAGTGACCTGTGTAGTTAGCTGGATAAACAGAAATCTCATGATTCTAGAAATCTTGGTGACAATGAGGGGCAAGAATGAGTGACTTAGGGAATAAAATTGATTCATTTTTATAAAGTGAGAAACTGAGTGATATAATGTGGTCTTAAGATATTAGGCAGAGGCCATGGATGAGATTGTATATTCATCTTCTTTACAGGATAGTAGTCCTAGAATCAATGCAGGAGTCCCATCATGGAAGATAACTTCCACAACAGCTCAGGGTTGCCTCCTTTCACACTGACAGGGCTCCCAGGGCTGGAGACCTCCCAACAGTGGATGTTTTGCTGCTTGGTACTCTCTACGCTGTTTCCATTGTGGCAATGCCCTTATTCTCTTCATTATCAAGGAGGAGCAGAGCTTGCATCAGCCTATGTACTATTTCCTGTCTCTACTATCAATGACCTAGGTATGTCCTTTTCCACACTGCCCACTGTGCTGGCCACATTTTGTTTCCACTTGAGGGAAATCAGCTTTGATTCTTGTATGGCTCATATGTTCTTTATCCACCTCTTCTCCTTCACGGAGGCTGGGATCCTGTTGGCCATGAGCTTTGACCGCTATGTGGCCATCTGTAACCCGCTCCGGTATGCCACAGTGTTCACTGATGCCCAAGTGATGCACGTGGGCATGTCTGTTATCATCTGCAGTTTCTGCATGGTTTTCCCTCTACCTTTTCTCCTGAAGATGCTACTTTTCTGCAAGGCCAATGTACTCTCCCATGCCTACTGTTTGCACCCAGACTTGATCCATCTGCCCTGTGGCGTCATCACCATCAACAATATCTTTGGTCTATTCATTGTCATCTCCACCTTTGGTCTGGACTCTGCACTCATTCTACTCTCCTATGTGCTCATACTGTGCTCTGTGCTGGCCATTGCCTCCCAAGAGGAGCAGTTAAAGACTCTCAACACATGTGTGTCACACATCTGTGCTGTGCTCATCTTTTACGTGCCCATGGTTGGTGTATCCATGGCTGCTTGCTACGGGAGTCATGCCCCAAAGTATGTGCACATACCCATGTCCCTGATCTACCTATTTGTGCCTCCAATGCTCAATCCTGTTATCTATTCCAACAAAACCAAAGAGATTCGTCGAAGACTTCACAAAATACTACTGGGAACCAAGTTCTGAGAAGAAGGGGATATGTTGAAAAGCCATGAGTCAGAGGATGCTTACTATTACTCCACAAATTTAAATTTCCAGGACCTGCTTTGACAAGGATTTTTAAATTTAATTTTGAATAGTGACCCATTAGTAGCATGCCTGTCATCAAATATATGGTGACAGCCTGGCAATAGTTAAAACCCAAGCCAACAGATTTCAGAAAGTTTAAATGGGTCATGATTTAGAGGGTAAAAAGCATTGTTTCCCTCTTTTTTAATTGAAAAAATATACAACCTGATAATCTGTCAATCATTTTTGCCACTCCTTGTTTAAAGTGAACCACCACAAAGGAAATTAATTATTACCATGGAAAACTGTATTAATGGGGGAAATAATTATTTTCCCAAAGATTATGTCAAAGGAATATTAGTTAAGATTACATATATATATAATAGATATGAACAGCAAGATTTACTTCATGTAATTCACATCATTCACCTGGTTTTTCAAATGAGATAAATATAATAGCATATAAATTGCATTAACTGATCTAACTTTCAATAAAATAAAGTTTGGTAAAATGTCTCTTAATAATTCCAACACTGCAAGTGTCTGTCTCATGTCTTACTACCTTTAACCATCTTCTCCATCAGTACCAGTTGTGACTGAGTCGACTCCAACTCATGGCAACACCATGTGTGTATGAGTAGAAATGTATTCCATAGGATTTTCAATGACTAATATTTTGGAAGTAGATCACCAAGCCTTTCTTCTGATGTGCCTCTGTGTGGACTCAAACCACCAACTTTTTATTTAGCAGTATAGTTTGTTAATCGTTTGCGCCACCCAGGATTCCAACCATCTTCCCTATCCCCAACCATATTGAACAATGTATATTTTCCTGAATCAACAGGTTTCTTTAGGTATCAGTTTGTTTGTTTTTATAGCTTCTACTTAGAACATCTTATTGATGCTCATATACCTGGCAACAATACATCATTCATTAAAAAATAAATACATTAAATATATTTATTGAACAGATATCATGGGTCAAGAAATGATTCCGCTTTTTTGGTTATTTACTGTATGAAGTATTTGTAGCCCTTCCTTTAGTATCGACTTTCTCCCTACCTGCTCCCTCAACCTCCAGCAGTGGTAAAACAAATGTTTTATTAATTTTATGTCTCTAATATATTTCATGTAGATTTGTACCACGATGTCTAGGTATTATTATGCACTTCGTTTACTTATATATAGTTTCTTATTTGAATGGGATACTTTGTGAAAGAATGGACTATGTGTTAATATTAGAAACAGTGTGAACTTTATGGCAGGCAGATTATGGCCTTAGAAAAAACCAGCGTCTCTGAGTCTCAGTTTACTCATTTGTAAAATTAGCGCAAAAACAACTAGATAGTTTGGTTTTTATAAACAATATATGTAAGATGGTTGGTACATTGCTTAATTTATAACATTTATTCAATATAGAGAAACTGCTATTTTTACAATAATCCAATTTTTATCCTTAGAGTTTGGCATTATGCAAATTAAATAGTACATTTAAATGAATACTTGTGGATTGGATAAATGAATAAATAAGACTGTAGGATCATTATTTGCAAGTGACATAATTTGTGAATCAACAAAACACCAAAGCACTGAACATTGAGAAATATGTCAAATATAATATAACACCACAAAACTAGTAATTTTTCAAATGCTAGACAATATTTTAACGAGATTTTATGGACAAAAATGTCAAAATATTATTGATAGATTTCAAAGTAATCTTGAATGAATAGACACAAAAGCGTGTTCTTAATGGAAAGATTAAACAAATATTTGAAAGTGTCATTTCTTCCGAAATCAATTTAATTAATTCAAGATATTTTTGAGAACTCAACAAAATCTTTTTAAAGTTACTTTAATTTTTTGTACAAGTGATATTTAACTCCTTCAAAAATTCTAAAAATGATGAGAAATTGTGAACAGGAATATAATAGACTACCAAGTGTTAAAATGGGAAGAAAAAAAAAAAAAACAAGCTATACTGATGGAAATATAGGATAAGGCTGCAGCAACAGATTTATAGACTAGGATAGCTTGAGAAAATATATAAATTACTGTAAAGGAGTATTTTCAAATAAACTATTATTAAATAGCATTTATACCACATTTTTTTGTAAACACACTTACATGTGATGTTACTGCTATACATTTATATATTTACATAGATAAATGATTGAAGAATTTGCAGAAATTTTATTAGTAGTTGTCTCTGGTTAGTGAGATTTGGGAAGATTTATTTTCTGTTTGTGTTTTCTATTTTTCTATAATATATATGCATTGTGTCTGTAACAAAATGAGAGAGAGGGAAAGAAATGGAGGCAACTGAGAGCAGTCTGAGAGCTCCAAGCTGTGAGCCTCACAGGCAATGGGCCTGAGTGTTGGTGTCCCTGCTGGCTCCCCACTGAGGTGCTTTCCAAGCGTTCTTCTCTGTCCATTCCAAGGGATAAGCACTTCCTTTCCCTAGTGTAGCCATTCTCTTCCAGATGTTGCTATGGGCTGTAGAGGGGCCACTGTCACTACCCATGGAAGCCTGAGTTGGGTCCCCAAATCTATAACAAAGAAACAAACAAACTTGTTCACACTGAGTCTCTTCAACCTCATAGTCACCCTATAGGACAGAGTAGAACTGCACGGTAGGTTTCCAAGGAGCAGCTGGTGGATTCAAACTGCCAGCCTTTTGGTTAGCAGCCAATCTCTTAATCACTGTGCCGCCAGAGCTCTCTGGTCCCCAAGGGGCACCCCTTTCCCATGCTTATGTTGTTCAGTGCATATCTGGATTGCATCAAATTTTCACACCTCATATCCCACTCCACCAAAGCCTATACTAGCCAAAAAAAATGAAATATTCTATCTATGGCAGACTTCATATCAGCACTAATCTCACTTGACCTCTTCATTCATCTGAGCTAACTAGACTAGTCACTTAAAATCTCTGATGCGTGGTTTTATCAACTGCACTGTTATACTAATGATAATACATTTTAATGGCTTATTTCATGCCAGATGATATTCAATGGTGTTTTATTTCTTATTTTATTATTGTTTCATTCACCTTTTCTCCTGAACAGACTCTGGCATCCGGCTGGCCATGGGTTTGGTTGTTATGTGGCCTTTTGCAACCCACTTTGTTATGCTATGGTGCTTGTCAATGCCTGCATTGTGGCTATGGGCCTGGGTACTCCCCTCCACAGCTTTGTCTTCATCTTGATCTTCCCGTTGCTGCTGCATGGACTGCCATTCTGTCACCCTCAGAACACCTTTTCCTATGCCTACTGCCTTCATGTGGATATGATTAAGCTGGCATGTACTGATGTCTCCCTCAGTAACCACTATGGGCTGTCCATTGTGCTCTTTACCTTTGGCTTAGACTCTGCACTCATCCTCATATTCTATGTACTCATCCTGAGATCAGTGCTAGCCATTGCCTCCTGTGAGGAGTGCCTCAAGACACTCAATACATGTGTCTCCCACATCCTAGCTGTGCTCATCTTTTAAGTGTATATGGTGTGTTCATTGTGCATCGTTTTGGTTCATATCCTCAAGTCAGTCCTATACCTCTTTTTGCCTCCCGTGCTCAATCCTATCATCTATTCCATTAAGACCAAGGAGATACACCGCTGGCTTCTCAAGGTGCTCTTCAGGGTAAAGTTCTTACTCTTTGGCAGATCTAGTGCTGAGCTAGGGTTGGAGATATAGCCAGCCAGACCCCTAAAGTTCAATGGATCAGTCCAGGGTTGCTAGTGCTGCACTACAAGTTCTAGTTTCAATGATCAATCATTTAGTATAACACATTGGGCTAGCATTTACCAGGACCATCTTGGGTCTTATCCAGAAATTAACTCATATATCAATGTCCTCTAGAGGAATAAAAATTATTGGTCTTCAAGAATAACCAGGAGAATGTCAAGGATCACACAGAGTGGGACTATTCTCTGGAAGAACTGGGGACTAGCTTCAGGACACTTGGTGATGTGTCTGGGACTTTTGGTTATTGGCCTAGGCAAATCTGCAAAAGGCTGAGGCACAGGTAGAGGAACTTATGGGCTAGGTGTCACATAATATCAACATGCATGTTTAGCTTGGGGGGTTAATTTCTGATGTTTTCAGGAACCAGGATCTTTGAAATCCTGGTGTTTGAAAAATTGTGAAATTTTGCAATTTGACAGTTGTGATATTTAGGTAGTCAGGATTAGATTATAGGATTACTAGTTACGTTCTTTTCACGTGGAGGAACCTAAGATATCTGAAAATCTCCATTGAACACAAATCTTTTTGCTTATATCTCTTCCCTCTATCTGCCATCAGTGCCATTCAGTTCATAGCTCTCTGCTTTCCTGTGATAGATTGTTAGTTGCCTAAGAGAGCAGTCTTGCCTTACTCCACCCTGTCCATCGACTTCATACCTGCCATAGGCCTTCCACCCAGATAATGTTCCATGACACTAGATTAATAATAAAAGAAAAATTGAAAAAAATGGATAAATAAGTTAAGGAAATATTGAGTGAAGAAATTAATGAATGAACATGTGAACTAATAATGACTTTCCTGAAATCAAGAGTTTTATGTTAGGAAATTTTGTTTCCTTTCTCTTTGTTCCCCATAATGCCCCCACTCCATTTCTCAGTTCCTATGGGGGAAGCACAAATTAGTTATGAAATCCTTAATAAGTGGACCGAACCCCCCTAGGTCTTAATATCCTTGTCTGTGACCAATCCACCTAGCAGGCTTGTTTAGAAGAGTGAATAAAATAAACTGCTCTAAATCATATGAGAATTCATGATGGTGGCTTACTTATTAATGTTATGTTTAGTCATCAGAGATAAATGCAAAATTATATGTTTAAGTTCTAAACATCAGTTGCATAAGCCATAGTCTAAAGAAAGATTTTGTGTAAGATTTTCTTGAACGGTAAGTAGAATTGTTCGCTCCCTGCTTTATGTTCCCAGTGTACTTGGAATGTGCTTTAATCATGTCATTGACTTTGTTTAGTTTGTCTCCTCTACTAGGCTGTGAGAAACTCATGGGCAGGAACCATATCTTGTTTCTCTTTGTACCGTTCAGGCCCTAACACAGAGCCTAAAATATACCAGGCACACACACACAAATAAAATAAGAAGGAATAAATAAAAGATTATATTTGCATATTATTTACATCCTAGGTCTCTCTTTCACTGGAAAGAATTAGTAGAAATCACATACTAAAATGATTTACTCTAAAATAGATCGTAATTTTAGTTAAGAACAATTTTTACATGAGGTTTTTGTTAGTAATCACAGTGTCAATACTACATGCATTATGGATATGACTACAATGAATTAAAAATGGTTTGTGCTTGATATTTTCAAACATGCCACAAGTGTACACTACACATTTTTAGTTCTTGCACCTTTTGTACTGCATAGTGTACTCATAGCAAATTAAATAGACGACCAGCACTGTGCCTGGTCTTTAATAGATGCTTAAATAATTATTTTTGAATGGATGTTGCTGTTTAATAATTTTGCTCTGTCACAAATACGACTTATAAAGAAGTTATTGCCATAATAATAAGTGGAAAATATGCTTTCAATGCCAGTGCCTTGGTTTGCTTCTTTAAACATAAAGAATTTTGTAGGAATGATTTGGTTCATTTTATGTACTTGTGAAAATCTGACTAGGACCATCTAAGCTAATGTTTTCCATGTCATATTCCATAAGCAAAGACTCTCAGAATTCTTCCTTTGACCTTAGAAGTCTGCTCCGTCTAGATAAGGCTGAGCAAACATTTGTTCTTGACAGTTCTATTCAGACCAGCATACAGAGAGATTATGACTCTGTTTGGATATGTAATTTTCCAGTCTGGAGACATACCTCAGACTTTTCCCTAGTTCATTGGTAATGACTGTGAGTCTAGAACCCCTCTGTGATTACAACTATAGTCTCACCGTCACAGACTCTGCTAATCAAGGTCAGCAGCTATATCTGCCCTGAGGTCATTGGTTTCTTTAGCCTTTTCCTGTAATTCAATGTCCACTCCTCAGACAGTCTTACTGGTTTTGTTGCTCATTGTTCTAGAAATATAACAAGAATTTTATCTTTATTTTTGGGCAAAGTCAGGCCTATCCACCTGTTGCCCTGACCTGGAGTAGTTCTGGAGGTTGGCCCCAGGGTCATACAGTCTGTGTTTTTGTTTGAGCTGCTGAAGACACATGTAAGGACATTTACTCTGTGGAGCAGAAGGATAAAACATTTGCCAAGTTGGTGCTGGTGTATGGATAACCTCCAGATCTTTGAGAAGCAGAAGGTGTAGGAAGCATTACTAGTTGGAGTCTGGCTCTTATGTGGGGTTGTGCGGTCTCTTGACCTTCTTGGTACAGATCTGCACAGTTGTAAAGCCTCAGTTCAAGTCGTACAAATTCATCTGTGCCTAACTCTCTCAGGTTTCATACAACACAACTCGCACAATTGTTTGAGGACTATTCAGTGCCACATCTTCACCTCACTCTGCATCAGGAAAGTTTCTAACCTGGACCCTCACAAACATAAATTAAGGGACTCCCTCTTACTCTTCTACTTCTAGCAAATCCAAGAGTGGGTATGGAAAAATCAAGGTCAGGTCTGAATTAATGATTCAAGCACAATATACTTACCTGCTTGCTATGGTCTTTCTTATAGATGGGGAAATGCCTATGATTAATCCCTTGATAATAATGTGACTATATTTCCATCCCAAAATGGAAAACATCAGTTATGAAGAGGATCATAACTGTCATCTAGTATCTTTTTATAGGAAAGGATTCCAAAGTAAAATATGAGCCCCTTGAGTGTATCTAGTACAGTGTATGGAATATAAAAGCACCTTTACAAACAGTTGAGGAAAAGGAGAGAAAAGCAGTGTTGCATCGAAATGCAAAACATTGTATCCTATTAAAAATATCTTCGTAAAATAAAGGGTGATGGAAAAAGAACCTCAACAAACAAACATTGATGATGAAAAAATGGAAGACATGTGATCTAGGAAACAGGGTCCAACCCAGAAGAATAGTTATGTCAAGTCCCTTGATGACAGCTTCATAAGCAATTTGGGAAGCAATCAATATAGACTGAAGTTTGAAGAACAAAAGTTTCTGGGGGGAGGTTGCCAAAGAAAATAAAAAACTTTTAATAGAATAGTAACGTGATTGAGACGAGAGATAGATTTTGAGGAAACGATAAACCAGGTCAATAGTTTTATTAATTAGCTCCAGTAGTAATGGAGACTCAACACTGGTCACAGATGTTTCCACGTTTCTTATTTCATATCGTCTCTCCTCTCAAACCACTCATATCTATTACTCCCACATCTCACTCCCAGCTGATAACCTTACTTCCTACTTCAGAAGAATGTCAATATGGATTAGACAAGAGTTCCCAACCTCCCACCACTAAGTCTGTGCTTATTTTCTTTCTCCTGTTTATACCAATTGTTTAAATTTTTCTTCTCCAAATTATTTGGCCCCACAATTGAGACTGTGCATAGTCTGGCCAGATTACCTTTATAGATGAATTTCTCATGAACTTCTAACTCATTCATAAAGATTTAGCAACCCCACTCCCTTGTTTACCCCCATTCTCCTCCTCCTCCAGCATTCTTTTTCAAGCCTTCATAACTGTGTTCATGTTTTCATCTTTGCCAGAAATGGTCCTTCTTTTTTCTTTGCCTATTCTTTCCGTTCTGCCTGGCACTCACTGTATTATTTTCTACCACTGCCACAAGAGATTACCACAGATTTATCAGTTTAAAATAATATAAATCTATTATGTCGGTATTTATGTAGGTCAGAAATTAAGGTGGGCTTGACTAGGTACTCTGCTAAAATCTCTCAATGCCAAAATCAAGGTGTCAGCTGGGCTGCATCCCTTACTGAAGCCTCTGAAGGAAAAATCCACTTCCAAGATTATTCGAGTTGTTGATTGAATTCAGTTCATTGTGGTTGTAGGACTGAGGTTTTCATTTCCTTACCGGCTATTAGCCAGGGATTGGTCTTTGCTCTTTAAGGCTCGCCACACTACTTCTGATGCTTTTCATTTGATCTCTTCCAGCAGTGAGGGGTCGAGTGCCTATCAAGCTTTAATCTCTATGACTTCTTCTTCCTCACATTTCTCTGGCTCCAGCCTGAGAAAGTTCTGTGCTTTTAAGTACTCATGTGATTAGATTGGGTCCGTCTGGATTTAAAAACAAACAAAGAGTATGTCTATTTTAGGCCCATAATCTTAATTACATCCAGCTTTTGGATATGGACATCTATGGGGGAATATTTTTGTTCGTTTTTTGATAGCCAGGGGAGCTATCACATGCTCCATGAAATCTCGCTGACTGCCCCGGATTGTTGCAAACTCTCCCCCTTTATTTTCCCCCAGAATCTTCTTGTATCTTTTACCACTGAACTCACTGCATTAGGAGTTTTCCAAACTAGTCTATGGATTTGGTATACTTATTCATCAGTACAGTGTCATGACTAAAATAGTGTCTAACATTGAAAGAATGCCGCAGTTTATAGTTACCTGTGTTACTATAAACCTTTTATCATGCACTTCGAGGGTAGGGATTGTGACCTTGTCTTACATGAAAAGCCCATTATTTTATTTATTTTTTCATATGCATTAACTTACTGAGAAAGGCTTATGACGAAGTAATAATGGGCCAAAACTCTGATCAGTCCATACTGATTAATTATGACTCAATAATTTCCAGATCTTTTTCTGTGAAAATTAACATGACCTTGAGAAGAAGGTTAAGGAGTATATTAGGTGATGTACTGAATCCTTTGATCTGATTTACCTATCAGTATTATTCTTGAAAAGCTACTACTGTTTCAGACTGATTAGTCTCAGACAAACTTTAGATGTCAGAGAGAGTCTTTCTAAAATTGACTTCTTTCACTTCCTTCCTCATTTGGTTCAAGTGTTAGTCTTCTGTTACCAATCACTAGTTCTTCCAGCTGTGTCTGCTAGGATTTTTCTGGTGAAATGAATTGTTCCATCTACTCTAACAATTTATTCTCATTGGTGCTGTTACATTTTGATTTACGTCCATTCCCAATTGTTTATCTTTCAGGATCCAATGTTTAAGACTTAAACATAACCTCTAGTATCTATTGAGTGCTATGTGCTGGCTATAGGCTACACACTTTGCATGCATTTTTTCATTTAATTACCCCAGTGATCCTATGATATAAGGATAACTATTACTTATTTATCAGGGAAAAAAATGAAGCTCTATGTCAGTTAGAAACATCTCCAAGGCGTGCAGTGAAAGCTAGATTCAAATTAACGTGCATCTGGCTTCAAGTTTCATCAGCTAAACCCTATTATCTACATTGTCTCTTTAGTAGGTGTTCAGTTAATATCTGTGGAGGTGGCAGCACACTGCAATGTCCTTGACATCATCTTAATCAGGACATAAATGTTCTACAATCTGACCTATAATTACTCTAACTGTATGGGCAGCCACAATATACCAGTGCTTTAGGGTCTTGTTCATGTACGACCCAAGTGGGAATTTCCCGTGTTCTAATAAATTGGAATGCTAAAATAATTTTATGGGGTTTGATCACTGTTCATGGGATTCAACATTTTTTTGTGGCTATTGACCACAGTGATAAAATGGAAAGGCAGGACACTGAGTTAGAAGACCTAGGATTAAATACCATTCTACCACTAACAAACTGTAAGTTTGAAATGTGTCTTTCCCTTTCTAGGCTTTTGTCACCTCTTCTGTAAAATACAATGTTCTCCCAGATCCCTTCAGATTCTGACCATTCCTGCTACTTTGATATCCCTTTGAGTGAGGAAATACTCAGGCACAGAGGTGTGGCGCATCTCCACAGTCCCAGGAGTCCATGAGCACCTGAGCCGAAATAAGCTCAAGAGATTTCTTGAAGGCAGCCTTATATTGCTCAGGCTAGGAAGCTGGCCAAGGTAACTGGGGTCTATGGGCAGAACATGCAGTGTCCCAGTGCTTATCTCTCTCCGTCTGCACCTTCCATGCATAAAGCTATCTAAGGTAGGTAAGCTGGTGTGTCAGGCCCTAAGGCACTCTGTCTTTAGCTTCTAAATCCTGAGTGCTACAATATGACAATCTAAAGGCAGAAAATCTATCCCTAATTTGAGTCAATTTTTCCTTGTACTTGCATGCTTTCACCTTAATTCTTTCCCAGTTCTATATTTTCTATCTGTTGGTCTTGCTCTCTAAAATCCTATTATGCTTTTTGCTTCAGAATTACTTTCTTAGGAGAGATACCTTGTCAGGCTACACTTTGGATACAGATGCCTTAGTGTAAGAAAGCACTTCCATTCTTTTCTCAGAATAATTTAGGATGAGTGGGTGTATTAAAAGACCCTGGTTGCTTTGGAAGCTACTTGGTAGAGTCCTGTTTAGTGCTAAAAAACTCCAAATCAGAGGTGTCTGCACACTACATATAGAGGCAAACAGAAAGCGTAGTGAGAGCTTACAATATGGAAATTAAAGAAGTCCTAAGAATATGGAATGGAGAAAAAAATTCATCTTAGGAAGGAAGGATAGAGGAGTCCTGAATGCAGATGGAGGAACAAAAACAGATGACAGGCTGGAGGTGAGGGTGTAGAGCTGGCTTTACTATTCATAGTTGCAGAGCCCTAAGAATTTTCACAACTCCTCTTTTGGGTGTTTGCAGTGTCATTAGGTAAGTTTACAGCAAAGGAATCAACCCAAAGAGGATCTGTGACTTACAGAGCACCTCTCCTGTTCAAGATCTTGCTCTGACCACATCAGGGACTGCATCAATAAATAAAAGTCAAAGCTGAGTCCTTGGAGTCAGTGGGACAGGAGGGAAGGTAAGAAACAAAGGTACAATACAATGCAGGCAGAGAAATGGACATTAAAAGAGATGTAAGTCCAGAGGTGTGAGAGTGATGGGAGGGAGAAGTTACATCTGATGGCAGTGATCAGCCAAGTATTCATGGAATAGGGAGCTGGACCTGAAAGATGAATTAAATGGAGATACTCATACATTGTGGGCAATGGCTGATAGCTGGGGATTCATGTCATGTTTGGGTACCGGGAAGTAGACTTATGTGGGTACCTTGAGATACAGGAAGAGAATTTTGATAATTGAGGGCAGAAATATTGATCTAGCACTGACCACGTTGGGAGTTTAATTCAGGGGTGAAGAGTTTGGACTTGAATCTTTGGTAATGAGGAGGCATTTAAGGTATCTAAGCAGAACAGTGCCATTTTAAGAGTTGCCTTTTAACACATTACTCCTGCTCTAGATTAGAGAATGGATTGGAGAGAGGCAGGAGTTTTATTAGGAAGATGTTGTGGTACAAAAATGTAATATCTTGGATCTGAAGTATGAAGTTGCTAGTGGAATAAGATGGAGAAGGTTGTTGAAAGAGGCACTTTGGGGTTGATATTTTCATTGCTAACACGGTTTAATGTAGTAAGTAAAAAGAAAGAAGGGGTCAAAATGATGTTTGGATTTTGAGTCTCAATGTTTAATATAATGATAAAAGAGATGGAGAACACAGATAAGAAGTAATTCTAGATAGAAGTAAATAATTAATAATCTGGTGGATTTGGGGTATTATGTACTACACATAGTCCTCATTCATCAACTATGTCATTATCCGACATTTTGCATTTATGATAATAGTAATGCACATTAATGCAGGACATCTGTTAGTAACGAATGCTGAGGTGAGAGACAAGAGTAACAATGGGTCTGAATGGTTAAGGTTATGTGTCAAATTGGCTGGACTATGATTCTCAGTGGCTTGGAAGTTATGTAATGATGTAATTTGACGGTTATGTAATAATTTAGTCATCATCCATTGTGGTCTGACGTGGTCATCCTCCATTTTTGCATAACGACCTGGTCTTTGGAACCTAACCATGTCAGTGATCAAGGAGCACATAAATTTTGTTTTGGATAACATTATTAAGAAATGATTGACAACAAATTAAATTGTTGAGGTAGCAGTTTGTTGCCATGAGTTAAATGGATAGAAGAATGACCAAAAAAACAAACAAACAAACAAACAAACAAAAAAACTAAGCTGTTATCAAGTCAACTCTCATGTGTGTTAGAGTAGAACTGTGTTCTATACGATTTTTAATGGCTGAGTTTTCAAAAGTTGATCGCCAAACCCTTCTTCTGTAGCACCTCTGGGTGGACTTGAACTTCCAACCTTTTGACTAGCAGTTGAGTGAGTGAACAATATGCCATTACCAAGGGACTCCAGAAGACTGAAAAGACAGATGGAATTTGGGAAATGAGTAGGAATTGACTTCATGGCGTACAACAACAATAGAGTGTGTCTTAATGTCTGGAAAGTTATCTCTGTGAAGGGGTAACTTTCTCTCCATCTATCCTCTGCCTGGATGAAAGGCTGCAAAAACTGAAAGACTATTGAGAAATAAGGAACCTGGCGAGTCACAATAAAGTAGTGAAGATTCGGTAGCCTGAGAGGGTAAATAAAGGAACTGTTCGTGGTTCAATGAATATCTGTTTGGAATGTTTAGACAGCGTGTATCACAGTAGAGGGAGTAGTGGTCAGGAGAGTTTTGTCTTAAGTCTTAAACAAAGTAATATCTATGGAGTCAATAAAACAATTTCATACCTTTGAATGTGAGGAAGAGTATGATGACAGTAGACACAAGCATAAAGGAAGGCAAAGTGACCTGTCTAGCCAACTGGATAAGAAGAAAAGTTGGAAGATTCCATATAAAATTAATTTATTTTTATAAAGTGGGAAGCTGAGTGATATAATATTCTTAAGATATTAGGCAGAGGCCATGAATGAAATTGTATATTTGACTTCTTTATAGCATAGTTGTCCTAGAATCTAAGCAGGAGGCCCATAATGGAAGATAACCTCCACAACAGCTCAGGGTTGCCTCCTTTCACACTGACAGGGCTCCCAGAGCTGGAGACTTCCCAGCACTGGATGTTTCTGCTGCTTGGTGCTCTCTCTACTGTTTCCATTGTGGGCAATGCCTTTATTCTCTTCATTATCAAGGAGGAGCAGAGCTTGCATCAGCCCATGTACTATTTCCTGTCTCTACTATCAGTCAGTGACCTAGGTGTTTCCTTTTCCACACTGCCCACTGTGCTGGCCACGTTCTGTTTCCATTTGAGGGAAATCAGCTTTGATTCTTGTATAGCTCAAATATTCTTTATCCACCTCTTCTCCATCATGGAGTCTGGAATCCTGCTTGCCATGAGCTTTGACTGCTATGTGGCCATCTGTAACCCACTGCGGTACGCCACAGTACTCACTGATGCCCTACTGGTGCACATGGGCATGTCTGTTATCATCCGCAGTTTCTGCATGGTTTTCCCATTACCCTTCCTTCTGAAGAGACTACTCTTCAGTAAGACCAACGTATCTCCCAAGCCTACTGTCTGCACTCAGATTTGATCCACCTGCGCTGTGGCGTCATCACCATCAACAATATCTTTGGTCTATTCATTGTCATCTCCACCTTTAGTCTGGACTCTGCACTCATTCTCCTCTCCTATGTGCTCATACCATGCTCTGTGCTGGCCATTGCCTCCCGGGAGGAGTGGTTAAAGACTCTCAACACATGCGTGTCACACATCTGTGCTGTGCTCATCTTTTACGTGCCCATGGTTGGTGTATCCATGGCTGCTCGCTACGGGAGCCATGCCCCAAAGTAGGTGCACACACTCATGTCCCTGATCTACCTCTTTGTGCCTCCAATGCTCAATCCTGTCATCTATTCCATCAAAACCAAAGAGATTCGTCGAAGACTTCACAAAATACTATTGGGAACCAAGTTTTGAGCAGAAGGGGATATGTTGAAAGGCCATGAGTCAGAGGATGTTTACTATTACTCCACAAATTTGAATTTCCAAGACCTTCTTTGACAAGGATTTTTAAATTTTGAATAGTGATCCATTATTAGGATTTCTGTCAGCAGATGTATGATGACAGCCTGGCAATAGTTAAGACCCAAGGAAACAGATTTTATAAAGTTTAAATGGGTCATGATTTAGGGGGAAAAGAGCATTGTTTCCTTCTTTTTTAACTGAAAAATATACAACCTGATCATCTGTCCCTCATTTTTGCCACAATATATTTCTCTTATCCTTGTTTAAAGTGAATCATCACAAAGGAAATTACTTATTACCATGAAAGCACTATATTAATGGGGAAAAGAATCATTCTCCCAATGATTATGTCAAAGGAATATTAGTTAAGATTACATATATATAAACATATATATACCTACAATAGATATGCACAGCAAGATTTATTTCATGTAGTTCACATCATTCACCTCATTTTAAAAATGAGATACATATAATTGAATATAAATTGCGTTAAATGATCTAATTTTCAGTAAAATAAAGTTTGGTACAATGTGTTGTAATAATTCCAACACTGTAAGTGTCTGTCTCTTATTTCTTACTACCCTTAACCATCTTCCCTACCAGTACCAGTTGCGGTTGAGTTGATTCCGAGTCATGGCAACACCATGTGTGTACGAGTTGAACTGTATTCCATAGGGTTTTCAGTGACCGATTTTTTGGAAGTAGATCACTAAGCCTTTCTTCTAAGGTGCCTCTGTGTGGACTCCAACCACCAACATTTTGTTTAGAAGTACAGTGTGTTAATCATTTGCGACACCCAGGGACTCCAATCATCCCCCTTATCCCCAATTAATTTGCTCCAACTTTATTGAACAATATATAGTTTCCTGAATTAGCAGGTTTCTTTAGGTATCTTTTTCTCTGTATAGCTTCTACTTAGAATATCTTACCATGCTCATATGCTTGGCAACTATACATCATTCATTAAAAAGTAAATTCATTAAATGTATTTATTGAACAGATATCATGGGTCAGGAAATGGTTCAGCTTTTGGGTTGTTTACCGTATGAAATATTTCTAGCACTTCCTTGAGTACCTACTTTCTTCCTACCTGCTCCCTCAACCTCCAACAGCTGTAAAACAGAAGTTTTATTAATATTATGTCTCTATAGTATTTCATGTAGATTTGTACTATGATGTCTAGGTATTATCATGCATTTTGTTTACTTGTATATAGTTTCCTATTTGAATGGAATACCTCGTGAAAGAACGGACTATGTGTTAATATTAGAAAGAGAGTGATCTTTATGGCAGGCAGGTTATGGCCTTAGAAAAAAGCCAACCTCTCTGAGCCTCAAATTATTTATTTGTAAAATTAGTACAAAAACAACCAGATTGTTTGGTTTTTATAAACAATGTATGTAAGATGGTTGGTACTTTGCTTAACATACAACATGTATTCAATATACAGAAACTACTATTTTTACAGTTACCTAATTTTTATCCTTAGAGTTTGGCATTATGCAAATTAAATAGAAGATTTAAATTAACATTTGTGGATTGGACAAAAGAATAAATAAGACTGTAGAATCAATATTTTTAAGTGACATAATTTGTGAATCAACAAAACACAAAAACAATGAACATTGAGAAAATACATCAAATATAATGTAATAATAGAAAACTAGTGATTTCTCAAATACTAGACAATATTTTAGTGAGACATTTTATGGACAAAAATGTCAAAATATTATTGTAAGATTTCAAAGTAAGCTTGAATGAATAGACATAAAAGCATGTTCCTTAACAGAAAAATTAAACAAATATTTGAAAGTACCAGCTCTCAAATCAATTTAAGTAATTCAGAATATTTTTGAGAACCCAACAAAATTGTTTTAAAGTTAATTTAAAATTTTTATACAAGTTATATTTCAAAAATTCTAAAAAAGTTGAGAAACTGGAGACAGAAATATAGTAGACTACCAAATGTTAAAATGAGGAAAAAAAAAAAAAAGCTTCACTGGTGGAAATAGAAAATAAGGCAGCAATAACAGATTTATAGAATAGAATAGCTTGGAAAAATGTATAAACTACTATAAAGGAGTATTTTCAAATAAACTACTATCAAATAGTATTTATAGCATTTTTTTTTTGTAAAGACAGTAATATGGAATGTGATTGCTATACGTTTATATACTTGCATAGGAAAATGTTTGAAGAATTTGCAAATTTTATTAGTAGTCTCTGGTTAGTGAGATTTGGGAAGATTTATTTTCTGTTTGTGTTTTCTATTTTTCTGTAATACATATGCATTGTGTTTGTAATGAAATGAGAGAGAGGGAAAGAAATGGAGACAACTGAGAGATCCAAGCTGTGAGCCTCACAGGGGAGAGTTCTTGAGTGTTGGTGCCCCTGCTGGCTCTCCACTGAGGTGCTTTCCAAGTGCTTCTGTCTGTCCATCCTAAGGGATAAGCACTTCCTTTCCCTAGTGGAGTCATTCTTTTCCAGCTGTGGCTATGGACTGTGGAGTGCCTACTGTCACTACTCATGGGTGTCTGAATCTTGTCCCCAAACCAAAAACAACAACAACAACAACAACAAACCTGTTGCTATCAAGGAGCAGCTGGAGGATTCAAACTGCCAACCTTTTGGTTAACAGCCAATCTCTTAACCACTGTGCCACTAGGGCTACCTAGTCCCAAGGGGCACCCCTTTTCCATGCTCATGGAGTTCAGTGCATACCTGGAACACATCAAACTATCACACTTCATCTCCCACATCACCAAAGCCTATGCTACCCAAAACATGTACTTTGCAGTCAAAAAGTAATATTAGATAATTAGTTTAAAACAAAATAACAAAATATTGTATCTATGGCAGGCCTGATGTCAGCGCTTATCTCACTTGACCTCTTCATTCCTCTAAACTAACTAGACCAGTTGTTTAAAATCTCTGACGTGCAGTTTTATCAGCTGTATTGTATACTAACGATGATATTTCTCAATGGCTTATTACATGCCAGACAGTGCTCAACACATGTGTCTCCCACACTCTAGCTGTGCTCATCTTTTATGTGCCTATAGTAAGTGTGTCCATTGTGCATGGTTTTGGTAATGGCCTACCCTATGCTGTTCATATTCTCAAGTCAATCTTCTACCTTTTTGTGCCTTCCATGCTCAATCCTATCATCTAGTCCATTAAGACCAAGAAGATAGACCACAGGCTTCTCAAAATGCTCTTCAGGGTAAAATTCTGACTCTTTGATGGATCTAGAAGCTCTGGATGATGTAATGTTGGGGGTATAGCCAGCCAGACCCCTAAAGTTCAGTGGATCAATCCAGGGATGCTAGTGCTGCACTACAAGTTCTAGTTTCAATGATCAATCATTTAGTGTAACATATTGGGCTAGCATTTTCCAGGATCATCTTGAGTCTTATCCAGAAATTAACCCATATATCAATGTCCTCTAGAGGGAGAAAAAGTGTCTGTCTTCAAGAATAACCAGGAGAATGTCAAGGATCACTACAGGGTGGGACGATTCTCTGAAGAACTGGAACTAACTTCATGACACTTGATGATGCGTCTGGGACTTTGGGTTATAAACCTAGACAACTCTGAAAAAAGGCTGAGACACAGGTAGAGGAACTTATGGGTTAAAACCAAAAATCAAACCCATTGTCATCGAGTCGATTCTGACTCATAGTGACCCTATAGGAGAACTGCCCTATAGGGTTTCCAAGGAGCTCCTGGTGGAGTCAAACTGCCGACCTGTTGATTAGCCGCTGTAGCTCCTAACCACTACGCCACTAAGGTTTCCAACTTATAGGTTAGGTATGACATAAGTATCAACATGCGCATTTTCTTTGGGTGGTTGTTTCCAGGAGCCAGGGTTCTTGCAATCTCAATGTTTGAAAAGTTGTGACGTTTTGGAATTTGACAGCTGTGATATTTAGGTAGTCAGGATTAGATTTTAGGATTACTGATTATGTTCTTTTCACATGGAGGAACCTAAGATATCTGAAAATCTCCACTGAACACAAAGCCTTTTTCTTACGTTTCTTCTGTGACTCTTCCATCTAATTGCCGTTAGTGCCATTAAGTTCATATCTCTCTTCTTTCCTCTGATAGATTGTGAATTCCCTAAGGCAGCAGTCTTGCCTTACTCTATCCTGTCCGTCGACATGTGACCTGCCATGGACCTTCCACCAAGATGATATTCAATGATACTACAACAATAATAAAAGAATAGTTGAAAAAACTGGATAAATAAGTGAAGGAAATAATGAGTGAAGAAATTAATGAATGAACATGTGAACTAGTAACGACTTTCCTGAAATCAGAGTTTCATGTTAAGTTTGTTTGTTTTTTCTTTGTTTCTCATAAGGCCCCACTCCATTCCTGAGTTCCTATGGGAGAAGCACAAATTAGTTATGAAATCCTTAATAAGTGGACTGAATCTCTCTAGGTCTTAATGTCCTTGTCTGTGACCAATCTACCTAGCAGGCTTGTTTAGAAGAATGAATAAAATATGCTGCTCTAAATTATATAAGAATGCATAAAGGTGGCTTATTTATTAATGTTATGTTTAGTCATCAAGGATAAATGCAAAATTATATGTTTAAATTCTAAATATTAATTGCATAAGCCATAGTCTAAAGAAAGTTTTTCTGTAAGATTTTCTTGAAAGGTAAGTAGAACAGTTCACTCCATGCTTTATGTTCCCGGTGTACTTGGAATGTGTTTTAATCATGGCAGTTGCTTTGGTTAATTTCTCTCCTCTACTAGGCTGTAAGAAACTCATGGGCAGGAACCATATCTTGTTTCTCTTTGTACCCTTCAGGCCCTAACACAGAGCCTGAAATATACCAGACACACACATAAAAACAAAATAAAAATGAATTAATAAAAGATTATATTTGCAAGTATTTACATCCTAGCTCTCTCTTTCACTTGGAAGAATTAGCAGAAATCACATCCTAAAATAGTTTACTCTAAAATAGATCATAATTTTAGTTAAGAACAGTTTTTACATGAGGATTTTGTTATTCATCATAGTCTCAGTACTGCGTGCATTATGGAGATGACTACAGTGAATAACAAAAGGTTTGTGTTGACATTTTCAAATATGCCACAGACATACATTGCACATTTATATTGCTTGCACCTTATGTACTACAGAGTGTACCCATAGCACATTAAACAGACCATCAGCACGGTGCCTGATCTTTAATAGGTGCTTAAATAATTATTTTTTTAATGGATGTTGCTGTTTAATAATCTTGGCTCTGTCACAAGTATAACTTATAACAAAGTTATTGCCATAATAATAAATGGAAATTATGCTTTCAATGCCAGTGCCTTTGATGGCTTCTTTAAACATAAAGAATTTTGTAGGAATGATTTGGTTCATTTTATGTACTTGTGAAAATCTGACTAGTAACATCTAAGCTAAAGTTTTCCATGTCATATTCCATAAGCAAAGACTCTCAGAATTCTTCCTTTGACCTTAGAAATCTGCTCAGTCTAGATGAGGATCAGCAGACATTTGCTCTTGACAGTCCTCTTCTATTCAGCCCAGCAAACAGAGTTTATGACTCTGTCTGCATCTGTAATTTGCCAATCTGGAGATATATCT
The DNA here is from genome assembly GCA_030035585.1 of Dugong dugon. Taxonomy (NCBI): domain Eukaryota; kingdom Metazoa; phylum Chordata; class Mammalia; order Sirenia; family Dugongidae; genus Dugong; species Dugong dugon. The sequence continues at coordinate 77,885,852 of CM057467.1, read as the reverse complement.
CAGACTTTTCCCTAGTTTATTTATGATGACTGTAAATTTAGAATCCTTCTGAGATTACAGCTATAATCTCACCATCACAGTCTCTGCTTATCAAGGCCAGCAGCTATATATGCCCTGAAGTCATTGGCTTCTTCAGCCTCTTCCTGTGATTTGATGTCCACTCCTCAGGCAGCCTTAGGTTTTGCTGTTCTTTATTCTAGAACTATAACATGAATTTCATCTTTCTTTTTAGACAAAGCCAGGTCTATCCATCCGTAGCCTTGACCCGGAGTAGTTTTGAAAGTAGGTCTGAGGATCATACAGTCTGTATTTTTGTTTGAACTTCTAAAGACAAATGCAGGGACATTTACTCTGTGGAACAGAAGGATAAAACATTTGCCAGGGTAGTGCTGGTGTATGGATAACCTCCAAAAGCTTTGAGAAATAGGAGGTGTAGGAGGCATTACTAGTTGGTATCTGGTTCTGATGTGGGGTTGTGCGGTCTCTTGACCTTCTTGGTACAGAGCTACACAGTTGTAAAGCCTCAGTTCAATTCTTACAACTCCACCTGTGCCTAACTCCCTCAGGTTCCACACAACACAACTCACACTACTGTTTGAGGACTCTTCAGTGCCACACCTTTACCTCACTCGATGTCAGGAAGAGTTCTAATCTGGATCCTCACAAACATACATTAAGAGACCTCCTCTTATTCTTCTACTTCTAGCAAATCCAAGAGTGCATACAGAAAAATTAAGATCACGTCTGAATTAATGATTCAAGCACAATAACCTTACCTGCTTGCTATGGTCTGTCTCATTGATGAGGAAATACCCATGATTAGTCCCTTTATAATAATGTGACTGCATTTCCGTCCCAAGGTGGAAAATATCAGTTATGAAGAAGATCGTAACTGTCATCTAGTATTTTTTTATAGGTAAGTGTTTCAAAGTATAATTTGAGCCCCTTGAGTGTGTCTAGTACAGTGTATGATACATAAAACTTCTTTTTTAGGAAAAGGAGAGGAAAGCAATGTTGCATCAAAATGAAAATATTCTATCCTAGTAAAAATATCTTCCTAAAGTAATGGGTGATGGAAAAAGAACCTCAACAAAGAAACATTGATGATGAAAAAATGGAAGATATGGGATCCAGGAAACAGTGTCCAACTCAGGAGAGTAGTTATAACAAGTCCCTTGATGACAGCTGCATAACATACCTGGGAAGAGATCAATTCAGACTGAAGCAAGAGAACACAGGGTTCTAGGGGGAGGTTGTCAAGGAAAATAAGGAAAGCATTTAATAGACTAATAATTGGTGGAGAAGACAGATAGGTAGATTTTGAGGAAATAGTAAGCCAGGTCAATAGTTTTATTAATTAGCCCAAATAATAATGGAAACTCAACACTGGTCACAGATGCTTCCATGTTTATTTCATGTGGTCTTTCTTCTCAAACCACTCATATCTGTTAGTCCAACATATTACTTCCAGCTGATAACCTTACTTCCTACTTCAAAAGGATATCAGTGTGGATTAGGCAAGAGTTCTCAATTTCCCATCACTATGTCTGTGCTTATCTGCTTTCTCCTGTGTATAACAATTGTGTAAATCTTTCTTCTCCAGATTATTTGGCTCCACAATTGAGACTACGCGTAGTCTGGCCAGATTATTTTTATAGATTAATTTCTCACGAATTTCTAATTCACTCTTAAAGATTTAGCAACCCCTCTCCCTTGTTTTACCCCCCTTCTCCTCCTCCAGCATTCTTTTTCAAGCCTTCATAATGTGTTCATGTTTTTATCTTTGCCAGAAGTGATCCTTCTTTTTTCTTTGCCAATCCTCTCCCTTCTGCTTGGTACTCGTTATATTATTTTCTGTTGCTGCCAGAGGCATTGCCACAAATTTATCAGCTTAAAATAACCCAAATCTATTATCTCACTATTTTTGTAGGTCAGAAATTAAGGTGGACTTGACTAGGTACTCTGCTAAAATCTCTCAGTGATGAAATCAAGGTTTCAGCACAGCCGCATCCCTTACAGAAGCTTCTGAGGAAGAAATGCTTCCAAGATTATTCAGGTTGTTGGTTGACTTCAGTTCCTTGTGGTTGTAGGACTGAAGTTTCCATTTCCTTGCTGGCTATTAGCCAGGGACTGGTCTTTGATCTTTAAGGCTCCGCACTACTTCTGATGTTTTTCATTTGAGCTTTTCAGCAGTGGGTGGGTGGAGGGTTGTGGGGGTCAAGTACCTCTCATGCTTTCATCTCTCTGACTTCTCCTTTCTCACATTTCTCTGGTTGCAGCCTGAGAAAGTTCCGTGCTTTTTAAATCCTCATGTGATTAGATTGGATCCATCTAGATTTAAAAACAAACCAAAAAATCTCTCTATTTTAAGCCTCATAGTCTTAATTATATCCAGTTTTTGAGTATGGACATCTTTGAGGAAATATTTTTGTTAATTTCTTTGATAGTCAGGAGAGATTTCACATGCTCCAGGAAATCTTCACTGACTGTCCTGGATTGTTGCAAATCCCCCTCCTTTGTTTCCCCCTCCCCCGAATCTTCTTGTATCTTTTAACACTGCGCTCACTGCATTAGGAGTCTGTCAAATTAGTCTATGGATTGGTATACTTATTCATCTATACACTGTCATGGCTAAAATACTGTCTAACACTGAATGAATGCCTCAATTTATAGTAACTTGTGTTAACAGAAAACTTTTATCATACTCTTTGAGGGTAGGCACTGTGACGTTGTCTTAAATGAAGCTCCTATTTTTTTTTCATATGCAAAAAACGAGAAAGGCTTATGACAAAGAAATAACGGACCAAAATTCTGATCAATCCATGATGATTAATCAAGACTCAGTAATTTCCAGATCTTTTTCTGTGAGAATTAATGTGACCTTGAGAAGATCAAGTAGTGTATTAGGTGATGTACTGAATCTTTAGATCTGACTTACCTATGCGTGCTACTCCTGAAAACCCACTACTTTTTCTGCCTGGATAGTCTCAGATAAACTTTAGATGTCAGAGAGATTCTTTCTAAAATTGACTTCTTTCTCTTCCTTCCTCATTTGGTTCAAGTGTTAGTCTCTTATTACCAATCACTATGTCTTCCAGCTATATCTGCTAGGATTTTTCTAGTGAAATAATTTGTTCCATCTACTCTAACAATTTATTCTGGTTGGTGGTGTTACGTTTTGATCTATATCCATTCTCAATTGTTTAACTTCCAGGATCCAGTGTGTAAGACTTAAACATAACCACTAACATCCATTGAATGCTATGTGCTGGTCTATAGGCTACACAATTTGCATGCATTATTTCATTTAATTACCGCAATGATCCTATGATGTAAGGATGACTGTTACTTATTTTTCAGGGAAAAAATGAAGCTCTATGTTAATTAGAAACTTCTCCAAGGCATGTAGTGAAAGCTAGATTCAAACTAAGGTCCATCTGGCTCCAAGTTTCATCAGCTAAACCCCATTATCTTTAATGTCTCTTTAATAGGTGTTCAATAAATATCTGTGAATAAGGCAGCACACAGCAGTGCCTTCAACATCTTCTTAATTAGGACAAATATGTTGTATAATCTGACCTATACTTACTCTAGGATGGACATCCACAATATATCCATGCTTCTTATAATGTTAGGATTCTGTTCATGTACGATCCAAGTGAGAATTTCACAGATTAATAAATAATAATAAATGTGAATGCTAAAAATAATTTTATGGGGCTTAAGCACTCTTCATGGGATTCAGCATTTTTTGTGGCTATTGACCACAGTGATAAAATGGAAAGGCAGGACACTGAGTTAGAAGACCTAGGATTAGATACCATTCTGCCACTAACAAACTGTAAGTTTGAAATGTGTCTTTCCCTTTCTAGGCTTTTGTCACCTCTTCTGTAAAATACAATGTTCTCCCAGATCCCTTCAGGTTCTGACCATTCCTGCTACTTTGATAACCCTGTGAGTGAGGGAATGCCCAGGCACAGAGGTGTGGCACATCTCCATAGTCCCAGAAGTCAATGAGCACCTGAGCTGAAATAAACTCAAGGGATTTCTTGAAGGCAGCCTTATATTGCTCAGGCTAGGAAGCTGACCAAGGTAACTGGGGTCTATGGGCAGGACGTGCAGTGCCTCAGTGCTTATCTGTCTCCCTCTGCACCTTCCATGCATAAAGCTATCTAAGGTATGTAAGCTGGTGTGTCAGGCCCTAAGGCACTCTGTCTTTAGCTTCTAAATCCTGAGTGCTATGATATGATAATCTGAAGGGAGAAAGGCTGTCCCTAATCTGAATCAATTTTTCCCTCTACTTGGGTGCTCTCACCTTAATTCTTTCCCAGTTCTATATTTTCTGTCTGTTGCTCTTGCTCTCTGAAATCCTATTATGCTTTCTCCTTCAGAATTACTTTCTTGGAAGAGATACCTTGTCAGGCTACACTTTGGATATGGATGCCTTGGTGTAAGAAAGTACTTCCATCATTTTCTCAGAATGCTTTGGGATGAGGAGGTATATAAAAAGACTCTGGTTGCTTTGGAAGCTACTTGGTAGGGTCCTACTTAGTGCTAAAAGATTCCAAATCAGAGGTGTCTGTACACTGCATATAAAGACAAGCAGAAAATGTTGTAATAGCTTACAATATGAGAATAAAAGAGTCCTAAGAATGTGGAATGGAGAAAAAAATTCATCCTGTGAAGGAAGGATAGCGGAGTCCTGAGTGCAGATGGAGGAACAAAGACAAATGAAAGGCTGGAGGTGAGGGTGTAGAGCTGGCTTTAGTATTCACAGTCACAAAGTCATAAGAATTTTTACAACTCTCCTCTTTTGGGTGTTCACAGCCTCATTAGGTAAGTTTACAGCAAAGGAAATCAACCGGAAAAGGATCTGTGACTTACAGAGCACCTCTCCTGTTCAAGACCTTGCTCTGACCACATCAGGGAGTGCATCAACAAATAAAAGTCAAAGTTGAGTCCTTGGAGCTAGTGGGACAGGAAGGAAGGTAAGACTAACAAAGGTACAATGCCAATGCAGCCAGAGAAATGGACATTAAAGGAGATGTATGTCCAGAGGTGTGGGAGTGATGGGAGGGAGAAGTTACCTCTGATGGCAGTGATCAGCCAAGTATTCATGGAATAGGGATTTGGAACTGAAAGATTAATTAAATGGGGATGCTCATACATTGTGGGCAATGGCTGATAACTAGAGAATCAGGTCATGTTTGGGTACCAGGAAGTAGACTTATATGGGTATCCTGAAATACAGGAAGGGGATTTTGATAATTGAGGCTAGAAATATTGATTTAGCACTGACCAAGTTGGGACATTAATTCTGGGGTAAAGAATTTGGACTTGAATCTTTGGTAATGAGGAAGCATTTAAGATTTCTGAGCAAAACAGTGACATTTTCAGAGTTCTCTTTTAAAATATTACTCCTGTTCTACATTAGAGAATGGATTGGGGAGAGGCAGGAGTTTTATTAGGAAGATGTTATTATGGCGCAAAAATGCAATATCTTGGGTCTGTAGTAAGATATTGCTAGTGGAAGAAGTTGTAGAAGGGTGTTATAAGAGGCGCTTGGGGGTTGATATTTTCATTGCTAACACGATTTAATGTAGTAAGTAAAGAGAAAGAAGGAGTAAAACGATGTTTGGATTTTGAGTCTCAATCTTTAATATAATGATAAAAGAGAGAACACAGATGAGAAGCAATTCTAGATAGAAGTAAATGATTACTAATATGGTGGATTTGTGGTACTATGTACTACAGCTATTCCTAATTTATCAGCTATCTCATTATCTGACATTTTGCATTTATGACAATAGTGAAAAATCTGCTATCTGACTATTTTGTGCATTAATGAAGTACATCTGTTAGTAACAAATGCCAAGGTGTGAGGCAAGGGTAATAATGAGTCTGAATGGTTAACGTTATGTGTCATCTTGGGTGGGCCGTCATTCTCAGTGGTTCGGAAGTTATGTAATGATGTAATTTGGCAGTGATGTAACGATGTAACTTGGCAGTTATGTAATGATGTAATCTGGCAGCCATGTAATGATTTAACCATCTTCCATTTTGTGATCTGATGTGGTCATCCTCCATTTTTTCATAATACTGATTTTTGTATAACAACCTGGTCTTTGGAACCTAGCCATGTTGACAAGTGAGGCGTGTGTATATTTTGTACCGAAAAAAATTGTTAAGAAATGACTTGACAACAAATTAAATTGTTCAGGTAACAGTTTGTTGCCATGAGCTAAATGGTTAGAAGAATGAAAAAAAAACTCAGCTGTTACCAAGTCAACTCCCACTCATGGAGACCATGTGTGTAAGAGTAGAACTGTGCTCCATAAGATTTTCAATAGCTGAGTTTTCATAAGTTGATTGCCAGACTTTTCTTCTGTGGCACCTCTGGGAGGACTTGAACTTCCAACCTTTTGATTAGCAGTTGATTAGCAATTTGCATCACCAAGGGACTCCAGAATAAAGAAAAGGTGGATGGAATTTGGGAAGTGAGTGGGAATCCACTTGATGGCAATAATAATAGTGTGTATCTTAATGTCTGGAAAGTTATCTCTATGAAGGAATATCTTTCTATCCATCTATCTTCTGTCTTAACGAAAGGCTGGAAAAACTGAAAGACTATTGAGAAATAAAGAAGGTGGTGAGTCACAATAAAGTAATGAAGGTTCAGTAGCCTGAGAGAGTAAATAAAGGAAAAGTTCATGGTTCAATGAATAACTGGAATTTTCAAAGAACTTATATCATGGTTAAGGGAGTAGTGGTCAGGAGAGTTTTGTCTTAAGTCTTAAACAAAGTAATACGTATGAATTCAATAAAAAAAGTTTTCTAGCTTTGAATGTGAGGAAGAATCTGATGACAATCGGCACAGGCACAAAGGAAGGCAAAGTGATCTGTGTAGGTAGCTGGATAAACAGAAAACTCATGATTCCAGAAATCTTAGTGACAATGAGGGTCAAGAATGAGTGACTTAGGGAATAAAATTGATTCATTTTTATAAAGTGAGAAACTGGATAATATAGTATGGTCTTAAGATATTAGGCAGAGGCCATGGATGAAATTGTATATTTGTGTTCTTTACAGCATAGTGGTCCTAGAATCTATGCAGGAGTCCCATCATGGAAGATAATCTCCACAACAGCTCAGGGCTGCCTCCTTTCACACTGACAGGGCTCCCAGGGCTGGAGACCTCCCAACACTGGATGTTTTGCTGCTTGGTGCTCTCTACACTGTTTCCATTGTGGCAATGCCCTTATTCTCTTCATTATCAAGGAGGAGCAGAGCTTGCATCAGCCTATGTACTATTTCCTGTCCCTGCTATCAGTCAATGACCTAGGTGTGCCCTTTTCCACACTACCCACTGTGCTGGCCACGTTCTGCTTCCACTTAAGGGAAATCAGCTTTGATTTTTGTATGGCTCAAATGTTCTTTCTCCACCTCTTCTCCATTATGGAGTCTGGAATCCTGCTGGCCATGAGTTATGACCACTATGTGACCTTCTGTAACCAGCTGCGGTATGCCACATGCTCACTGATGCCCGAGTGGTATGCATGGGCATGTTTGTTTTTATCCTCAGTTTCTGCATGGTTTTTTCTCTACCTTTCCTTCTGAAGAGGCTAATTTTCTGCAAGGCCAATGTACTCTCCCATGCCTATTGTTTGCAACCAGACTTGATCCGTCTGCCCTGTGGTGACATCACCATCAACATCTTTGGTCTATTCATTGTCATCTCCACCTTTGGCCTGGACTCTGCACGCATTCTCCTCTCGTATGTGCTCATACGGCGCTCTGTGCTGGCCATTACCTCCCTGGAGGAGCGGTTAAAGACTCTCAACACATGTGTGTCACACATCTGTGCTGTGCTCATCTTTTATGTGCCCATGGTTGGTGTATCCATGGCTGCTCGCTATGGGAGCCATGCCCCAAAGTAGGTGCACACACTCGTGTCCCTGATCTACCTCTTTGTGCCTCCAGTGCTCAATCCTGTCATCTATTCCATCAAAACCAAAGAGATTCGTCGAAGACTTCACAGAATACTACTGGGAACCAAGTTTTGAGCAGAAGGGGATATGTTAAAAGACCGTGAGTCAGAGGATGTTTACAATTACTCCACAAGTTTGAATTTCCAAGACCTGCTTTGACAAGGATTTTTAAATTTAATTTTGAATAGTGACCCAGTAGTAGCATGCCTGTCATCAAATATATGGTGACAGCCTGGCAATAATTAAGATCCAAGCCAGCAGATTTCAGAAAGTTTAAAAGGTCATGATTTAGGGGGAAAAAAAGTTTTGTTTCCCTCTTTTTTAATTATAAAATATATAACCTGATAATCTGTCTCTCATTTTTGCCACTATATATTTCTCTTATCCTTGTTTAAAGTGAGTCATCAAAAGAAATTACTTATGACCATGGAAACACTGTGTTAATGGGGGAAATAATTATATTCCCAATGATTATGTCAAAGGAATATTAGTTAAGATTACATATATATGAACATATATATATATACAATAAATATGCACAGCAAGATTTATTTCACATATTTCACATCATTCACCTGGCCTGTAAAATGAGATAAATGTAATTGCATACAAATTGTATTAAAAGATCTAACTTCAGTAAAATAAAGCTTGGTAAAGTGTCTCTTAATAATTCCAACACTGCAAGTTCCTGTCTCTTAAGACATGTCTTACTACCCTTAACCATCTTCCCTACCAATACCAGTTGTAGTTGAGTCGATTCCAACCCATGACAACCCCATGTGTGTCAGAGTAGAACAGTATTCCACAGGTTTTCAAAGGCTGATTTTTTTGGAAGTAGATTACCAGGGCTTTTTTGGGGGGCATCTCGGTGGATTCAAACTTGTTTTCTAAGTTTTGCAGCACCAGTTCCTGACCTTTTACTTTTCCCCCAGTGCATACATACCTATCTTACAGATGATAATGATGTTGATAATGATGATGCCACTGATAATAGCCTATGGTCACAATAAACAGCAGACTCTAAAACCAAATATGAAAGCCACATTTTGATGTGGTGAAACATGCGGACAATAGCACGATGGATCTCCTTTGTCTTGGCGTTGTAAATGAGACGGTTGAGCACAGGAGGCACAAAGAGGTAGACATTGGACATAAGGACATGTATGTAGCGTGGAGCATGTTTTCCAAAGTGGTGCACTGTGGAGACCCCAATCATCGGCACATAAAATGCAAATACAGCCAAAATATGTGACAAGCATGTGTTAAGAGCCTTGAGAAGTTCTTCACGGGAAGCAATGGCCATAACAGAGCGCAGAATAAGCATATAGGAGAGGAAGATAAAAAGCAGGTCCATGCCAAAAGTGGATACAAGAACAAAGAGCCCATAGATATTGTTGATGATGATGTCAGCACAGGCCAGCTTCATCATGTCTGGGTGTAGGTAGTAGGAGTGGAAGAGAACATTGGATCTGCAGATAGGCAGCCTCTTTATGAGGAACGGAAGAGGGAAGAGGGTGATAAAGCTCCAGGCAGTCATAGCAAAACCCATTCCAGTAATGATTTCATTGGTGAGCACAGTGGCATAAAGCAAAGGATTACAAATGGCCATAGAGCGGTCAAACCTCATGGCCAAGAGAACCTGACTCCATCATGCAGAAGGAGTGGAAGAGAAACATCTGGATCAGACAAGCATCAAAAGCAATCCTGCAGGCACTGAGGCAGAAAGTTCTGAGTACAGTGGGCAGTGTAGCCATAGACATGGCCACATCACTAAAGGACAGCATGGATAGGAAATAGTACATGGGCTCGTGGAGGTAGGGCTCTACTCGCACAGCCTGCAGGATCACTGTGTTGCCCCCAAGGGCCACAGCATACATCGCACAGAGGGGCCCTGCCAGCCAGGAGTGACAGCTCTCCAGATGAGTGATGCCAGTCAGGAGGAAGGAAGCAGGATAAGTGACATTGAACAACCCCATGGTAGGAAAAAGCCAGGGCACTTTTCAAAGTTAGACCTTCTGACTTAGCTTGGAGACTTCTGGAGTTATACTTGGAGATTTCTGAAAATTGGAAACTTGAAGAATTCTGAGACTTGTACTTACTGGAGGAGAAGAAACCAGAGAATAAGAGACACAACAGATGACGTCTACACAGTTGAAAATTGATGCATTCATGAACTCATTGGTTTTAGGAAAATGTAGGCAAACTTCTTTTCTTCGTATTTTATGATCATTAGACCACACACTGGACTAATATTTCCCTCTGTTTTATGGAAGAAGGAAGACATTGTTAGATACTTCAAAAATATCACTTAGTTAAAGGAAAAATGTATCAACTATATTATCCACATTTTAACATGTATTTTAGAAGTATCATTCAATAGAAATATGTTAATCACAATTCATAGGTAGTTGTTACAGAAGGACACCAGAAGTTTGAGTTATAAATAGCTCTTGATATAAATTTAAGTACTTCCTTGAAATATTGTTAAATAAAGATGTGTCACTAATTAATGGGACCATTCCCCAGAGCTAGTTAAAATTATGATGTGTGTTTGGTCAGGGAGAGGGAGGCGTACTGGGAGTGGGATATGGAGGTAATTGACTGCCCTAGAAGTCACTATTTCATTATCAGAGTTGCTGCAAAAAATGCAAGAAGTACCTCATATATTTGTGCAAACACACAAAGCTACTTACATTTTTGGAAAAAATTGTGAGTTCTTTCCCAAATATTCTATCTGTATACTAACATTCAGCCAGGGGAAGGCATTGCTCCAAATATAAACTTTCATGCCCTTGTGCAGTCATACATACTCACAAAACACCCATTATTCACACAGACATATTCACGCACTTTCACAACTGCCACTGATACCTTACCAAACACTCGCCCAGTCTCTTTCTTTCTCACAGTATTACCCTCTTGTACACATACATTCACGTACTCCCTCTTGAACTTAACATGTGAATATGCATGTGTCCTATCATGTTCATATTCTCAGTCCACACTGATGTAAATGCAGCATTTACCTACGTTTACACACTCTAGTGTACACCCTGATTTGTAAACTCATACAACACTCTTATACACATACTAGTAGCCTCCTACACACATACTCATAGACCCCTACACACCCACTTCTATTGTCTAACTCACTTACACTGGCATTTCCTTTATCCTCTTGCATTGTATTCACTCACAGTGTTTCTTACAGTGGCACTCACACATTACTTACTCAATTCTTAGACACTAACCCACAGCCAGTTCTCAGTTAGAATGATTATGTTGTCTATTCTTCTATCATTTGGATGTTTTTGGGTTCTTTCATGTTCATTATCTCATGGTGGATAAAAATTGAGATGGTTAGAGGGCTCCAGATTTACACCTGGCAAACATATTTCAGGCTTATAAGGCACCCTCGGAAAAGGGAGTCCAGGAACACAACACTATTTTCCCTTTCTCCTTCCGCTCCAACATCTAACACAGAAAATCAGAGCTTGCTCTGACAGTCTTTTCTTCTGAGGATGGAGGAGGAAGGAGACAGGGGAGTCCTAGGTATCTGAAGGCCATAGAGATGCTGGAATGGTGTGCAATGCTGCATTATCACTCTAGGAAGGAGTCCTGCATTTCCTTGGGCCACACAGAACTCAGATCCTCCTATGGCTCCAAGCAGGTCAGTGGTCACCCCTCTGTATTTATGTTGATTATATCCCATCTGGACTTCAAGCTTGGTCTATACATGCCTGCTTCCCTTCCAGAACTGTGATTCCTTGGGATCCAGAACTAACCAACCTGGCTCATCTCTGGTCTCTCCTACCTGACTACAGTCCCCATTCTTTCTACAGCATCTGGTAGGTGATCAAAATCTTAAAAACAGAACTGAACTAAAGTAAAGGGAATAGAAAGAAAAGAGAGAAGAAAACAGGTCAGTGAAAGCAAGGTTCTGTACCAGGCAGCGCCAAAGTTGTTCTGGATCTGAAGATGTTCGTTTTAGTATTTGTGGAAAGGAAGCTGACTGATGAGGATTGGAAAGTCCCAGGATCATATCCTTTCCCATACCCAGACAACTGACATTGTGGGTTGTCTGGATGGATATGATGAAATGAATATAAAGAGAAAAGCTAATATTTATTGAGCACCTGCTCTGTTCTTGCAAGAAATTTTACATCCATTTATTCATCTGATCCTTAACAGATGTGGAAACTGAGGCCTAGTGAGGTTAGCTTGCCTCATAGCCCATAGTAAGTAGGTGATGAAACCTCAATTTTAATAAATATCTCTAAGACTCTTTAACCTCTTACCGAGATCTTCAAGGCATCACTAGTGCAGAGTGGGGGATGGAGAGGTGGGTGAAAAGGAAAATAGAGCTACACATTTCTGGATGAAGAATTCTCAGGTACCATTGAACAAAGAAAGTGAATGACTAAAGGCAGATTTATGTGGAGAGAATTATGCAACAATTATCTGTCTCCAAGACGGGACTCAATTTCTTCGCCCCTGGAGCTCAGAATCTTTCCTTTAGCTGAAGCCATTTTGCAACAGACTAGAAATGATTAGTGTCCATGGTTCATCTAAAGATTATGACTAGATGATTTCTTCTACTCTTTAATCTCTTGGGTGCTTTTACATATTTTGTCATGTCAAAATACATAAAGCAAGAGCAGCATTAGACCATGTGTACCTCAGCTGTTAAATTCGAGTCTTGGGATTGGCTGTGACCAATTTTCTCCTAGATTTCTGAATCTTTCCTATGTCCTGATACATGTTTCTCTTCTTAAATTTGAAGCAATTTAAATATATCACAGAAATATTTATCTCTGAAGCTTGATATTCAAGGCAGATCAACTCTTGCAAGCAAGTGAGCTAGAGAAGTATAGTGAATCACCAGTGTTACACAGTTAGTGGTAGCACCAGAACAATAATCCTAAATCCAGGACTCTTTCCACCTGCTCTATTCACTCTAGTAAGACACTGCTATCAGATGCCCTTTAAACACTTTCCTTTCATTTCTCCTAACCCTACCCTTTGCCCACCTTAAACCTTTCTTGGAGCAGGCAGCAGGATAGGCAGCAGGTTCACCCCTACAGGGTTTTGGGGCTCACCAGGGGACAGACAGATGACAGACACCCGGAGAACGACACGTCCTTCTCTGTATCTGCTCAACTGAATGCCTGACCACTTTTGTATCTCACTCTAAGCCCATGGGATAGAGAGCAGAAGTGAAACTGACTTTGTGCCTAAAAATTCTTCAGGGAGGTTTTAGTCTCCAGAGGCCCTCAATGACTGCTAGAATAAAACCTAATGCTCTTTTAGCTGAAAAATAACTCCAGAATGATTCTCTACATAATGCAAAAACCCAGCAGTGATGGATGGGCAGGCATTGTAAGAGAGGAGCTTACTACCCTCAGAGAGATCCCAGGTCTATATATTATATTGACCAAACCAACAAATAAGGTGTAATCAGAAAATAACATTCTTGTTATTCTTTGTGTCCACTTGAATGTATTGAATGGGGCTAGTTCTTTCTTTACACTTGGATAAAAACTCATTTCTCTAACTTTATTGGCCATAATCATATAATAAAACATCCCCTGGTGACTAATTAGAATGTCCAGCCTCATGGAATAGTCAAACCTCCCAGCATTTAGAGTTACAGTCATTTTTCCTCTCACATACCTCACTTTCTAACCATGGGTTCTGACTCCTCCTTTAGGGAGGAGATTGGTGAGGAAAAGGAAGGTTCATGACTCACTGGTGCTGCAGTCAGCTACCATAGTGTTTTCTGGGCCTATTAGGTGTTTAAAGGTTTAAATATCTAAACCTTTTAAATATTTAAAGGTCTTTCATAATTCTTTTTTGCATTATTTAAAGAACTCTTTCTCCATCTCTCATCTGTTCTCTCCTTTTTAAACTAATGTACATTTTTCTCTGGAATCCCTGGGTAGTATAAACAGTTAATGTGTTCAGCTACTAACTGAAAGATTGGAGGCTCAAGTCCAACAAGAGGTGCCTTAGAAGAAAGTCCTGGTGATCTGCTTCTGAAAAATCAGCCTTTGAAACCCCTGTGAAGCACACTTTTACTTTGACACTACTTTGACAACTCATGAGTCTGAGATGACTCAATGGCAACTGGTAACTAATAAGCCTTTATTCTGCATAGTTGATATGACTCCATTCACTGCCCAAGTCTCCCTTTTGGACTGGATTTAAGACAACCCCATGTCTGCGGTCTACACCACGTAACCCATTGAGGAATTGATCACGCTTCCTCTATTCCAACAAATGCCCTTCTCCAGTGCAGCACTAACCTTTCATTCAATCCTGCTTTCAGAGCAGTCAAGTAGCTTTTCTCTTTCCCTTTAGATTTCCAAATATGAGTAAGGAATCAGTCCACTGCGTTCCTCTCTCCCCAAATTTTAGGGAACACATGTTTCCTGAGTAGAATCCTTGAGGTCCCTCTACCTTAACTTAAGGTAAAGTGGGACACACCTCCCTTCTCTCTCTCTCGGGAGTACTTAAGATATTTCCATTAGCTTTCTTTAAAAAAAATTTTTTTAAGTCCTATAATACCTTCAATTATAGCACAGTTACTCAAACTCAGTACTGTTATCATTTTGGGCTGGATAAATCTTTATTTGGGGAGGCTGCTCTGTGTGTGTTGTGGTATACTTAACAATATCCCTGACCTGTACCCAACAGATGCCAGTGTCACTCCCTGCCCCACTTGTGACAACCAGAAATGTCTCCACACATTGCCAAGTGTCCCTTGGGAGACAAAATCCCTCCTGGCGGTGAAACATTGGATAAGGAGAAGGAATTTAAAAGTCAATTAATGTGATATTTCTCCATAGTTATCTTTTAAGTACATAGTATTGACAGTCTTCATGTTTTAGCCAAACTGAGACAGGGAGAATCCATTTTATTTATTTATTTATTTATTGAGCCCTTACTAAGTGCAACACTCTTTATAAGCCATTGAGGAAAGCCCCAGAATATAATAGTTTTTCTAGAAATATTCCTACTTCTCATTTTATTTTCCTAATTCTACTTCTGTCTCTCTGAAATTATCTTTCTTATTACCTGTTTGATTTCTCTCACCCCTACTAGAGCATAAATACTGTTAGAGTTGTTCTTGACTAATTTGTTCAGTGTCACATCTACATAATCTAAAATATTGTAGGATACCTGTTATGTGCTCAGTAAACATTTGTTGAAAGAGTGAACACATGACCCTGCTCTTTTTGATGAAAATATTGTCATTCTTCTTGCTTAAATGTCTTTGAGATTTTTCTGTCTTCCCTGTTCAAATGTTTGCTATTATTTTTGTGATAAAAAGGCCTAGGTACTCTCACAATATACCTCACTACCTTGACAATGGTCCTTTCACATTGATTGTAGAGGAGTTTTGCTTGTTACATTTCCAACTATACTATTAAGTTCTCTAAGGGCAGGGCCTCACTGATCTTGACCATAAATGTGTTCCCAGGTCCTAACATAGTAGAGATTTAGCGTTCTCTTTTGAATTCATATGTCTCAGTCAAGATCTAACCTGGAAAATAGAAACTAGGGTATAGTTAGGGTCCAATCAGAATATAAGAACTATACCAATTATTTTAGAAGAGGGAAATTAGTCTAAAGAATTGTTAACCAACACTAAGTAGATAGTAGATAAGAACCATCTTAGTTGAAGGGAAGGACAGCACACACTACAGGGGAAGCCAGCACAACTGGACTAAACCAAGCTAAGACGTTTCCTGAATACAATCAAATACTTCCAGAGACAGAGTAGCAGGGATGGGGGGTCTGGGGACCATGCTTTCAGGGGACATCTACGTCAATTGGCATAATAAAGTTTATTAAGAAAATGTTCTGCATCCTACTTTGGTGAGTGTCATCTGGGGTCTTAAAAGCTTGCAAGCGGCCATCTAAGATGCATCAATTGGTCCCAACCACTTGGAGTAAAGAAGAATGAAGAACACCAAAGGCACAAGAAAAGTGTTAGCCCATGAGACAGAATGGGCCACATAAACCAGAGACTTCATCAGCCTGAGACCAGAAGAACTAGATGATGCCCGGCTATCACCAATGACCGCCCTGACAGGGAACACAACAGAGAGTCCCTGATGGAGCAGGAGAAAGGTGGGGTGCAGAACTCAAATTCTAGTAAGAAGACCAGACTTAATGGTCTGAGACTGGTGGAATTCCAGAAAGCATGGCCCCTGGATTCTCCATCAGCCCAGAACTAAAACAATTTCTGAAGCCAACTCTTCAGACAGGGATGGGACTGGACTGTGGGACATAAAGTGATACTCGTGAAGATTGTGCCTCTGAGTCAAGTAGATACAAGAGACCAAAGGGGCAGCTTCTGTCCAGAGGTGAGATGGGAAGGCAGAGATAGTTAGGAGTGGGTTGAATGGTCATGGGGAATGAGGGGCGGAAAGGAGGAGTGCGCTGTTGCAGAATGGTGTGAGCAATTACGGTCTCATAACAATGTATGCAAAAATTTTTTTTTTGTATGGGAGACTAACTTGAAATGTAAACTTCATTTAATTACAACAATAAAAAAATAAAAAAAAATAAGCATTATTAACCAAGTATTGGGGAACTGATAAAACAAAAAGGGAATACTTTTTGCTAGTAACTTCAGGAAGTAGCTCCTACACTTAGGGCAGGAGAAACAAAAGGAGGAGTTTGGAATTATTAATCCTCAGAAATTTTTAAGAGGAGCTGTTGCAGAACTGAAAGTCAGATCTTTGAGGAGTGGGCACAGTTTAGGTGGTACTGGGCCTCAAGAGTTCCGAAGAGAGGCCCTGTTGGACAGGAATTTACTCCTCTGAGGAAGGGGGCTTACCTGGCTTGTCCTGGTATTTTTAAGGGGCCACTATAAGGCTGGTTCTGGGAGTGTTGGAAGGCTGTAAAATAGAATCAATTGATGCTGCTGGAATTACCCACTGTAGCTTAGGTAAAGAAGTATTGCTGGGATGACATTGATAGTAACAGAAAACAAACAGGAGGTAACAAATCACTCTTTCCTTCCCCAGCCTCCTAGCACCCCTATTTACAGAGCTTGAGAGTTGGTTGGTAAAGAAAAAACACGATTTGCTGAGGTCCAGCCTCAGCATCACAAAAAAATGGGTTTTTGAGACTGAGAGACAGTAACTTAGTAACCAGCACAGTATTTAAAACACTGAATTTAATCCTGGAAATTGTTTACACAGAAGCCAAAAGAGTTGAGAAACTGGCTAAGGAATGATAAGACAACCTAGAGATTTGTGAGAGTAGGAAGCACTACCACACCTAGGCTTGTGTGTCAAATGTGATATTGCCAGAACTAGAACCAAGGTAAGCCCAACCAGCAGGAAAGACCCATCGAGAAGAACTGTCTGAGGAGGGGGAGTGGGGAGACACCCTGCCTCTACCTATGCTTTCTACCAGCGGAACCCATCTGGAAGCCAGCTGGCACAGGAGTCTGAGGTATTCTTCCAGTTGTGAATGGACCCCCTATGAGATGGAGAAGAACTGCAGAAGAGTCAGGAGAAGTGGGTCTGAGGGTAAACAGGCCTGGCTTGGGACAGAATAGAGCCATAGTTCATTCACGTCACTTTTAAGATGTCATTAGCCCTGGAAGACACATGCTGTCTCATGGGCTTTCATCTTCTTTATCAGCACTGTGCAAGGTGCCAAATCACTGTAGTTGATAAACAATGAGAGTAATTGAATTTATTAAATTCTGAGGAGTAGAGATTCTGTTGTATGAAATACTCTCCTGTCTGAAAATCAAGTAGTTGTATTTCTTGAGGCACTACTTTGTGATTGGCGCAGTATTAAAGTCTACTTATATTTCTAAAAGCTTACTCTCTCAAGAGAATTTATCCCTCTTTCCTTTTAACATTGCTCATTTTTGCTAAGAAAACAGTGATCACATTCTATTATAGTTGTCTCTGTATGGTCCTGTGGCCTCCATTGGAGAATGAGCTCTCTGCGAGAAGACTCAGATGACTCTAGAATGGGGCACAGGGATGCCATGGAGTGTTAATTATTTAGCATAAGCAGTTGACCTTGGGGCAAAACAAGCTGCACCTGAGAAATTTGATTCTTGTTTTCAGTTGTACTAAAAAAAATCAATAATTATGTCAAATACATAAAATTTATCCCATATGTTTCTTCATTTTTTCTTAATTTTTCATTAATTTTTCCCCAACATTTTAACATAAACAATTTCAAACATGTGGAAAACTTGAAAGAATTTTACAGTGGACACCAGAATATCCATCACCTAGATTATAACATTATATTTTATTATAGTAATGTTTGCTTTATTGTTTATCTATCTATGTATCATCCACTACCATCCACCAATCTATCTTACCTTTTTGATGCATTTCAAAGTAAGTGGTAGACACCAATACACTTCTTCCCAAATATTTCAGCATTTATATCCTTAACTGTAGTTCAATTTTTTCATAGTTCTTTTCTTTCCTTTGTACATATAGTGCATAGATACTATATGCATATTAGATACATTTTGACAAATACATTGATTTTGTTGTGAAATATGTTTAGAAATACATTTATAACATACTTCTAGTTAGGATCTGGAGGCGTATTTGTCTGGACAGTTGGTTGGATCAGTTTTTCAATATTGATCTTCTCTGCAAGGGTATGTACTGTGTCTTTATTCACTGGTATACCATCAGTGATGAGTCTGTAAGGGAATTTTAGAATTAGGTAACTGAGAAGATCTGAAGTGGCAGACTTGAGGTTTGAGAGTGACTCCTCTGCGGTTAGTTCCATTTCCACCCTAGCAACAGCCATTTTCCATGCAGACATAATCATGAAACTAAGAAATGGCCAGCAATGGTAATGTAACAACCCTGAGAAACTCTTCCATCACATACGCTTATGATCACCATACTGTAAGCAATCTAAGAGAGACATGCATGTCTTTTTAAACCAATCAACTTGCGAGTTTCTGCTACAGGAAGTGCTGTCTTACAAGTTCCTGCCAGAGGAAGTCCTGCCTTAAAATGATCTCCTACCAATCAAGTGATGTCTTTCAATGATCTAAGTTTGTAAATACCAGTCAAGTACTGTCCTTCATGTTCTTTATTTCCCCCTTATAAAAAGTCACTGCTGAGTCACCATATTGGACTATTGGATTCCATTGCGTGGAATTCAGTCTATTCTCAGCTTGAGCTGTCTCTTTACTTTCAATAAGTCTGTCAATTTTATGTTAATCAGAGTATGGATACTTACTCTGTGACATGAGTATAATGCCTGGAGCAAAACAGGTGCTCAAGATATGTGTTTTTCTTTCATGTGTTTATTTGATCTTTGTTGAGCTGAGTTGTGATTTTCAGGTCCCTTACAGCTGTGGAGTGAAATGAATGCTTGCATAAAAGACATGTTTATATGGAAGCTGGAATACATTTGTACAAAAATACATAATATATTTAAATTATACATATAAATCTGTGATTAGATTGGTTGGATCTTTTGTTGATTTATTAATGAATACGTGGGTATATATTTGAAAATATGTGCTTTGGGATAAGTGAGCATGAGAGTATATTTGAAACTCTTCAAGTATGTGTATTAGTCTCTATTTAGTTGTGTGTTTCTAAAATTATGTCTATATTCTAAATAATCTCTATAATTAATACAAGGAGATACAATTTATATGTTTGAAGTATCAAGATATGTGATAAGTTACTTGAGCATTGGGCAGCTACATGAAATACATTTGTGTGAATCTGTACATATCTGTGTGAATTTGAAAGAGGCAGTGTGTTAGTAAATGAATAGCTGAATGTGTCTATGGGTATATCTGTGAGGGTATTAGAATGTCTATGACTGTGTATGTGTGTGCACATATGTGTACAGGGTATACGCATTCCCCATCAAGGAAGGATTAGCATAGTAACGGATATGGATGATTACATCAAGGATAATGGGGCCAAGAGCAGAATTCTCCAAAGAGCAATTCTCCTATGGTCCAGTTCACTGCTCCCTGCTATCATCCTCCCCCTTACTCCCACTCCTCCTCCCCCAACTGTATACAAACAAGCCTTGGGATTCTCGGGTATTCATAAATTGTGAGACATAGAAGAGATATCTGATGCCACTCTGCTGGCTAGACTCATAGCACAGTACATCCAGCAACAGGGAAAAGAAACATCTTCCATCCAGTGAGTGCTCCCTTCTTCAGACTGCCTATACGGGCTCTTTAATCTAGACTGTATCTCAAACCTCAACACTCTTACTGCAACCCAAGGCAGACTCTGACCCTCATGAGCCCTAACATGAGCAAATATATCCCCTTCCAAAACCCAGAATCACAGATTCTGTTGCTAGGGTCTCATCTAAATCAAAACCCTAATCCAAAACCATATACTCTTAGGCTAAGAGTCTTATGTGTTACATATAGATTTTGTCTTTTTAAAACCCTATAATTTAATGTCTCCTATATCTGGCTTTTGGGTATGCAGCTGGAAAAAAATCACAGAACCAAATGAATGAAGTCATTTAGCAAAGTGCTTTTCAGTATTAGCTGGATTTTCGGTGTTGAGTATGTCATGGGAATATAATTGGTGGGAATATTACTATGGGTCTTTTAAGGCTGGTGCATTTGTGGCACTGTGTGTGTGTGTGTGTTCGTGTGTGTGTGTTTATAAATATATGTTTAGGAGAGTATAAGCATCTAAGCATGGGAAGCTATTTGAAATATATCGGATAATACCAATGAGTAGGTATGAGTCTTCTCAAGTTATGTAGCTGTAGTAGTGTTTATGCATGATCAAGGGAGAGTGCAATAGTTTCTGCGTATGTGGATGTGATACAGTGCTTCTAAATATCTGAGTATGTACGTGCATGTACATATGTAAGAGTGTATATTTGCCAATACCTTTGAGCCATGACGTATGTGTGTGTGTGTGTGTGTGTGTGTGTGCTCGTGCACATGCTATGAGAGAGGAGTGCATTACTTTTGTCTATCTCCATCTCCTTGACCTTTATTCCATGGTTGGTCACGCTCAGGAAGCCTTGGATGATTCCCTCGTGGTCACAGCAAAGGAAAGATAGTTGCAGGGTGGTGGTGGGGCATTGTTCTTCCTGGAAAAAGTTTTCAAAATTGCTTTCCAGACTGCAGGAAATCTGGAGCATGGATGAAATATCCCCTTCTGGACTACATAAATTTTCACACCAGAGATTAAGGACAGCAGGGTAAACCTAGAAGGAGTCCTGGTGGTGCAGTGGTTAAAGCACTCATCTGCTAAGCAAAAGGTCTGCTGTCTGGACTGTAAAGATTACAGCTTTGGAAACCCTACAGAGCAGTTTTACTCTGTCCTATAGTATCGCTACGAGTCAGAATCGATTCGACGGCAATGCGATTTTTGGGGAGCAGTTTCAGGGTAAATCTAGTTTGTGGGAAAGTAGTTCATTTCTGTTGGTGCCCCTAAGAGTTTTTCCATTTCTTCAGAACCCAGAAACAATCTTGGAGTAAAGATGATAAAAAAGCAGATCTACACAGTCTGGATCTAAGCAGGCTTCTTGGAACCACTGACTTTAGATCTGCATTTGGGGGAAGAAAGAAGTTTAGAGGGGAGCCTAAGGAACAAGCAATTTTACTCATTAAAGCAGTGGTTTGCATTCTCAGTTAGAGGAGAGAGAAACTAAAGGAATAGAAAAATTCCTTCTCACCGGCCATGTATCTTTAGGGTTATAACAGATATGTGGTCATTACTCAGCTTCTTGTCATCATCTAATTTCACTGTGTTTACCCAGGAGGATTAGAAAAAGGATTGAAACTGTAGAAAAGAATGAGGTTTTAATTTTGAAATACCAGGTACCATGGGAAGACATTTACAGAGATATTTTGTGGGAAAGCTTGAGAAGTCCTTTATGCCATGGTTTCTCAATTTGCACCATTCTGACTGTTGCTTATTTTGCTTGGAGTTAGGCTGATACTGCTTAAGAACAAAGACAGAGGAAGAGGAATCAGTAAAGACGGTAGAGAGGGAGAAGCAAAGGTGGGGGGAAAATCGAGGAGGAGTGGTACCTCTGAAGGAAGTGACCAACAGTGAAAAGGTGAGTGAACAATAGTGTTAACTCTGGTGCGGAGGTCAAATAGATTAGGATAGAGAATGCATTCATTAGATTTAGAGACAAAGAGGTCACTGATGACCACAGAGAAATCGGTTTCATTTGGGTGTGGGGAGTCTGGAAGCTACACTACAGTAAACTGAGCAGTGAATGGAAGATAAGATCAGTAAGACTGCATCCCTGACAGTGTAGATCTTTGAATCAAGTTGGAGGTAGATCTCAGAATTAAGTTGGAGAAGAAGACACACAAACAGATAAATTACAAACATCTCTTTGGCATCTGGAAAGAATGTTTCAAGACGTTTGAGAATATGGGAAGGGTAATAGAGTGACAGAGAAAGAAGATACTTTTATGTTGGGAGGGCCTTGCACATGTTTATTAACTGAAGGAAATGAAACCAGAAAGGAAGAGGTTGAAAAGACAATACAATGGACTTATGAAAGAGGTCTCTGAGAGAGGTGGCAAGAAACAGAATCCTGGAGGTGGAGATGTGGCCTTGCAGAAGAACAGACAGCACTTTCTCAGCTACCACCCATAGTCACTGAGTCTATTCTGACTCAAAGTGATGTTATAGGACACAGCAGCTCTGCCCCATGAGGTTTCTAAGGCTGTATCTTTACAGAAGAAGACTGCCACATCCTTCTGTGGAGTGGCTGGTGGGTTTGAACTGCTAACCTTTCGTTTAGCAGTTGAGTGCTTAACCACTGCACCACCAGGGATCCTCCCCTCAGATACCAGGGGGCTAAGAATGAATAAAGGTGTTTGTAGGTAGCGGAAAGTAATCAGCCTTTCTCTTAAAACACTTGCTTCTTTGGGTTTTATCCAACTGCACACTCAGTTTGATTTTAGAAATTATCAAACATTGGGGGTTACTATGTGAATGTGAAAGAGAGACAAAGAGGAGATGAAGATACTGGTCTTAGTGGGGGAGTAAGTTTAGGAAAGAAAGTGAGAAAGGAAGAGCTAACAGACCAATAGAGCAGAAGAAAATGGAGGAATTTATGGAGACATGAGAGCAAGTGAACAGACATGAGAAGAAGGGAGAAGGCAGCGGTCAGAGTGTGAAATATTGGAATTTAAGATTTCAGAAGTGAATTAGTTTTTGGTGATGACAAGTTTAGAGGTGACCATGGGAATGGGGGACTAACGTGAGGTCTAGATAAAGGTTTTTGAAGCTGTAATTTTGCAACTATAGAAGTTTCATCTGCACCATTTACCAAAATATTTCCAAAAGCATGAACAGTATTTTTTTTTCTTCTCTGTCTATCATAATTTCTGTTTTTCTCCAAATCCCAAGAATAGACCTCTGGGGGTGAGACGTAGAATTACAAGGATGTTGCAATTTAAGATGAGGATTAGGGAATTTGGGTAATGTTTGCCCCTACCTTGTTTTCTTACCATGTTATGGGTATTCACTATCATCAAACCTTTATGGAGTTTCTTCTGTGGCTGAGACAATACACTGGCCACCAGAAGTACAGAAATGAGTAAAACCCCGTGCAATCCTCAAAGAGCTCACAGTTTAGTGGAGTAGGCAGGAATATAGACAAACACTCTCAATCTCTGATCTTCTGTGTTAGGGACAGGATATCTGAAAGAAAGAAAGTGAAGACCTCCCCGAAAACATCCTCTTGGGCTCATACCCAATCTGTATTCTCTCACCTGCCAACAATGCGGGGCTTCAATGTCACTCCTTTCCAGCCAGCTACACTCCAGCTGACAGGTATTCCTGGGATGCAGACAGGCCAAGTATGGGTTGCCCCGACTTTCTGCATCCTCTACCTGATGTCTGTCACAGTCAACCTCAGTATTCTTATTCTGGTGGTTCAGGAGCCTGCTCTGCACCAGCCTATGTACTACTTCCTCTCTATGCTCTCTCTCAATGACTTGAGAGTGTCCCTCTCTACACTTCCCACTGTGCTTGGCACCTTCTGCTTCAGTCACCGCCATGTTGGCTTCGATGCCTGCCTGGTCCAGATGTTCTTTATCCACACTTTCTCTTTCATGGAATCAGGCATACTGCTGGCCGTGAGCTTTGATCGTTTTGTGGCTATTTGTGACCCACTACGCTATGCCACAGTGCTCACTAATAGTGACATCTTGGCCTTGGGCCTGGGCATCCTGGTCAAGAGTTTCATTGCTCTCTTTCCTTTTCCCTTTCTGGTGAAATGACTGCCCTTCTTCAAGGGCAATGTCTTGCATCACTCATACTGTTTCCATCCAGATCTCATGAAAGTGGCATGTGGAGACATCCATGTTAACAATGTCTATGGACTCTTCATGGTCATTGTCACCTATGGCATAGGCTCAGCTTTCATCTTGCTATACTGTGCATTGATCCTGAGAGCCGTGCTGGCCATTGCATCCCAAGAGCAGAGGCTCAAGGCACTTAACACCTGCATGTCACATGTCTGTGCAGTGCTGGCCTTTTATGTGTCTATAATTGCTGTCTCCATGATCCACTGCTTCTGGAAAAATGCTCCACCTGTTGTTCATACTGTGATGTCCAGTGTCTACTTGTTTGTACCTCCCATGCTCAACCCCATCATCTACAGTGTGAAGACAAAGGAGATTCTCAGGGGGATCCTCAAGGTCTTCCAGAAATCCCAGAACTGAGCAGGCTTAAGACCCTCAGAGAGCTCCTTTGGAGAAAGGACTAGAACTTATTTGCCATCCTTAGGAATGCTAAAACAAAGAGGAGAGGATCTTGGTAGTTGCGACCAGTGGGACTAATAAAAAACATTTCATTCAATTTAACAACACAAATGTTTATTGAACATCTATTGTGTGCAAGAATTTACTCGATGGCAACTGGTTTGGTTTTTGGATTGTGTGCAAATCATTGTGCTAGTTGTTGAGTGTCAACAATGGTGAGTAAAAATGTATTGTTAAGTAAGGAAATAGACATGTCAAGAGAAAACTATAAAAAAGAACAAGTGCCCTGAAAATTTTTTGTTTGTCTTATATGGAATAATGGAAGTCCTGCAGGGCAAATAAGCTTGAACAAATAATTCTACTACCACCCAGAGTGAAGGAAATAAACAATAGAACCAAAAAAATGCTATGGAAGCTTGGCAATTCAGGTGAGAAAGTGCACCCTTTTGGTTTGTGGAAACGAGGACACATTTTTTAGAGTGTTTTTGATGTAGTTATTCAAGGATAAGAAGGGGTTAGAGAGCTTGGTGAAGGGTGGCAGGGAGAAGGGAGGGTAATAATCGTGGCAGAAGGAACTACCTGAGAAGAAACATTTTGTCAGTAAAGTTTAGATCCTTGCTACTCCAAGCATGGTCCAAAGAATAATGGCATAAGCATACTCGGTAGCTTACAAGAAAAACAGAATCTTAGGTCCCACACAAGATCTACTGAATCAGACTGCATTTTAACATGATGCTTGAACAATCTGCATACATATTAAGGCTTGCAAAGTACAGTGCTTCACTCCTCTAACAATCTTCTGGCCCTTTGATCACAACATGAGTAACAAGAGTCTGGAAAAGTGGTTCTCAAAGTGTGATTCAGACAGACCAGCATCATCAGTGCCATGTGGGTACTTGTTAGGCATGCAAATTCTCAAGCTCCCTTCTAGGCCTCCTGAACCAGAAAATTTGGGGAGTGGCACCCATCAATGTATGTATTAACAAGTTCTCCAAGTGATTCAAATGCATGCTGAAGTTTGAGAACCACTGGTCTAGAATATTTGGGAGAACTGCAAATAGCTTTATTTGGACCAAGGGGAGTTTTCACATTGAGAAGCTTGGAGAAACAAGGTCTTGAGAGATTACCTAAATCAGATTGTGGATGGGTTTTAAAACTATGGAAAACAGAGTGCATTGCAACTAGTTAGTTGGTGGTGTTAGTGAAGGGAAAAGCAAGCTAAAATATTTACTATCTTTAAGAGGTGACGCAGGTAGAACTCAAATAGATTCAAATGAGATTTTGATGCACAATCTCCAGATATCCCACAATTACTATGATGCTCTTGCCCCATGATAAAATTCCCCTTCTTTTCTCCCAATTTTCATATCTTGTCATCCCAACCTACCTGATATCCAAATTTCAGGCAACCCTCAATTTTAGGTCTGCCATCTAGGCAAACAGATCTTAGAGGAAAAAAATATCAGTTTGTTATCACAAGGAGACGGGGGATCAGACAAGAGGATTTGAAGGTTATACCAATCTTGCAGATACTCTTGAGTTTCTAAGGCTGTGTGTATGTCAATTGAAAGAAGATAATCTGTGAGCTTATAGCATAATAAGAACACTGCTATGTGCATGAATAGTGAGAAGGGGAGTCATAGAATGATCACAAAAACACTTTGCTGTTGTTAGATGCTGTCAAATTAGCTCCAAGTCATAGCTATCTTAGGTATAACAGATCGAAACTTCACCTGTTCCTATGCCATCCTCAAAATCATTGCTATCTCTGCGTTTGAGCCCGTTGTTACAGCCACTGTGTCAATCCATCTCATCGAGGGATGTCTCTTTTTCATTGACCTTCTACTTTACCAAGTATGATGTCTATCTCCAGTGATTATAATAACTATCATATATTTTGAGCCTACTGCATACCAGGTACAGGACTGGCTACATAACTTACAGGTTTCAGTGCAAAACAAAAATGCTTGTTTAAGTGGCATAGTGGTTTAGAGCTATGGCTGCTAATCCAAAGGTCAGCAGTTCAAATCCACCAGGTGCTCCTTGGAAATCCTTGGGGCAGTTCTACTGTCCTATAGGGTCGCTATGAGGCGGAATTGACTCGATGACAGTGGGTTTAAGAACTTCATGATGGAGACAGCAGAGCATTAAACCAAGTGCAGTGCCCTTTTGAGTGTGAGTACCTATGTGATTGTAAAGGTCACATGCCCATGAATCTAGTTCTAATGTTATCTAAAGCAGGTTCTGCTGAGTGCGGCTTGTCAGTAAAGACACACCAAAGTGGGGAGGGAGGAAGAGCATTTATTTCAAGTGGGCAGGCAAGAAACAAGGAAGTGTCTGCCTCAAATCAAGCTCCCTGAACAAAGGGAGGCAGAACCTTTTATACTGTCTCTTACAAGGAAATACATAAAAACAGTATGGACTACATAGTTTATCATAGAAAGCTGGCGCAGTAAGACAAATTGTATTTTTTCTTTGGCATGTAGGCTAGTAAACTGGGTTTAACTGGCTTGAGCCCCACCCAGCACTTTGAGGACAATAGACAGGAGCGGTGGGTTCCACGCCCAGTTGAGCTACATCCAGTGCTATCACTTAAGGCTGGCTTTGTTTGATAATGACTAAGCAGCTACTAGCTGCATTATCTACCGCTAAAAAAAAAAAAAAAAAAAAAAAAATTGCCATCAAGTAGATTCTGATTCACAGCAACCCTATAGGACAGAATAGAACTGCCCCACAGGGTTTCCAAAGAGCACCTGGTGGATTCGAACTGCTGACCTTTTCATTAGTAGCCAAACTCTTTTTTTTTTTTTTTTATTGTTGTGCTTTAAGTGAAAGTTCGCAATTCAAGTTAGTCTCTCATATAAAAACTTATATATACGTTGTTTTGTGACCCTGGTTGCTCTCCCTATACTGTGACAGCACACTCTTCCTTTCCAGTCCCTATTTCCTATGTATATTCCACCAGCTCCTGACCCTCTCTGACTTCTCATCTTGCCTCTGGACAAGAGCTGCCCATTTAGTCTCATGTATCTACTTGAGTTAAGAAGCACACTCTTCATGAGTATCATTTTACGTCACATGGTCCAGTCTAATCTTTGTCTGAAGAGTTGGCTTAGGGAATGGTTTCACTCCTGGGCAAGCAGAGAGTCTGGGGGCCATGTCCTCCAGAGTCCCTCCAGTCTCAATTCAACCATTAAGTGGTCCTTTTACTAGAATTTGAATTCTGCACCCACTTTTCTCCTGCTCCATCAGAAACTCTTTGTTGTGTTCCCTATCAGGGCAGTCATTGTGGTAGCCAGGCACTATCTAGTTCTTCTGGTTTCAGGGTGATGAAGTCTCTGGTTTATGTGGCCCTTTCTGTCTCTTGGGCTAACACTTTCCTTGTGTCCATGGTGTTCTTCATTCTCCTTTCCTCCAGGTAGGTTGGGACCTAGATGGCCACTCACTAGCTTTTAAGACCCCGGACGCCACTCACCAAAGTGGGAAGCAGAACATTTTCTTAAAAAACTTTGTTATGCCAATTGACCTAGATGTCCCCTGAAACCATGGTCCCCAGACCCCTGCCCCTGCTACTCTGTCCCTTGAAGTGTTTGGTTGTATTCAGGAAACTTCTTAGCTTTGGTTTAGTCCAGTTGTGCTGACTTCTCCTGTAGTGTGTGCTGCCCTTCCCTTCACCTAAGATAATTCTTGTCTCCTATCTAGTTAGTGAATAACCCCCTCCCTCCCTCCTTACCTTAGTAACCATCAAAGAATGTTGTCTTCTGTGTTTAAACCTTTTCTTGAGTTCTTATAATAGTGGTCTTATACAGTATTTGTCCTTCTGCGACGAAGTTCGCTCAGCATTAATATCTTTCAGATTCCTCCATGTTATAAGATGTTTAATGGATTCATCATAGTTCTTTGTCATTGTGTAGTATTCCATTGTGTGAATATACCATAATTTGCTTATCCATTCATCCACTGATGGACACCTAGGTTGTTTCCATCTTTTTGCTATCATGAACTGTGCTGCAATGAACAAGGGAGTACATATATCTATTTGTGTGATGGCTCTTATTTCTCTAGGATATATTCCAAGGGTGAGATTGCTGTATCCTATGGTACTTGTATTTCTAGCTTTTTAAGGAAGCACCAAATCGATTTCCAAAGTGGTTGTACCATTTTACATTCCCACCAACAGTGTATAAGTGTTTCAGTCTCTCCACAACCTCTCCAACATTTATTATTTTGTGTTTTTTGGATTAATGCTAGCCTTGTTGGGGTGAGATGGTATCTCACTGTAGTTTTGATTTGCATTTCTCTAATGACTAATGATCCTGAGCATTTCCTCTTGTGTCTGTTAGCCACCTGAATGCCTTCATATCCTTTGCCCATTTTTTAAATTGGGTTGTTTGTCATTTTGTTGTTGAGGTTTTGTAGTATCTTGTAGATTTTAGAGATTACATGCTGATTGGATTTGTTGTAGCCAAAAATTTTTTCTCAGTCTGTAGGTTGTCTTTTGACTCTTTTGGTGAAGTCTTTTGATGAGCATAAGTGTTTGATTTTTAGGGGCTTCCAGTTATCTAGTCTCTCTTCTGGTGTTTGTGCATTGTTACTTATGGTTTGTCTTCTGTTTATGCCAGGTATTAAGGCTCCTAGTGTTGTCCCTATTTTTTCTTCCATGATATTTATCATTTTTGATTTCATATTTAGGTCTTTGATCCATTTGAGTTAGTTTTTGTGCGTGGTGTGAGGTATGGGTCTTGTTCCAGTTTTTTGCAGATGGATATTCAGTTATGCCAGCACCATTTGTTAAAGGGACTGTCTTTTCCCCAGTTAACGGACTTTGGGCCTTTGTCAAATATCAGCTGCTCGTAGGTGGATGAATTTTTGTCTTATTCTCAATTCTGTTCCATTGGTCTATGTATCTGTTGTTGTACCAATACCAGGCTGTTTTGACTACCGTGGCAATATAATAGGTTCTAAAAGCATGTAGTGTGAGGCCTCCCACTTTGTTCTTCTTCTTGAGTAATGCTTTACTTATCCGGGGCCTCTTCCCTTTCCATATGAAGTTGGTGATTTGTTTCTCCATCTCATTAAAAAAGGCTGGTGGAATTTGGATCGGGATTGCATTGTCTCTGTAGATTGCTTTGGAGAATTGACGTTTTCACAATGTTGAGTCTTCCTATCCATGAGCAAGGTATGTTTCTCCACTTATGCAGGTCTCTTGCAGTAGTGTCTGTAGTTTTCATTGTATAGGTCAGCAGCCATACTCTTAACCACTGTGCCACCAGGATTTCCTGGCTATCACTTACTAGGTACTAAAAAACCAAACAAAACCCGTTGCCATTGAGTCAATGGTGGCTTTTAACCACTGAGCCACCAGGGCTCCAACTAGTTACTATGATAGCCAAATAAGCCTTGGATGACAGTGACCTCATTTTGTATAATAATAAAATTAGTCCTTGGGTGGTGCAAATGATTAAACACTTGGCTGCTAACTGGAAGTTTGGTGGTTCAAATCCACCCAGAAACCCCTTTGAAAAAAATCTGTGGGAAATTGAGTGCATCACAACTACTGCTAAAAGATCACAGCCATTGAAAATCCTATGGAGCACAGTTTTACTCTGATACGTATGGGATCGACATGAGTCAGAATAAACTCTACAGCAACTGGTTATAATAAAATAAATCCCAAATATTCATATGGAATGCTAACTATTCCCAAGTCCTTTTACATCTTCTATTTCATTTCTCTTCACACATTGTCTGTGAGAAGGGCTTATCAGGGTGTTAACAGCTGAAGAAATCCAGAGGTAATACATAGCTAAAGTGACTTTACCCTATGACTTCTTTCTCAAAGATCTGTCTTTCTCACTGTATGTCCAGTCTGAGGCATCATTTAGGTCTCCTTCTTTTCCCATGATTTTGTGATCTTACTTACAAGGTTGCTATCTCTATTTTCCTGAATTCAATCTCCTGGTTCCCAACTCATCATTTCTAACCCAACCAACCCTACAACAATGAAGGACAGCAGAGGGAGTTCTCACACTTCACCTCTGAGATGCCCCATTTTATCTCAGAGGTCCACAAAAGGAAAGGAAAACTTTCTCTGTCCATCCTCTGTCTGCTTCCCTGACTTATCTCACCACTTGATAAAAAAGGAAGACAGCTCTCCTACCATTCCTTCTTTCAATACAGCTCACTCTATTTGAAAGTGAAACAAGGAAGACATAAGATGAAAAGAGAAGAGGACCAGGGGTTTAGGAAAAGAACTGGATTGGTGGAGCCAAAATTAGAACTTGCAGCAGAATTTATAAAAATGATATAATTAATTATAATAATGATATATTAATGATAATAATTTATAATTTGAGCTGCATTAGCATTAAAAAACATAAAATAACAACAACCAGAAACACTAAAAACTCTGCCACTTCTGTCTTCTCATGCGAATCTCTCACGTCTCTCACAAATTAAGTTCCAGTGTGAAAGGTCATAAACCTAGAAGGTGGCAAAGCCGGGACTCAAACCTAGGTTCGTGTGACTTTGAACCCTAGGGTCTTTCAGTATCTGGGTTCTCTCTCCTGGAGGAGACCCCAATCTTATGGAACTTGGTGGAAGATTAAAGGAGAAGTGGTGGGAACTGAATAGAATGCAGCAGGGATAAGTGACTGAACCCTGCCCAGTGTGATGGAAGCCACGGTCTTATCCTCTATTACTTAAATCGTGAGGAAAGCTCTACTTCCAAGCTCTGTTCTTTTGGATCTGATATCTGTAATTTTCCTAATGGACTCTAAGGTTTAGATTCTGCCTTGGATTTGGGTTATAAGTTCAAAACTGGGATCTGGGCTCAGAGTTCCAGTTTTGAGCCTGAATAATTTGGATGAGCTGTGCTGCTATAGATCTTGGAGAAATTTGTCTCCATCCTTCTCTTCATCACAGGGAAAGATCTGGAATTTCATTTTCTCTCAGGGAAGAAGACAGTATCTCCAGGGATGTCTCCCCACCACCGCCTATTCACAAAGTAAACTCTGAACTCCCTCCTTTCCCTATCACCACAACAGCATCACACTCAGGCCAATCAGGGCCCCAGTAGTCCTGACCTTTGAGAATTCTCACTCAGACACATAAAGCCTGACCCTTAATTTGGCTTCATGCCTGCATGAGGCCATTTCTAGAGCAGTTGTGAGTGCTAGCCCTCTGACTGCCCCTGCAACCCTCATTTCACAGAGCTCTCTGAAGTGAGTTTGAATCTGACTGTGTCTTCTAGGTGTGTGTCTGAGATGTGTGTTTCTGTCTACAGTAATTCTGTTTGTGCTTCTGTATGATTCTCAGTCTCTCTCATGGTGTTTCTGTATCTGAGTCTCTGTCATTGTCTACATGTGTTTGCATATTTGTTGAGATTTGTTTGTCCTATGATGGAGAAGTTTAAGACAAAAACAAAACATACAAAAAAAAAAAAAAAAAAAAAAAAAAACCCAAAACTCTAAATCTCACTTTCCTGTAGATTTTCTATAAAAGGAGTAATATTCATTTAAGTGCCCTGTGACCTCCAAGCTGCTTGCCGATCTACATGCAAGGCAGAACCAAGATAAATTAAGGGGTAAGGGTCTGGGAATCATATTCCACCTGTCAGGGAAGTTGTTAATCTTGAGGGAAGAACAGGGATAGAATATGCAAGGTTTCAGCAGGGCTGGTACATGAAGAAAGGCCTGAAAGTGAAGAGAGTAAGAGAATGCAAGTTCTGGGTCCATGCTCAGTGTTACAGTACGCTTGCCTCCACAGCCACAGCTCTTTATAACCCCTTGGCTGTACAGTTCTCACAACTGACCATCCACTTCAGCTAAGCATTCCCTTTAAGCTGTGTATACAGAACATTTCAAGTCAACAATGGAGTGGCACAGAATTGGTGAATCATACATCCAAATCTGTTGAGTGATTGAGTGAACTGAAGTTTAGAGATAATTCAGCTTTTATACCAACTGTGAGTGCACATACCTACTTCACTGTTATCAGATTACATTATATTATATTTTCATCTTCATTAGGATTTAGCTATTTCTCTCTGATCTCTTGACCACTAATGAATAGAGTCCTTTATCTCTGTGTCTTTGATCTCTCTAGGGATTCTAGATAAAATCTGTTCTTTTTGAAGCCACCTACATATTTATTCATTAGCGTTTCTGGTTACTGCTTTTAAACTCAAAGTTTGCTTGTGTAGTAGGCTAATTTTCATGTGGAATGCCAATATCCATTACCCATATTTGTATTTCTCCCCTTTTCTTGCTTTCTGAAAACACAATCTTTCACATAACATGTAGAATACCACTTTCCCAGGTGTCCTTGTCTTCTTAGACTCACATTAGCAGAGATAAAACTCAATTCTTTCTGAGTAGTCCATCCTAGATGAGACTGTAGTTTATGCCCATCAGCACAGTGTAATGGAAACACCACTACAAGAGGAATCAGTGGAGCTAAACTATAATCCAGGTTCTGCAAAAATTGACTGTCCAGCCTTGGGTACATCAATCACTCTTCCTTTCTGGGTCTTAGTGTCTACTATGAATTAAATATTTTGTATTTATTCAGTGCTTCACATTTCATACAATATCATGTTTGCAACAGCTTATGAGGCAAATGTATTTTTATTCCAAATTTATAGAGGGAGACATCAAGTCTTGGGAAGATTATTGCCTGTTCTAAGTCACACAGAGAATAAACTGTCAATTGGGATTCAAACTAAGGTTTTGGAATTTGTTTGCAGAGCTCTGAAACACTGCACATATATTAATTATCTCATTTTTTCTTATATACAAACAAAAGAATCATATTATCTTTAATTCCACTTTTCATGTAAAAAACAAAACAAAACTTTGTATCAGAGTATAAGTTGCCTGCATCACACATCTAGTAACTGTCTGAGCATGGATTTTGGCCCAGGTCTGATTTATTCCAAAGTTTCTGTTCTTAAATTTTTAAGCTATGCTATCTCTCATAAAGACTGGGCAGTCTCAAATATCCCTTTTACAGGTAACATTTTAGGATTCTGGAGAACAGAGGAATGGGAGGAAAGAAGAGAGTGTCTGTCATAGGTTCTGAGGGATGATTATTCCTACTCAGAATGAAATCGATGACTTCAACCCCTACCACTCTCACTCATCTCCCTCCTTCAGCCTTTGAGGTGGGCCGCAAAGCCAGAAGATCCTATAGGTGGGAGCTTACTTCAGTTTTTGTTTTTATTTTTCTTTAAATGGCAGGTCAAGACTGGTGTCTGCTATTGGTGACATGGGAGCTAAGGCCAATGCAAGTCTTGATCTCTTACCCTCTTTCCTGACTGGTATCCCAGGACTGGAAGCTCAACATGGCTGGCTCTCCATTCCCTTCTTCACCATGTACATCATAGACATTGTAGGCAATAGCCTGATCATGGCAGCAGTGCGGGTGGACCCTGCCTTCCATGAGCCCATGTATCTGTTTCTCTCCACGTTGGCCATCACTGAGGTGGGAGTCTCTGCATCTACACTGCCCACTGTCATAGGCATCCTTTGGTTTGATGTCCGCCAGGCTGACTTTGATGGCTACCTGGCCCAGATGTTCTTCATTCACACTTTCTCCTGCATGGAGTCAGGGGTCCTGTTGGCCGTGAGTTACGACCACTTTGTAGCCATCTACAATCTGCCATGGTATACAGCCATCCTGACCTTGCCCCGTATCATCTCCATGGGTTTTGGTATTACACTGAAGAGTGTGACACTCATGGCCCCTCTTCCCACCCTGTTGAAGAAAGTGCCCTATTGCCACGCTAATGTCCTATCCCTCTCCTACTGCCTCCACTCAGATCTGATTCAGCTGCCTTGTGCTGATAGCAAGCTGAACAGCATTCTGGGCTTGGCCATTGTCCTGGCCACTTTTGGGCTGGACTCACTGCTCATTGTGGTCTCTTATGTGCTGATTCTTTACACAGTGCTGGGCATTGCCTCTGGGGAGGGAAGGCGGAAGGCCCTCAATACATATGTGTCACACATCTGTGCAGTGCTTGTGTACTATGTGCCCATGATTGGTGTGTCTGTGATGCATCGTGCTGCCAAACATGCCTCCACCATGGTCCACACACTCATGTCTAGCATCTACCTCTTTGTGCCTCCTGTACTCAATCCCATCATCTATAGTGTTAAGACTCGGCCAGTCCGACAGGGAATTGCCACCTTGTTCTCCTGTAAGAAGGAATTGCTCTGAATCATCAAAGGGGACAGGGACTTTCAGTCAGTCCAGAAATCCTGATGGTATTTCTGCTATGGGTAAAACTCGACACTAGGCATTTTTAGGAGGTATATGGATGAAAAATTCAAAGTGTTGCCACAGGCTTGAATCTGGATCACAAGAGTTATCCCTAAACT
Source organism: Dugong dugon (assembly GCA_030035585.1). Lineage (NCBI taxonomy): Eukaryota > Metazoa > Chordata > Mammalia > Sirenia > Dugongidae > Dugong > Dugong dugon. The sequence continues at coordinate 77,850,732 of CM057467.1, read as the reverse complement.
CTTTCCATCTCACATTTTATTAGTGTGTGTGTCTCTGTGTTACTTACACATGTCTTTCTTCCCTAGCCAGATATGATCAAGTTGAGGGCAGAAATCGGACATTTTTCTTTTCCTTATTCTTGCAAAACTTATAGCAAAAATCCTGACAAATAGTAAGTTAACAGTAAAGGTTCAAGATTTAATGATATTTGAATGAAAATAAAACACATTTTTATTTTTATTGGTTAGATGGGGATTAAGAATATCACTTAATAAAGAAAGATTATCCAAGAACATGCATATGAGTAAGGTAAGCATACTTGCTGGTGGCCCCAGGTAGTCATGGTTTGTACCTGTTTTCCTTAGCATCATTATTAATAGTGCCCCCTTTTACTCTTAAAAGTGACCTTCTTTAAGCAATAAGTTATATGCTAGATTTAATTACAAAGCAATATTTTGTTCTGTGAGGAACCAGACTTTCCCCACAATCCACCATTCAACAGCCCCCATCCCCTGAGTTTAGTACCAGGAGACTCTGATGATGAGGAACAGCTAACTAAGTGACCTCAACTCAGGCATAGAGTAAAATATGGGCAACTTCCCAATACTCAGTCTTCAGATTCTAAGAATCCCAGAAAAAGCAATAAATTCCACTATAGTAGAATATCAGCTCCAGTTTTTAGATAAACACCCACTGCCAAATAAGTCTGGTACCACTGTGTCTGAACGTTGTTGTTGTTGTTAGCTGCCATCAAGTTGGCACCAACTCATGGCAACCCGTATCCTGGAATGAAACATTGTCCAGTCCTGCACCATCCCCATGATCAGTTGCAGATGAGACAATGTTCCATTGTTATCCATGGAGTTTTTACTGGCTGATTTTCAGGGATCAGCAGGCATGTTTTCCTAGTCTTAGTCTAGAAGCTCCACTAAAACCTGTTCAGCATCATAGCCACATTCAAGCCACCATTGACAGATGGTTGGTGGCTGTGCATGAGGTCTATTGGCCAAGAATTGAACCTGGGTCTCTCACATGGGAGGTGAGAATTCTACCACTGAACCGCCAATGCCTGAATATATTTCCCCATTTCTACTTCTTCTCCTTCCTTTCAGTTTTAAGTAACCTCATCATGCCATGTGGTGCGTGTATTCTTATTTACTTCCTCACTCCATTCCTCACTTGGCCCAGTCAGCATAAGTCTTGTTGGTCTTGCCTGCTTCTACCTAAGCTTAAACCTTTGGTCAACCAAGGAAGATCATCCTTATTCTTAAACCACACAGGCCTTTGAACAGATAGGACTCTGCTGGATGATCAGTAACTGGTCTCAGGTCTTCAGCATCACTCATTTTGGTGTCCTGAATGTTTCCTCAGCATAGATTGTTCTATCAACCTCATCCAGCTAACCAAGAGCATCTTTACAAGGTAGCTTTGCAAGGTACTCAATCAGTTTAGAGCAGTAGTTTCCAAATTTTTGTTTAGGTACTTTTTTAAACAATTAAAGACAAAGGAACAAGTATTTATATTTTTTATCATTAATTTACATAGATGGTGAACATGCATTTTGGGATATACTATGAATACAGTAAGTTTAAAATAAACTATTTTATCACATCTTTAAAAATCCAATGGAATCTAAATGCATAATGTTTTGATACTTGACATGCGTTTAAGAATAAATGAACACATTCTTTAACAGCTATTTGACATCAGTCCATTTTCTCCTCAACTCAAATTTTTATTGTGCTTTTTCCTAAGAGTTTTAATGATATAATTTACTTTTATGTTTCAAACTATTTTAATGAGCTCCTATTATAATTTTTTGCAACAAAAATATGTACATACATTTAAATTTAATTTTTAAAAATTGACTGCAAATAGAATTGTTTTAAAAGTGCATTCTGCTTTGAATTATTTTTTATACTTATTAGTATACAGTTGATTAAAACAAAATAAGCATAAAACAAATTTTGATATATAAAAAGTAAAATTTTATTGGAAATGTATGTTTTAATGAGATACACAGGGCTTCTTTGGATCTCAACCTGAGTATTTTTTAGTAATGGAACGAGACATCGTTCGGTATCATTTCTATTCCTATTTACCTTCTCCTTTTTTTGTAAATGTAAACACTGAGAAGTTTGTTCACATAAATAAGAAGATGATATCGGGACAGTTTTATCAGAGCCTGTACTATTGATTTTTCAATGCCTTTGGAACTAAATGACAAAAACCAAATGATGATATATTATTAAAAATTGTTTTTAATGACCTAATAAACCTTAAACCTACTGGTTCCCTCTTTACTTTTGCTGAAAGTAATGTACTAAAAAGCTATTTGACTTATGCTAGAGTATGTTATCCAGTTATTGGTGTCATTAACTTCATCAGAATTTATGTATCTTGGGATGATTCAAGATGGCTTTGATAACTATGCCTTCTCTTTTCCTTTTTTGGTAAAGTGAGAGAAATGAGATTGTGAAAAGGAAGGAAAAAAGGTGTAACAGAGATCCAGTAAACCAGATACATTCTCTGGCAAAGCATTTTAAGCAAAGAGAATATATGGAAATAGAATATCTAAAAATTTATTCCCTTAAAACTATTTGTGCTCAGGCACTTCCTTGATGTTTTCCATTTTCTCCAGGGATATATATAGTGTTTTAAGAGTTGTAATTAGATGCCCACCCATGAAAGTTTCTGTAAAGTCAAGGTAACTGTCCTGGAGAAATCCATGTCAAATCTCACCGTCAAATGCAAGGGAAGATGATTTTTCCAAAATGGTACTCAGAGAGTTGTGAATGAATATGTGTCTTTCACTGAAGATAGTGGTTTCTGACTTTATTTATTTATTCAGTTAATATTTTTTGTGCATTAACTAAGTGTCAGGTACTATTTAGCTTTTAGTAGGGTAGATATAAGAAGCTCTGGTGGCGCAGTGGTTATAGAGCTCAGCTGCTAACCAAAATGTCAGTGGTTGGAACCCACCAGCCCCTCTGCAGGAAAAAGTTGTTGCTGACTGCTTTTGTAAAGATTACAGCCCTGGAAACCCTATGGGGAAGTTCTATTCTGTCCTACAGTGTTTCTGTGAGTCAGAATCAGCTCGACGGTGGCAGGAGGGTTGATATACAATTATTTGATTTTTTTTTTAAGTTTTTATTATTATTGCTGTTTATTATCATTATCTTTATAAATCTGATTTTATTTGTCTTTGGGGGTTGGAAACATTACATATAAACTTACAGATATATTTTAATACATACATACATAAAAAATACACAAATCTTAAAAAAAAAGGACAGTCGTAAGTACAGTTTGTTGTCATTCAAATAATCATTAAGTTGGGGACTACCTGCATTTGTGGTTTCCATATATTTGCTGATTTCATATAAGTGATACCATGCAGTGTTTGTCCTTTTGTGTCTGACTTACTTTTGCTCAGTGTAATGTCCTCTAGGTTCATCCATGTTGTAGCATGCATCAGGACTGCATTTTTCTTATGACTGAGTAATGTGCCATTGTGTGAATACACCACATTGTGTTTATACATTCATCAGTTGATGGACATTTCGGTTGTTTCCACCTTTTGGCTGTTGTGAAAAGTGCTGCAACAAACATTGGTGTACACGTGTCTGTTCGTGTCGCTGCTTTCAGGTCTTTTGGGTATATACCTAAGAGTGGAATTGCAGGTCATATAGCAGTTCTATGTTCAACTTTCGGAGGAACTGTGCCTCAGATAATCTTGATAACAATATTATACCGTTAGGTTTCTCATAAATGTGTAACTAGTCCTAATGTCAACTCAGCGTCTTGAGAGGTTACCCTAAATTGTGCGATTCCTTTTTTGAAGTAAATCTAGCACCTTACAGAAGATCCTTTAAATGTCACCTTGTACCAGACAATCAAAAACATTTTAATCATCTTTGTGGCGTCAGTGCACAGCATAGAATCTGCTATATAGTGGTTGCTCAACAAGTGGTTTTCCAACAAATATTGCTGAATTAGATGTCTTTGTAATTTTTTTAACATATAATTTATTAACACTATACTTAATGGAATGTCCTTAGCAGGTTTTGTAGGTATGATTGTGGGCTCCATTCAATGCATTGATATCAATATCATAGGAGACAAGGTCAAGGATAGGGCTTAATGGCAATCTATCAGGGGCTCACTAAGGCTTTAATTAAATTCCACACGTATTTATCAGTGCCAAGCATCTCTCAGTACGTGGCAGGCCTGTGCAGGCATTAGCAATGTGTTGCCCTTAAAGAATACATAGGCTAGTTTGACATGACCCTATTAATCAACACTCACTGGGTAGAGAGATTCGATTAGCTGTTAATTCATTCAACTATATCATCATTTATATCTCATTTCACCACATACTTCTAAGGCTATTGTTAGAGATACTTTGATGCATCAAGGCAAACCATGCCTTCAGCATTCATATAATCTGCCAACCAGAAAATGTTATTAAAAAAAGGAAAATGATAGGGTAAATTTTAAGGATTTATTTACGGTAAAGCCACCTCCATGAGGCTGTATAGTTTGTCATTATAAAGGCCACTGTTTATCAGCTCCTCCAACTATTTTCTCAGTTATCTTGGTCAAGTTACTTAAATTCTCTAACTCGACTTCTTTCCTCACTTGTAAAACATAGATCCTGAAAGAACATACCTCAAAGAGTTGTTTGGAGAATTAAATGAGGTAATGGAAGATCTCAGGTCAGGCTTCTTGGCAAATGAGATTCTGAGGTTCTGAGATTTGCATAAAAATCACTTCCCATTGAGTTGAACTCATGACGACCCCATCTGTATCAGAGTAGAACTGTGTTATTTTTTGATTTTTGAATGCAGCGTGAAGAATAGATCTAAAGGCTTAAGAATGGATGTTTTAGTAATTCCCTGGGATAGGGAATTCCCCTTTAGGTTTTGACTATTGTAAGCAGATGGCTATACCACATAAGCCACAAGTCTGAAGTATGAACATGCATGAATAGACCTTGGATATATGATCAAGCCTCATTTTTAGCAGGGTTACTTTCATTGTCACTTCTTTTATCATAGAAATCATCATCTCTGGGGACATGATTGCTTAGCAGCAATTCTCAGGGAGAGATCCAGATTATTATGAATAGAATTTTTTTTTAAACAGTTGTTTAAGAACACCAGACTTAGAAAAATCCAAAATAATAGTTGCATCCTTTAAAAACTATTACCTTAGAATATTATCCAGTAAACTTCCTGGCCATCTTTTCACTCTCTCAGGGACTGTGATTTCGAGTAACAATCTCCAAATGACAAGATCACAGATGGTTTGCAGCCCTGTAAGGTTAGAGCTTTGCCAGGCAATATGGTAGTCACGTAGCCACACATGACTATTGAGCACTTGAAATGTGGCTAGTTCAAATTGAGATATGTTGTACATGTAAAATACGCACCACATTTAGAAAACTTAGAATGAAAAAATGTAAAATATTTCATTAATATACTTTTACACTGGTTATGTATTAAAATGATAACTTTTTAGATATACTGGCTTAATTAAAATATATTATAAAATTGTTTTCACTTTAGTTTTTAATGTGGCTACTAGAAAATTGTAACCTACATATGTAGCTTATGTCTTTTTTTTTTAAATTGTGCTTTAGGTGAAGATTTACAGAGTGAATTAGTTTTTCATTAAACAATACCCATATTGTTTTGGGACATTGATTGCCAGCCCCCCAACTTGTCAACACTCTCCCCTTCTCGACCTTGAGTTTCCCATTTCCATTCGTCCAGCTTTCCTGTCCCCTCCCACCTTCTTGTCCTTGCCCCTGGGCTGATGTGTCCATTTAGTCTTGTGTACATGGTTGAGCTACGTGTATTATTGCTTGTTTCATGGGCCTGTCTAATCTTTGGCCGAAGGGTGAACCTCAGGAGTGAATTCAGTACTGAGTTAAAAGGGTTTCCAGGAGCTTTACTCTTGGGGTTTCTCCACTCTCTGTCAGACCAGTGAGTCTGGTCCCTTTTTGTGAATTAGAATTTTGTTCTACATTTTTCTCCAGCTCTGCCTGGGACCCTCTGTTGTGATCCCTATCAGAGCAGTCAGTGGTGGTAGCCGGACACCATCTAGTTGTGCTGGACTCAGTCTGGTGGAGGCTGTGGTAGTTGTGGTCTGTTAGTCTTTTGAACTAATCTTTCCCTTGTGTCTTTGGTTTTCTTCATTCTCCCTTGCTTCAGATGGGGTGGGACCAGTGGAGGTATCTTAGATTGCTGCTCACAAGCTTTTAAGATCTCAGACGTACATATAGGGCTTATTTCTATTGGACTTTGCTAGGCTATAGGTGAAATAATGGAAGCTAATAAGAAATGGTAGTGAGATAGAATAATGAGCTTCAAAGGTGTCTGTAGTATTTCTTTGTTTAATAAATTCCATGGATTTAAAGTTGTGAAGATCCCAGCATAAAGGGCAGAGAAAATAACAAACATCATATAGCAATCTGCCATATTTCTTAAGAACTTGAATATATATATATATATACACACACACACAGAAACACACACATACACGATTATATATATATATGTTGTTGTTTGTTGTTGTCAAGTCAGCTCTGAATCATGGCAACTTTACACGTAACAGAAGGAAACGTTGACCAGTCTTGCACTGTCTTCATGATCGTTGGTGTGTTTGCTGTCTTCATGATCATTGGTGTGTTTGAATCCATTGTCGCTGCTATTATGTCAATCCATCTCATTGTTCCCCTCGTTTTTGCATATGTGCAATTGTGCATCTTCAGGGTACACTTAGGTATAGGGATATTTTTTCCTCTGTAGGAGTTACTCATGTACTTATCCACGTGTAGAATTTGCTTTTATCTTATGTCAAAGCTGCAGAATGATGCTGCCAATTTTCCATATATCTTCATAAGAAACAAAACAAAACAAAAAACAAGTACCCCTCTCCACTTACACATAGTGAAGGTATTATTGGTCTGTTTGTAATCATAGCTCATATTATAAAGGTGGTTGGATAATTTTAGGCAGAGGGATGTCACACCTGAAGACTGATTGATCATAGGAATTGTTGCCTGTGTCACATTTTTAAATCAAACAGATCTGCCATCAAAGAGTGGAAATGCATGCAAAAATTTAAAGAAAGAAACAGATTTTGCATGGTTTTGAGAGCAAAAAGATCTTTAGTCCTCTAAGACGACCTTCCTGACTCTCACAAGTTGTGTGAATTAACCTGAATTGCTGTTTTAAATCTACTATCAGAAGTAGAATCAGGAGGAAAAAGAGGGTTTGTAAATCTTCTTCTGGTTTGGTCTGAGCTTCATGACCTGACTTGATTATTAAAAAGAAATCCCAAGTGGCCCAAGTAAACGACTCTTTCTCTTTAAAAAGTAGAATTTCCATATCTACACAAGAGAACCAAGGAAAGAGTGGGAGGAAAATCTTTGTGTGGCCAAAAAAAAAAAAAAAAAAAAAAAAAAAAAAATCAATGGTCCTTATGAGTCGGAATCACTAGATGGCAATGGGTTTGATTTGGTTTGTTGATCCTGAGCTGTAAGTGGGTAAATCCCTCAGAAAATAGTAGATAATGAAATTAAGGGACATCCCCCCAGCTATAAATGCCTCCTTCTGCAGTTTTCTCTGGTCCAAGTGTTTAAGGTTTCTTTTTTAACTGTATGAGTATCAAATATTTTTTAAAAAACAATTTGACAAACTTTGGCTCAATCCAAATGAGACACAAATTAAAATTTAAAAATTCTCAGATTAAAGAACTTCTTACTCTGTTTTGCTTATAGAGACTAACAAGCACTGAAAAATCTAAGATAGAAGAAATGAAAATAGATATCAGGTTAAAAATTCAAAATCATAAAAATGCACTAATAAAATGCTCTTATTAAGGCTTATAAGAACAATAAGACATTTTAATATTTTGTAAGTAAATGCAGAAAAATTGCATAAGTATTCAAGTTCACTTAGTATTCCCAGTAGGGGCAAATCTTTCGAAAAATTAGACTAGTTTGACATTTTTAAAAAATTATTTGAATCTTTTTTTTCATGATATTATCTCAGTGTGGAATATAATAGTAAAATAACGCATTATTTTATGAAAGTCTTGGGTTTATTTTCTTACTAAAAATCTAATGATTTTGAGCTTCAATATTTCTTACTCTGTTTTCATTTTGTTACATAAGTTAAAATTGTTTCTATAAATAATATATGAGTTTATGTGAATGCATGACTATATCTTAAACTAATTTAGGAATGTGTTGTCTTGAAAAAATAGAGTGAAATTTCAAAACTTGAAACTGTCTGAACTATATGTGAAAAAAAACTATTCTGCTTATTTTATAGTCTCCATTGTCCAATTCTTACTATACTCTTTCCTTAAGTCTATGACTCTTACTCCTGAGTAATTTAAAAAATTTATTCCCTCACCTCTGATGTCTATTTCTTTGGGAAAAGAAGTGGATAATTGCTTGGTGGATCTGCTTGGTTTTAACACTGTAAATTATGGGGTTCATCACAGGAGGTGCCAGGTGGTAGATATTGGCCATGATAACGTGGACCATCAAAGAGGTATGCTTAGCAAAGTGGTGAGTTATAGATACTCCAACCATGGGGACATAGAGGATCAAAACAGCCAGAATGTGGAACAGACAGTTATTGAAGGCACGGAATCTCTCAACCATGGAGGCAACACCCAGGATGCTTTTCAGAATCATGGTATAAGAAAGCACAATGAGCAATGGGTCCATCACAGTAATGAGCATCACCAGAGCAAATCCTTACTAGCTGTTGACCCGGATGTCAGCACAGACCAGCTGAATCATATCCTGGTGGAGGCAGTAGGAGTGAGAGAGAAGGTGGGAGTGGCAGAAGGGCAGTCACTTGAGAAGGAAAAGGGAGGGAAGAATGGGCCAGAACACAGCGGCAAAGGAGAGCTAAGCCAGTTCTGCCAATGACTTCACTGGTGAGGATGGAAGTGTAATGAACGGGGCGACATATGGCCACATAGTGGTCAAATGACATGGCCAGCAAAACAGAGGATTCCATGAAAGAGAATGTATGAATGAAAAATATCTCTGCAAAGCAGGCTTCAAAGCTGATTTCCCGGGCATTGAACCAGAAGAGCTGCATGACTGTGGGTAGGGTGGTGAGGGTAAGACCCAGGTCAGTCAGGTCCAGCATGGAGAGAAATAGGTACATGGGCTGATGGAGAGACGGCTCTGTGTGAATGACAGCGAGGATGGTGGTGTTGCCCATGATGAAGATGATGTAGAAGCAGCAGAAGGGGATGGAGATCCATGTGTGAGAGGCCTCAAATCCAGGGATGCCCGTGAGGTAGAAGAGATCCTGGGTAGTGTTAGTTATTTGAGACATGATAGATGAATAAGGCTCCAGACTCAGGGTCTTTGCTCAAAAAGAGCCAGAAACATTAGAAATACTCTTCTTGTTCCATAACTCTATCTTTAACCCATTTAATCTAAACTCTATCCAAATAAAGGGTCAGCGTTTTGGGGGGTAACTAAGGACAGGTTCAGTAACACCATTGTTGCCCTTCCTTAACCTATCTTATCAGAGGTTGCTTCCATACAACTGTTCTCCCCTTCAAGACTCAATACAGATTGTTCCCTGGGAAACTTTTACGTTTTTTCTCCTTCCATTTTTCTACTCTCATTCAGTTCTTAGCAACCTGAAATCTGCCTTTCAATAAAATCACACTACCAACAGTGTTCTCACAAAGACTTAAAATGAACTCGTAACTGAAAGTAATGGCTAATGTTGCATCTTCATCCTCACTGAGTTATTTATATCCAGTATGTCCTTCTGAATTCTCCTTTGGCTTTTATAATGACATTTTCGCCTGTTTCACTTATTCCAGTTCATCGTCATCTCTTCACTATTGCTTCTCTCTTCATCATACACTAAGGTCACTATTCCTTAAGGTTAATCCTTATTTCTAGTCTAACATACCACTTTTTATTTTCATTAGTTAATGTCATCTGATACCATGGATAGAATTTCTACAATATAAAAAAAATAACTGGAGGCAAAGGGCAGGTGCACTGGAAAAGAAGGAGAGAAGAAGGAGAGGGACCAGTCAGAAGGCTATTACAACAGCCCAGGTGAGGACAATCACGTTTATTTAGTACTTTCTATGTTTAGGCACCGTTTGAAGTGTGTTACCTGTATTAATGCTCTTCATTCTCTAACAACAGTTATCATCCCTCTTTTTTTTCTCTTATCATTCACAGAGGAATCTTACCTGTGGTTTCTCGTGTCTGGTGCCCTCTTCACTAATCGTGGCCTGTGTTTTATCTTCTAGGCAGAGGGGCAGGTGTGTTATAACCTTTAGCATATCTCTAGGCTGGAGGGTGGGGAGGTGTGGCAGGTTCCTTCAGGATTACCTGAAGAGGTATCCTGAGACCTAGGGTCCCGCTGGTAAGCTGGTGAGTCAGCTTTGTCATTAAGAGCCTTTTGCTAAATTCCAAATGGATTAAGAAGTTAAATGTAAATCAGTAACAAAATGTGTAATAGAGAAAACAATACTAGTATTTAAATCTCTTGTTGAAATATCTCTCTAAATTTTGCAAAAACAGACAAAAATCACCAAGGTAAAGACAAGTGGATGTGAATACAGAAACATTAAATGTTTCTCTATACCAGAAAACTGATGATGAACTTTAAAAGAAACTTCAAAAAACATTTATTACAGCATGCTATACCAGTGCTGGTGAGTGGACTCCTACTCATGGCGTTCCCACCTGTGTCAGAGTACAAATGTGCTTTATAGGGTTTTCACTGGTTGATTTTTCAGAAGTAGATTACCAGGCATTTCTTTCAAAACGTTTTCAGGTGGATTTGAACCTCTAACTTTTTGTTATCAGACAAGCATTTGCACCACGCAGGGACTCCAAAACATGCCATAGAAGGCATTAATATCTTAAAAAAAATTAAATGTATTGATATTTATCAATATTAAGACCATGATAGATTAATGGGAAAGAATATGACAAAATTCGTAAGAAAAAAGAAATACAACTATGTTGTTGCTGTTAGGTGCTGTTGAGTTGGTTCTGAATCATAGCAATGCTGTATACCACAGAATCAAACATGGCCTGGTCCTACACCAGGCTCACAATTGTTGTTATGCTTGAGTCCATTGTTGCAGCCATTGTGTCAATCCATTTCATTTAGGATCTTCATCTTTTTCGCTGACCTTGCATAGTCAGTAAAACATGGATAAACATCTTTCTGGTACTCTCTGCTTTCAGCCAGGATTCATCTGATATCAGCAATGATATCCCTGGTTCTACATCCTCTTCTGAATCTGGCTTGAACTTCTGGCAGTTCCCTGTCAATGTACTGCTGCAACTGCTTTTGAATGATCTTCAGTAAAATTTTACTTGTGTGTGATAGTAATGATATTGGTTGATAATTTCTGCATTTTGTTGGATCACCTTTCTTTGGAATGGTCGCAAATATGGATCTCTTCCAGTCAGTTGGCCAGGTAGCTGTCTTCCAAATATCTTGGCATAGATGAGTGAGTGCTTCCAGTTCAGCGTCTGTTTGTTGAAACATATCAGTTGGTATTCCATCAATTCCTGGAGCCTTGTTTTTCACCAAGGCCTTCAGTGCTGCTTGAACCTTTTCCTTCAGTACCATTGGTTTTTGATCATATGCTACCTCCTGAAATGGACAAATGTACCAGTTCTTTTTGGTACAGTGATTCTGTGTATTCCTTCCATCTTCTTTTGATGTTCCCCATAGAATCCTTCAATATTGCAAGTCAAGGCTTGAATTTTTTATTCAGTTCCTTCAGCTTGAGAAATGCTGAGCGTTTTCTTGTTCTTCCTTTTTGATTTTCTATCTCCAGGTCCTTACACATTTCTTATAATACTTTACTTTGTCTTCTCTAGCCACCCTTTGAAAACTTCTGTTCAGCTCTTTTACTTCATCATTTCTTCCTTTCGCTTTAGCTACTCTATGCTTAAGAGCAAATTTCAGTGTCTCTTCTGACAGTCATTTTGGACTTTTTTTTATTTCCTGTCTTTTTAATGACCTCTTGTTTTCTTCATGTATGATGTCCCTGATGTCATTCTACAACTCGTCTGTTCTTTGGTCATTAATATTCAATGCATCAAATCTATTCTTGAGATGGTCTCTAAATTCAGGTGGGATATACTCAAGGTGGTACTTTGGCTCTTTTGAACTTGTTCTAATTTTCTTCAGCTTCAACTTGAACTTGCATAGGAGCAATTGATGATCTGTTCCACAGTCAGCCCCTGGTCTTGTTCTGACTGATGATGTTGAGCTTTTCCATCGTCTCTTCCCACAGATGTAGTTGATAGGATTCTTGTGTATTCCATCTGGTGAGGTCCACGTGTACAGCCACTGTTTGTGTTGTTGCAAAAAAGTATTTGCAATGAAGAAGTCACTGGTCTTGCAAAACTCTATTATTCAATCTCCAGCCTCATTTTTATCACCAAGGCCATGTTTTCCAACTACCGATCCTTCCTCTCTGTTTCCAACTTTTGCATTCCCATCACCAGTAATTATCAATGCATCTTGATTGCATGTTTGATCAATTTCAGACTGCAGAAGTTGCTAAAAATCTTCAATTTCTTCATCTTTGGCCTTAGTGGTTGATGCCACTTAGTGGTAAATTTGAATAATAATCACGTTAACTGGTCTTCCTTGTAGGCGTATGGACATTACCCTATCACAGACAGCAGGGTACTTCATGACAGATCTTGAAATGTTCTTTTTGACTATGAATGTGATGCCATTCCTCTTCAATTTGTCTTTCCCAGCATAGTAGACCATACGATTTTCTGATGGAAAATGGCCAATACCAGTCCATTTCAGCTCACTAATGCCTGGAATATCAATATTTATGGATTCCATTTCATTTTTGATGACTTCCAATTATCCTAGATTCATACTTTGTACATTCCATGTTCTGATTATTAATGGTTGTTTGCAGTTGTTTCTTCTCATTTTGATTCATGCCACATCAGCAAATGAAGGTTCTGAAAGCTTGACTCCACCCATGTCATTAAGGTTGCCTCTCCTTTGAGGAGGCAGCTCTTCCCCAGTAGTCTTCTGAGTGTCTTCCAACCTGAGTGGCTCATGTTCCGGCACTATATCAGACAATGTTCCACTGCTATTCCTAAGGTTTTCACTGGTTAATTTTTTTTTTTTTTTTTCAGAAATAGACCACCACCAGGTCCTTCTCTCTAATCTGTCTTAGTCTGGTATTGTCCACCATGGATGACCCTGCTGGTATTTGAATACCAGTGGTGTAGCTTCTAGCGTCACAGCAACCTGCAATCCCCCACAATACCACAAACTGACAGACGCATGGGGGAATACAACTATATAAAACAATGATCAATTTCATTCAAGACTCTAGTAATGGAAAATAAGATCATATATCTTTTTTTTTTTTTTTTATTAAACCTTCTAAATACAGAGGTAATTTGAAAGGACAAAAACCAAACCTAAATCTATTGAGGATGAGTCCATTCTGATTCATAGTGACCCTGTAGGGCAGAGTAGAACTACCCAATGGGGTTTCTAAGACTGTAAATTTTTACAGAAGCTGACTGGCACATCTTTCTCCTTCAGAGTGACTATAGTGTTTCAACTGCTGACCTTTTGGTTAGCAGCTGAACACTTAACCACTGTGCCACCAAGATTCTTTATAGTGGCTTAAAACAACACTAATTTATTATCTTCTAGTTCTGTAGTTCAGAAGTCTGAGATCGATCTCACTAGGCTAAAAATGGAAGCCCTGGTTGCATAGTGGTTAAGAGCTATGGCTGCTAACCAAAAGGTCAGCAGTTCAAATCCACCAGGCACTCCTTGGAAACCCTATGAGGCAGTTCTACTCTGTTGCATAGGGTTGCTGTGAGTTGGAATCGACTTGATGGCAACAGGTTTGGTTTTTGGTTTTAGGCTAAAAATGAGATGTTAGCAAGACTGTCTTTCCTTCAAGAGGCTTTAGGATAGAATCCATTTCTTTTCTATTCCAGCTTCTAGAGGCTGCCCACATTCCTTGGTTTAAGGCTCCATTACTCTATCTTCAAAATCTGCAACAGCAGACTGAGTCATTTTCAGGCTACCTTCTCTCTGGCTTTCTTTTTTCTCCCACTTCCCTTTTTAAGTATTCTTATCTTGTAAGCTAACACATCTACAGATTCCTAGGATAAGAACATGGTCATCTTCCGCCACGGAGGTGAGGAGATGTCATTATTCTGCCTACTGAAATCATACTTTGTATTATCCTGAATGCAGACATCCTTTATACTTTTTAAATATTCTATCTATTTATGTGAATATAAAAAAAAGTATAAAAGATGTAATGGATACAGCACTGGAGAGGTGCCCACTTGTCTATGTCAAGAAATTTGGAAGACAGTTTCCCAGCCAACCAACTGGAAGAGATCCATATTTGTGCCCATTCCAAAGAGAGATGATCCAACAGATTGCAGAAATTATCAAACACTATCATTAATATTACACACAAGTAAAATTTTGCTAAAGATCATTCAAAAGTGGCTGTAGAAGTACATTGACAGGGAACTGCCAGAAGTTCAAGCTGGATTCAGAAGAGGACATGGAATAAGGGATATCATTGATGATGTCAGATGGATCTTGGATGAAAGCTGAGAATACCAGAAGGATGTTTACCTGTGTTTTATTGACTATGCAAAGGCACTCGACTGTGTGAATCATAACAAATTACGGATAACATTGCGAAGAATGGGCATTTCAGAACACTTAATTGTGCTCATGAGGAACCTGTATATAGACAAAGAGGCAGTCATTCAAACAGAACAAGAAGATACTTCAAGTTTTAAAACCAGGAAAAGTATGCATCAGAGTTGTGTCCTTCCACCATACTTATTCAATCTGTATGCTGAGCAAATAATCCAAGAAGGTGGATATATGAAAAAGAATGTGGCATCAGGATTGGAGGAAGTCTAAAAACCTGTGACATGCAGATGGCTCAGCCTTGCTTGCTGAAAGTGAAGAGGACTTGGAGCATTTACTGATAAAGATGAAAGACTACAGCCTTCAGTATGGCTTGCACCTCAATATAAAGAAAACAAAAATCCTCACAAGTAGACCAATAAGCAACATCACAATAAACGGAGAAAATATTGAAGTTGTCAAGGATTTCATTTTACTTGAATCCACAATCAACGCCCATGAAAGTAGTAGTCAAGAAATCGAAAGACACATTACATTGGGCAAATCTGCTGCAAAAGACCTCTTTGAACTGATAAAAAGCAAAGATGTCACTTTGAGAACTAAGGTGCACCTGACCCAAGCCATGATTTTTTTCAGTCACCTCACACACATGGGAAAGCTGGACAGTGAATAAGGAAGACCAAAGAAGAATTGATGCCTTTGAATTATGGTGTTGGCCAAGAATATTGAAAATACATTGAACAGCCAGAAGAATGAACAAATCTGTCTTGGAAAAAGTACAGCCAGAATGCTCCTTAGAAGCAAGGATGGGGATACTTTGTCTCACATGCTTTGGACATTTTATGAGGAGGGACCAGTCCCTGGAGAAGAACATCATGCTTGGTAAAGTAGAAGGTAAGTGTAAAAGAAGAAAACCCTCAACAAGATGGACTGACACAGTGGCTGCAGCAATGAGCTTAAGCATAATAATTATTGTGAGGATGGCACAGGACCGGGCAGTGTTTCGTTCTATTGTACTGTCCTTGTGAAGTCACTGGACTAACACTCCAAGTTGATATTTAAACTAATTAAATTTATTGAAGGAATGAACCATGGGAGAGCATGCATTCAGTTTGACTGTAATGGTACGCTCTGCCTTACAGACAAAACAAAGAGATATTTAAGAAGTAGAGCGGGATCCTCAATGAGATGGATTGACACAGTGGCTGCAATGATAGGCTCAAGCATAACAATGACTGGGAGGATGGCACAGGACCAAGCAGTGTTTCAGGGTGGCTATGAGTCTGAACTGACTGGAGGGCACCTAACAACAACAGAGTACAGATAACAATTTCACATCAAAGCAATGGCAGGAAAGGAGGTAGGATCTACAAAAGTGACAATTAACTGTGAAGCTTTCTTTGTATCAGTTTTCAGTCTAACACAAATATCTCATACCTGATACAATTTAACTAAGTCAATATTTCTAAAATGAAAAGTATAAACAATTTTGACATGAAAGTTTAGTGATATGGAAGCAAGTGATATAATTTCAGCTGGGCCAACTTAATTGGAATCTTTGGATACAGAACTGATCATTAGTTAAAAAAAACAAACACATTGCCCTGGAGTCCGACTCATAGTGACCCTATAGGACAGACTAGAACTGACCCATAGGGTTTTCAAGGAGCGGCTGGTGGATTTCGAACTGCTGACCTTTTGGTTAGCATCCGTAGCTCTTAACCACTACACCACCAGGATTTCAGACTATTAGTTAGGAAAGTGTAACTAAACTCTGCTTTTTTAGCTGAAAAAAAAGAGATAATGCCGAGGTACTTACTGGGGAACTGCTTAAAGGTAGTTAAAACAACCTGTTTATCTATAGGCTCTAATTTCCTTTAACAACTCAGTGAAGCTTTTTCTAAGGCCAGTTATGGGAACACTCTTAACATAACAAGCACAACTGAGCTTTGTTTTTCAAACAGCAAGCTTTAACAGAAGCCTAATGTAACCCTGGTGGCCTAGTGCTAAGGCTGCTTACCAAAAGGTTGGCAGTTTGATTCCACCAGGTGCCCCCTGTTCACTCTGTCCTTTAGGGTCACTAAGAGTCCGAATCTACTCAACCGCAACGGGTTTTTTTTTTTTTTTTTTTAATGGGTATCAGGAAATCCTGGTGTCGTAATGGTTAAGAGCTATGGCTTCTAACCAAAAGGTTGGCAATTTGAATCCACCAGGTGCTCCTTGGAAACCCTATGGGGCATTCTACTCTGTCCTATAGGGTTGCTATGAGTTGGAATTGACTCCACAGCAACTGGTTTGGTTTTTTGGTTTAATGGTTATCAGGAGTAAAACCCTCAGCTTAATTTTTGAATGAAGTTCTTAATTTTAGTCTTGAAATCCCCCCTAATTAGACCTATCAACACCTCAAAATTTAAAAGTTTCTCACACAGTACATAGGGTCACTGTGAGAACCGACTGGATGGCACCTAGCAACCACATTAATGTGTCCATTAGAAATAATTGTTTTACTATTCTTTTAGTGATTACCCTGTAGATCACAAATTGCACCTTAACTTCTCTTTTTTTTTGGAGATTTCTTTTTTCAAGCTTTTCTTTTTTTTTTGTTTAGTGTACTTTAGATGAAGATTTACAGAACAGTTTCTCACTGAACAGTCAGTACCCATATTGTTTTATGACGTTGGTTAACAACCCCACAACATGTCAACATTCTCCCTTCTCGACCTTGGAGGACCTTTTATTTTTTATTTTTTGGTGAAAATATACATAGTCAAAGTTACACTATTTCATAAATTTCTACATGTACAATTCAGTGACATCAATTACATTCTTCCAGTTGTGCTGCTATTCTCAGTATCTTTTTCCAAATTATTCCATCACCATTATCTTCAAGTCACTGTCCCCTAGGCTTCCCATCAAACCTTTTGAATTGCTGTTGTCAATTTGATCTCACATTTTTTTTTTTTTTTTGTAATTTAGATGAAGGTTTACAGAACAAACAGCTTCTCGTTAAACAGTCAGTACACATACTGCCCTATGACAATGGCTAACAACCCCATGACATGTCAACACTGTCCCTTCTCAAGCTTGGGTTCCCTATCACCAGCTTTCCTGTCCCCTCCTGCCTTCTAGTCCCCGTCCCTGGATTGCTGTGCCACATTAGTCCCATTTTGTTTTATGGGGCTGTCCAGTCCCCAGCTGAATGGTGAACCTTGGGAGTGACTTCACCACTGAGCTAAAAGGGTGTCCGGGGGTGATACTCTCGGGTTTCTCCAGTCTCTGTCAGGCCAGTAAATCTAGTCTTTTCTTGTGTTTTAGAATTTTGTTCTACATCCTTCTCCAGCTCTGTCCAGGACCCTCTGTTGTGATCCCGGTGAGACCAGTCAGTGGTGCTAGGTGGGCACCGTCTAGCTGTACTGGACTCGGTCTGGTGGAGGCCTTGGTAGCTGTGGTCCATTAGTCCTTTGGACCAATCTTTTCCTTGTATCCTGTTCTTTTCATTCTCCCTTGCTCCTGAAGGGGTGAGAACAGTGGAGTATCTTAGATGGCTGCTCACAGGCCTTTAAGACCCCCAGATGCTACTCACCGAGGTAGAATATAGGACATTGTCTTTATAAACTATGTTATGCCAATTGAGTTAGATGTTCCCCTAGACCATGGTCCCCACATCCTTCCACCCAGCAGTTCAGTCCCTCAGGGAGTATGGATGTGTCTATGGAGCCTACCTGACCTTTCCTTGTACAAGTTGTGCAGGCTTCCTCAGTATTGTGTACTGTCTAACCCTTCACCAAAGTTTCCACTTAGCTATTGTGCACCTTCTCATACCAAAAAGTAAAAAATAAAAAAATGTTATCGATCCAATTCAGACTCATAGCCACCCCAGGTGTTACAGGGTAAAACTGAGCTCCATAATGTTTTTTTCGGCTGTAATCTTTACAAAAGCAGATGATCAGGCGATTCTTCTGTGGCTCTGTGAAAAACCAGAAAAACCTAGCCCGTCACCATTGAGTTGATTCCAACTCATGTGGCTCTGCAGGTGGGTTTAAACTGCCAACCTTTGGTTCATAGCCCAGTGCAAACCCTTTGTGCCACCCAGGGATCTTAACTTCTTATAGTCTATCTTAAACTAGTATTTTGCCACCTTCTCAATAATGCTAGAACTTCAGAATCCTTGTAATTCAAGTTAAATTCCTTGTCTTTTGTGTTATTGCTGTCATGCATTACAATTCTAAGTATGTTTAAAACCCCAATACAACTTGGATATTATTGTTTTATTGAGGTGATGTTAGTATTAATTCGTACTTCCTCCTGTATTTTCCATTTTCATTGCTCCTTATTTTTTCCCTATAGTTTTGTGTTTTTTCTGGGATCATTTTCCTTCTCCCTAAAGAATTCTCTTAATATCTGTTAAGTGTAGGTTTATTATTAAAAAATTCTCTCAGCATTTGTTTATCTGAAACTTCTTTATTTTTCTTTAATTTTTAAAGATATTTTCACTGTATGTAGAATTGAAGGTGGTGGTTATCACTTTAAATCATTCCATTATCTTTTGACTTCTTTCATTTCTATGGTGAAGCTAGCTGCATGTATTTTTGTTGATGCTTTAAAGATAATTAGATTTTTCCATTTGTTTTCAGTACATTTTTGTCATTGGTTTCTGAAAAATTGAATATGAATTTCTTAGGCATGGATTTCATGGATTATAGGGACTTTCTCGAATATGCAGGTTGATGGCTTTCATGAATTTGGGGGAATTCTCAGCCATTATCTCTTCAAATATTGTTTCCACCCAATCTCTCTCTCTTCCAGTTCCCATAAATGTTATCTTTTAATTACTTCTCACACGTCTCTTGCATGTCTTTTTTTTTTTTTTTAAGAATCAGATAACTATATTTTATTGCTGGACTTCAGTAATTTTTAACTGTAAAATACATTCAGAGTTAATTTTATTTTATTTTTTATATTTTATTGTACTTCAGGTGAAAGCTTACAGAGCAAATAGTTTCTCATGAAATAGTAGTACACATGTTGTTCTATGACATTGGTTATAAACCCCACAACATATTAAGCCTCTAAATTCTCAACCTTTTTTTTTTTTTTTTTTTTGATGAAAATCCAGATAGCCAAAGATACACCGTTTCAAAAATTTCTACATTCACAGTTCAGTGACATTGACTACGCTCTTCCAACTGTGCTGTTATTCTCACTTAAGACGAAGGCTTACAGAACAAAATAGTTTTTCATTTAACAGTTACTACATATGTTGCCCTATGACAATGGTTAACAATCTCACAGCACATCAAGAATATCCTTACTCCACCTTGTGTTCCCTATCACCAGGGGACTTCCTTGTCCCCTTCTGTCTTCTGGCCCTTGTCACTGGACTACTGTACCTCATTAGTCCCATTTGTTTTTTTGTTTTTTTATTTTAACACCATTTCAAAACTTTTTACTTACACATTTAAGTGATATTGACTATGCTCTTCCAATTGTGCTGCCATTCTCGCCCAAGATGAAGGCTTACAGGACAAAACAGCCTCCCATTTAATAGTTACTACAAATGTTGCCCTATAGCAGTGGTCAACAATCTCACAATACATCGACAGTGTCCTTATTCAATTTGTGTTCCTTATCATCAGTTTCCTACTCCCCCTCTGCCTTCTGGCCCTTGTCACCAGACTCCTGTACCTCGTTAGTCCTATTTAGTTTTACTGGGCTGTCCATTCCCAGGCTTAACATCGAACCTCGAAGGTAACTTCACCTCTGAGCTGAAAGGGTGTCTGGGGGCCACACTCTTGAGGTTTCTCTAGTATTGTTTAGGCCAGTAAATCTGGTCTTTTTTTTTTTGGGGGGGAGTTAAAATTATGCTCTACATCCTTCTCCAGCTCTGTCCAGAATGCTCTGTTGTGATCCTGGTCAGAGTAGTCAGTGGTGGTAGCCGGGTACCATCTAGCTGTACTGGACTCAGTCCGGTGGAGGCCTTGGTAGCTGTGGACAATTAGTCCTTTGGACTAATGTTTTCGTTGAATCCTGTTCTCTTCATTCTCCCTTGCTCCCGAAGGGATGAGACCAGTGGAGTATCTTAGATGGCCGCTCATAGGCTTTTAAGACCCCAGACACTACTCACCAAGGTAGAATGTAGAACATTATCTTTATAAGTAGTGTCATGCCAATTGAGCTAGATGTTCCCCGAGACCATGGTCCCCAGAGCCCTCCGTCCAACAACTCAGTCCCTCGGGGGGTTTGGATGTGTCTAGAGGGCCTTCATGACCTTTCCTTGTGCAGGTTGTGTTACTTTCCCCTGTATTGTGTACTGTCTCACCCTTCACCCGAGATACCACTTATCTATTCCCTATTTAATATGTTCCCTCCACCCTCCCATCCCTGGTAACCAACAAAGATTGTTACATTTTGTGTGTGAACTTTTTCATGGGTTTTTACAATAGAGGTCTCATGCAATATTTGTCCTTTTGTGATTGACTTATTTCACTCAGCATAATGTCCTCCAGTTTCATCCATGTTATGAGATGGTTCACAGATTCATTATTGTTCTTTCTCGTTGCATAGTACTCCATTGTGTGTATGTACCATAGTTTGTGTATCCATTCATCTGTTGATGGACATCGAGGTTGTTTCCATCGTTTTGCTATTGTGAACAATGCTGCCATGAACATAGGTGTGCATGTCTATTCGAGTGATGACTCTTATTTCTCTAGGATATATTCCTAGGAGTGGGATTGCTGGATCGAATGGTATGTCTATTTCTAGCTTTCTGAGGAAACGCCATATCATTTTCCAAAATGGTTGTATCATTTTGCATTCCCACCAGCAGTGGATAAGAGTTCCCATCTCCCCGCAGCCCCTCCAACATTTGTTATTTCCAGTATTTTTGATTTGTGCCAGTAATGCCGGGGTGAGATGGTATCTCATTGTGGTTTTAATTTGCATTTCTCTAATGGCTAGTGATCGCGAGCATTTCCTCATGTGTCTGTTGGCCATTTGAATGTCTTCCTTGGTGAAGTGTCTGTTCATTTCCTTTGCCCATTTTTTGATAGGATTGGTTGTCTTTTTGTTGTAGAGGTGTTGGATTTTCTTGTAGATTATGGAGATTAGACCTTTGTCTGACTTGTACTGTCCAAAAATTTTTTCCCAGTCTGTAGGTTCTCTTTTGACTCTTTTGGTAAAGTCTTTTGAAGAGCATAGATGTTTGATTTTTAGAAGATCCCAGTTATCTAGTTTATCTGTTGGGCTTTTTGTGTTGATGTTTATGGTTTGTATCCTGTTAATGCCATGTATTAAGGCCTGAAGTGTTGGTCCTATTTTTTCTTCTATGAATTTTATAGTTTGAGGCTTTATATTCAGGTCTTTGATCCATTTTGAAGTAGTTTTTGTATATGGTGTGAGGTATGGGTCCTGTTTCATTTTTCTACAAATGGATATCCAGTTTTGCCAGCACCATTTGTTAAAAAGACTGTCTTTTCCCCATTTGATGTATTTTGGGCCCTTGTCAAAGATCAGGTGACCGTAGGTGGATGCATTTACATCTGGGTTCTCAATTCTGTTCCATTGGTCAATATATCTGTTGTTGTACCAGTACCAGGCTGTTTTGACTACTATAGCTGTATAGTAGGTTCTGAAGTCAGGTAGTGTGAGTCCTCCAACTTTATTCTTCTTCTTCAGTAGTGCTTTATTTATTAGGAGTTTCTTCCCTTGCCATATAAAGTTAACAATTAGTTTTTCCATCTCTTTGAAGAATGTTGTTGGTATTTGGATCGGGATTGCATTGTATTTGTAGATCGCTTTAGGTAGAATTGCCATTTTCACAATGTTGAGTCTGGCTATCCATGAGCATGGTATGTTTTTCCATTTATGTAGATCCCTTTGGGTTTCATGCAGCAGTGTTTTGTAGTTTTCTTTGTATAGGTCTTTTACATTCCTGGTCAGATTTATTCCTAAGTATTTTATCTTTTTAGGGGCTATTGAAAATGGTATTGATTTCCTGATCTCCTTTTCATCGTTCTCTTTACTGGTGTATAGGAATCCAACTGATTTTTGAATGTTTATCTTATATCCTGCTACTCTGCTGAATCTTTCTATTAGTTCCAGTAGATTTCTCATGGAGTCTTTAGGGTTTTCTATGTATAGTATCATATCATCTGCAAAAAGGGAGAGTTTAACTTCTTCATTACCAGTTTGGATGCCCTTTATTTCTTTCTCTTGCCTTATTGCTCTAGCTAGAACTTCCAGCACAATGTTAAATAGGAGTGGTGATAAAGGGCATCCTTGTCTTGTTCCTGTTTTCAAGGGGAATGTTTTCAGCCTCTCTCCATTAAGAATGATGTTGGCTGTTGGTTTTGCATAGATGCCCTTTATTATGTTGAGAAATTTCCCTTCTATACCTATTTTTTTGAGAGCTTTTATCAGGAATGGGTGTTGGACTTTGTCAAATGCCTTTTCTGCGTCAATTGAGATGATCATGTGATTGTTTTCTTTCCTTTTATTTATGTGGTGGATTACGTTGATGGATTTTCTAATGTTGAACCATCCTTGCATACCTGGTATGAATCCTACTTGGTCGTGGTGTATTATTTTTTTGATATGATACTGAATTCTATTGGCTAGAATTTTGTTCAGAATTTTTGCAGCTATATTCATGAGAGATATTGGTCTGTAATTTTCTTTTTTTGTGATGTCTTTGCCTGGTTTTGGTATCAGCGTTATGCTGGCTTCATAGAATGAATTTGGAAGGGTTGCTTCCTCTTCTATGCTCTGAAATAGCTTGAGTAGAACTGGTACAAGCTCTTCTGTAAATGTTTTGCAGAATTCTCCAGTGAAGCCATCTGGGCCAGGGCTTTTTTTGGTTGGGAGTTTTTTTTATTACCTTTTCAATCTCTTCTATTTTTATGGGTCTGTTCAGATTTTCAATATCACTTTGTTGTAGTTTGGGTAGGCCGTATGTTTCTAGAAATATATCCATTTCCTCTAGGTTTTCAAATTTGTTGGAATATAGTTTTTCATAATATTCTGTTATAATCCTTTTTATTTCGGTTGGGTCTGTTGTAATGTCCCCCATTTCATTTCTTATTTGGGTTATTTGTGCCCTCTGCTGTTTTTCTTTTGTCAGTCTGGCCAGTGGTTTGTCGATTTTGTTGATTCTTTCAAAGAACCAACTTTTGGTTTTGTTGATTCTTTCTATTGTTTTTCTGTTCTCTATTTCATTGATTTCTGCTCTGATCTTTGCTATTTCCTTTCTTCCGGTGGTTGTAGGCTTTTTTTGTTGTTCTCTTTCTATTTGTTTGAGTTCTGTAGTTAATGTTTTGATTTTGTCCCTTTCTTCTTTTTTGATATGTGCATCTATTGCTATAAATTGTCCTCTGAGGACTGCCTTTGCTGTGTCCCAAAGGTTTTGGTATGATGTGTTTTCATTTTCATTTGATTCTAGGAATTTTTTAATTCCATCTCTGATTTCTTCTATTACCCATTGATGTGTAAGCAGATTATTATTCAGTTTCCATGTGTTTGATTTTTTTTCCTTGCTCTTTCTAGTGTTAATTTCTACCTTGATGGCATTGTGGTCAGAGAAGATACTGTGAATTATCTCAGCATTTTGGATCTTGTTGAGGATTGCTCTGTGGCCTAAGATGTGGTCTATTCTGGAGAATGTTCCATGTGCATTGGAAAAGAATGTGTACTCTGCAGCGGTTGGATGGAGTGTTCTATATATGTCTATGAGGTCCAGTTGGTCGATTGTGTCCTTTAGGTCTTCTGTATCTTTGCTGAGTTTCTTTTTAGTTGTTCTGTCCTTTACTGAGAGTGGTGTGTTGAAGTCTCCTACTATTATTGTGGAACTGTCAATTTCTCTTTTCAGTGCTGTTAGAGTTTTTTTTATGTATTTTGGAGCCCTGTCATGGGTGCATAGATATTTATTATGGTTATGTCTTCATGATGGATCATCCCCTTAATCATTATATGGTGTCCTTCTTTGTCTTTTATGGTAGATTTTGTTTTAAAGTCTATTTTATCTGAGATTAGAATTGCCACTCCTGCTCTTTTTTGATAGTTGTTAGCTTGATATATTTTTTTCCAGCCTTTGATTTTTAATAAATTCACATCTTTGTTTCTAAGGTGTGTCTCTTGTAGACAGCAAATTTATGGATCCTGTTTTCTTATCCATTCTGCCACTCTCCGTCTCTTTATGGGTGCATTGAGTCCATTTGATAAATGGAAGTTTGTTGCTGTCATTTTGTAGTGCTTTTTTTTGTGGTGCTGAAGTTTTCTTTGTTCTTCTTACTCTCTTGTGCTGAGTTACTTTTGTTTGTGGATTTTGTGTTCACTTCTTTTGTTTTTGTTGAGACTTTATGTTTTTCGTCTTTATTTTTATGAGTTGGTTTGTTAACTTTTTTTGTGGTTACCATGAATTTTACCCTTATCTTTATAATTTTGAAGCAGTCTACCCTTACTTGGTATCGCCTTGCCTTCCTCTTCTTTAGAAGGTTCTATACCTATCCCATTTGTTCCCTCTTTCATTGTTTTGATGTTGTTGTCATCCTTTGATTGATTTCTCTGATTCCCTGTTGTATATCTTTTGTTTTTGGAAAGTCCTCTGTAGTTCAGTTCCTAGAATGGTATCTGGTTCATGTGAACCTGCGTCCTAGGTCCTAGGTCCTGCCTGAGGGCTGAAGCTATTTGTCCTCAGATCGAAGAACTCCCTTTAATAATTCTTGTAAGTTTGTTTTGACTTTTGCATATTCCTTTAGTTTCTGTTTATCTGGAAATGACCTAATTTCACCATCAAATTTGAATGAGAGTTTTGCAGGATATATTATTCTTGGCTGACAATTTTTTTCTTTCAAGATCTTATATATGTCATCCCATTGCCTTCTTGCCTGCATGGTTTCTGCCGAATAATCTGAGGTTAGTCTTATTGTTTCTCCTCTGTATGTGACTTCTTGTTTTTCATGAGCTGCTCTCAGGATTCTTAGTTTGTCTTTAGTTTTAGTGAGTGTGAATATGATATGTCTTGGTTATTTTCTTTTGGGGTCTCTTCTATATGGGGTTCGTTGAGCTTCTTGGATGACCAGCTTTTCATCTTTCATGATATTGGGAAAGTTTTCTGTCAGCAGTTCGTCAATGATCCTCTCTGTGTTTTCTGTTTTCTCCCCCTGTTCTGGTATGCCAATCACTCATAAGTTTTTGCTTTTAATTGTGTCCCACATAACTCTCAGGGTCTCTTCATTTTTCTTTGTTCTTTTTTCTGAGTTTTCCTGAAACAGAGTTGTATCCAAGTGTTTGTCTTCAGTTCCACTGATCCTGTCTTCCATGGTTTCAAATCTACTTCTCAGCCCTTCTATGACACCGTCCATTTCTGAAATCTTGTTGTTTATCTTTTGGATTTCTAATTGTTGTTTTTGTATAATTTCGAGTTGTGAATTTATTTTGGCATTTTGTTCCTGCATCATCTTCCTGAATTCTTCCAATTTTTTGTCTGTATTTTCCATAAATTTGTCTATTTTTTCCTCATGTTTCTCAGCTTTTTGCCTCAGTTCTTGGCAAATTCCGAGTATTAGTGATTTGAGTTCCCTATCAGGTACTTCTAGTGCATTTTCTTCCACAGGAGAGTTATCTGGTGTTTTAATTTGGACGCCTATTGGAGCCATCTTGTCTTGTTTTTGTAAATGTTTTGATATTGTTTGCTGTTTTCGGGGCATTCAGTAGATATTTCTCTCGTTTATTGATTGTAGATTTTTTTGTTTGTTTGTTTCGTCCTTGTGGTACAGCTGGGCAGATCTAGCTGAGGAGGAGCCAATGGGATGTGTTGCTTGTGGCACTCACTGCAGCCACCAGGGTGGTCGGTAGTCAGTGCTGGGCAGGTTCCAATAGGGCGTGCCTGCACAGCTTGGTGGTGTGATGTCTAGTGCACGGTGCAGGTAGGTAGGGTGCAGCAGGAAGATGGTTATGTGTGAAGCTAAGCTGGATATGGGAGAGAGGAGAGAGGAGGAGGAGCAAAAAGCATACAAACATAAAAGAATGCTAGGGGAGTTTGTCGTTGGAATGGACAGATGAGAGACTATGGGATGGAGGAAACCAGAAGGGGGAAGAGAAAGAAAAGGAAAGAATGAACAAATAAAAATCAGAAAAGTTAAAGAATTGCAAAGTTCCCAGGGATCCCACCGATGCAGCTATGAGGTCTGGGGGAGTCAGTCTCAGTTTTCATAGCACAGCCTGGCCAGAAGGTACAGAGGCATATGTCACCTGGTATTCAAGGATCAGAAAGAGAAGGAAGAGATAGAGAGATGAGAAATTAAGCAATGAAGAAAGACAAAAGGGAAAAAGAGGGAAAAGATGACAAAACTAATCAAAAAAAGAAGAAAAATAAAATTAAAAAAAAAAAAAAGCAACACCAGCAGTCAGTGCCAACAAATGGGACACAGAGAGCCCCCACTCAGGGGCTCGAATTCCAAGAAGCCGGCAGTCTCAGGGTTAAGAGACCATGGCTACGGGAAGCAGAGGGGCGAATGAACAAAGGCCCTGGGATCTCACCAGCGCGGCAGCCCAGACCTGGAAGCAGCCACACACCCGAACGCAGCCTCACAGCCCCGCAGGAGAGAGCAAAGACGGCACCCGGAACCAGGCACCCAGGCAAAAGGAGGGGGAGGCGGCAGAAAAAGGTTTGCCAGCTGCCAGCAAAAGGCTCCCAGAAAGCCGCCAGCCCGGGCGTGCGGAATCCAAGCACCGGCACCCCCCAGCGCAGGGACCCCGGCCACGGAAAGCAGAGGGGTGAACA
Organism: Dugong dugon; assembly: GCA_030035585.1. Taxonomy (NCBI): domain Eukaryota; kingdom Metazoa; phylum Chordata; class Mammalia; order Sirenia; family Dugongidae; genus Dugong; species Dugong dugon. The sequence goes on along the minus strand of CM057467.1, from coordinate 77,823,257 downwards.
AACAAAGGCCCCGGGATCCCACCAGCGCAGCAGCCCAGACCTGGAAGCAGCCACACACCCGAACGCAGACCTACAGCCCCGCAGGAGAGAGCAAAGACAGCACTCGGAACCAGGCACCCAAGCAAAAGGAGGGGGAGGTGGCAGAAAAAGCCTCACCAGCGGCCAGCAAAAGGCCCCAGAAAGCCACCAGCCCGGGCGCGCGGAACCCAAGCACCAGCGCCCCCCAGCCCAGGGACCCCGGCCACGGACAGCAGAGGGGCGAACGAACAAAGGCCCCGGGATCTCACCAGCGTGGCAGCTCAGACCTGGAAGCAGCCACACGCCCGAACGCAGCCCCACAGCCCCGCAGGAGAGAGCAAAGACGGCACTCGGAACCAGGCTCCCAGGCAAAAGGAGGGGGAGGCGGCAGAAAAAGCCCCGCCAACGGCCAGCAAACGGCTCCCAGAAAGCCGCCAGCCTAGGCGCACGGAATCCAAGCACCGGCGTCCAGCCCAGGGACCCTGGCCACGGAAAGCAGTGGGGCGAACGAACAGAGGCCCCGGGATCTCACCAGCGTGGCAGCTCAGACCTGGAAGCAGCCACACGCCCGAACGCAGCCCCACAGCCCCGCAGGAGAGAGCAAAGACGGCACTCGGAACCAGGATCCCAGGCAAAAGGAGGGGGAGGCGGCAGAAAAAACTTCGCCAGCAGTCAGCAAACGGCTCTCAGAAAGCCGCCAGCCCGGGCGCACGGAATCCAAGCACCAGCGCCCTCCAGCCCAGGGACCCTGACCACGGAAAGCAGAGGGGAAAATGAACAAAGGCCCCGGGATCTCACCAGCGCGGCAGCCCAGACCTGGAAGCAGCCATATGCCCGAACGCAGCCCCACAGCCCCGCAGGAGAGAGCAAAGACGGCACTCGGAACCAGGCACCCAGGCAAAAGGAGGGGGAGGCTGCAGAAAAAGTTTCGTCAGCAGCCAGCAAATGGCTCTCAGAAAGCCGCCAGCCCAGGTGCGCGGAATCCAAGCACCGGCGCCCCCCAGCCCAGGGACCCTGGCCACGGAAAGCAGGGGAGCCCCAGCCGAGGCAGAGAGGGGTGGGGGGTGGGAAAGCGCGCACCGCAGTTTACCAGTCGTTCTGTCTCCCACCGGATGTTCTGCAAGGCTGCTCTCCCGTTCGCTGGTCTCTGATAGGAATCCAAGATGGTGGATCCGCGCTGCGTTAGCTGGTAAGGGATCTCTGCATGAGTCTCTCCTTGCTCTCCGTTCTCTTTTAGTATTCTCACTCCGTTTGGTGTTTGGCTGAGTTCTTTCTCTCTTCATTTGGTGTTCTAGGGTTTCAGGATTGTTGATTCTCTGTTAGGCTTAGTTTTTTTGGATCTTTGCTGTGGAGGGACGGCATGGTGCTTCTGCCTAGAGCGCCATCTTGCCCCGCCTCCTCTGCTCTTGCATGTCTTTTATATATTCAGTTATTATTCTTTCTGTGCTTCAGTTTGGCTATTTCTATTGAGTTGTCTTCTAGTTCACTGATTGGTCTTCTGCTGTGTTTAATCTTCTGTTAAAACCTATTAATTTATATTAATTTCTCTATTTTAGATTTTTTTTCAGTTATAGAATTTCCATTAGATTATTTTTAAATAGAGTCAAATTCTTTGGTAAATTTCATTTCTTCATCAACTTCTGTCACCCTTTATTATTTGAACACATTTATCAGAGTTACTCTAGTTACTTCAAAGTTTTTTTCTCTTAACTCCAGTATCTGATTCCCCCGTGGGTCTCCTGGGTTTTGTCTTTTCACAGGAGCTTCTCTCTGTCTGTACAAAGCTCAAACTCCAAAACATTTTCACTTGCAGAGAATTGGAAAATGCTCCAGAAAATAAATATCTGCAGAGGTCAGCTCAATTCTCCATGGTTCTCCCTTTTCTAGAATCTTAGACTCTCTTATTTCCATCATTTGAAACATTTGTTAATACTTTTAAACATACATACACACATACATATACACCTGTGTGTATATGTATATATATATGTATGTGTGTGTATATACACATACGTGTATATACATATGCATGTACATGGAGCCCTGGTGGCACAGTGGTTAAGCATTTGGCTGATAACCAAAAGTCAGCTAACCAAAAGTCAGCTAACCAGTCGCTCCTTGATAACCCTATGGGGCAGTTCTACTCTGTCCTGTAGGGTCACTATGAGTCAGAATCGACTCTTCCGCAACAGGTATACGTATACATATACATACCAAACCAGTTGCCGTCGAGTTGACTCAATGTAAGTCAAAATAGAAGTATGCTCCATAGGATTTTCATGGCTGATTTTTTGAAAGTAGATCATCAGCTTTTTCTTCCAAGGAGCCTCTGGATGGACTCAAAGCTTCAGCCTCCAGCTAAGTGTGTTAACGGTTTACACTACCCCAGTACTTCATATATATATATATATATATATGTATATGTGTGTGTATACATATATATATGCAATTATTTTTAAATCTGTTTTCCTAGTTGTGTCAGCAAGAGTATTTTCTTGGCACAGGTGACACCATTCTGCCTAGAACTGAAAGTCAGATTTACCCTTTCAAAAAAAATTTTTTTTTTTGTGAAAGTATATGCAACCAAAATTACACCATTTCAACAATCTCTACATGTACAATTCAGTGACATTTGTTACATTCCTCTTACATTCCTCAAGTTGTACTGCCATCCTCATTATTCTTTTCTACATTATTCCACCACTATTATCTTAAAAACTCACTGCCTGCTAAGCATCTCATCCAACCTTTCAAGTTGCCTTGTCAATTTGATCTCACATAGACAATTCTTTTAAAGAACACAATGCTCAAAGCAGATGTATTTTACTAATTAAAATAAGCTATTTTTGGTTCAAAGAAGACTTTTGGGGGATTGTTTTGGTTTAAGGTTTAAAATTTAAAGTTCAAAGTCTCTCTCAGGGCAATAGTTTTGGGGGCTCATCCAACCTCAATGCTTCTAGAAAATCTGGATTCCATTGAGAATTTTAAATTCTGTTCCACATTTTTCCCTCTTTTGATCAAGATTCTTCTATAGAATCTTTGATCAAAATGTTCAGTAATAGTAGTTGTTCAGAGAGAAAGTGAGAAAGGGGGTGTAAGTGCAGCTACAGAGAAGGTCAATGACAGGTAACCCATCCAAACTCACCCTTGCCCAGTAGAGTCTGACTCATAGTGACACTATAGGACAGAGTAGAGCTGCCCCATAGGGCTTGTAAGATTGTAAATTTTTACGGAAAGATCTGCCACATCTTTCTCCCAGGGACCGGCTGGTGAGCTTGAACCACTGACATTTAGTTAGCAAACAAGTGCTTTAACCACTGTGCCACCAGGGTTCCTTGACAAATGATAGAGGGTCATATAAGCCCCATTAAGATGTTTGCAGGTAAATCAAAGGTGTCCAACATAATAGCAGGACAGCTTGGGCTAGTTTAGAAAACAAGTCTAACTTACACAATTTGCAGTTTTTTCTATGCATCACACCCTTAACATTCAAACTCTCTTTATGCTTGTCTTCCAGAAGTGTCTGTCTTATAGCTCATACAAACATCTACCATTTTCTTTCAGCAGTAGCTTCTGTATTTCTGAAACACTTATTCCATCACTCACTTTAAGTGAACTCTACCTTGACGTTAGTTCAACAGTTTCTTAAATTCCCAGGCTCCTTCCACTTTGGCTTTTGAAAATTAATGTTCAGTTTTCTTTTCATGTAGCATCAATATCCATAACCATCTTTCTTTAATTTGGCCTTCTAGTTTATGAAGGTTCTCTTTCATTATTTCAGATTGAGATTACATGAGCACCTGTGCTTAATTAAAATCTGAGACTCACTTTATAAATTATTTATAAGGACATAAGCATATTCAAGCTTCAGTAAGCATTTTCATGCATTTACCAGCATTTTGAGGTTATAACACAAATCCTTATATTTCATCACGTGCTAAATAACATCACCACTGTGACGAAGGCAGAACAGGGGTTGTAATTTAAATTATATTAAAAAAAATTTTTGTTCCTGAAAACACTATGGCCAGTTAAGAGCAAAATCGTGTTTTAAAAAACCCTACCTCTTTTAATTTCTAGTCAAGGAATAATCATGTCTCTTTATTTACATTGAAAGTTTCTTAAGCAGTCCCTGTGCCTTCCCCCATCTATGCTATTTATCATTTTGATGGTAGTGGTCTCTACTCTTGACTCCATATTACCTATAAAAAAGTATTTCTGTAAACCTAAGTTCTAATTTTAGTGCAACTTCCTCTGGAAGAGGAGGTGAAAGATTCCCTGGTGGATCTGCTTAGTCTTTACACTATAAATGATGGGGTTCATCACAGGAGGTGCCAGCAGGTAGCTATGGGCAATGGTCACATGGACCAGTGGTGGAGCGTGTTTTGCAAAGCGATGAGTCATGGATAGACTCACCATGGGAACATAGAGAACCAAAACAGCCAGAAAGTGGGACAGACAGTTATTGAGGGCCCGTACCCACTCAGTCTGCGTGGCTGTGCCCAAGATACTTCTCAGGATGAGTGCATAAGAGAGCACAATGAGAAATGGGTCCAGCACAATAATGAGCATGACCAGAGCAAATCTATACTAGCTGTTGACCTGGATGTCAGCACAGACCAGTAGGATCATATCCTGGTGGAGACAGTAGGAGTCAGAGAGAAGGTGAGAACGGCAGAAGGGCAGACGCTTGGGTAGGAAAAGGGAGGGAAGAACAGTCAGAACACAGCGGCAAATGATGGCTACTCCAATTCTGCCAATGACTTTACTGGTAAGGATGGAGGCATAATGAAGGGGGTGACAGATGGCCACATAGTGGTCAAAGGACCCGGCCAACAAGACAGAGGATTCCATGAAGGAGAACCTATGGAGGAAAAAGAACTGGGCAAAACAGGCTTCAAAGCTGATTTGCCAGGCATTGAACCAGAGGAGCTGCATGACTGTGGGCAGGGTGGTAAAAGTGAGACCCAGGTCAGTCAGGGCCAGCATGGAGAGAAGTAGGTACATGGGCTGGTGGAGACATGGCTTTGTGAGGATGACGGCAAGGATTGTGGTGTTGCCGGTGATGGAGATGGTGTAGAAGCAGCAGAAGGGAATGGAGATCCAGATGTGGAAGTCCTCAAATCCAGGGATGCCCATGAGGATGAAATAGAAGGGATCTTGGGTGGTGTCATTCACCTTGGAGGTGACTGATAAATGAAGAACCAGAATCTCTGCTTCCTACAATAAGAATCTCATCAGTGTGCTACTGTCATAGAGTCATTATCTATTCAATTCTATTCAAATCAAGACTCAAAGATTTGTCTGGGATTGCTTTTTCTAATACTACTGAGCTATATCATTAGCTAGAACAGTAGCAATTGGGAGTTCTTCTGACATAAATTTCTATTTAAAGTGAGTTTATTTTTTTTAAGTCTTTCATGTTTCTGCTTTGCACTGCAATTTAATTTATGCTTCCTGCAAACCTCCTGTATTACATTTCTCACCTGCTCCTGTATATGTGTCTATATAAACATATACTTAGACATATGCATTTACTAACTAGAAGTGCTCTCATTAATATTTCAAATAACTTTCTAGTAACCAAATACAAAGACTAATATTAGTGTACATTCTCCTTGGCATCACAGAAAAACTAAGATACTTCCTTCTCTTTAATTGTTTAATAATAATTAGTGAGAGGAAGTATCACAGATGATGCCCAGGCTTCTAGCTTTGGCAACTGTGTGGTTTGTAGTAATAATTACTTTTATATGGAGCACTAGAATAGCAGAAGATTCTGGGGGGAAGACCACAGATGCAGTGTGTATGCTGAGTTTGACGTTCACAGGAGCTATCCAAGAGAAATAATTAAGTATGCAGATATAACACCCAAGTGTGTGTTAAGTGTGAGTGTGTATGAGCACACAGGGGGTGGGGGTTGTGGGAAGAGAAAGACTTGGTAGCTGCATCATCTGAAAGTCTATCAGAGATCAGAGGATTTCGGAATTTATACTTAATCTTTTTTACCTGAAGGCAGGTCTAAGTTCAGTGAGTGCATGTTAAGGAAAAAGAAATGGATAAATGATTAATATCAGTAAAAACTTGATAATAATTTTACTCTGCTATAAGACGTTAGGAACCCTGGTGGTTCAGTGATTAAGAGCTGAGCTGCTAACCAAAAAGCTGGCAGTTCGAATCCACCAGCCCTTCCTTGGAAACCTTATGGGGGCAGTTCTACTCTGTCCTATTAGCTCGTTATGAATCGGAATTGACTCGATGGCAACAGGCTTGGTTTTTTTGGTATAAGACAGTTAATGTCTCTAGGTACTGCAACCAGTTTGCACTTGACTGGTAACTGAAAGGTTGACTTGATTTGGAACCACCCAACAGCACCATGGAAGAAAAGACCTGGCAATCTGCTTTTGTAAAAAATACAGCCAAGAAAATTTTATGGAGTAGTTCTACTCTGTAACACATGAGGTCACCATGAGTAGGAATTGACTCGATGGCACACAACAATAACAATAAGGCAGTTATTTCTAGTCTTTCAAGTAACTCTCCCTAAAGGTAAAATTCTTAGATACTCTCTACCAGGTGCGGGTGTTGGGGACTCCTGCATTATGTGTAGGGGTAGTTTATTTAGGTCTTTAGGTCATCCAGTACTGCTTCTTTTCTCCTATGACTTGTCCTTGTGCGGTAAGGTCTAGAATCACTTGTTGGAAAATACTGAAGAAATCATCTCTTTACCTTCATGTCGGCTTCTAACCCACACTGTGGGACAACTGCATGGCTGGGAAACCAAAGGCTCTCCCTGCCTGGTTCGTGCTGGTTTTTGTTTATTCTTCATTCAAATGCTTACGTGCTTCCCTTAATACTCTCCTCTGCCCCAAGACATTTGTTGGGCCATTTGCAGGGCAAAGAGGAAGACAAGTAAAATGGGAACAAAGGGATATCACCCAGAAAAGGTCAATTTTCAGGATAGAATTCATTGATGAAATATATGTGGCTGAATCTAAGAAGGCAGTTGACTCTTACTAACGTGCTTCAAAAACACTCTGGCTTCAATGGCCACAGGTGTTAGATGTAGAAGGGACTAATGGGAGCAGGGCTATTCTTTGAACTCAATGGGGGGACAGTGATAAATCTCTGGATAATTCACTTCATTTCATGGTCCCTGTCACACCTCCCCCCACCCCCGTCCCCCATCCCAGTTCAAACTCTTCTCAATGTGGGTCTGAAGGTGGGTCTGCTTCACTCTCTCCCTAGGCAACGTACCCTGTTATCACCCATAATAACCTTTTCCCCTCCTCTTATCACTAATCATTCATGGGACAGCCCAGCCTCACCTGTGCACTGTTTTCCTTCAGCTCTCTCTGTAGCTTCTATTCTCTGCTCCGTGGCTGGGTGTGGTTATATGCTCCTGGATCCCAGGTTGGAATGCAGGAGGTGGGTGGGGAAACCTCTGGAAGAATCTTGTAGATATATGAGGATTGTGCTCTGAGACTTGAGGCCCTAAGGGACAGAACCAGAAAGCCAGAGAGTTGTTCAGGAGAGGCAGCTGTAGCCACTAGCAATCTTTATACCAAGAAGCAAGAAACCTCATATTACTGTTCCAAAGCCTTCTGTAATATGGTTCTGGATGGTAGGCGAGTTCTCTTCAAAATTGGTTCTGAGCAGCTCTGCAGCAAGTTTGGGTGAGCTTAGGAGACAAGGGTAAGAGGTATACTTCAAGGACCGTGCCTTGCAGAGAAGAGTCGCATACTTTCTTTAAGAAGAGAAATGTTATTGCTAGGGACTGGAAATTTGTTTTCAGTTTCCTGAAAACATCTAATGCATTCAAGTTTAAATTTGAATAACTTTAAAAATAACTTAGGTGATGAACTTATATTTTACCTCCCTCTAAAAGCTATCCTAGGAAACCCACTTAAAAATATTTTAAAAGTATTGGAAACAAAACTTAAAGCCAAGAAGTAAAATCTCTTGACTTTAGTAACTAGCTGGACACCTAGTTTGAAGAGAAACAAACAGTAATAATATATATAATAACTAACATTTACTGAGTGTTCAACATGTACCGGTGACTGAGCCGAAAATAGCTAACTAACAAAAATATGAAGATTTTATGAGGTGACATGGAAAAGACCTAGCCCATATTCTGGCAGATGTTGTCTTGGTGATCACTAGTTCCCTCCTCCTTACTACTGAAGCTTATTTGGTTTTGAGAGGAAACATTATATTGGAGCATTGTTGCTCTTTGATATTGACATGTATCTTGAATACAACCAAACAGATTTGAGGTGGCTTAGAGGTATTGGGGAAGGTATCTCAAAACTCTTGGTAGATTCAAAAGTCAGAAAGGCAAAAAAAAAAAAAAAAAGAAAAAGAAAAAAGAATATCCTTTTACAAGAATTTGCTGCTATGTACAGTGTAACATACTTGTTTCTTCAGGAAGACTGGATCTCCACTTAGGCAAGAAGGGCTATGTTGAGTGTTATCTAGAGAACTGACCTAGAAGTTGATGATAACTTCATTGGGTTTATACTTCTCACCAGATGATGGCAATAGGCCAGCTCTATGGGTGTTCACAGTGAAAAGTCATTCATAATAAGAAAAACAAAATTGTAATCAAATTGAGACACACTTTTTTATTCATCATATCAGCAAAATAAAAAAAAAACAACAACTATAACACTCTGGGTTGGCAAGGGTATAGTGAAGTAGGTACTTTCAAAATTGCTGATGAGACAATGAGAATAAATAAGTAGGACTTCTATGGAGAGCAATGAAAATATTGTACCTATCAAAATTATAAATACACAAAATTATTTACTAGCAATTTATCTTACAAATGAATTTACACGTGAGCAAATTGACATATATACACAATTAAGTCACTACAGCATTATTTACAAGAGTACAGAAATGGAAATAAATTGAGAAATGGTTAATAAATTCTGATAACATACGATGTATCAAAATTAACAATCAAATATTCTGTAGCTATAATAATAAGTGATGATTCTTCATGTTCTGGTTGTGATCTTAAATACATATATGTATATTAAAAATCAAGTGGAAGACAGTGTACAGTTTTCACTGAGAAAAAGTACAAATGAGTATAGTTTCTTGTTTATGTATAAATTTTTTTCCTAAAAGAAAAAACAATAAACAGAAAATCATTGTGGCCTTTGGGTGGGGGGCAGGGGGTACAGAATGACTGAACTACGGACTAGAATTAAATATTTTCACTACATGGTAATTCAGATCTTTTGAAATTTGAACCATGTGAATGTCTGACCTTATCAATAAAATTACAATTAAAATATAAATATAAAATAATCATTATTGATATGAAAAATGGCAGAGACGAAATTAAATGTAAGTTAAGTCATGCTAGTTTTCTTGTTTATTTGAAGGGGATGAAGGACATATTGAGTAACTCTGGACTTTGTAAACTATGTATGTTAAAAATTTACTCCTAAGAATTGAAGTACAGTTTATAACTCCAGAACAAACAGGGAAAATTTCAAAACATATTTTAAATCTGACAGAAGACAGGAAGAAAAATACGTAAATCAAAATATGGAAACCAGGTAGGTTGAACACATGTGTTTCTCTCAGATATTAATAATAATACAATTATAAACTTTTGGGAGCAAAGATGCTAGGTGAAAAACAATGTCGTTGTTAGTTGCCATCGAGTTGATTCTAACTCATGATGACCCCATGTGTGCAGAGTAGAACTACTCCATAGGATTTTCAAGGTTGCCACCTTTCAGAAGCAGATTGCTAGGCCTTCCAAGGCACCTCTGGGTGGGTTCAAACTACCTACTTTTTGGCTAGTAGTCGAGGGCTTAACTGTTTGTGCCACCCAAGAACTCCCTAAAAACACAATATTAGGTGAGAAATTTCAAAAATGGAATATAGGAAGAATATGGGTGACTATAACTGATTTTTCAAAGCAAAGAGAGATAGAACCTAACTGACTACAGAGGGACAAGAGAACAAGAAGTCAAGCCATCTTTCTAACTCTAACTTTCATGAATTTGAGGCACCTGGAACTCAGAAGGCAGAGGGATGTTGTGTGGGGCTCAAAACTGGAGATTTGGTGAAAGTAAGTGTGAGAATAAGTTAGATGCAAAGATTGATTCACTGCTTACCACCATACAAGCAGATGATTATTATACTTTAATGATGTCATATTGCGTTACATTTTTGGTTTGTCTTTAATTTACATTTTTATTAGGATATAATATTCATAGATAAAAGTGCCCACCTTATAAGTGTATAACTCAATAATTATCCCAAAGTGAATACATCTTGCGTCCTCAAACCAGATCAAGAAGTAAAACTTTACTACATCTGAATCGTCAATTTTGGTAGGTGTTCCATGTGTGTTTTAAAAAAAATGTGAGTATGCATGCAATTATTGGTTTTGTAGATCAAAGTTTTAATCATGTTTCCCAAATCTCTTAAATCTTACTGATTTTTGCTTTTTTGCCTAGTGGTTATATCATTTATTAAGAAAAGTGTAATAAAATCTACCACTATGATTATGGTTATGTCTACTTATTTTTGTAATTCTGGTAATTTTTGCTTTCTGCATTTAATGTCTATTTTGTTGTTGTAGTTAGGTGCCACTGAGTCAATCTTGACTCATAGCAACCCCATGTGACAGAGAAGAACTGCCCCATAGAGTTTTCTAGGTTGTAAACTTCACGGGGGAGAAAAGATTGAAGTTGTCAAGGATTTCATTTTAATTGGAGCCAGCATCAAGGACCATGGGAGCAGTGATCAGGAAATCAAACAAAGTGTTTCACACCGCAAATCTGCTGCAAAAGATCTCTTTAAAGTGTTCAAAAGCAAAGATGTCACTTGAAGGACTAAGGTGCGCCTGACCCAAACCATGGTATTTTCAATGGTCTCATATGCATTAGAAAGCTAGACAATGAATAAGGAAGACCAAAGAAGAGTTGACACCTTTGAATTATGGTGTTGGTGAAGAGTATTGAGTATATCATGGATTACCAGAGGAATGAACAAACCTCTCTTGGAAGAAGTACAGCTAGAATGCTCCTTAGAAGCAAGGGTAATGAAACTTCATCATGTGCTTTAGACATGTTATCAGGAGGGACCAGTCCCTGGAGAAGGACATCATGCTTGGTCAGTGAAAAAGAGGAAGACCCTCAATGAAATGGATTGACATAGTGGCTGCAAAAATGGGTTCAAGGATGGTACAGGCAATGTTTCATTTGGTTGTACATAGAGTTGCTATGAATCAGAACAGACTAGATGGCACTTAACAACAACAACAACAACAATCTTTATGAGAGCAGATCAGATCTTTCTCTCCAGAGCTGCTGGGTGGGTTCAAACTGTTAATCTTTTGGTTAGCAGTCTAAAGCTTAACCATTGCACCACCAAGGCTCAGCTATGTTATTAGGTACATGCAAATTTAGATATGTTTCATCTAACTTGCTTATTATTTTTATTATGAAATGTCCCTCTTTATCACTAGTAATTCTTCTTCTTTGGAACTTAATTTATCTGCTATAAGTATAGCTATTTCAGGTTAGCTTTTGGTTAGTGATTGCATGGAATATCTTTTTTAATCTGTTTGCTTTAAATGTTTTCTATATTCATATATTTAAGATATCTCTTAAAAGAAATACAAATAGTTTTGATTCTGTAAGACAAGATTTGTCTTTTAAGTATCAGATCAATTTATTTTAAGGCCTATAATTATGTAAATGGATTTAAATTTACCATCTTACCCTTTTTAAAAAATTTATCCCGTCATTTTCTCACATTTCTTGCTTTACTTTAGATTATTTATTATGTTTTATTATTCTATTTTCCTTCAGCTAAGCATTAGGTTAAAACTTACTTTACCAATTTTTTAGTGATTATGATAGAAATTAAAATATACATCTTCGACTTAACAAGTCTAGTTTGTATTAGCTTGTTATTGCTTCCTGGACAATGTAGGGGCTAAAGACTTGTTTAACTGTAGTTTACTCTTCCAATCTTTTGGCCTTTCGGCTGTATGTATTTTATTTCTACATGTGATTTAAAAATATAAAACATGCTTTTCATACTGTCAATATTCATTTATATCTACTCAGGTATTAGTCTTGATTTTACTAAATTGTATTTAAGTAATTATTTTAAGGTCAGCATATAATGATCCCAATAGTTGGAACTTCTGTGGATCTAAGCCTTTGCCCTTATTCTTTTCTCTCTTAATTTTTGTTTCATTCCTATATTTTGCATGTCAGGTTAGATTGTTAATGAATATAATGAAAAATTATGATAATTTGAGCTACAGGTTGATCTCTTTCTGCTAAGAGTATTTACTTTTACTTCTGATTATAGTGACCAACATCAGTTTGTCTGGGATTGCAGGATTTCCTGGATTGTGGTACTTACCATGCTGAAACAGGGAAGGTCCTGAGAAAACTGGGATGGCTGGTCATTTTAATTCTTACAAACAGGGTAGTGAAATTAGGTAGTGAGCTGCTTTAAGAAAAAAACAAAAACAAACAAAAAAAAACCTTTGTAAGGCTGGTCTACTTCTGGTTCCCTTACTCCAAGTTATAGGCTTTCTGGAATCCAACCAAATACCTAGGTATTTACCAGGCAATCTCTTCCTTGGGGGTTTCTGTGTTTCAATTTTTTTCCCCCTGCTTCCCATCCCTTTGATACTGCCTCAAGCTATTCTCATTTTATCAGCTATTTCTTTTGAACTGGCAAAGGCCTTAACCAAAAATGGCACCAAATGTCAGGCTCACTTCTCTAGGTTTTGCTTTTCTTTGAGGTTTTGGCCTTTACATCTTCATTGACCTGAATGCTCTCCGAAGTAGTTTAAAAATATATCTTTCTAACTTTTCTAGTTGTTTTTGGCAGGAAGATTCCCTTGAAGAATGTGGAAATGTTTATAATATTGTGTACATTTTTCTTAAGTTTTGTAATTTAGCTTCATGCCTACCTGAATACAAGAACTAGTAGTTTTGTCCTGTGGAAAAGATAAAGGATCAAGTAGTTTCAAAAAGATTCCCAGAACACCTTCCAACTTCAGATTATCTTTTTTTTTTTTTTTTTTGATGATGATGAATTTTGTGTTTTAACAATTTTTCTTGTATGCCTGCTCCAGCTATGCAAGGTAATGGAAAACCTCATGTCACACAATATATTTTAAAATAACGTCAATTCTGTATGCAATTCTGCCACAAATAACCCACTCCAACTTGCATGCCGACTCCAGTTTACTGAGAGGTTATGGAGATTCTCCTGTTAGACACTATCTTAGTTATCTAGTGCTGCTATAACAGAAATTTCTCAAGTGTATGGCTTTAACAAACCAAAATTTGTTCTCTCACATTCTAGGAGGCTAGAAGTGCAAATTCAGGGTGCCAGCTCTAGGGGAAGCTTTTCTCTCTCTTTCGGCTTCGAAGGAAGGTCCTTGTCATTAATGTTTCCTTGGATCTAGGAGTTTCTCAGACCAAGGATCCAGGGTACGAAGGACACAGTCTTCTCCTGGCTCTTCTTTCTTGGTGGTATGAGGTCCCTCTCCTCCCTGCTCCATTCTCTCTTTTATATCTCAAAAGCGATTGACTCAAGAAACGACCTAATCCTGTAGATTGTGTCCTGCCTCATTAACAGAATTGCCTCTAATCCTGCCTCATTAACATCGTCAGATCACAGTCTGGAAGACAGCAAAACAATACTGGGAATCTTAGCCTAGCCAAGTTGACACACATGTTTTTGGGACACGGTTCAATCAATAACAGACACCATGTTTTAAGGTAACATCAATTTCATAACATGCAATCTAGTACACCTTATGATTATAGAAAAAAAAAAATCTCTTCCAACTTTGACCTCTGGCTAAACTCTGGCTCTCTTCTCTGATAGCATTCGGACAATGCAGATCTCTTTGGTTTTAATGCTGTAGACAATGGGGTTGACTACAGATGGGAAGAAGAGGTAGGCATTCGCCATCATGACTTGCAGCAGAGGGGACACTTGGTGTCCAAAACGGTGCACTATGGACAAGCCAATCATAGGCACATAATAAGCAAGTACAGCACAGACATGTGAGCCACATGTGTTGAGTGCCTCCCTCCTCCCCTCCCCAGTGGCAATACCCACTACAGTGTGGAGTATGAGCCCATAGGAGACCACAATGAGTAGTGAATCCAGCCCAAAAGTGGAGGTAACAATGAAAAGGCCATATATATTGTTGATAGAAATGTCCCCATAAGGTAGATGGATGAGGTTGGGATGGAGGCAATAGGAATGGGAGAGGACATTGTGGCCACAGAAGGGCAGGCGTTGTAAGAGCAAGGGCAATGGGGCCATAAGCATAACACTTTCAACCCAATAATAACTCCTGTGCCAATGATGCGGGGCAAGGTCAGGATGGCAGTATAGTGCAGTGGGCTGTAGATGGCCACAAAGCGATCCACAGACATGGCTATCAATACAGCTGACTCCATGATGGAGAAGGAATGGATGGAGAACATCTGGAGAAGGCATGCATAAAAACCAATCTTAGTGGTGCCAAACAGGAAGATACCTAGCACTGTAGGCAGGGTCGACACAGAAATGCCAATCTCAGCCAGTGCTAATAGGGCAAGAAAGAGGTACATGGGCTGGTGTAGGGCAGTGTATGTTCTGATGACATGAAGAATGGTGCCATTCCCAAGGAAGGTGATGATGTACATCAGGCAGAAGGGGATGGAGATCCAGTTGTGCTCTGCCTCCAGCCCTGGGATGCCAACCAGAATGAATGTTGTAGGTAAAAATCTCAGAACTATTGGAGTTCTTCATGTTGAAATCTCATTTTGTGGGATTAGTGCCAGTTTGAAAATCAGAAACAAACTAATAGCTATTATCATGGAGAAAAGTCACTGGACACCAAGGAGAGAAAAGAAGAAAACTAAGCTCACGTATTCAAGTGACTAAAAGTCTCATGCCTGAAAACTGACAGATAAGCACTGTCGGGAAAGTTGAAGTCTGATAGGGATTGCAGACTCCATCACTGGGAAGTTCCAGACTGGTAGATCAGCAAGGGAGACATGGATACCTTGTGTTGGTGTGGAGATGCCTGGCCCTAGAAAGCTCCTGAAGAGACAGACTTTCATAGGAAATACCAGCCTATGATATGGACTAATATCAGGAAAATGTGAACAGAAATTTTATTGGTAACCGAATTAAACTAGAAAAGAATGGAGCTTGGTCCCACACTAGGTTCTACTGTTCTGGAGTTTGACAAAACTTGGAAGCAGCTAGCAATGTTCTGTGCAAAGAACTGAATGAAGCAATGGAGGCAGGAATCTAGGTTGTTGGATTTGTACACAAAGTTTAAGGCTGACCAAAATATTATTTCATTATGATATCCACAATCTGTTTACTCAGTTTTCAAAGACACCCCCTTTATCCACTGAGATTTCTTCTTTCTGACTCAGACACATCCCTGAATACAGTGCAGCAACAAAACCAGAAACTTAAACAAATTTTTAAGGAAAACTCTCCTGGATAGTAGAGGAGTACAGCAGAAGGAGGAGAAAACCACCTCCCTAGATCGGATGTGTTTTAACTGAGCACTGTATTGGTAGGGCAGGTATAACAATAGAATCCTGGATTTGCAAGGTTGGAAGGACATTGGAAGGTATTTTTCAACTCACCTCCCACCCGAAACACACACAAGCTCATCTATTAGCACATGCACACATACTTCCCGCACCTGCCCAAATCTTGTCTCTACATCCTCCCTGATGTGAAATGTCCATTCAGCCTCTTTTGAAATTCCCCAGCAACAGGGACTTCACTATCCCATGCAGTTATTATTAAGTTCTTCTTTTTCCTGTTGATCTATAAACAATAAGCCCATCTCTGTGCAGGATTCTTTCAACCCAGATTCCTGACCTTACTCATAAACTCTTCTCTGCAACTTTCAACCACAGACAACGGAGAACATATCTTCTCCCACAAATATTGAAATAAATCATCATATATGTTGAAAGCTTGTCTTCTCCAAGCTGGTTACGATTATGTTAAGTGCTACAAAGGAGAAGTTTAGGATACAATGAGTGGGACCTAGAGGGAAAAACAACTGATTCTTGAAAGTCTAGAAAGTTTTCTCCGGGAAGATATATTTAAGCCGAGATATGAGCAAATAGTAGATATTTGCTAGGCTTAATGGAGAGACAGGGAGTAGTGCAGTTTTACTCAGCATCAAGAAGATACTAGCATAGAAAAAAACTCTGTGCTAAGGTCTATGCTAGTACTTAGGGTAGGGAAATTCAGGGGCAGATCATTGACCTCAGGATATGATCACATATGCCAGAACTTCCCATGACAGAGGAACTTGGGGTCAGTCCTGTGCCCCACTTGTCATGCCCTTTCTGTGTTCTCCTTACCTTAAAAAGCCCAACGTATCTTTTTTAGCTCTTTAAACAGACTACGTATTGGTCTGCCTCTGGATTGGGCAACTACTCCTGCTGTGTGTAATGCCACTGCACTCTTGATCCCATTGCACTGATATCTTGACTCCCACACCCCAAACTGCCTAAGACAACTAGGTACAAATCTTGAGAGATACTTGAAACTTGGCTGTCTCCTCTCCTGTTATCAAGGGTGTTCTCTACCCCTCCCATGCTCTCTTTAGTTCTCTTTTTTCCTGTTCCCCTTGCACTATTTTTTTTTCCCCCACTTTCTCATGCCCATCCTCCAGAATCTCCCTAGCCAGATAGGGTACAGGTCTCCTTGAAAGAGATCCTGAAAGACAATCATTTCCTTGGGTTTAGGATTTGTTCAATAAAAGCTTTTCAGGATGGAAAGAGACATAAGAGATTGCCCACTGTACAGAACAGAACAAAGCAGCAGGAAGAAGTGGTGGTGCAGTGAATACTAAATCCCTAGAACTGAACAAAATTGGCGTGAATCCTATGTGTGGTATAAATTTATCTACGTAACCTCTGTGCACCTCCACTTCTTTCTCTCTCTCTCTCTTTCTTTTTTTTATTAAGATAGACATGATAATTCCTATCTCAGAGAGTGGTTCTGGGTATTTAATGTGAGCCTTTAGCAACCAGCGAATGTCAGTTTTCCCCTACTCTTCCTGATTTCTACTCTCTCAGAGGTTCTTATAAGGGATCAGTCACAGTTAGAGGTGAAAAATTTTCTTAGATTTATTTCCAATTTTCTATTAACATTGCTCCTTCCTCATTTTTGTTTCACTGATCCTCAGACCACATCTGTGAGGGAGACAAGGTGACAAGGACTTCCTATTTAACATATGAGACATACAAACAGGATATATGTACTGTATGACTAACCTAAGAGTATACGTCAAAACCTTCTAGAATTCATAACATTTTCTGAGGTTTTATTTTTGTTCTTTATCTGTCATCAAATCTAGAAAAATTTCCCCTTGTCCTATCACACAGGCTAAAGGAGAGGACTACTGACTGAGGGAAATCTAGAGGTCTTCAAATTTTGGGATGGTGTTGGAACTCCCTTTGGAGGCTGCTTCAGGAGACAAGACTGGAAGATCATTGGTTTCAGCACTCACCAGGAGTAGAGTTGATCTATAAACATCAAGGAGGACTTGGGGAGCTCACTTCAGGAAGTCCCTGCCACCCAGGCATTAACATCTTCCTATCCTTGGTGCTGGAATGCTGCTTCCCTGTTTGTAAGCTAAGGAGAGTTTTCAGGGAGTGGAGGAGTGGTTATGGATCTGAGTTCCCTGAGGAGCAATTACTCAGGTAATCGCTTCACCCTTTTGCAATGTGTGGTGATCCCTATGGGAAGGAGTAAGAATATAGAATCAATCAGCACTTCTGTGAAATAAGGATAATAATAATAATATGCACCTACTATAAGAATCAAATAATTAATATATGTAAGTTGCTTAGAAAAACGTTTGACTCATAAAAATACACCATAATAGTTCGCTAATATTATAACTATTATAGGACAATTGCATCTTGGAAAAAGAATACTTTCATCTACAATGCTCATCAACTATTACTTTTATAAGCAAGAATTTATCAAGTTAGAATTAGGGCATAGAATTGTTGATATTCAAAGATCATTAAGGGGGTTTAGTAACAAAAGATGATAGAATCTGAGGGTTAAGCTAATGTGAGAAAAAGTTTCAGATTGGGTAGGGTAGGGAGATTGATCAGGAAGCTGTGCTGAATAGGGCTTCCCAGCATGTGATAGCTACAGAAAGATATCAGAAAGTAGACATTTCTAGAACCTAATGTTGGAGAGGATTTAATATTTGTTTGTGCATGGCTGGTTTTCTAGGAAAAAATGTGATTTGGCTTGAAAATACATCAAGACCCATTTGTAGGTCTATCTAAATTTGTTCTGAAAATAATTTTTTTGTGTTGTTGGTGTAATAAGAGAAAAGGAGCTGTGTGTTATTGGTGAGAAAATTCTTTAAATGATGAGTTCTGTGGTTTAGATTAGATCCAGATACATATGAAGTCAGGAGTGGACTGAGAGACTTAGAAAAATTGGAGAGATTAAATGAGGCAGGGCCTGAATAAGCTCAGTTCAATCAAGTTGTGATTAAGGAGGTTTAGGAGATAAGCATCTGTGATCAGAAACTGGGCTAGTAAAGGTTAATAACAGAAGAAAAATACTTCTGGATGTGGCTGAGGTCCATCCACGGTTTGTCCGAGGAGTAGCCAAAGTCGAATAGAAGTAAATTTACTGATACAGAAAAAGTTCAGAAACTGTGGCGCAAGATGATTGAATGAGTCACACTCATGGACAATGAGTTGAATTTGGGACATTGGTATATTTTTCCCGCAGTCCTCAGCATCTGTTTCAAACACTTAGCACACAAGTACACATCAAGGAAATTGTCATTTTCCATTATAAACTGGGATGGTGTTCTGGGAGACCTTTGATCAAATTTCTCTTTTATAAAGCTCTAGCCCCCTTTAACATTGTTTATATATTTAATTATTGTCTTTCCCAAATCACAAAAAAGGAGCCCTGGTGGTGCAGTGGTTAAGCATTTGGCTGCTAACCAAAAGGTTGGCAGTTTGAATCCACCATCCACTCCTTGGAAACCCTGTGGGGTAGTTCCACTCTGTCCTATAGGGTCACTATGAGTCAGAATTGAATCAACAGCAACAGTTTATTGACAAAAATATGAACGTTAGAGTCTGTTTCCATTATCTATCATTCTCAAGTAACTT
This sequence comes from Dugong dugon, assembly GCA_030035585.1. NCBI lineage: Eukaryota > Metazoa > Chordata > Mammalia > Sirenia > Dugongidae > Dugong > Dugong dugon. Next base: position 77,804,034 of record CM057467.1, on the reverse strand, counting down.
AACACCAAGAATATTGCACACCTTTCTCAGAAAGACACATTTCATATTATTTCACCTAATGGAATAGGCATTTATCCTAATGTTCTCATGAAAAATCTTTGTCCAAAAACTGTGCCGGATTTCTGTTTAACTTTGTTCCTGGAGGACAAGGAGCAAACTTAAACAGAAATCAATAAAATAATGAAGTTATGATTTGGATGTCATCACTGCTAGTCATCCCTGCACCAGGAGGTATATAAAAGGGATTAGAATAGCCCCGCCCTCTCCTCTTTAAGCATATGCTCAGTTGTGGATCAAACCCTTTCTGTTTGTCACTAAAATTTGGAGGATGTAGACCTGTTTGAACATATGGGGAAAAATTAAATATTATAAGCAAATATCTGAAAACAATGTAATATCTTAGTTTTGTATATTAAGACATTAAATATAGAATAAAATGGTAGTAAGAAACAAAGAAACATTTAAATGCTGTCTAAAGCTCCTGGTGAACTGAAATGTCTACTTACTAAAAATATAACTCACAAATTACATAGCAACCCTACATACAGCAGAACGAAACACTGCCCAGTCCTGTGCCATCCTCACAATCGTTGCTATTTTTGAGCACTTTGTTGCAGCCATTTGTGGATCTTCCTCTCTTTCACTGACCCTCTACTTTACCAAGCATGATATTCCTCTCCAAGGACTGGTCCCTCCTGATAACATGTCCAAAGTACATGAGACAGAGTCTCACCATTCTCTCATCTAAGGAGCATTGTGGCTGTACTTCTTCCAAGACAGATTTATTTGTTCTTCTGGAAGTCAATGGTATATTCAATATTATTCACCAACACCGTAATTCAAAAGCATCAATTCTTCTTCAGTCTTCCTTATCATTGTTCAACTTTTGCATGTATATGAGGCAATAGAAAATACAGTGGCTTGGGTCAGGCTCACCTTAGTCCTCAAAGTGACATCTTTGCTTTTTAACATTTGAAAGAGATCTTTTGCAGCAGATTTACCCAATGCAATGCGTCTTTTGATTTCTTGATGCTGCTTCCATGGGTGTTGACTGTGGATCCAAGTAAAATGAAATCCTTGAGACTTCAGTCTTTTCTCCGTTTCTCATGATGTTGCTTATTGGTCAAGTTCTGAGGATTTTTGTTTTCTTTATGTTGAGGTGAAATCCATACTGAAGGCTGTAGGCTTTGAACTTCATCAGTAAGTGTTTCAAAGTCCTCTTCATTTTCAGCAAGCAAGGTTATGTCATCTGTATATTGCAGTTGTTAATGAGTCTTCCTCCAATCCTGATACTGCATTCTTCTTCATATACTCCACCTTCTCGAATTATTTGCTCAGTATACAGATTGAATAAGTATGGTAAAAGGATAGAACCCTGACACACACCTTTCTCTGACTTTAAACCACCCAGAATCACCTTGTTCATTGGAACAGCTGCCTCTTGGTCTATGTGCAGGCTCCTCATGAGAACAATTAAGTGTTCTGGAATTCCCCTTCTTCACAACGTTATCCATAATTGGTTATGATTCACACAAATAACTAATATAATACTCCTGTTAATTACTTAGTAAATGTGTCCTTGTAACACAGAAAATGTTTCTGGTTCTCAATCTAAGTGTCATTTTAGAAATGTCTCAGGATGAGAAAAAGAGCAGCTGTGCAATGCTCGTTTAAACCACTGCCTTTTTGGATGATGAAAAGAGAAGCTCAACTCCATACTGTCTTCCATGATGACTTATTTGTTTATTTTCCATACAAAAATTTATACATACATTGTTACGTGACTCTAATTGCTCTCCCCGTATTGTGACAACACACTCCTCCTTTCCACCCCTGATTTCCTATGTCCATTCAACCAGCTCCTAACCCTCTCTGCCTTCCCATCTCACCTCTGGACAGAAGCTACCTGTTTAGTCTCTTGTACCTACTTGAGCTAAGAGGCACACTCCTCATGAGTATCACTTTATGTCCCATAGTCCAGTCCAATCCCTGTCTAAGGAGTTGGCCTCAGAAATTGTTTTAGTTCTGGGCTGATAGAGAATCTAGGGGCTACGCTTTCCGGGGTTCTTCCAGTCTCAGTCAGACCATTAAGTCTGGTCTTCTTACTAGAATTTGAGTTCTGCACCCCATCTTTCTGCTGCTCCATCAGGGACTCTTTGTTATGTTCCCTGTCAGAGTGGTTATTGGTGGTAGCCAGGCACCATGTAGTTCTTCTGGTCTCAGGCTGATAAAGTCTCTGGTATATGGGGCCCGTTCTGTCTCTTGGGCTAATACTTTCCTAGTGTCTTTGGCGTTCTTCATTCCCCTATACTCCAGGTGGTTGGGAATAATTGATGCATCTTAGATGGCTGCTTGCAAGCTTTTGAGAACACAGACGCCACTCACCAAAGTAGGATGCAGAACATTTTCTTAATAAGCTTTGTTATGCCAATTGACCTAGATGTCCCCTGAAAGCATGGTCCCCAGACCCCTACCCCTGCTACTCTGTCCCTCAAAGTATTTGATTGTATTCAGGAAACTTCATAGCTTTGGTTTAGTCCAGTTGTGCTGACTTCCCCTGTAGTGTGTGCTGTCCTTCCCTTCACCTAAGGTAATTCTTATCTACTATCTAGTTAGTAAATAACACTTCTCCCTCCCCACCCTCGTAACCATCAAAGAATGTTTTCTTCTGTGTTTAAACCTTTTCTTGAGTTCTTGTAATAGTGGTCTTATGCAGTATTTGTCCTTCTGTGACTGACTAAATTCACTCAGCATAATGAGTTCCAGCTTCCTCCATATTATAAGATGTTTCACAGCTTCATCGTTGTTCTTTATTGTTGCATAATATTCCATTGTGTGGATATACCATAATTTGTTTCTCCATTCATCCGTTGATGGGCATCTAGGTTCTTTCCATCTTTTTGCTATTGTGAACAATGCTGCAATGAACATGGATGTGCATATATCTATTCACATGATGGCTCTTATTTCTCTAGGATATATTCCAAGGAGTGGGATAGCTGGATCATATGGTACTTCTATTTCTAGCTTTTTAAGGAAGCGCCAAATCGACTTCCAATTTGGTTGTAACATTTTACTTTCCCACCAACATTGTATAACTGTTCCAGTCTCCCCACAGCCTCTCCAGCATTTATTATTTTGTGTTTTTTGGATTAATGCTAGCCTTGTTGGGGTGAGATGATATCTCATTGTAGTTTTGATCTGCATTTCTCTAATGGCTAATAATCCAGAGCATCTCTTCACGTGTCTGTTAGAGGCCTGAATATCTTCTTTGGTGAAGTGTCTGTTCATACCCTTTGCCCATTTTTTGATTGGGTTATTTGTTTTTGTTGTTGAGGTTTTGCAGTACCTTGTAGATTTTAAAGATTAGATGCTGATCGGATTTGTTGTAGCCAAATTTTTTTTCCCAGTCTGTAAACTGTCTTTTGACTCTTTTGGTGAAGTCTTTTGATGAGCATTAAGTGTGTTATTTTTAGGAGCTCCCATTTACCTAGTCTCTCTTCTGATGCTTGTGCATTGTTACTTATGATTCATATTGTGTTTATGCCATGTATTAGGGCTCCTAGCACTGTCCCTATTTTTTCCTCCATGATCTTTATCATTTTTGATTTTATATTTAAGTCTTTGATCCATTTTGAGTTAGTTTTTGTGCATGGTGTGAGGTATGGGTCTTGTTTCAGTTTTTTGCAGATGGATATCCAGTTATGCCAGCACCATTTGTTAAAGAAACTGTGTTTTCCCCAATCAGTGGACTTTGGGCCTTTGTCAAATATGAGCTGCTCATAGGTGGATGAATTTACGTCTGTATTCTCAATTCTGTTCCATTCATCTATGTATATATCATTGTTCCAGTTCCAGGCTGTTTTGACTACATGGTGGTATAATAGGTTCTAAAATCAGGTAGTGTGAGGCCTCCCACTTTGTTCTTCTTCCTGACTAATGCTTTACTTATTCGGGACCTCTTCCCTTTCCATATGAAGTTCATGATTTGTTTCTCCATCTCATCAAAAAATATCAGTGGAATTTGGATCGGGATTGCATTGTATCTGTGGATGGCTTTGGGTAGAACTGACATTTTCACAATGTTGAGTCTACCTATCCATGAGCAAGGTATGTTTTGCCACTTATGCAGGTCTCCTTTGGTTTCTTGCAGTAGTGTCTTGTAGTTTTCATTGTATAGATCTTTTATGCTTCTGGTTAGGTTTATTCCTAAGTATTTTATTTTCTTGGGGGCTATTGTAAATGGTATTGATTTGGTGATTTCCTCTTCGAGGTTCTCTTTGTTGGCGTAAAGGAATCCAACTGATTTTTGTATGTTTATCTTGTATCCTGAAACTTTGCTGAAATCTTCTATTAGTTCCAGTAGTTTTCTTGTGGATTCTATGGGGTTTTCTGTGTATAAGATCATATCTTCTGCAGAGATACTTTGACTTCTTCCCTACCAATTTGGATGCCCTTTATTTCTTTTTCTAGTCCTATTTCTCTGGCTAGGACCTCCAGCACAATGTTGAATAAGAGTGGTGATAAACAGCATCCTTGTCTGGTTCCTGTTCTCAAGGGGAATACTTTCAAAGTCTCCTTTTAGGATGATGTTGGCTGTTGGCTTTCTATAAATGCCATTAATTATATTGAGGAATTTCCTTTCTATTCCTGTTTTGTTGAGAGTTTTTATCACGAATGGGTGTTGGTCTTTGTCAAATGACTTTTCTGCATCAATTGATAAGATCATGTGGTTCTTGTCTTTTGCTTTATTTATGTGATGGATTACATTGATTGTTTTTCTAATGTTGAACCATCCTTGCATACCTGGTGTGAAACCCACTTGGTCATGGTGAACTACTATTATTTTTTTGCTGGGTTGTTGTATTCTATTGACTAGAATTTTGTTGAGGATTTTTGCATCTATGTTCACGAGGGATATCAGTCTGTAATTTTCTTTTTTTGTAATGTCTTTGCTTGGTTTTGTTATCAGGGATATGCTGGCTTCATAGAATGAGTTTGGGAGTATTCCATTCTTTTCTATGCTCTGAAATATCTTTAGTAGTAGTGGTGTTAACTCTTCTCTGAAAGTTTGGTAGAATTCTCCAGTGAAGCCATCCGGGCAAGGGCTTCTATTGTTTGGAGTTTTTTAAATTACCTTTTTACTCTCTTCTTTTGTTATAGGTTTATTTAGTTGTTCTACCTCTGTTTGTGTTAGTTTAGGTAAGTAGTAATTTCCTTGAAATTTGTCCATTTCCTCTAGGTTTTCAAATTTGTTAGAGTACAATTTTTCAAAGTACTCTGTTATGATTCTTTTAATTTCAGTTTGGTCTGTTGTGATATCACCCATATCATTTCTTATACAGGTTATTTGCTTCCTGTCCTGTTTTTCTTTTGTCAGTTTGGCCAATGGTTTATCAATTTTCTTGATCTTTTCGAAGAACCAGCTTTTGTTCTTGTTAACTCTTTCAATTGTTTTTCTATTCTCAATTTCATTTAATTCTGCTCTAATTCTTATTATTTCCTTTCTTCTGGCGCCTGAGGGCTTCTTTTGCTGCTCTCTTTCTACTTGTTCCAGTAGTAGGGTTAATGTTTTGAATATGGTCCTTTCTTCTTTTCGGAAGTGTGCATTTATTGCTATAAACTGACCTCTGAATACTGCTTTTGCTGTGTCCAAAAGGTTCTGGTAGGATATGTTTTCATTCTTGTTTGATTCTTTAAATTTCTTTATTCCATCCTTAATTTCTTCTATAGCCCAGTAGTTTTTGAGCAAGGTGTTATTCAGTTTCCATGTGTTTGATTTCTTTTCCTTGCTTTTTGTGTTGTTGATTTCTACTTTTATGGCTTTATGGTCAGAAAAGATGCTTTGTAACACTTTGATGTTTTGGATTTTGTTAAGGCTTGCTTTATGGCCTAATATGTGGTCTATTCTGGAGAATGTTCCATGTGCACTGGAAAATAAAGTATACTTGGCTGCTGTTGGGTGGAGTGTCTGGTATATGTCTATGAGATCAAGTTAGTTGACTCTAGCATTTAGATTTTCCGTGTCTTTTTTGAGCTTCTTTTTGGACATTCTGTCCTTCACTGAATGTGGCATGTTGAAGTCTCCTACTACTGTTGTGGATCTGTCTATCACTCTTTTCAGTGCTGTTAGATTTTGTTTTATGTATTTTGGAGCCCTGTCTTTGGGTGGGTAAATATTTATTGTAGTTATGTCCTCCTGGTGTACTGATCCTTTAATCATTATGCAGTGTCCTTCCTTATCCTTTCTGGTGGATTTTACTTTAAAGTCTTTTTTGTCAGAGATTAATATTGCCACTCCTGCTCTTTTTTGAGTGATGTTTCCTTGGTATATTTTTTTCCGTGGTTTGAGTTTTAGTTTGTTTGTGTCTTTAAGTAAGGTGTGTCTCTTGTAGGCAGTATATAGAAGGATCATGCCTTTTTATCCAATCTGCCACTCTCTGTTTCTTTATTGGTGCATTTGTGGGTTTACATTCAATGTAATCGTTGATAGATATGAGTTTAGTGCTGTCATTTTGATGTCTTTTTTTGTGTGTTGTTCACAGTTTCTTTGTTCCCCTTAATTTTCTACACTGAGTCGTTTTTCTTTATGTATTTTCTTTTCATCTTTTTCATTGTTGTTGATTTTGTGTTTGCTGAATCTTTATATTTTTCTAGTTTTTTATTTTGACTTGTAGGATTGTTAGTTTCCTTTGTGGTTTATTTACCCCTATTTTTCTAAGTTTATACCAGTCGTTTATTTCTTTGTATCACCTTGACTTCCTCTCCATATGAAAAATCTATGTCTACATTTTTTAAGTCCCTGTTTTTTGTTTGAATGTTGTCATCTTTTACGTATTGACATCTGTTTCCCTATTTTCTGTGTTTTAGCTTTGTTATACTTTTGTGACTTCCCTATCTGGGCTGATAGCTGGTTGCTCTGTCCTGTGTTGTAGTCTTGGGTTGTTTATCTGATGTTACTGATTTTCTAACTGGAGGACTCCCTTTAGTATTTCTTTAATTTTGGTTTGGTTTTTGCAAATTCCCTAAACTTCTGTTTATCTGGAAATGCCCTAATTTTGCCTTCATATTTGAGAGACAGTTTTGCTGGATATATAATTCTTGGCTGGCAATTTTTTTCCTTCAAGACTTTATATATGTCATCCCATTGCCTTCTTGCCTGCCTGGTTTTCACTGAGTAGTTGGAGCTTAGTCTTATTGACTCTCCTTTGTAGATGACTTTTCTTTTATCCCTAGCTGCTCTTAAAATTCTCTCTTTATCTTTGGTTTTGGTAAGTTTGATTATACTATGTCTTGGTGACTTTCATTTGGGTTCTACCTTATGTGGGGTTCGATGAGCATCTTGGAGAGATATCATCTCATCTTTCAGGATATCAGGGGACTCACAAATTGCTGAAGCCAGCAGGGACCTGGTGCAGAGCAGGGAGGGAGGAGGTAAATGGGAGAGAGGTTTTTCCCAAATGGGTTTTTTCTTTTTTTAAATCCTCGCTGTAGGCCATACACAAGTACTTATCTTTAGCCACTTGAGTGCTGCTTTTCACTGGTTTGGAGTGTCCAGGTAGACTTTTTGCTGCCAGATCTCTCTTGATGTGGAAAGTGCCTCCCGAGCAAGCGAGCACAGCTGTCTGACAGCCTCACTGTGCACTCTGAGCTGATCCAGGCTGAAGGGCTGTGCCTCCCGCTGGGTTAGATCAGGCAACTCTTAGCTGCTTCTGAACCATCTCTCTCTCCCCCCCGTCACTCAGTCTGATTCCTCAACGTTGCCTTGTTCAGGGCTCCTAGATATTCATATATAAAGTATTCACTTGTTTTTTTCAGGTCTTTGTTGTAAGAGGGACATAGGAAGCCCTCTGACTACTCTGCTATCTTAGCCCTGCCTCTCCATGACGACTTCTAAAACCAGCGTGATGCAGACAAAAAACAATCCTAGACTTTTTATGATGGCTAAATTAAAACCAATATTAATAATAAATTTGAATAATGTCAGAAAAATTTTTTTGTCTTGCATGCCAGTAAAAAGTTAGCTGTGATGCAGTGCACACATTTAAACAAAAACACAACAACCCCCCCCCCCCCCCGCCCCATTCTCAGTATCTAACCTGTACTAAATAAGACACTTTGCTTATCTTGCTTACGGTTTTTTTTTACCCCCAAGAGGGGGAAGTTTTAATTTTATTATACAGAAAATTTTTCTTTTATAGTTGGAAACTAATTTTCCCTAACTACCAATCACCAAGACTAGTGGTTAAAAAACATTTTAAAATATTTTTTTACAGATATATAAAGGATGTAATGAAAGACTAGGGATACAGAAAGTTTAAAGTTAGTTATAATTTACCAAATCCAGTTTAGAATCATTAAACATCCTGTCTCTTTATTTAGTCAGTAGATGGATTGTATTAAAAGGACAATCACTTTGATAAGAAATAAAACTCAAGGTTGATTTTGATGCAATAAAAAATGATCTGTATCTCATTGTGTTTACTATTGAACCTTCACTAGCATTTTCAGACATCACCCCTTTGGAATCACCTAATTTGTGAGATGGGGTAGGATATTTAAAGGAGAGAGAGTTGGCCCCAGGTTTTCAGAGAGCTACGCATATATGCTGACCCAGGAAATCCCATTAAATATGTTATATATGCCATAAAATCTCTTAGGACCTGATACACTCCTTCTACAGAGATACTTGACTTGTTCCTGGGGAATTTAAGTGTTAAGAATGCTGCTGCTCCTTCCACCCATGAAAAACTCAGGTTTCTATTTCATTCCACATTTTCTTTCTCTTTGTTGTTGTTAGCTGCCATCAAGGGGGCCCCAACTCAAGGTGACCCCATGTGTGACAGAGCAGAATCACCTTGTAAGTTTTCTTAGCTGTAATCTTTACAGAAGCTGTTCGTCAGGCCTTTCTTTTGTGGAGCCACTGGGTGGGTTTGAACAGCCAACTTTTTGGTTAGCATCCCATCACAGACCTCTTTCACCATCCAGGCTCTACTCTCTCTGTTTAGGACTCTCTCTCTCTTTTTTTTTTTTTTCTTTTTCTTCCCCTTTTTTTATTTTACAGTGCAAAGTAATTTTTCATTAAAAAATTTTATACACAATTATTTTTTGTGACATTGTTTGCAATCCCTGCAATATGTCAGCGCTCTTCCCCTTTCCCTTTCCACCCTGGGTTCTCCATGTCCTTTCATCTAATTTTCCTGTCCCTTCTTGCCTTCTCGTCTTTGCTTTTGGGCAGGTGTTTCCCATTTGGTGTCGTGTACTTGACTGAACTAAGAAGCAGGTATTATTGTTTGTTTTATAGGCCTGTCCAATCTTTGGCCAAAAGGTGGACTTCAAGAGTGGCTTCAGATTTGAGTTAGCAGGGTGTGTGGGGGCCATAGTCTCCGGGGTTCCTCCAGTCTCTGTCAGACCAGTAAGTCTGGTCTTTTTCTGTGAATTTGAATTTTGTTCTACATTTTTCTCTCACTCTGTCTGGGACCCTCTATTGTGATCCCTAACACTCATTTTTTTTAATGTGAAGGAGATTCTTTTGTCTCACTCATCTTCCAACTATGGTAGCTTATAGCTCACATATAGCTCACTTAGGTCACAGATATATGCACTAGTCTGAATACCCAAAACTGACTTAATTTCAATGCAGAATGATTCAGGACCCCATAACCTAAGGGTCTCCCTAGTCTAATGTTTCCCAAAGTTTTTTGGCGGTCAGTGTACAAAAAATGCTATTGCATCTCTCTATAGTCTTGATAGGTAGTGGTGCTCATTGCCAATGAATAAAGTGAGGAAAGCGTTCATTATGGCAACCTGTGGGATTGTAGGCAATGCATAGTCTCCCCCGAAATGATAAAACTGGAGGAGAATTGTCATCGTCACCAAGTATAAGACATGATGAGGACTTTCTACCATTTTACCACAGACACAATGTCTAGGATCTTGCACACACACACAAAAAAGATCGCAATGTGATGACCACAATGGGCAATGGGTAAAGCTTGCAAGTGAAGGTGATAACAATTGATTAACAGATGCCAGCAATGAAATTAAAATAAGAGCATGAACATAAAATAATCATAGGATCATGGAAATATACATATTTCTGTATTCACTTATTCAATGATTAATTTACCAAGTATCTATTGATTAGCTAATATATTCCCTGGTGGAGTAGTGGTTAAGCGTTTGGCTGCTAACCAAAAGTTCAGAAGTTCAAATCCACCAGTCGCTACTTGGAAACCCTTTGGGGCAGTTCTATTCTGCCCTACAGGGTCACTATGAGTTGGAATCGATTCAATGGCAATGGATTTGATTTTGGTCTTAGTATATTCCAGGCACTATAGGAGTCACTGGATGTATATGGTGAATGAGAGAGACACAGTTCATGTCTCATTAAACTTAAAATTTACTGAGTGAGATAGACATGTAACAGCCAATACACAGATATTATTTTATTACAATTCTGGTATGTGATATGAAATAAAGGATAAGAAACAAAGAATCTCTGCGAATGCATAAGGGAGTCAGGGGCAACCTAGTCTCAGTGGCCACTTGAAAGCTATGCTGTGGGAGATACGAATACTTATAAATCCAAGAGCCCCTACAAATCTAAATAAAACAAGGCTTTCCAGTTCTTAGAAAAATTTTCCCTATCATATTGTCCTATTAACATATAGTCCGCGATGAATTCATTTCCACCCAAATCCTGAAAGCTCACATTTCAAATTTCCAAGTCAACTGATGATATCTAGGGTAAGCAAGCTTATTCTCTCTGCCCTCCAATTTGTCACTCAACGTCCATCTACACTAAGTTCTTTCAGTAAGGTCTTAGTTGGAGGAACTCGTGTTATTTCCTAAAGTCAGCAGCCCTCAAGAACTTTACAGATCCCTGATTTCCAAAATTCTTCCCTCTGAGTTTATTTTCAGTGTATATTCTGTTATAGGGCTTTGCTTTTAGTATCGATTTTGCTTTTAATTGGTCAGATTTTCAGTGTATACACATACTATTATATCATTCATTGTATTATTTCAGTGTATTATATATGTATAGTTTTAGTAGCAGAAGAGAGTACTGAATACATTATTTTTGAAAATGTTTAAACAATATAGATACATTGAAAGTCAACCATCACAACCATCTTCATAAAAAGTCATTATTTAGTGTTTTGCAGATTTTTAAATATATTTAACAATTTAAATTAACATATATACATATTCATAAATAATTATTTTTATGTACTTAAAATTATTTTATAAAAATGTTATTACTTACACACGCATATTTGTGTGTGTAATTTACTTTTTCTTTATTATTGATATGCCTTGAATACCAATTCACGCAAGGAAACATCAATCTACATCTTTTTTTTTTTTTTTGACTGTTGCAGAATATTCCATAGTATGGATAGTCACTTGTGACCTTTTAGTTTTTTTAGCCCTTTTCAAACATTGCTAAAGTGAAAATCCTTATTCAAGTCTCCCAGCCTGTGTGCAAATATCACAGGATGAAGTAGGCTAGTGTTAAGAATGAGAATTTCTGGGTTATAGGACTCGTCCATTTTAAATTGATGCATACAACAAAATAGCTGACAAAAACTCTAAACTCATTTAGATTACCACCCATAATGTATGAAAATATATATTCCCCACACATTCATCAAAATGTAGCATTAGCAAGCTTTGTAACTTTACCAAGGTGATGATCACTCCTTCCCTCCTTGAAAAGATTTTAGTAATAAAACGGGTGACTTGAGGGGAACCATATCTTCTGCTTTAACTCCCCTAATATTTTCTTTGAAGAAGGACTTGTATTAACCCTTGTCAAATCTGCTTGGTCTTAACACTGTATATAACAGGATTGAGTACAGATGGCACCAGAAGATAGACATTGTCCAGGAGTAGGTGGACAGCAGGTGCAGCGTGCTTCATGAAACGGTGCACCAGAGCCACACTGATCATAGGCACATAATACACAAACACTGCACAGATGTGTGACACACATGTGTTGAGGGCTTTCTGCCACCCTTCCCAGAGGCAATGGCCAGCACTGTGTAGAAGATCAACAAATAAGAGACCACAATGAACAGTGAGTCCAGCCCAAAAGTGGAAGTGATGATACAGAGCCCAAGAATGCTGTTGGGACGAGTGTCCCCACAGGGCAGCTGGATCATATCTGAGTGCAGACAATAAGAGTGGGAGAGGGTGTTGTGGCCACAGAAGGGCAGATGTTTCAGGAGAAAGGGCAGTGGGAACATGAGCATCACACTCTTTAGTCCAAGGGCAGCACCAGTACCAGCAATACGTGGCAAGGTCAAGATAGTTGTATACCACCGTGGGTTGTAGATGGCCACAAAGTGGTCCACAGACAAAGCCGGTAGAACTCCTGACTCCATGATAGAAAAGGAATGTATGAAAAACATCTGCAGAAGGCAGGCTTCAAAGCAGATATCATTGGCACCAAAAAGGAAGATGCCCAACACAGTGGGAAGAGGGAGAGACACCAAACTCAGCAAAGGTTAACATAGCTAGGAAGAGGTACACTGGCTGGTGGAGAGAGATATTTTTCTTGATCACTGTCAAGATCAGGCTGTTTCCCACAAGGGCCACAAGATATGTGGAACAGAATGGGAAAATGAGCCAGGTGTATAGGGCCTCCAGACCAGGGAAACCAATAAGCAGAAAATATTTTGGGGTGAATTGACTGCTGTTGTTCATTTTTTCCTACCTCTGGAGTCAGAAGACCTTGGCCTAGGCCAAGGATGCAACCTGTAAGTGAGACACATAAAGGACAACAGGTTAAAGACTGAGAGGGACCTGAAAATTGCTCTAGCTGCCAATTCACATCCCTCCTCACATTCCATGCCCAGTTCCAGTTATTCTTCAATACTGTATGAAAATGTGAAGTCATAACCTGCAAATAGGTATATCTACAGAATAAAGGTATCTGGAGGGAAATTTTATTATTCACAATTCAACCTTACCTTCATAGTAATTTCACTGTGTGTATCTGGTAAGAACTGAATATTTCCCATGTCAAGTTTATATATATGGAACAGTTAGCATACAATATACTTTCAATAATGTTTTATTTTTAGTGAAATAATAACAGTAATAATGTCATCATCAATATAAACCAGGCATTGAATTTTCATACACACATTTTTCATTCAGGCCTTTCTCTCCTCATCCTCTTAGATAATATTTATTTTTTTATAATTGAGTAATTTCTAAATTTCTTAAAATAGGTAATTTCTTAACTTCTTAAAATTTTCTAGACTGGAGATATCAACTTTGGACCTTTAACCTAACCTTATTCTACTAAGTTTTTTAAAATATCTGAAATGTCTCTAAGAAATAATTTAACCCTGCTTCCTGAAAAACCAGGGGCACTGGATCTCACCCAATTAAAAAAAAAACAAACAAAAAACTGTTCTCTACAAAACATTTTGAGCATTTAAAACAAACAAACAATAAAGTATTTTCATGAGAAATGAATCACTGTGTAGAACTGCCAGAGTATTGAGTATCACCTGCTTTGTATGCAAAAGGAGACAGATAAAGTTGGAGAGAGAATGTCCCCGTCCATGATATGGGTTATGGAAAGGGAGAGGTGGTCTGGGATCCAGCACAAGCTTTGGGTTTGTGATATCCATTCTCCTTTGGCTGGTATGCCAATTTTGAAGACATCAAGAGAATAGTGAATAAATCTGATCCTAAAATACGTTTTATCCCCCAGCACTCAAAGTAATGTGTTGGAGAGTAACTTAGTGGCCTCTGAACATGATCCATCAATTAGAATTAATAAGGGGAAAGGTGATCTTTATTCCTTGTACTACTGTTTAAGATGAAAGGAAATTTCTTTCTATCCAATACATGTGTCCTCTTTGAATTATGCAATTCTTATTGACTGTGAAACTGCTGAGAAAATTTAACTCCTTAACTTGACTCTATAAATCTGACACATCCTAACTTGTCTTTTTCTTCCTAATTATTCCTGCATGTTTTATTTTGTTTTTCTTTCTTGTCCTTTCCTCTCCTCTCCCTTCTTCTCCGTTTTCTTTCCTTTCATTTCCTTTTCCTTAGCATTCAGGTATTAGTTCAAATACAAATTATATTTTAAAACAAAAAGAATCACACCTTCCTTGTTCTATAATATCCAGCTCAGATGTCAGTTCCTCTGGTGCCTTTCCACACTCATTCGTGCAGCTAGTCACGTTCTACAGAAGCTTCCCACACCATTTTTCTCTAATCTAGCACTCGATTTCCTATACTGAAATTTAGTTGTTTAGGTAAATTTCTCCTAATGGTCTGTGAGCTCTTCTAGGGAAGAACTAGAGCCTATATTTTCAGCATATCACCAGGGCTAAATAAATGGGAAAGGAGAAAGAGAGGAAGGAAGGTGTACCCTAATAAACAGTGATATTATTCCAGGCTGGGTGTTTGGTAAGGAAAGTGCTTTGTCTTCTATTATCAAAAGATAATAGAAAAATTATGTAATGTTCTTTTTACTGCCTTATGCATGAGGAGTGGTTATTGTAGAAAGTGGTGCTAGTGGGTGAGTTGTGAGGGTTGAGTGGAAGTACTGCAAGGAGGGGCTATCGTCTGGTATTTGGTTGAGCAAAGAAATAATTACGAGAAAAAGAAATACAATGTATTGATTTAGTACTGTCTATCAGACACCCTGGAAGTGTGCTTTGTATATATTATCTTTGTATATATTTTTACTAATCCTCATGTGATTTTATTAATCCTCAAAATCCTCCAAAGAACCTAATCACACCAATTTACAACTTGGGAGCACGAGAAATGAGTATTTCTCTTGCCAAAGTCACACAGTTGCTTTGCGCCAAAACTGAAGTTAAAGTTGGAAGTGACAGGAAACCTGAACAAAAGCCATACAAGGAAACCAACAATAACCTTGAGAAATGAGAATGGAGATGAGGCTGGGCCAACCAGAGGGAGAAATGAGGGGAGAGTGAAAGACATAGTCATCAGAGGAGTTGAGTTTAAGAGTGACCAGGCCCTGAAGGTTATGGAGATGTCCTCGTGGAACAGAAGACAGAAGGCATATCACATAGAAGCAGCCTTTGACTTGGTATGGGAGGCAGAGGGGAAGAGGTAAACAGACTTAAGGAAGGAAGACAGATTTAAAAATAGAAGATAGAAAAATTAAATACTTAATTGAAAAAAGGACTGGATTTGGGGGCAAAATGGAGGGTTTCCTGTCCAGGATTTCCTAAATTGACAAATAGGAGCTGGATACAGACAGACTCCAAATGTCCTTCCGCTACTATGAGGACTCCTGGACAAAAATCTGTATCATTGAGGGAGAATGGTCTTCCAGTAAATGAGGGAGGGGGAAATGAAATATGTGCTGTAAATGATCTGCATCTCAGAATAAAAACCCCAGTTTCAGCTCATCTGAAGCTGCTTTCTCACACAACAGGGAAAACTCCAGATCCCATAGCCTGATCTTCTGGGGCAAACTCAATCCCTCCTCCATGAGGACCCACCTGCCATAGAATGTAGTTGGTCTCAAGCCTGGTCTCCAGCTCACAGACTGGACATGGGGGATGATTGGTCTTTCCATTTATCATTACTCTAGAACTACTCCCTCTCCTTCCCCCTATTTTGCTAGTTATAATCCCCTGGGGAACTCAGGCAAATCATTCCTGGAATAAAGTGATTGGTTCCTCAGGCATTACTGGGCCAAGAACAGAGTCCCAAGAGATACTTTCATGGGAGCCATGAGAAAAGTTTTGAGAAAATATAGAACCAGATGTTGTGTGTGTGTGTGTGTGTGTGTGTGTGTGTGTGTGTTCTATGGATGTTTGTATGAACATGAGCACATGTAAGTGTGTATATTTATGTAAATATGCATGTGAATACAGGTATAGGCGTGTAAATGTGTGCAGCAATATGTGTAGATATATTCATAACTATGATCCCTCATTTGAGACTTTACTTGCAAGATTGCATGAATATATGACCATATATATCTTCCCACATATACACGAACTGATTGAGTGTGTATACATTATGCCTAGTATGTGCATGCACACATTTCTCTGTACACATATGCATTTGTATAATATTATATGTGTGTTAATAGATCCTTCTAAAAACTCGGATACTTGTCACCCACTTATTGTTTTATCGTAAACTTTGTTGGTTAGGGACATTTCTCTGTCTTATGAGCCCTGGTGATGCAGTGGTTAAAGCGCTCACTGTTAACCAAAAGGTCAGCTATTTGAACCCACCAGCCGCTCCATGGAAGAAAGATATGATAGTCTGTTTCTGTAAAGATTTACAGCACTGGAAACCCTCTGGGGCAGTTCTGCTGTGTCCTATAAGGTCCCTATGAGTCAGAATCAACTAGATGGCAATGGGTTATAGGCACAGACAAAAATTGTCTTGTGCCGAAACTGGTAAAGTATGACCTAAAGGCCCTTTGACTTTGCAACGTCTACTCAGAGCTGGAATTTCTTTCCTTAGGTTAGGGATTCAAGGACATGCCCCCTTCATAGCACCAACTCCAGGTTTAACATACTCTCTCTGACTGTAATGTAAGCTTTTCTGTTTCTCCAGGGTAAGTTTTCCCTGTTGTGTGAGAAAGCAGGACTCTCATTCGCTGCATCATCCTAGCTCTTCCCTTCATTGGCCGTTTTTGAATGACCCACAGAATTTAGAGTCAAAGAACCTGGTGTCACTCTTCTCTAGCTTCACTTTTTAGTTATGAATGTATAATGCTCTCTGAACCTCAGTGTCCTCACTTTCAAAGTAGCAATAGTTGTACTTTCTTTCTAGGGCAAAGAAAGAAAAAAAATAAAAAGAGAGAGAGAGAAAATTTAATTGAAAAAGCTTAAAACACTGTTGCCACTCAAATTGTTAGTTGACTGTACTTCTTCATCACAAATAGAATCCAGCTCTTATTGAAATTATTCCTGCAGTTTCCTTTAGAATTAGGCCTTGGCCTTCCCTTGCCCTTGCCCTTTCCCTGGGAATCCTCCTTGATATTTTGATTCAGACTAGCTACTGCCTCTGTTAGTGACTTTTTTGCCATCAGCCTGAGATCTAGTCCTCATTGCATTCTCCATAAATGGTCATCTCACCTGGCCTTCCATGAGGTAACACTCCCATATCCATATCAGACAGGCCTTCTCAGACAGAGTGGCTAGAGTTAAGTTCATTTTCAGCAGCTGAAATCCAGCTGAATTCTCACCAAATCATTGTAAGCCTAGATGTCAGAACTCTACATTCATTTATTTACACGCCTTTACACACTCTGTGTCCTGTATGATCCCTATTTACCAAATATAGAGAAGGTGATGGCTAAGTGATCTTATTTTGATGAGTGATCTTTGCAAAACTGAGAGAAGAATGATTACATCCACAGTACTCAAGTTTGCCAATAAACTATTTTAAAGGAAAGTTTTCCTGCTTCTCAGCCATAGCCACCTCATCCTGCATCTGAGAAGAATTTTATTCTGTTTTCCTTGAAATTAAACTGGGATTAAGAGATCTCTGTGTAATAACAGCTTATATGTGTGGAACAACTATTATGTTCCAGCTACGGCTTAGAGCCCCATCATGGGTTTATCGCCCTACTTTGTGTACACATAGCCATCTGTTAGACAAAGAATCTGAGCATGTGTTTTGTAAAGAGGAATCAAGACAGGACAAATATGTCATGGGTGAAAGACTAGGTTAGGAGAGAAAGCAAACATATTTCATAATAGCAAGTTATTTTAATTTACTTTATTTCACTGGTTGCTTTCCAATCATCACATTTCAGGGTTTTGGTTGGAGGGAGCCATTGTTATTTCTATAGTCTTGACAATGCCTGTTTATGTAAATAATGACAGCTCTTAGAACTATTTGGTAACTGCGATTAAGTTGTTTTGTGTCTCTTGGGTATTTTCTTCTTTAATTTTCACTATATCTCTATGAGATGCGTACCATTCTAGTCTCATTTTATGGATGAGGAACCTGGGTTTAAGGGAGGATAAGTAAATTTAAAACTATTCTAACTTACTCTCACAATGGTAACCAAAATCACGATTAGACTTTTAATTTATTGTTATTGCATTCATTATGCTTCAAAATCACAAATTGCAGCAATTCACAATGCTAAATTATGTTATTTTGGACTCATTTTGAATCAATTATAACTGACTGCTTTTTTTGAGTATATGTAGCGCTTTTCTATCTCTTTGCATTTTTTTTGTCAAAAACAGGACATTTTAGATAATATACTGTGGCATGTTTGGATTTTTTTTTTCCAGACTTCTGTTATTATTGCTCTTTAATAACTTGTCTGGATGTAAACTATACAATTTGTTTCCCTGTGGACTCTAATTTGCTTCAAATTATTTGCCATCTATGATGGGCTTCAGCATAACAATGATTGTGAGCATGGCACAGGACTGGGCAGTGTTTTTGTTCACTATGAGTCGGAACTGACTTGATGAAACCTAATAACAGCAACAACAACGTAATAGGCTATCCCATCTATTACAGGTAGGATTATACTTATCTACCCCATGTGCATGGTGTGAGGTATGGGTCTTGTTCCAGTTTTTTGCAGATGGATATCCAGTTATGCCAGCACCATTTGTTAAAGGGACTGTCTTTTCCCCAGTTAACGGACTTTGGGCCTTTGTCAAACATCAGCTGCTCATAGGTGGATGAATTTAGGTCTGGATTCTCAATTCTGTTCCATTGGTCTATGTATCTGTTGTTGTACCAGGACCATGCTGTTATGACTATCGTGGCAGTATAAAAGATTCTAAAATCAGGTAGTGTGAGGCCTTCCACTTTGTTTTTCTTCTTCATTAATGCTTTCTTTATCCAGGGACTCCTCCCTTTCCCTATGAAGCTGGTGATGTGTTTCTCCATCTCATTAAACAATGCCATTGGAATTTAGATGGGGATTGCATTGTCTCTGTAGATTGCTTTGGGTAGAATTGACATTTTCCCAAAGTTGAGTCTTCCTATCCATGAGCAAGATATGTTTTTCCACTTTTGTAGGTCTCTTTTGGTTTCTTTCAGTAGTGTCTTGTAGTTTTATATGTATAGGTATTTTATGTCTCTGGTTAGATTCAGTCCTAAATATTTTATCTCCTTGGGGCCTATTGTAACTGGTATTGATTTGGTGATTTCCTCTTTAAAGTTTTCTTTGTCGGTGTAGAGGAATCCTACTGATTTTTGTATATTTATCTTGTATCCTGAAACTTTGCTGAAATCTTCTATTAGTTCCAGTAGTTTTCTTGCGGATTCTATGGGGTTTTCTGTGTATATGATTACATCATATGCAAATAGAGAAATTATCACTTCTTCCTTACCAATTTGGAAGCTCTTTATTTCTTTTTCAAGCCTAACTGCTCTGGCTAGGACCTCCAGCACAATGTTGAATAAGAGTGGTGATAAAGGGCATTCTTGTCTGGTTCCCGTTCTCAGGGGGAATGCTTTCAGATGCTCTCCATTAGGAATATGTTAGCAGTTGGCTTTGTATAAACGCCCTTTATCATGCTGAAGAATTTCCCTTATATTCCTATTATGCTGAGAGTTTTTATCATGAATGGTGTTGAATTTTGTAAAATGACTTTTCTGTATCAATGATAAGATCATGTGGTTCTTATCTTTTGTTTTATTTATGTATGGATTACACTGATTGTTTTTCTAATGTTGAACCATCCTTGCATACCTGGTGTGAAACCCACTTGTTCATGGTGAATTATTATTATTATTTTGCTGTGTTGTTGTATTCTATTGACTAGAATTTTGTTGAGGAGTTTTGCATCTATGTTCATGAGGGATATCGGTCTGTAATTTTCTTTTTTAATGTCTTTACCTGGTTTTGTTATCAGGGTTATGCTGGCTTCATAGAATGAGTTTGGGAGTATTCCATTCTTTTCTATGCTCTGAAATACCTTTAGTAGTAGTGGTGTTAACTCTTCTCTGAAAGTTTGGTAGAATTCTCCAGTGAAGCCATCAGGGACACGGCATTTTTTGTTGGGAGTTTTTTAATTACCTTTTCAATCTCGTCTTTTGTTATTGGTTTATTTAGTTGTTCTACCTCTGTTTTTGTTAGTTTAGGTAAGTAATGTGTTTCTAGAAATTTGTCCATTTCCTCTAGGCTTTCAAATTTGTTGGAGTACAATTTTTCATAGTATTCTGTTATGATTCTTTCAATTTCAGTTAGGTTTGTTGTGATATCACCCATCTCATTTCTTATACGGGTTATTTGCTTCCTCTCCTGTTTTTCTTTTGTCAGTTTGGCCAATGGTTTCTCGATTTTGTTCATCTTTTCAAAGAACCAGCTTTTGGTCTTGTCAATTTTTTCAACTGTTTGTCTAGTCTCTCTTTCATTTAATTCTGCTCTAATTTTTATTATTTGCTTTCTTCTGGTGCTCCAGGGATACTTTCACTGTTCTCTTTCTATTTGTTCAAGTTATAGGGTTAATGTTTTGATTTTGGCTCTTTCTTCATTTTGGATGTATGCATTTATTGCTATTAATTGACCCTGGGTACTTTTTTTTTTTTTTTTTTTCATTGTACTTCAGGTGAAGTCTTACAGAACAGATAGTTTCTCATGAAACAGTAGTACACATATTGATTTATGACATTGGTTAACAACCCCACAACATGTCAACCCTCTAACTTTTCAACTTTTTCTTTTGGTGAAAATACACATAGCCAAAGATACACCATTTCAAAAATTTCTACATGCACATTTCAGTGACATTGACTACCTTCTTCCAATTGTGCTGTTATACACACTTAAGATGAAGGTTTAAGAACAAAATAGTTTCTCATTTAACACTTACTACAAATGTTGCCCTATGACAATGGTTAACAATCTCACAACACATCATCAATATCCTTACTCAGCCTTGGGTTCCCTGTCACCAGCTTCCTTGTCCCCTTCTGCCTTCTGGCCCTTGTCACTGGACTACTGTACCTCATTATTCCCATTTGGTTTTACGGGGCTGTCCACTCCCAGGCTGAACAGTGAACCTCGGTGATAACTTCACCACTGAGCTAAAAGGGTGTCTGGGGGCCATACTCTCGGGGTTTCTCCAGTCTCCTTTAGACCAGTAAATCTGGTCTTTTTTCTGTGAATTAGAATTATGTTCTATACCTTTCTCCAGCTCTGTCCAGAACCCTCTGTTGTGATCCTGGTCAGAGCAATCAGTGGTGGTAGCTGGACATCATCTAGCTGTACTGGACTCAGTCCAGTGGAGGCCTTGGTAGCTGTGGACAATCTTTTCCTTGTGTCCTGTTCTCTTCATTCTCCCTTGCTCCTGAAGGGGTGAGACCAGTGGAGTATCTTAGATGGCTGCTCACAGGCTTTTAAGACCCCAGACACTACTCACCAAGGTAGAATGTAGAGCATTGTCTTTAGAAGCTGTGTTATGCCAACTGAGCTAGATGTTCCCCGATACCATGGTCCCCACAGCCCTCTGCCCAGCACTTCAGTCCCTCAGGGAGTTTGGATGTGTCTATGGGGCTTCCATGACCTTTCCTTGTACAAGTTGTGCTAGTTTCCCCTGTATTGTGTACTGTCTCACCCTTCACCCAAGATACCACTTATCTATTGTCTATTTAGTATTCCCACCCCACCCCTCCCATCTCTGGTAACCAACAAAATTGTTACATTTTGTGTGTGAACTTTTTCATGGGTTTTTAAAATAGAGGTCTCATACAACATTTGTCCTTTTGTGATTGACTTATTTCACTCAGCATAATGTCCTCCAGTTTCATCCATGTTATGAGATGGTTCACAGATTCATTGTTGTTCTTTCTCGTTGCATAGTACTCCATTGTGTATACATACCATACTTTGTTTATCCATTCATCTGTTGATGGGCATCTAGGTTGTTTCCATCGTTTTGCTATTGTGAACAATGCTGCCATGAACATAGGTGTGCATATGTCTATTCGAGTGATGACACTTATTTCTCTAGGATATATTCCTAGGAGTGGGATTGCTGGATCGAATGGTATGTGTATTTCTAGCTTTCTGAGGAAGCGCCATATCATTTTCCAAAATGCTTGTATCATTTTGCATTCCCACCAGCAGTGCATAAGAGTTCCCATCTCCCTGCAGCTTCTCCAAAATTTGTTATTTCCAGTGTTTTTGATTCGTGCCAGTAATGCCGGGGTGAGATGGTATCTCACTGTGGTTTTAATTTGCATTTCTCTAATGGCTAGTGATTGCGAGCATTTCCTCATGTGTCTGTTGGCCATTTGAATGTCTTCTTTGGTGAAGTGTCTGTTCATTTCCTTTGCTCATTTTTTAATAGGATTATTTGTCTTTTTGTTGTAGAGGAGTTGGATTTTCTTGTAGATTATGGAGATTAGAGCTTTGTCTGACTTGTACTGTCCAAACATTTTTTCCCAGTCTGTAGGTTCTCTTTTTACTCTTTTGGTGAAGTCTTTTGAAGAGCATAGGTGTTTGATTTTTAGAAGATCCCAGTTATCTAGCTTATCTATTGGGGTTTGTGCATTGATGGTTATGGTTTGTATCCTGTTAATGCCATGTATTAAGGCCTGAAGTTTTGGTCCTATATTTTCTTCTATGAACGTAATAGTTTTAGGGTTTATATTCAGGTTTTTGATCCATTTTGAAGTTGCTTTTGTGTAAGGTGTGAGGTATGGGTCCTGTTTCATTTTTTTGCAGATGGATATCCAGTTTTGCCAGCACCATTTGTTCAAAAGACTGTCTTTTCCCCATTTGATGGATTTTGGGCACTTGTCGAAGATCAGGTGACCATAGGTGGATGGATTTACGTCTGGGTTCTCAATTCTGTTCCATTGGTCAATGTACCTGTCGTTGTACCAGTACCAGGCTGTTTTGACTACTGTAGCTGTATAGTAGGTTCTGAAGTCAGGTAGTGTGAGTCCTCCAACTTTATTCTTCTTCTTCAGTAGTGCTTTACTGATTCGGGGCTTCTTCCCTTTCCATATAAAGTTAATGATTAGTTTTTCCATCTCTTTGAAGAATGTTGATGGTATTTGGATCGGGATTGTGTTGTATTTGTAAATTGATTTGGGTAGAATTGGCATTTTCACAATGTTGAGTCTGCCTATCCATGAGCATGGTATGTTTTTCCATTTATGTAGATCCCTTTGGGTTTTTTGCAGTAGTGTTTTGTAGTTTTCTTTGTATAGGTCTTTTACATCCCTGGTCAGATTTATTCCTAAGTATTTTATCTTTTTAGGGGCTATTGAAAATGGTATTGTTTTCCTGATTTCCTTTTCATCATTCTCCTTATTGGTGTACAGGAATCCAACTGATTTTTGAATGTTTATCTTGCATCCTCCTACTCTGCTTAATCTTTCTATTAGTTCCAGTAGATTTCTTGTGGAGTCTTTGTTTCTATGTATAGTATCATATCATCTGCAAACAGGGAGAGTTTAACTTCTTCATTACCAATTTGGATGCCCTTGATTTCTTTTTTTTGCCTTATTGCTCTAGCTAGAACTTCCAGCACAATGTTAAATAAGAGTGGCGATAAAGGGCATCCTTGTCTTGTTCCTGTTTTCAAGAGGACTGTTTTCAGCCTCTCTCCATTAAGAATGATGTTGGCTGTTGGTTTTGCATAGATGCCCTTTATTATGTTGAGAAATTTCCCTTCTATACCTATTTTATTGTGAGTTTTTATCAGGAATAGGTGTTGGACTTTGTCCAATGCCTTTTCTGTGTCAATTGAGATGATCATGTGATTCTTTTCTTTCCTTTTATTTATGTGGTGGATTATGTTGATTGATTTTCTAATGTTGAACTATCCTTGCATACCTGGTATGAATCCTACTTGGTCGTGGTGTATTATTTTTTTGATATGATGCTGAAGTCTATTGCTAGAACTTTGTTCAGAATTTTTGCATCTGTATTCATGAGAGATATTGGTCTGTAATTTTCTTTTTTTGTGACGTCTTTGTCTGGTTTTGGTATCAGCTTATGCTGGCTTCATAGAATGAATTTGGAAGTGTTGTTTCCTTTTCTATGCTCTGAAATAGCTTGAGTAGTACTGGTACAAGCTGTTCTGTAAATGTTTTGTAGAATTCTCCAGTGAAGCCATCTGGGCTAGGGTTTTTTTTTGTTTGGGAGTTTTTTTTCATTACCTTTTCAATCTCTTCTCTTGTTATGGGTCTGTTCAGATTTTCAACATCACTTTGTTGTAGTTTGGGTAGGTAGTGTGTTTCTAGAAATTTATTAATTTCCTCTAGGTTTTCAAATTTTTTGGAGTATAGTTTTTCATTATATTCTGTTATATTCCTTTTTATTTCAGTTGGGTCTGTTGTAATGTCCCCCATTTCATTTCTTATTTGGGTTATTTGTGTCCTCTCCTGTTTTTCTGTTGTCAGTCTGGCCAGTGGTTTGTCAATTTTTTCAAAGAACCGGCTTTTGTTTTTGTTGATTCTTTCTGTTGTTTTTCTGTTCTCGATTTCATTTGTTTCTGTTCTGATCTTTATTATTTCCCTTCTTCCAGTGGTTGTGGGCTTTTTTTGCTCTTCTCTTGCTATTTGTTTGAGTTCTGTAGTCAATGTTTTGATTTTGTCCCTTTCTTCTTTTTTGATACGTGTGTCTATTGCCATAAATTGTCCTCTGAGGACTGCCTTTGCTGTGTCCCAAAGGTTTTGGTATGAGGTGTTTTCATTCTCATTTGCTTCTAGGAATTTTTTGATTCCATCTCTGATTTCTTCTATCACCCAGTGATGTGTAAGCAGGGTATTATTCAGTTTCCATGTAGTTGACTTTTTTTCCTTGCTCTTTCTATTGTTAATTTCTACCTTGATGACATTGTGGTCAGAGAAGAGACTTTGAAGTATCTCAACATTTTGGATCTTGTTGAGGATTGCTCTGTGGCTTAAGATGTGGTCTATTCTGGAGAATGTTCCATGTGCATTGGAAAAGAATGTGTTCTTTTCAGTGGTTGGATGGAGTGTTCCATATATGTCTATGAGGTCCAGTTGGCCGATTGTGCCCTTTAGGTCTTCTGTATCTTTGCTGAGTTTCTTCTGAGTTGTTCTGTCCTTTACTGAGAGTGGTGTGTTGAAGTCTCCTACTATTATTGTGGAACTGTCAATTTCTCTTTTCAGGGTTGTTAGAGTTTGTTTTATGTATTTTGGAGCCCTGTCATTGGGTGAATAGATGTTTAATATGGTTATATCTTCATGATGGATCATCTCCTTAATCATTATATAGTGTCCTTCTTTGTCTTTTATGGTAGATTTTGTTTTAAAGTCTATTTTATCTGAGATTAGAATTGCCACTCCTGCTCTTTTTTGGTCATTGTTAGCTTGATATATTTTTTTCCAACCTTTGACTTTTAATAAATTCACATCTTTGTTTCTAAGGTGTGTCTCTTATAGACAGCATATTGATTGATCCTGTTTTCTTATCTATTCTGTCACTCTCCATGTCTATATGGGTGCACTGAGTCCATTTACATTCTGTGTAATTATCGGTAGATGTGAGTTTGTTGCTGTCATTTTGTAGTGCTTTTTTTGTGGTGCTGACGTTTTCTTTGTTCTTCTTGCTCTCTTGTGCTGTTACTTTTCTTTGTGGATTTTTTTTCATTTCTTTTGTTTTTGTAGGTTTTGTTTTTGCTGAGACTTTATGTTTTGTCTCTTTTTTTTAGAGTATGTTTGTGGTTACCATGAATTTTACCCTTATCTTTCTAAGTGTGAAGCAGTCTACCATTACTTGGTATCTCCTTGTATTCGTGTCCTTTAGAAGGTTTTAACCTAAACTATTTATTCTTTTATTGTTCTGATGTTGTTTGTCATTTACAGACTAACATATCCGATTCCTTGTTGTATTTCTTTTGGTTTTGGATAGTCCTCAATAGTTCATTTCCTAGTTTAGTGTCTGGCTGGTACCATCCTGCATCCTAGGTTCTGCCTGTGAGCTGAAGCTGTTTGTCCTCAGATCAAAGAACTCACTTTAATAATTCTTGTTAGTTTGGTTTGACTTTTACGTATTTCCTTAATATCTGTTTATCTGGAAATGACCTAATTTCACCATCAAATTTGAATGAGAGTTTTGCAGGATATATTATTCTTGGCTGGCAATTTTTTTCTTTCAAGATTTTATATATGTTGTCCCAATGCCTTCTTGCCTGCATGGTTTCTACTGAATAATCTGAGATTAGTCTTATTGTTTCTTCTCTGTATGTGACTTCTTGTTTTTCACAAGCTGCTCTCAGGATTCTTTGTTTGTCTTTGGTTTTGGTGAGTGTGATGGTGATATGCCTTGGTGATTTTCTTTTGGGGTCTCTCCTAGATGTGGTTCGTTGAGCTTCTTGGATGGCCAGCTTTTCATCTTTCATGATATTGGGGAAGTTTTCTGTCAGCAGTTTTTCGATGATCCTCTCTGTGTTTTCTGTTTTCTCCCCCTGCTCTGGAATTCCAATCACTCGAAAATTTTTGCTTTTGATTGTGTCCCACGTAACTGTCAGGGTCTCTTCATTTGTCTATATTCTTTTCCTGGGTTTTCCTCAAACTGAGTTGTATCCAAGTGTTTGTCTTCAATTCCACGGATTCTGTCTTCCACCATTTCAAATCTGCCTCTTAGCCCTTGTATGACACCATCCATTTCTGAAATCTTGTTGTTTATCTTTTGGATTTCTAATTGTCTTTGTATAATTTCTAGTTGTGAGTTTATTTTGGCATTTTGTTCCTGCATTATTTTCCTAAATTCTTCCAATTTTTTGTCTGTATTTTTCATGTATTTGTCTATTTTTTCCTCATGTTTGTCAGCTTTTTGCCTCAGCTCTTGGAGAATTCTGAGTATTAAAGATTTGAATTCCCTATCAGGTAGTTCTAGTGCATTTTCTTCCACTGGAGAGTCATCTGGTGTTTTATTTTGGACGCCTACTGGAACCATCCTGTCCTGTTTTTGTAAATGTTTTGATAGTGTTTGCTGTCTTCGGGGCATTCTGTAGTTATTTTACTTTTTTATTGATTGTAGATTTGTTTGTTTCATCCCTTTTTTAAAAAAATAAGTGACTATGTCTGAGCAGGTGGACCGTGTGTTCTTTGTTGTTTGCACGTCTGTGGGCACAATACTTTTTGCCTCCTTCTCCAATTGGTTGGGTCAGTCACTTGGCTATGGTACGGCAGGGCAGCTCTAGCTGAAGAAGCATTACTGGGATGGGTTGTTTGTGGCACTTACTACAGCCACCAGAGTGGGTAGGTAATCAGTGCAGGGCAGGTTCTAGTAGGCTGTGCCTGTGCTGCTTGGTGCTGTGATGTCAAGTGCATGGTGTAGGTAGGCAGGATGCAGCAGGGAGATTGTTACGTGTGGAGCTAAGATGGATATGGGAGAGAGGAGAGAGGAACAGGAGCCCAAAACATACAAACAAACAAAAAAGAATGGTAGGAGAGATGAGACACTATGAAATGGAGAAAAGCAGAAAGGGGTAGAGGAAGAAAGAAAAGAATGAATAAATAAAAATCAGTAAGGTTAAAGAACCTCAAAGTTCCCAGGGATCCCACCGTTCCAGCTATGAGGTCTGGGGAAGTCACTCTCAGGTGTTGCAGTACAGCCTGGCTAGAAGGCGTAGAGGTATACAACGCCAGGTATTCTGGGAACAGAAAGAGAAGGAAGATATAGAGAGATGAGAAACTGAGCAATGAAGAAAGACAAAAAGGGAAAATGAGGGGAAAAAAAAACAAAACAAATTAAAAATAAAAAAGAACAAGAAAGGCTCCCCCAAAAAAACAGAAGAAAAAAAAAAAAACAACGGATAAAGAAATGCCTTCAGGGATCCCTGTGCATGCCTGTGCAAGCTGACGGGGAAGTCTGCTTGCCACGCAGCACCACCTGGTCAGAAAGGGCTCCCAACTCAAGAAAAGGAAAAGAAAACAAACAAAAAATTCAAAACAAACTAATGAACAAAAGCTTTGGGATCCCACCAGCATGGCAGCCAGACTGGGAAGCAGCTCCACACTCGAATGGAGCTCCACAGCCCTTCAGGAAGAAGCAAAGATGGCGCACAGAGTCAGGTATTTGAGTGAAATGAGCAAGAGGTGGTGAGAGGTAAGGAAGAAATCAAATGAAGCAGAAAAAAAAAGCAACACTAGCAGCCAACAAATGGCACTCAAAGAGTCAGCTAGAGTGAGCTGGTGTTTCTCAGACAAGCGACTGTCCACAGGAAGCAGAGGGAGCCGAGTGTGGGTTAAGAAGGGTAGGGAGTGGGAAAGCATATATCACAAATTACCGGAGCTCTGCAGCCCCTCAGGAAAAAGTAAAGGTGGCTCACAGAGCCAGATATTTGAGCGAAAGGAGGGGAAGTGGTGAGAGTTAAGGAAGAAATCAAAAGAAGTGGAAAAAAAGCAACACCAGCAGCCAATGAATGACACTCAGAGAGACGGCCAGTTCAGGTGTGTGGAATCCAAGCAGCCGGTGATTCCCGACCAAGAGATTGTGGCTGCGGGAAGCAGAGGAGGCCGAGTCGGGGTGAAGAAGGGTGGCCGTGGGAAAGCGTATATCACAAATTACTGGTCGTTTTGTCTACTGCTGGACACTCCGTGAGGCTGCTTTCTCATACCCCTTTTGCTGGTCTCCGATAGGAGTCCAAGATGTCAGATCCGCACTGCGTTAGCTGGTAGGGGACCTCTGCATGAATCTCTCCTCGCTCTCCATTCTCTGTCAGTTTTCTCACTCCATTTGGTGCTTGGCTGAGTTCTTTATCTCTTCATTTGATGTTTTAGGGTTTCAGGATTGTTGTATTCTCTGTTCGGCTTAGTTTTTCGGATCTTTGCTGTGGAGGGACGGTGTGGTGCTTCTGCCTAGAGTGCCATTTGGCCAGAGCTCCTCTGGGTATTGTTTTTGTTGTATCCCAAAGACTCTGGTAGGATATGTTTTCATTCTCATTTTATTCTGTGAATTTCTTTATTCTGTTCCTAATTTCTTCTATAACCCTGTAGTTTTTAAGCAAGGTGTTGTTCAGTTTCCATGTATTTGATTTTTTTCCCTTGTTTTTTCTGTTTTTGATTTTTACTTTTATGGCTTCACGGTCAGAAAAAAATGCTTTGTAATATTTTGATGTTTTAGATTCTGTGAAGGCTTACTATGTGACCTAATACATTGTCTATTATGGAGAATGTTACACGTGCATTGGAAAAGAAAGTATACTTGGCTGCTGTTGGGTGGAGTATTTGATATATGTCCATGAGATCAAGTTGGTTGATTGTGGCATTTAGATCTTCCAAGTCTTTACTGAGTTTCTTTCTGGATGTTCTGTCATTCACCGAAAGTGGTGTGTTGAAGTCTCCTACTATTATTGTGGAGCTGTTTATCTCTCTTTTCAATGTTGTTAGAGTTTATTTTATGTATTTTGGAGCCCTGTCACTGGGTGTGTAAATATTACGGTTATGTCCTCCGGATGTATTGACCCTTTAATCATTATATAGTGTCCTTCCTTATCCTTTCTGGTGGATTTTACTTTAAAGTCTATTTTGTCAGAGATTAATATTGCCACTCCTGCTCTTTTTTGATTGATGTTTGCTTGATATATTTTTTTCCATATTTGGATTTTAGTTTGTGTCTTTAAGTCTAAGGTGTGCCTTTTGTAGGCAGCATATAGATGGATCATGTTTTTTTTATCCATTCTGCTACCCTCTGTATTTTATTGGTGCCTTTATTCCATTTACATTCAGCCTAATTATTGATGGTATGAGTTTAGTGCTGTCATTTTAATGTATTTTTTTTTTTTTGTGTGTGTTGTTGACAGTTTCTTTGTTCCGCTTAATTTTCTGTGCTGAGTCGTTTTTCTTTATTTTCTTTTCATCTTTTTCATTGTTGTTGATTTTGTATTTGCTGAGTCTTTATGTTTTTCCTGTTTTTTTTGTTTTGATGCTTAGGATTGTTAGTTTCCTTTGTGGTTATCTTAGTATTTACCCCTATTTTTCTAAGTTTAAACCAATCTTTTTTTGCTTTATTTTGCCTTGACTTCCTTTCCATATGATAGAGCTATGATTACATTTTTTAATCCTTTTTTGTTTTAATGTTGTCATCTTTTACGTATTGACATCTCTGTTTCCCTATTTTCAGTGTTTTAGCTTTGATTTATTTTTGTGACTTCCCTATATGGGTTGATATCTCATTGTTCTCTCCTGTGTTCTAGTCTTGGATTGTTCTCTAATGTTATTGATTTTTTAACCAGAGGATTCCTTTTAGTATTTCTTGTAATTTTGGTTTGGTTTTTGCAAATTCCCTAAACTTCTGTTTATCTGGAAATACCTTAACTTTGCCATCATATTTGAGAGACAGTTTTGCTGGAAATATAATTCTTGGCTGGCAGGTTTTTTTTTCCTTCAAGGCTTTATATATGTCATCCCATTGCCTTCTTGCCTGCATGGTTTCTGCTGAGTAGTCCAAGCTTAGTCTCATTGACTCTCCTTTGTAGATGACTTTTTATTTATCCTTAGCTGCTCTTAAAATTCTTTCTTTATCTTTGGTTTTGGCAAGTTTGATTATATGTCTTGGTGACATTCTTTTGGGATCTACCTTTTGTGGGGTTCAGGGAGCTTCTTGAATAGATATCTTCTCATCTTTCACAGTATCAGGGAAGTTTTCTGCAAACAAATCTTCAACAATTCTCTGCATTTTCTATTACTCCCCCCCCCCATTCTGATATCCCAATCACTCGTGAGTTATTCCTTTTGATAGAATCCCACATAATTCTTAGTATTTCTTCATTTTTTAAAATTCTTTTATCTTGTTTTTCCTCAAATAAGTTGGTGTGAAGTCCTTTATCTTTAATCTCAGTAATTCTGACTTCCATTGTCTGAAATCTGCTCCTACGACTTTCTATTGAGTTCTCTAATTCTGAAATTCTGTTGTTAATCTTTTGGATTTCTGTTTACTGTCTCTCTATGGATTCTTGCAGCCTTGTCATTATGCTGTTGTATAACCTTTTTAATTTCCTCTGTTGCTTTGTCTGTATGTTCCTTGGCTTGTTCTGCATTTTGACTGATCTCCTTCATGATGTCTTAAAGAGGTCTATATTTTAATCTTTTGAATTCTACCTCCGGTACTTCCAAGAAGTTCTCTTCCTTTTGAAGGTTTCTTGGTTCTCTATGTTGGGGGCTTGCTCAAGCCTTCATGGTCTGCTTCTTCATATGATTTGGTATTGACTATTGTCTCTGAGTGATCAATAAGTTATTATGTTTATTTAATGTTTGCTTACTGTGTCCTAGCTTCTCGTTTTATTTTGATATGCCCAAATAGGCTGCTCATGTGAGCTAGTTTGATTATCAGCATCTTTGAAGCTCTCACAAATTGTCACCAGGTGTTTAGAGCTGTTACTGGGCATGTGAGCCCAGAAGTCTGTTTACTTTTCCTGTATGGATTCAGGTCAGATGTCCAGGTTGTTGGTCATGGAGTGTGTGGTGCATGCTCTCACCTACAGTCCTAGATGTGCAGGGGTGATTGGAGTAGGCTCAGGTATCTGGCTGCAGTAGGGGGTCAAGTGCTGAGCAAGACAGGGAGTTGACAGCTGCCCCTGAGTGTCTGGGTGGAAGGCGAGTCCCTGTTCCCTACAGTGGGTAGGTGGGTGGGTTTTGCAGCCAGGCTATGGGTACCCAGTGCTGTTGGCTGTAAGGACAGGGAGGTACTACTTATTTTTGGACCCCTGTCATGGGGGGGCTAAGTGAAGTAGGTGGAGCCACCAGTTCTCAGGCCCCTGATGTGGGAAGGTAAGGACGCTTATGTATGTGAGCTCATTTCAACAGCGAAGGCCTTCATTACCACAGTACAACAGGCTGTATACCTGAAGCTTATTTTCAACTACATCAGCTATAAGTGGGAATGGCAGATTAGTGGCATTTGACACCTCCCTGCCCATTAAGCAGGGCCTCTGCCTAGGCAAAGGGGCAGTTCCTGCCCTGGGTTCCTGGCTTAGGGAGCTGGCAGATTATTTTTTCCCTGTTTGTTAATTTGTTCCTTCTCCAAAGCTGGGAGAATGGCTCAGGGTGTGAGGCGGGTACTATTTCTGGCCCAGGTGGGGCAGCAATCACTGAAGCCAGACCAGGACTAGAAGCAGAGGGTGGAGGGGGCAGGTAAATGGGAGAGAGGTTCATCTCAAAGGGAGGATTTTTTTGATCCATGAAGTAGGTTAGAAGCTTCTAGTTATCTTTCACCGACTGAGTGCTTCTTCTCTCTGGTTCTGGAGGCTTGAGCAGACTCTTCACCACTGGGTCTCTCCCAATGTGGAAAATGTGTCCTGAGCACTATTGTTTGCTTCACCCCACACACACCAGCTGATCCAGCCTGCAGAGTGCCTGTGCCAATCGTGTCAGTTCTGGCAACTCCTCGCTGCTTCTGATCTGTCTCTCCCTCCCCCTGCCACTTAGTCCAATTTCTCAGCTTTGTCTTTGATGTTCAGGGCCCCTAGATTGTCATATATAATCGATTCACTTGTTTTTTTGCTTCTTTGTTGTAAGAGGGACCACAGGAAGCACCTCACTACTCCGCCATCTTGGCTCTGCCTCCTCTCGCCAAATCTTGACTAAATTTAATGGGCTTTTTCTGGTTTTCATAATGGTGTTTCCAGCTTTCAGTAGCATTAATGAATTTATTTTTTTCTTCTTCTTCTTTTTTTTTTTTTTTAAATACTGTCCTCTCATGGCTTTGATGACTACATTTTATGCCCTTTATTTTTTTCTCATTAATCATTCCCTTTAGCCTCCTTCCTAAATCCCCTTCCTCTAATTGAACCATAAACAGTAGAGTTCATTAAGGATCAGTTCAGGCCCATCTCTCCTCTGTCTTTATTTTCTTTCCCTAAATGCTATTTTCATTTTCATGGATTTAACTACCAAGTATATGCCATGACTCACAAAATTACATTTCTGTATTTCAAAGACAACTATCCAAGTAAAAAGTTGATCTCATCCTTTGAAGTCTTAGAGACATTTCTAATACTCTGATAATAATATTCTTAATTTTTTCCTCTAGGTCGATTTTTCTGCAATGTCAATTTTTTCCTCCTCTCAATAAATTATGTCACCATCTGCTTACTGAAGCTTGAATTATGTGTATCATCTTTGATTTCTCTTTTCCCTCTCTTCTAAAAATTTTATCTAACCCATCAACAAGTTCTTTAGAATAATAGTCACTCAATGAATATTTGTTGAATGAAGAAATGAAAGAATGGATTAAATCCTAGTCTACTCTGAAGAGGAAACTATTTTTAATAATTTATTATTGCTTTGTTCTGGTATATTAAAAGGAGTTTTATACCACTGCCCTCATTTTCTCATGAGATGACACCTCACTTTAGGAACATGTAATATTGAATCATCATTTCTAAGGACTCTTTTTCACAGTTGGGCTTATTTTTCTCTACAAGAGAAAAAAAATTCTGATGGGTGACATTGTTTTGAAGGTCACTGTTCATGTCTTAGATTATTTTCTATAGATCTGTTGACCCACCAACCAAATTCAGTTTCAAATCCACTTTATGGGCTAGCACATTGTGCTAAGCACAGGGTTAATGGGAGAAAATACAATAGAAGTTTCCTGCCTTCATGAAGCTAATGATCTAATGCACATAACAGGCACAAAGCAAGCAATTGTGATCAATTTTGCTAAGGATCATGGAGGGATAATAATGGGACACACAAGGAAGTGTAGCAGGGAAACATAAACTCATCTAAGAATCAACAAAAGTCTTTCCTGAGGAAGAGATGTTTAAGTTAATTTTGAAAATCTAATACATGAAGTACTCATTCTTCATTTGTTAGCTCCCAGTTCCATTCAGCTCTTCTATAATCTGCTTGGAACTGCTGAGACTGAGAGACTACAAACTACATTTCTCATACTTCCCTGACAGCTATCTTTTTGGTAGTTTTTTATCAATAGGAAGGGTTAGTGGGAAATACAAAAATGGAAGATGAAAAAAGTCCTGTTTTGTGCAGTCAGAAATGTTAGTGGCTGTGTAAGTTGCTGGTGGCTGCAATACAGGAACCAGGACACCTAAGAACCTCAGCACCCAGGGAAGCATCAGCTTGAGGTTCCTTGTGATGGGTTTCTCATGATGGCAGCTTGTCTGGATGTGCAGTAGCTTGTCAGGCTGGATGGAGTTATCCCAGGGTGAGAGCAGCTTTTTAATTTCTGGGTATGAAATTACTCATTATTTTCCTGTTTTATTTTTACTTATCCAGTATCTCCCTTGTCACCTCTCCTTTTTGACCTTTTCCAAAAATATTGTAAATCATTTGTTCTATTAAACTTCCTTTGTTTGCAATACTCAGCATTGCAATACTGACTGGACCATGA
Source organism: Dugong dugon (assembly GCA_030035585.1). Classification (NCBI taxonomy): domain Eukaryota; kingdom Metazoa; phylum Chordata; class Mammalia; order Sirenia; family Dugongidae; genus Dugong; species Dugong dugon. The sequence continues at coordinate 77,769,740 of CM057467.1, read as the reverse complement.
CTGAAACATATGGATAGAAAGTAATCAGACAATGACATATGGTCTAGGAAGAGGAAATAATTTATGCAGTGTGAAAGATGAAAGGATTTTCTTTTCTTTCCTTTTTTTTCTGCCTTCAAGGAATTAAAATTTTTTCTTTTTTTCTTTTTTTGGTATAAATGAACCTGAAAAGATGGTCCAACTAGGGACATTTTAGAGTCTCAAATACCTAATCCATCACTTCCCTATAAACTGCAATTAAAATACTTCACCATCTAATTCACTGAGAAAATGAAGGCCACCAAACGAGACCTTCTTCAGCTTCCTTCTCTGCCACTCACACATTTATATCTGAATCTGTCTTTACCTCTTCTGGAAGAAATGATGTCTTTTCTCCTATTCAAAACTTATTACCATTTATTTTATGTTTCTTCTTCTGTGGCTCTTGACTCACCAACCACCCCCCCTTTTCTTTCCTCCATCTTTCTCCTCTCCTCTATGATTAATTTCATTAGCATGTAAACACTCTTAGATTTGTCCTGTTAAAAATATCTTTACCATCACATGGTCCACTTTCTATCATACTATACTTTTTTCTTCATTTCACAGCTATGTTTCTTAGATATTTTATATTTGCAACTATTATTTTTTAAACGTAAATAAGAGCAGTGAAGATAGGAGAGAGTAAAAATGGATGACAAAACTTAAATGTATTTTTACAATTGCAGAGTTAAAGAAACACAAAGAAAAACATGGCAGGATCTTAGGACTCATTTCTGTCTCAGGCTATGATATGAATAAATGGAATGAAAAAGCTAATTTGGAAAGCTTCCCTTGGATCTAGCATGAAGTCATCCTGGATGAAACGAAAGAACTATTATATTGTGAAGAATAGTGATAAACTCATTAATTAATCCAATAATATGAAGTGATAATTCACCTTTCCATATCATTGTTAATGACATACATTATAGAATTAGAATCCTAACAAATAAGTAGAGGAAAAAAATATTTAAAAATTTCTTCGAACTTGTGAACATTTGTGTAAAAGACAACAATGAATCATTATGTTTCATGTAAGAAAATAGTGATATATGTTTATAATTATATACATAAATGTAATAAGCATCAACTTTATTTGATTTTAACATCAGACTCAGTTCGTGATGTACAATCAATTGACCAAATTAAGTGAGCGGAAATTGTTTCGTGGTTAAGACGGCTCTAACACGAAGCTTTAACTCATTCCTCACTTTCAATTGCAGTAGTCCATCCCAAACATCTCATTGTATCTTCCGCAGTAAAACCACCTTGAGGATGGCTCCGCGAATCTGCCGGGTCTTGATGCTGTAGATGACAGGGTTCATTAGGGGTGGGAAGAGCACAGAGACGGTGCCCATGAAGATGTGTTCCAGGGGCGAGGTGTTGCGCCCAAATCTGTGGGCGATGGGTAGGCCTAGCACTGGCACATAGAAGCAGAGCACTGCCAGGATGTGGGAGATGCATGTACTGAGGGTTTTGAGCCTCTCCCCTACGGAGGCAATGGTCAGAACTGTGCGGAGGATGATAGTGTAGGAGAGCAGGATGAAGAGAACATCAGATCCCATGGCCAGCATGATGATGCACAGCCCATAGAACCTGCTGAAGCAGGTGTCAGAGCAGGCCAGGCGGATCATATCCTGGTGAAGGCAGTAGGCATGGGAGAGTGCCCCTGGGTGACAGTAATCAAATTTTAATAGGTGCAACGAGGGTGCAGTAGTAATGGTGGCACTCCGCATGCCCAGCACAACCGTGACTAATGCCACACGAGGGCCTGTGAGCACAGATGCATAATACAGTGGGAAACGGATGGCCGCAAGGTGGTCCAAAGCAATAGCAAAGAGCACAGCTGACTCCATGAAAGAGAAGGAGTGAAGGAAGTGCTGCTGCAGAACACAGGGTACCAGGCCTACTGTCTGGGCATCAAACCACAGCACACCTAACACGGAGGGCAGCGTGGACATGCACAGGCCCAAGCCTGTCACAGCCAGGATGGCCAGTAAATAGTACATTGGCTGGTGGAGGGAAGGGTTGGTTCGTATCAGATGCAAGACAGTGTCATTACCTAGGAAGGCCAAGACGTATCCTACAAAAATCAGCAGTGAGTTCCAGTGGTGAGCCCACTCCAGGCCTGGGAAGCCCATCAGCAGGAATGTAGAGAAGCTCAAGCTAGCATATAGTAGGATGGACATTGTCATTCTCAAAAGGCCTAGTCACTCTGGGAAAGGTGGCAGTGTTTGAAAGTTAATAGGCTAGTAAGCATAAACCCTCCCACTATCATTGGACATCTATCCTCTGCTGGCTGGTCTGCTGTCTCTGTACTCTCTAGATTTGATGACCTCTCAATGAGCTACTGTCATCAAAAGCAAGCTAAGCTTTCTCTTTTCTTTCTCTTATTCCTATCCAAACTTTACTTACCCTAGATTAATTTTATCAGGGGATTTCCCTACTCCTTCTCTTGACCAGCTAGTAATAGATAGGGTTGTTTTGGACTTACCACAGAAAAATCTATACAGCCCAACATTAACAGGGTGCTCAGATTCTCAGAAATTCCCTTACTCCCAAATAGTCTTCTTTGTATGATCTTGGCCTTCCAAACTTTTCAATTCTTGTAGAAGACCTTATCTTTAATTTTTCTAAGCAAACTGAGGATACCTGTAGGCAGATACCACATCCAATCTACTCTTCATTTAAACTCCTTCATGCAGCTATCTGATCCTTTCCACATGTCTACATGGTTAGAAGAAGAGATATCCTGCTTCTCTCCAAACTCAGCTTTCTCAAATAACTCCATGACTTTCATTATCCAGTAACTCATCCCTCAGGCATCTTCTCAGGACTTTTGGAAAACTCTTTCTTCCTCTCATTAAGTCTATTAATTCAGCATTGTAATCTACATCTTCAGAGCTGTTAACTTTATTCTAATTATTGAGATTTTTTTTCTTTCCTTATCTAATTTCAGAATGTACAGACACACTTGCTCCCATGTGTATGTGTTTCTTACTTGGTCTTTTCAAAGATATGCCTTCTCAGAAATCCATCTGAAGATCTGACACAACTTATAAATCAGGCAAACATATTAGAGCAATGTTTCCTATACATGTGCTGCAAAACAGACATATCAATAAGTGTACCTCCAAATAGCAGCAACAATAAGAAAACCTTCGCATTGCTCAAATTAGTTTAATAAATACAGAAGACAAGGTCACCAGGGGAGATACTTATAAGACAAGCCCTGCTGCCCTGGATCTTCGTGTCTGACACAATATTTGCTTCTGTATCTTCACCAGTGAAACAGGGATAATGATATCTCCTAATCCAAAGAATGGCTATGAGTTTTAATTGGCATGTTATGTCTACAGAATTTATCATAAAGCCTGGCAAATATTAAACAATATGCATAGTTGTTATTGCGCCTGAACTGTTGTTGTTCTTAGGTGCCATCGAGTTAGTTCTAACTCATAGCGACCCTATGTACAGAAGAATGAACCACTGCCCATTCCTGCACTATACTCACAATTGTTGTTATGCTTGAGCCCATTGTTGCAGCCACTGTGTCAATCCATCTTGCTGATGGTCTTCCTCTTTTTCACTGACCCTCTACTTTACCAAGCATGATGTCCTTCTCCAGAGACTGGTCCCTCTTGATAACATGTCCAAAGTATGTGAGATGTAGTCCCGCCATCCTTACTTCTAAGCAGCATTCTGGCTGTACTTCTTCCAACACAGATTTGTTCGTTCTTTTGGTAGTCCATGGTATATTCAATATTTTTTGCCAACACCATATTTCAAAGGCGGCAATTCTTCTTCGGTCCTCCTTATTCATTGTCCAGCTTTTGCATACATATGAGGAAATGGAAAACACTATGGCTTGTGTCAAGCACACCTTAGTCTTCCAGGTAACATCTTTGCTTTTGAACACTTTTGCGTCGTTTGATTTCTTGACTGCTGCTTCCATGGGTGTTGATTGTGGATCCAAGGAAAATGAAATCCTTGACTCTTTGGTGTTTTCTCTGTTTCTCGTGATGTTGGTTATTGGCCCAGTTGTGAGGATTTTTGTTTCCTTTATGTTGAGGGGTAATCCATACTGAAGGCTGTGGTCTTTGATCTTCATCAGTAAGTGCTTCAAATCCTCTTCACTTTCAGCAAGCAGGGTTGTGTCATCTGCATAACACAGGTTATTAATGAGTCTTCCTCCAATCCTGATGCCCCATTCTACTTCATATATTCCAGCTTCTCAGATTATTTGCTCAGCATACAGACTGAATAAGTATGGTGAAAGGATACAACCCTAATGCACACCTTTCTTGACTTTAAACCATACAGTATTTCCTTGTTCTGTTCGAACAACTGCCTCTTGATTTATGTACAGGTTCCTCATAAGCACAATTAAGTGTTCTGGAATTCCCATTCTTTGAAATGTTATGTATAATTTGTTATGATACACACAGTAGAATGCTTTTGTATAGTCAATAAAACACAGTTAAACATCTTTTTGGTATTTTTTGCTTTCAGCCATGATCCATCTGACATCAGCAATGATATCCCTCATTCCACGTCCTCTTCTGAATCTGGCTTGAATTTCTGGCAGTTCCTTGTCAATGTACTGCTGCAGCTACTTTTGAATGATCTTCAGTAGAATTTTACTTGTGTGTGATATTGTTTGATAATTTACACATTCCATTGGCTCACCTTTCTTTGGAATAGGTATAAATATAGATCCCTTCCAGTCGGTTGGCCAGGTAGCTGTCTTCCAAGTTTCTTGGGATAGACAAATGAGCACTTTCAGTGCTGTATCCATTTGCTGAAACATCTCAGTTGGTATTCCGTCATTTCTCAGAGCCTTGTTTTTTGCCAGAGCCTTCAGTGCAGCTTGGACCTCTTCTTTTGGTTCCTGAACTAAACACTGATTTTCTTGTAATTTTCTCCTATTGTTCCTACTCTTTCCTGTTCTTATTATAAGATCTATCTCCTGAAATAAAATTTATTTCTTGTTTAATATGATACTGCTTCAGATCTTGGCAGACAGTGCCACGTGACTTTGAAAGTTTGGGGATCTACTGAGAGACTGAGGGAGTAATTGAGAGACATTGATGAAGGGAATACTGAAGAATATGTCACAGAGTATAATAAGGGACAGAAAGTAAGGCTGAAGGACAGACTGAAGGATAAAGCTTAATATTGAAGGAAGGTATGATGAGCATCAGAGGGAAAACATGAAAGACTAAAATAGTGGCCTTACTAAGAATATCTTAAGAGGCGAATTGAGGGAGGCATGGATCAAGGAGAAAGGAAGACTAGAGGACAGTGAGAAAGGAAGAAAAGAAAAACTGGGGAGATGAAAACTGGAGACAAATATGTTAAAGGACAGAAAAATGCAAACTGAGTGCCAGAGAGAAATAGGGTTGTGTAACTTAGAAGAAACTGATGAGCAGAGGAAGGGGGAGATATGCGTTAAAGGGGAGAGGACAAAGGGGCAAAAGAAGAGGCTAAGTGCCAGAAAGAGGATTGAAAGACTGACAGGAGGAAGACTGATGGCAGAAAGACATGGAGAGAAAACTGGGCAGAGAGAGAAGAGACTGAGGAAAGTGAAAAGCCAAGGAATAATTTGAGGAGAAGCTTAAGGACCAAGGGTGGATGGGAAAGTGCTGAGGATGGAGATAGGCAGAGAAAGAGAGAGATAGAGATGAAGTGGGAGATCCAATGAAAGAAAGTGAGAAAGAGTTTGAAGAGAAGAGAAAGTCTGCTGTGTGTCAGCAGGAGAGGGAAGGCTGAATGACAGAGAGGGTGAGGAATGGGAAGTGTAGTGATCAGATGCAGAGTGAATGAAATGGGGAAGGTCGAGAAACAGAAAGAGGAAGAGGCACTGAGGAGCTTGAGAGGATGATACCTTAGAGAAGGAGGCAAGGGAAGCTCTCATAGCCCTTTATTCAGCCTTCTCAAGTCCACTGGACACTGAAAAATCTACCTAGTTCTTTGGACCTCTAGACACATTTTCTTCAGCCACTGTCTATTTTTAGACAATATAGTGTGGTGATTAAGAACAATGAATCTGAAATCAAACTGCCTGGATTCAAATCTAGTATTTATTAATGACTCCAATATTTATTAATTCTATGATTGTTCAAATTATTTTCTTAATCTCAGGTTTTTTTTGTCTAAATATTGAGAGAATTATAGTAAGTACCTTTTAGGTTATGGCACCATTTATATGCATTTATAAATGTGGTGCAGTTAGAACCACAGACTCAATAGATGTTAGATTATTATTTGCAGTTTCCAACAGTACCTTATTAAAAGTTATCCATAATACTTATATACCATGTGCCAGCCACAGTTCTTCACTTTCTGTCTGCAGTGAACACTAAGAGAAAGTCAGTAAGTGATCTGGCAAACAATAAAGAGTAAAAAACTCAGGGTTGGGAGCTCTGTGTTCTTGAGCAGGTTTTTGGACAAGCCAGTCACATGGCTTTGGTGAAATTACCAACTCTCTCTGCACTTCAGCTACTTTTTAAGAGGGAAGGTTTTCACACATGCCCTGCCTTCTTTCCAGGGAAGCTATTAGACTTAATAAGACTGTGAAAAGAAGTGCTGGAAGGCCCTCAACTGGGGAGTTGCTGAAACTGCGATTCCTTGCCTGCCACATCCTGTATCACTTCACCTGAAAACCTAGTCCAGTAACAAATTCAGGTCTCTTTGTACAACAACAACAACAAAAAAACCATGGGGAATTATTATAGAATAAATTCCATAACCACATACTGTCCATCTTCCAGAAAGCTGTCCTAGACCACAACCCTACTTACAGACCTGCTAGATAACAGATATCAGAGAGGTCACTGGTTTGTGGCCCTTTGTTCACAAACGAGAGGGTCTTTAATAATTTACTAGTCTTTGTCTGCATCTCCTTTCTCAGCCCCTGCAGCACTTCCCACTCCTGTCACAGCCTCTTCGGATTGACTCAGGAAACTGCCCTGTGTTTGCTGCACTGGCAGTTATAATACCTGCCTCTTTCTCCCTTGGGTCTCAGGCCCTAAGAGGAATTTCCTTAGATAGATGTAGATCTGATGAACACCATAGAGAGATCAGCATCCTCCCATAATTTAGCCTTTGGGTGTCCCAGTCAACTTCCATGGAAACTTAGAGACACGTATCACTATGACATCTTTCATCAGACCAGATGGTCCTTCATTCTCTTCTTCCACCAGCTGCTATTGTCATAAGAATGTTTTTTGATTGATCCTCAATTCTCCTTTCTATATTTCTCTCCTTTCACCAGCCAAACCTCACTTTGAGAGTCTCTTTCCTACTAGATAGTTACTCACTTTCATTCATTTAGCAAATATGTAGAGCCTACGAGTTTGGGCCAGATCTTTGGGTCCGAAGATTAATAAAACACAATCCCTACCTTTGAGAAAATCATTATCTTCTGCAGAAGATTGATGTGAAAAAGACCAACTCTCCTAGAGAGTAACAAGGCTTCACGAGATACACAATGGTCAAAACAAAACAAACAAAAAAACCCAAAACTTTCTCACTTCCAGTTACTTCCCTGTCTCCCTGAACATAGCCACTTTCTAGAGTTTGCCATTTATCTTTCTCAACTTAGTTTCTAATGCTTTTTTTATATATTTACATATCCATAAACAGAGATACCATGTTTAAAACATTCTCTAAAAGCTACCATACATAAATATACATTTGCAAGTTGGTTTTGGTCAATATTGTGTATTTATTTGAGATTGATACATATTGTGCCATGCTGCTATAGTTTAGTAATTTTAACGGTTTATAATATTATATGACTGTATTACAATTTACTGATCTCTTCTGCTATTGACAGCTAGATTGCTTTCAATTTGTACTCTTTTAAACAGTAAAGTAGTGAACATGATTGTACATGTCTCCTTGTACAAGAGGTGTGAATATTTCTTAAAAAAAAAAGTCGATTGCTACATCAAATAATGGGTGCACCTTTCACTTCTACTAGATATCTCCCAAATAGATCTCCATGGATTAGGCTAATCTACATTGATCACTAGATTACGATGCCTTGCTCTACATCATCTTCATTTGGTGTTTTCATACTTTTTCATTTTTGATAATTTTATTGATGAAATATGGTATCTCTTTGTTATGTATTTTATGTTTTCCTAATTTCTAGTGGGGATGGATATGTTTTCAGATGTTGATTGGCACTTCAATTTTCCTCTTATGAATATTGCCTGTTCATATATTTGCTCAATTTCTTACTGGATAAACCAAAAAAACCCAAACCCTTTGTCATCAAGTCGATTCCAACTCATAACGACCCTATAGGACAGAGTAGAATTGCCCCACAGGATTTCCAAAGAACGGCTGGTAGATTTGAACTGCCAACCTTCTGGTTAGTAGCTGAGCTCTTAACTACTGCACCACCAGGATCCATTTTATTGAATAGCCTGTTTTTTTCTTATTGATTTGTAGAAATTCTTTATATATTCTGGATAGTAATTCTCAGTTGCTTACGTACATTGCAGACATCATTCCCCAGTTTGTGGTTTGTATTGTTTCCTCTCTTTGTTTTTGGTGTCTTCTCTCTCCCTCTCTCTGTGTATGTACATATATATAATCATATATTTTCTTCTTAAAGTTTATGAGTTTTGCTTTTAACATTTATGTCTTTACTGTAATTGAATTTATTGTTTGTGTATACTGTAAGGTAGGGTAAAATTATATTTTTCATATGGATAACAAACTTTGGCTAGCACTATTTATTGAAAATTCCAACATTTCCCAACTGTTTTTAATGTTACCTGTATCAGGGAACATTATATCTTTGGATCTAATTCTGAACTTTTATTCTGTTCTGCTTATCTATTTAACTCAACACAAATACTATACTGTTCAAATTACTGTAGCTTTACAAAACTATTTTTGAATTTGTTAGGGAGTGTCCCCATACATTGGTTTGCTTTCAGATTGTCTTGGTTTTCCTTGATCCTTTGCTCCACCATATGAATTTTAATATCACCTATCAAGTCCTATAGGATAACTAGTTGGAATTTTGCTTAGAATTGAATTTATTTATAGATTAATTTTGGAAGAACTGACATATATACACATAGGTATATATATTTGTAAACTGAACCTTTCCATTCATTAAGAAGATATTTCTCTTCACTTATGTTTTCATGTTTTGTGTCAATAACATTGTTGTATAAGTTTTGCATGTCTTTTGCAATTTATATTCTTAGGTACCTTATTGTTTTGTTTCATTTTTCATTTGTTATTTCATCTTCTTAGCATTACAAATGATTTTACAGGTGAGGCCAAAGGATTCCTAGATTCAAGAAGACCAGAAACTAAGAGAACAGAGAACAGAATATGATTCTTGGGAAGACTGTTAGGTTACAGCTGTGCTGATGCTTCAAACTCCAGGGGGAATTTTCTATGGGAATCCTTTGAGATTATGTATTGACTAAAGAAAGAAATGAAGAGATTGGGGAAGGCTGGGCCGTAGAGGCAGACAGATCTGTCTTGTGTGGAGGCAAGGAGATAGGTATTTATGACTCAGGAACCTCTGAATCCCCAAGAGACCGAGGTAGAAAATAGAAAGTTGAATTAATTAAACAAAGTTGGCAAGTTTTCTGTTGAACTCTGGATTGGGCAGGTGTGGTGGTTTACATACAAGGTTTCCCAGGCTATCGGGTTGTGAAGAACAACTCTCAGGAAGTACTTCCCAGTCACTGTGAGTTTAACCTGAAATGGAGGGGAGAGGAGGACCTGGAGGACCTGAGTGAAGCAGAAATAGGAAAATGATGTGGAGCAACCTTTTGGCAGATGTCATCAGAAGGGATTCCTCTTGGGCTTCCTGGACGTGAAGAAGAGGAAGCACCCTGGGCAAGAAAAGCTCTCCTTCTTATCTTTGGACCCCATTTTGTTCATTCATGTATCCACGCATTCATCTAATATTTATTTATTGAATATCTCCTATGTGCCAACCACTGAATTTATGGGTATGTAATGGTGAACAAGAAGTATAATTTTCCCCAAGGACCTATTCTAGAAGACAGAAACCAAAGAAACAAACAAAAAAACTCCAAAACATTATATTACCATGTGACAAATGTTACAATCAGAAATGCAGATGGGAACAGATGGAGCATCTGATCTGGTATTGGAAAGGGGGTTCTTTCAGTAAAAATGTTCTTGAAGAAGCATCCTCAAAATTGAGATCCCAACACGAATTGTATCCAGGCAGGGGTAAGAACAAGCTGATCCATCATCTCTAGGTTCCAAACCTCTTGATCAACAGGATTTTGACTTAAACATGCTTTTTGGTAGTTTCCTTGGCTCAAGCTTTGTCACATTTCATGTTATTATGTAAGATATCACAACTAAAGTACTGACTTCAGCTTAAAGTTATACCTGAGATTGAGGAACTCAGGAGTCCGTAGGCAAAGTGAAATTAGAAAGAAGTAGTAGTGGGAAGGCCACAAGCTTCTTTAGAAGAACAAGGGCCAGCATAACCTCAGAAAGAGTTGGAGAGTTCTGCCAGAGCCAAGCATTGAGACAGAATGGAGGGGTTCTGATGTTTTCAATGTGACTCAGAAGTCCTAAGGATAGTGGATTTTCCAGGATAGGAAGGTAAGAGAAGAACCTTGACCAAGTAGTAATTCCAGGCAGCCATGGAAGGAGGTATATTTCCTGAGGTGAGTTAGAGCAATTGACATTTATCTACTCTGTGCTAGGTTCTGTTCTGTATCTTTTAATTTATTGTTCCTTTTTAGTTTTTGTATAGTTTAGTTTTAGTCTTAGTTTTAGTTTTTTTACTCTGATGGTGACATCAACAGAGTCTTTCTCTAAGCAGCTTTTGCAGCTACCAAGTGTCAGTGATGGGGGTGCCATTATGATTTAAACAAGAGAAGGTCAGCACTCCTAAACCATAACTCAAGAAAGAACCTCATCTATACTTTATTTACCAAAAACCAAACAAAACCCGTTGCCCAATTCTGATTCATAGTGACCCTATAGCGACCCTATAGAACAAGGTAGAACTGCCCCATGGAGTTTCCAAGGAGAGAATGGTGGGTTCGAACCACCAGTCTTTTGGTTAGCAGCCAAACTCTTAAACTACTGTGCCACCAGGGCGCCATAGTTTATTTAGGGCAGTGAGAATAAAATCTTGGGGAGTACAGGTCGTTATAATAGGCACTCAATGCTGTACATCCTTAGATTTCTTGGGGGCCTTCTTCTGGGCACCTAACATAATTTTTAGCTGCAGGACTCAGCATTGCCCTAATGCCTAGGTACTTAATGATGGCATGGTGGATCTTCTTGGTCTTAACACTGTATATGATTGTGTTAAGCATGGGAGGCACAAAGAGGTAGACACTGGCCATGAGGAGGTGGACAGCAAGTGGAACATGCTTCCCAAAGTGATGCACCAGAGACAGCCCCACCATGGGCACAAAGAACGCCAGCACAGCACAGAGGTGTGAGGTACACATTTGGAAAGCTCAAAGTCGCTCCTCTGGGGAGGCCAGTCCTGCCACTGTGTTCAGGATAAGCCCAAAGGACAGCGCAATGAGCACCAGGTCCAGCATTACAGTGAACACCACCACAGTCAGCCCATATAGGTTGTTGAAGGTAGTGTCTGTGCAGGACAGATGTATCATTCCCTGGTGTAGACAATATGAGTGGGAGAGGACTCAAGGACCACAGTAAGAAAAAGTCTTCAGGAGGAGGACAATGGGGACAAGAGCCACAGGGGCCTAGAGGATGATAACCAGAGCCATTCTGACCATTTGCTGGCCAGTGATTATGACTGAGTATCTTAGGGGGTGGCAGATGGCCACAAAGCAGTCAAGGACATGACGAGGAGCACTGAAGACTCGATGAAGGAAAATAAGTGGATGCAGAACATCTGGATTTGACAAGCTTCAAAGTAGACCCCATGGAAGTTGAACCAAAAGATCCCCATAGTTGTGGGCAAGGTGGACATTGACAGTCCCAGGTCAGAGAGGGCCAGCAAGGACAGCAAATAGTACATGGGAGTGTGTAGATGAATGTTAGTCTTAATGATTATCAGAATGAAACAGTTGCCTGAGATGGCCACCAGGTACATTAGAAAAAAAGGGATGAAAATCCAGTGTTCAATGACTTCCAATCCAGGAAATCCAGTGAGGTAGAACATAGGGCTAAACCAAGAGTTGTTGGACAGAAACATGAACTGAGAACTGAGGGAATATTGGTCTGACATTCCTCAGGGACTGAGCTGAAAATAAATGAATATTTCTTGCTATTTATTCTTCAGTTTGACTAACATTCACAACATCATAAGCAACATCAAATCATCATCACCTTTAATATCATCTGCTCCACTATTATCAATTCTGCCACCATCATTACCTTATTGAAAATTTCTTTCCTCTATATTTCTATTTATTCTCAGTTTCATTTGCTGGATTCTCTTCTTTGTTCATCCCTTAAATATAGCTGTTTCCATTCTTGGCTATTTTCTAGTCATGCCCTATTACCTTTCCTGAGACAACATCATCCATTCCAATAACTTCATTTACTATCCATATGTTGATAAATATCAAATGTATAACTTCAGCACTTCCCTTTTCTTCTCTTTTGATCCCAAGACTCATATATCTAACAGCATGCTGAGCATCTGCACCTAGACGTTTCATGGTTACCTGAGAAGCATGACAAAAATTTAGCTTGTCATCTCTTCCCCAACAACCTTCTACTTCTTCTGAGTTCATTATTTCTGTGGTCTAAGTCAAAGAGTAAGTTTCATATTTGACTACTCCATATAACATCTCTCCCCAGTATCCAGTCAATTATTTACCAGGTCTTAGGATTCCATATACCAAATACCTCTCATATCCGTCTACTTACCATCATCTTCACTGATGCTGCCCTAATTCAGATCACTGTATCTCTTCCTGGGTTATTCAAACAGCCTCTAATTGCACTTTTCTAATTTGTTCACTACACTATAGCAAGAGAGAGATTTACAAAACCAAATTTTACATGAAGTAAAATAGTTTAAAATAACATCCAAGGCCCTGCACGATCTTATCCCTGCTTATATCCTTTATTCTAATCTATCTTCATTACCTCCTTCATATTTTATCGTGTCTACAGCATTAAGCAGTTCTTCCAGTTTCTCCATTGTTCATGGTCATGGCCAAACATTGTATTTTGATTCTTCCTGGAATTAAAACTATTCTTCTTGGAATACATTTTTCTTATTCTTTGTCTAGCTAACCCGTATTCACACACCTCTTTCAACTTAGACATTTTCTCCTTCAGAAAGCGTTATTGAATTCCTCAAGTTTAAGTTGGCTACCCCTTCTATTGCATGCTATGTTTTCACTACCATGGCATTTCTCACCTAGTGTTGCCTTTTTTTGTAGCTACTTTGAAATGTAAACCGCTTGTGGATTGAAACCATGTATGTCTTTTTGTTTGTTTGTTTTAATTTTAGCTATGGAGATTGGCTTAGTGGTCAACGTCACTCTAACACTTTCAATGTTATTGAAGTACATTAATAAATATTTATCTTAACTTTAACATCAACCTAATTTCAATAATTATTTATTGATTGATACGATATGTATTTAATGAACTTGTATTCTATGCTAGGCATGATTCCAAGTATTAGAAACACAATGGTGAATAGAAACAGAGCAGAGACAGAAAATAAGCAAATGAACATACACTATAATGTAAGGTAATATTGTGCTATAGAGAAATATGATGCAGAGTAGAGGAAGGAGAGTGATTAGGTAGCAAGAAAAAGAGCCCTAGTGGTGCAATAATTAAGCCCTGGGCTGCTAACCGCAAGGCAGCTTGTTCGAACCCACCTAGTGGCTCCACAGGAGAAAGACTTGGCGATCATCTTCCTAAAGATAGCAGCCTAGAAAACTCTGTTGGGCACTTCTATTCTGTTACATGAGTCACTGAGTCAGAAATCAACTCAGTGGCACCTACCAACAGCAAACTAGAGAAGACCTCTCTGACAAATAACTTTGGAGCTCAGGTCAGTGACTAACCCATAGCAGGCATCATTATATGTTTGTTGCATAAAAAAGTGAATATGTAATTGAAGGAATATAGTATTTACCTCTTGTCCTGATGTTCTTGGAGTCCTGTGCTGAACACGGGGTCTGCTGACTTCAGAGCGATAAGAAGGGCATGGAGAGGAATCTGGTGGAAACAAGCAATCTTAGAGAGACAGTGACAGGACTAGGTTTATTCCTCCTGGAAGGGAAGTTCTAGGGAGTTTCTTCTGAAATAAGAGACTAAGAAAAAACCAGGGAAGTCCATTTATTAGCACAAGTTAATTAGCACAATTAACTTATTAGCATTGTAATTAGCATAATCTCAATGTCTGACAATATCCACAGCAGAAGTGATATGAGTGAGACCTGAAAAGGAAATTCCTGAAAACAGTGATTATTGGTATTCACTGAGTGCTTAGCTCTCTATCTTACCTATATGTTATAACTACTTCTTTATTTTGATTTAAATATTTGCTAGTTTTTTTAACTGAACTATTGGTAGAGTCCACAGTTTTGTATGTGTCGAAAATTATGCAAATGGAGCCATGTTTAAGCACAAAGACTTGAACCAGATACCTCATTCTTGAAGCAAGAAGAACGTTTCCACAAGAGTCAAACTCCTTTGTAAACATGCCTCTTGTGACTAGGATAGAAGAGGACTTTGGAAGGGGGAAAGCATATCCTGGGTACTGGGGCGGTCACGGGGAATTGTCTATTAATATTACCAGTATGAGAACAGGATGTTCTCTGCTAGATTCACTGCTAGATTCTCCATCCCTGGCAGATAATGTGCTGTTAATATACATGTTAAATAAAAAAATGACTGCTTAGTTGGGAGGAGGGAAGGGGAAAGTTGAGTGTACCCAACAGTCTGACAGGGAGGAGTCTATAGAGAGCAGGCTGTATGCAGGGAGGGTCTCTGGCATCCTGACACTGGTGGGAGGCTGATTTCCAGGCATGAGTGAGGATGAGCCTGGACTGGCCTCGTAGGCCCTGATCAGAAGGAGTGAGGCAGCTTTCTCCAGACCTAAATTATAGAGTATTTCAGACTGCCTCTTCTATCTACCAGGGAGCACTGGCCATGATCCTTTCTCTGGCTTTGGTTCTGTGCATAGAGTCTGAGAGTACAAAAATGGAAGAGATTCTGTGGGGATTCTGGAGACTTCATTTTGCAAGTGAGAAAACTAAATCCCAGTAAGGAAAATACAGGTTTTTAGGGGAGAGCAAGAATTGGAACTCTGACCACCTCCTGTCAGGCTCACTGTGCTTTTGGGACATCCTTGCATACCCTCTTCCTGCATTTTTCCCCTCTCCTCTCTTACGTCTCTCTAATACCAATCCCTGAAGCCCTGACATAGGACAGCAGGGGAGACTCACTAGCAACTGTTATTTTTCAAAAAGTGAAGCCCACGTGTTGAATGAGGAAGAAGGTAGAAAATGTGGGCACCAGGGTCAGTGAGAGGCATCAGTCTGCGGGCTGCCAGAAAAGCATTTATCCTCTGTCTTCTTGTGTGAGGGGGAACACCATGGCTCCAGCTGGGAGAAACTAAGGACAAACAAAGTGTCTCCAGGGTCGGAAGCCCAGTGGGCAGGAGACTTTCATTATTCTCCTCTCCTCGGCCTCCATCCCTCTCTCCTTCCATTGGTTCACCTGAGGCTGAGGGCTCACTCCCCAGGTGTTGGATGCTGACAGACATTTGCTGCAGAAAAGCAGTGCTGCCTCACCCCATTTTTTCTGCTGTATGTAAAATGAATCCCTGTCCCCTGTCATCCGTCCCCTCATTCATTCCCTACATTTGTCCATTAAGAAAGACCCATAGTTTGCCAGAGAGGTGGGATGTGGTATATGAGGAGGATTACCCATGCAACCTGCACGCTGTCTTCTAAATTGTCACTTTGCCTTGAAGGACCACAGCCACTACTACCCAAGCTCCTCTCATTCCTGCATTCATTCTCCTGACTATATGTATCTTTCTTTTTACCAGATTACTCATTTGTCCTTAGTCCTTGCTCGCTACTGAACCTTTGAGCTCACAGGTCAGCCAGATTACAAGCTTCTATATTTGCTTCCACCAAAACACATGTTCAAGCCAGTGGTCAGGCTTTCCTGAGGCTTTCCACCTGCTCGTGAATGCACATGGCATTCCTCCAGCCAGCCCTAAGAAAAGCAGCCTTTTCCCAGCGTTGCCTCTCTTCTTTCCTTCTTCACTCCTCTGGTAGAAAATATCATCATCTTTTAGAAAAATCAATTTGTATCTCTTCCTTAGTCTGTGTTACAGAACCTGAATTGATCTGGTCAGGTCATGTGCATATCTCTCCTCAATTTTAACACACACACACACACACACACACACACATGCTTAGAGACAGCATAAGCAAGGTATCATATCTTTCAAACAGGAGATGATTAATCAAATGGTGTGTGACTAAATGCGGAACATCAGGTTTATACATTCAAAGGGAAGACAAAGGCCCATGAAGCGCATGACATGCAAGTGTGATAAGAACACAGGTGGTGGCACCACCTCAGGACAGGTACATAACCAGTCATTATGGCCAGGGTGTGGAGTCTCTGGGTGATGCAAATGGTTAACACTCTGCTGCTAACAGAAAGGTTGGTGGTTTGAATCCACCCAGAAGTGACTTGGAAGAGAGGACTGGTGAGCTACTGCATAAAAATCAGCCATTGAGAACCCTATACAGTTCTACTTGTACACACGAGTTCACCATGAGTCAGAATCAACTCGACTGAAAATTTTTTTTTTTTTTTGGAGGGTTTCTGGCCACAGTGTAGACTGGTAGAGCTAGGGTGACAGGAAAAGATGTAGAGGGCAGGGCATCTTACTACACTGTAGTTCATGAAGTGGGCTCTGTCTCAAGTAACAGAAGGTGGAAGCCAAAAATCTCCACTCAGGCTTGCAGGAGAGGGACCCTCTACCAGAGAAATTTGAGAAATATTCTGCATTCATTGAGAACATAACCCTGGAAATATCCTAGAGAAGGTCTAGTTAGAAATAGGATAGCCACAAAAATGCTACTATTATTACCATCAACAAAAACTCTGGCTACTGTTTTGGGACCCTGGTGGCATAGTGGTTAAGAGCTATGTCTGCTAACCAAAAGGTCAGCAGTTTGAATCCACTAGGCCGCTCCTTGGAAACCCTATGGAGCAGTTCTACTCTGTCCTATAGGGTCACTATGAGTCAGAATCGACTCAACAGCAACAAGTTTGGTTTTGGTTTTTGGTATCACATATGAGATGTTATTAACAGTTATCATGCGTACAATTAAAGAGATGACAACAGTAAGTTATGTGAGTATGAGTGTGATAACTGGTCCACCAAACAGGGCCAGAGAAAGCACCTGAACTGAGCTATGAAAACTAGATAGGAATTAAGTATGAGATGAAGATTTTCCAGGAGAAGGAATAGCATAAGCACAGGCATAAAGATTAGGACATTTTTTTTTTAATGTACTTAAGAATAAAGTTTGTTAGTACTCAAATATCAAATTCAAGATTGGAATGAGACAGTAGAGGTAGGGAGGGACAAGGCTATCAAGAGTTTATATGACATGTCAGAGATTGTATACATTTTGATAACAGTGTTTTAAGAAGGTGAGTGTGACATTATCCTAATTTTATATAGTACTTTGTTGGCCATATGAAGACAGGATATAAAGTCTGTACTGATGACAGATGTTAGTTTGGACTTTGGAGCTAGGTGAGGATATTTAATAGCTTTTCACACAGCGATACAATATGATTTAATGAATAACCTGCCACTTAACCAGAGGTTTACAATATTTTCTTTATTAATATTTTTACTAGCATCCATATAACAGTATATAATAACTGAGGGGCTAGTTACTCAAGCAATACTCATTTAAAAACCAAACCAAAGCAAAAAAAAACTTTTAGTTCTTTTTGCTTCTTTATTCCCCCAAATGATATGATTTATTTAATCATATAACAAAATAATCCTCTTTGAACGTTGACTGAAATTATATTAAACATTCTAATCAATTTTCATTTTCTATGAATTTATTGAGTGCCTACTCTGTGGGGGAAAAAAAAAAAACCTCTATAGAGATTTACAGTCTTGGAAACCCTACGGGGTCTCTAAGAATCTTAATCGACTTGATGGCAGTGGGTTTTTTGTTTTTAGAGCTTTTTCTGATACAGACATAAACTTGCTTGCGTGAAGCTTACAAGTTAGTAAAGAAAATAGACTGGTAAACAGAGTTTACAAAACAGTGTGACAAGCCCAGAATGGAAAGAGAGAGTTGGTTCCTGAAGGCTTCCCAGGGCAGGTACATAGGGTGGGAACAACTAAGGAACAGTTGGCCCCATTTCTGTTTCCTTAGGTAATGTCGGAATTGTGTGACTATAAAGTGGAGAGAATGTGGGATGTGATGGCTAGTGAAGTGTAGGTACCAAAGTGTCCACGTGAGTCATTCAGGCTTGATGTCTAAATGTATCAGAATCATTATTAAAACTATCAAAGCAAGAGTCTGCCTATCTGCAAATGTGTCGATAGTTTAATGTATGAATTTTTTTTCTTTTTTTTGCAAAACACCTCTGCTCAGAGGTAGAGAAGATGACAGAGGTAGAGAGTATACACCTCTTTGCACCTGGCTCAGTATGGACTTACTCTACCACAGCTTGAGAAAGTCTGTGGCAGAGAGATAGGGATAGATTTCAGCCTAATATACTTTTTAGGGGCCCAGGATAAGTTACATTTAATGGACCCTCTATCTAGAATTGGCTTCTAGCCCCAACTAAGCCAGGCTTGATGGGGTATGAGATGGATGATTTCAGGAGAACAGAACCAGAAACATCAATATGCATGCTGTGGTTTCCCAATATGACCACCAGGGGGAGACTTCAGTCCAAAACCCAAAAAACCCAAACATTCCTGTTGAGTTGACTCTAACTCAGAACAGAAAGTCCCTACCCATCCCCACCAAAGGCAAGAAAATGTATTTCTTCTTCCAGTCCCAGATAGTCTTCTGTGCCCCGTTCTCTGTATTTCCCATCCTGCTCTGAAAACTGCCAGTCAGTTTATTTCTCAGTTCCTTATCTGAAGGGTCTCTCCCTCATGCATACACAAAACAGACACATCTACACCCAACCAAACCCATAAAAAACCCTGAACCTGATGGAAAGAGATGGCATTTTTTTTCTCCACTTTCTCTGACTTTCAAGAAGATGACCTCACAAGACACAGATTCTGCTCAGGGGCCTTCAGTCTTAGTTATAGTGACTAATATTAATTGGTACAACCCTGTGAGTGAGTTAATTTTGCCCCCTAGATGCCTAGCTTGCCTCACCCTAGTCCCAACCCTGTCCAGTACTTGTGTGTTAGATGCTGAGAATACACAATGATTAAGAAATGGTCTAAAGCTTTAAGAGGCTCACATGCTCCAGGAGAAACAGAGACATTTGTATGTGGACATTTGCAACAGACTGGGGTAAAAGCAAATATAAGACATAATTTACAAAATTAAACCAGACATAAGTGTTTAGAAAAGACTTCATAGAGGAGTAGCCATCTAAATAGATACTTGTAACAGCAGTGTATTAGCCAGGGAAAGAAGAAGGGACTGATATATTTTTCTAAGCATTTTGGTAGCCACTAGGGTATTTCTAAAAGTGATGAACTAATCCTCTTAGAAGATAGCATTAAGAAACAGAAGTTCGTAGGATTTTGAAATTCAGAGTCAGATCACTTGATTGAATCACAGCCATATAACATCAAGCAAATTATTCATTTTCTCTCAGCTTCACTTGCTCCTATAAAATATGTTTATATTAATGCATGATTAAGACAGCTTTTGAGAGAATCATGAAATAATAATTCCTGAACAAACCAAAGAAGCTGTTTCCTTAATTGACACAAACCACTGCACATTTACTTTCTCTGGAACCCTAGCACTCAGTGGAATTGTTTTGACAGAAAGTCTGCCTTACATGTGAAGAAGGCACTAGGCTGAGCTACTGTTGATAATGGGCTGTACTGTTACTATGCATCAATCAATGCAAATGCATGTTATCACACTCTTGTCTAACACAAGCTGTACTTGACCCCTCCTCCCATTCTTGAGGCTTGACTTGTGAACTGATCCCAGAATAACAATATACTGTTCACTGGGGCCTTGGCTCATTCTTTTTCTCCTAGCATCATAGCATCAAAGGATGTCATGTCGGTTGTCCTACAACAACCTCTCCTCCACAGCAATACCTTCCAACAGCCATAGAACACCCCTATATCTTCCTGATACAAAGGCAGAACTGCTTTCTGGACAGGTTATCAAGTGCTTCGGTTAAATCAGATTATCCCTTTGGGTGCTCAGCTCACTGGTTTAAAAGAGATGACAAACTCTGAGCTAAAACAAACAAACAAAAAAGGTAAAATTACTGTGAACTCGTTTCCCAGCTATCTTCATTTCCCCAGGTTCTCCTTGATGATAATATCACATACTGATTTCAAGTGATCATAGAACATTTACTCAAATCCTTATGTTGCCTGCCTACTTTCCACAGGTTTGTCAAAGAACTCTGGTCCTGTGGATGCCTCCTGCAGTCATGCTTCTGGTCACTAACTCCACTCTAGTCTCCTACTTAATCCTCACGGGTATTCCTGGCTTTGAGGGCTCCCACACTTGGATCTCTATTCCCTTCTGCTGTCTCTACACCATCTCCATTGTGGGCAATACCACCATCCTGGCTGTCATCAGGGAAGAGCTCTCCCTATATAAGCCCATGCACTTGTTCATCTCCATGTTGGCCCTAACAGACCTTGATCTCAGCCTCATCACTCTGCCCATGGTCATGGAGATCCTGTGGTACAATGTCTCAGAGATTAGCTTTGAGGCTTGTTTTGCTCTGTTCTTTTTCCTCCATGGATTCTCCTTTATGGAATTTTCTCTGTTGCTGGCCATGTCCTTTCACTGCTATTTAGCCATCTGCTGTCTCCTCCATTACTCCTCCTTTCTCACCAACAAGGTCACTAGCAGAGAGGTCTAGCTATTACTTGCTGCTGTATTCTGGCTATTCTTTCTTCACTGTTCCTACTGAAACAGCTTCCCTTTTTCACTTGCCTTATCTCTCCCACTCCTCCTGCCTCCATCGAAACATGATTCACCTGGTGTGAGCTGACACCACTATGAACGATTGGCACGGCTTTGTTCTGGTCTTCTTATTGTTATATTGGATGCCGTGCTCATTGTGCTCTCCTATGCACTCATCCTGGGAAGCAGCCTGAGTATTGGCTCTCCTGTTGAAAGACTCTGTGCTCTCAGTAACTGCCTGTCCCACATTCTGGCTGTTCTGGTCCTCTGTGTGCCCATGGTGGGAGTGTCCATAACTCACTGCTTTTCCAAGCATGCACCTCTAATTGTCCATGTCATTATGGCAAACATCTATCTACCAGTGCCTCCTGTGATGAACCCCATTATCTACAGTGTAAAAACCAAGCAGTTCTGTCAAGGGATTTTTGTCTCTTCTCTCATGCAAATCTGTTGGAGAAGTGGGTCTTTTGTACCATTCTTTAAAAAAATCATTTGGAAATCAGAAAGTTATCATATGTGTGCCAGTCATGTATGAATCACAGATCACGGATGGAAGTTAAATACATTATCGTGCTTCCTGATGTTTGCAATTTAAACTAAGCAGATCCACCTGTACATCGTGTAGCTGCTTCATTTATGAGATTTTTGCATATCAACTCCCTAAAAGTTATAACTTTCAACTTTTTTTAAATCTTTGCTTCCATTTACTCGTCAAGTTTCTTAATTCTACTTGGTTAATAACTATTCTTACCTATTGATTATCATTAATTCATGCCATCCTTAGTTGTGACCATAACATTCTATTTCAGACATGATTTTCACCAGCCTCTGGCTTCATCATTTTTTGCCCATTCTGGGTCATCATCCATTATGATTAAATTTCATCTCCCTGGATCGTACCATTTGGATAATGGAAACATGATTAATGTCCCTTCTAGACTTTCTTTGGGGTTGGTGAGGCAGGATCAGCCATCTATATTTTCTTCTAAGTCCAATTATTTCCTAAAACAATGATAGGATAGTCATTGATCCCTAATGGAAACAATTGTGATTAGGAACAAATTCTTGTCATACTTTGGATATATCATAAAAAGTGAGCAGAATATTACTTGAGAGTCAAGTACTTTCTCCAATTTCTATATTTCCTGTGGTGTTTATTACAGACCTAAAATTAAGAATTGTAGTGCTTAGTCTACTATTCTGGTTACTCACATTATATACTGATATAAAACCCAAGTCTCCTTTTGGAGGGCTACCACAACTTAGTAGGATCTTGGTTCCTAGTTAAGGCATCATAGCATTGTATCCTTCTCTTCAGGAGCCCACTCTGAACCCTGTAGGAATGTTTGCTCTAGCCCCTTCTTTTTCTTCAGGTTCCAGTTTTGATTCCTGTCTTTAAAGACATCTTCCCTGGCCATTATATACAAAGTAGCCTACCAGTCTCCTTATCTCTGTCATTGTTCTCTAACACAACAATACTTTCCTTCATGACACTAGTGCACAGTATGTACTTGTTATGTGTTTACTTAACTGTGCATTGCCTGTCGTCTTAGTTACCCAGCGCTGCTATAACAGAAATACCACAAGTGGATGGTTTTAACAAAGAGAAGTTTATTTCCTTACAGTAAAGTAGGCTAAAAGTCCAAATTCAGGGCGTCAGCTCCAGGGGAAGGCTTTCTCTCTCGGCCTTCTCATCAGTGTTCCTCCAGACTAGGAGCTTCTTGGCTCAGAGACCCGGGTCCAAAGGACGCGCTCTGCTCCTGGCACTGCTTTCTTGATGGTATGAGGTCCCCCAGTCTCACTGCTCATTTCTGTCTTTTATATCTCAAGACATTGCCTCAGGATACAATCCAGTCTTGTAGACTGAGTCTTGACTTACTAACACAACTGCCGCCCATCCTCCCTCATTAACATCATAGAGGCAGGATTTACAGCTTATAGGAAAACCACACAATACCAGGAATCAGGGCCCAGCCAAACTGATACTCACATTTTTGGGGGGACATAATTCAATCCATGACACCTATCTTCCTCTGTGACTCTAGGTACCTGGAATTATTTCCTTGTACTTAAACCATTTCTTTTTACTTTTAAGTTTGGCTGAAGCATATTATCTATATTAAGGACTTATTTTTTTTAAATGAAGTTTAACTATTTCAGGTTTTTTTTTTTTTTTTTTTAATATGGGCCAGTATATTATGTGTCTCATCCTCTGAGACTATCTGACGGTAAAGTGCTGTTCATGACTCCATGTAGACTGCTGTATTTTACGTTTTCAAAACTGCTTCTTCCTTTTGGACCTATCTGATAAGTTTCCGTTTTCTACTTCAGAGCTCTTGTAGAAAGCAGTCATAATTTTTACAGTCTAGATCCAGTGAGTAATCAATCGATTCCATATTTTCTAATCATCAATTAGCAGTCTTCCTCATCACATCCCATTCTAGCAGTGGATTAGATAACTCCAGTAGCTTGTATTCTAAATGCACAAACCGTTACAACTGATTTACACAAACAAAAGAGAGAGAGAGAGAATATTTGCTTATAAGTATCCCATCCTGCCATTCTCTTTCCAAAGGGAATGCTTGCGGGCATACATTTTCTGAGAATGAAGAGTCAAATTATCCCTAAATTAATGACAAACATATGAGAAGGATTGTATCAGCTAGGAATCTTTTTGCTGCAAGAAATGGAAACTTATTTTCACTATTTTAAGGGGGAAAAAAGAGGGGAAACTTGGTAGGAATATATTGGGGGAATACTGCCCGTCATAGAATTTACAAGAGGATCAGACTTAAGACAGCAGGAATCCTGACAGTTCTCTCAAACCAAGAATCAGGAATTCAACCAACATATTTAAGCAGAAACAGACTGACAGGAGAATTAGGCCCATTACAGGAAAAAGTTTAGGATCTTCTTACTTAGAACACCGTTATCACCACTGCGATAAACTGATATTACCTTTTATTTTCACATCACTCTTCAATATTAGAAGTTCGAGGTAGACATGCTGATTTGCTTGGGGGTGCGTTATGGAACTCTGACTGCAGGACTTGGAAAGAACAAGAATCTGGCCTCTCTCACTTCTCCATTGGGAGCTGGGGCATAATCTATTAATAAGGCTACAAACAACAAAATAAATGATTTTTTTCAAAGCAGAAGGATGAATTAGGTTCTGAATTCAACCCTAAACTACATGACCGTGTTTGCTACAAAAATCACCCTCCACTATAGATTTCAGTAATTGTGAAGCTTCTCAGGATTTTTTTTTTTTTTTTTAAGGAAACCTGGGCTTTGGGTATATTCAGGTCATTGTTCATTGTTTCCATTTTGTGAGCACTATTTTCTTCCACAGTCGATGAGTTGTATATGCAAATGTCAGTTTCTGTCACTCATTGTCTAGAATTCAAATATGCAAATGTGTCAGTTTAGGTCTTCCAGAAAGCAGATGCTAGCCAGGAAGGATTTAAGGTGCAAGAAATTCATTGGACTGAACATCCATAAAGGATAATAGGGAACAGGAGCCTTAGGAGGCAGGGAAAACTTCATACTGAGATGCCCGTCTGACATCTATGAAAGAAGTGAGAGAATGAATGAGGATTCAGAGGGAAGAACTTCAAATTTCAATACATCTCTGACATAGGACAAAGCCAGGAGACGAAGGACAAAGATTTCTCATTAGAGGAGTCCTGCACTGGACAGAAAAGGCTAGTACCTGTGTGCAGTCATTGGCTGTGTATAGCCAAAGTGTATAGTGTATTGGCTGTGTATAGCCAAACATCCCAGCGGGATGTTTGTAGCAGGTCCAGAACACAAGGTAGGTGGAGACTATCAGTTATCTGTACTTCTTATAGGATGTTCTCTTCTGAAGGAAGATCTGAGCAGCACACCTTCATGGCTGCCTCAGCCAGAATGGGTGAATGCTTAGCATCAGATCACTAGGGGAGATGTTCATCCATACTGCATAGTGACCTCTAAGGGATAGGAAAAGGCATAGTGACCTCTAAGAGATAGGAAAAGTAGTTAGCAGGCTGTTTTCTCAGAGTCAGCATTTTATATTCTTTAGATTATTTAACGTTTCTCTACTTAGTTTTCCTTAATCATAAAGACACAGTTAGTAGTGGAGGACACCAAATGGTTCCCTGAAGAGGGCACACCAATAGCGTCTCTAGCAGTCTTCATCCACACCATATAACGTATTGAGTCAATTCCAAATCTTAGTGACCCTATACAAAAGAGTAGAACTGCCCATAGGGTTTCTTAGGCTAAAATCTTTGCAGGAGCAGGTCACTAGGTCTTTTCTCCTATAGATCCACTGTGGGTTCTAACCAATGACTTTTCAATTAGCAGCTGAGCCCTTAACCATTGTGCCACCAGGGCTTCTTATATAATATATAGTAAAGGTTATATTAACCAACAAAGTCCCTGGGTGGCACAAACAGCTGAAAGGTTAGCAGTTCGAATTTAGCCAGTGGTACCTTGGAAAACAGGCCTGGTGATCTGCTTTTGAAAGGTCACAGCCTTGAAAACCCCGTGGATCAGTTGTACTCTGTATACATGGGGTCACCATGAGTTATTCTTGGCTCGACAGCAACTGACAACAGCATATTAACCAACACCATGGCCAATTTATCTAATTGAGTCAGCTGATGAGATTAATCAGCACTCTGCCTCCCCTCTGTAAGAGAGATTAGCAAAGACATCTGCGGGCTGAAGGCTCCCAGCCAACAGGCCTCTCTCTAGCATTCCCTGTGCTCTATGTTCCCACTGCTAAAATATTTTCGTACCAGGAGGCACTTATATTGGTTCTTGATCCTGTTACATCCAATACTTCTTATTTCAGTTATGAAATTTAACATTATAATACTTCAACAATTGAAAAATGGGTGGGAAAAGTTAATATTTAGTTGAAGGCCACGTCAAATGCTTTGGAAGAACTGTGTAAAATAAGCTGCTAAAATAATTGCTGTTAAAACAGGCATAAACAGGACAGCTGTAAGCTGTAAAATATTGAGGAAAAGGAAAGCATAAATTTCTAAAACCATTCTTCACTCTCATTGTATATCAGGTGTCTAAATACTCTCACTCTATTCTAAAGAAAGTGAGACAGGAAAGCATCAATGATGCAATATCAGGGAAGTTTATACAAGACAGACAACATGGGACTCTAGTCAAAAACACTCAAAGGAAAGGCACTGGCAAGATATCAAGAGCTGAGTGGCACTGATAGTTTTACAGACGGTGACAAATTACTGTTGGGAAAATTTTCCTGTATGTAGTTATTAATTTATTTCACACAGCTGTGAGTTTTAATTATAAAAAAGAAAATTATATAATTAGAAATTAAAGGTGGAAACATTTTTTTGGAAAGCATGAGTGATGTTTATATAACTGTAATAAAAACACAGGATATAGTGTAGAAAAAAGTGATAAAAAAATGTAAAAAATCGATCAATTGCTACATTTGGCCTAAATCATAAATTATGTAATGATAATAAACCAAAATTGAGAGACTATGATGTAAAAAAAAAAAAGAATATATACCTTCTGGAAACAACTTAAAATCACATTCTTTTGTTAAATATAAGCATTTAAATGAAATGATTCTGATGTATGTATTTTTATGATTTTTTGATTTAATTAATTATTCACTTAACTGGCCAACAATTAGTTCCTGATTCACTCAAATAAAAAGGCTTCTTGTGCAATCTAAGTACAACTGTGTGCTTGTTATGCAAAGGGAGATTTTGTCCATTAGTTCTTCACTCAAAGCCAAACCAATTAAAATTCAAAAAAGTGAATTATGTGTTTGCATTAAATATGTCACTTTAAGAGCATTTATTGAGCTCTGCTCCTTAAGACAGTCCCTAGGTGGCACCAACGGTTAAGTGCTCTGTTACTAACCAAAAACTATTAACTACCAACCCACCCAAAGTGCCTCAGAAGACAGGCCTAAGGGTCACAGCCTTGAAAACCCTATGGAGCAGTTCTAATATGCACATATGGGGTTGCCATGAGTCAGAATCAACCTGATGACAACTAACAACAACTCTTTAGGATATACTAACCACTGTAATAAAATATTTTCATGATTAAACCCGTTGCCATCGGGTCAATTCTGACTCATGGGGACCTTATGTGTTACAGAGCAGAACTTCTCCATAGGGTTTCTTGGCTGTAATCTTTACAGAAGCAGTTCACCAGACCTTTCTTCCACTTAGCCATTGGATGGGTTTGAGCTGCCAAACTTTAGGTTAGCAACCAATCAAAAACTGCTTGCGCCATCCAGGGACCTTGTTACAACAGCTTATGTAAGTCTTCTGTATTGCACTAACCTGTTTGTTTCTTGCATAGCCGTATATGAAATTGGAATTATTTACTGCTGTGTGTGGGTATGTGCATTTGTTTTTTTTAACTGTCTGCCTCCCCTGTTAAGATGCAAGCTTCATAGAGGCAGGGAACATATAAACCAAAGGTTTTTCAGTATGTATTGCTTACTAGCACATAGGGACATCTTATTAAATGATCCTCGGTACCAATTAATTAATAGCATACAGGAACTTCTTATCAAATGATCCTCAGTACCAATTAATTAATAGCATATAGGAACTTCTTATAAAATAATTATGAAACAAATGCTTGAAACAGAATAGAAACTTTCTGTCACTAAATCTCAATGAACACTATAGCACAGTGACATCTCAAAAAATGTGCCTCTTTTGGGATTTGAAATTAATTTTCTCTCTAACTAACTCTGGTCTAACAATCCAACTACTTTAGTTTACTCTTAAGAGCCCTGGTGACACAGTGGTTAAAGAGCTCAGCTGCTAACTGAAAGGCCGGCAGTTCAAATCCACCAGCTGCTCCATGGGAGAAAGATGTGGCAGTCTGCTTCTGAAAAGATTACATGCTTGGAAACCTTATGGGGCTGCTCTACCCTGTCCTATAGGATCGCCACTATGAGTTGAAATCAACTTGACAGCAATGCGTTTGGTTTGGAATATATGTAAAATTTGTCTTACTTTACTGTAGCAGCTCCGATCTTGATCAGTCATCATAAAGGATAACTTCTTCACATATTTAACATTTCATGGCATTCAAAACCCAGACTCTGAACTTTAAGATTCACTTCAAAAGGCTGAGATGGTCAATGATAGAAATAATAAAAAACTGCGTTAATGATCACTGCTCTCATTATCACTTTTCAATTCACTATGCCATTTTCTTTGTCTTTTTCCGGGAGCAGTCTGTTGAAGCTGTACAAACTACAAGATGGCAGGAGATGTTTACAGAGCAACTGACTCAGTGGAGGTCAACCCAGAGGGAGATGTGAAGAAAGAACCTGGTGACACAGAATGACCTGCACAGGAGGGTTGGAGGCAGGAATCCAAGGTCTCTTCCCACTTTCTGTCCCCTGCACTGCCTCATTACAGGGTAGTTGAGAGAATGCAGTGCAAGTTTTTGTTGTAGAATACCTTGCATGCTGTAGTTAAGTGACTTTGCAAGGTGACATATGTATATGTGATAGAGTTTCTCTTCCTTCTAAGCCACACTGAGACAGAGAGACTGGCCTCTGTCCCCAGTGAAAAGAGCTTTCTCCTAGTTCATTCACTGTAGGGAGGTGTCATTGTGTGGAAAGCTTGGGAGGGAAAGGGTTGGAGTCCAGAAGGCATGTGCCCAAGAGATAACATGTCAAGTCATGGGAGTGGCTAGAAGTCTGGGCCTGTTGTCCTCATCACCCAGATAACACCCACCACCCAACTCTCCCAACCCTGTATGCACAGGGGCTCCTGCTTGGGGGTGAATTGTAGTCAGTCATTGATGAGGAACTATTTTCCTGAATTTCAAATTCTTTCCTATAGGTTTTTGGGTCTCAGGGGATGCCTTGATTTTCCTTCTTTCTTTAACATCCTACCCACAGACGTACCTTCCTTAGAGTTCTTTTTCTGATCCTCATTTCTGTCTCTCTGATCCTCCCTCCTTTGTCTCCTACCCTTCTGTCAACATTTCCCTTAACTTGTCACTTAGGGCTTGCTCCATACTCTTCACACATCCCTTTTAATCTTGCCCACTTGGGCTCATCTCTAAGTCACCTAATCTTTAGCATAAAGATAGACAAGCAATGCAGGCCTCATAGGAACTCTTGCATTACCAAGTGACCCACAAACCTACTGATTGCCTGACTGTTCTACAGGGTGATTGATTGGTTCTATGTCCCTCTCTGACTAGCACCTAGCAGTTCTTCAACTTGTGTGGTGCCCAGAGCTGTTGACAAATCTGACCTTCCCCTCTGCAGCTTATGTTCATACCTCTCTGGTCACAATCAGACTCCTCAGAATCCCAGAGACGCAGGCAGAGTTCCTCTAAAAATAATAAGGGTCAGAGACTCCACCCTGCTATCAAGCCAGCATATAGTGAGCATCAGTGATGTTCTAGATATGGTGGGTTGAAGCGGAGGTGATGTCTGGATCTTAACCCATGTCCTCAAAAGGTTATTTCAAGAGATAGAAAAAGTTACTATACAATTTGAATGTATTCAATCAGGTCGAATATTATCAGGTTGTTTTATTGCAGTGTTAAACCCCACCAGGTCCTCAACACACCAGGGATCATGTGAAGCAGGTAGACAATGTCACACCCAGAGTCTTGCAGGGCAACCAGATGACATATATATCTCATTCATGCTTTTGTGTTTGAAAATGCTTTATGAAAAGACCTTCTATGTAGTACTACTATATCCATTCTTGTGCATAAAGGGAAGATTAGTAGCTGACTGGTAGGTTAGAATAGATTGGTCTGTCCTTAAATATCTATCCAAATGAATCTCTTCACAGTATTTCCTACCATGTAATTGATCTTATCCCTCCTCCCATATTTGAGAACCTACTCCAAGATTGGAACAAGCCTAATGTTATTTTGCCTTGGCGTCACTGTATGCTCTGATCCAATGGTTTCTAGAGCTGGCAAGCACCAGTGGTATTCCAATAACTCTACTCTCAAGACACTGAGTCTGTGGCTGTGTGACCACCATTTCTTCAAGTTCACTAGATGCTTCCATGAAATTCTCATTTAATAAATGTTTCATTTTAAGCACAATGCCTGGCTCTATGGTCTAAATGTCACGGAACTCCTCACCAGACACAAAAGTTATTTAACAGCCACGAAGACCATCACTTGAATTCAAAGGTATTATAAGCACTATTATGATCAGATTTGGTTTTAACAAATTTCTCTTGTTTGCCCAACACTGGGTCATTGCTTTGGCAAGGATGAGAAGAAGCAGCACTATCTTAAACAATGCCCTTGTAGTCTCCTGTTCTGTACCTTTTTTAATCTCTTCTTCCCTTCCTTCTTAGTTATCCAGTAACCTCTTAGAAAAATACGGAGGCCACAATGATTGAAAAGCATTCACTAAAACCAACTTTTCATATAACCACATTAAAAGAGAAATTCACAGATGGAAACCTACTAAAGTTGAAAAAGATGCCCTGTGAGGTTAACTTTATCATACCCAGAATATTTTCCCAGGAAGAAAGGGGTGAGGCCTATACAAAAGGAATTTTGATCACTCATTTTGCAGAGTCTCCTGTCACACAGTGAATGAGCAGACAGCTTAGAATGACGTCTCAGAGTTCACAAAGATGGGGACATCCAGAGATAAACATGATAACACAGGAATAAAAGAAATAGAGATACAGAAATGTTGTTAATTCTTAGTTTATTCATTAATTTGACAAGCAATGTTCTATTAAGCACCTAATTCAGTCAACACATTGTGCTTGAGCTGGAATACAGAGAATTTCATAGTCTAGCAGGTAGACAACAGGAAATAGGGAATTACAAGTGTGGCAGGTATTTTTGAACAGAAAGATACACAGATCTCATGAGTCTATCAGATATAAGTCATTGTAAACTGCCACAGAGCATATGACACAGTCCCGTATTTGAACTCTCGGCTTTCCTCCATAATACTCAAAATCCTAATGTTCCTGTGACGTTCTCATCTTTTAGTAATCAAAGGCAGGGGAAAGTTCAAGTTCAGCATTCAGAGGCTCATTTAACTATGGGCACAACCAAGGACCCTGATTTGGTCAATCTTCAGGGAAATTATTTGCTCTTAGGTGATGCCTTATGGAAACCTGACAATTTCACTCTCTCATCAGCGTAGAGATATCTCCTCCTGTATTAAATTTATAGCCAACTTTACTGTCGCTTTGGAGAATGGGATCTTCTCTGACCCAGAGTTCCTCCTCACCTGATACATGGGTGAAACCTATCCCTATTGCCTGTTGTGAAACCCTGCTCTCCAGCCTGGGCCTTCTCCCATCCCCAGCATAAAATTCTCCTCCTTTATCTTTATTTCCAACATAATTGTACACACATGACCTCATCTCTAGTATCTCTGTGTTTTATACACAAGGAATCCATACCAGTTTTGTTCACGTCTAGTTTCAATCTGAAACTGCTTCCTCTTTAGGCTCTGGTTGTACATATCTAATTAGTAGTCTATCACCAAGATCCACACTGGACCTCTTCCTCTGGACCAGAAATTAATTTACTTCTTTATTTTAATTATATTTATTTGGTAAAAATTAAGCATTAATATTTGAGATACATAGTTGTCTTCTATGTGTACTCTGCTCATAGTAATAATTTGGAAATTAGCTAAAACTGACACTTTACTTCACTGAGAACAATTATCTAGAGAAGACAATGAGGTCTACATAAGGGATGAAACTAGATGCAAGCCATTGGTTGCAGGGATACCCAGTCCACATGGAAAACAAAAGGCCATGAATAGTCTCTGTCTTAATTTTGTTAAACCATGTCACAGAACTCAGAGTTATATCAGAGCTGCTATGGAGCCCTGGTGGCACAGAGGTTAAGTGCTACAGCTGCTAACCAAAACGGCAGTTTGAATCCACTAGCCACTCCTTAGAAACCGTGTGGGTTAATTCTACTCTGTCCTATAGGGATTCTATGAGTTGGAATCAACTTGATGGCACTCGATTAAGTTATTAGTGAAATGAGAGGATCTGAGTGCGAAGAAAATATCAATTGAATCCATGCTGAGAGCCTTACACTGTGCTTAGTGTTTTATATGTCTTATTACATTTTATCTTCATAAAAAAGAGTGTGGTGGAAGAAACAGTTATACATGAAAGGCAATTTTTCTGAGATTTGATCATTTAACATTATGTGTTTCTTAAAAACTCACTCCAGTCAAGTTATCATTATGTTTATTGTTATATCCTTCCTAGACAGAAGAGAATAAAAGTCAGTTTCTTGATCATGGCAGAGATAATAATTGCAGTATGCTGCTATGAATCTCCTTGGTTTTGATGCTATAGATATGAGGTTCATAAAGGGTGGGAAAAGGAGATATATGTAGCTAACTGTGATTGTGCTAGATGGGGAACATTCTTTCCAAATCTATGAATAAATGTCAAACCAATCACAGTGACATAGAAGACTAAGATGCAGAAGATGTGGGAGACACAAGTGTTGAGGGCCTTGAACCTGCCTTTCCCAGAAGCAATACGCTGACAGTCTTAAGAATCAAAACGTAGGAGAAAAAGATGATGAGAAAGTCCAGCAGGACCTTGCAAACACAACCACAACCACAATCGCAGAGATGATTGAAGGTGATGTCAGCATAGACCAGTTTGATAATATCCTGTTGGAGGCAGAATGCCTGAGAAAGGGCATGGGATCTACAAAAGGAAGATAAGTAGAAAGGCAGTATTAGGGGCAAGATGAGAACAAAGCCTCTTGTAAAAACCCCTATCCCAATCTTTATTACGTGAGTGTTGGTGAGAATGGACGTATATCTCAGAGGGTTGCAGATAGCAATGAAATGATCATAGACAATGGCAAGTAAAAGACTTCAGACTCTGTGATAGATAGACTGTGGATGATATAGGCTTGGGGAAAGCAGACATGATTGCCAATTTTCCTGTGATTCATGCACACCATGTGCAACATTGCAGGCATTGTAATCAGGGTCATTCCGAGGTTTGTGGTTGCCAGCATGGCTAAGAAATACTACATGAGCTCATGGAAGTTACGGTCATCTCTGATGACAAATGTTAGGTTTATTATTGTGATTAGTCTTTGAATTTCAGTGACACCAAAGAAAACAATAAAGATTTGCTTTCTTTAAGAGAACCCTAGAGAACAAAAAAATAAATATATAAACATAAATTACAAATCAATGCCTAATATATGTGTCATGCAATATGCTAGAAAATGAGGATACAGTAGGGAGTGTGCAAGATACAGTTTGTTCTTGTTCTTCTAGATCTTAACACTTAGAAATAAATTCACAGAATAAAAAACTAATAGCAATGACAGAAAAAAAAATCTATGATAGAAGATTTATAGGGTTCTGCTATAGGGTCTCTATGAGTCAGAACCAACTTAATGGCACCGAACAACAACAACAAAAATGTAAAAAGCACTTTGCTTCGCCAAAGGCAGTTTTGGGTTATATAGTTGCACAACACCAGTCAGTGCTATTGGCCCTGCCATGCTGGGGCAGGTTGTGGGACCAGAAAAGGACAACAAAGCTAGGAATCATAATTATTTCCTATCATACAACAATGGTTTGTTCGTGTCACATATTGTCACTATTTTTTAAATATGTTGCCCATAAGAATCCTGTTTTTCCTATTTTTAAAAAACTCTCACAAAGTCAGAATGTAAGAAGAGTCCTTTTTTCCTCCATCACATTAGTTAGACAAAGGAAAGTCCAGATATGATGATCTTCTCAGTAGAATCTGTGAGCAAAACCAACCTTATATCCTCTTTCTGTGTTTACAATCACACTGGTTATTTGTGCTTGTTCACACGAAGTAATGGGCATACTTTGTGGAGCTGAGTGATGGTGATGTGTGTGTGTATGTGTGTGTGTGTGTATGTGTGAGAAGGGGTATTGCTGGAGAAACAATTAATTGGTGATTACAGCTACGTACTCAATGCCATGACTTGGAAGGAAGACCCATAATTCTAAGACTGTTGCCTCATGGCTTTGAAAATCATAGACATCCATTTTTGAGAAGACTTTGAAATCTTATATTGATAAAAATCCACTTCCCCAAAGCAATCATTTTGTTCCCCAAACTTGGAAGTTTCAAGAAGGCACCTTCAGTCTCCTTTTTCCCTTAAGCATCCTCTCATGGTAGACGTCACCCAGACACTTAACAAATAACTTTACAGTATTTGCATTTGCTCAGGTCAATCCTTTTCCCTCTTATTTTCAATCTTCATTCCCCAACCCCTGCCTGCCTTATACTCTTTATTATTATCTTCTGTTCACCTGACCATGTAATTTATAACTAACAATGTTACTATCCTGATACATGATATCCAGTAGATTGTATTTAATCACCACATTCTCATTATAAGACCAAGTATATAATGACTGTATTTTTCCAAAGCTATGGACTGACTGATCAACTAGCCAACAGTTACCCTAAATTTTTGACTCTTTTACTAGTGAATATTGGCTCTGTATGGTCTTCTGTCCAAAGCACCCAGCAGTATTTTCCTCGGGTATAATTCCCTGTTGGTGAAAATGGTGACCACTTCACCTACACACCCAACACAACATCCACCATCGCTCACTATCTGAACAGGATTTAAACCCTCAAAATATGGAGGAGCTGGATCTCAATATGTAAAAATGAACAAAATTCTCCCCTGACTTCAGTTTAGCAGTATTTGCACTTATTACCTGCTGTATACTGGGCTCACTTACGGGAACATGCAGCAATTTTAACAGTTTCTAATATGAAATTCCTCAAAGCTGGCTTCTACCTTTATATGAGCCCAGTCTATCTGGCAGGTTTTTTCTTTCTGTTAGTATATATCCCTGGTCATTACAGTGTCTCCCTTCCTCAATCTGATTTAGGCTTCTGAAGGAGTAAATGCCTGGTAGAACATACGGGGGCAGAGTGGAAGTAGTGTTTTATTCAAACAGCTGAGTAAAACAACAAAGGAAACAGATAATCCATCCCAGGGTCATGAACTACCCTAGGAAAGTGATTAAATTTAAGCATTACATCAAGGTAGGGAAGAAAATAGATTAGAATGGAGGATGGGAAGGTGACCTTTTAGCTCCAGCTTTTTGGGAGAATTCCCAGGACCTTGTTCCTACAGCGAGGCATATATGGATGTGGAGAGCAAAGCAGGACATTGAACTGTATCTATTAGGAAAGTTTCTCCCAACCTATCCCATTGTCCCTATTGTTGAGATGTTCAGCTGGGGGTCATCATGATCTCAGAGCTCTGCTCTGTTTCATAAGATCCGACTCAATGAAAGAGAAACTGAACGTCTCAGTCTTTTTCTTTTTCCCTCATGAGGTCTTCCTCTGATCCCTCCATCCTGTCTCTGTAAGATAACTCAGGTCAAGAAGAGAAAGGAGAAACTTTGGAATGTATCATTCAAATGTACGTATTTGCAAGTATTATATACTGTTATCCTAATCCCCTTCTTATAGTCTGTTACTTCAGGACCCAATATCACTGGGCCTAGAGGAAAAGTCAAGAAAGAATTCTTTTGATGTGGCTTAGGTCCCCCTGAAGTCATTCTCAAAAGCACAAGCAAGGAATAACCTCTGACTTCAAGAATTGTGATCTTTTATTTTCTGAGGATATTAAATGACAAGACAACTTAGGATGTCCAAATCGTAGAAGGCATTACAATGCAAAATAACAGAAACCCTGAGAGGATATGTATATTCAGAGACATAGACAGAAGAACAAAAAGACACACAGAGGCACGTGATCAATTTAAATCTCATTCATTTTAATCAACAATTTTATTTTAGTAAGGATCAACTTTGCAGAAGATTCTGTAATCTAGTAACAAATAGACTTATATGATCCTTATCCTCATGGATCAGACATGCTACAAGCTAGAAAAGGAGAAAAACAATCACAGATAGACACAAACAAGTTGACTGAAAAAAACAAAAACAAAACCCAGAAAAGAGTCCCTTGGGCTGATCAGACGCAGATCATTTATTAGCATGAAAAGTGCTCTAAAATTTTGTTTTCAAGTCTATTTTCTCCATGTTTCTCTAAATCTCAGGAGTTCTCCAAATCCCCTCCTTTCTGTGACTGTGGTAAATGCTACTGTCGGAAGCCACTTTAATTGTCAGTGTGATACAGCCCAGGGGACTGGCGCTATTTATATTAAGAGGAGTGACTTATATTCGGTGACCCCTTGTGTGATTCTAGCATTTCATACCTTCTCTTTAGCTCATAGCAATATATCTCTTTATTCAGTTGAAAATCTTTCATTTGAGTCATGGACACCAAGTCTTCAGCTGACCATAGCACCATGTCTCTTACACTCCATGCCTCAGCTGTGACCAAACCTTTATAGATATTGGAGACAGAAAAGGTCATTATCTTTTACAGTCATGAGCATTGACTCCATCCTCTCTCTACACATCTGGCCGTGTTTTTTTCAACACTGGAATTTTACACATACAAGGAATAACTACCTAGACTTGTCTATGACATACTTCCAAAATGAACTTCAAATACCTCTTTACTTTTAAAAATACATATCTCTGTTCAGCAGTATCTGGGAATAACTCATCAAGACAATGGTAATCTGGATCAGGAATTGTCTTTACATTATTATTATTTGTTAACTAATATGTATAAAAATTTCAACTACTTACAGATATACTTTTCCAGAGTTACCATCTTGAATTGAGGACAGCGTAAGGATTATTACTTCACTGAGTGCAATTTTTTAAAACAGTACCCCGCTCCATGTAAGTGAGGAAGCTGGATGTATGCCTGAGGTAAGGAGCATCTTACTGTTAGATATGTCAGGGCCTATACATGCAGACCATATGAAAAAACAGTAGGCCTTGTCTCAAATACTGTTGACCGATGCTATAGACCAGAGGGTGTGATAGTTCACCAAACAAGGTGAATTATCCAGGGAAAACAATAAATGTCAGTTAGACACTTGAGACATGTGCTTAATTAATGTTATATATATACATATATATGTATACATATATATAAAATATATAATTATATGTACACATATATGTATATAGTTACATAATTAATGTTATATATACATATATATGTATACATATATATAAACTATATAATTATATGTACACATATATGTATATATGTATATAGTTACATATGTATAATTTTATAGATGACTCAGCAATAGTAATAGGAAGGATGAAATGATGCTCTAAATGGCAGCATGGTTGGTTTTCCTTGAAATGCCCTTCCCTAGTGGCTCCTGTCTGTCTGTTCAGGTTCCCTGGATTACTCCTCCAGAGTAGTGTTTCAAAATCATGCTCTAGAATGAGACAGAGATAATAAACCAAGTATACCACTCTGGATCTGCTTGGTTTTAATGCTATAGATAACAGGGTTCATAAAAGGTGGAAAAAGGAAGTATATGTAGCTCCTTGTGGTGTGAACAACATGAGGAGCATGCCTTCCAAATCTATGAATAAAGGTCAGACCAACTACAGTGACATAGAAGACCAGGATGCAACAGATGTGCGAGACACAAGTGTTGAGGACCTTGGCCCTCTCTTCTCCAGAAGCAATGCCCATGACAGTCTTGAGAATCAAAATGTAGGAGAGAACGATGATGAGAAAGTCCAACAAGACCACTGCAAACACAACCACAACTGGATAGAGACGATTGAAGGTGATGTCAACACAGGCTAGCTTGATAACATCTTGGTGTAAAGAGAAAACATGGGAGAGAACATGGGATTGAAAATAGGGAAACCAGTGCAGTCTAATAATTATTAGCATTATTGACAGACAAGCCCTTGTCAATACTCTCACCCCAATCTTCATTACCTGGGTGTTGGTAAGGATAGAGTTATATCTCAAGGGGTTGCAGATGGCAATGAAATGGTCATAGGCCATGGCAAGCAACACACCTGACTCCACAATAGAAAAAGTGTGGATAAAGTAGGCCTGAGAGAAGCAGACTCCATGGCCAATCTCTCTGTGATTTAACCATAGGAAATGCAGCACTGTGGGCATAGTGGTCAGAGTCACACCGAGGTCTGTAGCTGCCAGAATAGCTAAGAAATAGTACATAGGCTCATGAAGGTTATGGTCATCCCTGATGAGAAAGAGAAGGATACCATTGCCAAGAACTACGGAGATATAGACTACCAACAATGGGATGGAAATCCAGTGATGTGCCTGGGAAGCCAGTCAGAAGGAAGGGAGAAGCAGTGGTGTTGAGCCACACGTGGGCATTATAAACAGGGAATTATTTCCTCCACATAAAGCAATAGAATCCTCTAGTTCTTTAGAAGTCCTTCTTGAGTGTGCTACCTGTTCATAAGTGGCCCATCTGTCCCAACTTCCAGCAACAGTAAGGATGATAATTCAATCATTCCTTGGAGAGTCCTATAGACTTCATGACCAACTATTATTTAGAGATGACTATATGTAAAGCTATTGGGCAATATGTTGGAGATACAGCAGTCAATGTATGCAGAACAGATCTGGTTGACATCCTTGTAGATCTTATAACCCGGATATGAAGAAAAAGTAAAAGAAGAAATTACTATGTTTGACTATTGCTATAATTACACTGGAATTTTCAGATTTTTTTTTTCCATGGTACTCTTTATCTTGACTGGTGGTATTGCGGTTTCCCAAAATATGTGAGGCTTAGAAGATCAATAGAAAATTGGTTCTAAGCAGTATTGGAAGAGCTGACATGAAAGTCCTAAGGAAAAGAAAGTATATAAGTAAAATAAAATAAAATAAAGTAAAATAAATTTAGTTGATTTGAGGGAATGATTGATACGTAACATGGCTGAAGGGGAAATTTAACTTATGAGGCTCTGGAGATTTTGGCAGATACTATAAAAATGACATAAGAATTACCTAAGTATTTCTCCAAAATACATAAACCTCTAAATTCATGTCATCTAACATAGTGGTACTCTAGTTATTGGTGTGCAATGCTTCAAAAAATTGTCTAACATCTCATAGTATAGATAAGAAAATAAGCCATAAAAATGGATTGGATGATGGGCATTTGAGAGTGCTATTTGTTAGCATGACCAGACAAATGACCTTTGGCACATTACTATTTGAAGATATGAAGGTGGAAATTAGTTCATGTCTAAAGTGATGCACACATTACTATTTGAAGATATGAAGGTGGAAATTAGTTCATGTCTAAAGTGATGCAGTAAACAAATGGCAGAGTCCTTTTTATCCACTGTGGACTAGGAAGACTTAAGACATGGTTGACTTTTGTAGTGTTTAGGAGCACAACTGGGATTGCTGCCTCTTTTTTCTATTTTCACTGAAAAACTAAGTGTACTAGGTTTACTCAGAGCTATCTTTGTGGTACATGAGATTATTTATGAATTCTGGGAGGGGTTAAAAATCTAAGACTATTGTCCCATGCCATGCAGCCACTCATTCACTACTAGAGAGGGACTCCATCTTAGGATGGACTTGGCTTTCATTAACGAGAAGCAAATTTCCAAAGTCTCATATCCTGCCACATAAACTTAGGGCTTCATGCAGACACAGAGGTATCTCATTCAGACCTTTACCTTTCATGTATCTCCTCACTCCTCTTGGACTCTTTTCTATTTTTCCTGGTACTTCCTTCTCTGTCTCAAACACTCAATTCCTTGGTCCTTTTTTTTTTTTTAATCTTCTGTAACTTTTTGTTCCTCACCTCCCCTTTTTTTTCTGGAGAGTTCAAAATCCTAATCCACTCTGCTATTTATTCTATCTACATAGCTTGCCGTGTATCTATTCTCACTTACTGAAGAAATTGAAGACCACAGCCTTCAGTATGGATTACACTTCAACATAAAGAAAACAAAAATCCTCACAACTGCACCAATAAGCAACATCATGATAAATGGAGAAAAGATTGACGTTGTCAAGGGTTTAATTTTACTTGGATCCAAAATCAACACTCATGGAAGCAACAGTCAAGAAATCAAATGATGCATTGCACTGGGCAAATCTGCTGCAAAAGACCTCATTAATGTGTTAAAAAGCAGAGATGTCACCTTGAAACTAAGGTGCACCTGACCCAAGCCATGGTGTTTTCAACTACCTCATATGCATGCAAAAGCTGGATAATGAATAATGAAGACTAAAGAAGAATTGATGCATTTGAATGATGGTGTTGGCAAATAATATTCAATATACCATGGACAGCCAAAAGAACGAATAAATCTGTCTTGGAGGAAGTACAGCCAGAATCCTCCTTAGAAGCAAAGATGGCAGGACTGTGTCTCACATACTTTGGACATGTTATCAGGAGGGACCAGTTCCTGGAGAAGGACATCATGCTTCATAAAGTAGAGGGTCAGTGAAAAAGAGGAAGACCCTCAACAAGATGGATTGAACAGTAGCTGCAACAATGGGCGCAAGCATAGCAATAACTATGAGAATGTATCAGGACGTGGCAGTGTTTCATTCTCTTGTACATAGGGTCACTATGAGTCAGAACTGACTCAACAGCACCTAACAACAACAACAGACATAACTTCCCATGTATCTGTTCTCAATGCTTAATTTTTGTCACAATGCCTAGCACATAACTTGCATTCATTTTTAGAATCGTTGACTGATTGATTGGCCTATACACACAAATTGATTTTCTGACCATCTTACATCCCAGCCTCTCTGAGCAGGTTTTCAAATCATCAAAACAACTAGATTGTTCCATATATCTTCCACAGTAATTCATTAACTTTGAATAGCTGTGCATCTCCAGCATCTAGAAAGACCTCAAAGGTGCTTACGAGAGATACAAAGGTAGTCCCTGGGTTATGAATGCCTGACTTACTTATGGACAACTTGTACTTTAAAGTTATGTAAATTAGCCCTCACTTTGAAACAATTGAACCAACCCCTACTCGCAACAAATTTTTCATCACAATTATTTTCACTTGCTGCAATGCAGCTTTTAAATTATTGAAAAGACTTCCGGCCTTTTCTTGCACAATAAAAAAACCAAACCAAACCCATTGCCATCGAGTCAATTCTGACTCATAGTGACCATATATGACAGAATAGGAACTTCCTCACAGGGTTTCTTTGGAGCAGCTGGTGGATTTGAACTGCCGACCCTTTGGTTAGCAGCTGGAACTCTTAACCACTGTGCCACCGGAGCTCCTTCTTGTACAATAGTAAAGCTAAATAAGAACAATATGTACCTGTTCCGATTTAATCTACAAATTCAACTTAAAGACTTAAAGATATAGTTAGGAAAGAGTCTCATTCATAAGCATAGGGCTACCTGTAGAATGAAAAACTCTATCCTGTTTTTAATTCAGGGGTTATTGAATGCCCTTGAATTACATGTTGTGCATTTTCCAGGTGCTGGAGATACCAACCAAACCAAACCCATTGCCTTCCAGTCGAATCTGATTCATAGTGACCCTATTGGACAGAGTAGAACTGCCCCACTCCTGGAGGATTCAGTCATCATGCAACTGGTTTGGGATAGTTTTTGGAAAGTTGGAAAGTTGGACCTGTAGGTTCATTCACTGTCAATGTGATAGTCTTTTGATTTGTACCATTTATTTATTTATCTTTTTAAATTAGGCATATCAGGTGTGTTTCATTTACAGACATGGGCTTCTAGTTACCTTATGATTTGGTCTGAGACACATATTGTCCCAGAACATAAACTAGACATAGGGGAGCTTGCATCCCTATTGGCACTACATGGAACGAAGAGTGTAGAAAAAGAAAAAATGGTGGTAATAAAAATGTTAAGGCCAGTAACATGTTGTTGGAAATATGGAAAGTGTAATGTGTAGCCTTATTTTCCGAAAAGTTGCTAGAATGATGTTTCAGTGTTGTACCCTTAATAGCTACAGGAAGACAATGTACAAAAAAATAAAAATAAAAACATAATACATGCATACATAAACTAAATGTGTGGTGCAAATTTAAAGGCAATGTGCTGAAAGTAAAGTTAGTTATGATACAAAACTCATACATTCAGTAAAGGAAACAGAGGTATCTAAATATAAATAAGAAGAAGTGATGGAATCAAGTTGAGAAGCCCAAATTTACTCAAGTGATAGCAAAGGATGGCATAATATGATTTTACACTTTATTGAAGCTGTGTCAATTGTCAAAAAGTAATGAAAAATATAATGACTATGTTATTACTTATTCGTATTCATCAGTGGAAATTACTGATTTTATGAAATAAATGTACATCTATAGATCTTAAATGTAAATAAAACTCATACATACATGTTCCTTTTATCATTTATTTCTTGCTTTGAAAAAATTTTTCATTTAATTAGTGAACATCCACCCACTGATCCAGTTATATCTAAAGACATTTGTTGTATAATTTATTTAAAATCAGTGTCCTTTCAAACAAATGCAGCTTCCAGACAAGTCTTTTAGTCCTCCAGCCTTAAGCCCTACTAAACTGTTTGTCAACCCTTGGATTCTCTTATACAGAGCATCTTGAGTCAGTGCAGACCTGAAAGCAGGAATCATGTCTGCACTGTTCCGGTTTGACCATCCTTTCCTAGAACTACTCTCTGGACATTTTCCTCAGCCAGTACTGCCCAAGCCCAAAATATGCAATGCCAGGTCCCTTATCTTTCCAAGTCTCTTCCTTATACACCTAATAGAAACCATTTGTGCCTTGGCTTCTCTAATTTATATTTGTGATTCTCCTCCTTTCTTTATTTGTGTCCATCTTGTGAATGTTCCCTCACGAGAAACCATCCTCAACCACTGTATCTGGCTTCTTACTGATTCCCCTGCTGCATTCGCTAGTTCTGACTCCTCTGATAGCCCATCCAAGCCTCTTGGCATCATTATCAAATGCTATCACTGTGGAACAGCCGGATACAAAAGTATTATTGACAGATGGGGACCAGGGAACAAAACAAGTAAAGCAAATAATGATAAGGATAAACAGTCATCGCATTTATGATTAAAATTCAACACCATAACTCCAGCAAGTAGAAAATAGAGAAATTTCTCTGAGGTGGCTTGAAAGAACTACATGTTGTGGAACCTGGGTCCTCATATGAGTCCAAGTTATAATAATAATAGAACATGATCAATTACGTGTTCATCATTTACTATTGCTAAGCACTGCCTAGAGAGCTTCACACTTTGTATCTAATTGCCACAGAAACGCTTCTCATTAGTTAGTTCTTATTATAATTCATAACATACAGATTAGGAGACTAAAGACTAGGTAGGTTACTTAAAGTAATTTCTCCAAAACAACACAATGCTGAGTTTAAACGATTTATCTATAGAAACAAAGTATCTGGTGCAAGTTACAGGAGCATTTTCTTCCAGTACCGTTCAGGCCAAAACTGAGATAGAATACTTGGTTCATCCACCACTCTGTAAGTGGGACACTGAATATTTGCTGAAGACTCATTACGGGAGTGGAGGGGTAACTCACAGTGTCAAATTTAATAGTTTTATTAGGGTAGGTGATACCCTTTCTGTTAAAAAAGGAAAGGAAGTTTATGAATCATGTGTGTGCAGAAGTGTACCTGTATGTTCATGGGAGTTTCTGTGTGACTAGGAGTGTCAACTACTTAGAATTTATAGGAGTGTCTTCTCTATGTACTCCTCTGTACCTCCATGATAAATGTGTATTATAACAGATACCTAATAAATATCTGAAGGACTATTTAATATGTACCATTCATAAAAATTCATTAAGTACCTACTCTGTACTGGGTCATATAACGGATACTAGAGAAATGTGGTGAATAAAATGTAATTCCTAATTTCAAGAGATGTGTTATCTGGTTAGGAGAAAGACGTGCAAAGAGATAATTGCTGTATACTGAAATGATGTAGAAGAAAATACAGCACATTTATTGGAAACTGTTGGTATCCTAGAGAGGATGACCAGCTCACGTTGCCTGTGGCAGTCAAGTTAATTAAGAGGAAGTGGCCTTGAAGGGAAAGTCCACCATAGATTTCTTTTCTGGTATCTTCTCATCAGGTTGCCATGACGAAACAGATTAATGCGACAAAGACATTTTAAAAAGCAGTATGCATCCTGGTTAGATTTTTTAATCTGAATCTGTCTTTGAACAGTAGGAACGCATTCTTTAGCCTATTGTTCAATTTGAATTGAGATCACCAACCAAAAGCCAAACCCGTTGCCGTCGAGTTGATC
Source organism: Dugong dugon (assembly GCA_030035585.1). NCBI lineage: Eukaryota > Metazoa > Chordata > Mammalia > Sirenia > Dugongidae > Dugong > Dugong dugon. The sequence continues at coordinate 77,725,397 of CM057467.1, read as the reverse complement.
CCGACTCATAGCAACCCTGTATAGGAACCTATAAACACATAAAAATTAGAGAGAGGGAAACAGAATGAGAACGACAAAGTCCTTGTAGCCAAAGATAAAAAATGAGAAGGAATTTAAGAAGTGAGACTTATTTAAAAAAAAAAGAAAAACGAGGTGGGTGGATAACGGCTCTTTTTAAAAGGAATATTTCAAGGAAGAATAATACTCCACCTTCTGAGTGTCTTTGGATAAATGAACTAATATCTAATATCTGCTATGGCAAGTTACAAGGAGGTAGATTTTTTGCACAACATGAGAAAGACATTTCCAACAATCAGAGTTATCCACTAAGGAAACAAGCTATCTCATTCTTATATTATCCACCACTATAAAATCCTAGAAAATGTTGCAAAATCATTCACCACTATTTAACATATTCAGGCCCAGTATACAGTATTTTATAAGATAAAAAAAATTATTTCAAGTTATGTATTAGTTATTTTTACATATCAGCTACTAAATGTTTGGAAATATATTTACATTTTACAAGTTATACTTTACTCAGCTGGAAAGGGAGACACACTCCTGCTGTATCGTGCATTGATGAGGATTCAGTGAGGTAATGCATCTCATCAGTAACTGACACCCTGAACCAAAAAAAAAAAAAAAGCCTGATTGCCATCAAGTAGGTTCTGACTCATAGTGACCCTATAGGACAGAGTAGAACTTCCCCATAGGGTTTCCAAGGCTATAATCTTTATAGAAGCAGATCGCCACATCTTTGTTCCATGGAGTGGCCAGTGGGTTCAAACTACCAACCTTTCGGTTAGTAGCTGAGCACTTAACCACTGTGCCACCAGGGTGCCTTCCTTCTGGAGGTATACACCTATGTAAATCACTGTCCCTGATCTTGAAGTGCATATGGCCCAGGTTCTATCCTAGCTTAATTTTGACTTGGCTTACCATATATCTCATTGTCAGATAGTGACTTTCTCTAGAAAGTCTTCGGACTTTCCAATGATTGCAGGGCTACCCCTCCTCAAGGTTTTAGAAGAGAGTCTATCCTGGGGCTTATCTGGATTTCTGGGGGAAAGGCCATGGAGGTTTTCACAAGGTTAGAATGGGGGCCAGAGAAGCTGAAAGTTCAGATACGAAGACAGCAAGAAGTTGAAACATATCATTTATCCCTGAGTCTAGACCTGCCTTCAGTTTGCTCTCCTAATTCATTGTCTCATGCTTCTAAGAATCTACCCTTGGCCTTACTTTAAACATCTGGGAGGTAATTCCTAAAGAAGTCAGTTTTTAGAGACGTCAAGGAGTCTTTAGAAATCGTGACTATTCTCCCTTTTCTCTTGGCAGATACTGCTATTACTTTTCTCTGAGAAACAAGATCTCTGCTTCTTGTCCTACACTACCCTGCACTGGAGCCATCTGCAGTGAGACCTCACAAAGAAGACTCATTAGATACCCTCACTAACCTGAAGTTTGATTCCCTCCCACTCTTTAGTACCACAGTCACGAGTTTTGAATCCTTGGCCTCATCGAGGGTTTGGATGTAACACCATTTCTTCAGAGACTGCACAAAAACCTGGCTGGTAGGAACATTTATTTAGAAGCTCATCTCCAAGGTCCATTCCTGGTTTAAGTCACTCAGAAAACCCCCTCATCACCCCTTTCTCCCGCCCTCACTCCCTGGCTCCCTTAGCATTAGGGATCTGAAATTTTGAACAGTAGTCCCCACGGTCTCTGTCTGTGTCCCTGCTTGTACTTGATCCTTGTTGCTGGGAGTATGATTAGCTATTTAAATCTATCAGAATATGGAAGAAAAAGTAGACCAGTTAGGAACCTGGACTGAAACAAACTATTGGGATAGCACTTTTCCGAGCTATCCGTGAGAACTCACAAGCACTGTCCCTAAAATGAGGAATGTGTAAATGCTGAAGCTGAGCAGGCATCACTTTTGGTGAAGCAAAAGAGTTCCCCCCACTCTACCCTCTTTCCAAGGAATCCTGGTGGTGCAGTGGTTAAGCGATTGGCTGCTTTAAATTGTGGCTCTGGCTCTTGCTGTGTCACTTTGGGCAAACTACTTAATCTCATTGTACCTCATGTTCCTTATCTCTAAAACACATATAATGATAACTGACATCACATAAAGTTATTGTGAAATTTAAATAGAAAACAGACAGAACAGAACACAACACGTAATATGCACTCTATCAATGTCCTATTGTTACCTCTGTCATGACCAGGTACATTCATTTTAATCATTGTGCTTTGGACTATTTTCCCCCATTAACGTGAATTCTTCGAGAAATAGACTCTATCTTTCCTGCCACATAGATATCCAAGTGATACCCAGAGTATCCATGTCATATTCCTAAACTTATGATGCTGGAGATGGGTGATGTCACAGGCAATTTAATGATGTCTCTTATTGGTAGAGACAATTATTTTCACTTCCAGATTAAAATCACTTTCTTATGAAGACTATTCTTCTACTTAGCAAAGAGATTTTTTGTTTTTTTTACTGTCTCCTATGTGCTAGTCATATATGCGTGTATAAAAAGTATAAGAATGAACACACAGACATATTCATTTTCTCATACAGCAAATGATGAGATGCAAGTATGCATTTAATTATTTGTGCAATGAGGAAGAAAATAGTAGTTAGAAAATACAGGTAAACATAGACAGGAAAGACTTCAACAAGCATTTGTGTGTGTGTGTGTAAAAATTTTATCAAAGTATAATTTACATAAAGAAATATGCACAAATCGTAAAAGCATAGTTCAATTAATTTGTTACAAAGTAAATCCACCAATATGATTGCCACCCAGAAAAAGGAATAGAATTTTGTCAGCATCTCAAAAGCCTCTTTTTGCACCTGTCCACTATATAGATCCATATGTTAATTTGGCCTAGTTTTGACCTTTACGTAAGTGGAATCACACTGTATGTAGTCTTTTGTGTCTGGGTGGTGCAGTGGTTAAGAACTCAGCTGCTAACCAAAGAGTCAGCAGTTCGAATTCACCAGTCACTCCTTGGAAACCCTACAGGGCAGTTCTACTCTGTCCTGTAGGGTTGCTATGAGTCAGAATCGACAATGTGGCAATGGGTTTTTTTTACGTTTTTTGTTTTTCTCATCATAAGTTTGCGTGAAACATCCATGGTTTTACATTTAGCAACAGCTTGTTTTAATTCCTATGCAGTATCCCATTCTATGAATACATCTCTTATTTACTTTTCTATTCTTAGCAGTCAACAGCAATATTTTGGGGGTATTATAAACAGTGCCACAGTGATCATTCTGGTACATGTTTGTTTTGTGCATCTAGATATGAATTTCTATTGGGCCTAATCCTAGGGATGTAATTCCTGGGCAAACATATGTTCATCTATAGTAGATATTGTCAAACAGTTTCTAAAGTAACTATACCATTTTGTATTCCACTAGCAGTTCAAGAGAGACTCAGTTTGTTCACTTCCATAACAACATTTAGTATTTTCAAGATTTTAAAAAAAAATCCATCCTGGTGAGTGTGTGTGTAGTGTTATTTCATTGTAATTTTGATTTGAATTTCTATGATGGCTAATAATGTGCACATTTTCATGTATTTATTGATCGCTTGCTCCTTTTGTGAAATGACTATTCCATTTTTTTGCCCATTAAAAAAAGGGTCGTCTTTTTCTTATTGATTTTTATGCATTATTTATAAATTGTTAACATTAATCTTTTGTTAGATATTTGCACAGCTAATATCTTTTCTACTTTTTAGATTGTCTTCTTATTGTTTTAGTGATATATTTTCACAAAAATGTTATTAACTTGAAAGCAGATTTATTTATGTTGCTTGCAGTATAGCAGTAAAAATATTTCTGACTGCCTTAAATCAATGAATTTAAAGTCTTCTGTTGTCTTATAATATCTATGTTTTACCTTTCACCTGAGATATAAAAGCCCCCACAATAAGAATTGTATCTATGGTGTCAGTTAGAAACCAAGAATCATTTTGTGTCTAGATTAATTTTGTGACTTTGATCAGCTTGCATTCTTCTCTGGCTCCAGGGTGACCCTGAAGTTTATAACCGTGGTTGGATGCACCCTCTTACATAGTCACAATTATTATCTTGCTAGTATTATAGTATTAACTGTGGGATGTCATATTTTATTACTTATGCTAGCTCTCTATCCAGAAAGTTTATGTTTTTGTGAAGCAATAAGTTTATATTTTCACAGATGGCCAAGCCACTTGATATCTGACCATGTTCTGGGAAGCGATTGGACTCTCCAGAAGCAGACACTGAGACAGGGCTCGAGGTAAAACGTGCTTATTAGAGATCAAAACCTTGGAAAGAATGAAAGAGGAAGAAGAATTGGGCAGAGGATGAAATCCAACTGATACACAGCTGCCACGGCTTTCAACAACCTAGCAGGAAGCTCTTGAGCAAGTATTACCTGTCAGTATTACCCCATGCTGGGCTGAAAAGATGGGCCTTTAAAATCCCTCTTGTTTAGTCACCAAACGTGGACTGCCCCAGGAAGGTCGTCACTAGGGCACAGTAGCTCTCTGCAGCTGAGGGAAACTCTGAATTAACTGGGAGATGGAGGATTCAGCTGACTACACTTCCAGAGCTGGGTAGCAAGTCTTTCACTGAAGGGGAATCTAGGCTGCACATCGCCATGTCTACAACAGTTCCCATGTTGATATCCCATATTTGGAGGCTATTTTTCAAGACCTTTCAGATTCATATCCCCTAATCTAATTACTGTTACCATTGCTCATAGACCAATAGACAATTGGAACATATTGTCCAGATATAAAAGGAATACCTCCAGGATCTCACCAGCTCTTAACAATGTACTTGGTTCCTTAAGTTTCATAGGAGAGTAAGCTTGCTTGCTTATATGTTTCTTTATGGTTTCTATTAAAAAAATTTAAAAAAAAATAAAGAGAATGATGAAAAGGAAATCAGGAAAACAATACCATTTATAATAGCCCCTAAAAAATAAAATACTTAGGAATAAATATAACCAGGGATGTAAAAGACCTATGCAAAGAAGACTACAAAACACTATTGCAAGAAACCCAGAGGGATCCACATACATGGAAAAATATACCATGCTCATGGATAGGTAGACTCAACATTGTGAAAACGACAAATCTACCCAAAGTAATTTACAAATACAATGCAATCCTGATACAAATACCAACAACATTCTTTAAAGAGATGGAAAATCTAATCATTCACTTTATATGGAAAGGGAAGAGGCTCCGGATAAGTAAAGCACTATTGAAGAAGAAGAATAAAGTAGGAGGACCCACACTACCTGATCGCAAAACCTACTATACAGCTACGGTAGTCAAAACAGCCTGGTACTGATACAACAACAGATACATTGACCAATGGAACAGAATTGAGAACCCAGATGTAAATCCATCTGCCTATGGTCACCTGATCTTTGATAAGGGCCCAAAGTCCATCCAATGGGGAGCAAACAGTCTTTTTAACAAATAGTGCTGGCAAAACTGGATGTCCATCTGCAAAAAAATGAAATAGGACTCATACTTCACACCACATACAAAAACTAATTCAAAATGGATCAAGACCTAAATATAAAGCCAAAAACTATAAAGTTCATAGAAGAAAAAATAGGATCAACACTAGAGGCCTTAATTCACAGCATTAACAGGATACAAACCATAACCAACAACACACAATCTCCAGAGGATAAGCTAGATAACTGGGATCTTCTAAAAATTAAACATTTATGCTCATCAAAAGACTTCACCAAAATAGTAAAAAGAGAACCTACAGACTGGGAAAAAAAAATTTAGACATTACTAGTCAGACAAAGGGTCTAATCTCTAAAATCTACAAGAAAACCCAATACCTCTACAACAAAAAGACAAATAATTCAATTAAAAAATGGGCAAAGGAAATGAACAGACTCTTCACCAAAGAAGACATTCAAACAGCCAAGATAAACATGAGGAAATGCTTGCGATCACTAGCCATTAGAGAAATGCAAATTAAAACCACAGTGAGATACCATCTCACCCAGGCATTACTGGCACAAATAAAAAAAAACTGAAAATAACAAATGTTGGAGAGGCTGCTGGGAGATAGGAACCCTTATGCACTGCTGGTGGGAATGCAAAATGATATAACTATTTTGGAAAATGACTTGGCCCTTCCTTAGAAAGCTAGAAATAGAAGTACCATACTATCCAGCAATCCCACTCCTAGGAGTATATCTTAGAGAAATAAGAGTCGTCACACGAATAGACCATATGCACACATGTTCATTGCAGCATTGTTCACAATAGCAAAAAATGGAAACAACCTAGATGCCCATCAACAGATGAATGCATAGACATACTATGGTACATACACACAATGGAGTATTATGCAATGATAAAGAACAATGATGAATCTGGGAAGCATCTCATAACATGGATGAAACTGGAGGACATTATGCTGAGTGAAATAAGTCAATCACAAAAGGACAAATATTATATGAGGCCACCACTGTAAAAACTCATAAAAACGTTTACACACAAAAAGAAACAATCTTTGTTCATTATGAGGGATGGGAAGAGGGGGATAGTAAATAGACAATAGATAAGTGGTAACTTTGGTGAAGGGTAAGACAGTACACAATACTGGGGAAGCCAGCACAACTTGTACAAGGTAAGGTCACAGAAGCTCCATAGACATGTCCAAACTTCCTGAGGGAGTGAATTGCTGGTTGAAGGGCTGTGGATTCCATGGTCTCAGGGAACATCTAGCTCAACTGACATAACACAGTTTATAAAGAAAATATTGTACATTCTACCTTGGTGAGTAGTGTCTGGGGTTTTAAAAGCCTGTGAGCAGCTAAGATACTCCACTGGTCTCACCCCTTCAGGAGCAAGGGAGAATGAAGAAAACAAGATACAAGAGAAAGATTAGTTAGTTGAAAGGACTAGTGGACCACAACTACCACGGCCTCCACCAGACTGAGTCCAGTACAACTAGATGGTGTCCAGCTACCACCACTGACTGCTCTGACAGGGATCACAACAGAGGGTCCCAGACAGGGCTGGAGAAAAATGTACAACAAAATTCTAACTCACAAAAAAAGACTAGACTTACTGGCCTGACAGAGACTGGAGAAACCCTGAGAGTATGGCTCCTGGACACCCTTTTAGCTCAGTAATGAAGTCACCTCTGAAGTTCATCATTCAGCCAAAGATTAGACAGCCTCACAAAGCAAAACAAGAATAATGGGGCACAACAGTCCAGGGACAAAGACTAGAAGGCAGGAGGGGACAGGAAAGCTGGTAACAGGGAACCCAAGGTTGAGAAGAGACAGTGTTGACATGTCATGGGGTTGTTAAACACTGTCATAAAGCAATGCGTGTACTAACTGTTTAATGAGAAACTATTGGTTCTGTAAACCTTCATCCAACATACAATAAAAAAAAGAAGAAAGAGAAAAAGAAAATGCAAAAAAAAAGAAAAAAACAAGAAGAAAAAATACAGTCAATAAGCAAACGCTTATATAGCAGCATGTTAAACCCAGGTATACCAAGAATATTAAGGAAGGCTTCATTCTTAAGAAAAACCTCTTGCCGGCGAGTCAATTCAGATTCATGGCAACCCAAATGGCTCGTTGCAGAACAAGTAATATTGAGAATAAATAGAAAGTTGTTGAAAATAAACAAGTAAATAAAGTACACATTTAAAAAGTGTATCAACAATTCCACTTCAGGGACTCTTGTGTACAGAAATACTGACGTTTGCACAAGGATACAAATACAAGTATGTCCTTTGTAGTACTCCCCCCCTCTTTTTAATTGTGGTAAAATATGCTTGAAATAAAATTTGCTATTTTAACCATTAAAGAAGAAAACAGTAAAACAACAACAAAACAAAAAGACTTTAATTTTTAATATTTTTCTAAGGGTATTTTTTTCTTAACTTTTTATTTTAAAATAAATATAGATTCATATTGTAAAAATACAGTCACGCACCACATAATGTCTGTTCGGGCAACATCCGACCACATATAGGTCCACGGTCCCATAAAGTTATGATCACAGTACCCACTTTAAGAACAAGTTCTGTTCCTAAGTCTGTCTTTAAGTAGAATTTGTACTTAAGTAGGAACAGTTAGGTATGGTTCATATCTAATGTTAGTCAAATGTTTTTCTTAGTGTATAGTAGTTTTTATGTACCTGTCTATGCATAAAAAACATTAAAGAAACACTTTCAGATACACTAAAACATCTTTAGTGTAATATAATAATACAGTAATAATAATAATAATAATGTTTTGATGCACATCACAAAGTAGCACACTTTTTGTTATTACGAACCATTGTATGTACCTCGAATTTTTAATATAATAGGCTTTGGAGGGGGCTGATTCTTGACTACAGATTGTACATAAGTCAGAAGTTCAGTTAACCCAAGTATTGCCTGTATATAATACAGTGTTCGCACTATGTTCAAATCACATAACATCCTGTTTCAGAGAAGGTATCATGGACGTTAAGCCATGCGTGACTGTATATACACAGGGAGGTTCTGTGCAACCTTCACCCAGATTTTTCTAGTGGTAACATTTACATAACTATAGATGGTGCACTGTTTAAGTGCCTGGCTGCTAACCAAAAAGTTGGCAGTTTGAACCCACCTGGTGGCTCCTCAGGATAAAGACCTGGCAATCTTCTCCTGTAAAGATTACAGCAAAGAAAACCCTATGAGGCAGTTCTACTCTGTCACATGGGGTAGCTATGAGTTGGAACTGACTTGATGTCAACCAGCAACAACAACAACAACATAGTACAATATCAAAGCCAGCAAATACGTATCAGTACAACTGAAAGATATTTAGATTTCATCAGTGTTACATGCAGTACACTCATTTGTGTGTGTGTGCATTTCTATGCAATTTTTTCACATGTGTGAATTAATATAAGACCTACCAGAATCAAGTTACAGAACCAGAGATCTATTTCTCCAAGGCTCCGTCATCCTACCCCTTTCTAGCCAGCCATATCCAGTCTTCTTTCTTTCCTCCTTCCCTACTTGTAATCCCTGGCAACTACTAATCTGTTCTCCATATCTATAATTTTGGTATTTCAAGGAAGTTTTATAAATGGAATCATTGGCTTTTTGGCACTCAGTATAATTCTACTGAGACCTATGCAAGTTGTTTATATCATGTGTTTGTTCCTTCAGTTATTGCTGTGTAGTAATTCATGGTATGGAAGTACTGTATCGCTTGTTTAACTATTTACCTATTGAAAGACACTTAGGTTGTTGCCAGTTTTTAGCTATTATAAAAAAGCAATTATGAAAATTCATGTATAGATATTTATATATACATAAGTTTTTGTTTCTCTAGAGTAAATGCCCAACATTTCAATTACTGGGTTGTGTGGTGAGTGTATGTCTAATTTTATAAGAAACTGTCACCTATTTTCTTCTTTCCATTCCCACCAGCAATGGATGAGTGATCCAGATTCTCAGTGTCCTCTCCAAATTTTGGTGCTATCACTGTTTTTTATTCATTTGTTTTTACTTTAGCCATACTGATGGGTGTGTAACCAGTTGCCGTCAAGTCAATTCTGACTCATGGCGACCCCATATGTGTCAGTGTAGAGCTGTGATACATGGGGTTTTTCAATGGCTGAGTTTTACAAACTAGATCTCCAGGCCTTTCTTCTGAGGTGCCTCTGGGTGGACTCAAATCTCCAACCTTTCAGTTAACAGCCAAGTGCATTAACCATTTGTACTACTCAGGGACTCTGAAAGATGTGTAGTGATATCTAATTTGTGGTTTTAATTTGCGTTTCCCTGTTGATTAATGGTGTTGACATCTTTTCATGTGCTTATTTGCCATCTATGTATTCTTTTAAATTAAATGTCTTTTCATGTATTTTGCTCATTTTCTAATTGGATTTTTTTTTTAATTCTGTGTTTTAGAGTTCTTCAGATATTTTAGACACTTGTGTTGGGTAAGTAATTCACAAATATTTTCTTCCAGTCTGTTACTTTTCTTTTCATTTATTTAATAAGATCTTTTGGTGTCAAGTCTAAGAACTCTTTGCTTAGACTTAGGCGCCAAAGATTTTACCTTGTTTATTTTCTAAAACTTTTAGAGTTTTATGTTTTACATTTAAGTATGTGATCCATATCTATTTTGAGTTAATTTTTGCGTAAATAGGATATCTCAGTTGAGGTCTCCCTACAACAAACAATCAGTTAGTTCATAACTATTTTTTGAAAGATCTACCTTTCCTCCGTTGAATTTCTTTTGCATCTTTGCCAAAAATAAGTTGGGCATATTTGTGTGAGTCTATTTCAGGTTCTCTATTCTATTCCATTGATCTATCCCTTCACCAACACCACACAGTCTTGATTACCACGGCTATATAGCAAGCCTTAAAATCAAGTGGAATGATCCTTCCCATTTTATTCTTTTTTGAAATTATTTTAGGTCTTCTAGGACTTTGTCTTTCCATATAATAAGCTTGTTTATGTCTGTAAAAAAACTTTGCTGGGATTTTGATAGGACTCGCATTAAACCTATAGATCAATTTGGGGAAAACTGGCATTTTTACTATGTTGAGTTTTTCAGTCCATGATCATAGTATGTCTCTCCATTTATTTAGGTCTACTTTGATATATTTCATTAACATTTTGTAATTTTCAGCATCAGATTTTATACGTGTTTAAGTAAGTTTACATCTAATTGCACTTTAATATTAAAGAGGTTAAGTAACTTGTTTAAATTTACTTTGAGAGTAACCAGTTAACGATTTCAGCACGAATTGTCTAGGTCTCTGATTTACATTAAACATTACCTTAATTGTAACAAAGTGTGGTAACGACTGAAGTATTTCTTCATGGGCGGGAAATTTGTTCTTCTTGTTATATATGCTTATTTCCCCTAAAACCTGTAACAGGCAGGGTGGGTCTTGTCAGGATTAGAGGGAAAACCAGATACTATATCTCTAGAGCTAAAGCTATGGAGCATGCTTATTTGCAGCACTGTCTAAGAAGTATGTTCTCTGCATATCTGGGAAACAAGAATAATGCTAGCAAGATGAATTCAATAAGGAAAAATAGGAAGTACAGATTGCATATTGTGGGTTTATGTGTGTCCTAAGGATGACTGCCTGGCTTTTACTGCATTGACTCTACTCTGTCTAATTTTCCACTCTCAAACTGGCTCTGAGATAAACCAGGCAGAAAATATAATTAGAATTCAAAAGACTTATTCCAAGAAGATGCATAAATTTCTGCTGGCAACAACTGGGAAATGTTTGTCCTTTGAGGCAGATGTAGAGAAATAAATGGCTTCCCACAGGTAATAACAGGGTCTGCTGGGGCCATGAGAATCAACTCTGATTCTCCATGCACAAACCTGCCACCTGAGGCTCTAGTAACCCCATACCTTATTTGGAGAAGATGCTTTAAAACCCTGGGGAGATAATCAAGTGTCTCATCTCCTTCTTAGGAGGGGTTAGGAGACTGAAAATATTTATCAAGATCCCAGTTGTCTAGAAAAGGTAGAACTCTGGGGAGGTGTTTTTTGCACTAATAAACTCACTGACTGAGTGTTTTACCTGACTTTGAGAAGGAGCCATCTGATCTGAATCTTCAGGCAGGACCTAAGAACTCTACTTCTCAACCTAGCAAACAAGCTATGGTACAGGTGAGTGTAGGGAAATTCCCAGAAGATGCAGAAAGAAGGTATTAGGAGGCTCCTCTGTAAACTCTCTACTAAGAAAGATAAAGAGTGGCAGAGTAGTCTCTCCATACTCAATAGTGCCGGACAAGTGCATAGGTCTCAGCCAGAGGTTGGCAGCACTTGGAAAGAGACTTGGCCATGAGTAGCCAAGTCCTACCATGCCCATGGTGTGAATACTGCGACCTCTCCACATAGGGGTGGGGATGACCCTCTTCCTTGCTTCTCTCCCATCTGGGGGATAAACACAGAGGCATCTCTTGATCTACCAAACTTAAATGAGGAAGAAGGGTTATTGATGTAAATGGGAGAAAATTGCTCGACTTTCCACAGACTCAACAATAGATTCTTCTTCTTGATGCAATCCTCAACCTTTTTAATCTCTTTCCCTCTCTACGATCTTTGCTCAGCTCTTGTCTCTTCCCTCACGATCCTTCTCAGAAACCAAGAGCAGCTTCTAGCTGAGGACACGTGCCATTTCTCACAGTGTGAAGTATGGTGATTTTATAGCTCTCTCTTATAGCTTCAGAACAGGGTAGATATACATGACATTGTTGGTAACAGAGAAAGAAAAACTTTGAGTTGCAGGTTAGTGGCAAAATAGAAAGAATCCCTCTCACTTTGGGTAGCTTTTTCTGTAGATCTTCGTTACTTGTGCTACCTATTATTTTACAAGAAGGAATCTTCACAAAATTCAGTATGGCAAGAGATTGGGTTAAAAAATATAACTGTTGAAGGGTTAAAAAAGTAAAAGCGAGGACAGAGGAATGAAGCTGTGTTTAGAACACAGAAGAAGAGGAGGATCTGTGTGGTATTATCTTTGCATCCAGTGAGCGAAGAGTAAGGACCACTCATTATATTTTCAATAGATACTACGTTTTTATGTATTTCATGACTGGGGAAAGAGTATGGAGACTTAGAAATGATTCTTTTAATTCTTCATACCTTAGAATCAAGGCAAGAGGGTTGAAGCATCTCCTCATGCCCAGTTGTCTGACAATTCTTCACTGCTGGAATTCATTGCAGTTAGATCTCACCTGTACAGGTATGAGGTAGGAAGATAGTTCTCTTTGGAGACATCTTAAGGGCTGTGGCTTATACTGGAAAATAACTTGAAAGGGTAACATTTGAATGTGACCATCTTTTGAATTTGACTTTTAAAAATCTTGAAGAAACTGTTTTTGTGTAGTACAAGAAATAACCAGGACATGCATTTGCTCCATTGTAGCCATATTTACTCATGACTGGATTTTCCACATCCTCAGACTTTCCCAGACTTTCCACCCTGAGTAAATGACTTAGCAATCCTTCCATTTGCTGAAGTCAAAATCTGGAATTAATCTCAATTCTTTTTTCCCTCACTTCCATTTCCAAGTCATCAGGAACTCTTCTTGGTACTATCTCAGAAATGTACCCCTATCTGTTAACTTTTCTTCATTTTCACTACTTCTGTCCTAGTCAATGTCATCATCACTTCTTACCTGGATTATTTCCATGGCTTTCTTCTGTCTTGCTTCACTATAATCCATTCTTCACAAAGTGCTCAAAGTAAATAATTTTGAAATGTCAATCAGTCTATATCACCACTCCCTTCTCTACACTGATTTTTAAAACTCTCCAATGACTTCCCATGACATTTTTAATACAAACAAAACTCTTTCTTGTGACCTATAAAACCCTATGTATGAAACCTGACCACTTCCTAAGTTTCTAACATTACTTATTGTCCCTCTCCTGTTTGCTCATTGAGCCACAGCCATACTGGTTTTCCCTTCTGAATGAAACAGTTTTTCCTCTAGATCTTCATACGGTCAGCTCCTCTTTGTTAGTCAGGTCTCAGCTCAAGTGCCACTTTCTCAGAGGTACAGTCTCAGACAACCCAAAGTATTATGTTAAAGTATATTCATTCCATCCCAATGAATCTTTATTACATTACATTATTCTATTTTAAAATTGCATTTATATTTATCTATAATTGTCATATTTATTTTCTAAATTAGTTTGTAGGGTTTTTTTTAAGGTTGGACACTTGATCTTGGAAACTATTTAATTCCAGTGCTCAAAGTGCTATGACTAACACATGTGGGTGCTTAATATTTATTGGGTGAACTAACAGATGAATGCATGCCACATGTTAGTTACTTTGTTGGTTTGAAAAAGGCAAATACAATATTGTTTCTACACATAAGGAGCCTATAGTCTGGTGGCAGAAGAGATGTTAAAACCACTAATTTCAACATCTGCTTAAAGGACGCATCTTCTCTCTTCTACAGACAACTCTCTGTTTAGGCAGCAATAGAGCTCTTCCTGAGTATTGGGGAGAAGACTATGACTTGGGGTAAATGAAGGGAGACGAGGAAGATGGTTGTTTAACTACAAAGGGAGAACTTGAAGGGAGAGAGAAGATCAGGTTCCGGGGAATTCTTTTCAGTGGAACTACAGAAAGAGAATGGGGAAAGAGAAAGAAACTACATGGAAAACCAAGAAAACAAAATTTTCAAACTGAAGGATAAGCACTGTAATGAGTCATCTCCTTGGCTGAACCAAGCATTTATTCCAGCCCCAGCATTTAAAATTGTCTAATTTACAATCACTCTAGGCTGTTATCACAGGTAGTAATTCTGCAGTGTCCAAGAAGTAGCTAATAAATACTTGACGTACACATTTTTTTTTTCCCCACCGCTAATACATAGAATGGAACCCTGGTAGTGGTTAAGAGCTTGGCTACTAATCAAAGGTTGACAGTTCAAATCTGCCAGCCACTCCTTGGAAACCCTATGGGGCAGTTCTACTCTGTCCTATAGGGTCGCTATGAGTTGGAACAAACTCGATGGTACCTAACAAGAACAACAGTACATAGAATGAGGGGGTAAAGTGTCTCTTCCTCACATCTGTTTGCTCCTCAGCAAAAATGGTAGTGACACAGTTGTTCTTTTCATATTTTCTCCGTTAGGCTTATGGAACTTTGTAGAGAATTCAGACAAATAGTTCATATGCAGGATAATGTGGGATAGAAATCACTACCGTGAAGGTAATTATAGCTCTGAGTAGTAAGTTGGACTAAGATTAAGGCTGGCTTCCTTAATCCCCTCCAGAGTGTGGATTCTTTTATGTAATCTGCATAGTTGATAGAAATGGTTTCTAAGCTGTAGTATAAGAGCTTATTAAATTGCAGATGCTCAGAAGAAGTACCAAGGATTTGATTAAGTAGGAACTGGGCTTGAGAGTGTGCAATTAAGAACACAAAACCTACAGGTTGTCCTAAGACTATATTTAAGAAACAATGGCTTATATTGATGTAATTATTACCTTTAAGAAAGAATTCTGAGATGGCATAACTGGAGTGATACCTTGAAAGTAGAACTGCATTTCTGTGGTCATAACTGAGAAAGACATTTACTTCAGGATAAAATTAACATGTGGCCAAACAGCAGCTCTGGTTCCTACCTGTTGACTGGTTTTCCAGGCTTGGAGACATCTCACCACTGGATTTCCACTCCCTTCTTTTTTGTCTATATCTCTGTCTTTTTTGGCAATGGCACCCTTCTTCTTCGCATCAAGGAAGATCACAATCTTCATGAGCCCATGTACTACTTCCTTGCCATGCTGGCAGCCACAAACTTAGGGCTGACCTTGACCACAATGCCCACGGTGCTGGGAGTCCTCTGGTTGGATCACTGGGAGATAGGAAACAGGGCCTGCTTTTCCCAAGCCTACTTTATACACTCACTTTCCTTTGTAGAGTCTGGTGTTTTGCTTGCCATGGCCTATGACCACTTTATTGCCATCTGCAATCCCCTTAGATACACCTCCATCCTCACCAATACTAGAGCGGTGAAGATAGGACTGAGAATTCTGATGAGGGGATTTGTATCTGTCATTCCCCCAATCATGCCCGTCTATTTTTTCCCCTACTGCCATTCCCACATCCTTTCCCATGCATTCTGCCTTTACCAGGATGTCATCAAACTGCCCTGTGCGGACATGACCTTCAATCATTTGTATCCAGTTGTACTTGTGGTCCTCATATTTGTGCTGGATTCTCTGACTATCCTCATCTCCTATGTGTTGATACTCAAGAGTGTCATGAGCATTGCCTCCAAAGAGGAGAGATCCAAGGCCCTCAATACCTGTGTCTCTCATGTCTGCTGTGTCCTGATTTTTTATGTCACAGTGATTGGATTGTCTCTGATTCTTCGGTCTGGGAAGCAGGTTCCACATGTTGTCCACCTTATTATGAGCTATGTCTATTTTCTGTTCCCTCCATTAATGAACCTTATAATCTATAATCTATAATCTATAGTGTCAAGACCAAGCAGATCCAGCATGGCATTTTCCATTTTTTTACTACCTATAGAGTTGGAGCTTGATATTTGGTCATTATGGTCTCTCACAGACTCCCCCATTCTGTGAGAGCTCTGATTTTTGTCAAAGGAGCAAAGGAGTCTCATACCTGTGCTTAGCAGCCTTCGTAAAATAGCTGTAGTGGGAAAGCTACAGATTGCCCTAAGGTATCTCTTTATGTCCAGATTTTTGACCTAGTTTGTGTAATTTTTTTGTATTCTTATTTACTGAATATCTTTCTCTACTAGCTACTCAGTACCTGTGATAAAAATATCTTAGGTGTCTATAGGTATTTCTATAATGTTACTTAACATATATGTCTTTCAGGTTAGAAAGATGGGTTATAGGAACAGAGTCATCAATATGGATTATACCTCAACATAAGGAAAACAAAAATGCTCACAACTGGACCAATAAGCAACATCATGATAAATGGAGAAAAGTTTGACATTGTCAAGGACTTCATTTTACTTTAATCCACAATCAACACCCATGGATGCAGCAATCAAGAAATTAAATGGTGCATCACATTGGGCAAATCTGCTGCAAGAGATCTCTTTAAAGTGTTAAAAAGCAAAGATGTCACCTTGAAGACTAAGGTGCACCTGACTCCAGCCATGTGTTTTCAATTGCTTCATATGCATGTGAAAGCTGGGCAATGAATAAAGAAGACCAAAGAAGAATTGATGCCTTTACATTGTGGTGTTGGCGAAAAATATTGAGTATACCACTGACTGCCAGAAGAATCAGGGCCCTGGTGGCACAGTAGTTATGAGCTACGGCTGCTAACTAAAAGATTAGCAGATCAAATCCACCAGCTGCTCCTTGGAAACCTTACGGGGCAGTCCTACTGTGTCCTGTAGGGTCTCTGAGTTGGAATCAACTCGACAGCAGTGGATTTGGGTTTGGTTTTTGGCCAGAAGAATGAACAAATCTGTCTTGGAAAAAGTACAACCAGAATGCTCCTTAGAAGTTAGGATGGCAAGATTTTGTCTCATATACTTTGGACATATTATCAGGAAGCACCAGTCCCTGGAGAAGGACATCATGCTTGGTAAAGTAGAAGGTCAGAGAAAAAGAGGAAGATCCTCAGTGAGATGGACTGACGACACAGTGGCTGCAACAATGTGCTCAAAAATAGCAATGATTGTGAGCATGGTGCAGGACTGGGAAATGTTTCATTTTGTTGTACATAGTGTCTCTATGAGTCACAACTGACTCGATGGCACCTAACAAGACCAGCAAAAATATTTATTTTGCATTTGCTATGATATGTAGGCATTCTATAGCTATTGTCATTTTTATTTTTCATATAAGGTTATTAAGACTATCAAATGTTTAATGTGCATCTATCCCATTAATCTGTTAGATATAACAGTTCAAGGATGCTACCTGGTTCCTTTACTAGAACAGTCACTGCATTTAGCACAAAGCCGTGAGATTTTAAGAAGCAAGAAATGTCAGTTCACGTGGAAAGAGACAAATATGACTGCTGTTAGATAGAATTTAACAACTGAGCAGAGCCACTTCAAGATTTCTATCTTCTATCCCCTGGAGGCAAATGCACATGCTTATTTGAAGCACAAGACTATAAACTCCATAAAGCTTAGTAATATAACAGTTCAGCAAGATCAGAATCAACTGATCTATTCACAGCAGAGAAGGGGGAAAAAAAAAGAGTTCAAGCACCACTTAGGGGCTCCCTGAGAAGTTAGGACTTGGAGGATTCGTAATTCATTTACCTATACAAAATGTTACAATGTGAACTTTGGTTTAAGTAGAGATAATATAACCTGAGGGGAGCTTATCTTTGTTTCTCATATGATCACGAGATTTGTATCCTTAAGCTGCAGTCTAGTTTCTCCTTTAAATAGCTGTTCAGTACCATTCGTTGATTCATTGAACGACTGATATGAATGATATATCCAAAATGAAAGTACTGACTCTTTTCCTTCACTATAAAATATGTTCCTTGTAGAGAGGGGGGGAAAAAACAAACAAACATTAGAGGGCTGGTTCTGGAGAAAATACGAGTGAAATCAATACCAAAGCAGAACATGAACAAAGTGTGATGAGTTTTATGTGGGATTTAGACAGACCTTTGGGGAAGATTTAGCAGAGGATTCTAACCAAGCCACAGGGGAACTAGAAAATAGTAGAATTATAGTACTGGAGTAAGAAATTTATCTATAAAGGCGAATATAAGTTGAGCACAATTCTATATAGAGGTTCTGTGATTTATTTTTAAAAATTATATGGTAAAAATAATTTTCATTGTCTAGAGTTATGCCATCCGTTATCATAGTCTCTGGTTAGTTTGAGTTGAGATGTGCTATAAGTGTAAACTATAACCAGATTTTGAAGAATTAATACAAAACTAGAATGTAAAATATCTCATCAAAAATTTTATATTGATCATATTCTAGAGTGACAAAATTTTGGATATAGTGATTAAATAAAATATATTATTAAATTAATTCTATATCATTTCCTGTTTGTTCTCTTTAATGTGGCTACTAGAAATTTAAAAATTACTTATGTAGCTTAAATTCTATTTCTACTAGGTAATACTAGTCTAGAGACAGCTTTTTTTTTATTACAAAAATATAGATAACACAAGATTTGCATATTCAACATTTTCATGTGTATAATTCAGTGATACCAATTACATCAATCATGTTGTGCAACCACGACCAATATCCATTGTTAAATTTGCCATCACCATAAACAGATACTCACTGCTTCCTAAACAATGCTTCTCACTTTCCCCCCTCCCTCCTGCCACTGGTAACCATTACTGACCTTTGATCTCTATACATTTGCCTGTTCTAGGTATTGCATACAAGTGAGATTATACAATAGTTAGAGACAGCTTTTTTTTTGTTTGTTTCTTCTCAGGGACCCACCATGTGTTCAAACATTAGCTCTGCCCCTTTTCTACTTACTGGCTTCCCAGGTTTGGAAATTTTTCATCCTTGGATTTCCATCCCCTTCTTTCTCATCTATGTCTCCATACGCCTCAGCAATGGTACCATTCTCTACCTTATCAGAGAAGACCACACTCTTAATGAGCCCTTGTACTACTTGTTGGCCCTATTGGCAGCCACAGACCTTGGATTAACTTGGACAGCAATGCCCACCATGCTTGGTATTCTGTGGCTAGATGACAGAGAAATCAGCCATGGGGCTTCTTTCTTGTAGACTTACTTCATCCACTCATTTTTTTTATTAAGTCCAGAATCTTGCTTGTCATGGTCTGTGATCATTTGATTGCCATCTACAATCCCCTGAGATGCACTTCCATCCTCACTAATGCTAAGGTGGTGAAAATAGGGTTGGTAGTTCTGATGAGGGGATTTATACTCATTGTACCCTCCCTGAATTCCACTTCTGCAGATCTCATGTACTTTCCCATGCCTTCTGACTGCACCAGGATGTGATCAAACTGGCCTATGTTGACATCACCTTCAATAGACTCTGTCCTATAACCTACTCTCATTCTTGGACTCTATGCTTATCCTTATCTCTTACATCTTAATCTTTAAAACTCTCATGAGAATTACATCAGATAAGGAGCAGGCCAAGGCCCTGAATACCTGTATCTCCCATATTAGCTGTGTTGGTTTTCTATGTCACTGTGACTTGGCTGACTCTTACACATCAGTTTGGGAAATATGTGTCACATATACTTCATATTATCATGAGCAAAATCTACTTCATCTTCCCTCCACTTATGAATCCAATAATTTATAATATTAAGACCAAGGAGATGCAGAATGGTATCAATCACTTCCTCTCTTTTCACAGAATTTGAGCCAGATTGATGACTTTGGGGGTTTCTGCATTATGGGATGTGTTTCTTGGGAGGATGAACTACTCAATGCCAATGTCATTCAGAATGACATTCATGTCATTTAAGAGACATAGAGCCATTGCTCTAATTCTCAGATTATCCCCACTCTCCACCCCAAGAGTTTATTAGTTCTGTTGCTTTGTTTCTGGTAGATTGAATGCTTTATTCTGTCATTTTCTGCTCTGAAAGTGTCATTTGTCTCTATGGCTATCTGAGGATAATAAACTTGAAATGGTTGCAGAGTCTATGGAAACAGAAGAGGATGAGATAGTTTGATAGAATTCCCCAACACTGTGTGAAAACCAGTTCAATAATTTTCTGTGTGACTGACAGTGTCTAAAAGGGGTCTTAGATAACCCCACTGGTACTGAATGACCCTAGAGTGAATCAGAAGTAGATGAGAATGAGATATTTAGACCAGGAAAATCCTTGCTTTCAAAACAATCAATACCAAATAAGAACTCAGATTCCAGCAAAGGCCAATGTGGTTAGATGATCACAAATTGTCAGTTAGAAGGCTTTGAGTTGATGAGATCTGGTGTCTACCATCTGATGGGATGAGGACTGCAAATCATCTATATTAAAATAAAGTTACATTCTTGCACACCTGAGTTTATGTTCTGTGTTCTTCAATTCACTGCCTCTATACGTGCTTAATGAAAAAGAGTTACCACCCACCAAGGAATTCTCATGACACATTTTGGACTTAGTCTGGATTGAGGGTAGTGGGATAAACTGTCTTCAGGAAATACTGTAATTGTAATATCTTGAAACAAATAAGATATTTAAGGAAATTTCAGGTATGGCTTCCCATTCATTTTATTTCTTGCGGTGGTCAACATGGTAAGAATCTGCACATTAGCAACATTGGAAGATAAGCTATATTTTATTAGTTCATCAAAGTAAGCAGGGTTAGGGATAATGATGCACTTTAAGCAAAATTATAGGAAGTGTATTGGCAAATAAAATGCCAACATATTCAATCAACAATTAGTTCATGACTTTTCTTCATTCATTTATTTTTGAGAAGGAGTTGAATGCTCCCTATGTGTTATCAGTATTCCTAGAATGGTTTTCTATAACTAATAGATTATCTTTCAAGGAAATTTATCCCTCCATTGAAAATGGTTATTTAAAAAAATAAACATTGAAAACCATTGACTTAAAGCTTCCATCACTGTATGCTCTCATTCTTAAATTACTCGGATTTTTTTCTCAATTTAATTAGGATTTTCCCGTTGTTTTTTTAAGAGGAAAGAGAATGGCACAACAATGGACGTGTATAATCCATTCACTTTAGAAATAAAGCACAGATTAGTAACAGGAACAAGCCCTGGTGGCGCGATGGTTAAGTACTCGACTGCTAAGCAAAATGTGAGTGGTTTGAATCCGCCAGCTGCTCCTCAGGGGAAAGACGAGGCAGTCTGCTTCTGTAAACATTACAGCCTTGGAAACCGTATGGGGGCAGTTCTACTTAGTCCTATAGGGTACCTATGAGTCAGAATCAACTCGACAGCAGTGGGTTTGGTTTTTTATGTAACAGGAACCTAAAAGCAAGAGAATAAAAAGATATATTTAAAACAATCATAAACGAAAATGAAATTAGTAAGTTTAATGTAATAATTATCTCTAATATAGTAATACTTGAAAATGAATTCAATGGTAAACTATAGACTAGACAAGTTAACTCAGTATTTATAAAATATGTAAAGAAGATGAAACAGGAATGTCATTATTCTATTATTATTAAAATATATAAGGCAAAACCTCTGAGAAAAGTATGAAGATATTAATAGAAATGTAATTGTCAATCAATGCTATGCATCACCTTATTATATATTCTAACTTTTACTATATATATTTGTAAAATGATAAGAAGAAATTGAAATTGTCAATGATTTCACTCTACTTGGATCAACAATCAATGCCCATGGAAGCAACAGTCAAGAAATCAAATGACATAGTATATTGAATAGATCTGCTGCAAAAAATCTCTTTAGAGCTTTAAAAAGCAAAGATGTCACTTTGATGAGTAAGGTGCACCTGATATAGGCCATGGTCTTTCAATTACCTCATGTGCATGTAAAAGCTGGACAGCGGAAAACAAAGACAAAAGAAGAATTGATGCATCCGGATTGCGGTGTTCATGAAGAATATTAAATATACAATGGGCTACCAGAAGAACAAACAATCACTTTTAGAGAAATACAACAAGAATGCAGTTTAGAATCAAGGATGGAGAAACTTCATCTTGCTTACTTTGAAAACATCATCAGGAAAAACCAATGTTAGTTAAGGACATCATGTTAGGTAAAGTAGAGGGTCAGTGAAAAAGAGGGAAATCCTTAACGAGATGCATTGATACAACAGTCACAACAAAGACTCAAACATACCAATGATCATGAAGATGGCACAGGACTGGACAATATTTCATACAGTTAAACATAAGATCACCATGAGTCAGAGATGACTCAAGGGCAACTAACAACAACAAAAGCAACCTTTACCCTCACCTTCCTATTGTTGTTTGGTGTTGTCAAGTTGGTTCTGACTCACAGTGACCCTATGTACAACAGAATGAAACTCTGCCCAATCCTGCGCCACCCTCACAATCACTGTCATGCTTGAGCCCATTATTGCAGCCACTGTGTCAATCCATCTTGTTGAAGACCCTTTCATTCTATTCATTGGTCTTCCTAGGTAACATAAATAGACTATATGCAACGACACAAAAA
Source organism: Dugong dugon (assembly GCA_030035585.1). Lineage (NCBI taxonomy): Eukaryota > Metazoa > Chordata > Mammalia > Sirenia > Dugongidae > Dugong > Dugong dugon. Next base: position 77,702,740 of record CM057467.1, on the reverse strand, counting down.
AGATTCTTATCACATTTAAAAAGGTTAAAACTGAAAACTATAATAATTTTCATATCTTTGGATACAGTAATTTTACTTCTGCTAAATTTTCCTCAAGGAATACATAAAACTTGTAAAAAAAAGGGCACAGTATTGTGAAAATATTGTAACTTTGAAGAAAAAAGCAGTTCTACCTCTGTTTCATTCATTTATAATCTTTGTGACCTTGAACAAGTCACTTAATCACTGCTCCTCAGTAATCTCATCCAACAATTAAAAATAACCAAATGCACCTTGTAGTTTTTCTTGTGAAGATTTGAAAGAGTATATATTGCTATAAACTAAACTCGTTAAACCAAACCCATTACTGTTGAGTCAATTCTGACTTACAGCAACCCTATAGCACAGAGTAGAACTGCCCCATAGGGTTTACAAGGCTGTATTCGACATAAAGAAAACAAAAATCCTCACAACTGGGCCAATAAGCAACATCATGATAAATGGAGAAAATATGGAAGTTGTCAAGGGTTTCATTTTACTTGGATCCACAATCAACACCCATGGAAGCAGCAGCCAAGAAATTAAACGACACATGGCATTGAGTAAATCTTCTGCAAAAAATGTCTTTCAAGTGTTAAAAACCAAAGATGTCACTTTAAGGACTAAGATGCTCCTGACCCAAGCCATGGTGTTTTCAGTCACCTCATACGCATGTGAAAGCTGGGCATTGAATAAGGAAGACCAAAGAGGAATTGATGTATTTGAATTATGATGTTGGCAAAAAATATTGAATATACCATGGACTGACAGAAGAATGAACAAATCTGTCTTGGAAGAAGTACAACCAGAATGCTCATTAGAAGGGAGGCTGGTGAAACTTTGTCTCACATACTTTGGACATATTACCAGGAGTGACCAGTCCCTGGAGAAGGACATCATGCTTGATAGAGTAAAGGATCAGCAAAAAAGAGGAAGACTCTTCAAGAGATGTATTGACACAGTGGCTGCAACAATCCGCTCAAGCATAACAGTGATTGTGAGGATGGCGTAGGACTGGGCAGTGTTTTGTTCTGTTGTACGTAGGATCACTATGAGTTTGGAACCAACTGGACGACACCTAACAACAACTAACATCAACAATCTTTCTGGAAGCATATTGCCACATCTTTCTCCTTTGGAGTGGGTAGTAGGTTCCAACCACTGGTCTTTCAGTTACCAGCTGAGTACTTAACCACTGTGCCGCCAGAGCTCCTTTGCTATAAAGCAGACAAGGTAATTCAATATTTATAAATGTGTTCTATGGACGTGAACATTTTTATATTATTCTTACTATATTAACATTGCTATCATCGACAAAGACAAACACCTAAATATCTTGATCTTTCAGCACTTAAATACTTAGGGGGAAGAGTATTCAGCAAATGGAAAATGATTAAATATATTATGAATCTTTCACTTGATTAAATATACAAAAAATAAGATAAATACTATGAAAAATTTTATATAATCTTTGAAAATAATCATATTTCTTCCAATTTTCTCCCTCTATTGCTCCCAATATAGAATTTTTCTACAACATTGTGTCCTCATATCTTTTGACCCTTATATTTCTGATTCACTCCTCTCTTCATTTACCTTCATATCTTAGCTGGATTGTATTGTTTAGTCCTTAGAGAATCTCATGCCAATATCTTATATCCCTTTGCCCATTTTCAATCCATTCCAGACATTTCACGCTTTTATATGCTCTGAGGAAAAAAAAAAAACTATCTTTTATTGAGCTCTTGATATTTGCTAGACCTTGTACTTTTGTGCTTAACAGTTACATAAATAACTAATTTAATCTTTACTATAATTTTTACCCGTTGACCTGGTGGCCTAGTGGTTAGGAGCTTGGCTGCTAACCAAAATGTCAGCAGTTTAAATCCACCAGCCGCTCCTTGGAAACCCTATGGGATAGTTCTACTCTGCCCTAAAGGGTCACTATGAGTCAGAACCAACTCCAAGGCAACAGGTTTTGTAATTCTTCGGAGTATTTATTTAATTTTCACAACAATCCTCTCAAGAACTCATCATCCCCATTTTAGAGATGAGGAAGCTAAAGTGCTTAGTGTGTAAAGACACAAAACCTGTAAGAAGCAGGGTTGGGATTCACACTCAGGCAGTCTCCTCCAGACCCCATGTTCGTAACAACTAGTTCTAGTAATTTGCAATAAATTTTCTAATCTAATCTAGTCTAATCTGGTTGTTAATCATTCTTAAATCTCTTCTGCTCATACTTGTTCTCTAAACTCAAGCCTCACATATGTAACTGCTAGGAGACGTCTCTACCTGGATGTTTACGGACACAGAATGTCCCAAACTTAATTGATTTTCCTCCCTCTTATCCAAATTCAGCATATAAATAAGTTTATCCAAATTCAGCATATAAATCCAAAATAAGCATGTAAAGCAATGCTTAGTGCAAAGTAGTCAATCAACAACTAACTTTTGACTAATACATAAAGCCACTTTCTTGCTATAATCCCTGTTAGTAAATAGAAACTCCCCCCACTCAGCTAAAATCAGAAATGCCAATGTCATCTTTCATTTTTCTGTCTCCTTAATCTACGATAATCAATCACCAAGTTCTCTTCTTTGTAAATCATAGAATCCTTCTCCCAACCATTTCTATTCAACATTGCTGACAACACCTAGTCTCATCCACACCAACACTACTTCTTACTTGGATTACTGCAATTGTATCCTATTACTCCACTCACTCACTCTTCCTTCTTTCCTAATACTTTAGCCATAGTAAACTTTTAAGACCCTCACTGAGAAGGATTGACACAATGGCTAAAACACAGCAATGATTGTAAGGACAGCACAGTGTTTCATTCTGATGTACGAGGCTAAGTCAAAAAATATTGCTACTAGGGTTCTAGTTCTTACCCACGGGTTTATTCCAAACAAAATGTATTTAAACATGTCTCTGTGATCAGTGGATGGCTGCTGACAAGTTGTCTCAGGAATACACTTGTCTTCTTCTCCTAAGGGTGCCTTCCAAAAAAAGAAAGGATACTTTTTGTGCCATGGAAAAAATGATTTTAGGGTTAAGGCTAATATCAAACTTTTGACAAAACTCAAGTGGACATCTTCCCAAATTGTTGAAGTTTTGCAGCAAGTTTATGGAAATTCTGCCCCACATAAAGCAACAGTTTCTAGACGTCTCAGGCATTTTAAGGAAGGTCGGGAAAACCTCAGAAATGAACTGAGAGAGAAGACTGCTTAGAAGATTTTGGGATTAGCCTAAGGGGTAACCTTTTTTTTGTGTGTGTGTGTGATTCCATTTATACGAAATATCTAGAATAGGCAAATGCTTAGAGACAGAGAGTAGATGAGGGGTTATTGCTTGACGGGAACTGAGTTTCTGTTTAGGGTGATGAAAACTTTTGGAAATAGATAATGGTGATGGTTGACAATAATTAATTAATTAATGCCGCTACATTGTGCACCTAAAAATGGTTAAAATGACAAATTTTACATTATGTACACTTACCGCAATAAAAAACAGAACAAACAAAAAGGGAGTCCAGGTGATGGGCCAGAAAGGCATGATGTGCAGGCCCCCCAGGAGCTGACTTTAGAGAAGTCTGAGGTGTTGCAGCATGGGCGGGTGCTCAGCTTCTTCCTCCTGCCTTCTCTTCTGAGGATCAGAACTGTACCCGGGTTCGTTGTTGTTGGGTGCCATTGAGTTGATTTCGACTCTTAGAGACCGCATGGGATAGAGTAGAACTGCCCCCTATGGTTTTCTTGGTATAATCTTTCAACAAGCAGATTGCCAGATCTTTCTTCCATGGAGCCACTGGGTGGGTTCAAACTGCCAACCTTTCAGTTAGCAACTGAGCGCTTAACTGTTTGTGCCATGTGGGGTTTAGGACAAGGCAACTATCATACTTCCTAAGGGGTAATCTTAATAGATTTTCTCGAAGGACACTAGATGATCATGGGATTTATTATGAAGAAGTTTTAAGAAAATTGAAAACTGCATTGGTGAGAAAAAGGCCAAGACGATTGCGCGGAGGAATTTTTTTCCATCACGACTGTGCACCTGTTTATTCTTTGAGGGTAGTAAGGGCGGCCCTATGAGAGGTTCATTGGGAAACCTTACCCTACCCACCCTACAGCCCTGATCTTGCCCTTTAGACTTCTTTTTGTTCCTCAGACTCAAAGAACATTTAAAAGGAATGTGATTTGTGTCCCTCGAGGATGCCAAAACTGCCATTTTGACATGCTGTAAATCTAAGACGGCAGAATTCTTCGAGGAGGGGAGAGAGAGATGGAAACAATGCCTTCAGAAGTGTATAGACCTAGATGGAGGATTTGTCAAGAAACAATAGCTTCACATTTTAATATTTTTGTTTAATAAAGGTTTCTATGATTTTGTGGTGATACTTTGTACTTACCCTCTTACACGGGATCGCTGTGAGTCAGAACCCCTTGATGGCAACTAATAACAACAAACTTTTAACAATGATTATCTAATCATGATCACCATTACTTCACACTCATTGCTTTCAGAATAAAGGCAAAATTCCTTCCATGGTTTTTAAGACATTACATGATTAGAATCTATCACAGATTGATTTTGTGTCAAAATTTTCCTCATGTTTTGTTGTCATAGTTATGATAAAATTATTTTTGTATGAATTCATCATATTTTCTGATACCTCTGTTCACATTTTTCCCTCTGTGAGGAACTACTACTTGACCCCACCTACAATCACCTTGTTCTTTTCATTTGTCTATTCTTGTCCTAAATTTCACTTCCTCTGAAAAGTTTCCCTGATCTCAGAAATATCTTTTATGTGCTCTCCTTAGCAGACTACCATTAATGTAGTAATGATAGTGTTGTGGAAATTTATAGTAACGTTTTCTTTTTGATTCCTACTAGATCTTTACATTCTGTGAATAAAAAGACTCATCTCACTCATGTTGAAATGGGCAATGATTTGAACATAAACAAAGTGATTTTAAGACAAGAAATGGAACAGTTTCATTCATATGATTGTTAACAGACCCTTTGAAGTTCCTCTGGTTCAGAACTGATTTACTCATAGAAATAGGACAGACAAATATGCAGTTGGAATCCATAAGCTCTAGAACAAACTAATATACATAAGAGCCCTGAAAGCAACTGGTATACCCTTGACCCTTGAGGCAGATAATGGAAAGAACATTCACAGATTTTCTAACCCTTGATCCAAGATTTCTGGTGGTCACATAACCAAGCCTTTGGGTACCACATCAGCTGATATTTGTTTCCACTTTTCCTGTCCAGTCCCTGGGGAAATACTTGAAAAGTCTGAAGATACTGGTTGTGTTGCCCAGCTCTCCTCTGAGAGAGGAGAGAGGGAGGGGAGCTCAAGGAGTCCTTGGGTGGCTAGAAAGTTGAAACTCTGGGAGGTGATTTCAACATCCACAAACTCTCTAGTGGGTTGTCTTGAACAGGCTTTCAGATGGAAGTATCTGGACTGAGCCATCAGATAAGACAAGAACAGTTTCCCATTACAGCAACAAGACTGTGGTTTGGGTGAGTGCAGGAACAGAAATATGGAACGATACCTCTCCCTTCTCAATCTAGATCCAGACAAGGAAAGAAGATAGAAAAATTTTATAGGAGCATGCAGAGAGGGACATATCCCAGCTGAGGCAGGCAACATCTAGAGTCCAGATTTTCCTTCTTTTCAACAGATGTGTTTAAGGCACTGTGTTTCATTTGGAATTTCTAATCTGGGATTCTTGGATATATATAAGGATAACTGTGAATGCCATGAATTAAATGTGACTTCGTGTGCTCTTGTCTATTTATCTGGGCAGAGGCTTATTTATAGATTTTATTAGATGCAAACAACAAATCTTGAAATAGGATAAGTAGAATTTTTTTTTTTTCTTTAAAGGACTACTTTCTTAGAAAGGGTATGGATTGCTGTCAATAGGATTCATTCCAAAAAACACTGAGGCCCTGGCATTGGCCATTGCATGCTAGAATCTATCATGGCCTATCCTCATCTCATTTAGGATGAACAGAACATATGTAGAAAGTAAATGTTCATTTGTTTGCTTGGACTTCATGTTGAATTCACTATTTCCTCTTGAGTCCCAGATATCTTTTCTATTCTTTTGTTTCTCACCCACCCAGTTTCTCTCTGTCCCTTCTCCTTTTCCCATAACCATTTGGAGCCAAGTTATTCTCTCAGACTGAGTACACTGAGCTGTTTCCATGGAGGCATGTGAGTGTATGTGAGTTGTGGGGGGGCATTGTTATATCATCTAGGAATCCTATATACCTAGAAAAAATCCATCATCTGAAAATCAGCTTGTAGAATACCTTGAAAGAGTCCAGGAATAGGGCTCAGCTCTGTGCTTTTTCATGTTTCAGCATCATGGACCTTGTTGAGATCTCCATGGGCAACACTTTACATAAAAATTCAGGGTGGTCATCAGGCCCAGTTATAAAATTCTGGTCAACATTGTGAGCTTCTTCAGGACGGAGACCGGCTTATTAAATGCTTATTCCAGCAAGCAATACACTAGCAGCCATGTAGCACGCCCTCAATAATTCTGTGCTGAGTCAAAGGAATGATATTTCCACTAGTCCCAGATGATATTGAGGAATGGTGCTTTTATAGGTGTTTCGTGTGTAAGGCACCCCCTGATATTGATAAGCCAGGACCTTAGGAAGTCACTAAAGAGAATACATGTTCTAAGTTGGAAGCTACTATCAATTTCAGAACTATACCTTACCTACACCCATGTAGACAAACTAGTTCTTGCACTTCTGAACTAATTTTATTAATAGTTGTGAAAAAACAAACCCATATATAATCATGCTCTCATTACGGAATTTTTGCTATGTAGGGTAGGCTAGGTAAGGACGTATACTGTATAGTCCTATCCCTGAGGTAAATAGCTAGGACCTCTATCTTGTGCCCCTAGAAGTCGACACAGCTACTCTGGATAAATATTGGAGTCCTCTCTTAGTCCTGGACAAGTTTCTACTTGTGTTTTTCCTTTATTGCAAAAGTGTAAGGGACACGGCCAGCTTTTCACCTTCTTAGAGCTTCTGTAAACTTCTCTATGTCTTACTATTTTTATAAGTCAAGCTTGGCTATGTAAGGAAAGGTAGCCTCCCTGTTTCTCAAAGTCATTCTATTAATTAAAATTGTAAAAGCACGTGACCTTTTTTGTCTTGAAGTTGAATTACCTGTTTCTGAGAGGAGACCCAATTAATTTTCAGAGAGAAGACGAAAAATGTTTCTGAGTTTTACAAAGTCTCTTTAGTCTGGAAATCTAGTTAATCGTTTAGAAATTATTTTCTTAAATGAATCCAGGACTTTATATCTTTCTGCTATTTTTACCCTTAGGATGTCATTGTTGTTAGTTGTCATTGTTGTTAGGTGTCTTTGAGTGGATTCCAATTCATGGCAACCCTCAGGATACATACCACTAATTCTCTAACTCCCTGAGCAGTCTTCTCTTCCCCTTATAGGTTGCTTTCTTATGTTTTTGAGCCTAAATGAGTTTTTGGGAGTAGAACAACATTTGTGAAATAATCGTAATTTAAATCTCCTTTTGACTTAAATGTCCTTTAATTTCAGGGGATTCCCAGGATTGGTGATTTTTATCTCAATGAACACCAGTATCATATAGATGTACCTCAGAGTATTTCCTCACACAAGAGTTAGATTATGTGTGATTTATTCTGATTGATACCTACGGCCATCTTAAGAAGAATGGAAGCATTCCACTGCTCAGAATGCTTGCTTTCACGCTTCTGAATTTACAGTGAAATATGACTGCAACAGTAGATGATAGGCTTTTTTTATTTTGGGTTGGAGCACCCAAGGAAATGAAAATAGTGGAGAGAACTGACATTCTTAGGCTGTGGGAACATTGGAATGTGACCAGTCACATATCTGTAATCGTCGCAGCGGCGACGGTAATCGGGACGGCGAAGACTGTAACCAACTGCACAACTCTTACAGAGAAGTGGGGCCAGGAGGGTCACTTTGAGGAGTCGACCCCCACTTCAGTCCCAGGAGTTTATTTTATAGTCAATACAGCAATCAATAAGGCAATTAACAAAACAAGGGGCTTTGGGTGCCAGCAAGGGAGAAGGAATTCAGGTAACCAAGTCAATCAGTAAAGGGACAATAGGTTTGGGAAAACACATCTGGACAAGTCTCCACATGTTGGGGACAAGTCTCAACATGCTGTGCAGCATAGAGGCCTGTGGGGGCTGCAGTTGTCAATAGAGCAGCCATGTTTAAATGGCGTATATCCCCACATGTAATAACTCTTCAGGAGTTAACTGTTGGAAGAAAAGGAGAGAGAGAGAGAAAGGGAGAGATTAGTGGAGACGTAAAGGAAGAACCTGAGCATTTAATTATGCCAAATTATTTTGGAAAGGGCAAAATACAGAAAGAGAACCAGCGGATGGTGAAGGAGTAATAAAAAAAAAATTATGTGAGTAGATTAAAGTGTTAAAAAGCAAAGCTGTCACTTCGAGGACTAAGGTGTACCTGACCTGACCCAAGCCATAGTATTTTCAATTGCCTCATATGCATGCAAAAGTCGGACAATGAATAAGAAAGACAGAAGAAGAATTAATGCCTTTGAATTAAGGTGTTAGTGAAGAATATTGAATATACATGCACTGCCAAAAGAACAAACAGATCTGTCTTGGAAGAAGTACAGCCAGAATGCTCCTAAGAAGCAGGGATGGCGAGACTACATCTCACATACTTTGGACATGTTATCAGGAGGGATCAGTGCCTGGAGAAGGACATCATGCTTGGTAGAGGGTCAGCAAAAAAGCGGAAGACCCTCAATGAGATGGATTGACGTAGTGGCTGCAACAATGGGCTCAAGCATAACAACAGTTGTGAGGATGGAGCAGGACTGGGCAGTGTTTCATTCTCTTGTACATAGGGTCGCTTTGAGTCAGAACCGACTCAATGGCACTTAACAACAACCTGAGTAAATTTGGAAACAGGAGGAAATCAACCAAGTGCAGAAATAAAAAAGTATCTGGCTTCAACATTCAAGTGGCCAACAGACATATGAGGAAATGCTCGCGATCACTAGCCTTTAGAGAAATGCAAATTAAAACCACAATGAGATACCATCTCACCCCAGCATTACTGGCACGAATCAAAAACACTGGAAATAACAAATGTTGGAGGGGCTGCGGGGAGTTGGGAACTCTTATGCACTGCTGGTGGGAATGCAAAATGATACAACCATTTTGGAAAATGATATGGCGCTTCCTCAGAAAGCTAGAAATACACATACCATTCGATCCAGCAATCCCATTCCTAGAAATATATCCTAGAGAAATAAGAGTTGTCACTCGAATAGACATATGCATACCTATGTTCATGGCAGCATTGTTCACAATAGCAAAACGATGGAAACAACGTAGGTGCCCCTCAAATGAATGGATAAACAAACTATGGTACATACACACAACGGAGTACTATGCAATGAGAAAGAACAACAATGAATCTGTGAACCATCTCATAACATGGATGAAACTGGAGGACATTATGCTGAGTGAAATAAGTCAATCACGAAAGGACAAATATTGTATGAGACCGCTATTGTAAAAACCCCTGAAAAAGTTCACACACAAAATGTAACAATCTTTGTTGGTTACCAGGGATGGAAGGGGTGGGGGGGAAATACTAAATAGGCAATAGATAAGTGGTATCTTGGGTGAAGGGTGAGACAGTACACAATACAGGGGAAACTAGCACAACCTGTACAAGGAAAGGTCATGGAAGCCCCAAAGACACATCCAAACTCCCTGAGGGACTGAATTGCTGGGCGGAGGGCTTTGGGGACCGTGGTCTTGGGGAACATCTAGCTCAATTGGCATGACACAGCTTCTAAAGACAATGCTCTACATTCTACCTTGGTGAGTAGTGTCTGGGGTCTTAAAAGCCTGTGATAGGCCATCTAAGATACTCCCTGGTCTCATCCCTTTGGGAGCAAGGGAGAATGAAGAGAACAGGATACAAGGAAAAGATTAGTCCGAAGGACTAATTGTCTACAGCTACCAAGGCCTCCACTGGACTGAGTCCAGTACAGCTAGATGGTGCCCGGCTACCACCACTGACTGCTCTGACCAGGATGACAACAGGGGGTTCTGGACAGAGCTGGGGAAGGATGTAGAGCATAATTCTAACTCACACAAAAAAGACCAGATTTACTGGCCTAAAGGAGACTGGAGAAACCTCGAGAGTATGGCCCCCAGACACCCTTTTAGCTCAGTGGTGAAGCTACCTCCGAGGTTCACTGTTCAGCCTGGGAGTGGACAGCCCCGTAAAACCATATGAGACTAACAAGGTACAGGAGTCTAGTGACAAGGGCTAGAAGGCAGAAGGGGACAAGGAAGCTGGTGATAGGGAACCCAAGGTTGAGTAAGGATATTGTTGATGTGTTGTGAGATTGTTAACCATTGTCATAGGGCAACATTTGTAGTAACTGTCAAATGAGAAACTATTTTGTTCTGTAAGCCTTCATCTTAAGTGAGAATAACAGCACAATTGGAAGAAAGTAGTCAATGTCACTGAACTGTGCATATAGAAATTTTTGAAACGGTGTATCTTTGGCTATGTGTATTTTCACCAAAAAAAAAAAAAAAGGGTTGAGAATTTAGAGGGTTAAAATGTTGTGGGGTTGTTAACCAATGTCATAAAACAACATGTGTACTACTGTTTCATGAGAAACTATTTGTTCTGTAAGCCTTCACCTGAAGTACAATAAAATATATAAAAAAAAAAACTTCCACATATTGAAAAAAAAAAAAGTATCTGGCTTCAAATATGGAATGGATATGAAGTGCGTAGACTACTATTTCTCAAACATTACTGTGCATATAATCACCTGGGGATTACGTTAAAATGAAAATTTTGATTAAGTAGGTCTGAGGTGGAGTCCAAGGCTGCATGTCTAACAAATTCAATTGCTTGTTAGATGTTGTTGGTTTGTAGACCACACCTCTAGTAGCAGCTCTAGAAAAGCGATAAGGGTTCAAGGGGGAAAGCAACTAGAAGTGATGATGATATTTGTTAAATTCCCTAAGAGGCTGACATTCAATTCCAAAAGGAATGAATAAAACTGAAAATAACGTTTCTATAATGATTGTGAAATATAAAATGAAAATTAAATGTGTCCAAAAAAATCAACAATCACAAGAAAGCAGCTAAACAAGTATTATTTATTTTCTTATGTTTGTTGTTGTTATCACTATGCTGCAGAAATGTTTTTAGCATGTGCACTATAGTGAGGCCTGATATTTTAAGCAAAACTAATTAGCATGTTTTTTTCTTTATTTGAGAATATTTTAACTACTAACCTAATATTTTCCTCTAATTAAGAAAAGCAAACTAACAAAAACAACCCACTATTTCTAATCTCTAATAAACCCCGGTGGCATAGTGCTTAAGTGCTACAGCTGCTAATCAAAATGTCGGCAGTTTGAATCCACCAAGTGCTCCTTGGAAACTCTATGGGGCAGTTGTACTCTGTCCTATGGGGTAGCTATGAGTTGGAATTGACTCGATGGCAACAGGTTTAGTTTTGGTTTTAATGCAGCCTACAAATCTCTACTCTTTTTCTGCAGGTGAGTATTCACAGAATCACACTTATCAAATGAATTATCTCCAAATATGAAGATTGTGATTGAGGCTGCCATGATATCTTCACACTGAAAAAACTGGGCTCCAGGGTTCGTAGTTTCCAGAAAGCTATTCTCCACCTGTGGGCCCACTATGTGGTCCAATATTAGTGTTGCCCCGTTTTTGCTGACTGGCTTCCCAGGTTTGGAGGCAGCTCATCACTGGATCTCCATCCCCTTATTTGCAGTGTACTTCTCTGTGCTTCTTGGCAATGGCACCCTCCTCTACCTCATTAAGGATGACTACAGTCTCCATGACCCCATGTACTATTTTCTGGCCATACTGGCAGGCACAGACCTCATGGTGACACTGACCACAATGCCAACTGTCATGGGCATTTTATGGTTGAATCACAGGGAGATAAGTCAGGGGACCTGCTTCTTGCAGGCCTACTTTATCCACTCCCTTTCCATTGTAGAATCAGGTATCCTGCTTGCCATGGCCTATGACCATTTTATTGCTCTTCGCAATCCCTTGAGATACACTTCCATTCTCACTAATAGTCGTCTGGTAAAATTAGGGGTGGGAACATTTATGAGGGGCTTTATATCCATTTTGCCTGTAATCATGTGTCTTTTTTCATTTCCATATTGCCACTCTCATACTCTTTCCCATGCTTTCTGTCTTCACCAAGAAGTCATGAAACTGGCTTGTGCTGATATATAACCTTCAATAGAATCTACCCTGTAATTCTAGTCCCTTTAACAGTCTTCCTAGACTCTCTTATAATTCTCTTTTCTTATATTCTAATTCTTAAGACTGTGATGGGCATTGCCTCTGGTGAAGAGAGAGCCAAGGCCCTCAATACCTGTATCTCTCACATTGGTTGTGTTCTCATCTTCTGTGTTATTGTGATTGGTCTGTCGTTCATTCACCGGTTTGGGAAGAATGTGCCACAGGTGGTCCACATTATCATAAGCTATGTCTACTTTCTCCTCCCTCCCTTAATGAATCCTATCATCTATAGCATCAAGACTAAGCAAATTCAATATGACATTCTACATCTTTTGTCTAAACACAGGTTTGGAAATTAAACTTCAGTGTGGATAACTGTCCATGGAAGATGGTGTGTATATGAGATTTCTCTGAATAAAGGGCCAAAGAATTTCACTATGTCTCAAAACCCCTGCTGTGACAGCTTCCACATCTCTAAATAAGACAATGCCATTTATAAAGCTTTTGGAAGAGTATCCTTGAATTCAAAGATTTGCCATTAGTTCAGTTTATGGGTTGATTTAATTCTGTTCATTCTGTGTTTTTCTCTCTAAATGTTAGAGGAAAGAAACATTTCTGATACGTCTGAAAGATGAAGTGTAGTCTGATATTTTACTTATTGTATATTTATTTTTACTGCTAAAAAGTACAAAAAAATTCAATTTCTTGTAACCATTTGAATGTCTTACTTTGAACTTATTTTTTTATATTTATTGTTCATTTTCCTATAATAGTGTTCATACTTTTCTAATTTATTTGTAGAAGCAAATTAAATATTAGTTCTAATGTGTCAATTGTATTATGAATAATTTACAAGTTTTTTTAAATGTCTTTCTATACATGGAATTTAAAATTTATATATAAATAGCTTCACTTATATTACCTATTAGAATTCTCAGTAGTCAATAAAAAATATCATTATTGACTATGCAAAGGCATTTGACTGTGTGTCTCATAACAAATTATGGATAACATTGCAAAGCATGGGAATCCCAGAACACTTAATTGTGCTCATGAGAGGCAGTCATTTGAACAAAACAAGGAGATACTGCATGGTTTAAAGTCAGAAAGGTGTGCATCAGTGTTGTATCCTTTCACCGTATTTATTCAATCTGTATGTTCAGCAAATAATCTGAGAAGCTGGACTATGTGAAGAAAAATTTGGCATCAGAATTGGAGAAAGACTCATTTATGACCTGTGTTATGCAGATGATACAACTTTGCTTGCTGAAAGTGAAGAGGACTTGAAGCACTTACTGATGAAGATCAAAGACCACAGCCTTCAGTACGGATTGCACCTCAACATAAAGAAAACAAGAATCTTAACAACTGGACCAATAAGCAACGTCATGATAAATGGAGACAAGATTGAAGTTGTCAAGGATTTCATTCTACTTGGATCAACAATCAACACTCATGGAAGCAGCAGTCAAGAAATCAAAGACTCATTGCGTTGGGCGAATCTACTGCAAAAGACCTCTTTAAAGAGTTGAAAAGCAAAGATATCACCTTGAAGACTAAGGTGTGCCTGACCTAAGCCATGGTGTTTTCAATTGCCTCATATGCATGTGAAACCTGGACAATGAATAAGGAAGACAGAAGAAAAATTGACACCTTTGAACTGTGGTGTTGACAAAGAATATTGAATATACCATAAACTGCCAAAAGAATGAACAAATCTGTCTTGGAAGAAGTACAACCAGAATGCTCCTTAGAAGCAGGGTTGGTGAGACTACATCTTACATACTTTGGACATATTATCAGGAGGGATCAGTGCCTGGAGAAGGACATCATGCTTGGTAAAGTAGAGGATCAGAGGAAAAGAGGAAGACCCTCAAGGAGATGGATTGACACGGTGGCTGCAAAAATGGGCTCAAGCATAACAATGATTGTGAGGATGGTGCATGACTGGGCGGTGTTTCATTCTGTAGTACATAGCGTCACTTTGAGTTAGAACCAGCTCGACAGCACCTAACAACAACAACATTAGGATTCTGGGGCCATATGTAAAGGCCTCCTCAATCACAGGTTTATTTTTATGTTTTCTTATTTTTCTTGCTTAATTTATTTATACATATCCTATACAAATCTGTCTTGGAAGAAGTACAGCCAGAATGCTCCTTAGAAGCAAGGATGGTGAGACTTTGTCTCACATACTCTGGACATGTCATCAGGAGGGACTAGTCCCTGGAGAAGGACATCATGCTAGGTAAAGTAGAGGGTCAGCAAAAAAGAAGAAGACCCTCAATGAGATGGAATGATAGTGGGTGCAACAATGGGCTTAAGCATAACAACGATCATGAGGATGGTGCAGACCGGGCAGTGTTTCATCCTGTTGTAAATAGTGTCACTATGAGTCGGAACTGACTCGATGGCACCTAACAATAACATGTTACGATAGATTAGTATTTGATGGAGCGTAAGGTACTGAAATCATTTCTCATTGTGCCTATTTTTGTGGTACCAATATCGAACCCATTGTCATCGAGTTGATCTTGACTCATAATGACCCTATAGGACAGAGTAGAACTGCTCAGTAGTGTTTCCCAGGAGTGGCTGGTGGGTTTGAACTGCCAGCTTTTGGTTAGCAGCCGAGCTCTTAAGCACTGTGCCACCAAGGCTCTATTTTTGTGGTAGTAGCACTAATATTCACTCACTGATTTGGTCAATGTTTTAGGGCAAGAGATAGGAGTGATGCTAAGCAAAATTTATCTAACTGGAAAACAAATAGGTATAAACTGTTCCCTCATGTAGAATGGAATCCACTAGAGAGCCAAAAATCAAATAAACCCAAATTAAAAATAACTCCTATGATCAATGATCAAACAGAAAAAAAAAAAAAAAAAAAACCACATTGCTTTGAGGTAGTGGGTCTCAAAAAGGGCCACATCTGGACTAACAGAAATTTTCCCTGGAAAAAAGTTCTTTCAGTTGGGGTCTGAGGATGGATTAGAAATTAACTGGCGAAAATAGAAATAAGAATATTCGAAGTAGAAAAGAACATGTGCAGAGGCCTTATGAAGAATGAATCATGGAAACTTCCAGAGAATGTGGGAACACAAAGAGGGAGATGGGTCTGAGGAAAGACTGAAGAGAAGAGGCCAAATCATATAGCATCTTTTGTTTGTAGTAACAATTTGTGTACCCCTAAAGAATCACAGGAACCTATTGAAGAGTTTTAAGCAGGAGAGTGACTGATTTCACTGATGTTTACAGATTGTAATTTCAGTGGCTGTGGATTTGTGTGAGGCGAGAGAGATAAGAAAACCGATAAGAGGATATTTTAGTAGTTCTAGGAAGACATGCTTGTAGATAAAATTAGGAAAGCGAAGATGAATACAGTAGATAAAAATGGGAAATATTTAGAATCTATAATTAATAGTATTTCTTGATAGTTTAAAAAATTAAGTGAAAGGAAATTTGGGGCGGAAGCAAAGAGAATCTTATATTTCTGAATTATGTTACTTTAGAAACATTGATGTCATTAAAGTATTAAATCTGTTAATCAAAAGAATTTTAACTAAAAATTCTAGAAATGTGAGGATGAATTAAAATCCAAATATAAAATTGTGACTTATTAAAGTTGCTAAAGGAAACTATTCTGTAGGACTGAGCCTTTAAGAGAAGACATTAATATATTTATTAAATAGTCATCCATTGAAATCATTTTTAGCATGTGTCTCTTTTTGCCTGATTATTCAGAATCACAGTAAAAGCCAGGCAAATGTGCTGAAAGACTAGGGTGTGCAGAACGATAGAAACAAACGGAAGCTGTTGACACAAAAAGAAACTTAGAGAACACAAGTGTCTTTGCATCCGTGTCTGGGGAGAGCACAAGATAAAATAGGCTTTCTATTGGGGAATTTTCACTGTAATGACCTCTCCCCCAATATAAGCTAGTGTTAAAAGAACAACTTTAACAAAATATTCAAAATAAAATAATTCATAAAATATGATTTGAGACAGTGGGTAAGAAACAAACCAGACATAGACACTAAGATAAAGACAGGATGAAGAACTAAAGCCTGGATTCTTTCTGAGCAAATAGTAATGACACCCTGGAAAATGAAGTCCCCCCCACCCCCGCCAAAGGTATTAAGTAAGTTAGCATAGAGTTAGGGAACATCCTCATAGAAGCCTCGTCACAGATCTCTGAGGAGGACCACATGGAATTGAAAAAGTCTATACTTAAATTCTTGCTTCAAGTACACCTGGGAAATTAGCCACCATAGTCGAATTCTATGAGCAAATGCAACAAACCATCTCTAGGAAAGAAGAGGCTTTGCACTGGTGTGTGCTTACATGTGTATGTGTGTATATATGTTAATACACATACGTATAATAAACAAGAATACATATTTGTTATTCTCTATAAACAATTTATGATCTGAAAACATTTCTTCTACTATTCTCACAAAAAAGTTAATGAAGATAAATTAGTATTTTGAATTTACTTTTAATTTATGATGTCTTAGGTATTCTTTACAGCCCTGGTTGCCCAGTGGTTAAGAGCTTGGCTGGCTACTAACCAAAAGGTCGGCAGTTCGAATCCACCAAGTGCACCTTGGAAATCCTATGGGCAGTTCTACTGTGTCGTATAGGGCTGCTATGTGTCAGAATCGTCTTGATGGCAACGGGTTAGATATTCTTTTAAATACCTCCTAGCCTGAGTTAGGTGTCACTCTAGGCTCCTAAATATTTTTTTATTCATATTTTTTTAATTGTTGCTGTTTAAATGAAGTTTACATTTCAAGTTATTCTCCCATACAAAAATTTATACGTACATTGTTATGTGACCCTAATTGCTCTCCCCATACTGCGACAGCACACTCCCCCTTTCCACCCCCGATCCCCATGTCCATTCAACTAGCTCCTAACCCTCTCTGCCTTCCCGTCTCACCTCCGGACAGAAGCTGCCCATTTAGTCTCTTGTATCTACTTGAGCTAAGAGGCACACTCCTCACCAGTATCACTTTATGTCCCACAGTTCAGTCCAATCCCTGTCTGAAGAGTTGTAGGCCCCTAATTTTTATTTAATATTCTTCCTAAGTCATAAGTCACTTAAACAGATAATTTCAAAAAAAAAGCTTAATATCTTTTTCCACCTGCCCCTCTCTATGGATGTTCTATTGTCCAATCTGACCTTGAAGGAGAAAACTGGACACACTTCCTGGAGGAAGGAGGTTGTAGTTTCGATGGCTTAAATAAACTTTTCACTTGACCTAAAGATGGGGCTAACGTGTCGGTGCTATATAGAGAAAAGAAAATATGATTATTACAGAACAAAAAATATACAATATCCACATTTTGTAGGTACATCTCCAGGCAGAAATTTTAGAACTCAGATTTTCAATGCACCAAATATTTGTTTTGGCATTCTCTGTGCAAAATTCTATGCTGGGAAGACAGAAAAATAGAATATTTTATCCAACCTTATTAACTACCCTAGTTACATACAAATCAATACTATTTCTCACCTGGATTTCTGTATCCTGTTACTTTTACTCACTCTTCCCGTTTCCTATGTGCTCTTCATACTGTAGCCAACATGACCTTTAAACAATGATTATCTTATCATAGTCCACCCTTTTATGTCAGAGCCTTAGTATAAAGTCAAAACTCCTTACATTATTTGTAAGAACCTATGTGATCCAAACTTGCTACCACAAACACATTTTATGTCAAGCTTTCCCTTATGTTCTGTTGTTCTAGCAACACTAAAATTCTTAAGTATAATTTTAACGTAAAAATTATTTTTTTCTCACATTCACCATATTTTCTCTAGCCCCAGCACACCATGTTTTTTCCTCTACATGGAACAAGTATTATACTACACTTACAACTACTGTATTTTTTTATCTTCATTGTTCAACTTTCAGGTTAAATACCGCTTCTTCTGGGATCCCAGAGATACCTTCTGTGTGTTCCCCCTTGCACAATACCTCTATGTGGTAATGATAGTGCCATGGAAGTTTGTGGAAAATATTTTATTTCTAATCCAAATTAGATTTCTAAGTTCTCTGAATGAATAAAACATGTCCCTCACCCTGAAATTTACACAAAATAGGCAATGAACTGAGTATAAACAAAGTAATTTTAAGACAAAATATAAGATATCCTCATTCACATGCCTGGAGGTTCCTCTGGATCAGAAATAATATCCCCCTAAAAAAAAAAGAAAAAGAAAGAAAGCAGAATGATATTAGAATTCATAAGCTCTATGACCATCAACAACACATAAGATCACTGAGAACAAGTGGTAAATCCTTTACTTTTGAGGTAGACGATGGGAAGGACTAGCACAGATTTCCTAAACCTTGATGCCAAGGATTTTGAGGATCACATAACCAAGCTCTGGTATCCTACTCCTGCTGGCACTTGAATTTTCTGTTTTCCTGCCCCATCCTTGGGGAAACACTTGAAAGGCCTGAAGACCTTGGTTTAGTGGCCCAAATTCTGCCTGAAAGAAGAGAGAGGGAGGAGAGATCAAGGAATCTCCTGGGTGGCTGGAAAGCTGAAACTCTGGGGAGGTGATTTCAATATACGTAAGCTCTCTAGTGGGGCCTCTTGAACAGGTTTTCAGATGGAAGCATCTGGACTGAGTCCTCAAATAAGACAGAAACAGGTCCCCATTACAGCAACAAGACTGAGGACTGGGTGAGTGCTAAGAATAGAAGTATGGGATGATCTCTCTCTCTTCTGATTTTAGATCCAGACAAAAGAAAAGATTAGAAAGATTTTCAAGAGTCTGTATAGAGGAACAGATCCGAAGTGAGGTTGCAATACCTACAGCACTGTCTTTTCAGCAAATGTGATCATGGAAGGTTTGGGTTTCTAATGTAGAACACATGGATGTGCTTCAATAAAATTGTGAGTTCTTTGAGGCTAAAAGTGGAAATGTCCTTGTTCATTTTTCTCAATAGATGGTCCAATTTTCTTAGCTATCTATAAAACACTGACATTCAGGGTCAAAACAAACTCGGTTTTTTTAAACCAAAAACTATGTTTGAAATGAAAATTTTACTTCATAAATGTAACATATAAAATTAAAGTTTAAATGTGTCAAAAAATGAGCAACAAAAAAAAAAAAGCACTCTGGCTATGCAAGATTGTTATTCATTTGTATATATTTATCCTTTTTAAAATTATCATTATGGATGCAAACATTTTTCTAACATACATACGGTAGAGGGGCCTGATGTTATAAGAAAAATTGAGAATTAAAAAAAAAATCGAGAACAATTTAACGATTAGCCTTGTCTTATTCTTCGAAGACCATTATGCGTCATCACAAGTACAGCCTGTAAATCTCTACTCTTTTTCTGCAGGAAAGTAGTTGCAGAACCATGGCAATCCTATGAGTTAGTTATCCCTAAGCATGAAGATTGTGGTTGAGGCTGCTGTGATATCTTTCCACAACAAGGTAGTGAAAACTGAAAAAGCTGGGCTACTGAATTCTTTGTTTCCAGAAAGCTGCTCTTCACCCGTAGGCCAACTAAGTGGCCCAATATCAGTGCTGCCCCTTTTTTGCTGACTGGTTTCCCAGGTCTGGAGACAGCTTATCACTGGATCTCCATCCCCTTCTTTGCAGTCTACTTCTCTGTGCTTCTTGGCAATGGCACCCTCCTCTACCTCATTAAGGATGACCACGGTCTCCATGAACCCATGTACTATTTCCTGACTATTTCCTGGCCATGCTGGCAGGCACGGACCTCATGGTGACACTGACCACAATGCCAGGTGTCACGGGCACCTTATGGTTGAATCACAGGGAGATCAGTCAGGGGGTCTGCTTCTTGCAGGCCTACTTCATCCACTCTCTTTCCATTGTAGCATCAGATGTCTTGCTCGCCATGGCCTATGACAGTTTTATTGCCATCTGCACACCTCTGAGGTATAACTCTATCCTTACTAATTCCCAAGTAATGAAGGTGGGCCTGGGGGTACTAATGAGGGGCTTTTCATCGTTTCTGCCCCCAATTATACCACTCTATTTTTTCCCTTATTGTCATTCCCATGTTCTTTCTCATGCTTTCTGCATCCCCCAAGACGTCATGGAACTTGCCTGTGCTGATATTACATTTAATCGCCTGTACCCTCTAGTTCTGGTTGCTTTGACTTTCTTCCTAGATGTTATGATCATTGTCTTTTCTTATGTCCTAATTCTTAAGACAGTTATGAGCATTGCCTTCAGAGAGGAGCTAGCTAAGGCCCTCAACACCTGTGTTTCCCATATTTGCTGTGTCTTAGTTTTTTATATCACTGTCATAGGCTTGACCTTCATCCACTGGTTTGGAAAACATGCACCGCGTGTGGTCCATATTACCATGATCTATTTCTACTTTCTCTTTCCTCCACTTATGAACCCCATTATATACAGTATCAAGACCAAGCAGATTCAGAGAAGCGTCATTCGCTTATTCTCTGTGCAAAATAGAGCCTGAGGCTTTATTTCAGAATCTTGAGCTCTTCAGGACAACTGGGGCTTTCCTCTTATTGGAAGGGTGCTTTGGATTTATACATAATCTATTTTTTCAGAGTTAGATGAGGCAGTAAATTTTACATAAAACTACAAACTGAATTAAGGAGAAATATAATGAACACATATATATTTTTATATATCAATGGAAAGATACACATATATACATATACACACACACACACACACACACACATATACATATATATGTATATATACACACCATTTATCTTTGGAGAAAAGGATAGAGATAAAAACCCTAGAATGTATGCAGGGAAAATAGGATCATTCAGATCCTGCATTGCTAAGTCTTACCAGGCCATTTTAGAAGAGGCTAAGTTAAGTAGCCATCCTGGGTCAGCATAGCCTTTCTAAAGATGTGCAATTTTAGCCTCATATTTTGATCATAAAAATGTAAAATAGAGATTGTTAATCAAAGGCCGTGGAACTCCACTACATCTTAAATCCTCTTTATGTGAAAGCAGGATTTGATTTTCCAAATCAAGCAATGATGTTTATGAAGCCACATCTTTCTCCCATGGAGTGGCTAGTACGTTCAAACCTCTGACCTTTTGGTTAGCAGCCAATTGCTTAACCAGTGAACCACCAGGGCTCCTTTCTTTTACGGAATAGTCTCCATAAATTCATTGATCTGCCATTAGTTCAGTTTATGATTTTATTTATTTCTCTTCATCCTGTGTTCTCTTTAAATGCTGATTAGGAAATTAACATCTTTGAATATCTGGGAGATAAATGTAGTCTAATATTGTAGATTTTGTTTATTCAGTTTAATTTTATTGTTATAAAGCACAATTTTTAATTTTTTGTAGCCATTTTATATCTCATTTTGACTTGTCTGATGGTATTTTTGCTGTTTTATCCTTTTCTAATTGATTTGTAGAAGCTCATTATATATTAACCCCTGAGTGTTATTTATATCACAGATATTTTCCCAGTGGTGTGTTTTTCTTTTTACATACATTATTTTAAAGTTCATATATATAGAATTTTAAAAATTATTTACTTTATTATAAATTGAGATATTGGGATCATACAGGTAAATGCCTCCTGATTCTGGGTTTATTTGTATATTTCCTAAAATTTTAGCATGCTTTACGTATCCTATATTATACTAGGAGAGAATAAGGATGTCACATCCGTCCTCACTGTGTCCATTTTCATAATAGTAACAATAATACTCAGTTATTCACTTGGACACCTTTTTAAGACACTCCTCTGGGACAGGCAATATGCTAAACAAAAATGATCTTACTGCAAGCAAGTGGACTGTAATCTTTCCCTATTGGAGATTTCCATCTGTTCTGGAGTCAAATATTCAAATAAATCCAAGTTTAAAATATGTCATGAATTAGTGATAAAACAGAAAGAAGAAACTGCTTTCAGACTGTGGGTCTCAAAATACACCATCTTCTGGCTTGAGATATGGGAAAGTTTCCCTGGGGTCTGTTAAGCTGAGATCTGAAGAGGGAGTGTAACTTAACCGAAAAAAAAAATGGGAATAATGATTGTAGCAGAAAGTGGTATGTGTGGAAGACTCTGGTGAGATGGAGTCTCGGAAGGTATGGGATGATTGCTTTGAGAAGAGACTGAACGAAGAAGAGGCCAAATCACATAGGGTCCTGTTGGCTGTGGCAAGGGACTCCGTATCTAACCAAAGAATTATGAGAAGTTATTGAATGGACTAATACAATTTCATTGATGCTTTTAAATATCATTTGAACTGTGTATAAAATGTGTTTGAGAAAGGCAAGAGAGGGGCAAGAAAACCATGAGAGGATAGCGGGTTTGTTTCAAAAAGAGACAATAGTAAATTAACGTAAGAAAGGGAACATAGAAAGTAATGGATAGCAATGAGGCATCTTTAGGCTCTAAAAATAATAATATTTTTGGTTGTTTAAAATATTATATGGAACAAAAGTCTGTGAAGGAGCAAAGACAATCTTAAACTTCTAGTTTATACTATTTGAAATATGGTAGTACCAACGGGAGGAGCCCTGGTGGCACAGAGGTTAAGTGTTCAGCTGCTAACGGAAAGGCCAGCAGCTCGAACCCTCCAGTCGCTCCACAGGAGAAAGATGTGGCAGTCTGCTTCTGTAAAGATTTACAACCTTGGAAACTCTTTGGAGCAGTTCTACTCTGTCCGAAAGGGTCTCTATGAGTTGATCGACTCAATGGCAATGGGTTGGGTGGGTATAGGATCAATGGAAGTGCAATACTTGGTCATGCATTAAATCCATCAATCAGAGGAATAGTTATAATTTTCTTTTTAAATTTAGAAGTTTGAGAATGAATCCAAATGATAAGATTATAATGTAATAAAGTGGGTAAATGAAAATACTGTAAGCTGTAGGACTGGACTTTTTTTAAACAAAACATTAGTATATTTATTAAATATTTATTTCATATGTGTTTCATTTTTCCTGATGGTTAAGAATCATAGCAAATGTTGCATTATATATATATGTTTACAACAATAAAAAGATCATGGCAAAGCAAGGCGTTTGTGAGTATATGCTGAGAGTTTTAGGGTGTAGGACAGTAAAAACAAACAAGTTGCTGATACCAAAATAAGTTCACAGACCACATAGACCTTTGAGTTCCTCTCCATGAAGAGAGCAGGATACATCAGGGTTTCTTTCTGGTGATTCTTATTGGAGGGAATTCAAGAAAAAAAAAAAAAAATGAGCTAGCTCTAAATCAGTAGTCCAATGAAAATATTTCCAGATATGTGATAATACATAAATTATGAGAGGATGCAATGTGTTAGAGACACAGAATCAGATACAGATGCAATGATGAAGACAGGATGAGTGACTAAAGCCTGGGTTACTCTCTGAGCAAATACCAATAATACATTGGAAATTGAAGATCTTTCACAAGGGATTCAGTAAGTTAGCATAGAGCTTGGGCACATTTTCATAGATGGCTGTTTACAGATCTCTGAGGAAGACCACATGGTACTGAAAAATTCTACACTTAATTCTTTCCTTCAGCTGAACTTGTGGAATAAACTATTATAGTCAATTTATATGAATAAAATGAATAAATCATCTCTAAAATCTAAGAGCATTTACACTGGTGTTTGAATGTGTATGTGTGTGTGTGTGTGTGTGATGGAGTATGTGTGCATGTATAAAAACAATGATAAAGTTTTCAATCTTTTTATTTTTTAAACATTTTTGGTATTAAAACTTTCCTTTATTTCTACTTAAATGGTAAATTTAATGATGTGAAATGAGTGTATTTATTTATTTTAAAATCAAAGCATCCACCTCTTCTTTAAAATACATCTGTAGTATAAGTTAAGTGCATCTCTGAGTCTCTAATTTACATTTCATGTTTTCCTAATAATGTCTTAAATCACTCACAAACAGAGAGTTTTACAAAAACTTTGGTTCCTTTTGGATGTCTTCACTACAATACGCCCAGATCCTACCAAAATATATCTCTTCACCCCCCACCTACTTTGAGCATTCGGTTTTCCAAACTGACTCTTCGAAGAAGAAAATTCTATGTGTTTTGCAATAAACTTTTCACTTGACTTGAGGACTGGGGCTGGAGTGTCCGGACTATACAGAAAAAAGAAAACTACAAGCATTCCAGAACTAAAAACTAGAAAACATCCATATTTTATTAATACATTTTTAAAGAAGAAAGATAATAAGTTGGAATTTCAATACACCGAACATTTGCTCTGGCATCCTCTGTGCAGATCTCTATATTGGAAAGATTAGAAGAATTTGGAGAGAACTGGGATCCAATCCATGCAATGCCTAAGAAATAGGATTTGAGAGAACTTCTGTATGCCCATGTACAAAAACATTCTCAGATTTACTTGTGAAACTGAAATATTCTTCCACAAATTTCATAAGGAGAACTATGTGTCCCACAGTACAATGCTGAAGCCTTAGAAGCTGAATATAACCCTAAATACTGAAGTCTAGTTATCCCCCAAAGGCTTCCTCTGTCCTCTCATAATGTGCCTATGAGGCCATTAATGCTTGCAAGTGTGCTCACAGAAAAGCCCACTCCAGACCATGTCCATCTAGATTTGTCGACTGAGGTACAGAGACTCTTGTGGCTGAGGAGTGAGTGGCTTTGCAAGTCGTGTTTGAAGAATAGAGCTATGAGAAACTCATGGCTCTGGTGGTGGACACCAGTTATTGTGATAAAGTTTCTCCCTCTGTTAATTAAATTTTAGGCATGGGCTGCCTTTTTTACAGTGCTACATTGGTGGAATGGGCCTCAGTTAAATTGATCAGGTCCCTTTAAGTTAAAATTCTAGTAGTTGTCTCACAATAAGTGAAAAATATACCAGTTACCTGTCAAGGGCCTTCAAGTTAAATTTTGTTTAATTCTCTGTCACTTACATGTGAGAGGAAAGGAAATTCAAACTATGGCCGACTAAGATCATTGACATGCTTGCTAAGGCACATAGTGAGTTAGAAACATGACAGTGTTTGAGTCTCTCTGAAGAGGTGCAGGAGAAACTCTCACTGTTGGATAAACAGGGTTGTTTCCAAAATGGAGGAAGGTGACTAGGGAGGTAGATTTATGGTGAGGTTGTCACCAAACTTTGGTTTAGAGATTGTGCACTGTGTTCTAGGTGCTGCAATTGTTGCTAAAGGAGAACTTTTTAAAATGACTCTGGGAGAGGGTAATTCCTTAGCAATGTATTTAGTTAACATATATTCTTACTTAACAGGAGTTCAAAGTGTAAGTGCTCTAAATTATCAACTCTGCTAATACAAATATACAGATATTTCCCAGGTATCATGCCAACTCCATGAGCATAGGGTTAGCAGTTCCACTTTCCATCATCTCATTGGACCAGATCTACCATGACACTTTTTTTCCCTCATATTCTCCAGGCAAGGCATCTTTCTTTAAATACCCTGAACACACTAAAACATCTTCTTTCAGACTTCTTCCTGGACCATCAGGCTTAATTACACTGCCTGTATGCAAAGTCCTATTCAATGATTTCAAATATGATTATATTTCTGTACACATATAGTGACAGAGCTGATAAATCATAGAAAGAGAGAAAACATTTATTTTCTGTTAATATATCCTCTGGGGACAGTACTTTAATGAAAATAAAAGTCTCTTCTTGGGTATCATATTGGCTAGTTTGAGTGAGTTGATTACAACCATAGGTAGACGTAGATATCAACAAGTCTCTTTTCAAAGCAGATTTTAATGTCTTTCAGACATTAAATGTCAGAAATGTAAGTTTTCAGACTTCTGGGCAACATGGCACTATAGACGGAAGCACCACACTGTCCCTCCAAAGCAAAGATCCGAAAAACTAAGCTAAACAGAGAAAACATCAATCCTGAAACCCTAAGAATCAAATGAAGAGATAAAGAACTCAGCCAAGCACGAATGGAATAAGAAACTGACAGAGAACAGAGAGTGAGGAGAAATACATGCAGAGGTCCATATCAGCTAACGCAGCACAGATACGCCATCCTGGACTCCTATTGGAGATCGGTGTACAGGGGGTACAGGAAAGCAGTTTCATGGAGCTTCCAGCAAGAGACAGAACAACTGGTAACCAGCAATATATGCTTTCCCACCCCCCACCCTTCTTCACCCCCACTTGGCCTCCTCTGCTTCCTGTGGCCACAGTCTTTTAGCTGGGAAGCACCGGCTTCAACCAGCTGTTGCTTGGATTCCACCCGCCCACACTGTCCGGCTCCCAGAGCACCGTTTGTAGGCTGCTGGTGTTGCTTTTTTCTGTTTCTTTTGATTTCTTCCATACATCTCATCACCTCCCTCTCCTTTCTCTCAAACATCTGGCTCTGTGCACCATCTTTGCTTCTTCCTGAGTGGCTGTGAAGCACCACTTGAGTGTAGGACTGCTTCCCAGCCTGTGCTACCATGCTGGTGGGATCCCAGGGCTTTTGTTTGTTTGTTTGTTTTGAATTGTTTCTTTGTTTGTTTTCTTTTTCTTTTCTCTAATTGGGAGCCCATTCTAGCCAGTCAGTACTGCGTGACTTGGGACCTACCCCTGCAGTTTGTACAGATGCGCAGACATGCAGAAGGATCCCTGAAGGTACTTCTTTTTTCTTGTTTTTTTTTTGGGGGGGTATTCTTTTGTTTGTTTGTTTGTTTTCTTTTCTTTTCTCTCTTTTTCCCTTTTTGTCTTTCTCATTACTCAGTTTCTCATCTCTCTATACTTACCTTCTCTTCCTGTCTCCTGAATACCTGGCACTGAGTGACAACTCTACCCCTTTTGCCAGGTTGTACTTCAAGGCCTAGAAGCACCTTCTCAGACCTTGTAACCACACTGGTGGGATCCCTGGGGACTTTTCTTTTCTTTTTTTCTTTCTAATTTTTATTTACTCATTTTTTTGTTCTTCTCCTTTTTGTTTTTCTCTATTTCTCAGTCTCTTATCTCTCCACTCCAATAGCAAGCTACCTTAACATTCTTTTTTGTTTGTATGTTTTTAGCTCCTGTTTCTCTCCCTTCTCTCTCCTCTTTCCCATACCCATCTTAGTCCACATATCAAAATCTCCCCACTCCAACCTACCTACCTGCACCATGTGCTGAACATTACACCATCAATCAGCACAAGCACAGCCTACCAGAACGTGCTCTGCACTGATTCCTGGCTGCCCTGTTGGCCCTAGTATGTGCCATAAACAACCTATCCCAGCAACTCCTCTTCAGCTACACCTGCCCTGCTGTACCATATTTGAGTGACTGACCCTGCCCATTGGAGAAGGAGGTGAAAAGTATCATGTCCACAGACGAGCAAACAACAAAGAACACAGAGCCCACCTGCTCAGACATAACCAAACAAAATACAAAATCAGGACGAAACAAACAAATCTACAATCAATAAAGAGGAAAATAACTACCAAATGCCCTGAAGATAGCAGACAATATCAAAACATACACAAAAACAGAACAGGATGGTTCCAGTTGGCATCCAAAATAAAACACCAGATGAAGTTCCAGTAGAAGAAAAGGCTCTAGAACTACCTGCTGGGGAATTCAAATCTCTAAAATTCAGAGCTATCCAAGAGTTGAAGCAAAAAGCATACAAAAATGAGGAAAAATTAGACAAATTCATGGAAAAGGCAGGACAAATTCATGGACAATATGGATTAAAAAATGGAAGAATTCAGGAAAATAATGAAGAAACAAAATGCCAAAATAAATTCACAATTAAAAATCATACAAAAACAACAATTAGAAATTCAAAAGCTAAATAACAAGATTTCAGAAATGGACGGTGTTATAGAAGGGCTGAGGAGCAAGTTTGAAACAGTGGAAGACAGGAACAGTGAACTTGAAGACAAACACTTGGATACAACTCTGTCTGAGGAAAACTCAGAAAAAAGAACGAAGAAAAATGAAGAGACCCTGAGAATTATGTGGGATACAATCAAAAGCAAAAATTTTTGAGTGATTGGAGTTCCAGAACAGGGGGAGAAAACAGAAAACACAGAGAGGATCATTGAAGAACTGCTGACAGAAAACTTCCCAATATCGTGTAAGATTAAAAGCTTGCCATCCAAGAAGCTCAACAAACCCCATATAGGATAGACCCCAAAAGAAAATCAACAAGGCATATCATAATCACACTCACAAAAACCAAAGACAATCAAAGAATCCTGAGAGCAGCTTGAGAAAAACAAAAAAATCACATACAGAGGAGAAACAATAAGACTAAGCTCAGATTATTCAGCAGAAACCATGCAGGCAAGAAGACAATGGGATGACATATATAAAACCTTGAAAAAAAAATCGCCAGCCAAGAATAATATATCCTGCAAAACTCTCTTTCAAATATGATGGTGAAATCAGGACATTTCCAGATAAACAGAAATTAAGGGACTACGTAAAAAGCAAATGCAACTTACAAGAGTTATTAAAGGAGTCCTTTGATCTGAGAACAAACAACTTCAGCTCACAGGCTGAATCTATGACACAGGATCATAGCAGCCAGATACCGATCTAGGAAATGAACTCTCAAGGAGTATTCCAAAACCAAAAGAAATACAACAGGGAATTGGATAAGTTAATCTGTAAATGACAACAATGTCAGAACAATAAAAGAGGGAATAAATGGTGTAAGTTAGAACCTTCTAATGGACAGGAAAACAAGGTGATACCAAGTAATAATAAACTGCTTCAAACTTAGGAAGATAAGGGTAAATTCCAAGGT
The DNA here is from genome assembly GCA_030035585.1 of Dugong dugon. Taxonomy (NCBI): domain Eukaryota; kingdom Metazoa; phylum Chordata; class Mammalia; order Sirenia; family Dugongidae; genus Dugong; species Dugong dugon. The sequence goes on along the minus strand of CM057467.1, from coordinate 77,673,635 downwards.
AACCATAAAGAAAGTTAACAAACTTACTCATCAAAATAAAGAAGAAAAACATAATGTCTCAGTAAAAACAAAACCTACAAAAACAAAAGAAATGAAAAAAAAAATCCATAAACAAAAGGAATTCAGCACAGGAGAGTAAGAGGAACAAAGAAAATGTCAGTACCCAAAATGAAAGCACTACAAAATGACAGCAAAAAACTCGCACCTATCAATAATTACACTGAACGTAAATGGCCTAAATGCACCCATAAAGAGATGGAAAGCGACAAAATGGATAAAAAACAGGATCCATCAATATGCTGTCTACAAAGGACATGTCTTAGAAACAAAGACATAAATTTATTAAAAATCAAAGGATGGAAAAAAGTATATCAAGCGAACAGCTACCAAAAAAGAGCAGGAGTGACAATACTAATCTCAGATAAAATAGACTTTAAAACAAAATCCACCATAAAAGACAAAGAAGGACACTATATAATGATTAAGGGGATGATCCATCATGAAGACATAACCATAATAAACATCTATGCACCCAGTGACAGGGTTCCAAAATACATAAAACTCTAACAGCCCTGAAAAGATAAATTGACAGTTCCATAATAATAGCAGGAGACTTCAACACACCACTCTCGGTAAAGGACAGAACATCTAGAAAGAAACTCAACAAATATACAGAAGACCTTAAGGGCACAATCAGCCAACTAGACCTCACAGACATATGGAACACTCCACCCTACAGCTGCAAAGTATACACTCTTTTCCAATGCACATGGAACATACTCCAGAACATTCCACATCTTAGGCCACACAGCAATACTCAACAAGATCCAAAATGATGAGATAATACAAAGTATATTCTCTGACCACAATGCCACCAAGGTAGAAATTAACAACAGGAACAGTAAAGAAAAGAAAATCAATTACATGGAAACTGAATAACACCCTGCTTACAAACCACTGAGTAATAGAAGAAATCAGAGATGGAATAAAAAAATTCCTAGAATCAAATAAGAATGAAAATACGTCATACCAAAACCTTTGGGACACAGCAAAGGCAGTCCTCAAGGGACAATTTATAGCAATAGATGCACACATTAAAAAAAGAAGAAGGGGACAAAAATCAAAACATTAACCACACAACTTGAAGAAATAGAAAGAGAACAGCAAAAAAAGCCCACAGCCACCAGAAGAAAGGCAATAATAAAGATCAGAGCAGAAATAAATGAAATAGAGAATAGAAAAACATAGAAAGAATCAACAAAACCAAAAATTGGTTCTTTGAAAGAATCAAGAAAATTGATAAACCACTGGCCAGACTGACAAAAGAAAAACAGCAGAGGACAGAGATAACCCAAATAAGAACTGAAATGCGGGACATTACAACAGACCCAAATGAAGTAAAAAGGATCATAACAGGGTATTATGAAAAACTATACTCCAACAAATTTGAAAACCTAGAAGAAATGGATAAATTTCTAGAAACACACTACCTACACAAACTACCACAAAGTGATGTTGAAAATCTGAACAGACACATAACAAGAGAAGAGATTGAAAAGGTAATAAAAAAATCCCAACAACAAAAAGAAAAACCCTGGCCCAGATGGCTTCACTGGAGAATTCTAACAAACATTTAGAGAAGAGTTTATACTAGTATACTCAAAATATTTCAGAACATAGAAAAGGAAGCGACACTTCTGATTTCACTCTATGAAGCCAGCATAACCCTGATACCAAAACCAGGCAAAGACACCACAAAAAAAGAAAATTACAGACCAATATCTCTGATTTATATAGACACAAAAATTCTCAACAAAATTCTAGTCAATAGAATTCAGCATCATATCAAAAAAATAATTTACCATGACCAAGTAAGATTCATACCAGGTATGCAAGGTTGGTTCAACATTAGAAAATCAATCAACATAATCCACCACACAAATAAAAGGAAAGAAAAGAGTCACATGATCATCTCAACTGTTGCAGAAAAAGCATTCAACAAAGTCCAACGCCCATAACTGATAAAAACTCTCAATAAATTAGGTATAGAAGGGAAATTTCTCAGCATAATAAAGAGCATCTATGCAAAACCAATGGCCAACATCATTCTTAATGGAGAGAGGCTGAAAACATTCCTCTTGAGAACAGGAACAAGACAATGATGCCCTTTATCACCACTCCTATTTAACATTTTGCTGAAAGTTCTAGCTAGAGCAATAAGGCAAGAAAAAGAAATAAAAGGCCTCCAAATTGGTAATGAAGTTAAACTGTCCCTGTTTGCGGATGATATGATACTATACATAGAAAACCCTAAAGACTCCACAAGAAAACTACTGGAACTAATAGAAAGTTTCAGCAGAGTAGCAGGATACAAGATAAACATTCAAAAATCAGTTGGATTCCTATACACCAATAAAGAGAATGATGAAAAGGAAATCAGGAAAACAATACCGTTTATAATAGCCCATAAAAAAAAATAGAATACTTAGGAATAAATCTGACCAGGGATGTAAAAGACCTATACAAAGAAAACTACAAACACTACTGCATGAAACCCAAAGGGATCTACATAAATGGAAAAACATACCATGCTCATGGATAGGTAGATGCAACATTGTGAAAATGACAATTCTACCCAAAGTAATTTACAAATACAATGCAATCGTGATCAAAATACCGATAACATTCTTTAAAGAGATGGAAAAACTAACCATTAACTTTATATGGAAAAGGAAGAAGCCCCGAATAAGTACAGCACTATTGAAGTAGAAGAATACAGTAGGAGGACTCACACTACCTGACCTCAGAACCTAGTATACAGCTACAGTAGTCAAAAGAGCCTGGTACTGGTACAACGACAGACACATTGACCAATGGAACAGAATTGAGAATCCAGTTGTAAATCCATCCACCTATGGTCATCTGATCTTCGACAAGGGCCCAAAGTCCATCAAACGGGGAAAAGACAGTCTTTAACAAATGGTGCTGGCAAAACTGGATGTCCATTTGTAAAAGGATGAAACAGGACCATACCTCACACCATATACAAAAACTAATTCAAAATGGATCAAAGACCTAAATATAAAGCCCAAAACTATAAAGTTCGTAGAAGAAAAAATAGGATCAACGCTAAAGGCCCTAATACATGGCATGAACAGGATACAAACCATAGCCAATGACACACAAACTCCAGAAGATAAGCTACATAACTGGGATCTTCTAAAAACCAAACACATGCTCATCAAAAGACTTCACCAAAAAAGTAAAAAGAGAACCTGCAGAGTGGAAAAAAAATTTTGGACACATACACATTCAAACAGCACTGTAAAGGCTCTTAGATTTTAGAGACGATTTATTCATTGTTTCTTATACATTGACTATGATGGTTTATTCCGCAAGTTCACTTTAAGTATAGAATTTTTTAGTACCATGTGGTCTTCCTCAGAGATCTGTAAACAGCCATCCATGAAGATGTGCCCCAATTCTATGCTAACTTACTGAATCCCTTGTGAAAGGTCTTCAATTTCCAATGTATTATTGGTATTTGCTCAGAGAGTAATCCAGGCTTTAGTCATTCATCCTGTCTTCATCATTGTGTCTGTATGTGATTCTCTGTTTCTAACCTATCACATCATAATTCACGTATTATCACATATTTGGCAGTATTTTGATTGGACTGCTGATTTAGAGCTAGCTTTTTTTTTTTTTTCTTGAACTCCCTCCAGTAACAATCACCAAAGAGAAACCCTAATGTATTCTGCCCTATCCATGGGTAGGAACCCAAAGGCCTATGTGGTCTATGAACTTATTTTGGTATCAGTGTCTTGTTTGTTTTTACTGCAGTGCACCTCTAAATTTTCAGCATATACTCAAGCATGCCTTGCTTTTGCTATGATTTTTCTTATGGTTGTAAATATATATATATTATGCAACATTTTCTATGATTCTGAATCATCAGGAAAAATGAAACACATACAAAGTATTTAATAAATATACATCCAGTCCTACAGCTTAGAATATTTCCTTTGCCCACTTTATTATATCATAACCTTATCATTTGGACTCATTCTCAAATTACTAAATATAAAAATAAAGTTATAACTATTCCTCTGATGGATGGATTTAATACATGACCAAGTATTGTATTTCCATTGGTCCTACACCCACCCAACCCATTGCCATGGAGTCAATTCCAACTCACAGTGACCCAATAGGACAGAACGGAATTGCCCCATAGAGTTTCCAAAGTTGTAAATCTTTACAGAAGCAGATGGCACACCTTTCTCTCGCTGAGCACCTTGCGGGTTAAAACTGCTGACCATTCAGTTAGCAGCCAAGTGCTTAACCCCTGTGCCACCAGTGCACCTCCCATTTTTACTACCATACTTCAAATAGTATAAGCAAAAAATTTAGGGTTGGCTTCGCTCCTTCCTATACTTTTCTCCCATCTGCTTTTTTAAACAACCTGAAAATCTTAATATTTTTAGAGCCTAAATGTGTCCTAGCGCTCCATTACTTTCTATCTTCATTTTCCTACATTAATTTACTATTGTCTCTTCATGTAGCTACTCCAATATCCTCTCATGGTTTTCTTGCCCTGCTCCTACCTTTCTCAAATACATTTTATAACAGCTAAAATTATCATTTAAAAGCATCAATGGAATTGTGTTAGTCCCTTCAATAGTTTTGCGTGACTCTTTGGTTAGATTACAGAGACTCTTACCATGGCCAACAGGATCCTATGTGATTTGGCCTCCTCTTCCTTCTTCAGCCTCTCCTCAGAACAATCACCCTTTTGAGTGTCACATATTTTGGAAAGTTCCATAATCCATCCCATCCCAGGCTTCCACACATACTACTTTCTGCTGAGATTATTATTTCCATTTTTATCAGTTAAGTTACGCTCCCTCTTCAGATCTCAACTTAAAAGGACTTTAGGGAACCTCTTCCATATCTCAAGCCAGAAGGTGGTGTATTTTGAGACTCACAGTCTGAAAGTAGTTTCTTCTTTCAGTTTTATCACTAATTCTTGATATATTTTAAATTTGGATTTATTTGAATATTTGACTCCAGAACAGATGGAAATCTCCAATAGGGAAAGATTACAGTCCATTTTATTGCAGTAAGATTATTTTTGTTTAGCGTATTGCCTATCCCATTTTGCCTTAAAAAAGTGTCCAAGAGAATAACTGAGTATTAGTGTATAATTATGAAAATGGACACAATGAGGACTGATGTAACTTCCTTATTCTCTCTAAATATTAACCTAGTATAACATAGGGTATGTGAAGTATGCCATAATTTTAGGAAACATACAAATAAACCTAGAATCAGGGAGGCATTTATCAGTACGGTTTCAAGATCTCAACTGATAAAATAAAATTTTTTAAATTATTTATGTATGAACTTTCAAATAATGTATGTAAAGAGGAAAACAAAATTGGGAAAATGTTTGCAATATAAATAACACACCAAAAAAATAAAAAATAAAAAACCAAACCCATTGCCATCAAGTGGTTTCTGACTCATAGCAACCACGTAGGACAGAGTAGAACTGCCCCTTAGGGTTTCCAAGGAGCAGCTAGTGGATTTGAACTGCCGACCTTTTGGTTAGCAGCCCAGCTCTTAACCAAATAACACACAAGGGATAATATGTAATGAGCTTCTACAAATCAATTAGAAAAGGATAAAACTGAGGAAAAATATGATCAGACAAGTCAAAGTGAGATATAAATGGCTACAACAAATAGAAAATTGCTTGTGTTTTATAACAATAAAAATAAACTGAACAAACAAAATTTACATATCAAACTACACATCATCTCCTGTAACACTCAAAGATTTTCATCTCCTCACTATCATTTAGAGAGAAGAACACAGGATGAAGAGAAACAAATCAAATCATAAACTGAACTAATAGCAAATCAATGAATTTAGGGAGACTATTATGTAAAAATGGAAACCCTGGTGGTGTAGTGGTTAAGAGCAATGGCTGCTAACCAAAAGGTCAGCAGTTCGAATCCACCAGGCACTGCTTGGAAACCCTATGAGGCAGTTCAACTCTGTCCTATAGGGTCACTATGAGTCGGAATTGACTCCACGGCAACAGGTTATTATAGGAAAGGAGCCCCAGTTGCACAGTGGTTAAGCACTTGGCTGCTAACCAAAAGGCTGGAGGTTTTAAACCACTAACTGCTCCACGGGAGAAAGATGTGGTTTCATAAATGTCATTGCATGATTTGGAAAATCAAATCTTGCTTTCAGAGACATAGGATTTCAGATATAGTGAAGTTCCATGGCCTTTGATTCACAATCTCTATTTCACCTTTCTAAACCAAAAATTGAGGCTAAGTTGAATATCTTTCTTAACTTAGCCTCTTCTGAAGTGGCCTGGTACATCTTAGCAATGCAGTATCTGAATGATCCTAATTTCCCTGCATACTTACTAGGGTTTCTATCTCTATCCTTTTCTCCAAAGATAAAAGGTATATATATATATATACATATATATATATTTTCTTTTTCTGTTGATAAATAACTAAGTATATATTTATGTTTATTATATTTCTGTTCAATTCAGCTTGTAGCTTTATGTAAAAATTAAAGTCTCATCTAACTCTGAAAAAAATAGACTAGGTATAAATCCAAGACATCTTCCCAATAACAGGAAAAGCCAAGTTGTCCTGAAGATCTCAAGATTCTGAAATAAAGACTTAAGCTCTATTGTGCACAGAGAATAAGCCAATGATGCTTCTCTGAATCTGCTTGGTCTTGATGCTGTGTATAATGGGGTTCATGAGTGGAGGAAAGAGAAAGTAGAAATAGCTCATGGTAATGTGGACCACATGCGGTACATGTTTCCCAAACTGGTGGATGAAAGTTAAGCCAATTGTGGTGACATAAAAGGCTGGGACATAGCTAATATGGGAGACACAGGTATTGAGGGCCTTAGCTCATTCCTCTCCAGAGGCAATGCCACTGACTGTCCTAAGAATTAGGATGTAAGAAAAGACAATGATCGGAGCGTCTAGGAAGAAAGTCAAAGCAACCAGAATAACTGGGTACACATCATTAAATGTAATGTCAGCACGGGCAAGTTTCCTGACATCTTGGTGGAGGCAAAAAGCATGAGAAAGAACATGGGAATGGCAATACGGGAAAAAATAGAGTGGCATAATTGGGGGCAAAACAGATAAAAAGCCCCTCATCGGTACCCCCAGGCCTAATTTCATGACCTGGGAATTAGTAAGGATAGAGTTATAGCCCAAAGGGGTGCAGATGGCAATAAAACGGTCATAAGCCATGGCAAGCAAGACACCTGATTCTACGATGGAAAGAGAATGGATGAAGTAGGCCTGCAAAAAGTAGACCCCCTGACTGATCTTCCTGTGATTCAACCATAAAACACCCATGAGAGTTGGCATTGTGGGCAGTGTCACCATGAGGTCTGTGCCTGTCAGCATGGCCAGGAAATAGTACATGGGTTCATGGAGACTGTGGTCATCCTTAGTGAGGTAGAGGAGAGTGCCATTGCCAAGAAGCACAGAGAAGTAGACTGCAAAGAAGGGGATGGAGATCCAGTGATGAGCTGCCTCCACACCTGGGAAGCCAGTCAGCATAAAGGGGGCAGCACTAACATTGAGCCACATAGTTGGCCTATGGGTGAAGAGCAGCTTCCTGGAAAGTATGAATTCAGTAGCCCAGCTTTTTCAGTTTTCACTACCTTATCTTGGGAAGATATCACAGCAGCCTGAATCACAATCTTCATGTTAGGGATAATTAATTCACAAAATAAGCATAATTCTTCAACTATTTTCCTTCAGAAAAAGAGTAGAGATTTACAAGCTGTACTTGAGATGAGCAGTAATGATCTTCTCCTAAGTTAAGTATAATATTAGGCTAATGGTTAAAATGCTCTCAAATTTGAAACAAGTCTCAATTTTTCTTATAACATCAGGCCACACCAATCTGTGGATGCTATAAAATGTTTGCATCTGTAATAATAATTTTAAAAACGGTAAAAATATACAAATGGATAACAATCTTGCATAACTAGAATACTTTTTTTGGTTGTTAAATTTTTACACATTTAAACTTTAATTTTATATGTTACAATTATGAAATAAATTTTCATTTCAAACATAGTTTTTGGTTATAAAAGCTTTGTTTTGACATTTTAATGTCAGTGTTTTGTAGAATTCTAACAAAATTGAACCCTCTCTTGAGGAAGATGAACAAGAACAGATAATTTAACGTTTAACCTCAAAGCACTCACAATTTAATTGAAGTACATCCATGTGTCCTACATTAGAAACCCAAACCTTTCATCATCACATTTGCTAAAAAGACAGAAAATGTCTGTCCCTCTATACAGACCTCTAGAAAACATTTATAACCTCTTCTCTTGTCTGGATCTAAAATCAGAAGGGAGAGGAGTCATTTCATATTTCTGTTCTTGGCACTCACTCAATTTATACCCAATTTGCCTTATTTGAGGACTTAGTCCAGATGCTTCCATTTCAAAACCTGTTCAAGAGTCCCCATTATGGGGCTTATGTATGTGAAATTCACCTCCCGTGAACTTCAGCTTTCCAGCCACCCAGGAGACTCTTTAATCTATCTTCCATCCTCTATTCTTTTTCAGGGCAGAGCTTGGTCTCCAGACCAAGGTAGTCTGGCCATTCAAATGTTTCTCCAAGGATAGTACAGGAAAACTGAAAACTCAAATGTCAGCTGGTGTGGGATGCCAGGGCTTGGTTATGTGATAACAAAAATCCTCAGCATCATGATTTAAGAAATCTGTGCTTTGTCCTTCCTGTTGTCTATCCTAAAGATCAAGGGTTTACCAGATGTTTCTTTGTTGGTCATAGGCCATATGAATTCCAATTGCATTTTTTGTCTTTTTTTTTGGGGGGGGGGCTAGAGGGGAAGGAGAAGATTATTACTAATCTAGAAGAACCCCTAGGAATCTTTTAACAACCATGTAAACGAGGACATTTTACATTTTGTTGTAAAATCACAATGTTTATACTCAGACCAACGCCTACTTTCTGTTACTTACGAAGCGACAGATATATTCTGTTGTTCTGTCTTTTCAAAGAACTTAAAATCTAGTGAGGACTAGCAATAAGATATTTTCCATAAATTTCCACAGTACTGCCTTTACTGTGTGAACATTAGTGTGCTAGGGGGAAGCAGATAAAAGGTATCTGTGGGACCTGGGAAAACTTCCCAGGACAAGTGGCATTTAATCTGAAAGTTGAACAATGAGAAGGGTAAGAAATATGTTAATTGTGGTATAATACTATTTCCATGCGGAGGGAAGTACATGCACATCAATCATGAAACCAGAAAAAATGTGGTGAATTCAAGAAAAAAATCATTTTTGTATTATATTTACACTTAAATTATAGTCACTAGAACAATAAAACATAAGGAAATCTTGACACAAAATAAGGATGTGGTAGCAGATTCTAATCTCATACCAAAAAAAAAAAAAAAAAACAAAAAAAACCCTCAAATCTGTTGCCAGAGTTGATTTCGACTCCTGGCGACCCTATGTCACATACCAAAAAAAAAAAAAAAAAAAAAAAACCAAACCTGCTGCTGTCGAGTCAATTTCGACTCATAGGGTCTTACAAATCATGTAAGGAGTTTTGACTTTATCCTAAGAATATGAAGTAAGGGGGTAGGGACTACGATAGTATGATCATTATTTAATGGTAACTTTGGGTATAGTATGAAGAGCACATTGGCAAAAGGGAAGAATGAATAAGGGTAACAGGAGAAAGTAATCCAGTAGTGTCAGTCTAGATGTGACTAGGGTTGTCAGTAGGATTGGCGATTGACTAAAGATTCTACCACTTAGAAAGAATATGGCGTACAGGAATTCAAACTGAAGTGTATCTGACCTAGATCCCAAGCTCATGTTCCCCATAGACATCCGTTACATATATATGGTGGACCTTTTGTCTGAACTTGCCTTTTAAAACGGTACCCCCTTTTCTGAATTCTTCATTTCACCAAAAATAAAACAAAAAACCTTTACTTTCTTAGCCTATACCCAAGAACTAAATACATAAACCAGGAAGAACAGTTACCCTTAAAACATCCTTTCTGCCTTTAAATACTTGGGCTTCCTTACCTTAGCCACAGCTTATTCTTTGTGATTCCTGAGCATGCACTGAGGATTGATTTGACGTTATATCCTCAGTACATGTTCAGAGTCCTGAGGAAGGGTATATTTATTAAAGAAACAACTCCAAAGGGAGTCATGCTAGCTCAACCCCACGTAGGCTATTTGTGAATACCAACTCATTCTCTTTTCCTCCCACATTGGGAAAGATCTAGGCCAGTGAAGTTGGTCCCCATAGCCCCTCCTTCTTCTCTGGATAGAGAATCTCTGGAGATAATCAGTGTCTCTACCATTAGATGAGGCATTTCCTATCTGTGTGGCTCCCAAGTGTTCTACGGGTCATCAAGTAGGGAAAATAATCACTTTTTCCTCCTAAATGTGGGTATTTGGGGGACAATTCCATTTCCTTTTTTTCTCACTATTCACATATAATGAACTCTCACAGAACTATTGTATTTTTAGGAATATGGTTCTGAAGAGACCATCTAGCTAAACCCTTTACCATATCCTTGAGACACTATGTAACAAATGCACATTGATGCTTGCTCATCATATGTTTATTTGCTCTTTCCATTGACCGGAAACTCACTACCCTTTGAGGTAAACTGTGCCATTATTTTACAATATTTTTAGTTTTTATATTAAAACTTAAATTCACTTCCTTGAAAAGTCAGTCCCTTATTCGTGGTTCTGATCTCTAGAATCAAACTTTGAGGTCAAGACAACCTCATTCATATAATTTTTCTAAATGTATGAAGGTATCTATATTGATAGTTCTAAGGCAATTTTGGTTTGCTTGTTTGTTTCTGCAGGCTGATCATCCACTAATCCTTTACCTGTTTATCACATAATTATTCCCAGTCCCTATTCATCCCCTATAATCCTGCACCTAATTGAATATAATAATTCAGAAGTTGTAGGATTAGTCCCATCTTGAAAATCTCCTCCACGGGATAAAATCCTAAACTTCTATGTAAGTAATCTAAGATAGGGCAGGTCCACAGCTCTATATACAAAACCTTTGTCTTAAAGTATATTTAAGGATTCACAATTCTTCAATTTAAAAAAAAAAGTAATACAACGTATATACTGTATATTATATAATACACTCAGCAAGTAGCACTGTATAATATAATACCCTACAGTCTATCCCCTTTTTAAAGGAAGGCAATAAGAGTATAAATAGTCCCTCATATGATGAGGTCGTATTTTGCCGTAATGTCATTTTAAATCATGTTGTATTTAGCCAACAAATAAATGTAATTATTCATTGTGCAGACCTTTTTGGATTTAATAATATAGGTAAAGGGTTGTAGCTTTATTATAAAGTCAATTCAAATAGCACACATAGTGAACTAAAATTTCTGAAAACTATTTTTTTAAGTTCTTGCATTTTCAGTGCCTAGAACACATATTTCATGCTCAATAAATATTAGATGCATGAATGAATGCTGAATCATGTAATCAAGCAGTTGGTTTTGTGGTCAAATTGTAGATCTTTACATTTATTTGTAATAATAGTTTTCAGTTCAGTCCCTGGTTTGAGCATGGCAAAATCATGTTACCTCTTTTCTTATTATATGTCATTTTTACATCGCCAACCTTTATAGCAACCATATTATAGACAGAAATGCATAAAATGAGAGAGTGAGGAAGAGAGATTTAGGTGTCTCTTTCCTTCCAAATTCTGTGGTTTATTAGTGAGTCTTAAGGGAAGATTTTCCTGCCACGTATAAAACAACGTATATTTCTTTCTTTTTTTTTTCCACAAAGAAGTGCAAGTCAGACAAACGTCTAATCTCTATAATCTACAAGAAAATCCAAAACCTCCACAACAAAAAGATAAATAATCTAATTAAAAAATGGGCAAAGGAAATAAACAGACCCTTCACCAAAGAAGACATTCAAGCGGCCAACAGACACATGAGGAAATGCTCGCGATCACTAGCCATTATAAAAATGCAAATTAAAACCACAATGAGATACACATACACATTCAAACAACAATATAAAGCTTTCAATCTTTTTTTTTTTAAAATAATTTCTGGTATTAATTTTCTTTCTTTCTACTTAAACCATAAATTTAATGACTTGGAATCAGTGTATTTATTTTAAAATCAGTGTCCACCTCTTCTTTTAAATACATATGTAGTGTATGTTAAGTGATTCTCTTAGTCTCTAATTTGCATGTCGTGTTTTCCTAATAATGTCTTAAATCGCTCACAGAGAATTTTACAAAAGCTAGTACATTTTGGATGTCTTCACCACAATATGCCATGATCTTACCAAAATATATCTCTCCACCTCCCCCTCTCTATGAATATTCTGTTGTACAAACTGATTCTTTGAAGAAGAAAACTGTACGTGATTTCTGGGGGAAGGAGGTTGAAGTTCAGATGATTTCTATAAACTTTTCACTTGACCTGAGGACCAGGGCTAGAGTTTCAGGACTATACAGAAAAAGTCAATTAGAAACATTCGGGAACTGAAAACTAGAAGACATCCATATTATATAGGTACATATTCAAGACGAAGGGTTATAAGTTGGAATTTCAATGCACAGATACTTGCTCTGGCATCCTATGTACAAAGCTTTATATTGTGAAGACAGAAGAATATGGAGAGAAATGGTACCAATCCATGCAAGGCTTTAGAGATAGGATTTGAGATAACTTCTGTAAGGCCATGTACAAAAATTTTTTCAGACTTATTTAATTGTGAAACTGAAATATTCTTCCACAAATTTCATAAGGATAACTATGTATCCCACAGTCCAATGCTGAAGCCTTGGATGCTGAATATAACTTTAAATCCTAAAGTCTACTTATCCTCTGAAATCTTCCTCTGTCCTCTCATAATGCTCCCAAGGTGCCCCTAATGCTTATAAGTGTCCTCACAGAAAATCCCACTCTAGATCACGTCCATCTGGATTTGCTGACTGAAGTGCAGAGACTCATGTGGCTGAGGAGTGACTAGCTTACTAGTCCTGCTCCGATGGTGGTAACCAGTTATTGTGATAAGAGTTTCCCCTCTGAAAACTAAAATTTAGGGCCAGGCTACCTCTTTTACAGTGTTACATTGGTGAAAGTGACGCCAACTAAAACCGACCAACGTCTTTAAATTAAAATTATAATAATTTCCTCATTCTAAATTAAAAATATCTCAGCTACTTGCCATGGACCTTCAAGTTAAAGTTTATTTAATTCTCTGTCACTTATGTGTGAGAGGAAAGAGAACTTCAAAGTAAGGCTGACGAAGATCATTGGCATGCTTCCTGTGGGCACATAGTGAGTTGGGAACATGACAATGTTTGAATCTTTCTGAAGAAATACAGAAAAAAAACAACAACAACAACGACTGCTCACTGTTGGATAAGCAGGGTTGTTTCCACAATGGAAGTAAAAAAGACTGAACAGAAGTGAACATACGGTGAAGTTGTCACCAAGCTTTGGTTTGGAGACTGAATATTCTGTTCTAGATGCAACTAGTGGTGCTGAAGGAGAACTTTTCAAAATGATTCTGGAAGAGGGAACTTCCCTAGCATTGTGTTTTGACACAAATTTCTTACTTAGCAGAGTCCAAAGTGTAAATGCTCTAAATTATCAACTCTTCTAACACAAATATACAGACATTTCCCAGGTATCATGCCAACTCCATGAGCACTAGATCAGCAGTTCCACTTTCCATCATCTCATTGGACCAGACCTACTATGACTCCTTTTTCCTCATATTCTCCAGGGAAGGAATGGTTCTTTAAATGCCCTGAACACACTAAAACATCTTCTTTCAGCCTTTTCCCTGACCATCAGGCCACCTTCCATAGCCTATATATAAGATTTTACTCAATGATTTCCTTTCTTTACTTATTTGGTGACATAGCTGATAAAACACAGAAAGAAAGAAAAAAAATAAATTTAATTTCTGGTAGCATATTCTCTGGGTAGAGCACTCTACTGAAACTAAAAATTTCTTTATAGGCATTATTTTGGCTAGTTCATGGTGGGTAGATCACACCAATAGGTAAATATATCATATTTAGACATTGTGGAAGCATTTTTTTCAAAATAGCTTTTAATGTCTTTTATTCTAGATGGAGAAACATAAGTTGTATTATAGGTGTATTATAGGAAAAATCTTAAGGCTCACTAATCAACCAAAGAACTCAGAAGAAAAGAGACACATAGATTTCCATTTTTGACCCTGCTATGTTATTCGTTTATTTTTATAATATGGTTGATATTAATGGTGGAGATATATAAATGATATGCAATAAAGAAAAGGAGATAACATGATCTTGACATGTTCAAAAAAGGGGTTAAATTAAAAACTATTAATTTTATTATAATTAAATACAAAATTCTACAGTTTGACCACATACCAGCTGGTTTATTCCATGATTCAGCATACTTTCAACCAACTAATTTTTACTGTAGATATCTTTATACACTTAGAGAGACTATATGAATGCAATTTTTTAGACATGATCACCTTGATTCTGGAAATCAGATCTAAGAATAAGGGACTGGTATTTCAGGGAAGCAGATTTAGGTTTCAATACAAATTCCAAAAAGATTGCCAAATAGTGGAATGTGTTAACTCAAATGGTAGTGAGTTTCCAATCAACGGAAACAAAAAGATATCTGATGAGAAAGCATCAGGGTGCAGTTGTTAGTGGTGGTTCAGGATTTACTAAAGGGTTTGATTTATTCCTAAAAATGCTATGGTTCTCTGAGAATCTATAACACATGCACAGCTTGAAAAAAAGCAGATGGACTATTATTCCTCAAATGCCAATATTTAGGAGGATAAAAGTGACTTTTTTCCCACTCTATGACCCATAAAACATGTGGGAGCCGCACCCATAGGAAATACCTCATGTAATGTTAGAGACACTGATTCTCTTCAGAGATTCTCCATCCAGAGAAAGTGTGGAGGCCATGGGGACCAACTTAACTGGCCCAGATCTTTCCCAGGTTCGGGAGGAAGAGAAGATAAGTTGGTATTCCCAAATAGCCCATGTGGAAATGAGCCAGGGTGATTTCCTTGGGAGTTATTTCCTTAACAAATATACCCCTCCTCAGGACTCTTAACATATACTGAGGATATAGCATCAAACCAATCCTCAGATCATGCTCAGGAACCACAAAGAGCAAGCTGTGGCTCAAGTAAGGCAGCTCTTCCACCTGGAGTATTTAGGATGAAGGAGTTCTGGTGGTGGAGTGGTTAAAGTGCTTGGCTGCTAACTAAAAAGTCTGTGGTTTGAATCCACCAGATGCTCCACAGGAGAAAGATGTGGCAGTCCGCTTCCATAAAGATTTACAGCCTTGGAAACCCTATGGGGAAGTTCTACTCTGTGCTATAGTATCGCTATGAGTCTTAATCAACTCGTCAGCAGTGTTGTGTTTTTTTTTTTTTTTTTTTAATTTAGAGTATGTGGACATTTCTTGGAACCATGAAATTTTCCACAACTAATTGTCTGGGTGGCTACTATTAGGGTCTACAGACAATGAATAAAGAACTCTTCTTCTTGGATCAATTAAAACTTAAATATGAATAAATTTTAATAGCTGTTTACAAAGGCATTACCACATACTTGTGCTACATAAATCTTGCTCAGACTCAAATCCAAAACCCGACTTTTAGGCTTTTAAAAACACTGGTATAGTGTAAGCGTGCTGTAAGATGAAACTCTTCTGTTTCTTCCCATTGTTCTATTCTCTGATAATGGTGGGTACAAGCAGGTGATTTGACCCTGTTCAAAACAACAAACTGTGTCACTTATGTATTCTGTATTTCTCTTTCCACATATATTTTTAGTCAGGAAATGTTAGACGGTTGAGGTGAAGGGGCAAGTAGGAATTATGACTTCTGATGATATACACATGCTTTCTGTGTAGGGGTTGATGAATGTTGCCAAGTAGAGCACCACGTAGGTCATAGCTCAACAAATCGAGTCATTTGGCAGTTTTATCAGTACCTATATTCACAGAGTATCTGCTGCTTCAGTGCCCAGACCAGCATTTTTGTCATAGACAGTAGCCCCCGTAGTTGTGGCCATTTCCATAGCCCATTCCTTTTCCTAGTTTCCATCTCCCTTCACCAGCATTGCTTATTATTACAGAGATTACCATGTGCCATCCTGGGTGGTGCAAATAGTTTGCATTCAACTACTAACGTAAATGTTGGAGGTTTGAATCTACCCAGTGATGTTGCAGAAGAAAGGCCTGGTAATCTGGTTCCTTAAAGATTACAGCCACAAAAACCCTAAGGAGCACTTCTACTCTGTAACACATGGAGCTGTCATAAGTCAGAATTGACTTGATAGCAATTTTTTTTTTTCACCACGTGCCAACATCTTTTTAAAAATTACATATTGTTATTTTTACTAGTCTTTACAAAACAGAAGTGGAACCAAGATTGCTATCACCTCATTCTTGCTGAATTCCTTTTCAGAGATATTACAAGTCATGTTTATAATAATAAATAATTAAAAAGAGTCTCTGGAAACATACACATTTAACTGAATTTGGGAGAAACTAATGTTTCCATTGTGGTTCTCTTTGTTACTGTGATCTACTTGCTACCAAATTTCTTGGTTATATGGAATTAAGCCTAACTTCGTTTTATAACAGTGTAATTATAAATAGGCCATATGTCAAAGTCACCTCCAGAAGTCATATTTTTAATTTTTCTGGGCATGGGCTTGCTAGATTCATAAAGCTTACACGGTCTATATGATTGTTTGCACCAGCAATATAGTCATCATATGCTACCCTCTGGGAGTCCTTATCTTCTCCCTAGATCTGGCTCTGTGAATTTTATACATCCTGTCACCATTTTCTGATATTACTTCTGACTTTCTGATAAACATGTCTTTTGAAAATCTATAGCTCTCTATGTGTATCAGGCATCTGTGGAGGCCTTTGTTCTAGGAGTCTGTCTTCCTTCAAAAGTTTCCTCTAAGAGCTTCCAACTAGTATCCAGTTATAGTTTGTCTCTGGTGTTGCAGGTCTTTTGCAACATGGAAAATTTCCTGAGTACCAAGTCTATTGCATAATCTTACCTTTCTAAGATCAGTTCACCAGCTCTGCCCACTTGGTCAAATTTCTCTTGTCATTTATATTAGTCTCCTCCTTACAGTTCACTTGAGAATTTCTCAAATATTCCATGGTAATGGACTCATTTCTATAGTCACTTTCCTTAGTGATGAGTCAGTGAGACAGTTTTATGATTGTTTGAAAGAGAGAAAATCTGAACTGACCCTCGCTGGACAGAAATACAGCAGGGGACTACATGAGAGGGATACTATGAGGAGGAGTAAATGAGTCAAGGGAATGGAATGGAGCCAAAGGAGTAATAATGGAGACTAGGAGTAGAGGTTAGAAACACAGAAGTAAGATGTATGATCGAAAGAATGAAAGTTGAATGCTGAACAGTAAGTGGTTGTGATTATTATCATGATTATTATTGTTGTTATTTGTGGTCCTAGGCAAATAGAATACAGGCTTACAACTAATTAGGAGTGAAACAACCCACAAAAGAATTTTGTTTTGAGGCAAAAAAATGGCCCAATGATGTGCTACAAGAAGATAGTGAGAGAAAGAAAGCAGGCTGCATATTTAGAGATCATAACCCTTGAAAAATCTCTTCTCCATCAACAAAACTTACCATGTGGTCCAACAATAGTGCTGCCCCCTTTTTGCTGACTGGATTTCTGGGCTCAGAGACAATTCACCACTGGATCACTATTCATTTCTCATTTACCTCTGCATCATCTGCAACAACAGCACACTTCTCTTCCTCATTCTGAATGACCACAGTCTTCATGAACCCATGTACAGCTTCCTGGCAATGCTGGCGGGCACAGACTTGGGGATAACACTAACTACAATGCCCACCGTCCTGTGTGTCTTGATGCTGGACCGGAGGGAGATAGCACAGAGTGCCTGCTTTACTCAGTCTTACTTCATTCACTCACTGGCCATTATAGAGTCAGGTGTCTTGCTTGCCATGGCCTATGATAGTTTTATTGCCATCTGCACCCCGCTAAAGTACAACTCCATTCTTATCAGTTCCCGGGTGCTGAAGGTAGGGCTGGGGGTACTGGTGAGGGGTTTTGTGTCCATTGTACCCCCAATTCTGCCACTCTTTTGGTTCCCATATTGCCATTCTCACATTCTCTCCCATGCTTTCTGCCTTCACCAAGATGTCATGAAACTCGCCTGTGCTGATATTACATTTAATCGCCTGTACTCAGTAGTTTTTGTCACTTTGACTTTCTTCCCAGATGCTCTAGTTATCCTCTTCTCTTACATTCTAATCCTGAAAACAGTTATGGGTACTGCCTCTGGAGAGGAGAGAGCTAAGGCCCTCAATACCTGTGTCTCCCATATTAGCTGTGTCCTCGTCTTTTATATCACTGTGATTGGCTTGACCTTCATCCACCAATTTGGAAAATATGTACCGCATGTGGTCCACATTACCATGAGCTATTTATACTTTCTCTTTCCTCCATTCATGAACCCCATTATATACATCATCAAGACCAAACAGATTCAGAAAAGCATCATTCATTTATTCTCTGTGCACAGTAGGGTTTGAGCCTTTATTTCAGACTCTTGAGATCTCCATGACAACTGGGCCTTTCCCATTACTGGGAGGTGTCTTGGATTTATACCTGGTCTATTTTTTCATCGTTAGATGAGACTTCAATCATTACATAAATTTAGAATAACTTTGGTAGAAAAATTCTCTCTCTGCCTATATCTATAGATAGGTAGATAGATATGAATGATAAAGAACTCATATATATATACATATGTGTGTGTGTATATATATATATATATAAGTAAAAAAAGAATACTAGTGACATTGAAGAAAAAGGATACAGGAATTAGGGAAGATAAAATGATCTGGATCCTGTAACCAAAGGGAAAATAAGCACCATTTCAGATAATGTCAAAGTAAATGGACTAACATAGCTTAGTTAAAAAAAAAAAAATCTGTGAAAGGAAACATGTACAGTTGAGGGTAAATTTTACGTACCATAGAATGGTTACTTAGAATATGTTATCACCTTTCTATCTCTGTATTTTGAGTCTAACTATGTTGGACATGATGGTGCTTCATCAGTAAATGAATTCATGTGAGGAGAATCGGTAAATGTATAAAATTCTAGGAAGCTTTCTCCTGAAACATCAGTTTCCCTTAACATATCAGTAAATCTAATTATTCAGGGGAAATTGAGAACAATTAAAAGCCTGATAATCACCAACCAATTTTGTATCAACTAGTTGAACTTGCAGTTCCAAATCCCTAGCACCCTTTTTTTTCTTCTTATTGGCTGCTGACCACTAACTTACTATTCTTCTTTCCAGCTTTCAACTTTCTCTCCTGATGGTTTTCTACTGAAAAAGATTGATTATAGATTTAGACATCACCTTCACACTCTCTCTCTCCCTTATCTGATCTCACATTAAGAACTCAGGGTTGTCCCAATTCATAAAGTTTTTCTGCTAATCAATGCAGAAAATCTGGCAAAAGCAACATTATGGGTTTAAGCATTTTGCACTGATAGAATCGTTTTCTCCTCCAATGTTCTTAGAAGTGTTTGTAAGTATGTATCCAACTTGTGTTAGTTGAACTGTAGTCTGTAATGGATTGTTAATGTTGTAAGTAATGTCAATTAGTTGGCTTTCTCATGTGCTATTAGTTCTACAGTAATATTTGCAGCTAGTCACTTTATAGGTATGTGTCCTAGAAGATGGTGTCCATTGTTCTTTGAAGATTGCTATTTCTTCCTAATTCTAAGTTGGTGTATCTAGTTGGACCTTGTCTTAGTTATCTAGTGCTGCTATAATAGAAATACCACAAGCAGATGGCTTTAACAAAAATAAATTTATTCTCTCACAGTTTAGTAGGCTAGAAGTCCAAATTCAGAGTACCAACTCTAGGGAAGGCTTTCTCTCTGTTGGTTCTGGAGGAAGGTTCTTGTCATCAATCTTCCCTTGGTCTAGGAGCTTCTCAGTACAGGAGCCTCAGGTCCAAAGGAAGCGCTCTGCTCCCAGTATTGCTTTCTTGGTGGTATGAAGTCCCCATTCTCCTAGTCTGAGTGACAACTCCACCCTTTGAGATTCCAGAGGTTGTAGTCCTACCCTTTGAGACTGAGGCGGCTCTACTTCCTGCATTCCTCGTCTCTTCAGCTTCTGCTTCCTGGTTCCTTGGCCTCTTGGACCTTCAGGCCTCACCTCCGATGTCTGCTCTGCTGGGGCAAGTGTTACAAAGCTCTTTAGCTCCACCGATATGTACCTGAAAGTACCTACTCTGCCAGTAAACTTCAGCCAGAAGGCACTCAGCTCTCTTGATCTGTGGGCTGGCAAGCCTAATTCCACCAGTAAGTGCCCTAAGACACCCTGCTCTGCTGGAAAGCCTTCTGCGCAGACACTGAGCTCTCTCACTCAGTGAGTTGGCTCCAGTGCTGTCTCCTGGTTCTGCTGCTGCTGTTTCTGTACTGCTACTTCTTGCCAATCCCCTGGACTGGTACCCTGAATTCAGACTTCCAGCCTCCTAAACAGTGAGAAAATAAATTTCTCTTTGTTAAAGCCATCCACTTGTGCTAAGCACATTTGTTGTTTAATTTATTTAAAAATAGTGCCCTTTCAAAAAAATGCAGCTTCCAGACAAGTCTTTATGTTCTCCAACCATAACCTCTACTAAACTGTTTGCCAACCCTCAGATTCTCCTATACAGAAATTCTTGAGTCAGTGCTGACTTGAAAGCAGGATTCGTGTCCTGAAGAATTATCAAGTCAAAACAAGTTTATTCTGTGTCATATTTCTAGTTCAGTCAGTGCAGTAATTGTGTTTCCTCATCTGCTTACAGTCTTTCCAGGGATGACCACCTGTCATTCTATAAACCCCCAAAACTATTAATAAAATCCTTAAAAAAAACTTTGTTTCTGCAATGGTCTTGCTAGGGTTGATTTATTTCATTCATTACAGACTTCAACTTCTCACAGTCATAGAAAACTCCCTATTATGGTGTTGCATCAAGAGATTTACATGGGAGGTGGAGCCAAGTTGGCGGAGTAGTCAGACACTTCCAGTGGACCCTCTTACAACAAAGACCAGTAAAAACAATTGAATCGATTATATATGACAATCTAGGAGCCCTGGACATCAAAGGCAAAGTTGAGGAACTGGACTGAGTGACAGGGGGTGGGAGAGATGGTTCAGAAGCAGAGAGGAGTTGCCAGACCTGACCTGGCAAGAGCCTGAGCCCTTCAGGCCTGATCAGCTCATGGGCGAGCAGTGAGGTAAGCAAGCAGCGGTGCTCAGGAGGCGTGTTCTGCACTGGAAGAGACCCAGAGGCAGAGAGTCTACTCAGCCACCCAGAACCAGTGAGAAGCAACTCAGTCAGCGAAAGATAAGTACTTGCGTCCAGCCTACCACACGGATAAAAAACACCCCCCTTAGGGAAAAAGCTCTCTCCCATTTACCTCTCCACTGCCTGCTCTGTGCTGGGTCCTAGACTGGCTTCAACAATTTCCAAGTCCCCTGGGCCAGAAGTAGGATCCATCATACCCCCGAAGCCATTATCCCAGCTTTGGAAAGTGAACAAACTAACAAACAGGGGAAAAAATAAACTACTGGCTCCCCTAAGCCAGGAAATCAGGCTAGACACAGCTCCTTTGCCTAGGCACAGGCATAAAGGATCCATGGACTTTGAGTGCCTTTCCCCCTGCATAGACTTGTGTGACCCCATTTCAACAGCATAGGCCCTCATTACTGCAGTACAACAGGGTATATGCCTGAAGTCTAAATTCAACTGTTTCAGCTCTGAAGGGGCAGATTCATGAAATTTGACACGGCTCTGCCCATAAAGCATGCCCTTCACCTACCCATTTCAGGGTCCTGAGGACTAGTGGCTCCACCCATGCCACCTAGCCACCTGAGATAGGGGCCCATGAATAAGAGGTGCCCACTAGTCCTTAAAGCCAACCACACTGTGTGCTCATAGTCTGGCTGCAAAACCCACCCACCTATGTGCTCTAGGGAACAGGGACACACCTTCTTCTTGGACACTTGGGGGCATCCGTCAGCCCCTGGCTTGCTCAGAGTGTGCTGCCTTGCTGCAGCCAGATGCCTGTGCCTACACCAATCACCCATATCTGTCTAAGACTGTAAGTGAGAGCCTGCATCACACACTTGGTGGCTATCTACCTGGGCACCTGAGCTGAATCCATACCAGAGGAGTGGGCGGACTTCTGAGCTCATATACCTAGTAACAGATCTAACCACCTGGTGACAGGACATTAGAGCTTCAAAGATGACAATAATTAAACTAGTTGAAATGAGCAGCCTATTTGGGCATATCAAAACAAAACAAGAAGCTAGGACACAGTAAGCAAACATAAAATAAATAAATATAGTGACTTATTGATGGCTCAGAGACAACAGTCAATATCAAACCACATAAAGATGCAGTCCATGATGGCTTCAGCAAGCTCCCAAAATAAAGAATCTAGAAATTTTCCAGAGGAGGAAAATTTGTTGGAATTACTGGGGACAGAATACAAAAGATTAATATATACAGAACTCTTCAAGACATTAGGAAGGAAATTAATCAAAATGCAGAACAGGCAATAGAGGAAATTAAAAAGATTAGAGAAGAGAATAATGACAAATTTAACAGACTGCAAGAATTCATAGAGAGACAGCAATCAGAAACCCAGAAGATCAACAATAAAATTTTCAGAATTAGACAACTCAATACAAAGTCACAGGAGCAGAATTGAGGCAAACAAAGTCAGAATTAGTGAGATGGAAGAAAAAGCACTTGACACCAACTTATTTGAGGAAAAATCAGATAAACAGATTTAAAAAAAATGAAGAAACACTGAGAATTATGTGGGATTCTAACAAGAGGAATAACCTACGAGTGATTGGAGTACCAGAACAGGGGGGGATAAGAGAAAACAGAGAGAGAATTTTGAAGATCTATTGGCAGAAAACTTCCCTGACGTTGTGAAAGATGACAAAATATTTATCCAAGTTGCTCATTGAACCCCAGATAAGGTAGATCCCAAACCAAAGTCACCAAGCCGTATTATAATCAAACTTGTCATAACCAAAGATAAGAGAGAATTTTAAGAGTAACAAGGAATAAACAAAAAGTCATCTACAAAGGAGAGTCAATAATAGTAAGCTCAGACTACTCAGCAGAAACCATGCATGCAAGAAGGCAATGGGATAACATATATAAAACCTTGAAGGAAAATAACTGCCAGCCAAGAATTATATAACCAGTAAATCTGTCTCTCATATATGATGGTGAAATTAGGGCATTTCCAGATAAACAGAAGTTTAGGGAATTTGCAAAATCCAAACAAAAATTACAAGAAATACTAAAGGGAGTCCTCTGGTTAGAAAATCAGTAACATCAGATAACAACCCAAGACTAGAACACAGGACAGAGCAACCAGATATCAACCCAGATATCAACCCAGAAGTCACAAAAGTAAGTCAAAGCTAAAACACAGAAAATAGGGAAACAGATGTCAATACGTAAAAGATGACAACATTAAAACAAGAAAGAAGGACTTAAAAAATGTACACATGGATTTTTCACATGGAGAGGAAGTCAAGGAGTTATAAAGAAATAAAAGACAGGTATAAACTTAGAAAAATTGGGGTAAATATTAAAGTAACCAAAAGGAAACTAACAATCCTATAAATCAAAATAAAAAACAAGAAAAATATAAAGACTCAGCAAATACAAAATCAACAACAATGAAAAAGATGAAAAGAAAATACATAAAGAAAAACTACTCAGCACAGAAAATTAAGTGGAACAAAGAAATGTGAACAACACACAAAAAAAGACATCAAAATGACAGCACTAAACTCATACCTATCAATAATGTATGTAAATAATGAATGTAAATGAACTAAATGCACCAATAAAGAGATAGAAAATGGCAGATAGGATAAAAAAAAAACACAGTCCATATGCTGCCTACGAGAGACACACCTTAGACATAAAGACATAAACAAACTAAAACTCAAAGAATGGAAAAAATATATCAAGCAAACAACACTCAAAAGACAGCAGGAGTGGCAATATTAATCTCTGATAAAATAGACTTTAAAGCAAAATCCACCACAAAGGATAAGAAAGGACACTATATAATGATAATGGGTCAATACACCGGGAGGGCATAACTATAATAAATACTTATGCACTCAACCACAGGGCTCCAAAATACATAAAAAATAAACGCTAACAGCTCTGAAAAGAGAGATAGACAGCTCCATAGTAGTAGTAGGAGACTTCAACACACCACTTTTGGTGAGGGACAGAACATCGAGAAAGAAGCTCAACAAAGACATGGAAGAACTAAATGCTACCATCAACCAACTTGATCTCTTAGACATATACTGAACACTGAACCCAATAGCAGCCAAGTATACTTTCTTTTCCAACCCACATGGAACATTCTCCAGAATAGACCACATATGAGGCCATAAAGCAAACCTTAATAAAATCCAAAGCACTGAAATATTACACAGCATCTTTTCTGACCATAAAGTCATAAAGTAGAAATCAATATCAGAAAAAGTAAGGAAAAAAAATTAAGCACATAGAAACTGAACAACACCTTGCTCAAAAACTACTGGGTTATAGAAGAAATTAAGGATGGAATAAAAAAATTCATAGACTCAAAAGAGAATAAAAACATATCCTACCAGAACCTTTGGGACACAGCAAAAGCAGAGCTCAGAGGTCAGTTTATAGCAATAAATGCACACATCCAAAAAGAAGAAATGGTCCATAATCAAAACATTAACCCTACAATTGGAACAAGTAGAGAGTGGCAAAAGAAGCCCACAGGCTCCAGAAGAAAGGAAATAATAAGAATTAGAGCAGAATTAAATGAAATAGAGAATAGAAAAGCAACTGAAAGAGTCAACAAAACCAAAAGCTGGTCCTTTGACAAGGTCAACAAAACTGATAAACCATTGGCCAAACTGACAAAAGAAAAACAGGAGAGGAAGCAAATAACCCGTATAAGAAATGAGATGGGTGATATCACAACAGAGTCAAGTGAAATTAAAAGAATCATAACAGAAAACTATGAAAAATTGTACTCTAACAAATTTGAAAACCTAGAGGAAATGGAAAAATTTCTGGAAACTCACTACCTACCTAAACTAACACAAACAGAAGTAGA
The DNA here is from genome assembly GCA_030035585.1 of Dugong dugon. Classification (NCBI taxonomy): domain Eukaryota; kingdom Metazoa; phylum Chordata; class Mammalia; order Sirenia; family Dugongidae; genus Dugong; species Dugong dugon. The sequence continues at coordinate 77,648,268 of CM057467.1, read as the reverse complement.
ACAACAAAATAAACCCATAACAAAAGAAAAGATCGAAAAGGTAATTTAAAAAACTCCCAACAAAAAAAGCCCTGGCCCAGATGGCTTCACTGGAGAATTCTACCAAACTGTCTGAAAAGAGTTACACCAATACTACTAAAGGTATTTCAGAGTATAGAAAAGGATGGAATACTCCCAAACTCATTATATGAAGCCAGCATAACCCTGATACCAAAACCATGTAAAGACACCACAAAAAAGAAAATTACAGACCAATATCTCTCATGAATATTGATGCAAAAATCCTCAACAAAATTCTAGCCAGTAGAATTCAGCAACATATCAAAAAAATAATTCACCATAATCAAGTGGGGTTTATACCAGGTGTGCAGGGGTGGTTCAACATTAGAAAAAACCATCAATGTAATCCATCACATAAATAAAAAAACCACAAGAACCATACGATCTTATCAATCGATGCAGAAAAGGCATTTGACAAAGTCCAACAACCATTAATGATAAAAGCTCTCAATAAAATAGGAATAGAAGGGAAATTCCTGAACATAATTAAGCACATTTGTACAAAGCCAACAGCCAACATCATCCTAAATGGAGAGACTTTGAAAGCATTCCCCTTGAGAACGGGAACCAGACAAGGATGCCCTTTATCACCACTCTTATTCAATACTGCGCTGGAGGTCCTAGCCAGAGCAGTTAGGCTAGAAAAACAAATAAAGGGCATCCAAATTGGTAGGGAAGAAGTCAAAGTATCTCTATGTGCCGATGATATGATCTTATACACAGAAAACGCCAAAGAATCCACAAGAAAACTACTGAAACTAATAGAAGATTTCAGCAAAGTTTCAGGATACAAGATAAACATGCAAAAATCAGTTGGATTCCTTTACACCAACAAAGAGAACCTCAAAGTGGAAATCACCAAATCAATACCATTTTCAATAGCCCCCAAGAAGATAAAATACTTAGGAATAAACCTAATGAGAGACGTAAAAGACCTAAACAATGAAAACTACAAGACACTACTGCAAGAAACCAAAAGAGACCACATAAGTGGAAAAACATACCTTGCTCATAGATAGGAAGACACAACATTGTGAAAAAGTCAATTCTACCCAAAGCAATCTACAGATACAATGCAATCCCTATCCAAATTCTAAAGGCATTTTTTGATGAGATGGAGAAAGAAATCACCAGCTTCATATGGGAAGGGAAGAGGCCCTGGATAAGTAAAGCATTACTCAAGAAGAAGAACAAAGTGGGAGACTACCTGATTTTAGAACCTATCATACCGTCACGTAGTCAAAACGTCCTGGTACTGGTACAATAACAGATACACAGATCAATGGAACAGAACTGAGAATCCAGACATAAATTCATCCACCTATGAGCAGCTGATATTTGACAAAGGCCCAAAGTCCACTAACTGGGGAAAACGCAGTCTCTTTAACAAATGGTGCTGGCATAACTTGATGTCCATCTGCAAAAATCTGAAAGAAGACCCATACCTCACATCATGCACGAAAACTGACTCAAAATGAATCAAAGACTTAAATATAAAATTGAAAATGATAAGAATCATGGAAGAAAAAATAGGGATAATGCTAGGAGCCCTAATACATGGCATAAACACAATACGAACCATAAGTAACAATGCACAAGCACCAGAAGAGAGACTAGATAACTGGGAGCTCCTAAAAATCACTTATGCTCATCAAAGGACTTCTCCAAAAGAGTCAAAAGACAACCTTCAGAGTGGGAAAAAATTTTTGGCTACGACAAATGCAATCGGCGTCTAATCTCTAAAATCTATAAGATACTGCAAAACCTCAACAACAAAAAGACAAATAACCCAATTAAAAAATGGGCAAAGTATATGAACAGGCACTTCACCAAAGAAGATATTCAGGTGGCTAACAGACACATGAAGAAATGCTCACGATCATCAGTCATTAGAGAAATGCAGATCAAAACTACAATGAGATATCATCTCACCCCAGCAAGGCTAGCATTAATCAAAAAAACACAACATAAATGCTGGAGAGGTTGTAGAGAGAATGGAACACTTATACACCGCTGGTGGGAATGCAAAATACTACAAACACTTTGGAAATTGATTTGGCGCTTCCTTAAAAAGCTAGAAATAGAAGTACCATATGATCCAGCTATCCTGCTCCTTGGAATATATCCTAGAGAAATAACAGCCATCACATGAATAGATGTATGCACACTCATGGTTGTTGCAGCACTGTTTACAATAGAAAAAAATGTAAGAACCTAGGTGCCTATCAACGGATGAGTGGATAGGCAAATCTGGTATATCCACACCATGGAATACTACGCAACTATAAAGAACAACAATGAAGCCGTGAAACATATTATAACATGGAGGAATCTGGAGGGCATTATGCTGAGTGAATTTAGTCAGTCACAGAAGGACAAATATTGTGTAAGACCACTATTATAAGAACTCAAGAAAAGCTTTAAACAAAGAAGAAAACATTCTTTCCTGGTTACGAAGGTGGGGAGGGAGGGTGAGTGCTATTTACTAACTAGACAGTAGATAAGAATTATCTTAGGTGAAGGGAAGGACAGCACACACTACAGGGGAAGTCAGCACAACTGGACTAAACCAAAGCTAAGAAGTTTCCTGAATTCAATCAAACACTTTGAGGGACAGAGCAGCAGGGGTAGGGGTCTGGGGACCATGCTTTCAGGGGATATCTATGTCAACTGGCATAACAAAGCTTATTAAGAAAGTGTTCTGCATCCTACTTTGGTGAGTGGCATTTGGGGTCTTAAAAGCTTGCAAGTGGCCATCTAAGATGCATCAATTAGTTCCAACCACCTGGAGTAAAGGAGAATGATGAACACCAAAGACACAAGGAAAATATTAGCCCAAGAGACAAAAGAGTCTCATAAACCAGAGACTTCGTTAGCCTGAGACCAGAAGAACTAGACGGTGCCCGGCTACCACCAATGACCGTCCTGACAGGGAACACAACAGAGAGTCCCAGATGGAGCAGGAGAAATGTGGGGTGCAGAACTCAAATACTAGTAAGAAGACCAGACTTAATGGTCTGACTGAGACTGGAGGAACCCCTGAAAGCATGCCCCCTGGATTCTCTATCAGCCCAGAACTGAATCAATTTCTGAGGCCAACTCTTCAGACAGGGATTGTACTGGACTGTGGGACATAAAGTGATACTCGTGAGGAGTGTGCCTCTTAGCTCAAGTAGATACAAGAGACTAAATGGGCAGCTTCTGCCTGGAGGTGAGATGGGAAGGCAGAGAGGGTCAGGAGCTTGTTGAATGGACATGGGAAATCAGGGGTAGAAAGGAGGGGTGGGCTGTCACAGTATGGGGAGAGCAATTAGAGTCACATAACAATGTATGTACAAATTTTTGTATGGGAGACTAACTTGAAATGTAAACTTCATTTAAACTGCAGCAATAAACAAATATATATATAGAAGAGATTTACATGAATTTATTTGTCTCAGCTCTGTGCCCACTCAGCAGTTCCAGGGAAGAGCCAAAAAAATTTAAGTAGCACATGGTTTTCAAAATACTGTTTATGAATATGAAATCTGGCCTTTATTTAATGATGTTGACTTGTGAATGTTAGGTGATGGTTCTATACATTTAATGATTTAAAAAACTGTAATAAAGAGGTATGTTTTCTTTTCCTTTCTTTCCTTTTTTATTTTTTATTTTTTGCTTTAAGTATGAAAATATCTTTTTAGCCACATATTTCCAAACATTTTACTAACCTCTTAAAAACTTCTTTGCCTAGGTCCTATTTTCACCCCTTTCTTCATGTGTGATTTGTGGGCATGAATGTGCCTGCACATTTGTGTGTGTGGGTGGGGGAGGGATATCTTCAGAAATTATTGGTCATCTTAGTTTTACCATTCTCTATTGGTGTAAGCTTCTTCAGGTCTTGGTTTACCCATGTTTAAAACAAAGATTTTGAACCTGGTTCTCTCTCTCTCTCTTTCTCTGTCTAAATTAACATACGTTAAAATTGACTTATTCGGGATACAAAACAGTTCTATCATCCCCAAAACCTCCATTATACTACCCTTAACAGTCGTACCCTCACTTCTAACCCCTGGCAACCACTAATTTGTTGTCTATCCCTAAAGTTGCATCTTTTCAAGAATGTTCTATAACTAAAATCATACAGTGTATAATTTTTATTATTATTATTTTTTATTGCTCTTTAAGTGAAAGTTTACAGCTCAAGTTAGTTTCTCATACAAAAATTTATACACACATTGTTATGTGACCCTAGTTGCTCTCTCTATAATGTGAGAGAATACTCCTCCTTTCCACCCTGGATTTTCCCTTCTGCCTTCTCATCTTGCCTTTAGACAGGAGCTGCACATTCAGTCTCATGTATCTACTTGAACTGAGAAGCACACTCTTCACGAGTATCATTTTATGTATATATATAGTCCAGTCTAATCTTTGTCTGATGAGTTGGCTTCAGGAATGGTTTTAGTTCTGGGTTAACAGAGAGTCTAAGGGCCATGTATCCTGGGGTTCCTCCAGTCTCAGTCAGACCATTAAGTCTATTCTTTTCACTAGAATTTGAGTTCTGCACCCCACTTTTCTCCTGTTCCATCAGAAACTCTCTGTTGTGTTCCCTGTCAGGGTCACTGGTGGTAGCCAGGCACCATCTAGTTCTTCTGATCTCAGGCTGATGGAGTGCCTGGTTTATGTTGCCCTTTCTGTCTCTTGGACTCATATTTTCCTTGTGTCTTTGGTGTTCTTCATTCTCCTTTGCTCTAGGTGGGTTGGGACCGCTCACTAGCTTTTAAGACCCCAGATGTCACTCACCAAAGTGGGATGCAGAACATTTTCTTAATTAACTTTGTTACGCCAGTTGACCTAGATGTCCCTTGAACGCATGGTCCCCAGACCCCTACCCCTGTTACTCTGTCCCTCGAAGTGTTTGGTTGTATTCAGGAAACTACTTAGCTTTGATTTAGTCCAGTTGTGCTGACTTCCCCTGTGTTGTGTGTTGTCCTCTCCTTCAACTAAGATAATTCTCATCTAGTATCTAGTTGGTGAATACCCCTCTCCTCACTCTCCACCCTCATAACCATCAAAGAATGTTTTCTTCTGTGTTTAAACCTTTTCTTGAGTTCTTATAATAATGGTCTCATACAATATTTGTCCTTTTGCAACTAACTGATTTCACTCAACACAATGCCTTCTAGATTCATCCTTGTTATGAAATATTTCACAGTTTCATAGTTGTTGTTTATTGTTGCATAGTATTCCAGTGTGTGAATATACCATGATTTGTTTATCCATTTGCCCATTGATGGGCACCTAGGCTGTTTCCGTCTTTTTGCTATTGTGAACAGTGCTGTGATGAACATTGGTGTGTGTATATCTATTTGTGTGATGGCTCTTATTTCTCTAGGACGTATTCCAAGCAGTGGGTTGCTGAATCGTATGGTACTTGTATTTCTAGCTTTACAGTGTATAATTTTTAAAATTAGCTTCTTTCCCTTAGCATAAGTTCTTTGGGATTCATCTAAGTTGTGTTATCAATAGTTCATTCCATCTTTAACTGGTGAGTAATATTCCATTATATGGGATACATACAGTTCTTTTTTTTTTTTTTTTAATAAAGGGGGATTTTTCAGTTGCTGTTTTCCTGCCATTTCCCAATAACATTCAGTAGGTTAGTGTTCACCTCCCTCCATTTCTTTACTCTGTTTCATTTTAACCACACTTTCCTAGGGCTATCCCCTGGACATTTCCCTCCACCAGTACTGCTCAAAGCTCAAAATGTGAAATGCCAGGTCCTCCTATCTTTCTAGGTCTCTTCTTTATACATCTGATAGAAACCATTTATGCCTTGGCTTGTTTTATATTTATGATTCTTCTCCGTTCTTTATTTGCGTCTGTCTTGTGAATAATCCCTCATGATACACTGTCCTTGACCACTCTGTATATCTGGCTTCTTACTGATTCCTCTTGCTGCATTCACGAGCCCTGACTCTTCTGATGGCCCACCCAAGCCTCTTGGCATCATTATCAAATGCTATCATTATGCAAGAGCTGGATACAAAAGTATTTTTGAGAGATAGAGACCAGGGAACAAATAGCAAAACAAATTGATAAGGATAAACAAGGACACAACATTAAAATTCAACTCCATGACTCCACCAAACAGAAAATAGAGGAATTTCTTTAAGGTGGCTTGAAAATATTAGATACTGTGGAACCTAGATCCCCATATAAGTTCAGGGTATAATAATTATAGAATATGATCAGTTATGTGTTCATCATTTACTATTGCTAACCAGTGCCTAGACAGCTTCACACTGGTGTCTAACTGATTGTCACAGAAATGTTTCTACTTAGTTCCCATTATAACTCATGATATACAGATTAGGAGACTGAAGATTAGGTAGGTTACTTAGATAGATTAAGTAATTTCTCCAAAATAACACAATGCTGAGTTTAAACAGATTTATCTATAGAAACAAAGTATCTGGTGCAAGTTACAGGAGCATTTTATTCCAGTGCTGGTGAGACCAAAACTGAGACAGAATATTTAGTTCGTTCACCACTCTGTAAGTGTGTATGTGCTGAAGACTCTGCAGGGGAGGAGAGGGGTAAGTCAAATTGTCACATTCAGTAGATATATGGGGGTGGGTGACTTCCTTTCTGTTAGAAAGAAGAAGGAAGTAAATGAATACTGTGTGTGCAGAAGTGTGCCTGTATGCTCATGAGTGTTCCTGTGTGCCTAGAAGTGTCAAGTACTTAGAATTTGTAGAAGTGTATTCCTCCATATTATGATGAGTTATCTCTATGTACTCTCTGCATCTCCATGATAAATGTGTATTATAGCAAATAGCTAATAAATATCTGAAGGACTCTTTAATATTTATCATTCATCAAAATTCATTAAGTACCAGTTGGACTATACAAAGAAGAACCGGGCATCAGGATAGGAGGAAGACTCATTAGCAACCTGCATTATGCAGATGACACAACCTTGCTTGCTGGAAGCGAAGAAGACTTGAAGCACTTAACTGATGAAGATCAAAGATTACAGCCTTCAGTATGGATTACACCTCAACATAAAGAAAACAAAAATCGTCACAACTGGACCAATAAGCAACATCATGATAAACAGAGGAAAAGGTTGAAGTTAGCACAGAGTTAATATTACTTGGATCCACAATCAACATCTATGGAAGCAGCGGTCAAGAAAACAAAAAGATGCACAGCATTGGGCAAATCTGCTGCAAAAGACTTCTTTAAAGTGTTGAAAAGCAAAGACGTCACCTTGAAGACGAAGGTGCACCTGACCTAAGCCATGATGTTTTCAATTGCCTCATATGCATGCGAAAGCTGGAAGATGAACAAGGAAGACTAAAAAAGAATTGACACATTTGAACTGCGGTGTTAGTGAAGAATATTGAGTATACCATGGACTGCCAAAAGGATGAACAAATCTGTCTTGGAAGAAATACAACCAGAATGCTCCTTAGAAGAAGGATGGCAAGACTACATCTCACATACTTTGGATATGTTGTCAGGAGAGATCAGTCCCTGGAGAAAGACATCATGCTTTGTAGCGTAGAGGGTCAGTGAAAAAGAGGAAGACCCGTAACAAGATGGATTGACACAGTGGCTGCAACAATGGGCTCAAGCATAAGAGCGATTGTGAGGATGGTACAAGACTGGGCAGTGTTTTGTTCTGTTGTACATAGGGTCACTATGAGTCGGAACCCACTGGACGGCACCTAATGACAACAACAACAATTTCAGGAGATGAGTCATCTAGTTAGGAGAAAGACATGCAAAGAGATAATTGCTATATACTGAAGTGATGTATAAGAAAATACAGCACATTTATCAGAAGCTTTTGGTATCCTAGAAAGGATGATCAGCTACCACTGTAAATGCCTGAGGAGCAGCTGATGGGTTCCAACCACAGACCTTTAGGTTAGGAGCAGAGTGCTTTAACCACTGCAGGGCTCCTTAACTGACACTTAAGAAGGTACTTAAAAAAATAAATATATTAAAAGGTAATGTTGATAGGGTTCTTATTTTATACTAGACACTATGATAAGTCCATTGCAGCATTATCTCATTAACTTCTAATTTTAACCCTAGAGGGCAGATATTATTATCCCAATTTCATACTGGAGAACTCTAGGTTCATAGAAGTTAATTTACTGGCCCAATATCACATATATGTTCTGAAGGTTGAACTGAAATTGAGATTTCTTTAATTTTAGATAACGCCCTCCTAAACATGATACTATGTGTTGTTTTGTTTTTTAAATTACTATTCCCTGGTTATTTATAAGGAAATTGCAACACTGAGAAGGCAGAGTTGTTGTTAGATGCCATTGAGTAAGTTCTGACTCATAGTGGGACAGAGTAGAACTGCCCCATAGTATTTCCAAGGAGCGGCTGGTGGATTTGAACTGCTGACTTTTCTGGTTAGCAGCCAAACTCTTAACCACGTACGAAGCCACCAGAAGGCAGACTGCTATCCCTCCCAAAAAGTGTCACATTCTAGCTAAGAAATGGTAAGAGCCATGCAGGGTAGTTTCGTGACCACAGGGGGGCAGCAGAGTCATACTTCTACCTAGTTTCATGCCCACCCCTCTGCCGCCCCTCCAATACAGACCCCTGAACACTTATGGTTTATGTTTATGAATAAATGAATGCATGGATTAATGAATACATACATACATACATAAATATTTGATTTCATGGCTGTCTCCTCCCTGTTTAAAATACTCCTGTCTCAGGTCTGAGGTTCCTGGCCTTAATTCATTAGTACCTAAGTCAGACTCTGATGTTACAGGCCATCAAAAACTCTGGAGAACAATTTCTGACTCATGCTTTTTAAATACTTGGACTGAAGTGTTCGGGAACATGTTAACAGGGAGTGAACTCATGGCACTGGTCTTCAATGTGCCCACAAAGCACACTAATGTTTCCTCTTTCACCTGTATCTGTTGTGATTCCAGCTTCTCCCACTGCCACAGGCCCCGGAAGTAGACAAGAGACTTTAACATCGTGGACAAAGGAGAAAATTATGTCGGCTCCCTAAGGCACAGTCCAAAATTTCTCTGATCTTATTAACCCTAGAGGCTCTACGAGAGATGTATGCGTTAGGCAGTGCTCACTGCTCTGATGGCTTTAGGGAACAGGAACAAAGACTTTGCTAGGGCTTTTTGTAGATAACAATTCTGGAAGTAATATTTACTTCATGCTGTGCCCTTTGGGAGCCACTAGTTGTTAATGGAGATTTCCACATGGGAACAGCTGGACAGCATCTACAAGGACTCTGACTGAAGCTGTCAACACTGACCCCCACAGCCAGAAAGACTAAAGCTCCTGTGTTTGCTTTCAGCCATTTGTTGTTGTAAAGAATTGATTTCCAATCTTCTTTCCATTCCCATCCCAACACTACCCCACTTGCTCCTGTGGTACATAAACTGTATATTGTCTGTTGTCTACTAGCACTGAGGCAGGGTGAGGAACTAGTCATTAAAATACTCTACAATGCCATTCCCTGACTTTTTACCATATACCAGGAGGAGTACTAGGTTATTGTTGTGTGTCACTGAGTTGATGCTGATTCATAGCAATCCTATATGACAGAGTAGAACTGCCGCATAGTGTTTTCTAGGCTATAACCTTTATGGGGAGCCCTGATGGTGCAGTGGTTAAGAGCTTGGCTGCTAACCAAACGGTTGGCAGTTTGAATTTGTCAGTTGATCCTTGGAAACCCTTTGGGGGCAGTTCTACTCTGTTCTATATGGTTGCTATGAGTAGGAATTGACTCCATGGCTACAATTTGGTGGGTTTTGTTTTGGTTAATCTTTATGGAAGCAGATGGCCAGGTCTCTTCTCCAGCGAGCTGCTAGTGAGTTTGAACCTCTCAGCTTTCTGTTAGCAGCCAAGTGCTTAACTATTGTGCCACCAGGGCTCCTTAGAGTACTAGGTACTTTGTATATATTATCTCATTGTTGCTCAAAATAATCAGGCTGGTCTACTAATATTTATATTATTGATGAGAAAACTGAGATCGAGAGAAGACAGCTTTTATTTTCTGGACTCATAATGGCTTTCTCTGAGGTCATTTAGTTATTTATTCACCATAAAGTTATTTTTCTAGAGCACCAACAACTAAAATTAAAAGTCAAAATAAATCTATTGTCAATTTATTGGTATAATAAATATATATGTATACACGCACGCACACATACACTTTCCCCACTCAACCATTGCAGCCAGGGGAACAGGACAAGATTCCTTAATGATTCCTTGACTGCAATGCAAAGACAAGCTGTGAACTTGGGAGGATGTATAGTCTCTATGACTGGTATGTGTGGAGAGATGAGGGCTTGGGTGGGATGACATCTAGCACAATGACCTTGCCATCAGTTTTAATTTTTTAATTTATTTTGTTGTTGTTGTTGAGAATATATACAGAAAAACCTATACCAATTTAATGGATTCTACATGTACAATTCAGTGACTCTGATTACATTCTTCAAGTTGTACAACCATTCTCTCCCTCCTTTTCTGAGTTGTTCCTCCCCTATTAACATAAATTTACTGCCCCTAAGTTTCCTATCTAATCTTTCGAATTGCTATTGTCACTTTGATGTCATATAGGTAATTCCTAAAAGAGCATAATGCTCAAGGCAAACATTTTTTTACTAGTTTAGTTTAGCTACTGTTTGATTTTAAGAAGACTTCAAGGGATATTTTTGGTTTAAGTTTTAAAGATTATCTCAGACAGGCTTTCATTTTTAGAGCAGAGAGCTCTTTGGGGCTCAGGCACAAAAAAGGGAATATGGAATGTATGTAGATCTCTGAGTGGGAGTTCTTTCCTTAGGGATGAGAATCACCATGGCTTGAGTTTAGAGACCACATACCCAAGGCCAGGTCAGGATGAACAGGCTTGTCCTGTCCCTGTGCTAGGCTGACTCACTCCAAGGCCCAGCAATGGGAGGAGGCCCTGTCAGGGCTCTGATAGCGCTATCTGTAGGGCCAGGACCCAGAAGAGGCATGTCCAGAGCCCCTCCCTCCCCTCCTAGGAGCCCTTGGGCAGGGCCTACTTATTTATGTATTTAAATTTTTTATTTGAAAAAAAAAAAAAAAAAAATGAGAGCCTACCAAGGACAGGCTGTGGCCTGGATCCTATTTGGGGCATTTTAGACTCCATCTATTTCTTTTCCCAGAAGGATCACAGTTACAGGCAAAGGGGTTCAGTGGAAAGTGTCCTAGATGGGAAGTCAAGAGCTTTGGGTCATAGCCCAGGCCTTTCCATGACAAATGAAATCGTACTGAGAAAGTCTCTACTCTTCTCTGAGCTTCTTGTGTAAATTGCAGACCGGAGTAAATGACCCCCCATGGCATTTCCTCCAACACAGAATTTCTATCGATCAAATCATAAACTCCTTCAATTCCTAGGCCACCAGGAAGGTGTCCCCAGGTCCTCTCATACAGCAATGATACTCGCTTCTTCAAACAGGTCCACTTCATTACTGGGTGTGTGTGCTTGCTCATGTATGAGGAAGAAAGGAGGTCCCTCTCCCTTCTATTCTGTACACACCCTCAAGGTAGAACTTGCCACACTCTAAATGTAGCCATTTTCACAAACTCAGTCCAGAGTTCCAAACCCTTTGCAGCAGGGAGGTCTTAGGCAGTGTGCAGCAGTAGTTAAGAGCAGGGACTCTGGAGTCAGATTTTCTGAGTGGCTGGTGACTAAGCGCCTCATGCTAGCTGTATGACTCAGTTTCCTCATGTGTAAAATGGAATTTGACCTCCTTATAAGATTGCTGTACAGACTGAGTGAATTAAAAGTGTTTTAAATGAGTTTTTTAAAGAATTAAAAAATGTTTAAAATAGTGTCTGATATATACTAAGTACTCTAGAAGTTTTTGATATTATTATATGTCTAACTTCAATCATCCTTGCTACAGCTGAAAAAGGATTTTATTCTGTGCTTTATGTCAGATTGTTTATAACAGTACTAATAAAGATAGCTGACATTCATTGAAAGTTTACTATGTGCCAAAGTTTCTGCATGGTGGAAACAGTTAACATGTTTGGCTGCCAAATGAAAGGTTAGAGGTCCTTGTTCACTCAGAGAAGCCTTGGAAGAAAGACCTGGAGACCTACTTCTGAAAAATCAGCCACTGAAAACTTTATGTAGTACAATTTTACTCTGACTCACATAGGGTTGCCATGAGTCAGAATCGACTTGATGGCAACTGTGCCAGATGCTGCAGTAAGCATTTTTAACTTATTTAATATTCTTTGAATTTTTGAGGTAGATACTATTATTATCCCTGTTTTATTACAGTTAAGAAAACTAAGTCTCAGTTTACCTAAGGATACACATACACACACATGTGTTCACACACACACACACACATACACACACATACACACTATGAGTGGTAGAGTTAGGATTTGATCCCAACCAGCTCAGACTCTTAAGCTTCTTTTCTTTCACTTATCTAGAAAATATTTACTGACATCTACTTGACACTCTGTGCAGGATGTTGTGAATACAAAGATCTTTAAGTACCATTTCCTGCCTTCAAGCGGTTCAGGGGCCTTGTTATTCAAAGGGCATTCTTCATCTTCCGCCCTTCATTACCCTGAATGACTTTAAAATTGTACTCAGTTACTCTGTAGCTAGCTTCAGAATGATAGTTTGGCTTTCCTAACCTGAGCATAACATCCCTGAGATGAGGAGAGACTATACCAAGTGGAGTAATGTCAGACATTATGATTACTCCCATCAGTTAAATGTTTGGCTCTGTATAGGCAAGGATGGTCTCTCTGGTTGTCTATTATGCCTCCGGCGTTTGCTACAATGCAAGAAATTTGTGTTTAACAAATGTGTGAATGCTTACTACGGAGAAGTTATCTTCTGGAAGAGGGATTTGAGTTATACTATGTGACTGCAGTGGTTAAGAGGTACTGGCTGCTAACCAAAAGGTCGGCAGTTCGAGTGCACCAGCTGCTCCTTGGAAACCCTATGGAACAGTTCTGCTCTGTCTTATAGGGTCACTATGAGTTGGAATCGACTCTATGGCAAAGGGTTTGATTTTGGTTTTATGTGACCCAGGATTGAATCATTTTTATTAATGCAAGAAATTTGTGGATATTAAGTGGTCCAGCAAAAACCAGGGCTCAGTGGAGAAGCTGTCAGCTCCTTTCCATGATAAAAGGTACTTCATCCAAGACCATGAATAAGACAAGGGTGGTTCAGAGGGGATTCATACCCTAAGCAGAAGACTGATCCTGATGAATTCTTAGACTCTTGTATGCCTGAGAAGCCCTCTGCCATTACATTTTATTCTCTTGTCTTCTGCTCCTTCATTATATCACAGTGATGAATACAGACCTAGGCATGAGAGAGGACACTCTCCACATGTCTTGGTTGGATGGATTGGATTATCAAGTGGAGGCGCTGAGGTAAGTGGGGAAGCTAGGCAAGTAAGAGCTTCATAGGAGGTGGAAACCAAAATGCTCCCTTTCCATTCAGGTCCTCAGCAAGTGGAACTTGGGGACTTGATGAAGCCAGGCCTAAAATTGGGAGCCCCAGATGATATGAAGATGAAAGAGACCCAGAGCCTATATTGAGCCAGGCTAGAGTTAGAAGATTTATTTCATATGACAGAGAATGTCTCCCCTTCCTAAATATCCACAGTACTTGTCCTAAGTCAAATCCTATTAGGATCTCTTCACCTCCATCAGAAACCTGTTTCTCCGTAGTCTGTGCCCCTTAGTTGAAGGAGTTTCCTGTGAGGAAGCCTTCCCAGCATCCAGAGGATAGTCCTCAGAGTCCTACTGCCAGCTTCCAGGAGACCCTGGATCCAGCAGCTGAGTGTTCCCTCCTCAGCTTCTGCCTTTGACCTTGAACCTCCCTTCTTGCCCTGGACCTTGTTGAGATTGTCCATGCTTTTTTTTTTTTCCCCCCAAGAAAAGCCTCACTTGTTAATAGCTTATCCTTATTCTCATCCTAAAATCTGGAATCATTTGAGGGATTGGCTTCTGTAAGAAGATGTAGGAGAGACTAAAGGTGAATAAAGGGGAATGAAGAAATGGAAGGATGAGTAAAATCTGGGGGAGAAAAGAGGTAGGATTGTTGGATAAGGAAAACTACTACTATTTTTGATACCTTTTATATTCTAATATCTAATCACATCAGTAACTGCTTTAAAAAAAACCCACTGCCATCGAGTCAATTCTGACTCATAGCTATCCTACAGGATAGACTAGAACTGCCCCATAGGGTTTCCAAAGAGTGGCTGGTGGATTCCAAATGCCGACCTTTTGTTTAGCAGCAGAGTGCTTTATGATGTGCCATATGTCCTTTTATCCTCACAGTAATCCCATAAGATAGATATCATTAGTACTCCTATTTTATAAATGGAGAGACTGAGCTCAAAGGAGTCAAGACCTTTGCCCAAAGTCAAACATAAGAGGCAGTGCTAGACCTTGGATCTGGGTCAACTCTGAAGTCATTGCTTTTAAGCACTATGCTACATAGTGAATGATACTGAGGAAGCAGCGGCACTGGGCTGGAGATGAAGGGGGCAGAAATGCAAAAGTCTGAGACTGTGACTTTGGGAGAAGGAGTTTCTAAGGGCTCTGACTTCAAGGAACTTTGACTCAGCAAACAGAAGACCCTTGTAGGGACTTAAGGAGCTGGTGTACACGATGTGACTATCAGAAGGCACAGAGAGGGCAGGGTCAAGGCTAACTGCATGCTATCAGGGCCCAGAGGGCTATAGGCCTGCAAGCTCAGATAGGTGACCAGATCACTTTGGGGGCAATGGGTGGAGCCCATGACTCTCAGAAGAGATAGACTGTGAGTAGGGGGAGGGTATGGGGAAAGGTTGGAGGCACTGCATAGCAGCATTTTATATTCTACTACCATATGAGACTCCCCATCTCCTCAGCTGGGGGCTAGTACCTTGATTCCTCTGAGCTCAGTCTTTTTTTCTATAAAATTAGAGTAATAATCATATATGTATTAGGAGATTACTGTGAGGATGGAAGGAGATATGACACACTGGACCATGGACTTAGCAATTCAGGCAAGAACCATGGCTTCCTTAGGAGCCAAAGATCTCAAAGCAGCAGGCAGTCTCTAGAAATCAACACCAACCACATTTAAAGATACATGATAGGCCCAGAATTTGGTGTTTAGCTTAGCAAAGGCCTAGGACAAGGTGCAGGAAGAGCCCCTTTATCCTTCAACAGGACCATCTCCAGAGACTGCAGACAAAATCCAGGGCTTAGCTTTATGGCTAAAGCAGCTGCTCTGAGGCTCCAGGGCACAGATGAAGGGGGCTGAGAGCCTCTTTGCCATCTAAGAAAATCTTACTTCACCTGGAACATGTACAACCCAAGAACCTGAAACAGGAGAGGCCTACTGAGAATCTGCACAGGATTTGAGCAGGAAACAGGATGATTAAGGGACTAGAGACCACATGAGGGACACTTAAAGAAAGAGAGGCTATTTACACTAGAAATAAATGAGAAAAGGTAGGAATTATTGAAAATTTTCTGTATGTCACATACCATTCCAGGATATTTAAATAATCTTATTTAAGACAATAGTTTTGTGAGGTATGTATATATACAGAACATATTTTAATATTAATGATGACTAGGAGTTCCTCTGTGGTGCAACAGTTAATGTACTCAGCTGCTAACTGAAGCCTCAGACGAAAAGCCTGGTGATCTACTTCTGAAAAATCAGCCATTAAAAACTCTACGGAGCACAGTTCTACTCTGACACCCATGGGGTCGCTGTGAGTTGAAATCGACTCCATGGCAACTGGCTTTGGTTAATAATAACGAACACTTCTTGAGTATTTACTACACGCTATGACTGAAGATCAGAGATGACAGCCTTCAGTAGGGATTACATCTCAACATAAAGAAAACAAAAATCCTCACAACTGGACCAATAAGTAACATCACAATAAACAGAGAAAAGAAGTTGTGAAGGATTTCATTTTACTTGAACCCATAATCAATGGCCATGGAAGCAGTAGTCAAGAAATCAAATGATGCATTGCACTGGGCAAATCTGCTGCAAAGGACCTCTTTCAAGTGTTAAAAAACAAAGACGTCACTCTAAGGACTAAGGTGCACCTGACCCAAGACATGGTGTTTTCAATTGCATCATATGCATTGGAAAGCTGGACAATTAATAAGGAAGACCTAAGAAGAGCTGATGCCTTTAAATTGTGCTGTTGGAAAAGAATATACCATGGACTGCCAGATGAACAAACAAATCTTTCTTGGAAGAACTACAGCCAGAATGCTCATTAGAAGCGAGGATGGTGAGACTTCGACTCACATAGTTTGGACATGTTATCAGGAGGGACCAGTCCCTGGAGAAGGACACCATACTTGGTAAAGTAGAGGGTCGACGAAAAAGAGGAAGACCCTCAATGAGATGCACAGACACAGTGGCTACAACAATGGGATCAAGAGTAACGATTGTGAGGATCACTCAGGAACAAGCAGTGTTTCAGTCTGTTGTACATAGGGTCGCTATCAGTAGGAACCGACCTGATAGCACTTAACAATAACAACAATAAGTTTTAGTTTATTATATGAATTAGCTTATCCTCATATGAATACTTGGAAGTGGATGATTATCTCTTTTTTACTGATAAGGAAACTAAGGCACAGATAAACCAAAAACCCATTGCTGTGGAGTCAATTCTGACTTATAGGACAGAATAGAACTGCCCCATAGGGTTTCCAAGTCTGTGAATATTTACGGGAACAGATTTCCACATCTTTCTCCTGTGGAGCAGCTGGTGGGTTAGAACAAATGAGCTCTTAACCACTTCACCACCAGGGCTCCTTCCAAGGCACAGATAGTGTAAGTAAATTTATTAAAGACATAGCTAATAAGTAGCTAATGTGTGATTTGAACCCAGGTAGTCTGGGCTCTTGTACTGTCTATATTATATTAAACCCGTTGCCGTCGAGTTGTTTCCAGGATTTCCAAGGAGCAGCCAATAGATTTGAACTGCCAACCTTTTGGTTAATAGCCGAGCTCTTAACACTGGGCCACCAGAGCTCCGCCTCTCTGTAAATGTGAGAGACCTGTCCAAGCTTACAGAGCTAGTAAGTGGTGAGGGTAGACTGTAGGCCCACTTCCACTGCCACAGAAGACTGTGCTCTTTCCACAACAAAACACCTACACAGACATTCACTGTGGACCCAAAAGAAAGAGGCAGATGCCTCTACCTCATGTCCCCAACTTTCACCAATAAGAGGCTGGAGATTAGGTTTCAAGGCACAATTGCAGACCGTACTTCTTCAACCATAGCTGTGTCTCCTTAAGAAAGTCTGAGAGACAAAGAAATAAAGAAAAAATTGGAAATAATTTCAGCATAAAAAGAAGCTGTAGCTTGGATCAGAGAGGTAATCAGATAATTAGTTATAGGTAGGTTTCCTGAGGAAACTGGAGGCCCACACCTGCCTAAATAACACCTTAACCCCTTGTTCAAGCTGCAAATTTGGTTAAGAAAGGGCACTGTGACAGGGACTAAGAGAAAAGGGAATGGGTGAATGGGAGTTCAGAAAGAGAGAAGGTAAATCAGAAGTCGCAACACAATTGCCTATCATCTAAATTTCACCCATGAGATTGTTCTATAAGGCTTGAATAGTGAAAAATTAACAATTTACTGCTGACATTTAAAATCAAGAGTTACATCAAAATATTTGTATTTCCAGTTATCCTTTGAAAGTAACAGGTGAACCTAATATGTAGTTATATACTTATTTCAGTATTGTAACCGATAACATTTAGTGTGGATATGTTGTATCCCAGGCACAGTTCTAAATTCTTTACACAATAAACTAATTTAATACTTGTAAAAACTTTGTGCGTTAAGTCATATTAGCATCTTGTATTTCAGAGACTTTGAGAAGTTGGTCAATTTGCTCAAGATCATAAAGTGAGTAGCTGGCATTGCTGGGATCACTGGCCCTCTCCCAGTCCCTATGGCAACATTTAACTAAAGTGTTGACTACTCTATTTTATCAGGGGTGGGCTCACTGCAGATCCTACCTAGCACTATATTCCTTTATGTGATCTGCCTGACCCCAGTAGACTTATGAAACCTCTGAAGTAAAAGAGAGGAGGACTGGAGAGTTTATTATAAGGAGTAATGAAGACCCCTTCTCTAGCCACGCACCAACAGGGCACCTCTTCAAGACTAAAGTACTCTGTCTCACTGTCTCAGCTAGTTCTACTTTGCCCTGAAGGAAAATGCAGAACAAGCATTCTCTAACAAGGAAATCATTTTTCTCTCTCAAGACTCTGTTGTTGTTAGCTGCCATGGAGTCAGCCCCCGAATCATGGTGACCCCATGCACAACTCAACAAAATGCTACCTGGTCCTGTGCCATCCCCGTTATTAGTTGTGGATTGGACTGTCGTGATCCATAGGGTTTTCACTGGCTGATTTTCAGAAGTAGATTGCCAGACCTTTCTTCCTAGTTAGTCTTAGTCTAGAAACTCTACTGAAACCTGTTTAGCATCATATCAACATGCAAGCTTCCACTTACAGACCGGCGGTAGCTGTGCATTGATTAGGAATCGAACCCAGGTCTCCTGCATGAAAGGTAAGAATTGTACCACTGAACTAGCAGTTCTCCCTAAGGCACTGTTTACACTAACTTAATTCTGGAAAATCTTCTGGACTATTCCTCATTCCCTGAAAAGAAACCACACTGAGTCATCAATTCTTTTTTTCTCCCATTGCACCCCATAAATATTAAGCATGAAAAATACCATAATATTGTATTATAATTCACAATTATATTTGGCCAAGACTCCTGGAGGGCAGGATGCATGTCTTATTCTTGTTTATGATTCAAGCACTGAAATTAGTGGTGAGCATACAGCAGATGTTCTAAAAACATTTACTGAATGTCTATGGTTTCTGTAAGCACAGTTCCTCTATCTGCTACAGCCTCCTCCTATCTAATTAAATGCTCCAGTTTTCCCTTAATCCATCTTCCATTTCTGTCTAGGGCTCCATTGCTGCCTTTCCATAGTCCAAAATGTCAATTCTAACTGCAACCCAGTCTGCATAATGTCCTGCCCCATTCCTTCTACATCTGTATAGCCTCCTAGGCCAGGATCTGGCTCCAGCATAGTAATGCTGAGTCATGCTAAGTCATGCTGAGGGTTAGGGTGTGTGACCAGATGTTTTCAGCCCTGAGAGATGACTGCTATCTAAGTGCCCAGAAGGAGACTTACGGGACAGATGACAGGAAAAGGACAAGTTTACTGCCTGACTGTAACTCCACCCCAACCAGAATCATGAAGAGAAGGAGATCCCTCAGACTGGAATATGATACATTCTAGAACATATGCTTTTGTAATTAAAAAAAAAAAATATATATATATATATATATTTCTGGTTGTCCCTATCAGATGCCATAGGATGATCAGCCATGCACATCAAATGTTCATTTTGCAGATTATCTTTTATACTTAGAAGCAGCAAAAACATGCTTTGTAAGTCCATGTCTATGAAGTTTTAGTTCATAAAATATGGTCAAAATCAATTTCTGTCAGAGTAAATCGAAGCCTAGGACCTATTCTACTGAGGTCCCTGATATAAAGACTGAATAGAAGTTTCCTCCTCTGTATAAAGATATGGCAGGATTGGACGTCCTTTAGGATTAGTCATCCAGAATCCCACATTCCGAACATTTTCTTTACATAGAGTTCTGGAGATATGGATTGAGGCAAGGACATGGAAAAGGTGAAAGAAAGGAGAAAGAGAACTTTATTTACCATTTTCGAGTACTCCCAGAGAGCTGGGTCACAAAAATCCTGTGCTCTTAGAAAGCATATGCTCAAGTCCTGGGTCTGATCTGACCAGAGGAGGCCACTGGGAGCCCTCAATTTAAAGAAATACCTCAGGCCAGGCTTGGTATTACCACTTTTATTGGGAAGATGTAGGTAACTCCTAGCCTGATGAGGAAGAAACATCCCTTGGAGAGGGCTAACAGGGCTCACACACGTGTAACTTGTCAAGGAGCACAAAGGGATAAAAACCCAAGATAGGCAGAGAGAGTGCCTGAGTAGAGAAAAAACGGGAAGCTAAGGGATCAGAGAAGGCCTCCAGGAGAATGTGACTTTGGAGTTGGCTTCTATAGGAATTAATAGTGGCAAAAAGACATTTCAGAAATGTGACATGACTTGAAGAATTATATAACAGGAAAAATAAAAAAGAGGGCCAGATAGGTTAGTTCAACTGATCCACGAGGAATTTTCAGGTAAAGGTTATGATTCATTTACTACATCGAGTTCCTTGAAGCCAGGAATTATATTGGTTGTGGATGCCCAGGGCCCATTATAGGTCTTGGTATATACTTGGCATACTATTGTTAGTTATCGTCAAGTCGGCTCCAACTCATGGTGACCCCACGTATAACAGAACAAAATGTCATCATGTTCTGGGCCATCTTCACAATTGTTAGTATGCTCCAGTCCATTGTTACAACCACTGTGTATTTTGAGTGCCTCCAACCTAGGAGGCTTATCTTCCAGCACTGTTTCTGACAATATTGTGTTGTGATCCACAGGGTTTTCACTGGCTGAGTTTCAGAAGTAGATTGTCAAGCCTTCCTTCCTAGTCTGTCTTAGTTTGGAAACTCCACTGAAACCTGTTCACCATGGGTGACCCTGCTAGTACTTGAAATACTGATAGGATAGCTTCCAGCATCACAGCAACAGGCAAACAACCAAAGTACAACAAACTGACAGATGGTGATGTATACTAGGTATTGTTTTTGCTATTTGTTGGTGAATGAATGACCTCTTGTCAGCCTGCTTGGCTCTGATAGGAACAGAGAAGGAATATTTTGGGAGCCATGTTAAAACTTACTTCTTGGTTCAAGTGTTTGTCTATGGTAGGAATAGAGGCAAATTACATGATACATGTCTAATGTGAGTGTAGATGTTAAGAAATGAATATTCCTGAGTAACTTCATCAGAGGAGTAACTTAATCAGGGATGTGGGAAGGGCCATAGGCAAGTGGTGCTCTGGAGTACAATTGGAACGTTAAAGGAAAAAGGGGGCCAGCCAGCCCTCTTTCCGCAGTGCAGAGATCACAGCCTAAATGCTACTTCCCTCACTGTACCTACTTCTTTCCTGTCTAATTGTTCTCTGACTTATCCCTCCATTTGTCCTCGTCAAGGAAAATGTGCACTTTCTCTGGCTAGAGGTTAATGGCTCATAAGCCTCTGGTCAGCACTCAAGAAGTACTGGTTGCTGTTACTTTGGCTAAAGGTCTAATATGCGAATAAGCTCTAGAGGTGGTTTCCGATTTTGCTATCTTACTACCCACCTACCCACTGAGGAAGTTACTAAGATCAACCAAGCCCTTGGCAAACTCAACGTACAGACTCTCCTTGTCCAGCTTGAAAATCCTCACACTGACATATACACCTAGAAATTAGCATGCATGAACACACACACACACACAAACCACATAGTTCTACATCCAATCTCTTAGATAAAAGTAGAGGAAACAAACTGTGCCAAAGCAGGTAGGCTAATGCGATCGTGCCACTAAAGTTCTTGTTTCAACAACGGGGTGAAATACAGTGTATTCATCCATCTGCATGGAAGGAGAGTCTTAGCATGGACACCAGTATTATGTGAGGTTCAAAACATTCTGGACGCTGAGCCAACAGTGTGACCTTCCTTTTTCTATGCTTTCATGGTTGACCAACTTGCTAATGATTAGCATTTTTCTCATTATATATAAGGACATTTCACCGGATAATAATCAAGAACCTGGGAGTCATTCTATGTCTTTATGGTGACTTTAAGTCTCTCTTTTTAGTCACTTTTCCTTTTTTTTTTTTTAATCTCAGTTGAACTTGTAGAAAACTGTTTATATCCCTAGATTCCTAGGACTATCTTCTCGCTGTAGCTTTCACATTTTATAACAATACTCACATATTTGTACCCACACATAAACATAATATACAGATAACATGTGTATCAGGCATTTGTGAACAATTAACCATGCAGAGCCCTCAAGAACAAATCCACAGCCCCTTCCCTTTATCCATTTGTGTAGGAATAAGGAATTGGGATTTAGAAGACAATAGGAGAAGCAGAGAAACACTCTGCTTTCACTGTCTTTAGCTACTTCCTTCACCCACTACCCAGCTCTGAGCTGTCCTGAGACCTTATCTATATCAACAGCTTCTGACCCTGCCCAGCTATCACCAGCCCAAGTCCCCAGAAGGAGCAAAATGCTAAATCTGCCAGCCTGTGTTGATTAAAAACAAAACAAAATGAAATAAAATAAAATCCCACAAAACAAATGGACAAACAGACAAACAAAACAGGTGCAGGAAGAGGTTGATGATGTTGGGCCTGAATGAGGATAGAATTAGGAGAAAAGCTATAGCATATGAATGTTGGTCTGTGGATCTGAGAAAGAGCTGTTCCTTTCCCTGATAAATACCTCACATTCAGCAAGCTAGGGTAAAGGGAATTTCACTTTGGAAAGAACCATGTTGGAGCTAGAATTTGCAAGGGTTAAAAGGGGTTTTCTAGAGGGAGTAGTCATTAAACCCATCCCCAGTTCCACCATGCAAAACAAAGCATCCTGGATTCTCTTAATGGTGGCGGATCTTGTTATGGATGGAGTCTAACTGTTCATTATTCCTGCTTCCATTTAAGGCCTGCTTACCTGCTGAACCTCAAATTTACCTGTCCTCAGAGAGATACAAAGTTGTTATTTCAGAAACATGCTACCTTGTCTTCAACACTGAATACTCAAAGTACTGAAGATAACATGCCTGTATAAGAAATTGTCATTACCTATTTTTTTTAGTATTTGAAAATCACCAGCAAGTCACGGACTTCCCAATCTTTTAGCAGCAAAGGTATAATCTTAGCACAGAATTTCATGTTTTCAATCATTTCTAGATACAGAATTTTAAGTCCTGCACTAAGAAGAGTCCTCTTTGAATTACCCTAGGCAGAAATGTAAATATTGAATTTATGTATGTTTTATAGGTGAGTCTCACACCTTAGATCTGAGAAAAAGGTGACAGTTCTCACAATGTGGATCTGACAAATCTTGGTCTTGGCACACTGGAGTCCTGTCTGTATTGATCAGAAAACTCCTTTATACCCCAGGGATGTTCTTCAGTGAGTAGTCAGCTGTTTATTGTCTACCCATTGGTTTTCTCCCATATCCGTGATCAAATATCTTCTCTCTTAGTCTAGAATCTTGTCTTCTATATGTAGACACGTACAGTTTAGCCTAGAGGTATTAACCTGGGGTCCCCAGAACACTAAGGTGATTGGTAAAATTTAGTGGGAAAAAAATCCGTCTTTATTTTTACTTACCTCTAACTGAAACTTAATATTTTACTTCAATTTCAAATGTAAGCAACAAAGTATTGTAATATTAGCAGTACCTCTTGCATAACTACAGATTGAAATCACAGATATTTTCATATAGTTATTGCAGATGTCTTTAAATAATATTTACTTTCATCACTATTCTGAAATCATTGTAACTGTAGACCTACGACTAGGTCTACACACTTAACGCATTCATAAAAAAATGAATGTATTAGTACATGGTAAATTTTGTATTTTAATATTTTGATAACTACATTTCAATATAATTGGTCTCTTTCGCAATCCTACATATGTTACTTTGGGGCCCTGATGGCGCAGTGGTTAAGAGCTACAGTGTGCTGCGGCTGCTAACCAAAAGGTCAGCAGTTCAAATCCACCAGCCACTCCTTGGAAACCCTATGGAGCAGTTCTACTCTGTCCTATAGGGTCGCTATGAGTCGGAATCGACTCAATGGCAATGGATTTGGTTTTGGGTTTTTGGTATGTTACTTTATATATGAAAAAAATGAAACACAATATTATTTAGCAGTTGCCAGTCTGCCAAACTAGCCCATGATAGAAAACAAAACAAAAAGGTTAGGAACCCCCAGTTATGCTTATGATGGTCAGCGGTTAGAATATATGCAAAGAAAGATATTCATGGTTAAAAATTAGAAGAAAGTGTGGCAGGGACTGAGACTAATACCAGTTTGGGGAGAGTCATCAAATCAAATGAAGACTCCTATTAGAATCATGGGAGAAAAGGCAAGGGAAACAGTTTCACATGCCAAAAGTGTATGTCATTCCATAAGAAAAGATAAGAAATATCAAGGGTAGGTTTGCAGGGAAGAGAATAGTTCTGGGTAAACTTGGAATATGGGTGCACTCTGGAGCATGAGACTTGGGAGGAAGTTCTTTCCCTAAACGGAAAAAGGTAGGAAGGAGTTGGGGCACCAGAATACAGAAAACTCTAGGAGGAGAAACTTCCATGTCAGGTGGAGGCAAAGGGGAATAATAGAGGGGGAAAGAATACAAATAGAGAGTCATCCAGACACAACAGCTAGGCAGGGGCAACTAGATTATGTCAACGAGGTGCCTTTTCTGGATTTGACAAAGCTGAGTTTGTGCAACTGTGCGCTTACTACTTCCCCAGTCATTAGCTCTGTCATCTTGACAAGGTTACTTTGCTTCTGTGAGCTTGTTTCTTTATTTGCAAATGTGGATAATTATATTACCAGGTGTCAAAAAAAAAAGAAAAAAAAAAAAAACCCCGTTGTCATCGAGTTGATTCTGACTCATAGTGACTAGATTAAGTTAAATGCCATAGGGAATATTCTTCATGCACACGGATGTAATTGAATATATGTCAATTCAGACATCTCGTTTCAGCTCTGACATGTAAAGAGTTTGCAGGTTGTCACTTCATTACCTCCATCCTTAAAACAAGAAATAAGCTTAACAAACTGAATATCAACACATTATTTTGAACCTAGCAGAGAATTGAGATTACAGGGTAAATTGACAGCCCATAATCTTGAGAGACTGATGCTTCCACAGAGACACAACTAAAGTCTATTCACCTGGAGCAGAAGCTGCTGATGCCACAAGCTGACAGGAACACTTCTGTGCTAATTTTGAAAAACTGTTAAAGGCTGAGTGTGGACTAACATGAGAGTGAGAATCTCCTGAGGGCTGCAGTCTTGCGGGTACCTTCCCAAGGCCCCACCTAGAGCCTCTTCCACGTTCACCTTGCTCCACAGACTTCTCAGATTTACCTGCAGGAATCCCTCCAAGTTCTCATGGTAAAAAGCTAAGAAAGATTCCCTCAAAGCTGTGGTAAAACCAAATCAAACCCATTGCCATCAAGTTGATTCCAATTCATAGCGACCCTATAGGACAGTGTATAACTCCCCCATAGAGTTTCCAAGCTGCTTCTGGTAGATTCAAACTGTGGACCTCTTGGTTAGCAGCCAAATGCTTAACCACTGCACCACCAGGGCTCCCAAATCTGTGGGAGGGGGAGGTGAAAAGAAACTATGTTGAAATAAGCCCAGAGCATCCTCGATAACAAAGACTCACTCTCCAGAAGAAAAGACTTTACTAGAGCTTTATCCCACCAAGGCCAAAGGGCATTTACCCAACTCTAGCCCCTCTAGACTTCCTGTCTCATCCAAGGGGGTAAACAAAGGCTAAAGAAACGCTAGTGAAGGTCTAAGTCTAGGGACTCAGCCCACTGAAAGACTGAGATTTATTCACAAGATTATGGAATGTTTTCTTCCTTACTCTTTACTACCACATCAATAGGACTGCAGTATAAAAACAGTAGATTACAGGTGAAACAGCTGCAAGGTGCAGACTCTGTTTAAGAGGTTCTTTTTTTCTGTTGCCCTCCAGTCGATTCTGATCATGGCAAAACCATGTGCTAGTGAGTAGAACTGCTCCAGAGGGGTGTTTTTTTTTTTTTTTTTTTTTTGGCAGTAGTCTCTATAGAAGTAGATTCCCAGGCCTTTCTTCAGTGGCACCAATGGATGGGTTTAAACCGCCAACCTTTAAGTTAGAAGTTGAGTACAAACTGCTTTGCCACCCAGGGACCTTAAGAAGTTCTTGCATAAGCCCAGATACAACAGACAGACAGAAACAAAGAGCTACAGCTGCTAACCAAAAGGTTGGCAGCTCGAATCCACCAGTCGCTCCTTGGAAACCTCATGGGGCAGTTCTACTCTGTCCTATAGGGTTGCTGTGAGTCAGAATCGACTCAGTGGCAGTGGGTGTACAGCTACAGCCCTGGTGGTGCACTCGTCAAGTGCTCGGCTGCTAACCAAAAGCTGGCAGTTCAAACCCACCAACCGCTACATGATAGAAAGATGTGGCAGTCTGCTTCCGTAAAGATTACAGCCTTGGAAACCCCATGGGGCAGTTCTACTCTGTTCTATAGGGTTACTATGAGTTGGAATTGACCGGACAGCAACTTGTTTGGTCTTTTGGGATAGCTACAGTAAACCTTAAACACAGCCCAATTCCTAGTCAGATTAAATTCAGTTTTCTCAGCTGTCTGACTGTTGAGAAAAGTATAGGTAGGACCTAAGAGCAAAAAAGAGTTGAGGGAAATCCCTCAAAGTAGCCAAAGACCTCTTAGGACACACAAAAATGGACAGAGAAAGGATTCCGTGGAAGCACAGAATATAGTCTTGTTCTGCTTGTCCTTTTTAGGGAATCACTACTGGGTATTGCATTTTGGACTTGAGGCCTCAGTCCCATTGTGCTTCCCTTGCTAGCCTATTTAGCTTCCAAAAGTAGCCATGTATGGATCTCGTCTTTCCAGAGAAGTTGGTTACATTTCATTCTTCAAGAGAGGTAGAGCTGGCTAAGATTCTGTCATCAGCTGTATGTTTTTTTTTCTTAACCCTGTTCTTGCCACTGTCACTATCCTTTATATTCAGCCACTATACTTGCTTTAAACAGAACTCTTTCCCTATCTTGGGTTTAGCTCCTCTCTGTGGGTCTTTCCTGGAGAAGAGGAATGGGAGAGATGGGCATCATCCTAAAGTATGGCATGAGAGGAGAGAAGAGGGTGAAAAGGGGGAATGAACAAAAACTTTTGTTGAGGATGGAGAAGGAGCAAACAAAGAAATGTTATCTCAGGAGTCACAGCACACTATCACAAAGTCAGTGGACAGTTCTTCACTACTGACCCTCTTGAGACCTGGCTCCACCCCTAAAAGACACAACTCAGCCTTGACCAATGACCTTAAAATACCAGGGGTGGAGGAGGGAGTCAGAAGGTCCACAGTGAAGAATAAAACATCCCATCTTCAGTAGCAGGACAAACCTGTTTCTGGCACATTTGTGACCACCAGCAAACTCCCAAATCCTACACCATGGTGCATTTTACTGCTGAGGAGAAGTCTGCTGTCACAAGTCTGTGGGGCAAGGTGAATGTGGAAGAGGCTGGAGGCGAAGCCTTGGGAAGGTAGGCTTTTGGTCTTAAAGCAGGGAGAGATGATGAGGGAAGATGAGCCTGGCAAGTTAACCAGAAATTTCTTTAAGATTTCTGAGAGTCTCTGATTTTCATCTGCTATGGTTCCATCTTGTAGGCTCCTGGTTGTCTACCCTTGGACCCAGAGGTTTTTTGACACATTTGGCAACCTGTCCTCTGCCTCTGCCATCATGGGCAACCCCAAGGTCAAGGCTCATGGCAAGAAGGTGTTGACCTCCTTTGGAGATGCTGTTAAGAACATGGACAACCTCAAGAATGCCTTTGCTAAGCTGAGTGAGCTGCATTGTGACAAGCTGCATGTGGATCCTGAGAACTTCCGGGTGAGTCCCAGAGAAACTCATATACTCTTTTTTGCTTTTTACATTGGGACGGTACTAGAAGCCAAATCTTTGATTGGAAAGGCCAAAAAAGAACTCTAAAATCATGGGTTGAGTTCAGTGTTAGGAGAACAAGCTTCTGGGTGGCGTAATCAGGACCTTTTGTAGTCAGAAGTAAAGCCAGGAAGGGTTATTAGCAGTCTGAGTTTGCTAAAAAATTTTAGACTTTAGACAGAATTGGATGTGTTCATCATGAAGAATACTGGAGAATAGCAGGCTTGTGCAAGAAGAAATACAATTTGGCCTTGGGTAGATTAAGGCTATCTCAGGGAAGGAGATAAGCCTTATTTTGTGTGAATCTTCAGGACTGAAGTATAGCAAAATATTTTGGGAAAAATATAAAGACATTTTTCTCAAAGAAAAATACAACAAATTAAAAATGTACATGTTAAATTTGCTGTTAGTGTTATACCAGGTTGAGGCTTGTTTCTGCATTGGTTGGAGATTTTAACAAAATTGCCTCTGAGAACCGCTGTAGCACTTAAATTCTGTGATTGCAAGAGTGAGACAACTTGTAAATGAGTAAGGGAGGCAAATGAAATGATGCAACAGGGAGAGAAGGTGGGGATATGTGTAGGCATAACACTGAATAAAAGTGTAAAAATGAAATTGAACCTAGATAATATTTTATCTGAGCCTATTGGAGCAGCTTGAGATAGGGAGCAGGCAGGGAGTGTAGGTATTTAGCCATTGTTTTCTGAAAATTCTTTTTAGAAACTTGTACTCAACATGCCTCTGTGTCATTTTCTCTCTTACCTGACAGCTCCTGGGCAACGTTCTGGTGATTATTCTGGCTTCTCATTTTGGCAAGGAATTCACCCCTGATACGCAGGCTGCTTGGCAGAAACTGGTGTCTGGTGTTGCCAATGCTCTGTCCCACAAGTACCACTGAGTCCTCTGTCCAGTGTGCAAGTGTCCCTATGTCTCCAACACCCTTATTATTCACATGGGGACTAAGGCTCAGCCTTGAACTCACAGCTTCTGTTTAATAAAGCACATTCTATTCAGTAATCAGGATTGATATTTTATTTTCTCTGTATTTTACCCTTGGGTTAAAGCAGGAAGGGCTTATTGGTTGAGGGAAGGGAAAGACATAGGAAGAAACAAAAGCTCCTTTAAGAGGGTACGGGGACTCATCAAAGTAAGATAGAAGTTATGGGAGGATTCTGAAAGGCCAGGGAGGAAGCCAAGAAGGATAAGAGACTCTTTGGGGTGGGAAAAAGGCTTTAGTTAAGTGGACAAGACCTTGTGGTGAATCATGGGAAGAACTTACTCCAAAGGGGGGAAGAAGGAACAAGGTGGTAACCAGTGCCTCAGAAAAAAAAAAAAAGCAAATTTATTTGGGGTACATGCCAAAGTTCAGTTTTAAAAACTAAGCTTTGTAGGATTCAACATCTAGGCTAGGACTACTATTCAATTTGTATTAATGCATATTTTTAAGTAGCTAGCATGTGAGGTTGACTTGGAGATAAATGGCAGAGTTGGGAGATGGCTAGGAACTTTCCAGGAAAGGCCCCATGAACAAACTACAGCCTACTCCTTCCTGAAAGTTTCCACTCTTTCAGTGGGAAGCCAAAGCTAAGACACATGACAATTGTGCACTATCCTCTGATAGACTGTAATATGTACTAAAATAAAGTCCGAAGTAAAATATAAATGCAAACTTTTTTGGGGGGGATGATGAAGACTTCTTGTAAGATATAAGGTACTAACAAAGCTTCAGAGTGTAAAACCAGCAAGCTATGGCTTGGTGGTTGGCATGACACTGGTCTCCTGGAAGTAATTGTTATTGTTGTGAAGTGTCATCCAGTTGATTCCAACTCACAGCAACCCCATGTGACAAGCAGAACTTCCCCATAGGGTTATCTAGGCTGTAATCTTTTAGGAGAGTAGATTGTCAAGTCTTTCTTCCATGGAGTGGCTGGGTGGATTCAAACCACCAACCTCTCAGTTAGCAGCTGAGCACATAACCCTTGCTGCACCAGGGCTGGAAGTAGAGGGAAGAGTAAAAAATAAGGCAGAATATCAGGAAAGACCAGATAATGCAAGACATTGAATATAAAACTGGAAGTTATTAGTATGCTATTGGCAATAACCAAAAACCAAACCCGTTGCTGTAGAGTCGATTCTAACTCATAGCAACCCTATAGAACAGAGTAGAACTGTGCCATAGGGTTTCCAAGGAACGGCTGATGGATTCGAACTGCTGACTTTTTGGTTAGTAGCTGAGCTCTTAAACACTATGCCACCAGGGTAACCAATAAATATTTTTAAGATTTTAAGTGACTCAAGGAATAGGATTTTGGGGGGAAAGTACTCTGCTTATGCACACAAAATAGACTTGAAGTTGTGAGACTAGACATAGTGTAATGTTCTAGAACAGACATGATGGCCTAAACTAGAGGGGAGTAGTGAAGTCTTCAAAAAGTGAAGAATGGCAAAGGTAGAATAAGGACATGGAATTTGATTGGCTGTGGAGAATCAGAAAAAGGTGGTGGTATATGACTAAAAGCCCCTAGCCTGGGTGAATATAATAGGAGGGGGGCACCCACTGACATGGGAATTCTAGTGATTCCCTGTGTGGGAGTGACATTAACTGAATCACTCTTGAGGGAGCTATTTCTAGGATACTCAGGATGTCTTTGAAACCCTGGTGGTATAGTGGTTAAGAGCTATGGCTGCTAACCAGAAGGTTGGCAGTTCAAATCCACCAGGCTCTCCTTGGAAACTCTATGGGGCAGTTCTACTCTGTCCTATAGGGTCGCTATGAGCTGGCATAGACTTGACGGCAATGGGTTTAGGGTCTCTTGACCTTCAGGTTCAGAGTCAACCTCTCATATCAGGGCTTGAGATCTTCACACTTTCCAACTTACAACGTCAGATTTTGGCAAGCTTAACTGTTAGGCATTTCATTGCCCCCATACACTGATCAGAATTTGTCCTGTGGGTTACTTTCTAATTTTGTGCCTTGTGTCCCCACAATAGTACTGAAAGTCCGATGGTCACTATGGAAGGGGCTGCATAGGCCCAGCTCACTATTATTTATTCCCCATGGCTAACCGCCACATTGTCTTGTGATTTTGCTTTTCCCTCTGGTTCCAGTCTCTATAAACGGTTTAAGATTAACTGATGTTCCCCCCTGGAGGGTGGAAAACAAGTGATAATGATCTAAGAATGAAAAACCAAGCAAAGCACCCATCTTGTAATAAGAAAAAGCAGGATGTCACCAGATAACCCCCAAGGATGTCACCAGATGACCTCTAAGAATACCAGTAGAAGGTTAACTCATCTAAGACATCACCATCTCAAGGGGAAACTAACACAAACTTCTAAGATCCATAATCCTGTCCCTATAAAAGTCTTTAGCTGATCTCCAGTGGGGGAGATGGGTTTTTTGGAGGAATCTATTCCCCTCTGTCCCCTATATATCGATATATAACAAACGTCTTGCTGCTCACCTCACCCCTGTCTCAGAATTGGCTATTGCGGCAGGCGGCTGCAATCCGCGTTATTGCGGTAACAATTATAGTCATAGGATATTAATAGCACTGGTCTCTAAGCCCTGCAGTCTTTCATTAACGCCACTAAATAAGAGTGACTCATGGCACCAAAACTTTTTGCCTAGTCAGCCAGTCAACAAATGACAGTGATGTAGCATTTTTAATCAATCAATCTCTTTTCCGTTTCTTGTACCTCAACTATTAATCTGGCTCTGCTAAGGTTAAGGACCATAAAGGGCTCAAGGGTAGTAATAATGGAGTGGTGGGAAGACGCTACATTCTTCACTCCTAGGGATCTCGATATAGATCTAGGTATTGCCAGTCCAAGCACATCTTCGTTGAAAACAAATTCATATTTAACATACACGCACATGTGCACACACACACGCACACACATGCACAAATGGGCCTGGATGACTCAAGATATTTAATATATTAATGATAAACTACTTCTTATCAATAGGCAATAAAAGTCACCTGGGTAAAATAGTGTTGTGACATACAGGATATTCTTAGGACATTAATCTAGCTAAGAGTACAAAAGGATTAGAAATTATGTCATTACCAGAATTAAATCCTGTAATGGCTTCCACTTCAACATCGCTAATGATAGATTCTAAGTTATTAAGCCTGTGCTTCTGCCGTAGCTTTGTCTCTTGCCATTCTCACCTTTACTATTACATATTGATCTCATAGGGCTATTATTTATCTGTCATACTGAGAGTTTGATTTTTTCCTGCCTCAGAGTTTTGTATTTTCTATTCAAAATTCTAGAAAATTTCTTTCTCAGTATCTTCCCATGGCAGGTTCCTTCTTGTCCCAGTTCAAATAATACTTTCTCAAAGAGACCCTTTCTGACATTATCATGCCCCAGTCACGTAAAGTCCAGATATTAATTTTCTTCACAGCAAATAATTTTATCTGAAATTATTTTGTTGATTGGTTTACTTCTTCATTCTCTGTAACCCACAAACCGTAGGATATAAACTCAATGAAGGCAATTTCCTTCTCTGACTCATTTTTCTTAAATTATCATGGCATAGAACAATGTATGGCAGAACATTGCTTAATAAAAACTGGTTAAATGAATATTTGAAAACATGTTATATGATTTTTGAGAAAAACCAAGTTTACAGATGAGGATATTCACAATGTCAGACACAGTTACATGGGGAAAATGGAAGAGTGGAACACCTATGGACAAAGAAGAGCCAATAAGCTTTTGGAAGTGATTGCCTCAAAAGCATAAGAGAAAAGCAATACTTACATGTGATTGTTGGATCACTGTTTGGGTTTCTGGAAAGATAGGGAGTTCATTGACAGAAGAGTGATCATAAAAGTCCTTCAATCTGAGGAGAAGCAATTAAGAGTCACTCATTTCTTAAGGCCTTCAGAGGCTTGGATCCCAGCCTCTGAGTTATCCTTCTAGGCCAGGCTCCACCCACAGAATCCAGTAGGATTACCTGATGTGGTTGAAGACCTGTCCATACCCATTATAAGACTTCTAGTTTTAAAGACTCTGTACTCTATACCAATAAAAACTCTCCCACTCACCCTTAGGTTGGAAGCTCACAAATTATCATAGATAACAGGAAAACAGCTACTAAGATCTTGACAATCTCCTCCTTCAGAACTTTTAGCCATCCCTATCAATGAACAGCCATAGATTTCACATGGGATCATGAAGATGGAAAGAATTCTACCTATAATATTACAATTTCAGACATGCTGATAGGTTAGGATACATAATACGAAGATAGAGAGATCCTCTAATCAATTGCACAGAATACTTCTTAATCTGCAATTGTATATAATTAGCATGTCTAATCTCAGGGCCAAATAACCAAGCCATGTTTCCCAAACTTCTGACATCACAGTCTAGCAAGGTCTTAGATCACCTTATTACTTTCAGAGAAAAGTAAAATAAAATAATAACATGTAGTAACTCTCCCTGACATATTAGAAATGTAACCTGTAAAAAATTGCACTGAATTAGAGAGAAAAGTGTCTAATGCAGCTGTGACAATGTGTAGACTATTTGTCAACTATAAGAGCTTCTGCCTCTTTAAAGTTGGTTTAACAAGTACATAGCAGAAGCAAAGGAGATATTACCTCATGTTACGTCTTGGACTAAGACTGGCTTACAAGTGGATCCAATATTCACTATATACAACTCATTCAAATCCACAGTACCTGTCAAAAAACATTTTACTTCTGTCTTCATCAAGAAGAGAAGAACTACACCATGCCAAAACCTGGGTCCACCAGCCAGCACACACACTTATGTAGCAGGATATACGCGTATCTAGTTCAGACATACATACACTGATATGGAGGTGAACACTTTCACTCGGAGGAGGAGATGTGCTTTGTTTCATGCAGATGCAGGTACATAGATACTGATTTAAGGGTTCAGTTCTATATTAGATTACTTGACACTACTGTATTCCTGCACTCAAGCTGATGCTTCATGGGAATCACTTCCCCTTGACTATCGTGCGCTATGAGTTGGAATCGACTCGACGGCAGCAGGTTTGGGTTTTTTTTTTTTTTTTTTTGGTTTATTGTCAGCTAAAGAAAACTTTGGCTCAATCTGAGCCACAGAGCATTTGTTCCAAAGATCATCACATCACTTTTCCCTCGGATTTCACCCCTAACTGAATGAGACTTATACTTGTTCGCATCAGAATTCCTGCCTTGCATGATAAGATGCCTGCATCTCCAGTTAATGAGGAGCTGACAGTTTTACTTCCTCAATCAGATTGTTGTCTGCTTATTAGAGGCACACAAAGGAGTGAAGTTTGTTTGGCAAGGACTCTAAATGCCAATTACTCATTTCACAATAAAACTGAAGGGTTAAAAAAGGTAGTGACTTGTTACAGAAAAACTTACAAGGATAAGAAGATTCATTTGAAATTCTTCAAAAACGACTCCGTCTGTGCAGAAAATTTTGAGGAATTGGTCTCTGCCTAAAGCAACAAATTATATACACATATTTATAGCTTACAAAAACAAGACAAGCACCTGCTGAATATTTTGGGGTCTTAGGCAACTCATGCAGCCATCATCTGAAGACTGTTTGGGGTCAGTACATACCATCATAAAGAAGGCATTCGTTGCTAAATTTGTGAAAGATGATTTATCACACTTTGAACAGTTCTAACAAGTTATTAATAACAAATCAGTTGCTGCAAGGTGAATATAAACAGACAAAACTTACAAAACCATAACAGACACACTTTATTCAGGTACAATGCTTTTCACTACCCAACAGCTCTAAATAATACCATCAGAGAGGACAATTGCCTAGCACAAAATACCAAAGTCTAGAATCTTCAAAGCTGTACATGTCAAACTTAATGGCCTCTCATCTTCAAATAACAAAAACACAAAATGAAACACAAACACACAAACAAAAAACCCACAAACCAAAAAAACAAGAACAACAATCAAATCTCACCTAAAAAGGCGGCTGTGGTGTCTGGAAAGAACATTCCCTGTGCTAAAAACAAAACAACGTGAATCCACTTACTCACTAGGTAACCACTCTTGGCTTCAGGGATTTTTTGTTTGCTTGCTTTTTTATAAATTCAGAAAACGGGAACAATATCACCTACTTCATAAGATTTTTATGAGGTTTAAATAAGGTAATACTCCATAAAAAGCCCATCATAAACTATAAAGTACTATGTTATTTTTAACATATTATTGGTAACCCTTTTACTCATACAAACTAAAACTTCTCAAAACAGTACATTGCTAAGAAGACTCTAGGCTTGCCTATTTTCAGGCCTTTTAAGAAAGAGACAGTCCTGGTGGTGCAGTGGTTAAGAGTTTGGCTGCTAACCAAAAAGGCGGCAGTTTGACTCTACCAGCTGCTCCTTGGAAACTGTATGGGGCGATTCTAGGGTGCTATGTGTTGGAATCAACTCGATGGTAACAGGTTTTGGGGTTTTTTATGCCTATAACCTCAAAGTACCTGAACTTCCCAGATTCTTTGTCATGCTTCAACTAATCTACAAATATTTCTGGGGTTAGTAAGAACAGAATTGGTGAAGAAGTCGTAGAGTTTTGTATGGTTGGAGGAGAAGGAGAGTAGCTAAAGGAAGAATTAATGAGAAACAAATTTGAGTAATTGATCTGCAACCAGTAAAGGAAAAAAAAAAAAAAAAAAGAGCATCAGAGTCCTCCTAGGAGCCCTCCAAACACTATCACAGATGTGAATGTCCATTTTAACTCTTCCATGCCTAAACACCCCCCCCCCCCCCGGCCTGATAGCCTAGCGTTGACCAATAGCCTCATAGCAAAAGGAAGAACAAAGGGCCAGTGGCCAGGGATAAAGAATAAAAAGCCACATGTTCCAGTTGCAGCACATACATCCTTCTGACACATCTGTGATCACCACAAACTCCAAGACCGGACACCATGGTGTATTTTACTGCTGAAGAGAAGGCTGCTATCACAAGCCTGTGGGGCAAGGTGAATGTGGAAGAGGCTGGAGGCAAGGCCCTAGGCAGGTAGATTCTGGAGGGTAGGGGAAGGGAGGGAATAAAGGAAGCTGAGCTTGGCAGGAATGCAGGTCTGTTACCAAGTTTTGTGACAAGCTCTGATTTACCATCTGCTATGATTCTATCCTGTAGGCTCCTGATTGTCTACCCTTGGACCCAGAGGTTTTTTGACAAATTTGGCAACCTATCCTCTGCCTCTGCCATCATGGGCAACCCCAAGATCAAGGCCCATGGCAAGAAGGTGCTGAACTCCTTTGGCGATGCCGTTGAGAACCCGGACAACCTCAAGGGTACCTTTGCTAAGCTGAGTGAGCTGCACTGTGACAAGCTGCTTGTGGATCCTGAGAACTTCAGGATGAGTCTAGGATATGTCTGTGCTTTCTTGTGTTTAGCCTCAGACAGCTTAGACAACTGAGCACTGATCTGAGCATAAGTAGGACCATCTATGGCCTGTGAGATATTTGGAGATCTTGGGTTAGTAACAAAACAATTCCAGAGGGCTGAATTCAAACTAAGTGTTATGGTAACAAGGCTCGAGAAGTGCTTCTAGGAGTCTGGAGTGACTTGTCTAAACTCTGTTGGCTTTTAGTGGAGACTCGTGTAGAGATGAGGACGTCTTTTGGTAATTGGAATCCTGTAGAAAGAAGAATTTACCTTTCTTTCCTCACGTATCTATCACTGCCTGCCCCCCATATGTCGGAGGTAGAAAAAGAATGTCCAGTGGGACAATACACGCAGACATGTATTGGTTAATTATAACAAAGAAACTGGGTGGTCATGCATATATTACTAAGGCTATTCTTGTACTGGGCAGGCATTTGTGCAAAATCTACTAATGTCTCCTTTCAAACTTATTTCCTAAAACTCTAGGAGTAAGGCAAAGTGTCTCTGAGGGAGGGAAACAACTGGAATATGTGGCAGAGGAGGGTATGGAATAGAAAGCTGTGAGGTTTTATTTTTGTCCCCCACCCCCACCCCCCACCAAAAAAAAAAAGTATGTGGAGATGGTGCTGGTAGGAAGATAGAAAGAGTGAAATCATGGATGTGGGTCAGTACAGAAAGGGAAGCAAATTAGCTATGTTTAATAACTGGGTAAGACCACAGCCTTTGAGAAAGCTAACATAGACTTAGGCCTTAGTGGCAGTTGGGTGGCCAGATTCTTGGAGGCCAGACTGGAACTCTCTGCTCACTATATGAATCCATAGGAATGTGTCTGTTATCTCTTTCTACCCCTACAGCTCCTGGGAAACGTGATAGTGATTGTCTTGGCAAACCACTTTGGCAAAGAATTTACCCCCCAGGTGCAGGCTGCCTGGCAGAAGATGGTGACTGGTGTGGCCAGTGCCCTGGCCCGCAAGTATCACTGAGTATCTCATAATAGGGAGAAGCCTTGTTCTTCACATGACAGCACAATTAATAAAATTATTCTGTTAATAAATAAGATTTACTAGACTCCTATTGTTTCTTTTTCATGTAACTTTAAGTAAATGAATTCCCAGGGATTTTATGTTGGGGGGGGGTGTGTGTGCTCCCCATTCACTGTTTGCAAAAGATGAAGATTTTGACAAGAAAATAAGAGAACAGGACGATAAAGGAACATCCCTGGGAGTTCTGAAAGGGAAAGAAAAATCTCTGGGAGAGTTTTGGTGGGAAAGGAAGGGCTTTATGGGACAAGGACTCCTCAGAACTAAATATTTTTGAGCAGTGGGAAAAGACTTCAGGGAAAGTAGCAGAGGCAAGATGAAGGCAGAAAGTTTAACCCAGGTCTAAAAGGTCAAGGCCCAGGCAGGAATTGTAATTGAATTTCATTTAATGCAATTCATTTTCTGAGAGCATCTGAGAGCTTTTCATAGCCCTCTTGAGGCTAGATTGGGGGTGGGAAGGGTTGGACATCGGAGTGGGGGATAGTCCTTTTTAAAGGCAAATTCTAAAGAACTGATTGTGAACTTTCCTGAAGAACCTTATGGTTTAAGTGGTGAGACGTGCCAAGAAAGTTACAATGATTATATGCTCTCAGGAATGAGAATGTCCAAGTGTGTAGATGAGCTGCAGCATTTCACGGAAGACAGACCACTGTAAGCTGCAGGGAGAGACGGGACGTAGATGGGGGAAATGCACCAGGAGAGGCTCAGAGGCCAGCATTAGCACATCATGTCTGAGTCAAAGGTCAGCACTGTAACAATGGAACTAAAAGGGGAAGAAATTGCAGATAAAAATTGGCGAGGTCAGGTTCACGGAAGTTAATGTCTGATTGGGAGTTAATACATGTTTATACACAAGTGTAATGTAATGCACAGGAGGTTAGGGAGATTAGGCTGGATGTATGTGCTGAATGGATCAGAGATCGTGCTAGTTTCAGGCTTACAATGCTCCACTGGTCTTCCCCGTACTTGCAATAAATTACCCACCACTACTGTCACCTTCAATATCCAAATAAAAAGGCATGGATCCATCTCTCCAACTTTGCTTCTTTCTACTATACTATTTCCTTAACATATTTTCCTCTGTCCTTGTTGTTTCTTTCTCTAAAGTGAAACACCAAGTTGTTTTTTGTTTTTTGTTTTTCTTTTCTTCTCTTTGTTCCAGCCTCAGAGTTTTGCACTTTGTTATTCCTTTTTCCAGAACTTATGTGTCCAAATTTCTCGTTCTTGGTTTCATCTTGTCATTAAGGTCCCACTTCAAAAGTTACCTCTTTGGGACATCTATCCTGCTACTAATTTTCTGTAGTCCCTTGCTATCGTATCACCATATGTGTTTTCTTCCTCTCAGATAACACCATCTGACATTCTCCTATTTATTTACTTAATTATTTATGCTGGTCTCCTCTGCTCACTTAGAATGTGAGCACCATGAGAACAAATACGATCTCAACTAGGAAACTCCACAGGAGAAAGATGTGGCAGTCTGCTTCTGTAAACATTACAGCCTTAGAAACTCTATGGGCCAGTTCTACTCTGTCCTGTAAGATCACTAAGAATCAGAATCTATTTGATGGCAAGGAATCTGGCCAGACAGCAACTTTGGTCGAACGATTTAAGAGAGTAGAAGGTCTAGATTGGTTTGATCCTAAAATCTTTGTTATTTCTTTCACCACTTCACGTATCTTCCTTACACATATCTCCCTTCTTTCACACTGTCTTTCCTTCTTATCTAAGCTTTTGACTCCCAACATCAACAGCCTCATCTCTCATTTACTCTGAAAACAACAGTCATCTGGCTTCTACTCCAACCAACCATGACATTAAACCTGTTGCTGTGGAGTCAATTCTGACTCATGGAGACCCTGTAGGACAAAGTAGAACTGCCTCATTGGGTTTCCAAGACTGTTTCCAAGGCTTTATAGAAGCAGACTGCCACATCTTTCTCCCATGGAGTGGCTGGTAAGTTCAAACCTCCAACTTTTCATTTAGCAGAAGCGCTTAACCACTGCACCACCAAGGTTCCTTACATTGACATTAACTAAAATCAATGCTGAGTTTCAAAAGCAATGGGCAATTTTTGTACTTTATCTTATTTCACATCTCTTTGTAATTTCACATTTAGTGTTGGTGTTCAATAAAGTTCCTTCCTTGTTCCATTTTACTTTGTATTTATCATGCTTTTTTCTGGGTGCTCTCAATTACAACTATGCTTTTAAGTATAACCTTTACAATCATGACTCCTAAGTCTCAATCTCCCTGACCAGAGCATCAGACCCACAGATCAAACTGTCTACTGGACAGTTTTACGTAGATGTCCCATAGGTACCCCAGACTCTGCATGACCATTTCACTTTTTCTACCAAAACTCCTTTCCCTCCATTGTATTCCATTTAAGTTGATTGGAAAGTAATATGCCCATTCACCAAAGCCAAACTTAAAGTCTTCCTGACTTCTCCTATTTCCTCACCTCTAATCAATAATCCAAGGAGCCCTTGTGGCACAAACAGTTAAGTGCTCGATTGTTAACTGAAAGGTTGGTGGTTTCAAGCCTCTCAGTGGTTCTGCAGGAAAAAGACCTGAACTTCTGCTCCTGTAAAGATTACAGCCAAGAAAACCCTATGGGGCGGTTCTGTTCTGTTACAAGGGGTGGCTATGAGTTAGAATCAACTTGACAGTACTTAATAACAGCAACAATCAATAATCCAATTCTGCTTGAATAATCTATCTCTGGCTTTTTATCACCACTCCCACTACCCAGCTTCAGTTCCTCATCATTTCCTAGACAATGTTGCTGTTTTTGTTAGGTGCTGGCAAGTCAGTTCTGACTCATAGGGACCCTACGTACAACAGAATGAAACACTGCCTGGTCCTGCACCATTCTTACAATTGTTGTTATGCTTGAACCAACTGTTGCAGCCACTACATCAATCCATCTCCTTGAAGGTCTTCCTCTTTTTCACTGACCCTATACTTTACCAAGCATGATGTCCTTCTCCAGGGACTAGTCCTTCCTGATAACATGTCCACAGTATGCGAGATGAAGTCTCACCATCCTCACTTCTAAGGAGCATTATGGCTGTACTTCTTCCAAGACAGATTTGTTCATTCTTCTGGAAGTCCATGGTATATTCAATATTCTTCATCAACACCATAATTCAAAGGTGCCAATTCTTTTTTTGGTCTTCCTTATTCATTGTCCAGCTTTTGCATGCATATGCGGTCACTGAAAACACCATGGCTTGGTCAGGCGCACCTTAGTCTTCAAGGTGACCTCTTGGCTTTTCAAAACTTGGCGGAGGTCTTTTGCAGCGATTTGCTCAATGCTACGTGTCTTTTGATTTCTTGACTGTTGCTTCCACGATGTTGATAGTGGATCCAAGTAAAATGAAGTCCTTGAAAACTTCAATCTTTTCTGCATTTATCACTATTCTACTTATTGGTCTAGTTGTGAGGATTAGTGTTTTCAAAATTCAATCCACAACACATTCCATTTCATTTTTGACGGCTTCCAATTTTCCGAGATTCTTACTTTGTACATTCCACATTCCTTTTATTAATGGATGTTTGCAGCTGTTTCTTCTCATTTAGAGTCTTGCCACATCAGCAGATGAAAATCCTGAAAGCCTGACTCTATCCACGTCATTAAGGTCAACTCTACTTTGAGGTGGTCGCTCTCCCTTAGTCGTATTTTGAGTGCCTTCCAACCTGGGGGACTCACCTTCCGGCACTATATCAGATAATGTTCTACTGCTATTCATAAGGTTTTCAAAAGCCAATTTTTTCAGAAGTAGACTTCCAAGTCCTTCTTCCTAGTCCATCTTAGTCTGGACACTCTGCTGAAACTTGTCCACCATGGGTGAACCTGCTGGCATTTGAAATACCGGTGGCCACCACAGTATGGCAAACTGACAGACAAGTGGTGGACCTAGACAATAATAGGAACTAGTCTTTCTATTTCTAGACTTCATCGCATTATACAAATTCTCTCAGTGTAATCCACATATTATAAAAATGTGACCATGTCTCTCCATTGTGTAAAATCATTTGAATTAGGAGACCATCAATGTTTACAGCCATGGCTTTGGAATTAACAGACAAAGATCAAATTACAGCCCTATGGCTTTGAAAAACTTACTTAACATTTTATCAGAATCAGTTTCTTTATTTGTAAAATGGTGTGATGATTCATACTTTAAATACTTATTGTAAGGTCCAATAGGATATTTATAAAATTTTTTCCACAGTGGTTGACCACTCTATTATTAAGAATAGTATCTCATTACGAGAACCGGTTTCTGTCTTCAGTCTGGTCTCCCATTGCAACACTCAGTTATTTTATTTTTATTTTTTAACAGATAGTGTGGTAGTTGTTCCTACAACGCATGAGGATCCATTCCTTTACGCTCTTATGCATTCTGTATTTTTGACCTGGTTGTATTCTTTCTGAGCTCCGGATCCATACATCCAACTATTTTCTTAACATACACTCTTAGACTGCTCAAGACTGTGTCCAATACAGTATGCCCAACACTAAACTCCTGATCTTGTCCTAACGTTATTCCTACAAACTTGGCCCTCTTCTGTGTTCCCCATCTCAATGAACAGCACCACTAGCCACCGGCCAAGCTAAAAAAATAAAGAGTGACTTGCTCTCTCTACTGAGATAGCATTCCAGCTATTTGTCTG
Source organism: Dugong dugon (assembly GCA_030035585.1). Lineage (NCBI taxonomy): Eukaryota > Metazoa > Chordata > Mammalia > Sirenia > Dugongidae > Dugong > Dugong dugon. The sequence continues at coordinate 77,606,330 of CM057467.1, read as the reverse complement.
AAAATTAGTCTAGCCCTCTAAAATCTATTTGCACCCTGAAACTAGAATTATTTTCAAAAAATACAAATCAAATCATTCCAAACACTTCTTTGGATGCTTCAATTTTTTTTTTTTTTTGCTTTCAGTTTAAAGAAAAAATCTGTAACATCGTTTAAAAATCACTCGTGGTTAAGCCTCTCTCCAGGCTCATATCATATCACACCATCTCTTGTGATCTGAATCACAATCATACTGTCCATCTTTCTATGTATAAATTGAATCAGATTGGTTAAACTTTTTTGTCTTTGGTTACTTATAACTGAACTTTTGTTTGTAAAATTCATATATATGTATATATACATATGTATATATATATATATATATATATATATATATATATGTATACACCTACTAAGCACTAGTTAATTCAATTGTTTAGAATTCTATCGTTTATCTATATCAAAATTTATCCAGTCTACTGTTGATGTGTAGGATTCCCTGGGTGGTGCAAACAGTTAAGCAATTGACTACTAGCCAAAAGGTTGGCCATTTCGAATCCACATAGATGTGCCACGAAAGATAGGTCTGGTGATCTTCTTCTGAGAGATCAGTCTTGAAAACTCTATGGAGCAATTCTACTCTGCACATATGGCATCATCATGAGTTTGAATCAACTCAACGGTAACTATCAGCAACAACTATTGATGAACATTTAAGTTGTTACTAGTCTGGGATTCTTATAATACTGCTGTTATAAGCATCCTTGTAAATGCCTTTTGATGCACACATGCACGCATTTCTGCATATCTAGAAGTGGAATTTCTAGGTCATAGGTGATTCATATATTCAGCTTCAGCAGATGCTACCGAATGTTTTTCAAAGTGGTTATACTGTTTTGCATTCTCACCAACATAGTATGAGCCTTCTAGTTGATTCATATCTGTGCAAAAATTTGGAATTGCCAATTTTTTCTTTTCGTTTTTCTTTTCTTCCCTCCTTTCCTCTTCCCTCTGCTTCCCTCTTTCCTCTCTCTCCCTTCCTCTCTACTCCCTTCTCTTTTCCTCTCATCTGTTTCCCCCTTCCCTTCCCTTCTCTTTCCTTCCCTTCCCTTCTCTCTTCCTTCCTTCCTCCCTCCCTCCTTCCCTTGTTGTTGTTGTTGTTGTTAGGTGCCGTCAATTTGGTTCCAACTCATAGCAACCCTATGCACCACAGAACGAAACACTGCCCGATCCTGCAGCATGCTCACAATCCTTGTTATGCTTGAGCCCATAGTTGCAGCCATGTGTCAATCTATCTCGTTGAGGGTCTTCCTCTTTTTCACTGATCCTGTGCTTTACCAAGCATGATGTCTTTCTCCAGGGACTGATCCCTCCTGACAACATGTCCAAAGTATGTAAGACGTAATCTCGCCATCCTTCCTTCTAAGGAGTACGACCAGAATGCTCCTCCTTCCCTTACTCCTTTCTTTACTTCTAGTTATATTGATGGACTCCCAAAAGAATGAACAAGTCTGTCTTTGAAAAAGTACAGCCAGAAAGCTCCTTAGAAGCAAGGATGGTGAGTCTTCATCTCATATACTTTGGACAAGTAATCAGGAGGGATTAATACCTTTAGGAAGATATCATGCTTGGTAAAGTAGAGAGTCAGTGAAAAAGAGGAAGACCTTCAAGGAGATGGATTGACACAGTGGTGCAACAATGGACTTAAGCATAACGAGGATCATGAGGATGGCTGAGGACTGGGAAATATTCCGTTCTGTTGTACGTAGGGTCAGAACTGACTGGAGAACATCTAACGACAACAACAACATATTGATGGGCATGTAAGTCTATGTCATTGTTGAATTACTTTGATTTGACTAACAATGCTGATACTTATTTTTAACTGGCAATTGATTTTCATGTTCTCTTTAGTGAAATATTGTATTTAGTCCATTTTTGACTGTCTTCTTAATATGTATTTATAGTAGCTATTTTTTAAATATTCTGATATGTGCCAGGGGTGTACCTGTAAATATCTTCTCCTATTCCCATAATATCCCTGGTGGCACAGTGGTTAAGCACTTGGCTGCTACTGGAAAAGTCAGCTGCTCAAACCCATCAGCAGCTCTGTAGGAGAACAATGTGACAGTCGGCTTCCATGAAGATTTTAGCTTTGGAAACCCTATGGGACAGTTCTACCCTGTCTTATACTGTCACTATGAGTCGGAATTGACTCTATGGCAATGGGTTTTTGGATTTTATTCCCATGATGATGTCTTTTGATGTAATGAAGTTCTTGATTTTTCCTGAAGCCATATTTAATAATCTTTACTTTTACAGTTAGTGCATTTTGTTTCCTTAACTACACCAATGTCATAGGAACATTAGTCTGTATTTTTTTCTTTTTGGAACTTTATAATTTTACTCTTCACATTTAATTTTAAGCTGTCTATATAGGATGAGGTTGGGGTCAAGGTACACATTTTTTTAATAAATGGATATTCTACTGATGCATATATTGAAAACACCAATTTTCTCCACAGTATTGCAATAACATTTATATATATAAAGAGAGAGAGAGTCCTAGTGGTACAGTGGTTAAATACTCAACTACTAACCACAAAGATGGTAGTTCAAATCCACCAGTGGTTTCACAGGAGAAAAAGAGACCTGGAGCTCTGCTCCCATAAAGATTACAGGCTAGGAAACCCTATTGAGCAGCTCTGCTTGTCCTATAGAGTAGCTGTGAGTCAGATTATGTGTCTATCTGTTTTTTGTACTGTGGTGGCTTGCGTGTTGCTGTGAGACTGGAAGTTTTACCACCAGTATTTGAAATGCTAGCAGGGTCACCCTCGATGGAGAGGTTTCAGCTGAGCTTCCACACTAAGACAGACTAGGAAGAAGGACCTGGAAGTCTACTTCTGAAAAAAAAATTGGCTAGTGAAATCCTTATGAATAACAGTAGAACATTGTCTGATACAGTGCCAGGAAATGAGCTCCTCAGGGTGGAAGGCACTCAAAATACAACTGGGAAAGAGCTGCCTCCTCAAAGTACAATTTATCTTCATGTCATGGAAGAAGTCCAGCTTCCAGAACCTTCATTTGCTGATGTGGCACAACTCAAAATGAGAAGAAGCAGCTGCAAACAACCATGAATAATCGAAACACAGAATGTATGATACATGAATCTAGGAAGATTAGAAATCTTCAGAAATGAAATGGACCACATAAACACCCATATCCTAGGCATTAGTGAGCTGAAATGGACTGGTACTGGCCATTTTGAATCAGATAATCATACCATCTACTATGCTAGGAACGACAAATTGAAGAGGAACGATGTCACGTTCATCGTCAAAAAGAACATTTCAAGATCTATCCTGAAGTACAGTACCTTGAATGATAGGATAATACCCCTATGCCTACAAGGAAGACTAGTTAATATGATTATTATTTAAATCTACGCACCAACCACGAAGGCCAAGTTGAGGAAATTGAAGATTTTTACCAAATTCTGCAGTCTGAAATTGATCGAATACTCAATCAGGATGCATTGATAATTACTGGCGATTGGAATGCAAAAGTTGGAAACAAAGAAGAAGGATTGGTAGTTGGAAAATATGACCTTGGTGACAGAAGTCAAGACTAAGATCACATGATAGAATTTTGCAAGACCAACGACTTCTTCATTGCAAATACCTTTTTTCAACAACATATACAGTGACTATACATGTGGACTTCACCAGGTGGAATACACAGGAATCTTTGGAAAGAAACAATGGAAAATCTCAATATCATCAATCAAAACAAGGCCGGGGCAGACAGTGGAACAGACCTTCAATTATTCCTTTGCAAGTTCAAGGTGAAGGTGAAGAAAATTAGAATAAGTCCATGAAAGCCAAAGTACAACCTTGAGTATATCCCATCTGAATTTAGAGAACGTCTCAAGAATAAATTTGACCCACTGAACACTAATGACTGAAGACCAGATGAATTGTGGAATGACATCAAGGACATCATACATGAAGAAAGCAAGAGGTCATTAAAAAGACAGGAAAGAAAGAAAAGACTAAAATGGATGTCAGAAGAAACTTTGAAAGTTGCTCTTGAACATGAAGTAGCTAAAGTAAAAGGAAGAAATGATGAAGTCAAAGAGCTGACCTGAAGATTTCAAAGGACGGCTCAAGAAGACAAAGAAAAGTATTATAATGAAATGTAAAAAGATCTGGAGAAAGAAAAACAGAAGGGAAGAACATGCGCGACATTTCTCAAGCTGAAAGAGCTGAAGAAAATATTCAAGCCTCTAGTTACCATACTGAAAGATTCTACAGGAAAATATTAAACAATGCAGGAAGCATCAAAAGAAGATGGAAGATGTCATGGGTTGAAATGTGTCCCCCAAAAATATGAGTCAACTTGGCTGGGCCATGATTCTCAGTGTTGTGTGGTTGTCCTCTGTTTTGTGATTTTAATTTTCCTATGTGTTGTAAATCCTAATCTCAGCCTGTGGTTAATGAGGCAAGTTTAGATTATGTAAAAGAGGATTAAGGTGGGATTGCAACACTCTTACTAAGGTCACATTCCTGATCCAATGTAAAGGGAGTTTCCCTGGGGTGTGGTCTGAACCATCTTTTATCTTACAAGAGATAAAAGGAAAGGGAAGCGAGCAGAGACGGGGACCTCATACCACCACACAAGCAGCTCCAGGAGCAGAGCACGTCCTTTGGACCCGGGGTTCCTGCACGGAGAAGCTCCTAGACCAGAAGAAGATTGGTGACAAGAACCTTTCTCCGGAGCTGACAGAGACAGAAAGCCTTCGCCTGGAGATGATGGCCTGAATTTGGACTTGTAGCCTACTAGACTGTGAGAGGATAAATTTCTGTTTGTTAAAGCCATCCACTTGTGGTATTTCTGTTATAGCAGCACTAGATAACTAAGATAGAATTAATACATGGCATCATCGTAACAAAAATAATTGGTCAATGTTCAACCATTTCAGGAGGTAGCATGCGATCAAGAACCGACGGTACTGAAGGAAGAGGTCCAAGCTGCACTGAAGGCATTGGTGAAAAATAAGGTCCCAGGAATTGATGGAAAACCAATTGAGGTGTTTCAGCAAATGGATGCAGGGCTGGAAGCGCTCACTCGTTTATGCCAAGAAATTTGCAAGACAGCTACCTGAAAGACTGGAAGAAATCCATATTTGTACCCATTTCAAAGAAAGGATATCCAACAGAATATGGAAATTATCAAACAATATCACTAATTTCATACGCAGATAAAATTTTGCTGAACATCATTCAAAAGCAGTTACAGCAGTACATTGACAGGGAACTTCCAGAAATTCAAGTCATATCCAGATAAGGACATGGAAACAGCAATGTCATTGCTGATGTTGGATGGATCATGGTGAAAGCAGAGAATACCAGAAAGATGTTTACCTATGTTTTATTGACTATGCAAAGGCATTCAACTGTGTGGATCATAACAAATTATGGATAACATTACAAAGAATGAGAATTCCAGAACACTTAATTGTGCTCATGAGGAACCTGTACTTAGACTAACAGGCAGTCATTCAAACAAAACAAGGGGATTCTGTGTGGCTGTGGTTTGAAGTCAGGAAAGTTGTGTGTCAGGGTTGTATCATTTCAGCATACTTATTCAATCTGTATACTAAGCAAATAATCTGAGAAGCTGGACTATATGAAGAAGAATGCAGCATCAGGATTGGAGGGAGAGTCATTAACAATCTGCAATAGACAGATGACACAGTCTTCCTTGCTGAAAGTGAAGAGGACTTAAAGCATTATTGATGAAGATCAAAGACTACAGCCTTCAGTATGGATTATACCTCAACATAAGGAAAACAAAAATCTTCACAGCTGGACCAATAAGCAACATAATGACAAATGGAGAAAAGATTGAAGTTGTCAAGGATTTCATTTTACTTGGATCCACAATCAACACCATGGAAGCAGCCTTCAAGAAATCAGAGGATGCATTGCATTGGGCAAATCTGCTGGAAAGGTCTCTTTCAAGTGTTAAAAAGCAAAGATTTCACTTTCAGGACTAAGGTGAGCCTGACCCAAGCCATGGTGTTTTCAATCACCTCATATGCAGGTGAAAGCTAGACAATGAATAAAGAAGACCAAAGAAGATTTGATGACTTTGAATTATGGTGTTGGCAAAGAATATTGAGTATACAATGGACTGCCAGATAAAGAACATATCTGTGTTGGAAGAAGAGCAGCCAGAATGGTCTTTAGAAGCAAGGATGTTGAGATTTCATCTCACATATTTTGGACATGTTATCAGAAGGGATCTGTCCTTGGAGAAAGACATCATGCTTGGTAAAATAGAAGGTCGGAGAAACAAAGGAAGCCCTCAATAAGATGGATTGACATAGTGGCTTCAACCATGGGCTCAGACATAGCAAGTGTTCTGAGGATGGCACAGGACCAGGCAGTGTTTCATTCTGTTGTACATAGGATCGCTATGTGTTGGAATCGACTCGATAGCTGATAGCATCAATGGGTTGGTTTCAACTTGACCGCAATATGTTTGATTTGGTTTCAAATCTTTCTTCAATCATACCATGGCTGAATTATATTACAGGCCCTTGGTATTTGTTTTTATCGTTCATTAAAATTTTCCTGTTACAGTGCATATTTTTAAAATCTATTCTAGTGGCTAGTTGAGAAGCAATATGCAATACGTTTTTAAAATTTTTTAATAGATACTGAATTCAAGGAAGGGAGGAAAAGGAGGTTTGTGACTGGAAAGATTTACCCAATCATACAAGGAAGAAGAAAGCAAGTTAAAACTATGGCAAAATATTTATCCATTCCAACTACTTCTAAATATTTTCTCTCCCCTAGAGACAAAGAGGAGCTCTAAACAGATACTAGATAATTTTTTTCTTCTCTATAGGTCCCAATTTCTCATCTATAGAATGAAAGAATTGGATGCATTATACACACAGAAGAAGTGAAGGCAAGAATGCAAGTAGAAGCCTGTACTCCAATGTTCACTGCAGCATTTTTCACAATTACCAAAATGTTGAAACAATGAAAATGTCCATCAGCAGATTAATGGAGAAACAAAACTGGTATATAGGTACAATGGAATATTACGCAGTAATAAAAAGAAATGAAGTCCTGATGCATGCCACAACCTGAAGGAATCTTGAAAAAATCTTGCTGACTGAAATAAAGCAGTCACCAAAGGACAAATTAGGATATGATCTCACTCCTGTGAAATAAGCAAATATATAAAAACTAAAGATTATTAGTGGTTACCAGGGATGAGAGGGAGGGAGAAAGAGAGAGATTTTGCTTAGGAGACATTGAGTTTATGTTAATGGTGTTGAAATAATTTGAAAAAGGATGGTGAGAACAGTTGCACAACTTGGAGAATGCAATCACCGTCACTGAATTATAAATATAAAAATTGTTGAGATGTCATATGTCTTGTTATGACCGTACACACACACACAAAAGAATTAGATGCATAAAACTCTAATATACATTCCAGTATATCTTACTAAAATATTTATACATAAATGAGACTAGGGGTATATATACAGAAGCAACGGCTAGGGAGATGAGGCCCGGAGATAAGTAGTGGGAAAACAGGGTTTTTGAGTCAAGACACACAAGACCAAGATCAGCCAATCGCAGAGACAGTTGAAGAGACTGGAGAATAAGGGTATACCTTACATTCTCACAGACCAATGAACTTGTACCATCTTCTAAGCCAATAGCTTTATAGGAGCAGAGAGAGCGGCTAGAGCAATAGCCAGGACTAAGTATAAAGAGAAGAGCAGGGTTAGCTGCTGATTACACTTGCTTCTGGCACAACTGTGTTGACTAGCAACTACACAATCAGACTCCATGGTGCATCTGACTGCTGATGAGACGGCTTTGGTCACCGGCCTGTGGGCCAAGGTGAACGTGAAAGAATACGGTGGTGAGGCCCTGGGCAGGTTTGTGTCTAGGTTGGAAGGCAGGCTTAAGGAGGGTTGATTGGGGCTGGGCATGTGGAGACAGAACAGTCTCCCAGTTTCTGACAGTCACTGACTCCCTCTGTCCCCTGTGGTGCTTTCACCCTTCAGGCTGTTGGTTGTCTACCCATGGACCCAGAGGTTCTTTGAGCACTTTGGGGACCTGTCCTCTGCTTCGGCTGTCATGCACAACCCTAAAGTGAAGGCCCATGGTGAGAAAGTGTTGGCCTCCTTTGGTGACGGCCTGAAGCACCTGGACGACCTCAAGGGCGCCTTTGCTGAGCTGAGTGCGCTGCACTGTGAGAAGTTGCACGTGGATCCTCAGAACTTCAAGGTGAGTCTAGGAGACTCTCTACTTTTTTCTTTTCACTTTGTAGTCTTTCACTGTGGTTATTTTACTTACTTGCATTTCCTCCACATCTCTACTTGACTGTATTTGAGAATTTAGTGCTTTTTCAACTTACACCATTTTGTATTATTCTTTCTTTCAATGTTCTTCCTTTTCTCCTGTCTCACAGTCTTGCTTTATATCATGCCCTTTATTTAATTTCCTGCCTTTTGCCTCTGTCTCTCTCTCGATCTCCTTTTTTCCTAATTTCCTTCCCCTTAAACAATACCCAAGTTATGCATACCACCTCTCATCCACTACTTCTGCGCTTGGGCAAATCCTACTGCTCTTCCATATGAGGGTTAGAAAGGACTGAATCAAAGAGGGGAGGATCATGGTGTTGTTCTAGAGTCTGAGACTCGTTTTGAAATTGAAGGATAATTTGAATAATATAAAATCAGGAGTAAATGGGGAGGAAAGTCTATATCTGAGAATGGAAGATCAGAAGGACATATTGGAGCTGAGGAGCAGAAGTTACTAAGAGACAGACCATTATTACTCTAATTAATCAATTAATTAGTTAATGAGTATGCTTGCTAATTTATTTACTTGTTTTTTAATTTTAGTGGGAATAAGTTTGGGCCGTCAGTTTGGGCTACTGTGTGGGCAACATAAATGGGTGTCAGCCCATTTTCTCAGAGGCCAAGCTGGATTGCTTTGTTAACCATGTCTGTGTATCTATCTACCTCTTCCCCACAGCTCCTGGGCAATATGCTGGTGTGTGTGCTGTCCCGCCACTTGGGCAAGGAATTCTCTCCACAGGCACAGGCTGCCTATGAGAAGGTTGTGGCTGGGGTGGCGAACGCCTTGGCTCACAAATACCACTGAGATTCTGGCCTATTTCCTGGTATCCATTGGAAGCCCTGTTTCCCTAGATGCTATCTCTGAATTTGGGGAAATAATGCCCACTCTCAAGGGTATAGCTTCTGCCTAATAAAGAACTTTCAGCTCAGCTTTCTGATTCATTTCATTTGTTTTACTTCTCACTCATTTTTGAGGTGTGGGAACGTCCCTAAGGGTCTACAGATAGGGAGCTCTTGTGTCTCACAGGAAGAATTCAAGGGATATTGGAAAATGAAGGGAACCATACACAGCTACTAATGAGAACAATTCTACTTCTAAGGCATGAAGGTTGGGGAGGCTTGGCAAATAGAGAGGATACTGTCTCTACAGGGATTCCATGGACTTCAGACCTAAGACACAGCCCCAGGGCTAACTTCCAGATCCATTTCCAACAATTACTCACAAAATGAAGCGTTCAATTAGAGGAGCCCTGATTATTCAACACCCACTTTTGTTTCCTTATTTCCTACTTGCCTGTACCTTTTAGCCCACAGTCTATACCCAGTCAAGTCTTCCTACTCTAAGCAACCATCCTTCTTCCTTGCTGGCCCTATAACCCCTCCAAAATAATCCCTGCATCTTGTTTTTTTCTATTTCAGGGAGAGTTCAAGCCGACGTATTACTTGTGACTTTTCTTGACCCCAGTTTCAAAGACATTTCCAATACTGTCTAAGGAAGTATTTCCAAACCCTTCCTCTCCACCATTTTTAACATTCCTTCTTGCTTTTTTAAATATATGATTTATTATTTTATGATGATTATGAAGATGTGTGTGTGTGAGAAAGAGAGAGAAGCAAAAATAATATTGCAAGTTAGATTCCACAAACATTTTAAAATAATTCCATTTAATGTTGAAGGATTTAAGCATAATAAACTAAAGCCTTACACATTTCTAAAGGGCCCAGACAGAAGGCAAGATTCTGCCTGTAAAGACTCAAATTTAACATTATGGAAGACCGCCCTTTTCTGCTCTATAAATCAACATCATGGCCCATTTGGTAAGGCAAACAAAAGTTCTTTCTAAATAAAAACTGTAGCCTAATAGAGTAAACATTAATGTAGAAGCTATAGGCTGACAGATCAACTGTTCTGTTTGCTAATAATAATTAAATATATACTTTAGCAAAGTTATGTCTCTTTTGACTTCACTGATTTTTATAGAGAATTGTGACTTTTTAAAAATGCATTAAACTATTCTATTCCTGAAGTTTTTTTGTGTAAGTGGTTTGTTTCTATCAGTTTCGCTGTTATTGGAGCATATTGATTGATTGGCTGATGATTGAAGACGCTTAGCTGAGACTGGAAAGACACTGCATGTGGGAGAGGAGGCTGTAGAAAGTAACTGGACTATACTTGATTCAGGCAAATAGAGACAAATTGCTGAAATGTTCCACTTGTGGAATTTAATACTAAACAACAGAGCATGTACAAAACATTCTAATCTAGTGTCATATTTGAACCCAATAACAAAGCCACGTGGGTGAGAGTCATAATGCTCCTGAGGCAAGTTAATATTCCTTCGGTTACTTGTACTCAGAGTAGGCTCATCCTGCCATAGGATTTAAGGAACTTTGGCAGGCTGGAGTAAAGAACTTCTGTCTCTCTCTTGGGGACTTGTGATGTGTGTGCATGTGTGTGCACGTGCGCGTATTTGAAGAGGTCAGAGTGGCTGTGATCTAAGTAGAGCGTATGTGCTGCGGGACTCTTTTACAGGGTAGAAGTAGGCTACAGACTGTGAATACAGCAGTGGGACTAAGAAGTTTTTGGTAACCTTTAAACGCTGACCTGGATTTGGGTCCGAAGCTCTGAATATAACCATATTTATCACGATTTATTCATTTTGTAACTTATTTTTATCTGGCTTGCCTGAACTCTCATGTGTAATTACAACTCACAGCCTTGTCCCTGCAGAGTTATGAGTAATAGAAGGAAAAGCCTGTTTCACTCTTCATGGATCTAAGCAGCAATGTTTGAGAGCAGCAATCTCAATCCCTGCCTCGAAGGCAAGGAAGATGGCAGTTGCAGAAATTGCCAGCACACACACACACACACACACACACACACACACACACACACAAAAGCAGCTCTTAAGGTCATTCATGGCACAGGGAGGCATCAGGAAGAGGACAAAACAGAAGAATTTACAGAACTATTTCTGAGCATAAGAAATGGTAGGGAAAGTCTTAAGAAGGTGCTAATTTCAGGCAATCGTGCTTACAAAGGTTGTAGGCTTGACAATTTTTCTCCTCATAGGGAAACGTAAAATTATTCTGTATTATAATTTACTAAGGCTTGTAGATTTTCTATGACACCGGGTTTCTGCAAAGTAGATGTCCAAACCTCCCCTGAAGGCCTCCTTCTTTCACATATACACAGATGATCTTTGATGTCAGGGGTGTGGAATTGAGTTTTAAGCATAGGCCGAGTGTGAAGCTATGGTAAGGCTAATTCATGTTTCAATGTTGTAAAACAAAAATTAAATTCTAAAGGTCAAAGCAAATACTTTTTTTTAACATTTAAAGCATTTGAAATATTTCTTTTTTCCATAATTCAGAATGTGAAATGTATTCCCAGAATAGATTGATGGTTAGATCCTAATTGCTTCAAGGTTTTAGAGAAAAATGAATATATTTAAAAATATTTAAATTTTATTCCTTACATCCTTCTAATTTTTTATGAGCACATAAGGCTGACCTAACTGCTAGGTATCTAGACAGTAATCGAATCTTTTCAAAACATCTGTGTATAATCAGAGTGAGATTGATAAGGCTTGGGACAGGTAAACAGGATGACGAATCTATTTTTTGTAGTCAACAATGAGGAAAGTATTTTTGGAGATAGAGTAACGGAAAGGGGAATTCTGACAATTTCTTTGGAACAACTACAAAGAGAGAAGTCTTTCCTTTCTAATTAACCTGAACAATATTTTTGTAGCCGGAGTTTCACAGTGTTAGAGCTGGAGGATGGGAGACAGCAGTTAAATATTTGTCGCCAGTGAGGATAACGGAGAGAGAAAGATAGTTCTAGACACTGGAATCAGGAGACCATGCCTGAACTAGGAGATAATTCTGAGGAAGGTGAAATATGGTAACTAAAATAAGTATAATCCTTTCCTTTCTGAAAGGAACTGGGAATTCAGGCAAGAAGTAAGCTTCAGAGAGTAGAGATAATGAAATGTCCAGAAAACGACAAGCAGGACTCTTAGGGAACTCTGACATCCTACCCTAAGCTAAGAGAAGCTGCTGCTTTTTCTTTTTGCATTGGAACATATAATGCCAAGGAGCAGAACCCCACACTTCAGAAGCTTTTCCTAGCCTGAGAAGTTAACAGATTTTTTAAAGTGGCGGAGGGGAATGGGGTGGGATATTGGGAAATCTCTAGAGACAGAACAGAACATTTTGGTAGAAGAGAGTTTAAACACACACAAAAATACATAGAGAAAATGAATGGGTGTGGGATTGTGGGTAATAAACTTGGAACAAGTAATGATTATAAAAACACAATTCTTAGTAACCTAGGAAAAAAGATGATGTGAGCAAAGACTAAAATGTTTTTCTGCTTTCCTGCTTGTCCTCTAAAATCACAAAGAAACTTCTCTGTCCTGTGAAATACTTTCCCAGACCAGTCCAGGCAGGAACACTAAGATAGCCCTCTATAGTCTCCCCTTTGAAACCACTGCTTTGAAACAAAAGTGTTATTCGCAACTTGTGCTTATAATTGATTTTTACTTGTTTGGACCCCCAAAGCCTAATATGGTGACCTTGCATATAGCATTCTTCATTTATATTTATTCAGTTTTCAGCGATCATGTATTTGGTTAAAAGACCAAAAAAAGAAACAAACAAACAAACAAATGAATGAATATTAATTTTCTTACCAGGAGAATTTAATCCAAATCAGGAGAAAGAAGAAATGTTTAGAATTGTCACAGATGTTTCATTCATTCTGTCCTTGTAATTATCTTGGATATTCTGGAAACACAGGAATAGCTCCATCCTAATACTCCTAAACTGAACCACAGTGGGCAATTCCTTTCTGCCCTCTGGGCCTTGGTGTCCTCATTTGTGTACTAAGAGAACTGGAGAGTAGATGTCTAAGAGACCAGGCAGTTATTCTAAAAAAAACCTCATAAATAAACTTGCCAAGGGAGATGTTTTCAGAAGTAATTCCTGAAAGCAATGGGACCAAAAGATAAGTAGAGGAAGAGTGAGGGTCTGAAATCAAACTACTAAGACGGTGCCAGACTGCTAAGGACAGGTACGGCTGTCATCATTCAGACCTCACCCTGCAGAACCACACCCTGGCCTTGGCCAATCTGCTCCCAGGAGCAAGAAGGGCAGAAACCAGGGTTGGGCGTAAAAGGAAGAGCAGGACTAGCTGCTGCTTACTCTTACTTCTGGCACAACTGTGTTGACTAGCAACTACACAATCAGACACCATGGTGCATCTGACTGCTGATGAGACGGCTTTGGTCACCGGCCTGTGGGCCAAGGTGAACGTGAAAGAATATGGTGGTGAGGCCCTGGGCAGGTTTGTGTCTAGGTTGGAAGGCAGGCTTAAGGAGGGTTGATTGGGGCTGGGCATGTGGAGACAGAACAGTCTCCCAGTTTCTGACAGTCACTGACTCCCTCTGTCCCCTGTGGTGCTTTCACCCTTCAGGCTGTTGGTTGTCTACCCATGGACCCAGAGGTTCTTTGAGCACTTTGGGGACCTGTCCTCTGCTTCGGCTGTCATGCACAACCCTAAAGTGAAGGCCCATGGCGAGAAAGTGTTGGCCTCCTTTGGTGACGGCCTGAAGCACCTGGACGACCTCAAGAGCGCCTTTGCTGAGCTGAGTGCGCTGCACTGTGAGAAGTTGCACGTGGATCCTCAGAACTTCAAGGTGAGTCTAGGAGACTCTCTACTTTTTTCTTTTCACTTTGTAGTCTTTCACTGTGGTTATTTTACTTACTTGCATTTCCTCCACATCTCTTTACTTGACTGTATTTGAGAATTTAGTGCTTTTTCAACTTACACCATTTTGTATTATTCTTTCTTTCAATGTTCTTCCTTTTCTCCTGTCTCACAGTCTTGCTTTATATCATGCCCTTTATTTAATTTCCTGCCTTTTGCCTCTGTCTCTCTCTCGATCTCCTTTTTTCCTAATTTCCTTCCCCTTAAACAATACCCAAGTTATGCATACCACCTCTCATCCACTACTTCTGCGCTTGGGCAAATCCTACTGCTCTTCCATATGAGGGTTAGAAAGGACTGAATCAAAGAGGGGAGGATCATGGTGTTGTTCTAGAGTCTGAGACTCGTTTTGAAATTGAAGGATAATTTGAATAATATAAAATCAGGAGTAAATGGGGAGGAAAGTCTATATCTGAGAATTGAAGATCAGAAGGACATATTGGAGCTGAGGAGCAGAAGTTACTAAGAGACAGACCATTATTACTCTAATTAATCAATTAATTAGTTAATGAGTATGCTTGCTAATTTATTTACTTGTTTTTTAATTTTAGTGGGAATAAGTTTGGGCCGTCAGTTTGGGCTACTGTGTGGGCAACATAAATGGGTGTCAGCCCATTTTCTCAGAGGCCAAGCTGGATTGCTTTGTTAACCATGTCTGTGTATCTATCTACCTCTTCCCCACAGCTCCTGGGCAATATGCTGGTGTGTGTGCTGTCCCGCCACTTGGGCAAGGAATTCTCTCCACAGGCACAGGCTGCCTATGAGAAGGTTGTGGCTGGGGTGGCGAACGCCTTGGCTCACAAATACCACTGAGATTCTGGCCTATTTCCTGGTATCCACTGGAAGCCCTGTTTCCCTAGATGCTATCTCTGAATTTGGGGAAATAATGCCCACTCTCAAGGGTATAGCTTCTGCCTAATAAAGAACTTTCAGCTCAACTTTCTGATTCATTTCATTTATTTTATTTCTTACTCTTGAGGTATCGAAAGTTCCCCAAGGCTATATGGATAAGGAGTTATTGTGTCTCATAGGAAGAGTTCAAGTGAAGTTGGAAAATGAAGGGACCCATACACAGCTATTAATGGGAATAATTCTACTTCTAAGGCATAATGGTTGGGGAGGTTTGGCAAATAGAGAGGATGCTGGCTCTACATGGATTCCATAGACCTTAAACCTAAGACATAGCCCCAGGGCTAACTTCCAGATTCTATTCCGACAATTACAAAATAATGGGCTCAATTAGAGAAGTCATGATTATTGAAAACATTGTTTTGTTTTCTTGCTTCCTACTTCTCTTGCCTGTACATTTTAGCCCACAATCTATACCCTTTCTAGTCTTTCTACTCTAAGGAACCATCCTTCTTCTGTTACTGGCTCTATAACACCTCCATAAATAATCATCACTTCTTGGTTTTGCTCATTACTGTGACTGTTCAATGCTCACATATTACTTTTGACTTCTCTTGACCCCAGTTTCAATGAACTTTCCAATGCTGTTTAAGGAAATGGTTTCAAATCCTTCTCCCCACCATTTTTAACATTTCTCTCCTTTTTTAATAAAATGGTTTATTATTTTATGATGATTATGAAGATGTGTGTATGGGGTTGTGTGTGTGTGAGAGAGAGAAAGAGAGAGAGAGAGCGAGAGAGAGAGAAGCATAAATAATATTGTGAGTTAGATTCCACATTTTTAAATAATTTAATTTAATGTTGAGGGATTTCAGCATAATAAACTAATGCTTTACACATTGTAAGGGTCCAGACTGAAGCCAAAATTCTGACTCTAAAGATTCAAAGAAGCTATTTTTTATATTTTACTTATTTTTTATTTCATTGTGCTTTAGGTGAAAGTTAGAGCCCTGCTGGCTCGGTGGTTAAGTGTTCATCTGCTAACCACAAGGTTGGCAGTCTGACTCCACCAGCTGCTCCTTAGAAACACTCTGGGGCAGTTTATTCTGTCCTGTAGGGTCACTATGAGTCAGAACCCATTCGATGGCAATGGGTTAGGTGAAAGTTTACAGAGCAAATTAATTTCTCATTCAAAAATTTATACACAAATTATTTCATGACATTGGTTGCAGTCCCTACAATGTGTCAGCACTCTCGCCCTTTCCAGCCCGGTTTCCCCATTTCCATCTGTCCAGTTTTCCTGTCCTCTCCTGCTTTCTCGTCTTTGCTTTTGGGCAGGGGTTGCCCATTTATTCTCGTATACTTGATAGAACTAAGAAGAACATTCCTCACTTGTGTTATTGTTTGTTTTATAAGCCTGTCTAATCTTTGGTTTAAAGGTGAACTTCAGGAGTGGCTTCAGTTCTGAGTTAGAGAGGTATCTGGACACCATTGTCTTGGGGGTTTCTCCAATCTCTGTCATACCAGTAAGCCTGATCTTCTTTGTGAATTTGAATTTTGTTCTACATTTTTCTCCCACTCTATCCAGGATCCTCTGTTGTGATCCCTGTCAGAGCTGTAAGTTGTGGTAGCCAGGCACATCTAGTTCTTCTGGGCTCAGGCTGCTGGAGACTGTGGGTCATGAAGTCTATTAGTCCTTTGGAGCAATATTTTCCTTGTGTCTTTTGTTTTCTTCATTCTCCTTTGCTCTGTACAGGACGGGATGAACAGATCTATCTCAGATGGCCGCTTGCAAGTTTTTAAGACCCCAGATGCTACTAAGCAAAGTAGGATGTAGAACATTTTCTTTATGAACTATATTATGCCAATTGACCTAACTGTCCCTGGAGACCATGGTCCCCAGCCCTCAGCCCCAGTAACTCAGCCCTTCAGATTGTTTGGATATGTCTAGGAAGCTTCTATGACTATGTCCTCTTTGTGCTCTATTATATATATGAATATATATGCTGTACATACAAATATATATGTAAAAATATCCACAGCTTAACCTGTATATGTACGTGGGTATACTCCTAGATGCCCTCCTTCCCCTATTCAGCATACGTATCTGCCTATGTATCTGCTTGTAAGTTTTTATTTTTTTTTACTGTTGTCGTAAGGTTGTATATGCTATAGAATTTACTGTGGTTGCCTCTTTTTCTTTTTTTTCTCCTTGTGTTCCTCTAAGTGTATTTCTTTGCCTTCATCAAGTTGTGCTGACTTCCCCTATATGTGTATTGTCTTTCCCTTCACCAAAGTTAACATTTATCTATTGTCTAGTTAGTGATCCCCACCCCCCACCAACTCTCCCCTTAATTCAGGTGATGTCCTGAAGCACCTGGACTGTCTCAGGGGCACCTTTGCTCAGCTGAGTGAGCTGCGCTGTGACAAGCTGCACGTGGATCCTGAGAACTCCAGGATGAGTCTATGGGAATCAATGTTCTCCTCCTCCCTTTTATGGTCAAGCTCATATCATGAGGAGGAGGGTTCAGTTCAGAATGGGAAAGAGCTGTTCTGGTTGCATTATTATGGCCTCATCAGGACCATTTTGTTTTTTTAACCCTCTTTGCTCACAACCATTGTTTCTTCCTGTCTCATTCGTGTTTTTCTCTTTTTCTTCTCCATAATTTTTTCTCTCTTTGTTTTTTAAATTAAACTTTTCATTTTGAGATTTTTTAAATGAGTTTTTTTTTAAATCCACTATTTTTAAATTTTATTTTCTATACTTTCTATTTCTTTCAAGACAAGGAGGGTAGAATGCATCGTGACTTTACATGGGTCTAAAACTTGACAGTGATAGCTTAAGGTCTGGGATAAAATGGGTAGGGAGTATTTCTGCATATAAATACAGGCTGATATGGGAGCATATCAGCTGTAGCAGTTAAGATCCAATCACCATGTTGCTCATATTTTGTGGGCACAACCATAGGCACAGCTTGGGATGAGGCTGAAATATTCCTAGTCCAACCTGGGGCACTCTGCTAACCGAGCGTATGTCTCTTATGTGTTCCCCTCAGCTCCTGGGCAGCATGCTGGTATGTGTGATGGCTCACAACTTTGGCAAGGAATTCACCTCACAGGTGCAGAAGTTGGTGGCTGGTGTGGCCACTGCCCTGGCTCATAAGTAACACTGAACTTCCTTTCCTCCTTTCCAGTTCCTATAAAAGGCCCTATTGTCCGCAGACCCCAACTACTGAACATGGGGAAATTATGTAAGGCTTTAGAAATCTGGCTCCTGCTTAGTAAAGAACATTTATTTTCATTGCACTGGGGTATTTAATTATTTCTGCATCTCTCATTCAGGCAGACACATGGGAGGGTCAGGCACTGATGTCATAAAGCAATGAGGAGCCAGCAAATTAAAATGGTGCGTAAGAGGTCTGTGCAGACATTGGAAGTCTGCATGCATGTCTTGGACTCCATGAAGGAAAAAGAGGTTGTAAATAGCTAATGTTTGTGGGAAATAGCCTCTGCTGCCTATTCCATACTTCCTCATATAAAAAGATTTAACTGGAGGCTTGATTTGGAGTTAGATTCCTTCATGTTTTATTTTAAACCACTTATTTTACTTAACCTTCCTCAGAAATGTCTTCTCTCTCTCCAGTTGTTTAGCAGAACCTCACAGCCCTAACTCCACTAAGTTCTCCTTCTTAAAATTAACACTTTTTCTCTAAGATTTTCCTTCCACGGCTGGCCTTCTGGTCCCATTGCTCCTCCTCTTCTGACCAGCCTTAGCCTCAGTTCCCTCTATTATCTTATGGAGATCCGTTCAAAGCAGGTAAAACAGGGAGAGGTTGTTTTGATGTCCCTTCCCTGGAGGCCCTGTTCTCTGTCACCACAACAGTGACCGAGGAGTCTATAGTGGTAGGCTCCCCGAGACTTGTTGCTTCATAGTCAGCACTGAAAGGAGTGGGCTGCTAATACTGTGATAAGTAGGAACTGAGGAGCATGTAAAAAGGAGCTTCTTGTGGCTTGATACTCACTGCTGTCTTGTAGCCTTTTTATGGCCCCACACCAAATGGAAGACCCATTATCCTTCAGGATGCTTTAGCATTCCCACTGAGGTTCTGCTCGCTCTCTATCCCATCTCTGTTGACTTTTCCAACTCTAAAATTATTAGCATAGTGTTACCATCAGTAACACACCTGAACTTTATTTCCTTATTAAATAGTCACTTCTAGGGATGCTAGATTCTAGAAATAAAAATATGAATTTAGGGTGGCTCCTGCCTCTCATCTCAATTCTAAGTCTAGTTGGCAAGTTTCTGAAGTAATGCATGTAGCAACTGATAAGTGATTATAAAAGAGTACACAGGTTTTATGACACTAAAGAGTGATGCCCTCAAGATGAAATGCATTATGAAGATAATTAAATACTTATCAAAAAGAGAAGAAAGGCAAAAAAAAAAAAAAAAAAAAAACCAAAACACACACACACACACACACAAACTAGACAGGGAGAATAGCGTATCCCAAATCACTGCTGAATATACTATCTGGTATTCTGATTTTCAAGTAAGTAGGAAAGATGAAGCAAAACTACCTGCAACGGGATAAAGAAGGGGTGGACTCAAACCACCAACCTTTTAGTAGGTGACTTAACAGTTTGTACTACCCAGGGACTCCAGCGACACCTCCTCGGGGGCCCATAAATACATTGGTCTATTTCTGAAGTCTCCGTACATTCCATTTACCTCTTTGTAGATTCTTGGACTTCAAAAAATATACACATGATTTTGTAATATATCTATCGGATGTATTTTTTAAAAAATTATTCTTTCATATATCATGTTAGAATGCAACTGTTAGTTTCCTTAAACAACTCAGCTGGTGATCTGAGTGAGATTTCCTTGAATTTAGAAACGCATTTGAGGAGAATAAAAATCTTTACTTTATTGGGTTGTACCATTACTGAAGATATGCATCTCCAGTTATCTAGATTTTCTTTTATGCCATTTATTGGGGCAATTTCTCCATTTTTATAAAACATGTTACACAAATAAAAGTAAAAAAATGTGCAACTGAATTACTACAGTTGCATTTGGAACTTATCAGACATAAATAGTCATTTGTCACTTTACCCTTTTTCTAGATAATTCAGTTGACTTTGAACACTTAATATCCATTTTACCCCATCCAATCTATCATTGTTGTCATATATTTTAAATATTTTGTAGAGCTTTACTCCCCACATTTTCTATTACTATTACTTTAAGCAGGGAAGAAATCTTTATAGTTATTTGCATCTTGCTTTCCATATCTTCCTGCACCTCTATCTTTCCATCTAAGATCATTCCCTTTCTGAAGAACTCTTTATTATTAACTTTTTCTGTTGGAAGTAAGTTCATGGGTTTTAGTTTGTCTGAAATGTCTTCATTTTCTCTATTGTTAAAGCATACTTCAAATAGTAACACTTTTATGCAAGTCAGATAAGTCAAATAAATAGAAAGCTGAAAAAAATCAAATGCAAAAATTTGGTGTATAAATATGTGACCTTTATATTCGGGGAGGAAATTAAAAAGGAATTCTCAACAAATAATGATTGAACAACTAACTCTTCACAAAATAATAAATGGAGATACCTGCCTTACTACATAGACCACCATCAATTACAAAGTGTTAAAATAAAATCAAGTCAGGAGAAATTAAGTTATATAATCTTAGAGATAGAAAAAGGCATTTAATTATCTAAAGTAGAAATCATAAAGATAGAGACAGATTCATTTGACAATATAACCATTTGGAAAGGTCCGTATGTTAAATATAAAATCCGAAGAATAAAACTAAAAAGTAAATGGCAAAATAAAGTACATTTTTAAGATGTGTGACAGAGAAATGGTTAACATCCAATACAAAAAATCTCTCGAGTAAAACAGAGAAAAACTAAAAAAGATACAAGTGTACAAAATACAAAACAGAGATTGCTAGTAAACTTCAAAACTTTATAAGTTCTTTCAACAGGTATATATATTTTTAAAAGGGATATATACTCTGCCTCATTTTATTGTCTCATATTCGTAATACTCCATATTGTCAAAGATGATGGTGGGGTCATCAGCCACTCTCATATACTACTGCTAGAATTCTAAAATAAGTTAACATTTCTTGAGAAAATGTGGTTAACATTATCTTATCAAGTAATTCCATTTCTAGAAATTTGTCATAAGGAGAAATATTTTAAAAAGTATATATCTAAGCATTATTTAAAATTAATGAATTCTTTAAAACCATCAAAATGTCACACAACTTTTATAGGAATTTGCACAACTATTAAAAATAACATCGTTGAAGTATATTTTATTATTTTAGTATATGGGAATGTGTTCATAATAAAATAAGTTAGAAAAGCATATGTATTATATATGCATACCTATGTATATGTATATTTATTATATAGCCATATAAATACTTACGTACACATATATACACACACACAAGTACCTAATGATGTTACATTTAACTAAAATGTGTTATTGTACTAAATATTGTTATAAAACACTAAAATATTACTAGTTACGATTTCTAGAAAGGTTGGTGCTAGTAATATTTTCTAGGTAAGGCTGAGGAAATAAAAACTCCCAAAGTCTTAGACGTTTAAAAAAATAGCTCATACTGATATCAGTAGCTGCAGGTTGTGGTTAAAGAGTTTCATTTGTCTTATCAGATCATGACCCATACTGAAGGAGCAACCTCTACTTGGGACTTGCCTTTCTTGCAGCTGAGGGAAAAGAGCAAGAGAGCTTGCAGAAACACACGGTGACTTTTTTAGCTTATGTTAGGATATCATATGTGTTACATGGAGTCATATTTCTCTGGCCAAAGCAAGTCACATGGCGAAGCCCAGATCAATAAGGTGTGCATACACATTTCTTCCATAAGAAACACTCTAAGACACAAGGAGATAGGTATATAATTCCCTTACAGCAAGGGGTGGGGTGGGGCGGGGGAGAGTGAAAATTTTTGAAAGAGAATAAAATCTACCACAATAGGGTTGCAGGTGTTTTATTTACTTTATAATTTCAACATTTTCCAAATTGCATACAACCAACATGTACTGATTTTATGACAAAAGTAAATTATGCATATAATATTAATATTTTCCCCTTTTAGCATAAAATGTGCTGTTAAAATAATCTACACAAGAGATGACGTGTCAGAATTTAGGCTTTGGAATGTGGATGAAGAAGAATGACGTAACCATATAGTTTAGTTAGGAACTCATCAGGATATGGATATAAAATAACAATAGGGAGTGAGGAAGTGAAAAAAGTAGAGAAACACGTTTATATTTCTTTCTTGGTGGGGGCAGAGTCACTTATAAAACAAGGAAGCTGACAAAGAAGTCTGTTTGTCGGGAAAAAGTGTGAGATCAGTTTTGGATGTGGTGGGTCTGAGAAACCTGTGGGATGTGAGCACTCAGAAGAGGATGCTGGAGTCATTGAGACAGATGTGGTGACTGAAATCACAAAAATGGGTGGAATTATCCAGAAAGAAAATAGACAACAGGCAAAACTTCTAGAGAACATTTAAAAAGCTTATTTAAAATAAAAAAAAAGATTGTTGATTATAGAGACTTTATATAATGATATAAAATAAGCTAATATAAAATATGATGTTTATGCAAGAGGTCATACTTTGTAATAAAAGTAATTAAATTAAACTCTTTTCTGATTAAAAATAGCATTTACTGACGTAAAACAGCAATACATTATAATTGCCTTGCTATCTAAATGTTATAGTCTTGTGCCTGCAGGAATTGTAGAAGGGAAGATTGGAGTTTCTTGGGTTTCACGGTAGAGCTTTTCCTCGGGGACTTGCTGCTTATCTTTTTCTTTATCATTAGGCATTCTTGGTATACTGATTTTCAAGGTGTTTATCTTTTTTCTTTATTTTCACAAGCTATGTGCAAGTTACCACAGCTGTGTCCATGATATTCCTTAGCAAAGTCATTGGTAAAATCCAAGCCTGCATTTTGCTCCACTGTTTACTGCTATTTCTTCCTATGGCCAAAGCTCTGTTCAATCTCTAACTAAAAACCAGGGTTTCTGCTGGTTGGTTTACTGCTTTGACCACTTATTAATCATGTTACATGCAGAGATATATGCTGATATTTTACTGATATCTTACAATTGTTCTGACTAGGCCAGGGTCTCTTGTTATGAGTTCACAAAGCACTGTTTCCTACTTGTATTAATGTTCAATGAATAATTTACCCTTTAATACCAATAATTACTATTATCATTCTGAACATTATGATCTGGTTCCATGGAATCAACAGAGCCCTGGTGGTGCAGTGGTTAAGAGCTCAGCTGCTAATCAAAAAGTCAGCAGTTTGAACCCACCAGCCCGTCTTTGGAAACTCTAGGGGGCAGTTCTACTCTGTCCTACAGGGTCACTATGAGTCAAAATTAACCCGATGGCAACGGGTTTGGTTTTTTGGTTTTCCATGGAATCAAAGGGAAAAGAGTATTTGAGTAAGGCAATAGTAGTCAGCAAGGGTCAGATACAGCAGAAAGGTCAAGTAGTATGCATATTAAAATTAGTAGATTAGCTTCCACAGTTATTAACTCATTTGTGGTCATAATGAGAGCAGTTTAAGTAGTAAGACAGAGTCTGAGGTTGAAATGTAATAGATCAAAAAGCAAGTTAGAATTGCTGAAGTAGAAATGAATAAGAAATGGTCTATGTTTTGGGGGAAGTTTAACTAAGTATGGGATATATTTCAGGCTTAAAATACACTTTCAGATTTACTTGGAGAACTAAGATTTAAGAAGATGACCTAAAATTGGCAACCACACTAAGATAGTTTTGTAAATGATAGCTTCCTTAGTCGATGGTCATGACATGTACAGTGACTACCCCAGGCATGGCTGGCCAATTCAGCTTTTTGTCAGTTCTGCTAGAAGGGAGGCAATCAGCATACTCACAACTAACTGAAGCCTAGTTGGTTGTCCAAGAATTGACATGGAAAAATATCTCACCCTTGGTTCATATCTTAGTGTCCCTCATGGGAATCATGAGTGAAGAAATGACTTTAAATATGAAACCAAAAATTAAACTCTGAATTATCCCTTAACCTCATTGTTGAGACAACTGAATAGAAGTGTGGGGAGAGTGAGGGAGGAGTTGAAGGTGGAGAAGAACAAGTTCTTGCTAAGAGTTACCTTTATACAATGGAGTTCTTAGACAATCTTTCCCTACTCTATGCTATATCTGACACTGGATCCCCTATACCCACTTATTCTGAACTCTGAATGAGCACGGAGTTTTCTGCTTTCAGGTAGAACTGAAGACTTTTCTGAGTCTACATATAAATTCATACAATTGAAATTTCTAACTAGTAAGGTAATTGAACAAGCAAACTGTTATCTTAAGGTGGCTTCATTACCTAACCTCTTGGGGTGATGCCAATAATAGTCATCAACTTGTTGAGAAGTGGTAGATATCACTCTAGCGATATACCCATATATTTCAATTAGTCAT
The DNA here is from genome assembly GCA_030035585.1 of Dugong dugon. Classification (NCBI taxonomy): domain Eukaryota; kingdom Metazoa; phylum Chordata; class Mammalia; order Sirenia; family Dugongidae; genus Dugong; species Dugong dugon. The sequence continues at coordinate 77,581,811 of CM057467.1, read as the reverse complement.
TACAAAGGTTGGTACATTCTTTTCTTTCTAGAAATTGCTTCTTCTTGGTCCTTGGACTCATTTAGTTGGAACCCCATAACTCTCCTGGGTTTAAACACCGAGTTTTTATTCAACATACTGCAATAAAAAGTGCTAATCTTCCCTTCATATTATTGGGAACATAACCAAGTAAATATCATGCCAAGATAACTTCTCAGAGAAAAAAGTTGGAAATATTATGGGAATTGTTACTATGGCACAGATCATGATCCTGAGAGCAAGTCCTAGCAAAACAGGTACAAACTGCAGGTCCTTCTGAATAATATATATTAAAACAAAACAACAACAACAACAAAAAATAACAACAACAAAAAACTTACGAAAAAAGAGTTCTGGCAAAATGGCGCTCTAGGCAGAAGCACCACGTCGTCCCTCCACAGAAAAGATCTGAAAAACTAAGCCAAACAGAGAATATAACAATCCTGAAACCCTAAAACATCAAACGAAGAGATAAAGAACTCAGCCAAGCACCAAATGGAGTGAGAAAACTGACAGAGAATGGAGAGAGAGGAGAGATTCATGCAGAGGGCCCCTACCGGCTAACGCAGCATGGATCCGCCATCTTGGACTCCTATCAGAGACCAGCAAACAGGGGGTACGAGAAAGCAGCCTCATGGAGCATCCAGCGGGAGACAAAACAAACAGTAAATTTGCAATACATGCTTTCCCACCCCCAACATTTCTTCACCCCGACTTGGCCTCCTCTGCTTCCCGCGGCCACAATCTCTTGACTGGGAAACACAGCCTGCTTGGATACCACACCCAAACGGGCCGGCTCTCTGAGTGCCATTTGTTGGCTGCTGGTGTTGCTTTTTTCTGCTTCTTTTGATTTCTTCCTCACCTCTCACCACCTCTCCCTCCTTTCGTTCAAATACCTGGCTCTGTGCACCATCTTTGCTTCTTCCTGATGGGTTGTGGGGCTCCGTTCAAGTGTGGAGCTGCTTCCCGGTCTGGGCTGCGGCACTAGTGGGATCCCAAGGCTTTTGTCCGTTTGTTTGTTTTGAATTGTTTGTTTGTTTTCTTTTCCTTTTCTTGAGTTGGGAGCCCTTTCTAGCCAGGCGGTGCTGTGTGGCAAGGAGACTTCCCCCTCGGCTTGCACAGACGTGCAGCGGGAACTCTGAGGACATTTCTTTTTTCATTGGGTTTTTTTTTTTTTCTGTTTTTTTGGGGGCCTTTATAGTTCTTTTTTTTTTTTTTTTTAATGTGTTTTGTTTTTTTTTCCCTTTTTGTCTTTCTTCATTGCTCAGTTTCTCGTCTCTCTATATCTTCCTTCTCATTCTGTTTCCTGGATACCTGGCATAGTATACCTCTATGCCTTCTAGCCAGGCTGTACTGCAACACCTGAGAGCGACTTCCCCACGTCATAGCTGCATCAGTGGTATCCCTGGGAACTTTGCGGTTCTTTAACCTTTCCAATTTTTATTCATTCATTCTTTTCTTTTCTTTTCTTCCTCTTCCCCTATTTTTCTCCATTTCATAGTCTCTCATCTCTCCACTCCAACGGCAAGCTCCCCTAACATTCTTTTTTGTTTGTTTGTTTGTATGCTTTTGGCTCTTGTTCCTTTCTCCTCTCTCCCATATCCATCTTAGCTCCACACATAACAATCTCCCCGCTGCATCCTGCCTACCTGCACCGTGCGCTTGACATCACACCACCAAGAAGCACAGGCACTGCCTACTGGTACCTACCCTGCACTGACTACCTACCCACTCCGGTGGCTGTAGTAAGTGCCACAAACAACTCCCCTCAGTAACTCCTCTTCAGATAGACCTGCCCTGCCGCACCACATCTGAGTGGCTGACCCTGCCAACTGGAGAAGGAGGTGAAAAGAATTGTGCCCACAGATGAGCAAACAACAAAGAACACACAGTCCACCTGCTCAGATACAGTCAAATTAAAAAAAAAAAAGGAATGAAACAAACAAATCTACAATCAATAAACGAGAAAAATAACTACTCAATGTCCAGAAGATAGCAGACAATATCAAAACATTTACAAAACAGGACAGGATGGTTCCAGTAGGCATCCAAAAGAAAACACTAGGTGACTCTCCAGTGGAAGAAAATGCACTAGAACTACCTGATAGGGAATTCAAATCTTTAATACTCAGAATTCTCCAAGAGCTGAGGCAAAAAGCTGACAAACATGAGGAAAAAACAGACAAATTCGTGGAAAATACAGACAAAAATTGGAAGAATTCAGGAAAATAATGCAGGAACAAAATGCCAAAATAAATTCACAACTAGAAATTATACAAAGACAACAATTAGAAATCCAAAAGATAAACAGCAAGATTTCAGAAACGGACGGTGTCATAGAAGGGCTGAGAAGCAGATTTAAAACGGTGGAAGACAGGATCAGTGGTATTGAAGACAAACACTTGGATACAACTCTGTTTGAGGAAAGCTCAGAAAAAGAACAAAGAAAAATGAAGAGACCCTGAGAGTTATGTAGGATACAATCAAAAGCAAAAATTTTCGAGTTACTGGAATTCCAGAATGGGGGAGAAAACAGAAAACACAGAGAGGATCACTGAAGAACTGATGGCAGAAAACTTCCCCAATATCATGAAAGATGAAAAGCTGGCCATCCAAGAAGCTCAAAAAACCCCATATAGGAGAGACCCCAAAAGAAAATCACCACGGCATACCATAATCACACTCGCCAAAACCAAAGACAAAGAATCCTGAGAGCAGCTCATGAAAGACAAGAAATCACATACAGAGGAAAAACAATAAGACTAAGCTCAGATTATTTGGCAGGAACCATGCAGGCAGGAAGGCAATGGGATGACATATATAAAATCTTGAAAGAAAAAAATTGCCAGCCAAGAATAATATATCCTGCAAAACTCTTGTTCAAATTCGATGGTAAAATTAGGTCATTTCCAGATAAATACAAATTAAGAGAATAAGTAAAAGTCAAACCAAACCTACAAGAATAATTAAAGGGAGTTCTTCAATCTAAGGACAAACAACTTCAGCTCACAGGCAGAATCTAGGACACAGGATCGTACCAGCCAGATACCAATCTAGGAAATGAACTCTCGAGGACTATCCAAAACCAAAAAAAAATACAACAGGAAATCAGAGCAGTTAATCAGTAAATGATAACAACATCAAAACAATAAAAGAGGGAATAAAAGGCATAGGTATAGAACCTTCTAATGGAGAGAAAGGCAAGGTGATATCAAGTAATGGTAGACTGCTTCAAACTTAGAAAGATAAGGGGAAAATTCACGGTAACTACAGAGAGTTAACAAACATAAAAAAAAAAGGAAAAACAAAGTCTCAGCAAAAACAAAACCTACAAAAACAAAAGAAATGAAAAAAAAAAATCCACAGACAAAAGTAACTCAGCAAAAGAGAGGAAGAAGAACAAAGAAAATTTCAGCACCACAAAAAAAAGCAGTACAAAATGACAGCAACAAATGCACATCTATCAATAATTACACTGAATGTAAATGGACTCAATGCACCCATAAAGAGATGGAGAGTGAAAGAATGGATAAAAAAACAGGATCCATCAATATGCTGTCTACAAGAGAAACACCTTAGAAACAAAGATGGGAATTTATTAAAAGTCAAAAGGTTGAAAAAAAATATATCAAGCTAACAACTACCAAAAAAGAGCAGGAGTGGCAAATCTAATCTCAGATAAAATAGACTTTAAAACAAAATCTACCATAAACGACAAAGAAGGACACTATATAATGATTAAGGGGAAGATCCATCATGAAGACATAACCATAATAAACATCTACGCACCCAATGACAGGGCTCCAAAAGACATAAAACAAACTCTAACAACACTGAAAAGAGAAATTGACAGTTCCACAATAATAGTAGGAGACTTCAACACACCACTCTCAGTAAAGGACAGAACAACTAAGAAGAAACTCAGCAAAGATACAGAAGCCCTAAAGGGCACAATCAGCCAACCTGACCTCATAAACATATATAGAACACTCCATCCAACTGCTGCAAAGTACACGTTCTTTTCCAATGCACATGGAATGTTCTCCAGAATAGACTAAATCTTAGGCCACAGAGCAATCCTCAATAAGATCCAAAACGTTGAGATAATTCAAAGTATCTTCTCTGACCACAATGCCATCAAGGTAGAAATTAACAATAGAAAGAGCAAGGAAAAAAAATCAGTTACATGGAAACTGAATAATACCCTGCTTCCACATCACTGGGTAATAGAATAAATCGGAGATGGAATCAAAAAATTCCTAGAATCAAATGAGAATGAAAAGACATCATACCAAAACCTTTGGGACCCAGCAAACGCAGTCCTCAGAGGACAATTTATAGCAATAGATGCACATATCAAAAAGGAAGAAAGGGACAAAATCAAATCATTAACTACACAACTCAAACAAATAGAAAAAGAACAGCAGAAAAAGCCCACAACCACAGGAAGAAAGGAAATAGTAAAGATCAGAGCAGAAATAAATGAAACAGAGAACAGAAAAGCAATAGAAAGAATCAACGAAACCAAAAACTGTTTCTTTGAAAAAATCGACAAACCACTGGCCAGACTGGCAAAAGAAAAACAGGAGAGGACACAAATAACCCAAATAAGAAATGAAATGGGGGACATTACACAAGACCCAACTGAAATAAAAAGGATTATAACAGAATATTATGAAAAACTATACTCCAACAAATTTGAAAACCTAGAGGAAATGGATAAATTTTTAGAAACACACGGCCTACACAAACTACAGCAAAGTGATGTTGAAAATCTGAACAGACCCATAACAAGAGAAGAGATTGAAAAGGTAATAAAAAAAACTCGCAACCAAAAAAGCCTTGGCCCAGATGGCTTCACTGGACAATTCTACAAAACATTTACAGAACAGCTTGTACCAGTACAACTCAAGCTGTTTCAGAGCATAGAAGAGGAAGCAACACTTCCAAATTCATTCTATGAAGCCAGCATAACGATGATACCAAAACCAGGCAAAGACATCACAAAAAAAGAAAATTACAGACCAATATCTCTCATGAATATAGATGCAAAAATTCTGAACAAAATTCTAGCCAATAGACTTCAGCATCATATCAAAAAAAAAAAAAAAATACACCACAACCAAGTAGGATTCATACCAGGTATGCAAGGACGGTTCAACATTAGAAAATCAATCAACATAATTCATGACATAAATAAAAGGAAAGAAAAGAATCATGTGATCATCTTAATTGATGCAGAAAAGGCATTTGACAAAGTCCAACACCCATTCCTGATAAAAACTCACAATCAAATAGGTATAGAAGGGAAATTTCTCAAAATAATAAAGGGCATCTATGCAAAACCAACGGCCAACATCATTCTTAATGGAGAGAGGCTGAAAACATTCCCCTTGAAAACAGGAAGAAGACAAGGATGCCATTTATCACCACTCTGATTTAACATTGTGCTGGAAGTTCTAGCTAGAGCAATAAGGCAAGAAAAAGAAATCAAGGGCATCCAAATTGGTAATAAAGAAGTTAAACTCTCCCTGTTTGCAGATGATATGATACTATACATAGAAAACCCTAAAGACTCCACAAGAAAACTACTGGAACTAATAGAAAGATTCAGCAGAGTAGCAGGACACAAGATAAACATTCAAAAATCAGTTGGATTCCTTTACACCAATAAGGAGAACGATGAAAAGGAAATCAGGAAAACAATACCATTTTCAATAGCCCCTAAAAAGATAAAATACTTAGGAATAAATCTGACCAGGAATGTAAAAGACCTATACAAAGAAAACTACAAAGCACTGCTGCATGAAACCCAAAGGGATCTATATAAATGGAAAAACATACCATGCTCATGGATAGGCAGACTCAACATTGTGAAAATGGCAATTCTAACTAAAGCAATTTACAAATACAATGCAATCCTGATCCAAATACCTACAACATTCTTCAAAGAGATGGAATAACTATTCATTAACTTTATATGGAAAGGGAAGAAGCCCCAAATAAGTAAAGCACTACTGAAGAAGAAGAATAAAGTTGGAGGACTCACACTACCTGACTTCAGAACCTACTATACAGCTACAGTAGTCAAAACAGCCTGGTACTGGTACGACGACAGATATATTGACCAATGGAACAGAATTGAGAACCCAGATGTAAACCCATCCACCTATGGTCAACTGATCTTCAACAAGGGCCCAAAGTCCATCAAATGGGGAAAAGACAGTCTTTTTAAGAAATGGTGCTGGCAAAACTTGGTATCCATCTGCAAAAAAAATGAAGCAGGACCCATACCTCACGCCGTATACAAAAACTGCTTCAAAATGGATCAAAGACCTGAATATAAAGCCTAGAAGTATAAAGTTCATAGAATAAAAAATAGGACCAACACTTCAGGCCTTAATACACGGCATTAACAGTATACAAACCATAACCATCAATGCACAAACCCCAACAGATAAGCTAGATAACTGGGATCTTCTAAAAATCAAACACATATGCCTTCAAAAGACTTCACCAAAAGAGTAAAAAGAGAACCTACAGACTGGGAAAAAATGTTTGGACAGTACAAGTTAGACAAAGGTCTAATCTCCATAATCTACAAGAAAATCCAACACCTCTACAACAAAAAGACAAATAATCCTATTAAAAAATGGGCAAAGGAAATGAACAGACACTTCACCAAAGAAGACATTCAAATGGCAAACAGACATATGAGAAAATGCTTGCGATCACTAACAATTAGAGAAATGCAAATTAAAACCACAATGAGATACCATCTCACCCTGGGATCACTGGCACGAATCACAAACACTGGAAATAACAAATGTTGGAGGGGCTGTGGGGAGATGGGAATTCTTATGCACTGCTGGTGGGAATGCAAAATGATACAACCATTTTGGAAAATGATATAGCGCTTCCTCAGAAAGCTAGAAATAGACATACCATTCGATCCAGCAATTCCACTCCTAGGAATATATCCTAGAAATTTAAGAGTCATCACTCGAATAGACATATGCACACCTATGCACATGGCAGCATTGTTCACAATAGCAAAAAGATGGAAACAACCTAGATGCCCATCAACTGATGAATGGATAAACAAACTATGGTACATACACACAATGGAGTACTATGCAACGAGAAAGAACAACAATGAATCTGTGAAGCATCTCATAAGATGGATGAAACTGGAGGACATTATGCTGATTGAAATAAGTCAATCCCAAAAGGACAAATATTGTATGAGACCTCTATTGTAAAACCCCATGACAGTTCGCACACAAAATGTAACAATCTTTGTTGGTTACCAGGGATGGGAGGGGTGGGGGGGGAAATACTAAACAGGCAATAGATAAGTGGTATATTGGATGAAGGGTGAGACAGTACACAATACAGGGGAAGCCAGCCCAACTTTTACAAGGCAAGTCATGGAAGCTACATAGACATATCCAAACTCCCTGAGGGACTGAATTGCTGGGTGGAGGGCTGTGGGGACTATAGTCTCAGGGAACATCTAGCTCAATTGGCATAACACAGTTTATAAAGACAATGTTCTACATTCTGCCTTGGTGAGTAGTGTCTGGGGTCTTAAAGGCCTGTGAGCAGCCATCTAAGATACTCCACTTGTCTCATCCCTTTGGGAGCAAGGGAGAATGAAGACAACAGGATACAAGGAAAAGATTAGTCCAAAGGACTAATGGACCACATTTACTAAGGCCCCCACCAGACTGAGTCCAGTACAGATGGATGGTGCCCGGCTACCACCACTGACTGCTCTGACCAGGATCACAACAGAGGGTTCTGGACAGAGCTGGAGAAGGATGTAGAGCTAAATTCTAACTCTTAAAAAGAAGACCAGATTTACTGGCCTAAAGGAGACTGGAGAAACCCCGAGAGTTTAGCTAAGTGGTGAAGTTATCTCTGAGGTTCACTGTTCAGCCTGGGAGTGGACAGCCCCATAAAACCAAATGAGACTAATGAGGTACAGGAGTCTAGTGACAAGGGCCAGAAGGCAGAAGGTGACAAGGAAGCTGGTGATAGGGAACCCAAGGTCAAGTAAGGATATTGTTGATGTGTTGTGAGATTGTTAACCATTGTCATAGGGCAACATGTGTAGTAAATGTTAAATGAAAAACTATTTTGTTCTGTAAGCCTTCATCTCACATGAAAATAACAGCACAATCCGAAGAGCGTAGTCAATGTCACTGAACTGTACATGTAGACATTTTTGAAATGGTGTATCTTTGGCTATGTGTATTTTCACCAAAAAAAAAGGTTGAGAAGTTAGAGGGTTGACATGTTGTGGGGTTGTTAACCAAAGTCATAAAACAATATGTGTATTACTGTTTCATGAGAAACTATTTGTTCTGTAAGCCTTCACCTCAAGTACAATAAAAAAAAAAAAAAAAAAAGAAAAATTATGGAAAATACACAGTACCTTCACACCAAATACCTAAATCTCTCAATCAGCAGAGCCAAGACCTCATCACGGTGACATTATGAGAATATTATCTACTGCTGCTCTATCCTAACAGATAGGCCAGAGAAGTTGCTTATTCACAAAGTTAGAGTATCAAGGGGGAAGAATCTGATTCGTTAATTAATAAACAAATGAACTTAATCACTGGATGCAAAATGGAAGTGAAAACAAGATATACTTCCAAATACATGAAAGGGAGGCTCCCACAACTCCAGGATCAGTAGGGAGTTAAAAGTGTGGCTGAGTGACAACTTAGTTTATCCTCTGTATGAATATGAATGTTTCTATTTGATGTGAAAACTTAATATTGAGGAGGTGGCATGCAAGGAGATCATAAAAGAGTAGAGGTCCCTGTAAGTCCAGATGAAGTTAAGATTGGTATTAGCTGATACATTAAGACATAAGAGTGAAGTGGAACAAGAGTCTTGAAAGCAGCCTAAGAGAAAACAAACTGCATACACATCCAAGGGGAGGGGGCAGGCAGAAATGCTGGTAGTCCAGGGGGCCAAAAGAAGAGGTTGAAGTTGAAGGTGAGGAACTAATAATATTAAATGGTTCATGTTCTATAATTTGATGACTCTTCTTTTAGCACAGTGCTCTTTTTAAGCAGAGGGTCTTTAAACTAAGAGTTGCTTTACTATGGACATAAACTATATCATATACTTAACTCCAGTTTTCTCTTGTACTACCAGGTTTATTTTCTACCTGCCAAAAGCTCAAATGTTGTTTTGTAGTTTTTGCCTCTTTTAATGAGTAGTGTGAAAAATGTAACATCAAGAATGGGAAAGATTCAGTAAACATTACTTAATACCGAATCAATAAGCATTACTTAATATCTATTTGGCCAGTGGTAGAGTGTCTCCAAGTGATAAATGCCCAGATTTGGAAAAATACCACCAGGCTGTTGTTCTACTCCTGCACTAACATTACCTGGATATAGAGAATCTGAAAAGGAGAGGCAGGAGTATAGCACGTATTTAGCATATGTAGAGATCACTATTCTTATTTGAATAAAACAAGTAGCACTTTTGTTTATCATGAAAAGGAGTCTTTCACTGTAAAAGTCATCTAACATTACAGAACATTTCCAATTATTCACATTAATAAAATGAGTCAGAGTGGTTGCAAAATTACTTTTGATTCTGAACTTTGTTTTATAAAGTTACTGGTTTTTCCTCTAGGATTATTTGTATTTTCTGATTGTTTGGCTCTGGGTAACATTAAAATGAATGCATTTACTAAAGGTTTACGACTAAATGAGAAGGGGGACTCCCAGACACTTGCGGAGGGACCCAGGCTAGAAACTGAACAACACCTGAAATTTGTCACCAAGCAACTAATTCAATTGAAGGAAGCTGAATAGCTGAGGAGACACTAAATTTCTGCCCATTTCAGAGAGGATACACTGATAATGGCTTGGTGGATCTGGCGGGTCTTAATGCTATATATGATTGGGTTCATCAGAGGTGGAAAGAGGATGTACACGTTGCTCATGATGATATGAATTGGGGGGAAGAGTGCCTTGCAAACCTGTGTACAATGGAAAGGCCTAGCACAGGGACATAAAATACTAGGACAGCCAGAATATGAGACACACAGGTGTTAAGAGGTTTGAATTGCTCCACGTGGGAGGCAATGGCCATAACAGATCTGAGAGTCAGAATATACAAGAGGAAGATGAAAAGGAAGTCTGAGTCCATGGCAAGCAAAATGACCGACAAAGCATACAAGCTGTTGAACTGTGTGTCAGAGCAGGAGAGTCAGATCATATCCTGGTGTAGACAGTATGAGTGAGAGAGGACATTGTCACAACAGTAGGAAAAACCAAGGAGTCATAGGCCAGGAGGGATGGTGAATGATGCCCTTTGGATCCCCAAAACCACTTCAATCTTCAGTACCTGAGAGCTAGTGAGCACTGAGGGGTATCAGAGAGGGTTGGTGATGGCCACGAAATAATCATATCCTATGGCAAAAAGCATGGCTGACTCCATGAAAGAAAAGGTATAGACCAAATAAAGCTGGAACACACAGGCATATAACTGCAGGCTTACAAAGTCTAACCATAAAAGTCCCAGTACAGTGGACATTGCTGACGCAGAGAGACCCAAGTCCTTTCCTGCCAGCATGGCCAGGAAATAGTACATGAACTGGTGCAACGATGAGTCAGTGTGGACAATGTAGATGATGGTGGCATTGACCAGGACCGCTGCCAGGTACACCAAGAAAATAGGGATGGAGATCCAGCAATGGCCCATTCAAATCCTGGAAATCCTGTCAGCAGGAATTTGGAAGAGCTAACACTGGAATATTAAAGACCAGACATGATGCCCGAGGTCACTAAATATGGTAGAATTTTAAGTAATTACTTTCCTATTTTGGTTGGCAATGAGAGTCTATGCCAGGTGAGAATTTACAAAAGGTGAGTTAACTTTATTTAACATTTCTTCCCAAATCCTAGAGATCTCAGGCTTGAATGACAATATCAAGCATTAGAAAACTTTTGGAGCCTTATTTTTAAGGGATTTGAAAACATAATGGCAGCAATATTAACAGGTGCCAAGTCTAGAAGAAAGTTGAGTTGCTATATGCACTTGGAATCAACAAGCTAAGAAAATGTCTTCCATTTTAAGTCAAAGACTTGAGAACTAGGAAGACAAACAGAGGGGAAAAATGATTAAAGATAGGAAGGGGTTTGAAAACAAATAGGCCAGTTAAAACAAAAAAAAAGCAAAAACAAAGGGAAAAAACACCAATAGTCAATATAAAAATATGAGTCAGTTGCATAATAGATAGATCACCCAGTGGTCTTTTCCATTGCTGAGTATTTCCAAGAACAAACAACAGATAGTAGGTGGATAAAAGCACTGCCCTCGATATACTCTTAATAAAAGCCTGAAACTTCTGCCGTTTCTAGAGGCAAGTCTTCCAGTGGATTCTTGGACCCTTCAAAACTTCTCAGTTTGTGAAATGACTCTCACCCAAAGGTCTTACCTGTCTTATTCAGACCTTAGACTTTGGATTATCTTTTCCCTTTGCTAAAGATTCCACAGAGCCACAGAGCCAGATATAGCTCAGTACCAAAGGAAGCAAAAAAGGCATCAGCAGAAGGGACTTTGGAAGCCATGGAAGAGTCTGGAAAAAAAAAAAAAAAGAAAGAAAGAGGAGGGGTTGAGAAGGCAAGTGTTGATGGGACCCTACCTCAAAGGCTCTCAAATAAAGGACAACTACTACTTTTTTCTGTGCTAAAGTTAATTGGTAGAATTTTTGAAAGATTCATCTGCTCTGCTGGTTAAGTTAGTAAGACATTTCTCCTCAAACTCTCTGTCTGCTCTTTCCTGTAGCTTTCTTGTATCAGGTCACCCAGGAGAAACATACAAGTGCACACCTAACTGTGAATCTTTAAGAAGCCTTTTATTCCCTTTTTCTTCTTCCCTGCCCCTATTTTGCCTTTCCAGCTATACCTCATAAGTTGTATGGGTGTGTGTGTGTAGAATCATAATTACTCATTTCTAGATGTATCAAAATGTTGGGATTTGTATGCATCATGAAAGTAACTTGGTGACTGTCGACACTTCATCTATTTTTGGTTTAGTTTTATTCAATAAATATTTATAGAGTTCCTATATCTATTACATGTAAATATCTGTGCTAGCACTGGAAATAAAGATATGATATAATTCTTGACCTCAAAAAAGTATGAGCAATTTATTCTGGGATAGTTCCTCTTCTTTAAAGACATCCAGTTATTTCTTTACCTTTTTCAGATGCATATGGCATCAGGAGATTTCTGCATAACTTTATGATGCCCCCTTGGACTCCTCTGCCAACCTGCATCATTAACATTAATTTCTGTTCCTGAGAGGAACTCAAATCTTATTTCTGAAACTAAGTCACAGGACACTAAAGACAATAATAAATACCAGGAGGGTGTACATATAGGAATTATTCTGGGTAGAAAATGGAGGTAAAGCTGAATTTGCTCTGTTGGTGAGTACTCAGTGAGCTAGTATGCAGAAGGTAGAAGAAGTCAGAGGACTTAGCTCTTGGTGGGGGCTGCCTGCTCATTCTGAATAAAAGAATTAGCCTTTAAGTTTCTAAGTGTAACAATGTGTGTAAAGAGATCAGTATGGAGCCTGGGTGCATGCAGACTGACATAACGGAGAGCTTCCATCATGTTGAAAGTTGACCCACTGGCATTAAATCCTAATGGGTGGATAAACAGTTTTTCAGTATATATTAAAGTTAACCACTTGCATGCTCTGTAACCCAGAAATGCATACATATGTGTACAAAAAGTGCACAAGAGTCTTTATATGAGCATTATTCATTACAGCCAAAAGCTATAAAGAACCCAATAGTAGACTCAATAAATATATCATGGTATATATACAAAATGAAATACTCTCCAGTAATGAAAAAGAATCAACTAGTTATATCAACAACATGAATGTATTTCACAAACATAATGTTGAATAAGTAATTCAGATACAAAGAGCATGGTATAAATCAATGTATATAAATCTTAAAAAAAAAAAAAAAGAACCAATCATGATATATAAAATGAATCAAATCAGGATAGTGATTAACTTCAGGAAGAATAAGTGTAGTCTACAAAGAGGATTCATGGGTGAGTCTTCTAGAATACTTTTAATGTTCTATTTTCTAATCTGAGTCGTTACATAGGTGTGCTGTCTTTGCAAAAATTAATTGAGATGTACACTTATGATTTGTATACATTTTTTGTATGTATGTTGTATTTAAACATCTTAAAAATTAAAAAAAAAAAAAATGGAAAAAGCCAGACTATTTCTTTGACTTTCAAGGAATGCATATTGACTGAGGTATTGAAATATCCTTAAATAGCTTTAATTAAATAGGCTTTACATTTCACCACAATATCAATTTTAACACCTAAACCAAGTAGACAATCTTATCTTCATGGAGAGGGGGGGAAATAAAAAGTAACAAAAATACCTACAGGAAAGAGAGTCAAAGCCTAGAAGAGCAACTTAAAGGGAAGTTGACTCCCATGTGAATCTTGTACTTTCTGAGCAGTTGTTATGTTCGTGTTACACACCCAGTCTCAGGATAGGTACATAAGCTTACAAGCGGCCATCTAAGATGCATCGATTGGTCCCAACCACCTGGAGTATAGGAGAATGAAGAACACCAAAGACACAAGGAAAGTATTAGCCCAAGAGACAGAATAGGCCACATAAACCAGAGACTTCATCAGCCTGAGACCAGAAGAACTAGATGGTGCCCGGCTACCACCAATGACTGCCCTGACAGAGAACACAACAGATAGTCCCTGATGGAGCAGGAGAAAAGTAGGGTGCAGAACTCAAATTCTATTAAGAATACCAGACTTAAAGGTCTGAAAGAGCCTGGAGGAACCCCGGAAAGCATGGCTTCTGGATTCTCTACCAGCTTGGATCTAGAACAATCCAAGTCCAGCTCTTCAGACAGGGATTGAACTGAACTGTGGGACATACAGTGATACTCGCGAGGAGTGTGCCTGTTAGCTCAAGTAGATACAAGAGACTAAATAGGCAGCTTCTGTCCAGAAGTGACCTCAAGAGCAAGCAAAAATGACTGGGGGGCAGACGTGAGGTATGACTCCAGCAGTGATGAGGAAGACACTCAAGGCCATACCATGATCGTTACTACCCTGGTCCATAGAGAAGCTAACTTCTCGAAATCCAAGGAGGAGAAGGAGGACAGCATTCTCCCTGAAATGGAAAGCAGCACAACCAATACCAGGATTCTGGATGGTGTACACAGAAAAGACTTTACAAAAATAAGTTTAGATTCTGGCCTTGACTTACACGGAGGCCGGGACCTGAATCTCTCGACCTTGTCTCAACGAAGCTGCAGCTGCCCGTGTTTTTTTCTATTGATTTTTACCTATTAGTTTATTTTAAATTATGTTTTAGTGTTAAAATTATTAAACTTAAATTTCTTATTTTTTACTTCAAAGAAAAAAAATTGTTAAAGGAAACATAGTTTGTTGTGTAAACTTACACCTAAAACACAATAAAAATTATTTTAAAAAATGTATTGTGAGAGATTCTTACTGATTTCTAAGTTCTATGATCTGAGGCACTGTCTATTTTGTTTACCATAGACCTTATCATAGAATTTGGACATAGATGCCTAACCAGATGTTCTCAAAAAACCCTAAAAAGCAAAAGAACAATTTTACAGCTGCTCCAATTTCACATTATAGCAATGGCCAGTAAACACTGAAATTTGATTTACATAAATAAAAGATTACCTATTCTCACACAGTCCAAAAATCCATTATCCAAGGTCATAGAAGGAATAGCCTCCCAGAACTTTTATCTATCAGAATAGATGAGTCTTGGATCAGGAAGGCAAAGGGGCCATTGTAAGTCACAGATGGTCGCATTTAAGCACTACAGGAAAGTATATCCATCTGTACTCAACCATCTCAACAACATACCCTAGCAATAGCAGCCTAGTGAAGTACCATGAATAACTCCCTCCTGCCCAGGATCCTACCCCCTGCCCAGTACTCCTTCACTTTGGCTTGTTTTAGGGATTCACTGGGTGGGTTAATTTTTGTCTCTCAGCGAACTTACCATCCTATAATCATCGCCAGCATTACTCTCCATACAAAATACTGCAGCCAAGAGCCCCATCTTTGTGGAAGCAGGAGGGCTAGCAGGCAAATCTTGTTGTCTAGGCATGCCCTGGAGGCCATTTCATCATGTTTATTTGTCCACAGGGATTTGAGTTCTCATTGACTGTGCAGGAAACTTGGCCAGTCATTTGGGAATCTCCTGCTGATAGTCATCCTGTACTTTATTTTGTACAAGGTTCTTCTCTCTTATGCTCTGGAACACAACTACCTCTGTAGTAATCAGTCACCTGGGCCTAGCCTCCATTAGAAAAATAGTGTCTTCTCTGTTGGGGTATGAAGCAGGCGAGACTTGGGAAAGGTCAGCTCATGCCAT
Source organism: Dugong dugon (assembly GCA_030035585.1). Classification (NCBI taxonomy): domain Eukaryota; kingdom Metazoa; phylum Chordata; class Mammalia; order Sirenia; family Dugongidae; genus Dugong; species Dugong dugon. The sequence continues at coordinate 77,566,331 of CM057467.1, read as the reverse complement.
CAATTCTCCCTATATCCTGCTCTTGTAGAGGAAGGTAGAACTAGAAATTAATGCAAGTATATGAACTCAAAATTTTATTATTAATGATATTTAATCAGGCATGTACAGATGATTATAGTAATGTGAAGTTCCGTGAATATATGTTGATTACAGATATAAATACAATTCTGTGTTTTCACCATCAGTTTCCTAGGTCACAAGACAGTTCTCTTTCTGAAGACTTTGCTGATTTATTATAGAATTACATCTTTATTGCTAGCAAAACTATTCTTATCCAGTATGTGAAGCTCATAGAACAGAGAAGGGGCTGAAATGGTGACTATAGATGGCTTCACTGGGGCAATAGAAACTCCTTGGAGATCAAGAGGACTGGGCCTAGCAGTTGGGGTTTGGTACTCAATTTCTTAGGAAGTTCCTTCAAGTGTCTTTATCTTGAAAACAAGGGGATTGAATTAGGTTGACTATTCTGGAAATTTCAAGGGAACTATTTTAATTGTAAGGAGTCCCGGTAGCACATTGTTTAAGTGCTCAGCTGCTAACCAAAATATTGGTGGTTCCAACCCACCAGCGGCTTCGAGGGAAAAAACACCTAGCAATCTGCTTTTGTAAAGATTACAGCCTTGGAAACTATGAGGCAGTTTTACTCTGTCCTATAGGATCGCTATGAGTTGGAATAGCTTTGACAGCTATCAGTTTTATTTTAATTGTGTAACACTTTAAGTACTTATAATCATAAACTCAACTGCTTTTTTTAGTATAATTAAAGACTGATTTTTAACAAATAATGGCAGGATTGAACTCCCTCTAGGGGACTATAGAGTCTCAGGTCTTGAAGACTGTGTATGTAGCTGGAAAAAAAAAAAAAAAATGGTCATGGTGTTCTTGGCATCACCAAGAAGGGGATCTGAATGAAAATAGAAAGTATAATGTTACCCTTGAAGACAAACACGTTCTAGTCATTACACTTTCAGAAAGCTATAACTAATCTGGAAACAGGCCAGAGATGGGCAGTTTTTCGTTGATAAATGTGGTGGAATAGCTTCCCAATGAGAACAAACTAAAATGACTTGTATCGTGACCTCATTCAGAAGCTCTCACTCTCAGAGAAATAGCTTTAACAGGTCCTTGAAGAAGAAAGATTCTGATAAATGGCATGTAAGGGGCCCCAAGGAAGCAGCCTTTTTTGGAGTGGATTCCCTAGAGGGAATGTGGCTTTGCCCATAGATGTAGCTCTCAAGGAATTCCAAATGAATGAGGAGATCAGTTCTGCCTTTAAGGTCTCAGGTCTGCAGTAAGAGACTCTGGTCTTTTAAGATCGAGAAGTCCTAGGTTTCCTCCAGATAATTAAGCCTCTTTTGCTTCATAAATTTGTTAGAGAAACCAGCTGCCTTTAGAATTTTTCACCCAGAGTCTACCAGTTAATTAACTTACTTGGTTAAGCCTGACTTAATTTTGCACCTTACTTAGATCTAGACTCAGTGTCTCCTATCTTTTATTCCTACTATAAGCACTACCTGGACCAATCCTACACATGTCAGTGTTCACAAGAAAAAATAAAAAAAGAGTGATTTAGTCGCCACATCTTTCCCCTTTTCTTTTTGGTTTTCCTAGCGCATTCAGTGTTTGCAATTCTATTGTGGTTGGTTTTTATTCTAAGCTGTCTCACATTTTCTTAAATATGGGGTCGACATAAGCCAAAACGGACTTAGTGGATTTTATTTTTGGTTTTTATTAAGGTAAAACTGATACATTCTCTTGGGAGAGATCGTTTCTGTCATAGTCCAACCAAAACATACAAATCCTGATGGGAACTTCTCAAATACCCAGATAGCCACAGTTAAACAAATGTACCATCACGTAATATAACTTTTAGCATGGCCATTCATGTAAACCTGCACTTTAAGACTATTGTGGGTTGTCTCTAGTACCAGCATATTCTGAACCCTGAACATCCGGTTCTTTGGACCAGCTTTTAGAAAGTTCTTATTTCTTCAGCCATGCCAAGAGGCCTCAATGCTCTGATCTCACTTACACTACCCAGCTCTGAAACAAATCCACTTCTTTTAATGCAGCCTTGGAAAAAAGACGAAATCAATGGATTGCTTGTGCCCCCTGGTGGTGAAAACGGGGCAATGCTCCTTAGACGGAATACCTACAGGAGGCTGACCACATAATTTTTTGTCCAAACCAGAACATACGTGGGCCCCGTTAAATAATTACATTGGAAGAACAAGCAAAAACCTAGACTGTCTCGGCAAACATGAATGTTGGTTTGTTGTTTTGCAATTGAGTTATAAAGAAACTGACATTCAGAGCCAAGTCTCTTCCTCCTACTTGCAAAAAGGCAACAAGTGACTACATGTAAAACCATTCCCACATGACAGGAGGAATACATAGATGCCTAGACACATACGTCAGTTTGAATTTGAGGACATAAAAAATTACCCTGAAAGAATGGTATGTTCATTGTGATCATTGATTTGCTTTTCAAGTCCACATTCCAGACGAAGTGCGTGGAGAGAATGTCATAATCTTATCACTGCCATTGACTCAAATTCAGGGCTGTTTGCCCTTGGAAGAGACAATCAATCAATCAATCAATACTGCATTTCAAGCCTTGTTCTAGTTGCTAGGAATTCAGAAAGAAACATCATGCACACTGACTTTGAGCATAATGTTTTGGAAAACTGTGTGTCTTTTTTTTTTTTCAATAACGTGTGAACATAAGGAGCCCTTGACATATATGACTTCCTCTCTCTTGAAACCCTTATATGTTCGCCTCATCAACACTACCTTCTCATGATTCCCGTTCTATCTCTCAACATATATATGGTATATATTTTTTAAATTCTCCATCTTTATTGACCTTCTATTTCTAAAATGCTAGTATTCTCTGCATAGTACCTTTGCAGTGAGTCTCAAGTAATCTGAGGAAACTTTTAGCACACACCTACACTCAAAGAATGTTTGAATCTTTTATGATCAATCCCATGGCCTAATTTGTATCTCTGGATCAGGCTGGGAATGAGAGGAATCGTGTTTGAACTTTTAGGGTTGTGTCCAAGGTCAGCAAGAATCCCTAGACCAGCATCTATTCTATATATCACATAACCTTATGTATGATGATCCAGGACTGGTGGCAAGATTTGCAGCAGTTGCACATAAATATTTTTGCATGTACTTGAAGATATGAATGTTTAGGTCCCACAGTGTTTTGAAAATGTATTTGCATTTGCCTTCCTTTTTTTTATATCTCTGTGATTGCATAGTCAAGGCAACATATGGTGATGTTATAGCCCAAGATGGTGGCAGTGTAAAGTGAAAAAGAGGACAGATTCAGAACATATTTTAGGGTGAAAATGATAGAAATTGATGAAGAATTTAATGGATAAAGGAGAGGAAAACAAAGAGGAATCAAGGGTAACCCCTAAGAGTTTGTCTCGAGGAATAGTGTCATTGATTTAGTCATTTTCTGATATGAGAGGAAAATCAAGTATTTTATATGCATACTGCTAATTTTGAGGTTAAACACTTAAATGGAAATATCAGGCAGGTTGTCTTCTGAGTTCATAGCAGAAGTCCAGAATTTGGAGTTGCAAATTTCAGGATACAATAGTGAGAAAAAACAGACGCAGTCCCAACACTCAGGCAGCTTACAGTTCAGTGTGTGAGATTAAATTAGGCTAATATCAAATTATAAATTTAATAAATTACATAAAATAGATATATGTTACTGAAATAATAGATATATGGAACTTGTCTTACTTAAGGGGCTTCTCAAAAACTGATGGTTGGCAATGTCATAAAACAATATGTGTACTAACTGTTAAATGAGAAGTTAGTCTGTTTTATAAACCTTCATCTAAAGTACAATTAAAAAAGTGATGGTTGAGATGCAGAGGAAAAATATTATTGTTTCACAAAAGGAAGAAAGAAGTTTGGGGAAAGTTGAGTATCCTAGACAGAGAGAACACGTGGAGAAAAAGTCTCTAGGAGGAATGAAAGATGAGTGTTCATAAGGTTGATAAATTCTTCTGCATGGAGCAAAAATACTCCAAGTAATCAATCAGAGAAACTTATTGAAAATAATGAGCTAAGTTGTGCAATGTTGAGTTGTTGTTGTTAGGTGCTCCTGAGTTGGTTCTGACTCACAGCAACCCTAAGCACTACAATGTTGAAAGGGGCTTCAAATTCAAATAACAATGACAGACTCCTAGAAGAGATCAGGCAGGGAGAGAGGGGGAGCTCTTGGTTCAGGGTGAGTGCCACAGCTGAGAGGGTGGTTGTTTCAGGTAGGTGGGCAAGTTGTTATACAATGAGAAGAAAGCCTTAGGAACTGCCTTGGTGAGGCTAGCATGACAAAGATGAAGAATAGGATCAAAAGGAAGCCAAAATCTGAAGCCACTTTAATGTGTTGGAATAATTAGATTAAACACAAATGCCAGTATGGATTTTTAAAATCTGTCTACATTATAAGAGTCCCTGGGTGGTGCAGTGGTTATGTACTTGACTACTAGCCAAAAAGTTGGCTGTTAGAACCCACCCAGAGGTGCCTTGGAAGACAGGACTAGAGATCACAGCCTTGAAACCCTATGGAGTACAGTTCTACTCTGACACACATGGGGTCTCCATGAGTCAGAATCAGCTCAAGGACAACCAACAACAACAAAATTAAAAGAGTTCTTAAATCTTTTGTGATCAGTTCCACTGCTGGATCTCAAAGCAAGGAAACAGTATGAAGGGGACAATCAATTTTGCTATAATAAGGCTTTTTATTTATTTATTTTAATTCTAGGCTTAGCTATTCAGCCTTATTCTGATCCTTAGAAAGCAAGTTCTAAGGAAGAGAAAACAATACTCAATATGTTCAATAAATATTTATTAAATGAATAGTTAACCAACTGTGATCATTAAGTTTGTGTATCAGCTTGACTGTGCCATGATTCTCAGTGGTTTGGCAGTTATGATGTAGTTTGGCAGTCATATAATGATGTAATCACATCCATGATGAGGTCAAATATAATGTGATCACCTCCATGATAGGATCTGCTGTGAGCAGGCAATCAGTTGAAAGGGAGGTTCCTTGGGGACATGGCCTGCATCCAATATAGGTGGACTTTCTGGCAAAGCTCACTGGCCTTTTTTCACTTTGGATTCTGCAGCTGGCTCCTGCTGTTCATCTGACCTCCAGTTCTTGGGATTTAAGCTAGCAGTTTGCCTGCCAATCTTGGGATTCATCAGCCTCTGAGGTCTGGATCTTGAGTTCACCAGTCCCTGCAGCTACATGAGCCAGGAGAAACCTCCGGCCTGATCCACAGACTTGAGACTTTCAGGCCTCTACCACCCTGAAAGCCATTTCCTTGATATAAATCTCTCCCTCTCTCTTTCTCTTTATATATATATATATATGTATATATATATATATATATATATATATAAATGAATAAATACACGCCTCACTGGTTTTGCTTCTCTAGAGAACCCAGCCTAAGACACCAATTGATTAAATGAATAAATGTGTGGAGAATTCTGGGTTGATGTCAGAGGCTGATGGTCTTCAAATTAAGTCTCAATGTCACAAGGGCACCACAGATGAATTGAACATCTCAGGGAGTCAAAGCTCCTGTGGGAAATCAATGGCCAAGGTTTCTTGCATAAATATTCCTCTCTGCCTATGTCTGAGGAATAAAAGGTGAATTGCAGTCTGTGTCATCTGAAGCAGGATAAAACAAGAACATCTTCACTAAATGCTGTTTGGAGAAAAAAAATATGCTTGGAGAGAGAACACATTGGAAAATGATGGGTACAAAGTGACTACTTTAATGGATTTATGATACTTAAATTTAAAGCCCAAAGATTACTCTTAACTTCAAATGCTTAAGGAACTGGGAGGAAGAAAATAATAATTATTTTGAGAATCTTATCTCTCAATTTTACAGATGCACCATTCTCACCAATATGACTGGGGAAAAGGTCCCAGGCATCATATCTGATAATTAGCTTCCTATGCCTGTCTGTACGTTTTTACATGTAGCTTCTAAGAATATCTCCACACCCTGATAGTGGATTAATAATGGTTTTTAAATGACATCAGGAGAAGACCATTCTTTCCAAGCAGAAGTATGCCTTTAAAGAATAGACTTTGTAAGCTATATTTTGTAAGGTTAGTTAACTTTTAGGTTGATTTTGTTTTCTCAGAAGTTTTGTTTAATTTATTTGAAAGTGGAGCATTTCTTTTGAGGAAAAACTCCCTTGCTGCCTGGAATAAGTACCTCAGTTGCAAAATATTTGTCTAGTAAGTCCCAGCATGAATACTTCCTTCTTCCTCCTCACTGGATTTTCTGGCCTTGAACAGCAATATCCCTGGCTTTCCATCCCTTTCTTCTCCATCTATGCCATGGTAGTTTTGGGAAATTGCATGGTGCCCCATGTGATCTGGACTGAGCCAAGCCTACACCAGCCTATGTTCTACTTCCTGGCTATGCTGGCCCTCACTGACCTATGTATGAACCTCTCCACAATGCACACAGTGCTGAGGATCCTGTGGGGGTTCATTCAAGAGATCAGCTTGGATTCTTGCATTGCTCAGTCCTATTTCATCCATGGTCTATCTTTCATGGAATCTTCTGTTCTCCTTGCTACGGCCTTTGACTGCTATATTGCCATTTGCAACCATTTGAGTTATTCCTCCATCCTGACTAATTCCAGGATCATCAAAATTGGGCTCACCATACTAGGTAGGAGTTTCTTCTTTATTACACTCCCCATCATCCATCTGAAATTCTTCCATTACTGCCATCCCCACATCCTCTCTCATTCCTTCTGCCTGCACCAGGACCTTTTATGCCTAGCCTGCTCAGACATCCAATTCAATAGCTACTGTGCCCTGATCCTGGTCATATGCACATTGTTGTTGGATGCTGTACTCATCTTCCTCTCGTACATTCTGATTTTGAAGTCAGTTCTTGCAATTGCTTCCCAAGACGAGCAGCATAAGTCATTTCAGACCTGCATCTCCCACATCTGTGCTGTCTTTGTGTTCTACATCCCTACCATCAGCCTAACAATGGTGCACCATTTTGGCAAACACCTCTTCCCTATAGTCCATGTCCTTATGGGCAACATCTACATCCTTTTCCCACCTTTGATAAACCGCATCATCTACAGTGTCAAGACAAAACAGATTCATAGTAGAATACTCAGACTTTTTTCTCTGAAAATATATTGAAATAATGGGGTGTTAAAAATAACAGTAAAACAAAGACAAAAATAAATACAGAAACAGCAACTTTATTAGAATTAGAGTTCTGAGTTTATGATCCCTGCTTATGAAAAAAAAAGAAATTTAACTTTAGTCGCGAATCACCTACAAACAAGTTCCATTTTAGCTTATGTCTTGAAAGTGCATTGCTCTTGGGGAAATATCCATTGCCATTGAGTGAGTCTTGGGGCTATAGGTGGGAGGATTCCATCTTTAAATTGTGTGTGAACTGTTGATTTGTATGTACGCACCAGGGCATATGTAGATAGCTCCACCAGTATGACTGTATTCAAGAAAGTATAAATACAGTTAATGTACCCCAAATGGAGTTTCAAATAGTTCTGTTTTGTTTATTTGCAGTAAAACATAGCTGGATTTAAATTCCAGGTTTTTCAATCTCAAATTGAATGACTTAAAGTTTCTTTAACTTTCTGAGCTTCAGTTAATTAATCTTCAAAATGAGGAAAATACTCAACTCACAGGAATGTTGTCATAAGTGTATAGACCAATATTGTTTAACAGAAGTTTCTAAAATAATGGAGATATTCAATATTATACAGTAACATAGACCAACATAGAACAATAGCCACATGTGGCAACTGAGCACTTGAAATGTAGGTAGTGCAACTGAGCAATTAAATTTTAGTTTTACTTAAATTTAGTAAATTTACATTTAAATGTTAAAGGCCATTGTATTGGCTTTAACACTTAAATGTATTGAACATTGCAGGTATAGAGTATAAACAGAACACATCATGAAATATAACTTTGGATTCAACTTTCACTACATCTAATTTATACTGGAATATTCATATGTTGTTATATTTGATATGTGGACTCCACTGCCACTGGGTTGGGAGTGGATTTTTCTCTGAATTCTTTGTTTTTATTTTGAAAGGGTGGAGTGTTGTCACCATATGAGGCTGTATACTTATGACTGATTTTGAGTTCAAGAGAAAAAGACAAAATAACATACACAACTTTCCTTTAAGAGAAAGAATAAAATGAAGGAAATTTTTAGGTACCTGTGCAGGAATACACAAAAAAATAAGTTGGTTAGCCTTCCTGTAATCTCTTAGATATCTACAGAGGAAACTATTCTAGATAGATTAATACCTCAAATAATTTTAAACTGAGAGGATGTATTTCTCAATATGTTTAGATCAGCCTAAGCCTATGTAGGTTTTTCTGCCTGTATTTACATTTTTCCTCCTTTGTGTTTCCAGTTCACTCACCTAAGTAGTCTTTTCTGTGTTTATTGACTCAGAGTCCGGAAAATAAAAATACAGGCCTTAATTTCCAATGGAAAGTCTTAGTGTGGGGAAATAGTTCCTAGACAGAATAAAATGTCTTGGCCAGAAAAATAAAGGTCTTTTGGGCTAGGGTAGAGGAGTGATAAGAAGAAAACAGAGTGAATTTCTTGATGTAAAAGAGAATCTAGTCTACTTTCTACCAGAGCTACCAGAGCTGAAGAGGGGTTGAGGGGATGGAGAACAGCTATGTTCTAATCGCTAATTTTAATGTGATTCATTCTCTTGCCATATGACCATAATGGCTATCATTCACTAATTTTTATGGGAGCAGATTGCCAGGTCTTTTCTCCTGTGGAACAGCTGGTAGATTTGAACCACTGACCTTTCTGTGAGCAGCTGAATACTTAAACCTTGTGGCATAAGGGCTTCTTATTCCTTAAAGTAAGTATGTAAAAATACAAGGTGAATGAGAAACCAAAGGATAAATGCCAGGAATTCTTATGGAAGGTGGTATCTTCAAAGGAGAAGGGGTCTTATCCAGGAAAACAAAGTCAGATGAGAAAAAGCATTCAGTGCAGTTAGAGCTAGATGAAGCTAGATGAGGAAAAACACTGAGTTGTAAAGTTTCATGGTTCATTTACAGAAATGCAAGATACCAAAAAATGTCTGACATACACTTGATACACAAACTTTATTATAGTAAGACTTGCAAGATAAAAAGGAGACAAGTCTTTAAGGGTTTGAAAATCATACTACTCAGGTATGAATTTATTTCACAAACAATATGTAACCAATCATAATTTTTAAGAAGAAGGAACATATGATTCAATATACATTTAAAAACTTTATTGGAGTATCAATGGGAATAGTAAATTAGAGGCCATATAGTAACAATAAGATGAGTTAAGAGCCAATACCAAACAAAAGTCGATGTGAGTAATGGAAGGATGTCTCTTGACTTTTGGATAATTACCTTGGTTTGAAATATGACTAATATTTATTTTAATTTCAGCAAGGCAGTGTAGTTTATGGATTAAAAAAAAAATACGTTGATATTAGTGTCTCAGTCATCTAGGGCTGCTCTAACAGAAATACCACGAGTGGATGGTTTTAACGAAGAGAAGTTTATTTCCTCACAGTGAAAGTAGGCTAAAAGTACAAATTCAGGGCGTCAGCTCCAGGGGAAGACTTTTTCTCTCTGTCGGCCTTCCTCTCTTCAGTGTTCTCCTGGACTAGGAGCTTCTTCACGCAGGGACCCCGGTCCAAAGGACACGCTCTGCTCCTGGCACTGCTTTCTTGATGGTATGAGGTCTCCAATTCTTTGCTTGCTTCCCTTTCCTTTTATCTCTTACAAGAGATAAAAGGTGGTGCAGGCCACACCCCAGGGAAACTCCCTTTACATTGGATCAGGGATGTGACCTGGGTAAAGGTGGTGTTACAATCCCACTCTAATCCTCTTTAACATAAAATTACAATCACAAAATGGAGGCCAACCACACAATTCTAGGAATCATGGCCCAGCCAAATTGATACACACATTTCTGGGGGGACATAATTCAAACCATGACAATTAGAAACACTGATTTGCCTGTAACGTCTTTTAAAAGGATCAACACAAAGCTGGTTCCTATGAGGTGGAGGTTAAAGATGTCCCAAATGTCCAACTTTTCCAAGCTGTTGTACAACTCCATCATCTCTAACAACAACTACTCCTTCTAGCCTCAGTACTCTTCCTCCTGTCTTTGGGTTCCCTAATTCACTGCAATGTCTCACAGAACTCACAAACCATATAAAGGAAATGGCTCACGCTGTTGGGGAGGCTGGCAAATTCCAAATTCATGGGTCAGGCGTAGGCTTATCCCTGGACTTCAGTCTCTGCCCCAAAGCACTCAGCTTTCTTGCCACTGCGCTGTCTCCTGTGGGTCTCTGATGCGGATCTCTCCTTCTTTGGTGGTGGTAGGCTCTCCTCTCTGCTCTGGAATTGGCTCTTTTTTAAGATAAAACTGACCAATCCCCTTGGTAGGTCACAATTATCCTATAACACAATCACCTGGGTGGGAATTACAAGACCATGACTAGAAAGACCACACACAAAAGTAATTAATTGCACCACAGCTTGTCACACACTAACTGTATGAAACTGGCATGTTACATAACCAATGGCTCTTTACTGGTAAAAATAAATACATTAGTACCTTTCTCATCGTTCTGACGTGTGAATAAAATATTTCATATGACGCATTCAACATTTAATAAATATTAGCTATTGTTTTGATTTTGATGATGGTAATGTTGGTGAATGGACACATTATTGATCTCAGTGAAATCAATCCATCAAGCTGAATCTAGCCCTGTTGCCAATAATCTTAAAAAAAAAAATAAAGTGTGAAAGGGCAATCATCAAATATACTGAAGTTACACCAAATGTTGACAAAAGTTGTAACAGATGAGGAAATTCTTAGGACAAACTCCTAAAGGAATAGAGAGGAGTAAGGGAGTAGATTACAGCAAGACAGATGGTTTGGCTGAATGGCACGAGCTTCAAAGAAGAAAAGTGTTTTTATGTTTGATTTTAGAAGTGAGGAACTAAGATAATGCTGCCAATCTAACATCCAGAATGTATGGAATATGTCATTTTAATACTTGTGATTTTTGTAAGTAGATCACCAGGCCGTTCTTATTAGTCCTTCTTAGTCTAGAAGTTCTGCGAAGCTTGTTCAGCATCATAGCCACAGGTACACCTTCACTGACAGGTGGAGACAGCGCATGAGGTACAACAGAAAGTTGTACACTGCCTCCAAATAAATGTTAGATATGAAAATATGAATTGTCTGCCTTAATCTTAAAGAAACTGTCAGGTTGAGGGCTCAGGAAGTTTTAGATGCCTAAAGGAACTAGGGAAAGAGCCCTGGTGGCACAGTGGTTAAGTGTTCAGCTATTAACAGAAAGGTCTGCAGTTCAAACCCACCAGCCACTTTGCAGGAGAAAGATGTGACAATCTGGCAGTCTGCTTCCTTAAAGATTACAGTTTTGGAAACCCTACGGGACAATTCTACTCTGTACTATAAGGTTGCTATAAGTTAGAATCAACTTGAAGGTAGCTTTTTTTTTAAGGAACTAAGAGGAGTCCCCGGAGGCCTGAATGGTTAAGCACTTGGCTACTAATCAAACACTAGTGATTTGAATCCACCCAGAGGTGCCTGGGAAGAAAGGCGTGGTGATCTGCTTCTTAAAGGCCACAGTCTTGAAAGCCCTATGGAGCACAGTTCTACTCTGACAGTCATGGAGTCACTATAAATTGCACTCAGTTCAATGGCAACTTTTTTTTTTTTTTTTAAAGGAACTAGAAGATTGCCTCTTTCTTAGATTGCCAAATGAAACATCACTGAGTTATTACCCTGGAATCTATGAAAGGGGCTCTTCATGGCCTACACTCTCCATGACCACAAAATATTCAGCTGGCTAACCATGAGCAAGGAAGACAGAATGCCACACAAGATGGAAATGGAGAGTTCTGAAAAGAGTTGGGGGAAAATGACATGCTCTTCCAAACAGAATTAAAAAAATAATAAACAAAGAGGGAGGCAGGGCTAAGACAGAGGAGTAGTCAGACACTTCCGGTGGTGTTGCTTACAACAAAGACCAAAAAAAAAACAAGTGAATAGAATATATATGACAATCCAGGAGCCCTGAACATCAAAGGCAAAGTTGAGGAATGGGACTGAGTGGCTGGGGGAAGGAGAGACGATTCGGAAGCAGTGAGGAGTTGTCAGACCTGACCTGGGGAGAGCCTGAGCCCTTCAGGCCTGATCAACTAGTGGTGTGTGGTGAGGTAGGCAAGCAGCAGCACTTGGGAGGAGTTTTCCATATTGGGAAAGACCCAGCGGCAGGGTCAACTTGGCCATCCAGAACCAGTGAGGAGCATCCCTCAATCAGCGAAAGATAAGTACTTGTGTCTGGCCTACTGCATGGATCAAAAACACCCCCCTTAGGGAAAAAACCTTTCTCCCATTTACCTCCCCACTCCCTGCTCTGCACTGGGTCCTGGACTGGTTTCAGAAATTGTTCACTCTCCAAGGCCGGAAGTAGGACTTGTCATGTGCCCTGAGCCATTCTCCCAGACTTGGAGAGTGAACAAATTAACAAAAGGGAAAAAATAATCTGCCAGCTCCCCTGAGCCATGAATTCAGGGTAGGCACAGCTCCTTTGCCTAGGCACAGGCATAAGGGATCCACAGACTTTGAGTGCCTTTTCCCCTGCATAGACTTGTGTGGGCCCATTTCAACAGCATGGACCCTCATTACCGCAGTACCACAGTATATACATGAAGTCTAACTTCAACTGTTTCAGCTGTGAAGTGGCAGCTTCGTGACATTTGACACTGCTTTGTCCATAAGTAGGGTCTTCTTCTACTCACATCAGGGACTTGAGGATGGATGACTCCACCCATGCCACCTAGCCGCCTGTGACAGGGGTCCAAGAATAAGAGGTGCACCCCAGCCCTTATAGCAAACAGCACTGGGTACTCATAGTCCAGCTGCAAAAAACCCATCTACGTGTTCTAGGGAGCAGGGACACGTGTTCCTCCTGGACAGTCGATAGTGGCTGTTGGCCCCCTGCCTTGCTCAGCCTGTGTCTACCTGCTGCAGCCAGATGTTTGTGCATATACCAATCACCCATGCCTGTCTAGAGCTGTAGGTTACAGCCTACATCACACACTTGGTGACCGACTACCTGGACACCTGAGCTGAATCCATACAGGAAGAGAGGGTGGACTCCTGGGCTTACATACTTAGTGGTAGATCTGGCCACCTGGTGGCAGGATGTTGGAGATTCAGGGGCACTGGAGACTGGGCTAGCTCACACAAGAGGTCTATTTGGGCTTATCAAAACAAAACAAAACAGGAAGCTAGGACACAGTAAGCAAACATAAAACAAATAAAATAACTTATTGATGGCTCTGAGACAACAGTCAATATCAAATCACATAAAGAGACAGACCATGATGGCTTCAGCAAACTCCCAAAATAAAGAATTTAAAAATTTTCTGGAGGAAAAAAATTTCTTGGAATTACCAGAGGCAGAATACAAAAGATTAATATACAGAACTCTTCAAGTTATCAAGAAGATTAGGCAAATCACAGACCTAGCAATGCAGGAACATAAGATCAGAGAAGAGCATAATGACAAATTTAACAGGCTGCAAGAACCCATAGAGAGAAAGCAATCAGAAATCCAGAAGATTAATAATAAAATTTCAGAATTACACAACCCAATAGACGTCATAGGAGCAGAATATAGGCAATAGAAGTCAGAATTAGTAACATTGAAGATAAAGTATTAGACACCAACTTATTTGAGGAAAAACCAGATAAAAGGATTTTAAAAGAAACCCAAATAATTATGTGGGACTCTGTCACAACAAATAACCTATGAGTGATTGGAGTACCAGAATTGGGGGGGGGGGCATGGATAACAGAAAATACAGAGAGAATTGTTGAAGATTTGTTGGCAGAAAATTTCCCCGATATCATGAAAGATGAGAAGATATCTGACCAAGACACTCATCGAACCCCACATAAGGTAGATCCCAAAAGAAAGTCATCAAGACGTATTATAATCAAACTTGCCAAAACCAAAGATAAAGAGAGGATTTTAAGAGCAGCTAGGGATAAATGAACAGTTATCTACAAAGGAGAGCTAATAAGAATAAGCTCGGACTACTCAGCAGAAACCATGCATGCAAGAAGGCAATGGGATGACATATATAAAGGCTTGAAGGAAAAAGAAATTGCCAGCCAAAAATTACATATACAGCAAAACGGTCTCACAAATACGATGGTGAAATTAGGGCATTTCCAGATAAATAGAAGTTTAGGGAATTTGCAAAAACCAAGCCAAAATTACAAGAAATACTAACGGGAGTCCTCCAGTTAGAAAATAAAAAACCTCAGATAACAACCCAAGACTAGAACACAGGACAGAGCAACCAGATATCAACCCAGATAGGGAAGTCACAAAAATAAACCAAAGCTGAAACACTGAATATAGGGAAACATAGATGTCAATATGTAAAAGATGACAACTTTAAAACAAAAAAGGGGGACTAAAAAAAGTAGACATAAAGTTTTATATGGAGAGGAAGAGAAGGCAATATAAAGAAATAAAAGACTGGTATAAACTTAGAAAAACAGGGGTAAATATTAAGGTAACCACAAAGGAAACTCACAATCCTACAAGTCAAAATAAAAAACAAGAAAAATATAAAGACTCAGCAAATACAAAATCAACAACAATCAAAAAGATGAAAAGAAAATACATAAAGAAAAATGACTCAGCACAGAGAATTAAGTGGAAAAAAGAAAACTGTGAACAACACACAGAAAAAGACATCAAAATGATAGCACTAAATTCATACCTATCAATAATTACACTGAATGTAAATGGACTAAACGCACCAAAGAAAAGAGACAGAGAGTGGCAGATTGGATCAAAAAACACAATCCGTCTGTATGCTGCCTACAAGAGACACACCTTAGACTTAAAGACACAAACAAACTAAAACTCAAAGGATGGAAAAAATATATATCAAGCAAACAACACTCAAGAAAGAGCAGGAGTAGCTGTATTAATCTCTGACAAAAACGACTTTAAAGTAAAATCCACCATAAACGATAAGGAAGGACATATATAACGATTAAAGGGTCAATACACCAGGAGGACATAACTATAATAAATATTTACCCAATGACAGGGCTCCAAAATACATAAAACAAACTCTAACAGCATTGAAAAGAGAGATAGACAGCTCCACGATAGCAGCAGGAGACTTCTACACACCATTTCCTGTGAAGCAAAGAATATCCAGAAAGAAGCTCAACAAAGACACGGAAGAGCTAAATGCTACAATCAACCAACTTGATCTGATAGACATGTACTGAGCACTCCACCCAAAAGCAGCCAAGTATACCTTCTTTTCCAAGGCACATGGAACATTCTCCAGAATAGACCACATATTAGGCCATAAAGCAAGCCTTAACAAAATCCAAAGCATCAAAATATTAAAAAAAAACAACTTTTCTGACCATAAAGCCATAAAAGTAGAAATCAAAAACAGAAAAAGCAAGGGAAAAAAATCATACATGTGGAAACTGAACAACATCCTGCTCAAAAACTACAGGATTATAGAAGAAATTAAGGATGGAATAAAGAAATTCATAGAATAAAATGAGAATGGAAAGACATCCTACCAGAACCTTTGGGACACAGCAAAAGAAGTGCTCAGAGGTCAGTTTATAACAAAATGCACACATCCAAAAAGAAGAAAGGGCCATAATTAAAACATTAACCCTACAACTTGCACAAGTAGAAAAAGAGCAGTTAAAGAAGTCCTCGAGTGCCAGAACAAAAGAAATAATAAGAACTAGAGCAGAATTAAATGAAATAGAGAATACAAAAACAATTGAAAGAGTTAACAAGACCAAAAGCTAGTTCATTGAAAAGATCAACAAAATTGGTAAACCACTGGCGAAACTGACAAAAGAAAAACAGGAGAGGAAGCAAATAACTCGTATAAGAAATGAGATGGGTGATATCACAGCAGACCCAACTGAAATTAAAAGAATCATAAGAGGACACTATGAAAGAATGTACTCTAACAAATTTGAAAACCTAGAGGAAATGGACAAATTTCTAGAAATTCACTACCTACCTAAACTAAAACAATCAGAGGTAGAACACCTAAATAAACCCTTAAAAAAAAAGATTGAAAAGGTAATTTAAAAACTCCCAACAAAAAAAAGCCCTGTCCCAGATGGCTTCACTGGAGAATTCTACCAAACTTTCAGAAAAGAGTTAACACCACTACTACTAAAGGTATTTCAAAGCATAGAAAAGGATGAAATACTCCCAGACTCATTCTATGAAGCCAGCATAACCATGATACCAAAACCAGATAAAGACTCCACACAAAAAGAAAATTACAGACCAATATCCCTCATGAACATTGATGCAAAAATCCTCAACAAAATTATAGTCAACAGAATTCAGCAACATATCAAAAAAATAATTCACCATGATCAAGTGGGATTTATACCAGGTATGCAGGGTTAGTTCAACATTAGAAAAGTGATCAATGTAATCCATCACATTAATAAAACAAAAGAAAAGAATCATATGATCTTATCAATCAATGCAGAAAAGGCATTTGACAAAGTCCAACACCCGTTCATGAAAAAAACTCTAAAAGCAATAGGAATAGAAGGGTAATTCCTCGGCATAATTAAGGGCACTTATACAAAGCCAACAGCCAACATCATCCTAAATGGAGAGGGTTTGAAAGCATTCCCCTTGGGAACTGGAACCAGACAAGGATGTCCTTTATCACCAGTCTTATTCAACATTGGGCTGGAGGTCCTAGCTGGAGCAATTAGGCTAGAAAAAGAAATAAAGAGTATCCAAATTGGTAGGGAAGAAGTAAAAGTATCTCTATTTGCAGATGATATGATCTTATATACAGAATACTCCAAAGAATCCACAAGAAAACTATCTGGAACTAATAGAAGATTTCATCAAAGTATCAGGATAAACATACAAAAATCAGCTGGATTCCTTTACACCAGGAAAGAGAACTTTGAAGAGGAAATCATCAAATTAATACCATACAATAACCCCCAAGAAGATAAAATACTTAGGAATAAATCTAACCAGAGATGTAAAAGACCTAAACAATGAAAACTACAAGACACTACTGCAAGAAACAAAAAGAGATCTGCATAAGTGGAAAAACATATTTTGCTCATGGATAGGAAGACTCAACATTGTGAACATGTCATTTCTACCCAAGTGATGTACAGATACAATGCAATCCCCATCCAAGTTCCACTGACATTTTTTAATGAGATGGAGAAACAAATCACCACCATAATATGGAAAGGGAAGAGACCCCAGACAAGTAAAGCATTACTCAAGAAGAAGAACAAAGTGGGAGGCCTCGCACTACCTGATTTTAGAACCTTTTATACCACCATGGTAGTCAAAACAGCCTGGTATTGGTACAACAACAGATACATAGATCAATGGAACAGAATTGAGAATCCAGACATAAATTCATCCACCTATGAGCAGCTAAATTTGACAAAGGCCCAAAGTTCGTTAATCGGGGAAAAGACAGTCTCTTTAACAAATGGTGCTGGCATAACTGGATATCCATCTGCAAAAAACTGAAACAAGACCCATGCCTCACTCCATGCACAAAAACTAACTCAAAATTGACCAAAACCTAAATATAAAATCAAAAACGATAAAGATCATGGAAATAAAAATAGGGACAATGCTGGAGGCTTAATACTTGGCATAAGCAGAATATGACCTGTAACAATGCACAAGCACCAGAAGAGAGACTAGGCAACTGGGAGCTCCTAAAAATCAAACATGTATGCTCATCAAAAGACTTCACCAAAAGAGTAAAAAGACAACCTACAGACTGGGAAAAAGTTTTTGGCTACGACAAATCTGATCAACATCTAATCTCTAAAATCTACAAGATACTGCAAAACCTCAACAACAAAAAGACAAATAATCCAATTAAGAAATGAGCAAAGGATATGAACAGGCACTTCACCAAAGAAGACATTCAGGCGGCTAACAGACACATGAAGAAGTGCTCACAATCATTAGTTACTAGAGAAAAGCAAATCAAAAGTACAATGAGATACAATCTCACCCCAACGAGGCTAGCATTAATTCAACAAATACAAAATAATAAATGCTGGTGAGTTTGTAGAGAGACTGGAACACTTATACACTGCTGGTGTGAATGTAAAATGGTACAACCACTTTGGAAAGCAATTTGGCGCTTCCTTAAAAAGCTAGAAATAGAATTACCAGACGATCCAGCAATCCCACTCCTTGGAATACATCCTAGAGAATTAATAGCCATCAGAAGAATAGATATATGCACACCCATGTTCATTGCAGCACTGTTCACGATAGCAAAAAGCTGGAAACAACCTAGAATGCCCATCAACAGACGAATGGATAAACCAATTATAGTATATTCACACAATGGTATACTATGTAACGATAAAGAACAGCAGTGAATCTGCGAAGCATCTCACAACATGGATGAATCTGGAGGGCATTATGCTGAGTGAACTTAGTCTCAAAAGGACAAATATTTTATAAGAGCACTAATAGAATAACCCAAGAAAAGGTTTAAACACAGAAGACGACATTCTTTGGTAGTTATGAGGGTGGGGAGGGAGGGAGAGGGATTTCACTAACTAGAAAGTAGACAAGAATTATCTTAGGTGAAAGGAAGGACAGCACATACTACAGGGGAAGTCAGCACACTGTACTAAACCAAAGCTAAGACGTTTCCTGAATACAACCAAACACTTTGAGGGACAGAGTAGCAGGGGCGATGGTCTGGGGACCATGCTTTCAGGGGACATCAAGATCAATCGGCATAACAAAGTTTATTACGAAAATGTTCTGCATCCTACTTTGGTAGTGGCATCTGGGGTCTTAAAAGCTTGCAAGCGGCCATCTAAGATGCATCAATTTGTCCCAACCACCTGGAGTAAAGGAGAATGAAGAACATCAAAGACACAAGGAAAGTATTATCCCAAGAGACAGAAAAGGCCATGTAAACTAGAGACTTCATCAGCCTGAGACTAGAAGAACTAGATGGTGCCCAGCTACCACCAATGACCGCCCTGACAGGGAATACAACAAAGAGTTCCTGATGGAGCAGGAGAAAGGTGGGATGCAGAACTCAAATTCTAGTAAAAAGACCAGACTTAATGGTCTGAATGAGACTTGGAGAAACTCTGGATAGCATGGCCCCCGGACTCTCTGTCAACCCAGAACTAAAACAATTCCTGAGGTCAACTCTTCAGACAAACATTGAACTGGACTGTGGGACACAAAATGATACTTGTAAAGAGTGTACTTCTTAGCTCAAGTAGATACATGAGACTAAATGGGCAGCTCCTGTCTGGAGGTGAGATGAGAAGGCAGATAGGGTTAGGAGCTGGTTGTTTGGACATGGGAAATTACGGGTGGAAAGGAGGAGTGTGCTGTACAGTATATTGAGAGCAATTAGGGTCACATAACAATGTATGTATAAATTTTTTTATGAGAAACTAACTTGAAATGTAAACTTTCACTTAAACTACAACAATAAAAAAAAAGAAAAAGAAATGAAATAATAATAAACATTCTAGGATGCTAAGAGACTTGATAAAGTGAGAATAGTCCTTTATATGAGTGATAAGCTGGGTAGTTTGTTATCAAAGTCTGAGACTCAGGGATTTAAAGGAATATTATCTAGGTGGTAGAGCAGAAGCATTTCCGTAGTGGCAAATTCAGAGAGTCAGAAGAACAAATCTTCCTCCTTGTGGTTTTTAGTTCGGCTCTTGTGTGGTCTTAGACATGATGAAATGATGAAACTCTTGTCACATAAAGCAGTGACTATTAAGGAATGGGATCCAAAAGTGTGAAGAAGAGTAACAAGGCCAGGATGCCCAGTATCAATGCTACTACAGAATATTGTGTTATAACTGAGGTCTTAGCTAATATAAGTAAGAAAAAAAAAATACAGATACTGGAGTAAAAGAGACAAACTTGGCTTTTTTTTCAGATGATATAATCATGCAATTATAAAGCAAGAAAGTCGATAGAGTACGTCAAGGTCAACATAAAAATCAATAATATTTTATACAGCAGCAACCAAGTGAAAAATAAAATAGAAAAAAACTCATTCAAAATGGTAATAAAAATGTCTAAGTACCTAAAATAAATTCCAGAAATGTTTATTGTATATTGTTATTGTAATGATGACCATTCTCCTAAACAATCTATAAATTCGCTGCAATCCTAATCCGATTTTACTGTGTTGTACACGTTGGGTTTAAAGTTTATTTGGAAAAAATAAATATGCAAATTTAGAAAGACAATGTAAAAGAAATCTTGGTCAATTAGTTATCAACTTATATATTAAAAACAGAATAATCATAGCAGTGGTATTGAGATAGAACAGACATATAGATCAAAGTGTCAACAAACAGATCCATATTTATATGATAATTTAATATAAAATACATGTAGTGCTTCAAAGAGGTTGAGGAAAGACCATACCACTATTTATTACATAGTATTGGGAAAAATGATTATATATTTGAGAATAATTAATTGAAACCCCTAATCCACTCAAATCCCAAAAACGAATCCCAGATGGAATGAAGATTCTCTCTCTCTTTTTCTCTCTTTATCTCTATCACTCTCTCTATCATTCTGTATCTACAGGTCTGCCTCTGTCTCTATTTCTCTGTATACTTCTCTATTTCCATATCTTTACCAATTTATTTTTGACTTTGGTATCGGATAGCTTTTTAAGAAGAAATACATAAATCATAAATAAAAATATGTTGATTACATAATGCTACATAAAAATAATATATGTTGTTGTTGTTAGGTGCCCTTGAATCATCTTCAACTCTTAGCGACCTTATGTACAAATGAATGCAACACTGCCCAGTCCCGTGCTATCCTCACAAACGTTATACCTGAGCCCATCCTTGCAGCCAGTGTGTAAATTCATCTCATGTAGGATATTCCTCTTTTTCACTGACCCTCTAATTTACTAAGCACGGTGTCCTTCTCGAGGGGTTGGTCTCTCCTGATAACATTCCCAGAGTACCTGAGAGGAAGTCTCACCATCCTCCTTTCCAAGGAACACTCTGGCTGTATTTCTTCCAAGAGAGACTTGTTCGTTCTTCTGGCAGTCTATTGTATATTCCGTATTCTTCACCAGCTCCATAATTCGAAGGCATCAATTCTTCTTTGGTCTTCCTTATCCATTGTCCAGCTTTCACATGCATATGAGGCTACTGAAAATATCACGGCTTAGATCAGGTGAAGCTTAGATCTCAAAGTGACATTTTGATTTTAACAGTTTAAAGAGGTCTTTTGCAGCAGATTTGCCCAATGCAATATGTGGTTTGATTTCCTGACTGCTGCCTGCATGGGCATTAATTGTGGATCTAAGTAAAATGAAATCTTTGACAATGTCAATCTTTTCTCCATTTATCATAATGTTGCTCATTGGTCCAGTTGAGAGAATTTTTGTTTTCTTTATGTTGATACGTAATCCATACTGCAGGCTGTAGTCTTTGATCTTCATCAGTAAGTAAGTGCTTCAAGTCTTCTTCATTTTCAGTGAGCAAGGTTGTGTCATATGTATATCACATGTTGTTAATGAGTCTTCCACCAATCATCATGCCACATTCTTCTTCATAAAGCCCAACTTCTTGGATGATTTGCTCAGCATACCGACTGAATAAGTACGGTGAAAGGATACAACCCTGATGCACACCTTTCTTGACTTTAAACCATGCAGTACCCCTTTTCTCTGTTTGAACTGCCTCTTGGTCTATGTACAGGCTCCGAATGAGCCAAATTAAGTATTCTGAAATTACCAATCTTTGCAATGTTATCCATACTTTTTCATGATCCATACAGTCAAATGTCTTTGAATAGTCAATAAAACACAGGTCAATATATTTCTGGTATTCTCTTTTTTCAGCCAAGATCCATCTGACATCAGCAAGGATATCTCTAGTTTCATGTCCTCTTCTGCATCAGACTTGAATTCCTGGCAGTTCTCTGTCAATCGATGGCTACAACTGCTTTTGAATGATCTGCAGTAAAATTTTACTTGCATGTGATGTTAACAACGTTGTTCGATAATTTCCAAATTTGGTTGGATCATCGTTCTTTGGAATGGGCGCAACTATGGATCTCTTCCAGTTGGTTGGCCAGGTAGCTGTCTTCCAAATTTCTTGGCATAGACAGGTGAACACCTCCAGCGCTGCATCCATTTGCTGAAACATCTCAATTGATGTTCCATCAGTCCCTGGAGCCTTGTTTTTCACCTACGCCTCCAGTGTAACTTGGACTTCTTCCTTCAATACCATCGGTTTTTGGTCATATATGTATAAGTCATATATATTTTATATGACAAATTTAACAAAGTTAAAAGACAAGA
Organism: Dugong dugon; assembly: GCA_030035585.1. Classification (NCBI taxonomy): domain Eukaryota; kingdom Metazoa; phylum Chordata; class Mammalia; order Sirenia; family Dugongidae; genus Dugong; species Dugong dugon. Next base: position 77,543,767 of record CM057467.1, on the reverse strand, counting down.
GAAGGGAAATATATGCAACATACACACGAAAGGTTTTCTAAAATTAAATTATAATGGATTGTTTTGTGAAATTAATTATTTGTTGTCTATTTTCCTTATTTTTGCATCTGCATATTTTCATATCTATAGTATTCCCTAACATACCAGTCACAGTGAGAGTCATCATCTCTACTTTCTCTGGAATATAGCTGAAGGTTCTAAGAATAATAATCCTAGGTTAATTCCCCCTTGAGGGATCCTGCCCCATCCTGCTCCCTTCCAGTCAGCTGAGCTAATCTATGCCTACAGCCTAATTGGAAGGAAACAGGAACAAAGGGGATTCATGGATTGATGTGCTTCCTCTCAGCTCCACTTAGATAAGTATCTGAGATCTAGGATTAGCTGCCTACCCAATGTATACTGATGCTGGCCTGCCTAAATTTGGTAAATTGACTGTGCATCTCTTTTCAGCTTTGCATTCAGCGACATCACGTTGGTAGCTTGAAATTGGCCATGGTGGGAACATTTAAACCATAGAAATTGGCAACGGGTGCAAATTCTGGCATTTTTATTCAAAGAGCCAATTTTTAAACATTTACCAGCACTCCACTGGTTATACCTAACCAAAAGCCCTGGCCCAAGTATGGGAAAAGATTTCACCCTCAGTCACCGTCTTCATCCCCCAGCCCTATCCTGCATTCCATTTCTGGTTCCTAACTTTGACACCCAAGGCCCTACTCCAGATGAGTGAAATGCTATTGTTAATAAACTTCCTCTCAGATAAAGACCCTTAGCCCCAGACCCCAGCTTCACCATCACATTTGTTTTTGTGAGACCCTGATGGATCTGATGTTATTCTCAGCCCTGAGCCCAGGTTCCAGCAGGATACTACGACCCTTCTGCAAAAGATAGACACTTTCTCCGTCTTCCATGTATAACAGGTGGAGAAAGAGTGAACCGGTATGTTCAAAAGGGGATTGGGAAATCTCCCAATCTAGAAGAAACTACCCTGTGATTTAATATGTTAAATTATTTTTTTGTTTCATGTATTGAACATTTACTAAGTTACAAATATAATTATAAACCATTTACGTATGTTTTCTTTTATCACTATTATTGTGTTATATCAAACACCTGGATCTCAGATAACTTAAGTGGCTTCCCAAAGATCTCAAATCTATTAAGTGCTAGAATTAATGCTACTTTTTCCACTCAGTTATATTACTGCTGCTTTGCTACTCCTTCACTTCCTGTACAAACTACAGCAAGTTACCAGATCACTCAGTCCTCAGTTATCACATGAAACCATCATCTCTATGCTTATTATCACTGCCTTTTACTACTGTAAAGAGTCCAGTTTGAGATTCTATTAATGTCTTCTGCATTTGATGTGTAGCCCATCTAGGAATATCTTTCCACATGTCTCATCAAGTTTTCTTCATGTACTGTGGTTTACATGTGCCTTTGTTACAGAAATATTTTCTTTCTCTTTTCTCAGGAAAAGTCTTAAATATGACTGCCAGGAGCTCAGAATTTCATGATACCCACTTCAAATTCTGAGCTCCTAGCATAACTAGAGATTTTTATTTTCCAGTTCCCATATGCTTCCCAATATCTTCAGATGAAGTTGCACCCTGATGTTCCATGATGTCCATGGATTTCACACCTGCAACATTCGCTCTTGTTAGCATCCCAGGGCTGGAGGCAGAGCATATATGGATCTTCATTGTCTTCTGCTTAACGTACAGTATCATCTTCCTGGGAAATACTGTCATTCTTTACATCATCCAAATTGACCCTGCCTTGCACTAACCCATGTGCTTCTTTCTTGCCATGCTGGCCCTTATTAAGCTGGGTGTCTCTATTCCACCTTGCCCACTGTGCTAGGCATATTCCTCTTGGGCTTTACTGATAGTTTTGATGGTTGTCTGCTCCAGATGTTTTCCATGCACTCTTCTACTCTCATGGAGTCAAGTATCCTTCTGGCCATGTCTGTGGACCACTTTGCATTACATTGCATTACACAGCCATCTTGATAATGCCCTGCATCACTAGGGTGGGTGCCACCATTGCCTTGTGAAGTGTGATGCTCACATTCCCCCTGTTCTTTCTCCTGAAGTGCCTACCTTTCTGTGGTTAAAACAGTCTTATCACCTCCACTCAGATCTTATCAAATCACCCTGTGGAGACACTCACCTCAATAGCATCCTGGGTCAGTTTGTCATTACCTCTATCTTTGGACTGGAATCATTTTTCCATGCAGTTTCTTATGTGTTGATTCTCCATATAGTACTGGGAATTGTTTTTGGCATAGGGTGGTGGAGGGCACTCAGCACATGTGTGTCACCCACCTGTGCTGTGCTTGTGTACTATGTGCCCATGATCAGCTTCCCACGTTTGCACCGTGTTGGATGGCACCTACCTACACTCCTGTAGACTGCCATGGCCAATGCTTATCTCTTTTTCCCACCTATGTGTAACCTCATTGTCTATAGCATCAAAACCAAGGAAATTCACAATAGTATTGTTCACACACTATCCAGAAGGAGGAGTGGGGTTTAGCTGAGATAGATAACACCTGAGAACACAAGAACTTGGATCGGAACTTAATTTCTGGATATACGTTTAATGAATGAGGGAAAAAAAAAAACCCTACAGATTATTTCAGTTTTTTGGTAAGCTATAAGCTTAATAATTACTGATGATTGCAATGTTAAAGTTGGAAACAAAGAAGAAGGATCCATAGTTGGAAAATATGGCCTTGGTGATAGAAACAATGTCAGAGATCACATAATAGAATTTTGCAAGACAGTGACTTCTTCATTGCAAATACCTTTCTTCAACAACATAAGTGGTGACTATATACATAGACCTGGCAGAATGGAATACACAGAAATCAAATTGACTACATCTGTGAAAAGAGATGATGGCGAAGCTCAATATCATCAGTCAGAACAAGGCCAGGGGCTCACTGTGAAATAGATCATCAACTGCTCATATGCAAGTTCAAGTTGAAGCTGAAGAAAATTAGAACAAGTTCATGAGAGCCAAAGTACGACCTTAAGTATAGCCCACCTGAATTTAGAGACCATCTCAAGAATATATCTGAAACATTGAACACTAATGACTGAAGATCAGATGCTTTGTGGAATGACATCAAGGACATCATACATGAAGAAAGCAAGAGGTCATTAAAAAGACAGGAAAGAAAGAAAAGACTAAAATGGATGTCAGAAGAGACTCTGAAACTTGCTCTTGAACATTGAGTAGCTAAAGCAAATGGAAGAAATGATGAAGTCAAAGAGCTGAACAGAAGATTTCAAAGGGTGACTCAAGAAGACAAAGTATTAAAATGACATGTGCAAAGACCTGGAATTAGAAAACCAAAAGGGAAAAACATGCTTACCATTTCTCAAGCTGAAAGAGCTGAAGAAAAAATTCAAGCCTTAAGTTGCAATATTGAAAGATTCTATGGGGAAAGTAGTAAATGACCCAGGAAGCATCACAAGACGATGGAAAGAATACACAGAGTCACTGCATCAAAAAGAAATGGTCCATGCTCAGCCATTTTAGGAGGTAGCATATGATCAGGAACTGATGGTACTGAAAAGAAAGGTCCAAGCTACACTGAAGGCACTGGCAAAAAACAAGGTTTCAGGAATTGACGGAATACCAATAGAAGTATTTCAACAAACAGATGCAGAAATGGAAGTGCTCACTCGTCTATGCCAAGAAATTTGGAAGACAGCTACCTGGCAAACTGACTGGAAGAGATCCGTATTTGTGCCCATTCCAAAGAAAGGTGATCCAATCAAATGTGGAAATTATCGAACAATATCATCAATATCACATGCCAGTAAAATTTTGCTGCAGCAGTACATCCACAGGAAACTGTCAGGAATTTAAGCAGGATTTAGAAGAGGATGTGGAACTAGGGATATCATTGCTGATGCCACATGGATCCTGACTGAAAGCAGAGAATAGCAGAAAGATGTTTACCTATGTTTTATTGACTATGCAAAGGCATTCAACTGTGTGGATCATAACAAATTATGGATAACACTGCAAAGAATGGGAATTCTAGAACACTTACTTGTGCTCACAAGGAACCTGTACATAGGTCAAGACACAGTCTTTTGATCAGAAAAAGGCGATACTGTGTGGCTTAAAGTCAGGAAAGCTGTGCATCAGGATTATATCCTTTCACCACACTTATTCAGTCTGTATGCTGAGCAAATACTCTGAGAAGCTGGACTATCTGAAGAAGAACTAGGCATCAGGATTGGAGGAAGACTCATGAACAACCTGCATTATGCAGATGACACAACTTTCTTTGCTGAAAGTGAAGAGGACTTAAAACGTTTACTGATGAAGATCAAAGACCATAGCCTTCAGTATGGACTACACCTCAACATAAAGAAAACAAAAATCTTCACAACTGAACCAATAAGCAACATCATGACAAATGGAGAAATGACTGAAGTTGTCAAGGGTTACATTTTACTTAGATCCACAACCAATGCCCATGGAAGCAGCAGTCAAGAAATCAAGTGGTGCATAGCATTGGGCAAATCTGCTGCAAAAGACCTCTTTCAAGGGTTGAAAAGCAAAGACACCACCTTTAAGACTAACGTGCACCTGATCCAAGCCATGGTGTTTTCAGTGACAGCATATGCATGCAAAGCTGGAAAATGAATAAGGAAGACCAAAGAAGAATTGATACCTTTGAATTATGGTGTTGGCGAAGAATATTGAATATACCATGGACCACCAAAAGAATGAACAAATCTGTCTTGGAAGACGTACAGCCAGAATGCTCCCTAGAAGCAAGGATGGCAAGACTATGTCTTACATAATTTGGACCCGATGTCAGGAGGGATCAGTCCCTGGAGAAGAACATCATGCTTGGTAAAGTAGACGGACAACGAAAAAGAGGAAGAGCCTCAACGAGACGGATTGACACAGTGGCTGCAACAATGGGCTTAAGCATAATGATTGTGAGCATGACGCAGGACCGGGCAGTGTTTCACTCTGTTGTACATAGGGTCTCTATGAGTTTGAACCGACTCAACAGCACCTAACAACAACAACAACATAAGCTTAGTGGATGAAGAAAAGAAAAATAGCACCACCTCTCCCCCTGAGAATGGAGAATATCATTACTATGAAGTAAACCTAGAAGAAGACATGGAAGCTGGTCTTTTTCTGGTGAAGATATCATTCGTCTCTTAAATCTTTGAATACTCAACTCTTGTTACATTTCCCCTTGGGAAATGCAAAGTGAGCTCTGGGGGCTTTTGTGTTTCTAACTACAAGTGAATGTCAAATTTGTACAATTAAGATTTCCACATCTCCATATATGTCAATTTTACATCAAAAATTCTAAATAACAATAATAATAATGAGTGGGGATGGATTGTGGGTGGAAGTACCGATGATACAAAAATGACATAGTCCGTAATTGTTGAAGCTGGATGATAGGCACATGGAGATTTATTATACTATTCTGCCTGCTTGTATATGTTTGATGTTTTGTGTAATAAAAAATTAAAAGAAAATCATAATAATGGTCTTGATGTTAAGTCTTCATGGAAAATGTACCATGAAGCAAAGATAACATTTAACTGCTCAGAATGATTTGACTAGAAAAATGTTTCAACCTTCACCATTAGGAAGCCATTTTATTGTTAATAAGCCAATGGTTAGAAAAAATTGGTCTGAAAAATGTTATTGTGTGCTGTCAAATCTACTCCAACTCATAGTGATCCTAGTTGGTCTGAAAAACACCAATGTTAAAAGGAAATAATTAAAAATAAAAAGCCTATTCAGAGCTACATATGTGGTTTCGATGTGCATTCTCTGATGACTAATAATGTTGAGCCTTTTTCCTGTGCTTATATCTCATTGTATATCTTTTTCTTTTTTTTTTTAAAGTGAAGTTCAAATCTATTTTTCAAAAAAAGATTTGAGTTAAAAAAAACTCTTCAAATCATTGGCATACTTTTAGAAAAAGATGAATTTGCTTGTCTTTTGTTTATTGAGTTGCAAATATATTTATATATCCTGGACACAAGCAATTTAGATATTTGCTTTGCAATATTTTCTCCAAGTCTGTGGCTTTAATTATATTTTCTTAATAATATATTTGAAAGAACAGATGTGTTAGATTTTGAAGAAATCAAGTTTGTCAATTTATTTATTTTGGTTCCTTCTAAGAAATCTTTGCCTAATGGAAAGTCATAAACAATTCTATTTTCTGTTGTTGTTGTTAGGTACTGTCAAGTCAGTTCAGATTCATAGGGACCCAAAGTACAATGGAACAAAATACTACCCAGTGGTTTGTCATCCTCACTATCATTGTTATGCTTGAACCCATTGTTGCAGCTACTGTGTCAATCCATCTCATTGAGGGTCTTCCACTTTTTTGCTGACCCTCTACTTTACCAAGCATGATGTCCTTCTCCAGGGACTGATTGCTCCTTATAACATGTCTAAAATAAGTCTTATCATCCTTGCTTCTAAGGAGCATTCTGGCTGTACTTCTTCCAAGACAGATTTGTTCTTTTGGTGGTTCATGGTATATTCAACATTCTTTGCCAACACCATAATTTAAAGGCATCAATTCTTCTTTGGTCTTCCTTATTCACTGTCCAGTTTTGCATGCATATGCAGTCACTGAAAACGCCATGGCTTTGGTCAGGTGCACCTTAGTTTTCAAGGTGATGTCTTTGCTTTACAACCGTTGAAAGAGGTCTTTTGCAGCAGATTTGCCCAATGCCATGAGTCATTTGGAAACCTTGGCGGCGTAGTGGTTAAGAGCTATGGATGTTAACTAAAAGGTCAGCCACTAGATGCTCCTTGGAAACCCTGTGGGGGCAGTTCTACTCTGTCCTACAGGGTCTCTGTAAGTCAAAATTGATTCGATGGCAGTGGGTTTGGTTTTTTTTTTTTTGGTTGTATATTTCATTTGATTTCTTGACTGCTGCTTCCATGAGTGTTGATTGTGGATCTAAGTAAAATGAAACCCTTGACAACTTCAATCATTTCTCCTTTTATCATGATGTTGCTTATTGGTCCAGTTGTCACAATTTTTGTTTTCTTTATGTTGAGGTGTAGTCCATACTGAAGGCTCTAGTCTTTGGTCTTCATTAGTATGTGCTTTAAGTCCTCTTCCCTTTCATCAAGCAAGGTTGTGTCATCTGAATAACACAGGTTGTTCATGAGTCTTCCTCCAGTCCTGATGCCTAGTTCTTCTTTATATAGTCCAGCTTCTAGCAATTTTTACATTTTAGCTCTCACATTAAGCTTTTAATCCACTTTACATTAATTTTTATATATGATGTATTGTTACTGCCATTTAAAAAAAATATGGATATCTAGTAGTTCCAGCACTATTTGCAGAAATAACTATTCTTTCACCATTTAATTACCTTGACAAAGTTTTGAGAATTGATTGACTTTATATGTGGGCATTTATGTCTTAACTCTGTTTCATTATTTATGATCTGTTAATGGTTATGCAAATATTAGTCTCTTGATGACTGTAGAGTTATAGTAAGTCTTAAAATAAGATAGTATCAATCCTATTTTGTTCTTATTTTTCAAAATTGTTTTGGCTCTTCTATGTCTTTTGTATTTGCATATAAATTTTGAAATTGGCTTGCCAATTGAAAAAAAAGTTACTGGAATTTTTATTTGGACTGTGTCGAATATGTAGCTAATTTAGAGAGAATTTAACACCTTAACAATATTGAAATTTCCAAAACATGAACATGATATTTGTCTCAATTTCCTTTGGTATGATTTGATTTCTCTCAACAATGTTATATAGTTCTCAGCATACATATCCTACACTTATTTTTTTGGATTAATACTGTGAAACAAAAAGAAAAATTATTAACAGACATCATACTTTCATTATAAGGATTTTTTCTTACCCACGAAACCAAAAATTAATGGGGGTAGGGGTGAGGTTGAGCGTGTGGAAGCCTGATCCATGCTGCAAAAGAATTGATATTCCCCACCCCCTCCTGACAGAAGTTGCTCTATAGCTTTGTAAATTTGTCTTTTCTGGCTAAAAAGGGTCCTGTACAACAAAACTATTACACCATTATTAAATGAAAAAGATGGTGGGCTTCTTTAACGTAAATTTCAAGAGATCTCATGGGTACAGGTGGGTGGAGGGCCAAATGTTCAGGAGTTACCTTTTTAATGTTAACTCAGTAACCATTAAGTACTTGATCATCAAGGAAATTGTACTCATTAAGGAAAATTATATGTAAACTTTCGTGAAGTCTCCAATCCTCAGGCATATTCTTTTTCATTTTTCTTTCATGCATGGGAAAAAAATTGCAAGTTGTTCATTAAACTATGAAACAATAAAATGTTATTGTTTTGTGCTAATTAAAAGGTTTATTTTTGACAATTGTACCTAGACTTTGAGCCACTTGTTTCCAGAAATGAAAAGATCTCCCTGCATGCGTATAGAATGACTATAGGGATAAAACTTATGTTTCAATTTCCTTGAGTTTTGATTTTTTTTTTAACAATATGCAATTATTTCATATTTTTGATTATTGTAAATATCTTTGTTTTAAACTTGAATTTCCAGTTGTTCCTGACTAGTTTAAGGAAACACACTTTATTTTTGAGTATTGAGAGTTTGTCTGCTAAATTTCTTATGTTATTTAGTTTTCGTAGCTTTCTTGTAGATTCCTTAGAATTGTCTATGATGATGATCATATAGTCTGCAAATAAAGACAGTTGACCTATTTTCCTATCTGTAAGCTATTTATTTATTTTTGCTTTAATTTAATGGGACCTACAATATGTAAAGGACAAGTTCATTAAACCCTTTTTTTTTTTTTTGACTAAGACTTTTTGATTAAATTAAACTCAGTTTTTGCTGACTTAAACTAGTCCTTTTTACATGCCTTTTGAGGACTCTTAAATTGCCTTGCTGCTCTCAACAGAGCTGCTTTTCACTGGTGCCTTTTCTCTAGTTCTTTGATTGCTAGTTGCCATGGGAACTGAGGGAGTGTTTCTCCCTTCTGTCAAGCCAGGATGTAAAAGAAATAACTCCAAGGAAGGGAATATTGATATTCCGGTGTAAAGTGGACCAAGAAATGTCTCTTTATGACAAGAATGTAATTAAAATTACTTTGAAAGTGTCTTGGAGCTAGCCTTATGTAAAGTTTCCTAGACAACTTAAAAGGGTTTTGTTTTAATAAGCTGTTTCTGGGAAATGAGGCACTGATACTAGACTTACCACAACTCCTTAAGACATCTGGTTAGAATGGCTTAACATCAACCCATGATGTTTTTATGACCCCTCCTGAAGGATATGTGACTATGATTGAAATTCTCTGTAATTAGCCCTTGAAATCAATCATTGTAAGCCTCTGTACCCAATTATCCAATAGAAGCCTGTTCTGTACCTCCTAATCCATACTTCTTGTGACTGTAACCAAAGACTAATCAATAAAATGATTGTATTATAATTTCTTTGTTACTTGGGTTATATCTGTCCTTATTAGAAGCTCTGGAGCCCTAGTGACACAGTAGTTAAAAGTTCTGGCTGCTAACTAAAAGATCAGCAGTTCGAATCCACCAGTCACTCCTTGGAAACCCTATGGGGCCGTTCTACTCTGTCCTTTAGGGTCATTATGAGTCAGAATCAACTCAGTGGCAACTGGTGTGGTTTAGTGAGAAGCTCTCTCACTGGAGCCATCAGTTTTTCACTTATGTGACCTGATTCCTCTCTGCATTCGAATGTATTTTCTTTTATTTTTTATTTTTATGGAATAATCCTCCTAAGCTTATTTCAGGTATTGATTGATTTTGTTCTATACTACAACGATAATTTTGAATCATAGTGAAAACAGAGGACATCGTTCACTCGTTCCTTAATTGGGGGGGCAGGTATTTAGTCTTTCAGCATTTAAATAGATGAAACCAGTAAAATTTTCACAGATACCTTTAATGAGGTTGAGAAAGTTTCCATCTGATGTGTGATTTTTGTTGTAATAAGTGTTGAATTTTGTCAAATAATTTTTCTGCCTCTGTAGAGATGATAATGGGAATTTTTTGTTAATATACTTAAACTGATTGATATTCAAATGTTAGACTAAACTTACATTTTCAGGATAATCTCTAATTTTTCATGATATATTATTATTGTATTTGTAGCTGGATTAAATTTGCTAAAAATTTTAAAATAATATTTGCAACCATATTCATGAGGGATATTGATGTGTAGTTTTTGTTTTGCTTAGAGTTTTAATGTCTTTGGTTTTGGTATAAGAGGAATAATATAGCCTTATGCTCTATGAATCTGGAACAGAAAGAGGAAATCTGAGCTTGAAATATTGTTATAGGATTTGTTCCAATTAAGGCAACTTGAATAAAGTCAAGAAGAACTTCCTAGCAAGTTTGCATCATTTGAGGCTGAACAGGGCCAACGATACAGCATTGAGGAGAGCCAAAATTTAAAGGAAATCAGTGGAAAAGGAGAAAAGGAAGGAACTAAAATGATGAAGAAGTCTAAATTGTTTCTTGGTGACTCAAGAATAAAAGAAGATTAGTTCAAATGCTGATATGCCCTCTGATCTATCCCATTCAGTGTTAATTAGTAGCATGGTTTCTCTTATCTTTGTTAAGCAATCAGGTGACAATTAAGACAGCAAGCCACCCTGAAAATAACCATCAAATCTTTATTCACTTACTGCCACAGTGCAAGCAAGAAACAAAAAGAGACCCTCTCCCGAAGGTCATCCTTCAACCAAAGATTAGGCAGGTCTATAAAACAAACTATAACACTCTTGAGGAATGTGCTTCTTAGTTAAAGCATGTATACGAAACTAAAAGGGCAACACCTGCGCAAGAGCAATGACAAGAAGGCAGGAAGGGATGGGAATAATGGATTTATATAATGGGGAATCGGGGTGTGAAATGGAAGAGTGTTGACGCATGGCAGGAATTGCAATCAATGTCACAGAAGAATTTGTGTGTAAATTGTTGAATGAGAAATTAATTTGCTCTGTGAAGTTTCCCCTAGAGCACAATTTAAAAAGAGAGAGAGAGAGAGAGAGACGTTGATCCTCTAATGTTCCTATTTTCCCCATGGAAGCAAATCAGTAGATGCAGTGCATATGGAGGGAATTATCTTACTGCCAAGTAGCCAAGAGCAGAAGACTCCTTCCTTCTGATTGGCTAGGGGGAGGGAGAGGAGAAAGGGCAAGGGGTGAAAAGCTGCTGAGTCAAATTGGGAGAGAGTGCCTAAGTCAAACCCTTGTTAAGGCCGTCTTAACAAATATCCCTAATGAGACCTCCAAATTTAGGTACGAGGCTGCGAATTCAGATATGCATGTAAGCATGACTGGCCTGAGGGGAGGGTTAGGTGAATCTTTATGGAAACTCCCTCCAAAAAACTGCAGCGCACAGGCTGTGAGCTAAGTCTGGTGTGTGTACATGGGTGAGCAACTCCCCCCATGAGGTCTGCCAGGTAAAGCTTTGTGATTGTCCCTGGTTGGTCCTGAAAAGTAACACATAGAATTTTTATCTGGAGTATATTCTGAAAACGGCATTCAGGGTTTGTTGCCTTTTCTTCCTTATCTCTTATTCTCCCTCAAGTCCATTGTAAATGCTGCTCTCCCCACATCACTGAAAGTATTCTTCCTAAATTTGCCAATACTTTGACATTGCATCAAATATCTCTTATTAGGCTATATATTAGAAAATCTAGAAATTAGGTAACAAAAAGTCAAGGAGAAAGATATCATGTGCATAATTCTTTCTTAGAATTTGTCATTTGGAATTATGGTAAAAGGTAGTCTAACTGATTTTCTCTCCTTACTAAAAATTTGAAGACAAGCATGGTGTCTGTTTATTATTTATTGTTTTACATCAAGAGCACATGGCATGTTTTCTTCACACATAGGACTCATAGAACAAGTGCTTTTTGAAAGAAAAGAAGGAAGGATAGAAGCAAGGGAGAAAGGGGTAAAGAGAAAGATGGAGGAAAGGTTAGTCAGAAGTGCCACAACCTGCTCAGAGCTCAACATGCTAGGGTTAAGGAGAGTCCACTAGAATTGGTTACATAGAGCATATTCCTGACTTTACGAACAGAATTTAAAGAAAATAAAAATGGGAAGACTGAGACTGTAGGAAACTGAGAGAGAAATTCATGATTGGAGGCTATCAATACAGATTTTTCTTTCCTGAGGTAACTCAGTGAAAGACAGAAATGTTTATTTAAATATAATGGAAATTGGATAGGGACAGGTCTGAATTTAAGTGGACTTTAAATGTTTGCAAACATAGCCAAGAACAAAGAAACTTAGCTTATAAAATAAAACTTGTGTATAGAATTTCTCTGCATTTAGTCTATAGAGAAGAAGAATAAGAGAGAGTGGGGAGATATCTGCAAGTATAGAAATTATTTTGAGGATTTTAGTTTTGTGGCTATACCCAAGAGGGCTGACATAAAAACTTCTATGTCTCTCAGGGTTTTAGTGAGTGGCTGGAAAATCCCTCATCCCATGTCCATAATTCCTCCTCCTTTCCTGCACAGTCATAAGGGAACATTAACATTGGTGGCTAGCAGCTTTCTTCTCTAATTTGAGCTAAAGAAATATCTACTGCATTGCTGAATGTCAGAGACCTTGCTATGCATTTTATTGGAGGATGAACACACAAACATAGTCTCTGACAGATTTTGGAGAGAGGAGAGTACCAGGACTGAAGAGATAAAAATACAGTGTGAAAGACTATCCAAAGGTATGGTCACAGTGTAATATTGACAGATGGTCCCAGCCTCTACAAAATGATTAGAGTTCATGGCATTGTCAGGGTGCTGTTACAGAATGTGCAGACAGAAAGAAGAGGCACTGCAGAACACAAAAGAATGTGGGACTGAGACTGAAATCCCAAGAAGAGAAAAGATTTGATGACTGGAAAGTATTTGAAGATCTGAAAATACACTTCAGGCATCTAGTAAGAGCAAAACCAGCTCCCAACAACCATTGAGGAGTTAGCGTCACTATTTCTAAGTTCACTCCCATAATTTGTCGTTACCAGCTTCTACAATCACAATCCCTCCATGCCACTAACCAGGCACTCAGTTGTTTATGTATTTTCCCACATGCTGCCCCACCACCCGTACCATTCAGGTTAAGTCTCATGTGTTAGCTCCTGTGTCAGACACTGTGATAACACTGTGATAGCTCAAAAGGTTACCTATTTTACTTCTGACTGATATTGGAGAAGAAAAACTTTGGTCCTATTAGAAAGAGTCAGTGATCTGTGCATGGGGAAGTCATAGTATTGAGCATGTGGAGCAAATCTGTGAAAATCACAGTACTTGATTGACTGACTATCCTAAAAGTATGTTAGTGGATACAACCTCCCTCACATAATATAGCCCCTACTGACTTCATTCTTTCACTTGAAGTTTAGCAGCATAAAACAAAAGCTACTTCCTTTATTTTCTGGCATACTTGATGACATTTAATATCTGGTTAGCTGATTTAGGAGCTTGCTGACATGATTTGAAATCAACTTTATTAAAGAGTCTAGGGAAGAATGAAATGACCCAACTCTATTCTTTACAGAATCACAAACATTTTCTTTATATGGCTTTAGAATTTCTTAAAACAAAATATGTACTTTTTTTATGATTTTGATCAGAGAAGAACTTTCAAAGAAAGTTCAAAGTTCATCTTTCAAAGGCCATGGTTTCAGAAAATTCACTCAGCAGTAAAATTGGTGATTACATTTTCTTCATTTTTCTCTAACTCTCTTCTGAATCATTTCTGGTACCCTAAAACTTTGCCTTCTGTATCTTCTGTCTAGTTCTTCTTTGAAAACTTTAAATAAATCCATTCATCACTCCTTTGTGTTTTCTAAGTCGCTTATGTCTAGGCTAACAAAGTGATTCAAGCTTTCCCAAATATTTGTATTTCATTAAGAAGCAATGGACCCTAATGGACAAATCTCAGGCTAATGATAGCTCTGAACAGGTTAAATCCAAGATATGGGTCTCTTTATTCTGGCTCAATTAACCATTTTCCCATTTCTCTATATCCTGTAGTTTCTAGGAATGAGTCCTGTTCCCTATACATTGCTGCTGCCCATTCTGTCGCCTCATAGAGGTTCCTCTTCTCTAAGTATTCTGTTATGTTCATTATAGAATTCTGTTTATGTTTGCTATTTTAAGGACAAAGCTAAATTTAATAATTTTAGCATTAGAAATATAAGCAAAAGGAATGGCAACTTTACTTTCAGAAATTTGCAATAGACAAAATTATAACTTCTGTCCTATTTTAAAACCATGTACATGTAAATACACAAAATTATTATTTTTCTATAGATGCAATTATATCATTGAAGACCATATCCCAGATAAATCTGAATTTATATATTTTCATCCATTGATGTGTAGACCTATTCTGGTTCTTTCTTCCATTCACATATCCTTGACATCAAGTATCTATATATCCTCCTATATTTTTTCATGGTATGGATGGTAAAAATTAATATAGAAAGCATGCCCTCTTAACTAAGGGACTGAGTCACAAGCAGCATTTACAACCCCTAATAAAGAATCAGATTTCCTCGAGATTTAGAATAATAAGTAAAATATATTCTTTCTACATTTTTTTAGCTGTACACATGGAGTATTATGATCACTCATCATGAAAAAAAAAAAGGCATGATGGATAAAAGACGGGGACCACCAACATCACCATATGTACTATGCACACTGATAGTCATTCAACACACTACTTCTCACCACGCTAAGACAAAGCACTCCCTTATAAACAAAACTCTGATTTACACAGCATACCACACATCTCATTTAAGCATACACAAGTAAATATACCACAGGTTCATATATGCACATATAACCAATCACCTTTCCTCCCTTTGCTTCAGCTACATTTCAGAACATCTTGGAATTCATTTTCTTCTCCTTTATTTTCACCTTTTCTTTACGTTTTTAGCACTGACCCAGCCATTACTAGTGCCACCACCAGCATCAACGCCACCATTAAAACAACTGTGCCTACCAACATAAAACTCAAATATGTACTTAGGACAGACTGTTGCCTATTTTAGTTTTTTTTTAAACATCTTATGCCTATATCCCAACTCTTTCCAATGAGAATCCCTTTTGTTTCAACTAATTTACGTTTTCTTCTACCCACTCTCCATTCTAGTCAGATTGGTTGCTTCGTTTCACCATGTATCACTAATTCATTCTTACATCAAAATATTTGTGTGTCTTTGAATCAAATTCTCAAATGTGATCATGCCTTATCTTAACCAGTGGGAACTAAATCTATTGTTTAAAAACCAGTTTACTTTTAAAATTCTATAAAAAGCTTCCCATGACTATTTCATTTCATAATTTCTCCAACTGTTAAATCCCTACAAAGTTTATGGCTTTTTTCCTATATTTGGAATCTACCACATATGATTTCATATTATCTTCTGTTACCTAAATGAGTTTCTCTTACTCAACTTGATTTTAAATGCCTTTAAGATTGGGCCTGCATCTTTCACATCACTCAGAAGGGTAGCCCAACAGAGTTCGGGTATAGCTGGTACTTACTAAATTTTCTTTAAATAAAAAAAAATATATATATTACTAGTTTAGAGACTCCTATTGAATCATATGCTTTCTAAACCCCTAACAAAAACATAAAACTCACCAGTTGTCCAAGGATCATTTAAACTATGATATAGGAAATGTTTTAGTGCCATCATGCCAACTGACACTCATTTACAACTGAATAGTAGATACCAATAAACTTAAAGGAGAAGAGTAAAGTTGTATCTTCAAGTAGGAAATATTCATTTTGCTATTTATATCTGATAGGTCTACAGTTATCCTTGCGCTAGATTTCCATTTATTTGTCTGGTGGATTACCCACCCTAGCCGGAAATATATTCCAAAGAGTATTTCTGGAGATTTACAAACATTTAACTACTCCAGTGAACTATGATCCACTTCTAATCTCTCAAAAATCCTTTAAATCCTTCTCAGCTGTCTGGTGACAACTCGGTATTTTCTTAAACATATGACTTCTCTAGTCTTCTCCCAGAGTTGAAAAAATATCTTGGTCTCTCAGTTATGTACAATGAATTGTCATCATTTCAGCTTGTACTCCCAGAACCTTCTTCTTCAATCTTGGATTAGACTTTTATACTGTCACATTTTCCCAACTCCTTTATCTTCCCTCTGTATGGACACTGAGATTCTATGACTTTTCATCCTGCTGCATGTCTAACGAATGTTTCATTAATCAACTCCTAAAGATGGTGCGCCATCTCTGTTGTTCTCATGGAAATAATTTCAACAATTGTCTTTAGGTATACCATCTCCTCATCATGAAACCAGCACCTTCAGTAAGGGTTGATGGTGAGTTCAGCAGTGCTATTCTTCTCTTTTAATTCTTCTATTTCACCCTCCTTGGCATAGGCAGAGATTGGATGACTTCTCAAGACATAAGAAATCTCTGACAGAGGCATATACCTGATATTCAGAGTTATTTATTGCAACTAATGGAGTCTTCTAGAGAGAAAGGACCAGAGAGAATTTATCAAAATATTCCCATGAGACAGTGGTTTCAACATTCTATACAAGAGATGCTACAAAAACAAATTAATTACAACCCAGGCCATGCCAAAACTCTTCTAACTCCAGAACACTTATAACTTACCACACACCTGAACAAGAAACCAGCTGTACCTCTACTGTCTACCACAAACATATGATAAACTGTTCTTTGAAAGTGATTGCTTCTGATAAAGAACTTAACCTAATTATGAACATGGTTTGGATCATTCTTAAAGTGAATCTTTTCTAAATATAATTTGCTAATTAATTTCTGAGAAGCTAATACTTGGAAATTATCTCTTTCATTACCATTGTTATTGTTGTTGTTGAGTTGGTTCCGACCTACAGCGACCCTACGTAAAACAGAACGCAACAAACTGCCTGGTCCTGCGCCGTCCTCGCAATCATTGTTATGTTTGAGCCCATTGTTGCAGTCACTGTGTCAATCTATCTTATTGAAGGTTTTCCTCTTTTTTGCTCTCTACTTTACCAAGCATGATGTCCTTCTCCAGGGACTGATCCCTCCTGATAACTTGTCCAAATTACTTGAGATGAAGTCTGGCCATCCTTGTTTCTAAGGAGCATTCTGGCTGTACTTCTTTCAAGACAGATTTGTTGTTTCTCTAGCAGTCTGTGGTATAGTCAATATTCTTCACCAACACCATAATTCAAAGGCATCAATTCTTCTTTGGTCTTCCTTACTCATTGTCCAGCTTTCGTAAGCATCCAGCTTTTACTAACCATTGTTATTAAAGCTAATTATTATACTGTTTTGCAAGACTACAGTGCTCTAGATATGATGAAATGTATAGGACCATTTATGTTATTCTGAGTTAGCGTTGCCTCTTTAAAGGTTTTAGATTCCTCCCCCTCCTTATTTCCCATAAATCTATTGGTTGTAACTGCTTTTTCCCCTTTCAAGGTTTATCATTTATTTCCTACTTTATCCAGAATGTCTACAACAGTGGCTGTCATTTGAAATACATTGGATCAATGAAGAATGAATCGATGGTGACTTCTGCTTTGCCAAGGTGGAGTGATAAGAATTTAATTACCCTCCCACCTGAAATAACCACACAAATGAAATAAAATGTATGAGCCAACAGTCTTTAAGGTACTGAATATATGGCAACAAAGAACAATGCTTTCTTAGAAACAGGAAAACAAATGTAATAAGTCCTGCAGTTTACCCAGTTACTGCCTTGAGAGAGCTTTCCAACCTCAGTACAGGGAGAGGAAACTCCCTGAGCTGAGGACCACTGATGAGAATCCAAGGAGACAAAAGTGCCTAGAATTAATGGAACAGATTACTAGTGTTATGAATTGTGTCTCCCAAAATATACATGCTGTAAATCTTAACCATTGTACCTATGGTGAGTTCTGGTGCAGCAGTGGTTAAGCACTTGCTTGCTAACTTTGAGGTCTGTGATCAGAACCCACCAGCCACTCTGAGTGAGAAAGACATCACAATAAGCTTCCATAAAGATTACCGCATTGGAAACCTTATGGGGTAGTTTTACTCTGTCCACTAGGGTTGCTATTAATTGGAATCCACCTGATGGTACACAATAACAACAATAACATATCTGTGGTTATAATCCCATTTGGGAATGGGGTTCCTTTGTTATGTTGATGAGACAGTATTAGTGTAGGGGTTTTTTTGTGCAATTTTTTTTCTAAATTTTATTTTTTTATTGTGGAGAATATACACAGCAAAACGTACATCAATTAAACAGTATCTGCATGTACAATTTGGTGACATTGAATACTTTCTTTGAGTTGTAGCAAGAATTCTTATGCACGTTTTCTGAGTTGTTCCTCCATAGTAACATAAATCCACTACTCTCTAAGGTTCCTATGTAATCTTTTGAGTTGCTATTGTCAATTTAATCTCATATAGATAGTTCTTAAAAGAGCATAATGCTCAAGGCAGATATTTTTTACTAGTTAAACTAAACTATTGTTTGGTTTTAAGAAGACTTCAGGGGATATTTTTGGTTTAAGTTTTAAAGATTTTTGCAGGCTATAGTTTCAAGGGTTCATCCATCATCCATGGCTCCAGAACTCTGGAGTCCATGAGAATTTGAAATTCTGTTCTACATTTTACCTCTTTTGATAAGGATTCTTCTATGGAATCTTTGATCTAAACATTCAGTAATAGAGGACTTCTGGCAAAATGGCACTGTAGGCAGAAGCACCACACCTTCTCTCCACAGCAAAGATCCAAAAAACTAAGCCAAACAGAGAAAACAACAATCCTGAAACCCTAAAACATCAACTGAAGAGATAAAGAACTCAGCCAAGCACCAAATGGAGTGAGAAAACTGACAGAGAACGGAAAGCGAGGAGAGATTCATGCAGAGGTCCCCTATCAGCTAACGCAGCACAGATCCGCCATCTTGGGCTCCTATCGGAGAACAGCAAACAGGGGGTACAATAAAGCAGCTTCATGGATCTTCCAGCAGGAGACAAAACAACTGATAATTTCTGATATATGTTTTCCCACCTTGCACACTTTTTCACCCACACTCAGCCTCCTCTGTTCCTGTGGCCACAGTCTCTTCCGGGAAGCTCCAGCTGCTTGGATTCCACCCGCCCACACTAGCTGGCTCTCTGAGTGCCATTTGTTGGCTGCTGATGTTGCTTTTTTTCCGCTTCTTTTGATTTCTTCCTTACCTCTCACCACCTCCCCCTCCTTTCATTAAAATACCAGGCTCTGTGTGCCATCTTTGCTTCTTCCTGAGGGGATGTTGAGCTCCATTCGAGTGTCAAACTGTTTCCCAGTCTGCGCTGCCACACTGGTGTGATCATGGGGCTTTTGTTTGTTTGTTTTGAATTGTTTGTTTTCTTTTCCTTTTCTTGACTTGGGAGCCCATTCTGGCCAGGTGATGCTGCGTGGCTTGGAACCTACCCCTTCGGCTTGAGCAGATGTGCAGAGGGATCCCTGAGGACATTTCTTTTTCTGTGGTTTTATTTTTTTCTGTTTTTTTGGGGGGCTTTCCTTGATCTTTTTTTTTTAATTTTTTTGTTTTCTTTTCCCTTTTTTTCCCTTTTTGTCTGTCTTCATTGCTCAATTTCTCATCTCTCTATACCTTCTTTCTCTTTCTGTTCCCTGAATACCTGGCCCTGAATACCTCTATGCCTTCTAGCCAGGCTGTACTGCAACACCTGAGAACAACTTCCCAGATCTCATAGCCACAATGGGTGATTCCAGGGAACTTTGCTGTTCTTTTCTCTTTCCAATTTTTATTTATTCATTGTTTCCTTTTCTTTTTTTCTTCTTCCCATTTTTGTTTTTGTCAATTTCATAGTCTCTCATCTCTCCACTCCAACAGCAAGCTCTCCTCACATTCTTTTTTGTTTGTATGTTTTTGGCTCCTGTTCCTCTCTCCTCTCTCCCATATCCATCTTAGCTCCACACATAACAATCACTCCCTACTTCCTGCCTAGTTGCACTGTGTGCTTAACATCACACCACCAAGCAGCACAGACACGGCCTACTGGAACCTACCCTGCACTGATTATCAACCCGCCCAGGTGGCTGTAGTAAGTGCCACAAACAACCCATCCCAATAAGTCCGCTTCAGCTAGACCTGCCCTGCCATACCATGTCTGAGCAATGAACACTGTCAATTGGAGAAGAAGGCAAAAAGAATCGTGCCCACAGATGAGCAAACAACAAAGAGCAGACAGTCCGCCTGCTCAGACATAGCCAAATTAAAAAAACAAAAGGATGAAACAAACAAATCTACAATCAATAAACAAGAAAAATAACTACTGAATGCCCTGAGACAATATCAAAACATTTACAAAAACAGGACAGGATGGTTCCAGTAGGTGTCCAAAGTAAAACACCAGATGACTTTCCAGTAGAAGAAAAGGTACTAGAACTACCTGATAGGGAATTCAAATCTCTAATACTTACAATTCCCCAAGAGTTGAAGGAAAAAGCAGAAAAAATGAGGAACAAATAGACAAATTCATGGAAAAGGCAGACAAACTCATGTATGAATTTGGGAAAATAATGCAAGAACAAAATACCAAAATAAATTCACAACTAGAAACTATGCAAAAACAACAATTAGAAATCCAAAAGATAAAAAACAAAATTTCAGAAAGGGACAGTGTCATAGAAGGGCTGAGGAGCAGATTTGAAACAGTGGAAGACAGGATCCATGGAATTGAAGACAAACATTTGGATACAACTCTGTTCAAGGAAAACTAAGAAAATAGAACAAAGAAAAATGAAGAGACTCTGAGAGTTATGTCGGATACAATCAGAAGGAAAGATTTTTGAGTGTTTGGAATTCCAGAATGGGGAAGAAAAGAGAAAACAGAGAGGATCACTGAAGAACTGCTGACAGAAAACTTCTCCAGTATCATAAAAGATGAAAAGCTGGCCATCCAAGACGTTCAACGAACCCCATATAGAAGAGACCCCAAAAGAAAATCACCAAGGCATATCGTAGTCACACTCGCCAAAACCAATGACAAACAAAGAATCCTGAGAGCAGCTCATGAAAAACAAGAAGTCACATACAGAGAAGAAACAATAAGACTAAGCTGAGACTATTCGGCAGAAACTTTGCAGGCAAGAAGGCAATGGGATGACATATATAAAGTTTTGAAAAAAAAAAAAAATTGCCAGCCAAGAATAAAATATCCCGCAAAACTCTCATTCATATATGATCGTGAAATTAGGTCATTTCAGATAAACAGAAATTAAGGGAATATGTAAAAGCCAAACCAAACTTACAAGAATTATTAAAGGGAGTTCTTCGATCTGAGAACAAACAACTTCAGCTCACAGGCAGAATCTAGGACGCAGGATCCTACCAGCCAGACACCAATCTAGGAAATGAAATCTCAAGGACTATCCAGAACCAAAAGAAATATAACAGGGAATCAGAGCAGTTAATCAGTAAATGACAAAACAACAAAACAATAAAAGAGGGAATAAACAGCATAGGTATAGAACCTTCTAATGGAGACGAAGGCAAGGCAATACCAAGTAATGGTAGACTGCTTCAAACTAAGAAAGATAATGGTAAAATTCATGGCAACTACAAAGAAAGTTAACAAACATACTCATAAATATAAGGAGGAAAAACATGAAGTCTCAGCATAAACAAAACCTACAAAAACAACAGAAATGAAAAAAAAAAATCCACAAACAAAAGTAACTCAGCACAGGAAAGTAAGAGGAACAAAGAAAACGTCAGCAACGCACACACACACACAAAAAAGCATTACAAAATGACAGCAACAAACTCACATCTATCAATAATTACACTGAATGTAAATGGACTCACTGCACCCATAAAGAGACGGCGAGTGACAGAATGGAAAAGAAAACAGGATCCATTAATATGCTGTCTACAAAAAACACACCTTACAAACAAAGATGTGAGTTTATTAGAAGTCAAAGGTTGAAAAAATAGATATCAAGCTAACAACTACCAAAAAAGAGCATGAGTGGCAACACTAATCTCAGATAAACTAGACTTTAAAACAAAATCGACCATAAAAGACAAAGAAGGACACTATATAATGATTAAGGGGATGAGCCATCATGAACACATAACCATAATAAACATCTACGCACCCAATCACAGGGCTCCAAAATACATAAACTCTAACAACACTGAAAAGAGAAATTGACAGTTCCACAATAATAGTAGGAGACTGCAACACACTACTCTCAGTAAGGACAGAAGAACTAAAGAAACTCAGCAAAGATACAGAAGACCTAAAGGCCACAATCAGCCAATTTGACCCCATAGACATATATAGAACAATCCATCCAACTGCTGCAAAGTACACATTCTTTTCCAATGCACATGGAACATTCTCCAGAATAGACCACATCTTAGGCCACAGAGCAATCCTCAACAAGATCCAAAATGTTGAGAAAATTCAAAGTATCTTCTCTGACCACAACGCCATCAAGGTAGAAATTAACAATAGAAAGAGCAAGGAAAAAAATCAACTACAAGGAAACTAGATAATACCCTGCTTACACATAAGTGGGTAATAGAAGAAATCAGAGACGGAATCAAAAAATTCCTAGAACCAAATGAGAATGAAACCACATCTTACCAAAACCTTTCAGACACAGCAAAGGCAGTCCTCAGAGGACAACTTATAGCAATAGATGCACACATAAAAAAAAGAAGAAAGGGACCAAATCAAAACGTTAACTACACAACTCAAACAAATAGAAACAGAACAGCAAAAACAGCCCACAGTCACCAGAAGAAAGGAAATAGTAAAGATCACAGCAGAAATAAATGAAATAGAGAACAGGAAAACAACAGAAAGAATCAATAAAACCAAAAGTTGGTTCTTTAAAAGAATCAACAAAATCGACAAACCACTGGCCAGACTGACAAAAGAAAAACAGGAGAGGACACAAATAACCCAAATAAGAAATGAAATGGGGGACATTACAACAGATGCAACTGAAATCAAAAGGATTATAACAGAATATTCTGAAAAAGTATACTCCAACAAATTTGAAAACCTAGAGGAAATGGATAAATTTCCAGAAACACACAGCCTACCCAAACTACAACAAAGTGATGTTGAAAATCTGAACAGACCCATAACATGAGAAGAGGTTGAAAAGGTAATTAAAAAACTCCCAACCAAAAAAATCCCTGACCCAGATGGCTTCACAGGAGAATTCTACAAAACACTTACAGAAGAGCTTGCACCAGTACTACTCAAGCTATTTCAGAGCATAGAAAAGGAAGCAACACTTCCAAGTTCAGTCTATGAAGCCAGCATAATGCTGATACCGAAACCAGTCAAAGACACCACAAAAAAGGAAAATTATAAAACAATATCTCTCATGAACATAGACACAAAAATTCTGACAAAATTCTATCCAATAGAATTTAGCATCATATCAAAAAAATGATACACCACAACCAAGTAAGATTCATACCAGGTATGCAAGGATGGTTCAACATTAGAAAATCAATCAACGTAATCCACCACATAAATAAAAGGAAAGAAAAGAATCACATGATCATCTCAATTGATGCAGAAAAGGCATTTGACAAAGTCCAACACCCATTCCTGATAAAAACTCTCAAAAAATAGGTATAGAAGGGAAATTTCTCAACATAATAAAGGGCATCTATGCAAAACCAATGGCCAACATCATTCTTAATGGAGAGAGGCTAAAAACATTCCCCTTGAGAACAGGAAGAAGACAAGGATACCCTTTATCACCACTCCTCTTTAACATTGTGCTGGAAGTTCTAGCTAGAACAATAAGGCAAGAAAAAGAAATAAAGTGCATCCAAACTGGCAATGAAAAAGTTAAACTTTCTGTTTGCAGATGATATGATACTATACATAGCAAACCCTAAAGACTCCATGAGAAATCTACTGGATCTAACAGAAAGATTCGGCAGAGTAGCAGGATACAAGACAAACATTCAAAAATCAGTTGGATTCCTATACACCAGTAAGGAGAAAAATGAAAAGGAAATCAGGAAAGCAATACCATTTTCAATAACCCCTAAAAAGATAAAATACTTAGGAATAAATCTGACCAGGGATGTAAAAGACCTATACAAAGAAAAATAGAAAACATTACTGCTTGAAACCCAAAGGGATCTACATAAATGGAAAAACAGACCATGCTCATAGATAGGTAGACTCAACATTGTGAAAATAACAATTCTGCCCAAAGCAATTTACAAATACAATGCAATCCAGATCCAAATACCAACAACGTTCTTCAAAGAGATGGAAAAACTAATCATTAGCCTTATATGGAAAGGGAAGAAGCTCCAAATAAGTAAAGCTCCAATGAAGAAGAAAAATAAAGTTGAAGGATTCACACTACCTGAGTTCAGAACCTACTATACAACTGTAGTAGCCAAACAGCCTGGTACTGGTACAATGACAGATACATTGACCAATGGAACAGAATTGAGAACCCAGATGTAAATCCATCCACCTACGGTCACCTGATCTTTGACAAGGGCCCAAAGTCCATCAAATGGGGAAAAGACAGTCTTTTTAACAAACGGTGCTGGCAAAACTGGATATCCATCCGCATAAAAATGAAACAAGACCCATACCTCACACCGTATACAAAAACTACTTCAAAATGGATCAAAGACCTGAATATAAAGCCTAAAACTATAAAGTTCATAGAAGAAAAACTAGGACCAACACTACAGGCCTTATTAATACACGGCATTAACAGGATACAAATCAGAAACATCAATACACAAACCCCAATAAATAAGCTAGATAACTGGGATCTTCTAAAAATCAAACACCTATGCTCTTCAAAAGACTTCACCAAAAGAGTACAAAGAGAACCTACAGACTGGGAAAAAAATTTTGGACAGTACAAGTCAGACAAAGGTCTAATCTCCGTAATCTACAAGAAAATCCAACACCTCTACAACAAAAAGACAAATAATCCTATTAAAAAATGGGCAAAGGTAATGAACAGACACTTCACCATAGAAGACATTCAAGCGACCAATGCACACATGAGGAAATGCTTGCGATTACTAGCCATTAGAGAAATGCAAATTAAAAACACAATGAGATACCATCTCACCCCGGCTTTACTGGCACGAATCAAAAACACTGGAAATAACAAATGTTGGAGGGGCTGCAGGGAGATGGGAACTCTTATGCACTGCTGTTGGGAATGCAAAATGATACAACCATTTAGGAAAATGATATGGCGCTTCCTCAGAAAGCTAGAAATAGACATACAATTGGATCCAGCAATCCCACTCCTAGGAATATATCCTAGAGAAATAAGAGTCGTCACTCGAATAGACATATGCACACCTGTGTTCATGGCAGCATTGTTCACACTAGCAAAACGATGGAAACAACATAGGTGTCCATCAACAGAAGAATGGATAAACAAACTATGGTACATACACACAATGGAATACTATGCAACGAGACAGAACAACAATGAATCTGTGAACCATCTCATAACATGGATGCAACTGGAGGACATTATGCTGAGTGAAATAAATCAATCACAAAAGGACAAATATTGTATGAGACCTCTATTGTAAAAACCCATGAAAAAGTTCACACACACAATGTAACAATCTTTGTTGGTTACCAGGGATGGGAGGGGTGCGGGGGAAATTTTTAATAAGCAATAGATAAGTGGTATCTCGGGTGAAGGGTGAGACAGTACACAATACTGGGGAAATGAGCACAACTTGTACAGAAAGGTCATGGAAGCTCCATAGACACATCCAAATTCCCTGAGGGACTGAATTGCTGGGTGGAGAGCTCTGGGGACCATGGTCTCAGGGAACATCTAGCTCAATTGGAATAATACAATTTATAAAGACAATGTTCTACATTCTACCTTGGTGAGTAGCGTCTGGGGTCTTAAAAGCCTGTGAGCAGCCATCTAAGATACTCCACTGGTCTCATCCCTTTGGGAGCAAGGGAGAATGAAGAGAACAGGATACAAGGAAAAGATTAGTCTGAAGGACTAATAGACCACAGCTACCAAGCCCTCACCAGACTGAGTCCAGTACAGCTAGATGGTGCCCGTCTACCACCACTGACTGATCTGACCGGGATCACAATAGAGGTCCTGGACAGAGCTGTAGAAGGATGTAGAACAAAATTATAACTCACAAAAAAAAAGACCAGTTTTACTGCCCTAAAGGAGACTGGAGAAACCCCGAGAGTATGGCCGCCAGACACCCTTTTAGGTCAGTGGTGAACTCACTTCCGAGGTTCACCGTTCAGCTGGGGATTGGACAGCCCCATAAAACCAAATGGGACTAATGAGTCACAGAAGTCCAGGGACATGGTCCAGAAGGCAGAAGGGGACAGGAAAGCTGGTGATAGGGAACCCAATGTTGAGTAAGGATAATGTTGATGTGTTTTGAGGTTGTTAACCATTGTCATAGGGCACCATGTGTACTAACTGTTAAATGAGAAACTATTTTGTTCTGTAAGCCTTCATCTAAAGTGAGAATAGCAGCACAATTCAAAGAGCGTAGTCTACGTCACTGAACTGTGCATGTAGAAATTTTTGAAATGGTATATCATTGGGTATGCATATTTTCACACACACAAAAAAAAAAGGTAGAGAAGGGAGAGGGTTGAGATGTTTTGGGGTTGTTAACCAATGTCATAAAACAATATGTGAACTACTGTTTCATGAGAAACTAGCCTTCACCTGAAGTACAATAAAAAGAAGAAAAAAAAAAAACTAGTTAATTTAAAAAAGATTACAATAAACCTAGAAAATAAAATTTTAAAAAATTTTGAAAAAAAAAATTCCGTAGTAGTAGCTAAGCACCATCCAGTTCTTCTTGTCTTATGGCAAAGGAGACAGTTATTTATGGAGGCGATTGGCCACAGATTTATATTCTCCTCCTATTCCTGACTCTCCTTCTTCCTCTGTTGCTCCAGTGAATAGAGACCAATTGAACAGCTACTTTCAAGCTATTGAGATCCCAGGCACTACACAATGAGCTTGGAGATACAACAGAAGCACAGAGTGCACGATTTCAAGTCTGGTATCCAATAAAAAATTAGCTGAGACGCAAAGAAGCATGAAAATGTGACCCATAATGAAGGGAAAAAAAATCAATATGTGACTCAAAATTGACAAAGATATTAGAATTAGCAGATAACAACATTGACGAAGTTACTACAACTGCATTCTATATGTCAAAAAATTAAATAGAGACATTGAAGTAATACTGACTCTGAGAAATAGATAAGGCAAATGGAGAAGTACATTTGGTAACTCTGTATATCTATTTAGCTAATAAGAACTTTTGGTTAGAGGTATATATATGAGTGCCATCAGTGGTTGAACATGAAAATATGTCAATAACAGGAAAATTGGAGATTGATATTTAAGAACTGCATTAATGAAGATGACCCAGAAAGGAAGATTAGGTTATGCTTGGAGAGGGCGGAGCAAGATGACAAAGTGTGTGGGCACTCCCATTTAGTTTCCCAGCAACTAACCCACTGAACAACAAATAAAAACAAGCACAGACAGATATCTAAGAACTCCAGGTGTCAGCTGATGTTTTGGAGAGGCAAGGTGAGTTCAAAAGTGGGGGAAAGGAGGAGCAGGGATGACACAGAAGCTGGAAGAACCTACTCGATAACATCTGGAGCACCCACTCATCACAGCCATTTTGGTATGAGGATGGGCAACACCCCAAACAGAGAACACAGAAAGGGAGCTAATCTGAGGAAATGGTAGCCTAATTTTTTTTAAGGCAGTGCAAATGGGCTGTGGAAGTTCTCAGGCCAGGAAATTAGATGGGGGATGAAGGGAGACTGGCACTGTGAGAGAGTGCTGATGAATCTTACCAAGGCCCGTGACATACAGGCACTAGGACTGGGAGGAACCACGAGGGCAGCAAGATGAGGAGAATACTTTTGACAGACAAGAAACACAGAGAGAAATGGCCGGCTCCCTGACCACAGTGGGACACCATGGGAGACCATATGCAAGGGCACATGTGAGGGAAAGACAGAGAGCCCCTCACCTTCACTCCAGGAAAGTTGAGCCTCATCATGTATGTCAGTATCTGCAACCAGCTAAACCCACCTACTCCTGCACATGCATATTGAATTCTAGAGATCAAACATCCAGAACTCCTGAATCAGCACTGACCAAAACCTAAGTATAAGAGTGTCTTCTAGTGGTTATCAGGAGAAGATACGATGCCCACTACTGCTGGGTTGATCCTGACTCATAGCGACCCTGTTGGGGGGAGTGGAGCTTCCCTGTGGGGTTCCCAGGTCTGTAAGTGTTTGCAGAGGTGGTCTGCCATATCTTTCTCCTGGGGAGCATCTGGTGGGTGAGGGCCTCAGCCTTTCCGATGGCAGCTAGGCACTTGACTGCTGTGACACCAGGGTGCCAAATCAGAATATTTGTCCCACAAACACCAGAATACAAAATTTAAAGTATAAAAAAAAGCTAACAAAATGTCCCAAGTTCAACCAAAAATAATAAAACACACAAAATAACAAGAGAAGAAGGACCAGTCAAAAGAAACACACGAAGAAGAGGAAATTTCTCCTATGGAGGACAGACTAATGCAAAAAATTGATAATTTTTATGCTATGGTACTACATATGATTAAAGAAATCAAAAATCACACAGAATAAAAACTAGCTGTGATCAGGAAACAGACAGAGGAACAAAATGAAGG
The DNA here is from genome assembly GCA_030035585.1 of Dugong dugon. NCBI lineage: Eukaryota > Metazoa > Chordata > Mammalia > Sirenia > Dugongidae > Dugong > Dugong dugon. The sequence goes on along the minus strand of CM057467.1, from coordinate 77,514,958 downwards.
ACTTAACAAGGAAATTGAATACCTTAAAAAAACAAAACTACTGACTAAAGAATAAAGCAACTGAATTAGAAAAAGCAAGAGAAACACTCAACAATAGAGTTGAACAGACAGAAGATAGAATAAATGAACTAGAATACAAAATAACTGAACTTATCAAGTCTCAAGAGAAACAAGAGAAAAGAACAAAAAAAAAAAGCAATTACACATAAAAGGAAATATGGAATTCAATTAAGAAATCTAACATTAGAATTACCAGAATCTCAGAGCATCATGACAACAAAAAGGCACAGAAACAATTTTCCAAGAGATAATCAAAGAGAATTTCCCAGTTCTGAGCAGAGAACCAAGCCTGGAAATACAGAAAGCTACATGAACCTCAACCAGCAGAGATACAAAAATAACAACTCCATGCCATATCTTAATAAAATTCTTGAAAACCAAGACAAGCAGCAAGAGAAAAATGCAATATAACATGCCAGAGGACTTTCATAAGAATCAGTGTGGATTTCTCCCCAGAAACTTTACAGACCAGAAAACAATGGAGTGACATATATAAAATACTGAATGAAAACAATTGAAAACCCATAATTCTTTGCCCAGAAAAGTTGTCATTAAAAAACAAGGGGAAATCCAGACATTCCCAAACAAACAAAAGCTCTGGGAATTTTCCACCACCAGACCAGCTCTGCAAGTATTATTCAAGGGAGTACTCCAAATGGAAAGGCAAGAGCACTAAATAAATACTTGTATCTACACAGAGGAGAAAAATAAACAAAAAGTAAGAGAGATTTCCAAAAAATGCAACAACAAGAACAATCATAAGTAGCAAGTATATGATATTTTCAGGGAATAAACTCAATAAGTAAAACCTGCAAACAATGCAACACAACATCAAGTTTGTAAGAAATTAGTACAAAGTAAACTTATCAAATATAGGTTTTATATTGATGTTAATGGAGACACAGCATCAGAAATATGTGACAAGGGAGCATATATGGAATAGATTTGTTATGATAAGTTTGTATGTTAACTGTTGCTCGTATGTTAAACGTTGAAATTGTACATTGGGTAAAGTAACATATCTGGTAACCATGAAGAAATCATCAAGAAAAAACATTCAGAAGAAAAGAAGGATAAAAGTAAAAAATCTCATCACAAGAAAGCAGCCAAAGCAAGAAAAACAAAAAAATCAAAATAAAAATCAATGAAGATACGTAACACTCAAAAAAAAAAAAAAAAAAACCCCAGCAAAATGAGAGTAGTAGACATTTCGTTTTCAGTAACAACTTTAAACATAAAAGGTCTAACTGCCCCATGCAAAAAGGAGACAGGGGCAGAATGACTTAAAAAAAAAAAAGCAACATGATCCATCATTTTTCTGTCTACAAGAAACACACCTTAGACATAAGAACACACAGAGACTGAAAATAAAAGTATGGAGAAAAACATTCCATGCAACAAGTAAACAAAAAAGAGTGGGGATGGCCTTACTGAATTCAGATAAAATAGACTTTAAATCAAAATCTATTACAAAAGATAAAAAAGGATATTATGCAATAATAAAAAGGGTCAAACCAACAAGAAGACATAACAATTATAAATATATACGTACCTAACAGCAATGCACCAAAATACACGAAACAAAAAATACAAACTAATATGAAAGGAGAAATAGACTACTCCACAGTAATAGTAGGGGACTTCAACACACCACTTTCAATTATAGATAGAACATCTAAAAAGAAGATCATTGAGGACACCGAGAACTTAAGTAAAACCATAAATCAACTGTACTTAACAGACATGTATAGAACACTCCACCAACATCAGAACAATATCCATTCCTCTCCAGTGTACATGGATCATTTTCCAGAATAAACCACATCCTAGAACACAAAATAAGTCTCAAGAAATTAAAAAAAATTAAATCATACAGTGTCTTCTCTGACCATGACAGCATGAAGCTAGAAATCAACAACAGGAAAATAAGGAAAACAAACAAACAAATGAAAAACAAATACAAGGAAAATAAATAATACACTACTAAAAATCTATTGAATCATAGAAAAATATCAAAGGTGAAATTTAAAAATTCCTAGGATGAAATAAAATGAAAACACAACATATCAAAACCTTTGGAACACAGCAAAAGCAGTACTTAGAGAGAAATTCATAGTAGTAAATGACTACATTAAAAGAGAAGAAAGATAAAAAATTATTACCTTAAACATACAACTTGAACAAATAGAAAAAAGAAGGGCAAAAGAAGCCAAAAGCTACCAGAAAAAAAGAAATAAGTTCAGCGCATAAATAAATAAAATAGAAAACAATGGAAAGAATCTACAAAATAAGGAGTTGTTTCTTTCGCTAGGTTGACAAAAGAATAAAATCTAGAAAAGGCAAATGACCAAGTTAAGAAATGAAATCAATGACATTACAATTGATCCAATAGAGACAAAGATCATAACTGATTACTATGAAAAACTATACTCCAACTTAATTAAAAACCTAGATAAAATGGACATATTCCTAGAAACACATTACCTACCCAAAGTAACACAAACAGAGGCAGAAAATTTAAACAGATCAATTATAAAAGAAGACATTGAAGATGTCATCAAAAAACTGGCAACAGCAAAAACACCTCAGGACCAGACGGCTACACTGGAAAATTCTACCAAACATTCAAATAAGAGTTGATGCCAATCCTACTCAGTCTCTTCAAAAACATAGAAGAGGAAGGAACACTACCAAACTCTCTCTCTGTAAAGCCAGCATAACCCAGATACCTAAACCAGGCAAAAAGATCAAAAAAAGAAAATTGGACCAATATCCCTATGAACATAGATACCCAAAGATTTACAACAAAATTCTATCTACAGACTTAAATAATATATTTAAAAAATCATACAACATGATCAAGTGGGATTTATACTAGGATTACAAGGGTGGTTCAACATTAGAAAATCAGTCAATGTAATCCACTACATAAATAAAACAAAGGAAAATAAAAGTATGATCATATCAGATGTAGAAAAGACATTTAATAAAATTCAACACTTTTCTTGATAAAAACTCTCAGAAAAAATAGGAATAGAAGTGATATTTCTCAATATAATTAACAGTATGTATGCAAAACCAACAGCCAACATTATGCTCAACAGAGAACCGCTGAGAGCCTTCTCTTTGAGAGTAGGAATTAGAAAAGAATGCCCATCATCACCACTCTTATTTGTCATTTTACTGGAAGTTCTAGCCAGAGGAATAAGAAAAAAAAAAAAAAAAAGAGAGAGAGAGAGAGAGAGAAATAAAAGGTATCCAAACTGGAAAACAAGAAGTAAAATTATCTCTATTTGCAGATAACATGCTCCTATACACAGAAGACCCTATAAAGATTCCACACAAAAAAAAACTAAAACAAAAACAAAAACAAAAAACTGCTGGAACTAATAGAAGAAATTAGCAACATTGCAAGGTAGAAGATCAATACACAATAATCAGTTGGGTTCCTCTAGCTAACAAAGACTACTGCAAAAAGAAATCAAGAAAACAATACCATTTACAATAGCTCCCAAATTGATAAAATACCTAGGAATTAACCTAATCGGGGACATAAAAGACTTATAGAATGAATCTTATAAAACCCTACTACAAGAGACTAAAATAGGCCTATAACAATAGATATGAAGACTTCACATAGTGAAAATGTCAGTCCTTCCTAAAGCAATCTATGAATACAATGCAACCCGGTCAAATCTCAAAAACATTCTTTATTGAAATGAAAGAACTACTGATCAACTTCACATGGAAGGAAAGAAACCCCAAACAGTCAAAGCACTATTGAAGAAAAAGAACAAACCAAGAGAGCTCACACTCACCAATATCAAAACATACCATACAACCACTGTAATCAAAACCGTCTGGTATTTGTTCAACAATAGACACAAAGACCAGTGGAATAGAACTGAGAAATCAGAATTAAACCCAGCCGTCTAAGGACAGCTGACTTTCAACAAAGAGTCAAAGTCCACTAAGTGGGGCAGAAATACTCTCTTTAATAAAAGTCGTGCTGGCAAAACTGGATATCCGTCTGCAGAAAAAAGAAACAGGGCCCATACCTCACACCATACAAAGAAACTAACTCAGAATGGACAAAGACTTAAATATTAAACCTAAAACCATAAAATTCCTGGGAAAAAAACTATGGGACCTAATCTTTTGTAAAAATGGGATAACAAACATTACAATAAAAGTACAAATAAAAGAAGACAAAATAGATAAATGGGACCTTTCAAAAATTAAAAAAGTTATGCTCATCAAAAGAGTTTATTAAGACCTTCTGAAAAAATGGCGCTCTAGGCAGAAGCACCATGCCGTCCCTCCACAGCAAAGATCCAAAAAACTAAGCCAAACAGAGAATACAACAATCCTGAAACCCTAAAACATCAAATGAAGAGATAAAGAACTCATCCAAGCACCAAATGGAGTGAGAAAACTGACAGAGAATGGAGAGCGAGGAGAGATTCATGCAGAGGTCCCCTACCAGCTAATGCAGCGTGGATCCACCGACTTGGACTCCTATCAGAGACCAGCTAATGGGGGGACGAGAAAGCAGCCTCAAGGAGCGTCCAGCGAGAGACAAAACAACCAGTAATTTGCGGTGTGCGCTTTCCCACCCCCCACCCCTCTTTGCCCCGGCTTGATCTCCTCTGCTTCCCGTGGCTACGGTCTCTTGACTGGGAAGTGCAGGCTGCTTGGATTCCACACACCCAAGCGGGCGGCTCTCTGGGTGCCATTTGTTGGCTGCTAGTGTTGCTTTTTATTCCTGCTTCTTTTGATTTCTTGCTTGCCTCTCACTGCCTCCCCCTCCTTTCACTCCAGTGCCTGGCTCCATGCGCCATCTATGCTTCTTCCTGAGGGGCTGCAGAGCTCCATTCGAGTGTGGAGCTGCTTCCCGGTCTGGGCTGTCTCGCTGGTGGGATCCCAGGGCTTTTCTTCGTTTCTTCGTTTTGAATTGTTTGTCTATTTTCTTTTCCTTTTCTTGAGTTGGAAGCCCTTTCTGGCCAGGCGGAGGTGCGTGGCAAGGAACTCCCCTTCAGCTTCCACAGACGTGCAGAGGGATCCCTGAGAACATTTCTCTTTTTGTTGGGTTTTTTTTTTTCTGTTTTTTGGGGGAGACTTTCTTGTTCTTTTTTTTTTTTAATTTGTTTTGTTTTCTTTTCCCTCTTTTTCCCTTTTTGTCTTTCTTCATTGCTCAGTCTATCATCTCTCTATATCTTCCTTCTCTTTGTCATCCCCGAATACCAGGCTTTGTATAACTCTACGCCTTCTAGCCAGGCTGTACTGCAACACGTGAGAGCGACTTCCCCAGACCTCATAGCTGCAACAGTAGGATCCCTGGGAACTTTGCAGTTCTTTAACCTTTCTGATTTTTATTTCTTCATTCTTTTCTTTTCTTCCTCTTCCCCTTTCTGTTTTTCTCCATTTCATAGTCTCTCATCTCTCCATTCCAATGGCAAGCTCCCCTAGCATTTTGTTTTTGTTTTTTTAGAAGTTTTTGGCTCCTGTTCCTCTCTCCTCTCTCCTATATCCAGCTTAGCTCCACACATAACAATCTCCCCACTGCATCCTGCCAATCTGCACCTTGCGCTTGACATCACACCACCAAGAAGCACAGTCATGGCCTACTGGAACCTGCCCTGCACTGATTACCAAACCTCCCTGGTGGCTGTAGTAAGTACCACAAATGACCCATCCCAGTAACTCCTCTTCAGCTAGACCTGCCCTGCTGTACCATATCTGACTGACTGACCATGCCAGTTGGAGAAGAAGGCGAAAAATATTCAGTGCACAGACGAGCAAACAACAAAGAACACACAGTCCGCCTGCTCAGACATGGTAGAATTTTTTTTTTTTAAAAAAGGGACAAAACAAACAAATCTACAATCAATAAATGAGAAAAATAACTACTGAATGCCCCAAAAACAGCAGACAATATCAAAACAATTACAAAAAATGGACAGGATGGTTCCAGTAGGCATCCACAATAAAACACCAGATGACTCTCCTGTGGAAGAAAATGCACTAGAACTACCTGATAGGGAATACAAATCTCTAATACTCAGAATTCTCCAAGAACTGAGGCAAAAAGCTGACAAACATGAGGAAAAAATAGACAAATTCATGGAAAATATGACAAAAATTGAAAGAATTCAGGATGATGGTGCAGGAACAAAATGCCAAAATGAATTCACAATTAGAAATTATACAAAGACAACAATTAGAAATCCAAAAGGGAAACAAGATTTCAGAAATAGATGATGTCACAGAAGGGCTGAGAAGCAGATCTGATATGGTGGAAAACAGGATCAGTGGAATTGAAGACAAACGCTTGGGTACAACTGTGTTGGAGGAAAACTCAGAAAAAAAAAAAAAACAAAGAAAAATGAAGAGACCCTGAGAGTTATGACGGACACAGTTAAAAGCAAAAATTTACTAGTGATTAGAATTCCAGAACAGGGGGAGAAAACAGAAAACACAGAGAGGATCACTGAGGAACTGCTGACAGATACCTTCCCCAATATCATGAAAGATGAAAAGCTGGCCATCCAAGAAGCTCAACGAACCCCATATAGAATAGATCCCAAAAGAAAATCACCAAGGCATATCATATTCACACTCCATAAAACCAAAGACAAACAAAGAATCCTGAGAGCAGCTCATGAAAAACAAGAAGTCACATACATAGGAGAAACAATAAGACTAAGCTCAGATTATTTGGCAGAAACCACGCAGGCAAGAAGGCAATGGGATGACATATATAAAATCTTGAAAGGAAAAAATTGCCAGCCAAGAATAATATGTCCCGCAAAACTCTCATTCAGATTTGATGGTGAAATTAGCTCATTTCCAGATAAACAGAAATTAAGGGAATATGTAAAAGTCAAACAAAACATACAAGAACTATTAAAGGGAGTTCTTCGATCTGAGGACAAACAGCTTCGGCTCACAGGCGGAACCTAGGATGCAGGATCATACCAGCCAGATACCAATCTAGGAAACGAACTCTCAAGGACTATCCAAAACCAAAAGAAATACAACAGGGAATCAGAGAAGTTAATCAATAAATGACAACAACATCAAAACAATAAAAGAGGGAATAAACAGCATAAGTATAGAACCTTCTAATGGAGAGGAATGCAAGGTGACACCAAGTAATGGTAGACTGCTTCAAACTTAGAAAGATAAGGGGAAAATTCATGGTAACCACAAAGAAAGTTAACAAACCAACTCATAAAAATAAAGACGAAAAACATAAAGTCTCAGCAAAAACAAAACCTACAAAAACAAAAGAAATGAAAAAAAAAATCCACCAACAAAAGTAACTCAGCACAAGAGAGTAAGAAGAACAAAGAAATCTTCAGCAACACAAAAATAGCACTACAAAATGACAGCAACAAACTCACATCTATCAATAATTACTCTGAATGTAAATGGACTCAATGCACCCATAAAGAGACGGAGAGTGACAGAATGGATAAGAAAACAGGATCCACCAATATGCTGTCTACAACAGACACACCTTAGAAATAAAGATGTGAGTTTATTAAAAGTCAAAGGTTAGAAAACAATATATCAAGCTAACAACCACCAAAAAAGAGCCGAAGTGGCAATTTTAATCTCAGATAAAATAGACTTTAAAATGAAATCTACCATAAAAGACAAGGAAGGTCACTATATAATGATTAAGGGGACGATCCATCATGAAGACATAACCATAATAAACATCTACACACCCAATGACAGGGCTCCAAAAGACATAAAACAAAGTCTAACAACACTGAAAACATAAATTGACAGTTCCACAATAATAGTAGGAGACTTCAACACACCACTCTCGGTAAAGGACGGAAGAACTAAGAAGAAACTCAGCAAAGATACAGAAGACCTAAAGGGCATAATCAGCCAACTTGACCTCATAGACATATATAGAACACTCCATCCAACCACTGCAAAGTATAAATTCTTTTCCAATGCACATGGAACATTCTCCAGAATAGACCACATCTTAGGCCACAGAGCAATCCTCAATAAGATCCAAAACGTTGAGATAATTCAAAGTATCTTCTCTGACCACAATGCCATCAAGGTAGAAATCAACCATAGAAAGAGCAAGAAAAAAAAAATCAACTACATGGAAACTGAATAATACCCTGCTTACACATCCCTGGGTAATAGAAGAAATCAGAGATGGAATCAAAAAATTCCTAGAATCAAATGAGAATGAAAGCACATCTTACCAAAATCTTTGGGACAGAGCAAAGGCAGTCCTCGGAGGACAATTTATAGCAATAGATGCACATATCAAAAAAGAAGAAAGGGACAAAATCAAAACATTAACTACACAACTCAAACAAATAGAAACAGAAGAGCAAAAAAAAAAAGCCCACAACCACCGGAAGAAAGGAAATAGTAAAGATCAGAGCAAAAATAAATGAAATAGAGAACAGAAAATCAATAGAAAGAATCAACAAAACCAAAAGTTGGTTCTTTGAAGGAATCAACAAAATCGACAAACCACTGGCCAGACTGACAAAAGAAAAACAGGAGAGGACACAAATAACCCAAATAAGAAATGAAATGGGGGACATTACAACAGACCCAACTGAAATAAAAAGGAGTATAACAGAATATTATGAAAAACTATATTCCAACAAATTTGAAAACCTAGAGGAAATGGATAATTTTTTAGGATCACACGGCCTACCCAAACTACAACAAAGTGATGTTGAAAATCTGAACAGACCCATAACAAGAGAAGAGATTGAAAACGTAATAAAGAAACTCCCAACCAAAAAAAAAGCCTGGGCCCAGATGACTTCACTGGAGAATTCTACACAACATGTACAGAAGAGCTTGTACTAGTACTACTCAAGCTATTTCAGAATATAGAAGAGGAAGCAACACTTCCAAATACATTCTATGAAGCCAGCATAACGCTGATACCAAAACCAGGCAAAGACGTCACAAAAAAAGAAAATTACAGACCAGTATCTCTCATAAATATAGATGCAAAAATTCTGAACAAAATTCTAACCAATAGAAATCAGCATCATATCAAAAGAATAATACACCATGACCAATTAGGATTCATACCAGGTATGGAAGGATGGTTCAACAGTAGAAAATCAATCAACTTAATCCATCACATAAATAAAAGGAAAGAAAAGAATCACATGATCATCTCAATTGATGCAGAAAAGGCATTTGACAAAGTCCAACACCTATTCCTGATAAAAACTCACAATCAAATAAGTATAGAATGGAAATTTCTCAACATAATAAAGGGCATCTATGCAAAACCAACAGCCAACATCATTCTTCATGGAGAGAGGCTGAAAACATTCCCCTTGAAAACAGGAACAAGACAAGGATGCCCTTTATCACCACTCCTATTTAACATTGTGCTGGAAGTTCTAGCTAGAGCAATAAGGCAAGAAAAAGAAATAAAGAGCTTCCAAACTGGTAATGAAGAAGTTAAACTGTCCCTGTTTGCAGTTGATATGATACTATACACAGAAAACGCTAAAAACTCCATGAGAAATCTACTGGAACTAATAGAAAGATTCAGCAGAGTAGCAGGATACAAGATAAATATTCAAATATCAGTTGGATTCCTATACACCAGTAAGGAGAACGATGAAAAGGAAATCAGGAAAACAATACCATTTATAACAGCCCCTAAAAAGATAAAATACTTAGGAATAAATCTGACCAGGTATGTAAAAGTCCTATACAAAGAAAACTACAAAACACTACTGCATGAAACCTAAAGGAATCTACATAAATGGAAAAACATACCATGCTCATGGATAGGCAGACTCAACATTGTGAAAATGTCAATTCTATCCAAAGCAATTTACAAATACAACACAATCCCGATCCAAATACCAACAACATTCTTCAAAGAGATGGAAAAACTAATGATTAACTTTATATGCAAAGGGAAGAAGCCCCGAATAAGTAAAGTACTACTGAAGAAGAATAAAGTTGAGGGACTCACACCACCTGACTTCAGAACCTACTATACAGCTACAGTAGTCAAAACAGCCTGGTACTGGTACAATGACAGATACATTGACCAATGGAACAGAATTGAGAACCCAGATGTAAATCCATCCACCTACAGTCACCTGATCTTCGACAAGGGCCAAAAGTCCATCTAATGGGGAAAAGACAGTCTTTTTAACAAATGGTGCTGGCAAAACTGAATATCCATTTGCAAAAAAAATTAAACAGGACCCATACCTCACACCGTATACAAAAACTGCTTCAAAATGGATCAAAGACCTGAATATAAAGCCTAAAACTATAAAGTTCATAGAAGAAAAAATAGGACCAACACTTCAGGCCTTAATACGTGGCATTAACAGGATACAAACCATAACCATCAATGCACAAACCCCAATAAATAAGCTAGATAACTGGGATCTTCTAAAAATCAAACACCTATGCTCTTCAAAAGACTTCACCAAAAGTGTAAAAAGAGAACCTACAGACTGGGAAAAAATTTTTGGACAGTACAAGTCAGACAAAGTTCTAATCTCCATCATCTATGAGAAAATCCATCACCTGTACAACAAAAAGACAAATAATCCTATTAAAAAATGGGCAAAGGAAATGAACAGACACTTCACCATAGAAGACATTCAAATGGCCAACAGACACATGAGGAAATGCTCGCGATCACTAGCCATTAGAGAAATGCAAATTAAAACCACAATGAGTTACCATCTCACCCCGGCATTATTGGCACAAATCAAAAACACTGGAAATGACAAATGTTGGAGGGGCTGCGGGGAGATGGGAACTCTTATACACTGCTGGTGGGAATGCAAAATGATACAAGCGTTTTGGAAAATGATATGGCGCTTCCTCAGAAAGCTAGAAATAGACATACAATTGGATCCAGCAATCCCACTCCTAAGAATATATCCTAGAGAAATAAGAGCCGTCACTCAAATAAACATATGCACACCTATGTTCATGGAAGCATTGTTCACAATAGCAGAACGATGGAAACGACCTAGATGCCCATCAACAGATGAATGGATAAACAAACTATGGTACATACACACAATGCAGTACTATGCAACAAGAAAGAACAACAATGAATCTGTGAAGCATCTCATAACATGGATGAAACTGGAGGACATTATGCTGAGTGAAATAAATCAATTACAAAAGGACAAATATTGTCTGAGACCTCTATTGTAAAAACCCATGACAAAATACACATACAAAATGTAACAATCTTTGTTGGTTACCAGGGATTGGAGGGGTGGGGGGGAAATACTAAATAGGCAATAGATAATTGGTATCTTGGGTGAAGGGTGAGACAGTACACAATACAGGGGAAACTAGCACAACCTGTACAAGGAAAGGTCATGGAAGCCCCATAGACACATCCAAACTCCCTGAGGGACTGAATTGCTGGGCAGAGGGCTCTGGGGACCATGGTCTCGGGGAACATCTAGCTCAACTGGCATGACACAGCTTATAAAGACAATACTCTACATTCTACCTTGGTGAGTAGTGTCTGGGGTCTTAAAAGCCTGTCAGCGGCCATCTAAGATACTCCACTGGTCTCATCCCTTTGGGAGCAAGGGAGAATGAAAAGAACAGGATACAAGGAAAAGATTAGTCTGAAGGACTAATTGTCCACAGCTACCAAGGCCTCCACCAGACTGAGTCCAGTACAGCTAGATGGTGCCCGGCTACTACCACTGACTGCTCTGACCAGGGTCACAACAGAGGGTTCTGAGCAGAGCTGGAGAAGGATGTAGAGCATAATTCTAACTCACAAAAAAAAAAAAAAAAAAAAAAGACCAGATTTACTGGCCTAAAGGAGACTGGAGAAACCCCGAGAGTATGGCCCCCAGACACCGTTTTAGCTCAGTGTGAAGTTACCTCCGAGGTTCACTGTTCAGCCTGGGAGTGGACAGCCCAGTAAAACCAAATGAGACTAACGAGGTACAGGAGTCCAGTGACAAGGGCCAGAAGGGGACAAGGAAGCTGGTGATAGGGAACCCAAGGTTGAGTAAGGATATTGTTGATGTGTTGTGAGATTGTTAACCATTGTCACAGAGCAACATTTGTAGTAACTGTAAAATGAGAAACTATTTTGTTCTGTAAGCCTTCATCTTAAGTGAGAATAACAGCACAATTGGAAGAGCGTAATCAATGTCACTGAACTGTGTATGTAGAAATTTTTGAAACGTTGTATCTTTGGCTATGTGTATTTTCACCAAAAAAAAAAAAAAAAGTTGAGAAGTTAGAGGGTTAATATGTTGTGGGGTTGTTAACCAATGTCATAAAACAACATGTGTACTACTGTTTCATGAGAAACTACTTGTTTTGTAAGCCTTCACCTGAAGTACAATAAAATATATATTTAAAAAAAAGACTTTATTAAAAGAATAAATACATAATCTACATACTGGGAAAAAATATTTTATAATGACTTATCCAATAAGGGACTAATCTCTAAAATCTATAGCAAATTGCAACAGCTCAACAACAAAAAGATAAATAACCCAATCACAAACAGAATCTTAACCAATGAGGACATCCAAGCACCCAACAAACATATGAAAAGATGCTCAGGATTATTAGCCATTAGAGAGATGCAAGCCAAAACTACAGTGAGAAACCACCTTACACTGGCTAAAACGACACCGATAAAAATAAAAGAAAAAACAACAGATTACAAAGTTGGTAAAGACATGAGGAGATTGGAAACTTTATCCATTGCTGGTGGGACTGTGAATTGGTACAACCATTATGAAAAATGGTAAGGCACATTCTCAAAAATCTAGAAATGGAACTACCCTATGATCCAGTAATCCCACTCCTAGGTATATGCCCTCCCAAAAACAAACAAAAAAATCCTTCGCCATTGAGTCGATTCCAACTCACAGGGACTCTATAGGACAGAGTAGAACTGCCCCATAACATTTCCAAGAAATGGCTGGTGGAGTCAAACTACCACCAGGGCTCCAGAGACATAAAAATAATGACAGGAACATACATATGCACACCTATGTTCATTGCTGCTTTATTCACAATAGGACATACAAGGAAACAACTGAAGTGTCCATCAGTGGGTTAACTGATAAGCAAATTGTGGTTCATACATGCAATAGCATACTATGCAGCCAGAAAGAACAATGATGGGTCCGAAAAATATAACACAGGTGGACCTAGTGGACAAAACACTAAGTGAAATAAGTCAAGCATATAAGGACAAATGTATTATCTGTCTTTTATAAGAAGACAAGTATAGATATATAAGGAGAAACCAATTTTCATTGTTGGTTACCAGGGAGAGGACGGGCAAGAAGAAAGTACATTTTATATCATGGATACATGTTATTATTTATCTATTCATTTTTATGATGGAAAAAGTGGCATGGAATGTGGATGTAGTGAGCATGGCGCAACCAGAGTAAAATCAGTATTTGAGCACGTATGGATAGTTTTATGCATATTGGTATACAGGTAGGCACAGGTGTGTACATAGGTGAGAACAGACAGAAGTATCTATAGGTACTTGTAAATACAAATATGTGGGTGCAGGTATAAATATTCTCTGAAGACACAAATATGGATATTCCACAGACATTACCAAACATCTTTCAAGATTGGTTTTCTGAGTATGAAAACTTAGGACCATCATCATGGGACAACTCAGTCAATTGACATAATATAGTTGACAAAAATCATAATTTGCATCTTAGCAAAGTGAGTAGCGTCTGGGGTCTTAAAAACTTGTGAGCAGCCATCCAAGACACAACTACAAGTCTCTACTTGCCAGGAGCAAAACAGTAAGAAGGTAACCAGAAGTTCAGAGAAAAAACAAGGTTACATGAACCACAACCTCATCTACCCTGAGACCAGAAGAATCAGATGGTACCTGGCTACCACCACCAACAGTTCTGACCAGGGTCACAATAGATGGTTCCAGATATAATGGGAGAAAAATGTGAAGCAGAACTCAAATTGTTATTAAAAAAAAAAAAAAAAATCCTGATAAACTGGAACAGTAGTGAACAGAGGATTCCCTGAGACTATTGTTCTGAGTCACTTTTTAAAACTAGAACTGAGCCATCTATCTACTGAGATCAACTTTTAGAGAAATAGCAGAGTGGCAAACAAAACAAAGGATACTACCCATAAGATCTGTCATCTACTTAAAAACCATCTGTATGAGACCAGAAGGTCAACCTGGCCCACGTGAGGTTTAATAACTTTCCTTATCTAATTAATCTCCCTGTATGTAATCAGTCTCACGTTGCTACTGTCCTCTCCTCCTTAATCAAGTTGAATGTGACATCCTACATAGTATATCAATATAGGTTCATCAGTGTAAAAAATGAGCCACAGGAATGCAAAATGTTATGAATAGAAGTATTGTGCAGGAGGAAGAAGAGGTATATGGTAACTTTTGTATTCTCTGCACAGTATTTTTGTAAATCTAAAACTGCTCTATAAAATGAAATCTATTGAAAAATCTTACATGTGTGTATTCATGTATAATCATGTATAAAGTGTTTGTGATTTTTATTACTTGCATAAATGCTATTATGCTATAAATATTTCTCTGGGACTTAATTTTGTAATTTGACATTCCATTTTAGTCCTATGTTGTTGCATATTTATATAGAGTGATTAACATAATTCTTTAATTGCTTCATATAACATACTTCTCCTTAGAGTTTATGTGAATTAGAGAATGAGCTGGTTCTTTTAAGGAGCAATATAAATTTAAAACTTTAACCAAACAGATCAGGAATGAAATAATCAAAGATACAAATTACCAATTATATAATTAGGGAATATTATCATCAAATTTATTCCAGTAAATTAGATAACTCAGAAAAAAATGAACAAATTTTTGTTATACACAAACTTCCAAATCTTATCCCTGAAAAATAGATAATCTGAGTAGGTTCATATCTATTAGAGCAATTGTAATTGGAATGCTTCCAACAAGGAATTTAACAAGTTCACACAAATTTACTGGGTGAACACAATCAAACATTAAAAGGGAAATCATGTGAATTCTACACAAATTTTGTTCAGAAAATGCTGAAGGAGGATACCCTTCCCAAATCATTTTGTAAGACAGCTTTATGTCAATACCAAATTCAGACGATGTAATTACAAGATAAGAAATCTACTGGCCAATATCGTTCATAAGTAGAATTCTCTCTCTCTCCCCACAAATGTCAAATCTTGCCCCCAACTCTCTGTATTTTAGATTAAAATAATCTTGCAACCTTTCCCTCTGCTGACCACCATCTTGGAAACTTTCCATCTTTCAAATTCTTGAAAAGTCTTCCTGGTGGAGAGATAAGCTACTTCACGAGGTCTGATCACTCCCTCATATATTATGCCAGAAATCTAAATTCTACTCAGGTTTTCAGCCGTGTACAATGAAAACAAATACCATCATCGCACAATGTATTTGGATGATAATGGAAGGGTTGGAGGTTTTAGTCTGTTCAGATGCACTCCGAAGAAGGGCCTGGTGATCTACTTCCAAAAAATCAGGCACTGAAAACCCTATGGAGTGCAATTCTACTTTGACACACATGAGGTTAAGTTGGTATCAGCTGGATGGCAACTGGTTTAATTATAACGGGAAGTCCAGTTTAAAAACAAAATAGCTGCAGAGGCAATAATTCTTAAAAAAGGTAGTCCAAGATTTAAGTGCATATCTTTAAAAACAATGAACTTGGCATTGAAAGGATCAAACAGATCCCACAGCCGCAGGCATGGGCAGGGCTATGAGAACCAATGGCTGAATGGGAGATTCAGTTAGATCTCAGGAGTGGAATAACAACCAAAGTGAATTTAGCAGGTTTACCATTCCAAGAGGAAAGAGCCATCCCCAGAACATTCAGCAGGGACAAAGGGACAAGGCCAGCTAATGCATCCTGGGACTGCATAATGTTTCTTGTAGGACCTGGATGCCTCAAAAGTATCTTCTTTCCTTGCTTAGGGGACTTAATAAAATATTTTCTTAAAATTCTATTAGAATTTAGATATCTGGATATTGTGGTGTTTAAAATAAATGTCAGAATATACATAAGATATTTTAAAAGCTATTTGGGACATCTATACAAGAAAAGAAAATGTTATTATAGAAAGAGTCAAGAAAATGTAATTGTGATTGGAGATTACAAAACAAAATACTTCAGAGAATATATAGACTCAAAGTAAAACTTAATGGAAAGCTTGGATCTTTAAATAATTTTGTTAAAAGGGCTCTCAATTTCTTACACATTAATCAGAAAATACAAGTTTTAAGACTTAAGACACAGGCTTGTGATTAAGAGAGTGATCTGGAGTTGGTTGCTAGTAATCAAATCCCTACTCTACTGCTTCTAATAATAAAAGTTTGGGGAAGTTATTATATGTATGTATATATTTTTTTAAATGGAGAAATATATATACAAAACAGTTACAACACTGCCTAGGACAGGGTAAGCATTCAATAAGTGTTATTAATTATTTATACATATAGTGATAAAATGTATTTGCATATTTTCCGAGTCATGTTTGGGCTAGAAGTTGGCGTAAATGTGGAATAATGGGAAAAGGCTTAACGTGACAAAAACATTATTTTATAATGAGTAATTGTTGCCAAATGATGTATTATCATAAGGAAAGAGTTATTTAAATCATGATACAAAAGACTTCCAGATTAAATATATACATATATATATTTTATAAAGCTTAGTAGTTAATATAGTTTATTACAATAAGAAATTAGAAAGAATGTGTGTATTTAACCATTTTTTAAAAATTTCCTATACTATTTTACCTTTCAAACATTCTTGATTTTTCTTTTTTTTTCATTATTGTCATTAAGTCCTTCTGTCAGAGGCTACCATCTAGTACAGGGTAAGGAGAAAGAAGGTTCAGATGTAGAGGAAGTTCCTTTCAGGCACAAAAGGCAGAAGTCCTTTCAGCATGAGATTGGGAAGAAAGACACAGATGGGAGAGGAGAATAGCGAAGGAATAATCTTAAAGAACCAATTTCCACTGCACATTTCTGGCCTTATTCAATCAGAATACAAAAAAAAAAAAAAAAAAGAGGCGAGAGAGAGAAACCCAGCGTATTTTGAGACGGAAGCTAAAAGCAAGGGGAGATCAGTACTCTGTTTCCTGCTTGGATATCTAAGGGAGATTGCCTTGCAGGGTGTCTCATGCCAAGGTGGGGCTGCCGCCTTAGAGTAGAAATGACCACGTGCCACGTTCTGTCGGAGAACAATGTGAAAGAGTATCCTATTTTTTTTTTCCCACAAGACAGCAAAGGGATCTAGAAGTTCTTCATAGCACTGCACAGATTAAAAAAAAAAAAGTCATGGGGAAAGCTGGCTCCTGAAGTTGTCAAGGGAGTGGCGGTTGTTAGGGGTAAATGACTCTGAAGTCAAGGGCCATAGGAACAGTATGAGAGTCAGAAAGTAAGAGAAAATGGATCAGGTCTCAAGGCTTATAGAGTAAGAACCCAGGTTATGGATGGGTCACTAAAAGGAGCCAAGAGAAAACAGTCAAAATTTAGCAGAGGGTCCAGAAAGGACAGAATTCCATACATAATGTGGAAGATGAGATATCTCTCAACAGGGTCAGCCAAGTATCATAGCACTTAGAGGCCCATCTAGTTCTCTATCAAATTTGTCAGAGACATTTTGTCTTCCCCTTTAATGCAAATAATAACAGAATTAAGTGGGTGTAAGAGTGGGTGAACAGAGACCTATAGAGGAAAGAAACAGTCCAGCAGAGAATACCAACTTCCAATTGACAGAAAAGTTACTCAAATATATTATGTTACACCACAGGAAAGATATTTTTAAAAATCAAAAAAACTAATTGACCTTTCTTGTTGCAGTTGAGTCGATCACACAAAACTCATTATGTAAGAAATTTGGTATGTATAATGACCTTCTAAGTTCATTACTGCAGTTAGTCTTGGTCAGGATCCAGAAGCTTATTATCCAGTCTCAGGGACAGTGAGGACTGGATATTGTTTCACCAAGTCTTTTGTTTTTTTCCAAAGTAATTTAATTCCTTTATCTCAAGTCATTCAAAAATTGGGAAGATTATAATATACCTTATACATTTGTTCTGAGGATTTATACACACACACACACACACACACACACACACACACACACACACACACACACAGATTTTAAGGAATTGACTCACCCAATTGCGTGGTTAGGGGGCTGTCAAGTTCAAAACCCTCACGTCAGGCAGGCTGGAAGCTCTGGCAAGATATGTATGTTACAATCATGAGGAAGCATCCTTCTTTTCTCGTAAATCTCAGTTTTTGCTCTTAAGGCTTTCATTTGATTGGATGAGGGCTATTCACACTATAGAGGGTAATCTCCTTTCCTTAGAGTCAACTGATTATAAATGTTAGGCACATCGACAAAATACCTTCCCAGCAACATCTAAACTAGTGTTTCATCAAACAACTGGGCACCGTAGCTTAGCCAAGTTGACACATAAAATTAACTATCACAGAACTAACTTGAAAATCTGTATTTACATCAATACACAATTTAGAATTCTTAACTCACAATGTGAACAACAATAATAACAAAATCAAGCAGAGTAATAGGGGAATAGCTGTTAAGAAACATGAAACAGTAGTAGCAGGAATAAAAAGTGCAAACCGTGAAACCAAATTGTTTCACCAAGTTGTTTTTTTTTTTTTAGTAATTTTACCCCTTTACCTCAATTCTGTCATCTAAAAACTGGGAAGATTATGATATACCTCATAGATGTGTTCTGAGGATTAATAACGAGAATCCCTACAGAGTGCTTCCACAGTCCCTGACATATATGAGGCATCAGAAAAACATAAACTAAGTTATTATTACTATTACATTCTGTGGTGATTATTGTATTACTGGTAGTGAACATACATAAACATTAAATATAAACTCTAAAATTAATAATCTTCTGGAAACCTATTTATAATCATATGGTATGAATGTTAATACCAGTTTTATTCATAATCAAAGCTACATAAAACTAAAATGCCTACCAATTAATGAATGGATAAGTAATCTATTATATATCATACAACATCCGCAATAGAAGAAATGAATTTTGAATACATGCTACAACAAGAATGAAACTCAGAAACGTAGAAGACTACATTATTTAAAATTTAATTTGCATTAACTTCTGTTAAAGGCAAAACTATAGGACAGAAATCAGATCAGTGGTTGCCTGGGACTTGGGGTTGTGAGATTAAATTGACCAAAAAGAGGTATAAGGAACACTTTTGGGGTGATGGAAATAGTCTATATTTTGATTGTTGTAGTGGTTACATGACTATAAACACTTTTCAAAACTCATCAAACTATACTTCTAAAGAGAGTGAATGTTGCCGTTTATAATTATACCTACACAAACCTTTCATAAAAATATTAAGTGACCAAAAACAGGTATAAAGTTAAACATATCATTGCAACAATAAAGTTTTGAGAGAAGCTACACATATTAATTGAAAGTGTACATTATATCACTCATGTTACTTTGGTGATTTTCTACTTTTACTTACAATACAAATGTTTTTCAATAATTGCATAACCAATTAATAATCTTATTATAAAGAAGATTAACAGGAAGGGAGGAAATAAAGAGATTTAAAACTAACTAAAACAAACAAACAAACAAAATCCAAATCCTGTCCCTTATTATCTCCTAAAAATTGGAAATATCATTTAACCTTTGTGTATTTTAAGATATCCATCTGTGTAATGAAAAATCATATTTATTACAAGTGTTGGTAGGGAAATTAAATTAGATACATATTCATATTTCTTGGTCATAGTAATAATATCTAGTTTTGTTTGCTTCTTTGTTTAAGCTCCTTAAACTGGAAAAGGGGGTTGAATGAGAGGATGCAGATATAGATACAGGCTTATAGTAAACACTTTCATATGGTAGTTGCTATTGGTATTTTTTGGGGGGGGTCAACTAAGTAATCACAGAAGTTTCTTTGTACTTTGGCAATTACTGAATGTTTGTATCTCTAGTTCATATGTCATAGTGTGAGTCTTGGGAAAAAAACCTAGTTTGTTTGTTTTTATCACTATTTTGGAAATGATCCTAATAGTCCAATCTTATTATGCTGCTTACTCAATTACATGGCTATAAGACTGAACCATAGCTAAATAATAAACAATAATGAAAACAAATTAAAATAATGGTTGATCTTTTAGTAAATATTTCAAGAAGTGCCATTAGCAAAACTTCTTTTTCATAAAAACAGAACTGGCCATAGGAAGATGTGGGAATTACTAGCTAATTTTCCCCAGAGATAAATATGATTTTCAGCCCAGTGTGTATGTATTTTTTTGTTTGTAAAATGGATCACAATATTATTTGTGTCAATTTAACTGATTTATTAAATTGTGGGAAAATGGAGAAGAATTTATTTAAACATGTAAAATATAATACATATAGAAGTTACTAAATCTATTTTTAATGATATACTGACTTTGACGCTTTAGAACTACACTTTTGACTTTTAAATATAGTAATATTTGATTTTAAGCAACTTAAACACTTTTCAAGTGAACAATTTCTGGATTCTCTTTCGTATCTGCTGAGTCTTGATACTATAAATAATAGGGTTCATCAAAGGTGGAAAAGGATATAGATATTCCCCATAAGAACATGAACCGGTGGTGAGAGGTGTTTCCTAAAGCGATGCACCATGGTTAGACCAACAATCGGGATGTAGAAAACCAAAACGGCACAGATAAGAGATACACAAGTCTTCAAGGACTTGATCCTCTCCTCCCCAGATGCAATGGCTAAGACCGTATGCAAAATCATGATGTAGGAAATAAGTATGAGAAGTGCATTCAACAATAGGTTGCTGATTACCAGGAACAGACCGTAAATGCTGTTGAAACAGATGTCTGAACAGGCCATTCTAATTAAATCTTGGTGTAGGCAGAAAGAGTGAGAAAGAATGTAAGGATGGCAATAATTTAAGAACTTCAGGCGGATGATGACTGGAGGTATGAGTAAAGAACTCCTACCTAAAATGGCCATTCCAATTTTCTTGATTTTTTCATTATTTAGGACAGAGGAGTAGTGCAATGGGTTGCAAATGGCAATGTAGCAGTCAAAGGCCATAGCAAGAAGGACAGAGGACTCCGCGAAGGACAGACCGTGGATGAAATAGGACTGTGCAATGCAGGAATCCAAGCTGATCTCTTGAATAAGCCCCAACAGGATCCCCAGCACGGTATACACTGTGGACAGCTCCATGCACAGGTCAGTGAGGGCCAGCATGGCCAAGAAGTAGAACATGGGCTCATGCAAGCTTGGCTCAGTCCGGATCACATGAAGCACTATGCAGTTTCCCAGGAATACCATGGCATAGACGGAGGAGATAGGGATGAAGATCCAGAGGTAGTCAACTTCTAGGCCAGGAAAACCAGTGAGAACAAATCTGGAATCACTGACATTGGAGATGAAGGTCATAGATAGTAATAGAGGATTAAAAATATTTCTAGAGAGATATAGTCAATTAGATGGGTTTATGATTCTCAAATTACTAATAGTGATGTTTTGCTTTTCAGAAGAAAATAAAATATAATGTAATATCCTTCAGTGTCATAAACTCAGAAAATTAGAAAGCTTATGTATTATTTAACCAATTATTCTTTAGGGCAAAAATCTCTGTCTAGACATAGAATTTCTAGTACTAGTGACTGATGATGCCAGAAAAGCGAGGATTTTTATGCAGAAGCAGTAATAGTAATGGGCACATGGGATTTGTATATGGAACTAGACTTCTGGAAGCCTCTGTTATTTCCTGAAGGAAGATAATATATGGTAACAGGTATGCATTGCTGACACAGCTGTAGCACTCACAGGGGAATATGAATAGATGGACAATTTTCCTTTTGGTTAACACAACTGTTCCTTCTACTACCCCCCACAGGTCAGAAGATCCAAAGGAAACAGGACTGGCAAAATTAATCTAACTTTGAAGATCGTAAAATTAGCTAAAGAAAAAATTTAATAAACTAAATGGAATCAGAACTTTTTTGCACATACCACATTACTTAACTCCTCTTTAATTTAGTTACCTATTTAAATTTTACTCTTTCTATTTTTCCTTCTTTATTTTTGTAGGTCTCTCTATATTGTAAGAGAATTGTACCCTCTATGAACACCACAGTATTTTTACCTCATATTTTTCATACACAAGATAGCATAAATGACATGCATTATAAACTGCAAATTATTAAATCAATATTTAATAACATCAGTCTATTTTATCTACGATCATAGTATCTATTTAAGGGTAAAGTAGAATCAGTTCTTTAATTATACCACATCTTTTGCAGCATTCAAGTAGTGGTAAAGATAACTTTTTGTGCCCAGTCTGCCTCAAATTTATGCCTACTATTTAATACCTGCAGCACCTTCCTAATATTAAGTGGATTAAAACAATATGACATGAATTCATTTGGTTAAGAAAGTCTCTGCATTAGTAAAATTTGTAAGAATAATCCTGGGATTTCATAATACAAATGGACCTCCACAGAAGGTTACCAAAATAATTTGTATATTTGAGTAATTGAAAAGTAATTTTAACCAAAAAAACCTGTTGCCTTCTAGTCGATTCTGACTCATAGTGACCCTACAGAACAGAACAGAACTGCCCCATAGGGTTTCCCAGGAGTGGATGGTGGATTCGAATTGTTGACCTTTTGGTAAACAGCTGAACTCTTAACCATTGCATTACCAGGGCTCCAACCAGGGCCAGAAGGGAGGTCACCGGGTTGGTAATTTGTTGTTTTTGTTGTTGTTTTGTCTTTTTTTAAAGAAAAATACTATATTTATAAATATAAGAAAATATTTAAGTTATATGAACACCTGGATATTATCAGACATTATCTGAAGTGCACTACTGAGTACTGGAATATAGACTCGGGGAAATGATAACTAATAAATCTGATAAATAACCTTGAAATGAAATCATATTCCATGCATGCTATGTTTCTTTGGCAAAGATTCAGTCAAAACAAATGCTAGAGATTAACATGATGATATTTCGATAACAAGGCTAAAAGAAGCCATGGAGTAAAAATGACCAAAAAGATAGTCCAAGGTACAAGAGAAAATAATTTTTATTTCTATGAAGACTTTTTCAGCCTCCAAGGACAGCACATACCTTTATGTCCCATAATTCTTTATTCATATGCTTAACATAGAATTAATTACATAGTGGTGCAACTGTTTTTCAGTACGTGTCTCTTCACTATATTGTGAACATCTTGAAACTGAATGTATGTTTTTTTTTTATGCAGTTATAATACTATTAGTTTTTTAAATTATTATTTCAAAATCAAACTATTGGACTTCCAGTTTCAATTCTGATATATAAAGAGCTTAGAATCATCACTCCCATCCTTAAAACAACTTAAAAAAGCTGAGCAAACTGAAAATCAATGACTTTTCTTGGACCTTTCAGAGAATTGAAGTCATAGGGCCAACAAACACCTTGAAATCTGCAGAGAGACAGGAATACAGAGAGTTACAGCCATGATCAGCATACGTGGAGTAGAGGCTGAGGGAGCCCAAAACGGGTAGGGGAACTTAAATGATAGTGTTGACAACTTGCTGGAGAAGAAGTGTAAAATAGCATGAGAGTGAGAAGTTCTTTGGGGCTGCAGCCTTGGGGGAACATGCTCTGATAAGTTTTACCACTAGGAATCCCAAAAAGTTCTCACAGTGAAGAATCAAGGAAAATCACCCTGTGACTATGGTAGATGGAAGTAAGAAGTCACCATTTTCAAATATACCCTGTTTGTTCTCCATAGTACAGGTCTACTCTCCAGAGAAAAATAATTTACTAGAGCATTATGTCACCTTGGCATAACAGGGAAGGGTAATTACCCAACTCCAGGCCCTCTAGTCTTCCAGTCTCACAAAAACGAAAACCAAAACAGTTATCGTCTAGTCAATTCCGACTCATAGCCACCCTATAGGACAGAGTAGAACTGCCCCATAGGGTTTCCAAGGAGTAGCTGGTGGATTTGAACTGCCGACTTTTTGGTTAGCAGCCAAGCTCTTAAATACTATGCTACCAGGGCTCCTCCCGTCTCACAAAAGGGAGAAAAAAGCTAAGAAACCATTGTCAAGTCAATTTAAGTTCAAATGATCTAAATACTCTATTTAGTATGCAGAGAGTGTCAGAGTGGATAAAAACAAGTTACAAATATATGTCATCTACAAGAAACCCATTTTAAATATGAAAACATAGATAGGTTAAAAGTTAAAGAATGAAGAAAGATACACCATAGCAACTAATCAAAAGAGAGCTGAGTGATGCAGTGAAAGCAGTACTCAGAGGAAACTTACAGCAGTAAATACCTACATAAAAAAAGGGAAAGAGCCCAGATTAAAAGTCTAATTATCAACTTGAGGAAATAGGAAGAGAAGAGTAAACTAAGCCTAAACCTACCAGAAGAAAGGAAATAACAAAGATCAGAGCAGAAATAAATATAATCAAAAACAGAAAAAAAAAAAAATAGAGAGAATCAATAAAACTAGAAGTTGGTTCTTTGAAGAGACCAAAAAATTGACAAATCTTTAGCTAGACTGACAAAGAATAGAAGAGAAAAGATGCAAATAAACAAAATAAAAAAAGGAAAGAGGGGATATTACAATTGACCTGACAGAAATAGAGAATTATGACATAATATTATCAACAACTGTACAGCAACAAATTGGATAACCTAGATGAACAAATTCTTAGAAGCACACAACCTACCCAAACTGACTCAAGAGGAAAGAGAAAATCTCAACAAATCCATAACAAGTGAAGAGATCAAATCAGTGATCCAAAGCCTCCTAACAAAAATCATTCCACCAGATGGCTTCACTGGGGAATTCTATCAAATATGTAGAGAAGAACTGACATTGATACTGTTTAAACTCTTTCAACAGATGGAGAAGAAAGAACTACTCCCTAATTCATTCTCTGAAGCAAACATAACCCTGATACCTAAACCAGACAAAGACACCACAAGAAAAGAAAACTATAGGCCAATATCTCTTATGAATATAGATGCAAATATCCTCAGCAAAATACTAGTAAACAAAATCCAACAGCATATTAAAAGACTCATAAATCATGAGTAAGTGAAATTTATTCCAGGAATGCAGGGATGGTTCAACATTAGAAAATTAATCAATATAATACACCACATCAATAGAACAAAGGAAAAGAACCACATGGTCATCCCTATGGAAGCAGAAAAAGCATCTGATAAAACCCAACACCTTTGGTTAATGAAAATGAAAACCTTAAAGAAGGTTGGAATAGAAGGAAAATTCCTCAACTTGATTCAGGGCATATATAAAAAGCCAACAGCCAACACTTTATTTAATGGAGAAAGACTGAGAGCTTTCCCCTTGAAATTGGGAACAAGAGAAGGGTGTCTGTTCTCATCATTTCTAGTCAATATTGTATTAGAAGTACTAGCCAGAGCAATAAGACAGGAAAAAAGAAGTAAAAGATATTCAGTTTGGAGAAGAAGTAAAATTATCTCTAGTCACAGATAATATGATTCTATATATAGAAAACCTCAAACAGTCCACAAGAAAACTTCTAGAGCTAATAGAAGAATTTAGCAAATTGTAGGATACAAGGTCAACAAACAAAAATCAATTGGGTTTCTATTCTACACACCAGCAATGAGAAAATTGAAAGGAAAATTAGAGAAACAATGCAATTTACAATAGCATCTAAGAGAATAAAATACCTAGGAATAAATCTAACCATGGACTTCTACAATGAAAACTAGAAAACACTGCTGAAAGAGATTAAAGACTTACATAAATGGAAAGATACTCTATGTTCATGGATTGGAGGACTTAACAGTGTCAAGATGCCAATACTACCCAAAGTGATCTATAAATTCAACGCAATCTTGATCAAAATTCAATAGCTTTTTTTACAGAAATAGAAAAACCAGTCTTCAACTTTATATGTAACGGCAAGAGGTCCTGAATAGCTAAAACCATGTTGAAAGATAAGAACAAAGTAGGAGTACTCACTCTTTCTGATTTTAAAAATACTATACATCTACAGTAATCAAAGCAGCATAGTAGTGATATAGCAATAGACACATAGACCAATGGAATAAAATTGAGAGTCCAGAATAAACCAACACATCTATCGTTAACTGATTTTTGACAAGAGTGCTAAGTCCATATGATGGGGTAAGAAGAGTCTCTTCAATAAATGGTGCTGGGAAAATTAGATTTCCACATGCAGAAAAATGAAACAGAATCCATGCCTCACATCATACACAAAAACAAATTCAAAATATATTAAAGACCTAAATGTTCAAACTAAAACCTTAAAATTCTTAGAAGAAGAAACAGCGGCAGTGCTGTCAGGCATAGCTCTCAACAATTAATTATCTAATATAAAAACAAAAGCACAAACAGCAAAAGATAAAATAAATAAATACCCACTGCCATTGAATGAATTCTGGCTCAAAGTGACGTCGCAGTGTTTCCAAAGCTGTAAATCTTTACAGAAGCAAACTGCCACATCTTTCTCCAGAGGAGCTGGTGGTGGTTTCAAACTGTCAGTCTTTCAGTTAGCTGTTGAATGCTTTTAACCACTGTGCCTCCAGGGCTCCAAAAATAAATAAATAAGACCTCATAAAAATTAAAAACTTTTGTTGATCAAAAGATTTTCCAAAAAAAGTGAAAATACAAGCTATCGACTGGGAGAATATCTTTGGAATCCACATATCTGACAAGAATTTAATAACCAAAATGTACATAAAACGTTGACAACTTAACAACAAAAAGACAAATAACCCAATCATAAGATGAGCAAAGGACTTGAATAGACATTCCATCAAAGAGGATATTCAAATGGTTACTAAACAGATGAAAAGATGTCCAGTATCGTTAGCTGCTAGAAAGATGCAAATCAAAAACCACAATGAGATACCATTGCACTCCCACTAGGAAGGCTAAGATAAAATAAATAAATAAATAAATAACAAACAAAGGGAAATCGGAACCCTTATCCATTGCTGGTTGGAATGCAAAATGGCACAACCATTGTAGAAAACTGTGTGGCCTTTCCTCAAAAAACTAAAAATAGAACAACTATACCAAACCACCAAACCCATTGCTGTGGCATCTATTCCGACTCATAGCGGCTCTATAGGACAGAGTAGAACTGCCCCATAGGGTTTCCAAGGAAAGGCTGGTAGATTTGAACTGCTGATCTTTTGGTTAGCAGCCCTAGCTCTTAACTACCGTGCTGCCAAGGCTCCAGAACTACCATATGACGCAGCAATTCCAGTGCTAGTTATATACCCAAAAGACTTGAAAGCAGAGACTCAGAGACTTGTACACCAATGTTCATTGCAGCACTATTCATAATAGCCAAAAGGTGGAAACAACCTAAATGTTCATCAACAGATGAATGGATAAACAAAATGTGGTACATACATGCAATGGAATACTACTCAGCCAGTAGGAGAAATGAAGTCTTGATACATGCTAAGGTATGGATGGAGCTTGAAGACTATGCTGAAGGAAATAAGCCAATCGCAAAAGGACAAATACTGTATGACCTCACTTATATAAAAAGACAGGAAAAGGCAAATGTATAGAGACCAAAGTTTGTTAGTAGCTACCGGGGTGAGAGGGAGGGGGAAAAGGAGAGTTAACAGTAATGGAAAAATTGCACTGATTAAGGGTACGGTTGCACAGTTGATTATTGTAATTCCTGTCAGTAAGTAGTTAAATTGGGGGGAAAAAAAAAAAAAACACAAGCCCCTGGCTGGGGCAGATAATGAGAGAGGGGCACCCCAGCAGACCTTTCTCTAATTGCTGAAAAAGACATGGCCTTCTCCTCCACACGCACAGATGTCCTCACCTACACCTAGCTAAATCAGGGCCAGGATGCAGCAGAATTGTGAGCCAACCCCATCTTTCTCCTTACTGCCCTCACAAGAACTTGTCCACCTTTAGGGCTTATGTTGCAGGACAAAAGGTACCAGGCCCTCTTCTCATGGTGCAACTTCAAGCAAAGAGCCTTACCTACTTATTAGAAGCCAGGATAAGATTACTTTTGGGGAGGAGGGTGGGGGCAGTGCCTGGGAGTGGAATAAGAGGACATTTCTGGGAGACTGGCAATGTCCTATTTCTTGTTCTGAGTTATAGTCGAAGATGTGTTCACTTTATGAAACTCCATCAAGGTTTTAACATCTGATGTAGTATATACTTCTCTATAGCTATGTTATACTTCAATTAAAAGTTTATTTAAAAATAAGTTTTTACTTAACCTCATATACATATATAGAAAACTCCATCCAACCACTGAAAAGTACACTTTCTTTTCCAATGCACATGGAACGTTCTCCAGAATAGACCAAATGTTAGGCCACAGAGCAATCCTCAACAAGATCCAAAACTTTGAGATAATTCACAATATCTTCTCTGACCACAATGCCATCAAGGTAGAAATTAACAAGCGAAAGAGCAAGGAAAAAAAATCAACTACATGGAAACTGACTAATACCATGCTTACACATCACTGGGTAATAGAAGAAATCAGAGATGGAATCCAAAAATTCCTAGAATCAAATGAGAATGAAAACACATCATACCAAAACATTTGGGACACATCAAAGGCAGCCCTCAGAGGACAATTTAGAGCAATAGATGCACATATCAAAAAAGAAGAAAGGGACAAAATCAAAACATTAACTACACAACTCAAACAAATAGAAAGAGAACAGCAAAAAAAAAAAAAAAAAAGAGCCCACAACCACCGGAAGAAAGGAAATAGTAAAGATCAGAGCAGAAATAAATGAAATAGAGAACAGAAAATCAATAGAAAGAATTAACAAAACCAAAAGTTGGTTCTTTGAAAGAATCAACCAAATCGACAAAACACTGGCCAGACTGACAAAAGAAAAACAGGAGAGGACACAAATAACCTAAATAAGAAATGAAATGGGGGACATCACAACAGACCCAACGGAAATAAAAAGGATTATAACAGAATCTTATGAAAAACTATACTCCACCAAATTTGAAAACCTAGAGGAAATGCATAAATTTCTAGAAACATACGGCCTACCCAAACTACAACAAAGTGATGTTGAAAATCTGAACAGACCCATAACAAGAGAAGAGACTGAAAAGGTAATAAAAAATCTCCCAACCAAAAAAACCCCTGGCCCAGTTGGCTTCACTGGAGAATTCTACAAAACATTTACAGAACAGCTTGTACCAGTACTACTCAAGCTATTTCAGAGCATAGAAGAGGAAGCAACACTTCCAAATTCATTCTATGAAGCCGCATAATGCTGATACCAAAACCAAGCAAAGACGTCACAAAAGAAGACAATTACAGACCAATATCTCCAATGAATATAGATGCAAAAATTCTTAACAAAATTCTAGCCAATAGAATTCAGCATCATATCAAAAAAATAATACACCATGACCAAGTAGGATTCATACTGGTTATGCAAGGATGGTTCCACATTAGAAAATCAATCAACGTAATCCACCACATAAATAAAAGGAAAGAAAAGAATCACATGATCATCTCAATTGATGCAGAAAAGGCATTTGACAATGTCCAACAACCATTCCTGATAAAAACTCTCAATAAAATAGTTATAGAAGGGAAATTTCTCAAAATAATAAAGGACATCTATGCAAAACCAACAGCCAACATCATTCTTAATGGATAGAAGCTGAAAACATTCCCCTTGAAAACAGGAACAAGACAAGGATGCCCTTTATCACCACTCCTATTTAACATTGTGCTGGAAGTTCTAGCTAGAGCAATAAGGCAAGAAAAAGAAATAAAGAGCTTCCAAATTGGTAATGAAGAAGTTCAACTGTCCCTGTTTGCAGATGATATGATACTATACATAGAAAACCCTAAAGACTTCACGAGAAATCGACTGGAACTAATAGAAAGGTTCAGCAGAGTAGCAGGATACAAGATAAACATTCAAAAATCAGTTGGATTCCTATACACCAGTAAGGAGAACAATGAAAAGGAAATCAGGAAAGCAATACCATTTTCAATAGCCCCTAAAAAGATAAAATACTTAGGAATAAATCTGACCAGGAATGTAAAAGACCTATACAAAGAAAACTACAAAACACTACTTCATGAAACCCAAAGGGATCTACATAAGTGGAAAAACATACCATGCTCATGGATAGGCAGACTCAACATTGTGAAAATGACAATTCTACCCAAAGCAATTTACAAATACAACGCAATCCCAATCCAAATACCAACAACATTCTTCAAAGAGATGGAAAAACTAATGATTAACTTTATGTGGAAAGGGAAGAAGCCCCAAATAAGTAACACTACTGAAGAAGAAGAATAAAGTTGGGGGACTCACACTACCTGACTTCAGAACCTACTACACAGCTACAGTAGTCAAAACAGCCTGGTACTGGCAAAACGACAGATATATTGACCAATGGAACAGAATTGAGAACCCAGATGTAAATCCATCCACCTACGGTCAAATGATCTTCAACAAGGGCCCAAAGTCCATCAAATGGGGGAAAAGACAGTCTTTTTAACAAATGGTGCTGGCAAAACTGGATATCCATCTGCAAAAAAATGAAACAGGACCCATACCTCACACCGTATACAAAAACTGCTTCAAAATGGATCAAAGACCTGAATATAAAGCCTAAAACTATAAAGTTCATGGAAGAAAAAATAGGACCAACACTTCAGGCCTTAATACATGGCATTAACAGGATACAAACCATAATCATCAATGCACAAACCCCAACAGATAAGCTAGAAAACTGGGATCTTCTAAAAATCCAACAGCTATGCTCTTCAAAAGACTTCACCAGAATAGTAAAAAGAGAACCTACAGACTGGGAAAAGATTTTTGGACAGTACAGTTCAGACAAAGGTCTAATCTCCATCATCTACGAGAAAATCCAACACCTGTACAACAAAAAGACAAATAATCCTATTAAAAAATGGGCAAAGGAAATGAACAGACACTTCACCAAAGAAGACATTCAAATGGCCAACAGACACATGAGGAAATGCTCGTGATCACTAGCCATTAGAGAAATGCAAATTAAAACCACAATGAGTTACCATCTCACCCCAGCATTATTGGCACGAATCAAAAACACTGGAAATAACAAATGTTGGAGGGGCTGCGGGGAGATGGGAACTCTTATGCACTGCTGGTGGGAATGCAAAATGATACAAGTATTTTGGAAAATGATATGGCGCTTCCTCAGAAAGCTAGAAATAGACATACCATTCAATCCAGCAATCCCACTCCTAGGAATATATCCTAGAGAAATAAGAGTCGTCACTCGAATAGACATATGCACACCAGTGTTCATGGCAGCATTGTTCACAGTAGCAAAATGATGGAAACAACTTAGATGCCCATCAGCAGAAGAAATGGATAAAAAAAACTATGGTACATATACACAATGGAGTACTATGCAACGAGAAAGAACAATGCTGAATCTGTGAAGCATCTCATAACTTGGATGAAACTGGAAGACATTATGCTGAGTGAAATAAGTCAATCACAAAAGGACAAATATTGTATGAGACCTCTATTGTAAAAACCCATGACGAAGTTCACACAGAAAAAGTAACAATCTTTGTTGGTTACCAGGGATGGGAGGGGTGGGAGGGGGAAATACTGAATAGGCAATAGATAAGTGGTATCTTGTGTTAAGGGTGAGACAGTACACAATAAAGGGGAAGCCAGAACAACTTGTACAAGGAAATGTCATGGAAGCTCCATAGACACATCCAAACTCCCTGAGGGACTGAATTGCTTGGTGGAGGGCTGTGGGGACAATGGTCTCAGGGAACATCTAGCTCAATTGGCATGACACAGTTTATAAAGATAATGTTCTACATTCTACCTTGGTGAGTAGCGTCTGGGGTCTTAAAAGCCTGAGAGCAGCCATCTAAGATACTCCGCTGGTCTCATCCCTTCTGAAGCAAGGGAAAATGAAGAGAACAGGATATAAGGAAAAGATTAGTCCAAATGACTAATGGACCACAACTACCAAGACCTCCACCAGACTGAGTCCAGTACAGCTAGATGGTGCCCGGTTACCACCACAGACTGCTCTGACCAGGATCACAACAGAGGGTTCTGGACAGAGCTGAAGAAGGATGTAGAACTAAATTCTAACTCACAAAAAAAAAAAAAAAAGACCAGATTTACTGGCCTAAAGGAGACTTGAGAAACCCCGAGAGTATCGCCCCCAGACACCCTTTTAGCTCAGTGGTGAAGTCATTTCCAAGGTTCACCATTCAGCTGGCAAGTGGACAGCCCCATAAAACCAAATGGAACTAATAAGGCACAGTAGTCCAGGGACAAGGGCTGGAAGACAGAAGGGGACAGGAAAGCTGGTGATAGGGAACCCAAGGTTGAGTAAGGATAGTGTTGATGTGTTGTGAGGTTGTTAACCATTGTCATAGGACAACATGTGTACTAACTGTTAAATGAGAAACTATTTTGTTCTGTAAGCCTTCATCTAAAGTGAGAATAGCAGCACAATTGGAAGAGCGTAGTCAGTGTCACTGAACTGTGCGTGTAGAAAGTTTTGAAATGGTGTATCTTTGGCTATGTATATTTTCACCAAAAAAAAAAAAAAAAGTCAAGAAGGGAGAGGGTTGACATGTTGTGGGGTTGTTAACCAATGTCATAAAACAATATGTGTACTACTGTTTCATGAGAAACTATTTGTTCTGTAAGCCTTCACCTGAAGTACAATTGAAAAAAAAAAAATCTGTAGCTAGGGTAACCAATATCCAGATAAAGAAAGAAAATATTGAAGTTGTCAAGGATTTCATTTTTCTTGGATTCACAATCACTGCCCATGGAAGCATCAGTCAAGAAATCAAATGATGCATTGCATTGGGCAAATCTGCTGCAAAGGACCTCTTTAGAGTGTTAAAAAGCAAAGATGTCACTTTGAGGACTAAGGTGCACATGACCAGAGCCATGGTATTTTCAATCACCTCATATGTGTGTGAAAGCTGGACAATGAGTAAGGAAGACTGAAGAAGAATCTACGCATTTGAATTAACTTCCTTGAGTTCCCTATTACCAGCTTTCCTGGCCCCTCCTGCCTCTAGTCCTTGTCCCTGGGCTGTTGTGCCTCATTAGTCACCTTTTGGTTTATGCACCTGTCTAATGTTTGGCTGAAGGGTGGACCTTGGGAGTGACTGAATTACTAAGCTAAAAGAGAGTCCAGGGTCCATACTCTTGGTGTTTCTCCAGTCTCTGTCAGGCCAGTAAGTCTGGTCTTTTTTTGTGAGTTAGAATTTTGTTCTACATTTTTCTCTAGCTCTGTACGGGACCCTCTGTTGTGATCCCAATCAGAGCAGTCAGTGGTGGTAGTAGGGCACCATATAGCTGTACTGGATTCAGTCTGGTGGAGGCCGTGGTAGTTGCGGTCCATTAGTCCTTTGGACTAATCTTTCCCTTATATCTTGTTTTCTTCATTCTCATTCGCTCCTGAAGGGGTGAGACCAGTGGAGTATTTTAGATGGCTGCTCACAGGCTTTTAAAAGCCAAGACACTACTCACCAAGGTAGAATGTAGAACACTTTCTTTATAAACTATGTTATGCCAATTGAGTTAGATGTTCCCTGAGACCATGGTCCCCACAGCCCTCTGCCCAGCAATTCGGTCCCTCAGGAAGTTTGGATGTGCCCATGGAGTGTCCATGACCTTGCCTTGGACAAGTTGTGCTGGCTTCCCCAGTATTGCGTACTGTCTTACGCTTCACCAAAGTTAGCATTTATCTATTGTCTATTTAGTATTCCCCCCAGCACCACTCCCATCTCTCGTAACCATCAAAGATTGTTTTTTTTTTGTATGTAAACCTTTTAATGAATTTTTATGCTAGTAGTCTCATACAATATATGTCCCTTTGTGATTGGCTTATTTCACCCAGCATAATGTCCTCCAGATTCATCCATGTTATGAGATGCTTTGCAGATTCATCACTGTTCTTTATCATTGCATAATACTCCATTGTGTATGTACCATAGTTGGTTTATTCATTCATCTGTTGATGGGCATCTGGGTTGTTTTCATCTTTTTTGCTATTGTGAACAATTCTGCAGTGAACATGGTGTGCATATGTCTATTTGTGTGACGGCTCTTATTTCTCTAAGATACATTCCTAGGAGTGGGATTGCTGGATAGTATGGTACTTCTATTTCTAGCTCTCTAAGGAAGGGCCAAATGTTGTACCATTTTGCATTCCCACCAGCAGTGTATAAGAGTGCCAGTTCCACGCAGCCTCTCCAACATTTGTTATTTCCAGTTTTTTTGATTCATGCCGGTAATGCTAGGGTGAGATAGTATCTCATTGTGGTTTTCACTTGCATTTATCTAATGGCTAGTGATTGCGAGCATTTCCTCTTGTGTCTTGTCGGCTGCTTGAATGTCTTCTTTGGTAAAGTGTCTGTTCATTTCCTTTGCTCATTTTTTAATGGCATTATTTGTCTTTTTGTTGTATAGGTGTTGGATTTTATTGTAGATTTTAGAGATTAGAACTTTGTCTGACTTGTAATGTCCAAATTTTTTCCCCCAATCTGTAGGTTCTGTTTTTACTCTTTTGGTGAAGTCTTTGATGAGAATAAGTGTTTAATTTTTAGAAGATCTCAGTTATCTAGGTTAGCTTCTGGAGTTTGTGTGTTGTTGGTTATGGTTTGATCCTAGTAATGCCGTGTATTAGGGCCTGTAGCGTTGATCCTATTTTTTCTTCTATGAACTTTATAGTTTTTGGCTTTATATTTAGGTCTTTGATCCATTTTGAATTAGTTTTATGTACAGTGTGAGGTATGGGTCCTGTTTCATTTTTTTGCAGATGGACATCCAGTTTTGCCAGCACCATTTGTTAAAGACTGTCTGTTCCCCATTTGATGGACTTTGGTCCCTTGTCGAAGATGAGGTGACCATAGGTGGATGGGTTTACATCTGGGTTCTCAATTCTGTTCCATTGG
The DNA here is from genome assembly GCA_030035585.1 of Dugong dugon. Classification (NCBI taxonomy): domain Eukaryota; kingdom Metazoa; phylum Chordata; class Mammalia; order Sirenia; family Dugongidae; genus Dugong; species Dugong dugon. The sequence goes on along the minus strand of CM057467.1, from coordinate 77,479,791 downwards.
CCAATGTAACTGTCATTGTACCAGTACCAGGCTGTTTTGCCTACTGTAGCTGTATAGTAGACTGAGGTGAGGTAGTGCGAGTCCTCCTACTTTATTATTCTTCTTCGATAATGCTTTACTTATCCGGGGCTTCTTCCCTCTCCATATAAAGTTAATAATTAGTTTTCTCATCTCTTTAAAGAATGTTGTTGGTATTTAGATCAGGATTGCATTGCATTTGTAAATTGCTTTTGGTAGAATTGTCGTTTTCACAATATTGAGTCTTTTATGTATAGACCTCTTTTGGTTTCTTGAAGTAGTGTTTTGTAATTTTCTTTGTATAGGTCTTTTACATCCCTGGTTAGATTCATTCCTAAGTATTTTATTTTTTTAGGGGCTATTATAAATGGTATTGTTTTCCTGATTTCCTTTTCATCATTCTCTTTATTGGTGTATAGGAATCCAACTGATTTTTGTACATTTATCTTGTATCCTGGTACTCTGCTGAATTTTTCTGTTAGTTCCAGTAGTTTTCTAGTGTAGTCTTTTGAGTTTTCTACATTGTATCAATACTTTAATTCCACACACTTTTGCCTAAAATTTTGGGAAGTGCCACCTATTGTTTAGATTATTAAAATAGTGATACTTATATCAGAATACCTGATACAGTGAAACTGGAGTATCTTCATTCTGAGTGGAGAGGTAACATCTGAAACTCTGATGCTGAGACTTCCCTCCACTCTGGTCTTTCTTTCTCTCCCTTTTGCTTTTTTCACCTATTAGTGACTTAACGCAAGCCCATTAAAAGCAATCATAGAATAAAAAGATTTATAATCCTTTGATTCTAAATGCTTTTTAATTTCTTTCGATGATATTAAAATGTTGGTTTATTGCATATATTTTTTAAGTTTTTAAAATAGACTTTTTTTTTAGATTTACAGAAAAATTGTGCAGAAAGTGCAGAGAGTTCCCACATACCTATCTTATCCCTGGACACTGTTTATCCTATTATTAACATCTTGCATTCATATGGTACACTTGTTACAACTGATGAACTGATTTTGAAACATTATTATTAACTGAGATCCATAGGTTACATTAGGGTTTACAATATGTGTTGTACACAGTTCTATGAGTTTTGAGAAAAGTGTAATATCCTGTGTCTACCATTATAGTATGATACAGAAAAGTTTCACTGCCCTGAAAATGTCATGTGTTGGACCTGTTGATCTGCCTTTTTCCCTGGCAGCTAATGATCTTTTCACTCTCTCTACAGTTTTTCCCCTTCTAGAATGTCATATAGTTTGAATGATAGAGTTAATAGATTTTTCTATATATAGCTTTTTCTGACTGGCTTCTTTCACTTAGCAATATGTATTTAAGGATCTTCCTTTTTCATGGCTTTATAGCTGCATATATATTTTTCATCCTACATTTCTGCAGTAAATATTGTGTCATTTAAATTTACCCATGGCATGCTTAGTTTTTCATAACGTGGTCAGGAATGGAGTTACATTTAGAAACTACTGCAAAAAGAGTTGAGAATTGATAGTGTCCTCAACTAGAATAATGGTTGTGGAACTGGAAAGATGAGAACAGATTTGAATAATAATTAGGCTGCATAAAAACATTGTAATAATTGATTTGCTGTAGGTTGGTGAACAGAGGGAAGTTTTATAGTTGCTGTTCAGGTTTCTGGTTTGTGAAATTGAATGAATCTTGGTGTCATTCAATGAGACAGTGATCAAAGAAAGAAGTTCTTACATAAGGAGATAATGAAACCTACTTTGAATATATTAAATTGGAGGTGTCTGTGGAACATTTATTAATATTCATTCAAAAATATTAAGGGAGACCCTTTAGGGTTTTAGATATGGTGCCAGACACTGCTAAGATATAGAGAACCAGCAGTGATTTTTTTTTTTTTTTAAAAAAAGTCCTTTGCCTACAATATGGCAGGTGATACAGACAAAAAAATTTAAATAAATGTTTACATTTATAATTATGAGAAATTTCATTGTCAAGAAATAAAGAATGCAATGACAACTTAAAGAGGTAACTCTAATACAATACAGAATATTTGAGGAATAATTTCACTGAGAATATGGTATGTAACTCAAGATTGAACACTGAAGGTAATTAATCTGTGAGCTCTAAAAGAGAAGAAAGTTTTGGCTAAAAAAGTAAAAAACTAAGGTGAGAAGGTACTAGACTAAATGAGAAACAGATGAATCAGTGGGCAAGAAATTCCAGGTAGGGCTTGAAAAATAAACAGGAACAAAGTTACAGAAAAATGTGGTTTTAATTTAGTTTTAATTCTTAGGGCAATGTGAAACTATAATGAATTACAATTAGAATAGTGAAAAGATCAAACATTTACATTAAGAACATCCATCCAGCTACTGAGTAGATAAGGGCAAAGGTTGACATCAGAAGACTAGATAGAAGGATATCAAACAAAAAGATATAGCAGTGGCTGAACAAGGACGAACTAAAGGCATTGCAAGAAGTGGTTGCATATGCGATATATTTAATTGCTAAGATGAAAATGTTTGATGATTAATTGACTATGAGGGATAAGAGAAAAGGATGTGTTTAGGTTTTTAGAATGAGAAACTGCAGAGGTCATAGTGCCATTTACTGAGATGAGGAAAACCAGTAACTGTCAAGTTGAGTCCAACTCATGGTGCCTCTATGTGTGGCGGAGGAGGACTGCATTCCATAAGGCTTTCAAGGCTGTGACTTTTATGAAGCATGTGGCCAGGCCTTTCTTCTAAGGCAGCCCTGTGTGGGTTTGAATAGTCAATCTTTTGTTAGTTGAGTACTTATGCTTTGTGCCACTCAGGGACTCCATGAGATAAGAAAGAAGTGGGAATAATATTATTAGTTTTAGACACATTCACTTTTTGTCTTTTAATTAGATTATTCCAAAGATAAATGTCAGAGGAAATGTCCAGCCTGGGATTTAATATACCTATCAGGAGTTCTGATGAGAAGAGTGGACTTGAGTAATGAATTTGGAAGTGATCAATCTAAATGTGGTGTTTGAGATCATGGGTAGGGATAACTTAACCAAGTGAAGGATATAGCATAAGTACACTAAAAAACTCAAACATTAAAATAGGGTAGATTTGAATCACCAAACATAATTAGGAAAGTGTGGTGTCAATGAAATCTAAATGTAAAGGTATTTCAAAGAGAGTAATGATCAATTATTTCAAAACCAACCTTGTGAAAAGTGACTTAAATTGGATACTAAAAGTATCCACTGTATTTAGAAACACTGGAGAACATCATGAACAGTTTTTGGAGTTGTTGGAGTAGAAGCAATGTCTTAAAATTTGTGAAGAGAATTTAAATTAGGAGGTGGAGATGATGTGGCTAAATTATGTATTTGAGAATTTGGCCATACTGGGTAGAACATAGAAAGTGTAGTATTCAGATGGTGATCTGAGAAATATAATTTGTGCAAAAAAGAAAATCCATACATAGAAATCTGAAAATATTCCAGAAACAAATTTTGTCTATCCTTACATGAAAAATTGGCAAATGAATATATGTTAATGTTTCAAAGTAAAATAACATCTATGATGAATATATACATATTTTTTTAAGTTATTCGCCACAGAATTTTAATAATATGTTAAAAATACTTGAGTTTCTTTTTATTAGATAACAGAATCTTCTGGGGTAGTTGACTACTGAAGAAATGCAAAGTCAGAGTGTAGTAAAAGATGTAGCTTAAAGGTGAGGACTTCTCAGGTAATGGAGAATTTTGAATCCTACTTGCGAGTTAGCTACCGTTTATAAGTACTTTATGCCAAGCACTTTTCACAGACTATAAAGCATTGTTTTCACAACTTTAAGTATTATTGTTTTCACAGATGAGAAAAATATTTAAACAAAATTGAGAAACAATCTTTGATGGTTATGAGGGAGGGCAGGGGTGAGGATGGAAAAACACTAAATAGGCAATAGATAAGTGATAACTTTGGAGAAGGGTTAAGACAGTACACAATACTAGGGAAGTTAGCCCTTGTATGAGGCAAGGTCATGAAAATCTTTAAAAGAAAAAAAGAACAAAAGAAAAAACAAAATTTAAATCATTTATTCAAAGTCACAAATAAAAGGAGGAGCCTAGATGAAAACTACTTTCCAACTGATTAAAAAAAAACTTTTTAAATTTTACTATCCTGTCTCCTTCAGAAATACAATAGATTAGTTTTTACATAGTTGAAGGAGGAATTCCAATCCTTGAATTCACTATTTTATTCTAAGACTGCCCTATTTTCTCCCACTCTGATTCCCTCACTCCATAGAGAATCTAAAGCCAGTTCTATAAGCCACAGTATTCTGAGAGCATTTCTCAGCTTATGTAAATCACTATGGGAATTGGGAAAAATTGCATCCATGGTATTTGTAAACTACGTGAATTATATACATACATATAATTGGTTCTCTTCGGCAGCCAGTCCTGCCTTCTGCAATGAAGATAAAAACCTTCGCCTGAAGACTTCCATCCTACCACTTCCTGACTGGGGGCTCTCGTTCAGGTTGTTCAGGTTCTCTGTCTCTCTCTGTGTGTCTATGTGTGTGTGTGATACATCCAAAGGCAACTCACAAAGTTATGAAAAGTTAAGTCAGGGCAGACAAAGGGTATAAAGATCAAGAAGCCCAATGCCATCCCATAACAGATAAGGAAAATAAGGCACAAAGAGGTCATGAATAATGACCATCAATAATGGAATGCATATTTACCAAAGATTTTACTAGGAATGACTCTGAGTGCACAGACTAGAGCAATGCCCTCCCCCAACCAGGAACTCAGAAAGATAAGTGTAAATTAATTATTTGTTCGGCAGGACTATTCTCAGAGAGAAATAAGTATGATAGCTGCAGAGTTCCTGACTTCATGGTGTGACTGATTTTCTAATAGAAATAATATTAATACATTTATGGAGGAAAACTTCCTTTCTTCAGAAACTAGAAATAACCGTCCCCAGGTCAACAACCCTTTTCCTATGTAAAATAGCAAAGGCTATTTAACCACTCTTTGATGCTTCAGGATATTATACATTAAGTCATTTTAAATACATGAGTTGAGGACAACACAGGGATGTTGAATCAGTACAACTCAGTTTTGCATAAAGTGACATTTATCTGTTGCAACCACAAGAAAAATGCTTCTTTGAGTCAGCTTATGCGGAAGACTAACTAGATGATTTTTTAATATAGAGAGTTGCCCAGCATTAAATTGACCATCCCAGGAGGTGGTTTCTAGAAGTAAGGGAAAGTTTTATGTGAAAAAAATCATGCGGCCCACATAGTAGATCAGGAGTGTTTAGATCAGCTCTTGTTCAGAAGGATACTCCATTTCCACACACCACTTTTATTTTTATGAATTTAAATTATGTTCTGAGTATGCTAGAAATTGTGTCCTGGAATTGGATATGACCCCTTCCCAGCACTGAGAATTCAATTTTGGGGGCCATTCAAAGCAAGGATAAATATTCTACGGTTTATGATTATTGTAGCTCTTGACTTCTCTTTTAGTAACTGAAATGTTAAAGGAAGTCCCAAACTGAGACTTATACTCCTGAAACCTTACCGGGAGAACAATGTGAGTCACTGAAATTCATGGAGGGAAATCCAATTAGCATTGGCCTGCCTTTCATATATACCTTCCCACATAAAATAAGGAGAGGTAGTGGTTAAATTTATTGGCCTGTAAAGATGTTTTTCTCACTTGTCCACTCTTCAGGTGAATTGCCTCATAGATCTTCCCAAGTGTCGACACTACGTTTGTTTACTATAGGTCTCATGGGAACAGATTTTTTTGATCTGTATGGATTTCTACACCAGCATGAGTAGTTGTTGCATGCACACAAGAAGGTTGGAGAATTAAGCTTGTGAGTATTGTTCTCATAGGTGCTTGTAAGATCTAGAGAGGGAAATATTTACAAAAGGGAGCGTGGGGAATTGAACCTGTAATCTGGTATAAGGAGTTAGCACTGAGCAGAAATCCTGAAAAAGAGGTTAATATTTAATATGGGATTTGAGCTAGGACATGGGTAGTATAAGCAAATAATACCGATTTCCTCTCATTCTAGTGGCTATTTCCTTTTTCTTTTCTTCTCTTTCCACAGCAAAATTCTTCCAGTCTTCAGCTAAGACAGGTATATATACTCACAGGGGTCAAACTAGGAAGTAAAAATTTAATAAAAAAGATAGTTTATTCATCAAGATGCTAAGATTCTTAGCATTTTTAGTAAATTCGTTCTCCGTTTTTCGAATCCCCACCCTCCATTTCTCTCTGCACTGTGGCTCTGCCACAGCTAATAGGATATACAAAAAGATGTAATCAGCAAGCATGAAAAATTGGAGTGGGACGAGTGAGAAGCAGTTTCCCTAGAAATCATTTTTTTTTTCCTCACACAGGAGAGAAAAAAAAAAATCCATACATATTACTGATTATTGAAATAGACCTGACTGGACACATTTTCAAATAATGATTGTATGTGTGCCTGTGTGTCCATTTGGGATGAAATGGTAATGGAGGAGTCAGGCTTACGTAAGTAGTGGCGAGTGGGAGGAAGAACAAGAGACAAGGAACAGAATGATTACATCAGTCCAGAAAGTGGTTCCAGTCTATGGAGATTCAGTGTATCTGAGAGCTAAATTGATGGGAAGGTTGGTTTTATACGTTTATAGAGTTAACTTAATTCCATATTACCCAGTAAATATGCACAAAAATAAAAAAAAATTAGGGCATTAGAGAAGTGGGTTTTCAATCAATCAATAATATAGAGATAATCTTTTTTAACGTATAATTTATTTTATTTGTTGTTGCTACTGTTGAGAATAACACAGCAGAACATACACCAATCCAACAATTTTTATATGTACAATTCAGTGACGTTGATTACATTTTTCGAGTTGTGCAACCATTCTCATCCTTCTTCTTCTAGCTGTTCTCCTCCATTAACATAAATTCGCTACCCCCTAAGTTTCCTACCTAATCTTTCAATTTGGTATTGTCAATTGGATCCCATGTAGATAGATCCTAAAAGAGCACAATGCTCTAGGCAGACTTTCTTTACTAGTTAAGCTAAGCTGTGGTTTGGTTTTAAGAATGCTTCAGCGGACATTTTTGGTCAAAGGCTTAAGGTTTAAAGGGCAATAGTTTCAGAGGTTCTTAGAGATAGTCTTGGAGGAAGCCATCTAACATTTGCATGTCTGTCCATTTCATAGCATTTGAAAGGAGTATGTGTTCAGACTTAGAATTGGTTTTATATTGAAATTCACCAAAGGAGAGGATAATTTGTGTTGAAACAGTTTCCATTTATTCAATCTGATGCAAGGTGACCCCGTGTGTGTCAGAGTAGAACTCTACTCAATAGGGTTTTCAGTGGCTTCTTTTTCAGAAATACATTGTCAGACCTTTCTTCTGAGGCACCTCTGGGTGAGCTCCAACTGCCAACCTATTAGTTAGTAGCCAAGTGTGTTAACCATTTGTATAACCCAGGGACTAGTTTGTGCTGAGGGCCTCAAATATGTACATCTGGCCCTGAGTTTGTTGGAGTAGAATTAAATAGTGTTAGAGAAATTACCAATAATAGTTATAACAAGTATGAAAAAACTAATATTTTGTATTTATATCATAGAATAACAGCATTATTATGTTAAAAACGAAGATTCAGATGAATGGTGTACTCAAATCTTAGGGCCAAATGTTCTGATGTGAAAGTGAAACAGAAAAATAAAGAAGTCAAAAGAGTGCATGCAGCCTCTTTTTCTGCTACAAGTTCTGCAGCTTTTATGTTTGTTTATCCAACTCTTGGCACAGTGCCTCATATACAGAAGATGCTCAGTAAAAGGAAGCTGAACTTAACTGAATTGTATATAAATGGTGTGTCAGGTTTAAATATGTGATGGAAAAATTAGCTTTCAGGTGATTATAATATTGTCATAAAAATAGGAATTGTAACCAACTGGAGGAGCAGTGGTTAAGAACTCTGCTGCTAACAAAAATGTCGACAGTTCAAATCCACCAACTGCTCCTTAGAAACCCTATGGGGCAGTTCTACTTGGTCCTATAGCTATACTATGATTCGGAATTGACTTGATAGTAACCAGATAAAAACTGGAACAAATATAAACACATCCAGGGAAGAATGAATGACAGTAAACAGGAAACTGAGCTGTGCATTAATATCCAGTGGTGGCTTATATGGGAAAAGAAAGTTGAAAGAGAGTTAAACCGGGAAGTCCCTGAGCTATGCACGTGCAATTTATGGACCACTCATACTTGTCCTTTAATGTTATGTAAATTTGCCCACACTTTGAAACGGTTGAACCAACCCCTATTATAAACAAATTCATCATCACAATCACCTTTACTTGTTGTAGGTGTGGCTTTTAAATCACTGAAAAGGCTTTGAGCCTTTTCTTGCTCTACGGTAAGGCTAAATAAGAACCATATGCACCTGTTCCGACTTACCTACAAATTTGGTTTAAACACACACTTAGGAACGAATCTTGTTTGTAACCCAGGGACTGTCTGTAGATGGATTGGGTGTTCAAAATACCACACTTTTTTAAAAAAGATAATTCCAAATAATTTCAACTAACTCTAGTTATATATAACACATTTATATATCACTTCATCTAGAAAAACTTTATTCTCTCTATATAAAAACAAAATATTTCTTATCAATATCATATCCTAATATGAATCCCACTGAACTAACCTAATTATCCAGTATTGGATAGTATATTTGAAGTATTATTTTTCCTTGTTTGGGTATTTTCTGATTTATTTTACTAAAATAATATTAATTAAGATCAATTCCTTCCTACATATATTTTTAAACAAAAATTTATTTATTGACCAGATTTTGATCATAGAAAATTTCCCTAGGGGAAATAAACTACACAGCAGCTTGTACTTTTTGGCCATTGTTCTATTAAGTAAAGTTTTCCTGGGTCAAAATTTGTACAGCTAAGTTTTCATAAGAAAATTTGGTCTATTTATCAAGTTATAGTAAAATCTAAATTTGCTTAGTCAACTGTTTGGCATCGAAAGTTATATTTTTATTATTTATAGCTAACTAATACAAATATAGTTGTCTTATTGGTAAATGAACATTTTTAACAGAATGGCTTTTGAAATCATATTCAGCCTCTGTTTCTGTAAATATAGGTGAAAAGATGAATCAGAAGAGAGAATCCAAACAGAAACAGTCAGCCTTAATCAGACAGCTCTAAGTCATCATGTTCAAGCTCAATGGCACAATCTTCATGCCTCCATTGCTGACACTGATTGGAATCCCTGGCCTGGAATCTATGCAGTTCTGGATTGGTATCCCTTTCTGTGCCATGTACATCATTGCCATCTTTGGGAATTCCCTGCTCCTCGTGATCATCAAAACTGAACACAGCCTCCATGAACCCATGTATCTCTTCCTGGCAATGCCTGGAGCAACAGATATTGTTCTCAGTACATGCATCCTATCCAAAATGCTAGGTATGTTCTGGTTCCATATACCAGAGATACACTTTGAAGCCTGTCTCTTGCAGATGTGGCTCATCCACACATTCCAGTTTATTGAGTCAGGTATTCTTCTGGCTATGGCCCTGGATCACTATGTGGCAATCTGTGATCCTCTGAGACATGCAAGCATTTTTACCCACCGACTTCTCACCCAGTTTGGAGTTGGAGTGACACTCAGAGCTGCCCTCCTTGCAGCTCCATGTCTCATCCTCATCAAATGCCAGCTAAAATTCTATAAGACTACTGTGGTCTCCCGCACATACTGTGAGCACATGGCCATAGTGAAGTTGGCAGCAGAAGATGTGCGCATCAACAAGATCTGTGGTCTGTTTGTGGCTTTCAGCATACTAGGAGTTGATATCATTTTCATCATAGTCTCCTACATATGCATATTTATAACTGTCTTCAACTTGCCTCAAAGGAAGCAAGGCTCAAAGCCTTTGACACCTGCATTGCCCACATTTGTGTCTTCCTGGCGTTTTATCTCTTAGGTTTCTTCTCCTTCTTTACACACAGGTTTGGGTTTCACATTCCATCCTACTTTCATATTCTTCTGTCCAGCCTTTACCTTCTTGTCCCACCTTTGCTCAATCCAGTAGTTTATGGGTTAAAGACCAAACAGATTCGAGATTGAGTGTCCAAGATTTTCTACTCTAAGGACCCTTCTTGATTTCTCATTTAACATGTTCTATTTTAAAAAACAAAACGTCACTATGAAAACGTCTTTTACTAGGTCAGAGTCTGTTCTGTCAATTTTATTGTGTGCTGAAATATAACATTGTAGCTTTGCATTCAAGAGAACAAAGGCTTTTTTCCGAATTAAACAATTTCAGTTTTTATCAACACAGAAAAATTGGAAACATAGAGAGCTAATAACATCTGGAAAATACAGGACATAAGAGGCAGAAATCATGAAGTTTTGTTTGTACTTATTAATATTTGGTGAAGGAAGTTTCTTAAACGTACAACTAAATATTAATATTTTAGCCTCTGTTTTAAAATACCAAGTACATTGGTGTCGCTGTTAAAGAAACTTAGTTAATGTATTATAATTCTAATGAATATAATCAAAATTATTTTCACTTTCATTTATGATCACATTCATCATCATCATCGTTGTTGTTAGTTGCCAACAAGTCAGCTCTGATTCATGGTGACCTCATGCAAAACAAAATGAAACATTGCCTGGTTTTGAGCCATCTTCAAGATTGTTGGTATTCTGGAATCAGTTTTTGCAGTTGCTGTGTATTTTGAGTGCCTGCCAACTTAGGGATTCCATCTTCCAGCACTATATAGTACTATATTCTATCACGATCCGTCAAATTTTTATTGGCTGCTTTTTGGAAGTAGATATCCAGGCCTTTCTTCCTAGCCTGCTGAGGTCTGCTGAAACCTGTCCACCATGGGTTATTCTGCTAGTATTTGAAATATTGGTATCATATCTTCCAGCATCACAGCAACATGCAAGCCACTACAATACTACAAGCTGACAGGCAGTGAATCATCATTATAATCACCATTAAACCCTAATCTGTTTCAGAAGAAGTATAGCCAGTATGCTCCTTAGAAGAAAGGATGGCCAGACTTCTCCTCACTTACTTCGGACAAGCTATCAGGAGGGACAAATCCCTGGAGAAGGACTCCATACTTGGTAAAGTAGGGGGTGGGTAAAAAAGAGGAAGATCCTCAATGAGATAGATTGACACAGTGGCTGCAACAATAAACTCAACCATACCTATTAGTGTTAGGAAGGCACAGGATCAGGCAACGTAATGTTCCATTATACATGGAGTTGCTCTGAGTAGGAACCAACTTGATAACACCTAACAGAAACAAAGCCCTAAGGTATTTATGATTATGGCTTGAACACTATGTGGATTGAGATTTGTAATTTATGCATTGAAATATATTTATAACTTCTCCTTATCTACAAAATATTTCACACAGCCTACTGCAGAGATACATATAATCTAGTTATTACCAATATCATATGATTGGACCACATAGAGAAATTTGAATTGAGGACAAAGGATGAAGTAAATGTGGAATGATCAGCAGTTAACATACTTGCTTTGTTTGTTCTAAGATCTGATATGTAAGTAAAATAGATTTTTAACAGAGAAAGTTTTTTAATCCATAATTCAAGGTGAAAAACAATTAGTCCTGCAAGGGGGCTAATTTTTTCCTATTATCAATATTCATTGTTTTGCTGCTGTCATTCCATATCTCTTGAAATAATATCCAAAAAAAAAAAATCACAGATGGCTGTATGCACAGGAAAAATGCAGTAGTGTTTACTAGAACTTTACCTTAAAATAAGTTTTGCTGTAAAAGTTTCTATGGATTTCATGAGAGTTCTTGTAGAAAACTTAAATAGATGGTTTAAATCTAAAACGGTTGATAAAGATAGTGACTATGGCCTAATAATATGCCAAGTAGTGGCAAATGATTACACTCATAATAAGTAGAGACGTGGATTTAGAGCCTTTCCCTCATTATAAATACTGTCTCCTGGAATATGTGTTCCACCATATTCTGTGATATGTGCCAGACATGTTCACACTCTGCGTCGTTGACCAAGGGTAATGTTAGGCTCTGTAAAGGTAAAAAGTAGCACTGTCATTTTATTAATATGTTCAGGTTTTAGACTAGATTTTTCATGAGGAGTCATGGTCACATATCCTTATAAGACTGTAGTGTTTTCATTATTAACATTTCAATGTCTTTTAATTTCAAAGGTGACCGGTGACCTCTCTAGTGCCAAAAGCCAGATTTTTTTTCCTTTTGGACATTGCTGCTATATTTCTACTTGTTTTTTTTTTTTTTTAAGCTCTCTTCTCATTTTTCTTTTAAGACATTATTCTCTTTTAGAAGTGTTTACACTTCTCTTACTTTTTTCCCCACTCTTATTATGATTTTTCCTCTACTTGGAACTCCTTCCTCTGATTACTTACCTGGTAAAATTATCTTTGTACTTCAGATCTAGGCTCAATTGTTTTTCAGCATCTCTTCCAGGATGCCTTAACTGAGGTTTCCTCTTGGGCTCAGTATTATTCTTTGTAATTTATGGTAGTCTATACAGTTTTCAAGCTATATTAATTGAAATAGATGTATACTATTGGGGATTTGTGCTTGTTTTGTAATTTAATAGGTTATCACTTAGTGTCATATCTTTTTGGCATATGTATGGCACTTAATAAATACTCTGTGATTTGAACTGACTCTCTCTTACTTGTATCGTGATTTGATGTGTTAAGTATTGAGATAAGAAATTTTGAAGGATGGCTTTGGAGGGAGGGAAGTGCAAGAAACTCCACTTATGGAAATGTTTAATGAAAAGAATAGAACAGACCACTATAGCTATCCAGCTGACAATTACATATACCAAAAAAATCTGTTGCTGTTGGGTCGATTCCAACTTAAATTGACCCTACAGGACAGAGTAGAACTGCTCCATAGGGTTTCCAAGGAGTGACTGGTGGATTCAAACTGGCAACATTTTGGTAAGCAGCTGAGCTCTCGCAACCAGGACTCCAATTACATATAGGGATCTAGAAAAAGGATCTTGTCTAATTTATCTTCATATCTCAATACCGTTGATGTGGTTTATGCAAGAAAGGTCATAACTGGAACTAGGAATATATTTCAAGAACAAGTTTTGGCTGGCTTACATTAAAAAAATATGGATTATAAAACTGTGTATAATTCTCTGAATGGAGTGAGAGCATTTGAGGTTTGGAGAGGATGGACAGCTTTGGAATTAAATCAAGAATGCAAGAAGAAAACTCTAAGACTGGAGTTACTCATTTAACATTCTTATTTTGAATATACACAAAGATAAACTACCAACTCAGTAATTTCTAAGTTTTATAAATCTTTAGTGAATATAGGAAAACATTGAAAAGATACATATTTAACCCTTATGGACTTTGTTTTACCTTGAAAGAAAAATTATATTCTTTTTCCAGTTTTTAGTGCTGTATATCCTGTACTTTAATACAGTATATATCATTGTGTTACAATTCCAGGTATTAGTGTTTCCATAAATGAGAGAAATTGTTGTCACAGGTTTAAATAATGTGTCCAATACCACAAAAAAAAAAAAAAAATGAGGAGGAAAAGGTCTAGACATAAACCTATACTGATTGATTAAAAATTTGTAAAAAATTTTAACTTCACAACTTTGTTACCCTAAGAAAGAAAATAGTTTATTTTCACACTGTTAAATGAGTAACTCCAGTCTTAGAGTTTTCTTCTTGCATTCTTGATTTAATTCCAAAGCTGTCCATCCTCTCCAAACCTCAAATGCTCTCACTCCATTCAGAGAATTATACACAGTTTTATAATCCATAATATTTGGGGTGCTGCTCTCAGATACATTGGTAACTATGGGAATTTGGAAAAAAAATTGTAGAAGTATTTATAAACAACATCAGATATACATGTATAGGTAGAGATATGGATATAGACATATATTCCCTTCTGCCTTCTGATGAAGATGAAAACTTCCATCCTACTTCCTGACTGGATGCTCTTGTTCAGGTTCTTCAAGTTCTGTGTGTGCATGTGTGTGTGTGACAATGGTGACTGTATTTATCTAAGATTTTACTAGAAATGGCTCTGAGTGCACAGACTGACTCAGTGCCCTCCACCAACAAGGAACTCAGAGAAATAAGTACAAATTAATTATCTGTTCAACAGAACTGTTTCTAGAGAAAAAGCTTATTATAGCTGTAAAGGGCTGGCTACATAGTGTGATTGATTCTGTAATTAACAGTAATAACAATAATAATACTTCTTATGGAAAAACCTTCCTTCATTTAAAAACTAAGCAGTACGCTAACCTTTTTCTTTGTAAAACATCCACGGTTATATTAACCACCCTTTGGCGCTTCAAGATACTATAGGTAAAATAATTGTAAATACACGTGTGGAGCACAGTACACAGTGTAACACAATTTTGTGTAAAATGTGCCCTTTTCTGTTGTAACCACAATAAAAATACTTCCTTGAGTCAACTTATATGGAAAACCAGGTAAATGATTTTTAATATGGAGAGTTGCCTATCAGATTCTGGATGTAAGGGATTGATGTTGTTGTTGTTAGGTGCCAGCGAGTTGGTTCCAACTCATAGTGACCCTCTGTATAACAGAACAAAACACTGACCGGCCCTGTGCCATCCTCATAATCATTACTATGTTTAAGCCCGTTGTTGCAGCCATTTGTGTCAATCCATATCTTTGAGGATCGTCTTCTTTTTCACTGACCCTCTACTTTACCAAGTATGATGTCCTTCTCTGGGGAGTGGTCCCTCCTGGTAACATGTCCAAAGTACGTGTGAGACAAAATCTTGCCATCCTTGCTTCTAAGGAGCATTCTGGCTGTGCTTCTTCCAAGACAGATTTGTTCATTCTTCTGGCAGAAGTAAGGCATATATCTATGTTAAATATATATATATATACATTTCTGTCCTATAAGGTTGCTGTGAGTTGGACTTGAAAGCAACAAGTTATGTGTATATATATATATATATATAAAACCCCTATATGTAACTCCATATACATAGAGAGAGAGAATCCACACAGGTAGATCAAGAGTTTGTAGATCAACTGTTATTGGAAATGACACTCTATTTCTATTTATCTCTTTCAGCTTTATGAGTTTTAATTATTAGTCTTTGAATATACTTAAAATGGTGTCCTGGATTTGTGCTGACTTCTTCTTCCCACCTATTAACATTCAATTTTAGAAGCCACTCAAAGCAAGAAAAAAGAAAAATTCTATGACATATGATAGCATCTCTTGGACTTTTTGTTATTAACTCAGTTTTGAAGAGCAGCCCATGACTAAAATTTCCTCTGCTGAAACTCGGGGCTAGAGACAGAAACAAGAATCACTAAGATTTAGGGACTGGAAATCCTAGGGCCTTGGATTCATTTTCATTTTTACTTACTCCATCCTCAAACCAAACCTTAAAATGGTGGGGGGAGAGGGATATATTAGATTGTGTGAACTGTAGGGAAGATAATTCATCACTCTTCCAGTTCCTCAAGAAAATTGCACCATAGTCTTGCCCAACTGCTGATACTGCATTTGTCCTCTATTTGTCTCATTGGAAAAGTTTTTTTTTTTTTTTTTAAATAAATGCATGCATTGCCACACTAGAATATCAGTGCATACACATACGAAGGTTGGAGAATTGGGCTTGTGAGTATGTGTTCTAATAGGTGTCTCTGATATCTAAATAGAGAAATGTTTAGAAAGGACCTAAGGGGAATGTGGATAACTGCACCCTGTAATTGTGCACAAGGGGTCTCTCTGAGTAGTAATTCTTAAGAAAGAGAATGCTAATTTAGTTGTCTGGATTTGACCAAGGACATGAGGAGTATAAACTAGCCATATTAAGCTACATCATTACATAATTGCTAAACCACTGAGAATTATGGCCCAGCCAAGCTGACACACAACCTCAATCATCACAGTCCACCCTTTGTCAGTTTGACACCTGCACACATCTCCTTAAACCATACACAATCTCTAAACGAAAACAGTTACAAAGTCATATTTGTGCCTAACATGATACAATTAACACATATACTATTGAAGACTCACTAGCCCCATTTATATCTTATATTTTGTAAGTGAAGTAGACAAAAATATTTGATGCACACATACAAGGAAGAAATACTCATAACAATTACAGTCCTTATTTCTGCAACTGGACATGTGGTTGTCACCGGTATTTAGAACTACCTTCTTCCACCACCCATTCCATATTCCCTTTGCCCTCAGCAAGCACCTAGTTGGTTGTGGTTCTTCCCCTGGTGAGGTGATGCAAACCTTCATTTGTAAAGGGTCTGGACCATTAGTAGTCACATAGAATTGAGTTGTTGTAATTTTCCATTGACTTTTACCACAGTGTATGTTATTACTGAGACGTCCTAAGGGATTTCCTGTATTCCAGATATACTATTCTTTACCTCCTTTAAGTAATACCAATTTGATTTCTCATTGATAATCAGTATCAGTCAAATCAGTCAATACAATAACTCCCTTCTTTGCCTGTTGATCCAGAGGCATGAGGAGTCCAAAGTGGCCAGGTAATATTCTTAACTTCCATTTCAATGGAATCAGTGTTGTATCTCCTGGTGGGAGAGTTCCTCTTTTTGGGATTAAGACTTCTAGCCCCACAGAGCATAGGGTTACAGGGACAGGAAGCAAACATTTTTCAAGTGGGTCACTAAGGGTAATAGTGAGTGATGCCACTCTCATTTTCACACCTTGATTCACACACATGAATCCTGGCTATGGGAGAAAACAGCACCATATATTGGATGCAGGTTTAGCGCATACACAGGCTTCTGGAGAACATTGCCGAACCCTATAAGATATTGCTACCTAGATGTCATGGTAATTGTGTCTTTAGAATGCCATTCCACCATCCTATGAAGCCAGTTGTTTCAGGATGATAGGGAACATTGTAAGACTAGTGAATTCCATGAGTATGGGCCCATTGCCACACTTCTTTTGCTGTGAAGTGAGTCCCTTGATTGTAGGTAATGATGTGTGTGATACCATGATGTTGGATAAGGTATTCTGTAAGTCCACAGATGGTAGTTTTTGCAGACGCATTTAAAAAAAAAATTTGACTATGTATGAGCAGGCGGACTGTGTGTTCTTTGTTGTTTGCTCGTCTGTGGGCACAATACTTTATACCTCCTTCTTCAACTGGCAGGGTCAGTCACTCAGATATGGTATGGCAGGGCAGGTTTAGCTAAAGAGGAGTTACTGGGATGTGTTGTTTGTGGCACTTACTACAGCCACCAGAGCGGGTCAGTAATCAGTGCAGGGTAGGTTCCAGTAGGCCATGCCTGTGCTGCTTGGTGGTGTGTTGTCAAGTGCACGGTGCAGGTAGGCAGGATGCAGCGGGGAGATTGTTATGTGGGGAGCTAAGATGGATATGGGAGAGAGGCAAGAGGAACTGGAGCTGAAACCATACAAAGAAACAAAAAAGAATGCTAGGGGAGCTTGCCGTTGGAGTGGAGAGATGAGAGACTATGAAACAGAGAACAGAAAGGGGAGGAGGCAGAAAAGAAAAGAATGAATAAATAAGAATCAGAAAGGTTAAAGAACCGCAAAGTTCCCAGGGATCCCACCGGTGCAGCTATGAGGTCTGGGGAAGTTTCTCTCAGATGTTGCAGTTCAGCCTCGCTAGAAGGCATAGAGGTATACAAGGCCAGGTATTCAGGGAACAGAAAGAGAAGGAATATATAGAGAGACAAGAAACTGAGCAATGAAGAAAGACAAAAAGGGGAAAAGGAAAAGGAAAACAAAACAAATTAAAAAAATAAAATAAACAAGAAAGGCCCCTAAAGAAACAGAAAAAAAAAAAAAGAAACAATGTAAAAAGAAATGCCCTCTGGGATCCCCTGCACGTCTGTGGAAGCTGAAGGGGAGTCTCCCTGTCATGCAGCTCAGCCTGGACAGAAAGGACTCCCAACTCAAGAAAAGGAAAAGAAAACAAACAACCAAATGAACAAAAGCCCCGGGATCCCACCAGCGAGGCAGCCTAAACTGGGAAGCAGCTCCACACTCGAACAGAGCTCTGCAGCCCCTCAGGAAGAAGCAAAGATGGCGCACGGAGGCAGGCACTTCAGCGAAGGGAGGGGGAGGTGACGAGGCAAGTAAAAAATCAAAAGAAGCGGAAAGAAAAAAAAAGCAACACTAACAGCCAACAAATGGCACTCAGAAAGCCAGCTAATGCGGGCTGGTGTTTCTGGACAAGAGACTGTGTCCGTGGGAAGCAGAGGGGGCCAAGTATAGGTGAAGAAGGGTAGAGAATGGGAAAGTGTATATCACAAATTACTGGAGCTCTGTAGCGCCTCAGGAAGAAGTAAAGGTGGCACACAGAGCGAGGTACTCAAGTGAAAGGAGGGGGAGGTGGGGAGTGGCAAGGAAGAAATAAAAAGAAGCAGAAAAAAAGCAACACCAGCAGCCAATAAATGGCACTCAGGGAGCCACCTGTTCGGGTGTGTGGAATCCAAGCGGCCGCTGTTTCCTGGTCAAGAGGCTGTGGCCACGGGAAGCAGAAGAGGCCGAGTTGGGGTGAAGAAGGGTGGGGGGTGGGAAAGCCTATATTGCCAATTACCAGTTGTTTTGTTTCCCGCTAGAAGCTCCTTGAGGCTGCTTTCTCGTACCCCCTGTTTGCTGGTCTCTGATAGGAGTCCAAGATGGCGGATGCGTGCTGCGTTAGCTGGTAGGAGACCTCTGCATGAATCTCTCCTCACTCTCCATTCTGTCAGTTTTCTCACTCCATTTGGTGCTTGGCTGAGTTCTTTATCTCTTCATTTGATGTTTTAGGGTTGTTGTATTCTCTTGTTCAGCTTCGTTTTTTGGATCTTTGCTGTGGAGGGACGACGTGGTGCTTCTGCCTAGAGCAGCATTTTGCCGGAACTCTTTCCTCCAATTTTGATGCCTCATTTTTCCTCATATAGTCCAACCTTCACGGATTATTTGCTCAGCCTACATATTGAATAAGTATGGTTAAAGGATTCAACCCTGATGCACATTTTTCCTGGCTTTATACCATGGATTATCTCCTTGTTCTGTTCCTCATGAGCACAATTAAGTGTTCTGGACTCTCATTCTTTGAAATGTTATCCACAACTTGTTATAATCCACACAGTCTAATGCCGTTGCATAGTCAATAAGACACAGGTAAACATCTTGCTGGTATTCTTTGCTTTCAGCCAGGATCATTTGACATCATCAAAGACATACCTCATTCTATGTCTCCTTCTGAATCTGACTGGAATTTCTGGCAGTTCCTGTTGATGTACTACTGCAACTGCTTTTGAATGATCTTCAGCAAAATTTTACTTGCATGTGATATTAATGGTATTGTTTGATAATTTCCACATTTGGTTGGATCACCTTTCTTTGGAAGAGACATAAATATGGATCTTTTACAATTGGTTGTCCAGGTAGCTGTCTTCCAAATTTCTTGGCATAGACAAGTGAGCACTTCCAAGTCTGCACCCGTTTGTTGAAACATCTCGATTGATATTCTGTCAATTCCTGGAGACTTGTTTATCGTCAATGCCTTCAGTGCAGCTTGGACTTCTTCCTTCAGTATCATCAGTTCTTGATCATATGCTAGCTCTTGAAACGGCTGAATGTCGATCGATTCTTTTTGGTACAGTGACTCTTTGTATTGCTTCCATCTTCTTTTGATTCTTCCTGCTTTGTTCAGTATTTTCCCATAGAATCCTTCACTGTTGCAACTCGAGGCTTGGAATTTTTCTTCCGTTCTTTCAGCTTGAGAAATGCTGAGCATGTAATTTCCTTTTGGTTTTCTAACTCCAGGTCTTTGCACAAGTCATTATAATATTTTACTTTGTCTCCTGGAGCCACCCTTTAAAATCTTCCGTTCAGCTCTTTTATTTCATCATTTTTTCCTTTCACTTTAGCTACTAGATATTCAAGATCAACTTTCAGATTCTCTTCTGATATCTTTTTTGGTCTTTTCTTTCTTTCCTGCCTTTTTAATAATCTCTGGCTTTCTTCATGTATGATGTCCTTGATGTCATTCCACAACTCATCTGATCTTCAGTCATTACTGTTGTATGGGTCAAATCTATTTTCGAGATGGTCTTTAAATTCAGGTGGGATATACTGAAGGTTGTACTTTGGCTCTCCTGGACTTGTTATAATTTTCTTCAACTTCAACTTGCATATGAGCAATTGATGGCTTGTTATGCAGTCAGCCTCTGGCCTTGTTCTGACTGATGATATTGAGCTTTTCCATCTTCTCTTTCCACAGACATAGTCAGTTTGATTCTTGTGTCTTCCATTTGGCAAAGTCCACATGTGTAGTTTCCATTTATGTTGTTGAAAAAAGGTATTTGCAATGCATAAGTCGTTGGTCTTACAAAATTCTATCATGTGACCTGCTATCTCTGATCACCAAGGCTGTATTTTCCAACTACTGATCCTTCTTCTTTGCTTCCAACTTTCACATTCCAATCACCAGTAATTATCAATGCATACCGATTTCATGTTTGATCAATCTGAGACTACAGAAGTTGATAAAAATCTTCAATTTCTTCATCTTTGACCTTAGTGATTGGTGTGTAAATTTGAGTAATAGTTGTATTAACTGGTCTTCCTTGTAGACATATGGATATTATCCTATCACTGACAGAGATGTACTTCAGGATAGATCTTAAAATGTTTTTTTGATGATGAATGCAACGCCATTCCTTTTCAATTTGTCATGCCTGGCATAGTAGACCGTATGATTTTCTGATTCAAAAAGGCCAATACCAGTCTATTTCAGCTCACTAATGCCTAGAATATAAATGTTTATATGTTCCATTTCATTTTTGATGACTTCCAATTTTCCTATATTCTTACTTTCTAAATTTCATGTTCTGATTATTAATGGGTGTTTTCAGCTGTTTCTTTTCATTTTGAGTCAGGCCGCATCAGGAAATGAAAGTCCCAAAAGCTTGACTCCATCCACGTCATTTAGATAGATTCCACTTTGAGAAGGCAGCTCTTTCTCAGTTGTATTTTGAGTGCCTTCCAATCTGAGGGGTTCATCTTCCAGCACTATATCCGTAAGGTTTCACTGGATAATTTTTTTTTCTTTCAAAAGTAGACCGCCTGGCCCTTCTTCTTAGTCTGTCTTAGTCTGGAAGCTCAACTGAAACTTTTCACCATTGGTGATCCTGCCGGTATTTGAATACCAGTGGCATAGCTTCCAGCATCACAGCAATATGCAAGCCCCCACAGCAGGATAAACTGACAGATGCATCAGAGGAAAACACATAGTATCATCAAAAAATTCAAAGGAGAAACTAGTTGGGTCTTGAAAGAGTTAATAATAATCTTTCAGTTAGTAATCTAGCACTTAACCATTTGTGGCACTCAGGTGCTCTTTCTGTCTCCCTTTGTCATTCTCTTTCTCTCCCCCCTCTTTCTCTATATGCAGTGTATTCCATTTTAGAAATCAAAATAAAACAGTCCTGTTTTGAACTTATTCTTACCAACACCTTCATTCTTCCCTTCAAAATTAGAAATCTCATACAAATTTTTAAAATATTTTCACCTCACATTGTATATTTCATAATCTTGTTTATTTTCTTGAAATTTATTCTTAAAATGTTTCTTACCAAGATCAACAAAAGCTAGATTTACAATAATAAAGTATTCTTTATAAGAGACTCTTTTGAGTGAAAGGAGACACTTCAAGTTCTTCAAGTTAATACTCTCCCATGCTAACTGGAATATGGTCACATAGATTTAGTATTCATGTTACTTAGTGAATACACTTCACTTTCCTGACCTCTTAGAAAAAAATTCTTTCATTTTTGATAAAATGACAGCCTCTTGTTTTCTCTCCCACTTATTTAGATACCATGTAATCTTTTTTTAAAATTTAATATACTTGTATTTTTCCCTGGCATTTGAAATATAACAAATTTAAAAAAGTCTACTTTAAATAAGTAAACAAATGCTAGAAATTATTTCTCAATAAATATCTCTCCAATGAGATAACTTTCCTGAGTTTCCTACACATTACTCCAGCTGA
The DNA here is from genome assembly GCA_030035585.1 of Dugong dugon. Taxonomy (NCBI): domain Eukaryota; kingdom Metazoa; phylum Chordata; class Mammalia; order Sirenia; family Dugongidae; genus Dugong; species Dugong dugon. The sequence goes on along the minus strand of CM057467.1, from coordinate 77,457,664 downwards.
GAAAAAAAATAAATATGTATCTACATATCGATGTATCTATATAGCTATACCTATACCTGAAGCTCTGGCGGCCTAGTGCTTAAGAGCTCTGACCACTACCAAAAGGTTGGTAGTTCGCATCCACCAGCCGCTCCTTGGAAGCCCTATGGGGCAGTTCTACTCTGTCTTATAGGGTCACTATGAGTCAGAACCAACTGGACACCACCTAACAACAACAACATACCTATACCTGTACTTATACCTACACCTACACCTACACCTATATCTACCTAGCTACCTATCTATCTATCTATCTATCTATCTTGCCAAGTCTACTGAAGTATTCTCCTAGGACGTCTCTCTGAATTGAGCCTAATGGGAATGCAGGTTGCTATGGGATTTTAAATATGCATATCACTTGATATAAACAAAATAACTGTAGAAGTTTTGCAGCATAATTTTTATAGAAAAGCAATAGGAAAAAAGCTTGTAATTGCCCAACACACACACAGGAAAACTAAAGAAATATGTAAAATGATGTTTAAAAGTCCACTTCATAACAATGGCATACAACCAAGTGCTTATTCATCTTTCTTCCCTTCTGTAAATGTAGAAAGAAATTTATCTCACGTTCTTCCTAAGACATTGACATAAACATGTGGCTGAGACACAGAAAGTGAATAAAATGTTGGTGATCCTGGATAAAATTTAGAGGTAACAGTTTGGGAAGAGCTCTGTAAATGCATAGAAGGTTTTTAAATGTGATATTTCAAATGATTCATTTGCAGTTTAGAACGATTATTGTGCTGTCTCTAAGGAAAATGGTTTGGAGATTGATAATATATAAATGGAAACAAGTGATGAGCCTATAGTCTATGAAAGAGTTATTGGATTTTGATTAAGACTTAGATATGCTGAAATGGATGAAAGTGTGTGATATCACATTATATTTAGAAGACGGAATCAAAATTATTTGTGTTTAACCACTGGTATAACACCAATTTTTCATGGTATCACTTATATCTACTTTCTATAACCTGTGCATAACAAATGTCTTCCTAATACAGGCTTCTCAATATAGGCAGTATTGTCTTATGTAAGGTGGTTACATTGTACCCAAGAATAATAAAAGTTGAACAAGAGTACCACCAAAGAGCTTTTCAATGCTCATAGACTACAGATAATTTCTGACTCCAACATGTTCACTGGTATATTTTGCTTCTGTTAGTTTTATTTTCAAGCATATCCCGTTTATGTTACCAGGCACAAAAAGTTTAGGTTACCTTTATGTCTACCATTCAAGAGCCCAGGTGGAGCTGACACTCTGGTATCAATGACTGTCTTCTGACAGAAATATTTATTGCCTTGGCTGCTAACCCCTGTGGAAGCTTGAGGTATTAAACAGAAAATTTCATCATTGGGGCACTCTCTCTCACACACACACACCCTCCACTCCACAGGTACAACATTAATCTGCTCATACCCCATAATTTCCACAAATTACATGAATGCCAGATGGACCCTAGGTACTGGATTGAATCAGGGATGTTTAAAAACAGCATCATTATGCAAAACAAAGTCACTTGAAAAACCAGGGCAGCACTGGGGCCAGGGAAGGTCAATTATCAGAACTAATTTTCTTAAAGAAGGGAAAGGGAACAGGGTTGCAGACACTCTGAAACCTATAGATGAATGGGTCATGAAATTTAGTGGGAAATCAAATGACAATGTGAGATATAACACAAAGTGTCAGCTTTTCCTGCTTGCTGAAATTCTTGTTTCTGATCACCTGCCATAATCTCTCTTAAACTCAGATGAGGGTGGACATCAATCTTTTGATCAATCTTCAGAGACATTCTCTGAGAAGATCATTCCATTAAGGGAATGAAAAAAAAATCTATGTGTTGGAGCTTGTTATCCAGAATGACACAGATTGAATATAGAATATTACTACCTCACTTTTTTGCAGAAAAAAATGAATAATGACGAAAATGAGAGATCCATTTAAAGGGGTAGGTAATATTATACTTCTTTAATTCTAATATTATTATTTTCCCACACATCTTCAAGTCCTTGTTTTTTTTTCTTTTTAAAATTAGAGACATATATAAATATATTACATTTTGCTAATTTAGACAGAGAAGAAAAAGGCTTTAAACTCATTTGACATATTTTTTAAATGAGCTATTATTTTTTTGTTATGTTTTGAATTTTGTACAGACACTTCAATTTGTTGCAATGTTATTCTTTTAATACTGGAATAAATGCATTGTCTAGGATACTTACATCTCTGTATACTTGTGTGCTGTGTAGATTTCTTTCTGTGTGTTATATGTGTAACATTTTCTTCCTAGGAATTTTTTACTTTTAAAAATAAGTAAATAGCTTCTTTTATCATTACATTTTATTCATAGCAAAACATTAAGTTGCTGTAAAAAAATAAAAAGAAATTGGAAATCATCTATAATCTTGCTACTCACAGATAATCAAAGTTAAATAAAGTCATACTGGTTTATAATATGCTTTTGACTTAAAATATATATACTGGGCATTTTCATGTCAAGATATAGATATAAATTAGTATTTTCACTGGATCCATAAAGTCCTATTGTATTCTATTTCACACAGAAGTAACATAATTTATTCAATAAATTCCCCACTGATGTACATTTGTATTTCTCTCAGTTTTTCACTATTTTAAACAATGTTGTTAATAACGTCTTTTAATAGACAATGCTAAATACTTGCATGTAGAGAGGATACAGTAGATTGTTTAGCTAAATGGGTTCCAAAGCTGAAGTAAGATGACTTGAATTAGAATTCTCGTATCAACATTTACTAGTTATGTTTTTCAGTTAGGATTGCTATATAATAATCCATCTTGAATTGCTTACAATCACGTTTATTAGTATATTTCTGTTACTGTGAGTTGACTAGGCTCAGCTGGGTAGTTCTTGCTTAAGGTCTATCACATAGTTGTAGTTTGATAGTAGGAGGAGATAAAGTCACCAGAAGGCTCCCATACTTAGTGGCAGTTCTGGCCACCTGGTGGCAGGACATTGGAGCTTCAGAGGCACTGGAGATAAGGCTAGCTCACACAAGTAGACTATCTGGGAATATCAAAACAAAACAAAACAAGAAGCTAGGACACAGTAAGCAAACATAAAATAAATAAATAAATATAATAACTTATTGATGGCTCAGAGACAACAGTCAATATCAAATCACATAAAAAAGCAGACTATGATGGCTTCAGCAAACTCCCAAAGTAAAGAATCTAGAAATTGTCTGTAGGAAGAAAATTTTTGAGAATTACCACTGGCAGAATACAAAGATTAATATACAGAACTCTTCAAGAGATCAGGAAGGAAATTAAGCAAAATGCATAACAAGCAATAGAAGAAATTAAAAAGATTAGAGAAGAGCATAATGACAGATTTAACAGGCTGCAAGAATCCATAGAGAGACAGCAATCAGAAATCCAGAAGATTAGCAATAAAATGCCAGAATTAGACAACTCAATAGAAAGTCATAAGAACAGAACTGAGGCAATGGAAGTCAGAAATAATACGCTGAAGATAAAGCATTTGACACTAACATACTAGAGGAAAAATCAGATAAAAGGATTGAAAAAAATGAAGAAACCCTGAGAATTATGTAGTATTCTATCAAGAGGAATAACCTACGAATGACTGGAGCACCAGAACTGGGGGATAACAGAAAATACAGAGAGAATTGTTGAAGATTTGTTGGCAGAAAATTTCCCTGATATTGTGAAAGATGAGAAGATATCTATCCAAGATGCTGATCAAACCCCTCATAAGGTAGATCCCAAAAGAAAGTCATCAAGATGTATTATAATCAAACTTGCCAAAACCAAAGATAAAGAGAGAATATTAAGAGCAGCTAGGGATAAATGAAACGTCACCTACAAAGGAGAGTCAATAAGAATAAGCTCAGACTACTTAGCAGAAACCATGCAGGCAAAAAGGTAATGGGATGACATATATAAAGCCTTGAAGGAAAAAAATTGCCAGCCAAGAATTCGATATCCAGCAAAACTCTCAAATATGATAGCGAAATTAGAGCATTTCCAGATAAACAGAAGTTTAGGGGATTTGCAAAATCCAAACCAAAATTACCAGAAATACTAAAGGGAGTCCTCCAGTTAGAAAATCAATAACATCAGATAACAACCCAAGGCTAGAACACAGGAAGGAGCAACCAGATATCAACCCAGATAGGGAAGTCACAAAAATAAGTCGAAGCTAAAACACCAAAAATAGGGAAACAGAGATGTCAATATGTAAAAGATGACAATATTAAAACAAAAAAAGGGTCTAAAAATATAGACATAGACATTTCATATGGAGAAGAAGTCAAGGCGATATGAATAAATAAAAGACTGGTATAAACTTAGAAAGATAGAGGTAAATATAAAGGTAATCACAAAGGAAACTAATAATCCTACATATCAAAATAAAAAACAAGAAAAATATAAAGACTCAGCAAATACAAAATCAACAACAATGAAAAACATGAACAGAAAATACATAAAGAAAAACAACTCAGCACAGAAAATTAAGTGGAACAAAGAAACTGTGAACAACACACAGAAAAATACACCAAAATGATAGCACTAAATTCATACGTACCAATAATTACACTGAACGTAAATGGACTAAATGCACCAGTAGAGAGACACCGAGTGGCAATTGGATTAAAAAAACATGATCTGTCTGTGTGCTGTCTACAAGAGACACACCTTACACTTAAAGACACAAACAAACTAAAACTCAAAGGATGGAAGAAAATATATCAAGCAAACAACACTCATAAAAGAGCAGGAGTGGCAATATTAATCTCTGACAAAATAGACTTTAAAGTAAAATCCACCACAAAGGATAAGCAAAGGCGCTATATAATGATTAAAGGGTCAATACACCAGGAGGACATAACTATAATAAATATTCATGCACCCAACGACAGGGCTCCAAATTACATAAAACAAACTCCAACAGCATTGAAAAGAAAGTCAGACAGCTCCACAATAGTAGTAGGAGACTTCAACCCACCACTTTTGGTGAAGAACAGAATATCCAGAAAGAAGCTCAACAAAGACATGGAAGAGCTAAATGCTACAATCAACCAGCTTGATCTCATAGACATATACCAAACACTCCACCCAACAGCAGACAAGTATACTTTCTTTTCCAACCCACATGGAACGTTCTCCAGAATAGACCACATATGAGGCCATAAAGCAAGCCTTAACAAATTCCAAAGCATCAAAATGTTACAAAGCATCTTTTCTGACCGTAGAGTCATAAAAGTAGAAATCAGTAACAGAAAAAGCAAGGGGAAAAAAATCAAACTCATGGAAACTGAACAACACCTTGCTCAAAAACTACGGGGTTATAGAAGAAATTAAGGATGGAATAAAGAAATTCACAGAATCAAACGAGAACGAAAACACACTCTACCAGAACCTTTGGACACAGCAAAAGCAGTGCTCAGAGGTCAGTTTATAGCAATAAATGCACACATACAAAAAGAAGAAAGGGCCAAAATCAAAACATTAACCCTCCAATAAGTAGAAAGAGAGCAGCAAAAGAAGCCCTTGGGTGCCAGAAGAAAGGAAATAATAAGAATCAGAGCAGAATTACATGAAACAGAGAATAGAAAATCAATTGAAAGAGTTAAGAAGACCAAAAACTGGTTCCTTGAAAAGAACAACAAAATTGATAAATTACTGGCCAGACTGACAAAGGAAAAACAGGAGAGGAAGCAATAACCCGTATAAGGTATAATATACACAACAGTCCCAACTGAAATTAAAAGAATCATAACAGAATACTACAAAAAACTGTACTCTAACAAATTTGAAAACCTAGAGGAAATGGACAAATTTCTAGAAACTCACCACCTACCTAAACTAACACAAACAGAGGTAGAGCAACTAAATAAACCCATAACAAAAGAGATTGAAAAGGTATTTTAAAAACTCCCAACAAAAAAATGCCCTGGCCCAGATGGCTTCACTGGAGAATTCTACCAAACTTTCAGAGGAGAGTTAACACCACTACTACTAAAGGTATTTCAGAGCATAGAAAAGGACAGAATAATCCCAAACTCATTCTATGAAGCCAGCATAACTCTGATACCAAAACCAGGTAAAGACACTACCAAAAAAAAAAAAAAAAAAAAAATTACAGACTTATATCCCTCATGAACATTAATGCAAAAATCCTCAACAAAATTCTAGCCAATAGAATTTAGCAATATATCCAAAAAAATAATTCACCATGATCAAGAGTGATTTATACCAGGTATGCAGGGATGATTCAACATTAGAAAAACAATCAACGTAATGTATCTCATTAAAAAAAAAAAAAACACACAAGAACCACATGATCTTATCAATTGATGCAGAAAAAGCATTTGACAAAGTCCAACAATTCATGATAAAAACTCTCAACAAAATAGGAATAGAAGGGAAATTCCTCAACATAATTAAGGGCATTTATACAAAACCAACAGGCAACATTATCCTAAATGGAGAGAGTTTGAAAGCATTTACCTTGAGAACAGGGACCAGACAAGGATGCCCTTTATCACCACTCTTATTCAACATAATGCTAAAGGTGCTAGCCAGAATAGTTAGGCTAGGAAAAGCACACCTTGCTTATGGATGGGAAGTCTCAACATTGCGAAAATGTCAATTCTATCCACAGTGATATACAGATACAATGCGATCCCAATCCAAATTCCGATGGCATTTTTTAATGAGATGGAGAAACAAATCACCAACTTCATATGGAAAGGGAAAAGGCCTCAGATAAGTAAAAAGCATTACTAAAGATGAAGAGCAAAGTGGGAGGTTTCACACTACCTGATTTTAGAACCTATTATACTGCCACGGTAGTCAAAACACCCTGGTACTGGTACAACAACAGATGCATAGATCAAAGGAACAGAATTGAGAATCCAGACGTAAATTCATCCACCTATGAGCAGCTGATATTTGACAAAGGCCCAAAGTCCTTTAAATGGAGAAAGACAGTCTCTTTAACAAATTGTGCTAGCATAACAGGATATTCATCTGCAAAAACTGAAACAAGACCCTTACCTCACACCATGCACAAAAACAAACTCAAAATGGATCGAAGACCTAAATATAAAATCGAAAACAATAAAGATTATGGAGGAAAAAACAGGGACAATAGTAGGAGCCTTAATACATGGCATAAACACAATACGAACCATAAGTAACAATGCACAAGCACCAGAAGAGAGACTAGGTAACTGGGAGCTCATAAAAATCAAACACTTACGCTCATCAAAAGACTTCACCAAAAGAGTAAAAAGACAACCTACAGACTGGGAAAAAATTTTTGGCTACAACAAATCCAATCAGCATCTACTCTCTAAAATCTAAAAGATACTGCAAAACCTCAATAACAAAAAAACAAATAACCCAGTAAAAAAGTGGGCCAAGGATATGAACAGGCGCTTCACCAAAGAAGACATTCATATGGCTAACAGACATATGAAGAAACGCTCACAATCATCAGCCATTAGAGAAACGGAAATCAAAACTACAATGTGATACCATCTCACCCCAATAAGACTAGCATTAATCCCCAAAACACAAAATAATAAATACTGGAGAGGTTGTGGAGAGACTGGAACACTTATACACTGGTGGTGGGAATGTAAAATGGTACAACCACTTTGGAAATCGATTTGGCGCTTCCTTAAAAAGCTAGAAAGAGAAGTACCATATGACCCAGCAATCCCATTCTTTGGAATATATCCTAGAGAAATAAGAGCCATCACATGAATAGATATGTGCACACCCATGTTCATTGCAGCACTGTTCATGACAGCAAAAAGATGGAAACAACCATCAACAGACGAATGGATAAACAAATTATGGTATATTCACACAATGGAATACTAAGCACCGATAAAGAACAAGATGAAGCCATGAAACATCCTACAACCTGGAGGAATCTGGAGGACATTATGCTGAGTGAATATAGTCAGTCACAGAAGGACAAATATTGTATAAGAACACTATTATAAGAACTCAAGAAAAGGTTTTAACACAGAAGAAAACATTCTTTGATGTTTGTGAGGTTATGGAGGGAAGGTGAGTGTTATTCACTAACTAGATAGTAGACAGGAATTATCTTAGGTGAAGGAAAGGACAGCTCTTACTACAGGGGAAGTCAGCACAACTGGACTAAACTAAAGCTAAGAAGTTTCCTCAATACAATCAAATACTTTGAGGACAGAGTAGCAGGGGCGGGGATGTGGGCACCATGCTTCCAGGGGACATCTAGGTCAATTGGCATAACAAAGTTTATTAAGAAAATGTTCTGCATTCTACTTTGGTGAGTGGTATCTGGGGTTATAAAAGCTAGCAAGTGGCCGTCTAAGATGCATCAATTGGTCCCAACCACCTGGAGTAAAGGAGAATGAAGAACACCAAAGATACAAGGAAAGTATTAGCCCAAGAGACAGAAAGGGCCACATAAACCAGAGACCTCATCAGCCTGAGACTAGAAGAACTAGATGGTGCCCGGCTACCATCAATGGCCTCCCTGATAGGGAACACAACAGAGAGTCCCTGATGGAGCAGGAGAAAGGTGGGGTGCAGAATTCAAATTCTAGTAAAAAGAGCAGACTTAAGGGTCTGACTGAGACTGGAGGAACCCTGGAAAGCATGACACCTGGACTTGCTGTCAACCCAGAACTAAAACCATTCCTGAGGTCAACTCTTAAGACAAAGATTGGACTGGATTGTGGGACATAAAGTGATTCTCGTGAAGAGTGTGCTTCTTAGCTCAAGTAGATACATGAGACTGAATGGGAAGCTTCTGTCTAGAGGTGAGATGAGAAGGCAAAGAGGATTAGGAGCTGGTTGAATGGATATGGGAAACCATGGGTGGAAGGAGGAGTGTGTAAACTTTCACTTAAACTACAACAATAAACAGAAAAAGGGAAGAAAAAACAAAGGATAAAGGACTTTTGTTTTAAACATAGTGAAGAGGGACTAGGGAGTGAAAAGTTCAGAAACGGGTAGTTTTTTCACCTTGAATTAATGATCATTCCTGCATTCAGGTCCCATGAAGGTAAGAAATACCTAGATATCAAAGGGAAAGAAATGTAAGCGAGCTGACACTTCTGCTCGTATGTGGCTTCTTCTGAATGATTTAATATTCTGGATAATGAAATGTTCTTCTCTACAATAATCTCTTCACTCTGGTCAGTGATCTATGAGTCACAATAGAGGCAAGTAACATCAATTAAAATATCAGGCTTTGTAAGGATATTTCCAAGTTAGTATTCTATTCTTGTCATTATTACAAAAGATTAAGTGCCCAAACCTATATCCCCATAAAATTTCCCAAATGAAGAATTTATCAGAGTTGGAGTTATAATCGTGCTTTCATGGTCCTATTTGCGGACTTGATAGTGCCCTGGGGGGAGGGAAGGTGAAGGATGGGAGTAAAAAAACACACCCAAAAACCAAAAAAACTCTCTTTGGATAAGGCTGGAATATTCTTTTGAAACCAGTGAACTACTATATGATCTAAGGGAAGAATCGAGCCTATTTTGGTGGCTAACCCAAAGATCAGCTGTTCAAATCTATCAGCCACTCTTTGGAAACCCTACAGTGTAGTTCTACTCTGTCCCCTAGGGTCACTATGGGTCAGAATCGACTCGATGGCGTGAGTTTTTTTTTTTTTTTTTTTGGTCAGAACTGCTCCCCAGCATCAGTCAATCCAACAGAATATCCAGTTGTGATTCATCCTCATGGATGGCTTAAGGGTAGCACAGATACTTTTTATAATGTTTCTATAAACCCCGATAAGTTCCTCCTCACTCTTGCACCTCACATTTCCTTGTTTCTTTGCTCCCAACACTAGTCTTCTTACCTTCCATACTTTCTCCCAAAATAGGACTTTTACACATGTTCTTTACCCTATCAAAAAAGTTCTTTCTTCCTTTCTTTGCCCAGAATCCCTAGTCCTCTAGATCTCAGTTTAAATACTATTTCCCCTGAGAAGCTTTCTTTGACATTTCTGACTATATCAAATCTGCCAGAGACTGGACATACCATATCATTCTCCATGGTATCACAGTTGCAATTTCCCGTTTGTTTGTATAAATATTGATATTTTATCTTTCCTATGCTTATTTTTGCAGCAGAAAGATGTGACTGTTTGCTTCTATAAGTTTACAGCCTTAGAAATCCTATGGGGCAGTTCTACTCTTTCCTACAGGGTCGCTATGAGTTGAAATCGACTGGACAGCAATGGGTTTGGTTTGGTTTTGGTATCCTTATCTCTAGTCTTCATCAGGGCAGAGACTGAGATTTTGCTCACTATGTTATCACCAATCATAATATATGCCTAGCCCATAAAACTCTGTTGCCGTAGAGTCAATTCTGACTCATAACAACCCTATAGGACAGAATAGAACTTCCCAACAGGGTTTCCAAGGAGCAGCTGATGAGCTTTTGGTTAGCAGCCAAGCTCTTAACCAGTGCACCACCAGGGCTAGCCAATAGAAGGCATAAAAAAAGTTGCAGAAATTGATGATTATGTTTCCACAATCTAATATCTTTAAAATATTTTAATGTTATCAATACTCGTATTGAAATGGTACAAGGCACCTTTTCTGCACTTATTTTAATTTGAAATGAGTATAGTCAGTTTTTTTTTTTTAATATTTCATTGTACTTCAGGTGAAGGCTTACAGAACAAATAGTTTCTCATGAAACAGTAGTACACATGTTGTTTTATGACATTGGTTAACAACCCCACAACATATTAAGCCTCTAAATTCTCAAACTTTTTTTTTTTGATGAAAATACAGATAGCCAAAGATACACCGTTTCAAAAATTTCTACATACACAGTTCAGTGACATTGACTACGCTCTTCCAACTGTGCTGTTATTCTCACTTAAGATGAAGGCTTACAGAACAAAATAGTTTCTCATTTTACAGTTAGTACACATGTTGCCCTATGACAATGGTTAACAATCTCACAACACATCAAGAATATCCTTACTCCACCTTGTGTTCCCTATCACCAGGGGACTTCCTTGTCCCCTTCTGTCTTCTGGCCCTTGTCACTGGACTACTGTACCTCATTAGTCTCATTTTTTTTTTTTTCTAACACCATTTCAAAACTTTTTACTTACACATTTAAGTGATATTGACTATGCTCTTCCAATTGTGCTGCCATTCTCGCCCAAGATGAAGGCTTACAGGACAAAACAGCCTCCCATTTAATAGTTACTACAAATGTTCCCTATAACAGTGGTCAACAATCTCACAACACATCGACAGTGTCCTTACTCAATTTGTGTTCCTTATCATCAGTTTCCTACTCCCCCTCTGCCTTCTGGCCTTTGTCACTGGACTCCTGTACCTCGTTAGTCCCATTTAGTTTTACTGGGCTATCCACTCCCAGGTTAAACATCGAACCTCGAAGGTAACTTCACCTCTGAGCTGAAAGGGTGTCTGGGGGCCACACTCTTGAGGTTTCTCCAGTATTCTTTAGGCCAGTAAATCTGGTCTTTTTTTGGGGGGGGGAGTTAAAATTATGCTCTACATCCTTCTCCAGCTCTGTCCAGAACCCTCTGCTGTGATCCTGGTCAGAGCAGTCAGTGGTGGTAGCCGGGCACCATCTAGCTGTACTGGACTCAGTCTGGTGGAGGCCTTGGTAGCTGTGGACAATTAGTCCTTCAGACTAATCTTTGCCTTGTATCCTGTTCTTTTCATTCTCCCTTGCTCCCGAAGGGATGAGACCAGTGGAGTATCTTAGATGGCCGCTCATAGGCTTTTAAGACCCCAGGCACTACTCACCAAGGTAGAATGTAGAGCATTATCTTTATAAGTAGTGTCATGCCAATTGAGCTAGATGTTCCCCGAGACCATGGTCCCCAGAGCCCTCCGTCCAACAACTCAGTCCCTCGGGGGGTTTGGATGTGTCTATAGGGCCTCCATGACCTTTCCTTGTGCAGATTGTGTTAGTTTCCACTGTACTGTGTACTATCTCACCTCTCACCCAAGGTACCACTTATCTATTGCCTATTTAGTATTCCCCCCCCCCATCCCTGGTAACCAACAAGGATTGTTACATTTTGCATGTGAATTTTTTCATGGGTTTTTATAATAGAGGTCTCATACAATATTTGTCCTTTTGTGATTGACTTATTTCACTCAGCATAATGTCCTCCAGTTTCATCCATGTTATGAGATGGTTCACAGATTCATTGTTGTTCTTTCTCGTTGCATAGTACTCCATTGTGTGTATGTACCATAGTTTGTGTATCCATTCATCTGTTGATGGACATCGAGGTTGTTTCCATCGTTTTGCTATTGTGAACAATGCTGCCATGAACATAGGTGTGCATATGTCTATTCGAGTGACGACTCTTATTTCTCTAGGATATATTCCTAGGAGTGGGATTGCTGGATCGAATGGTATGTCTATTTCTAGCTTTCTGAGGAAACGCCATATCATTTTCCTAAATGGTTGTATCGTTTTGCATTCCCACCAGCAGTGGATAAGAGTTCCCATCTCCCCGCAGCCCCTCCAACATTTGTTATTTCCAGTATTTTTGATTCGTGCCAGTAATGCCGGGGTGAGATGGTATCTCATTGTGGTTTTAATTTGCATTTCTCTAATGGCTAGTGATCGCGAGCATTTCCTCATGTGTCTGTTGGCCATTTGAATGTCTTCCTTGGTGAAGTGTCTGTTCATTTCCTTTGCCCATTTTTTGATAGGATTGGTTGTCTTTTTGTTGTAGAAGTGTTGGATTTTCTTGTAGATTATGTCTGACTTGTACTGTCCAAATTTTTTTCCCAGTCTGTAGGTTCTCTTTTGACTCTTTTGGTGAAGTCTTTTGAAGAGCATAGATGTTTGATTTTTAGAAGATCCCAGTTATCTAGTTTATCTGTTGGGTTTTTTGTGTTGATGTTTATGGTTTGTATCCTGTTAATGCCATGTATTAAGGCCTGAAGTGTTGGTCCTATTTTTTCTTCTATGAATTTTATAGTTTGAGGCTTTATATTCAGGTCTTTGATCCACTTTGAAGTAGTTTTTGTATATGGTGTGAGGTATGTGTCCTGTTTCATTTTTATACAAATGGATATCCAGTTTTGCCAGCACCATTTGTTAAAAAGACTGTCTTTTCCCCATCTGATGTATTTTGGGCCCTTGATGAAGATCAGGTTTCCGTAGGTGGATGGATTTACATCTGGGTTCTCAATTCTGTTCCATTGGTCAATGTCTCTGTTGTTGTACCAGTACCAGGCTGTTTTGACTACTGTAGCTGTATAGTAGGTTCTCAAGTCAGGTAGTGTGAGTCCTCCACCTTCATTCTTCTTCTTCAGTAGTGCTTTACTTATTCGGGGTTTCTTCCCTTTCCATATAAAGTTAATAATTAGTTTTTCCATCTCTTTGAAGAATGTTGTTGGTATTTGTATCAGGATTGCATTGTATTTGTAAATTGCTTTAGGTAGAATTGCCATTTTCACAATGTTGAGTCTGCCTATCCATGAGCATGGTATGTTTTTCCATTTATGTAGATCCCTTTGGGTTTCATGCAGCAGTGTTTTGTAGTTTTCTTTGCATAGGTCTTTTACATTCCTGGTCAGATTTATTCCTAAGTATTTTATCTTTTTAGGGGCTATTGAAAATGGTATTGACTTCCTGATCTCCTTTTCATCGTTCTCTTTACTGGTATATAGGAATCCAACTGATTTTTGAATGTTTATCTTGTATCCTGCTACTCTGATGAATCTTTCTATTAGTTCCAGTAGATTTCTCGTGGAGTCTTTAGGGTTTTCTATGTATAGTATCATATCATCTGCAAACAGGGAGAGTTTAACTTCTTCATTACCAATTTGGATGCCCGTTATTTCTTTCTCTTCCCTTATTGCTCCATCTAGAACTTCCAGCACAATGTTAAATAGGAGTGGTGATAAAGGGCATCCTTGTCTTTTTCCTGTTTTCAAGGGGAACGTTTTCAGCCTCTCTACATTAAGAATGATGTTGGCCGTTGGTTTTGCATAGATGCCCTTTATTATGTTGAGAAATTTCCCTTCTATACCTATTTTTTTGAGAGCTTTTATCAGGAATGGGTGTTGGACTTTGTCAAATGCCTTTTCTGCGTCAATTGAGATGATCATGTGATTTTTTTCTTTCCTTTTATTTATGTGGTGGATTACGTTGATGGATTTTCTAATGTTAAACCATCCTTGCATACCTGGTATGAATCCTACTTGGTCGTGGTGTATTATTTTTCTGATATGATACTGAATTCTATTGGCTAGAATTTTGTTCAGAATTTTTGCATCTATATTCATGAGAGATATTGGTCTGTAATTTTCTTTTTTTGTGATGTCTTTGCCTGGTTTTGCTATCAGCGTTATGCTGGCTTCATAGAATGAATTTGGAAGTGTTGCTTCCTCTTCTATGCTCTGAAATAGCTTGAGTAGAACTGGTACAATCTCTTCTGTAAATGTTTTGTAGAATTTTGCAGTGAAGCCATCTGGGCCAGGGCTTTTTTTGGTTGGGAGTTTTTTTATTACCTTTTCAATCTCTTCTCCTGTTATGGGTCTGTTCAGATTTTCAATATCACTTTGTTGTAGTTTGGGTAGGCCATATGTTTCTAGAAATTTATCCATTTCCTGTAGGTTTTCAAATTTGTTGGAATATAGCTTTTCATACTATTCTGTTATAATCCTTTTTATTTCGGTTGGGTCTGTTGTAATGTCCCCCATTTCATTTCTTATTTGGGTTATTTTTGCCCTCTGCTGTTTTTCTTTTGTCAGTCTGGCCAGTGGTTTGTCGATTTTGTTGATTCTTTCAAAGAACCAACTTTTGGTTTTGTTGATTCTTTCTATTGTTTTTCTGTTCTCTATTTCATTGATTTCTGCTCTGATCTTTACTATTTCCTTTCTTCCGGTGGTTGTAGGCTTTTTTTGTTGTTCTCTTTCTATTTGTTTGAGTTCTGTAGTTAATGTTTTGATTTTGTCCCTTTCTTCTTTTTTGATATGTGCATCTATTGCTATAAATTTTCCTCTGAGGACTGCCTTTGCTGTGTCCCAAAGGTTTTGGTTTGATGTGTTTTCATTTTCATTTGATTCTAGGAATTTTTTAATTCCATCTCTGATTTCTTCTATTACCCATTGATGTGTAAGCAAATTATTATTCAGTTTCCATGCATTTGATTTTTTTTCCTTGCTCTTTCTAGTGTTAATTTCTACCTTGATGGCATTGTGGTCAGAGAAGATACTGTGAATTATCTCAGCGTTTTGGATCTTGTTGAGGATTGCTTTGTGGCCTAAGATGTGGTCTATTCTGGAGAACGTTCCATGTGCATTGGAAAAGAATGTGTACTTTGCAGCGGTTGGATGGATTGTTCTATATATGTCTATGAGGTCCAGTTGGCTGATTGTGTCCTTTAAGTCTTCTGTATCTTTGCTGAGTTTCTTTTTAGTTTTCTGTCCTTTACTGAGAGTGGTGTGTTGAAGTCTCCTACTATTATTGTGGAACTGTCAGTTTCTCTTTTCAGTGCTGTTAGAGTTTTTTTTATGTATTTTGGAGCCCTGTCATTGGGTGCATAGATATTTATTATGGTTATGTCTTCATGATGGATCATCCCCTTAATCATTATATAGTGTCCTTCTTTGTCTTTTATGGTAGATTTTGTTTTAAAGTCTATTTTATCTGAGATTAGAATTGCCACTCCTGCTCTTTTTTGATAGTTGTTAGCTTGATATATTTTTTTCCAACCTTTGATTTTTAATAAATTCACATCTTTGTTTCTAAGGTGTGTCTCTCATAGACAGCAAATTGATGGATCCTGTTTTCTTATCCATTCTGCCACTCTCCATCTCTTTATGGGTGCATTGAGTCCATTTACGTTCAGTGTAATAATTGATAGATGGAAGTTTGTTGCTGTCTTTTTGTAGTGCTTTTTTTTTGTGGTGCTGAAGTTTTCTTTGTTCTTCTTACTCTCTTGTGCTGAGTTCCTTTTGTTTGTGGATTTTGTGTTCATTTCTTTTGTTTTTGTAGGTTTTGTTTTTGTTGAGACTTTATGTTTTTTGTCTTTATTTTTATGAGTTGGTTTGTTAACTTTCTTTGTGGTTACCATGAATTTTACCCTTATCTTTATAATTTTGAAGCAGTCTACCCTTATTTGGTATCGCCTTGCCTTCCTCTCCTTTAGAAGGTTCTATACCTATGCCGTTTGTTCCCTCTTTCATTGTTTTAATGTTGTTGTCATCCTTTGATTGATTTCTCTGATTCCCTGTTGTGTTTCTTTTGTTTTTGGAAAGTCCTCTGTAGTTCAGTTCCTAGAATGGTATCTGGTTCATTTGAACCTGCGTCCTAGGTCCTAGGTCCTGCCTGAGGGCTGAAGCTGTTTGTCCTCAGATCGAAGAACTCCCTTTAATAATTCTTGTAAGTTTGGTTTGACTTTTGCATATTCCTTTAGTTTCTGTTTATCTGGAAATGACCTAATTTCACCATCAAATTTGAATGAGAGTTTTGCAGGATATATTATTCTTGGCTGACAATTTTTTTCTTTCAAGATTTTATATATGTCATCCCATTGTCTTCTTGCCTGCATGGTTTCTGCCGAATAATCTGAGCTTAGTCTTATTGTTTCTCCTCTGTATGTGACTTCTTGTTTTTCACGAGCTGCTCTCAGGATTCTTTGTTTGTCTTTAGTTTTGGCGAGTGTGAATATGATATGTCTTGGTGATTTTCTTTTGGGGTCTCTTCTATACGGGGTTCGTTGAGCTTCTTGGATGGCCAGCTTTTCATTTTTCATGATATTGGGAAAGTTTTCTGTCAGCAGTTCGTCAATGATCCTCTCTGTGTTTTCTGTTTTCTCCCCCTGTTCTGGTATGCCAATCACTCATAAGTTTTTGCTTTTAATTATGTCCCACATAACTCTCAGGGTCTCTTCATTTTTCTTTGTTCTTTTTTCTGAGTTTTCGTGAAACAGAGTTGTATCCAAGTGTTTGTCTTCAGTTCCACTGATCCTGTCTTCCATGGTTTCAAATCTACTTCTCAGCCCTTCTATGACACCGTCCATTTCTGAAATCTTGTTGTTTATCTTTTGGATTTCTAATTGTTGTTTTTGTATAATTTTGAGTTGTGAATTTATTTTGGCATTTTGTTCCTGCATCATCTTCCTGAATTCTTCCAATTTTTTGTCTGTATTTTCCATAAATTTGTCTATTTTTTCCTCATGTTTGTCAGCTTTTTGCCTCAGTTCTTGGCAAATTCCGAGTATTAGTGATTTGAGTTCCCTATCAGGTAGTTCTGGTGCATTTTCTTCCACAGGAGAGTTATCTGGTGTTTTAATTTGGACGCCTATTGGAGCCATCTTGTCTTGTTTTTGTAAATGTTTTGATATTGTTTGCTGTTTTTGGGGCATTCAGTAGATATTTCTCTTGTTTATTGATTGTAGATTTTTTTTTTTTGTTTGTTTCGTCCTTGTGGTACAGCTGGGCAGATCTAGCTGAAGAGGAGCCACTGGGCGGGTTGTTTGTGGCACTCACCGCAGCCACCAGGACGGTCGGTAGTCAGTGCTGGGCAGGTTCCAATAGGGCGTGCCTGCACAGCTTGGTGGTGTGATGTCAAGTGCACGGTGCAGGTAGGTAGGGTGCAGCGGGAAGATGGTTATGTGTGAAGCTAAGCTGGATATGGGAGAGAGGAGAGAGGAGCAGGAGCAAAAAGCATATAAACAAAAGAATGCTAGGGGAGCTTGTCGTTGGAATGGACAGATGAGAGACTATGGGATGGAGGAAACCAGAAGGGGGAAGAGAAAGAAAAGGAAAGAATGAACAAATAAAAAATCAGAAAAGTTAAAGAACTGCAAAGTTCCCAGGGATCCCACCGATGCAGCTATTAGGTCTGGGGGAGTCGGTCTCAGTTTTCACAGCACAACTTGGCCAGAAGGTACAGAGGCATACATCACCTGGTATTCAGGGATCAGAAAGAGAAGGAAGAGATAGAGAGACGAGAAATTAAGCAATGAAGAAAGACAAAAGGGAAAAAGAGGGAAAAGATGACAAAACTAATCAAAAAAGAAGAAAAATAAAAAAAAAAAAAATAGCAACACCAGCAGTCAGTGCCAACAAATGGGACCCAGAGAGCCCCCACTCAGGGGCGCAAATTACAAGCAGCCGGCAGTCTCGGGGTTAAGAGACCATGGCCACGGGAAGCAGAGGGGCAAACGAACAAGGGCCCTGGGATCTCGCCAGCGGGGCAGCCCAGACCTGGAAGCAGCCACACGCCCGAATGCAGTCCCACAGCCCCGCAAGGGAGACCAAAGATGGCGCTCGGAACCAGGCACCCGAGCAAAAGGAGGGGGAGGCAGCGAGAGGCAAGCGAGAAACCAGAAGAAGCAGAAAATGCCACACCAACAGCCAACAAATGGGACCCAGAGAGCTCCCACTCAGGGGCGCAAATTCCAAGCAGCTGGCAGTCTCAGGGTTAAGAGACCGTGGCCACGGGAAGTAGATGGGTGAACGAACAAAGGCCCTGGGATCTCACCAGCGCGGCAGCCCAGACCTGGATGCAGCCACCCACCCGAACGCAGCCCCACAGCCCCGCCGGAGTGAGCAAAGATGGCGCTCAGAGCCAGGCACCCGAGCAAAAGGAGGGGGAGGCAGCGAGAGGCAAGCGAGAAACCAGAAGAAGCAGAAATTGCCACACCAACAGCCAACAAATGGGACCCAGAGAGCCCCCACTTAGGGGCGCAAATTCCAAGCAGCCGGCAGTCTCGGGGTTAAGAGACCGTGGCCATGGGAAGCCAAGTGGCGAACGAACAAAGGCCCCGGGATCTCACCAGCGTGGCAACCCAGACCTGGCAGCAGCCACACGCCCGAACGCAGCCCCACAGCCCCACGGGAGAGAGCAAAGACGGCGCTTGGAACCAGGCACCCAGGCAAAATGTTGGGGAGGTGGTAGAAAAAGCTTCGCCAGCAGCCAGCAAACAGCTCTCAGAAAGCCGCCAGCCCGGGCGCACGGAATCCAAGCACCAGTGACCCCCAGCCCAGGGACCCTGGCCATGGAAAGCAGGGGAGCCCCAGCCGAGGCGGAGAGGGGTGGGGGGTGGGAAAGCACCCACCACAGTTTACCGGTCATTCTGTCTCCCACTGGACGCTCTGCGAGGCTGCTCTCCCGTTCGCTGGTCTCCAATAGGAATCCAAGATGGTGTATCCGCGCTGCGTTAGCTGGTAAGAAATCTCTGCATGAGTCTCTCCTCACTCTCCATTCTCTTTTAGTATTCTTACTCCATTTGGTGTTTGGCTGAGTTCTTTTATCTTTTCATTTGGTGTTCTAGGGTTTCAGGATTGTTGATTCTCTGTTAGGCTTAGTTTTTCGTCTCTTTGCTGTGGAGGGATGGCGTGGTGCTTCTGTCTAGAGCGCCATCTTGCCCCTAGTCGGTTTTTTTCTTTTTTAATTACCTCTTTATAGAAGAGTCTCAGTTTCACTCCTACAAAGGGAAGGTTACAATCTCCCACTTAGTCTGAGATGAACAATAGCTTTAATTCCCATTTTAGGAATCCCTTTAACAAACCAACTTCAAGATCTGGCCATGGAACTATTAATCTGACATGGACATCTAATTTGTATTTATGATTAATGATCACAACACTCAGGTTATTGTTAATCATTCTTCATTGCTACCTCAGGATGAGTTTTCCATAAATAACAAATCAAGAAAAATAAGATTTTATTTATCTAAATGTATTGTAAGAAGAATAATATACTACATTGTTATAAAAAAAGAAAAAAATCCATTGCCTTCTAGTCATTTCCGACTCATAGCTACCCTATAGGACAGAGTAGAACTGCCCCATAGGGTTTCCAAGGAGTGGCTGGTAGATTTGAACTGCTGACCTTTTGGTTTGCAGCTTAGCCCTTAATCACTGTGCCATATTGTAATATTGCTCCCTACAGAGTTTCCTACATTGTTGTATTGTTTATTATAAAATATATGCATTACATTCACTTATGCATGCATGAGTAGGTATTATTATTATCTTCTGTACAGATAATTATTTTCAAAGAGATTATGCAACTTGATTAAACTCATCCTTCATGTGAGAGGCTGAGATGTTAGGGTTTGACCCCAAATCTGTTCTATTGATTAAGTTATTTCAATAATTTAAAAGTTTTCTAAATTTACATATTTTGTATTGTTTTAGGTTAAAAGCCTATATGCCTAGTTTGCAAAGTTTCTATTTTTCTGATAACCATATCACATAATAAAAATAATAGCAAGCAATGCCTTTGTACTGCTTAATATGTACCAAGAAAAGTACTCAATTATTTACATGTATTTGCAAACTTATTACTCGTAGATACCTATGAGGTAAGCACTATTACCAGCTCCATCTTACAGGTAAGAAAACAAAGGCACAGAGAGTTCAATTAATTTGCCAAAGGATTTCAAACTGAGTTTTCCTTCCAGGTAGTCTTGTTGCAGAATTGATGTTTTTAATCATGTACTCAGTGACTCACGAAACCAAACTTAGTTGAGAATCTTGAATTTATTTTGAATTTCACTACCAGCATGTTTGATGAACCGGAATAATTCATATCTCTGCTCATATCTATAAAATGAGATATCTATAAGATTATCTATGCAATTCCATTTGTTCTAGTAGCCTATAAGTATATGGTTCTAAAGGAAGAATCAGAGATAACTAAATTGTTATATTTTTGTGTTTGTTTGATTTGGGTGGTGCTCTTTCAGTAGTCTTACAGTTCCTTAATTCAGCCCCAGACAAAACTGACCAGCATGTCTTGACTTTTCCATCAAAATTGTGCTGGCTAGGTTAGATTCTAAATACTTCTGATTTCTTAAATGTATGAGTGTTTTTCATGTTAGAAGTATGATTGGCATCATTTTCTTTTTAACAAGGTGCTTGAAGAACAAAATTTTTAACTCAAAAAGTCCTAATCCCTTGTCCTCACTCTTCCAACCATTCACCGCCACCCCCCCCCCCCCCACTGAAACAATACTAAATCTTATTATGGATCAAGCTAATTCTGTAATATGATTACAGAGCTGGTTTTGTTAAAAGTTATTCTGTACAAATAGAATGAAGAACATTTGGCTGGGCTGTTTTTCTTACTTTCAGCTTCTCAATCTATTCCCTCAGGGGTTTTGTGATCTCCTAAGACATTGCAAGCCGTGGCCATTCCTCAAGGGATGGGGAGGAGAAAATGAACCTTTTAGATTTCCACCTGGAAGAGGAATAGATGCCCCAAGAAGTACCCAGGGTCTTACCAAATGCAACCACCTTTCTTAGGTGTCTTGGCTCCAAATCTTACCTAAGACTTTTCTTCTAGACACTGTGTGTGGAGACTTGAAAGCAGTAAGTTATTATAACTCAGGGAAAGTCCACAGGAAATAGGCATAGGCTGGTTAAAGATGGGAACAAAAATGCTCTTATAGTGGCTGAAATAGAGGTAACCAACCTGTTAAAATCATTTGATCATTTGTATTTCTCTCTCTCTATTTGTTTTAGTCGTTACTTTTCATTCATTCTCCTACCCTGAAGTAAACTGAAGTAAATATTCATAAACTGAAGTAAACTGAAGTAAATATTCATAAATATTCATAAACTGATATACTTCTTTTTTCCTTTTTTTAAACATCTCCATTTCCACAGGCTCCTCATCATTCATTTTCTCAAACATGCTTATATTTCCTATAGCTAATATTTGTTCATTCCTTATCATGGCAGGGACTGAGATAAATTATGTTACTAAACTGTCTAAATTTAAATATAATATAGATCCTTTATAACAGTACTATTTATTCTCTCATAAAAGTATAGAAGAATCTCACATGCTTTGTTTTGTAGCAATAATTGAGGATAACATATGGGATGAGTGGTACCAGGTAATTCAGTCCTATTACCCCTCATGAGGTCTTTGTCCTCTTTTAACAAACAGTAAAGACCCTCTCTACCCTCTAGAAGTAATTCAAAGGGACCAGTCCTTTACAGCCTTAAATTGACTTAGAAAAAATATAATTGCGTATCTAAGTATCTCCTTCTTTATCAGGCTCCTTCTGAGGAAATATGTGATGTACTGTGTAATCTCTGAAAGTGCAGACATAATACCAAACCTGTTGCTGTTGAGTGAATTCTGACTCATAGCAACCCTATAGGACAGAGTAGAACTGTCCCATATTGTTTCTTCCGAGGAGAGGCTAGTGGATTCAAGCTGCCAACCTTTTGATTGTCAGCCAATTCTTAAACCACTGCACCACCGGGGCTCCACTGAAAATGTGGGTATACTTTAGAAAAGCAACCAGTTCCACATATGTGTGTTGTGCAGAGTGACAAACAACAGAGTTTGTAATTTTAGCAATGCAGTATTTCACAATGTAACTCCTTCCCAGGATTAAAACTTTGAAAAGGAAATGTTCAGTCTTTCCCAAACCACCCTCTTATTTCCTAAGGCCTACCCACTTTACTCTTTTGGTGTAGTTCCCTACTTACAAAAGTAGGAAAATTCTGGTTTAGCATTTTCAGTTCTAACTCTTCCCCTGATGAGAGTGTAACTGATTCTAGTTGATCTATCCATTTTACTGATGAGGACACTGAGGAGCAAAAGGATTAAGCAGCTTTTTCAATATAACAAATTCTGTATCTGAGAAAGGAAAAAAAAATAAATTCGGATATGGGTCTCTCTGACCCTCGAACTTAAGCCCTTAAACCAAATTTCAAATTTTTTTACTTTTCTCTCTTGTGAAAAAATCAGTGCTGTTTTGCTAAAAATTATGTTTTATAATTTATATTTTTTCACTATAAGTTTCTCACCATCCATTCACTCCTAGACGCACTCCTCTATATCCTGCTTTCTGATGCCCTGTTCTCATAAACCAAATTTACCAATAAACGTTTTAATTACCAAGTACAACACGGGAGATTTCTCAGTTCTTTAGTTTTAAGGATAGAGTATTAACTTACTTCCATTGATTATCCCTTTGCTGAAACCCCTTCGTTTCCTGAAGACAATCATTTAGTAATTTTTTCTCTTTTTTTACTAATTTCTTACTGGGTAGTCCCTGCTTCATCACTCCTTTCCCCTTTCCAAGTTCCTGAATATGGACATCTATTAAACATCACTCCTTAGACTTAATCCTTTTGCCTACGTTTTTCCATTAAGGCAAGATCCGTTCGAAACTAAAACTATCACTTCCATGTGAGTGATATACCCTTCACCGAAACTAATTTCTATCTTTATGCCCAATCTAGTGCCTCTAACTGTCAGCAAGCCATTAGAGAATAACACTAGTAAATGAAATATCCAAAAATCAAACTGGTTGCTATCCAGTTGATTCCTACTCATATCGTCCCTATAGGACAGAGAAGAACTGCTTCATAGGGTTTTCAAAGGGCAGCTAGTAGATTCAAACTGCTGACTTTTTAGTTAGCAGCAAAGATCTTAACCACTGTGCCTAAATGGCCCTAAATGGCCAATGTCAGTCCAATTCAGCTCACTAATGCCTAGGATATCAATGTTTATACATTCCATTTCATTTTTGTTGACTTCCAGTTTTGCTAGATTCATACTTGGCACATTCTATGTTCTGATTATTAATGGATGTTTGCAGCTGTTTCTTCTCATTTTGAGTCATGCTACATCAGCAAATGAAGGTCTCAAAAGCTTAATTCCATCCACGTTATTGAGGTCAACTCTACTTTGAGGAGGCAGCTCTTCCCTGGTCGTTTCTTGAATGCCTTCCATCCTGAGGGTTCATCTTCCTGCACTATATCAGATAATGTTCCGCTTCTAGTCATAAAGTTTTTACTGGTCAATTTTTTCAGTAGTAGATTGCCAGGTCCTTCTTCGTAGTCTGTCTTAGTCTGGAAGCTCAGCTGAAACCTGTCCAGCTTCCAGTGTCACAGCAACAGGCAAGCCACCACAGTATGACAAACTGACAGACACCTTGTCTATGTTGAGAAATTTGGAAGATAGCTACCTGGCCAACTGACTGGAAGAGATCTATATTTGTACATATTCCAAAGAAAGGTTATCGGATAGAATATGGAAATTATAGAACAATATCATTAATATAACACACAAGTAAAATTTTGCTGAAGATCATTCCAAAGCAGTAGAAACAGTACATCAACAGGGAAATGCCAGAAATTCAAGCAGGATTCAGAAGAGGATGTGGAACAAGGGATATCATTGCTGATGTCAGATGGATGACGGCTGAAAACAGAGAATATCAGAAAGATGTTTACGTGTATTTTACTGACTATGAAAGACATTCGACTGCATAGATCATAAAAAGTTATGGATAACATTGCAAAGAATTGAAATTCCAGAACACTTAATTGTGTTCATGAGGAATCTATACTTAGACCAAGAAGCAGCCGTTTGAACAGAACAAGGGGATACTGCATGGTTTAAATTAAGAAAGTTGTGCATCAGGATTGTATCCTTTCACCATACTTATTCAATATGTATTCTGAGCAAATAATCCAAGAAGTTAGATTATATGAAGAAGAACAAGGCATCGGGATAGGAGGGAGACTCATTAACAACCTGTGATATGCAGATGACACAACCTTGTTTGATGAAAGTGAAAAGGACTTGAAGCTCTTGCTGATAAATATAGAAGACTACAGCCTGGATTACACCTCAACATAAAGAAAATAAAAGTACTCACAACTGGACTAACAAGCAACATCATTATAAATGGAGGAAATACTGACGTTGTATTAGATATCATCTTACTTGAATTCACAATCAACACCCGTGGAAGCATCCGTCAAGAAATCAAATGATGCATTGCCTTGGGTAAATCTGCTGCAAAATACCTCCTTAAAGTGTTAAGAAGCAAAGACGTTACTTTAAGGACTAAAGTGCACCTGAGGCTATGGTGTTTTTCAATTGCCTCATACGTGTGCAAAAGTTGGACAATGAATAAGGAAGACAGGAAAAGAACTGATGCTTTTGAATTATGGTGTTGGAGAAGAATATTGAATATACCATGGACTGCCAGAAGAACAAACACATCTGTTTAGGAAGATGTACAGCCAGAATACTCCTTTGAAGCAAGGATGGAGAGACTACATCACACATAATTTGGACATGTTATCAGGAGGGATCAGTCACTGGAGAAGGACATCATCCTTGGTAAAGTAGAGAGTCAGCAGACAAGGGGAAGACCCTCAAAGAGATGGATTGACACAGTGTCTGCAATGATGGGCTCAGGCATAACAACGATTGTGAGGATGGTGCAGGACCGGGCAGTGTTTCCTTCTGTTGTACATAGGGTCACTATGAATTGGAATGACTTAACGGGGCACCTAACAACAATAACTGTACTTGTTTAGATTTTTATCACTTAGTATCCTAATGACTAAGAATTGCCAAAGAGTTTGTCCTGAATTTAAGCTCTCTTTCATTCTGATACTTGGTAGAATCTTCTTTAATCCACATTCCTTTTTCCCCTTTGACTATACATTATTTCTGAACTTCAGTCCATAATTCCATGACCTTAGTTTTTAACAGAACTTCATGCTACCTATTCCATCTTATTTTAATTTCTCTGCCTTTTATAACTCTTCATACCATCCAGGAGAATATCTCCAGTGTCTTTCCTCTGATAAAGCATATTCTTTTCTCTCTACCTCTGCTCTCACTATTTAATCAGTCTTAAATTTTTCTCCTCAAATAAAATTTATTCATCTCCCAATTTCTAGGTCACGTTCCACTTTTTCCTTGGATTTTCAATGACTTTTCACATCCTCATTTACTACTCTTTCACTGAAACCTATTATGTGTACTTATTCTATGTAATTTAACAAAAAAAAAAAAAACTATCATTGAGAATACAGTAGTGAGGAACAGAGGAAGTAGGTTTCAATACTGGCTGAATCAGACTCACGTAATGTTGTGAATTTGCTTAACCCTTCTAAGTCTTGGAAGTTTTGTTTTATTTTTGTTGTGGTATTGTTAAAGAAAAATAAATCCTAGCTTCTTCTTTGACAGGGTTGAAGTAATAATCAAATGAAACATAGTCTGCATTCTTTAAGGATAGATGTAAAGGGCAAAGAAGTAGCTTGTGAGACATAGCAGAATTCATAAGTTACGTAAAATATAGATATAGGTAAGTTGGAAAACTGTAGAACATGTTAAAGATAGATAGAACCCATGGAAAACATGATGGAATAAACAAAAGTGTTATTTATACATTAAAAAAAAAAAAAGAAAGTCATAAGGTATGATCATGCCATGCCCGGGATGACAGCTATGCTACGCCTAAATCAGCCATCCATTTGTGACACCCATTATGATTCCATCTTCCTTGACATGTTCTCAATATAAGAAATACAGACAAATACCATAGGTGTCCAGCGGTCTAACTGGTGAGTTAGAGATTTGACCACGCACACATGATGCTGTGGGTCTGATAAACAAGTGTGATGTTGGTCCCATGTAACTTCTGTCCTTTGGACCCCCTTGCTCAAATTTCAACTCTGGTCCTAATAATCGCCCATCAGCAGAGAGACAGAAAGAACATATGAATATTGAATAACCTAAAGTTTAGATACTGTGAGCCTTTCACCTCACTTTCCCACTATTCTAAATGTGTTAGCCTATCCTTTCTCTTTCCCTAGTTCTCACTATGTGTTATAAATTGACTAAATGAACCATGTAATTTATACATCTGAATTTGTTTATGAGACTTTCTGTTCAATACCCATTGACATAGTTTGTCTGGTAGTGTACTTAGAGACTACTTTTCAACAACATGATAGCCTATGAGATAGCAGTAGTAAATTGCCTAAAACATAGTAGCTGTTCTACATAAAAAAAAAGCAAAAGCAAACCCATTGCCAATGAGTTGATTCTGACTCATAGTGACCCTATGGGGCAGAGTAGAATTGCCCCATAAGGTTTCCAAGGAGCAGCTGGTGGATTTGAACTGCTGACCTTTTGGTTAGCAGCTGTAGATCTTAACCACTTTACCACCAGTTGCTCTGTGTAGGCTAGTTGAATTATTCTGAAATCAACACGACTCTATTTTATATGCCACGGATACTTAGTTTACCTCTGCTCCTAGACTCTCTCTTTGACCACTGAATAAACTTGAATGAACTTTACTGCTTGACTGTCCTGCACATGTTCTCTTTTTTAGGCTTGACCATCATGCCCATGTTCAATGGCAACCGCTACCAGCGACCCTTCTTTCTTCTTTCAGGTATCCCAGGGATGGAGGATGCTCATATCTGGATCTCCATCCCACTGAGCATCATGTACGTAATTGTCATCCTTGGAAACAGCATCATTATTCACATAATTCGAAAGAACTCCAGCCTTGATGAGCCCCAATATATATTCCTGTCCATGTTGTCAGCCACTGACACAGGCATGTCAGCATCCACACTACCCACTGTAGTTAGTGTCTTTCTTCTCAGTCACCAAGAGATTGAGTTCCATGGCTGCCTGGCCCAGATGTTCTTCATCCACACCTTCTCTTCCATGGAGTCAGCCATCCTGCTGGCCATGGCCTTTGATCGTTTTGTGGCCATAAGCAACCCCCTGTGCTATACTGTGGTCCTGACCCACTCCCACATTACTCAGATGGGTTTGGCTGCTGTGGCACAGGGAGTGGCACTGATGGCCCCCTTGCCTATCCCGCTCAAACGGCTTCCCTTCTGTAAAAGCATCATCCTATCCCACTCATTCTGTGTCCACCCTGATGTGATGAAACTAGCTTGTGGGTCTATTCGTGTCAACATCATCTATGGACTGGCCTTGGTTCTCTGCTCCTTTGGTGTTGACTCTGTCTTTATTGTTCTTTCTTATGCTCTAATCCTGAAGACAGTTTTGGGCATTGCATCCAGGGAAGGAAAGCTTAAGGCACTGAACACTTGTGTTTCCCGTATTCTCACTGTCCTCATTTTCTATATCTCACTTATTGCTCTAGCTTTGATCCGCTGGATAGGCAGATACCACTCCCCTCTCCCCCATGTCACCACGTCCAATATTTTTCTTTTTCTTACACCTGTCCTGAACTCACTGGTGTACAGTGTGAAAACAAAACAGATTAGAAGTGTGATGTGCAGACTGTTTGCACTGAAGGTGTTTGTCTTTCCTATGGTTCATACCATTTACCTTATTGTAGCTCACTTCAATCCAGATAGTGTGCTAAATATTTTCTATATGAATGCTTTTGGAATTGAGATAAATTTCAAGCTTCCATTGTTTTTCTCCTCATGGTCCTTTCTCACTCTTCCAAGTAGCACTTCCTAACAAACCCAGACTTCACTAAGTTACTTTTCTCTGCATTCATGTAACAATTCTAACCAAGTCCCATAATCTCATTAATTATATATGTATTTTGTTTCATGGTTTGCTGCTCCATGATTTTCATTAGTAGAATGTAAGCTGTGTGACTATTATGTTTTTGTCTTCTGTATGAAGTTGATGCCTAGTAAATATGTCAGAGTAATATTTAAAATATGCTCTGGTTGATTAGGAGCCCTGGTGGCACAGTGGTTAAAGCGCTCAACTGCTAACTGAAAGGTGTGCTGTTTGAATCCACCAGCTGCTCCATGCGAGAAACATGTGGCAGTCAGCTTCCGCAAAGATTTACAGCCTTGGAAACTCTATGGGGCACTTCTGCTCTGTCCTATAAGGTCACTATGAGTGGGAATGGATTCAACGACAGCAGGTTTGATTTTGTTTTGTTTTGGGTCTGATTGATTGCTTGACTATCGTTTAGGAATTAGATTATTTCTTTTCAGAGAGCTTCTTTATCTTTTGCTAATGGCTAGAATATTCATAACATTAACTAATATCCAACGATATAATGGTGGGATGCAGGTCTGACTGCAGTTAAGGCAGGCCTGTAAAAAACGAAATTGTGCTTCAGGAGAATTGAATAGCCAAATTAGAAGTAAAGCTATTGTTCATACATGTAATTATACAATCAAGATATGGAGAAGTAAAAATTAAGCTTGTACTTCTAACTTTAGAATTATTTCTCTTGACATATGGATGGCAACTTAAGTACAAGAAATTATATTCAACATCATTATTTACTAGAGAAATGAAAATCAAAACTACAGAAAGATACCATCAGAATGGATAGAATTAAAAAGACTGAAAATACCACGTGTAGGTGAGGATGTGGAACAACTGGAACACTCATGCATTGCTGCTGAAATGCAAAGTGGGTTCAGCTTCTTTGGAAAACTGTTTGGATGTTTCTTATAAAGTTAAACATGCACTTATCACGCAGTTATCATGTTAACCAGAAATTCTACTCCAAAGAATTTACCCAAGAGAAATGAAAGCATATATCCACATAAAGACTTGTACACAATTATTCATAGCAAAAAACTAGAAAGAAACAAAATATACGTGCACTCATGAATAAATAAACGGTGGAATATCCATATAATTTAATTTAAAAAGGATCATATCACAGATAGATGCAACAGTATGAATGGATCACATACATTGAGTGACAGGAGACAAACGCAAAAGACCAAATACTATATGATCTCATTGACAAGCAATTCTAAAAAAGGCAAAATGATAGTGGTAAGAAACAGATCAGAGGTTTCTGGAAAGGAAGTTGGGAGTAGGGTGGGGGTTGTGAAGAGATTGATTGCAAAGGGTACAAATAAACTTTTTAGGAGCTGCGTATGTTCTGTATCATGGCTGATGTAGTTGCTGCAAGACTTCATGAATTTTTTAAAACTTGTATGCTTGAAATTGGTGAATTTTATTGTATGTATATTGTGCCTGTATAAAGCTGACCAAAATAAATATTTCTTTGCCTGAAAAGTAGCCTCTTAAAATACTAAACCTGCAGTTAATCAAAATATATCTCTTTTGAGATATCGTCCGTAATTCCTTTCTGTCAACTCGTTTGTGAAGCAATTGTCCCTCTAGTTTGTTAAATAACTTGATTCCCATTAAAAGAAATTCATCACATCTGGAACAAGTTCTGGGCTATTGTTTTACAATTTGCTCATTTACTTCCCACAGAAATCATCCACATACCGCGGTGCAACAATGAATAAATAAAATAGCCTTATGGCCTCCAGCAATTTTGTCAACAGTGCCTTTCTCTTTTTTTCTCCATTCAGAGTATGCTAACTCCCATAATATGCCTTCTTCCTTACAAATTTAAAGCTCCTTTTGGACAAAACGTGTATCTTTCTGTTTCTCCCTAATTTATTTATTTTATGCTCATTTTTTTCTTTTCTCATTCATGTACAAGTTCTTGGCAATTTGAGCACTCTTAAGCCTTCCATTAATTATTTATCCCAGATGTCGAATATATGTATTTTTTCAACTAACACCTAGACATCTCTACCCAAATTATAGAGACAATCATCAGTTTAACGTCTGTCATTTAAGGTTCCTCGCTGGTGCGAACAGTTTGCATTGAACTACTACTCTGCAGGTTGGCAGTTTGAACTCTCCTATAAGAGCTGGGGAAGAAAGGCCTGGTGATCTGCTTCCATAAAGATTACAGCCAAGAAAATCCCATGGAGCAATTCTGCTCTGTAATACATGGGATCACCATAAGGCAGAATCAACCTGATGGCACCTATTTTTTTTTTCCCCCCTTTGGTTTATTTTACTGTTAGTATCATAGTTATGAAGAGCACAGGATCAGGAGACAGACTACCTGGGTTCAAATTTTGGCCCCATCCCTTGATAGCAGTTTGACTTCTGGCAAGTAATTTAATCCCTTTGTGCCTACTTCCCAGTTTGTAAAATGGAAATATTAGTATCTAACCTCCCTAGGGTTCTAAGAGAAGTAACAAAGAATGATGCCTCACTATAGTAAACACTGTTAAAGTAGAGGCTAGTATTATTAAATCTCATCCACTTTTCATCTTAATCAGTTTTGCTTTAAACAAAGCCTAATAATTTTTATCTGATATCTCTACCTCAGTTATTTCTCCACAAATTCGTTTTCCATATATTTTTCATAGTGACTTTCTAAAATGTCAGTCTGACTCCATCACAATTCTTTCAAAATTTCCACATCCCCTACAAAATAAAGTTAAATCCTCTTGCTCCCTTATTATGTGACACAGACTTTCATAACCTGAACCCTGCATATTATCTCTGGGTTCATCACTAATACCAACTTATCACCTTCTGCTGTATATGCTGTTGCAGTGTTTCCAAATCTGCATTCAGAAGCTCTATCCTTACACCTTATCACTGTATGTGTACATTCCCTTGTTCACGCCAAGCTTCCTGACTGGATCACTTGATCTCCCTTCTCTTACAGATTTTCTTTTCACTCTTCAAAACTGACCCAGATTTTACCTCTTCTATAAAGTAGCCCCTTATCTTTTAAAGTAGAATTAATCACATTTTTCCTGTATCTTACTTGATATCTTTTAAAGTTTTTATCATTGCACCACCACAAAGTTTTAAATTTTTAATTATCTTTCTGTCCTCTCATCTAATCTGAAAATACCTGAGACGGCAGGCCTCTTTTTTTCTCTAAATGAGGATTAGTATTTTTTTCTGAAATATCTTAGATGTTATAATAAATAATTTTTGTATAAATGAATGATTAACTCAAATAATATTGGAATAAGTTGCTTGATTTCACTAAACCTCAGTTTTCTTTTTAATAAAACTGTAGCAATAATACTACATTTAAATGTTGCAGTACAAATTAATTCTACAGTACAAAAGGGATAATAGAGTAAAAGCACATAGAGTACTGCTTAAAAGTTTATCAATCAGCATTTGTTCCTAGGTTTCCAAGTAAACTGTAGACATTATACAAATAAAATTCATATTAAATCTACTAGACAGCACACCAATCTTTAAGAAATATAAATATATTTCTTAATAAAGTTGCATATTATTTGGATATTACAAGATTTCAAATTGAAAATTATATATATATATATATATCCCTTTCAAATAGTATTTTACAAATTTTTTGAAACACTGTGAGAAAGGTAAGGTCGTAGTTTACCAAGCCGATTTTTCAGTAGAGTAATAGAAGCTTAAATGTGTGTTGGATAAAGGAAAAAGAAAGCATAAATAAACTGATAGTAAGAGAGGCAGAGAGGGACAGAGATACAGAGGTAAGGAAGGAAGGAAAGGAGGGGGAGAGAAGGAAGGAAGGAGAGAAGGAGGGAGGGAGAGAGAAAAGACAGAAGGAAAATTTTAGGAAAAATTCATATACCGGTGGTGAAGTCAATGCATATTTCCTGGATCCTAGTACTTGAATTTCTATAAGAAATTAACTAATTTATGTATATAAATACATATAAAATAATATTTATCTAAATAATATGTACTATAAAAATACTGAACATGTTATATATGTGTGTATATATGTGTATTTTTTCTCAGGTCAAGGCAGAAGTTATGTTTTCGAATGAAATTTGAAATTATGCTGCTTTTCTTTACTAAAGGCTTCACTACATAGTCTTTTAAGTAAGAAGTGTGCCTGGTCATGTTAAGTAAAAACCATGTCACGCATCTTGTTATAAAAACATCTTGCACTTACACTTTAGCACACACATAAACACACTCATTCACACGCATGCATCAGTTATGCATGCAACATAGTTGTCAGCATAAAAGCTTTTTGCTTTGGTATAAATTCGGTTTCAGATATCAAATTAAGAGTTTCCTCTTTGATTCTAGAATCGTTAGTCGGCTTCCTTCCCATCCATTCTTCTTACATAAACTGCTGGAAGGAAAGCTCCATTTCCCCTACTTCTCTTTTCAGATTATTATATTATGTTGTTATGTTATATAATACCACATTGTATCAATTATGCATTTTTTTAATGGGAGCTTAGTTTGTGTCAGACACCATTCTAAGCGCTGAAAATTCAAATGTGAATAAGAAATAAAACCACTATGCAACAACACTGAATTGTTATTATTTAAATATTGGCTGTATCATTTCATCCTTACAGGGTTCAGAGGGTCATTTAACCTTTCTGAGAACTAACGTTCCTTGTTCTCAAAATTTGAATAATCATATCTATCTTAGCGGGCATTTAGAAAGATTAAATATAAAACTGAAAAGAGCTTATTATAATGCTAACAAAATCGAAAAACAAAACTTATGAAATTCATTGTAAACTAATATATTGAGGTCAGATTGAGAGGTATATACCAAATATAGGAGTAGAGAATATAGAGCAAAGCTTCGCTGGTAAGTTAAAATTGAAAGAGAGTTCTGAAGAAACATCAGTTGGTGAAAAGCAAATCTGTTTCCTCGGTAAAAGAACAACATCTACAAATTTATAATGACTGCAAAGAGAACTCATGTTCAGAGATATTATAAGCATCTAGTATTATTATTACAGGGTTGAGGTTGCATGTCAGCAAGTCTGAAAATACTAGCAGAACAGTTCTCACCCAAGTCAGTGTATATTTTTTATCTGAAAATTTAAGTTTGGTTTTGCATGCTCATGCTTCCAAAACACAGACACTTATTTAATGCTTGAATATTTTAGAGTCTGTAAAGAAGATAGAAAATATAGCAAAGATAGCAAATACTAGGTATTGGCTCAACATTTACATTGAGAAAACTTCTCTTGCTGAATGGGGAAAAATACATCTGAACTTTGCGAAAGCATATGGTGTTCTCCATGGTTCATCCCCTAAAAACAGGGCTTGCTGATTTAGTCAAATTCAGTGCATGTTTGAAAATTATATTCATGAGCCACTGGTTTAAGAACTCAGGGGAAACTCTGAAAGACAGGAAACATAGTCTATGAAACTTGAGAAATTAAACTCTAGCTGTGTAAACACACTCTTCACATATGACATTATGAGGGGAAAGTCGTAGAGGACTGCATAACAAATATTCTCTAAATTGATGGTAACTCTAGTAATGATCATTTAGAAGAAAATATAAATAAAAAAAATCATTTAACTTTAAAATATTATTACTTATCAAATGCAGGATCTTCCAAGCAGTTTAGTCTCAAGTCTCACAAATCCTTTCTCAACAACACTAGTAGTTCCCGTTGGTTCCTTCACCCTGGGAGCTTGTTATTATACCAATTTTCTATACTAGACATTCTCAGGAATACAATAGTAGTTGATATTATCTCTTAGATACTTCACTCACTGCACATTTAAAGCCCTCTTCACTTTCATATGTGTCTGTTGGTAGAGTTTTCCTTCCCTGTAGTAGACAGAACTACACAGCTCAGCATGGAGAAGTAGGACCTTACTTTAAGAGCTTGGTGATTTAATGGTATTTTACAGCCCAGCAAGAGAGGGTCTCCTAGGTGCCTGGAAAACTCTGGTGAGATTAAACAAAGCCACAAGAGTTCCCAACTATCACAGTTAAGAACCTTAAATTTATTTAAGTCCCAAGGGAAATGAGGAAAAAAGGAGCATGTATTAGACATTACACGTCATAAAGGGTACTTTTGTACTGGAGAGACCAACAGAGACCTGTACATCTGAGTGATATATTCCTTTATTATATTAAAAACAAGCAGAAGTGAAAATATGTAAATTGATACTATATTTAGATAAGATAAACTGTTTGGGAAAAGCTAAGCTATTTGACTGATGAAATAATAATTAGCTTTTCTAAAGTATCTAACACAAATATATACATGCATGTTGTCAAAACTGACAAAAAAATACAAAATAGTTTCATGCTATTTTGGAGTAAAGAAAAACCCACATTATCTCCCCAGTGGTAAATTAACAAAACTACATCTAAATTTATCTTTCTGAATAGAACATAGACTATATTGAATTGATTTAATGCATGGAATCAGACTGTATTGTTCTACAAAAGTATACTGTGTTTGTCTCTCAAGAGTTTAGCAAAAATTTATTTCCAAGGACTTCCGGCAAAATGGTGCTCCATAACAGCTAATGCAGCACGGATCCGCCATCTTGGACTCCTATTGGAGACCAGCAAACGGGGTACAAGAAAGCAGCTTCACGGAGCTTCCAGCAGGAGACAAAACAACGGGTAATTTGTGATATATGCTTTCCCACCCTCCATCCTTGTTCACCCCCACTCAGCCTCTTCTGCTTCCCATGGCCACAATCTCTTTGTCTGGGAAGCACTGACTGCTTGGCTCCCACCTAATGGGCCACCTCTCTAAGTGCCGTTTGTTGGCTGCTGGTGTTGCTTTTTTCCGCTTCTTTTGATTTCTTCCTTACCTCTCACCACCTCCCCCTCCTTTCACTCTAATACCTGGCCCCGTGTGCCATCTTTGCTTCTTCCTGAAGGGCTGCAGAGCTCTGGTAATTTGTGATATATACTTTCTCACCCCCTACCCTTCTTCACACACACTTGGCCTCCTCTGCTTCCCGTGGCCACAATCTCTTGTCTGGGAAACACCAGATGCTTGGATTCCACCAGCCCGCACTAGCTGGCTCTCTGAGTGCCATTTGCTGGCTGCTGGTGTTGCTTATTTTTCTGCCTCTTTTGATTTCTTCCTTACCTTTCACCGCCCTCCCCCTACTTTTGCTCAAATACCTGGCTCCGTGTGCCATCTTTGCTTCTTCCTGAGGGGCTGTGGGGCTCCATTGGAGTGTGGAACTGCTTCATGAATGTGTCATATTTGAAAAAAAGTTAGAGTTCAGTGAGGGGGTTTATGATGAAATAAACTTTTGAGGCTTCACAAAATATATTACAGAAAATATGGATAATCCCAAAATGTAGATAATTTATTTTTTATTTGACTTAGGAGATAATTGTATTAATATCTACTGTGTGAAACTCTATGTTGGCTGGTTTGACTTTCAATATACTAATGCAAAGAAGTGGGAGATTCTAAGAGCATCCCTAGGAAGTAAAAATTGTTAATAATAACCATTCAGCTCAAGAAAGGAGGTGTTCCCAGGAGATTCCTATTCTTAGGGGAGATCTGCATGAATAATAAAGCAGATAAAATGAGGTCATGAGCATTCTTAATCATGGATGGAAGAGAAAGCTGCCACTGTGATGTTTTAACAACCACACTACCCTGAGATGCCAGATGAGAGAGAAATCAAGGTTTACCTGAGTTGAGTTTGGAAATTCAACTAAGATCAAAAGGACTTTGGGTAAATTAATTCTTAGGGAAACTCTAGCTTGTTATACAAGGAATCCTAAGAGCCAGGAAAATATTTCCTTTCTAAGAAATATCCCTAGTTTTTTTTTTTAAATTTGTTTGTTTTGTTTTTTCTCAAATACCTGATATGTTTGGAAAATGATACTGAACCAGATGGAAAGAAGTGGACTGAAGTATTCCTAGACTGGAGACGTGGAGAACTATCCATGCCTATGGTGACCTGGCCCATGAGGTTCAGTTTCACGTCTGAACACTAACATCCCTTGAGACCAGAGAGTATAGATCCTGAAAATGCTCAACAATACTTGAATGGGAAAGGGTTTTAAGAAATCTGACAGCTGACACCATTTGGCACAATGTTTAGACTAAGCCAAATGTGTTCTTATCAACAGACACTGAGTATTCTAGATCCTCCTCAAATTCCCTGACCTAGGAAAATTCAAGATTAAAAAATGCTAATAAACCTTTTGAGGGCTAATTTAAAATTTCTTTCTGTTTGTTTATTTATTTATGTATTTTAAGATCATGTGTAGGATACTATTCAGTCAGTTTTTGTAACTTCTAAATGTCTCTTCCATACTGACCAAGATTGAAAGTTTGAAAAATTGAATAACACTTCAAATGAAAGCTGAGGTCAGTTGACAGGATCCTTATGCTTTTTATCCTTAATACAAGGTCAAAGAGGGTAAGATCTTGAGGTAGTCATTTATTTTTATTGTTTTTTCTTAGACTCTTCCCTGACCAAGGATTGGACTCAAGGGGTATATGAATTGAAGAAGATGGATAATACTTAGGCCACCACAACATTGGTGAGCGAGTGATGGTGACTGCCAGCCTTTTGGTTAGCAGCCAAGCTCTTAACCACTGTGCCACCAGGGCTCCTGGAGATGGTTAGTTTATGTAAATATATGTAAAGTTTATTGTGGGGATGGCTATATATGGATGTGAAGAGTGGGTATGCTATGTCTATTTAGTTTCACAAACACAGAACATGATCTGAGGTGAACTCAGAAGACGTATGCTTTGCAACCTGTGGGAAAGAAACTCAAGTGTGTATACAGTAGATTTCATCTGGGATAAAGAAATTTTGGTAAAATATACCATAAAAATGGCCTCATATCTGACATATTGTACCTTAGATTTGAATAGTTGACAGATGTCATTTTAAATAAAAAGTTGTTTGTGCCAGTTTTGATCTTTGCCGTAAGTGTAAAACATATTTCAGAGACAGGTGCATAGAAAAAAATATTATTTATTAAATATTTGTTTAAATAAATGATCAGAGAAAATTACCAATATTGAATTAAATTAATAAAGTTAGCTTATTTTAATAATTTTCTATTACTTCATTAGAAATTAACTACCCATTAATACAAATATACAGCCAGGTAGTAAAATATTTTTATATAATAATAAATAAAATTATAAATATTGCCCCTATAAGATTAGATGCACTCTACAAATACTATTTAAATTATCTTTAAAAGTCGATAATTATTTTGTATTTATTAATTATATAGAAGTATCATCTTTTATTTTCCTACATGTATAATTTAAGGATAAAAACATACGTTTACATTCAGCAATGAGTTTTCACATAACAGATTATTTCTTAAACTATGTGATGGTGACAAGCTATGTAAAAAATTTTCTAATCCAACACAGATAATTAGTTTTTAAAATATTATAGAAATGAATTGGTATCAAATGAAATAAGAAAATTAAACATACAAAATACAAGGCTAGAAATTTTATTATTAAAGATAGGATTATTATGCCAAGCTCATACAAAATTTCCTAAGAGATTATTTTCTATTTCTGCACTCAACTCTTTGCAAAAATAAAAACAGCAGATCAAAATATGCCCTAAACCATTGGTCTAAGGTTTATCATTGTTGATAAAGGCAGATAAATATTTTCTGAAATATTATTTTACTGTAATTATGTGCTACGTAATACATCTGCATTATTTAGTTCAGGATTTCATAAAAAATATTTATTTTGGAATTTATATTTTAAAATATATCGATTTTATGACAGATTAAAATTTTTTTTTCAATTAGCTAAAATATCTGGAGAATGTGATCAATGGATGAGGTTCTGTTTCTCGTTAGAGATTCAGACTGCATATGTTAGGAAATAGTATTTAATCTCATATTAGACATAGTCACGGTCAGTTTAAGAGAAAAATTTTCATGAGGCTAGTATCCATTAATTCCAAGGTATATGCACTGAGAGGTTACAAAAAAATGGAAAGTCAAATTTTGACGTTTGTTTCTGATAAAATGCTTTTCCTTTTAGGCAAAGCATGCTCCTCTGGCATCATGTTTCCAGTCAATAGCACCAGCTCCATTTTCTCCACCTCTCTGGTGACAGGCATTCCTGGACTAGAGGCTCTTCACATCTGGATCTCCATACCCTTCAGTGCCATGTTCTTCATTACCTCGGTGGGCAATGTGACCATCACGATGGTTATACGGAGGGAGCAGACCCTCCATGTGCCTATATACCTCTTCCTGGCAGTGCTAGCTGCCTCTGATCTGGGTCTGTCCCTCTTCACTTTCCCAATGATTCTGAGGATTTTCTGGCCGGATGCTCGAGAGTTGAATTTCTCTGCTTGTTTTACTCAAATGTTCTTCAATCACACCTTCCAGGATTTTGAGTCAGCTGTCATATTGGCAATGGGTTTTGACCTATATGTGGCCATTTCTCATCCATTGCACTATTCCTCCATTCTCACTAATAGAGTAATTGCCGGGATAGACCTGGCCTTTTTTTTTTTTTTTTTTTTTTTTTATTGTACTTTAGGTGAAGGCTTACAGAACAAATAGTTCCTCATTTAACAGTTACTACAAATGTTGCCCTATGACAATGGATAATCTCACAACACATCAACAATATCCTTACCCAACCTTGGGTTCCCTATCACCAGCTTCCTTGTCCCCTTCAGCCTTCTGGCCCTTGTCACTGGACTCCTGTACCTCGTTAGTCTCATTTGGTTTTAAGGGGCTGTCCACCCCCAGCTGAACGGTGAACCTCAGAAATGACTTCACCACTGAGTTAAAAGGGTGTCTGGAGGCCATACCATCGGGGTTTCTCCAGTCTCCTTTAGGCCAGTAAATCTGGCCTTTTTTTGTGAGTTAGAATTTTGTTTAACTTCCTTCTCCAGCTCTGTCCAGAACTCTCTGTTGTGATCCTGGTCAGAGCAGTCAGTGGTGGTAGATGGGCACCATCCAGCTGTACTGGACTCAGTCTGGTGGAGGCCTTAGTAGATGTGGTCCATTAGTCCTTCAGACTAATCTTTTCCTTGTATCCTGTTCTCTTCATTCTCCCTTGCTCCCAAAGGGATGAGATAAGTGGAGTATCTTAGCTGGCTGCTCACAGGCCTTTAAGACCCCAGATGCTACTCACCAAGGTAGAATGTAGAACATTGTCTTTATAAACCATGTTATGCCAATTGAGCTAGACGTTCCCTGAGACCATAGTCCCCACAGCCCTCCACCCAGCAATTCAGTCCCTCAGGGAGTTTGGATGTGTCTATGTAGCTTCCATGACTTGCCTTGTAAAAGATGGGCTGGTTTCCCCTGTGTTGTGTACTGTCTCACCCTTCACCCGAGATACCACTTATCTATTGCCTATTTAGTATTTCCCCCCCACCCCTTCCATCCCTGGTAACCAACAAAGATTGTTACATTTTGTGCGTGAACTTTTTCATGGGTTTTTACAATAGAGGTCTCATACAATATTTGTCCTTTTGTGACTGACTTATTTCGCTCAGCATAATGTCCTCCAGTTTCATCCATGTTATGAGATGCTTCACAGATTCATCATTGTTCTTTCTCGTTGCATAGTATTCCATTGTGTGTATGTACCATAGTTTGTGTATCCATTCATCTGTTGATGGTCATCTAGGTTGTTTCCATTGTTTTGCTATTGTGAACAATGCTGCCATGAACACAGGTGTGCATATGTCTATTCGAGTGATGACTCTTATTTCTTTAGGATATATTCCTAGGAGTGGGATTGCTGGATCGAACGGTATGTCTATTTCTAGCTTTCTGAGGAAGCACCATATCATTTTCCAAAATGGTTGTATCATTTTGCATTCCCACCAGCAGTGCATAAGAGTTCCCATCTCCCCGCAGCCCCACCAACATTTGTTATTTCCAGTGTTTTTGATTCGTGCCAATAGTGCCAGGGTGAGATGGTATGTCATTGTGGTTTTAATTTGCATTTTTCTAATGGCTAGTGATCGCGAGCATTTCCTCCTGTGTGTGTTGACCACTTGAATGTCTTTTTTGGTGAAGTGTCTGTTCATTTCCTTTGCCCATTTTTTAATAGGATTATTTGTCTTTTTGTTGTAGAGGTGTTGGATTTTCGTGTAGATGATGATTAGACCTTTGTCTGACTTGTGCTGTCCAAAAATTTTTTCCCAGTCTGTAGGTTCTCTTTTGACTCTTTTGGTGAAGTGTTTTGAAGAGCATCGGTGTTTGATTTTTAGAAGATCCCAGTTATCTAGCTAATCTTTGGGGTTTGTGCATTGATGGTTATGGTTTGTATCCAGTTAATGCCGTGTATTAAGGTCTGTAGTGTTGGTCCTATTTTTTCTTCTATGAACTTTATTGTTTTCTGCTTTATATTCAGGTCTTTAATCCATTTTTGAGGTAGTTTTTGTATACAGTGTGAAGTATGGGTCCTGTTTCATTTTTTTTGCAGATGGATATCCAGTTTTGCCAGAACAATTTGTTAAAAAGACTATCTTTTCCCCATTTGATGGACTTTGGGCCCTTGTTGAAAATCAGGTTACCGTAGGTGGATGGATTTACATCTGGGTTCTCAATTCTGTTCCATTGGTCAATGTCTCTGTTGTTGTACCAGTACCAGGCTGTTTTGACTATTGTAGCTGTATAGTAGGTTCTCAAGTCAGGTAGTGTGAGTCCTCCAACTTCATTCTTCTTCTTCAGTAGTGCTTTACTTATTCGGGGCTTCTTCCCTTTCCATATAAAGTTAATAATTAGTTTTCCCATCTCTTTGAAGAATGTTGTTGGTATTTGGATCGGGATTGCATTGTATTTGTAATTTGCTTTAGGTAGAATTGCCATTTTCACAATGTTGAGTCTGCCTATCCATGAGCATGGTATGTTTTTCCATTTATGTAGATCCCTTTGGGTTTCATGCAGCAGTGTTTTGTAGTTTTCTTTGTATAGGTCTTTTACATCCCTGGTCAGATTTATTACTAAGCATTTTATCTTTTTAGGGGCTATTGAAAATGGTATTGATTTCCTGATCTCCTTTTCATCGTTCTCTTTACTGGTGTATAGGAATCCAACTGATTTTTGAATGTTTATCTTGTATCCTGCTATTCTGCTGAATCTTTCTATTAGTTCCAGTAGATTTCTCATGGAGTCTTTAGGGTTTTCTATGTATAGTATCATATCATCTGCAAACAGGGAGAGTTTAACTTCTTCATTACCAGTTTGGATGCCCTTTATTTCTTTCTCTTGCCTTATTGCTCTAGCTAGAACTTCCAGCACAATGTTAAATAGGAGTGGTGATAAAGGGCATCCTTGTCTTGTTCCTGGTTTCAAGGGGAATGTTTTCAGCCTCTATCCATTAAGAATGATGTTGGCTGTTGGTTTTGCATAGATGCCCTTTATTATGTTGAGAAATTTCCCTTCTATACCTATTTGATTGAGAGCTTTTATCAGGAATGGGTGTTGGACTTTGTCAAATGCCTTTTCTGCGTCAATTGAGATGATCATGTGATTTTTTTCTTTCCTTTTATTTATGTGGTGAATTACGTTGATGGATTTTCTAATGTTAAACCATCCTTGCATCCCTGGTATGAATCCTACTTGGTTGTGGTGTATTATTTTTTTGATATGATACTGAATTCTATTGGCTACAATTTTGTTCAGAATTTTTGCATCTATATTCATGAAAGATATTGGTCTGTAATTTTCTTTTTTTGTAACGTCTTTGCCTGGTTTTGGTATCGCATTATTCTGGCTTCATAAAATGAATTTGGAAGTGTTGCTTCCTTTTCTATGCTCTGAAATAGTTTGAGTAGTACTGGTACAAGCTCTTCTGTAAATGTTTTGTAGAATTCTCCAGTGAAGCCATCTGGGCCAGAGCTTTTC
Organism: Dugong dugon; assembly: GCA_030035585.1. Lineage (NCBI taxonomy): Eukaryota > Metazoa > Chordata > Mammalia > Sirenia > Dugongidae > Dugong > Dugong dugon. Next base: position 77,415,398 of record CM057467.1, on the reverse strand, counting down.
TTGGTTGGGAGTTTTTTTATTACCTTTTCATTCTCTTCTCTTGTTATGGGTCTGTTCAGATTTTCAACATCACTTTGTTGTAGTTTGGGTAGGTACTGTGTTTCTAGAAATTTATCCATTTCCTCTAGGTTTTCGAATTTGTTGGAGTATAGGTTTTCATAATATTCTGTTATAACCCTTTTGATTTCAGTTGGGTCTGTTGTAATGTCCCCCATTTCATTTCTTATTTGGGTTATTTGTGTCCTCTCCTGTTTTTCTTTTGTCAGTCTGGCCAGTGGTTTGTCGATTTTGTTGATTCCTTCAAAGAACCAACTTTTGGTTTTGTTGATTCTTTCTATTGTTTTTCTGTTCTCTATTTCATTTATTTCTGCTGTGATCTTTACCATTTCCTTTCTTCCGGTGGTTGTGGGCTTTTTTTTGCTGTTCTCTTTCTATTTGTTTGAGTTGTGTAGTTAATGTTTTGATTTTGTCCCTTTCTTCTTTTTTGATATGTGCATCTATTGCTATAAATTGTCCTCTGAGGGCTGCCTTTGCTGTGTCCCAAATGTTTTGGTATGATGTGGTTTCATTCTCTTTTGATTCTAGGAATTTTTTGATTCCATCTTCGATTTATTCTATTACCCAGTGATGTGTAAGCATGGTATTATTCAGTTTCCATGTAATTGATTTTTTTTCCTTGCTGTTTCTATTGTTAATTTCTACCTTGATGGCATTGTGGTCAGAGAAGAGACTTTGAAGTATCTCAACATTTTGGATCTTGTTGAGGATTGCTCCATTGCCTAAGATGAGGTGTTTCTGGAGAACGTTCCATGTGCATTAGAAAAGAATGTGTACTTTGCAGCATTTGGATGGAGTGTTGTATATATGTCTATGAGATCAAGTTGGCTGATTGTGCCCTTTAGGTATTCTGTATCTTTGCTGAGTTTCTTCTTAGTTGTTCTGTCCTTTACTGGGAGTGGTGTGTTGAAGTCTCCTACTATTATTGTGGAACTGTCAATTTCTCTTTTCAGTGTTTTTAGAGTTTATGTATTTTGGAGCCCTGTCATTGGGTGCGTAGATGTTTATTATGGTTATGTCTTCATGATGGATTGTCCCCTTAATCATTATTTAGTGTCCTTCTTTGTCTTTTATGGTGGATTTTGTTTGAAGTCTGTTTTATCTGAGCTTAGTATTGCCACTCCTGCTCTTTTTTGTAGTTGTTAGCTTGATATATTTTTTTCCAACTTTTGACTTTTAATAAATTCACATCTTTGTTTCTAAGGTGTGTCTCTTGTAGACAGCATATTGATGGATCCTGTTTTCTTATCCATTCTGTCACTCTCCATCTCTTTATGGGTGCATTGAATCCATTTACATTCAGTGTAATTATTGATAGATGTGAGTTTACTGCTGTCATTTTGTAGTGCTTTTTTTTTTTTTTTTGTGGTCCTGACGTTTTCTTTGTTGTTCTTACTCTTCTGAGGTACTGAGTTACTTTGTTTGTGGATTTTTTTTCATTTCTTTTGTTTTTATAGGTTTCGTTTTTGCTGAGACTTTATGTTTTTCATCTTTATTTTTATGAGTATGTTTTTTAACTTTCTTTGTGGTTACCATGAATTTTACCATTATATTTCTAATTTTGAAGCAGTCTATCATTACTTGGTATCGCCTTGCTTTCCTAGCCATTAGAAGGCTCTATACCTTTTCCGTTTATTCCCTCTTTTATTGTTTTGATGTTGTCGTCATTTATTGATTAACTGCTGTGATTCCTTGTTGTATTTCTTTTGGTTTTGGATAGTCCTGGAGAGGTCATTTCCTAGACTGGTATCTGGCTGGTACGATCCTGCGTCCTAGATTCTGCCTGTGAGCTGAAGTTGTTTGTTCTCATATTGAAGAACTCCCTTTAATAATTCTTGTAAATTTTGGTTTGGCTTTTACATATTCCCTTAATTTCTGTTTATCTGGAAATGACCTAATTTCACCATCATATCTGAATGAGAGTTTTGCAGGATATATTATTCTTGGCTGGCAATTTTTTTTTCCAATATTTTATGTACGTCATCCCATTGCCTTCTTGCATGCATGGTTTCTGCCAAATAATATGAGCTTAGTTTTTTTGTTTCTTCTCTGTATGTGACTTCTTGTTTTTCATGAGATGCTCTCAGGATTCTTTGTTTGTCTTTGGTTTTTACGAGTGTGATTATGATATGACTTGGTGATTTTCTTTTGGGTCTCTCCTATATGGAGTTTGTTGAGCTTCTTGGATGGTGAGCTTTTCATCTTTTATGATATTGGGGAAGTATTCTGTCAGCAGTTCTTCAATGATCCTCTCTGTGTTTTCTGTTTTCTCCCCCTCTTCTGGAATTCCAACCACTTATATATTTTTGCTTTTGATTGTATCCCACAAAACTCTCAGGGTCTCTTCATTTTTCTTTGTTCTTTTTTCTGGTTTTCCTTGAACAGAGTTGTATCCAAGTGTTTGTCTTCAATTCTACTGATCCTGTCTTCCACCATTTCAAATCTGCTTCTCAGCCCTTCTATGACACTGTCCATTTCTGAAATCTTGTTGTTTATCTTTTGGATTTCTAATTGTTTTTGTATAATTTCTAGCTGTGAATTTATTTTGGCATTTTTTTCCTGCATTATTTTCCTGAATTATTCCAATTTTTTGTCTGTATTTTCCATGAATTTGTCTATTTTTTCCTCTTTTTTGTCTGCTTTTTCTTCAGCTCTTGGAAAATTCTAAGTATTAGAGATTTGAATTCCCTAGCAGGTAGTTCTAGTGCCTTTTCTTCCTCTGGAAAGTCATCTGTAGTTTTATATTGGATACCTACTGGAACTATCATGTCCTGTTTTTGTAAATGTTTTGATATTGTCTGCTCTCTTCGGGACATTCAGTAGTTATTTTTCTCATTTATTGAGTGTGGATTTGTTTGTTTCATCTCTTTTTTTAAAAAAAATTGACTATGAGCAGGTGGTCTGTGTGTTCTGTGTTGTTTGCTCATCTGTGGGCACAATACTTTTCAACTTCTTCTCCAATTGGCAGGGTCAGTCACTCAGGTATGGCATGGCAGTGCAGTTCTAGCTGAAGAGGAGTTACTGGGATGGGTTGGTTTTGGCACTTACTAAAGCCTCCAGGGCATGTCGGTAATCAGTGCAGGGCAGGTTCCATTAGGCTGCGCCTGTGCTGCTTGGTGGTGTGATGTCAAGCGCACAGTGCAGATAGGTAGGATGCAACGGGGAGATTGTTATGTGTGGAGCTAAGATGGATATGGGAGAGAGGAGAGAGCAACAGGAGCCAAAAACATACAAACAAACAAAAAAGAATGCTGGGGGAGCTTGCCTTCGGAGCAGAGAGATGAGAGACTATGAAATGGAGAAAAACAAAAAGGGGAAGAGGAAGAAAAAAAAGAAAAGAATGAATAAATAAAAATCTGAAAGGGAAAAGAACAGCAAATTTCCCAGGGTTCCCACTGGTGCGGCTATGAGGTCTGGGGAAGTTGTTCTCAGGTGTTGCAGTACAGCCTGGCTGGAAGGCGTAGAGGATACAATGTCATGTATTCAGGGAACAGAAAGAGAAGGAAGATTATAGAGAGATGAGAAACTGAGTAATGAAGAAAGACAAAAAGGGAAAAAGAGGGAAAGGAAAACAAAACAAATTTAGAAAAAAAATGTACAAGAAAAGCCTCTAAAAAAAAAAGAAAAACAGAAAATAAAAAAAAAAACCAACGAAGAAAGAAATACCCTTAGGGATCCCTCTGCATTTCTGTGCAAGCTGAGGGGATAGTTTCCAAGCCATGCAGCACTGCCTGGCCAGAATGGGCTCCCAACTCAAGAAAATGAAAAGTAAACAAACAATTCAAAACAAACATACAAACAAAAGCCCTGTGATCCCACCAGCACTGCAGCCCAGACTGGGAAGCAGCTCCAGACTCAAACGGAGCTCCGCAGCCCCCCAGGAAGAAGCAAAGATGGCACACAGAGCCAGGTATTTGAGCAAATGAGGGGGAGGCGGTGAGAGGTAAGGAAGAAATTAAAACAAGTGGAAAAAAGCAACACCAGCAGCCAACAAATGGTACTCAGAGAACTGGCCTGTTCAGGTGTTTGGAATCCAAGCAGCCAGTGCTTCTTAGACAAGAGATTGTGACCACGGGAAGCAGAGGAGGCCGAGTGGGGGTGAAGAAGGGTGGGGGGTGGGAAAGCGTATATCACAAATTACCAGTTGTTTTGTCTCCCACTGGAAGCTCCGTGAAGCTGTTTACTCTTACCCCATTTGCTGGTCTCCGATAGAGTCCAAGATGGTGGATTCACACTGCATTAGCTGGTAGGGGACCTCTGCGTAAATCTCTCGTCCCTCTTCGTTCTCTGTCAGTTGTCTCACTCCATTTGGTGATTGGCTGAGTTCTTTATGTCTCCATTTGATGTTCTAGGGTTTCAGGGTTGTTGTTTTCTGTGTTTGGCTTAGTTTTTCAGATCTTTGCTGTGGAGGGACGGTGTGGTGTTTCTGCCTAGAGCACCATTTTGCTGGAAGTCCCTAAACATTTTTTACATCTATAATTCAGTGACCTTAATTAAGTTCATCATGTTGTGCAACCGTCACAACTATCTGTTACCAAAATTTTCCATCACCCTTAACAGAAGCTTGGTGGCCTCTAATCAAGGAATTCCTTTTCCTCCCTCCCTCTCCTAAACTTTCATAAACTAACCTCTCATTAACTTTCTTTTGCCATATAACAAACAATCCCCAAATTTGAGAAGAAAAAAAAAAAAAAACTCTCACAGTTCTGTGGGTGGACTTGCTCAGCTTAATCATTCTAACTTGAGGGCCCTCATGTGGCTGTATGAAAAAGTGTCATGGGGTAGAGTCATCTGAAGACTCAACAAGGATGGACATCCACGATGGTTCCTTTACTGACAATCCTTGTGACTCCGTGCTCTCTCCCTCAGATTAGCCGGGGTTTCTTACATGGTGTTTCCTGTCTTCAAGAGGCAGGAAGCTGAAGCTGCTGAGTCAGACTACCCAGAACTGGCACAGCCTCATCTTCACAGTATTCTATTTCTCAAAACAGTCAAATGATCTCCTAAGTTCAAGGGATTGGGAAATAGACTCCAGCTTCTGAGAATCACACTGAAGAAGAACATGTAGAATAAAAGATATTTCTACAGTCATCTTTGAAAACTCCAATCCACCATAATCTCTCCTATGGCTTCAACAATTCACACCTCTCTTCTCTGTATATTCATGCTTCCTACAAACTTCTATTGTCTCCTCCCATTACAGCATTGGTCTAGAATTTCATCATTTAAATCATATCCAGATATAGATGAGGCTTATTGGATGTGATTCCTTGGATACAGTTCTTAGAATATGATTCATCTGTTAACTAAAGAAATAAGTTATCTGCCCCCCACCTCTCCACCCCCCACACTGCTAATATACAATGGTTACGCAGAGATCAGAAAACTTCAAAAACTTCCCACTGCAGGAGACAGATAAAGATGGAATATGGCAGTCACTGGTTTATAGCATTTTGAAATCTTAGTCACATGTTGTTAACTGTGGATTAGATGTTATCTTGATCTGTGAGGATGATTCTATGTTTCTCCGTGGTTCTTGGCTTTATCTTCTGGACTTTTGGCTCTGTACTCTGAGTTATCCTTCATTTGTGGTCACATTTTTCAGCTCACATTTCTCATTCTACAGAATGAGTCACCCCAAGAATCAGTGACCCCAAGTGGCAGTTGATTAGAGTATTAGCAAATATTCCCTTATTGTAGAATGAATTGTATATTTTGATGATTGATAAAGTTGGAGATGAGTCTTATTTTTATGAATTGAGTGTTCGACAAAGTCATATTCATACACAAGCCGCCTGCACAGATGAAACATCTGCGAAACAGTGAATGCAAAGTGGAATACTTGTATTGCATCAGTTGACTGTGACTAAACAATTTCAAAGCAGAATTTTAGCTTTAGTAACAGGAATCTCCTAGTATTCAACTTCCTCTGATTTTGGTTCTCAGGGACTCTTCTTCTCTCCTAAATTTACATAAAAATTTTATTGCTATTATTTTCTAGTTAAGGAGAACTGGCTGAGAAAGATCATATCCCTGATGAAAAAGAAAGCTGACACTGGGATGTCAATTTAAGCATCTCGTCGCATGTACATAAGTTGTGATCCTAGTTAGTATTTTATAAATATGAATTGAAATTAAGGTGAGTAATATTGCATCATCTGAAGTCAGATAAAATATTCATATCTCATATTTATCATGATTTCATCTAAGAGGTATTTCTATCCTGTTTCAAATCTAGATTAGCATACCCATTGTTTCTACTTTACTGTACCCTAAATTAAATTAAGTTACATCTGTCCAGTATTTTGGTGGTGTCACTATACTGTGAGCCAGTTTAGATTACGGAATGTGTCTTTTTCATGTTTGCACATCCAAAGCATAAACTTCCTCTTGGTAATGTGGAAAGATACAATAGATATGTGAACAAAGAAGGCAGAAAAAAAATAGAAAGGAAATAAAAAAAGAAGAAAAAAACTAAGGGAGGAAGAAAGGAATAGAGGGATGGAAGCAGGATGGAAACTTATGAGATACGTATATAATTCTCATCTAAGTATATTTCCTGTTAGGAATGCTCTAGTTTTGAAAGTATACATTCTTTATGAGATATCATTATCAAGTGAAAATTAAGCAAAATAGTCACACATTCAAACATAGTCCAAGGAATCTCCATTTTAAACAAGTGAATCTATTTTTCCGTATGATGTATTAAATGTTAGCTCAGTGCTGGATGTCAGGCTTCAGAATAAAAATCTTAGCTACCCGCCTGTGGATTTCTTTGGTCTTTACACCATAAACAATGGGGCTAAGGGCAGGGGGCACAAGCAGATAGATAGTAGAAAAGAGAATGTGAACATAGGGTGATACATGACCAAAACGGTGGCTAAAGAAGGAAAAAAAGGCAAGGATATAAAACTCAAGAAATACAACTATATGAGCAGTACAAGTGTTGAATACTTTGAGTCGTGCTTCCTTCTGTGGAAGATGAAAAACAGCTTGAAAAATCAGGATGTAGGAGATGAAGACAAACATCATATCAAAACCTAGAATTGCAAATGCCACAAAGAGCCCATATGATTTATTAACAAGGACGTCTTCTGCAGCCAGCTTGACTACAGCCATGTGTTCACAGTAAGAATGAACAATAACCACAGAATGGAAAATTTTCAGTTGTTTGAGTAGCATGGGTAAAATGCCAACAAGCACTGTTGCTCGAATTGCCACCACCAGCACTATCTTAACTAGAATGAAAGGTGTGAGGATGGATGTGTACTTCAGTGGGTCACAGATGGCGACATAACGATCAAAGGCCATGGCCAACAGGATGCCAGATTCCATGCCCGGCAAGGCATGAATGAAGAAGAGCTGGGTAAGGCAGGCATCAAAAACCATCGAGTAAGAGCCAAACCAGAAGATGGCCAACATCTTTGGAGCAATGGCTATACAGAGGCCTAAATCAGTGGCTGCCAGTACTGCCAGGAAGATGTACATGGGTTGATGTAGGCTGCGTTCTGCAGGGATGATGATTAGCAAGAAGATGTTCCCCATCAGAGCCAACAAACACACACCAAAGAAGGGAAACCCAATCCAAAACTGTACATGCTCTAGTCCAGGTATGCCAATCAGGTTCACTGTTCTGGGGTTCAGATATGACACTTTGGAGAATCCCATGGAGGCTGATGGATTCTTCCCTCACTGCTGATTCTGATACCTAGTCATAGAAAGAACATGAATGGGAAAGGAGAAGGGCAAGTTCCTCATCATTTCTCCCAGAACATGAAGAACATTAATGAAAGAGTGATCACTATTTGGGCATTATTTCAGGGAAGTATAGGAATAGTCTCTTGTAATATATTTTTCCAAAACCAGTGCAGGTGTTTGTGGAAGAGGAAGATGTTTAAGTGTTTATCATCTAGAAATTATAGAAATAAAAACCTTATTCTAAGAACACTGATCCTGCTAGTTTTTCAGCTGTCCTCAGAAGGTGTCATAGACGGCAGCATGAACTTTTCTGTCCATATCAATTTTCATACTCCAGACCCATTGCAGATTCAGTGGCATTTTTCTGTGACACCTGAGGCTATTGTAGAGATCCTGGGTCCTCCTATGCAAAAACAAAACAAACCCATTGCTGTCAAGTAAATTTTGACTCAGAGCAATTCTATAGGACAGAGTAGAACTTCCTCATAGGGTTTCCAAGTCTGCAATCTTCACAGAAACAGACTGCCACATCTTTCTCCTGTGGAGCAGCTAGTGGATTTGAACTGCTGACCTTTCAGTTAGCAGCCCAGCACTTTTATCCACTGACTTCTTATCTATCTTCTCAACTTTCTGTCTCCTGCAAGATCTGTGAGTACTTGCATCACCTACCACTTCATTCTACCTGCACATCCTCTTTGCAAGATCATCCCAGAATTAACACAATGAGTCAAACACTCTTGACTACTACTTATAAAAGAATAGCTCCTCCATATCGCCTCTAAGAATCTGAATAACTGGCCAGTACATAGGTAATTGAGCACATATTTTTGAAACACTGGATTTCCTCACTCTCTTATCTGACAGTTAATTCCTAAATGTGAAGGGAGGTATTTTACTTCTGAGTCTAAAGAGGATAGGAGGATTTGGGAGAGCTGTCACTATCTGAAGAGTCTGAGCTTTGAACTAATCGTACAGTGCTACGCTCACCCCAAACTTCTGATCTTGGTGTAATTAGTCTGCACTCTTCCTTTTAGCAAATGAATCACTAAACCTTAAGGGAATCTTATACATTGTTACATATATATATATATACACACATATATACATATGTATATATATATACATATATATGCATATATATACATACCTATGTGTATATATGTATATAATTTTTTATCAAGAATTGTACAAACTTAAAATCATCCAAAAGTTTATCCCATTTCTTTTCCTGTTAGTTCATTATGATTTTGTTCCAGAAAGACATATTGAACAGGGAAATATCAGTCTGAATGTGATTTTTATCTGCTTTTGTTTCCCTCTGAAAGGAAACTACAGAGGTCTAATTCCTTAAAAATATAGAAAAATAGACTGGTCTACAGTTACCCGGAATATATATGTAGGTGTAACTAGAAAGCCTCCAATTTAGTACAATTTTAAAAGTTTTAATAGTTGATGGATATAGGAGATCTTGTTATATGAGCTTTTGCAGCCACAAACAGTAGTAGACTGGGGCCAAAACAATAAAGGGATATTGATTGAAGCAATTAGATATTTTTTGAAAAGACATTTCTATATGTAATGATGTTAGGTGAGGGAAGCGGTGGATTCTGTAGAAATGGTTGTTGACAAATATGAATATGTCTTGTTAAAAATGGCATGAACTGACCACAACCTAAAGGAGGTGTAATTGTTAATATATCTTAATAAAGTTTGTAACTTGCCTAATTATCTAAGGATAAAAGTAAAAGTTAGCTCCAGTTTCTCTATAATAGGTAATAATTTATAAATCAGATTTATTTTTTCTACATAGCTTACTAGGTAAAATCATGGGATTTGGATTTAGAAACATAACATATACTCTAAAGCTGACTCTATTATTTACTGTATATGGAATCTTACCCAAGTTCCTTAAATTACTCAACTATAAACTGGGGGCAGTAATATCACCTTCCTCATTGGATTATTGGGAGGACTAAATAATTTTATACATGAAGGACTTGCCACAAAGTATGGAACAGAGTGAGCGCCTGATATATGGTAGCTAATATTTGACAGAGCCTGTGGAGTATCTCTATGAAGATGGAGGCACACTATTGCCTTTTTGAGGATATGTAAGACATAAGTACAGAAATTAGGAAACTTCCTGAAAAAAGAATTGATTAAAGAATTTTCTAAAGATGAATGAAGTTCATCATTCTGATCCATACGATTGAGCATCCGTGTAAGCAGAAACAAATGATGACTATCACAGTAGAAAGTCACTTGCCAATCATGTGCACACCTTGTTGGATTCAATAAATATAACTTACATAAATTAATTTTGCCACTTTAACTGATAAATAATTATATCCTATTGCAAAAGCTTAATGAGTACAAGGGAAAAGCATTACGGCAACACCAATTTACTAAAAAAGTGGAAGTTAAAAATAGCTTCTGTTGGGGGGACCTCATACCATCAAGAAAGCAGTGCCGGGAGCAGACCATGTCCTTTGGACCTGGGTCCCTGCACAGAGAAGCTCCTAGTCCAGGGGAACACAGAACAGAAGAAGGCCGACAGAAAGAAAAAGCTTTCCCCTGAAGACGACACCCTAAATTTGGACTTTTAGCCTACTTTGACTGTGAGGAAATAAACTTCTTTCATTAAAACCATCCACTTGTGGTATTTCTGTTGTAGCAGCACTAGATGACTAAGACAGAATTTGGTACCAAGAGAGTGGGGTGCTGCTCTAACAGATACCTAAAATGTGGAATTGGTTTTAAAACTGTTAATGGATAGACGTGTGGCAGTGACAGAGGACCAGCAGCAGCAGAGAACCTACAGCAGCAGAGAAATGGTAGTGGCAGAGAACCAACAGCAGCAGGAGACCAGTGCAAGATGGCGCTGGAGCCGACCCACGGAGCGAGAGAGCTGAGTGCCTATGAGCATGAGGTTTCCTGGCGGAGTGGGGTGCCTCTGGGCACTTACTGGTGGAGCTACTGAGCTTTGGAACACTTGCCTCAGCGGGGCAGATGCGGGCTTAAGGCCTGAGGGCCTAGAGGCCATAGGAAGTAGAAGCTGAAGAGACAAGGGACACAAGAAGCCAAGCTGCTTCAGTCTCAAAGGTCTGATGTAGCTTCAGCGTTTTCTCCGTATCCCTAGATAGTGTTTGATTTTTTAAGTTTTAAAGGATGCGTGGTGTTCCATCATGCGCAGCCAAAGAAATGAAAAATGCAGTCAAGTGGTCAGTGTCTCCATCAACATTACCCCTCCACATGTCCATGTGAGCATCCAAGAATCAAGAATGTTTGAACAACTTGAAGCTCAGACTCAGGGACCTCAAGACCCCCTCCAACGAATTATGGCGTCCTGCAGAGAGCAATTGTTAGTAGAGTTCAAGTGTGCCACTAGGGTCACTGATCAGAACCTCCCCAGGGTCCCCGCAAATCTTGGGTGTAGAGGCAGCTTGGTTGCAGGGAGAGAAACTGCCATCTGTGATAGGAATGCAGCTCTCAGCTACAGGAGGAGTTAGCAAATGTACAGAAGCCTTACAGGGAACCACAACGGAAGTAGTCATATTTCGGTGAAAAAGTAATGTGTACTTATTTGATATTTTATATATGGGCAAAATTGAACCGAATTTAGCTTCTAAGAAGAATAGCTTCAGAAATCACTGTAAGATGTATAACTGAGTAATTAAATCAAGTTTGTGACTTTTGTAGAAAACTAATTTTATATACAGCATTGGAACATTTTAAGAGAACTTAAGTTCACTATATTCGTAAGTTTCATGTGTTAGATTTAAAAGAGTTATTCACATACCTGGGAAGGTGCTTGTTCATTTAGACCATGGAAGTGATTAAAAAGGGTTATTTCTAGCTTGAGTCCTGCAAGTGCAAAGGTCTTTAGAGCTGGATGGGAAAGTACCCTCATGAGAGCCAAAGAAATGAGAAATGCAGTCAAGTGATCAATGTTTCCATCCACATCAGCACTCCTCATGTCCACATGAGCATGCACGAATCAAGAATGTGTACAACTTAAAGCTCACACTCAGGGCACTCAAGACCCCCTCCCATGAATCATGTTATCCTGGGAGAGCAATTGCTTGTAGAGTTCAAGTGTGACTTGAGGGTCACTGATCAGAACCAGGTCATTGCCCCATCCTAATTTTAGGTGTGGAGGCAGCTTGGTTGCTAGGAGGGTAACTGGAGCCCTGGCGCTGCAGTGGTTGAAAGTTTGGCTGCTAACCAAAAGACTGGTATTTTGAGTCCGCCAGTCCCTTCTTGGAGACCCTATGGGTCATTTCTTCTCTGTCCAGTAGTGTAACTATGAGTCAGAGTTGAGTCAATGGCAATCGCTCTGGTTTTTTTTTTTTTTAAACTGTCGTCTGTGATAAGGATACATCTTTCAACTCCAGCAGGAATTAGGAAAAGTACAGAAGACTTACAGAGAATCAAAACAGAAGTAGTCATATTTTGGGTGAAGAAGGAATGTGTGCGTATTTGATATTTTATACCTGGGCAAAGTTGAACAAAATTTGGCGTCTAAGAATAATAGCTTTGAAACTCATTGTAAAATGTATAATTGAGTAATTAATTTAAGCTTTTGGTTTTTGTGGAAAACTAGTTTTATATTCAGCACTGGAACATTTTAAGAGAAGTTCCACTATACTGGTGAGTTTCCTTTATTAGATTTAAAAGAGTTATTTACATACCTGAGAAGGTGTCTGTTAATTCAGACCACTGAAGTGATTTAAAGGAGAACTGTGTTCCAAGATGTTTTGGGAAGTCATTTTTCTTTATCACTGAGTAGTATTTCATTGTATGTATGCATCACATTTTACTTGTCCATTCATCTGTTGATGGGCAGTTAGGTTGTTTCTATCTTTTTGTGTTTGTAAACAGTGCTGCAATGAACATAGGTGTGCATATGTCTGTTCATGTCACTTCTAGTAGATCTCTAGGGTATATACATGGGAGTGGAATTGCTAGGTCATATGGCAGCTCCATCTCCAGTTTTTTGAGGAACCACCAGACTGTTTTCCATAATGGCTGTACCACTTTGCATTCCCACCAGCAATGGATGAGGGTTCCATTTTCTCCAGTTACCTTCAACATTTGACATTTTCTATTTTGTTTTCTCTTTTTTTAATCTTGGCCATCCTAGTGCCAGTAAAATGGTATCTCATTGGGGTTTTGATTTGCATTTCTCTGGTGACTAATGATGTTGAGCATTTTTTCATGTGGCTATTAGCCATTTGAATATTCCCTTTCGTGAAGTGTCTGTTCATGTCCTTTGCCCAGTTTTGATTAGGTGATGTGTTTTTTTTGTTTTTAGGTGTTAGAAGTTTTCCATGTATTTTAGATATTAGATTCTTATCAGTTATATCATTCCCAAAGATTTTTTTCCAGCCTGTAGGTTATCTCTTTACTCTTTTGATAAAGTAGTTTGATGAATGTAAATATTAATTTTTTTTTACATAGATAAATATGCTTTATTATTTAGTTTTTTTAAAATATTTTATTGTATTTCAGGTGAAAGCTAACAGAACAAACAGTTTCTCATGTAACAGTAGTACACATGCTGTTTTATGACTTTGGTTAGCAACTCCACAACATTTTAACCCTCTAAATTCTCAGCTTTTTTTTTTTTTTTGGTGAAAATACACATAGCCAAAGATACACCATTTCAAAACTTTTTACGTACACATTTAAGTGACATTGACTATGCTCTTCTAATTGTGCTGTTATTCTCACTTAAGATGAAGGCTTACAGGACAAAATAGCCTCCCATTTAACAGTTACTACAAATGTTGTTCTATAACAATGGTTAACAATCTCACAACACATCAACAGTATCCTTACTCAACCTTGTGTTCCCTATCATCAGCTTCCTACTCCCCTTCTGCCTTCTGGCGATTGCCACTGGACTCCTGTACCTCGTTAGTCTCATTTGGTTTTACTGGGCTGTCCACTCCCAGGCTGAACAGTGAACCTCGAAGGTAACTTCACCACTGAGCTAAAAGGGTGTCTGGGGGCCATACTCTTGAGGTTTCTCCAGTCTCCTTTAGGCCAGTAAATCTGGTCTTTTTTTTTTTTTTTTTTGTGAGTTAGAATTATGCTCTACATCCTTCTCCACATCTGTCCAGAACCCTCTGTTGTGATCCTGGTCAGAGCAGTCAGCGGTGGTACCCGGGCACCATCTAGCTGTACTAGACTCAGTCTGGTGGAGGTCTTGGTAGCTGTGGACAATTAGTCCTTTGGACTAATCTTTTTGTTGTATCCTGTTCTCTTCATTCTCCCTTGCTCCCGAAGGGATGAGACCAGTGTAGTATCTTAGATGGCCACTCACAGGCTTTTAAGACCCCAGATACTACTCACCAAGGTAGAATGTAGAGCATTATCTTTATAAGTAGTGTCATGCCGATTGAGCTAGATGTTCCCCGAGACCATGGTCCCCAGAGCCCTCCATCCAGCAACTCAGTCCCTCGGGGAGTTTGGATGTGTCCATGGGGCCTCCGTGACCTTTCCTTGTGCAGGTTGTGTTAGTTTCCCTTGTATTGTGTACTGTTTCACCTTTCACCCAAGATACCACTTATCTATTGCCTATTTAATATCCCCCCCCCCCATCCCTGGTAACCAACAAGGATTGTTACATTTTGCATGTGAACTTTTTCATGGGTTTTTACAATAGAGGTCTCATACAATATTTGTCCTTTTGTGATTGACTTATTTCACTCAGCATAATGTCCTCCAGTTTCATCCATGTTATGAGATGCTTCACAGATTCATTGTTGTTCTTTCTCATTGCATAGTACTCCATTGTGTGTATGTACCATAGTTTGTTTAGCCATTCATCTGTTGATGGACACCTACGTTGTTTCCATCGTTTTGCTATTGTGAACAATGCTGCCGTGAACATAGGTGTGCATATGTCTATTCGAGTGATGACTCTTATTTCTCTAGGATATATTCCTAGGAGTGGGATTGCTGGATCGAATGGTATGTCTATTTCTAGGTTTCTGAGGAAACGCCATATCATTTTCCAAAATGGTTGTATCATTTTGCATTCCCATCAGCAGTGCATAAGAGTTCCCATCTCCCCGCAGCCCCTCCAACATTTGTTATTTCCAGTGTGTTTGATTCGTGCCAGTGATCCCGGGGTGAGATGGTATCTCATTGTGGTTTTAATTTGCATTTCTATAATGGCTAGTGATCGTGAGCATTTCCTCATGTGTCTGTTGGCTATTTGAATGTCTTCTTTGGTAAAGTGTCTGTTCATTTCCTTTGCCCATTTTTTGATAGGATTATTTGTCTTTTTGTTGTAGAGGTGTTGGATTTTCCTGTAGATTATGGAGATTAGACCTTTGTCTGACTTGTACTGTCCAAAAATTTTTTCCCAGTATGTAGGTTCTCTTTTGACTCTTTTGTTGAAGTCTTTTTAAAAGCATAGGTGTTTGATTTTTAGAAGATCCCAGTTATCTAGTTTATCTGTTGGGTTTTGTGTGTTGATGGTTCTGGTTTGTATCCTGTTAATGCCATGTATTAAGGCCTGAAGTGTTGGTCCTATTTTTTCTTCTATGAATTTTATAGTTTTAGGCTTTATATTCAGGTCTTTGATCCATTTTGAAGTAGTTTTTGTATACGGTGTGAGGTATGGGTCCTGTTTCATTTTTCTGCAAATGGATATCCAGTTTTGCCAGCACCATTTGTTAAAAAGACTGTCTTTTCCCCATTTGATGGACTTTGGGCACTTGTCCAAGATCAGGTGACTGTAGATGGATGGATTTACATCTGGGTTCTCAATTCTTTTCCATTGGTCAATGTATCTGTTGTTGTACCAGTACCAGGCTGTTTTGACTACTGTAGCTGTATAGTAGGTTCTCAAGTCAGGTAGTGTGAGTCCTCCAACTTCATTCTTCTTCTTCAGTAGTGCTTTACTTATTCGGGGTTTCTTCCCTTTCCATATAAAGTTAATAATTAGTTTTTCCATCTCTTTGAAGAATGTTGCTGGTATTTGGATTGGGATTGCATTGTATTTGTAAATTGCTTTGGGTAGAATTGCCATTTTCACAATGTTGAGTCTGCCTATCCATGAGCATGGTATGTTTTTCCATTTATGTAGATCCCTTTGGGTTTCATGCAGCAGTGCTTTGTAGTTTTCTTTGTATAGGTCTTTTACATTCCTGGTCAGATTCATTCCTAAGTATTTTATCTTTTTAGGAGCTATTGAAAATGGTATTGATTTCCTGATCTCCTTTCATTGTTCTCTTTACTGGTGTTTAGGAATCCAACTGATTTTTGAATGTTTATCTTGTATCCTTCTACTCTGCTGAATCTTTCTATTAGTTACAGTAGATTTCTTGTGGAGTCTTTAGGGTTTTCTGTGTATAGTATCATATCATCTGCAAACAGGGAGAGTTTAACTTCTTCATTACCAATTTGGATGCCCTTTATTTCTTTCTCTCGCCTTATTGCTCTAGCTAGAACTTCCAGCACAATGTTAAATAGGAGTGGTGATAAAGTGCATCCTTGTCTTGTTCCTGTTTTCAAGGGGAATGTTTTCAGCCTCTATCCATTAAGAATGATGTTGGCCGTTGGTTTTGCATAGATGCCCTTTACTATGTTGAGAAATTTCCCTTCTATACCTATTTGATTGAGAGCTTTTATCAGGAATGGGTGTTGGACTTTGTCAAATGCCTTTTCTGCATCTATTGAGATGAAAATGTGATTTTTTTCTTTCCTTTTATTTATGTGGTGAATTACGTTGATGGATTTTCTAATGTTAAACCATCCTTGCATCCCTGGTATGAATCCTACTTGGTCGTGGTGTATTATTTTTTTTGATATGATGCTGAATTCTATTGGCTAGAATTTTGTTCAGAATTTTTGCATCTATATTCATGAGAGATATTGGTCTGTAATTTTTTTTTTTTTTGTGATGTCTTTGCCTGGTTTTGCTATCAGCATTATGCTGGCTTCATAGAATGAATTTGGAAGTGTTGCTTCCTCTTCTATGCTCTGAAGTAGCTTGAGTAGTACTGGTATAAGCTCTTCTGTAAATGTTTTGTAGAATTCTCCAGTAAAGCCATCTGGGCCAGGGCTTTTTTTGGTTGGGATCTTTTTATTACCTTTTCAATCTCTTCTCTTGTTATGGGTCTGTTCAGATTTTCAACATCACTTTGATGTAGTTTGGGTAGGTACTGTGTTTCTAGAAATTTATCCATGTCCTCCAGGTTTTCAAATTTGTTGGAGTATAGTTTTTCATAATATTCTGTTACAATCCTTTTGATTTCAGTTGGGTCTGTTGTAATGTCCCCCATTTCATTTCTTATTTGGGTTATTTGTGTCCTCTCCTGTTTTTCTTTTGTCAGTCTGGCCAGTGGTTTGTCAATTTTGTTGATTCCTTCAAAGAACCAACTTTTGGTTTTGTTGATTCTTTCTATTCTTTTTCTGTTCTCTATTTCATTGATTTCTGCTCTGATTTTTACTATTTCCTTTCTTCTGGCGGTTGTAGACTTTTTTTGCTGTTCTCATTCTATTTGTTTGAGTTCTGTAGTTAATGTTTTGATTTTGTCCCTTTCTTCTTTTTTGATATGTGCATCTATTGCTATAAATAGTCCTCTGAGGACTGCCTTTGCTGTGTCCCAAATGTTTTGGTATGATGTGTTTTCATTCTCATTTGATTCTAGGAATTTTTTGATTCCATCTCTGATTTCTTCTATTACCCATTGATGTGTAAGCAGAGTATTATTCAGTTTACATGTAGTTGATTTTTTTTCCTCCTCTTTCAAGTGTTAATTTCTACCTTGATGGCATTGTGGTCAGAGAAGATACTGTGAATTATCTCAGCGTTTTGGATCTTGTTGAGGATTGCTCTGTGGACTAAGATGTGGTCTATTCTGGAGAACGTTCCATGTGCATCGGAAAAGAATGTGTACTTTGCAGCAGTAGGATGGATTGTTCTATATATGTCTATGAGGTCCAGTTGACTGATTGTGTCCTTTAGGTCTTCTGTATCTTTGCTGAGTTTCTTCTTAGTTGTTCTGTCCTTTACTGAGAGTGGTGTGTTGAAGTCTTCTACTATTATTGTGGAACTGTCAATTTCTCTTTTCAGTGCTGTTAGAGTTTTTTTTTATGTCTTTTGGAGCCCTGTCATTGGGTGCGTAGATGTTTATTATGGTTATGTCTTCATGATGGATCGTCCCCTTAATCATTATATAGTGTCCTTCTTTGTCTTTAATGTAGATTTTGTTTTTAAAGGCTATTTTATCTGAGATTAGAATTGCCACTCCTGCTCATTTTGGTAGTTGTTAGCTTGATATATTTTTTTCCAACCTTTGATTTTTAATAAATTCACATCTTTGTTTCTAAGGTGTGTCTCTTGTAGACAGCATATTGATGGATCCTGTTTTCTTATCCATTCTGCCACTCTCCGTCTCTTTATGGATGCATTGAGTCCATTTACATTCAGTGTAATTATTGATAGATGGAAGTTTGTTGCTGTCATTTTGTAGTGCTGTTTTTTCTGGTGCTGAAGTTTTATTTGTTCTTCTTACTCTCTTGTGCTGAGTTACTTTTGTTTGTGGATTCTTTTTTCCTTTCCTTTGTTTTTGTTGTGACTTAATGTTTTTCGTCTTTATTTTTATGAGTTGGTTTGTTAACTTTCTTTGTGGATACCATGGATTTTACCCTTATCTTTCTAAGTTTGAAGCAGTCTACCCTTACTTGGTATCGCCTTGCCTTCCTCTCCGTTAGAAGGTTCTATATCTATGCCGTTTATTCCCTCTTTCATTGTTTTAATGTTGTTGTCATTCTTTGATTGATTGCTGTGATTCCCTGTTGTATTTCTTTTGGTTTTGGAGAGTCCTCGAGAGTTCATTTCCTAGAATGGTATCTGGTTGATATGATCCTGCATCCTAGGTCCTGCCTGAGGGCTGAAGCTGTTTGTCCTCAGATGGAAGAACTCCCTTTAATAATTCTTGTAAGTTTGGTTTGACTTTTGCATATTCCCTTAGTTTTTGTTTATCTGGAAATGACCTAATTTCACCATCAAATCTGAACGAGAGTTTTGCAGGATATATTATTTTTGGCTGACAATTTTTTCCTTCAAGATTTTATATATGTCATCCCACTGCCTTCTTGCCTGCATGGTTTCTGCTGAATAATCTGAGCTTAGTCTTATTGTTTCTGCTCTGTACGTGACTTCTTGTTTTTCACGAGCTGCTCTCAGGATTCTTTGTTTGTCTTTAGTTTTGGTGAGTGTGAATATGATATGTCTTGGTGATTTTCTTTTGGGGTCTCTTCTATATGGGGTTCGTTGAGCTTCTTGAATGGCTAGATTTTCATCTTTCATGATATTGGGAAAGTTTTCCATCAGCAGATCCTCAATGATCCTCTCTGTGTTTTCTGTTTTCTCCCCCTGTTCTGGAATTCCAATCACTCGTAAATTTTTGCTTTTAATTGTGTCCCACATAACTCTCAGGGTCTCTTCATTTTTCTTTGTTCTTTTTTCTGAGTTTTCCTCAAACAGAGTTGTATCCAAGTATTTGTCTTCAGTTCCACTGATCCTGTCTTCCACGGTTTCAAATCTACTTCTCAACCCTTCTATGACATCATCCATTTCTGAAATCTTGTTGTTTATCTTTTGGATTTCTAATTGTTGTTTTTGTATAATTGCTAGTTGTGAATTTATTTTGGCATTTTGTTCCTGCATCACCTTCCTGAATTCTTCCATTTTTTTGTCTGTATTTTCCATAAATTTGTCTATTTTTTTCTTCATGTTTGTCAGCTTTTTGCCTCAGTTCTTGGAAAATTCCGAGTATTAGTGATTTGAGTTCCCTATCAGGTACTTCTAGTACATTTTCTTCCACAGGAGAGTTATTTGGTGTTTTAATTTGGACGCCTATTGCAGCCATCTTGTTTTGTCTTTGTAAATGTTTTGATATTGTTTGCTGTTTTGGGGGCATTCCGTAGATATTTCTCTCATTTATTGATTGTAGATTTTTTTGTTTCATCCTTGTGGTAAAGCTGGGCAGGTCTAGCTGAAGAGGAGCCACTGGGACGGGTTGTTTGTGGCACTCACCGCAGCCACCAGGATGGTCGGTAGTCAGTTCTGGGCAGGTTCCAATAGGCCGTGCCTGCACAGATTGGTGGTGTGATGTCAAGTGCATGGTGCAGGTAGGCAGGATGCAGCGGGGAGATGGTTATGTGTGAAGCTAAGCTGGATATGGGACAGAGGAGAGAGGAGTAGGAGTGAAAAAACATACAAACATAAAAGAATGCTAGGGGAGCTTGTCATTGGAATGGACTGATGAGAGACTATGGGATGGAGAAAACCAGAAGGGGGAAGAGAAAGAAAAGGAAAGAATGAACAAATAAAAATCAGAAAAGTTAAAGAACTGCAAAGTTCCCAGGGATCCCACCGATGCAGCTATGAGGTCTGGGGAAGTCGGTCTAGGTTTCACAGCACAGCCTGGCCAGAAGGCACAGAGGCATACAACGCCTGGTATTCAGGGATCAGAAAGAGAATTAAGAGATAGAGAGATGAGAAATTGAGCAATGAAGAAAGACAAAAGGGAAAAAGAGGGAAAAGAAAACAAAACTAATCAAAAAAGAAAAAAATAAAATAAAAAAAGCAACACCAGCAGTCAACGAATGGCACTCATAGAGCCAGCCAGTGCGGGCTGGTGTTTCTGGACTAGAGACTGTGTCCATGGGAAACAGAGGAGGCCGAGTGTGAGTGAAGAAGGGTGGAGAGTGGGAAAGCATATATCACAAATTGCCTGCACTCTGGGGACCCTCAGAAAGGAGCAAAGAGGGTGCATGGAGCCAGGCACCCGAGTGAAAGGAGGGGGAGGTGGTGAGAGGCAAGCGAGAAACCAAAAGAAGCAGGAGGGGAAAAAAAAAAAAAAAAAAGCAGCACCAGCAGCTAACAAACAGCACCCAGAGAGTCACCCGCCCGGGTGCATGGAATCCAAGCAGCCAGCGGCCCCTGTTCAAGAAACTGCGGCCGCGGGAAGCAGAAGAGCAAATGAACAAAGGCTCCGGGATCTCACCAGCACGGCAGCCCAGACCTGGAAGCAGCCACACGCCCGAACGCAGCCCCACAGCCCCGCAGGAAAGAGCAAAGACAGCGTTCGGAACCAGGCACCGAAGCAAAAGGAGGGGGAAGCGGCAGAAAAAGCAACACCAGCAGCCAACAAACAGCACCCAGAGAACCGCCAGCTCAGGCGCACAGAATCCAAGCAACCGGCGCCCCCCAGCCCAGGGACCTTGGCCACGGGAAGCAGGGGAGCCCCAGCCGGGGCAAAGAGGGGCGGGGGGTGGGAAAGCGCACACCGCAAATTACCGGCTGTTTTGTCTCCCACTGGATGCTCTGCGAGGCTGCTCTCCCGTTCTCCTGTTTGCTGGTCTCCGACAGGAGTCCAAGATGGTGGATCCGCGCTGCGTTAGCTGGTAGGGGACCTCTGCATGAATCTCTCCTCACTGTCCGTTATCTTTCAGTATTCTCACTCCGTTTGGTGTTTGGCTGAGTTCTTTATCTCTTCATTTGATGTTCTAGGGTTTTAGGATTGTTGATTCTCTGTTTGGCTTAGTTTTTCAGATCTTTGCTGTGGAGGGACGGCATGGTGCTTCTGCCTAGAGCGCCATCTTGCCGGACTCTAAATATTAAATTTTATGAGGTCCCAGTTATCTATTTTGTTTTCTGTTGCTTGTACATTTGTTGTTGCTTTTTATAACCTATCACTGAAAAACATTAGGTCTCATAGCTTTGCTCCTGTTTTTTTCTTCCAAGATTTTATGGTTTTAGATTTAACATTTAGGGCCTCAAACTATTTTGAATTAATTTTTGTGTATGGTGTTAGGTATGGATCTTAGTTAATTTTTTGCATGTGGAAATCCATCTTAGGAACATAGGAGGAGTAATTAACATGAGGATCTGAGGATGCCAAGCAGATAGATGAAAATAGTCTAGGTCTTTAATGATGTATAATGTGGAGCCTTTGAGTTAACCAGTCATCAAACAGTGTCAAGTAATAAATTCTTCTTTATAAATTGTTACAAAATTTAGATTTGGTGTCTCTTTCCTATTTCTGAAAATCCCCTTTTAGTATTATTAGTTTTATAGTCCTTACCCCTTCCTATTTCTTATCAGTAAATAAAGCTAAGTTTGACATTTAAGAACTTTCTCAAACTTTACTTCTGTCTCTTCCATTGGAGCTCTCATACATCTATCACACTTCCTTTCTTAAGCCAATCACTGACCAAAAAACCAAAAATCAAACCCATTTCCATCAAGTTCATTCTGGCTCATGGTTACCCTATAGAACAGAATCGAGTTACCCCACTGGGTTACCAGGGATCGACTGGTGGATTTGAATTGCCGAACTTTTGGTTGTCAGCCAAGCTGTTGACCACTGCTCCACCAGGGCCAGAGGACTAAAAATAACATTGGCTTTCACCTTCAACCTCACTCAAGCCAGAGCAAGGGGCTGTCCTCCCCTAAATCACAAGGCCCTTCCCAGTGAAGATGACATTAAGTGGGGAATAAGTGAGAGTATGACTATGGGATGAGACCAACAGTATTTGCTGTATCATGCCTTTCTTGAGGCTTTGCCAGCTATATCAAAATTTAATGTTTTTCCTTTTCAAATTGTCTGAATTACAAACCCTTCTCAAATATTATGCAACTTGTAAATCCAACAAATAAACTGTTTAATTATAGTAACTTTTTAAAAATTCTCCTGGTCCAGGATTGTACCATTTCAACTTAACACAAATCTACATCAATTTTATATTTTAAATTTATACTAATGGATGTTATTCTAATGGGGCAATTCTCCTTAACCTTATAGCACATGCATATACATGCAATTAGCACAGATTCTTTTTCTTAAAATATGTGGGCAGCTCTTAAATGTTTCTTAATATAATTTGATATCTTGCCTGAGTTGGAAAACATTACTACAAATGAATAAAATTTTCTTCATAATTAAAAAAAAAAATAGCTTCTGTGAGAACAAAAGCATACATTTTGTGCAACTTTGCTTTCCATGGTATTCAGATAAGAAACTGTTCATTCCCAGTCTCAAAGTGGAAGAGAAGGAGAGAATAGGAGTTTCTTAATGGAGAGAGAGTAAAGTGTAGAAAATGAAGAGCAAACTACAAGATTTACTGTCCCTGAAACAGAGAAGACTATATTTCAGGGGATGGAATATGAACTATGGTCTTTGTGACTATGGATCATATGTTAAAACTATTCAAGGCAGTAGGATGCTGCTGTGTTGGATCTGCTCCCCACACCTTACAAGCTCTCCTGCTCAAACTGCACTCACATGCACGCGCACACACAGACACACACAAACACACACCCAGAAAGAACTTTCCAAGCTGCAGACTCTCTCTCTTCTTATTTTTACAAACCAAGCAATGTTAGAATTACTTTGTGGGTAAAAAATGGGAAAAGGAGCCTGAAAATATTATTCTCGTCTCATCCTCGCCACTAATTGACTGCAATGTGTCTATTCAGTTTTCTTTACATGCAGTTAAGAAGATGGTACTAGGTTACCTGTGCATCTCTTGCATCTCCGAATGACATGAATCTAGTCCATCTCTCATTTTTTCGATAAAGAAATCTGGGTCCAGAGAAGGCAGGTGGCATGCCAAAGGAAGTCTGTTACTGATAGATGCAGGATTAAAATCTTCTGATTCTCTGACCTTTCCACTTCCTCTTAAACTTTACTACAAAAAGAGACCCTCAATCATACAGAGGTTCCAACTCATGCAGAAGAAACTCACCCAGATAGATGGCTAGCTGGAATACATGGACTGTGGATGGAACAGTTCCTTTCTGCCAGGTTTTTTGAGTGGGGAAAGTACTAATAGCTAAATTTCCATCATCATCCACATTTAGCTGTTGCTTTTCTCAGCTTTTATTATAATCTGAGCCAATCCCAGGACAATGCTATAGACCTGACCCTTAGAGAAGTCCTTACACCCCTGAGATCCAGCCTCCTTTGCAGGAGAAAGGTAACCCCTTGCCCACAGACACACAGGCAGAAAGCATTCAGTTACCTATTGAGACATTGTCTCCAAGGAACGAGACAAGGGGGTGCCTGAGGAAAGAGAATGAGGAAACCTCAAATTATGGTTCACTTTTTGAGATTAGGTGTGTGGAGAAAGAAAAAGGAGCCTGATAGTACAGTGGTTAAAGTGCTCAGCCACTGACTGAAAAGTCAGCAGTTTGAAACCACAAGGTGCTCCATGAGAGAAAGATGTGGCAGCACTTCTGTCAAGATTTACAGCCTTGGAAACCCTATGGGGCAGTTTTATATGTTCTATAGGGTTGCTGTGAGTTGAATCGACTCAGGGCAGTGAGTTTTGTTTTGTTTGTTTGTTTGTTTGTTTTTGTTTTAGTGAAAGAAAATCTGAGAAATGGGAAATTCTTAGGGTAGAAAGACGGGATACAGTAATTCAGTCAACTTTCCGCTATATGTCCAGGCTTATAGTTTAAGGAGAAAAATAGTTACTACTATATCTCTTCATAAATGTAATGTTACTCCTGCTACAACTTCTATAGCTACAATAAAGATTACTATTATTACTGCTACAGTTTTTTGAAACTGTTATAGCACTTTTCAGTATCAAAAATGAATAAATTAAATAAATGAATGTTTTTTATCTCCATAAGGGAAAGTCACTGCAGACCTTCCCTATTGCCTAGACCAATTTTGAGAATTCATAATTCTCTCCCTTATTCATGGGTACCACTTTGCAAATTTTTGTAGTGACTGCTGAATAATTCCAGTATTGTATCAATTTACCCAAGATCTCTGGGCGATGAACATCATAGAATATTAGGGCATATTTCAAATGTGAGGTTGATATTCTGACCACACATTCATCTTAATATATTCCATTGTAATAGGACACCATTAATTGTAAACTGGATAAACTGCTTACTTCTTTACTCCCAGATATAGAGCCTGGTGTGCTGGTTCAGGTTTTTCCTTTTTTTAAACTTTTTTAATTTGGTGTGAGCCAACTCTAACTCCAGCCCTCAGATAATAAATATCTCATCATAGTTGGCTCTATGATCAGACTTCTTTGATTGTGTAAGCAGTTCATGCCTGTTTATTCCAGAAAATTTCTATCTTACACTCACTATTCACAAGATTTAAAAGACATTAATAATATATTCACACATATTTTTTATTCATTTAATTTTTTTCCCCTACCAGACATGTGTGGTCAAGTAAATTACCCCAGGAATTGCCTCTAAAGTTTATTACATCTTTTTCCTGCTTTAAAAAAGAATTTCTGCAAATATCCCATCTTCATTTTTTCTGTGATATCTCAAGATATCTGGACTTCATGTTTTTTACATGGGTCATTTTATCTTTTTTATCAAGATTACCATGTCATAGCTAATATAGCTTTATGTGTGAGACATAAAGAAGCCTACTAGGGATAGAGAAACATGATTTTGATCAGTTGTCTGAGGACTTGGAGCTATATTATAGATGTGCAACAACAAATTGTCAAGCCAGGTATCGAGCTGGTAAATTAGAACGAGCCAAATTGAATGTAGCTGTCAAATCTTTTATTCACTTACTGTGACAGTGCAAACAAGAGACCAAAGGCGATGCCTACTCCCCAGTGTTCAATTTTTCCCCATGGAACAACACTGGAAAGGGTCGACTGGATGAAGCACAGATGGCGGAATTGTCTCACTTTGAAGAGCCTATAACAAAAGGACTTCCTGAACTTTTGGCCTTAGAGAAGAGAGGGGGAAGAACTAGGAGTGGAAAGGTCCTGAGACAAAGTAGAGAAAAGTGCCTCAGCAATGACCACTGATAAGAAGGTCTCTGAATAAGTGTCTGGTCTAGGAATGCAGAGATGTGTATAAGCATGGCTGGCCCGGGGTGCCTGAGTCCTGCAACTCTATCCAGAAAGCTGCAATGCACTAGCTGTGCATCAAGTCTGGTTTGGGGAAGGTGATTTCCCACATTAGGCCTGCTGGAGAAAGCTTTGTAATTGCTTATTGTCAGGTATGAAAGATCACACAAAAGATTTGGTCTGGATCTAGACTCCTCACATATAATACAAATATTCTATGGTGAGAATATATAACACCAGCTTAGATAAAAATATCATAAGAGCATGAGATAATTTGTAATCATTGTGTTTGTTCTCGTTAGTTCATGTAACTCCCCTGGGATTTTCATGGGCATTCTCTGTGCAACCTCTGTATGAGAAATTTAAAGAAGATATCATTTATACACCAGATAGAGGGAGAAACATTTATTTGGGGTGAACTTGTCCCCCCAGTATTCTAGATATTTTGATTCTATCCAATCTTCTTATGCCCTTAAATGTCAAATAAATTGAATTTTACAGAGATATTTAGAAATGTGATAATGTTCTACAACACTTTGAGAATTGAGCAAAGTTACAGGTTGATTAGCAATGTGAGTGGCTTAGTGGAAGTTATCAAGTGAACAGGTTCAGGATAAGAACATTCCAGGGTGACTAGAAAGGTAAAGCACCCATCCTCTGGAACTTGTAATAAAATAAGGAAAAGAGATAATCTATGTGCTTGAAAAAAACTGACTATTGAGTGCAACAGTATAAGCAACATCTTTGTCTGTGAATCAAGAACTCTGCCTTACTGGCAGAGAACAGGACGCTCTACCATGGTATAAACAGAACTTCATGTATGCAATCAAAGCAATTGACTAAGTGAGTAAATTGGAAAACATGGTGCGAGCACCCTTCCCCTCACCGTGACTTAGATATTCCTGTTGTTGCTGTTAAGGGCTGTTGAGTCAATTCTGATTCCTAAAAACCCTATGTGACAGAGAGGAACTGCCCCATAGAGTTTTCTTGGCTGTAACCTTTATGGAAATATATCACCAGGTTTTTCTCTCACAGAGCAGCTGGGTCGGTATCAAGTCTAGAGGAGGAATTTACAAAGGTTGGAATGAAGCTAAATTTGTGCTGAGAGAAAGACGTAACTTCTCCACTTACGGACCATGAAATGGACCTGCCCATAAACCCAGACATACAAGTGAACGATAATGTCATTGAGTCAGTTGATGGTTATAGGCCAAAGTAAGCCATGAAACCTGAGAAAAGAGAATGAGGTGTGCCTGCAAGCCCATAGAACAACAGACCAGTAAGTTTGGTCTCCCATCCATACTATTAAGTACATAAAAGTTCCCTCCATGAAATGGGACAAAACAGATATACTATTAAATCCCTCCCATGAGGCTAAGCAGGGCTGAAGGAGATGAAGCCGAGTATTTAGTCTACCTACTGCCATTGAGTCTATTCCAAGTCATAGCAACCACACAGGGTTTCTAAGGCTGTAAATCTCTATGGAAACAGACTGCCATATCTTTCTCCTGTGGATTCACTGGTGGTTTCCCATTGCCAACCTTTCAGTTAGTAGTCAATTGCTTTAACCACTGTGCCATCAGGGCTTCATTCTCTTATTATATAGTAAGAAATATTGGAAACACGGACTTGCAAAACTCCCCACTGGGTTTCTTAATTTATTCCTTTAGAAAATATATTTATTTTATTTATATTGTTGACTTTATTTGCAATAATTTTACTATTATTTTAATGCATGCAACGATATCTTCTTTTCTTGCCTTATAGCAATGAATTGTATTTTCTTCCTTTTTCTTTTTTTTTGCTTTGTCTTTGTAGTTTTTTAAAATCTATCAATTGTTTTACATTTTATTAATCCTTGTTCCTATCTTTATCAGGGCTATCTTTTTACTGGAGCCCTGGTGGTATAGTGGTTAAGAGTTCAGCTTCTAATCAAAAGGTTATTTTTGTTTAATGTGTTCTTATTTTTCTTACTTCTCAAGGTATAAACTTACACCATTTACACACACACACATATATAAAACAATACAAACAACTACTACATAATACAGATTTATCTCAAGGACAGACAAAATAGAACGTACACTGAGCCATATAGCAACTTCTAACACATTTCAAATATTTGAAATTATAAAGAGTAGATTCTCTGACAAGACTAGAATTGGAATTAAACTAGAATTTAATAACAAAAAGTTATACAAATATTCTCAACTATTTGGAATTTAATCAACACAGATCTCAATATCCCGTTAGCTAGAGAAGGAATACCAATTAAAATTAAACATATTTTGAATTTCATAAGAATGAAAATGCAAAATGTCAAAAAGGGTTGGTATGCAACAAAAGCAATTGTTAAAGAGAAATCCATAATTTAAAATCTACTATTTATTCCAAATGAAGAAAGTTTGAAAAGTCAATAGCATAAACTTCCTTATCAAGAAGTAAAAACACTGCTAATTAATACAAAAAAATTAAAAGAAAGGAAATGATATAGTTAAGACGAACAAACAAATGAATTTAGCTCAGAAGACCTCAGAAGTTGAATGAAGAGATAATGACTATCTTAACCTGAATAAATTTTAAGTCATACTAGTTATAGTTGATGAAATAAATGCCTTTCAGGTTGAACATAATGATGTGAAGCCCCCAACAATGAGTACACAAGAGTATAAACCTTCTCCTTCTCTAGAAAGCAAATGGGAACATTTCCCAACTCATTGTATGAAGTTAGTTTTACTCTGATTCAAAACCTAGACAAAGACATCACAGGGGAAGGAAAAAAAAAAAAAAAACAACAACAACAGCTAGAGACTAATATCTCTTATGAATACCATGATAGTTAATTTTATGTGTTAACTGCCTAGGCTATGGTGCCCAGTTGTTTGGTCAAACACTAGTCTAGATGTTGTTATGGCATACTTACATGTGATTAGCATTTAAATCAGTTGGCGTTAAATAAACCAGATTATGTTTCAAAATGTAGTAGGCCTCATCCAATCAGTTGAAGGTTTTAAGAGCAAAATTGATTTCAGACTATAAATACACTTTCTGCCAGAATTTCTTTTTCTCTTCCATCACCAAAATAAGACTGCCAAAATTTCCATCCTATCACCCAACCTACCAATTTTGGACTTGCTAGCTTCCTCAATACATGAGCCAACTCCTCAAAATAAATCAATAATTTCTTTCTCCCTCTCTCTATATGTTTGCCTACATATACATATATATTAATAATGCATGAAAAACTCTTGCAACTCATCAACAAAAAGAGAAACAACTTAATTAAAAAATTGTGAAAGGATTTGAATAAACATTCTTTTAAAGATGCATAAATGCCCAAAAAGCACATGAAAAGATATTCAATATCACTGGTCATTACAGAAACACTAATCAAAAGTTCAATGAGATACCTTTTAACATCCTAGATGACTATAATCACAAATAAATAAATAAATAAATGGACAATAAGAAGTGTCAGAGAAAGTGTAGAAAAATTGGAATGCTCATATATTACTGGTGAGAATGTAAAATTGTTCAACAAATCTAGAAAACAATTTGACAATCCTCAAAACCTTAAAGATAATGTTAACATTTAACCTAACAATTCAACTCCTAGGTATATACACAAAATAATTGAAAATGTATGTCCACGCAAACCTTGTACACAAGTGTTAAGAGCAGCATTACGTGATAGCCAAAAAACCAGAAACAATCTAAAGGTCTATGAATTGATGAGTCAAGGCAAGTTACCACGTTGAAATTATGCAGATTATCAATCATCACCAAGTATACAAAACACTCTCCCTTCTGCCAATGATTCCATAAGGACATTCTTGTGTCAGATGTTATTTTTGCTTAACCCATGAGATTATCTTGTTGAAGATGCTACATATAGAAGCTATATATCTGGTTTTCTTCTTGGCTCTCAATTGGTTTCTTGTTTTAGCTAGTTAGGGTTGTTAAGAAAGTAGAGAAGGATGGGGGAAAAAAAAAGCTAACCTGAGCAATCTGAGTAAACTTGGAAGGACAGTAGACAGTTGATACCTCCAAACATTACCTTCTTAATTTCTAAATTACCTAAATTCAAGGGAGGAGAAATCAACCTTTGAGAAGAAGGAATCAACATTTCTCATTCTCCATGGATGAAGTGAAAAAAGAACTAGACTTTAAGAGGCAACGATCTTTTTTAAGGATATCATAGAAGTGAGGCTTAATTCTCCTTTTGATAATATTTCATATTCTACAAATATATAAAAGGAACAAAAATATGGGTACCCCATGACCTCTGGACTCAACTACAGGTTGGCATTTTCAGGCAGATGGTATCACAGAGATTTTACCGTGTGATTTTATAAGAAAAGTGCTTTGGAAACCAGTGTGTGTTTTTGTGAGTGTGTGCATTTTTAAATTCCGCTCTTGCCATGTTCTGCATTGTATTTCTGCATCCAGTATATTATTGAGAACCTAGTGTGTAACAGTCTCTGGTCTAAACACCAAGTTATAATAATCTCTGTGGGATTACTTGTGTATGTGTGTGGAGACCCTTACTTATCCATAGAATCTCAACTTACCTGTTTGTAGTGATTTCTTTTTTTAATGAGCTAAATCATGTTTAAAAAAAAAAAAAAAACACCTTTGCATTGTTCAAGGGTTTTTCACTGTAATAAATTACAAGGTCTAGTAAAGAAGTCTAGAAAATATTTCCTTAGTTAATGATACTTGAAGAGCATAAATAAGTTTACAAGATTCTAGCAAGAACATGTAGGTATAGCTCTGTATAAGTTCTTATGAGTGCAGATTATATTTATAAGCATTTGTTTGACATATAAAGAAAGTAGTCTCCTCAAGAGCTGATGGCAGTACTACTCAAGGTCACTTATTTGACGTGGGATGGGGAAAACAGAAGGCTAGTAACCAAGGGATTCTCTCCAACAAAGAATTGGTGCTGAATTAAATTTCCTTCTCTTCTTTGACCTTCCCTCACCTTACCTCATACTCATCCACTTTATCTTAGGCCTTCTCTGAATTGGAGATTAGACTGTATATTGGAAGTATGGGAAGCAGTATAAAGGAATCTGCTTTACTCAGTAACTGATATCTTGGACATCCTTAGGTCAATTTACCAATCCACTAAAGGAAACACTCTGGATGTGTTATAATGTGTTTCTGGATGCACAGTAAAGCTCTACCTTTCACAGTGAAATGATCTAAGTTTGAAACACTGACGATGGGAAGGTAGTGAAGGGGTTAAGATTAAAAAACGCATTACCTTTAATAATATCTTTGAAAAATGTTGGTTCAAAACAACACATGGCATGTATCTATTAAAGGGTACATGATAGAAAGGATTAAAAAAAAGAAAAAAGGAAAAATCAATATCATAATATTTTATTTGTCAGATTAAACATATATACAGAGTGGCAAATGAGAGAAGGGATAGAATACATCATTTCACAAGCCACTCCAAGAACCTCAATATCATGTTCAACTGTACAAATATCCCAACAGATCTCACACCATTACTGAATGCAGACCAACAAAAATATTAGTTATCCAAATATCATATGTGACTCCTGAGGCTTGATTAACTGGGTTTTAATTTTTTTCTCTTAAGACAGAGACCATTTATTACTATTTCCTAAATGATTTAGTGTCAGCTGTGCAATCTTCTACTTAAACAAGGGTCCTTTCTGTAACTCCTTGAGAGTTTCACAAGGCCTTTGCTTAAGCACTTCCAATAAGGGAAAATTCACTCACCTGAGAGAAATATTGACTGATAGCTCAAAGAAGAAGCACCTCAAAAGTTCTGTTCCATCCAAAACCATTTCAGATTGTCACTGACAGGAAAGCAAGCCATGGAGAGAAGTTTAAACCCAAGGTGTCTTTGGATGGAACTTCTGCACTCTGACAAGTAATTTTCTGCATAATCCACCTTAGGGAATCTTAAGGATATTCTCCTCAGCTTCAGTTTACCAGAAATTATAAATACGTGGTGTTAATATTTATTGTGCACCTATCATTGTCAACAGTGGATTAGGGATTGTGGTAAAGCAGTTGATGTTTTAGAAACAGAGCTTTCAAAAAACTACCATTTGGGAGAGGACAGAAAGCAAAATGATAGACAATATTATGTAATAAATGATATAATACAGGACATACAATTATGTACATGTATGTGTACATATATAAATAAATATACATATATCTATAATATGGTGAGTCATGGGATTGTTATTTATAACAGATATAAAATCTATGTAATTGATGCTAAGTTAGAGTTTGTCAGGATATCCTGATAGAAGAAAATGAAACAGACACGTCTAGGCTATTAAACAGATAATTATTGTTGTATATTTCTCCATATTAGACAGATGAAAAAGTGATAACATGATGAAATGGTTAATGTGGAGAAACTGGCATCATCTCATGCCACTTTCTCTCTTGCCTACTGTTGTGGATTGTATTGTGTTTCCTTAAAATGTGTGTTAACTTGGCTAGGCCATCATTTCTGGTATTGTGTGGGTGTCCTCTGTTTTGTGTTCTGATGTAATTATCCTATGTGTTCTAAATACAAATCTCTATGATGTTAATGAGGCAGTTTTAGAGGCAGTTGTATTAATGAGACAGGATGCAATCTATAGGATTAGGTTGTATCTTGAGTCAATCTCTTTTGAGATATAAAAGAGAGAAGTGAGCAGAGAGGAGAGGGAACTCCTACCACCAATAAAGAAGAGACAAGAGTGGAGCATGTCCTTTGGACCTGGAGTCCCTGTGCTGAGAACCTCTGATTTCCAGGGGAGGACTGATGCCAAGACACATACAGATTCCAAGGAACACCGGGCCCACAGATGTTGAAAGGAGACAAGGACCTTCCCCCAGAGCCAAAAGAGAAAGTCTTCCCCTAGAGCTGGTACCCTGAATTCAGAATTCTAGCCTTCTAGACTGTGAGAGAATACGTTTCTGTCTATTAAAGCCATCCACTTGTGGTATTTTTTGTTATAGTAACTCTAGATTTCTAAGACAGAATTTGATACCAGGAGTAGGGTGCTGTTCTAATAGATACCTAAAATGTGGAAGTAGTTTTGTAATTGAGTAATAGGTAGAGACAGGAACTTTTAAAGTACCTAATAGTAAAAGCCTAGATTGCCTTGAAGAGGCTCTTGGTGGAATTATGGATATCAAAGACAATTCTGGTAAGGTCTCAGGAGGAAGTGAGGAGAGCTGTAACACTGGAGACGGCACAGATGGTGAGAAGTAGAAGCGGAGAAATAGCAGCATCAGAACCAGGAGACTGGCAGTAGACTTCGTGGGAGCTGAGCCATGGAGCAAGAGAGCTGAGTGCCTTCAGGTAGGAGGCTTCCTGGCAGCATGGGGTACTTCTGGGTACTTATTGGTGGATCTAGGCTTGCTGACCCATGGAGTGGGAGAGCTGAGTGCCTTCCAGATGAGGTTTACTGGCAGAGTGGGGGTCTTTAGGCACATATCAGTAGAGCTAAAGAGCTTTGTAACACTTACCAGCAAGGTAGAGGCTAGGCCTGCCCAAGAGGCCCTTGGGGTCAAGGGCCTGAGGAGCAGAGAGGCCAAGGGACCAAGAAGCAGAAGTTGAAGAGACAAGGAGCATAGGAAGCAGAGCTGCCTCAGTCTCAGACGGTAGGGACACAACCTCTGTGGTCTCAAAGAGTGTAATCATGGCCTCTGGGTCTCAAAGAATGGGGCCACAGCCTCTTAGGTTTCAAAGAGTCAGATCTTCACCAACTCGGTTCTAGAGTGTGGGGCTGCTATTCACGAGTGCCAGGGTGATGGGGCCAGATCTGCTGCTCAAAGCTGAGGGGGAAGGGCTGCCATGGTCAAGGGGCAGAAAACAGGGCCTATTGAGGCTGAGGGTGTGGGGTTGCCACTCAGAAGGACTAGGAGAATGGGACTGCCTATATTTGAGGGAGCAGAGTTGCTCTCCCAGTGGGTCTGGAAGGCAGAGCTGAAGCCCAGGGCTGAGGAGCCTCCACCCAGATCCAGAGGGGATGGCCAATACCCAGAATCTGCCACTACCTAGATGGTTTCAGAGAAGAGATGATTAATTTCAAGTTTGAGAGCTAATGTAAATTGTCCTGCTTGGTTTTTGACTTGTTTAGTGCCCATTATTCCTTTTTTTGCCCTTAAATTTCTCCCATTTGGAAATGTACACTTTGTGCCCATTCCACCATTGTATTTTGGAAGCAGATAACTTATATTCTAGATTTTACAGATGAAGAGGAATTTTGCAGAAGAGGAGATTTTGGACTTGGACTTGATTTATGATTTTTGGGATGATATGATGGGGTGAATGTGTTTTACATGTGGCAAGGGCATGAATTTTGGGGGCCAAAGGGTGGAATGTTGTGGATTGAATTGTGTCACCCCAAAATGTGTCTACTTGGCTAGGCCATGATCTCTAGTATTATGTGGTTGTCCTCCTTTTTATGATCTGATTTAATTATCCTATGTATGTAAATCCTAACCTCTATGATGTTAAAGAGGCAGTATTAGAGGCGGTTATGTTAATGAGACAGGACATAATCTACAGGATTGGGCTGCATCTTGCATCAATCTCTTTTGAAATATAAAAAGAGAAGCAATCAGAGAGGAGAGGGGCCTCCTACCACCAAGAAAGAAAAACCAGGAGTGAAGCATATCCTTTGGGCCTGGGGTCTCCGCACTGAGAACTTCCTTTTTCCAGGGGAAGATTAATGCCAAGACACCTGGAGATCTCTAAGGAATGCCGGGGGCCACAGATGTTGAAAGAAGACAAGGACCTTCCCCAAGAGCTGACAGAGAGAGAAAGCCTTCCCCTGGAGCTGGCACCCTGAATTTAGACTTCTAGCCTCCTAGACTGTGACAGAATACACTTCTGTTTTTTAACCCCATCCACTTCCAGTATTTCTGTTATAACAGCACTAGATTACCAAGACATTTACAGAAGTCCAGAAACACTGATCTTCTTGTCTGTTGCTTTTTGTCCCTTTTTCATAGCAGTTTTTTTTTTTTTTGTTACTTTTACTTCCAGGTATCTATATCACAGACTGTAAACTGTTTAGTCTCCATTATACAAGAATAAGCCTAAATGTGACATTCTCATCACCCAATCTAATGCTTTGACACACTAGTCACTATTTATCGTATTATACTATGTTACTTTTTTGTAGAGTGTAACCTTCATGAGAAGAATATTTGATCTGTCCTTTCCTTCATTACCAGTGCTGAGGACATTGTTTATTACACAGTAACTACTCCATAACCGTGTTTAAATTAAGCACAAGTATGACTATAGAAGGAATTCTTTTATTGGCAATGGCTAGACATGGTGAATGGCATGGTCCCTATAACATTATAAAATGGTACATGCATTATCTTTATGTATTTTTGAACACAATGATTCAGTTTGTTGTTGCTGATTTCAATAATCTGGTCTTTTTTACTTATGTACTCCGGATTACGAATTTGAGCTTTTTTTAACAATAGTAAATTAAGAGTTCACCTGAACAAGATATTCATGTTTTTCAGTATCTGGTTGTGATCTTCTTGGCATACCAACTTTACCTACAGAACCTTCAGCAGTACCTATAGGAAGCAAAGGAATAAGAAAAACAAAATAATGCCACCCCTCAACACTTCTAGTCCCTCTCCTATGACTTTTTTGCTATTGGGCATCCCAGGACTAGAGCACTTCCATGCCTGGATTGGGATTCCCTTCTGCTCAATGTATGTGGTGGCTATGGTGGGGAATGTGACCATCCTGTCTGTGGTGAGGGCAGAGCATAGCCTCCACGAGCCAATGTTTCTCTTTCTGTGCATGCTGTCCATCACTGATCTTGTCCTCTCCACATCTACGCTGCCCTGCATGCTCTGTCTCTTCTGGCTCAGAGCCCATGACACTGCTTTTGATGTTTGTCTGACACAAATGTTCTTCAACCACAGCTTTACTGTCATGGAATCAGGCTTCTTCTTGGCCATGGCCATTGACCGTTACATGGCCATTTGTGACCCACTGCACCATGCTACCATTCTCACCCACACTCGCATTGCCATAATTGGTACGATTGTGGTGATTCGTGGCATAGCCTTCTTTTCCCCACACCTTGTTCTGCTCAAGCAGCTGCCCTACTGTAGAACACAAATCATTGCTCACACCTACTGTGAGTTCATGGCTGTGGTAAAGCTAGTGTGCATGGACACAGGGACAACCAAACATTATAGCGTCAGTATGGCTACCATCATTGGGTCATGTGATGCAATTCTTATCACTGTATCTTATGCCTTCATCCTCTGCTCTGTATTCCGCCTGCCATCCGGAGAAGCCAGTTTTAAGGCTTTGGGCACATGTGGTTCTCATGTCTGTGTCATTCTTGTCTTCTATTCCACAACTGGTTTTTCCATTTTTACTCACCATTTTGGGGAAAATGTGCCTACACACATTCATATTTTTATTGAAAACATGTACCTTTTGGTGCCCACTTTCCTCAACCCCATTGTATATGGAGTAAGGACCAAGAAAATATGGGAAAATGTTCTTAGACCCCTAAGGATCAAAGTTGCCTGATTTTAGTTGGATGAGTAATAGAGATGGTTCAAGAATAATTTGAAATAAAAAGATGATGTAGGAGAAATAAATAACTGTTCTTGATTCCCCAATCTGAATTGCAATTAGTGCCTGAAAGTTCTCTTATTTACTAGATGTCTGTAATTTCTAGAATTCTAAATCAACAAAATGTTTCAGGTATTTTATTTAGTAAACATTGGAGCAGAAATTGTTAATCTCCCTCTCACTAAGTATCTTTTGGAGGATAATTACAAATAAGGAGTGAACAAAAGGGAAGGATAAAAACTCTAACATGGTAGAAAAACATGCAGAGTTCTTTAGAGAATTATACTCTTGGTGATATAGACTATACAGTGGAAAGAATTTAGATCCATGTATGTGGTTGTGATTCTACTTCTTCTCAAATAGAAACAAATTTAAATCTTATTATTTATCCAGACAAATGTCTCATCTTTATTTTGAAATATTGTCTATAATCCATGGGCTCTTTCCTTTCCTACCAGCCATCTGCAAATGGAGATTTTGATATTTGTACTCTAAAACTTCTCCACTCCTTGCACATTTGTCCTAGAAACTCACACCCATAGTTAACACACAAAGACTGGCATCTCTACACCCACCAATTACTTAGTCCATAATTCAACTATGGAGAGAGTGTGAAGTATTCTGCTCTAGAGAACTAGACATATATGGCATCTTTCCCTTAACATAAGGGACTCAGGATCAGGAGTAAACTTGAGGGGTGTATTAATAGGCTTCATTTGAGCAAAGTAAGTTTGAGATTCATGTAGGCTATTAAATTGTGTGGGGACAAAAAAAAAAAAAAAAAAAAAAAGGAAACCCTGGTGGCGTAGTGGTTAAGTGCTACAGCTGCTAACCAAAAGGTCAGCTGTTCGAATCAACCAGGCTCTTCTTGGAAACCCTAGGCATCAGTTCTACTCTGTCCTATAGGGACGCTATGAGTCCGAATCAAATCCACAGCAAAGCATTTTTTTTTTTTTTTAATGGGAGAAAGGGCTCAGCTAAGGTGTGTATTTACGTATCT
Organism: Dugong dugon; assembly: GCA_030035585.1. Lineage (NCBI taxonomy): Eukaryota > Metazoa > Chordata > Mammalia > Sirenia > Dugongidae > Dugong > Dugong dugon. Next base: position 77,378,148 of record CM057467.1, on the reverse strand, counting down.
TCAACACTTGGGGAAAGGGTATTATTAGCCTACTCACTCAGGGAGCACCCTTTGATTTTCTTCCTCCAGTACTCTCTGAAAAATGTGGCATGTCTTATTAAATAGTTTATCTTTCTTCATTCTCTCCTTCAACTTTCATTTTCTCATCCTCTTTTCTTCTGTTTTTACTTCTCCCCCTCCTTTTCTTTTTCCTATTCACTTTTTTCCCCACCTCTCTGTCTTAATATTTTGTATTTTCACTAATGAACAACATTCTTTAATTGGAAGATTTGCATCCTGCTGTGTTTAATAAGAAAAGTATCTTCCTGATAAGTGCCCAAACTGAAAACATATTCTTACATTTTGTAAGATTTGGGACTCCAAAACATTTTTCTTGGTAGTCCCATAACTTATTGGCTTTAGAGTTAAACTGTCTAGGTTAAAATGCTAGAATCTTTCCCCTGCCTAGTTTTATGGCTATTTAATTTCTGCTATGTAAAAAATAATGAATAATAAAACCTACATCATATGGTTGTGCATATGGTTGTGTGAGGATTAAGATAAGTAAAGTTATCTATCATGTGAGCTACAAAAAGGGGCTCAAATAAAGATGCGAGTTTTAAAAACAACAAACTATATTATGTATCACGATACCTCTATACCATAATGTATTCTAGTCCGGAAATACCTTTTACTGTCATATACCATTATCATGCCCTTCCCATTTCAATTCAACTTTTATGGAAAGCTCAGTGCCACCTGTAACAAACCTCCCCTGACTGTCTGACAAGGGTTAAATGTTTCTCTTTGTTGATGTATATTGCTATATTAACAATAAAGTCCATGAAGTAATATTTCATATATATACTGTTCCCAGAGTAATTTGAAAAAATTGCTTTTTCAATTTTAGGCAATTAATTGGCCTAGAATATAACCACTGATGTTTTTAGGATTAGGATGTAATGTTATTAAAATGCATTTTGTTGATGTCTTTTGATTGCTCCATTTCAAACCTTGAAAATGAGGTAAAGGGAAAATACTCTGCCAGAATTTCCTGGGTGGTGTAAATGGTTAATGCTAACCATTGGAGGTTTGAGTCCACTCAGAGGTGCCTCAGAAGAAAGTCCTAGAGATCTATGTCCAAAAAATCATCCACTGAAAACCCTATGAGCACAGTTCTACCATGACCCACAAGGGGTCCGTATGCGTCAGAGTCAACTGGATGGCAACTGGTACTCTTTGCTTCCTTTCAAATAAGAAACTACCAAAGACACTAACCCTATATTATCATCAAAGGCATCTAAATTACTTAGAAAGTATCTAGGAAACAAGGAGCCAAACATTTGACCTTGAAGCTGCCTAAGACAGAAACAGCAGAGATCCATGCCATCTCTAGGCCAGAGAAACAGAGAAAGTCACTAGTAGTTTTATCAGCTCTTAGGGGTGTGAGTTACCCAGTGGAAGCTGAGACCATGGTAATCCTCTCTGGCAGGATTTGAAACACAGAGAAGATACAGATGAACAGAGAGAGAGGGAGGGAAAATACCCTGGCTTTCTGCTTCTATTCCCTGATTTACTCTTGCTAGTGTCTCCCATTAACCAAACCCAACAGATACCCAGATTATCTGTGATCATAGAAAACAAAACCTGCAAAGTTCAATTATCCTGTAATACAAAGTAAAACAGGAGAATGAGGTGGAGTAGATCTGAAGAAAACAGATTCAATCTTGGCATAATATCCCAACCAAAACACAATGATGCTCCTATACATAGGGAAAGAGCCCTGGTGGTGCAACAATTAAGTACTCGGCTGCTAACCTAAAAGTCGGTGGTTTGAACCCACCAGCAGCTCTGCAGGATAAAGATGTGGCAGTCTACTTCCTTAAAGATTACAGCCTTGGAAATCCTATGGGGCAGTTCTACTCTGTTCTGTAAGGTTGCTATGAGTCGGAATCGCTTCCATGGCAGCAGGTTTGGGTTTGGCTGGTACAGGAGGATAAGACAAATTTCCTACTTCAGCAAGCAAGGAACACTCAGGGGTATTCAGGAATAGGAGCCTGACTAGGAAATGTCCTGGACCTTTAAGTGGTTTTTAGAATTAAGTCTGGTTCAGGGTAAGTTACTTAAGATTATGTGGAGGTGTGTGGATACATTAATGTTATTACTCCAGTTATTGCATAGACATATTCCATCACAATGTCCTCCACTTCTTCCACCTCTAATCACATCCATTGTAATGAAACATTTAGTCTGTGGCCCCTGTATGTGCATAAGTCAAAGAGGTGCAACGAATCAAGTATTACAGGTATCTGGAGTCCAGATACCATCTCCTACTAGTGTTTAAGCACAGAGCTCAGGTGCATAGGTACCACAAAGACTGAGTACCTTCAAGAAACCAAAATGTGCCTGGAGAGACTTGGAAATATTAGAGTAATTGCTTACACTCAGACAGCATCCTCATGAGAAGATATATGCAGGATGTTCCTTGTAGATCTGTCCCCCAGGGTAAGAAGTGCAAGGGGACTTGTTGCAGTTATAGCTAACATTCAGCTGAACTCAGGCTGTGCAGTGAGACCATTAATTTGCAGAGGTAGGATAACCAGGTTATAGTTAAGTGGGTTGTGGTTGAGGTGGGAAGGAAAAATTCCATGTTTCCCTAAGAAGGAGTGGAATGGAATGAGGCTCTAGGTCAAACCCTGGGTAGTGAAGACTGTGCAAGCTGTGATTTGCATGTTTTTTGTTACTTTTGTAAAATGAGCAAGCTCTAGGATTAAATCCTGACCTGCAATGGTCAAAACCTTATTTTTCTCAATGCACCTAATTTTATTCAGGCTAAAAGATACCCCATATTACATAAGCTCATCATATACTGACATTTGAATCAAAATAATGATTTATTAATGTAAAATTTAGTGTTATTAGCATAACTTTACAGAATACCTTTTCACATATTCCAAGGTACCCTTTCTGGTAATCTGATATCTGTGAACCAAGCATTGCATAGAAATGTTTTCTTAAAAAGCAAAAATTAGTGTCAAGTGTACTGTGTAACTTTGAAGAACACATTATGTGCCTTCATGAAGAATTTGATAGATCATTTACAAAAGAGCACAAATCTCTAGGAACCTGAATACCTTTGCTTTCCATTGGTGTTCCTCTCCTGATTGAATTGTACCTTGTAAGAATGGTCATTTCTTAGCATTCAGTTTCACTGATTTCATGAAAATAAAGGTCTTCCTTTATTAAATTAATTCAGTGACTGATCTTCTAACATATTAACAGCTATGTCCACAGCTCTCTTCACTCTGCTTGCTCAACTAATTGGCTTTAATGTTCCTTGGTATTTCTTAGTCTCTTTGTCCTCTTATCCACAAGCCTATTATTGGGAAAGGTTGAAATTGGTTAATATACACATGACTGATATCATTCATGATACTTGGGCTTTTATTTTACCAACTTTGTCATAGGTTAGAAAATTATATCTCCGTTATCTATGAATACATCAACTATTACCTCTCTTATACTATTAAAATGTATCCAGCCCGCTGAGTAACACTTTCTGACAAAAGTCAAGGACATTAATTAAGCAAGTGAAAATTTGTTGCAGTTACACCTTTCTTCCTTTATAGTCCCTGTGCCATCTGTGAGAAAGCTCTGTCCCATGTATTTGAAGCATTGAAAGAAGATACTACAGGGGGAATCATTCAAAAGCCAATGGTATGTTACTGGGATGTCAATGTCTCTCACAGACCGTAACAATGAAGAAACATTTGGATTCAGATATTTACATTTATTTTAATTTGGAATCATTTATCGAGCTTCAAATATTTGCATAATGTTAGCTTTTAGCAGGACCAATCATCAACCTACCACCTTCCTACTGCTTGGCATTCCAGGGCTGGAGGCTGCCCACATCTGGATCTCCATCCCTTTCTGCCTTGTCTACCTGCTGGCACTGATGGGAAATGCTGCCCTTTTATTAATTGTCAAGTCAGACCCCAAGCTGCATGAACCTATGTACCTCTTTCTATGCATGCTCTCTGTGGCTGATTTGATGCTCACTTCTTCTACACTTCCCAAGATACTCAGCTTCTTTTGGTTCAATGGCTGAGATATCTGTTTTGAAGCTTGCCTCAGTCAAATGTACTTCATTCATTCTCTGTCTACCATGGAATCTGGATTTATCTTGGCCATGGCTTTTGACCCCTCTCTGGCCATTTGCCACCCACTGAGACACTCTAATATTCTGACACCTGTAGTCATTATAGACTTGGCTTTGGCCATTGTCTTCAGAGGAGCTGTACTCCTCAGTCCACACCCCTTCCTTCTGAGATGGCTTTCCTACTACAGAACTAACATTGTCTCCCATACTTACTGTGAGTTCATGGCCCTAATAAAGCTGGTTTGTGATAAAACCGAGATTTCGTTGAGCCTACAGCCTAATTGAGGCCTTTCTGACAGGAGGGATAGACTTCATCTTGATCATTTGTTCTTATGTCCTTATTCTTCTCACTGTCTTCTATCTCCCATCCAAGGCAGCCTGCCTCAAGACCTTAAGCACCTGTGTCTCCCATGTATGGGTCATTTTGGTATTTTATATACCAGCCTTTTCTCCTTTCTTACCCACAGGTTTGGCCACCACATTGCTCCACATATCCACATTTTCATAGCTAATATATATCTCGTTATTCCACCCATGATGAATCCCATTATTTATGGTGTTAAAACCAGAAGGATCAGGGAGGGATTCTTTAAAATCTTAACAATTAAAAGTGTTCGACTTTGCAAGGATTTGTGATTCCCCAGGTCATCAACAAAAAGAAGCGTGTTTAAACCATGAAAAAATTTAAAATAAAGCAGGGTTATCTTACAGTGGAATAATTTTCATTAAAGTTGAGATTAATATTAGGCTAGGAAAGCATGTTAAACATGTTGATTCCAGTGAGTAGTAGAATTTAGAGAAGACAGATTGTAGGGATACATCAGATTAAGAGAACGCTTTTAGTTATTATGATTTATCTGTCAAAAGCTAGTAATTAGTATAGATTTTGAGATTTATTAAATCATTACTAAGTTTATATTGAAAGAATATTTACAGTTAGTCTTTGTTGACTATGTAGACTATAGTCCGAGTGGGAATAATAATTCATATATACTTTCTTCACCAAAGACTCACTCTTTGGGCATGCTATATTGTTCTCAAAGTGACAGAAGTTAACTATTATTCAATATTGTGTTTGAGGTCCTAGCCAGAGCAGTTAGGCTAGAAAAAGAAATAAAGGGCATCCAAATAGGTAGGGAAGAAGTCAAAGTATCTCTATTCACAGATGATATGATCTTATACATGGAAAACCCCAAGGAATCAACAAGAAATCTACTGGAACTAACAGAAGATTTCAGCAAAGTTTCAGGATACAAGATAAACATACAAAAATGAATTGGATTCCTTTACACCAACAAAGAGAACCTTGAAGAGGAAATCACCAAATCAATACCATTTACAATAGCGTGCAAAAAGATAAAATACTTAAGAATAAATCTAACCAGAGATGTAAAAGATATTTACAGAGAAAACTACAAGCCACTACTGCAAGAAACTAAAAGATACCTGCATAAGTGGAAAAACATACCTTGCTCATGGATAGGTAGAATCAACATAGTGAAAATGTCAATTCTACCCAAAGCAATCTACAGATACAGTGCAATCCCAATCCAAATTCCAGTAGCGTTTTTTAATGAGATGGAGAAACAAATCACCAACGTCATATGGAAAGGGAAGAGGCCCTGGATAAATAAAGCACTACTCAAGAAGAAGAACAAAGTGGGAGGCCTCACACTACCTGATTTTAGGACCTATTATACTGCCACAGTAGTCAAGACAGCCTGGTACTCTTATAATAACAGATACGTAGACCAACGGAACAGAGTTGAGAATCCAGATATAAGCTCATCCACCTATGACCAGCTAATATTTGACAAAGGCCTAAAGTCCATTAATTTGGGAAAAGAAAGTTTCTTTAACAAATGGTGCTGGCATAATTGGATATCTACATGCAAAAAAAACTGAAACAAGACCTATATCTCACACCATGTGCAAAAACTAACTCAAAATGGATCAAAGACTTAAATATAAAATTGAAAACAATAAAGATCATGGAAGAAAAAATAGGGACAACGCTAGGAACCCTAATACATGGCATAAACGCAATACAAACCATAAGTAACAATGTACAAGCACCAGAAGAAAAACCAGATAAATGGGAGCTCCTAAAAATCAAACACTTATGCTCATCCAAAGATTTCACCAAAAGAGTGAAAACACAACCTACAGATTGGGAAAAAATTTTTGGCTGCGACAATCCAATCAGCGTTTAATTTGTAAAATCTACAAGATACTCCAAAACCTCAACAGCAAAAAGATAAATAACCCAGTTAAAAAATGGGCAAATAATATGAACAGGCCCGTCACCAAAGAAGATATTCAGGCAGCTAACAGACACATGAAGAAATGCTCACAATCATTAGCCATCAGAGAAATGCAGATCAAAACTACAATGAGATATCATCTCACCCCAACAAGCCTAGCATTAATCCATAAAACACAAAATAACAAATGCTGGAGAGGTTGTGGAGAGACTGGAACACTTACACACTGTTGGTGGGAATGTAAAATGGTACAACCACTTTGGAAATCAATCTGGCGCTTCCTTAAAAAGCTAGAAATAGAAGTACCACACGATCCAGCTATCCCGCTCTTGGAATATATCCTAGAGAAACAAGAGCCATCACACGAATAGATATATGCACACCCATGTTCATTGCAGCACTGTTCACAATAGCCAAAGGATGGAAGCAACCTAAGTGCCCATCGACGGACAAATGGATAAACAAACTATGGTATATCCACACAATGGAATATTATGCAACGATAAAGAACAATGATGAAGCTGTGCAACATCGTATAACTTGGTGGAAGCTAGAACTTATGCTGAGTGGATTTAGTCAGGCACAGAAGGACAAGTCCTGTTTAAGACCACTATTATAAGAACTCAAGAAAAGGTTTAAACACAGAAGGAAACATTCTTTGATGGTTATGGGGGTAGGGAGGGAGGATGAGGGTTATTCACTAACTAGATAATAGATAAGAATGATCTTAGGTGAAATGAAGGACAGCACACACTACAGGGGAAGCCAGCACAACTGGACTAAACCAAAGCTAAGAAGTTTCCTCAATACAATCAAGTACTTTGAGAGGTAGAGTAGCAGGGATACTGGGTCTGGGGACCATGCTTTCAGGGGACATCTATGTCAATTGGCATAACAAACCTTATTAAGAAAATGTTCTGCATCCTACTTTGGTGAGTGGTGTCTGGGGTCTTAAAAGCTTGCAAGCGGCCATCTAAGATACATCAATTCATCCCAATCACTTGGAGTAAAGGAGAATGAAGAACACCAAAGACACAAGGAAAGTATTGGCCCAAGAGACAGAATGGGCCACATAAACCAGAGACTACATCAGCCTGAGACCAGAAGAACTAGATGGTGCTCAGCTACCACCAATGAATGTCCTGATAGGAAACACAACAGAGGTTCCCTGATGGAGCAGTAGAAGAATGGGATGCAGAACTCAAATACTAGTAAGAAGACCAGACTTAATGGTTTGACTAAGACTGGAGGCGCCCCATAAAGCATGGCCCCTGGTCTCTCCATCACCCCAGAACTAAAACAATTTCCAAGGCCAACTCTTCAAACAAGGATTGGACTGGACTGTAGGACATAAACTGATACTCGTAAAGAATGTGCCTCTTAGACAAGTAGATATAAGAGACCAAACAGGCGGCTTCTGTCCAGAGGTGAGAGGGGAAGGCCGAGAGAGTTAGGAGCTGGTTGAGTGTTCACGGGGAATGAGGGGCGGAGGGGAGGAGTGTGCTGTCGTAGAATGGGGCGAGCGGATGGGGTCTCATAACAATTTATGTTAAAAAAAATTCTGTATGGTAGACTAACTTGAAATGTAAACTTCATTTAATTACATCAATAAAAAAAATTAAAAAAAAAAATGATAGCAGTTAATACAAGTATTAGCGTACAATACTTGTACCTACCCTGATGTATTGGGGAGTTAAAATATAATTAAGCATTTTTTAAAGAGAAATATTAGATGCACAGAGTGAACTAATTTACAATTATTGCAACAGATTCATATTTAAAATTAAATTCTCTCCTTCTCCACCACCAATTATGCTTGTTTACACAGCTGCAGGAGTTGCAAGGCCACCACAAGCTGATGAGAGAGAAATAGGATCCAAGAGAAAATGCCCAAAAGCTCAGTCTTCTTACTGAAATTGAATATCTCTCTAGGATTATAAACTCCTCAGATTTTTGCCAGAACAACTTCTCAGAGTTCTGAAAAAGTTGATTTTGACAGTTTTTACCAATGTTTCCAATTGCTTTTGTGGAGGAGCATATATGTAATAATAAATATTAATTTCAGTACTTTACATACATTGCTCAGCTCTCTTCTAGTTGGCATTGTTTCCAGTGAGAAATCTGCTATTATCCTTCTTTTTCCCTCTGTATATAATGTGTCTTTTCCTTTTGCTATTTTTAAGATTTTCTCTTTATCGTTGTCTTTGAGAAAATAGATTATGGTGTACCTCTGTGTTGTTTAGGCCTTGGGTGTCACAAATGGTATGCACTTGACTAGTAACCTAAAAGATTACCTTTTGAACCCACCCAGCGGCACTGCAGAAGAAAAGACCTGGTGATCTGCTTCCTTAAAGATTACAGCCAAAAAACCCTATGGAGCAGTTCTACTCTGTAACACATGGAGTTGTCATGAGTTGGAATTGATTCTACAGCAAGGGGTTTGTCTGGTTGGTTGGTTTTGGTTTTGTATTGTTTACTTTAAATTTCTTGTAGTTGTGGTGTGTTGAGCTTCCTGGATATGTAGATTTATAACACTTATTAAATACGAAAAAACTTACCTCTGTTCTCTTTTCTTCATTAAGGACTCCAATAACTATTAATTTGACTGCTTGAAGTTGTTCTATAGTTCGTTGAATCTCCGTTTATTTTTTTAATCATTTTGTCTGTGTTTCATCTTGGATAGTGTCAATTAACATATCTTCAAGTTCACTAATCTACTATTACGCAATATGTGATCTACTAGAAATTACAGCCAGCATATATTTCATTTCAAACATTGTAATTTTAATCTTAGTAAATTTGTTTTGAGGCATTTCAAGTCTTCCATAATTCTACTTATGTATAATCTTTTCCTATAACTTTTTGACAAATGGAATATGTTTATAATAACTCTTTAAATGTCCTTGTCTATTAATTATAATATCGGGGCCATTTCTGGGTAAGTTTTAATTGATTAATTTTTCTCCTCAATATAAGATGTGTTTTCCCTCTTCTTTTCATAACTGGTTCATTAGAATGGATGCCAGACTACGAATTTTGCCTTTTTGGGTAATGGATATTTTTTGCATTCCTGTAAATATTTTTGAGTTTTGTTCTCAGACTTTGTTAAACTGTTTGGACACCAGTTAATCTTTTCAGGTCTTGATTTTAAGCTTTTCTGTCCGGCACCCTTGTGACACAATGGTTAAGTGCTTGGCTGCTAACCTAAAGGTCAGCAATGCAGCTCTGCGGTAGAAAAGACTGATGATCTGCTATTACAAAGATTACAGCCTTGCAAACCCTTTGGAACAGCTCCCCTCTGCCCTACAGGGTTGCTATGAGTCAGACTCAATGGCAAGAGGTTGGCTATGGTTTTGTTTTCATGTGGAACGGTTGGTTTTTTTGTGCAACCAGAGTAGCATTTTATTTAGGGTTCATTTTGTCCCATTATTGTGATAAGACACCTTTATTACTCTAAAATTTAACCAATTGCCATCAAGTTGATTCTGACTCATGCCAACTCCATGTGTTGGAGAGTAGAACTGTGCTCCATAGGGTCTTCAACGCTGTGACCTTTTGGAATCAGATCACCAGGTCTTTCTACCAAGATGCCTCTGGGTAGACTTGAAGCACCAGTCTTTCAGTTAGTAGTCAAGCAGTAACCATTTGTACGACCTAGGGACTTCTCTTATTACTTTATCTCACCATAAATTGTGAAAATTTCCAGTAAAAATAGTTGGAAGAGGCACTGTGCCTGGCCCCATGGGACTTCAAGTATTGTTCCCTTGAAACTTTTGGTTAGTTCTTTCTCCAGTTTTGGGTAGTTTCCTTACACATAGACAGATTGGTGCTGAAGATAATACTCAAAGGGGAGCCTTTGAATATCACTGGAGTTTCCTCTCTGTGCATATCTCTTCCCACTGGTGCTCTGATCTACTGATTCTAACATTTTCTCCTCAGAATCACTGCTCCAGCTTCTCAACTCAGGAAACAAGCTGGACTCTGCCTGGGTTCCACCTTTTTGCACCTCAGGCAAGCACTTTCTCCAGGCAGTAAGTTTGGGTAATTGTAGGCTTCAACTCATCTGTTCCCTGTCTCTCAGCATGTCCAATATGTTGAAAGCCTTTGCTTCGTAAATTTTTTATCGTATTTCAGTTGTTTCAGGTGGTTCCCTGTCTTTCCAGCTTGGCCAGAATTGGATACCCCTACATCATCTTTTAAGTTCAAATTTTAGAAATCCTTAACTATCTGAAATCTTACCATTTGAATCTTCACTATCAAAATCTATAGAAACTTGAAAATATTTTCAAACATTCACAAGTTGGGAAAAAAATCTATAAAAACTATCACAAAAAAGTTTAACATGAGGTTAATTATGTCCAACAGATGCAGAGCAGCCTTTAGACTTTTTTTAAGGTTTTATCTTTTCCTCGTGTTTCTAAAATGAATTTTATTTTATCGTGATTTTGGCCCTTACATCATTAAGTGAAAATTTCTTCCAAAGAAGTAGAAAAACCAGTAAAGAGTGTATGTGAACCTAAGAGGTCTAGAAAGCCCCACACATTAGAAGTTCATTCTCATTCTCCTTTCTCACCACTGAACAACAATGGCGACCAGAGCCCCCATTTTTCTCCTATTGACACCAAAACTGACTTGAGTAACTTTTTAATACGTAATTAAACAGTTTAATATGTCCCTAGCATTCCATTTTAATTTGCTAATAAAATGAACATAAATTCACTGTGAATCTCTTTATTGTTTATTATGACAGTTAACGTCCTCTGCAACACAAAAGGGTAAAAGATCTATAATCATTAAAATAAATAAAGAAAAATAATTCATATTTGATTCTGGTCATTATTCTTGCATACTTACACAAATATACATTAGGCAAGCACAATAATTAGGTAGTTGGTGGGTTAATGGGAACATTATATGCAAAAATTAAGTGGTACAGTTAATGGTTCAAGGAGAGTCTGTAACTGGAAATGGTTAGAAGAAATGGTTTAAAAGGGGACAAAAGGATTCATTATATTATCTGTGGTGATTTATCTCTCTGCTTTGGCTCATCTTCTTCTTTGGTATCAATGACGATTACTGCTGATTCTGCAGTTCTTTCCAAGGCTATCAATTAAAAAGTAACAGGGAGCTGGCCTGGGGCAACAAGACACTATGGACAGAAGCACCACGCTGTCCCTTCACAGCAAAGACCCTATAAACTAAGTCAAACAGAGACAAACGTCAATCCTGAAACCCTAAGCATCAAATGAAGAGATAAAGAACTCAGCCAAGCACTGAATGGAATAAGAAACTGACATAGAACAGAGTGAGGAGAATTACAAGCAGAGGTCCCTTATCACCTAACACAGCACAGATTCACCATCTTGAACTCCTGTCAGAGATCAACTCACAGGGAGTATGGGAAAGCAGCTTCTCAAAGCCCCCAGAAGGAGATAGAACAACCTGTAACCAGCAATATACGCTTTCCAACTGCCCACCCTTCTTTACCCCCACTCTGTCTCCTCTGCTTCCTGTGGCCACAGTCTCTTGGCTGGGAGACACCAGCTTCAGCTCTGTGCAGCATGGATTCCACCCACCCACACTGCCCAACTCCCTGAGTGCCATTTGTTTTTTACTGGTGTTGCCTTTTTCAGCTTCTTTTGGTTTATTCCATACCTCTCACCACCTCCCCTGCCTTTCTCTCAAATACCTGGCTCCATGTGCATCCTGGCTTCTTGAAAGGCTGTGAAATGCTACTCGACTGTGGAACTGCTTCCTGGCATGTGCTAACACACTGGTGGGATCTCTGGGGCCTTTTTTTGTTTGTTTGTTTTGATTTGTTCTGTTCTGTTTTGTTGCTTTGTTTTTGTTTTCTTTTCCCAGCTTGGGAGCCACTTCTGCTCAGTGGGATCCCTTAACGCATTTCCATTTTTATTGTTTTTGGTTTTGGTTTTGTTTTCTTTCCTCTTTTTTCCTTTTTGTTTTTCTTCATTTCTTTTCTTCATCTTTCTATACTTACCTTTTCTTCCTGTCTCCTCAATACCTGGTGCTGTGTGACACCTCTACCCCTTCTATCCAGGCTATACTTCCTGGTCTGAGAGCCACTTCCCTAGTTTTCACAGCTGCACTGATGGAATTACTGGGGGCTTTTCTTTTCCTTCTTTTTTTGTAATTTTTATGTATGTATTTTTTTTTCTTTTAACTTTTTTTCCCCCTCCATTTCTCAGTTTCTCATCTCTCCACTCCAGTGGCAGGATCCCTTAGCACACTTTTGTATGTTTGTTTGTTTTGGGCTCCCATTTCTCTCTCCTCCCTCTCCTCTTTCCCATACTCATCTTAGCTCCATACATCAAAAGCTTCCCCTCCTTCCTGCCTACCTGCACCATGCTCTGAACATCACAATTTCAAACAACACAGACACTGCCTACCAGAACCTGCCCTACAATGATTCTCAGCCCTCTCTGCTGGCCCTAGTAGATGACACAAACGACCCATTGCAGCAATTCCTCTTCAGCTGGACCTGCCCTGCTGCACCATAGCTGAGTGATTGACCCCTGTTTGTTTGGAAAGGAGGTCAAAAGAATCGTGCCCACAGATGAGCAAACAACAAAGAACACACAGCTGGCCTGCTTAGACATAATCAAATAAAACAAAAAAGCAGGATGAAACAAATTTACAATCAGTAAATGAGGAAAATAGCTACTAAATGTCCCAAAGACAGCAGACAATATCAAAACATATATAAAAAGGACAGGATGATTCCAGTATGTGTCCAAAATAAAACACCAGATGATTTTCAGGCAGAAAAGGTACTAGAACTACCTGATAGGGAATTCAAATCATTAATATTCAGAGTTGTCCAAGAGTTGAAGCAAAAAACAGACAAAAAGGAGGAAAAACTATACAAATTCATGGAAAAGGCAGACAAATTCACCGAGAATACAGACAAAAAAAGGGAAAAATTCAGGAAAATGATACAGGAACAAAATGTCAAAATAAATTCACAGCTAGAAATCATACAAAAACAACAATTAGAAATCCAAAAGATAAACAACAATATTTCAGAAATGGACAGTGTCATAGAAGGGCTGAGGAGCAGATTTGAAACAGTGGAAGACAGGATCAGTGGAATTGAAGACAAACACTTGGATACAATTCTGTTTGAGGAAAAATCAGATAAAAGAACGAAAAAAAATGAAGAAACCCTGAGAATTATGTGGGATAGAAGCAAAAGCAAAAATCTGTGAGTGATCGGAGTTCCAGAACAGGGGGAGCAAACAGAAAACACAGAGAGGATTTTTGAAGACCTACTGACAGAAGACTTCCCCCAAGTCATGGAAGATGAAAACCTGACCATCCAAGAAGCTCAATGAACCCCATATAGGGTAGACCCCAAAAGAAAATTACCAAGGCATATCATAAACACACTCGTTAAAACCAAAGACAAAGAATCCTGAGAGCAGCTTGAGAAAAATGAAAAGTCACATACAGAGGAGAAACAACAAGACTGATCTCAGATTATTTGGCAGAGACCATGTAGGCAAGAAGGCAATGGAATGACATATATAAAACCTTGAAGGAAAAAAAAATTGCCAGCCAAGAATAATATAGCCTGCAAAACTTTCATTCAAATATGATGATGAAATTAGAACATTTCCAGATAAACAGAAATTAAGGGACTATGCAAAAACCAAACCAAATTTACAAGAATTATTAAAGGGAGTCCTTCGGTCTATGAACAAACAACATCAGACCACAGGATGAGTCTAAGATGCAAGATCGTGCCAGCCAGGTACCCACCTAGGAAATTAACTCTCAAGGACTATTCAAAATAAAAAGAATTACGACAGGGAAACAGAGAGGTTAATCTGTAAATGACAACAACATCAGAACAATAAAAGAGGGAATAAATGGTATAGGTGTAGAACCTTCTTTATTATTATTTTTTATTGTACTTTAGATGAAGATTTACAGAGCAAATAGCTTCTCATTAAACAGTCAGTACACATATTGTTTTATGACAATGGATAACAACCCCACGACATGTCAACATTGTCCATCTCAACCATGGGTTCCCTATTACCAGCTTTCTTGTCTCCTCCTGCCTTCTAGTCCTTGTCCCTGGACTGTTGTGCCCCATTAGTCTCATTTTGTTTTATGGGGCTGTGTAATCTTTGGCTGAACGGTGAACCTTGGGAGTGACTTCGTTACTGAGCTAAAAGGGTGTCCAGGGGCCATACGCTGGGGTTTTCTCCAGTCTCTGTCAGGCCAGTAAGTCTGGTCTTTTTTTATTAGTTAAATTTTGTTCTACATTTTTCTCCAGCTCTGTCCCAGACCTTATATTGTGATCCCTGTCAGAGCAGTCAGTGGTAGCTGGGCACCATCTAGTGTACTGGACTCAGTCTAGTGGAGGTCGTGGTAGTTGTGGTTCGTTAGTCCTTTGGACTAATCTTTCCCTAGTATCTTGTTTTCTTCATTCTTCCTTGCTCCCGAATGGGTGAGACCAGTGGAGTATCTTAGATGGCCGTTCACGGGCTTTTAAGACCCCAGATGCTACTCACCAAGGTAGAATGTAGAACATTTTCTTTATAAACTCTGTTATGCCATTTGAGCTAGATGTCCCCTAAGACCATGGTCCCCATAGCCCTCAGTCCAGCAATTCAGTCCCACAGGGAGTTTGGATGTGTCTATGGAACTTCCATGGCCTTTCCTTGTATAAGTTGTGCTGGCTTCCCCAGTATTATGTACTCTCTTACCCTTCACCAGTTACCACTTACTTATTGTCTATTAAGTGTTTTTCCACCCCACCCCTCCCCTCCCTTGTAACCAACAAAGATTGTTCCTTTTTGTGGGTAAAACTTTTCATAAGTTTTTACAGTAGTGGTCTCATACAATATTTGTCCTTTTGTGATTGACATTTCATTCAGGATAATGCCCTCCGGATCATCCATGTTGTGAGATGCTTCTCAGATTTGTCATTGTTCTTTACCCTTGCATATCATTGCTTTGTTTGTATGTACCGTAGATGGTTTATCCATTCATCTGTTGATAAGCATGTAGGTTCTTGCCATCTTTCTGCTATTGTGAACAATGCTGCAATGAACCTGGGTGTTCATATGCCTATTCGTGTGACGGCTCTTATTTCTCTAGGATATATTCCTAGGAGTGGTATTGCTGGATCATATGGTATTTCTATTTCTCGCTTCCTAAGGAAGCGCCATATCATTTTCCAAAATGGTCGTATCATTTTGCATTCCCACCAGCAGTGCATAAGAGTTCCCATCTCCCTGCAGCCTCTCCAACATTTATTTCCAGGTTTTTTTTAATTTGTGCCAGGAATGCTGGGGTGAGATGGTATCTCATTGTGGTTTTCATTTGCATTTCTCTAATGGCTAGTGATTGCAAACATTTCCTCATGTGTCTGTTTGCCACTTTAATGTCTTCTTTGGTGAAGTGTCTGTTCATTTCCTTTGCCCATTTTTTAATTGGATTATTTGTATTTTTGTTGTATAGGTGTTGGATTTTCTTGTAGATTTTAGAGAGTAGACCTTTTTCTGAATTGTAATGTCCAAAAATTTTTTCCCAGTCTGTAGGTTTTCTTCTCACTCTTTTGGTGAAGTCTTTTGATGAACACAAGTGTTTAATTTTTAGAAGATCCCAGTTATCTAGCTTATCTTCTGGAGTTTATGTGTTGTTGGTTATGGTTTGTATCCTGTTAATGCCTTGTATTAGGTCCTCTAGCATTGATCCTATTTTTTCTTCTATGAACTTTATTGTTTTTGGCTTTATATTTAGGTCTTTGATCCATTTTTAACTAGTTTTTGTATGTGGTGTGAGGTATGGGTCCTGTTTCATTTTTTTGCGGATGGACAGCCAATTTTGCCAGCACTATTTGTTAAAAAGACTATTCCCCATCTGATGGACTTTGGGTCCTTGTCGAAGATCAGGTGACCATAGGTGGATAGATTTACATGTGGGTTCTCAATTCTGTTCCAGTGGTCAATGTATCTGTCATTGTACCAGTACCAGGATGTTTTGACTACCGTAGCTGTATAGTAGGTTCCGAGGTCAGGTAGTGCAAGTCCTTCTTCTACTTCTTCGATAGTGCTTTACTTATCAGAGGTTTTTTCCCTTTCCATATAAACTTAATGACTAGTTTTATGGAGTATTATGCAAGGATAAAGAACAATGATGAATCTGCAAAGCATCTCATAACATGGATGAATCTGGAGGGCATTATGCTGAGTGAAATAAGTCAATGACAAAAGGACAAATATTGTATGAGACCATTACTGTAAAAACTCATGAAAAAATTTACACACAAAAAGAAACAATCTTTGATGGTTACGAGGGAGGAGAAGGGTGAGGGAAACCATAAATAGACAATAGATAAGTGGTAACTTTGGTGAAGGGTAAGACAGTACACAATACTGGGGAAGCCAGCACAACTTGTACAAAGCAAGGTCAGAGAAGCTCTATAGACACATCCAAACTCCCTGAGGGACTGAATTGCTGGGCAGAGGGCTAGGGGGCCATGATCTTAGGGAGCATCTAGCTCAATTGGCATGACAGAGTTTATAAAGACAATGTTCTACAGTCTACCTTGGTAAGCAGCATCTGGGGTCTTAAAAGCCTGTGAGCTGGCATCTAAGATACTCCACTGGTCTCACCCCTTCAGGAGCAAGGGAGAATGAAGAAAACAAGACACAATGTAAAGATTAGTCCAAAGGACTAACGAACCACAACTACCACGTCCTCCACCAGTCTGAGTCCAGCACAACTAGATGGTGCCTGGCTACCACCACTGACTGTTCTGACAGGGATCACAACAGAGGGTCCCGGACAGAGCTGGAGAAGAATGTAGAACAAAATTCTAACTAACAAAAAAAGACCAGACTTACTGGCCTGACAGAGACTAGAGAAACCCGAGAGTATGATCCCACAATACTCTTTCAGTTCAGTAATGAAGTCACTCCCGAGGTTCACCATTCAGGCAAAGATTACACAGCCCCATAAAACAAAAGGAGACTAATGGGGCACAACAGCCCAGGGCAAGGACTAGAAGGCAAGAGGGACAGGAAAGCTGGTAATAGGGAACCCAAGGTCGAGAAGGGAGAGTGTTGACATGTTGTGGAGTGGTTATTCAATGTCATAAAACAATATGTATACTAACTGTTTTCTTTTTTTTAGATTGTACTTCAGGTGAAGGCTTACAGAACAAACAGTTTCTCATGAAAAAGCAGTACACATATTGTTTTATGACACTGGTTAACAACCCCACAAATTGTCAACACTCTAAATTGTCAACCTTTTCTTTTGGTGAAAATACACATAGCCAAAGATACACCATTTCAAAAATGTCTACATGCAAAGTTCAGTGACATTCACTACGCTCTTCCAATTGTGCTGCTATTCTCACTTAAGATGAAGGCTTACAGAACAAAATAGTTTCGCATTTAACAGTTACCACAAATGTTGCCCTATGACAATGGTTAACAATCTCACAACACATCAACAATATCCTTACTCAAACTTGGGTTCCTTATCACCC
This sequence comes from Dugong dugon, assembly GCA_030035585.1. NCBI lineage: Eukaryota > Metazoa > Chordata > Mammalia > Sirenia > Dugongidae > Dugong > Dugong dugon. The sequence continues at coordinate 77,360,213 of CM057467.1, read as the reverse complement.
GCTTCCTAGACCCCTTCTGCCTTCTGGCCCTTGTCACTGGACTACTGTACCTCATTAGTCCCATTTGGTTTTACAGGGCTGTCCACTCCCAGACTGAACGGTGAACCTCAGAAGTCACTTCACCCCTGAGCTAAAAGGGTGTCTGAGGGCCATACTCTGGGGGATTCTCCAGTCTCCTTTAGGCCAGTAGATCTGGTCTTTTTCTTATGAGTTAGAATTATGCTCTACATCCTTCTCCAGCTCTGTCCAGAACCCTCTGTTGTGATCCTGGCCAGAGAAGTCAGTGGTGGTAGCTGGGCACCATCTAGATGTACTGAACTCAGTCCAGTGGAGGCCTTGGTAGCTGTGGACCACTAGTACTTTGGACTCATCTTTTCCTTGTTTCCTGTTCTCTTCATTTTCCCTTGCTCCCGAAGGGATGAGACCAGTGGAGTATCTTAGAAGGCTGCTCACAGGCTTTTAAGACCCCAGACACTACTCACCAGGGTAGAATGTAGTACATTGTCTTTATAAACTGTGTTATGCCAATTGAGCTAGATGTTCCCCGAGACCATGGTCCCCACAGACCTCTGCCCAGCAATTCAGTCCCTTAGGGGGTTTGGATGTGTCTATGGGGCTTCCATGACCATTCCTTGTACTAGTTGTGCTAGTTTCCCCTGGATTGTGTACTGTATCACCCTTCACCAAGATACCACTTATCTACTGCCTATTTAGTATTTCCCCACCACCCATCCCATCCCTGGTAACCAACAAAGATTGTTACATTTTGTGTGTGAACTTTGTCATGGGTTTTTACAATAGAGGTCTCAGACAATATTTGTCCTTTTGTGATTGACTTATTTCACTCAGCATAATGTCCTCCAGTTTCATCCATGTTATGAGATGGTTCACAGATTCATTGTTGTTCTTTCTCGTTGCATAGTACTCCATTGTGTACATGTACCATAGTTTGTTTATCCATTCATCTGTTGATGGGCATCTAGGTTGTTTCCATCGTTTTGCTATTGTGAACAATGCTGCCATGAACATAGGTGTGCATATGCCTATTCGAGTGACGACTCTTATTTCTCTAGGATATATTCCTAGGAGTGGGATTGCTGGATCGAATGGTATGTCTATTTCTAGCTTTCTGAGGAAGCGCCATATCATTTTCCAAAATGCTTCCCACCAGCAGTGCATAAGAGTTCCCATCTCCCCGCAGCCCCTCCAACATTTGTTATTTCCAGTGTGTTTGATTCGTGCCAGTGATCCCAGGGTGAGATGGTATCTCATTGTGGTTTTAATTTGCATTTCTCTAATGGCTAGTGATCGCGAGCATTTCCTCATGTGTCTGTTGGCCATTTGAATGTCTTCTTTGGTGAAGTGTCTGTTCATTTCCTTTGCCCATTTTTTAATAGGATTATTTGTCTTTTGTTGTAGAGTTGTTGGATTTTCTTGTAGATTATGGAGATTAGACCTTTGTCTGAATTGTACTGTCCAAAAATCTTTTCCCAGTCTGTAGGTTCTCTTTTTATTCTTCTGGTGAAGTCTTTTGAAGAGCATAAGTGTTTGAATTTTAGAAGATCCCAGTTATCTAGCTTATCTGTTGGGGTTTGTGTGTTGATGGTTATGATTTATATACTGTTAATGCCATATATTAAGGCCTGTAGTGTTGGTCCTATTTCTTCTTCTATGAACTTTACAATTTTAGGCTTTATATTCAGGTCTTTAATCCATTTTGAACTAGTTTTTGTATGTAGTGTGAGGTATGGGTCCTGTTTCATTTTTTTGCAGATGGATATCCAGTTTTGCCAGCGGCATTTGTTAAAAAGACTGTCTCTTTGCCATTTGATGGACTTTGGGCACTTGTCCAAGATCAGGTGACTGTAGATGGATGGATTTACATCTGGGTTCTCAATTCTGTTCCATTGGTCAATGTATCTGTCGTTGTACCAGTACCAGGCTGTTTTGACTACTGTAGCTGTATAGTAGGTTCTGAAGTCAGGTAGTGTGAGTCCTCCAACTTCCTTCTTCTTCTTCAGTAGTGCTTTACTTATTTGGGGCTACTTCCCTTTCCATATAAAGTTAATGATTCGTTTTTCCATCTCTTTGAAGAATGTTGTTGGTATTTGGATTGGGATTGCACTGTATTTGTGAATTGTTTTGGGTAGAATTGCCATTTTCACAAAGTTGAGTCTGCCTATCCATGAGCATTGTATGTTTTTCCATTTATGTAGATCTCTTTGGGTTTCATGCAGTAGTGTTTTGTAGTTTTCTTTGTATAGGTCTTTTACATCCCTGGTCAGATTTATTCCTAAGTATTTTACCTTTTTAGGGGTTATTATAAATGGTATTGTTTTCCTGATTTCCTTTTCATCGTTCTCCTTATTGGTGTATAGGAATCCAACTGATTTTTGAATGTTTATCTTGTATCCTGCTACTCTGCTGAATCTTTCTATTAGTTCCAGTAGATTTCTCATGTAGTCTTTAGGGTTTTCTGTGTATAGTATCATATCATCTGCAAACAGGGACAGTTTAACTTCTTCATTACCAATTTGGATGCCCTTGATTTCTTTTTCTTGCCTTATTGCTCTAGCTAGAACTTCCAGCAAAATGTTAAATAGGAGTGGCGATAAAGAGCTTCCTTGTCTTGTTCCTGTATTCAAGGGGAATGTTTTCAGCCTCTGTCCATTAAGAATGATGTTGGCCATTGGTTTTGCATAGATACCCTTTATTTTGTTGAAAAATTTCCCTTCTATACCAATTTTATGGAGAGTTTTTATCAGGAATGGGTGTTGGGCTTTGTCAAATGCCTTTTCTGCATTAATTGAGACGATCATGTGATTCTTTTCTTTCCTTTTATTTATGTGGTGGATTATGTTGGTTGATTTTCTAATGTTGAACCATCCTTGCATACCTGGTATGAATCCTACTTGGTCATGGTGTATTATTTTTTTGATATGATACTCAATTCTATTGGCTAGAATTTTGTTGAGAATTTTTTGCATCTATATTCATGAGAGATATTGGTCTGTAATTTTCTTTTTTGTGTGACATCTTTGCCTGGTTTTGGTAGCAGCATTATGCTGGCTTCATAGAATGAATTTGGAAGTGTTGCTTCCTCTTCTATGCTCTGAAGTAGCTTGAGTAGTACTGGTACAAGCTCTTCTGTAAATGTTTTGTAGAATTCTCCAGTGAAGCCATCTGGGCCAGGGCTTTTTTTGGTTGGGATCTTTTTATTACCTTTTCAATCTCTTCTCCTGTTATGGGTCTGTTCAGATTTTCCACATCACTTTGTTGTAGTTTGGGTAGGCCGTGTGTTTCAAGAAATTTATCCATTTCCTCTAGGTTTTCAAATTTGTTGGAGTATAGTTTTTCATAATATTCTGTTATAATCCTTTTTATGTCATTTGGGTCTGTTGTTATGTCTCCCATTTCATTTCTTATTTGGGTTATTTGTGTCCTCTCCTGTTTTTCTTTTGTCAGTCTGGCCAGTGGTTTGTCGATTTTGTTGATTCCTTCAAAGAACCAACTTTGGTTTTGTTGATTCTTTCTATTGTTTTTCTGTTCTCTATTTCATTTATTTCTGCTATGATCTTTACTATTTCCTTTCTTCTGGTGGTTGTGGGCTTTTTTTGCTATTCTCTTACTATTTGTTTGAGTTCTGTAGTTAATGTTTTGATTTTGTCCCTTTCTTCTTTTTTGATATGTGCATCTATTGCTATAAATTGTCTTCTGAGGACTGCCTTTGCTGTATCCCAAAGGTTTTGGTATGATGTGTTTTCATTCTCATTTGATTTAGGAATTTTTTGATTCCATCTCTGATTTGTTCTATTACCCAGTGATGTGTAAGCAGGGTATTATTCAGTTTCCATGTAGTTGATTTTTTTCCCTTGCTCTTTCTAGTGTTAATTTCTACCTTGATGGAATTGTGGTCAGAGAAGATATTGTGAATTATCTCAATGTTTTGGATCTTGTTGAGGATTGCTCTGTGGCCTAAGATGTGGCTTATTCTGGAGAACGTTCCATGTGCATTAGAAAAGAATGTGTAGTTTGCAGCAGTTGGATGGAGTGTTCTATATATGTCTATGAGGTCCAGTTGGCTGATTGTGCCCTTTAGGTCTTCTGTATCTTTGCTGAGTTTCATCTTAGTTGTTCTGTCCTTTACTGAGAGTGGTGTGTTGAAGTCTCCTACTATTTTTGTGGAACTGACAATTTCTCTTTTCCATTTCATTAGAGTTTGTTTTATGTATTTTGGAGCCCTGTCATTGAGTGTGTAGATGTTTATTATGGTTATGTCTTCATGATGGATTATCCCCTTAATCATTATATAGTGTCCTTCTTTGTCTTTTATGGTAGATTTTGTTTTAAAATCTATTTTATCTGAGATTAAAATTGCCACTTCTGCCCTTTTTTGTAGTTGTTAGCTTGATATATTTTTTCCAACCTTTGACTTTTAATAAATTCACATCTTTGTTTCTAAGGTTTGTCTCTTTTAGACAGCATATTGATGGATCCTGTTTTCTTATCCATTCTGTCACTCTCCGTCTCTTTATGGGTACATTGAGTCCATTAATATTCAGTGTAATTATTGATAGAGGTGAGTTTTTTGATGTCATATTGTACTGCTTTTTTTGTGGTGCTGAAGTTTTCTTTGTTCTTCTTACTCTGTTGTGCTGAGTTACTTTTTTTGTGGATTTTTGTCATTTCTTTTGTGTTTGCTGAGACTTTATCATTTTCCTCTTTTTTTTATGAGTATGTTTGTTAACTTTCTTTGTGGTTACCATGAAGCTTACCTTTATCTTTCTATGTTTGATAGAGTCTCTTATTACTTGGTATTGCCTTGGCTTCGTCTCCGTTAGAATGTTCTATACCTTCACCATTTATTCTGTCTTTTCTTGTTTTGATGTTGTTGTCATTTACTAACTAATTGCTCTAATTCCCTGTTGTATTTCTTTTGGTTTTGGATAGTCATTGAGAGTTCATTTCCTAGACTGGTATCTGGCTGGTACAATCCCGCATCCTAGATTCTTGTTGTGAGCTGAAGTTGTTTGTTCTCTGATCGAAGAACTCCCTTTAATAATTCTTGTAAGTTTGGTTTGGTTTTTACATATTCCCTTATTTTTTGTTTATCTGGAAATGTCCTAATTACCCCATCATATTTGAATGAGAGTTTTGCAGGAGATATTATTCTTGGCTGTCAATTTTTTTCTTTCAAGATTTTATATATGTCATCCCACTGCCTTCTTGACTGCATGGTTTTGGCTGAATAATCTGAGCTTAGTCTTATTGTTTCTCTTCTGTATGTGACTTCTTGTTTTTCATGGGCTGCTCTCAGGATTCTTTGTTTGGTTTTGGTTTTGGCAAGTGTGATTATGATATGCATTGGTGATTTTCTTTTGGGGTCTATCTTATATAGTGTTCGTTGAGCTTCTTGGATGGTCAGCTTTTCATCCTTCATGATATTGGGGAAGTTTTCTGTCAGCAGTTCCTCAATGATCCTCTCTGTATTTTCTGTTTTCTCCCTTGTTCTAGAACTGCACTCGCCAGATTTTGCTTTTGATTGTATCCCACATAACTCTCAGGGTCTCTTCATTTTTCTTTTTTCTTTTTTCTGGGTTTTCCTCAAACAGATTTGTATCCAAGTGTTTATCTTCAGTTCCACTGATCCTGTCTTCCACCATTTCCAATCTGCTCCTCTGCCCTTCTATGACACCGTCCATTTCTGAAATCTTGTTGTTTATCTTTTGGATTTCTATTTGTTGTTTTTGTATAATTTCTATTTGTGAATTTATTTTGGCATTTTGTTCCTGCGTTATTTTCCTGAATTCTTCCAATTTTTTTGTCTGTATTTTCCATGAATTTGTCCTCCTTTTCCATTAATTTTTCTAGTTTTTCCACATTTTTGTCTGCTTTTTGCTTCAACTCTTGGATAATTCTGAGTATTAGAGATTTGAATTCCCTATCAGGTAGTTTTAGTGTCTTTTCTTCCACTGGAAAGTCATCTGATGTTTTATTTTTGACGCCTACTGGAACCATCCTGTCCTGTTTTTGTAATTGTTTTCACATTGTCTTCTGGCTTCAGGGCATTCAGTAGTTATTTTTCTCCTTTACTGATTGTAGATTTGTTTGTTTCATTATTTTCTTTATTTGGCTGTGTCTGAGCAGGCAGGCTGTGTGTTCTTTGTTGTTTGTTCGCCTGTGGGCACGATACTTTTTGCCTTCTTCTCCAATTGTCGGGGTCATTCACTCAGATATGGTACAGCAGGGAAGGTCTAGCTGAAGAGGATTTACTGGGACGGGTTGTTTGTGGCGCTTCGTACAGCCCCCAGGTCAGGTCGGTAATCAGTGCAGGGCAGGCTCCAGTAGGCTGTGCCTGTGCTGCTTGGTGGTGTGATGTTAAGCGCACAATGCAGGTAGGCAGGATGTAGGGGGAGATTATTATGTGTGGAGCTAAGATGGATATGGGAGAGAGGAGAGAGGAACAGGAGCCAAAAACATATAAACAAACAAAAGAGAGTGCTAGGAGAGCTTGCTGTTGGAGTGGAGAGATGAGAGATTATGAAATGGAGAAAAACAGAAAGGGGAAGAAGAAGAAAAAAGAAATGAATGAATAAATAAAAATCAAAAAGGAAAAAGAACATCAAAGCTCCCAGGGATCCCACCAATGTGGCTATGAGGTCTGGGGAAGTTGTTCTCAGTAGTTGCAGTACAGCCTGGCTAGAAGGTGTAGAGGTGTTCAGCGCCAGGTATTCAGGGAACAGAAAGAGAAAGAAGGTATAGAGAGACGAGAAACTGAGTAATGAAGGACAAAAAGGGAAAAAGAGGGAAAGGAAAACAAAACAAATTTAAATGACCAAAAAAAAAAAAAAAAAAAAAACACAAGAAATGCTCCCAAAAATCACAAAAAGAGAAAAAAAAAGCATGAAAAAAGAAATGCCCTCAGGGATCCTTCTGCGCATCTGTGCAAACCAACAGGGTAGGTTCCATGCCACACAGCACTGCCTGGCCAGAACTGGCTCCCAATTCAAGAAAAGGAAAAGAAAACAAATAAACAATTCAAAATAAACAAACAAACTAAAGCCCCAGGATCCCACCAGTTTGGAAGCCCAGACTGGGAAGCAGTTCCACACTCGAATGGAGCTCCACAGCCACTCAAGAAGAAGCAAAGATGGTGCATAGAGCCAAGTATTTGAGCAAAAGGAGGGGGAGATGGGGAGAGGTAAGGAAAAAATCAAAAGAAGTAGAAAAAAGCAACACCAGCAGCCAACAAATGGCACTCAGAGAGCTGGCCAGTGAGGGCGGGTGGAAACCAAGCAGCCGATGCTTCCCGAACAAGAGACTGTGGCCACGGGAATCAGCGGAGGCTGAGTGGGGGTGAAGAAGGGTGGGGGGTTGGAAAGCATATATTGCAAATTACCAGTTGTTTTGTCTCCCACTGGAAGCTCCGTGAAGCTGCTTTCTTGTACCCCCTATTTGTTGGTCTCCGATAGGTGTCCAAGATGGCAGATCTGTGCTGCGTTAGCTGATGGGGACTTCTGCATGAATCTCTCCTCACTCTCCATTCTCTGTCAGTTTTCTCTCTCCATCTGGTGCTTGGCTGAGTTCTTTATCTCTTTATTTGATGTTTTAGGGTTTCAGGATTGCTGTTTTCTCTGCTTGGCTTAGTTTTTCAGATCTTTGCTATGGAGGGACGGTGTGGTGCTTCTGCCTAGAATGCCATTTTGCTGGACTTCTCTTCTGTTAATTTTTTCAAGAGTTTTTTTTTTTTTTAACCTGAAGTTTCTAGCCTACGTTCTTTGCTGGCAGATAAATATCCTATATTCCGTACTCCTGAACCTTAAATATTTCTGTTCTGGTCCATTTAGTTATGCTGCAAAATAGTACCATGTCATAACAATCAGAACATTGATTTCAAGCCTTCTGAGCTGTCTCCCTTGTATTCTAGCTCATTATTTTTATGAACAGAACAGTTTCTGCCAATACTAAATTCAGGAAGAATAATCAGCATATGGCCTTTGATTCACAGGAACCATGGTGGAAACATGCCTTTGTAAGATTACAGAAAAATCTGGAAGAACTCCCAGCAAATCCCTGGTGAAGCTGACTTTGAAAATTTGTTTTCTACTGGAATGTGTCTGAGGTTCATCTACGTTTGCAAAGCATCAAGTCCCAAAGATGAATGTACATTGCAGTTCACAAATAAAAAGGCCTTTTCAGAGGAAGAAGTGGCCGATAGAATTAAGGAGATTAGAGAGCTGCTTAATAACACTAGACGACATATACACACACATAGGGAAAAACAAAACAAAAACTTGACTGAACATGAACTAGAAATGTCCTGTTAGAATTCAATATAGTCAAGCTGCTCTTATAAACAAGATATCATTCTTTAGCTCAAGTATCATTTTCAGTTACTTTCACTTCATTTTTCTCCAGGAAGAGAAGCTGTGGTACAATGAGGGCACATAGTGCCCATAGGTTTTCATGACAAGTAAATAAAAAGGTGCTATAATGAAAGGCAAAGAGTGGGGACTTTTTTTTTAAGTGCCTTCAATATTTCAGTGATGTCACTAGAAAAATCAAATGCATTTTGGTTTACAACTAAGAAATATACCAAGATCCTTCTTATTTTACATTTGAATTTAGTTTTGTTTTATCAGAGCAAACCATACAGTTTCAATAATTGTGCCCATCTATCCTATCTTCAAATATAGAGACATGGACATTCACTTGAATTCCACAGTTAAAATCTGAAAAGGCTTCTATTGGGGTGTTCCTCCCATTGTAATGGAAAACCTAAATTCAGAAGAACAATCAATCAATACCAGCAGAGAGAGGAAACACGGATATTTAAGACCAGAAAGATTCTCCAAAGTTTGGTCATATAGGATTTGCAAGTCTTTTGATCTAAGTGTCATTTAAAAAATAGTCAACCAAAAGTAGAGTTAAAATTAACTTTTTTCAGTTATATCCATACCCTCAATACCTAAAGAAAACAAGAGATCCCATTTTGAGATAAAAGCACAGATCACATTTCATGAATCTGCTTGGTTCTCTCTCCAAAGATAATAGGGTTGAGGACAGGTGGGATGACCTCTTAGAGGTTAGTAACAAAAATGTGGACATAATGGTGGATATTTTTGCCAAACTGATGAATGAGAAAAGAGAAGAGAGAGGGTATATAGCAAACACACATGACCCCGATGTGTGCACTATATGTGCTCAGTGTTTTGTGATGAGCATCTTGAGAAGGAAGGCAAAAGAGAGCACAAAGGATGTAGGCATAGGTTATCCCAACCAGTGCCACAACCAAAATCAGAAAAGAAAAGAAGCCACAAAAACCCATAGATGGTATTGATGTGAATGCTGGTACAAGTCAACTTGATGATGTCCATGTACTCACAGCAGTAGTGAGCAATAATTTGAGCCTCATAGAAGGGCAGACAATGGATTAGGTAAAGAAAGGGCAATATAAGCAAGACTGGGTCATTATAATACACACATAAATGCCTGACAGCACTCAAGATGTCAAAATGGTTATATGGGGTTGTGGTGGGGTGGTGCACAGATGACCATAGCCAATGGGACAGTAGACCAGACAATCAGCAGAATTGTAGCATTGCCCAACAGAGCCATTAAGTATATAAAGTGAAAAGGCAGAAAGATCTAGCCATGGGAAGACACAAGTCCTGGGATGCTTGTAAGAATAAAGGTGTCTGGATGGAAAGGGTAGTGTTGGTGTGGAACACCTTGCCATTGGTGAGAAGAGAAGTAGCTGATCACTTCTAGAAGGAAAAACAAACATGAGAAGAATTATAAATGCTTAGCTAAAAATGTCTCCAATAGGCTTGACTTTTACATGAATTTTTCTTATTAGAAAAACTAGTACTAAAACTTGAGTCTGAAGCCATATGTAGGCACATATGAGCCCTCTTCAAGTGAAAGGGCATTAATTTATGATAGGTCTCTCTCTGAAATTTTGGGCAATAATACCTTATACTCATTTGCTGGAACTCCATACAAAACTTGGAATAGATTTAGAGGACATGAAGGGTGTTTATGTTTCCTATTGAGACACCAATCTTCTTTGAAGACAAAGCACACCTTATTTAAATACATCAACACATAAAAGCATAGCAAGACAGATGCAGACATTGGCACACATACTATGACAATGCATACAAAACATCAGTAGACTTAAACATGTAAAATAATAGAAAGCCCAGCAAGGGCTTCTTAAACTGATTTGTTTGATATCAATTTATACAATAATATAGTATATTTAGAAAATCTGTTCCAACATGAAATTATATTTAAGTAGTTTATTTTGCTCATAAATCCCACAAACACACTGTACTATACCTCAGATATGAAAAGATTTTCAACAGCATGGGAAAACACAGAGACTGAAAAACACCTCTAGGAGAGAAATGCATCCCTTTGCTACTAGTATTCTGATGGAAGTTATTAATAAATAGTCCCCAAAGAGATTCCCAATAATATCTCAAGATATCCAATAATGCTATGGTCCCCCCCCCCCCGTGTGTGTGTGTGTGTGTGTGTGTGTGTGTGTGTGGTGGGGGGGAGGCAATGAGGAGATTATCTTGAAAGGAAGAAATTTGAGAAAAATAAATAAATAGAATGACAACAAGATATTTAAAAAAATTAGGAACAAAAACTTAATGTGGTACTTCAAAAAAAGAGAATATTTAATAAGTATAAGACAAAATATTACCATTATTCATCAGGAATGCCAGTTCAAAATACAATGTGGCAGATACCCCTTTGACTCAACCAGTATGGCTAAAATTAGAAGGACTACTAATTCTAAATATTCACAAGGATATTAAGCAATTAGCGACCACTTTGGAAATGGGCCGAGTCTATTGAGGATAATATTCCCCAATGACCAGCAGTTACTCCTAGGTATAATCTTCTCCTTTTCACTAAACATAAACTAGTGAAAATTCTATGTCAAAATTTTATTAATACATCATCTTAATACATAGTATATAATCCTTTAATCATCCGACATTATTGAATATTTATTTCTCCAATATTTTAAAATTGCAAGTAATACTATGTATATAATACAATCATTTTATAAATGTAATTATATGTAAATTTCTGTAAAATGTAAAGTTTCTAAAATAAGATAGACCATATTTACTTGTTTACATTTGAATTTCCAGCATTAAACAGTTACTTGACATTGACTATATCCTTTGTAATGATACATTTAATTAATAAATTTTAGTTAACCAAGGAAAAGTCTCTAGAAATTAAATCACTTGTTGTATTGGTCATTTTATTGGCTCTTAAATATTCATTTCAGCTAAGATAATTAATGTAAACCAGTCATGGTAAATCTAATCCCTTTATCAGTGATGTGTTTCGAAATGGACTTAAGACCTAATTCTGGGTAAACAGTCATGAAAGGAAGTCTTCTACATGTCTGCAGGGAGAAGTTTATTAAATCATAAGAAAGAGATATCTTTTTCTACATTCTTTCCTGGAGTATCATTGAAACTGGATCCAATGCCTAAAAAAGTTTCACATAAAATGTAGTCAAGTGACGCCAGTCAATGCACTGAGTAGAGAAGAGGCTAGAGAGAACCTGAAACTTTGATTACATTATGAGCCACTGAAGAAACAACCCTGGATTCACCCTACCATTGGACTTACCGAGCCGTAAATTATAATAGAACTAAGCATAAGTACACAACAAACAAAAAAAAGTGAATGTATAACTGGTTTAAAGGGTGTGTATGAGAAACTACTACTTTATGAACTCATAGTGTGTGTATGTGTTTTTTTTTTAGAAATAAGATTTTTCTTAAACAGTAGTTTTTTAAAAAAATGCAAATACCAGAAAATTGGTGGGACACTTGTATTTGGTGAATTTTAAACAGAGAGAAAGGATATTAGTCTTGTAAAATAGGTGGATTTGGATTCCAGAGGAGTTTATGAAGAAATAAGCATATCTTTATAAAATAAGGAGTAAGAAGGATAGTAAGTATGATATGTAAACTGAAGTTGGAACAGATGTTTGGCATGGAGACTGTAGCGAAAATCTAAGTGTCATATGTTGGTCACTAGTAATTAGATAGTGGCACTGGGGACAGAGAGAAAGGAAAAGACCTAAGAGATACTTCTGAAATAAAAGTAGGTGGTCTGAATGACTGAAAAAGAATGATTACAAAGGGGCTTTAGAGATAAAGTCATCATACAGTTTGCACAATACATGAGGACACAGAAAGTTAGGAAGAGGATGAAGATAACACGAGCTGAGACGATGTAAGATCGTGACAACAATTTCCTCATATTTCAGATGGGAAAACAAGAATAAATTATATAAATAATTATTCCCAAATTAAGACTTAAATTTTAAAGACTGAGGAGTAGAGCTAAAACATATATATAGAAAAAATAAATATAGCTTGTGGTACAGATAGACTTGAAGGAATTTGTATTTTTTTTCAACTTTAACTGAATAAGAATTTCAGGGTAATCACATTTTTAAATAAAATTTCAAAAAACTGTGCATTAGTATCTTGTGTATAAATATAAATAAAAATGCAGGTTATAATAATACAATCCCTAGGAGAGGATGGGATGAAAATGATTGATATTTCTGGACAGAGAAAAAAAGGAAGGAGATAGAGAAGGGAGTGTGAGGAGGGCTTGGAGATAAAGAAGGAGAGAGAAAAATGTGCAAACATCCACAGGAATGAGACAAAGTGACTAGTGTACAAAAGAATATGGAAAACTCTCTAAGTCAAACTTTAAATCTATGAACATTAGTGACTAAAATGCCCATATGAGATTCTTTGTTGAGCCTTTATTTACCGTGTAATGGGATACTAAACCTTATGTTTTCAGTCTCTAAAAAAAAAAAAAAAAGGTGCCATTGAGTTGATTCCAACTCATAGAGACCCTATACTTATTAAATATTTGCAGAAGGGAGCCAATATGAATAACCCTTTCTGTTAAGTACAATTAAACTTAGTTAATATGACAAGGCATTTCTCTTCTCAAAAGGTCCATCTCATATGTATTTGGTTTTATTACTCTTCCACTCTTTATTTCTGTAATAATATTTTCACTCTTTATCTCTGTAATAATATTTTCTTCACACGGTCATAGATCTGCTTAGTTCTGACTCCATAGATAACAGGGTTGAGCATTGGTGGCGCTACAACATAGAGATTGGCCAGAAGTATGTGGATATAGTGGGGGACGTTCTGGCCAAAGTGATGTATCATAAAGGAAAAGAGCTCTGGCGTATAGAAGGCAAGAATTACACAAACACGTGAACCACATGTGCTGAGGGACTTGAGCCGGGCTTCATGGGGAGGAAGACGGAAAACAGCACAGAGTATCTGGACATAAGAAATAGCAATGACTATGATGTCAAACACCAGGATAGAAATAGCACCCAAGCCATAGATAATATTGAGCTTGATACTGGCACAAGCCAGGCGAGCAAGACCCATGTGTTCACAATAGGTGTGGGGGATGACATTATTCCCACAGAAGGGCAGTCGCAGTATGAGAAATACAAATGGAATAACGGAAAGAAATGACCTCACTAATACCCCAAGACCAATCATGGAAACAACCTTGTTAGTGAGGATGGTGCTATATCGGAGTGGGTTGCAGATGGCCACATAGCAGTCATAAGCCATTGCCAAGAGAATGGCTGATTTCATGCCAGTGCAGTTGTGGATGAAAAACATCTGGGTGAGGCAAGCACTGAAGATTATCTCTCTAAGGTTGTACCAGAAGATACTGAGCATCTTAGGGATGGTAGCTGTGAAGAGGGCCAAGTCAATGGTGGCCAAAATGGCCAGAAAGTAGAACACGGGCTGATGGAGGCTGCTGTCAGCCTGGATCACAAACAGAATCGTGAAGTTCTCTAAGAGTGCAATCAGATATACAGCAAAAAAGGGAAAGCCAATCCAGATATGGATTGCTTCTAGTCCTGGGATCCCCAGCAGTAGGAAGGATGAGGGGTGGAATTGGGTGCCATTGGGAAGGAACATCCTGCTTGGTAGAGCATAAGTCCATGGTTCTTGTAAGTATGTGCTTGCCCAACTTGTACAGTACTAGATAGAACCCTGAAGCTTCGGAGACCTAAAGAGAAATAAGAATGTCATACATTCGTGTAAATTCTCTTCCTTAGTTAATTCACACAATTAGAAGTGTAATAGGTACAGGGAACTGTAAAGAAGGGATATCTCTATGAGAAAGCTCTGGAAGAAGTTATGCAATAGATTAAAAGTTCTACATAATATATTTATTTTTTGTTAGTATCCTTCTTCTCTGTTGATTTGCAATGACCTCATCGCTACATTTTGCTTAGAGTTTGCCTTAATAACTACTTATTGGTTACCTTCTGTCATCATCATCAACAAAATCATGTTAAATTTTGACAAACCTAGGTCTTTTCTAAACCCTATACGTAGTGACCTCTATCGGTTCCAGTCGGGTGGATGATAGCACAGGTGATAACACACAACATTGGTAATAACTTGTTAATGAACACATGGACACATTAAAATGTACCCTAGAATATTAAAAATCAATTTTCAAAGGATTAAAATTGACCCATGTGTTAATATTTATTCATTTTTATTCCAAAATAAAGAACTACCACTTACCAAGGTACTACCTAATAGTTACAATGCTTTATATCAGAACCTGTGCAAAAGCAATCTATAATATTTATAAACACATATACAAGAACATATTTTAACCCTATTTTATGTATGACATCTGAATCTCAAATAGTTTAAGAGACTTGGCAAACACTCCAAATGATTAGACTGATAAAGATGGGGAAAGAAGCTAGGGAAGAAAGAAAATTAAAATGGAACGAGAATAGAGAGTAAGCAAAAGACAATGTATGCCTTATTCATGTCACATATACACAGCTCCTCTTCTTCCCCCACATGTTCACACAAACACATGATCTTCTTTTAAAAACTCACATCCTTTTGAACAAGACATAGCAGTATCTTTATTTTAAAGTTGAAGCAATTGAGATTTTAAGAGTTTAAAACACATGGTAAATATGTCAAAGAAAAGACTAGACGGAAAAAAAAAATCTGATCATTAAATTGCTAGGAGAAGCCAAATCTGTCATTTTCAAAGTTATCTAAATAGTTCTTACATGTTTGCATACACCTTAACATTTGCTAGATCAGTATTTCCAAAGCATTTAATTATGCAGTATGTACAATTGTCTTGCAGCAAAAAATTATCCCTTTTGATGATTTCAGATCATGTGAAGATTCCATAGGAACCATAATAATTATGACTACAATTTCAATAAGACAGTCAGGTGATTACCTAGTCATTGATACATGGGAAGCAAAGCCAAGAAGAGTAATAGAAGGAATAAGTAATAGAAGAAACAGTACAATATGGACGGGGAAGCAGGGGACTCCTAGTAGGAAATGTTGAACATTAGCAAGCTAAGAGCAGGAGATGCTATTTTGCAGAAGACACTCTGTGGAAGTTCCATAGGAACAGAGGTTTATTTCATAATTTTCTGACCTTTTGATGGAATAGTAAATACTTTTAAACAATGTGATAAAGGATAATTAAAAGAGTGAAAATAAGATTTACTCACTGAGGCAAAATCTTCTGAGAATTGTTAATGTAAGTATCAATGAAGTCTGTCTTACTAAATAAAATTTCCTGTATTCCTTAAATGCCATTTCTGAAGACCATGAATCTAGACATAAGTCCAAGAAAGTCATAAATGACAATGTTTTTCTTTTTTGTGACATACAGATATACAATAGATTCTCAGTTCATGGAAAATTTACTTTAAGTAACAGGTGCAGAGCAGATTGTTAAAGGAGAAAAATAAGCAACAGCTCTGGCTTTTTGTAAGAGACAAAGGATGGCCCTATTATCTGTGTTTGTAAGTAAAATAATGAGAAAATTATTTCTCCCAATTCAGATAATTATATCCTAAAACGGGATAGTGTCTGAGTAGTTGGTATGCAGGCAGACCATGATATGAATAACCAAGTAGAAATAACTGGAAGAGAATTACAGACCAAGGAAATTTTGTAGTTGTCTGTCTTATGTCATTAGCGTTTAGTGAACTGACTAAATCAGAAAGCTGAACATATTTCTCTCCCATTTTCCATACATTCAAAAGTTTACTATTGATTCTACTTCTTCAGTATCTTTCAAATGGACTCCAGATTTCCTGGAGCCATGAAGGTTGGAAGAATCCCTGAAAAACCAAAAATATCCCCTAACGTCTTAAAACCAAACAATAGTTTAGCTTAACTAGTAGAAAACGTCTGCGTTGAGCATTATGCTCTTTTAAGAACTACCTAAACGGGATCAAAGTCACTACAGCAGCTTGAAAGATTAGACAGGAACCTTAGGGGGCGCTGCCTTTATGTTAATGAGGGAGAAACAACTCAGTAATGAGGGTGAGAATGGTCGCACAACTCGAAGAATGTAATCAATGTCACTAAAAGGTACACGTAGAAACTGTTGATGCACTATATGTTTTGCTGTGCATATTCTCAACCACAAAATAAATTATTAAAAAAAAATAGAATAAAATAATTCAAAATAGCCAAAAAGTGGAAACATCACAAATGTCCATCAATTGATGAACGTGTGAATAAAATGTGGTGTATCCATACAGTAGAATATCACTGAGCAATAAAAATAAGTGAAGTACTAATATATTCTACAACATGAATAAACCTTGAAAACACTTTGCTAAGTGAAAGAAGCCAGACACAAAGAAAATCATGTATAATTCCATTTATATGAAACCCCCAGAATAGGCAAAATCACAGAGATATAAAGTAGATTAGTGGTTTCCAGGGGCTAAAGTGGGGTAGGGGATTTGAGTGTTGAGGGCTAAGGGATATGAGATTTCCTTTAGGGGTAATAAAGATGCTCTAAAATTAATTGCAGCTATGAATTCACAACTTCGTGAATATACTAAAAGTCATTGACTTGCACACTTTAATTGGGAAATTGTACCTGAGTAAAGCTGTTAAAATAAGTAAATAAAATTATAATAAGAGTGAAAAAAAATTGGTATATCTGTCTCATCCTAAAGGGGTTAATTTAAAGTACTATGACTTCTTGGGTTGATAACAGTACAGTATTTTCTAGTGCTTCAGACCATGAGCTCTGCAGTCAGACTAATGGTGTTGAAAAGCAGCTTTACTAGTTTTTTGCTGTGTAGTTGAAGGAAAGTCAATAACAAACATTACATTTTAGCTGTGTGACCTTTCACAAGTAAATTAACATCTATATTTCTCAGTTTCTTCATCTATAAAATAGAGATAATGAAGGTACATAACGAGTATCTCTGTTGTTAGTTTTAAAACTGATGATTTTTTTAAAGCCTTTCAAACAAAGATACTGTGTTATTCATCATTCTTTAGACAGCAAGCAGGCTGATTTTTCTAAAACACACACCAGATGTATTCAGGCTGAAACCCAAATGCTTTTAGCAGTATTGAGGCCTTTCTAATTGTGATCCTATTCATTCCCTAAGCTTCATCTTTAGTCTTCTTTTCCTGAAGCTTTCCCCTTGTCCCCTCTCCTCTTCTATCCCTTCTCTTTCCCTTTGTCCATCACCATGCCCTAGAGGTGCCCCAGTGACCTGGGAGACAGGGAAGACTCACCAGACTGAGCACCAGGATGGAGTCCTGTCTCTGTTTTGCCTCCCTCTTCTCAGTCTTTACAAGTGCACTGCTCTTCGCCTGGAAGGGATTTTCACAAGAAAATCCCCTAGAGGTAGTTTTGTAAAAGTCACAGAGTCTCTGAAGATTCTAGTTTCTAATCTGGCTCTGAATCAGGGAGAGAAAGCCATTAGGGAGCCTTGGTTTCTAAGGAAGGAGCCATGGTGGTGAAGTGGTTAGGTACTTGGCTGCTAAAAGATCGGAGGTTCAAACCCACCAGCTGCACTACATAGGAGAAAGATGTGGGAATCAACTCCACAGCAATTAAGGAAATGAAGGCAGAAGAGGAGGCTTCGTAATCATCTTGGGTATCTCCAAGGAACTTTTGTTACTCACTGTGTGTTAGAGCCAGGGCTTCCAACTTGTTCATTCTCCCTGCAGAGAATTTGCATTTCCACCTCAGATATACTGAATCAGAATGTACACTTTAACAGACCCCCAGGTAATTCTTGTATATACATTAGACTACACACACAGTCTAATGTATATATAAGAATCACCTGGGGATACTGTTAACTGTAGATTCTGATTCAGTATATCTGGGGTTGAAATGCAAATCCTCATCAGGGTGTCAAACTGGAATGAATGGCTTCAAAGCTGCTGCTTAGAGCGCACAATGATTGACACGGCACATTCTCTCACCATTCCTGACCATCATTTAGAGATGTGGTCTAACTGCGTATTCAAGAACAAAGGCACCTGAGCAGAAATTCTCTGATCTGCTAGTAGCTCTATCAATTTACTAACTAAAGTGGCATTGGGTAGGTTATTAATTTCTTAACTTTGCTCCCTGCCTCTTTTTTTCTTTCCCCCCAGTCACTCCCTCTGTATGTCTGCCCTACCCCATTTCTCATTCATGGTTAGTCTCAAAATACAATCATTTACTCTTTCATATATTTTAAGGACTTGTAGTGTTGTGATTAAATTTATAGGTGTTTTCTAATGTGCAAAAATAATGGACAATTATATGATGGGCCCCTATGTACTCACCACTAAGTTTAAGCAGATGTTGAAATTTGTTGTATTTGTCTCAGCAAACACTACTTAACCTTAAAAAAAAAATTTACAGGTGCATGTATGCCCCTACAGAGTTATTTCCTCTTCCTTACTCCCCAGAAATAATAACCTACGAATATACACCAAAAGTTGGACGTATATGAATGTATCCAACTGGCAAGATTCTTCCCAAATCTGAACAGTGTATGCTGCATGGAATATTATCCTGTCTCCCTTTACATCTTACACCTCCTTCAGTTTTTTTATTTAAAGGTCACTTTCTCATGGACTCTACATAGTCCTTTAATCTATGTCACACACCTACATACATTTAAGTTTAAAGGGTAGTTTAGCTATTTAAAACCAGTTATCTCTAGTCGATTCTGACTCATGATGACCCCATCTGTGAGAGTAGGACTCTATTCCATACGGTTTTCAATGGCTAATTTTTCAGAAGTAGATTGTCATACCTTTCTTCTGAGGTGCCTCTGGGTGGACTTGAACCTCCAACTTTTCAGTTGGCAGCCAAATATTAACCATTTACACCACCCAGGTTCTCCAGATATCTATTTACTTAACTAATTTTCCTTTAGTCTTCACCTCAACCCACTCTGAAAAATTCAAAGAAAACAAGAAAAAAGAAAGAAGCCAAAACATACATCCAGATCAAATAATCTTGCTTGTACCTAAATGCATCAGAGTATCCTACCTATTTTCCCCAACTTAGAACTGAACTTGGTCAGATCATTAAAAAGAGGCCAAATTGATTCATCCATGTGATCAATTTTGTAAGATGAATTGGTAGACCTACTAGAGAAGACTTAGCTGGACTTGATAGATAGAATCCATCCACTTTCTTTTTGGTTTATTTTATGGGGACTTGGAAGAGATATGTTTATAAGACATGTGTAAGAAATATATGCTGTAGCCTACATTTCACAGGAAAAGTAAAACAAGCAAACAAGCAGACAAACAAAAACTGAGTCAGAAGACTTGTGTTCTCTGGCTCCATTACAGTATACAAATTTAGAAGAAAAATGAAAAGCACTGATTCATAGGACAAGGAGGCATTATAGATTAGTTCGCAACCAGGTGCAAAGGATAGCTCAATTTCTGAGACAAGTCCCTGAGAGTTCTTCTCAGGATCATACAAGAGGGAGAAGAGTGAGGAAAACAGATGGTGATTTAATCAGCCATGCCTGCCTCCAATTGGCCAAATTAGCTGCACTGGCATTAACTTCCTCCAGACTTCCAGATGGCACTTGCTTAGGCACTGGGGGAAGTTCCAAGATGCCATCAACAAGGAAACTATGACACATGAGACATAAGGTGCTTGGCTCAGGTAAAAGATGTGGCTGTTTCAGGTTGCAGTTGCATGAAGTAAGACGGAGCATGTACCGTGCCGGTTGTTGCAGTGGTGGGTGGAACAAGAAAGTGGTGAGAAAACAACGCGGAAAAACAGGAACAGAGGTTTCTTATGCAACACATAGTTTGTACCACTCAGACCCACTGTTTCTTTTTTTGCATTGTATTGGACTCCACACTCTAGCACGGGGCCAAGTTTTTGTGAAAACAAGATATTCTCACTTGTTCTCCAAGAGTGGGAGTACCAGTCTATTTAGTCATAGAGTCTCCTTCAAGACGGCAACAAAATGTAGTCTCTAAAAGAATCAAGGCAGAAGTTTAGTGAAGTAAACCACATTCCTCACTTATGCATAGGGTACTAAGGCAGTAATTATTATTAGTCATCTCCCTTTCCTCTGGTTGCCCGTTCTAGAGTTTCCTAACCCAGAGCCAGCAAGTCCAACAGTCTGGGTTGTGTGCATGGTGGGTGCCACTAGTCAGCCTATGGGGTTTACAATTACCCATTGCCTGCAACCATTGGACATGGAAGCATCAAGAGACATCTAACGATTTGCCAGAATTTCAGACATATACTTGTCTCTCCCTCTTGTGTAGCCACAATCCTGGCTTCTCATGATAATTAGGGGCACTTACCACCAACTGCAGAGTAACTCCTTTACTTGTCTTTGTCCCTACATGGGGCAAATGATTTGCACTCAACTACTAACCTAACATTTGATGGTTTGACCCGTTCAGTGGCACCATGGAAGAAAGGCCTGGCAATACACTTTCATAAAGATTATAGCCAAGAAAATCCTATGGATTTTCTCTGTAACACGTGGCTGCTCTGTAACACATGGGTTGCCGTGATCCTAATACTCCCTGACAAATTTTCTCCTTTTCTAAATGGGTGACTGAGAGCTTGACATAACTAACACCATGATGAACGTCTAAGCAATTTTTATTTTTTCTTTGCCTTCTCCTTTTCGCATACCTTTGTTAATGACTTGGTTTTTCTCTGTCTGGCCACCTGTGGCTTATGACCCCCTATAGGAAGATTAGAGCCCAGATGTCCGACATGTATATCTTTAGCCTGATAAGGAGATGTCCCACATGTGTCTCTTTAATATGATAGTCTCTTGTAATTACCTTACACTGTATAACAACACTTCCAACCTTTGTAAAAATCATATACAAGCTCTGATGTAAAATGCCTTTCAGACTCCATAGAGACAGCCTGCGTTGCTGTCGGATCCCTGGTGATGTACATCTCCTAAAATAAAACTTTCCCACTCTTTCTGACTTGGAGTATATTTCATTGGCTTGACTGCTCCAGGCCACAGACCCTATTTGGGTAACAGTCACCATGAATCAGAATTGACCACATGGCAATGGGTGAGAGGTGCCCAGTAAGATTAACCCATAAAACCCATTGCCATCGAGTCAATTCTGACTCACAGTGACACTATAGGACTGAATAGAACTGCCCTATATGGTTTCAAAGGAGCACCTGCTGGATTTGGACTGCCGACCTCGTGGTTAGCAGCTGAATGCTTAACCAGTGTGCCACCAGGGCTCTGCCCAGTCAGACTAGGTACTAATAACAGCTTCACGTTCCTTCTGATCCTTCCTGGATTTCTTGGTGAATGTAATCATCCACTGGAAATCAGGATCTCCAACCAACAGAACCTAAGGTTATAGGGCCAGGAGGCAAAAATTCTGAATGTGGATCATTGGGAGTGCTGATGAGAGGGGCTAGTCCTACCTATACCTTCTTGTTTCAGATGCCATGTATTCTCCCACATACACTGGGGATGGAGCACCACCAGCTGTTGGTTGACAGTTCCCCAATGGCTTTCTGTCTCTGACTCAGGGCCAGATTATAAACTAGAATCTTCAGAGACTGTGGCCTTTTCAAAACTGTCTCTAGGGAATTGTCTTTCGATAACTCCTCCCAGGCAAAGAGCAGTGCCCTCATAAAGACTGAGGAGAGGGAGACAAAACAGAGACAGGACTCCATCCTGGTGTTCAACATGGTGAGTCTTCCCCGTCTCTCAGCTTGCTGGGCACAGTTAGGTCCTGTTGATGAACAATTTAAAGAGGATGAAGGAAGGGAGGGAAGGAGAGGAGACAAGGGGCAAGCTTTGGGAAAAGAAGACTAAGGATGAAGCTTAGGGAATGAATAGGCTCACAATTAGAAAGGGCTCTAATACTACTAAAAGCATTTGGATTTCAGCCTGAATCCATTTGGTGTGCATTTTAGACAAATCAGCCTGCCTCCTATCTAAAGAATGATGATAACAATATCTATAGAATATAATTTGAAGTGTTTTAAAGAGATTATCTGTTTTAAAACTAACAATTAGTTAAAGGGTTATATATCTTTATTATTTATATTTTATAGATGAAGAAATCGACGAATATAGATGTTAACTTACTTTTGAAAGGTCACACAGCTAGTAAGTGATTCCTGTTATTTACTTTCTGTTGAAAACAGAAAATAGTGAAACTGGGTTTCAACACATTTGGTCTGACTGCAGAGCGCTTGCTCTTAAGCACTAGAAAATACTGTAATAACCAAAGAAACAATGATAGTTTAAACTAATCCCATTAAGATGGAGACAAATGTACTTGTGTTATTGATCTATTTCCAAGCAGAATTAATAATATTTTTCTTCAGATGCATTGTTGTTGTTGTTGTTGTTAGGTACCATCCAGTTGGTTCCAACTCATAGTGACCCTATGTACAACAGAACGAAACACTGCCCTGTCCTGCAGCATCCTCTTGATAATTGTTATGCATGAGCCCGTGGTTGCAGCCACTGTGTCAATCCATCTTGTTGAGGGTCTTCCTCTTTTTTGCTGACACTCTACTTTATCAAGCATGATGTCCTTCTCCAGGGACCAATCCTTCCTGATAACATGTACAAAGTACATGAGAGGAAGTCTGACCATTCTGGCTCCTAAGGAGCATTCTGGCTGTACTTCTTCCAAGACAGATTTGTTTGTTCTCTGCAGTCGATGGTAAACTTAACTTTCTTCACCAACACCATAATTCAAAGGCATCAATTCTAATGAGTGGAGAAGGGAAAAGATGATTTTCTTATATCTAGATTGTCCAATTCATTGAATGGTAATTATGCTTGTTTAGATAGACAACAGCAAAAATAAATTAAATTTAGGACTGGAGTTTGTTGAAGGCAGGGTTAGAAATTAAATTTCAGAAGTATTTACGCTATGGTATTTTTGTAAAACAGTGATGATAATTACAAGGGATGTCTCCATATTATTTCTTACATCTGCATATGAATTTGCAATTATCTATTAAAATTCATTAAAATAAATAAAATACAATTCCCTGTTTGAACATAGACAATATTTGTATAGTTCGAATCATTCCCATGAAAGTTAAGCACAGTGGCAAATACCAACTCCCCAAATATATAATGCATTCTGATAAAGATCTCAGAGCTCCTTTATTTCCTTAATAGCTTATATGAATATTTAGAAAGCTCTGAGTTCTAGAATCAGACTTTGAGACTATTTGTTTATTATTGTTGCTTTCAAGTCAGCTCTGACTTATGGTGACCCCACGTGTAACAGAACATAATGTTGCCCAGTCCTGTAATATCTTCAAGATCGTTGGCATGTTCAAGTCCACTGTTTTAGCCACTGTGTATTTTGAGTGTCTTCTAACCTAGTGGGTTCATCTTCCAGCACCATATCAAACAATATTGTGTCATGATACACAGGATTTTAATTTTCAGAAGTATAATAACAGGCCTTTCTTCCTAGTCTTCGTTTGGAAGCTCTGCTGAAATCTATCCACCATGAGTAATCCTGCTGTTGTTGTTAGGTGCTGTCGAGTCGGTTCCAACTCACAGTGACACTATGCACCACAGAATGAAACACTGACTGGTCCTGCGCCATGCTCACAATTGTTATGCTTCAGCCCATTGTTGCAGCCACTGTGTCAATCCATCTCGTTCAGGGTCTTCCTCTTTTTCGCTGACCCTCTGCTTTACCAAGCATTATGTCCTTCTCCAGGGACTGATCCCTCCTGACAACATGTCCAAAGTATGTAAGATGTTGTCTTGCCATCCTTGCTTCTAAGAAGCATTCTGGTTGTACTTCTTCCAAGACAGATTTGTTCGTTTTTTTGGCAATCCACGGTATATTCAATATTCTTCGCCAACACCACAATTCAAAGGCGTCAATTCTTCTTCGGTCTTCCTTATTCATTGTCCAGCTTTCACATGCATATGATGCAATCGAAAATACTATGGCCTGGGTCAGGCACACCTTAGTCTTCAAAGCGACATCTTTGCTTTTCAACACTTTAAAGAGGTCTTTTGCAGCAGATTTGCCCAATGCAATGTGTCTTTTGATTTCTTGACTGCTGCTTCCGTGGGTGTCGATTGTGTATCCAAGTAAAATGAAATCCGTGACAACTTCAGTCTTTTCTCCATTTATCATGATGTTGCTTATCGGTCACATTGTGAGTATTTTTGTTTTCTTTATGTTAACGTGTAATCCATACTGGAGGCTGTGGTCTTTGATCTTCATCAGTAAGTGCTGCAAGTCCTCTTTACTTTCAGCAAACAAGGTTGTGTCATCTGTATAACACAGGTTGTTAATGAGTCTTCCTCCAATCCTGATGTCCCATTTTTCTTCATATTGTCCAGCTTTTTGGTTTATTTGCTCAGCATACAGATTGAATAGGTATGGTGAAAGGATACAATCCTGACTCACACCATTTCTGACTTTAAGTCAGGCAGTATCCCCTTGTTCTGTGTGAACAACTGCCTCTTGATCTATGTACAGGTTCCTTATGAGCACGATTAAATGTTCTGGAATTCTCATTCTTTGCAATGTTATCCATAATTTGTTATGATCCACACAGCTGAATGCCTTTGCATAGTTAATAAAACACAAGTAAACATCTTTCTGGTATTCTCTGGTTTCAGCCAGGATCCATCTGACATCAGCATTGATATCCCTTTTTCCATGTTCTCTTCTGAATCTGGCCTGAATTTCTCACAGTTCCCTGTCAACATACTACTGCAGCCACTTTTGAATGATTTTCAGCAAAATTTTACTTGCATGTGTTATTAATGATAGTGTTCGATAATTTCCTCATTTGGTTGGATCACCTTTCTTTGGAATACACCTAAATATGGATCTCCTCCAGTCAGTTGGCCAAGTAGCTGTCTTCCAAATTTCTTGGCATAGACGAGTGAGCACTTCCAGTGCTGCATCCGTTTGTTGAAACATCTCAATTGATATTCCATCAATTCCTGGAGCCTTGTTTTTCGTCAATGCCTTCAGTGCAGCTTGGAATTCTTCCTTCAGTACCATTGGTTCCTGATCATATGCTACCTCTTGAAATGGTTGAATGTCGATCAATTCTTTTTGATATAATGACTCTGTGTATTCTTTCCATCTTCTTTTGATGCTTCCTGTGTCATTTAATATTTTCCCCACAGAATCCTTCACTATTGCAGCTCAAGGCTTGAATTTTTTCTTCAGTTCTTTCATCTTGAGAAATGTTGAGCATGTTCTTCCCTTTTGGTTTTCTATTTCCAGCTCTTTGCACATGTCATTATAATACTTTACTTTGTCTTCTCGAGCCGCCCTTTGAAATCTTCTGTTCAGTTCTTTTACTTCACCATTTCTTCCTTTTGCTTTAGCTATTAGATGTTCAAGAGCAGGTTTCAGAGTCTCTTCCGACATCCATTTTTGTCTTTTCTTTTTCTCCTATCTTTTTAATGATCTTTTGCTTTCTTCATGCATGATATCCTTGATGTCTTTCCACAACTCGTCTGATCTTTGGTCATTAGTGTTCAACACATCAAATCTATTCTTGATATGGTCTCTAAATTCAGTGTGGGGTATACTCAATGTCACATTTTGGCTCTCGTGGACTTATTCTAATTTTCTTTACTTTCAACTTGAAGTTGCATAGGAGCTATTGATGGTCTGTTCTGCAGTTGACCCCTGGCCTTGTTCTGACTGATGATATTGAGGTTTTCCATCTTCTTTTTCCACAGATGTAGTCAATTTTATTCCTGTGTATTCCATCTGGCCAGGTCCCTGTGTATAGTTGCCATTTATGCCAGTGAAATAAGGTATTTGCAGTTAAGAAGTCATTGGTCTTGCAAAAAATCTATTATGCAATCTCCGTTATCATTTCTATCACCAAGGCCATATTTTCCAACTATCAGTCCTTCTTCCTTGTTTCCAATTTCATGTTCCAATCACCAGTAATTATCAACGCCTCTTGATTGCACGTGTGATCAATTTCAGACTGCAGAAGCTGGTAAAAATCTTTAATTTCTTCATCTTTGGCCTTAGTGGTTGGTGGATAAATTTGAATAATAGTCATATTAACCAGTCTTCCTTGTAGGCATATGGATATTACCCTATCACTAACAGCGTTGTACTTCAAGATAGATCTTGAAATGTTCTTTTTGATGATGAACACAATGCCATTCCTCTTCAAGTTGTCATTTCTGGCATAGGAGACCATAAGAATGTCTGATTCAAAATGGCCAAGACCAGTCCATTTCAGCTCACTAATGCCTAGGATATTGATGTTTATGCATGCCATTTCATTTTTGATGATTTCCAATTCTCTTAGCTTCATACTTCGTACATTCCATGTTCCAATTATTAATGGATGTCTACAGCTGTTTTTTCTCATTTTGAGTCGTACTAGTATTTGAAATATTGGTGGCACAGCTTCCACTATCATAGTAATACACAAGTCATTACAGTAAAACAAAGGGACAAATGGGTGGTGGTATTTTGTAATGACCAAATAATTTAAATGGACCAATTTTAATTATTTAAAAATGATTTTTAATATTTTCACATAATTTTTTATAAATCTATGCATTTACTGAAAATTTATTATACATCTTATATGTTAATCTCTATGTATTGTTATTCAATCTACTGGAAATAATGATCACCTTTATATTTAGGGGATAGAAGAACACCAAGTTCTTCAAAATCTAAAAGAGATTTTGTTAGTGATGATGATAATGATCAGAGAAGGTAACTAATGAACTGAATGTTCAGGCAAAATATTTGTATAATACCAATAATAAGACTATTTTTATTAAACTAACAGAAAAGAGAAGACTAGCAAAATTGGAAGTACCAGGTAGAGCATTTTAATTCACTATATAACTTCCTTTAGGGTCTTATCCTTGAGATATCACTTCTAGCTAGTGCTCTGTACATAATAAATTTAAAGTTGATAGAAATATATACAAAAGAGAATGTACATAATTTTATGATGTTCTTATGTTATCTTTATGTCTCCAGGACTGCAGGATCATATCTGGTGCCATGCAGACTGACAACTGGAACTTACGCATTACCATATAGAATGTTCCTTACCGATGACACTCCACTCCACCCCTCATCTTTCCTACTCCTGGGAATCCCAGGAATGGAAAAGTTCCACATCTGGATCAGCTTTCCCTTTTGTGCAGTGTATATGATTGTACTTTTAGGGAACTTCACCATTCTGTTTGTGATCCAGGCTGAGAGCAGCCTCAACCAGTCCATGTTCTAATTTCTGGCCATGTTGGCCACCATTGACTTGGGCCTCTCCACATCTACCATTCCTAAGATTCATGGTATCTTCTGGTTCAGACTTAGAGAGATCATCTTTAATGCTTGCCTCACTCAGATGTTTTTCATTCACAACTTCACTGGCATGGAATCAGCAGTCCTCTTGGCAATGGCTTATGACTGCTATGTGGCCATCTGCAACCCACTCCGATATAGCACCATCCTCACTAACAAGGTGGTTTCTGTGATTGGTCTTGGCGTATTAGTGAGGTCATTTACTTTTGTGTTTCCGTTTATATTTCTTATTATCCGATTGTCCTTCTGTGGTAATCATGTCATCCCCCACACCTGCTGTGAACACATGGGTCTTGCTCGCCTGGCTTGTGCCAGTATCAAGGTGAATATTATCTATGGCTTGGGTGCTGTTTCTAGCCTGGTGTTTGACATCACAGCTATTGCTATTTCTTATGTCCAGATACTCTGTGCTGTTTTCCGTCTTTCTTCTTGTGAAGCCTGGCTCAAGTCCCTTAGCACATGTGGTTCACATGCTTGTGTAATTCTTGCCTTCTACACACCAGCAGTCTTTTCCTTTATGACACATTGCTTTGGCCAGAATGTCCCCCACTATATCCACATACTTCTGGCCAATCTCTATGTCATAGTGCCACCGATGGCCAACCCTGTTATCTATGGAGTCAGAACTAAGCAGATCTATGACCGTGTGAAGAAAATATTAACGCAGGAAAAAAAAAGAAAGCAAGAGAAGTAGCACGTAATATAAATGAGATTCAATATGCAATTTTATGAAACTTCAGGCAGAGAAATGCTTTGTTACAGAAATACATTCAACGTGTATTTGTAATTGCTCTCTTCCGTAAGAATTTCCATCTATATTTCCAACCACTTTTCTTATAACATTTGCTTGGTTCTCTTTCCCCATTGTCTGTTCCCTAATGATTTCATTTTACCATTTTATTCATTTCAATGATTTTTTGATGTTTTGATATTATCAAATTTTGAATGTACACCTTGTTGCTAGATTAACTGGTCTTTTTTTTTTTGTGAGTTAGAATTATGCTCTACATCCTTCTCCAGCTCTGTCCAGAACCCTCTGTTGTGATCCTGGTCAGAGTAGTCAGTGGTGGTAGCCGGGTACCATCTAGCTGTACTGGACTCAGTCTGGTGGAGGCCTTGGTAGCTGTGGAAAATTAGTCCTTCGGATTAATCTTTTCGTTGTATCCTGTTCTCTTCATTCTCCCTTGCTCCCGAAGGGATGAGACCAGTGGAGTATCTTAGATGGCCGATCACAGGCTTTTAAAACCCCAGACACTACTCACCAAGGTAGAATGTGGAGCATTGTCTTTATAAACTGTGTCACGCCAATTGAGCTAGATGTTTCCCAAGACCATGGTCCCCAGAGCCCTCTGCCCAGCAATTCAGTCCCTCAGGGAGTTTGGATGTGTCTACGGAGCTTCCATGACCTTTCCTTGTACAAGTTGTGCTGGTTTCCCCAGTATTGTGTTCTGTCTCACCCTTCACCCAAGCTACCACTTATCTATTGCCTATTTAGTATTCCCCCCCCCACCCCCAGTTAATGTTCTGCAACATCTCCATAAAACGCCATTTTCTCATTGCTCTGCTCTCACTAATGATGGCTTAAATAAAGTTATGAGAGAAGATATATGTACATATACTGATGTAGAGTTAAGGATTGTCTTGTACCTGTCAGTGTAATGCAGTACGTATTTGTATATATACATTTTTTTTTAATATTTAAGTGTTTTAGAGACCTCATTCGGTAAAGCTAAAAAGATAAATGAATGTCTAAAATTTCCGATTTCAGACTCAATGATATTAATCTTTATTTTTTATGCTTTTATAAAATAAAAACCAAAAGCAACAACAACATCACCACCACCACCATCTCTCACACTAAAAAAAAAAATAATTTGCTGCATGGTTGAGGAAAGTTACAAATCCAATTTATTACTCAGTTCACTTCTGTCAAAATATGGTAGAGAAACAGTATGCTCTTTAAGGTTTTCACCCTTCAGTTAATGACTTTTACATGCCTTTTACCCGTTTAAGTTATGGTTCTTATTTGACTTATATAAATTCTAATTTTAAAATCTTCTCAGCCATAGTCAGCCTTCCAGATCTAATTCAAAATGTATCTTGAATACATTCTTTCTTCACTTCAAGTTCTTCACAGACTAACTCATCTCTCTGTATTCATTTTAACAATTATGGCTATCTTCACTTATAATTTTAAGAATATTTCAGTCCTGCCTCAGTCACACAGTTGCAAGGAACTAGAATCTTCCAAGAACCTAAATGAGCAGATTCTTCTCCAAGTCTCTGGATAAGAGCCCAGGCCAGTTGTAACCTTGATTTTGGCTATGGGAGACCCTAAGTACACAATAAATATTAGAAATTACCATAATTGGAAAATTCCACTAGCTTTGTAAATGCTGGCTATTCATTGTATTTCAAATAACTTTCCTTATGTTTTCTTCACAGAGTCAAAAAATTGCTGAGCTACCAATTGCAGTTTAACGTCCCACTAATTCTCTGCTACCTTCTCCATTTAGTACACAGTTCTGCTACTATTCTGAATTTGACTTTCTTCAAAATAAGAAAATAAAATATTTTATTTTGTATTCACTTATTCCTACTCTGACATTCTTGCTTTCATTATGTTGATCCAATTTTATGACCTATCTATATATTTTTTCTTTTCCCTGAAGAACTTCTTTTAACATTTCTTGCAGAATAGATCTACTGGTGATCAATCTTCTCAGTTTTTGTTTGTCTAAGAAAGACTATCTCTCCTTCACTTTTGAAAGATAATTTTTTCTGTGTATAGAATTTTAGGATGATGTTTACTTTCTTTCAATACTTTAAATATTTTACTACACTATCTTCTGACTTGCATTGAAATCTTATGTAATTTTTATCATTGTTTCTCCATAGAAAAGCTCCTCTCCCAACTGATTTTAAGATTTTCTTGCTGTGTTTGGTTTTCTGTAGTTTGAATGTGAAGTGTATAGATGTAGATATTTTGGTATTTATCCTGCTTGGTGTTCTCTGAGTTTCCTGGATCTATCCTTTGGCTTCAGTCATTAAGTTTGGAAAATTATTGACCAATATTACTATGAAATTTTTTCTGCTCCATTCTTTCCTTCTTCTCCCTCTGGCACACCAATTACATTTATGTTACACCTTTTGAAATTGTCACACAGTTCTTGAATGTTCTGTTCCATTATTGTTGTTACTATTATTATTTTCTTTGCTTTTCAGTATAGAGAGTTTCTGTTCAAGTTCACATCTTCAAGTTCACTGATTCTTTCCTTGGCAGTGCCCAGTCTATATCAACAGCATTTTTATTTCTGTTATACAGTGGGGAGCAGGGAGTTTTTTTTTTTTTTTTTTTTTTTTAATTTCCAGCATTTCCTTTTGATTCTTTCTTAGAGTTTCCATCTCTCCGCTTACATTATCCATCTGTTGCTGCCTTTTATCTACTTTTTTTCTATTTGCACTTGCCCTTGAATTGATTCCAACACATAGCAATCCCATACGTGTCAGAGTGGAACTGGGCTCCATAGGGTTTTCAATAGCTAATTTTTACCAGTAGATCACCAGGCTTTTCTTCCAAGGTAACTAAGAGTGAACTCAAACCTTCAAACTTCAAGTTAGTAGCTGAGCATGCTAACCATCTGAACTACCCAGGGACTCCACTCTTTGTATTAGACCCATAATAATCAGAGTTAATTTAAATACTTTGTGTGATAATTTCAAACATGGTTGTGATATCTGAGTCTGGTTCTGACACTTGCTTTCTCTGTTCAGACTTTGTATTTTCCTGACTTTTAGCATGTCTTGTAATTTTTTTTTTTTACCTTTTTTTTTTATTGTACTTTAGGTGAAGGTTTACAGAACAAATAGTTTCTTATTAAACAGTCAGTACACATATTGTTTTATGACATTGGTTAACAACCCCAAGACATGTCAACCCTCTCCCTTCTCGACCTCTTTTTTTTTTTTTGGTGAAAATATACATAGCCAAAGATACACCATTTCAAAAATTTCTACATGCACAGTTCAGTGACATCGATTACGTTCTTACAGTTGTGCTGCTATTCTCACTTTAGATGAAGGTTTACAGAACAAAATAGTTTCTTATTGAACAGTTAGTACACATGTTGCCCTATGACAATGGTTAACAACCCCACTACATGTCAACACTGTCCTTATTCAGCGTTATCCCTATCACCAGCTTTCCTGTCCCCTTCTGCCTTCTAGTCTTGTCCCTGGACTGCTGTGCTTCATTAGTCCCATTTTGTTTTATGAGGCAGTCCAATCCCTGGCTGAACGGTGAACTTCGGAAGTGACTTCACCACAGAGCTAAAAGGGTGTCTAGGAGCCATACTCTCGGGATTTCTCCAGTCTCTTTCAGGTCAGTAAATCTGGTCTTTTGTGTGTGTGTGTTAGAATTTTGTTCTACATCCTTCTCCAGCTCTGTCCAGAAGCAACTGTTGTGATCCTGGTAAGAGCAGTCAGTGGTGGTAGCCGGGCACCATCTAGCTGTACTGGACTCAGTCTGGTGGAGGCTTTGGTAGCTGTGGTCCATTAGTCCTTTGGACTTATCTTTTCCTTGTATCCTGTTCTATTCATTCTCCCTTACTCCCGAAGGGGTGAGACCAGTGGAGTATCTTAGATGGCTGCTCACAGGCTTTTAAGGCCCCAAAGCATGTCTTGTAATTTTGTTGTTGTTGAAATGCAGACATATGTATTGAATATATAGGAACTGAGGCAAACAGGCCTATTGTATGAAGTTTTATGTTAATCTGGCTAAGAATTGACCTGTGTTTAATATTTGCTGTAGATATAGGTATAAAAGGCTTCAGTTTCCTCCAGTGTCTTTGTTTTTTGGGTCTGTTCTCTTTGGGTTTCCCTCAAAACTCCTTAAAAACAATCTGGGTCTTTCAGCTCTTTCAATTAAATTTTACTGTTATTATACTAGAGGCCCATGGATGTGTAGTAATATGTAGGGGGAGACAAAGCATTCTAGAATCCTATGAATAAGTCTCAGGCTTTTAGTGAGCCTGTGTCCCTAAGTTATGACCTTCACAAGTGTTTCTCAGCTATCTCCACCCCTTTCCCCTTAGGTAAGACAGGACTGCTAGAGAGGGCTGAGGTGGGTAAATTTTCTTCCCACATATAGGTCTCTGGTAAAGATTTTTCTCTTGGCAAGTAGGCCTTTATTATGATGATAGCTCTGGGTGTATTTGAAAATTCCTATTTCGTTCTTCCTTCTATAGGAAAGTGTGTTTGTTCTTGACTGTTCACCCTGAGAACCTAGTGGGGTTCCTAGAGGTAAACACATACTGCATTACGTTTTTCAGCCATGCTACAGAGCTTGATTGTTTGGGGGAACCATGGTAGAGAGTGTAAATGGAGGAGTAATATGAATTAACTTAAATAATAAAAGTATTTTTGTATGACAGTATTTTTTTTAAATAATGACTCTAGGAGACAAGGATACTAGGAAAAGCATTTACGCACATTGCAATAAAAATTTAAGAAGCACAACCAAAATGTAAATTGGAGGAAAATAGTTACTTCTAAATGATTATACTTTCAAAAAAGAAATCATGAAAATAAATGAATTATCTTTTCACTCAAAACCATAAAAATGACCAGAAATAGTTCAAGAAAATACTAGAATAGAAGAAAAGCAGAAATCAATGAAATTGAACAATTTCCAAATCACATTCCTACAAAATAATAAAAATAGTAGACTTGCGAAGCAACATTTAATTATTGTTTTAGGAGAAAAACATATTTTGGAAAATATTATTAAGAAAAACAATTGAGAATGAATGCATAAACAACAAAATAAATGTTATTGCTGTTGTTGTTGTTAGGTGCCATCAAGTCTATTTCAACTTATAGCAACCTATGTGCAAGAGAATGAAACACTGCCTGGTCCTGCACCATCCTCATAATCATCTTTATGCTTGAGCAAATTGTTGCAGCCACTGTGTCAACCCATCTCATTGAGAGTCTTCCTCTCTTTCACTGCCCCTCTACTTTACCAAGTATGATGTTCTTCTCCAGGAACTGGACCCTCCTGATAACACGTCCAAAGTATGTGAGATGTAGCCTCTCTACCCTTGCTTCTAAGGAGCATTCTTGCTGTACTTTTTCCAAGACAGATTTGTTCATTCTTCTGGTAGCCCATGGTATTTTCAATATTCTTTGCCAACACATTAATTCAAAAGCATCAATTCTTCTTCCATCTTCTTTATTCATTGTCCAGCTTTCACACGCATATAAGGAGATTAAAAATATCATGGCTTGAGTCAGGTGCACTTTTGTCCTCAAAGTGACATCTTTGCTTTTCAACACTTTAAGGAGGTCTTTTGCAAAAGACTTGCCCGATGCAATATGTTGTTGGATTTCCTGATCGCTGAGCTCATGGGTGATGGTTGTAGATCCAAGTAAAATTAAATCCTTGGCAACTTCAATCTTTTCCCTGTCTATCATGATGTTGTTTATTTGTCTAGTTGTGAGGATTTTGGGTTTATGTTGTGGTGCAATCCATACTGAAGGCTGTAGTCTTTGAATTTCATCTGTAAGTACTTCAAGTTCTCGTAATGTTCTGCAAGCGAGATTGTGTCATCTGCATATCAAAGGTTGTTAATGAGTCTTCCTCTAATCCTGATGCCTTGTTCTTCTTCATATAGTCCAGCTTTTTGGATTATTTGCTCAGCATACAGACAGAATAAGTATAGTGAAAGAATGCAACCCTGACACATGTCTTTCCTGTCTTTAAACCACGCAGCATCACCTTGTCTGTTCGAATGCCTGCCTACTGGTCTACGTACAGGTTCTTCATTGAGTACAGTTAAGTGTTTTGGAATCCCCATTCTTCACAATGTTATCCATGATTCGTCATGAACCACACAGTCAAGTGCATTTGCATAGTCCATAAAACACAGGTAAACATCTTTCTGATATCATTTGTTTTAAGACAAGATCTATCTTTCATCAGCAGTAAGAGATACATTGGGTACTGAAAAAGTATTAAAATATATCACCAAATTGATACAGTTTTTTTGTTTGTTTTTTCATTTCTTGTTTGTTTCAGTTTAAACTTGAGGGAATTGCTTTTGCAATTTTTGTTTTATATTTGTGTAAAATATGAATATGATTCCATGTTCAAATCCACTAATCAAAATATGTTTAAGGAATTCTAGGTTCTATCACAGTCCCCGCAAACTTATTTTCGCATTCTTCTTCTAGGTAACATAATTATTTTCAATTTTGAGATTTATCTTCAAATCTTAATGGTGGTTTAGATGTTTAAATTATCGTATGCTATGTAATTGCTTACAATTTAATATCTTGTTTAGAGGATGGATCAGTTACTGAGACTTCAGTGTGTTCCTTTCTACCATAATGGCCCTTTCTCAAAAGAAGTAAAGCTGAAGTGGGAGATAGTATATGCTCTTACGTCATTAGAGACTCTGGCTCCAAAGAGCAGGAATGAGGGACAAGCAAAGCAGGAGACCCTTGATAAGAATGTATTATAGAGCTGGGTGCTGGTAAGTGTGACTACATGTTGTATCTAATGGGATCGTTTCTTAGAACCTTGTATTCCAAGAATAATGCTTGTTGCAGAAGAAAAGGAAAATAATTTACTCACTGGCTTCTTTCTGTCATTCATCAAAGGGTCACCCCATTACATTTTCAGATTATTAGTGTTGGTAGGTTTTATTTTGGGATGGCGTTTTGAAATGTAGATATAAGGTGAAGCACTACAAGGTTGTGCTTAAATGAATTCATTTGGACACAAGCTAGGGTTTGTCACAGCAAGTCAGTTGGGGTAAGGGACAACTGAAGTCCAGTGGCTCTGAGGGGTGCTTAAGAAGCACCTGACACAGTTACATATTCCAACTTTTTCAAAAAATTCTGAATTTTAAATAAATTTGTGGACTCTTTTGGTTTCCAAACCTAATTTCTCTGGAGATCTTAGATTAAGACACTTGACTAATTTAAATTTATATGTGAAAATCTATGGAGCAGTTAAGTAAACATTTACCTTTACAGAGACTTTTGAGAGACTGTATTATTAATAATAGTAGTAGTAGTGTCTACTGTGCTCATGCAATATTTTGGTAAAGATACAATCTGCACAGTAAATGTGGTTGTTACTGTTGTTTTGTGCTGTATAGTCAATTCCAACTCTCAGGTACCCTATATGACAGAGTTTTACTGGATACAAACACCAGGTAATCTTCACCGGAACAGATTACCAGGTCTTTTCACCCACGGAGCTGCTGGTTGGTTCAAACAGCTGACCTTTCAGTTAGTGACAGACTGCTTAACCATTCTGCCACCAAGGATCCTTAGTAAATGTGGTGAGAATTAAAATTAAGGAGTCGTTAATGGATCAAGTCAAAATGTATGAAAAAGCAGAAAACGCTTTCCTGTATATGATGCCTCATGAAAGAACCTACAAAGAATACACTTCTCTACCAGATATGAAACTTTGTATGCATGAGGAGACAAATTTTATGAAATAACATTTTGTATTACCTGTGATTAGTTATATCAAGTGTATTATTTTAAATGATTTCGTACTGGTTACAATATTCATCTTCATCTATAAACACAGAGAGTATTACGTTATGTAAAAAAAATGAGGATTCAGACCATTCAAGAAACATTCTTTATTCAACAAATATTATTGAATGCTTTGTTTATTATGTATCATGCATGAATATAGTTACTAGTGATGTAAATATGACCAAAAACAAAAATTAATAACATTTTACTAGGAAATCTTATAGCAGGTTTGAGAAAAAATAAAACATTGTAGAAATTGCAAAGGTAAGCCCATTAGTTCTAAGAAATATAAGAAGTCATGGAGCAAATGATCTCATATATACCTATGTTATTTTAAATGAATAGTTCTAAAAAGTACAGTATTATGAGGTTATTAGGTTACATATGAACATATAATATGCACCAAAATGTAGAGGTTCCATTCTGTTTTTCAGTGTTTATATATTCATGATTTAGGTTGATTCATTCTAGCCAATAAAGTGACAGTGATCATGTACCTAAACATACTGATAGGATGTTTCTTGCAAGAATAGATGAAAAGTCTGAAAAGTTCATTGTTCAGTTAAATGAGACTCTGGATCTGTGCCGTTATGGACTCAGGGAGCTCCTTAAAGGTGCTGTATTTAGATGTTCTTATCAACACATAGATTTCCTTTTGTGCTTGGACATTAATACTCTAATATAAGACCACACAACTTCCCCAGGTGAATATATGATAAAAAATTACTGTTTCTACCACCTCTTCCTTGAAGTCTTGAGAAAATGAAAAAACATAACATAGTTGCCATGCCAGTTATGAATCTAATTGGTCTAAGAGAAAAATCTAGTTCTTTCTGACTTATGGCCAAGATTTTAAGTTACTCAGCTGTATTGTGTGGTTAGATTTATATAATGTCCGTGCTGCATTTTCTCAAACAATATTATGCTTTAAGAGATATTTGGAACAGAAATTAATAAAAGCTATTATCTCAACTTTATTTTTTCAGGTTTGATTAGAAGACTTAGCAGAAATCACTCAAATTTCATTAAAGACAAACTTTTTTTGTCATTGTGTAAGTTTTCTTGTCTAAAATCCCATAAAATATTACCTATCTATCATTATGGGTGGTGCAAATTGTTAATGTGCTTGATTGCTAACCAAAAGATTGTAGGTTTGAGTCCATCCAGAAACACCTCCAAAGAAAGTCTTGGCACTCTACCTGTGAAGAATTAGTCAATGAAAAATACTAAGAAGCACAGTTCTACTCTGACACACATGGGGTTACCATGAGTCATAGTGAACTCAATGGCAACTGGTAGTAAGTATTATTATACTATATGATAAAATAGCTTTATTTGTCCTTTATACATTGATTTATTTGATATAGTTTTTACTTGGCAACAAGTTTCTCAAAGAATTAGTTTTACTCATATCCCTCATATGTTTTGTTATTGTATTCTGTGGTCTCAGAAGTTTAGGACATTGCCTTATAACAGCATTCTCTCCTGAACAACTACTCCTAGAAGATGCTAATTTCTTTCATTCCTCTTTCTAAATGGACTCTGGCATGGCTTTATAAATTCTATACAGCTGAGGGTATAATCTTAAGACAATGCTGAGGAATATTTTAATGTTTTTCTACTGAGTCATTTTTATCTCTGTCTTAAATAAAGTTAAAAATAAAAATAAAAAGTTGTTCATTTCTAAGGAGCATTCTGGCTGTACTTCTTCCAAGACAAGATTATTTGTTCTTCTGACAGTCAACATCCTTTGCCAAAACCACAATTCAAAGGAGTCAAATTTTCTTTGGTCTTCCTTATTCATTGTCCAGCTTTTGCATGCATTGGAGGCAAATGAAAATATCATGGCTTTGGTCAGGCACACCTTAGCCCTCAAACTGACATCTTTGCTTTTTAACAGTTTAAAGAGGTCTTTGCAGCAGATTTGCCCGATGCAATATGTTGTTTGATTTCTTGACTGCTGCTTCCATGGGTGTTGATTGTGGATCCCAGTAAAATGAAATCCTTGACAATTTCAATATTTTCTCTGTTTATCCTGATGTTGCTTATTGGTCCAATTTTGAGGACTTTTGTTTTCTTTATGTTGAGGTGTTACCCAAACTGAAGGCTTTAGCCTTTGATATTCATCAGTAAGTGCTTCAAATTCTCTTTGTTTTCAGCAAGAAAGGTTGTGTCACAACATGCTAAACATAATAATGTCACTGAATAGTACAGGTAAAAAGTGTTGAAATGGCAAATTTTCTGTTATATATATACATATATATAAACCACAAAAAAAGAGAGGAGAAGCTGACTGAAAAATTCTTTCTCATGCCCCTGATATACTGTGGTCTGGAACATTCATTTCTATTTGAAACCCAATAATTCACACACACGCACACGAGCACACACACAATTAGAGACTCCAGGAGGAAAAGATTGGGCTCATTTTGAGGCTGTACAGATTACTGTCAAAAGTTACAATATCGCCAGCTGATTACCTGATCTGAATTTATAACACGAGTTTTCTTTTCTTTAGGTTAAAAAATTGCCCTCTTCAGGCTCCTCTTTAATTCTAGATTTGTCTAAGAGTATACTGACATTTAATTCTTAAATCATCAAGTTATTGTTTTGGAAGGATGGCTCTGGTGTTATTTTTTTAACGAAAAAATTAGGTATTTTTCTGTAATTATCTTCATGAGGTTAAAAAAAAAAAAAAAAGCTATGTTATAGTATAGATTCCATGGGATTTTGGAGAAAAAAAAAGGAAGAGGCTTTGAAAAGAATACTATAGTGCTGACAAATGAGAATTGGGATAGATTTAGACATATCAACAGGAATTTCACACAGATTTCTATTATATGTGAACCATGTTTAATCAGAGAAACTCCAAGACATTAAATTATAGGAGCCCATCTGTGAATCTCCTGAATTTCTCTTTCTCAAGAATAATGGACTACTGTAGTCAGAGGCTGCAACCATTCAGCAAAACTAAAGAAAACTTAACAAAAGACTTAAATTGGTAAGTGTCTCCCAGGGTTTGAACTATTTGATCATGTCATCCTGAAGTCCCAGTCAGTATTTTCTCATAAGGTCAAATAAAGTGGCAACTTCTTGTCAAAGTATTGCTATGGAGGTGAAGTAATATTGTCATTATGTACAAAGTCTCATCCCTAAAGATCAATGAGTGTAGTAGTCCCCTACTTGCTAGTAAATACCTGTATCATATACTCTCTGATTTGCTTGGTCCTTACCCCATAAATAACAGGATTGAGTGCAGGTGGGAGGACCACATAGATGTTGGCAACAAGGATGTGGACATAAGGGGGTACTTTTTGGCCAAACCTGTGAGTGAAGAAGGAGAATAGGGCGGGTGTATAAAAAACAAACATGACTGCAGCAGGGGAGCCACAAGTGCTCAGTGTTTTGAGACGGGTATCTTGAGATTTGAGGCGGAATACAACCTGGATAATATAGCCATAGGAGATTCCAACCAGTATGAGGTCTAGGACAAGGAAGGAAGCAACAAAGAGCCCATAAATGGCATTGAATCAGATGTTGGCACAAGCCAACTTGGCAATTCCCATGTGCTCACAGTAGGTGTAGCAATAATGTGGGCCTCACAAAAGGGCAGATGGAAGATTAGGTAGATAAAGGGTAGCATGAGCATGACTGCACTCAATATGATACCCAATCCAATTCTTGCCAGCACCCAGACTGTCAGGATGGTTATATAGTGGAGTGGTGCACAGATGGCCACATAGTGGTCAAAGGCCATCACCAGTAAAACTGCAGACTCCATTCCTGCCAAGGTGTGTACAAGAAACATTTGGGTCAAACAAGCTCCAAAGCCAATCTCATGAGCATCAAACCAGAAGATACCCAACATTTGGGGCACTGATGATGTGGAGAGAGCCACATCTATGGCTGAGAGTATGGCCAGGAAGAAGAATATTGGATCCCGGAGTATTTTCTCAGTCCATATGACTATCAATATGGTGGCATTGCCAATAAGAGCCATAATGTAAACAAAACAGAAGGGCAAAGAAATCCAGACATGGGCAGTCTCAAGTCCTGGGAAGCCTAAAAGAAAAAACGTGGATGGATGGAGCACTGTATTTTGATGAGGCATTCTGAATTTGGCTATAATACAGGCAGATATGGTCCATTCCTAAAAAGGAAAAGAAAAAAAAAAAAAAACAGGAATAGTTTTAAACAGTTAGCTCATGTTGTAGTAGAGTGCAAGAGAAGGCAGTGATGTTGTTTCTTATCTCTATAGGTCTATGAAAAAACCAAAAGAAAGATTTAGGACACTGGATACAATTGAATCCAAGGGTTATATCTTTTATGAAAATTAATAGCATAACCAGTGCCAAGAGGTTATATATATCTTCCTCTGCAATTCTATATACCCATTGCTCCACTAAATTTTTTCATGAACAAAGACTGGAAACTTCCCAAATTAATGATGTTGAGGACAAGCATAAAAAAAAACATTAAGTCAGAGAAAGATGAAGATACATACGTACATACCACCACACTGTCTTAAACACACAAAAAAACATAAAAGTCATATACATATAAAGAATGACAAATTTTATGCAAAATTTCTTAAGTATATTTCATTTGATACTAATTTTCACATGAATTCAAATTCAAAAATTTGCCTCGAAAACCAACAGATATTCCTCATCAAATCATCAAACAGATAAACCCTATCAAACAAACATTAAAACAATACAGGAACAGGGAGATTGGACAAACAGAGAATAAGCTCAGAGCAAGAACATTTCATATTAGAACAGTATGTTTTCCATTATTACTTGGATCATAGTGAAACGTAAAAGAACAAAGAGAACTTGAGGTTTTGCCCCATTTCCTGTATTCAAGGAGCTTATGCAAAGTAGACAGAGGAATTGAAATAAAGGGTTTTGAGGGAAATAAATCCATCATGGACCTAGCTTTCCCAGGTCGAGATGAAATAATAAGATCTGTAACCTTACCTTGAATGATATCCAGAGAATCTTACCCCCATCCTCTGATAATTCCTTTTCAAATTCAGAAAATCAGACAAAATGAGGAAAGAAAAGAAAACTAGAGGAAAATGAAATGGAATGAATACAGAAAAGAGAGTCAGAGGAATGAAGCATGGGAGATTGAATGAGAAGTAGGACAGAGGGAAAGAAGGAAGGAATGATTAAAAAAAAAAAAAAGTATAACTCCTCGTTGAATTTAGAAGAATTGGAGAAAGCATAAAATCCAAACGGTGATAAATATATCTACTTAAAGATCATTAGGAGACTTGGAGGTGCAGTGGTTAAGGCCTCGGCTGCTAACCAAAAGGTTGACAGTTTGAATTCACCATCTGCTACTTGGAAACCCTATGGGGCAGTTCTACTCTGTCCTATAAGGTCACTGCAAGTTGGAATCGACTTGGTGACAATGGGTTTGGTTTTGAAAGAAAGATCATTAAGAGTACAGAGAAGCTTGCTTATCAAACTTCCTCTGACAGCAGAAAGAGGCTGCCTGAGACACTTCTCCAGGGCTCTTAGTTCCCTGCTTCCTCATGGTGTCTGTTTCGTGAGCCTACTTTCAGCTGAGATCCTCTCCTAACTTCAACTTTTTCACTCCCATGAAAGACCATAATCTTTACTATCCTGCAGTTTAAGAAATAATAGGAATTACTAAATATTAAAAACAATATGAAAGTTTTCTATCCAGTGATTACTGAATGACTTGAATCCCAAGAAATTCCCATCAAAGATATCATTCTTGTTCAGTAGTCTATTGTGCTTTTGCGGCATCATGGGGGATGCACAGTATTTCCCAGATAACATCAGTTCAAACCCTTCCCTTACCTCTGAGCGAAGAAATTATGGTTAGGACTCACTTAGAGTCCTTGGTCAATATACAACCTATCTCCATCAGGGATGGGAACTAGAGAGCCCAATTATGCCTGCCTCAGAGAATGGAGTTTGAAACTACTGGCATTCAGTCTCTTAAGGGACAGCACTAAAAATAAACCCAAATCATAATCTCTGTCCGGCCATGAGCCTTGGGATTATGACCTCAAAGCTTCCTTGAAAGGTCCGAAGTTCTGTTTCAGGGAAGAAGGAAGAAAAGAGAAGCACACAAGAAGGCAGTGATAGACATTACCTCTGAAATCCACACACATATATGCAAGGAAGTATTCAGTACATTCAAATGAGTGCCCTTTCAAACTGCGGTTCTATTAGACACAATTATTTTCTACAATAAGGCCAAGATATTCCTGATGCCAGTGTTTTCCCTTCACACACTCATCCTCAAAGAACAAAATGCTAATTCATCAAAATATTATTTCTTACAGATCAAGGACAATTCCTCATAAAACTATTACAGGAAGTTCTTGAGACAACTATTTTGACTGGAGTTGGTCTAAAGTATTAAGTATTTTTAGTCCCCTGGGTGGCACAAACCATTTGTGCTCGATTACTAAACTAAAGATTGGTGGTTCAAATCCACCGAGGGACATCGCAGAAGAGAAGCTTGGTTATCTACTTCAGTAAATCTTACAGCTAAGAAAACCCTTTGG
Source organism: Dugong dugon (assembly GCA_030035585.1). Taxonomy (NCBI): domain Eukaryota; kingdom Metazoa; phylum Chordata; class Mammalia; order Sirenia; family Dugongidae; genus Dugong; species Dugong dugon. Next base: position 77,317,382 of record CM057467.1, on the reverse strand, counting down.
AGCAGTTTTACTCTCTAACACATGGTATTGCCATAAGTCAGAATCAACTAGACAGCAATGAGCTATTAAATATTTTCATCATCTTTTTCAAGAAAAGAAAGTTACTGATTTTTTAAGTTATGAAATCTTCATTATTGTTCTTAAGAAGCTATCTTGAATTATCTGCTTCTCTCTATACATCGTAAGGCCTTAGGAGGTTTTAAACTACTTTCTGTTCTATAACATGAACAATACATCCTATCTCCAAACTGGTCGCCATCTACTTTACCATACTACTGGTATTTTCTATATTACCATACTGTTTCACACACAATCACTGTGTTTCTGGGAATGATATTCCAATTTTTTAAATTCCTGGCCTTTCCATACTTCCTGAATGTCATGTTTGTTATTATTTATTTGACTCCTTAGTTTACCTTGCATTTTATTTTTATGATGGAAATTAAGAGTCATATCAGTTTAAAATTGTAAATAAACACAAGGTGAAAATACAGATCCTTGAAGGCCTTTGTCCCCGATAAGGTCCAATTTCATCTTTGTTCCAGAAGACAGGCATCTTCATCAGTCAAATAAGAGTACAAAATAGTACTGTTTATCACACATAGTTCATCCTGAATTTATCTATTAATCTGGGTAGCAACCTGTGTTTACCAATTGCCTTTATCCAAAGGAAGAAGATACTTCTCATATCTTTATGACAGTTTCGTAACTTGAACCAAAGAGCCAGACTAAATTAGGCCCCTACCTTCTCACAGAAGTCCCTGGGTGGTGCAAAGAGTTAAATGCTAAAGGTTAGACAAATCCACCCAGCAGCACATCAGAAGATAGGCCTGGTGATTTGCTTCTGAAAGTTTACAGCCTTTAAAACACTATGGAGCAGTTTTACTCTGCACACATGGAGTCACCATGAAGAAATCTTACTCCATGGGAACTAACAGCAACAACAACAATCCTCCCACAGAGCCTGCGATATAGATGGTACCTTCCTTGATAGTTATGTGTCAAAGAGATGGCTCCCAGATCCTCGAGGAAACATTTCTGGGTTGTAAAACTGGCTAGAAGCTTATTTAGTTTTTTTGAAGCTTATGTATATATATGTATGTATGTATGTATGTATGTATGAGCCCTGGTGCTCAGTGGTTAAAGCGATCTATTGACTGGATGGCAGTGGGTTTCGTTTTTTTTGGTTTATATGTGTATATATATGTGTGTGTGTATATGTATATGTATACACACACGTATACGTGGAATGATCTCAGGTGTTGTGTATCTGACACTGTTTATATTTTGAATTAACTTTTTAATTTTAATTTTTTTATATTTAACTGCTATTTTGAGGTGTAATTGATATATAACAATCTTTGCAAAGTTTAATTGTACAATTTGAGAAGATTTTACATATGTATACACCTGTGAAGCCATTGCCACAACCAAGGTCATGTACACAACCATCACTCACAAATGTATTCTGGTATCCTTTTGTAATTCTACCCCCCTGTTCATCTCCACCTCATTTCCAAGATAATCATCTGTTTTCTGTCATTATGTATTAGTTTAAATTTTCTATAGCTTTATATGAAAATATCATATAGTATGCATTATTTTTTGAAATAACAACATTATTGACATAAAATTCACACACAATAAAATTTACCCTTTTAAGATGTAAAATTTAGTGGGTTTTAGTATATTCACGGAGTTGTCAAAGCATTGCCACTAATTCCAGAATATCGTCATCACCTCAGAAAGAAATGCAATACCTTTTGGCAGTAACTCCCCATTCCCCATCCATGTAGACTATGGTAACCATTAATCTACATTCTGCCTCTATAGATTTGCCTATTCTGAGCATTTAATATAAATTAAATCTTACAATCTATATCTGGCTTATCTCATGTATCATGTTTCAAATTTCATTCATGTTGTGGCACGTATCAATGCTTCATTCCTTTTTATGACCAAATAATATTCTATTGTATGGATATAACACTTTTGTTTATCTACTCATCAGTGCTGGACATTTCAGTTGTTTCCACTTCGAGGCTATTATGAATAATGCTGCTCTGAACATTTGTGTAAAATTTGTATGTGGACATACGTTTTAAATTATCTCGTAGTATATATCTGGGAGTGGAAATGGTAGATCATATGATAAGTCTATGCTTAACACTTTGAAGAACTGCCAAACTGTTTTCTAAAATGACTACACCATTTCACAATCCCGCCAGCAATGCATAAGGCTCCAATTCTACACAGTGCTTGATATAAATGTGCTCTTGTTTTACCCTAGGTTGACGGCATTCAGCACAGCAGCTAGGTTCTATGGAATTCTCTGCTCCTTCAATGTTCTGGTTCTTTATTTTATCCCTGTCTAACCCCATTGACTGTCCCTTAGAAAAATTTTCCCTTGCCTCCTCCATAAAAGTCTCAACTTCGTAGCTTCAGAAATCTCTGCGGCAGTGTCTCAGCATTTCCCTAGTCCTACCTGGTAGACCTTTCGTCTCTGACCTCTTGAGAGTTTAACATAGGCATCAGCCCTAGTCTGAAGGGAAGATGTTTTCAGCTGTGTTCATATCATTGGACTCATATCATTGGACTCCAGGTGTCTAGTACTAATTTTTAACTTTCTCTAATTTATAAGATGTTTTTTAAAAAATTCCTTCTCTTGACTGATTCTTACCTCCATTTTATAGAGTAAGGATTGAAATTTCTCAGGATGCATATCCTATAATTCCAAATAGGACTTTGGCTTGGAACCTATACCTGATAAACAGAAAGAAATACTAAGCCACCCACTCTAAATAATAAGACATCTCTCTCTCTTTCTTCCCAAGACCAGGAATCCAAAATACTCTGAGTAGACACCTCCCTGGTGTTCTTCTTTTCTCCAGACTTCAGCAGTCTAAATTGAACTTTATTTATTTATTTTTTTATTGTACTTCAGGTGAAGGCTTAAAGAACAAATAATTTCTCATGAAAGAGTAGTGCACATATTGTTTTACGACATTGGTTAACAACCCCACAACATGTCAACCCTCTCCCTTCTCGACCTTTTTTTTTTTTTTGTGAAAATATACATAGCCAAAGATGCACCATTTCAAAAATTACCACATGCACAGTTCAGTGACATCGACTATGCTTTTCCAGTTGTGCTGTTATTCTCACTTAAGATGAAGTCTTACAAAAAAAAATAGTTTCTCATCTAACAGTTAGTACACATGTTGCCCTATGACAATGGTTAACAACCTCACAACACATCAACACTATCATTACTCAAACTTGGGTTCCCTATCACCAGCTTCCTTGCCCCCTTCTGCCTTCTGGCCCTTGTCCCTGGACTGCTGTACCTCATTAGTCCCATTTGGTTTTATGGGGCTGTCCACTCCCAGGCTGAATGGTGAACCTCGGAGGTGACTTCACCACTGAGCTAAAAGGGTGTCTGGGGGCCAAACTGTCAGGGTTTCTCCAGCATCCTTTAGGCCAGTAAATCTGGTCTTCTTTTTGTGAGTTAGAATTTTGTTTTACATCCTTTTCCAGCTCTGTCCAGAATACTCTGTTGTGATTCTGGTCAGAGCAGTCAGTGGTGGTAGCCAGGAACCATCTAGCTGTACTGGACTCAGTCCAGTGGAGGCCGTGGCAGCTGTGGTCCATTAGTCCTTCGGACTAATCTTTCCCTTGTGTCTTGTTCTCTTCATTCTCCCTTGCTCCCGAAGGGATGAGACCAGTAGAGTATCTTAGATGACAGCTCACAGGCTTTTAAGACCCCAGACGCTACTCACCAAGGTAGAATGTAGAGCATTGTCTTTATAAGTTGTGTTATACCAATTGAGCTACATGTTCCCCGAGACCATGGTCCCAACAGCCCTCCACCCAGCAATTCAGTCCCTCAGGGAGTTTGGATGTGTCTATGGGGCTTCCATGACCTTTCCTTGTACTAGTTGTGCTGGTTTCCCCTGTACTGTGTACTGCCTCACCCTTCACCCAAGATACCGATTATCTATTGCCTATTTAGTTATTTCCCCCCAACCTCTCCCATCCCTGGTAACCAACAAAGATTGTTACATTTTGCGTGTGAACTTTTTCATGGGTTTTTACAATAGAGGTCTCATACAATATTTGTCCTTTTGTGATTGACTTATTTCACTCAGCATAATGTCCTCCAGTTTCATCCATGTTATGAGATGCTTAACAGATTCATCGTTGTTCTTACTCATTGCATAGTACTCCATTGTTTATCCATTCATCTATTGATGGGCATCTAGGTTGTTTCCATCGTTTTGCTATTGTGAACAATGTTGCCATGAGCATAAGTGTGCATATGTCTATTCGAGTGACGACTCTTATTTCTCTAGGATATAGTCCTAGGAGTGGGAATGCTGGATCAAATGGTATGTCTATTTCTAGCTTTCTGAGGAAGCACCATATCATTTTCCAAAGTGGTTGTATCGTTTTGCATTCCCACCAGCAGTGCATAAGAGTTCCAATCTCCCCAAAGACCCTCCAAAATTTGTTATTTCCAGTGTGTTTGATTCGTGCCAATAATGCCAGGGTGAGATGGTATCCCATTGTGGTTTTAATTTGCATTTTTCTAATGGCTAGTGATCGTGAGCATTTCCTCATGTGTCTGTTGGCCATTTGAATGTCTTCCTTGGTAAAGTGTCTGTTCATTTCCTTTGCCCATTTTTTAATAGGATTATTTGTCTTTTTGTTGTAGAGCTGTTCGATTTTCTTCAGATTATGGAGATTAGACCTTTGTCTGACTTGTACTGTCCAAAAATTTTTTCCCAGTCTGTAGGTTCTCTTTTCACTCTTTCGCTGAAGTGTTTTCAAGAGCATAGGTGTTTGATTTTTAGAAGATCCCAGTTATCTAGCTTATCTTTTGGGGTTTGGGCATTGATGGTTATGGTTTGTATCTTGTTAATGCCGTGTATTAAGGCCTGTAGTGTTGGTCCTGTTGTTTCTTCTATGAACTTTATAGTTTTAGGCTTCATATTCAGGTCTTTGATCCATTTTGAAGTAGTTTTTGTATATGGTGTGAGGTATGGGTCCTGTTTCATTTTTTTGCAGATGGATATCCAGCTTTGCCAGCACCATTTGTTAAAAAAACTGTTTTTTCCCCATTTGATGGACTTTGGGCCCTTGTCGAAGATCAGGTGACCGTAAGTGGATGGATTTATACCTTGGTTCTCAATTCTGTTCCATTGGTCAATGTATCTGTCATTGTATCAATACCATACTGTTTTGACTACTGTAGCTGTATAGTAGTTTCTGAAGTCAGGTAGTGTGAGTCCTCCAACTTTATTCTTCTTCTTCAGTAGTGCTTTACTTATTCGGGGCTTCTTCCCTTTCCGTAAAAAGTTAATGATTAGTTTTTCCATATCTTTAAAGAATGTTGTTGGTATTTGGATCGGGATTGCGTTGTATTTGTAAATTGCTTTGGGTAGAATTGTCATTCATTTTTACAATGTTGAGTCTACCTATCCATAAGCATGGTATGTTTTTACATTTATATAAATCCCTTTGGGTTTCTTGCAGTAGTCTTTTGTAGTTTTCTTTGTAAAGGTCTTTTACATCCCTGGTTAAATTTATTCCTAAGTATTTTATCTTTTCTGGGGCTATTATAAATGGTATTGTTTTCCTGATTTCCTTTTCATCGTTCTCTTTATTGCTGTATAGGAATCCAACTGATTTTTGTGTGTTTAGCTTGTATCCTACTACTCTGATGAATCTTACTATTACTTCCAGTAGATTTCTCATGGAGTCTTTAGGGTTTTCTATGTATAGTATCATATCATCTGCAAACAGGGACAGTTTAACTTCTTCATTACCAATTTGGATGCCCTTGGTTTCTTTTTCTTGCCTTATTGCTCTAGCTAGAACTTTCAGCACAATGTTAAATAGGAGTGGTGATAAAGGGCATCCTTGTCTTGTTCCTATTTTCAAGGGGAATGTTTTCAGCCTCTCGCCATTAAGAATGATGTTGGCCATTGGTTTTACATAGATGCCCTTTATTATGTTGAGAAATTTCCCTTATATACCTATTTTATTGAGAGTTTTTATCAGGAATGGGTGTTGGACTTTGTCAAATGCCTTTTCTGCATCAATTGAGACGATCATGTGATTCTTTTCTTTCCTTTTATTTATATGGTGGATGACATTGATTGATTTTCTAATGTTGAACCATCCTTGCATACCTGGTATGAATCCTACTTGGTCGTGGTGTATTATTGTTTTGATATGATGCTGAATTCTATTGGCTAGAATTTTGTTCAGAATTTTTGCATCTATATTCATGAGAGATATTGGTCTGTAATTTTCTTTTTTTGTGACATCTTTGCCTGGTTTTGGTATCAGCTTATGCTGGCTTCATAGAATGAATTTGGAAGTGTTGCTTCCTTTTCTATGCTCTGAAGTAGCTTGAGTAGTACTGGTACAAGCTCTTCTGTAAATGTTTTGTAGAATTCTCCAGTGAAGCCATCTGGGCCAGGGTTTTTTCTGGGTCGGTGTTTTTTTATTACCTTTTCAATCTATTCTCTTGTTATGGGTTTGTTCATATTTTCAACATCACTTTGTTGTAGTTTGTGTATGCCATGTGTTTCTAGAAATTTATTAATTTCCTCTAGGTTTTCAAATTTTTTGGAGTATAGTTTTTCACAATATTCTGTTATAATCCTTTTGATTTCAGTTGGGTCTTTTGTAATGTCCCCCATTTCATTTCTTATTTGGGTTATTTGTGTCCTCTCCTGTTTTTCTTTTGTCAGTCTGGCCAGTGGTTTGTCGATTTTGTTGATTCCTTCAAAGAACCAACTTTTGGTTTTGTTGATTCTTTCTATTGTTTTTCTGTTCTCTATGTCATTTATTTCTGCTCTGATCTTTACTATTTCCTTTCTTCTGGTGGCTGTGAGCTTTTTTTGCTGTTCTCTTTCTATTTGTTTGAGTTCTGTAGTCAATGTTTTGATTTTGTCCCTTTCTTCTTTTTTGATGTGTGCTTCTATTGCTGTAAATTGTCCCTTGAGGACTGCCTTTGCTGTGTCCCAAATGTTTTGGTATGATGTGTTTTCATTCTCATTCGTTTTTAGGAATTTTTTGATTCCATCTCTGATTTCTTCTATTACCCAGTGATTTGTAAGCAGGGTATTATTCAGTGTCCATGTAATTGATTTTTTTTTTTCCTTGCTCTTTCTGTTGTTAATTTCTACCTTGATGGCATTGTGGTCACAGAAGATACTTTGAATTATCTCAAAGTTTTGGATCTTGTTGATGATTGCTGTGTGGCCTAAGATGTGATCTATTCTGGAGAACGTTCCATGTGCATTGGAAAAGAATGTGTACTTTCCAGCAGTTGAACGGAGTGTTCTATATATGTCTATGAGGTCAAGTTGGCTGATTGTGTCCTTTAGGTCTTCTGTATCTTTGCTGAGTTTCTTCTGAGTTGTTCTGTCCTTTATTGAGAGTGGTGTGTTGAAGTCTCCTACTATTATTGTGGAACTGTCAATTTCTCTTTTCAGTGTTGTTAGAGTTTGTTTTATGTATTTTGGGGCTCTGTGATTGGGTGAGTAGATGTTTATTATGGTTATGTATTCATGATGGATCGTCCCCTTAATCATTATATAGTGTCCTTCTTTGTCTTTTATGGTAGATTTTGTTTTAAAGTATATTTTATCTGAGATTAGAATTGCCACTCCTGCTCTTTTTTGGTAGTTGTTAGCTTGATGTATTTTTTTCCAACATTTGACTTTTAATAAATTCACATCTTTGTTTCTAAGTTGTTTCTCTTGCAGACAGCATAATGATGGATCCTGTTTTCTTATCCATTCTGTCACTCTCCGTCTCTTTATGGGTGCATTGAATCCATTTACATTCAGTGTAATTATTGATAGATATGAGTTTGTTGCTGTCATTTTGTAGTGCTTTTTTTTTTTGTGGTGTTGAAGTTTTCTTTGTTCTTCTTACTCTCTTTTGCTGAGTTACTTTTGTTTGTGGATTTTTTTTCATTTCTTTTGTTTTTGTAGGTTTTGTTTTTGCTGAGACTTTATGTTTTTCGTCTTTATTCTTATGAGTATGTTTGTTAACTTTCTTTGTGGTTACCATGAATTTTACCCTTATCTCTCCAAGTTTGAAGCAATCTACCATTACTTGTATCACCTTGCCTTCCTCTCAATTAGAGGGTTCTATACCTATTCCGTTTATTCCTTCTTTTATTGTTTTGGTGTTATTGTCATTTACTGATTAACTGCTCTGATTCCCTGTTGTATTTCTTTTGGTTTTGGATAGTCCTTGAGAGTTCATTTCCTAGATTGGTGTCTGGCTGTTATGATCCTGCGTCCTAGATTCTGCCTGTGAGCTGAAGTTGTTCATCCTCAGATTGAAGAATTCCCTTTAATAATTCTTGTAAATTTGGTTTGGTTTTTACATATTCCCTTAATTTCTGTTTATCTGGAAATGACCTAATTTCACCATCATATTTGAAGAAGAGTTTTGTAGGATATATTATTCTTGGCTGTCAATTTTTTTCTTTCAAGATTTTGTATATGTCATCCCATTGCCTTCTTGCCTGCATGGTTTCTGCTGAATAATCTGAGCTTAGTCTTATTGTTTCTCCTCTGTATGTGACTTCTTGTTTTTCATGAGCTGCTCTCAGTATTCTTTGTTTGTCTTTGGTTTTGGTGAGTGTGATTATGATATGCCTTGGTAATTTTCTTTTGGGATCTATCCTATATGGGGTTCGTTGAGCTTCATGGATGGCCAGCTTTTCATCTTGCATGATATTGGGGAAGTTTTCTGTCTGTCAGTAGTTCTTCAATGATCCTGTCTGTGTTTTCTGTTTTCTTCCCCTGTTCTGGGACTCCAATCTCTCAAAAATTTTTTATTTTGATTGTATCCCACATAACTCTCAGGGTCTCTTCATTTTTCTTTGTTCTTTTTTCTGAGTTTTCCTAAAACAGAGTTGTATCCAAGTGTTTGTCTTCAATTCCACTGATCTTGTCTTCCACCGTTTCAAATCTGCTTCTCAGCCCTTCTATGACACCGTCCATTTCTGAAATCTTGTTTTTTATCTTTTGGATTTCTAATTGTTGTCTTTGTATAATTTCTAGTTGTGAATTTATTTTGGCATTTTCTTCCTGCACTATTTTCCTGAATTCTTCCAATTTTATGTTTGTGTTTTCCATGAATTTGTCTATTTTTTCCTCATTTTTGTCAGCTTTTTGCCTCAGCTTTTGGAGAATTCTGATTATTAGAGATTTGAATTCCCTATCACATAGTTCTAGTGCCTTTTCTTCCACTGGAAAGTCATCTGGTGTTTTATTTTGGATGCCTACTGGAACCATCCTGTCCTGTTTTTGTAAATGTTTTGATATTGTCTTCTGTCTTCGGCACATTGAGTAGTTATTTTTCTCATTTACTGATTGTAGATTTGTTTGTTTCATCCCTTTTTTTTTTTAAATTGTCAATGTCTGAGCAGGCAGGCTCTGTGTTCTTTGTTGTTTGCGCATCTGTGGGCACAATACTTTTCACCTCTTTCTCCAGTTGGCAGGGTCATTTACTCAGATATGGTATGGCAGGGCAGGTCTAGCTGAAGAGGAGTTACTGGGACAGGTTGTTTGTGGCACTTACTACAGCCACCAGGGCAGGTCAATAATCACTGCAGGGCAGGTTCCAGTAGGCCGTGCCTGTGCTGCTTGGTGGTGTGATGTCAAGCGCACAGTGCAGGTAGGCAGGATGCCGTGGGGAGATTGTTATGTGTAGAGCTAAGATAGATATGGGAGAGAGGAGAGAGGAACAGGAGCCAAAAACACACAAACAAACAAAAAAGAATTCTAGGGGAGCTTGCTGTTGGAGTGGAGAGATGAGAGACTATGAAATGGAGAAAAACAAAAAGGGGAAGAGGAAGAAGAAAAAGGAAAGAACAGAATGAATAAATAAAAATCAGAAAGGGAAAAGTACAGCAAAGTTCCCAGGGATCCCACCAGTGAGGCTATGAGGTCTGGGGAAGTTGTTCTCAGGTGTTGCAGTATAGCCTGGCTAGAAGGCATAGAGGTATACAACTCCAGGTATTCAGGGATCAGAAAGAGAAGGAAAATATAGAGAGACGAGAAACTGAGTAATGAAGAAAGACAAAAAGGGGGAAAAAAATTTAAAAAAAAGAACAGGAAAAGCCCTCAAAAAAACAGAAAAAAAAAAAAAAAAAAAAAACCCAGAGAAGAAAGAAATGCTTTCAGGGATCCCTCTGCACGTCTGTGCAAGCCGAGGGGGTAGTTTCCAAGCCACACAGCACTGCCTGGCCAGAACGCGCTCCCCACTCAAGAAAAGGAAAAGAAAATAAACAATTCAAAACAAACAAATGAACAAAAGCCCTGGGATCCCACCAGCACGGCAGCCCAGACCGGAAAGCAGCTCCACAATCCAACAGAGCTCTGCAGCCCCTCAGTAGGAAGCAAAGATGGCACACGGAGCCAGGTGTTTGAGCGAAAGGAGGGGGAGGTGGTGAGAAGTAAGGAAGAAATCAAAAGAAGCATAAGAAAGCAACACCAGTAGCCAACAAATGGTACTCAGAGAACCGGCCCGTGGGTGGGTGGAATCCAAGCAGCCAGTGTTTCCTGGACAAAAGATTGTGGCCGCAGGAACCAGAGGAGACCGAGTGGGGGTGAAGAAGGGTGGGGAGTCGGAAAGCATATATTGGAAATTAATGGTTGTTTTGTCTCCCATTGGAAGCTCTGTGAAGCTGCTTTCTCGTACCCCCTGTTTGCTGGTCTCTGATAGGAAGTCAAGATTGCGGATCTGCACTGAGTTAGCTGATAAGGGACCTCTGCATGAATCTCTCCACGCTCTCCATTCTCTGTCAGTTTTCTCACTCCATTTGGTGCTTGGCTGAGTTCTTTATCTCTTCATTTGATGTTTTAGGGTTTCAGGATTGTTGTTTTCTCTGTTCGGCTTAGTTTTTCAGATCTTTGCTGTGGAGGGATGGCGTGGTGCTTCTGCCTAGACTTCAATTTTCTCAGAAGTCCCCTAAATTGAACTTTAATTGGGGTCCTTGCCTTGGATAAAGCAGTCAGCTATTCGCCATGTTCTACACCTATAAGGCTGAATACTTATTTAGCTCATTTAATTTTTTTTTTATCCTCAACAACATTTTTAATCTCTAGTCTTCAAAATCTACCAAAGTTTCTGACTTTCTTTTATCTTCTTCTTCACTCAGAAACTTCTGTTCTTCTTCCTTGTTCTAAAGCTAAGTTCATCAAAGCACTCTAGGCATTAAATAGGAACTATGTATAACACACAATACTCTGATAATATTGTAATATTGTGCCCACAGTGGAGTATTTTCCCACACCTTATGCTAGGCAATTGTTCCATGATCTAAAAAAAAAAAAAAAAATTCCACCCATGGTATATATCACATTTTCTTCAATCCTCAGAGAAGTTGGAGGAAATAAAGTGGATCACCATTCTTTAGAATTTTCTTTCTCGCTTCTCTGCATCCTCTATGTGTGGATTAAAATTCTCAGAAAACTTTAATGGTAGGCCTTGATTTGAAGTTAGGACAGGCATGAATATGCCTAGTTTATACTTCCACTTTCATATTTTTCTATCTGACCCATTTGTCATATCTGTCTTTCACTTTTTTTCAGTCACATAGGGTTGTCTAATCTCTGTTCATTTTCTTCTGACTCTGTTTCTGTGTCATTAATAATTATCTTTATGGTTCTTTGTTTATCTTAATACAATTTAACTACTGTGAAGTTTAAAGGGAAATAATAGAAAGAGACTAAGAGTGATGACAAGACTGTTCCCAAGGGCAGAGGCATGAAGAAAATCATGTCACACATTCAGCACTTCCAAGAAATTAAGGGACAACCACTGAGGATGAAACCATATACTTCCAGCCTCTCTAGCTCCATGGGTGCAGTCTTCAAAAACTATCTTCCACTAACCAATCTGTGTTAATATTAGTAAAGAAGATTAGAGCATAGAATTATGATGTGTCATAAATTTCAAAATTGTTCACACAGAGGATGGCACCCATTTTTCCACTCTGTATAAATTGTATCCACCACTCATCTGTCACTTTGTTGTACTGTGGTGGCCTGTGAGTTGCTGTAATGCTGGAAGCTATGCCACCATGATTTCAAATACCAGCAGGGTCACCCATGGTGAACAGGTTTCAGTGGAGCTTCCAGACTAAGGCAAGCTAGGAAGAAGGACCTGGTGATCTACTTCCAAAAAAATTGACCAGTGAAAATCTTATGAATAACAGTGGAACATTGTCTGATATACTACTGGAAAATGAGCCCTCAGGTTGGAAGGCACTCAAAACACTACTGGTGAAGCACTTCCTCCTCAAAGTAGAGTCCACCTTAATGATGTAGATGGAGTCAAGCTTTCAGAATCTTCATTTGCTGAAGCGGTACAACTCAAAATGAGAAGAAACAACTGCAAACATTCATTAATAATCAGAACATGGATGTATGAAGTATGAATCTAGGAAAATTGGAAATGGTCAAAAATGAAATAGAAGGCATAAAAATCAGTATCTTAAGCATTAGTGAGCTGAAATGGACTGGTATTGGCCATTTTGAATTGGACAATTATATGGTCTACTATGCTGGAATGACAAACGAAGAGGAATGGCATCTCATTCAACATCAAAAGGAACATTTCAGGATCTATTCTGAAGTGCAATGCTGCCAGTGATAGAATAATATCCATACACCTACAAGGAAGATTGGTTAATACCACCGTTATTCAAACTTATGCACCAACCTCTAATGCCAAAGATGAAGAAATTGAAGATTTTTTACCAACTTCTGCTGTCAGAAATTGATCAAACCTGCCATCAAGATATACTGGTAATTACTGGTGATTAGAACGCAAAAACTGGAAACAAAGAAGGAGGATTAGTAGCTGAAAAATATGGCCTTTGTGATAGAAATGATTCAGGAGACAGCATGATAGAATTTTGCAAGGACAACGACTTCTTCATTGCGAATACCTTTTTTCAACAACATAAACAGCAACTATACAAGCAGACCTCACCAGACGGAATACACAGGAATCAAACTGACTACACCTGTGGAAAGAGAAGACGGAGAATCTCAATATCATGAGTCAGAACAAGGCCAGGGGCCAACTCTTAATACCCCCAGTTTTTCCTGGGTCATATAGTTAGGGATCTGTGTCAGAGTCTGCAAGATCTCCAGAGATGAAGGGAAAGTAAACAGCATGCACTAGAGCTGTGCGAAGAGCGTATGATCACAATCCTGAAAATTATAGAAATCACTATCCTGGAAATTATACAACTATGTCGCTATTTCCATCTACCACTCTCAGTTCTTTCTTTCAAGTGTTACAGTTTTCACTTCTCAAATGGACGTAAGAGAATGAACTCATGAAAACGATTCTGACTCACAAGAATATTAAAATTTTAGCTTTTATTAGTGGCATCCCTATAAAACATGGTAATGAAGTGTAGTGAGGGCCCTGTTACAGGCATTTACCACTTCCCAGAGAACAGGATTGCTCATTATTCATTTGCTTAGTAGCTATTTATATTAAGCAAGAACAGTATTCAAAGCTCCATACAAGCACTGTAAAGGCAAAAAACATTTTCTAGTTCATCACTGTTTCCACTGTGCTCAGCATGGAGCATGGCCTTCCAGTACATATATATTTTTTTTAATGATAGCTTACTTAGCCTACCTCTTTGTGTTTATAAATTTAAAAATAGATTATCAGTTCCCATGAAGATATATTCTTGGACTTTTATTGAGAATGTATTGAATCTATAGATCAATTTGGGGATTTGAAATATTTAGAAGACCAAATTTTGCAATCCAAGAATATAGGTCTTTTAAATTTTTTCTCAATATTATTTTACGGTTTTCTGTGTAGAAATATTGTGTAATATGTTGCAAAATAGACTCATTCTTACATATTTGCTATTAATTTATGCTAATGTAAATAGTACTTATAATTTTTCTTTTTAAAAATCTTTGCAACTGGTATATAAAAATAAAATCAATTTATATTTTTATCTTTTTCCAAAAAACTGATAAACTTACTTTATAAGTGATTTATAAATAAGTGATCTGTAGACTCTTTAGGCCTTATTTTTAGCAAATCATGTCTCTGTAAGTAATGCCAGTTTCTTTCCCACTTCTTTTCAACTTTTATATCTTGATTATATTTACTGCATTTTTTTGTTATTGACTAAAACCTACAGTAAAATGTTGGGCAGAAATGATGGAAGTAGCATTCTTGTCTCATTGCAGATCACACAGGTAGAGTTTTCAACATGTGACCATTAAGCATATTTGCTATAGGAGTATTTGTAACTACCTTTACAGAAAATATTGTTCCCTTCTGTTGCTCATTTACTAAGAGTTTTTTTTATCAACAAAAGATGCTCAATTTTATAAAATTATTTTCTGAATCCAGTCAGATAGGCATACAATTTTCCTTCATTATCCGGTCAATGTGATGAATTATATTGATTGATTTTTAAATGCTATATAAACATTGCTTTTCTGGAATAAAGCCAAGTGGGTTACTCCCCATTATTTATTGCCAGATTTGATTTGCTAATACTTTTTATGTTCTTTAGTGAAAGTGGCTTAAAATTTTTCTTATAATATCTTTGTCATGTTTTGTTATCAAGGTCATGCAGAGCTGAAAAATAATTTAAGAAATATTTCTTTTTATTTTTTCCTCTAGAAGATTTTGTGCAAGTAGTCCCTAGATTAAGAACGAGATCCATTCCTAAATTTGTCTTTAAGTCGAATTTGTACGTAAGTCAAAACAGTTAGGTACGGTTCTTATCTAACGTCAGTTAGTCAAATGTTTGTCTTAGTACATAGTATATGGTGTACCTGTATAAAAAAACATTAAAGAGACACTTCTAGATACACTAAAACATCTTTAATATAATAACATAGGAATAAATATAGTAATGTTTTGATGCTTGATGCAAAGTAGCTCCCGTTTGTTATTATGAAGCATTGTACGTACCTCAAATTTTTAATATAATAGGCTTTGCAGGGATTGGTTCTTAACCACAGGTTGTACATAAGTTGTACGTTCATAACCCAGGGACTGCCTGTATATGTGTTGTCATGATTTCTTTATTAAATGGACATACAGCAATTTATTTTTTTTTAATGTCTTTTTGCGTTTAGAGAGCAAATTAGTTTCTCATTCAAAATTTTATACTCAAATTGTTTGTAAAATTGGTTGCAATCCCCACAATGCATCAGCACACTACCACTTTCCCTTTACACCTCGGGTTACCCGTGTCCATTTGTCTAGTTTTCCTGTCCCTTCCTGCCTTCTCCTATTTGCTTTTGGGCAGATGTTGTCCCTTTGGTCTCGTATACTTTGTTGAATTAAGTGTTATTATTTGTTTTATGTTGTTGTTGTTAGGTGCCATCAAGTTAGTTCTGACTCATAGCGACCCTGTAGGACAGAGTAGAACTGCCCCATAGGGTTTCCAAGGAGCACCTCTTGAATTTGAACTGCTTACCTTTTGGTTAACAGCCAAGCTCTTAACCACTCCCCACTAGGGCTACATATTTGTTTTATAGGCCTGTCTAATCTTTGGCTGAAAGGTAGACTTAGGGAGTAGCTTCATTTCTAAGTTAGCAGGGTGTCAGGATCCATAGTCTCTGAGGTTTTTCCAGTCTCTGTCAGACGAGTACGTTTAGTCCTTTTCTGTGAATTTGAAATATGTTCCACATTTTTCTCCCTGTCTGTCAGGAATCCTCTACTGTGATCTGTATGAGAGTGGTCAGTGGTGGTAGCAGGGCACCATCTAGTTCTTCTGGGCTCAGGCTGGTGAAGAGTGTGTTTCATGTGGTCCATTAGTCCTTTGAACTGATATTTTCCTTGTGTCTTTGGTTTTCTTCATTCTCCTTTGATCCAAATGTGATGGGATCCATAGATGTATTTTAAATGGCCACTCACAACCTTTTGAGACCGCAGACACTACTCTCTAAAGTAGGATGTTGAACATTTTCTTTATGAACTATGCTATGCCATGCCCCCAAGACCATGTTCCCTAGCCCTCATCCCCATTACTTTGATGGCTCAAGGTGTTTGGATGTGTCTAGGACGCTTCTATGGCTTTGCCTTGGTCAAGTTGTGCTGACCTACCCTTTATTGTGTATTGTCTTTTCTTTCACCAAAGTTAACACTTGTCTACTATCTAGTTGGTGGCTTCCCCTCCCCATCCCTCCCCTCCCTTGTAACCATCAAAAATTGTTTACTTTCTGTATGTAAGCCCTTTCTTGGGTTTTTATAATAGTGGTCTCATACAATATTTGTCCTTTTGTGATTGACTTATTTCACTCAGCATAATGCCCTCCAGATTCATCCACATTGTGAGATGTTTTACAGATTCATCATTGTTCTTTACAGTTTCATAGTTTTACATTGTGTGTGTGTACCATAACTTGTTTATCATTCATCTGTTGATGGGCACTTAGGTTGTTTCCATCTTTTTGGTGTTGTGAATAATGCTGCAATGGACATGAGTGTGAATATGCTTATTTGTGTGACATCTCTTATTCCTCTAGGATATATTCCCAGGAGTGGGATTGCTGGATTGTATGGTATTTCTATTTCTGGTTTGCTAAGGAGGTGTCATATAGGAGTGGTTTTTAATGAGAGCTTTGATAGTTAAGACTTATAGGACAATTCAAATTTCCATTTTTGTCATTTTTGAAACTATTTGTGCAGACATTTTTAATTATAAATTATATTATTTAAACATTTCAGCTAATAAGTGGATAAATCATCAAGTCTAACAGTTGGTTTCTTATAGCTGCAATTTTAAACATAGCATAAATGATAACATTCCTTAAACTCTACCCATGCAGTAGTAACACACAAAAGGTTTATTTCTAATATTTTGTTATCTTGCAGCTAACTCTAGAGTTCAATGGCCATCTTTGCTTGAGTTCCCCACTCTAGTACATTCTTTTCTCTTTCCCTGATCACAGGGGTTGGACATATCAAATGCTGAAATACACCAAATAGTGAGAACAAAAATTACTTTTAAAATCAATCATCTTTATTGTGACCCAGAAATGTTCTGAGTTTGGCTCAGCTATCCTGACTAGGTGCCCTTCTTTAGGACTCAATTCTAGCAGTTCCCAAGGCTGCTTTAATGCCATGAGTTCTTTGTTCCTCTAAAGAAGCCATGGAAAGACCAGGTTGAGTGAGTCTCTGTACCAGCATTAGGGCATTTTAGAAAATCATGTCCTTTTTCTCCCTGTGAGGATAGTAGGAAAAAATGAGTAAATTCCAAGTGCAATTTCCTGCCCAGATCCCCTTCCTTCCCACAGGCACAGACCATACAAGTGTTGGATTCTTCGGATATCTTCAAGACTGAGGTGGAAGGTTCTGGGGTCCTTGTACTCATAGGTGGGGTACATTATGGAGTTTGGATTCCCAGAGTGATACAGGCCCAGAGTGTGACCTAGCTCATGAGTAGCAACCAGGAATAGATTAATCCCTAAAAGGATGCATACAAAAGGAAAAAAAAAAAAACTATGAGTAGAGAAGGGAAAGGGTGTGTGAGAAAGAAAGGAGAGAACAGGAATGGAGGAAATAACAAATAGAGGGCAAGAAAAGATAAGCAGGGAGGGAAAGAGGATAAGTGTGAATCCGGATGGCTAAATACAGAGAGAGATAAACTGAAAGTGAGGAAGAAGCATGGAGAGAATTGAGAAATGGATAAATGGAAGCAGAGAGAGAAGGAAAGAAAAAAGCACAAATGAGGATTTGTTTATTATAAGAGCATCTGTGTTCATAAATGACCCTACCTCACCCCACTCGTACAGGAGAACCTAATCCTCAGCAAACTCTTCCCGACTCACCCTGACCACTCTGAATCCTTCCCTTCTCCTTCTTACTATATCCCAGATCTGAATGGAGACCATCAACCACTACCCCCAGCCCCCCAGGGAGTTTTTACCCTCCCATCAGACAGAATCTTTACCCCTGTATGACGTTGACCAATGTTCATCCTTATCAAAATGGACAACTCCTGGAGTCTCAGAATGTGGGAAAAAAGCATGGCCTAAAACACCACCTGGTCCGTCAAAGGGCAAACCATCTCCATGAGCTGTGAAGGACAGATAGCTATGGTCACCATGAGGGCAGGGAGGCTAGGGACAGGGGTGATTATGACTAACTTTCAGTGCTTGAGGGTACTGTGCATCTGGGTGGAGGGGTTGAGGAAGGGCTAAGGCACCATCTATGCAAAGGAATAGTTGTTTTGTGCCATTGAGTAGATTCCGATTCATAGCAAAGGAATACGGTAGGACAAAAATCTAACTGCACTCCATCGTCTGTGGTAACAGAGGAATGGGTTATATGACAGAGACTGAATGAAATTTACAGTTTAGACACAAAAATCTCTTCCCAAAATGGGAGGGAATGGAGGAAAGGAAATTTAAACTCTGCCAATTTTTATAAAAAGATGAGATCACTTCAAATAGCATTTCAACACCTTTGAGGGTTTCACAGCTCCCTTTTGATAAGAACATGTGCAATTCCTCCTCTCTCATCTGTTCACAGTCACAGTGCACCGTCTCTCCTACCTACTGCTACCCTGAACTAAAAATATCTTTCCTGTATTATAGACTGATTGATTCCCATAACTGCTTTGCATGATTTTTTTTGTGTGTGTGTTTGTTTTTAAGAAGCTGGCCAATGTGGGCTGGGTTTTTGTTTATGGAGAGGGACTCTTTGCCCTTTAACATGGAATGCCATGTCCTCCCTCCCCTACCAGTTCTTACCCAAGGTCCAGAAAGAAATCTTGATGTCTGCATCTTGATGCTCCACTTGCTCAAAGACCAAGGGGGTCACACTGCTCCAGATGGAAACGGCTGCACGCATAATATCTTTCACTGTGGATGTCTTCAAACCATACGGGTAATTGATAATCCTGAGAGAAGGAATCTTTAGGTAGAATAACCCAGAGGTATGGGAATTATCCTAGCTTTAAAAATGAGTGACTGTACTTTCAGACAAATTGCTTAAATTGTTAGCCTATTTTTTCTCTTCTGTAAAATTGAGTTAATACCGGACTCACTGAATCAGAAACCCAGTAATGAAACATGCAATATATAGACTTCTAAAAAAATTAATAAGAACCGTCTTATTCTTACATTAACTAAAGTTTGAGAACCACTGCCCTACAGGGTGATTGTGAAAATTAAGCGGGGGAAAAATTATGTAAATTCAATTTAAATGAATAGTGTGCTATATAGTTTAGTACTGTTTTGCTTTGAATGTTTCAAGTATGTTTTAGAGCCTTAACAGAGTAACCTAGGCAGGGAACAATGTTTCAGAATCATACCCTAAATACATACACACACTCAAACTAGGAAAAATAGATTATTTACTTAAAAGCAGAATAATGGGTTCATTAAAAAAAAAAAAAAAAAAGACTTGCTGTTGAGTAGATTCCAACTCATAGCAACTCTATAGGACAGAGTAGAACTGTCCCATATGGTTTCCAAAGAGCAGCTAGTGGATTCAAACTGCTGACCTTTTGGTTAGCAGCCATTGTAGCTCTTAACCCTGCACCACGAGGGCTCCAGTGGATTCATAGAAGATAGATATTTACGGAGGAAAAATATGCAAAGTAAGGGTATTTTTTTTTTCTATTGTTTACTGCTAGTATTGAGAATGGTGACAGGAAAAATATACAACCTACTTCAATAAGAATAGAAGTTAGCTCCACATTCTAAAGCTTGATTTGAGGAAGAAAAAATGAGAACTTGTAGAACCAACTTCTCTGAGGGAGATTTTGGGCTTTAGAGGGACTGGTAGGGAAAGCAAAAGACAGTAGGGATAGCCCAAGTGGGACACTGAGGAAGTCTTTGGACATAACCACCCCACACATCCCTCCAGGCCTTAACAACAAGTACCTGTAGGTCAGAGTGTGCTCATTCCATTTAGGTCTTTCTGGAGAGACAGAGTAGTAAGCCACATCAGGTACCCCACAGCGGGGTTGGTGCAGCACAGCCAGTGTCTGCTTGTCTAGTAGGCCTGTCACGTTCAGACCGAAGAACTGCTGCAGGAACCTTATCTGTTCTCCCCGGGTAAGGAGTGGTGACTCCTTCTTGGTCATGAAAAAGCGATGGAAATAGTCCTGAAGTAAGAGACAGCAAAGGCGTGAATACTTAGAGATAATAAAGGCAGACCCAAAGTACCCATAGTATCAATAATCCAGGGCAAAGCTTCATTTGAGGGCACGAGAGGGACAGTGCTTTGACTGTCTGGCTTTCTTAATCTTCCTGTTGTCAGTCAGATAATGTCAACCATCCCTGTTTATTCATGTCACTGTAAAGATAATATTAAACACAGGTGATGAGAGAATACAAATGACTTAGGAAACCAGGTAAAAAAATTCTCCAAAAATAAAGCATCCAAGTTCCAGGACAGAGACTTCCAAGGATGAAGGGCATGAGGATATAAGACGGGCATTGCCCAGAGAAGATGGCCTCTGAGCTTTCTGACTGACCCAAGTTTTCTCAGTCAGAACAGAATCTGTGAATCCTACAATGTAGAATTTGACTGATTTTGCAATGCCCAATCCATTTAATTCTATGCCATTAAAATAACTTTAAAGAGTACATTCATCATCTACTCCTTGTCTCCAATGACTTCCTATACAGTCCAACCTACTCAATTTCAACTTCTGAGAAAAGTATCAACTTGAATTATAGTCTTGTGTTCTATATGTATCTTTGAATGCTAGCTAGATTGAAAGTACTGTGATGGAAATACCCTTGTCTTTTACAGCTTGGTCTATCCTACAGTTCTTATGATAGTGCTTAATGTAAACCCATTGATTTTTCATTTAGTATAAAACTGCAACTAAAGGCATGGTCTACTTTGTCCCGCTAGTCCCCCTATACTTTTAGAGTTTAACACAAAACATAGCTATAAGAACTAGTATGATTTATTTGATTAGATAACAACAGTTAAAGAACACAAATATTTCTCTTTTTGCCCTAAATTTCAGGAAATTCTGAAAACGGAATACGTAATTATAATAACTCTACTAAAGCTAGTATCTGGGAAAAAATGTGCTCCTTTTATAGAAATGGCTTTTTATGTGAAGAGATAATTTTTATGCTAGGCTTTTTTTTTTTCTTTTTTAAATTCAGATTGTAGACAAAAAAACTGTGTAACTGGTAACAATTTTCAAAGAGCCACCCAAATAGAATTTTTGTGTTAGAATTTTGTAATTATTGGCCTCTATTCATTGATCACTCATTTATTGGTTCATTGATCCAAGCATTTCCCCCACTCCTGTCTTCATTACAGGTCTCAAGAAAATAGGCCACCCAGGGCATAATCACTGAAAGGCCTTTACTATGAATTATTGGCCCACCCCACATACCACAGGCTACCCAATCACCTTGCTTTACACCTTCATCCAGTGGAGTTTGCAATGTAACTTTGCCCAGACAGGGCCACTAGGTATGTTGAACAAGTTGTATGTAACACTATTCCAGAGAGTGCCATTTACACAGAATAAAATAAAAATAGCAGTCTCTGGAATACTGCAAAATAGTGACCTTTCCCAGAGGATCTACCAGCTGCTCTGGGAAACCTCAAAGAGGCCCAGAAAGGCCAGCTCAAGATCATCATGATTCCTAAGTTGTTGCTAAACTGGTTCAACAAGGACAGTTTGATAAGAGCAACATAAGAGAGCAAATTGTTGGCCCAAATTTTCCCAGGACTTGGGCAAATCAGCACTGCTTCTGCTTAGGTTATAGAACTATGACCTACTGCAGAGGTAAGGAGCCTTGAGATATGTTGAATCAACTTGGATTTGAAGTAGGTATCACAACTTGACTTAATATAGAGACTAAAGCCCTGATCCAATGAGGGAGGGGAACTCAGAAGCATAAGTCACTGGATGCCTCTAATTCTAGATATAAATCCCTTCAGTTCAGTGTCAGGTACACAAATTTCAGGTAGGGAGAGGACTGAGCATTAGCCATTTCATACTAGAAAGCTTCAATATGAAATGGTTACAAAAGCTTAAACTCAAGACAGAGATACCACAAAAGTTATATAATGCTTTTGCCTGTCTAGCACACAAATTTAGTCACCCAGAGAAAGTCATGGCTATCTAATTGAATAATACACCACAGTGGGCTCTCGCTGTTATTTGCATGTAAATTCTACATTCTTATACCTTTATTTTATTATCAGCAAACCTAGGTGCTTTGAGGCAAATGATATACCATATTTTTCTGGACTAAATATTAGCAGAAATTGAACTGAATCTCTGAACATCTACAGAGTGCATAACTGAAATCAGTAGTCAGGATTTTTAGGTATTTCAGCCACTTCAGAGGTTTAGAAAAAATTTAGACGTTCTTGAGGAATTGAAAGCATGTGGTGAACAGTTTGGGAGATTTCCTGGTCAATAGTAAGGTCTATTAACCCACCTGAATAATCTTCCCTGATCCCTCACCACCTTACAGACTCACAGATCCAGACATCCCATCTGTGTTCACCCTACATGCCATATAAAAGACAAACCTGCGGGAGATGAGTGCTGGGGATGACCTATCCATTACACACAACTGGTACAGTGCTTAGGGCCAACAATAATTTTAGGTACCCATAAAATTTTCTTAATTTCTTGAAAATTAGAATAAAGAATGAGTTTTTAGATTGAAGAAAATATTTAAATATGTGATATTAATATGTTTATTTTAATACAACACAGTCGTATATATATAAACAAAGAAGGATCCATGAAGGCAAAGAAGTGCCTAGGGTCCATGAAAGTCATAATGAGATAATGTGGCCCTGATGAGCATACCTACCTTAAAAAAGTCCCATCCTTTAAGGTCTGTAGTTGGAGGTACTGGGAGAGCAAGGCACCAGGGCAGAAAGAGTGTAAATTTTAAGACGGCAAGCAGCATTGCAAATGCTCACTCTTCACCCTGTTTAAATATGTGTACCCAACAGAGATCCTGGGACCTTTATAGCAATGCCAGCAACACCCAGTGACTCATGCTGCTAGGTCTCCCTCTCCCTCTCCTTCTCTCCGGATCAGTGAGTGCTGTCATTGCCAGTGTACGGTTGAGGGCAGAGTGGCCAGCATACCAGGGTGATGAGCGCAGTCACAGGATTTATTCTTCCTCATGCTTATCTCACATCTGATGGCCCTCAGGATCCCAAGCCATATTCTTGGTTAAGGAACTACTGAGAAGTCTCATCACGTAAGAGGACACGTTAGTTAAAATTCGGAGGAAAAACAAAAAAGACAAATGAATTATTTATTACAGTTTTATGTATAGAATAATCCCTTTACCAGTCAGAGAAAAGTATCTTGCTCCAAAAGCTAAAGAGAGAAGAGCAAATGGAACTGAGGAAGGGAATGGCATCCACTGTTGTAAAGACACAGATTAGAGTATAAAAATCTCTGAGATGTTACAGAAGAGATCTAAGAACACATAGATATAGGTCATTCATGTTCATACCTGTATGTCGGAGAAAATAAAGCATTGACAATAAGTTGAGAAAGACATATGTATATATAGCATAATGTTTCAGCTCAGGGGCTTTGAAATTAGGTTGATCTGAACATGAATTTTAACTCTACTACGTAATAGCTGTTCTACTTTAAGCAAGTTATTTAACACTATAAAGCCTCAGTCTCTTTACCTGTAAAATAAGTAAACTCATTTTATTTACATCATGGGAGACTGAAGCTTAGCATTGGGCCTGGTACACAGTAAGTTCACAATTAATAAGAGCTTCTTTATAATCAATACGTTCACATGGACATGGGAATTGAAGCAAAGACAAACTTCCCTACACACTGAGATAGAAAAGATCATAAAACACCAGTCCTTACTGAAAACATGCTGGATGTTCAGACCTGAAATTGCCTCTCCTATGAGGAAGACACAGAGTCAACAGATGCAGTCCCATTCCTTGCCCTACAGAAGCTCATTCTCCAACAACCACAGGTGACTCAGTGGTATAATTCTTGCCTTCCATGCAGAAGACCTGGATTCAATTCTCAACCAATGCCAGTTATACACAGCAACCAACTATCATTGAAGACTTAAGTGTTGCTAATGCTAAACAGGTATCAGTGGAACTTTCAGACTAAGACTAGAAATAAAAGTCTGGCAACCTAATTCTGAAAATCAGTCAACAAAAACCCTATAGATCACAATGGTCTGGTCTGCAACCAAATATGGGGATGGTGAGGACCAGGCAGAAGTTTGTTCCATTGCCCCCATTGCCCATGGGGTCACCATGAGTCAGCTGCTGACTCAAAACCAGCTAACAACAAGTCTTCAAAAAGACAAAGTTTAGAGGCAGGGCCAAGATGGTGGAGTAGTCAGATGGCTTCCTATGTCCCTCTTACAACAAAGACCTGAAAAAACAAGTGAATTGATTATACAAGGACAGAGGAATACAGATTATACCCAAGACGGACGAATACAGGACAGAGGAACCAGATATCGACTTAGATAAGGAAGTGACAAAAATACATCAAAGATAAAACATTGAAAATTGGAAAACAGAGATATCAATATGCAAAAGATGACAACATTACAACCCAAAAAATAGGACTTAAAAAATGTAGACATAGATTTTTCATACAGAGTGGAAGTCAAGGCAATACAAAGAAATAAAAGACTAGTATAAACTTAGAAAACTAGGAGTAAATATTAAGGTAACCACAAAGGAAACTAACAATCTTATGGGTCAAAATAAAAAACTAGAAAAATATAAAGACTCAGCAAACACAAAATCAACAACAATGAAAAAGATGAAAAGAAAATACGTAAATAAAAATGACTCAGCACAGAAAATTAAGGGGAACAAAGAAACTGTGAATAATACACAAAAAAGACATCAAAATGACAGCACTAAACGTATACCTAACAATAATTACCCTGAATATAAATGGACTAAATGCACCAATGAAGAGACAGAGAGAAGCAGATTGTATACTGTTCTGTCTGTATACTGCCTACAAGAGACACACCTTAGACTTAAAGACACAAACAAACTAAACCTCAAAGGATGGAAAAAAATATATCAAGCAAACAACACTCAAAAAAGAGCAGGAGTGGCAATACTATCTCTCACAAAATAGACTTTAAAGTAAAATCCACCAAAAAGGCTAAGGAAGGACGCTATATAATGATTAAAGGATCAATACACCAGAAAGACATAACTATAATAAATATTTAATCACCCAACAACAGGTCTCCAAAATACATAAAACAAACTCTAACAGCACTGAAAATAGAGATAGGCAGCTCCACAGTAGTAGTAGGAGACTTCAACACACCACTTTCGGTGAAGGACAGAACATCCAGAAAGAAGCTCAACAAAGACACGAAAGAGCTAACTGCTACAATCAACCAATCTGATCTCATATACATATACCAAACACTCCACCCAACAGCACACAAGTATAATTTCTTTCACAATGTACTTGGAACATTCCCCACAATAGACCACATATTAGTTCATAAAGCAAGCCTTAACAAAATCCAAAACATCGAAATATTACAAAGCATCTTTTCTGACCATAAAGCCATAAAAGTAGAAATCAACAACACAAAAAACAAGGAAAAAGAAAATCAAACACATGGAAACTGAATACCACCTTGCTCAAAAACTATTGGGTAATAGAAGAAACTAAAGAGGAAGTAAGGAAATTCATAGACTCAAAGGAGAATGAAAACACATCCTACCAGAACCTCTGGGACACAGCAAAATCACTGCTCAGAGATCAATTTATAGCAATAAATGCACACATCCAAAAAGAAGGGTCATAATCAAAATATTAACCCTACAACTGGAACAAGTAGAAAGAGAGCAGTAAAAAAAAAAGACCTCAGGTGCCAGAAGAAAGGAAATAATAAGAACTAGAGCAGAGTTAAATGAAATAGAGACTAGAAAAACAATTGAAAGAGTTAATAAGACCAAAATCTGGTACTTTGAAAAGATCAACAAAATTGATAAACCATTGGCCAAACTGACAAAAGAAAAACAGGAGAGGAAGCAGATAACCTGTAGAAGAAATGAGATGGGTGATATCACAACAGATCCAACTGAAATTAAAAGAATTATAACAGAATACTATGAAAAATTGTCCTCTAACAAATTTGAAAACCTAGAGGAAATGGACAAATTTCTAGAAACTCAATACCTACCTAACTAACACTAACAGCGTTAGAACAACTAAATAAACCCATAACAAAGGAAGAGATTGAAAAGGTAATTAAAAAATTCTCAACAACAACAACAAAAAAAGCCCTTGCCTGGATGGCTTCACTGGAGAATTCTACCAAACTTTCAGAGAAGAGTTAACACCACTACTACTAAAGGTATTTCAGAGCATAGAAAATGATGGAATACTCCCAAACTCATTCTATGAAGCCAGCATAACCCTGATACCAAAACCAGGCAAAGACACCACAAAAAGAGAAAATTACACACCAATAACCCTCATGAACATTGACGCAAAAATCCTCAACAAAATTCTAGCCAATAGAAATCAGCAACATATCAAAAAAAAAAAAAAAAAAAAAAAAATTCCACCATGATCAAGTGGGATTTATACCAGGTGTGCAGGGATGGTTCAACATCAGAAAAACAATCAATGTAATCCATCACATAAATAAAACAAAAGACAAGAACCACACGAACTTATCAATCAATAAATAAAAGGCATTTGACAAAGTCCAACACCCATTCATGATAAAAACTCTCAACAAAATAGGAATAGAAGGGAAATTCCTCAGTATAGTTGAGGGCATTTATACAAAGCCAACAGCCAACATCATCCTAAATGGAGAGACTTTGAAAGCATTCCCCTCGAGAATGGGACCAGACAAGGATGCCCTTTATGACCACTCTTATTCAGCATTGTGTTGGAAGTTCTAGTCAGAGCAATTAGGCTATAAAAAGAAATAAAGGGCATCCAAATCGGTAGGGAAGAAGTCAAAGTATCTCTATTTGCAGATGATGTGATCTTATACACAGAAAACCCCAAAGAATCCACAAGAAAACTACTGGAACTAAGAGAAGATTTCAGCAAAGTTTCAGCATACAAGCTAAACATAGAGAAATCAGTCCAATTCCTTTTCACCAACAAAGAGAACCTCAGAGAGGAAATCAGCAAATCAATACCATTTACAATAGCCCCCAAGAAGATAAAATACTTAAGAATAAATATAACCAGAGACGTAAAAGATCTATACAGGGAAAACTACAAGACAATACTGCAAGACAAAAAGAGATCTGCCTAAGTGGAAAAACATACCTTGCTCATGTATAGGTAGACTCTACATTGTGAAAATGTCAATTCTACCCAAAGCGATCTACAGACACAATGCAATCCCAATCCAAATTCCACCGGCATTTTTTAACGAGATGGAGAAACAAATCACCAACTTCATATGGAAAGGAAAGAGGCCCCAAATAAGTAAAGCATTACTGAAGAAGAAGAACAAAGTGGGAGGCTTCACATACTTGATTTTAGAACCTATTATACCACCACAGTAGTCAAAACAGCCTGATATTGGTACAACAACAGATACATAGACCAACGGAACAGAATTAAGAATTCAGACATAAATTCATCCACCTATGAGCAGCTGATATTTGACAAAGGCCCAAAGTCTGTTAATTGGGGAAAAGACAGTCTCTTTAACAAATGGTACTGGCATAACTGGATTTCCATCTATAAAAAACTGAAACAAGACCCATACCTCACATCATGCACAAAAACTAACTCAAAATGGATCAAAGACTTAAATATAAAATCAAAAACAATAAAGATCATGGAAGAAAAAATAGGAACAAAGCTAGGAGCTCTAATACATGGCATAAACACAACACGAACCATAAGTAACAATGTACAAGAGCCAGAAGAGAGACTAGATAAATGGGAGCTCCTAAAAATCAAACATTTATGCTCATCAAAAGACTTCACCAAAAGAGTAAAAAGACAACCTACAGACTGGGAAAAAAGTTTGGATACGACATATCTGATCAGTGTCTAATCTCTAAAATCTACAAGATACTGCAAAACCTCAACAACAAAAACACAAATTGCCCAATTAAAAAATGGGCAAAGGATATGAACAGGCACTTCGCCAAAGAAGATATTCAGGCAGCTAACAGACACATGAAGAAAAGCTCATGATCATTAGCCTTTAGAGAAATGCAAATCAAAACTACAATGAGATGTCATCTCACCCCAACAAGGCTAGTAATAATCCAAAAAACATGAAGTTATAAATGCTGGAGAGGTTGTGAAGAGTCTGGAACACTTATACACTGTTGGTGGGAATGTAAAATGGGACAACCACTTTGGAAATCGATTTGGCACTTCCTTAAAAAGCTAGAAATAGAAGTACCATATGATCCAGCTATCCTGCTCCTTGGAATATATCCTAGAGAAATAAGAGCCAACGCACGAATAGATATATGCACACTCATGTTCATTGCAACACTGTTCACAATTGTAAAAAGATGGAAATATCCTAGGTGCCCATCAACAGACCAATGAATAAACAAATTATGTTATACCCACACAATGGAATACTACGCAACGATAAAGAACAATGTTGAAGCCGTGAAACATCTTATAACACGGAGGAAGCTGGAACTCATTATGCTGAGTGAATTTAGTCAGTCACAGAAGGACAAATATTGTATAAGACCACTATTATAACAACTCAAGAAAAGGTTTAAACAAAGAAGAAAACATTCTTTGAAGGTTACGAGGGTGGGGAGGGAGGGTGAGGGTTATTTACTAACTGGATAGCAGATAAGAATTATCTTAGGTGAAGGGAAGGACAACACACACTACAGAGGAAGTCAGCACAACTGGACTAAACCAAAGCTAAGAAGTTTCCTGAATACAGTCAAACACTTTGAGGGACAGAGTAGCCGGGGTAGGGGTCTGGGGACCATGATTTCAGGGGACATCTAGGTCAATTGGCATAACAAAGTTTATTAAGAAAATGTTCTGCATCCTACTTTGGTGAGTGGCATCTGTGGTGTTAAAAGTTTGCAAGCGGCCATCTAAAATGCATCAATTGTTCCCAACCACTTGGAGTAAAGGAGAATGAAGAACACCAAAGACACAAGGAAAGTATTAGCCCAAGAGACAGAAAGGGCTACATAAACCAGAGACTTCATCAGCCTGAGACCTGAAGAACTAGATGGCGCCCAGCTACCACCAATGACTGCCCTTTCAGGGAACACAACAGAGAGTCCCGGCTGGAGCAGGAGAAAGGTGGGGTGTAGAACTCAAATTCTAGTAAGAAGACCAGACTTAACGGTCTGACTGAGACTAGAGGAACCCTGGAAAGCATGGCCCCTGGATTCTCTGTCAGTCCAGAACTAAAACAATTTCCGAAGCCAACTCTTCAGTCAGGGATCAGACTGGACTGTGGGACATAAAGTGATACTCATGAGGAGCGTGCCTCTTAGCTCAAGTAGATAAATGAGACTAAACAGGCAGCTTCTGTCCAGAGGTAAGACAGGAAGGCAGAGAGTTTTCGGAGCTGGTTGAATGGACATGGAGAATCAAGGGTGGAAAGGAGGAGTGTGCTGTCACAGTATGGGGAGAGCAATTATAGTCACATAACAATGTATGTATAAATTTTTGTATGGAAAAAAAATTTTTTAAAAAGACAAAGTTTTCCAGTGCACTGTGCTTCCTTCCCTTCTACCCAGTTCTTCCAGACAATCCAAATGGAATAAGATGACTCTGTGATTTGGAATAGGACAGAGAATGGATACAGCAGGCAGAAGTAGATGGTCACTACTTCTCACTCATCCCACAACCTCTTAGATCACCACCCTCCACATCAACCCCCTCCCAGCAATCAATTTTAATCAAAATTCTTTTTCTTTCTTCCAGGCACCCCTCATTGTGCCTTGTTGCATCTGCAAACAGCCTGTTGTTGTTCTTTGGTGCTGTTGA
The DNA here is from genome assembly GCA_030035585.1 of Dugong dugon. Classification (NCBI taxonomy): domain Eukaryota; kingdom Metazoa; phylum Chordata; class Mammalia; order Sirenia; family Dugongidae; genus Dugong; species Dugong dugon. The sequence goes on along the minus strand of CM057467.1, from coordinate 77,287,369 downwards.
GTTGATTTTCAACTCATAGCAATCCCATTTGACAAAGAATTGCCCTATAGGGTTTTCAAGGCTGTGATATTTACTGGAAGAGATTGTCAGGTCTTTTTTCCATGGAGTCACTAAGTGGGTTCAAACTGCCAATCTTTCCATTACCAGTCGAGAAATTAACCATTGCACCACCAGGACTCCTTGCAAACACAGCCTACATAAGCCACATTGGTTTCCCTCTCTCTACGCTTTGAAAATCCTCAGTGCCCTTCTAGGGCAATGCAACTTTCAACAATGACTCCTATGGAGAATCCTGGACCTCTGCTTTGTATCCTCATCCTCATATTCTTAATGACCGGGACAGACATCATATTTGACCAAGGCATTTCTGTCCTGGAAATATTTGACATTTATGAGTGGTGAGTGAAGGAGGTGGAGACTGCCTAAACCATGATCTTGGTATAATACTAGGTTCACAATTTGATTTAACTTCAGTCTCACAGCAAAAAGACATAGAAACCAGCACCCTGAGCCTTGGCTCTGGGGTAAACAAAACTTAATAGCAATAGTTAAGGGTGAAAACTAAATATCATGGAAGGAGATATTGTAAAAAAATTACAATTATTGAAGGCTTTCTTAGGCTAGCTTCTCTAGAGAAGCAAAACCAGTAAAGCATATAAATATATATGTAGAGAAAGATTTATATCAAGGAAGTGGCTAATGTGGTTGTAGAGGCTGAAAGTCCCAAGTTCATGGGTCAGGCTAGAGGTTTCTCCTGACTCACATAGCCACAGGGGCTGGTGAACCCAAAATCTGCAGGTCAGAGAACAGGGCTCTTGCTCACAGGCTATGAAGATCGATGAATCCCAAGATCAGCAGGCAAGCCCACAGGTAAGCTCCTAGCTCAAGTCCCAAGAACCAGAGGTCAGAGGAACAGGAGCCAGCTGCAAGATCCAGCACAAGAAAAAACCCCAAACCTTGTCAGAATGTCTGCTTATATTCAGTGCAGTCCACACGCCCAAGGAAACTCCCCTTCAACTGATTGATCCCATCATAGGGGTGATCACATACCGAATCTCAACAGACAAGTGATCAGAACATTATACAACTGCCAAAACACTGAGAATCCTGGCCCAGCCAAGTTTACATACAATCTTAACCATCATAAGGGCCAATTAAGAAACAAATCTATACTTAATGCCTTTGATTAAAATTACATTATACAGATTTCACAGGTTAAAATAATCAGACTCAAAGATAAGTAACATATCAACATTACACAGCTAATGAATAAAGTAAATCAACTTCATTTTCAAAATCCAACTATTCTATCAACAGGAGAGTGGATAAATAAATTGCAGTATATGTGTACAATGAACTACTAGTAACAACAAGGAACAAATTACTGATATATGCAACAAAACAGACAGTATCAAAAAAATTATGTTGAGTTAAAGATGTGAGACAAAAAATAGTACTACTACATAAACCCATTGCCATCAAGTCAATGTCAACTCATAGAAACACTTTAGGACAGAGTAGAACTGCCCCATAGGGTTTCCCAGGCTGTAATCTGGACAGAAGCAGACTGCCACATCCTTCTCCTACAGAGTAACTGATGGATTTGATCCCTCAAACTTTTGGTTAGCAGTGGTTCACTTACCCACTACGCTACCAGGGTTCCTTCAGTACCACTACATAGTTACATTTATATAAAGTTCAAGAATTGGCAAAATTAATATTGGATAGCAATCAGAACAGTATCTGCCTCTGATGTGGAGGGAATGGATGGAAAAGGAGAAAGAGAACTTTCTCAGATGATGGATATCTTCTATCCTTTGACTGGAGTCTAGATAATATAGGTGTCTTCACTTTTCAACTGTATAATTAAGATCTGTGCATTTAACCATATACTAATTATACCTCTATAAACATAAATAAAATATTCCTGGTTTGAAAAACTAGAGGAAAATGGACAAAATTCTAGAAACACACTACCTACATAAACACAAACTGAGGTAGAATATCTGAACAGACCCATACAGAAAAAAGAAAATGAAGAGATCACTAGAAAAAAAAAGAAAGAAAACTACCAACAACAAAAGCCCTGGCCGGGATGGTTTCACAGGAGAATTCTACCAAGTATTCAGAGAAGAGTTAACACCAGTACTACTCAAACTATTCCAGAACATAGAAAAGGAAAGAATATTCCCAAAGTCATTCTACAAGCCAGCATAACCCGGATATCAAAGCCAGGCAAAGACACCATTAAAAAAGAAAATTATAGGTCAATATCCCTCAAGAACATTGACACAAAAATTCTCAACAAAATTCTAGTAGAATTGAACAGCATATCAAAAAAAGAATACATTATGACCAAGTGGGATTCATATCAGGTATGCAAAGACGGCTAGACATTAGAAAATCAATTAAAATAATTCACCACATAAATAAAACAAAGGAAAAGAATCACAGGATCATCTCAATCAATGCATAAAAAGCATTTGATAAAGTCCAACACCACTTCCTGTTAAAAACTCACACCAAAATAGAAATAGAATGGAAATTCCTCAGCATAATTAAGGGCATATACACAAAACCGACAGCCAACATTATTCTCAATGGAGAGAGACTGAAAGCATCTCCCCTGAGAATGGGAACCAGACAAGGATGCCTTTTATCACCACTCTTACTCGACATTGCACTGGAAGTCCTAGCTAGAGCAATAAGACAAGAAAGGGAAATAAAGGGCATCCAAATTGGTAAGGAAGAAATAAAACTATCCTTACTCACAGACGATATGATCCTATATATAGAAAATCCCAGAGCAGCCACAAGAAAGCTACTGGAATTAATAAAAGGATTCAGCAAAGTGACAGGGTACAAGGTTAACACACAAAAATCAGTCAGATTCCTCTACACTAATAAAGAGAACTCTGAAAAGGAAATCAGGAAAATAATACCATTTGCAATAGCCCTACAAAAGATAAAATACTTAGGAATAAGTCTAACTAGGGAAATAAAAGACTTACACAAAGAAACTACAAAACACTACTGCAAGAAACCAAAAGAAACTTTCATAAATGGAAAAACATACCACACTCATAGATAGGAAGGCTTAACATTGTGAAAATGTCAACATTGCTCAAAGCAACCTATAGATGCAATGCAATCTTTATCCAAATTCCAACAACATTCTTCAACGAGATGGAAAAACTAATCACCAGTTTTATATGGAAAGTAAAGAGCCCCCAGATAAGCAAAACATTACTGAAAAAGAACAAAGTAGGAGGCCTCACACTACCAGATCTCATAACCCACCATACATCTACAGTAGTCAAAACAGCCTGGTACTGGTATAACAACAGACACATAGACCAATATAACAAAATTGAGAATCCAGAAATAAATCTATCCACATAGGCAAACCAGAGCTTCAACAAAGAGTTGAAGTCCCTTAAATGAGGAAGTGATAGGCTTTTCAACAAATGGCACTGGCAAAACTAGCTATTCATTTGCAGAAAAATGAAACAGGATCCATGCCTCACCTCATACATAAAAACTAACTCAAAAAGAAACAAAGATCTAAATGTAAAACCTCAAACTATGAAGTTCATGAAAGAAAACATAGGGACAACACTAGGGGCCCTAGTTTATGGCATAAATAGAATATTAAGCATAACTAAAAATTCACAAACTCCAGAAGATAAACTAAATAACTGGGGTCTCCTAAAACGTAAATAATTATGCTCATCAAATGACCTTTCTAAGAGAGTAAAAAGAGAATCTACAGACTGGGGAAAAATCTTTGGCAAAGATATGTCTGATAAATATTTGATCTCCAAAATATACAGAAAACTTCAACAACTCAACAATAAAAAGTCAAGCAACCCAATCATGAAATGGGCAACAGACATGAACAGACACTACACCAGAGAGGACATTCAGGAGTCCAACAAATACATGAAAAGATGCTTGCGATCATTAGTCATTAAAAAAAAAAAGAAAACCAAACTCATTGCCAGAGTTGACTCCAATCCATAGCGACCCTAGAGGACAGAGTAGAAGTGCCCCATAGGGTTTCCAAGGAGCAGCTGGTGCATTTGAACTGCTGACACTTTGGTTAGCAGCCATATCACTTAACCGCTGAGAGAGATACAAATCAAAACCACAATGAGATATCATCTCACCCCTGCAAGAATGGCACTGATCAAAAATTCAGAAAACAATAAATTCTGGCGAGCTTTGAGGAGATTGGAACTCTCATACACTGCTGATGGGAATATAAAATGGTACAATCACTACAGAGAAGGATATGGGGCTTCCTTAAAAAGCTAGAAATAGAAATACTATATGATCTAGCAATCCTACTCCTAGGAATATATCCTAGAGAAATAAGAGCCATTACACAAATAGACATATGCACAACCATGTTCGTTGTAACATTATTTACAATAGCAAAAAGATAGAAACAACCTAAGTGCCTATTAACAGGTTAATGGATAAACAAATCATGGTACATACACACAATAGAATGCTACCCAACAATAAAGAACAATGATGTCCGTGAAACATCTCACGATGTGGATGAATCTGGAGGGCATTATGCTAACTGAAATAAGTCAACAATTTGTGTATAAATTTTTGAATGAGAAAAGAATTTGCTCAGTAAAGTTTCACCTAAAACACTATAAAATAAAATAAAATGAGAGAAGACCTTGGGTTGCACAAATTGTTTGCGCTCAACTATTAACCTAAAGGTTGGTGATTCAAACACACCCAGTGGCACCACAGAAGAAAGGCATGGCGATTTGCATCCATAAGGACAATAACCAAGCAAACCCTGTGAAGCAGTTCTACTCTGTAACACATAGGGTTGACATGAGTTGGAATCCACTCTATGGCAGTGGGGTTTTTTTGTTCTTTTGTTTTTTTAACATAAATAAAATTTAAATAGGTAAGAGAAAAATGTCAATAATGTGCCAAAGATTATGCCAATTCCACCAAGAGAAATATAAGACTATAAAATAAATACATAGTAGAAATAACATACAAATAATAATATTGTTGGTTTCATTTTAATGTGGGAGTTTATATTCTAAAAGGAGGAGTTTATATGTTAAAGAATGGCTGAATATATAGGTTAAAAAAAAAATCCGTTGCTGTCAAGTTGATTCCAACTCACAGTGACCCTATAGGATAGAGTGGAACTGCCCCATAGGGTTTCCAAAGGGCACCTGGTGGATTCAAACTGCAGACCTTCTGGTTAGCAGCCGAACTTTTAACCACTAGGTCACCAGGGTTTCCAAATATATAGGTAAGGAGTGGGAGTGGGATATTTATTGGAAAAATTGATAATATTTAAATTAAAAATAAATTAAATTAAATTAAAAATATCCTCAATCTCTGAAAAGGCAGGGTAGAGTTAAGGATGTTTATGGAAACAGAGATGCCTGTTGGTAGGCAGACATGGTATATTGTTGTTAGGTGCTTTCGAGTCAGTTCCAACTCACAGCAACCCTATGCACAGCAAAATGAAACATTGTCTGGCCCTGTGCCATCCTCAAAAATCTTTGCTGTGCTTGAGCCCATTGTTGCAGCAACTGTGTCAATCCATCTACTTGAATGTCTTCCTCTTTTTCATGGACCTTCCCCCTTACCGATCGTGATGTTCTTCTCCAGGGACTCTTCCCTCTTGATAACATGTCAAAAGTATGTTAGACAAAGTCTCGCCATCCTTACCTCCAATGAGCATTCTGGCTGTACTTCTTCCAAGACAGATTTGTTCATTCTTCTAGCAGTCCATGGTATATTCAATATTCTTAGCCAACACCATAATTCAAAGGCGTCAATTCTTTGGACTTCCTTATTCTTTGTTCAGCTTTCACAGGCGTATCAGGTGATTGAAAAACACCATGGCTTGGGCCAGATGCACCTTTGTCCTCAAAGTAACATTCTTGCTTTCTAATACTTTAAAGAGGTCTTTTGCAGCAGATTTGCCCAACTTAATAAGTCATCTTATTTTTTGCAGCTTCCAAGGGTGTTGATTGTGGAGCCAAAAAAAATGAATCCTTAACAACAGCAATATTTTCTCCCTTTATCATGATGTTGTTTATCTAACCAGTTGTGAGGAATTCTGTTTCCTTTATGTTGATGTGCAATCCTTACTGAAGGCTGTAGTCTTTGACCTTCATCAGTAAGTGTTTCAAGTCCTCTTCACTTTCAGTAAGCAAGGTTGTGTCCTCCGCATATCACAAGCTGTTAATGCATCTTCCTCCAACTCTGATGGCCTGTTGTTCATGTAGTCAAGCTTCTCAGATTATTTCCTCAACATACATATTGAGTAAGTATGGTGAAAGGATACAACCCTGATGCACGATTTTCTTGATTTTAAACTATGCAGTATCGCCTTGATCTGTTCGAATGACTGCCTGTTGGTCTACGTACAGGTTCCTCAAGAGTACAATTAAGTGTTCTGGAATTCTGAGTGGGCAGAGGCCAAGGGCCAGGGAGAAGCGTGGGAAACAGTTGTCCTGATGGAAGAACTGTATCCTTGAGTGTTCCTGAGCCCGAATTGTAAACTGTTACTTCCCTAATAAACCCCATAATCATGAATATGTTCTGTGTGTTCTGTGTGGCCATTGCAATGAATTATTGAACCCAGCAAAGAAGTAGAGAATGCCTTGGGAGGGATGCTTGGATAAAAATGGCAGAGAGAGGAGGCATGTCTGACCTCCACCTCATAGGAGTCAGCCTTGGGCTGTTGATCTTGATTCTCCTTCCACCTTGTGAAGTTAGAGGAGGTCATTTTTAACAGTTCCCATATACTCTGCAACCGATATCTTCTATTAATTACATCTTACATTAGTATGGTACATTTGTTACCATGCACCAATATTGATACATTATTTTTAACTGAAGTTATACCTTATTCAGATTTGTTTAGTTTATAACTAATGTCTTCCTTCTGCTCCAGGATCTGATCTAAGATACCATATTACATTAGTCATCATTTGTTTTAGGTTTCTCTTAGCTGTGAAAGTTTCTCAGACTTCTGTAATTTATGATAACCTTGACAATTTTGAAGAATACTAGTTGGGTATTCTGTATAATGTTCCTCTACTGGGATCTGTCTAGTGATGATATTAGGGTCATGTGCTTTGGGGAGAAAGACCACAGAGGCAGTGTGCTATTTTCGTTACACCATATTAAGAATACATACTAACAGCATGACTTATCACTGTTGATGTTGACCTTGATAACCTGGCTGAGGCAGTGTTTGTCCATGATTCAAGTTAATCATTTTTAATCTGTCTTTCCATACTGTACTTTTTGGAAGGAAATTATTAAGTGCAGCCCACATAGAAAGAATGAGATATCACTCTTCCCCTCACTGAGGGAGGGTGGAGTTTCTATATATATAATTCTAAATTGTTCTGCATGGGACATTTGTCTGTTCTCCCTAATTTATTTACTGTATTTATTTGTTCGTTTATATCATATGGATTTACGGATATTTATTTTATACTTTGGATTATAATCCAATACATTTTATTTATTTTGTTGTTCAGTTTGTTCCATCTTTAGCCATTGGGAGCTTTTTCGGTTGACTCCTATGTCCCTTTGACATACCTCTAGCATTGTATGCATGTGTGTGTTTGGAAGGAGGATATTTCTTTACCAATAAGCAATGGAAGGAGGCTAGAATGATCCATGCCATAGACAATGCATGCACTATAAGATTATTCAGGCTTATCTTGTATATTTGCTACCTCAGTCCTAGATTCACCCATTTCTCCAAAGAGTCTTTTTTCCTTTTAATGAGAAATGCTATTAGAAATCAAGATTTGGGTGTTAGGTGTTCTCCTTGCTAATGGGATATCCTTGCCTCTAGGCCCTCTCATATGACAGAGAAAGAGAATATGTGTGTAAATAAGTCAGTATACATACACATCTATAACTATTTCTATATGTAGCCATCTGTATCTGTATTAAGCTAAACATGAGTTCATACTGATGTCTCTAGTTCTAATCTATCACCACATGGCTCATTCTAGCTTCCTACCCTTGTTTATCTGAAGTCCATTCAAAAGTGAGAAATCTTGTTTACACAAGTCATCACCCATTTGCTTAACTGGCCAATACCACTGTGTGTGTGTATATATATATATATCTCAGCATCAGATTGTCAACCCATACTCCTGTGGAAAACTTTATCAACTAGCATACAGTCTTTTGTACATTTTCAAAGTTTCTTAGGTCAGCATCTCTTTAACTTAATCCCTTCAGTGAGGTTGTTTCCTACATTTTTAAATAAATTTAGATTGTTTTTATCACATTCTGCATTCTATTCTGAAATTCCTCCAATTTCTTAAATAAATTTTTAAATTTACACACATTAGGATTCACATTTTGTGCTGTAAATTTCAGTGGGTTTGATAAATGCATAATATCATGTATCCAAAATTACAGTCCATACACAATAGTTTCATGACCCTAAAATTCTCCTTCACTTTACCTAATCATCTACCTCTCTGTTATGCTTCAGGTAGCCAATGATCATTTAGGTGTCTCTATAGTTTTGCCTTTTCAGATTATCATATAATTGGAATCATGTAGTACATAGCTTCGTTCACTTAAATATATATATATGTACTTATACATATATACACACAGAAATATATATAAATACATGTGTTTATATATTATATTTATATATATTTATTTTTTATTTTAAAATTACATAGTATAATTCTGTAAAGTATAATTGTAATATATTAAAATTACAATCATATTACACATTTGTAATTGTTAAAACATTGTGGTACTGGTGCAAAAATAAACAGAAAAACAAAATACATAAATGAAAATCAGACCCTTGCATGTACTGAATTTTAATATATAAAAAAGAATAAAGCAAATGAGTTACGAATAGATAAGTTATAACATCTATCACATTAGAAAAATAGGTTAGAAATAGAAACAAAAAAGTATTTAATTTTACTTCACATTTTACACCAAATTCAACTGCAGCTAGAGTTAAATGTAAAAATAAACACACACACCAATAATAAAATAAATGTTAGCGTACGATAAACCTACACAGAAGTCTTAAGTTGAAAGTGATAGAAAGTTTTACTATAGATAATATAATCAGTATTTAATTCATTTAGAATTTTAATCTTCCATGTGAAAATAAATGATTAAATATAAAGGGTTTATAGAAGAGTATTAGTATTTCAAGTATACTCAAATAACTCATGCAAGGAGATTTTTAAGAATCTAGACAGAAAATTTGTGGATAGGGTAGAATTACAGTAAATAATAAACAGTACAAGAAAGCAAGAATATAAAGTGATCAATCAGTAATCCACTATTTAACAATTGTACTTGTAAGTGTTGAACCTGGATACATTTTTCAAATATGCACCAAAAATATTCACAGGAATATTCAAACATTGTTCAAACATTGTTGCTAAACTAGGAAAACAGAAATAACATAAATATTGTCAGTAGGAGAAAGGCTAGGAGCCCCTGGTTGATGCAAACAGTTAATTACTGGTTGAAAGATTGGTAATTTGAACCCACCCAGAGGATCCTTGGGAGACAGGCTTAGTAATGTGCATCTGAAAGGTCACAGCCTTGAAAACCGTATAGAGTAAGTAGTTTTACTCTGCACACATGGGGTTGTCATGAGTCAGAAATGACTCGGTGGCAACTACTAACAATAACAACAACAAAAGGATTAATAAAATGCAAATGGAGAAAGATTTTACTGCATTTAAAAAAGAAATAACTATATTCTATATTTATCAATATAGATTTCTGATTTTAATATTAAGTGCAACAATTGGCTGTAAAATCGTACATAGCATGCTACCATTTACATAAATTAAAATTTTCAACTTCAACCCCTTCAAGATTATTGAATTTAAAACCAGAAAATTAGACTTTAAGAAATTAAAAAAAAAAAATCACATGTTCATAATCACTATCTTGGAAGATAGGAAAAGAACTGAAACTGGATTAGGGTAGTAACCATCAGTCATTTCAACTTAAATATCTATCTTTGATTAAAAACAGCATTTAATGTAAAGATATCATACTAATACCTGTTACCATTACCCACAGTCGATTCTCACTCTCAGCAACCCTATAGCAGAGAGTAGAACTGCCCCACAGGGCTTCCAAGGCTGTAAATCTTTAAAGAAGCAAACCTCCACATCTTTCTCGCATAGAGCAACTGGTGGGTTCAAACCTCAGACCGTTCAGTTAGCAGCAAAGTGCTTAACCACTGCCCACCAAGGCTCCTATCATAGTAATAACAGATGTTAATTCCATGTTGTGGGAACAAAGGTATTTGTTATACATTTCCTTATCTCATTTTAGTTTTATGAGGGAAAACACAGAATCAAAATTTTGAAAAAAAAGTGTTAACGAATATAATAATAAGAAAGATTATTGCTTGGATTATTCACTATCACTCCTAGGGAACTGATGTAAACAGAGGCCACATATCTCTCTTCCACAATAGCAACTAGTCTTTGAACTTGAAATATTATAAAGGTTATTAAAATTATAGAATAAATAAGCAGTCAGAATAAAATCCCCTGGAATATAACTTAGCAGCACAATATTTAGACAGAGAAAACAGTTTTTCTGGAAAGAACACAACAATTTTCCTTACTAGATCCAAATGACCAGTAAACAAAGGAGGTAGGATTTTCTTATTTTTTGATAAAGACACGAAGCACTCACTCTCATATCTGTTTGGTCCTCACACCATAAATGATGGGGTTAAGTGAGGGTGGGATAGCCAAATAGAGGATGGCAATAAGAATATGAACATAGTGTGGTATGTTTTGTCCAAATCGGTAAGAAAAGAGAAGACTGAGGGGATATAGAAAACACAGAGGACCCCAACATGGGAGCCACAAGTATTTAGGGCTTTTATCCGTGTATCGTGGGATGGGAGGCGGAAGACGGCACGGAGAATGTAAACATAAGAGATACCAGTAAGGACTAAGTTCAGAAGAAAGAGGGACACCACAAAGTGTCCATAGATACCATTGACACGGATGTTTCCACAAGACAATTTTGCAACGCCCATGTGCTTACAGTATGAATGGGCTATTATATGAGCCTGACAAAAGGGTAGGCGGTAGATGAGATAGACAATGGGAAGTGTAAACAAAACTGGACGAAATACAACACATATAGTGATGCCCACCAGCACACGGGCTGTCAAGACGGTCTTGTAATGGAGTGGATCACAGATGGCCACATAATGGTCAAAGGCCATGGCCATCAGGACCTCAGCTTCCATGCCAGTGAAGGCATGGATCAAGAACATCTGGACCACACAGTCTCCAAAGTTAATCTCATGAGCATCAAACCAGAAGATGCCCAGCATGCGGGGCACAGAGGTTGTAGAAAGTGCCAAATCAATTGTTGAAAGAATGGCCAGAAAGTACAACATGGGCTCCCGGAGGGTCTGCTCCATCTTGACTACTAGGAGAATGGTGGCATTGCCCAATAAAGCCTTGAGGTAAACAGTGCAAAACAGCAGGGAGATCCAGGCTTGGACCTCTTCCAGGCCTGGAATTCCAATGAGGAAAAATGTGGTCGGGTGGAAAATGCTGCTGTTGTAATAAAACATCCTTCCAAACGGTGGAATAGGAGAAATTGCCACTCTTAGAAAAAGAAGGAAAAAAAAAAAAAGAAAGAAAATGAAAAGGTTATCTATATGGGGGAACTGTTAATGTAGTTCTTATACTAAACTGAGCCATAGTCATTTGACTAGGCCAAAGTCAATGAGCTTATTCATTATTAGTTCTATCTTTGTATTGATTTAGTTCTAATTTTAAACATGTAAGACTGATCAACAAGCCCACTGCAGAGTTCTAAGAAATACACCTTGATATTAAGTTTTTAATATTGTATTAAAAGAATATTGCATGTCTTGTACTCTTTGTGAATCCTTGCCTGGAAGGGACACATTAAAAAATCAAAGATATAAACATAGGGATATGGAGAAATATAAAAAAGGAGATACACAGTCATGAAAGTAAATTCTCATAACCAGATGTATAAGACTCTTCCATAGTTAGAAACTGCAGAATTTTTTTCTAATGATTCATTCATCATTTATTGACTTGAATATGGAAATACCAAAGCCAAGCCTAACATATTGTCACAAAGACAGAAACAGAATATCAAAGACACAGACTGTCACAAAAAAAAGCACAAGCTTTCTGAGATAACTGCCCAGGAGAAGACAAGCTGAGTCATATACTTCTATACTTGAAAGAGGCCAGAAACAAATATAATAATAAACCGTCTAGCCCATTTTCATTGACGGATCTATTGTCCTATGACCATCCCCCTTCAAAACCAAGAAAACCAAACCCATTACTGGCAAGTTGATTCTGACTCATAGAAACCCTATAGGAGAGAGTAGAATACCCCATACTGTTTCCAAGAAGTGGCTGGTGGATTCAAAGTCCTGACCTTTTGGTTAGCAGTCAAGCTCTTAACCACTGTGCTACCAGGAGTTCTTTTAGAGTGGTATGGTAAATCTGTCTTGGAAGTACAGCAAGGATGCTTCTTAGAAGTGAGGGTGGCAAAACTTCGTCTTACATACTTTAGACATGTTATCAGGGGGGACCGGTCTCTGGAGAAGGATATCACATTTGGTGAAGTAGAGGGTCAGTGAAAAAGACGAAGAACCTCAACGAGATGGACAGACTCAGTGGAGGCAACAGTGGGCTCAAATATAGCAAGGATTGTGAAGATGGTGCAGGACCAGGCAGTGTTTCATTCTTTTATACACAGAGTTGCTATGAGTCTGAGCCAACTCAAGGGCACCTAACAACTACATGGTGGTGGTGGTTTCTAATAGCATTTGAATGATTCATTCACTCTTCATTCCATATCAGTTTCTCTGCAAATACCCACTCATTTTACCACTACTGCAAAGATAAAACTTACTGGGTTCTCTTCATTCTTGGTTAAGTCACTGGAAACATGGGTAGAAGACAACATAGACAGTTTCTGGAGGTTCTAGACTTAGGGATGACATTTTTGAGCAGCACACAGATGTCTGGAATAGCAATCTAACTGGAGGTACAAATGACTCCTTTAATTGTCTAAAGGAAATAGTGATGGACACTTTTATAATGTCTCCAAAATGATACAGAAGCAACCTAGACACTCATAAGCTCAAGCAATGAAATAAAGAGATATTTTCTGGATCACCAGCATAAAGCAGAGTGGTTCAAGACCTGGATGAAGTAAGCATAGACTTTTGTATTTATCCTTAATATAGCTCCATATATCTAACAACACATCTAGACAGCAAGCATATCAAGGTGAAAAAATTAAAATAAATATTATTTTCTGTCTCAGATTAGGCCAGAGAGAGAAGAGAGAATGCTGTACTGCACAATGACTCACTTATTTGTGTTTTTTAATAATTGAGAATCCAGGTAAGGGCCCCTAGCCCAGTGGCAGGATGTTGGCCAAGAACAAGGCCTTAGACATCCTGATATCAAATTTGGAGTCACGAGTAGATGTGTACTATCAATATTATGTCCTTGCTAGCCTTGGGCTTTAATTCCCTATATTACATAGCAGAAGCAGGTATTATACTTTATCAACCAAACAATCATATAATCATTTTGCAGATGTATTTTAAACAACTCGGATATTTCATATGTTTTTAAAAATATCTCATCTCTATTTGATAGATGCAAGTTCTTAAAAATTTCTGTAAGATTAAAAAATTAGACTACAATGCACATCAAGCCCAGCAGTTGTCAGCCACCTCTGCTTCTCTCCCTTTCATTTGACTTTAATATGTACCTAAATGAAGAGAAAATTCACCTGTCATGCTTCATTCTTCCACAGGAATGGAGACACAAGGATAATACCAAGCAACACAGCTCTGTGTACTTTTTTTAATACAGTCTAAGGAGAGCAGTTTTATATTAAGGCTCTAGCTGTTTAGAAACAGTTGAAGAAATTGTGCTAATTTATTTTTTTACTTTAAATAGAGCTCTGAGATTAATCCCTTTGAGACTACTGAGAAAACTTTACACTCTAGGGAAACAGAGCCCAAGGAAAAATGACATGGATAAAAATTTATATACAGAAAAGTACAAATGTGGGGATTAAAACACACATCACATCATTTAAATATAAACCAATTAAAAAACCAAACCCGCTGCTGCGAGTCGGTTCCAACTCATAGTGACCCTATAGGACAGAGTAGAACTGCCCCCATAGGGTTTCTAAGCAGCAGCTGGTGGATTCAAACTGCCAACCTTTTGGATGGCAGGGGAATGCTTAACCACTGGACCACCAGCGCTCCCATTTAAATACAGTATATATAAAAATAAATAAATAATAAATAAATAAATAAATAAATAAATGCAGTCAAATTCTATGGGTTGTTTTCTAAATAAAACGGTACTTGAACCAGTTTAAACACCAAAGTTCAAATATATTAACTAGGCATTTAAAACTCCATATTCACTCTTACCTCTAGCTATTCACCTTCTTTTACAGATTTAGATTACAGAGACCACAGTTCAAATACTGGATTTCTACCTATGTCATTGTAAGTGGTTTATGAATCATCTCTATGCCTCAATCTCCTCAACTAGAAAGTTAGGTATAATAATAGTACAAACAGAATAGGGTTGTTGGGAGGCATCCATTACCTAGCAAATATAAGGCACTTAGTACAATACCTGGAGCATTTTATGTGGTCAATTATAATTAGTATTGACTAGTTTTTGTTATTGTAGACTTCACCTCACAACACCGTCTTCATATACGTTGGACCTATAAAACCAGATTGAAAATCTCTCATATTACCAATTCTATAACATTTGGCCTGGACCTTCATTTATCTTAAACTTTGTGTCCTCATGCTTGAGTCATTTTTACACATATTTCTGATTCTTCCTGGAATAAAATCATTTTGAGTGAAATAGTGAGATCTCTTTACCTCACACTTGAGCAGACATCTTAGACAACACTGGAGTAAAGTCACCATCAGGCTTAATATATGAAGCATGAAATACAAATCATGAAGTTAAATTCTTCTGATTCTTCTGTCTTTCCAGTTATATCACACAAATCTTAAACTGAAATGTCTAAAAAAATCACAATTTCATACATATCTATATCTGTATATGCCATTTTCTTGGAGATTTTGGTCTTTAAGTGAGTAGTTCAATCAGTTAATTTCAGGACATGGGCTGAGAAATATTAGGAAAACTTTATTCCTTTTTCAGCTGGTTGGGAATTATGAACAATCTATACCTGAGAGCTAAATCTTGAAATCATGATAGGAGTCAGCCTTAGGATCAAGTTGAGTAATAGAATGTCAACTCTGAAATACTGAAAGAACTTTATTCTCTGGTAACAAAGAATCAGACCAACTTCTTAGTGGCAAGAACTCAGACCAATAACTTTCCTTTATTTTAACTTGAGACAAAATTCCCATTAATATTCAAATCAGTTAAATCAGGTTTTGTTTTACTTATAATCTAAAATATCCTAGACATACATATATAACTATTTTTTCCCCTGTGACACCATAATGTTCTCCAGGTTCATCCACACTGCAAGACAATTTTAGAACTCACTTTTCTTTATGGCTGCATACCATACCATTGTATGTACGTACCCTATTTTGTTTATCCAGTCCTCTGTTGATGGGTGTCCTTGCATAGTTTTTATGGCAAATAGACAAATTTAAAAATCACTATGAGAAATTTATGTTGATGAAGGATAAGTGTTAGCTGAGGGTGACAGAAACATAAAATAAGATGGTGTATAACCATTATAGGAGGTAGCATATGATAAAGAACAGATGATATAGAAGGAAGCAGTCCAAGCTGCACTGAAGGCATTGGCAAAAAATAAGGCTCCAGGAATAGATAGAATACCAACTGAGATGTTTCAGCAAATAGATGATGCACTGGAGGTGCTCACCCATCTATGCCAAGAAATTTGGAGGGCAGCTGCCTCACCAATCGACTGGAAGAGATCCATATTTACACCCAATCCATATTTACACCCATTCCAAAGAAAGGTGATTCAACAGAACGTGGAAATTACCAAACAAGATCATTAATGTCACACACAAGTAAAATTTTGCTGAAGATCGTTCAAAAGCAGTTGCAGCAGTACATGGATAGGATTCAGAAGACGTGGAACAAGGGATATCATTACCGATGTCAGATGATCTTGCCTGAAAGCAGACAACACCTGAAAGACATTTACCTGTGTTTTATTGACTATGTAAATGCATATGACTGTGTGGATCATAACAAATTATGGATAACATTTCAAAGAATGGGAATTTCAGAACACTTAATTGTGCTTATGAGGAACCTGTACGTACACCAAGATGCAGTCTTTCGAACATAACAAGAGGATACTGTGTGGTGTAAAGTCAGGAGAAGTGTGCATCATAGTTGTATCTTTTCACCATACATATTAAATCTCTATGTTGAGCAAATACTCTGATATTCTGGACTACCTGAAAAAGAATGTGGCATCAGGATTGGAGGAAGATGTATTAACAAACTGTGGTATGCAAATGACACAATATTGCTTGCTGGAAGTAAAGGGGACTTGACGCACTTACTGATGAAGATCAAAGACAACAGCCTTCAGTACAGATGACACCTCAACATAAAGAAAATAAAAATCATCACAATTGGACCAATAAACAACATCATTATAAACGGAGAAAAGATTGAAGTTGTGAACGATTTCATTTTACTTGGATCCACAATCAACACCCATAGAAGCAGCAGTCAGAAAATCAAACAATGTATTGCACTGGGCATATTTGCTGCAAATGACCTCTTTAAAGTTTTAAAAAGCAAAGATGTCACTTGGAGAACTAAGTTGCACATGACCCAAGCAAGGGTATTTTTAATCCCCACATATGCATGTGAAAGCTGGACAATGAATAAGGAAGTCAGAAGAAGAATTAACACCTTTGAATTACCGTGTTGGTCAAGAATATTGAGTATACCATGGACTGCCAGAAGAACAAACAAATCCGTCTTGGAAGAAGTACAGCCAGAATGCTCATTGGAAGCAAGGATGGTGGGACTTCATCCCATGTACTTTGGACATGTTATTAGGAGGAACCAGTTCCTGGAGAAGGACATCATGCTTGGTAAAGTAGATCGTCAGGGAAAAAGAGGAAGATCCTCAATGAAATGGATTGACACAGTGGCTGCAACAATGGGCTCAAGCATAGCAATGATTGTGAGGATGGCACATGACAGGGTAGTGTTTCATTCTGTTGTACATGGGGTTGCTATGAGTCAGAATTGACTCGACGGCACCTAACAATAGCAACACAACAGTTGCCACCCTGAGACCAGTTGCAATGTAAGGGGCTATAGATCATCTCACTAACCTTCCTCTTGTATTTACCAATAAAAAGAGCACCACCAAAATCCTGAGAAACTCATTCATAATTTATTACTGAAACAAGCTTGCAAGGGGTAAACTGTAGTGGGTGTTGTGGTTTGTCCCCAGATACCCTCTTCTGCCAGGTTTGAAGCATTCTTTCCTCTATTGAGAGTTTTAGCATCTGACAGATCCTTTGAGTCCTTCTTGGGAATTGCCCTCAGCTGAATGGAGCCAAGTCACTCAATGTCATATCCCCTCCCCATGGGCAGGCCACATTCAATGAACTTTCAATGGTGGATTAAAAAAACCAGGCTCATCTTTGAATTTGGACAATTCTGAAGGGTCATCCTAGCTCCAGAGTTCTCTGCAGCATTGAATGTAGCCTTTGTTACAATTGCATCAAATTTATCTTCTCTCTTCACTAGTTCTAATTCTTTCCCTTCCCTGTAAGTGTTGAAATTGAAGGTGCTGTTCCAAACAACTTCCAACACACAAATTTCCAACTCAAAGTTTGATTCAAAGGAAATCCAGCTTGTGACACCATCATCAGGAAAGACAAATAGAAATGACACAAGAAGAAAATTTATTTGCAGGCCACATCATAAAAAGGGCTAATTTCTTTCATATAGAAAACATTGCCACAAACTAATAAATTGAAAAAAAATGAGGAAAGGCTGTACACAGACTAATCTCAAAAAGAAATTCAAATGTTCCTGAATTAACGTTACTCACTTCAGAAATTTTAAATTACATTTATGAGCAAGTACCAAAAGTGTTCTCTGGGATTTGACATGAAAACAGCACTAAATAAGTTTTAATGAATTAATTTCAAAAGAATGAATGTGTGAATAAAAGTCAGGATGGATTGATAAATGAGTGAATTAAAAACATCAATTCTGTATTTGCCAGTGTCAGAGGTCAACACTTAAAAGATGTATTATGGAATACGTATCATAAAATTGAAGAGAATAATGTATATCATATACAGTGATAATACTCTGTATATATTATTATATATAAATGATTATATATTATTCATTGAGAGCAGCACATATAGAATAATTTCATTTCTGCAAAAATGTGTGCATATGCACATATATACATACAGGTATATATATGTGTGTATACATGTAGATATATGTATACACGTATATATACACATATACATTTATATACACCTATATACACACATATCTGTGTATGTATACATATATACATGTATATGTGTGTTTATATACATATACCCACACATATATATGTATACATATATCAATTCGATGACAATAAGTTTGGGTTTTATATATACATATGTTGTTATTAGGTGCTTTCGAGTCAGTTCTGACTCATAGCAACCCCATGTATAACAGAACTAAACAATGCCCAGTCCTGTGTCATCCTCAAAATAGTATGTTTGACCTCATTGTTGCAGCCACTGTGTCAATCCATCTAATTGAGGGTCTTCTTTTTCACTTACCCTCTACTTTACCAAGCATGATGTCCTTCTCCAGGAATTGGTCCCTCCTAATAACATGTCCAAATTAAGCAAGACTGTCATACTCTTTATTTCTAAGGAGCGTTCTGGTTGTACTTCTTCAAAGACAGGTTTGTCTGTTGTTCTGGCAGTCCAAGGTACATTCAATATGCTTCACCAACACCCATAATTCAAATGTGTCAACTCTTTTTCTGTCTTCCTTTTTCATTGTCCAGCTTTTGTATGCATATGAGGTGATTGAAAATATCATGGCTTGGATCAGGTGCACGTTAGTCATCAGAGTGACATCTTTGTTTTTAATACTCGGTAGATCAACTTTTTAAAAGGAGCCCTGGTGACACAGTGGTTAAGGGCTCAGCTGTGGAAAGAAGGGTCAGCGGTTCAAAGCCACCCAGTGGTTCTGCGGGAGAAAGATGTGGCAGTCTTCTTCTGTAAAGATTTATAGACTTGGAAATTCAATGGGGCAGTTCTCCTCTGTCCTACAGGGTCACTATGAGTTGGAATGGACTTGACGGCAATGGGATGCACACATTCACACACACATATATATATAGACAGAGAAAGAGAGTGAGTTGACTATGGAATAAATCACTGCAAATTATCAACAGAGATTATGCTTGGTCATAACTCTAGAATAAAAAAGGAAAGGACATTTACTTTTTACATTAAACATGTCAGTATTATTTATTTATTGTAAATAAGCAGTTTTTAATAATCTTTCAAATAAATACCATTCCCTCATTTTTTTAAAAGAAATAAACTGTTCCTTCAAGAATCTGAAATACAATTGCAGGGCCAAAAATATAATGACATAGAAAACATTTGGCAACTGTTGAAGAGTGAAACACAAGGTACTGTGAAATTGCAGGTAAGAGAGAAATTATTTCAGCTTATTGAAACAGGGGAGGCCTCAGTGGGTTTTCTCCACAAACAGCTAATTCATATGCATTATGGGGATTCAGCTGACTCTCCTTCAATTCAATCACATTTAAGGATTTACCTGTGGGCCTTTTATTCCTTCTGGATATGAACTCCTGAGTTGTCAGCCCCAAAGGACTTCGTTTCATTAAATTTAGAGACCATCACAAAAATAGATTTTACACATTGAACACTAAGGGCCTAAGACCAGACAAGTTGTGGAATGACATCAAGGATGTCACGAATTGAATTATGTCCCCCAAAAAATGTGTGTTTCAATTTGGCTGGGCCAAGATTCCCAGTATTGTGTGATTGTCCTCCATTCTGTGATTGTAATTTTATGTTAAAGAGGATTAGGGTGGGATTGTAACACCCTTACTAAGGTCACATCCCTGATCCAATGTACAGGGAGTTTCCCTGGAGTGTGGCCTGCACCACTTTTATATTACAAGAGATAAAAGGAAAAGGAAGCAAACAGAGGGTTGGAAACCTCACGCCACCAAGAAAGCAGTGCCAGGAACAAAGTGCACCCTTTGGACCTGAGGTCCCTGCACTGAGATGCTCCCAGACCAAGGGAGGACTGATGTAGCACAAGGATCTTCCTCCAGAGCTGATAAAAAGTCTTCTCCTGTAGTTGATGCCCTGAATTTGAACTTGTAGCCTACTAGACTGTGAGAAAAATAAATTTCTTTTTGTTAAAGCCATGTACTTGTGGTATTTCTGTTACAGCAGCACTAGATAACTAAGACAAAGGGCATCATACATGAAAATAGCAAAAGGTCATTACAAAGACAGGAAAGAAGAAAAAAAAGAATGTCAGAATAAACTCCGAAACTTGTTCTTGAATGTAGAGAAGCTAAAGTGAACAGAAGATGTGAAGTTAAAGAGCTGAATAGAAGATTTCAAAAGGCAGCTCTTGAAGACGAAGTAAAGTGTTATCATGAAATGTGCAAAGACTTGGAGTTAGAAAACCGAGAGGGAAGAACACACTTGGCATTTCTCAAGCTGAAAAAAGCATGGCATAGAGACAGTTGATCCCTGAAGATCTCTGTCAACTTTGTAAAATATGAATTTGTTCACTGAAACCTCACAGAGATGTACACAATGTCACCCACCCTCATTTGAAAGATGAATAAACTGCAACCTAGGAAATATATGAATATTTTCATGGAGATGGTTAAAATGTTAATGTTTCCACCTCCATCTGGCTAATTGTAAAGAAGATTTTATTAAATGGATCAAGCTTCTCATTTTTCCGGACAAATCTTAATCATCAGTACCACCACCATGTACTGATGTTCTTGTAACCTGAGAAAATTCAGAAACCTTGGGGCCTAGGCACAGTGGAGTCACAATGAAATAGTCAATGCTTACTGTCAAAAGTACTAAAAGCTGTTCAAAGTCCATAGCAACATTAAAAGAAGAGAGGTGAAACCTTCCTTTCTGAATCCCTCAAATCCCCTTAGGTGCTCTGAAACATCTCAGTTTCTAAACATCCACTGTCAGCTTTCCTTTAAACAGTCCTGCATTCTCTCCTTGAGTTCTTCTCTTTCATTCATCTCTAGTTTCTGCATTATTCTCCTGCCCATCAGACGTAGTCAGTGCAAGTTTTGTCTCTTCCATATAGGCTAGGCCTCTCTACCCAAAATTCAAACCTCACTTTGCCATGGAGTCAATTCTGACTTATGACAAACCCACATGTTACAAAATAGAATTGTTCTAGGGCTTTCTTGGCAGTAATCTTTATGGAGGCAGACTGCCAGTCACTTCTTTCATGGCACTGCTAGGAGGATTTGAACCACCAATCTTTAGGTTAGTAGTCACATGAAAATCATTTGCACCAGCCAGAGACCTAGGCCTCTCTAGGACGATCAAGTTAGGTTTTTCCTCTCCTTATGGAGAGACATATTCAAAGCCACATTTTACACTACAACGTAAAGACTAGTTCTTCAATTACTCTGACTTTTTCTTGAAATTCTAGTATAGAAATATTAGTAAATGAAACCCTCCTCTGTTTATAGGCCCATCCACTACACTGTAGACCACTAAGGACAGAACTTCTTCAATTTGCATTGCTAGATGTTGCACAGTCTTCGGTACCTATAAGACACTATTTATTAAATGAAAAAAAAATCTTCAGTAAAAGAATATCATAGATACTAATGAGATTGGAAGGAAATTTCACATGAGTACATATTTCACTAATGATAAACACAATCATATAATTCAGACCTCTCAACCCAGAACACGTGATAATTATAATTTATTGAGCCCTTACTTGGTGTTCAGCATGTACTGTTTTGCTTTATTGGCACAACCATCTGTGAAATGGGCACTTTATTTTTTCTTCTTATAGTTAAGGAAGTGAGGTTTCAAATGGAAGGTTCCAATGCTCAAATCGATACATAAAAGATATAACCAAAAACTGTTTTACTCTAAAGGCAGAAGCTTCAATCCATTTTCAACAAGGCTGCTCTGGCCCTCATAGTACCAGTCCTCCTCTGATGCTTCTTCTGGAGCTCCCACTGTGCACCATGACAACCGATGGGGCAGACTTAGATGAGCAACCACCTGTAAAGTTGGCCCAGCACTCAGCTGAGACCTATCTTAACTAGGTAGGTAAATGAGTGACTTATTAATGGTTCAGCCGATTTGAAGTATGGCAGTATTTCTCAACCTTTAACATGCATGTGAATCACCCAGGGATCTTATTAAAAATACGGATTCTAATTCAATAGATCTTGGGTAGGCCTATTATTTTGTATTTCTAACAAGTTTCTAGGTGATGCCAAAACTGCTGGTCTGAGAATCATACTTTTTGAGAATGTAGGGGTGTGGGATCTGTGGATTCAACCGGAGAGTTTCAAAAATGTATACCCACTCTGATATTTGATTTTAAAAAGTCAGAAACAAGAACTCATCTTTCCTGTACACCTTGCCCATAGCATTTGATCTCTGGGGCTAAAAAACCTGGCTTGTGCTCAAGACCTTTCCCAGCACAGTCTGGATTGGTTCCAAACCACTTCTGGGTAAATGATTTTGAAAGACAGTAAAAGAGCAATTTCAAAGCCACAGGAATGCATGACCTCCATTCCCTTGAGTCAGGTAGGTGGGCTGACAGGAGAGGGGAAAAATTTCCCATAGCTGGGAAATTGGTGCTTTTGTGGCACTGGCAGTTCTTCCGGGAAAGGGTGCATAAGAGGGGAATGAAAGACTGGAAAGAGGGGACTGGGACAGTCCCTATGGCAGTCGAGAGCCACATGAATGTTTATTATTATGTTGTTGTTATTGTTAGCTGCCACTGAGTCAGCTCCGACTCATGGTGACTGCATGTACAGCAGAAGAAAACATTTCCCAGTCCTGCATCCTCTTCATGATGGCTGGTATTCTCAAATACATTGTTGTGGCCACTGTGTGTTTTGAGTGCCTCCCAGCCTAGGGGGGTTCACCTTCCAGCACTATATTGGACAATATTTTTGTTGTGATCCATAGAGTTTTCATTGACTAATTTTTGAAAGTAGATTCCCAGGCTTTTCTTCCCAGTTTGTCTTAGTCTGTAAGTTCTGCTGAAACCTGTCTACCATGGGTTATCCTGCTGGTATTTGAAATACAGATAGCAAAGTTTTCACGTCATAGCAACATGCAAGTCATCACAGTATATGGTGAACATGAAAAGAAAATTAACATCACTCAATTTATAAGTTATAAATTGAATTTATCAGAAAGTAGCAAAAATATTCTCTGATATTTGATGTGAAATAAGCATTCAATTAGTAAATCTTAATGAATTAATGGATTTATTAGTGTATGAGGGATGAATGAATGGATAGATGTCTGGCTGGACTGATAAATAAGTGAATGAAAATCATAAATTCTTTATTTGTCAGTGTATGAGATCAAGACTTAAAAAAGAAAATCTGTATTATGGGATATATACCATAAAATTGAAAGGAATAATGTAGATACATATATAGTGACAGATTTTTTGTGATTATTTATCGAATAAAAACTGAAGAGCATATATGCAATAATTTCATTTTTGCAAAAACTCACAATAAACAAAACAAAATATGCTTGTGCACGTGTGTGGGGAGTGTGTGTGTGTAACGTATCAGACAGACCTAGAGAGAAGACACTATGGAATGAATCATCAATTAATTAACAGAGATTACGTTTGGTTATGGATGTAGGAAGTAGCCATGGCGACACAGTCATTAAAGCATTCCGCTGTTAACTGAAGGGTCTGCAGCTCAAACTCACTAGCCATTCTGTGCGAGAAAGATGTGGCAGTCAGCTTCCTTAAAGGTTACAGCCTTGGAAACCCTATACGGCAGCTCTACCCTGTGCTACAGTGTTGCTATGAGTTGAAATCAACTCGATGGCAAAGAGTTTGGTTTTTGAGTTTATGGATATAGGGATAAGAAAGGGGATGACATTTACCTTTTGCATTAAATGTGTCAGTGTTGTTTATTTATTTCAATAAGCAGACATGTTTTAAATATTTTTAATAAATATTGTCTCCCTTTTTTTAAAATAATAATCTTTCTTTTTTTTTTTTCAAGAATCTGAAAACCCAGCTGTAGTGGTTCAAACATAATGACATAGAAAAATTAACGTGACAATTGCCCACGAAAAGCCAGGTACAAAGTGCTCAGAAATTGCAGGTGAAGAGAGCAGGGGAGGCCTCATAGAGCTTTCTCCTCGAATGGCTAATTCATACACATTATGCGAATTCAGCTGACTCTCCTTTATTCCATTCTCATTTAAAAATTCTCCTGTGGGCATTCTATTACTTCTGGGTACAGACTCCTGAGTTGTAATCCCCAGAGGCCTTTGTTCCACTTAAAGGTACCAGGGTGGAAGGACTAGAATAAAAATATCATTATCAACCCATGTGTATAATACTGAGGACTGGGGTGGCATCATCTTTGGTTTATCTTTGTTGATTCTGAAGTATAAAGCCACTGTCCTTCACCTTGGTAACTATCTATCACAAATTGGTAAAGATAAATTGAAATGCATGACTATCCTTTATTAAAAAGAAAAAAATATAATTGAAACAACACTCAGTAGTTGAAATAAATTTGAAGCCAGATGCAAATAAACACAGAATTGGTAAATTAGAAGGTAGTACTAAGGGATGCATCCAAAATGCAACACAAATATACGAAGAGTTTGAAAATATAAAGCAATCTAACCAGGAAGTTACACTGAGAAGCTTCAACATTTTTCAGACAGGTAGATTTCTAGATAGTCAATATTGCATGAGATAATGACAGAATACTCAAAATTAAAGAACGTTATGAATTTTCAGATTGCAAATGCTCACTAAGTGCCAAGTAAAATAAAGAAATAGTAAACCTGCACTATGCACCACATATTGAAATGCAGAACATCAATAATAAAAATATCTTAAGACTAGCAGAACAAAAGAAAGTCTTAACTAAAAGGAATGACAAACAATGCATCAGTAAGGTACAAGTAAGAAATAGATGCACAATAAAAGTCAACTGAGGAATGTTTATTGACAGATCTCCACACAGAGATGTAGGCAGGGTTAGTAGATAAAGGGACATACCGGGATCTAGTAAAAAGACCAGACTTAATGGTCTGACTGAGACTGGAGGAACCCCGGAAGGCATGGCTCCCAGATTCTCTATTAACCCAGAATTAAAACAATTTCTGAGGCCAACTCTTCAGACAAAGATTGGACTGGACTGTGGGACATAAAATGATACTCGTGAAGAGTGTGCTTCTTAGCTCAAGTAGATACATGAGACTAAACAGTCAGCTTCTATCTGGAGGTGAGATGAGAAGGCAGAGAGGGTTAGGACTTGGTTGAATGGACATGGGGAATCAGGTGTGGAAAGGAATTGTTGGTATAGGATCCATAAAATCAACAGTAGTTCCTTAAAACCGGTTAATCATTCTTTTTAATCATATATATGAGCAACATGGAGAATACAATGAGCAACATTCTCAAATATGACCTTCCAGACAAGGCCTTTGCACATAATCCATTTTCTCCAATGATATCCTGGTAAAAGAAGGACAGGTTCTAATGGATAGGTTGCTATATAAAGAAATAAATTGTCATAAAAAACAAGGCCACTCAGTAAGTTTCTGAACTCTGAGGAGTCGATAAGAATCAGACATTATTTCAAAATGTTTTATTTCAGTTTACAAAAATAGAAGCTACTGCATTATTATAGGTTGAAGACAGATTAAGAAAAAAGATAAAGGGACTGCTTATAGATCCAGGAAATAGAAATTAAAATGACAGCAACCAGGGACTTCCGGCAAAATGGCACTCTAGGCAGAAGCACCACGCAGTCCCTCCACAGGAAAGATCCGAAAAACTAAACCGAACAGAGAAAACAACAATCCTGAAACCCTAAAACATCAAATAAAGAGATAAAGAACTCAGCCAAGCACCCAAGGGAGTGAGAAAACTGACAGAGAATGGAGAGCGAGGAGAGATTCATGCAGAGGTCCCCTATCAGCTAATACAGCACGGACCAGCAGACAGGAGCTACGAGAAAGCAGCTTCACGGAGCTACCAGCGGGAGACAAAACAACCAGTAATTTGCGATATATTCTTTCCCACCCCCCACCCATCTTCACCTCCACTTGACCTCCTCTGCTTCCCGCAGCCACAGTCTCTTGTCCAGGGAGAACCGGCTGCTTGAATTCCACCCACCCAAACGGGCCGGCTCTCTGAGTGGCATTTGTTGGCTGCTGGTGTTGCTTTTTTCCACTTCTTTTGATTTCTTCCTTACTTCTTACCACCTCCCCTTCCTTTCGCTCAAATACCTGCTTTGTGCACCATCTTTGCTTCTTCCTGAAGGGCTGCGGAGCTCTGGTAATTTGTGATATACACTTTCCCACCCCCTACACTTCTTCACCCACACTGGATCTCGTCTGCTTCCCGCGGACACAGTCTCTTGTCCGGGAAGAACCGGCTGCTTGGATTCCACCAGTCCGCACTAGCTGGCTCTCTGAGTGCCATTTGTTGGCTGCTGGGGTTGCTTTTTTCCGATTCTTTGATTTCTTCCTTATCTCTCACCATCTACAACTCCTTGAGGTCAAATACCTGGCTCGGTGCGCCATCTTTGCTTCTTCCTGACAGGCTGCAGAGCTCCATTCCAGTGTGAAAATGCTTCCCGACATGGGTTGCCACGCTGGTGGGGTCACGGGCTTTTGTTTGTTTGTTTGTTTTGAATTGTTTGTTGGTTTTATTTCCCTTTTCTTGAGTTGGTACCCCATTCTAGCTAGGCAGTCCTGCGTGGCTTGGAACCTACCCCCTCAGCTTGCACAGACGTGCAGAGGGATCCCTGAGGACATTTCTTTCTTCGTAGGTTTTTTTTTTTTTTTTTTTTTTTCTGATTTTTAGGGGCTTCTCTTGTTCTTTTTTCTTAAATTTGTTTTCTTTTCTTTCCCTCTTTTTCCCTTTTTGTTTTTCTTCATTACTCTGTTTCTCGTCTCTCTATATCTTACTTATCTTTCTATTCCCTGAATACCTAGCCTTGTATACCTCTACGCCTTCTAGCCAGGCTGTACTGCAACACCTGAGAACAACATCCCCAGACTTCATAACCGTACCGGTGGGATCCCTGGGAACTTTGCTGTTCTTTTCCCTTTCCAATTTTTATTTATTCATACTTTTCTTTACTATTCTTTTTTTCTTCCTCTTCCCCTTTTTGTTTTTCTCCTTTTCATAGTCTCTCATCTCTCCACTCGAATGGCAAGCTCCCCTAGCATTCTTTTTCATTTGTATGGAAGTTTTTGGTTCCTGTTCCTCTCTCCTCTCTCCTATATCCATCTTAGCTACACACACAACAGTCTCCCCATTACATCCTGCCTACCTGCACTGTGCACTTAACATACCACCAAACAGCACAGGCACAGCCTACTGGAACCTGCCCTGCACTGATTACCGACCCACCCTGGTGGCTGTAGTAAGTGCCACAAACAACCTGTCCCAGTAACTCCTCTTCAGTTAGACCTGCCCTGCCATACCATATCTGAGTGACTAACCCTGCCAATTGGAGAAGGAGGCAAAAAGTATTGTGCCCACAGACAAGGAAACAACAAAGAACACACAGCCTGGCTGCTCAGAAATAGCCAAATTTTAAAAAAAAGGAAAGAAACAAACAAATTTACCATCAATAAATGAGAAACATAACTAATGAATGCCCCAAAGACAGCAGACAATATCAAAACATTTACAAAAACAGGACAGGATGGTTCCAGTAGGCGTCCAAAATAAAATGCCAGATGACTTTCCAGTGGAAGAAAAGGCACTAGAACTACCTGATAGGGAATTCAAATCTCTAATACTCAGAATTCTCCAAGAGATGAGGCAAAAATCAGACAAAAATGAGGAAAAAATAGACAAATTCATGGAAAATACAGACAAAAATTGGAAGAATTCAGGAAAATAATGCAGGAAGAAAATGCCAAAATAAATTCACAACTAGAAATTATACAAAGACAACAATTAGAAATCCAGAAGGTAAACAATAAGATTTCAGAAATGGACGGTGTCATAGAAGGGCTGAGAAGCAGATTTGAAACAGTGGAAGACAGGATCAGTGGAATTGAAGACAAACACTTGGATACAATTCTGTTTGAGGAAAACTCAGAAAAAAGAACAAAGAAAAATGAAGAGACCCTGAGAGTTATGTGGGATACTATCAAAAGAAAAAATTTGCAACTGATTGGAGTTCCAGAACAGGCAGAGAAAACAGAAAACACAGAGAGGATCATTGAAGAACTACTGACAGACAGAAAAATTCCCCAATATCATGAAATATGAAAATCTGGCCATCCAATAAGCTCAACAAACCCTGTATAGGAGAGACCCCAAAATAAAATCACCAAGGCATATCATAATCACACTCACCAAAACCAAAGACACACAAAGAATCCTGAGAGCAGCTTGCGAAAACAAGAAGTCACATACAGAGAAACAATAAGACTAAGCTCAGATTATTCAGCAGAAATCATGCAGGCAAGAAGGCAATGGGATGACATATATAAAATCTTGAAAGAAAAAAAAATGGTAGCCAAGAATAATATATCCTGAAAAACTATCCTTCAAATATGAAGGTGAAATTAGGTCATTTCCAGATAAACAGAAATTAAAAGAATATGTAAAAACCAAACCAAACTTACGAGAATTATTAAAGGGAGTTCTTCGATCTGAGAACAAACAACTTCAGCTCATAGGCAGAATCTGGGACACAGGATCTTACTAGCCAGATACCAATCTAGGAAATAAACTCTCAAAGACTATCCAAAACTGAAAGAAATATAACAGGGAATCAGAGCAGTTAATCAGTAAATGACAACAACATTAAAACAATAAAAGAGGGAATAAACGGCATATGTATAGAACCTTCTAATGGAGAGAATTGCAAGGCAACACCAAGTAATAATAGACAGTTTCAAACTTAGAAAGATAAGGGTAAAATTAATGTAAAACACAAAGAAAGTTAACAAACATACTCATAAAAATAAAGAGGAAAAACTTAAAGGCTCAGCAAAAACAAAACCTACAAAAACAAAAGAAATGAAAAAAAATCCACAAACAAAAGTATCTCAGCACAGGAGAGTAAGAACAACAAAGAAAACATCAGCACCACAATACAAAGCACTACAGTATGACAGCAACAAACTCACATCTATCAATAATGACACTGAATGTAAATGGACTCAATGCACCCTTAAAGAGACAGGGAGTGACAGAATGGATAAAAAAACAGGATCCATCAATATGCTGTCTACAAGAGACACACCTTAGAAACAAAAATGTGAATTTATTAAAAGTCGAAGTTTGGAAAACCTATAACAAACTAACAACTACCAAAAAGAGCAGAAGTGGCAATACTAATCTCAGATAAAATAGACTTTAAAACAAATTCCACCATAAAAGACAAAGAAAGCCTGTATATAATGATTAAGGGGATGATCCAACATGAAGACATGACCATAATAAGCATCTATGCACCCAATGACAGTGCTCCAAAATACATAAAACAGCCTCTAAAAACACTAAAAAGAGAAATTGACAGTTTCACAATAATAGTAGGAGACTTCAACACACCACCCTCAGTAAAGGACAGAACAACTCAGAAGAAACTCAGCAAAGATACAGAAGACCTAAAGGACACAGTCAGCCAACTTGACCTCATAGACATATATAGAACACTCCGTCCAACTGCTGGAAAGTACACATTCTTTTCCAACGCACGTGGAACGTTCTCCAGAATAGACCATATCTTAGGCCAAAGAGCAATCATAAACAAGATCCAAAATGCTGAGATACTTCAAAGTATCTTCTCTGACCACAATGCCATCAAGGAAGAAATTAATAACAGAAAGAGCAAGAAAAAAAATCAATTACATGGAAACTGAATAATACCCTGCTTACAAATCACTGGGTAATAGAAGAAATCAGAGATGGAATAAAAAAAATTCCTAAAATCAAATGAGAATTAAAACACATCATACCAAAACCTTTGGGACACAGCAAGGGCAGTCCTCAAGGGACAATTTATAGCAATAGATGCATACATCAAAAAAGAAGAAAGGGACAAAATCAAAACATTGACTACAGAACTCAAACAAATAGAAAGAGAACATCAAAAAAAGCCTACAACCACAGGAAGAAAGGAAACAGTAAAGATCAGAGCAGAAATAAGTGAAATAGAGAACAGAAAAACAATAGAAAGAATCAACAAAACCAAAAGTTGGTTCTTTGAAAGAATCAACAAAATCAACAAACCACTGGCCAGACTGACAGAAGAAAAACAAGAGAGGACACAAATAACCCAAATAAGAAATGAAATGGGGGACATTACAACAGACCCAACTGAAATCAAAAGGATTATAAAAGAATACTATGAAAAACTATACTCCAACAAATTTGAAAACCTAGAGGAAATGGATAAATTTCTAGAATCACACTACCTACCCAAACTACAACAAAGTGATGCTGAAAATATGAACAAACCCATAATAAGAGAAGAGATTAAAAAGGTAATAAAAAAACTCCCAAACAAAAAAAAACCCTGGCCCAGATGGCTTCACTGGAGAATGCTACAAAACATTCAGAGGAGAGCTTGTACCCGTACTACTCTAGCTATTTCAGAGCATAGAAAAGGAAGCAACACTTCCAAATTCATTCTATGAAGTCAGCATAATGCTGATACCAAAACCAAGCAAAGACGTCACAAAAAAAGAAAATTACAGACCAATATCTCATGAACATAGATGTAAAAATTCTGAACAAAATTCTAGCCAATAGACTTCAGCACCATATCAAAAAAATAATACACCACGACTAAGTAGGATTCATACCAGTTATGCAAGGATGTGTCAGCATTAGAATATCAATCAATGTAATCCACAACATGAATAAAAGTAAATCATCACATGATCGTCTCAATTGACACAGAAAAGGCATTGGACAAAGTCCAACACCCATTCCTGATAAAAACTCTCAATAAAATAGGTATATAAGGGAAATTTCTCAACATAAAAAGGGCATCTATGCAAAACCAATGGCCAACATCATTCTTAATGGAGAGAGGCTTAAAAGATTCCCCTTGAAAACAGGAACAAGACAAGGATGCCCTTTATCACCACTCCTATTTAACTTTGTGCTGAAAGTTCTAGCTAGAGCAATAAGGCAAGAAAAAGAAATCAAGGGCATCCAAACTGGTAATGAAGAAGTTAAACTGTCCCTGTTTGCAGATGATATGATCCTATACATAGAAAACACTAAAGACTCCACGAGAAATCTACTGGAAGTAATAGTAAGATTCATCAGAGTAGTAGGATACGAGATAAACATACAAAAATCAGTTGGATTCCTATACTCCAATAAGGAGAACGATGAAAAGGAAATCAGGAAAACAATACCATTTATAATATCCCCTAAAAAGATAAAATACTTAGGAATAAATCTGACCAAGGATGTAAAAGACCTGTACAAAGAAAACTACAAAACCCTACTGCATGAAACCCAAAGGGATCTACGTAAATGGAAAAACATACCATGCTCATGGATAGGTAGAGTCAACATTGTGAAAATGGCGATTCTACCCAAAGAAATTTACAAGTACAATGCAATCCTGATCCAAATACCAACAACATTCTTCAAAGAGATGGAAAAACTAATCATTAACTTTATACGGAGAGGGAAGAAGCCCTGAATAAGTAAAGCACTACTGAAGAAGAAGAATAAAGTTGGAGGACTCACACTACCTGACTTCAGAAACTACTATACAGCCAGAGTAGTCAAAACAGCCTTGTACTGGTACAACGACAGATACATTGACCAATGGAACAGAATTGAAAATCCAGATGTAAATCCATCTACCTACGGTCACCTGATGTTCGACAAGGGCCCAAACTCCATCAGATAGGGAAAAGACAGTCTTTTTAACAAATAGTTCTGGCAAAACTGGATTTCCATCTGCAGAAAAATGAAACAGGACCCATACCTCACACCGTATACAAAAACTACTTCAAAATGGATCAAAGACCTGAATATAAAGCCTAAAACTATAAAGTTCATAGAAGAAAAAATAGGACCAACACTACAGGCCTTAATACAAGGCATTAACAGGATACAAACCGTAACCATCAACACACAAAATCCAAAAGATAAGGTAGATAACTGGGATCTTCTAAAAATCAAACACCTATGCTCTTCAAAAGACTTCACCAAAGAGTAAAAAGAGAACCTACAGACGGGGAAAAAATTTTGGACAGTACAAGTCAGACAAATGTCTAATCTCCATAATCTACAAGAAAATCCAACACCTCTACAACAAAAAGACAAATAATCCTATTAAAAAATGGGCAAAGGAAATGAACAGAAACTTCACCAAAGAAGACATTCAAATGTCCAGCAGACACATGAGCAAAGGCTCGGATCATTAGCCATTAGAGAAATGTAAATTAAAACCACAATGAGATACTATCTCACCCCGGCATTACTAGCACAAATCAAAAACACTGGAAATAACAAATGTTGGAGGGGCTGTGGGGAGATGGGAACTCTTATGCACTGCTGGTGGGGATGCAAAGTGATACAACCATTTTGGAAAATGATATGGCGCTTCCTCAGAAAGCTAGAAATAGACATACCATTCGATCCAGCAATCCCACTCCTAGGAGTATATCCTAGAGAAATAAGAGTCGTCACTCGAATAGAGATATGCACATCTATGTTCATGGCAGCATTGTGCACAATAGCAAAACGATGGAAACAACCTAGATGCCCATCAACAGACCAATGGACAAACAAACTATGGTACATACATACAATGGAGTACTACTCAACGAGAAAGAACAATGATGAATCTGTGAAGCCTCTCATAAGATGGATGAAACTGGAGGACATTATGCTGAGTGAAATAAGTCAATCACAAAAGGACAAATATTGTATGAGACCTCTATTGTAAAAACCCATGAAAAAGTTCACACACAAAATGTAACAATCTTTGTTGGTTACCAGGGATGGGAGGGTGGAGGGAACATATTAAATAGGGAATAGATAAGTGGTATCTCGGGTGAAGGGTGAGACAGTACACAATACAGGGGAAACCAGCACAACCTGTACAAGGAAAGGTCATGGAAGCTCTATAGACACATCCAAACTCCCTGAGGGACTGAATTGCTGGGCAAAGGGCTCTGGGGACCATGGTCTTGGGGAACTTCTAGCTCAATTGGCATAACACAGCTTATAAAGACAATGCTCTACATTCTACCTTGGTGAGTAGTGTCTGGGGTCTTAAAAGCCTGTGAGCTGCCATCTAAGATACTCCGCTAGTCTCATCCCTTCAGGAGCAAGGGAGAATGAAGAGAACAGGATACAAGGAAAAGATTAGTCTGAAGGACTAATAGACCACAGCTACCAAGCCCTCACCGGACTGAGTCCAGTACAGCTAGATGGTTCCCGGCTATCATCACTGACTTCTCTGACCAGGATCACAACATAGGGTTCTTGACAGAGCTGGAGAAGGATGTAGAACAAAATTCTAATTAACGGAAAAAAAGACCAGATTTACTGGCCTAAAGGAGACTGGAGAAACCCCGAGAGTGTGGCCCTAGACACCCTTTTAGCTCAGGGGTGAAGTCATTCACCCTTCAGCCGGGGAGTGGACAGCCCCATAAAACCAAATGGGACTAATGAGGCACAGCAGTCCAGGTACAAGGGCCAGAAGGCAGAAGGGGACAGGAAAGCTGGTGATAGGGAACCCAAGGTTTAGTAAGGATAGTGTTGATGTGTTGTGAGGTTGTTAGCCATTGTTATAGGGCAACATGTGTACTAAGTGTTCAATGAGAAACTATTTTGTTCTGTAAGCCTCCATCTTAAGTGAGAATAGCAGCACAATTGGAAGAGCGTAGTCAATGTCACTGAACTGTGCATGTAGAAATTTTTGAAATGGTGTATCTTTGGCTATGTATATTTTCACCAAAAAAAGAAAAAAAAAAAAGTTGAGAAGGGAGAGGGTTGACAAGTTGTGGGGCTGTTAACCCATGTCATAGAACAATATGTGTACTACTGTTTCATGAGAATCTATTTATTCCGTAAGCCTTCATCTGAAGTACAATAAAAAAAAAGAAAAATACATCATCCATATTCCAAACACACTCAATTAAATGCCCCTCAGAGTTCATTCAGTTTTGTGTAAGTGATACTTGTTCCACTGAAACTTGTATTTGCAGTGTTAAGCTATCTGCGTCTTGACTAAAAAGAGCCCTGGAAACCCTGCCTTAGCCCATTGGAATGATTTGAGAGTTAGGCAAGATCTCTGCTTTGAACTTTCAAGTACCTGATATGGTTTTTTTCCATGAACACTGAGGGGATCCTTTTAACCGAAGACACAAAACTCTGTCCTATTGATGATTGCCAATCTTCTAGACAAGCATCAGAGTAAAATAAAACTATCTAGAGTTTTCAAATAGTTAAACATTAAGAAAGTTAAAATTTTCTTTAAATTATCATGGTTACTTTATTATTATTATTTATGATAAATTTTGGATGCAAAAGTTCTGTTGAGTGATTGGGTAGGACTGTGCAAACAGGGCAATTGTAGCTCACCAAGGGGATTAGTCAGTTTTGTCATCCTACTAGGCTTCAAATCAGCCATCCAAGAGGCAAGAAGGGGAGAATCCCACCACCACAAAGGAAGACTAGCCAGGAGCAGAGAATGTGTCCTTTGGACCCGGGATCCCTGTGCTGAGAAGCTCCTGGAACCAGAAGACAGAGAAAGAGAGCTTGAGAAGTGGTGGCAGAGAAACGACAGCAGGAGACAGAGTGGTGAGCTTCCCAGCCCATGGAGCAAGAAAGCTGAGTGCCTTTGGGCAGGAGGCTTGCTGGCAGAGTTGGATGCCTCTGGGCACTTACCAGCAAAGCTAAAAGAGCTTTGTAACACTTGCCAGAGCATGATAGAGCCCGAGGGCCAGAGAGGCATGACTGTGAGCACAGCTAAGAGGCTGTCTTGATGGGAAAACTGTATTCTGAGCATTTCTGAACCTGAATTGTAAACCTTTTACTTCCTTAATAAACCTCATTAAAAAAATTAAAAAAAAAAAAATCATGCTGTTGAGTCGATTCTGACTCATAGTGACCCTACAGGACAGAGTAGAATGGCCCCACAGGGTTTTAAAGGAGTGGCTGGTGGATTTGAACTGCTGACCTTTTGTTAAGCAGCCAGGTTCTTAACCACTGTGCAACCAGTACTCCATAATTGTGAGTATTGTCTGTGAGTTCTGTGTGGCCATTGCAATGAATTATCGAACCCAACGCAGAAGTGGAGAGTGCCGTGGGAGGGATAGTTGGTGTCAGAATTGGTTAAGATGGTGGAGAGAGGAGGCTTGTCTGAATTCTGCCTCATAGGAATCAGCCTTGGGAGTTGATTGTGATTTTCCTTCTCCCTTGTGAAGTTATAGGAGGTTAGATGCCATTTTTACAATGTGGCTTCCTTTGGTATTAGTGGTGAGTGTCTTCCAAACTGGAATGTAATAGCCATTCAGTCAATTGCTTATAAGGTTTTTATTTTCTTCCGTATGATACTTACATCCAGAAATGCCCCTGTATTCTCCACTAGTTTCCATATTATTTCTTGACCATCTACTTTAAATCTTTACTTGCTGTGAATGTTTATCGCTAAACTGTCTATAGGCAACCTAGAGAGAGAATTCAAACAAAGCAAGGAATTCAACTCAAGGAAATGGAGTTCAACACAGGGAAAGCAATTCAAGAGCTTGAGAAGTGGCCAAAGGAGTAGCAGCTCTGAAGCACCGTATGCATATACTGCAGGTTATAGATTGTTAGTATAGAGGTAAGAGAAATCTTACAGAAGAGAGAAGAGTACAGACAAAAATTATATACAAGAAAACTAAAGAAAAGGAGAAAGACATTCTAAGAGTATAGGCATGTTTAGAAAAGAGAATCAACAAGAGAGAAGCTCTTCACTGATCATACAGAAAAAGAATCTGGAAGATCCTTGCAACATAAGAGAGGATAAGAGAGTGCAAGAAAAGAAAACAGGGCAGCACGATAAGAAATTGATGTAAATACCACTTCATGTAGGAAAACAATTACCTAGCGATCAGGGAGTGGTGTGAAATCAAAACACATACATTAAATATCTATTTATTTCTCATGTATAATACTTCAACACTTTGGAATATTAACAGTTTGTTTAAATAATGTGAACAAGTTTTCTTCAAGAAATTCCTTTTATGCCAGCAAAAAAAAAAAAGCAGTCATGCACTGGTTATATTAAAATGTACACATCTTAATTTAAGTGTTTCCTTCTACTCCTCATATCTTTTCACTTGTAAACTAACATTGACCCTTCAGGGTTAATGCTTCACTAATGCATATCCCATAACAAGCCAAGGTTTGAGACATAGAGTTGGTGCCATGATCAGGTAGTCCACCACGTGTGATGGTTACACTTATGCATCTCACTTTAGTTCTGCCTTCCTTTTATATCTAGTTAACAAATATAGTTTGTTTATTCAACTAATATTTATTGAGAGCTAGTGTTCAAAAGCCTTAAGTGACATCAGATTAAATATAAAATGTGCCCTGCCCTTAAGGAAATCAGTGAAGAAGGAGGAAAAGATATCAAATAAATGAACCATAATTAGTATGATAAACATGCAAAGGATCATAAAAAGTGTATTCTGTATTATGTGGAAGGTGGAGAAAAGTTACATGGAAGGATTCAAGGAGATGATGTCTTACTTAGGATTTGAACTAAGACAGAAAATAAAAAGTAGAACATTTCTACCATTTGCAAATGTATGAGACTTGAAACAGCACGGTATTCTATGCTGTTCATGACAGGGAGTTGTTCATGAGAGAGAAACAAAACCAAGCCAAACCTATTGCCATTGAGCAGATTCTGACTCGTAGTGACCCTGTCCATTGAGTCAATTCTGACTCAGATCGAGCTTGTAGGACAGAGTAGAACTGCCCCATAGGGTTTCCAAGGAGCGGCTGGTGGATTCAGACCTCTGGCCCTTTGGTTACCAGCTGAGCTCTTAACCACTGTGCCACCAGGGCTCCTCATGAGAGAGAAGATGGTGGTAATTAACTTCCCTCTCTGACCAGTATTGCACCCTGATCACTATTATAAGTGATTAGTCCCATATTTTCGCTATTTCCTACTTGCTGTGTGGAGAAAAAAAAAAAAAAAACCTGTTATTTATTTTCTTAATAGATTCCAATGATTACTTTTCTGTAAGGCAAAACATACCTTTTGATCTAATACTCTGATATTCTTATAGTACACAAGGAGTATTCCACAATACCCTGTGGATTTTAAGTTCCCAAAATGTGGCCTGGTTGAGAATGATTATAGAAAGAACGAGGTTTAGCATCTAGACAGCAAATATAATCAAACAAATACAGAAAATTAACTGTCATTCTGCTGTAACTTTCAAATTCTTTTTCTCTTTGTGATTCATAAAATCTTAGATTTAGACAGCTAAACACACACGTCTCCATCCTGTTCTATTCAAGATATTTTTCTGTAACATACCCGGGCAGTAAGCAGAAATCATTTTTTAATTTTAAAAAAAAGCAAGTTTATTGTGTTCCCTTTCATCACTTTTTTTTTAATTGTTGTAAATATGTTTGTAACATCACGTTTGCCGTTTCAGCATTTTTCACAAATGCAATCTAGTGACATTAGTTGTATCCATCATATTGTGCAACCATCACCATTATTTTTTTTTAGCTTTTTCCATAAAACTTAACAGAATCCTAGAGTCTCCTAAGCAGTGAATTTCCGTATCATCCTCCTTCCTACCCACCCCAGGTAACCAGTAATCACTTTAGGTCTGTATACGTTTGCCTGTTCTATATAGTTCACATAAGGAAAACCATACAATATTTGTTCTTTGTGAGTGGTTCAATTTCACTCAGCAAAGTGTTTTCAAAGTTAAAATGTAGGTAATTCTTTCCTTGCTCTTTGATGGAAAATGGGGCAAGTACTATGACATTTCAGATAATTCTCGAGTAAGAAAACATCTTAAGGTTCATTTAACTTGAAAAAAAAAGAGACAAAAAATTACAATGTCCAGTTAACTGCTTCAGTCTTCAGTCAATTTAAAATTTCTCTCCTTTGCCACACTAAGGTCAATTGCAGATAGTACCTTTCCCAATAGAAAAGGGAACATGTTTGTCTTTCTAACCCTTGCTCCCTTACACCCCCTACCCCTTTTTTCAGCTGATGATCTGACCCTTAGAGATTGGAGTGCTATATCAGAGGAGGAGAAAGTAGAGTCAAAAAAATTCTGACTTATAAAGTCTTGTCGTAGAATGACTTCAGACTCTCCAAGTCTGGAAGATGTTTAAGGTTAACACTTCCTCTTCAGGACACCATCGCAATCTTGGTAGATTCCTCTGCCGAACCCTCTTCACTGCTACTGCTTTGATGAGCTGTTTCTCCTTCAGTTGGTTAATCTTCATTCCTCCACCAATAGCCTTATTGCTTTGGCTGGATGCCTTTTAAAATGATCCCAAATTGGCATTACTATTTTATATTCCATATTAAATTCTTAAATTTTTGTAACTGTGACCTAGCATCGTTGGCCAATCATTTCAGTTAACCTCAAAATTTCCTAGGTAGCAGTCAGATTAGTCTACTCTGCACCCCAGTTACAGAGAAGACATAACAAGGTCCCCAGGTGGGTTTTCTAAATCAAAATTGCCATGGCTCTATTGTGAATTTGATTAATTAGAGAATCATAAAGTAAGTATTTGAAGATGCAGTTTCTTTTTATATATAACAAGTTTATTGATCTATAATTCACATAACACAAAATTCAGCCTTTTAAAGTACAATTCAGATTCAACATGGTGCTATAGACAGAAGCACTATGCCATCCCTCTACAGCAAAGACCTGAAAAACTAGGTAAAACAGATACAAACATCAGTCCTGGAACTCTAAGTGTCAAATGAAGGATAAAGAACTTGATCAAGCACCAAATGGAATAAGAAACTGACAGAGAACAGAGAATGAGGAGAGCTACTGAATGGAGGTTCCCTACTAGCTAACACAGCACGGATTCACATTCTTGGACCTCAGCCACCAAGAACAGTGGACAAGGAGTATGGAAAGGCAACTCACAGAGCTCCCAATGGGAGACAGAGCTCTCCGTAACCAGAGACACATGCTTTCCCACCCACCACACTTCTTCCCTCTACAAAGTATCTGCTGCTTTCCAACAGGCCACAGATGGTTGCCCAGAGAGACACTAGCTCACTGCCACCTGAGTCTGCTTTAGTCCTATTCTTTTTAAATAGTTTTTTTGCTTTTTTTTTTTTTTTGGTTCTTCTCTCTTTCTCCCTTCCTTCCTTTGCTTTCTTCCGCCCATCTAGCCCCGTGTGCCATCCCTGCCCCTTCTTGATGGGCTGTGCCATACCGCTTAGCTAGACAGCCACTGACATACAGCTTTCCCAGGTCCACAAAAGGCTCCCAAAGTGCCATTTTTTTCCCTTTGGTTTCTTATCTCTCTCTCCCTTCCTTCCTTTCCTTTCTCCTGCTTAGCTAGCCCTGTGTGCTGTCCCCTCTCCTTCTGGATGGGCTGTGCCACACCACTAGGCTGGAGAGCCACTGGCACATTGTCTCCTCAGGTCCGTACTGCCCCCACCAGCAAGCTCCTTCCCCAGATCCAGGAAATGCTCCCACAGTGCCATTTTTTTCTCTTAGTTTCTTCTCTCTCTCTCCTTCTCTTCTTTCCTTTCCTTTCTTCCTCCCACCTAGACCCCTGTGCCATGCTCGCCCCTTCTTGATGAGTTGTGCCACACCTCTTGGTTGGAGAGCCACTGGCACATGGCCTCCCTGGGTCTGCACTGCCCCTACCAGTGGGCTCTTTTGGCACCATTTTTTTCCTTTGGTTTCTGATCTCTGACTCCTTTCCTTGCTTTCCTTTCTCCCACCCACCTAGCCCAGGGTGCTGTCCCTATTCCTTCTTAACAGCCTATGCCATACCACTTGGCTAGAGAGCCATCAGCACACAGCATCCCCCTGTCTGCACCACTCCTCTGACAGGCTCCCTCAGTGCCATATCTTTATCTTTCCCCTTCTCCCTTTTCCTTCTCTCTCCCATTTAGGCCCTGTGCTGCCTCTGCCCCTTC
This sequence comes from Dugong dugon, assembly GCA_030035585.1. Classification (NCBI taxonomy): domain Eukaryota; kingdom Metazoa; phylum Chordata; class Mammalia; order Sirenia; family Dugongidae; genus Dugong; species Dugong dugon. The sequence continues at coordinate 77,246,851 of CM057467.1, read as the reverse complement.
CTGATGGGTTGTGTTACACTACCTGGCAAGAGAGACATCAGTTCACCACCACCTCATTTCATCCTGCTCCCAATGGCCAGCTCCCCCAGCACCATAGTTATTGTTGCTGTTGTTCTTTTTGTTTGTTTCTTCTCTCTCTTTCCTTTCTTTCCTTTCCTTTCTCCTGCCCAACTAGACTGGTGCACTGCCCACACTCCTTCTCAAAAGCCCGAGCCACACCACTCAGCTAGAGAGCCACCAGCACATTGCCTCACTGGATCTGCCCCAGCCCAACCTGCTGATTTACTTTTTCGTTTTTATTTCTTTCTCTTTTATCCTTCATTTAAAAAAATTTTTTTTGGTTTCTGTTTCTCTTTCTTCTTTCTCTCACCCACTTAGCTAAACACATCACATCATCTCACTGCCCTATTTCCTACCTGCACAGCATGCTGAGCACCATGCCCTGAAGTGGCAGAGGAACAGACCAAAAGACCTGACCCTGCACTGCCCACGGCCCCACCTTGTCAGCCTCCATACATGCCACAAACTATCCATCCCTTCCCCTCCCACTCGACTGGACCTGTCTTGATGCACCATAGCTGAGCTACCTGTCTACCTAGACAAAGTGGTGAGAAGTATTGTGTCCACAGACAAGCAAGCAACAAAGCACAACCAGCCCGCCTGCCCAGACATAACCAAATAAAACAAAAAAGCAGAATGAAACAAACAAATGTACAATTAATAAATGAAAAAAATAATTCCAGAATGTCCTGAAAGCAGCAGAAAATATCAAAACATATTAAAAAAAAAAAAAAAAAAACAGGACAGGATGGCTCCAGAAAACAACCAAAACAAAACACCAGATGACATTCTGGTAGAAGAAATAGCATTGGAATTACCTGATAAGGAATTCAAAACTTTAATTTTAAGGGCTCTCCAAACAATGAAGGAAAATGCAGACAGGAAAAAATAGGCAAAGTCAGGGAAAATATAGACAAAGAAATGGAAGAATTCAGGAAAATAATACTGGAACCAAATATCAAAATAAACAAACAACTAGAAATCATACAAAAACAGAAATTAGAAATCCAAAAGATATACAACAAGATTTCAGAAAGGGCAGTGCAATAGAAAGATTTAGGAGCAAATTTGAAACAATGGAAGACAGCAACAGTGAAATTGTGATAAATCCTTGAGTATCACTTTGTTTGAGGACAAATCAGACAAAAGAATGAAGAAAAATGAAGAAACCCTGAGAACGACGTGGGATAAAAACAAAAGCAAAAATTTACATGAAAGCAGAGTTCCAGAACAGAGGGATAAAATGGAAAACACAGAGAGGATCAATGAAAATTTGTTGACAGAAAACTTCCCTAATATCATGAAAGATGAAAAGCTGACCATCCAAGAAGCTTAACAAACCCCATAAAGGATAGCCTACAAAAGAAGATCACCAAGACCTATCGTAATCACACTCACTAAAACCAAAGACAAAGAATGAATTCTGAGAGCACCTTGAGAAAAATGAAAAGTCACATGCAAAGGCCACAAATAAGACTAAGCTCAGATCACTCAGCAGAAACAATGCAAACAAGAAGGCAACAGAATGACATATATAAAATCTTGAAAGAAAAAAATTGTCAAACAAGAATAAAATATCCTGCAAAACTCTTGCTCAAATATGAAGGTGAAATTAAGACATTTCCAGATAAACAGAAATTAAGGGAATGTGTAAAAACCAAACCTACCTTACAAAATTTATTAAAGGTGGCCCTATAGTTAGAGGACCAACAACATCAAACTACAATCTGAAACTAGAACACAGGATAGCATCAGGTAGACACTAATCCAGGTAACGAAATCTCAAGGATAAAACAAAAACAACAAGGAACCAGAGAGATCAATCTGTAAATTACAACATCAGCAGACCAATAAAAGAGAGAATAAATGGTATAGGTATAGAACTTTAAAATGTAGAGGAAATCAAGGTGATATTAAATAATACGACAAGAGATTGCAAAGATAATTAAAGAAAAACTCCCAACAACAACAAAAAAAAAACACTGGCCCAGATGGCTTCACTGGAGAATTTTATCAAACATTCAGAGAAGCGCTTGCACCAGTACTACTCAGACTATTTCAGAATATACAAAAGAAAAGTATACGTCCAAATTCATTGTATGAAGCCAGCATAACCCTGATACCAAAACGAGGCAGATACCACAAAAAAAGAAAATTACAGATCAACATCTCTCATGAATATAGATGCAAAAATTCTCAACAAAATTCTAGCCAATAGAATGCAGCATCATATCAAAAAAAAAAAAATACACTACAATCAAGGGGGATACATACCAGGTATGCAAAGATGATTCAACATTAGAAAATCAATCAACGTAATCCACCACATAAATAAAAGGAAAGAAAAGAATCACATGATCATCAAAAAGGATGTAGATAAGGCATCGATAAAGTTCAACACCAATTCCTGATAAAAACTCTCAATAAAATAGGTATAGAAGGGAAATTCTTCAACATAATAAAGGGTATCTATACAAAACCAACAGTCAACATAATTCTTAATGGAGAGAGGCTGAAAACATTCGTTCTTAGAACAGAAAAAAGACAAAGATGACCTTTATCACTACTCTTAAACATTGTGCTAGAAGTCCTAGCTACAGCAATAAGGCAAGACAAAAAATAAAGAACATCCAAATTGGTAAGGAAGAAGTAAAACTATTCCTATTTACAGATAACATGATACTATACATAGAGAACACAAAAGACTACTCAAGAAAACTACTGGAACTAATAGAAAGATTCAGCAGAGTAGCAGGATACAAGATAAATGTACAAAAATTGGTTGGATTCCTGTACATAAATAAAGAGAACTATGAAAAGGAAATCAGGAAAACAATACTGTTTATAACAGCCACTAAAGAAATAAAATACTTAGGAATAACTCTAACCAGGGACATAAAAGACCAAAGAAAACTACAAAACACTAGTGTAAGAAATCAAAAGAGACCTACATGAATGGAAAAACATATCATGCTCATGGAAAGATACAGTCAGCATTGTGAAAATGTCAATTCTACCCAAAGCAACCTACAAATACAATGTAATCTTTGTCCAAATACAAATAGCATTTGAAATGCAAATCAAATGCAAATGCATCTCTTTAAAGATGGAAAAAGTAATCATTAACTTTATATGGAAAGGGAAGAGGCCATGGATGAGTAACGCACTATTGAAGAAGAAGAAGAAAGTCAGAGGACTCGCACTACCTGACCTCAGAACCTACTCTACAGTTACGGTAATAAATGACAGATACATTGACCAATGGAACAGAATTGAGAACCCAGATGTAAATTCATCCACCTACAGTTACCTGATCTTCAACAAGGGCCTAGAGTCCATCAAATAGGGAAAAGACAATCTTTTTAACAAATGGTGCTGGTAAAACTGGATGTCCTTCTGCAAAAGATGAAATAGGACCCATACCTCACACCATATAGATAAACTAACTCAAAGTTGATCAAAGACCTAAATATAAAACCAAAAACTATAAAGATCACAGAAGAAAAAAATAAGATCAATGCTAGAGGCTCTACTACACTACATTAACAGGATGCAAACCATAGCAAGCAATATACAAACTCCAGAAAATAAGCTAGATAACTGGGATCTTCTAAAAATTAAACACTTATGCTTGTCAAAAGACTTCACCAAAAGAGTAAAAAGAGAATCTACAGACTGAGAAAAAATTTTTTGTCTATGACAAATCCAACAAAGATCTAATCTCTGAAATCTGTATGAAAATCCAATACCTCTACAACAAAAAGACAAATAATCCAATTAAAAAATGGGCGAAGGATATGAACAGACACTTCATCAAAGAAGACATTCAGGCAGCTAACAGACACATGATGAAATGATCAAGATCACTAGCCATTAGAGAAAAAAAAAAAAAAAAAACCGTTGTCATCAAGTTAATTCTGACTCATAGAGAAATGCAAATCAAAACTACAAGGAGATACCATCTAACCCTGACATTACTGGCACTAATAAAAAAAAAAAATCAGAAAATCACAAATGTTATGTTGGCATATGTTGTGATGTCCCTAATTTGATTTTATACTAATCCATACAATATATAGTATCTTACATAATATATCCATCATAAAAAATTATTGCCACCAAAAATAAAGGCCAAAAAAATTTGCTGCTTCCTTCCTGTATGCTGAGGTTAGAAGAAGCATTTGAAATATTTAGATCTATCTGCTGGTGTTTACGTGTGGAGATTAATGTAGTTTTTTTTTTTTTTTATCCTGTTTGTATGGGTCATGACATTACTCCATATTTTATAAAACTTTTTGTTTTAGTCCTAAGACTTATTGTAGGAGAATACCTGGAAATTAAGTATTTCCACTGATCAAATGATTAAAGCATACTTATTTGAGCTGATGTGTTTTTGCCACTGCAGAAAACCTCTTCTAAGTTCAGCATCCTGATTCCCTCACACTACTGTCATGTCAGTCTTCAGCACTTCTAAAGTGAAAAGCTCTACCTTCTTCCAGATTGAGATCCCAGGAATGGAAAATGCCTGTATTTGGGTTTCAATCCCCATTTGTGTCACTTACTTCATTGCCACCACAGGGAACTGCACCATCCTCTATTTCATAAAAATAGAGGCCTCACTACATGAGCCTATGTATTATTTCCTCTCCATTCTGGCATTTTCTGATCTGGGACTGTCCATCTCTTCCCTTCCAACTATGCTGAGAATCGTTTTATTCAATGCTACAAAAATTTCCTCAGATGCCTTGCTTAAGAGATTTTCATTCATGGATTCTCAATCACGGAGTCATCAGTACTTCTCATCATGTCTGTTGACCTCTTTACAGCCATCTACAACGCTTCTCATCATGTCTGTTGACCACTTTACAACTATCTACAACACTTTGAGATACACTTCTATTCTTACCAGGGCCAGAGTCATTAAAATGGGCTTTGTGCTTGCTGTAACAAGTATTATGTATGTTCTCCTTTTCCCCTTTATTCTACAGAGGCTAAAATTCTGCAAGAAAAGTCTTATATCCCACCTGTATTGCCTCCACCAGTATGTCACAAAGCTCTTCTGTTCTGAAAACAAGGTCAATACTATCTACGGATTTGTTGTTGCTCTTGCTTCTATACTATATTTTGTGTGCATTCCTGTGTCTTGCATGCTGATGGTGCAATTGTTCTGGGAATTGCCTCACACAAGGGAAACAGTGTGGCAGTTCCTCAAAAAACTAGCAATAGAACTACCATATGACCCAGAAATTCCACACCTAGGAATATACTCAAAAGAAATATACCCAAAAGACTCAAAAGCAGAGACTCAGAAAGAGATTTGTACACCAATGTTAGTAGCAACACTATTCACAATAGCCAAAAGGTGGAAACAACCTAAATGCCCATTAACAGGTGAATTAATAAACAAAATACAGTACATACACACAATGGAATACTACTCAACCAGTAGGAGAAATGAAATCTTGATATAGGCTACAGTATGGATGGAACTTGAAGACATTACGCTGAGAGAAATAAGCCAGCCACAAAAGGACAAATATTGTATGACCTCACTTATAAAAAATGACAAGAAAAGGAAACGAATAAGTAAATAAACAAAGAGGCTGTCAAACTGTTAAAAAAAAAATGCAGCCTGTCAGACAGCGCACCCTCAGGTGGCAAGTACAGCCATATATTCAGGGAGTTGAGCCTTCTCCTCTGTCTTCCTGCCACATTCATGATAGCTGTCCCTTCTTAAAAGCATATCATTACATAATAAAAATAACAAATGTAAAAAAAAAAAAAACGTGTACCTCTCCAAGATTTTGTTTTCTTGTCTATAAAATGGATAAAATAATAATATAAAAACATAAAATAGATAATCTATGTAAATCAATTAGAATGTAAATATATGTTGTCGTTGTGTGCCATCGAGTTGATTCCGACTCTTAGCGACCCTATAGGACAGAGTAGAACTGCCCCATAGGGTTTCCAAGGAGCAGTTGGTGGCTTTGAACTGCCGACGTTTTGGTTAGCAGCCTGAGCTCTTAACCACTTCGCCATCAGGGCTCCAATATATATATATATGTTAAGTTAAAATAATAGCACATACAATAAAATAATTAAATTTATGGGCGCTTACCCTGTATGTTTAAATTAAATCTCAATAGTGACTAACTCTAAAAAGCAAAGCATTCTTCAAGACAATGATGAGACATCTGTGGAAACACAGATGGCCAAAGTCTATTGACATGAGATCATTTTAGCACAATTGGAAAAACAATTTTTATGGCTGAGATAAGAAGTTTCAGAAGATGAATAAACTCATAAGATGATGGTTATCATGTCCTTATCTGCAGTCTTGACCTTTCTCTTACGTTCCAAACACTTATCCTTAACTTCTACTAGGTTCCCAAGAGGAACCCTGATGACACAATGGTTAAGTGCTCAGTTGCTAACCGAAAGGTCAGCAGTTCAAACCCACCAGCGACTCCGTGGGAGAAAAGACCTGGTATCTGCTCCAGGTGAATATTATAGCTTAGGAAACCCTACAGGGCAGTTCTACTCTATCCTACAGCGTAGCTATGAGTTGGAATCCACTCGACAGCATACGGCAACAGCAGGTTCACAAGGGAAAGAAGTTCTTGGACAACACTTCGGAGCGCTCACACATTTAGAGGTTGGTAAGAAGAGCCCTGGTGGTGCAGAGGTTAAATATGTGACTGCTAACCAAAAGATCAGCAGTTCGGATCCACCAGCCACTCCTTGGAAACCCTATGGGGCAGTTTTTCTCTGTTCTGTAGGGTCACTATGAGTCTGAATTGACTCAACAGCAATGGGTTTGTATTGTTTTGTTTTTTTAAGGAGAGCAAAATCTATTAAAGAAGCAGCCAGTATGACAGCAGAATCGCTAATAGATTACACTGTCCTAGAAGCCAAGGTTCTTCCATTTCTGGGGGAATGTTGTCCAAAGAGAAGATGATCAAAGGAACTGAGGAAGTAAATGAATTTATAAGTGATGACTAAATAAACTTTGAATGTTTAGCTGGAAGAAAGCATAATATAGTGGAATGAGCTTGGGTTTTATAGTCAGACAGAGCACATAGAATGAATGCCTTTGATACTCAGTAACCTTACCCTTATATTCTAGTGCCCTTAGTATTCCTGAGATATTGAGAAAATCTCTTCAACTCTGTGGTATTCGGATTTTACATCTATAAAACTGTGCCTTGAATGAGGATTGGCAGCTTCTGCTTACTGCTTTTTGAAACACATGCCAGTAAAAATAAAGAAAAAAAAGTTAAAAAAAAAAAAAGTACCTATATCAATGCCTCTCTTTAAAAACAGTTTCTGTACTGTTATGGATTGAATTGTGTACCCCCAAAATGCATGTCAAATTGTCTAGGCCATGATTACCAGTATTGTGTGGTTGTCCTCCATTTGGTGATCTAATTGGGTAATTAGTGTTGTAAATCCTAACGTTTACGATGTTAATGAGGCAGAATTAGAGGTGGCTATGTTAATGAGGCAGGATGAAATCTATAAGATTAGGTTGTATCTTGAGTCAATCTCTTTTAAGATATAGAAGAGAGAATGGAGAAGAGAGGAGTGGGAATTTATACCACCAAGAAACAAGAGCCGGAAACAGAGTGTGATGTTTGGACCCAGGATCCCTGCAATGAGAAACTTCTAGACCCAGGGGAAGACTGATGACAAGGACCTTCCCCCAGAGCTGACAGAGAGAAAGCTTTCCCCTGGAGCTGGCACCCTGAATTGGGATTTCTAGCCTCCTAAACTGCAAGAGAATTAATTCCTGTTGGTTAAAGCCATCCACTTGTGATATTTCTGTTATAGCAGCACTAGATAGCTAAGACACTTGCCTTTCTTCACTTTCCTAGCAAATAAAAGCCCTTTAAGAGAATATTTAAAATGATTCTTCTGTTTTTTCTTTTTTATTTTATCTTAAGTTTTATGATAATATAGTGGTTGGTCTGTCTAATTCCAGGATTCCAGAACTCTGTACACACATTCACTAATTTTAAAATAGATATATCTAGAGCATATTTTGGCATAAAGATTCAAACTATAAATGGTATTATTTTGGAGTCATATATGTTAATGACATTATTACTGAAGTTATTAAAAAAGAACCCACAGTGATCATATCTCCATTTATTTTAGAGGTCACTGTAAAAAAAAAATAAATTTAGGAGGGAGGGGCAAGATGGCGCTCTAGGCAGAAACACCACGCCATCCCTCCACAGCAAAGATCCGAAAAACTAAGCCTAACAGAGAATCAACAATCCTGAAACCCTAGAACACCAAATGAAGAGATAAAGAACTCAGCCAAACACCAAACGGAGTGAGAATACTAAAAGAGAACGGAGAACGAGGAGAGACTCAGGCAGAGATTCCTTACCAGCTAACGCAGCGCGGATCCACCATCTTGGATTCCTATCGGAGACCAGCAAACGGGAGAGCAGCCTTGCAGAGCATCTGGTCGGAGACAGAACGACCGGTAAACTGTGGTGCGCGCTCTCCCACCACCCACCCCTCTCCGCCTCAGCTGGGGATCCCCTGCTTTCCATGGCCAGGGTCCCTGGGCTGGGGGGTGCTGGTGCTTGGATTCCGCGCGCCTGGGCTGGCGGCTTTCTGGGAGCCGTTTGCTGGCAGCTAGTGAACCTTTTCCTGCCGCCTCCCCCTCCTTTTGCCTGGGTGCCTGGTTCCGAGTGCCTTCTCTGCTCTCTCCTGCGGGGCTGTAGGGCTGCGTGCGGGCGTGTGGCTGTTTCTAGGTCTGGGCTCCTGCGTGGGTGGGATCAAGGGGCCTTTGTTCGTTGGCCCCTCTGCTCCCCGTGGCCACGGTCACTTAACCCCGAGACTACCGGCTTCTTGGAATTCGCGCTCCTGAGTGGGGGCTCTCTAGGTCCCATTTGTAGGCACTGACTGCTGGTGTTGCCCTTTTTTTTTTTTCTCAATTTTATTTTTCTTCTTTTTTTGATTAGTTTTGTCATCTTTTACCTCTTTTTCTCTTTTGTCTTTCTTCATTGCTTAATTTCTTGTCTCTCTATCTCTTCCTTCTCTTTCTGATCCCTGAATACCAGGCGATGTATGCCTCTGTACCTTCTGGCCAGGCTGAGCTATGAAAATTGAGACCGACTCCCCCAGACCTCATAGCTGCATCGGTGGGATCCCTGGGAACTTTGCAGTTCTTTAACTTTTCTGATTTTTATCTGGTCATTCTTTCCTTTTCTTTCTCTTCCCCCTTCTGGTTTCCTCCATCCCATAGTCTCTCATCTGTACATTCCAACGACAAGCTCCCCTAGCATTCTTTTATGTTTGTACGCTTTTTGCTCCTCCTCCTCTCTCCTCTCTCCCATATCCAGCTTAGATTCACACATAACCATCTTCCCGCTGCACCCTACCTACCTGCACCATGCACTAGACATCACATCACCAAGCCGTGCAGGCACGCCCTATTGGAACCTGCCCAGCACTGACTACCAACCATCCTGGTGGCTGCGGTGAGTGCCACAAGCAACCCATCCCAGTGGCTCCTCCTCAACTAGATCTGCCCAGCTGTACCACAAGAATGAAAAAAAAAAAAATCTACAATCAATAAACGAGAGAAATATCTACTGAATGCCCCAAAAACAGCAAACAATATCAAAACATTTACAAAAACAAGACAAGATGGCTCCAATAGGCGTCCAAATTAAAACACCAGATAACTCTCCTGTGGAAGAAAATGCACTAGAAGTACCTGATACGGAACTCAAATCACTAATACTCGGAATTTTCCAAGAACTGAGGCAAAAAGCTGACAAACATGAGGAAAAAATAGACAAATTTATGGAAAATTGAGACAAAAATTGGAAGAATTCAGGAAGATGATGCAAGAACAAAATGCCAAAATAAATTCACAACTCGAAATTATACAAAAACAACAATTAGAAATCCAAAAGATAAACAACAAGATTTCAGAAATGGACGGTGTCATAGAAGGGCTGAGAAGTAGATTTGAAACCATGGAAGACAGGATCAGTGGAACTGAAGACAAACACTTGGATACAACTCTGTTTCAGGAAAACTCAGAAAAAAGAACAAAGAAAAATGAAGAGACCCTGAGAGTTATGTGGGACACAATTAAAAGCAAAAACTTACGAGTGATTGACATACCAGAACAGGGGGAGAAAACAGAAAACACAGAGAGGATCATTGACGAACTGCTGACAGAAAACTTTCCCAATATCATGAAAGATGAAAAGCTGGTCATCCAAGAAGCTCAACGAACCCCATATAGAAGAGACCCCAAAAGAAAATCACCAAGACATATCATATTCACACTCGCTAAAACTAAAGACAAACAAAGAATCCTGAGAGCAACTCGTGAAAAACAAGAAGTCACGTACAGAGGAGAAACAATAAGACTAAGCTCAGATTATTCAGCAGAAACCATGCAGGCAAGAAGGCAATGGGATGACATATATAAAATCTTGAAAGAAAAAAATTGTCAGCCAAGAATAATATATCCTGCAAAACTCTCATTCAGATTTGATGGTGAAATTAGGTCATTTCCAGATAAACAGAAACTAAAGGAATATGCAGAAGTCAAACCAAACTTACAAGAATTATTAAAGGGAGTTCTTCGATCTGAGGACAAACAGCTTAAGCCCTCAGGCAGGACCTAGGACCTAGGACGCAGGTAACATGAACCAGATACCATTCTAGGAACTGAACTACAGACGACTTTCCAAAAACAAAAGATATACAACAGGGAATCAGAGAAATCAATCAAAGGATGACAACAACATCAAAACAATGAAAGAGGGAACAAACGGCATAGGTAGAGAACCTTCTAAAGGAGAAGAAGGCAAGGCGATACCAAGTAACGGTAGACTGCTTCAAAATTATAAAGATAAGGGTAAAATTCATGGTAACCACAAAAAAAGTTAACAAACCAACTCATAAAAATAAAGACGAGAAACATAAAGTCTCAACAAAAACAAAACCTACAAAAACAAAAGAAATGAACACAAAATCCACAAACAAAAGGAACTCAGCACAAGAGAGTAAGAAGAACAAAGAAAACTTCAGCATCACAAAAAAAAGCACTACAAAATGACAGCAACAAACTCACATCTATCAATAATTATACTGAACGTAAATGGACTCAATGCACCCATAAAGCGATGGAGAGTGGCAGAATGGATAAGAAAACAGGATCCATCTATTTGCTGTCTACAAGAGACACATCTTAGAAACAAAGATGTGAATTTATTAAAAATCAAAGGTTGGAAAAAAATATATCAAGCTAACAACTATCAAAAAAGAGCAGGAGTGGCAATTCTAATCTCAGATAAAATAGACTTTAAAACAAAATCTACCATAAAAGACAAAGAAGGACACTATATAATGATTAAGGGGATGATCCATCATGAAGACATAACCATAATAAATATCTATGCACCCAATGACAGGGCTCCAAAATACATAAAAAAAACTCTAACAGCACTGAAAAGAGAAATTGACAGTTCCACAATAATAGTAGGAGACTTCAACACACCACTCTCAGTAAAGGACAGAACAACTAAAAAGAAACTCAGCAAAGATACAGAAGACCTAAAGGACACAATCAGCCAACTGGACCTCATAGACATATATAGAACAATCCATCCAACCGCTGCAAAGTACACATTCTTTTCCAATGCACATGGAACGTTCTCCAGAATAGACCACATCTTAGGCCACAGAGCAATCCTCAACAAGATCCAAAACACTGAGATAATTCACAGTATCCTCTCTGACCACAATGCCATCAAGGTAGAAATTAACACTAGAAAGAGCAAGGAAAAAAAATCAAACACATGGAAACTGAATAATAATCTGCTTACACATCAATGGGTAATAGAAGAAATCAGAGATGGAATTAAAAAATTCCTAGAATCAAATGAAAATGAAAACACATCATACCCAAACCTTTGGGACACAGCAAAGGCAGTCCTCAGAGGACAATTTATAGCAATAGATGCACATATCAAAAAAGAAGAAAGGGACAAAATCAAAACATTAACTACAGAACTCAAATAAATAGAAAGAGAACAACAAAAAAAGCCTACAACCACCGCAAGAAAGGAAATAGTAAAGATCAGAGCAGAAATCAATGAAATAGAGAACAGAAAAACAATAGAAAGAATCAACAAAACCAAAAGTTGGTTCTTTGAAAGAATCAACAAAATCGACAAACCACTGGCCAGACTGACAAAAGAAAAACAGCAGAGGGCACAAATAACCAAAATAAGAAATGAAATGGGGGACATTACAACAGACCCAACTGAAATAAAAAGGATTATAACAGAATATTATGAAAAACTATATTCCAACAAATTTGAAAACCGAGAGGAAATGGATAAATTTCTAGAAACATACGGCCTACCCAAACTACAACAAAGTGATATTGAAAATCTGAACAGACCCATAACAAGAGAAGAGATTGAAAAGGTAATAAAAAAACTCCCAACCAAAAAAAGCCCTGGCCCAGATGGCTTCACTGGAGAATTCTACAAAACATTTACAGAAGAGCTCGTACCAGTTCTACTCAAGTTATTTCAGAGCATAGAAGAGGAAGCAACACTTCCAAATTCATTCTATGAAGCCAGCATAACGCTGATACCAAAACCAGGCAAAGACATCACAAAAAAAGAAAATTACAGACCAATATCTCTCATGAATATAGATGCAAAAATTCTGAACAAAATTCTAGCCAATAGAATCCAGTATCATATCAAAAAAATAATACACCACGACCAAGTAGGATTCATACCAGGTATGCAAGGATGGTTTAACATTAGAAAATCCATCAACGTAATCCACCACATAAATAAAAGGAAAGAAAAAAATCACATGATTATCTCAATTGATGCAGAAAAGGCATTTGACAAAGTCCAACACCCATTCCTGATAAAAGCTCTCAATAAAATAGGTATAGAAGGGAAATTTCTCAACATAATAAAGGGTATCTATGCAAAACCAACAGCCAACATCATTCTTAATGGAGAAAGGCTGAAAACATTCCCCCTGAAAACAGGAACAAGACAAGGATGCCCTTTATCACCACTCCTATTTAACATTGTGCTGGAAGTTCTAGCTAGAGCAATAAGGCAAGAGAAAGAAATAAAGGGCATCCAAATTGGTAATGAAGAAGTTAAACTCTCCCTGTTTGCAGATGATATGATACTATACATAGAAAACCCTAAAGACTCCACGAGAAATTTACTGGAAGTAATAGAAAGATTCAGCAGAGTAACAGGATACAAGATAAACATTCAAAAATCAGTTGGATTCCTATACACCGGTAAAGAGAACGATGAAAAGGAGATCAGGAAATCAATACCATTTTCAATAGCCCCTAAAAAGATAAAATACTTAGGAATAAATCTGACCAGGAATATAAAAGACCTATACAAAGAAAACTACAAAACACTGCTGCATGAAACCCAAAGGGATCGACATAAATGGAAAAACATACCATGCTCATGGATAGGCAGACTCAACATTGTGAAAATGGCAATTCTACCTAAAGCAATCTACAAATACAATGCAATTCCGATACAAATACCAACAACATTCTTCAAAGAGATGGAAAAACTAATTATTAACTTTATATGGAAAGGGAAGAAACCCCGAATAAGTAAAGCACTACTGAAGAAGAAGAATAAAGTTGGAGGACTCACACTACCTGACTTGAGAACCTACTATACAGCTACAGTACTCAAAACAGCCTGGTACTGGTACAACAACAGAGACATTGACCAATGGAACAGAATTGAGAACTCAGATGTAAATCCATCCACCTATGGTCACCTGATTTTTGACAAGGGCCCAAAATACATCAAGTGGGGAAAAGACAGTCTTTTTAACAAATGGTGCTGGCAAAACTGGATATCCATTTGTAGAAAAATGAAACAGGACCCATACCTCACACCATATACAAAAACTACTTCAAAATGGATCAAAGACCTGAATATAAAGCCTCAAACTATAAAATTCATTGAAGAAAAAATAGGAACAACACTTCAGACCTTAATACATGGCATTAACAGGATACAAACCATAAACATCAACACAAAAAACCCAACAGATAAACTAGATAATTGGGATCTTCTAAAAATCAAACATCTATGCTCTTCAAAAGATTTCACCAAAAGAGTTAAAAGAGAACCTACAGACTGGGAAAAAATTTTTGGACAGTACAAGTCAGACAAAGGTCTAATCTCCATAATCTACAAGAAAATCCAACACCTCTACAACAAAAAGACAACCAATCCTATCAAAAAATGGGCAAAGGAAATGAACAGACACTTCACCAAGGAAGACATTCAAATGGCCAACAGACACATGAGGAAATGCTCGCGATCACTAGCCATTAGAGAAATGCAAATTAAAACCACAATGAGATACCATCTCACCCCGGCATTACTGGCACGAATCAAAAACACTGGAAATAACAAATGTTGGAGGGGCTGCGGGGAGACGGGAACTCTTATACACTGCTGGTGGGAATGCAAAATGATACAGCCATTTTGGAAAATGATATGGCGTTTCCTCAGAAAGCTAGAAATAGACGTACCATTCGATCCAGCAATCCCACTCCTAGGAATATATCCTAGAGAAATAAGAGTCATCACTCGAATAGACATATGCACACCTATGTTCATGGCAGCATTGTTCACAATAGCAAAACGATGGAAACAACCTCGATGTCCATCAACAGACGAATGGATACACAAACTATGGTACATACACACAATGGAGTACTATGCAACGAGAAAGAACAATGAATCGGTGAACCATCTCATAACATGGATGAAACTGGAGGACATCATGCTGAGTGAAATAAGTCAATCACAAAAGGACAAATATTGTATGAGACCTCTATTGTAAAAACCCATGAAAAAATTCACATGCAAAATGTAACAATCCTTGTTGGTTACCAGGGATGGGGGTTGGGAGGGAAATACTAAATAGGTAATAGGTAAGTGGTAACTTGGGTGAGAGATGAGATAGTACATAGTACAGGGGAAACTAACACAACCTGCACAAGGAAAGGTCATGGAGGCCCTATAGACACATCCAAACCCCCC
Organism: Dugong dugon; assembly: GCA_030035585.1. Lineage (NCBI taxonomy): Eukaryota > Metazoa > Chordata > Mammalia > Sirenia > Dugongidae > Dugong > Dugong dugon. Next base: position 77,231,672 of record CM057467.1, on the reverse strand, counting down.
GAGGGACTGAGTTGTTGGACGGAGGGCTCTGGGGACCATGATCTCGGGGAACATCTAGCTCAATTGGCATGACACTACTTATAAAGATAATGCTCTACATTCTACCTTGGTGAGTAGTGTCTGAGGTCTTAAAAGCCTATGAGCGGCCATCTAAGATACTCCACTGATCTCATCCCTTCGGGAACAAGGGAGAACGAAGAGAACAGGATAGAAGGAAAAGATTAGTCCGAAGGACTAATGGTCCACAGCTACCAAGGCCTCCACGGGACTGAGCCCAGTACAGCTGGATGGTGCCCGGCTACCACCAATGACTCCTCTGACCAGGATCACAACAGAGGGTTCTGGGCAGAGCTGGAGTAGGATGTAGAGCATAATTTCAACTCCCAAAAAAAAAAAAAAAAAAAAAAAGAAGACCAGATATACTGGCCTAAAGAATACTAGAGAAACCTCGAGAGTGTGGCCCCCAGACACCCTTTCAGCTCAGAGGTGAAGTTACCTTCAAGGTTCGATGTTAAGCCTGGGAATGGACACCCCAGTAAAACTAAATGGGACTAACAATGTACAGGAGTCCGGTGACAAGGGCCAGAAGGCAGAGGGAGAGTAGGAAACTGATGATAAGGAACACAAATTGAATAAGGACACTGTCGATGTATTGTGAGATTGTTGACCATTGCTATAGGGCAACATTTGTAGTAACTTAAATGGGAGGCTGTTTTGTCCTGTAAGCCTTCATCTTGGGCGAGAATGGCAGCACAATTGGAAGAGCATAGTCAATATCACTTAAATGTGTAAGTAAAAAGTTTTGAAATGGTGTTTAAATAAAATAAAAATAAATAAATAAATAAATAAACAAATGAGACTAAAGAGGTACAATAGTCCACTGACAAGGTCCAGAAGACAGAAGGGGACAAGGAAGCCCCCTGGTGATAGGGAACACAAGGTGGAGTAAGGATATTCTTGATGTGCTGTGAGATTGTTAACCATTGTCATAGGGCAACATGTGTAGTAACTGTTAAATGAAAAACTATTTTGTTCTGTAAGCCTTCATCTTAAGTGAGAATAACAGCACAGTTGGAAGAGCGTAGTCAATGTCACTGAACTGTGAATGTAGAAATTTTTGAAACGGTGTATCTTTGGCCATCTGTAATTTTCATCAAAAAAAAAGGTTGAGAATTTAGAGGCTTAATACGTTGTGGGGTTGTTAACCAATGTCAAAAAACAACATGTGTACTACTATTTCATGAGAAACTATTTGCTCTGTAAGCTTTCACCTGAAGTACAATAAAATATATATAAAAAAAATAAATTTATCTTGTCATTTGTACATCCTCACCTCTAACAACTGCTTTTTAGACATTTTTTCCCATGTATACCTATCTACTTCTTAGCAGTCAATTGTAACCAGTTATCTAAGCAGTATCTCTTTTACGATTCAAAAAAAATCTTACTATTTTCCTCAATATTTTATCCAGATACAATCACATTTTCTGCTTGAAGTCTTTCCTGACCATCTACAGCCTAGACAGATTTTTAACTTCTCCCAAACTTTATTTTTTGTCTTTAATATTGCTCTTAAATACCCAAAACCAAACCCGTTGCCGTGGAGTCAATTCTGATTCCATAGCGACCCTGTAGGACAGAGTAGAACTGCTCTATAGGGTTTCCAAGGCTGTAATCTTTAGGCAAGCAGAGTGCCACATCTTTCTCCCATGGATTGATTGGCTGGTGGGTTCGAACCACCAACTCTTCAGTTAGCAGCTAAGCACTTAACCACTGCGCCACCAAGGCTTCTATTATTACTCTTATATATCCTATATGGCCTTGTATTCCTAGATATCATTTATACATACGTATAACTTTTTATAACATACCTTAAGCTATTATTCTCTGCTAGAATATGAGCTTCTGAGGAGCAGTAACTGTCTGTAATATTTGCTACATCATACCAGCCGCTAACACAGTGAGTGGCCTGTAGTAAACACTCAAATAATATTTGAATGAATAAATGAGTGACTGCTTAGTACACACTGGGAGAGAGAACATAGAGTCCTAAAAGTCGCTTTCATACACAGATACACACATATACACACACACACAAACACATAGATGTGTGCATATATCCACATATATGTGATTCTCATCTTCAATTTATAATACTCCACATCTCTTCCCCTAATACCTCTTTTTTTCTCCTTCTAATCTTCCATGCTAGCATTGTCAGCTTTCCCCAAAACTTTTAGGATGTACACTTTACTATTGTAGAAAAATAAATTATCCTCAGCTCATTCATGTCTTTAATGTTTTTTCTGTGTGTCCGTCATAAGCTTCAATGCCTTAGGTTGTAAACAAGACAATGTATTTATCTTTTTATAATGCTTATGCACAATGCTGTGAATAAATATGTTTAATAAAAACATTGAGAGGACAGTGAGATGATGATGATGTTTATTTTGACAAAGGAGAGTAGTAAGTAAAGTTAAGAAGTCAGAGAGGTTGGGAAAGAAGAGACTTGGGGGACTCCATTCAAACTGAGAATAAAACAATTGCAAAGAAGATGAGATTTCTTGACCAAAGACCATGTTCTGACAATCTACTTGCATAACAATGAACTTCAAAAATTAGTGTCAAACTAGGATTATAGCCACTTTATTATTTTAATAATGGTGTTTACTGAGAATCCATTCAGCATCAGCTATTCTATCCATCTGTTTGTTCCAATTGTTTAATTTTATTCTGGAAGAACTCTTGATGTAGATTTGGTAGTTAAAATAAGTTGGTGAAGTATTTGAAGGTATTGAACTGACATCAGATCCTGAATCAAGACCCAAGTCACATGTCTACTGGGAAAGAAAGCACAGGAATGGTGAATCATAATTCAGAAATTTATAGTTTTTATAAAAACTGAAGGCCAAGGAGAACTCTCCTTCACCCTAAATTCGAACCAAATCATATCAGCAGCTATTCTAAAGCAGATGAAAATGCTTGATAATACCTAGACCTCTGTGAATAAGAAGGGAGAAATTCCCTTTTCATAAGGAAATAATCTCAGAGAGATTAAGTAATTTGTCCTAGATCACATGGTTAGAAGGTAGCAGAGATAAGGTCTGTTCAGATAAAGACCAGCTTTATCTGAATTCTCTCTCTTTCTTTGGTATGAAATACTGTTTTCCAGGTCTAGTTCCGTCTTTCTTATCTAGTTTCAGAAAATGAAATCTATGCTTAAAAACATCCCAACATCTTGATCCCAGACATGCCTTGACAGAATAGCATTTTTTCCATTAGCGCTCGCTTGCTTTTTTCCTCCTATACTCAGGTATGGGGGATTCTCAGCCTCTGGTGGCCTCCATTCTCAGCTGAGAGACATGAGAATTTCCCAGGGAATGCTCAGCCTCAGCAGAGGCTCCTAAAGAGAAGCTGCTGAGCTCTTCAGAAAGGCCCTGTTTTTTAAACAGAATATTCTTGTAGCTGAGCTACTACCTGTCCTGAGCTCTGACAGGAAGTATGCACTCCCATTCCTTTTCCTTCCAGCTGCTGGTGATCAGGTATGTACTGTATCACATAGAGGGCAGCAAGGGGCACAGACATAACTGGGGCACAGAGAACCAGGAATAAACACTAAACTCTCAGTCTTAGATACTTGTTAAATCTCTGCTTCCAGTTACTCAAGTCAGTTCTGAGAGGCAATTGGACTGGGAAGAGGAGTCGTGCGGTTATAGTCTTGGCTTTGTCAGTGTATGTGACCTTGTAGAAACCAACTTCATCTATTTGGAGCATTAATCTCCTTTTCTTCAAAATGGGAATTGTAATCTCTACTTTTCCTGCCTTAAAATTGTAGTATGAGAATTAAACAACAAAGTGAATTCATCAGTGTTCTGTAACAGTTAAGTTCTATACTAATATAATGATTGTCTTTGGGAAGAATTTTGTAGACTGTCACCTACACTGATGCTGATAATCGTAAGCATCTTTATGTACAATTATATGAGGAATATGAGTCCGTGAGAGTCAGGGTGTCAGTGGGATCACTGCTCAGCACATCTCTGCTCTCTCTCTGCCAGAGGCCCTAAGATAATATCTCTTTCTCCCAATAAATTAGACAATCTGATTTAGACCTGAAGAGAGGCTCAAAAGTACAAATGTCTAGTGGAGGAATCAGCTGTCTCTTTTCTGATCCGTTAATATGGAGGTGAATGTCTTTGAGAAGATAATGTAGAATAATTGCACTAAAAATTACCCTGTTTAATCCCCGCTACATTTTTTTTTCCTCACCCATGCATTCATATATTCATGCACTCATTCAACTTTCAGCAAACTTTATTAGGTTCCAAGTCTGTTGCAGGGTTGCAATTCTATTGATGCAATTCCTTCTCTCTGGTGCTGGCCATGAGTTGCATTTATCTTTTTTTTTTTTTTTTTTGCCTCCTCATACCCTATACCTGACAAAATATAAGATGCAAGGACTATATTTGGAAGAGAAGCTTTACTGGTGCAGTGGTTAAAAGCTCTCTGCTGCTAACCAAAATGTCAGCAGTTCGAACCCATAAGCCACTCTGGGGGAGAAAGATGTGGTGGTCTGCTTCCATAAAGATTACAGCCTTGGAAACCCTATGGGACAGTTCTTTTCTGTCCCATAGTGTCACTATGAGTCAGAATTTACTCAATGGCAGTGGGTTTGGTTTGTTTCATTTTATCTGGAAAGGGTTAAGGAGACCATAGCTGGGATAGAATACTATGAAGACCCCTTTTCCTAAAAGGCAGAATGACCCTCGCCTGTCTGGAGATAGATGGGTGAGATAGATTACTTAATGTTTCTTCTATCTCTCAAACTCTCTGAGATGTCTCAGAGTAAGAACTGTGGAAACCAGCTTCACTGTGAGTCCTCTGGCTAAAATATCACACATGTATTTAAGCTCTTGTTGCATCTCTCCTTTATTTGCAGAAAATTTATCCTTCTTTATTTTCATTCCTTTTTAAAATGATCTTGTCATTTTCTTTCTCAATCACTGTAGTTAATTTCAGAGCAAGGTCGAGTTGCCCTTTGTGCTTCCCATGGCCTGTTTTCCAAATCCTATGCCGTCCATTTTTTGCTTCACAGTCCGTCTCCTCTCCAGGGTTCCATTTCTCTCCTCTGTTCTTCCTCTCTCCTAACTGCCCCTCTTTGTATCTTTTTCTTGTTTTTCCTTTGAAATCATAAAACAATAAGGTTTTTTAATTATTATATTAATTATTAAATTGTGTTATTATTATTTGTCTTTATTTGAAGTGTGAGTGGTAAAAGGTATGGACCTTTTTTATGTTATCCTCAGCCCTTCAATGTCCCTCTATTTTACCGAGAAGAAGGAAGCCACTTGAACGAGTACCCTCAGCTTCCCATTCCTCTTCCTTATAATATCCTTGTATCTTCACTTATCCTGTAGATTTTCTCTTAGGGGAAAATCACACAAACAATAGACTTTTTACCTATTCCTTCCCACCTGCTGCTGATGGCTTAAGCCCTTCTACTCCTTCTCCACTCTACTGAAAATATTTTCTAAAAAAAAAAAAAAAAAACAACAATGACCTCACTATCATAAACACAATTTTTTTTTAATTCTCCTACTACTTCATCTTTTTTTATAGTCAATACTGATGACTTGTCTTTATTGATATTATGTGCTCCTATTTTCATTCTGTTTTTCTGATTATCTCTCTCTTTTCTAGTTCCAATTTAATCTGCAGTAGTCCCAGTGTTAGAGAATAATCCCCTTTCTTCCGATTCCTCACTGTATATACTAGCAATTTTATCCATACTCAGGTCAGACATTCTGTAACTCAAGTCCGCACTCAAACAAATGATTGCTACATGTAATATTCTGTACACATTCTCCCAGGAATTCCTTTTTAAGCTCACATTCAGCATATCCTAAACTGAACTCGGCTCCTAAAACATGTTTCTTCTCTATTGTCACCCATCTTGGCCCATCTAATGTTATACATACGATGGAAACAGCTGTCACAGACTTGTCCAAAGTAGGAAACTCACAGGTTTTTATTATTTATTTAAACTTTTCTGACCCCCGTAAAGGCTAAGAAGTAGTAGCAGGGGATATAGTGTAGAGACTGATCATGGAAATTTGGAACACACTCTCAGAGTTTGAACCCCATTCTCAGCCCTTACGTGCTTTGTAAACTTACCCTGATCATGTCACCTCTCTGTGCCACAGTTGTTGTTGTTTTTTTAATCTGTAATATGAGCCTAAGAATAGAACATATGTCATAGGATTGTTGAGAGAGTTGAAAGACGTAATAAACATCAGGCATTTAGAAAGGTGATAGGCACATAATATATTTTTAAATGTTTTATGCATGTGATAATATACCACTCACACTATATTAATATGTGAATAACTCAATGTAGACTGTCTTGCAATAAATGAAACTGAATAAAAGTTCTGAAGGCAGAAAAAATGGAGACCCCCATCTGAGGTATTATAGGAAAGGAACTATGCCTGTGTGTCATCTCAATCGAAGCCCCAGAAGCATAACTCACTCTGAGAGGCTTCAGATTTGACTTTCTCATTCTAAGTTACAGACAAAAGACTTTTCCTGGCCATTTCAGGTTTTTCTTCTTTTTTCCTTTGGCTTCAGACTTGATGCATACCTCATCTGCATCCGTATCCTCTCTGGCCCCAGTTTAGCTGCCCTGATGTCTCCTGGTCTCTCTCAGAATTAAGTTCCAAAGACTCCTTTTCTAGAATTACTTCTTTTCTGAAGGCCTGCTTCTTCTCAGATGTTCTTCAGGCTTCAGAATCACATACCACCACTTACCTCCTTATCCACCAAAATCTTTTATGTAGAGACAAGAGAGGCATCTCTCTGGTCAAAAGTTACAAGTTCAAGGATTTCAGAAAAAATTTGCTCAACACTTGCTCTGCCCTTCATGGTGGACTAGGCACATGGAATGATACACAACATAGTAAAAGCAGTCCCAGTCCTCAGGTAAATTACAAACACATTTGAAGTCACATCACATGCATCTGATTTTAGTAGAAGATTATGCAAACTTATGTAGTACCAATTTCCTGTATCTGCAGTACAGATTGTCAGTGCTTTAGTGATTGAATTGGAGATTCATCAAGGAGGAACATATGAAAGAAATACCATTTGAAGCAACCTCATTAAACCTCTGAGAGGCTAACACCGGTGGACCATACCTCCATAACACTAAATCATGTGACACCCATGGGCTATAGAAATCTCCTGTAATGAACCCCTTCCTAGACCCTATAGGGAAAGGCTAGTAGGTCGGATCTCCCAATTCTCTCCCATTCCATCTGCAGAGCCTTCCTGGTTCACTGGTCCTGGGACATTTAGGTGAGTGGGAATTCAGCTTTATCCTTCATCAAGGATCTCATTCTGTATTGAAGATTGGTGAATCCAAGATTGTAAAGCCATGACGTTACCTTATAATAGCAGCCTCCAAAAAGCCACTTTCTTCCTGACCGGCTTCCAAGGTCTGGAAGATCTCCATGGCTGGATTTCTATTCCCTTCTGCTCCATCTTCTTGACAGTAATTATAGGGAACCTTATCATCCTCTGTGTCATTCGCACTGATGCTACCCTCCATGAGCCCATGTACTATTTCTTGGCTATGCTGGCCCTCACAGACTTGGGCCTTTGCCTTTCCACACTGCCCACAGTCCTGGGCATCTTTTGGTTTGATGCGCAAGAGATTGGCATCCGTGCCTGCTTCACTCAGCTCTTCTTCATCCATACCTTGTCTCTAGTGGAATCTTCAGTTCTATGTCCATGTCCGTTGACCACTACGTGGCCATCTGCAATCAGCTGCATTACTCTACCATCCTGACACCTGCATGCCTTGTGAAGACGGGACTGAGCTTAGAAGTGCCATCCTCATCCTCCCCCTGCCATTCCTCCTTAAACACTTTCAGTACTGCCGCTCCCATGTGCTGGCCCATGCCTACTGTCTGCACCTGGAGATCATGAAGCTGGCCTGCTCTAGCATCATTGTCAACCACATCTACGGGCTCTTTGTAGTAGCCTGCACTGTGGGTATGGACTCCCTCCTCATCTTCCTCTCCTATGCCCTTATCCTACGCACTGTACTGAGCATTGCTTCCCTCCAGGAGTGACTTCAGGCCTTCAACAACTGTGTTTCCCACATCTGTGCTGTGCTTCTCTTCTACATCCCCATGATTGGCTTGTCTCTTGTGCACTTCTTTGGTGAACATCTGCCCCGCATTGTACACCTCCTCATGTCTTATGTGTATCTTCTGGTACCACTCCTCATGAACCCCATCGTCTACAGCATCAAGACCTAGCAGATCCGACAATGCATTGTTAAAAATTTGAACTTGTAAAGACACTTAGGGGTTTTCAGCAGAATTAGGTTAGGATAAAGAGTGCATGTTTGGTCATAAAGCCCTTAGAATTTTAGTTTCAGCTATGCTATAGCAAAAACAACTAACTCCATTATCAACAAAAAAGGAATTACCTGTGTGACATACTGACTATGTGACTTTGAGAATGTTACCTACCTCTCTGTTTTTGAGCTCCCTCAGCTGTAGAATGAGCATGAAAATAATTATGATAATTTCCTTTTATGGATTTTGTGAAGATTCAGTGAGATAATTTATGTAAATCTCTTAACACAGTGCCTGACACATAAAATTCTGAATAAATATGAAAACTATTGTTATCTGAGAAAATCCAAAAGAGGATATAAATTTTATTTTTAATTCCTCTGGGCAGTGGAACTTTTATCTATGACATATCTTTTTAAAATTTCTACTTTAACTCCTTTTATATTACTTTATTAAAATTATGGTATTTTTAAATACATTTGCAACAGATTTTCACACACACATACTCACACCCCCAGTAATGCTGGTCTGGGGCTATATTAGAATGACATTTTATGAAGGTGCTCACTAAACACACATCCACAAAGTTAACAAAAAGAGCAGGTATCCTGGAAGTTGGAGGAAAGATATCAAATTGGAAGGAATAAATGTATTCAGGGATAATCCTCAAATGAAGGCATAGAAGCTAAGAGTAATTGCTCACCAGCTGAGTGACTAGTCAAAGGATTTGACTTGTTCATTTATCTGTTCTCTACATTGCTGGTGTGGAAAGATGGGGGGAAGGCACATATTATTTTATGCCTGTTTGCTAGATATTTGTCTCATTTTTGTGTTCAGCCACATATAAAACAACACACATGCATACACTACTGTTGTTCTTTGTGAATGTGTTTTGATGCTTTAGTGTGTGAGTGTGTGTATTTTGCTGTGCACTGCTCAATTGTGTTGGTAGATACGTCCCAGTTAGCTTGTTTGTTTATGCGCATCTCTATACATTTCACATGTATCTAGACACATGCAGAGTGAACTACACCCATTTATATGTTCATATAGGTAGGTATGTCCTCCCTTAGGACTTTATCTGGCGTCATGGGAAGGAGAGAAAGTTTAGGCTGAACAACTCCCTTCTCTTTTTAGTTATCTTGGCTTGACTCCAGATGCCTAGAGGAGGCCATTGGAAGTCAAGTATAGCCTCATCATACAAATAGGTAATTTGGCAAGAAAACTTGATATGCAGCTAGGTACCCAGCATTAGACAGGAGACCTAGAGGGAGGGGTGGATGGTGAAGAGAACTCCTTTTCCAGACTCAGAGCAAGGACAGTCTTAGTGATATACTAATTAGACAGTGGCATTTAGTGGTCTGCAAAACACTGGTACACCATCCCCTAACCTGTCACATTTTTCTCTTTGTTCTAGAATTTGTTTTAAAAATTCATTAAAATAGGGTCTTCTGAAAGCATACTTCAACTCAGATCAGTACTGCCATCCAATTTGCCTAAGATACTAAATAAAATTCAGGCTTATGTTGTAAAGTAGTCTATGATAATAGAGACTCAATTATGTTGTGATTAAATGCAACTCATTTTAGGAAGGAAGACATTTCATCATACATAGGTGCTGCATGTCTTTGACTCTTGCTGTATTTTTTTAAATTTCTCTTACTAGACTAATTAATTTAAGATCACTTTTAACATATTTATACTTTTTCTTATTTTATGATAAAAGAAAATGCATGGGCATCTCTCACACTTAACTGAAGCAAGTTTAAGTATTTGATCCACACTACCTATGTCAGTTATCAGTTTATTGCCTCTCAGCTCCAAATTCACTTTTTGCTGATCTCTGATAACAGGGCTGAGCCTTGTAAGTATTTCTCTTTTGCCATCCTGCATGATGTTAAACCTTCAGCAGAGGGCACTGGACGTACAGTGAAGGAGGATGAGGTCTCTCTTCCTGCTTTGAGGATGCCTATCTAGCTGTGCTCCTGCAGTGTGCGTGGCTCTTTTTAGTAGTGACTGGTAGCCAGCAGCAGGTGGCAGCTCCTGTGAATGGCTCTGTATTTCAAGTTCAGCAGCACTCCCAAGGGCAACTAATAACTTCTGGGGGTCTCTCAGCTTGCTTCCATGAAGCATGCCAGTGATGACTTCTCAGTCAGTCAACAGCAGCCCCTCTTCCTCAAGCAGCTTCCAGCCGGTGCCCCTGCTGAATTTCCAGAATGTCAACAGCAATCCATATGGGCAACATCCTGGCAAATTTCCTTGACATCCCAGCAGGTGGTTCTCCAGCCACCCGCATCAGCCTGATAATTACAGACCAGCTTTGGCACAGAACAACTTCATGAACTTCGTCACCCAGTGGTCTTTCAACCATATGCTCTCCAGTGAGGTCAGAATCCCAGCCTTGGGAAGGATTCTTCCCCTGAACTTTTGTCCTTCCTTGAATACTCTCCCTAAGCCTTGGAGTGTCCCTTAGTTATTGTTGTTGTTGTTGTTGTTGTTATTGTTTGGTTTTTTGTGTGTTTGTTTATCTCTCATAATCCATTCCCCTTACTCCCGTATCATTTTTGTTGTTGTTGTTGAGAATATACCCAGAAAAACATACACCAATTCAACACTTTCTACATGTATTATTCAGTGACACTGATTACATTTTTCAAGTTGTGCAATCATTCTCACCCTCCTTTTCTGAGTTGTCCCCCCCCCCATTAATATAAACTCACTGCCCCCCTAAGGTTCCTATCTAATCTTTTGAGTTACTGTTGTCAGTTTGATTCCACATAGATAATTCTTAATAGAGTATAATGCTCAAGGCAGACATTTGACTAGTTAGGTTAAACTAGTAGTTTAGCTTAACTAATAAAAGTTTTAAGTTAGTTTTAAGAAGATTTCAAAGGATATTTTTGGTTTGAGGTTTAAAGATTATCTCAGGGCAAGAGTTTCAGGGGTTCATCCAGCCTCTATGGCTTCAAAAAATTTGCAGTCCATGAGAATTTGAAATTCTGTTCTGCATTTCCCTTTTGAACAGGATTCTTAGATAGAATCCTAGATCAAAATGTTCAGTAATGGCAGGAGCTTACCATCCAGTTCTTGTCTCATGGCAAAGGAGGTAGTTGTTCATGGAGGAAATTAGCCACACTTTCCATTTCCTTCTCCTATTTACTGACTCTCTTTCTTCCTCTATTGCTTCAGGTGAATAGAAACCAGCTCTGTGCCTTGGATGGCCACTTGCAAGGTTTTAAGACCGCAGGCACTACACAGTGAACTAGGAGGTAGAACAGAAGCACTAAAAACGTTATTAGGCCAGTTAACTTGGATGTAACACGATGCCATAACTCTAAAACTCCAAACTATGGAACCAAGACCCATGAGGTGGCTGGTTGCACGTAAGCAACCTCAGGAGCTACTCTTTTCTTTTCTTTTTTTTTTTTTTTTTGTCGTTGTAAATATATCTATCACACAACTTTTTCCAATTCAGCTTTTTACAGGTGTACAACTTATTGACAACAATTACAATAATCACCTTTACAACCTTACCCTTAATCAATACGATTTTTCCATCACTGTTAACCCCTTTTCCCCCTCCCTCACATCCCTGGTAAGCACTAATAAACTTTGATCTCTGTGTATTAGCCTTTTCTTCATTTTTTTATGTAGGTGAGGTCATACAATATTTGTCCTTTTGTGGTTGATTTCATTCAGCGTGATGTCTTCAAGTTCCATCCATACTGTAGCATGTATCAAGACTTTGTTTCTCCTACTGGTTAAGTAGTATTCCATTGTATGTATGTACCATTTTTTGTTTATCTAGTCATCTGTTGATAGGCATTTAGGTTGTTTCCACCTTTAGACTATTTTGAATAGTGCTGCAAAGAACATTGATGTATAAGTCTCTGTTTGAGTCTCTGCTTTCAAGTCTTTTGGGTATATACCTATGCGTGGAATTGCTAGGTCATATGGTAGTTCTATTTTTAGCTTTTTGAGAAATTATCACTATTTTCCACAATGGTTGTACCATTTTGCATTCCCACCAGCAATGGATAAAGGTTTCAATTTCTCCACATCCTCATCAACATTTGTTATTTTCTGTTGTTATTGTTTTTGTTTGTTTTTAATCGTAGCCATCCTATTGGTAATGAAATGATATCTCTTTGTGGTTTTGATTTGCATCTCTCTGATGGCTAATGACACTGAGCATCTTTTCATGTATTTGGTGGCCACTTGAATGCCCTCTTTGGTGAAATGTCTGTTCAAGTCCTTTTCCCAATTTATGATTGCATTTTTTGTCTTTCTGTTGTAAAGTTGTCAAAGTTTATATATATATTGCTTATTAGATTCTTACCAAATATATAGTTTCTGACTCCAATATCATTTTAATAAGACTTTATATTAAGCTTTCTTGTTAAAATCTTGGTGTGGTTTCTGTCTCCTGATTAGACCCTAACGTACAACCTAAAGCAAATTCTTTGTATTCTCAGATCTATGAATCCTATTACTTAGTGAAGCTCTTAACTCTCTTGGCCACAGATGCATCCTCCCCTACACCTCAGCAAATTTAAGATGTTCTTTCAGAACCTAAGTCTTTTCATTACCCTTGGACAAGCATCTGTTGACGAATTCTTACAAAAATCTACCTCAAAAAGCAAGTTGAGGGCAACTTACTTTCAGTCAAAAGTCTGTAAAAATTAATATCTTGCGTCAATGCCTGGATGTGTGTTCGGCAATCTGTCAAAAAAGACACAAGAGTCTTTGGTGAATTTGGGACTCTCTTTAATATTTCTACATTTTAACTTCCAAATGAAATCCAATATGCTGTATCTACCCCTTCCTCATCTGCAGATTTCTCACCGATTAGCTGAGAAATAACAATAATAGTCAGATAATAGGAGTCAGATAATAACACCTGAGCATGTGCTACAAACTGTGTCAAAGCACTCTACATGTACTATTCAATTTGATTCTTTTTTGGAAATTAAGACTACAGCATCAAAATTTTAAAATAAGGTTTTGCCAGCTGTAAAAATTTTATTGCAGGAAGGTGTTCTCCAGATAGCTATTAGGTGACTGCTACATACTGATTACTTACATCAAAATTATGAGCTTTCTTTAATATAGAACTATAACCTAGGATCTTGCTCAAGTATTGCCTGTGGTTATTTGTGGAGAAGGGGTTTCCTGACACTCAAGTAAGAGAGAAAACACTAGCAAGAGTGAAAAGGTATGCCTTACAAAAACTTCAGGAATGTTAATTAAAAAGTGTCTTTATAACACTCTTGTGAAAGTGGTCATAATGTTTGTCTAGTACAGCATTGAATATCATCAATTTGTTAAAATTCTAACTTTTTAAAATAATTTTTATTTGGTATTATCTTATTATTATAAAAGTGTCAATTTCCTCAGAAATTCTCAGATAGCCTTGTTGGACAAGAGGTTCAATGAGGTAAGTTGTTATACTCAATATCACATATCTAATAAATGTGTACACAACATTCTCCACCAAGGGTTAATGGGATGTGGCCAGAAGAAGAAGTCCACTACATTTCAAAGACCAGACAGACCAATGAACTGGAATAAACTTTTCTGATTGCATTCCTTAATATATATGCCTTTATATTCTTGAAAGAGCCCCAAAAAGCTGTATGCTAATTAGCTGAGAATAAAAACACTGAAATGACCTCCTATCCCCCTCTTCAAAATATCTTCTCCATTTATCTCCAATTAGCTCATTTATGTCTAGAAACAAAGGGCTGAGTTCTGAGTGGATCAGACATAATAAGAAGATATGGAGTTCCTGAGTCTAGGTAGGGATCAGAAGAACAGGCCACCAAGAATAAGCATCAATACCTTCACAGTATTTCAAAGAACTGGACTTGATCTGACATCATTCTTCCCCCTTGGTGATGGAAACAGCATTCAAATAAAAAGCTCTTGCTTTGGTGTCTCATATGGTCATACACACCCAGCATGCATACTGTCACATTGAATGTGCATAAGCTATATTGATACAATCATCATACATAAAACAATACCAACAACATGTTTTGCTTTCCTAAAGTTGTGAAGATTGTCCAAAACTTTCACCATATCCTTCAGCAGGCTCTGCATGTACATGGCATCCAAGTGTCTCAGAAGACTACTTCCTTCCCCTCTTTCTCCTGTCCCCAAGGTGTGAGTTAAATGAGGTCCAGAGAGTCAGTTCTGCTACAGAATTGATCAAAGACTCTTGAGAGGATCTCAGTGGGGACCTCAGGCAGTGGCATAAAAAGCAGGGATTTAAACATCCACTTTTCAGTTCTCCTCATTCCCCCAAATCCCTCATTTCTGTCTTCCTTCTTCCCTTTTGTAAGGCCTGGACCCAGACTTGGTATGTGAGTAGTCAATATAGTGGACAGGTGTTTGGTGCTGGCTGAGCCTGAGCTCTGGAGAAGAGGATGGGAGAAGCAACTTCAAGGCACAACGAAGACCATAGAGGTGTCTGCTGCAGATAGTGCCAGATACATTCAGTTCTTAGTGACTTCATGGGATCCCAGGTCTGGTCTTAGCACTAGCTCAGAGAGAGCCAACCACTTTCTCACATCTGTCCACTTCCTCAGTTTCCTGCCCAGAGAGTTGTCCCCTGTATGGTATCGGAAGGAATACTGATGAGATCCATGGAGATAGGCAGGATAGATGGGCAAAATCAAGGTGCAGGAAGGAGATGGGCTCATGAGTATAGGTTCTGCATCTACCACTTAGCTTAAGGCACAGGGTTTGCAGAATCTGGAGTTATCCTCAAGCACCAAAGAGGTAGAAGAGAAGGAAGTAATCTGACCTTCTGTGAGAAAAGCTTGTCTGTGACCTAAAAGGATATTTCACTGAGTGACCACAAAGTATGAGTAAAGTAATTTGAAGTAGTCATTAAACCTACTAAAGTTCCTCTAAGACCTATTTTCCAAGTAGAGCAACTGGTGGCAGAAAGGCAGTATGTTAACGTTCTACCATTCCCTGAATCCTCTCCCACCCTACCAGGGACAATGTTTTAATGCTGGTCAGGAGCAATGACATTCTCACCAAACCTAGGAATCTGTGCTGAGAATCTTTAAATGAGAAGCATTCTGAATAGTTAATTTACTAAAATCTCTCCTGCCTGCAGGCTGAAAGTGATCCTTCCCAAGCTGATGTCTCCTGGCTTCACTATTCTTTTTTTTTTTTTTTTTTCCCTTCTTCTTTTCTTTATTTCCAGGGCACCTACTCCAAAGTATCTTCATCCTTACGTCTCTCCAATTCCATTTCTGCCTTACCCCTTCCAACATGATTTTAAAGTCTGATTTTAAAAAGAGTCTGTCTTGAGCGGACAGCAATAAGAAGGTGGGAACTACTAGAGACTTTTGTTCTTTCCCTTTATCATTTGTCACTTAAACTTCCACTCATTTCAGGCTGTCTTATCTTAAGTAGCTGCTTGGATTTGTTGACATAAATTTTTCTAAATTTTCAGACTGATTTTTGAAACTGTCACAGATTGGCTGTATGACTTCGGCACACTATCAAATTTTTCAGACCCTAATTTTTTCACTTGCAAATTGAGGTAATTATACTAACCTTGCAAGGTTTTTCTAAGGTCTGCTGTTCTTACAATGTTCCTGGTGCAGGGCTTGGTAAAGAATAGATATTCTTCAGGTATTATACATCTTCGTTCTTCCTCACCCTATTTCATTTTCATGTCAAAAATATTTTGTGCTTAAATTTTGAGTTAGATTGTTAACGACCATGCAGTTTGCCTGTTAGCTTCTCTCCCTGCTAATCACAGTTCTTTGGAATTCACCACTGAACATAAACACAGCAGAAGCTGAGGAACACAGCACAAGGGCCAGTCTGACTTTCGAGTGGACACTGAGTAAATGGCACTGAATATTAATAACACTGGTGTTCATAGTGAGAGAGAAAGTGTTTATGTATATGTTTGAGTGTTTCTCCAGAGTAATGCATTTATTGATTCAACTCAAGAGCAGTACTTATGGAGGGCTATTAAGCACTTGATTTTATGCTGTTGTTGTTGTTGTCATCAAGTCGGTTCAGACTCATAGTGACCACACATACAACAGAGCAAAACAGTGCCTGGTCTTGTGCCATCCTCACCATCTTTGTTATGCTTGAGCCCATTGTTGCAGCCTCTGTGTCAATCCATCCCTTGAGGGTCTTCCACTTTTTTGCTGACCCTCTGTTTACCAAGCCTGATGTCATTCTCCAGGTATTAAGTCCCTCTGATAACATGTCCAAAGTATGAGAGAAGAAGGTCTTGCCATCCTTGTTTCTAAGGAGCATTCTAACCATACTTCTTCCAAGACAGATTTATTTGCTCTTTTGGCAGTTCATGGTATAGTCAATATTCTTCAACAACACCATAATTCAAAGGCATCAATTCTTTTTCTTTGGTCTTCCTTATTCATTGTCCAGATTTCACATGCATATGAGGCAATTGAAAACACCATGGCTTGGGTCAGGTGCACCTTAGCCCTTAAAGTGACATCTTTGCTTTTCAATACTTTAAAAAGTTATTTTACAGCAGATATGCTCAATGCAATACTTCGTTTGATTTCTTGACTGCTGCTTCCATGGGTGTTGATTGTGGATCCAAGGAAAATGAAATCCTTGGCAACTTCAATCTTTTCTCCATTTATCATGATGTTGCTTATTGGTCCAGTTGTGAGGATTCTTGTTTTCTTTATTATGAAGGTTGCAGTCTTTGATGTTCATCAGTAAGTGCTTCAAGTCCTCTTCACTTTCAGCAAGCAAGGTTGTGTCATCTACATGTTGCATGTTGTTAATAAGTCTTCCTCCAATCCTGATGCTGTGTTCTTCTTCATATAGTCCAGTTTCTTGGATTATTTGCTCAGCACACAGATTGAATAAGTATGGTGAAAGTATATAACCCTGACGCACAGCTTTCCTGACTTTAAACCACACAGTATCCCCTTGTTCTGCTCAAATGACTCTCTCTTGACATAAGTACACCTTCCTCATGAGCAGAATTAAGTGTTCTGGAATCCGCACTGTTCACAATGTTATCCATAATTTGTCATAATCCACACAATAAGTGCCTTTGGGTAGTTAGTAAAACACAGGTAAACATCTTTCTGGTATTCTCTGCTTTCAGCCAAGATCCATCTGACATCGGCAATGATATCCCTGTTTCCACGTTCTCTTCTGAATTCGGCTTGAATTTCTGGAAGTTCCCAGTTGATGTACTGCTGCAACCGCTTTTGAACGATCTTCAGTAAAATTTTACTTGAGTGTGATATTAGTGATATTGTTTGTTAATTTCCCCATTCAGTTGGATCACGTTTCTTTGGAATAGGTGTAAATATGGATCTCTTCCTGTCAGTTTGCCAAGTAGCTGTCATCCAAATTTCTTGGCATAGACAAGTGAGCACTTCCAGCGCTGCATCCATTTGTTGAAACATCTCAATTGGTAGTTCATCAGTTCCTGGAGCCTTGTTTTCCACCAGTGTCTTCAGTGCAGCTTGGACTTCTTTCTTCAGTACTGTTGGTTCTTGATCATATACTACCCCCTAAAATGATTGAATGTAAAGCAATTATTTTTGATACAGTGACTGTGTATTCCTTCCATCTTCTTTTGATGCTTCCTACATCGTTAAGTATTTTGCCCATAGAATCTTTCAATATTGAAACTTGAGGCTTGAATTCTTCCTTCAGTTCTTTCAACTTGAAAAATGCCAAGCATGTTCTTCCCTTTTGATTTTCTAACTCCAGGCCTTTGCACATGTCACTGTCATACTTTACTTTCTCTTCTGGAGCCACCCTTTAAAATCTTCTGTCCAGTTCTTTTATTTCATCATTTCTTCTGTTCACTTTAGCTACTCAATGTTCAAGATCAAGTTTCAGAGTCTCTTCTGACATCCATTTTGGTCTTTTATTTCTTTTCTGTCTTTTCAATGACCTCTTGCTTTCTTCATGTATGATGTTCTTGATGTCATTCCACAACTTCTGCAGTCTGATTTTATGCTAGCTATGGCTATTTGACAGTGAATTATTACTTATATGGAAAGGCATTATGAGTGTTTAAAGCCTGGAATCTAGAGAAATATCTGTTCAACTCCCATTTTGACCCCATACTTTCTCTCTGATCTTAGAAAGATTAGTTAATTAATCTTTATAAGCCTCTTTCCTCATCTATAGCATGATAGTATTAATAGTTATTTATTCGCAGGATTTTCTTAAGGAGATAAAAGATATACTAAATTAGCACTAAGTAAAATTTAACTCTTACTCATTAAAAAAAAAAAAAAGCTAAGCACCTACTGTATATCAGGGCATATTTTAGGCACTGGCTTTATAGAGGTAAACAGAGCAAAGCCTCTATCCTCTTTGAGCTTACATTCTAGTGGTATTATTATTTAGGAATACAAAGATCACTGTTCTGGGAAGTCAAGAGGCCTAACCTAGCATCTGACCTCTATCCACTGAGTGTCCTCTCCTGAACCTTCATTTCCTCATCTATAAAAGACTGAGCTCTACCTGTATCATTGCCCTTTTGTTCTATGGCATCTCATGGACTCTGATTTGCAGTTGGGGATGTGGTCATGATTAAGGGAAATGCTTCAGCCTCCCCTGCCACCTGGACCCACAGTAGTTGTAGTCCTAGACTTCTGGAGAGTGAGAGCTTCTGACTGGCTGGAGGATAAGCTTTGATTTCTAATTCTAGTACCAGGAATAATTTTACAGATAGCCATTCACACACCCTCAAGTCTTCTCTAGACTCCTATGAGTGGAGCAACATTTATGATCTATCTGGACCAGGCTAGCCTTCTAAGGGAAATCTGAAGAGGAGGTGGATGAAAGGTTGGTCTGTGTCTAAGGTTAAAGGTCATAAATGGCCAGTGAAATTAAACAAACAAAAATAAAATAGCAAAAGTAACAAAGAAAGCAAAGCAAGAGAAGGGAAAGGAAGAGATTAAATAAAGGCTGGGATGTTAGTGATAGTCCTGGAAGAAAGGTTTACTTACAAGGATAGGCAAAGTTAAGTACGACCAACAGGGATAGCTATATTTTTCTCACCTCTTAGCCTGAAGGGACAAAAAGTGAGAGTAGTTACTGAAATCCAGGGAGACCTGTTGCTGAAGGAGAAAAGTCCCCAACAAGAGCTGTGGCTTTTGGTAGTAGAACACAGCCACTGCCAAACCACAGGGCCACAAGGAGAGGGCCTGAGTTCTCCTTCATCCCGTGCTCCTACTTCTTGTAGGTGCTTCCTGTTGTTTGAGTCTAACAAAAAGCCAGAAGGCAAAGGAGACTTGTTGATGCAGTCCAGAAAGTTCAGAGCAGAGTTAAAAGGATGGAGAATATCTAACTCACTCAGCTTAACCCTTAGAAGTTGCATGACCATAACAGCAATTCCATGTCTCAGTTTCCTTATTGAAATATGAAACTAAAAGCATTTCTCTCAAAAAAGTATTGAGAGGAACCAGAGTGTGCAATAACCTCTGGAGGAACTGTACAGTTCTGTCTGCTTAATTTAATTTAATTTTATTTTATTTTTAATTTCTGCTCATTTGCAATCACTGTCATTTCCTCTGTTCATTTCAGGATTTTGGAGAGAATCCAACTCCCCTTCCCTCCAGGCACAATGATACTGGGATCCCTGGGAAACAGCAGCAGCATTTCCTCTACCTTCTTGCTGAGTAGTATTCCTGGGCTGGAGCACATGCACATCTAGATCTCCATCCCCCTGTGCTTCATGTACCTGGTTTCCATCCTGGGAAACTGCATGATTATCTTTATTATTATAACAGAGCCCTCACTCCAGGAGCCTATGTGCCTCTTGCTATCTACGCTGGCTCTGACTGACCTGGGCCTGTCGCTCTGTACCCTCCCAACAGTGCTGGGCATCTTTTGGATGGGAGCATGAGAGATTGGTCACAATGCTTGTTCACTGCTTATCCTTCCTGGAGTCTTCTGTGCTACTGTCAATGGCCTTCGGCTGCTTTGTGGCCATTTGTCGCCCCTTGCACTATGCGTCCACCCTTACTAACACAGCCATTGGCAGCATTGGCCTGGCTTCTCTGGGCCGAAATGTAGCGCTCATCTTCCCGTTGTTGCCTTTTATGCTAAAGAGATTCCCCTACTGTGACTCTTCAGTACTCTCACATTCTTATTGTCTCCACCAGGAAGTGATGAAATTGGCCTGTGCAGACATCAAGACCAGCAGCATCTATGGCATGTTTGTCATTGTTTCCACAGTGGGTGTAGACTCACTGCTCATTCTCTTTTCCTATGCCCTAATCCTGTGCACTGTGCTGTCCATTGCTTCCAGGGCTGAGAGACTCAAAGCTCTGAACACCTGTGTCTCCCACATCTGTGCTGTGTTGCTCTTTTATACTCCAATGATCTACTTATCTGTCATCCACTGCTTTGGGAAGCAGACACCCCATCTGGTCCAGGTGGTCATGGGCTTTTTGTATCTTCTAGTTCCTCCCCTGATGAACCCCATTGTTTACAGTGTGAAGACCAAACAGATCTGAGATCGGGTAACCCGAGCCTTTTGTTATTAGCTGGATCTGGTCTTGGAGGCAGTACTTCCTTAAATATGCCCTTGTTCCTCTCTCCTTTATAATATCTAGGCTGCATGAGGAGCCCTGGTAGAGTAGTGATTAAAAGCTTGTCTGATAACCAAAAGGTTAGCAGTTCGAATCCACCAGCTGCTCCTTGGAAACCCTATAGGGAAGTTCTGCCCTGTCCTATAGGGTTGCTATGAGTAGGAATCAATAGTAATGGTTTATTGTTGTTGTTGTTGTTGTTTTTAACCTTCATGAAGTGGTGAAGACTTTTATTTATTTACTCAACAATATATACTGGGATGAACAAGATACAGTCACAGTACTCAAGGTACTCTCAATCTGGTGGGGGGAAAATACAACACAGTATGATATAGCAGATTGTATTTTCCAAAAATGGCGACAGAAATATTTCTAATCCACTTGCTCTTCCAGAGTCTTTTCACTCCCCTACTAAAGAATCTACTTCTTTTCTACTCGTAACTGGGTAGGGCTTTGTAACCACCTTAATGAACTGAATGGTGTAGAGTGACTTTCTGAGATGAATAATTAGCAAATGATCATGTGATATTAAAGAGGGTTAGGAGAGAGGAGTGCTACATAGCCAACATCCTAAGGTCACTGTTAGAGAGGAAAGATTCCTTATCTAGCAAGTGGAAACATAACTGACCAGCAGTAATCTTGAGAAGTAGTTAGAAATGCCCTGAGGGATCTGGGATCAAGAACTAAGAATACAATTGCTAAACAAGACTACTCACTTTACCTCTCTGAAAAGTCTAGAGGTGAAGGTATAAACTCAAATCCCTACAGAGGCTGTGCAGTAAAGTAAATGAGTGAAGTAAAATTTGTGAAAGATGAATAACAAGAGGGGCAGGAGAGATGTGGCAAACTCTATTTTAAGGGACATGATACTCAGCTCCAGAATGCTAGGCTCTTACCAAATGTGCTGATTCTTAAAGAGAAAATAAACACCCGGAATCTTATTTGAAATCTCATAATTTTTAAATGTTGGAGAGTAATTCAATTTTTTAATAATTCATAGTTATGTTAATCAAATAAAACAGTATTCAGCAAGATTTGTTCTGTAGACCACCAGTTTTCGTTCCTGGCCTATTCAGTATCATCCCAAATAGGCAAGTTTTTTTTGTTTTTTTGTTTTTCTTTATTTCTTGTTCTTTTATCTCCTTAGCAACAATGTAGTAGAGGGCTTTAGAACAAAGGCACTGGCCTCAGATAGACCCGAGTCCAGTCTTGGTTCCATATCTGCAATTTTAGCAATTACTCAATTTCTCTAACCTGTAAATTTCAGATGAGAGTAATATCTACTTCAGATAATTATTACAGGGATTATGTGAGATACTGTATGTAATATATTTGGTAAAGTATGGGACAAATAATAAGGAACCCTGGTGGCAAAATGGTTAAGTATTTGACTGCTAACTGAAAGGTCAGTGGTTCGAACCCACCAGCCACTTCAAATGAGAAAGATGTGGCAGTCTGCTTTCATAAAGATTCACAGCCTTGAAAACCCTACGAGGCAGTTCTACTCTGTCTTACAGGGTCACTATAAGTTGCAATTGACTCAACGACAGTGGTTTTGGGGCAAATGACACATTGTTAATTAAATGCTGGCAATATGTTTGCCCTTCAGATGAATGACCTCGTCTCTCCAGAACACAAAGTTTATCCATCTAAGCTGAACCTACCAGTCTTACCAGAGTCCCTTAATGTGCCTGGCTGCTAAATGAAAGGTCGATGGTTCAAGTCAACCCAGAGGTGCCTCAGATGAAAGATCTGGTGATCTAATTCTGAAAAGTTAGCCATTGAAAACCCTATGGAGCACAGTTCTTCTCTGACACGTATGGGGTTGCCATGAGTTGGAAATGACAGAACAGCAACTTATTATTTTTTTTTTAACCCATCTTACCACCAAACAGAACATGCTATCAGGAGGAACTAGTCCCTAGAAAAGGACATCATGCTTGGTAAAGTAGAGGGTCAGGGAAAAAGAAGAAGACCCTTGATGAGATGGATAGACATGATGGCTGCAATAATGGGGTCAAACACAGCAACCATTATGAGTATGGTGCAGGACCAGGCAGTGTTTCCTTCTGTTGTATATAGGGTCACTATAGGTTGGAACCAACTCGATGGCATCTAACAGCAACAAGAACTAGACACTGATCCAACATTAAAAAGGGTGAAATCTCAACACCTCCCTTGCAGTATTGTTCATAGCTTCAGTTCTTCTAGCTACCATACCGAGCCTCAACCCCATGATGCCCTCACCTGGGAAAGTCTTAGAAAAGAGGTATAGGTCTGGCATTTTCTCTGACCAGGGAAAGTTATCCTTCCTTCAAATTTCTCCCTTTATTTTACCCATTGGATTTCTGTTCCAGAATTTTTTTGGGCTTATAATATCTACTTTAGTTGGTTGTTTTAGGGGCTAAAATAAATGAATATATGGAAAATTTGTAATCTCATTTTTTAACCATTTCAGTCAGTTATCATTAGTTGTGTGACCTTGGGGAAGTTACTGACTTTTTCTGGGCTCTGGTCCCTTTTTCTGCCAAATCAGGGACTTGCAATCTATCAATTTTATTTCTCCTTCTGTCTTGTAATAGAATTTTGTTCTCTGGCTCTTGTATTTCTGTTCTAGCCAGCATTATCTCATGTCTATAGTAAAATAAGTTCATATTTCTTTAGATCCCTGGCCTGAGGTGAGACAGAGCAAGATGCAACAGCCAGAATATAAGGAATCTCCAGGCCTATGATCTTTATTCTTTACCCCAAATGTTGTAGGAGGAAAAGAAAGTGTTTTAAGTGAGTGAGTAATATGACTTGTTTTGCTTTTGCTAAAATTCACTGGGCTTCAAAGTGAAGAAACTGATTGGAGAATGAGACTGAAACAGGGGGGGAAATTGAGAAGCTATAAGAAAACTCTAGAGTCCCTGGGTGGTGCAAACGGTTAATGTGCTCAGCTGCTAACTGAAAGATTGGAGGTTTGAGTTCACCCAAGATGCTTAAGAAGAAAGGCCTGGTTATTTATTTCTGAAAAACCAGCCATTAAAAACCCTTTGGAGTATTCTACTCTGACACACATAAGATTTCTGTGAGTCAACTCAAAGGCAACTGGTTTTGGTTCTAAGAAAATTCTAGTATGGGAGGATCATAATTTGGATAAAGATTATGACAGGAGAGGTGGAGAAAATAGGAAAATTCTGTTAGATGTTTGGGAGGTAAACTTCTATAGGACTTTGTGTCAGATTGGATATGGAAACACAGATAGTAGCTATTGGTGTAAGAATAGATTTTGGTGGGGAGATGTGGGGATATATGCCATTTAAACATGGCTGCACTATTGACAACTGCAACCCCCACAGGCCTCTATGCTGCACAGCATGTTAAGACTTGTCCCCCACATGTTGAGACTTGTCCCCAACATGTTGAGACTTGTCACGACTTGTTTTCCCAAACCTATTGTCCCTTTACTGATTGGCTTGTTTACCTGAATTCCTTCTCCATTGCCCGCACCCAAAGCCCATTGTTCTGTTATTTGCTTCACTGCTTGCTGTATTGACTATAAATAAACTCCTGGGACTGAAGCCGGGGTCGACTCCTCAGAGTGACCCTCCTGGCCCCACTTCTCTGTAAGAGTTGTGTTTGGTTACTGTCTCCGCCGTCCCAACAACTGTCACCACTGTGCCAGGGAGAAATAATAAGTGAGAAAGGTACTCTGGCCTTTGGTGAAACAGACAACAAAGTTCTGAAAGACACTACAGTCTTTATTTTAGGCTTGACATGGCTCAAACAGTAGGAAAGGTGCTCTTAAGGAAGGAATGATTTGTTTTAATCTGAGGTGATTGCCATAATGCAAATGTATGTCTGTGTTCACAGGGATGCTCAAGATTTTGAGCTCAAGAAGTAAGCAGTTCATTTATACAATGATTGTCATTAATGTATTCACAAACTGACCAACAACTATCTATGGAGCCCTTCTATATTTAAGGACATACCGAAGATGAACAGAAGATTTCAAAGGGTAGCTTGAGAAGACAAAGTAAAGTATTATAATGAAATGTGCAAAGACCTGGAGTTAGAAAACCAAAAGTGAAGAACATACCCAGCATTTCTCAAGTTGAAAGAACAAAACAAAAATTCAACCCTAGAGTTGCAATAGCAAAGGATTCTACAGAGAAAATATTGAACAATTCAGGAAGCATCAAAAGAAGATGAAAGGAATACACAAAGTCACTGTACCAAAAAAAAAAAAAAAAAAAAATTAGTCGACATTCAACCATTTCAGGACATAACATAATCAAGAACCAATGGTAGTGAAGGAAGAAGCCCAAAATGCACTGAAGTGAATGGCAAAAAGCAAGGTTCCAGGAATTGACAGAATACAAATTGAGACGTTTCAATACACAGATGCATCACTGGAGGTGCTCACTCGTCTACGTCACGAAATTTGGAAGACAGCTTCCTGGCCAACCTGCCGGAAGAGATCCATATTTTTGCCCATTTCAAAGAAAGTTAATCCAACAGAATGTGGAAATTACCGAACAATATCATTAATATCATACACAAAACTTTGCTGAAGACAATTCAAAAGCAGTTACATCAGTACTTTGACAGGGAACTGCAAGAAGTTAAAGCTGGATTCAGAAGAGGACATAGAACAAGTGATATAATTGCTAATGTCAAATCGATCTTGGCTGAAAACAGAGAATACCAGATAGATTTTTAACAGTGTTTTATTGACTATGCAAAGGCATTCCACTGTGTGGATCATAACAAGTTATGGATAACATTGCTAAGAATGGGAATTCCAGAACACTTCATTGTGCTCATGAGGAACCTGTACATAGACCAAGAGGTAGTCATTTGAACAGGACAAGGGGATACTGCGTGGTTTAAAGTCACAAAAGGTATGTTTCAGGGTTGTATCCTTTTCACCATACTTATTCAATCAGTATATGAGCAAATAATCTGAGAAGCTGGACTAAGAAGAAGGTGGCATCAGAATTGGAGGAAAACCTATTAACTACCTGCAGTATGCAGGTGACACAACTCTGTTCGCTGAAAATGAAGAGGACTTGAAACATTTACTGATAAAGATCAAAGACTACAGCATTCGGTATGGATTGCACCTCAACATAAAACAAAATTCCAGAGCTTCTGGAAAAATGGTGCTCTAGGCAGAAGCACCACGCAATCCCTCCACAGCAAAGATCTGAAAAACTAAGCTGAACAGAGAAAACAACAATCCTCAAACCCTAAAACATCAAATGAAGAGATAAAGAACTCAGCCAAGCACCAAATGGAGTAAGAAAAATGACAGAGAACGGAGAGTGAGGAGAGATTCATGCAGAGGTCCCGTACCAGCTAACTCAGTGCAGATCCGCCACTTTGGACGCCTATCAGAGACCAGCAAACAGAGGGTATGAGAAGGCAGCTTCACAGAGCTTCCAACGGAAGACAGAGCAACTGGTAATTTGCGATATACTCTTTCCCACCCCCACCCTTCTTCAACCCAACTCGGCCTCCTCTACTTCCCGCGGCCACAATCTCTTGTCCGGGAAACACTGGCTGCTTGGATTCCACACATCTGAAAGGGACGGCACTCTGAGTGCCATTTGTTAGCTGCCGCTATTCCTTTTCTTCACTTATTTTGATTTCTTCCTTACCTCTCACCACCTCCCCCTCCTTTCGCTCAAACACCTGGCTCTGTGCGCCATCTTTGCTTCTTCCTGAGTGGCTGCAGAGCTCCGGTAATTTATGATATACGCTTCCACACTCCCTACCCTTCTTCACCCACACTCGGCCCCCTATGCTTCCCACGGACACAGTCTCTTGTCCGACAAACACCGGCTGCTTGGATTCTACCAGCCCTCACTAGCTGGCTGGCTGAGTCCCATTTGTTGGCTGTTGGTGTTGCTTTTTTTATGCTTCTTTTGATTTCTTTCTTACCTCTCACCACCTACCCCTCCTTTCGCTCAAATATCTGGCTCCGTGCACCATCTTTGCTTCTTCCTGAGGGGCTGTGGAGCTCCATTCGAGTGTGGAGCTGCTTCCCAGTATGGGCTGCCGTGCTGGTGGGCTCCCGAGGCTTTTGTTTGTTTGTTTGTTTTGAATTGTTTGTTTGTTTTCTTTTCCTTTTCTTGAGTTGGGAGCCCTTTCTGGCCAGGCAGTTCTGCGTGGCAAGGAGACTACCCCACAGCTTGCACAGACGTGCAGAGGGAACCCTGAAGGCATTTCTTTTTCTTTGTTTGTTTTTTCTGTTTTTTCTGTTTTTTGGGGGGCTTTTCTTGTTCTTTTTTTCTAAATTTTTTTCTTTCCCCTCTTTCTCCCTTTTTGTCTTTCTTCATTACTCAGTTCCTTGTCTCTCTGTATCTTCCTTCTATTTCTATTCCCAGAATACCTGGCGTTGTATACCTCTACACCTTCTTGCCAGGCTGTGCTGCAACACCTTAGAGCGACTAACCCAGGCCTCATAGCTGCACCAGTGGCATCACTGGGAACTTTGTGATTCTTTAACCTTTCCGATTTTTATTTATTCACTCTTTTCTTTTGTACCTCTTCCCCTTTCTGTTTTTCTCCATTTCATAGTCTCTCATCTCTCCACTCAAATGGCAAACTCCCCTAGCATTCTTTTTTGTTTGTTTGTATGTTTCTGGCTCCTGTTCCTCTCTCCTCTCTCCTATATCCATCTTAGCTCCACACATAACAATCTTCCTGCTACATCCTGCCTACCTGCACTGTGCACTTGACGTCACACCACCAAGCAGCCCAGGCACAGCCTACTGGAACCTGCCATGAACTGATTACCAACCTGCCCCAGTGGCTGTAGTGCCACAGACAACCCGTCCCAGTGACTCCTCTTCAGCTGGACCTGCCCTGCCATACCATATCTGAGTGACTGACCCTGCCAATTGGACACAGAGGCCAGGAGTATTCTACCCACAGACGAGTGAACAACTAGGAACACACAGTCCACCTGCTCAGACATAATCAAATTTTAAAAAAAAAAAGGAAGAAAAAAACAAAACTACAATCAATAAACAAGAAAAATAACTACTGAACGCCCCAAAGACAGCAGACAATTTCAAAACATTTACAAAAACAGGACAGTATGGTCCCAGTAGGCATCCAAAATAAAACACCACATGACTTTACAGTGGAAGAAAATGCACTAGAACTACCTGATAGGGAATTCAAATCTCTAACACTCAGAATTCTCCAAGAGCTGAGGCAAAAAGCTGACAAACATGAGGACAAAATAGACAAATTCATGGAAGATACAGACAAAAAGTTGGAAGAATTCAGAAAAATAATGCACGAACAAAATGCCAAAATAAATTCACAACTAGAAATTATACAAAGACAACAATTAGAAATCCAAAAGACAAAAAACAAGATTTCAGAAATGGAAACTCAGAAAAAGAACAAAGAAAAATAAAGAGACACTGAGAGTTATGTGAGACACAATCAAAAGCAAAAATTTTCGAGTCATTGGAATTCCAGAACAGGGGGAGAAAACAGAAAACACAAAGAGGATCATCGAAGAACTGCTGACAGAAAACTTCCCCAATATCATTAAAGATGAAAAGCTGGCCATCCAAGAAGCTCAAAGAACCCCATATAGGAGAGACACCAAAAGAAAATCACCAAAGCATATCATAATCACACTCACCAAAACCAAAGACACACAAAGAATCCTGAGAGCAGCTTGTGAAAAACAAGAAGTCACATACAGAAGACAAACAATAAGACTAAGCTCAGATTATTTGGCAGAAACCATGCAGGCAGGAAGGCAATGGGATGACATATATAAAAATCTTGAAAGAAAAAAATTGCCAGCCAAGAATAATATATCTTGCAAAACTCTAGTTCAAATTTGATAGTGAAATCAGGTCATTTCCAGATAAACAGAAATTAAGGGAATATGTAAAAGTCAAACCAAACTTACAAGAATTATTAAAGGGAATTCTTCGATCTGAGGACAAACAACTTCAGCTCACAGGCAGAATCTAGGAAGCAGGATCATACCAGGCAGATACCAATTTAGGAAATGACCTCTCGAGGACTATCCAAAACCATAAGAAATGCAACAGGGAATCCGAGCAGTTAATCAGTAAATGACAACAACATCAAAACAATAAAAAAGGGAATAAACAGCATAGGTAAAGAATCTTCTAATGGAGAGGAAGGTAAGGCGATACCAAGTAATGGTAGACTGCTTCAAACATAGAAAGACAAGGGTAAAATTCATGGTAACCACTAAGAAAGTTAACAAATATAGTCATTAAAAAAAGAGGAAAAACATAGTCTCAGCAAAAGCAAAACCTACAAAAACAAAAGAAATGAAAAAAAAAATCCACAAACAAAAGTAACTCAACACAAGAGAGTAAGAAGAACAAAGAAAACTTCAGCACCAAAAAAAAAGCACCACAAAATGACAGCAACAAACCCACATCTATCAATAATTACACTGAATGTAAATGGACTCAATGCACCCATGAAGAGAATGAGAGTGACAGAATGGATATGAAAACAGGATCCATCAATATGCTGTCTACAAGAGACACACTGTAGAAACAAAGATGTGAATTTATTGAAAGTCAAAGCTTGGAAAAAAATATATCAAGCTAACAACTATCAAAAAAGAGCAGAAGGGGCAATTCTAATCTCAGATAAAATAGACTTTAAAACTAAATCTACCATAAAAGTCAAAGAAGGACACTATATAATGATTAAGAGGACGATCCATCATGAAGACATAACCATAATAAACATCTACGCATCCAATGACAGGGCTCCAAAAGACATAAAACAAACGCTAATAACACTAAGAAGAGAAATTGACAGTTCCACAATAATAGTAGGAGACTTCAACACACCACTCTCAGTAAAGGACAGAACAACTAAGAAGAAACTCAGCAAAGATACAGAAGACCTAAAGGGCAGAATCAGCCAACTTGACCTCATAGACATATATAGAACACTCCATCCAACCACTGCAAAGTACACATTCTTTCCCAATACACATGGAAAGTTCTCTAGAATAGACCACATCTTAGGCCACAGAGAAATCCTCAACAAGATCCAAAACGTTCAGATAATTCAAAGTATCTTCTCTGACCACAATGCCATCAAGGTAGAAATTAACACTAGAAAGAGCAAGGAAAAAAAATCAACTACATGGAAACTGAATAATACCCTGCTTACACACCAGTGGGTAGTAGAAAAAATCAGAGATGGAATCAAAAAAATTTCTAGAATCAAATGACAATGAAAACACATCATACCAAAACTTTGGGACTCAGCAAAGGCAGTCCTCAGAGGACAATTTATAGCAATAGATGAACACATCAAAAAAGAAGAAAGGGACAAAATCAAAACATTAACTACAGAACTCAAACAAATAGAAAGAGAACAGCAAAAAAAGCCCACAACCACCGGAAGAAAGGAAATACTAAAGATCAGAGCAGAAATAAATGAAATAGGAAACAAAAATCAATAGAAAGAATCAACAAAACCAAGAGTTGGTTCTTTGAAAGAATCAACAAAATTGACAAACCACTGGCCACACTGACAAAAGAAAAACAGGAGAGGACACAAATAAACCAATTAAGAAATGAAATGGTGGACATTACAACAGAACCAACTGAAATAAAAAGGATTATAAAAGCATATTATGAAAATCTATACACCAACAAACTTGAAAACCTAGAGGAAATGGATAAGTGTCTAGAAACACATGGTCTACACAAACTACAACAAAGTGATGTCAAAAATCTGAACAGACCCATAACAAGAGATTGAAAAGGTAATTAAAAACAAATCCCAACCAAGAAAATCCCTGGCCCAGATGGCTTCACTGGAGAATTCTACAAAACATTTACAGAACAGCTTGTACCAGTACTACTCAAGCTATTTCAGAGCATAGAAGAGGAAGCAACACTTCTAAATTCATTCTAGGAAGCCAGCATAATGCTGATACCAAAACCAAGCAAAGATGTCACAAAAAAAGAAAATTACAGACCAATATCTCTCATGAATATAGATGCAAAAATTCTGAACAAAATTCTAGCCAATAGAATTCAGCATCATATCAAAAAAATAATACACCACAACCAAGTAGGAT
The DNA here is from genome assembly GCA_030035585.1 of Dugong dugon. Taxonomy (NCBI): domain Eukaryota; kingdom Metazoa; phylum Chordata; class Mammalia; order Sirenia; family Dugongidae; genus Dugong; species Dugong dugon. The sequence continues at coordinate 77,200,617 of CM057467.1, read as the reverse complement.
TCATACCAGGTATGCAAGAATGGTTCAACATTAGAAAGTCAATCAACGTCATGAACCACATAAATAAAAGGAAAGAAAAAAATCACATGATCATCTCAATTGATGCAGAAAAGGCATTTGACAAAGTCCAACACCCATTCCTGATAAAAAACTCTCCATAAAATAGGTATAGAAGGGAAATATCTCAACATAATAAAGGGCGTCTATGCAAAACCAATGGCCAGCATCATTCTTAATGGAGAGAGGCTGAAAACATTCCCCTTGTAAACAGGAACAAGACAGGGATGCCCTTTATCACCACTCCTATTTAACATTGTGCTGGAAGTTCTAGCTAGAGCAATAAGGCAAGAAAAATAAATAAAGGGCATCCAAATTGGTAATGAAGAAGTTCAACTCTCCCTGTTTGCAGATGATATGATACTATACATAGAAAACCCGAAAGACTCCACGAGAAATCTACTGGAACTAATAGAAAGATTCAGCAGAGTAGCAGGATACAAGATAAACATTCAAAAATCAGTTGGTTTCCTATACACCAGTAAGGGGAATGAAGAAAAGGAAATCAGGAAAACAATACCATTTTCAATAGCCCCTAAAAAGATAAAATACTTAGGAATAAATCTGATCAGGGATGTAAAAGACCTATACAAAGAAAACTACAAAACACTACTGCAAGAAACCCAAAGGGATCTACATATATGGAAAAACATACCATGCTCATGGATAGACAGACTCAACATTGTGAAAATCACAATTCTACCCAAAGCAATTAACAAATACAATGCAATCCTGATCCAAATACCAACAACATTCTTCAAAGAGATGGAAAAACCCATCATCAACTTTATATGGAAAGGGAAGAAGCCCCGAATAAGTAAAGCACTACTGAAGAAGAATGAAGGTGGAGGACTCACACTACCTGACTAGAGAACCCACTATACAGCTACAGTAGTCAAAACAGCCTGGTACTGGTACAATGACAGACACATTGACCAATGGAACAGAATTGAGAACCCAGATGTAAATCATCCACCTATGGTCACCTGATCTTCAACAAGGGCCCAAAGTCCATCAAATGGGGAAAAGACAGTCTTTTTAACAAATGGAGCTGCCAAAACTGGATATCCATCTGCAAAAAAATGAACTAGGGCCCATACCTCCCTCCATATACAAAAACTACTTCAAAATGGATCAAAGACCTGAATATAAAGCCTAAAACTATAAAGTTCTTAGAAGAAAAAATAGCACCAACACTTCAGGCCTTAATACATGGCATTAACAGGATACAAACCATAACCATCAATGCACAAACCCCAAAAGATAAGCTAGATAACTGGGATCTTCTAAAAATCCAACAGCTATGCTCTTCAAAAGACTTCACCAAAAGAGTCAAAAGAGAACCTACAGACTGGGAAAAAAATTTTGGACAGTACAAGTCAGACAAAGGTCTAATCTCCATAATATACAAGAAAATCCAACACCTCTACAACAAAAAGACAAATAATCCTATTAAAAAATGGGCAAAGGAAATGAACAGACACTTCCCCAAAGAAGACATTCAAATGGCCAACAGACACATGAGGAAATACTTGCGATCACTAGCCATTAGAGAAATGGAAAGTAAAACCACAATGAGATACCATCTCACCCTGGCATTACTGGCACGAATCAAAAACACTGGAAATAACAAATGTTGGAGGGGCTGCAGGGAGATAGGAACTCTTATGCACTGCTGGTGGGGATGCAAAATGATACAACCATTTTGGAAAATGATATGGCGCTTCCTCAGAAAGCTAGTAATAGACATACCTTTCTGTCCAGCAATCCCACTCCTAAGAATATATCTTAGAGAAATAAGAATCGTCACTGGAATAGACGTATGCACACCTATGTTCATGGCAGCACTGTTCACAATAACAAAACAATGGAAACAACCTAGATGCCCATCAACATATGAATAGATAAACAAACTTTGGTACATACACACAATGGAGTACTATGCAATTAGAAAGAACAACAATGAATCTGTGAAGCATCTCATAACATGGATGAAACTGGAGGACATTATGCTGAGTGAAGTACATCAATCACAAAACGACAAATATTGTATGAGACCTCTATTGTAAAAACCCATGAAAAAGTTCAAACACAAAATGTAACAATCTTTGTTGGTTACCAGGGGTGGGAGGGGTCGGGGGGGAAATACTAAATAGGCAATAGATAAGTGGTATCTTGGGTGAAGGGTGAGACAGTTCACTATACAGGGGAAACCAGCACAATTTGTACAAGGAAAGGTCATGGAAGCTCTATAGACACATCCAAACTCCCTGAGGGACTGAATTGCGGGCAGAGGGCTGTGGGGACCATGGTCTCGGGGAACATCTAGCTCAACTGGCATAACACAGCTTATGAAGACAATGTTCTACATTCTACCTTGGTGAGTAGTGTCTGGGGTCCTAAAAGCCTGTGAGCAGCCATCTAACAAACTCCACTGCTCTCATCCATTCGGGAGCAAGGGAGAATGAAGAGAACAGGATACAAGGAAAAGATTAGTCCGAAGGACTAATGGACCACGGCTATCAAGGCCTCCACTGGACTGGGTCCAGTACAGCTAGATGGTGCCTGGCTTCCACCACTAACTGCTCTGACCAGGATCACAACAGAAGGTTCTGGAGAAGGATGTAGAACATAATTTTTACTCCCCCCCCCCCAAAAAAAAGACCAGACTTACTGGCCTAAAGGAGACTGAAGAAACCCTGAGAGTATGGCCCCCAGACACCCTTTTAGCTCAGTGGTGAAGTTATCTCCGAGGTTCACCCTTCAGCCTGGGAGTAAAACCAAATGGGACTAATGAGGTAGAGTAGTCCAGTGACAAGTGCCAGAATGCAGAAGGGGTCTAGGAAGCTGGTGACAGGGAACCAAAGGTTGAGTAAGGATATTGTTAACTTGTTGTGAGATTGTTAACCATTGTCATAGGGCAACATGTGTAGTAACTGTTAAATGAGAAACTATTTTGTTCTGTAAGCCTTCATCTTAAGTGTGAATAGCAGCACAATTGGAAGAGCGTAGTCAATGTCACTGAACTGTGCATGTAGAAATTTTTGAAATGGTGTATCTTTGGCTATGTGTATTTTCACCAAAATAAGGTTGAGAAGTTAGAGGGTTGATATGTTGTGGGGTTGTTAACAAATGTCATGAAACAATATGTGTACTAGTGCTTCATGAGAAACTATTTGTTCTGTAAGCCTTAACCTGAAGTACAATTTAAAAAAATCAAAACTGAAAAACAAACAAACAAAATTCCTCACAACTGTATTAGTAAGCAATGTCTTGACAAATTGAAAAAAGATTGAAGTAGTCAAGGATTTCATTTTACTTATGCTCATTGGAATAATGGTAAGGAAATCAAAAGACCCATTGCACTGGGAAAATCTGCTGCAAAAGACCTCTTTAAAGTGTTGAAATGCAAAGATGTAACTTTAAAGACTAAGGTGTGCCTGACCCAAACCATGGTATTTTCAATTGCCTCATATATATGCGAAAGCTAGGCAATGAATAAGGAAGACCAAAGAAGAATTGAAGCCTTCAAATTATGGTGTTAGCCAAGAATATTGAATATACCATGGACTGCCAGAAAAAAAAAACCAAATCTGTCTTGGAAGAAGTACAGCTAGAATGTTCCTTAAAAGCAAGGATGGTGAAGCTTTGTCTCACATCCTTTGGACATGTTATCAGGAGGGACCAGTCCCTGCAGAAGGACATCATGCTTGATAGAAGGTCAGCGAAAAAGATGAAAACCCTCAAAAAGATTGATTGACACAATGGCTGCAACCATGGTGGGATCATGTATAACAACGATTGTGAGGATGGCACTGGACCAGGCAGCATTTTGTTCTGTTGTACGTAGGATTGCTATGAGTTGGGACTAATTCAAGGTTAGCTAACAACAAATAAGTTCAAGGATGTGCTAAACACTGGGGTACAAAATTATTTAAGATATATAGACATCTCTATTTCATGAAGTTTACGCTTTGGCTAAGGCAAACAACACTAAAAAAATAAATAAAAAAGACTAATAATTGTTGTAGATTATGTTGTAGAAGTCCATACAGATTGAAAAGGGAACAAAATATTAATTGTTATTGTTAGCTGCCATAGAGTCAGTATCCAACTCTTGGTAACCCCAAGTACAACCCCATGCAGGTCAGACCATTGTGACTCATAGGGTTTTCATTGGCTAATTTTTGGGAAACAGATTGCCAGGTCTTTCTTTCAAAGTATTAATATAAGAAGAATATTTAATTTGGGTACTGCTAGAGAGCTAAGTATCAGGAAGAAAAATTGAAGAAATGCACTTGTGGTAGGCAGAACAACAATTCCCCCAAAGGTGTCCACTTCTTAATCTGCAGAATTTGTGAATTATTATTTACTTGGCAAAGGAAACTTTGCAGGTGTGATTAGGGTTAAGTGTTTTAAGATGGAGAAGTTATTCCATATTATCCAGGTGGGCCAAACTTTACATAAATTCTTAAAAGCAAAGGGAAATGTAACTATGAAGAAAGACACAGGGTGATGTAAACTTGCTGACTTTGAAGATGGAGGAAGGCTCTCTAACCAAGAATTATGGGTGGTCTCTAGAAGCTGGAAAAGGCAAGGAAACACTTTCTCCCCTACTGCCTCTAGAAAGCAACACAGCCCTACTAACACCTTGATTTTGACCTGGTTAGAGCCATGTCAGACTTTTAACCTACGTGGCTGAAGATAATAAATTCATGTTTTAACCACTAAGTTTATGATAATTTGTAGAGCAGCAATATAAAACTAATACAACATTCCTGGCAGAAAACATACCATAAGCAAAACTCTAGGTGTGAATAACATGGTGTACTTGATTTGTATTACTCTGTTGAAGTGCAAGGCAGAGAGGGATGACTGATAGCTGGAAAGACTTGTTTCCATGTATGGAGACTTGCCAGTATCTTGTAAATTATTGGACAACTATTGAAGGGCTTTAAATGGGTCATGGTGTGGTTAAATTTGCATTTCATAAATATATTTCCAACTGCTACTCAGAAGGTACAGGATGACAGGAGAATTGAAAGGGAAGTTTTAAATCAAACCAAGACAGCAGAATTGAGAATGGATGAGTGAAAAAGCATAATAGAAATAGCTTAATGAGGGAAGATCTTCAGTAGTGCTTGAGGACCAAATATATATTTCCTTCCATATCTACTGCCAAGTATTGTTGTCTTGCAGATGAGGTCAATTCTACTTTCTAGTCTTGACAGATGGGCAGCATGCCAGTCCCCTATTTCAAACTCTCTGCTAGTAATCTGTCTTTGAATGTGCCAAATTTTCAAGACAAAATTTGAACTCATCATTCAAGCCAGTCTTTTTTTTTTTGTTGTTGGTAATAATACCTTGATGCCCTAGAGAGATGTTCATGTAAATCTTAACTCTTTGCCGTCCTACATATTGAATTTACAATTGTGTACTCAATCTTTTGAATTTTCCTTGAAATATTTCTTCTATACAGGAGAAAAAGCTTAAAATATAAATTTTAGTGCAAAGTATCCAGGTACAAAATTTCATATACTGCAGAAATTTGGTTTTTAACAAAATAATAGAGGGGTAGAAATATTTTTTTAATAAAAGGCACAGAGAAAAGACTAGATAAACTGCAAAATCTTAGGAAGTTTAAAATTATTTCTTAGTTGCTTAGTAGAATTTGTGAATTTTCTAGAAAGTATACATTTGTTTTATAACAACAACTCCCCCTAAATATAAATGCTTTAGAGCTTTCTCTTTGCCTACTCTCAGAGTGATTATACTACAGCCCAATTATTGCAACAGTCTTTATTTGACTTCATCCCTTCCACATTCAATCCATCTTCCGCATGCATTCCTGCATGCCGTTCTTAAAATCAGATTAATTATGTTAGGTGTTTGTTGTAGAGACTAAATTGGGTGCCCAGTTCCCACTAAATTTAGATCTCTCAGAGTTTTTTTAGGTACTCCAAATCTGCTCCTCATACTATCTAAAATGATCACTCAATATTTGCCAAATTACACTCTCTATTCTAGCCACTCTAACATCCCCAGTAGATGCTATGCACTCATATACCCCTGGCTCACCTACTCTGCTAGTTTACCTTTCCTTGATAGTATAATAATTATATATTGTTTATATAATATTTTTAATAAATGTTAATTGAATCATAATCTCAATTGTCCAATTTTACCCATTAAGGGTTAATTAAAAACCCAACTGCTCCTTTACATACTGTTTTATTTCAACTCACTTTAAAATGTTTATTAAATATTGGTGAAACATATCATATATCTCCTGATTATTTCTTCTTTTCTGTTGAATATTGTACCCCCAACTTTATTATAAATTTGATGCTGCACAGCTTTTCACTCCCCCTCCCACCTCAATCCTTTATTCCATAGTGGCCTTTGACACATGATAAATGCTAGTAAGTACTTACTGGTTGATAATTTATCACCTCAATATTCAAGTTCTTACCTCCAACATATGTTAAACCACTTCCTTAAGACCTTCTCCCAGATCTGCTGGGTCTTTACGCAGTACACAATGGGGTTCATCAGAGGTGGCACTAACAAGAACAAGTCTGCAATAAGGATCATAACAAGGGGACTTTTGTGTTTGGCAAAGCTATGTATGGCAGACAGGGTGATGATGGGCACATAGAAGATGAGCACAGCACAGATGTGGGAGACACAGGTGTTGAGAGCTTTGAGCTTCTCTTCCAAAGATCCAGTGCTGAGTACAGCTCTCATGATGAGCACATATGACAGAAAAATCAATGCCAAGTCCAGCATAATACAGAGAGCAACAAAGAAGCCATAGATGACATTGATCTTGTTGTCAGAGCAGGCCAGCTTCATGGTATCCTGATGAAGACAATATGAGTGAGAAAGGAGATTCTTCTGACAGTATTTCAGTCTCCTTAAAGTGAAGGGGAATGGGAGCACTAAAAGAATGCTCCTGAAGGCCAAGATGAGTCCCATTTTAACAACCTTGTTGCTAGTGAGGATAGAACTGTATCTTTATTTAACAAAGCTTTAGTATAGGTTTCCAAAAGGAATGTTAGCTCCTTGAACTTGCCAGAAACTAGACTCTCAACATGTCCCTGAGAGACAACAGGTCTCCACTTCAATCTGTATTTTATCTATTTCAGTTTCCCACAGGGATGTAGACCCCTGGGAACAATAGAAAAGCAGCCTCCTTTCTTGGATCTCCCAGTAAACTTATACATAAATGGTTGGGCCTGGGACTCAGACATTTGTTTTTTGGTTAAGCGCTCAGCTGCTAACCAAAGTGTTGGCAGTTTGAACCCACCAACCACTCCATGGGAGGAAGATGTGGCAGTCTGTTTCCATAAAGAGTTACAACCTTGGAAACTCTATGGGTCAGTTCTACTCTGTCCTATAGGGTCGCTAAGAGTCAGAATCAATAGCTACAGGTTTTATTTTCTGTTGTTGTTGCTGTTTTTCACATGCAGGGACTGTGATGGACTGTGCCTTAAATTATCTCATTTTCTCCATATGGTAACTATGTGAGGTAGTCTACCTCACCAGGCTACCTTTTTTTTTTTTTGCTTTCTCTTTTTTCTTTTCTTTCTCCCTCCCATCTAGCTCTGTACATCACCTCACCACCCTTCCCATTGGCCCTTAGGCCTGTCCCACACCCACTCACTGACCCCCAACATGCAGCCAGTTTATTTATTTTTATTCATTTTATTTTTTTCTCTTTGTTCCTTTTCTTCTCCCTCCCACCTACCCCTGTATGCCAGCACCCCCCTTCCTGTAGGACCCTGCTGTGCCTCCATGGCTAGAGAGCCACTGGCACACTGACCCGCCACTGCCTGGGATCCACCCCACCCCCACCTGTGCCCCCATCACACCACCATTTTTTCATTTACTTTTCCTTTATTCTCTTTCTCTCTCCCACTTAGCTAGCTCAGAATGTCACCAGCCTTCCCTTCCCACCAGCCTTCGGTCTGTTGCACACCCACTTTCTAGCCCCTACCATGCCACCATTTTTTTCCTCCTTTTTCGTTTCTTACTTTTCTTTCTCACTCCCACCTAACTCATATATGTCACTTCCTCACCTCCTGCTGGCTCCCACCATGCCCCCAAGGGTAGTGTGCCACTGGTACACCAGCCTGACACTGCCCCCGATCTGTCCTGCCCCCACCCAGTTGCCCCCACTGCACAGCTACTTATTTTTTTCTTTTTTCTTTTTCTTTCTTTTCTTTGTACCTTCCACCAAGTCCCATATGCCACCTCCCCCACCTTCCCACTGGCCCCAATATCTGTCCCATCCTCACCCGCAAACAACCTTTTTTATTTCTCTCTCTTTTCACTTCTTCTTTCACCTCCTAGCCCTGTATGCCACTCCCTCTTCACATCAGCTCCGACCATGCCACTGCGACAAGAGCATCTCTGGCTCTCAGGCCTGCCACCACACCAGATTTGCACTGGTCCTCCCCTCCTGCCACTCAACAAGATGCTGAATGGTGGAAGGTGAACCTGTACAACTTCCATACACTCCTTGCCTATCTGGTGAGGGCTTTGAATGTTCCCACACCACTGAACCAACAAAAGAAGGCAAACTGGGCCCACTTAATCTGTCCTCAGCCACGTCACCAAACCAACACACAACAAAGTGGGCTCATTCTGCCTGTTGCTGCCCTGCCCACCATGACAAGGTGGTGGGAGCTATCATGCCCATAGACAAGCAAGCAGCAAAGCACACCTAGCCTACCCTCCCTGGCATATCAAAACAAAACAAAGAAGCTGTATTAAACACATGAACACACAATCAATAGATAAAGAAATAATATGTTAATATATCAAAGACAGCAGACAATATCAAAATATATAAAAAAGCAGTACAAGATGGCTCCAGCAAGTGACCAAAATAAAGAATCAGATGATCTTCCGGTAAAAGAAAAGACAGTGGAACTATCTGATATGTAATTCAAAAGACTAATATTTAAGGCCCCCAAAGATTAAGAAAGAGATCAAGGAAAACACAGACAAAACTAAGGGTAAAATAGACAAAATCTAGGAAATCACAGAGAAAACCAGTGACAGCATAGCTAAAATCAAGAAAAAAAAAACAGACAAAATAATAGAAGAATTCAGGAAAATAATACAAGAACAAAATTTTGAAATAAATAATTAGAAACCATACAAAAACAGCAACTAGAAATCCAAAAGATAAACAATAAAATTTCAGAAATGGGCAACTCAATAGAAGGTTTTAGGAGCAAATTTGAAACAATAGAAGACGGAATCAACGAGATTGAAGACAAATCCATGGACACCACTTTGTTTAAGAAAACATTAGAGAAAAGAATGAAGAAAATCTATGAGCTATGTGGGACACAATCAAGAGCAAAACTTTGCATGCACTCAGAGTTCCAGAACAGGGGGAGAAAATGGAAAACATAGAGAAGATTGTTGAATATTTCCTAGCAGAAAATTTACCACATATCATGGAAGAGGAAACAGTGACCATCCAAGAAGTTCAATGACCCATATATAGGATAGACCCCAAAAGAAGGTCACCAAGATATATAATCACACTTGCAAAGCAAAGAAAAAGAAAGAATCCTGAGAGCAACTAAAGAAAACTGAAGTCATTTACAAAGGGGAAACAAGAAGACCAAGCTCTGATTACTAGACAGAAACTATGCAGGAATCAAGGCAGTGGGATAATATACATAAAACCTTGAAATAAAAAAAGCTGTCAACCAAGAATAATATATCCTGCAAAACTCTCTCTCAAATATGATGCTGAAATTAGGACATTTCCAGATAAACAGAAATTAAGGAAATTTGTAAAAACAAAAGCAAACTTACAAAAAATATTAAAGGAAGTCGTTCAGTTAGAGAACCAACAACATCAGACAACACTGGCGTCTAGGACACAGGAGAGCATCAGTGAGACACCAACCTAGATAAGGAACTCTCAATAGTAAAGTAAAGCTAAAAGAATTAAAACAGGAAACAGAGACATCAATCTGTACATGATTACAACATCAAAACAATACAAGGGAGAATAAATGGTGTATGTACAGAACTTTCAAATGGAGAGGAAGTCAAGGCAATATTAAGTAACAAAAGACTGGTTCAAACTCAGGAAGAGAAGGGTAAATTTCTAGGCAATCACAAAGAAAGTTCATAAACCGTCTCATCAGAATAAAAAAGAAGTAAATCATAAAATCTTAGCAAACACAAAATCTATAATAATAATAATAAAAAAAAAGAAAATCCACAAACATAAGGAAATCAGCACAGGAAAGTAAGAGGAATAAAGAAAACATCAGTATCACCAAAAAAAAAAAGTACAACAATATGAAAGCAATAAACTCATACCTATCAATAATTACACTGAATGTAAATTGCTTAAATTCACTGGTAAAGAGACAGAGAGTGGTAGAACAGATAAAGAAGCACGACACATCACCATGCTGTCTACAAGAGACACACCTTGGAAACAAAGACACCTATGGCAGAGTAGTCAGACGCTTCTGGTGGACCCTCTTACAACAAAGACCAGAATAAACAAGTGATTCAATTATATATAACCATCTGGGAGCCCTGAACACCAAACGCAGAGTTGAGGAGCCAGACCAAGTAGCAGGGGGAGGGAGAGACAGTTCAGAAGCAGTGAGGAGTTGTCAGACAAGACCTGGCAAGAGCCTGAGCCCTTCAGGCCTGATCAGCTCGGGGGTGAGCGGTAAGGCGGGCAAGCAGCTGTGCTCAAGAGGTGCATTTTCTACACCGGGAGAGACCCAGCACCAGAGACTCTATATGACCACCCAGAATCAGTGAGAAGCAGCCCCCCACAAAACATAAGTATTTGCGTATAGCTTACCACACAGAAGAAAAATACCCCCCTTAGGGAAAAACCTCTCTCCCATTTACCATTAACTTTGTCTCCTGAAGTGTGTCTGAAACAAGAGTGCTCCAAGAACTGGGGCTTAGAAAGGGCTGAGAATAAGGGTGAATGTAGGAGAAGCTCCAGAATTTTGGTGTTAAAGAGACTGAGAGATTTAAAAAAAAAAAAAAAAAAAAAGGTTGCAATGGGGAGTTAAGGGGGCTTGTGTTGGAGCTGTATTTTCATGGCGAAAGAAGAGTTTTACTTAATTTGAAGACAAAGATATGAAAATTAAGAAGGTGCTAACTCTCCTTAAATTCCCTTTTAGCCATTTCTTGACATTGGCATTGTTCACTTATCTATAGTTCATTTTAGACATTATCCAATTACTTTTGCGCGGTTAGATAAAGTGCTAGCTGGAGTCAAAAGTCTAAGTGGGAAAGGGACTGGGAATAAGTGCAGATAGTCTGATAGAAGGGTATAAATTGTCTGCCTAAACAAAGAATTGAAAGACAGACATCCCAGGTACAGTAGTTAGTCCATGGATAACTGGATTCTAACCACTAGACTAGAGTCTGGGGGAGAGGACTTTAGTCTGGAAGAAAGGGTAAGTGAAATCACATTATGGTCTCAAATTATTGGAAAAAGAACTTTGGAATAGGAATCTAAGAATAACCTATCCACATCAAATGACTTATATGTCATTGGAAAGTAAGTAACATAGAAAGAAGTATAAGGTAGTGGTTGATACTCAGCAGGGGAATAAGACAGACTTAGGTTTGAATTTCAGCTCTTTCCTTTATTAGTTGTTTCTTTCTTTCATAATTTATAAAGCGAGTTAATAGCAGTACCTACCACATAAGGTTGCTCTGAGGATTCAATAAGATGATGCCTGTAAAGAGTTTAGGACAATGGCTCGCTAAAAGAAAGCATCCAAAAATTTTAACTCTCATTAGTAATATTTAGGAGTCCTTGGATGGCACAAATGGCTAAGTACTCAGCTATTAACCCAGAGATTAACAGTTGTAACCCACCCAGAGGCACAGTAAAATTTAGAAATTTCTCTCAAGGAAACCAATTTACAAAATTATTTTGAATGCCCCCTTTTCCTCATCCTGCTTGTAAAAATGGTCTACATAATATACGACTTGGATAAACTCATATTTAAAGGTTTAATTATTGCTATCAAAGTAAGAAAAATTAAAAAGGGTGAAGTTTTCATTATGCATCTGTCTTAGTTATCTAGTATTGCTATAACAGAAATACCACAAGTGGATGTCTTTTTTTTTTTTATTGTTGTAGTTTAAGTGAAAGTTTACAATTCAAGTTAGTTTCTCATACAAAAATTTATACATACGTTGTTATGTGACCCTAATTATTCTCCCTATACTATGACAGCACACTCCTTCTTTCCACCCCTCATTTCCCGTGTCCATTCAACCAGCTCCTAACCCTCTGTACCTTTTCATCTTCCCTCTGGAAAGAAGCTGCCCATTTAGTCTCATGTATCTACTTGAGCTAAGAAGCACACTCTTCATGAATATCATTTTATGTCCCGTAGTCCAGTCCAATCTTTGTCTGAAGAGTTGGCTTCAGGAATTGTTTTAGTTCTGGGTTGACAGAGTCCGGGGGCCATGCTTTCTGGGCTTCCTCCAGTCTCAGTCAGACCATTAAGTCTGGTCTTTTTGCTACAATTTGAGTTCTGCATCCTACCCTTCCCCTTCTCCATCAGGGACTCTGTGTAGTGTTCCCTGTTGGGGCGGTCATTGGTGGTAGCTGGGCACCATCCAGTTCTTCTGGTCTCAGGCTGATGAAGTCTCAGATCTATGTGGCCCATTCTGTCTCTTGGGCTAATACTTTCCTTGTGTCTTTGGTGTTCTTCAGTCTCCTTTACTCCAGGTGGTTGGGACCAATTGATACATCTTAGGTGGCCACTTGCAAGCTTTTAAGACCCCAAATGCCATTCACCAAAGTAAGATGCAGAACATTTTCTTTTTCTTTTCCTTTTTATTTTACTTTAGGTGAAGGTTTACAGAACAGTTTCTCATTAAACAGTGAGTACACATATTGTTTTATGAAATTGCTTAACAACCCCACGACATGTCAACAGTCTCCCTTCTTGACCTAGGAGGAACTTTTTTTTTTTTTGGTGAAAATATACATAGCCAAAGACACACCATTTCAAAAATTTCTACATGTACACTTCAGTGACATCAACTACGTTCTTCCAGTATTGCTGCTATTATCACTATCCTTTTCCAAATTATTCCATCATCATTGTCTTCAACTCACTGTCCCCTAGGTTTCCCATCAAACCTTCTGAGCTGCTGTTGTCAATTTGATCTCACATAGATAATTCTTTTTTGTTGTTGTTGCTGTTATTGTACTTTAGATGAAGCTTTACAGAACAAAACAGTTTCTCATTAAACAGTTAGTACACATATTGCCCTATGACAATGGTTAACAACCCCAAGACAGTTCAACACTGTCCTTACTCAACCTTGTGGTCCCTATCACCAGCTTTCCTGTCCCTTCTTGCCTTCTAGTCCTTGTCCCTGGACTGCTGTGTCTCATTAGTCCCCTTTTGTTTTACGGGGCTGTTCAACAGTAAACCTCAGGAGTGAACCTCGGGAGTGACTTCACCACTGAGCTAAAAGGGTGTCACGGGGCCGTACTCTCGTGGTTTCTCCAGTCTCTGTCAGGCCAGTAAATCTGGTCATTTTCTGTGAGTTAGAATTTTGTTTTACATCCTTCTCCAGCTCTGTCAAGAACCCTCTACTGTGATCCCAGTCAGAGAAGTTAGTGGTGGTAGCCGGGCACCATCTAGCTGTACTGGACTCAGTCTGGTGGAGGCCTTGGTGGCTGTGGTCCATTAGTCCTTTGGACTAACCTTTTCCTTGCATCCTGTTCTCTTCATTCTCCCTTGTTCCCGAAGGAGTGAGACCAGTGGAGTATCTTAGATGGCTGCTCACAGGATTGTAAGACCCCAGATGCTCACCAATGTAGAATTTAGAACATTGTCTTTATATACTGTATTATGCCAATTGAGCTACATATTCCCTGAGACCATGGTCCCCACATCCCTCCGCCCAGCAATTCAGTCCCTCAGGGAGTTTGGATGTGTCTATGGAGCTTCCATGACCTTTCCCTTTTCAAGTTGTGCTGGCTTCCCCAGTGTTTTGTACTGTCTTACCTTTCACCAAAGCTACCACTTACCTATTGTCTATTTAGTATTTCCCTCCCACTCCTCCCATCCCTCGTAACCAACAAAGATTACCTTTTGTGTGTAACCTTTTTCATGAGTTTTTACAATAGAGGTCTCATACAATATTTGTCCTTTTGTGATTGACTTATTTCACTCAGCATAATGTCCTCTGATTTCATCCATGCTACAAGATACTTCACAGATTCATCATTGGTCTTTATCGTTGCATAATACTCCATTGTTTATATGTACCATAGTTTGTTTATCCTTTCATCTGTTGATGGTCATCTGGGTTGTTTCTATCTGTTTGCTATCATGAACAGTGCTACCATGAACATGAGTGTGCATGTATCTATTCATGTGACGGCTCTTATTTCTCTAGAATATATTCCTAGGAGTGGGATTGCTGGATCATATGGTATTTCAATTTCTAGCTTTCTAAGGAAGCACCGTATCATTTTCCAGAATGGTTGTATCATTTGCATTCCCATCAGCAGTGCATAAGAGTTCCCATCTCCTCGCAGCCTCTCCAATATTTGTTATTTCCAGTGTTTTTGATTCGTGCCAGTAATACCAGAGTGAGATGGTATCTCACTGTGGTTTTAATTTGCATTTCTCTAATAGCCAGTGATCGTGAGCATTTCCTCATGCGTCAGTTGGCCGCTAGAATGTCTTCTTTGGTGAAGTGTCTGTTCATTTCCTTTGCCCATTTTTGAATTGGATTATTTGTATTTTTGTTGTAGAGGTATTGGATTTTCTTGTAGATTTTAGAGAATAGACCTTTGTCTGACTTGTCCAAAATTTTTTTCCAAGTCTGTAGGTTCTCTTTTTCTTTTGGTGAAGTCTTTTGAAGAGCATAGGAGTTGGATATCTAGCTTATCTTCTGGAGTTTGTGTTTCTTTGGTTATTGTTTGTATCCTACTAATGCCATGTATTAGGGCCTCTAGCGCTGATCCTACTTTTTCTTCTATGAACTTTATAGTTTTTGGCTTTATATTCAGGTCTTTGATCCATTTTGAAGTGGTTTTTGCATACAGTGTGAGGTACGGGTCCTGTTTCATATTTTTGCAAATGGATATCCAGTTTTGCCAGCACCATTTGTTAAAAAGACTGTCTTTTCCCCATTTGATGGACTTTGGGCCCTTGTCGAAGATCAGGTGACAGTAGGTGGAAGGATTTACATCTGGGTTCTCAATTCTGTTCCATTGGTCAATGTGTCTGTCATTGTACCACTACCAGTCTGTTTTGACTACCGTAGCTGTATAGTAGGTTCTGAAGTCAGGTAGTGTGAGTGCTCCCACTTTATTCTTCTTCTTCAGTAGTGCTTTACTTATTCGGGGCTTCTTACTATTCCATATACAGTTAATGATTAGTTTTTCCGTCTCTTTGAAGAATGTTGTTGGTATTTGGATCGGGATTGCATTGTATTTGTAAACTAGTTTGGGTAGAATTGTCATTTTCACTATGTTGAGTCTACTTATCCATGAGCATGGTATTTCTTTCCATTTATGTAGATCCGTTTGGGATTCTTGCAGTAGTGTTTTGTAGGTTTTTTTTGTAAAGGTCTTTTACATCCTTGGTTAGATTTATTCCTAAGTATTTTATCTTTTTAGGGGCTATTATAAATGGTATTGTTTTCCTGATTTCCTTTTCATCGTTCTCTTTATTGGTGTAGAGGAATCCAACTGATTTTTCTATGTTTATCTTGTGCCACTCTGCTGAATCTTTCTATTAGTTCCAGTAGATTTCTTGTGGAGTCTTTAGGGTTTTCCATGTATAGTATCATATCATCTGCAAACAGGGACAGTTGAACTTCTTCATTACCAACTTGGATGCCCTTTATTTATTTTTCTTGCCTTATTGCTGTAGCTAGAACTTCCAGCACAATGTTAAATACGGGTGGTGATAAAGCCCATCCTTGTTCCTGTTCTCAAGGGGAATGTTTTCAGCCTCTCTCCATTAAGAATGATGTTGGCCGTTGGTTTTGCATAGACTTCCTTTATTATGTTGAGAAATTTCCCTTCTGTACCTATTTTATTGAGAGTTTTTATCAGGAATGGGTGTTGGACTTTGTTGAATGCCTTTTCTGCATCATTTGAGATGATCTTGTGATTTTTTTCTTTCCTTTTATTTATGTGGTGGATTATATTGATTGATTTTCTAATGTTGAACCATCCTTGCATACCTGGTATGAATCGTACTTGGTCATGGTGTATTATGTTTTTGATATGATGCTGGATTCTATTGGCTAGAATTCTGTTGAGAATTTTTGCATCTATATTCATGAGAGATATTGGTCTGTAATTTTCTTTTTTGTGTGACATCTTTGCCTGGTTTTGGTACAGCGTTATGCTGGCTTCATAGAATGAATTCGGAAGTGTCACTTCCTTTTCTATGTTCTGAAATATTTTGAGTAGTACTGGTATAAGTTCTTCTCTGAATGTTTGGTAGAATTCTCCAGTAAAGCTATCTGAGCTAGGGCTTTTTTCGTTGAGAGTTTTTTTATTCCCTTTTCAATCTCTTCTCTTGTTATGGGTCTGTTCAGATTTTCAACATCACTTTGTGATAGTTTGGGTAGGTATTGTGTTTCTAGAAATTTGTCCATTTCCTCTAGATTTTCCAATTTGTTGGAGTATAGTTTTTCGTAACACTGTTATGATCCTTTTTAATTCAGTTGTGTCTGTTGTAATGTCCCCCATTTCATTTCTTATTTGGGTTATTTGTGTCCTCTCCTGTTTTTTTTTTTGTCAGTCTGGCCAGTGGTATGTCAATTTTGTTGATCTTTTCAAAGAATCAACTTTTGGTTTTGTTGATTCTTTCTACTATTTTTCTATTCTCTATTTAATGTATTTTTCTCTGATCTTTATTATTTCCTTTCTTCCAGTGGCTGTAGGTGTTTTTTTTTTTTTTTTTTTTTTTTTTTTGCTCTTCTCTTTCTATTTGTTTGAGTTCTGTAGTTAATGTTTTGATTTTGTCCCTTTCTTCTTTTTTGGTATGTGCATCTATTGCTATAAATTGTCTTCTGAGGACTACCTTTGCTGTGTCCCAAAGGTTTTGGTATGATATGTTTTCATTCTCATTTGATTCTAGGAATTTTTTGATTCCATCTCTGATTTCTTCTATTACCCATTGATGTGTAAGCAAATTATTATTCAGTTTCCATGTAGTTGATTTTTTTCCCTTGCTCTTTCTATTGTTAATTTCTACCTTGATGGCATTGTGGTCAGAGAAGATACTTTGAATTATCTGAACGTTTTGGATCTTGTTGAGGATTGCTCTGTGGCCTAAGATGTGGTCTATTCTGGAGAACGTTCCATGTGCATTGGAAAAGAATGTGTACTTTGCAGCGGTTGGATGGAGTGTTCTATATATGTCTATGAGGTCAAGTTGGCTGATTGTGCCCTTTAGGTCTTCTGTATCTTTGCTAGGTTTCTTTTTAGTTGTTCTGTCTTTTAGCGAGAGTGGTATGTTAAAGTCTCTTACTATTATTGTGGAACTGTCAATTTCTCTTTTCAGTGCTGTTAGAGTTTGTTTTACGCATGTTGGAACCTTGTGACTGGGTGCTTAGATGTTTATTATCATTATGTGTTCATGATGGTTCATCCCCTTAATCACTATATAGTGTCCTTCTTCATCTTTTATGGTAGATTTTAGTCTATTTTACGTGAGATTAGTATTGCCACTCCTGCTCTTTTTTGGTGGTTTTTTCCTTGATATATTTTTTCCAACCTTTGATTTTTAATAAATTTGTGTCTTTGTTTCTAAGGTGTGTCTCTTGTAGACAGCATATTGATGGATCTTATTTATAATCCATTCTGTCACTTTCCATCTCTTTATGGGTGCATTTAGGCCATTTACTTTCAGTGTAATTATAGATAGGTATGAAATTATTGCTGTCATTTTGTAGTGCTTTTTTGGTGGTGCTGACATTTTGTTACTTCCTCTTACTCTCCTGTGCTGAATTCCTTTTGTTTGTGGAATTTTTTTTCATTTCTTTTGTTTTTGTAGGTTTCATTTTTCCTGAGACTTTATATTTTTCCTATTTATTTTGATGAGTAGGTTTGTTAACTTTCTTTGTGGTTACCATGAAATTTATCCTTATCTTTCTAAGTTTGATGCAGTCTATTATTATTTGGTATCACCTTACCTTCCTCTCCATTAGAAGGTTCTATACCTACATTGTTTATTCCCTCTTTTATTGTTCTGATGTTGTTGTCATTAACATATTAACTGCTGATTCACTGTTGTATTTCTTTTTCTTTTGGATAGTCCCTGAGAGTTCATTTCTTAGAGTGGTATCTGGCTGGTACAATCCTGCATCCTAGATTCAGCTTATGAGTTGATGTTGTTTGTTCTCAGATCAAAGGACTCCCTTTAATAATTCTTGTAAATTTGGTTTGGTTTTTACATATTCCCTTAATTTTTGTTTATCTGGAAATGTCCTAATTTCACCATCGTATTTGAACAAGAGTTTTGCAGGATATATTATTCTTGGCTGGAAATTTTTTTCTTTCAACGTTTTATATATGTCATCCCATTGCCTTCTTGCCTGCATGGTTTCTGCCGAATTATCTGAGCTTTGTCTTATTGTTTCTCCTCAGTATGTGACATCTTGTTTTTCTCGAACTGCTCTCGGGATTCTTTGTCTTTGTTTTGGGCAAGTGTGATTATGATATACCTTGGTGATTTTCTCTTGGGGTCTATCCTACATGGTGTTTGATGAGCTTCTTGGATGGCCAGCTTTTCATCTTTAATGGTATTAGGGAAGTTTTCTGTCAGCAGTTCTTCATTGATCCTCTCTGTGTTTTGTTTTCTCCCCCTGTTCTGGAACTCTGATCACTCACAGATTTTTGCTTGTGATTGTATCCTATGCAATTCTCAGGGTCTCTTCATTTTTCATTTTTCTGATTTTTCCTCAAAGTTGTACCCAAGTGTTTGTCTTCAATTTCACTGATCCTGTCTTCCATTGTTTCAAACGTGCTCCTCAGACCTTCTATGACATTGTCCATTTCTGAAATCTTGTTGTTTATCCTTTGGATTTCCAATTACTGTTTTTGTATGATTTCTCATTTTGAATTTATTTTGGCATTTTTTTCCTGCATCATTTTCCTGAATTCTTCCATTTTTTGGCCTGTATTTTCCATGACTTTGTCGCCTTTTCCATAAATTTGTCTTTTTTTTTCCCCCCTCATTTTTGTCTGCTTTTTGCTTCAACTCTTGGATAGCTCTGAATATTAGAGATTTGAATTCCCTATCAGACAGTTCTAGTGCCTTTTCTTCCCCTGGAAAGTCATCTAGTGTTTTATTTTGGACACCTACTGGATCCATCCTGTCCTGTTTTTGTAAATGTTTTGATATTGCTTGCTGTTTTCAGGTCATTCAGTAGTTATTTTTCTCATTTTTTATTGTTGATTTGTTTCTTCCTGGTTTTTTATTTGGCTATGTCTGAGCAGGTGGGCTGTGTGTTCTTTGTTTGCTCGTCTATGAGTACAATACTTTTCACCTTCTCCAATTGGCAGAGTCAGTTGCTCAGATATGGTACGGTAGGGCAGGTTTAGCTGAAGAGGATTTGCTGAGATGGGTTATTAGTGGCACTTACTATGGCCACCAGGAAGGTCCAGTAATCAGTGTTGGACAGGTTCCAGTAGGCCGTGCCTGGGCTGCTGGGTGGTGTGATGTTCAGTGCACAGTGCATATAGGCAGGATGGAGGGGGGATATTATGATGTGTGGAGCTAAGATAGGTATGGTAGAGTGGAGAGAGGAACAGGAGCCAGGAAGATACAAACAAAAAAAATTGTTAGGAGATCTTGCTGTTAGAGTTTAGAGGTGAGAGACTATGAAATGGAGAAAAACAAAGAGAAGATGAAGAAAAAGAAAGAAAAAAATGAATAAATAAAAATTGGAAAGAGAAAAGCTCCCGGAGATCCCACCCGTGCACCTGTGAGGTCTGGGTAGGTTGCTCCCAGGCTGTGAAGTACAACTTGGCTAGAAGGGGTAGAGGTGTCACCCAGTGCCAGGTATTCATGGGACATGAAGAGAAGGAAAGTATAGAGAGACAAGAAACTGAGTAATGAGGAAAGACGAATAGGGAAAAGAAAACAAAACAAACAAATAAAAAAAGAACAAGAAAACCCTCCCCCAGAAAATAAAAAATAAAAAACAAGAAAAAAGTAATGCCCTTAGGGATCCCTCCACACGTCTGTGCAAACTGAGGAGTAGGTCCCAAGCCGCACAGTACTGTCTGGCTAGAACGGGCTCCCAATTCTAGAAAAGAGAAAGAAAACAAACAAACAATTCAAAACAAAGCCCCGGGATCCCACCAGTGTGGTATCACAGGTCAGGAAGCAGTCGCACAATTGAGCGGCGTTTCACAGCCTTTCAGGAAGAAGCAAAGACAGCACACAGAGCCAGGTATTTGAGAGAAAGGAGGGATAAGTGGTGAGAGGTAAAGAAGAAATCTAAAGAAGCAGAAAAAAGCAACATCAGCAGCCAACAAGGCACTTATGGAGCAACCAGTGCAGACGGATGGAATCCAAGTGACACCGGGGTGAAGCTTGTGCTTCCTGGCCAACAGACTGTGGCTGCAGGAAGCAGAGGAGACCTAGTGGGGGGGAAGAAGGCTGTGGGGTGGGGAAGCGTATTTCATTGGTTACCAGTTGTTCTGTCTCCTGCTGGAAGCTCCGTGAAGCTGCTTTCTCGTACCCCGTTTCCTGGTCTCTAATAGGAGTCCAAGATGGCTGGTCCGTGCTGCATTAGCTGATAGCAGACCTCTGTACCTCTCTTCGCTCTCTGTTCTGTCAGTTTCTTATTCCATTCAGTGCTTGGCTGAGTTCTTTATCTCTTCATTTGATGCTTAGGGTTTTAGGATTGCTGTTTTCTCTGGCTTAGTTTTTCGGATCTTTGCTGTGGAGGGACAGCATGGTGCTTCTGCCTATAGCGTCATGTTGTCCAGAAGTCCCTGCAGAACATTTTCTTAATAAACTTTGTTATATCACTTGACCTAGATGTCCCCTGAAAGCATCATCCTCAGACCCCTACCCCTGCTACTCTGTCCCTCAAAGTGTTTGGCTGTATTCAGGAAACTTCTTAGCTTTGCTTTAGTCCAGTTGTGCTGACTTCCCCTGTAGTGTGTGCTGTCCTTCCCTTCACCTAAGACAATTCTTATCTACTATCTAGTTAGTGAATAACCCTCACCCTCCCTCCCCACCCTTGTAATCATCAAAGAATGTTTTCTTCTGTGTTTAAAACTTCTGTTGATCTTATAATAGTGGTCTTATACAATATTTGTTCTTCTGTGACTGACTAAATTCACTCAGCATAATGCCCTCCATATTCCTCCATGTTCTAAGATGTTTCATGGCTTCAACGTTGTTCTTTATCATTGTGTAGTGTTCTGTTGTGTTAATATACCATAATTTTTTTATCAATTCATTCATTGATGGGCACCTAGGTTGTTTCTATCTTTTTCCTATCATGAGCAGTGCTGCAATGAACATGGGTGTACAGGTATCTATTCATGTGATGACTCTTATTTCTCTAAGATATAGTCCAAGGAATGGGATTGCTGGGTGGTATGGTACTTCTCTTTCTGCCTTTTTAAGGAAGTGCCAAATCTATTTCCAAAGTGGTTGTACCATTTTACATTCCCACCAACAGTGTATAAGTGTTCCAGCCTCTCTGCAGCCTCTCCAGCATTTATTGTTTTGTGTTTTTGGATTAATGCTAGCCTTGTTGGGGTGAGATGGTATCTCATTGTAGTTTTGATTTGCATTTCTCTAATGGCTAAAGATCGTGAGCATTTCTTCTTGTGTCTGTCAGTCACCTGAATATCTCCTTTGAAGTGTCTGTTCATATCCTTTGCCTATTTTTTAATTGGGTTATTTTTCTTTTTGTTGTTGAGGTTTTTCAGTATCTTGTTGATTTTAGAGATTAGATGCTGATCAGATTTGTTGTAGCCAAAAATTTTTTCCCAGTCTGTAGGTTGTCTTTTGACTCTTTTGGTGAAGTCTTTTGATGAGCATAAGTGTGATTTTCAGGAGCTGTCATTTTTCTGGTCTCTCTTCTGGTGCTTGTGCATTGTTATTTATGGTTCGTATTGTGTTTATGCCATGTATTAGTGCTCCTAGCATTGTCCCTATTTTTTCTTCCATGATCTTTATCATTTTCGATTTTATATTTAGGTCTTTTATCCATTTTGAATTAGTTTTTGTGCATAGTGTGAGACAGGCGGATATGGATGTCTTTAACAAAGAGAAATTTATTTTCTCATAGTCTGGTAGACTAGAAGTCCAAATTCAGAACATCAGCTCCAGGGGAAGGCTTTCTCTCTCTCTGTCAGCTCTGAAGGAAGGTCCTTCTCATCAATATTCTCCTGGACTAGAAGCTTCTCCACGCAGGAACCCTGGATCCAGAGGAAGGATGTGCTCTGCTCCTGGCACTTTCTTGGTGGTATGAGGTCCCCCATCTCTCTGCTCACTTCTCTCTTTTACATCTCAAAAGAGATTTGCTCAAGACACAATCCAATCTTGTAGATTGAGTCCAGCCTCTTTAATATAACTGCCACCTATCCCACCTCATTAATATCATAGAGGTAAGATTTACAAAATATAGGAAAATCATATCAGATGACAAAATGGTGGACAATCTCACAATACTGGGAATCATGGCCTAGACAAATTGATACACATATTTTGGGGGGACACAATTCAATCCATGACAGCATCTACCCTCTCAATCCTCCTGTAATTTCCCTTACGTTTATAATAAAATTTATAGTTCTTTAAAACATTCATTTACCTTATGATTTTATGGAAAAAATGGATGTGGGCAGTACTCCCCGTATGTCTAACTTTGCTACCCACAATGGCTGCCCTGTAATCTAGTCGACTAAGCTACTTCATATCTTTGAGCTTCTATGTTCATCCTAAAGAAAGTTGGAGTCCCCTTCTCCCATGCTAAAGGATGGAAAGCACTGCTATGTATTGTTCATGTTTAAGAACATTTTATTTGCTACCATACAGGAAGATGGAATTCTCACAGTACCATGAGAGTCAAGCACAGATGGCATATTTTCTGTCCTTTCTTTGGGCTTCTCCATTTGGAAAGCTTGTGTGTAAAATCAGCTTTAGAAACTCAAGGTCTGGCCTGGAAAAGTTTGGAGCAAATAACTCTAGAAACTGGAGAAACCACTGGTTATTTGTTCTTTCACAATCTACTTTCTGGATTTTTCCCATTTGGTTAATTTTTTTGTTTTGTTTATTTGTTTGCTTTTAAATTCTAGTCTGTTTCTGGGCCATGAAAAGGAGTTACTCTATAGTTCAGCCTGGCTGTATAAAATTTTTCATTGAATTAGCAGTGAGGAGAGCAAAGCCTAATGGTTAAATGTGGATTTATTTGGAGAACACTGTTATTTATGTAACTATTCTTCCTAAGGACCTTATGGAAAGGTGTGACTGGTCAAAAACAATAACTATATTCCTGATCTCTCTTGTCAGTTAGCATTATCTCATGCTATCGCATATAGTATATTTAGGAAAAAAAGGTTTATTATTTTATTTTTTTGATAGGGGAAGTTTTTCAAAACTTTATTTTTCTCTGTCTATGTCTCAGAAAAAAAGTGATGAGAGGAGGAAAATGAGCACAACAAACCTTGTCGAAAGTGTAATTTTGAATTTGGGAATAGATGCTTTCCAACCGACTCACCTGGTATACTCTCAATTCTTCTGAAATTGAGATCAACTTCTTCTTCCTGATTGGAATCCCAGGACTAGAGCATATTCACATCTGGATCTCCATCCCTATCTGCCTCATGTACCTAGTGGCCATCCTGGGCAATTGCACCAACCTCTTTGTGATCAGAATAGAGCCCTCACTTCATGCACCCATGTACTATTTCCTTTCCATGTTGGCGGTCTCTGACCTAGGCCTGTCCCCCTTCTCCCTCGCCACTGTGCTAAGGATCTTCTAGTTCAATGCCACAGGAATTTCTCCAAATGGCTTCTTTGCTCAAGAATTCTTCATCCATGGATTCACAGATATGGAGTCCTTGATTTTTTTGCTCATGTCCTTTGACTGCTTTTTGGCCATATGCAACCCTCTGAGATTCAGTTCCATCCTGACCAGTGCCAGAGTTGCCAAAATGGGGTTAGTATTTCTCATTAAAAGCATGCTCTTAGTGCTTCCATTTCCTTTCACTCTCAGAAGGTTGACATATTGTAGGAAAAGCTTACTTTCTCACTCCTGTTGTCTCCATCAGGATGTCATGAAGATGGCCTGCTCTGACAACACAGTCAACTTTTTCTATGGTTTCATTGTTGCTCTCTGTATGATACCAGACAGTGTATTCATTGCTGTGTCCTATGTGTTCATCCTGAAGACTGTGATGGGAATTGGATCTCATCAGGAGAGGTTCAAGACCTTCAACACCTGTGTCTCCCACATCTGTGCTGTGCTTATCTTCTATGTGCCCATTATTGCTTTGGCCTCCATGCATCAGTTTGGCAAGCACAAATCCCTAATGGCCATCATCCTCATTGCTGACATTTTCTTGCTAGTGACAACTTGGATGAACCCCATAGTATACTGTGTGAAGACAAGGCAAATTCATGAAAAGGTTCTGGGGAAATTGGGTCTAAAATAAAGATATAGGAAAAAGTATAGCAGGGTAAGCCAGTGTCAGAGAAGAAAATAATATTTTTCTATGCAAAGCATTACGGAAGAGTGATAATTATCTGTCTTAATCATCCTTATAATTAGTACAGCATATGGGCTGGGGCACTATATTGGCTCTGAAGTCTGTAACCTTAGGAGTGATATAGGAATCAAAAGATATTTATTGGATAATTATGCAATGTTATTAAAATCATGAATCAACACACTGATATGGAATTTTAATTACACTGTTTAATTACATGTTTAAGAGCACCGGTGGCTCAAACAGTTAAGAGCTCAGCTACTAACTGAAAGGTTGGCAGTTCAAACCTACCCAGTAGGTCTGCAGGAGAAAGACCTAGTAATCTGCTTCCCTAAAGATTACAGCCAAGAAAACCCTATGCGGCAGTTTTACTCTGTCACATGGGGTCACTGTGAGTCAAAATTGACCCAATGGCATCTAACAACAACACAGCACAAGGATAAGTACATGCGTAGTAGAGATTCTATCTCTATACAGGAAATGGATATCAAAAGATCTGGAAGTTAAAAGATGCTATCTGAATTCAGTTGCTGGTCATCTTCTAGGTGACTTCCAGGCAATATTTGTTGAGGGGCCTTCAGTCAATTTTGTGGAAATTCTTCTGGATTCATCGTTTCAGTGAAAGACGTCTATGGTCAAAAGTGCTTTGGCTAACAATCATTTCCCTTTGTTCATGGAAATAAACATTGGCATAGACTTCTATATTTCTTAATTTCCTTAACAATCAAAATAGAACAACAAATGATTATGTCTTTTACTTTAGAACATTTATAGCCTTGCGTCATGATGACAATAAACTTTCTTGTAACATTTTTTTAAACAGACCAGCTTTTTTCTCTACATTACTCTAGGGATCCATGAAATCATAACTACTAAAAGGAAAACAGAGTGACAGTTTTGCTATCAGTAAGGAATAGGAAAGATAATAATACAGTAATTTTTGAAACACTGATATTCTTGATCAGCTGCTGTAAAAATATATGTCATAAAATAATGGCTCTTTTGCTTGTTTATGCACATGGTATTTTGAACAACGATATACTCAATTACATTAAACTAGAAGCAATTTTAAACTAGCAGAAAATATGACCATATATTATACAATATAAAATCATATTCATGTATGTATAGTTCCATTAAAAAAGATAATCAACTAAAGATGATTGTCTTGAATTAATTTCTATAAAAATCCATTTGTTTGTTGTTCATCTTTTATTTGTGATTAGTTAGAAGCAGAAAAGTTATAAATCTTAAACTGAGAATAAGTCAACCCTTAATGATTTTGTTTTATGAGTTGGGAGATTCTCTATGGACCCTACATTTCTCTAATTACCTTGCTATGTTGTTATTATTGGTTTGCACGTCTGTCTTTCATACTTGTATTTTGTTTCCTCAAAAGAATTTCAAAATTAATTTGTTGTCATATCTCCAGTACTTACACAGTATATATAAAATGTCAGCTGGCTAGTAGGCCCTGACACAACATCTCTCAATTTGCTATGAAAAAAAAGAAAAGAAAAACGCCTTTCACAGCTCAGAATACGATAATAAATTACAAGCACACTGGACACTGAACATCTGGACTGATAGAAAACCTATTGCCAAAGTCAGTAAGGAGTAGCTATAAATAAATGTGAATATGTTGGTAATGATTAAAGCAGAGGAGACTAGTTGGCAGCACTTGAGCTTCACACTGAAGGTTTTTTTTTTTTTTTTTTTTTTTGTATGAATCAAAGAAAGCTTAGGCTAACACACCAGAGTTTGGGACTGGTATTCCCTGTCTTCCAGGGAGTAGGAAGGTGATATAGGGGAAAGTGGCCCAGATCAGAATATCTGCTTGGTGTATTGTGCTCAGACATAGGATTATCCTGGGCAGAAATAAAGTTTCATAACTCTGTGTGTAGAAGAATTCTCTCCAACACCACACCAACTCTGTACCTGAGATTCCTTCTTCATAAACCAAGTATTGTTAATAAAGGTAATCTAAAGATTGTCTATTGAAAAGCATTCAAGTTACTGTGCAATTACAAGTACACTGGAAAGTAAGGTAGCTAACAGCTAAGTAGGAAGTTAACAGTCCAATAATTAAGGGCAAACACAAAAAGAATATTGTTCAGAGACAGAGTAGACATCAAAAAGGGACTATGGAATCACAATTAGAACTATATTTAAATATCTAGTCAACAAGGAAAGAATCAAAGGCAATATGTAACTACATATTGGACTCATTGGAGGAAAGGGCTTAAAGAAAATATAGACTATATGGAATACATCTCTGGGGGTATAGGGCTCTCTAGAGGTGACTCCAGGAACTGAAACCAGTGTGCAAGATTTTCTTAGAGTTAAATAGCAAATTTCTGTCTGTGTGCATTTGAACACATGTATAACTTTTCCTTTTACCAGCTCAAGGAAAAATCTTCATTGCCTTCTGGAAAATTTACCCTCAAGGAAAAAAAAAGATTTTATTCATCTGAATGAAAAAAAATAAAATTATTGTCATTTATTTGTGGCCTAAGAATTTCCTTTCTTAAATAGATAAATTTTTCATCAGGCTGAAGTGATCCTATTATGCATTTAATGTGCATGGGAGCCCATGTGATTGTTTTCAAAAATGTTTGAGGGGCATATACACAATTAATTTGGTTTTGAATTGTATTAATTTGTTTAAACTCTTTGGTAACCTCAGGGAAGTTTGTTTTTCCTTGCTTCAAAAATTGAGTTGGAATCACATAAGTAACCAAAATGTCTGAGGATGCCAATGTCGTAAATCCCTTTCCTACTTATACATAATTCATGTTATGACAATTCTTGGCAATTTGAACCTCACCTTTCTCTAAGACCCCTGCCATTGGATCTGCATGAACCCTTAAATTGGAACAGATGAAACATAGCCTGGCGGATTGTCTTCGTCTTCAAGCTGTAAATTATAGGATTCAGTACAGGTGGTACGAGCAGATAAATATTGGCCAAAATGCTACAGAGCACTCTTGGAGTAGAGCTGAAGAGGCGGTGTGCCATAGATAGGCTGATCATTGGCACATAGAAAACAGTGACAGCACAGATGTGACAGACACAAGTGCTGAGGGCTTTTTGTTGCTTCTTGGGCGCCACGATGCTCAGAACAGTACGAAGGATCAGGACATACGAGAAAAGGATGAACAGTAAGTCAGTGCCAGTCAGGTAGAGCTGAAAAAACATGCCCAAAAAACTGGCAATCCAAGGGTTACGATATGTGTATTTGATTATATCTGGGTGGTAGCAAAATGGATGGGAGAGCTCTCGGCCTCCCCGGAAAGACATGTTCCTCAAGCCTAGAAACATGAAAAACATGATAATTACTTGCCGGATGCAGATGGCCAGTCCAATCACTGTGGTCATCATGTCTGTGAGGACAGTGGCATACTTCAGTGGGTTACAGATGGCCATGAAACGGTCAAAGGCCATGGCTACCAGCACTGAGGACTCCAGAAAGGAGAGGGCATGTACAAAGAACAACTGAATGAGGCAGGCTTTAAAGCTGATTTCCTGGGAATGAAACCAGAGAATCCCAAGCACAGTGGGGAGGGTTGTGATAGTCAAACATAGATCAACAGCTGACAGCATGGAGAGGAAATAGTACATAGGCTTGTGGAGACTCCTGTCAGTAATGATGACAAGTAGAATCATGCTGTTCCCCAAGAGGGCAATGGTGTAGAGACAGCAGATGGGAATGGAGATCCAGACATGACCAAGTTCCAGCCCAGGGAAAACAGTGAGGAGGAAATTTGAGGAGGAGGATGTGGTATTATTGAAAATTAACATGATAGATTGAGGACACACCTGAAAAGAGAGACAATAGTTAAAGTGTCTGTTATGATATTGATCCTTTTATCATATTCTAATCCCTTTTTTTGAACCCTTTCCACAATTACACAATTGTCTGTCTTTATTCAACATCCTCAATCTAATTACTGTGCCTATCGCTTAATTTTACAGTGTCTTGGGTTTTCTGTTCAGATCGTAGCCCCATTTTCCTGCCTCTACCCTATCCAAATTGTAACCATCAATCTCTCTAGGCTTATCACTACTCTAGTGCCTAGACTATCCCTGACTTGAGGTAAGAGGTGCTTATCGACTTCTGTCACACACATGCATATATATCAACAAAGCAACAACAACCACAAGTACAATTTAATGTGTCTTTGTATTAAGTCTCCATAATACATAAGTTGCTCTGGAAGTAATGGAGATGAATACAGGAGGTAATGGGCACCTGTGAAGGCAAATTCTATCATGTCCTTGCTGGAAGCTGGTGTGGGATATTGTAGCAAGGGCTATCCTTGTCCCTGAATCTTGGACCACACTCCTTTCTTAGACTCTTCTATTAGAAGCTTCCTTTAGTAACACGGCTTCTCTATTCCAGTTCCTGTAATGTACTTTCTCCTCCATTATACATGTTTATGGGACATAGATTTATCTTGTGTTCTATTTCTGTGTCTATGTAGTTTCCCAGGTCTACTCACCCCTGTTATCCTTCTCTCCATCTTACATTTTGGGGTAGCTATTTCCATTGCTTCCCATGGATATCCACCATGAAATCTTAAACCCACTTGCTATGAGCAGACTGCCCTAATGAATCTTATCAAGAATTCCAGAAATTGTTTTGAAATACATGATTTAGGTATCCTGATCAAGGCATAGGAAGTAAGACTAGATAAGACCCCTGCCAAAGCAGCTTCTACCTCAGTTGGGATATTTTGTCAAGGTCAGAACAAGAGTTTAATAGGTCACCTTGGAAACCACACTTTTCTTAATTGGCTACACTATGACTGAGCTGTGGCCCCTTGCACCCACTTTATATTATTGGGAGGATCCAGGATGACCAAACTCTGCATTCCCCCTTCCTTGCTTTCCTTCTCTCACTATGAGTAAACCACTTCTGCCAATATACAGAATTCTCCTAAGTAAATTAGTGAAATTCACTCTCTTAGGGCCTGGTTATGTCCATGTTATTAGATTACTTTCAGACATGTTGACCTGTGCTTGGGAAGCACTCAGCAACATGTGATTAATGACTTTGGAAAAAGCATGAATGAAGTGGAAGTAGGGACTGGTTACACAAAGGGGTCACTACAGGAACAGTCAGGCTAAGGTGATATCACATGTTGGTATCTCAAGTAGTTCAGATGATGAGAAAGCACATAGAATAGTAGCAAAGAAAAAGAACCGGAGTAACAAGGGAGGCATAAGCTGGGGCGTATATTTTAAATGACCATTGAAATTCTATTGAGTACTTGTAACTGACTACTGGTACCATCATTGGAGACTTTTTTCATTTTGTTTTTTACTTTGCTCAAGTAGTCATCAACAAAGAGCTAACAAGGAATGGTATACCTAGCCCAGTTGTCTATGTGGACACAACAGGGCCTAAGTGTCTTCATCTTTCAGTAGTCAGGGCTTGCTGCACTCGTGACAGATAAATAAAAGAAACGTTAATACCAGATCTTGACTGCCACTAAATAAAGATGAATATGACAGATTGTTAGTTGTTTTTTTGCCCCTCCTCCAGTCTACTGAAAATAGTGATAGAAATAATCACTTGTTACCTCAATGGGGAAAAAAGAGGGGAGCATTACTTTTTCTGCTGTAGTCATTAGTACTGGTACATTACACATGGCCAGTATCTTCTTGGGAAAGAAAAGTAAGAATTGGAAAGCTGATGCCAAATGAAATATAAATTATAAATATACTGAACCAAATCAACCAGCCAGTTCTCTGAATGACGATTTTATGCCAGTTGCTGTGCTAAGGGCCAAAACCCAACCCAACTCGACAGTGCTCCATAGGGTTTTCAAGGAGCAACTAGTGGATTTGAACTGCCAACCTTTTGGTTAGTAGCTGTAGCTCTTAACCACTATGCTATGAGACAGAAATGAGTGAAGAATCGTTTCTATATTTAAAACTCTCACAACCTAATAAAACTGAATGACATAAGAAGCCAAGGCAAAATATTAATGGGGAGTTATTACTACATGGGAAAATGAGGGAAGAAAAAATAGACAAGAAAACATAACTATTTGAGAAATAAACTGTTGAGATTTTTGTTGCATTCTTCTTCTTCTCAGCCTGACAAAGGCAGGTATTAAGAGTGAATCTCTTTTTAGGTAATAACCATCCATAAGTCCCTCTGCAACACAAAATTTCTCAGTCCATTGAGTGTCCTCCAAAAGCATTTTATATATGCTTTTTAGAACACTTCTATTTTATTGTGATTGCTTGGGCACATTTCTTTCTCCCACTAGAATATTGGCTCTCTGGGAACACAGTTGAAGTCCACCTAAAAGTGCCTTGCAAGAATTGTTTGGCAGACTACTTCCAAAAAATCAACTGTTGAAAATCCTATGGAGGACAGTTCTACTCTGACACACTTGAGGTTGCCATGAGTCACAGTTGATTCGACAACAACTGGTAAAATATTGATGGATAGGTGAATAAATGATAGATGATGTAAAGAATGATGAAGATGGGAAGATATAAATATGGATTGAGCCTAGAACCAACCAAGGAACATAAAGAGAGTGCTCACTCTCTGATTGATTTGGAAATAAATAAAGGAGGGTAGGCTAAGGGAAAAGGAGGAGAATTAACATGCTTATTGTATGACATACATTTTGCTAGCCACCTTATGTATCGTTTCATATAATCCTAGCAAAAAATTTTTTTCTTCTATGTTAAAGAAATAAAATGAATCCAGTGAGTTTAAATAGCATGTACAACATAAAATAATTAGATACAGATTCAAGATTCAAAACCAGATCTGCTAACTCCAAAGTCCATTTTTTTTGCACTGAACCACACTGTCAGAGAAGCCAGGATTATGAGACAAGCTGGACTGTGTGATATTCTTATTTTAAAATGAAAGAACTGCTATATTCTATCATATATCTATGTAATTCATAAAAGGAATAGAGATGAGAAATAAGTAAAATAGAGATCTGTATGTATCCTCATTACACATTTAAAGAAGAATGTATGTGAAGTTCACTTGTATTTAAAAATATGTGAATACCTGCATATATTTGTGTTGTGTGTGTCCCCATATGATGGTGTATGTAGAGGGGAGTTTTGAGGTAAAAGAGTAACGAAGAGATAAGATGTCAGTAAAGTAGCTTTCAGTTATATTCTATTCTTTGGACAGTGACTCATAAAGGGCAGGAAGATGCCACTGGATGAGAAACAGGAGGAAAAGAAGAGAAGCTCATTTTGCTGCTAGGGAACTTGTTTCCTAGGAACTTGTTTTCTACTGAATGGAGATACGAAGATAAAATAAAAAGCAGAGAACTTTCTCTCTAGATCCAAGGAGCGCATGATCTCTGGAACTAGTAGTGGGACAAAGTTCAATGTCTCAGTTTGTCAAGATTTTCTCTGCATTGCCTCTAACCAGAGGAATAGGCTACTGATGTCTGTCTTCAGCCACAGGCTCCATTTGACTGACTAGGCAGAGGGTAGATCTGTCCATTCCCATGCAGAAGGCTACATGAAATGACTTGGATAAGAGCCACCCAACACAATAACTTTGTGATCCAGTGGTTAACACCCCTGCTTTCTAGCATCAATAAAGGTGTATAGACCTATCCTCTTCATTTACTCCTCCCCCTTCCCACCTTCTGTTCTTTACTCAATGCTGAAATCTATCCTTTCCATAATCTGGACCTTGCCTTGACAGCTCTGGGCCAGTAAATCTGAAACTTATCTGCTCTAAATCTCATGTATTACTTTTTCCTTACATCTGGCCCTTAATAATGAGGTATGGCAGCTGATGTTGGTAATTTTTATATGAAAGTGCCATCTCCTTTTTGTGCCTGGAGTGTAAGTTACTTGAGAGTTTGAGCATGCTTGTTTCTCCCCCCTTGATGCTAGCTACTGAAGAGGACTTGGCACAGTAGCTTCTTAATAGTGTCAATCGATTGCTGAACAATCATAACTACAGGTAGAGAGTTCTGCATCTGTTTCCCTTTTCTCCTTCTCTTTTCCTTTACTACTTTCCTCTGTCTCTCTATCTCAATTCCTTCTAGGTTCCATTACACCCCTCCATTCTTCATCCTGCCATACTTGTTATTTCCATCAGTTCATTGCTTCTTCTCCCTCCCCTCCCTACCATTCCACTCTCTTTAATTCCACCCCCAACAATGCCTACCCATTTATTCACTCTCCTTACCTGTTCACAGCAGCAGGAAATACCACCAACAGCACAGTGTGGGGACTGAACCAGCTCCCAAGGTTGGGGGGCTTTATAAGCAGCCTAGTAGAGTCACCAGGAAACAGGGAGCTATCTTAATTGGTGAATGTACTGGCTGAGGCAAGAATGATGAAGCCCATATGGATAAGTTTCTCTACAGCAGCTCAGACACAGCTTCATACTCTGCTTCCAGGCACAAGCAAAGACCATCCATCAGGGGCTGGAAGCAGAGTCCAGGCCCTGGGGCTGACAGTAATGGGCGTCCACAAACTCTGACTGCCTGGGTCAGATGACTGCAACACTTCCTCTTTACGCAGCCTTAGGCTACAGATGCTCAGCTAGGAAGGTTGCCTGAACATCAGAGCTGGAGTTGGAAAGGCTAGAGAAAAGAGGCATTCTTCTGTTATCGGCTTCCAGCGTGTGCTCTTCCTAACAGTTCTCATCATCCTCAAGTTCTCATCATGCCCCTGGCCATTCTCATGTCCGTCTTCTTATGCAGCAACCCCTCCAAAGAAGCCTTCCTGTTAACTGAGCCACGTCTGCAGCCCACTAACCTTTCTAAATATAATTAAGCAAATGTTTGTTGAAAACAATATATGCCAAAAACTGTACTATGCCCTTTACACACTTAGTCTTATTTTTTCATCATCAACTCTGCAATAAGTATTATTTTCCACTATTTCACGTCAGAAGAAATTGAAGTTCAGAGAAGTTTTCAATAACTTTACCCATAACAAAGTTAGAAAGTGGCAGAGCTGGTATTCAAATCCATGTTCTATTTTACTCCAAAGCTCATGATCTTAACCACTATGTTATACTGTCTTATATTGTAATCTGTGTCCAATCATATCTTTGAGAAGTCTGGTTGTAATACACGATACTCAGTCTATCCATCCTATTGATTGCTTTATTCTCAACTGCATGCCTAGGTATGATTTAAGCCTGATTTTGAACAGGATCTAATTCTCCACTGTAGGCAATGAATTAACAATCCTGATCGTATCTAATATTTCGTGGCTTTTTATTCTCCTGGAAGCATTTTCCCATCCATTTTCTTTATCGGGAACACTGAGCAAAGATGCTTTTTCAATAAGTATCTAGAAAGGCTGAGTAAACCCATAACGTTACACATCAAGTAATGTTCACACTCATATGTAAATACCATCCCTTTGCCCTGATTCCCATCAGCAAAGATGAGCAACTCCTGAAATGTCAAGTGAGATTTACTAATATTAAAGGAGAACAGTGAATTTAGAAAGCATAAATTCAACCTGGCAAATTCAATACAGAGTCCAGTTGTTCATTAATTCAAAAATATCACTCTCCAGAGTGATACTGAGTGTCCACCACATGTTCTGAACTACATTAAGCATTTGGGATACAATAGAGTGAAATAAAAAGGACTTCTGTTCTTACAAAAAGTATTGAGTAGCAGGGAAGATATGCTGTTAGGTAATTAAAGTACATAGTGAAAAACTCCAATGTAATCTAAGGCAGGTCAGCAGAGACTTTTGGAAAGAAGGGAGATATGAAGCAGATCTAAAATATATTTAGAATTCCCTCTTCTTCCTGCTCACTGAATGCACCTTGCTCTCAGCCTTTGCATATGCTGTTTTCTTTCTTACCTCTACACTAGCTTGCACATACACATATGTCTTTTACAGAAAATACTCCAGGAAGACTTAAACAAACACAAAAGGCAAAAGAAAATACCATATTTTTATGCAAATAATGCATGCCTTCTATGTTTGTTTGCCAACCACACCCCCCACGAGGTATTTTTGTAAGCGCTATGCTAATTTGTTTACAGCAACAACTAACACCCAACACATGCCTATTTGGTTAAAAATACAGTAGATGTTCTATGCACAGCATTGAATACCAGAGTGATAAGAATGTTTCTCTCTATTCGATGGAACTCTCTATTTCATGCAACATTGTCATCATACCTTCTTTTACTCCATTAATCATGGTTTCTTTTAGTTCTTTGCACATATTTATAATGGCGATTTGAAGGCTTTGTCTATTAAATCCGACATCCAAATATCTGTTCACACTCACAGGTGATTTCTATTGCTTGCTTTTTTTTGTATGGCTTATCGTTTCCTGTTTCTTTGTATGGTTCATATTTTTTTGTTGGAAATTTTTTGTTGGACATTTCTGATAAATATGTTGTTAAAAATAAAATTCCCACAAGATTAAATTTGTGTACAAACTCATAAGCTCTATTTGCAATTCATTAATTGGGGGGCATCTGGTCTGGAAGTCCGACAAAGCAGAAGAGTTTTATGGGCACAGACACACAGGAACAAGGACACTATCCTGGGCAAATTTCAGAATAGCTGGCAGGCATCTCTTTCCTTATTTGAGATTAAGGGGAAATTTTAAACTAGGTTAAACTGAGCAGGGAAGTTCTAATTGGTTAGCTTAGGTTTCCATATCTGGGAGAGCCAATTGATTGACTTAGATTTCAGCTCTTGGGAAGATCAGGCATTTACAGGAAATAGAAACTACCTAGGTTTTGGTTAGCTGACATGGGGTTTAGCATAAGTGAATCCATCTTGGACCTAGAATAGTCAGGTTAACAATATTATAGCAACTCTGAGTACTGTTCCCCCTCTCCCCAGGGCTTGATATTGTTACTTGCTTCTTTATTTCTTTAGTGAAGGGCTAGATTATTTTAGCGAAGTCTGTCCTCCCCACCCCTACCGAAGTGTTAAGCTTCTGATGTTGTTCCTTAGGACATGCAGTCTTGAGTATGCTCACAGTAACTCTGGGACAACAGGAGTCCCTGGGTGGCCCACAACTACTAGCCAAAAGGTTGGTGGTTCAAACACACCCAGAGGAGCCTGGGAACACAGGCCTGGTAATCTGCTTCTGAAAAGTCACAGCCTTGAAAATCCTATTGAGCACAGTTCTACTCTGCATACATGGGGTCCTTATGAGTCAGAATACACTTGAAGGCAGCTCACGATAACAAAAACTCTGGAACAACAGTAATTTGAGCAAGGCTTTGTCTCTTTCCCTGACCACACCCAGCTGTTAAGCTCCACTAATTGCCAACTGATTGGTTGATTGCTTTCAACAATTCCCTGGGGCATAAATTGCTCCTCAAACTTGTTAGGTGCCATCGAGTTCTAACTCATAGCGACCTTATGTACAATGAAATAAAACACTGCCAGGTCTTGTACCATCCTCACTTTCATTGCTATGCTTGAGCCCATCGTTGCAGCTACTGTGTCAATTCATCCAGTTGAGGGTTTTCCTCTTTTTTTGCTGACCCTCTACTTTACCAAGCATGATGTCCTTCTCCAGGGACTGGTCCCTCCGGATCATATGTCCAAAGTACGTAAGACAAAGTCTCTCCATCATCCCTTCTAAGGAGCATTCTGGCTGTACTTCTTCAACAGACTAAACCTGTCAAATTCAGGCTCCTTTGAAGAAATAGTTCCTGAGGTGAGTTCCTTCCAGCTGTTTCTTTTCCTGGTTCTCTCAGGCAGACTGGTCAGTTTATGTTGTTGCTAGGTACAGAGTAAATTTTGACTTATAGTGACCCCATGTGACAAAGGAGAACTACCTCATAGGGTTTCTATAGGCTGTAATTTTACAAGAGAAGGCCTGGTGGCACAGTGTTGAAATGCTCGGCTGCTAACCTAAAAAAGGTCAGCGATTTCAACCCACCAGCTGCTCCATGGGAGAAAGATGTGGCAGTCTACTCCTGTAAAGATGACTGCCTTGGAAACCCTCTGGGGCGGTTCTACTCTGTCCTATAGGGTTGCTAAGAGTAAGAATTGACTTGGCAGCAACACGTTTAAACTTTACAGAAGCAGATTGTCACCTCTTTCTCCCATAGTGCGACTGGGTTTGAACCACCAACCTTTGGGTTAGCAGGTAAGCGCTTAACTGTTGCTCTTTCAGGGCTAGCCATCCTATAGTTCAACCTAGATATTTCAATAAATCTAATCTCTTCCCAATTGCCTTTCATCACAACCGCTACTATTTCTGAGAGTGCCTTTAGGTTTAAAACTGTTTACACTCTGTTGCAAATGAAGTCAATTCTTTTGTGAAGAGGTTAGGCGCTCTCAGTTTTAGAGGCCTTCTGCTCCAGGGCAAAATCTCTGAGCTAGGGTTTTGAAGCTGGGGTTGAGGAAAATGGGGCACTTCTATCTGAGACATACCCTCACTTTAGGAGCTGAGTACTTAGTGGGGGGTGGGAGCAGTAGCCTTAGGTCTTCATTGATAATCTCTCCAAACACGGAACCACCAATTTATGAGGATGAGGCCCCCAGTATCCTCAGTGGTGCCATGCCCAAAGTAGAGCCTCTATCCCATAAGTGTGGGCTGGGCTAAAGAAGGGAGCTCCCACCTCTCTGCCACACATGCCTGCCCAGAACTTAGTATGGGCAGGTAGCTGTAGGCAGGATGAGAAAAGATGAGGATGTTCTACCTCTCCCAGGAAGAAAGTTCTCCTACTGGAAACTGGGTTTAGAGGGTGTCATGGTTTGAATTATGTCCCCCAAAAAATGTGTCTGTCAGTTTGGCTAGGCCATGATTCCTGGTACTGTGTGATTTTCTTGTAAGTTGTAAACCTGCCTCTATGATGTTAATGAGGGAGGATGGGCGGCAGTTGTGTTAGTAAGGCAGGACCTGATCTACAGGACTGGATTGTGTCCTGAGGCAATCTCTTGAGATAGAAAAGACAGAAGTGAGCACTGAGACAGGGGGACCTCATACCATCAAAAAAGCAGTGTCAGGAGCAGAGCGCGTCCTTTGGACCAGAGTCCTTGTGCAGAGAAGCTCCTAGTCTGGGGGAACATGGATGAGAAGGCCAAGAGAGAGAAAGCCTTCCTCTGGAGCTGATGCCCTGAATTTGGACTTTTAGCCTACTTTACTGTAAGAAAGTAAATTTCTCTTTGTTAAAGCCATCCACTTGTGGTATTTCTGTTGTAGCAGCAATAGATGACTAAGACAGAGGGACGCCTGTGTACTTGGTTGTACCAGTCTGGACTTGAGTTTTTATTTCACTGAGTTGAGGGGGTAGGGGGAGTACGTCTTGATTGTAATACAATAGACTCCCACTATTCTTACCAAATTTTAGTTGATTTTTTTGAATAAATGTTCCTTCATCTGTTGTATCTCCTTGGGGCCATTTCCAGAGAATTTCAGTGGTTGATTTTTTTATAATCTCCACCAGTTTCATTGGAAGCAGGTCTGTAGAGCACTTGCTAATGTCATGCCAAAAGTTTTTCCTTTCCAGAGTGATTAAAATGGAGCAAGAACAATCTGGGATTTGGGGGGATTTTTTTTTCTTTAAAAGATTGTTATACAATAACATATAATGGAATATTACCCAATAATAAAAAGGAATGAACTACCAATACAAGCAAAAATATGAGTAAATCTCTAATGTATTATGATAAGAAGCCAGACACAGAAGAATACATACTTTAGGATTCTATTTACATGGTATTCTGGGAAAGAAAAAATTATAGAGATGGATAACAGACCAGTGGTTGTCAGTGCTGGGCATGGCAGGAAGGGTCGACTACAAGGAGCAACATGAGAGAATTTTAGAAGGTAATGGAATTGTTCCGTATCTTGGTTTTGGTGAAGTTACCTATGCCTTTGTCAAAACATACATAACCAAAAAGAGTAAATATTACTGTATATGTTTTTTGAAAGTTGTCATATGCTGTTATTTTTAGAAATGAAAGTTCATATTTTTAACAAGCTGTATAAGGTAAATTTTTGCTCTCGTAAAAACCATTATGCAATGAAATGTTAAAACCCATTAGAATTGCATTATCCAATACAGTAACTCTTAGCTACATGTGGCTATTTAAATTTACATTTAAATTAATTAAAAGTAAGTAGAACTAAAACTACTTTCCTCAGTCACAGTAGCCACATTTCAATTGCTCACTAGCCACATGGGTTAGTGGCTACTGTATTGAACATCAGAGAACTAGAGCATTTCTATCATTTCAGACAGTTATATTGAACAGCACTGCATTATATACTCTTCTCTAACTTCATTGCGTTTCCACAGAAGTAGTAGACACCATTAAGGGCCAGTCCTGCCTCTACAGAAAACTCGGACTATCCACCACCTGATCTGCTTGGTTCTGACACTGTACACAGTGGGAATGAGCACAGGGGGAGCAGCTGGTAGATACTGGCCATTAGTGTGTGTAGTATAGGTGATAAATGCTTCCCATCATGGTGAATCAGGGTCATGCCAATGAGAGGCACATAGAAGAGCAGCACTGCAAAGATATGTGAGAGGCAAGTATTGAGAGCCTTGAGCCTCTCTTCCCAGGAAGCAATGCCCAAGACTGCATGAAGGATTAGAATGTAAGAGACCAGAAGGATCAAGGCATCTAGCACAATGATGAAGATCACAGCCAGTAGGCCATAGATGCTATTGACACAGGTGTCAGCACAGGCAAGCCTCATGGCATCCTGATGGAGGCAGTATGCATGGGAAAGGACATTGGAGTGGCAAAAAGGCAGCCTTTTGATAAGAAAAGGCACTGGAAACACAGCTCCTACCCTTCTCAGAAGGACTGCTGCTCCAATCTTGCCAATGACACCATGGGTGAGAATGGTGGCATTGTGCAGAGGAAAACAGATGGCAACAAAGCGATCAAAGGCCATAGTCACTAGAACACCTGATTCCACTCCCCTAAAGGTGTGGATGAAGAACTTCTGTGCAATACAGGCATCAAAGTTTACCGAGCGCCAGCTGAACCAGTGAACACTGAGCGTGGTGGGCATGAAAGAGAGTGAAAGGCTGAGGTCTACGGCAGCTAACATGGCCAGAAGATAATGCATGGGCTCGTGGAGACTTCGCTCAACTTTAATGACAACTAGAATGGTGACATTGCCAAGGAATGTGATACTGTAAAGAAGAGAGAGGGGCAAAGCCATCCAGAATTCCTTTTCTGGCATTCCTGGAATCCCAGTCAGGGTGAAGCTCTGATGGTCCAGGGTGGTTTGGTTCAGTGTTAACATAGTGGTATGCAGGTGGTGACTAGGGAAAAAGAGAAGGGCCCATTGTGTCAAATAGCCTTTAATTGAAATCAACAGAATAGGTACTCAATAGTGGCCATTAGAGGGAGTATCTTAAATATTATTCTAATCCATCGTGTTCACAATCTGATACAAAAACAGATAAGACCCTGCCAAATGGGGCAATAATTGTGTTACTGACTGTCAAATGCTAACGTGTCTGAGAGAAAAACAAATAAACAAACAAAAACCACTTCAATCAGCAACCACACCTAGATGGGATACAAATAATTTGGAAACATAAGATGATTTAGTTGTTTTGTAGATGACACTGTACCTTTGTGTGGGCCATACACCATGATGACAATAACCATAAAACACATATTAGCAATAGCACAAACATGACATAAGAGCTATTCATAAACACAGATATGCAGATTCTCTCTCTCTCTGTCTCTGTATGCTTTTTGTGACCTTAATTGCTGTGACATAGCAGAGATCTTTTCCCTCTTTGGGACTTAATTTCTCCACCTGCATAATGTGGGAAAAGAGGAGAAAAATAATACTCTTTAATGACTTTATAGATCAGAAACAGGAGTGTACTGTGTGCTTGGAGTTGAACAAAGACATGCCTTACAAATGGATCAGTATATCCAGCTTGTCTCCTCAGCTGAACGTGGCTTAACTCTGTGTCCCTGAATAATAGCGATGGGTCTTGGAGTTAGTGGGACTAAACTTTCCTCACGGCAAACGGGCAGAAAATTCTGTGGCTTCAGAAGGAAATATGAGGGTGGAGGGAGAGGAGAAATGGGTGATAAGAGTCATTCTCTTCTCCTGCTATGAAACTGCAGTTCCTTGCTTTTTTCTATCCAGGCAGTTGAGGGGAACAGCTACTCTCTGAGATAAAAACCAAAAAACCAAACTAGTTGTCAATGAGTCAATTCTAACTCATGGCAAC
The DNA here is from genome assembly GCA_030035585.1 of Dugong dugon. Classification (NCBI taxonomy): domain Eukaryota; kingdom Metazoa; phylum Chordata; class Mammalia; order Sirenia; family Dugongidae; genus Dugong; species Dugong dugon. Next base: position 77,159,613 of record CM057467.1, on the reverse strand, counting down.
CCCATGTATGTCAGAGTAGAGCTGTGCTCCATAGGGTTTACAATGGCTGAATTTTTGGAAGTAGATTGCTAGGCCTTTCTTCCAAGGTCCTTCAGGGTGAACTCAAAACTCCAACCTTTTGGTTAGCACCAAGCATGTTAATGCTCTGAGGTATCAGCAGGAGCATAACACTACCCTCTTGAAGGGTCTAAGCTAGAGGCTGAAGCATAGAGCTAGTCCCTTGGATTTGTCTTTTGTAGGAACCTTGGACTGATCTCTCACCTGAGGAAGGGATATTCTTGCTATCTTGAACTGTGTCTTAGGAGGGAAGGACACCCATCTCCAAGCCTCTTGATCTACTCTATTAACCTGTGGCAGGTTGACATATTCTCTTCTCCCCATAATTCCTACATCTACAGTAAGAAGTGTAAACTCTATTTTAATGTAAAGGGAGAAGAAAATTCAAAAAATAATTCCTGCTGAGCAATTTATATAATCTAAACTCTTTATAAATTTGTAGAAATCAGAAACAATAGGCCTGTATAATGTCATATAACAGACAAGGGAAGGGAAAATGGGTAGATATTTTCAAATTACTTGAGCCCTTTAATAACAATAGATATTTTCTGAGTGCTTATTTATTCTCCAGACTCTACTCTTAGCACTTTACATATATTATCTCTCTTAATGATAACAAAAAATATTTTGAGAAAAGCAACATTTGTTATCACCACTGTATAGATGACAAAAACAAAACAAAGTAACTTGACACAAAATCTAAAACTAAAACTTGAATCCAGGTGCTCTGATAACTATCCTTTGAAACTGTTTGGTCCTGAAGGAAGAGATTAATGTTTAAACATAGAGACTTCCAAAAAAAAAAAAATAAACAGAGAGAAAATTTCTGCCATCAAATTCAAATTCCAGCCAAAACAGCAGACTCAGCTTAGCTGACCTGGCCTCTAGTGCTACCACCACCGATTCCTGACTTATAAATATTTTTCTATGAAGTGCCCATACTACATTTCTCTCTATTCTGTGACAGAATCCTCAGAGAAAACATTACCCAGACCTCAGATTTTTCCCCCTACTCACCAAAAACCTGGTGTAGGAGACATGAGTCTTTTCTAAAACCTACAGCCACAGGAACACAGCTAGAGATTTAAAACCAGTGGCATCTTAATCCAAAATTCCGTCTGGAGTAATCCTCTGATCACGTGAATATCAGTCTTTGTGGGAACACCCTCAGGGCTAGACAATACATAGACCCAAGCTTCAGAGCACATGTGATTTTTGCCTGAGTCTCAGAGGACCTGGTTTTCCCTAATGCAAGGTTGTGATTGTAACCCATCCACAGACTGAGTCTCAGTCCTGTATGAATAGTGTGTCACCAGCTATATCAAGATACAAACATTAGTGCCCCATCTTTACAATTTTCCCTGAAAATATTTAAAACCCCCCTTTGATTCAGTATGCCTTCTAGTTAGTGCCCCATTCTTTTATCTGACTCACAACAAAAGGTCTCAAAATTGTGGTTTTCTACTCCGACTTCCTTTCCATTCTCTCCTCAATTCACTTTAGTCAGCATTCTTTCCCCGTATCACTGAAATAATATATACCAATGTCACCAATCATTAGTGTATTGCAAAAACAGCCAAGTGAACCTTCCATATCTTGTTTTCCTTTTCAGCAGATGCAACATAATGGGTATTGCTCACTTAAATCATGTTTTTCTTCGTTTCTGGGATACTACACTTGTTTGATTTCCCTCCTACTTCACTTTCCACTCCTCAGTATCCTTTGATGGCTTCTCTTCCTCCCCTAGATAACTAAGTGTAGTATACTCCTTACTTGGTCTTTGCTTATGCTTTAATCTGAATCCACTCTCTCAAGGGGGAGATATTACCACTTCTTTAAATATCACTTATATGCTGATCACTTACAGATATATTCCTTCAGGTCTGAATTCTGCCTTGAGCTACAAATAAACTTTCTGTTTGATAACTCTAGTTGAATATCAACTAGGAAGCTCAAAATTAACAGAAAATACAGTAAAGCAAACAACAAAAATAATTTTTGTTCCCATCTGTTTAATTTTAAAAAATCACACTAATCCACAATCTATCCAGTTGCTAATACCAAAAATTCAGTATTTGTACTTGAGTCTTTTTTTTCTCCTCTTCCTCATAGCTAATGTCTCACCAACTCCTATTAACTCTATAATTAAAATAGATTCCATATATTTTAAATTCTCTTCATTTCCATTTTTATCATCCTAACAAAATTGGCATCATCTCCCATCAGGACTAAAGTAATAGCTTCATAACTATTGCTTTTTTTTTTAATTTACTAAGTTTGATTTTATTATGGCATAATTTCCAAGCCATGAAACCCACTCATTTTAAGCATAAAATTCAATGATTTTTAGCAAATTTATACAACTGTGCAACTATTACCCCCAAACTAGTTTTGAAACATCCCTCATGTAAAAATTTTTCCCTTAGGTAGATTTGAAGTTAACCCTGGACCAATCCCAATACCAGGTATAAGGACAAGTGCAAATAAAAATAAGAGGTTTTAATTCTCCCTGTTGAAAACTGGGGAAGATGCCCCCACCCCCCAGTTCTTTCAGAATTCATATTAGATAACTAAATTTTTTCTCTGTCTCTTTGAATAGGAAGTAAATCTGAAATGTTAATTCAAGGATCTGGCAGCCACCTCTTTAAAGTGTAATTTCAGGTAATCTTCCCCTAGCTTCCAGTTTCCTGGAAGGAGATTAGCATAACTTCAGGTATCTTGCCATAAAGACATTAGAAAACTAGCAATTTTATCTTGAACAAGAAAAAGAAGAAGAATGTAATGAGTTGTAGCCACTTAGCTATATAAAGGGTCAGATTCCTTTATGCCTTTGCAGTCTCTTTGGGGAGTTGCCTGTGATGCATCATGTTCTGGTTTAATGAGTATTCAATAATAAAACTTTTCTCTCTATTCTATTTTTGTGAAGAGGGTTTCTGGGTTGGGAGTAGATTTTGTTTTAGTAACTTTTCCCCTGTGTAAGAGCACTTAAAATTGAGGCCCTTGGCATGACTGACATGGCTGGCACAGGGCCTGCACCAGACTCCATTTTCTTGAAGTTTGCCTCTGTAGACTCCATCTTTGCTTCTATAGTTAACTTTACTGAGGCTCAAATCCCTGACTACCTTAATGGAAAATTCCTAAAGAAGATAAACAGAAAAGACAGCAATCTGTAGTTAAAAATTAAGTCTTGAGAAACAATTGTTTTCAGAGAAGTTAGTACAATGTATACAAGCAGGATGTTAAAAAATAGAATTAACTGATGTTAAGCAAGATATGATTTGAGTAAGGGGTTTTCTGACCATCTCGTGACTGCTTTATGGCTACTTTGTAACTGTAAAGTAAATGTCAACCAACCTGAATTTTGCTTAGAAGTTCTTCCCTTTTTCTTGTATAATTATCCCCCCTCATTCACTCTGAATTCAGAGCACTTTGGTGGTTTCACTGAAGTGCTGTCCTAATTTACAAATTGTATCTTCCTTGATAAAACTCTTTGCTTTTACTTTAACAGACTCAGAGACTTTGAGATTTCTTGTTGTCAGACGTGGAATCAGAAGGTGTATTGTCTACGGTGGCCCCTGAGCCACCAGGGATAGGGGTTTTCAGTACCGGCAGAGCTGTTTTCAGCTCTCCATCTCCACAGACCTCTTGGAGTCACCTAAGGTAAATAATCCCTTGGATTCAAGCTCTGTTTCCTTGTTTCAAATCTTTCTGAGTTTTATTGAAGTTTGTTGTTGTTGTGTCTGTTTCTCTGTTAAGCTAGGTTTTGGTACACAAATTAACTTGGCAGAGTCACTGTTAGATCTCAAGAGTGTTTTAGAGTCCCAAAACTAACTTGGGCACAGGTTGAGCATTAGATGCCATTAGGGTGCTTGTGTCCAACCAAAAGGTTGGTACAGACTCCCATGACAGGATAAGCTGAGTCATAAGGCTCCCTGCCAGATGCAAGAAAATTCTCATGCAGCACCAGGCACACATTGGTTAAAGCAAAACACTGTTCAAATCCCTTGGAGGCATTTCCCTGTCAGGAGTTTGTTTTGACTCTAAGAAACTGAAAGTAACATTCTGATCTTGACTTCTTTATTTCTGTATGCACATTAAGGTCCCCCAAAGAAGTTGGTCTGAGCTTGTGGCTCTCAGGAATCTCAAAGGAGACAATGGGTAATGCCAAATCTAAGAGTGGCTTGGAGCTCCCATCCAGGACCCATACTCACTATATAAACAAGCATTTTTGGTCCCCTAACATGCTCATCCTTATGTAGTTGGCATCACCTGATTAGAGATAATTTAGAAAACCAGTCGCTGCTGTGAGGATCTTTTCAACTTCCTAAGCTAGTTTTCCAGCACAGCAAATTAGAGAAGAGAGGCACCCAGATCAAGCAGCCTCAATGGATTCATATTTTGATTGGTACATGGAGGCTTCTAAAACACAGAGATATAGCAAAATTGCCTCATTGCAGAACACTATTTCCAGATTAACCAAGCAGAATAAAGAGTATCAGTGTCAATGTCCTACTCCTCAGCTTTCTGCTTCCCTGCTGGTGACAACTCCTCTCTGTCCCTCTCTTCCCTCTTATTCACCTAACAACACTTTATCTGAGCTTCCTTTCTTTCTTAAAGAACCTACTGAGAATCAGAAGCCAATATCCTTTAAACTTCACCGTCAGATTCCAAAACGGGCACCAGAGAATCTCCTAATAACTCTGGTATAGCCTTTTTCCTTGGATTCACACAGAGTACATAGTGTTAAGGATTTTCCAAAACTATATGAGGACTCTTATAAATTTGTAAAAGAACTTAAGATCCTTATTGAAGCTTACCAGCCAGGTTGCTATATTTATACCAATTAATTCATATGTTAACTGGTCCCAGAGAAGCCTAATTATGGTTAGAACCTGCTGGCTGGAAAGATCCTAAAAACAGTTTCGATTTAAATATAGATAAAACAGATGCTACTCTCCTTGAAGATGCTTGAATGATGGGTAAAAGGTTACTTGAGGCCATCCACAAAGATTTTCCTCCAATAATACCTGTTGTCATTGAGTCAAGTCTGACTCATAGCAATCTTATAGGACAGAGTAGAACTGCCCCACAGGGTTTCCAAGGAGCAGCTGGTGGATTTGAACTGCTGACTTTTTGGTTAGCAACTGAGCTCTTAACCACTCTGCCACCAGGCCTCCAATTATAGATTGGACTAAAATTCACTCTTGTGTAGAGAATAAAGATGAGAGTGTGTATGATTATCAAGCTCAACTGTTCCAAAAGTTTCAGAACATTCTGGGCTGGATTCTTTAGCTCTAGGAGCCACAGGAGCTTTTAATGCAGTATTCATATCTGCCCTCAAACCTGAAATTTCAACCTTAGTAAAAAACCATGACTTAAATTGGAAAATAGCCCTCATTGCTGAGTTGACCAATGTGGCTCATGAAATCCTTAAACCTTAGAGACCAAACAAATCTCAAGAGCCAAAAAACTCATGATCTTAAAGTTAAAACAGTTACAGTCTCCTAACCAGGAAAGAAACCCTAAGTCTTTTGAAAGCACTAAGACTGGTACTTGTCATTACTGAAGAAACCAGGCCACTGGAAAAAGGATAACTTTAAACTGAAAAATAAATACAGGACTCTTGTATGGGAGACCCCTTGATCTGATTTAGAATGAAAGGGCTCTAGGGGGAAAACGGGGATTTTTCCAATGATGGAATTAAATTCTCAAGGAGAAACTACTATGATTGTCAGTGGAAAATCTTGTAAATTTTTAATTGACACAGGAACCATCTTATCTGCCATAAACTCCATGAATTAACAGAAACTCCTGCCATGGAGTACTGAAACTACTAAAATAGTGGAAATTACCAACCAAGCACAGACCTTGTATCATTCTTGGCCTGTGCCTATATCCCTTGGATTTGTTGAAGAGCTACACTCTTTTCTCCTTATCCCAGATAACCCAGTCAACTTTCCAGGAAGAGACCTTTTGTCTCAATGGAATTGTCATATATCATTCAATGAAAGGAGAAATTTTATTGGGCTTGCCTGACAATCTTAAACTAACAGGCTCTGCTGCAGATAATATTCAACAGCAGGAGGAACTTACTTGCTACCTGAAGGTATTTATCCTGCCACTTCAAAACCCAAGCTAGCCCAACTATCCTTCCCTAGATGTTCTTTGCTTAGTCCCTGAAACTTTATGGGCCATCACATCTACCAATGTAGGCTGAGTTTTGTCAGCATAATCAATTAAAATAAAAATAGACTCATCTAACCTGATTTATTCATAGAGGACTCTGACTTTTATGAAAAAACCCAGAAAATCTTTTAAAATGGCAGCAATTAGCTAAGCTTGATGAAACTGAAATGTGGAAAAAGATAGACTGGTACCAAGATCCTGCCACTAAGTTATGGTCAGGATCCAATCAGAAGCTCATTTTGTCCAAATCTCTTCTTATGATGCGAGTTCTGCATATGAATACTCATCTAGGATGAGATAAGATGATTGAAACCTTCAAATAATACTGGTGGGGAAAAAAAATGTGAGGCTGCAGAGCATGTGCCTTCTCACTATTCTATTTGCTCTCTTCATAACCTAGGAAAAACATCTTAAACACCCACCCGTGAAGTACCCCTTGCCCTTCGGGCCTGTGTTAGAATGGCAACTAGACTTCATACTGATCTCGCCTCCAAATGGCTATAAACATGTGCTTGTCATGATCTGCAGGTTTTCACACTGGATAGAGACTTTCCCTTGCCACCAGGCCACAGCAACTTTTGTAGCTAAAAAGCTCCTTGAAAACATTATATCATCTTGGGGAAGTCCATCTACACTTTGTAGCAACTGAGGACCCATCTCATGAGCCAAATTGTTAAGGAACTTTGCTGTGTCTTTCCTGTTTATCAGAAGCTATATTATCCTTATCACCCTCAATCATCTGGGTTAGTGGAAAGAACCAGTGAGGTCTTAAATACCCAACAGGTGAAGCTATGTGAATCTCTAAGTCTACCTTGGACCAAGATCCTTCCCTTGGCCCCCCAGAATTTGATATCTACCCCTTTTGGTCCTCATAAACTTTCTTCTTATGAGATTGTCACCGGGAGACTTATACTTCTCCCTTACATTGCCCACACTGACTTATTTTGCCAGTCATTAATTAAATATTCTCAAGAGTATCATTCTCAGGTTAAAAAGACCTTTAATGATCATGGTTTACCTACTTGTCATGGATTGAATTACGTCCCAAAAAAAATGTGTGTATCAATTTTACTGGGTCATGATTCCCAGTATTGTGTGGTTTTCCTATATGTTATAAATCCCACGTTTATGATGTTAATGAGGGGCGATGGGCAGCAGTTGTGTTAGTGAGGCAGGACTCAATCTACAAGATTGGATTGTGTCTTCAGTCAATCTCTTTTGAGATATAAAAGAGACAAATGAGCAGAGAGACAGGGGGACATCATACCACCAAGAAAGAAGTGCCAGGAGCAGAGTGCATCCTTTGGGCCTGGAGTCCCTGTGCAGAAAAGCCCCTAGTCTGGGGGAAGATTGATGAGAGAAGGCCAACAGAAAGAGAAAGCCTTCCCCTGGAGGTGACACCCTGAATCTGGACTTTTAACCTACTTTACTCTAAGGAATAAACTTTTCTTTGTTAAAGCTATCCGCTTGTGGTATTTCTGTTATAGCAGCACTAGATGACTAAGACACCACTCAAGGTCTGCTTTATATAAACCCAGGAGACTATGTATATTGGAAAAGACATAAGAAAAAGGATTTACTAGAGGTTTGATGGAAAGGATCTTATTTGGTCCTTCTTACTAATCCCTGTGCAGTTAAACTAGAAGATATTAAACCCTGGATTCATTTGTCACAGCTTAAAAGAGCTAAAGCATCCGCTTGGACTTGCCAGATGTCTGGAGACTCGAAGGTTACACTTAAATGCCCCTGTGGCCAGAATCAGACAACATCTGAAGTAGACAGCTGGTCCCAAGATCACTGAATAAGACCTTATGCAAACTGTTGAAATTTTTGGACTTAATTTTATAATAGCAGTTTTTCTTATACTACTAGATGTACTCCACTTTTGAGGTTTACTGCCATGGTAATGCTAGCTATTGAAGTCATTGCACTCTTTTTAATATTTATAGCATTTGAAGTAGCCTTATTCCACCAACTTGGGTTTATTTCTTGGCAGCTTTTATGGCATATATCTGTGGAACCTGTTTTATTGTTGCTGTTATTCTTATGTTATTAGCCTTATTATATTTTTTCCTGAATAGTTTTTCTTCATTATGAAAGCTTTACTTGAATTTTACCTTACTGCTTCTAATAACCCCTGTTAACACTTGGAAAGACAATGCCCTTATTAAGTTGACTCAGTCAGCGGGTAGCACCAGCAATTTAACTGAAAGTTTGATATGTCCCTCCTCTCCTCAGTCTGTACAAGACCATTCTGATCCTCTCACCTTCCCAGTTTTAAACTATAAAATCATACCTAACTTTACTATTAATTTTGAGAAACTGTTCAAATGAGACATTTGTGTAAAATTATGGTGTCCTCCAGAATTATCAACCTATCCACTAGTGTCTTGTTTTAACCTCATTTGCGTTTGAGTGAATCCCAACAAATGTCCCATCCCTGAACAATCCTTTCTTTTTATTGGTAATTCCTGATATCATTCTTCATTAGTAGATAGCTGCCTTGCTAATGATCAAAATTTTCCGATTTGTACCTGACTCAGAGACCATCTAGAATTTGGTGGTTTGTCCATTTGCAACAATTCATTAACTGAAGATTGGCTGGAAAAAGCCAATAAAACCATTTCCTTTCCCAATAGAAAAGTTGGGGCATGTTATGTGTCCCTTACGGTTATGTGCCCTTATGTGGGGGATCTACTTATTTGAGAAAGAAATACGATATTGAACCTTATACTTGGGCCTTGCCTTGTTTAGATGGTTGGAATATGTGGAATCAATCACCCTATGTGCCCTCAGAATTCCATTAACTATCCTTCATACAATTATAGTTTATATTGAACCAGTGAATTAAAATTAATAACTGTAGACAGGAGACAGCTTATTTTCCCCAACAATCCCATCTCTGATAGACTTGGATAGGGCTGGTCATTTCTTCAGGCATTTTTTTCCACATATGGTATGTTATAATTAGAAAAGTCTATTCACAATTTATCTGCCACCATGGCTCAAATTGCTGATAATTTTGCTGATGGAATGGCAGCTCAACAAAAATCTTTAGTATCCCTTGTCAAGGTAGTCCTTGATAATACAGTAACTTTAGATTTTTTATTAGCACAACAAGGAAGGGTCTGTGTCATCACCAATACTTCTTGCTACTCACACATTAACACCTCTGAAGAAGTAGAATAAGACATTATTAAACTCCACCACAAGGTCACCTGGTTACACACCATTCCCCCTATGACTATTCTTGCCTTTTCTGATCTTTCCAGCTGGCTCCCTCAAAATGCTAGTTCTTGGTTACATTCTATTTTGCAGACTGGTTTACTCTTTTTAGTCATTGTGATTGTCATCATAGGGCTTATTAAAGGTATTACGTACCATAACTCAAAACAACAAGCCGTGCAAAAAATCATGTACTTTGAAACTAAGTTTTAAAATGAGTCTGATATAACCCTCTGAGGACAGCCTTCTCGGTAAGCCAAGCAGTTCCTCCAATATACCCTTGCCCTACACTTATCCTGATTTAAAGATCACAGAAGCAGAGGTCCAAGCCATGGCATGGTGAAGACCAAAAACTGAATGGTGTCCAGTTACAATTTTATGAGTAACGTCCAGGGTCTTAAAGGCTTACTAAAGTAAGCAGCCATCTAAGGATAAAATTAATGAAGCCCATGCGAAAGAAGACACTCATCACGGTGATCAAAGAATTTCTATGAAAATTCATAATCTGAAGTGGGTAATGTGTAAGAACACTTAAAATTGAGACCCTTAACATGACTGAGATGGCTGGCACAGGGCCTGCACCAGACTTTATTTTCTTTAAGTTAACCTTTTGTACTCCATCTTTCTTTCTGTAGTTAATCTTTGCTGAAGCTCAAACTCCTGATGACACTAATGGAAAATTCCTAAAGAAGATAAACAGAAAAGACAGCAACCTATAGTAAAAGATTAAGCCTTGAGAAACAATTGTTCTCAGAAAAGTTAGTACAATGTATACAATCAGGTTGATTAAAACAAAAATTAGCTGATGTTAAGCAAGATATGATTTGAGTAAGGGGTCTTATGACCAACCTGTGGTTGTTTTATGGCTACTCTGTAACTGTAAATTAAATGTCAACCAATCAAAATTTTGCTTAGAAGTTCCCTCTTTTTTTAATGTGTAAATATTGCCCTCATTCCTTCTCAATTTGGAACACTTTGTTGGTTTCACTCAAGTGGTGCCCTAATTTGTGAAGTGTGTCTCCTTCAATAAAATTCTTTCCTTTTACCCTAGCAGACAAGATACTTTGATGTTTGACACCCCCCAACAATTGACACAGTCTAGACAATCCTCTCCAGCTAAAAACAGCAGTCGCCTCCATCCCTATTTCAAAGCAATTTACAATACCGTATGATAATTGAAACTGAGAATAGATTTGGAATCAGAAGACCAGAACAGAGATAGGGCTGGTACCCTAAAATGTATTTAATGATTTAACATGAAGAAAATCATGATACAGATGTTGTTGTTGTTGTTAGATGCAGTCGAGTCAGTTCTAATTCATAGCAACCCTAAATACAACAGAGCAAAACTCTGCCTGATCCTGTGCCATCCTCACAATCTTTGCTATGCTTGAGGCCAGTGTTGCAGCCACTGTGTCAATCCATCTCATTGAGGGTCTTCCTCTTCTTTACTGACCTCTTCTTTACCAAGCATTATGTCCTTCTGCAGAATCTGGTCCCTCTTGACTACATTTTCAAAGTACATGAGATGAAGTCTCACTATCCTTGCTTCTAAGGAGCATTCGGACTGTACTTCTTTCAAGACAGATTTGTTTGTTCTTCTGGCAGCCCATGGTATCTTAAATATTCTTTGCCAACACCATAATTCAAAGGTATCAATTCTTCAGTCTTCCTTATTTATTGTCCAGATTTCACATGCCTATGAGGTGATTGAAAATACCATGGCTTGTGTCAGGCACACCTTAGTCCCCAAAGTGATATCTTTACTTTTCAACAGTTCAGGGAGGTCTTTTCAGCAGATTTGCCCAGTGCAATGTGTCATTTGATTTCTTGACTGCTGCTTCCATGGATGTTGATTGTGGAGTCAAGTAAAATGAAATCCTTTACAACTTCAATATTTTCCCCATTTATCACGATGTTGCTTGTTGGTCCAGTTGTGAGGATTTTCGTTTTCTTTATGTTTATGTGTAATCTATAATGAAGACAGTGGTCTTTGATCTTCATCAGTAAGTGCTTGAAGTTCTCTTCACTTTCAGCAGGCAAGGTGTGTGACTGATACAGATATAGAAGATATAGAGATAGAGATGTCTGTGCATGCACCCATACGATATTAAATACTAATTTGAGTAAATAAGTAGATCCCCTTCTTTCTTCACAGGTGAGAGGAGGCAGAGAAAATCAGAAAAATGGAAAATTTGAGATTAAGTGTTGAATGAAGAAAGGAGTCTGACAGATGAAAAAAGTATTTGGGATTTTAATAGACTAGCTCAGGGGCACTATTTAACACCCTCAAGGGATTTTTCCAGAGGTGTTGAGAAATCCTTGGAGGATTATGATGGCTCCAGACAACACTAGAGGTTTAAGAAGTCTTCATAAGTGCCCTGTATGTTAGTCTCATGGAAGAAAAGAGGCCATATTCATTCTGAACTAGAGCTCATGGGTTGAGACAGGTAATAAATTAATCTTTAAAAATTTAAATGTTCTCCAATTAGAAAGTTCTGTGTAGAATGATTTACATGCATTATTTCATTACATTCTGACAGAAATCCTAGTAAGGGGATGATAGGACAGATGAGAAGAGTCTCTGAGTGTCATGTGGTGATGGAAAATAAAGAATAGATGTTGAAGAGTAAAATGCAGATGTTATTAGGAATAGCAGAAGGCAGACACTGTGATGGAGAATGTAGAGAATGAAATAGAGATGGGATGTAAAAATAAATGAGGACTGAATTGGGAGACGGAAAAAAGAGAGGACTGAAAATAGGATAGAAAAGAGAAGGAATATGGAGAACAGAGATCCGAGTTAGAGCAAACAGAAGGAGAAGGAGTAAATCACGTTCAGATGAAGAAAAACAGAGTCAAAGACTCCTAAGAAGGAAGGGAAAAACAAGAATTAACTGTTTTCATAGAGGAACAATGCTTCAGCAGGCCCTGGGGATTTAGAGAACATTAAAGGTTTTTCAGGAGCCCTGGTGGTGTAGTGGTTACAGAGCTCAGCTGCTAATGAAAAGGTCGGCAGTTTAAATCCACTAGCTGCTCCTTGGAAACCCTGTGGGGCAGTTCTACTCTGTCCTATAGGGTCGCTATGAGTAAGAATCAACTCAACGGCAACAGGTTTTTTTTGTTTCCTTTTTTTTTTTTTTTTTTTGAGTGTAAAGGTTTTTCAGTGTCTTGCCAAGAAAAACATCCACTAAGGGGTTAGTTAAGTGACTCTTCCCAGTGAAAGCCATAAGAATTGCTTCATGTGAAAAGTCACCAGGCCCAAGTAAGTGAAGAGCTCTCGTTTAACATATAAAGTATAGTAAAGCCTCTCCCTCAAAGTACAGCCAGAGTGATAGCTAGGGACCCAGAGTGCTTTGTTTAGATCTGAGGATTATGATTCATGTGGACAGAGACCTGGATTCTGTCTGCAAGACATAACATTTGAAAATAGGTTACTCTGCTTTTCAAGAACTTCCCTATATTTAAGAGATCAGGCTCTGCAAAATAACTGTTTTATAGTCATGTTTACAAAGAGCAAATTCTCATCCTATAGCAGATAAACAGGAGGCAGACAGATAGGAAAGCCTACTGTTTTATAGTCTTGTTTCCAAACAGCATATCCTCATCTTATAGCAGATGAGAGCTTGGCTGCTAACCATAAGGTCAGCAGTTCTAATCCACCTTGGAAATCCTATGGGGTAGTTCTACTCTGTCCTACAGGGTCACTACGAGTCAGAATAGACTGGACAGCAATCTTTCTGTTCGTCTGGTTTTTAATAGCAGATAAATAGAAACCAGATGGGCAGAAAACCCACCTGGTCTTGTGATCATGATCCTCTCCTTTCTTGGCTCCTTTCTGGGATCAAAGTTCCCAGACATACTAGCTCTTGAGATAATTTTTTATTGTTATTCTTTCTCACAATAGGCACCTAGGTGGGAACAAAGATGCCTGGTTCATTTCAATGACTTTCTATTAATTTTTTTGTCTGTGGCCCTTTAGAAAAAGAGAAGGGATTTTTCACTTGGCTTATGATTTACATTCTGCATGCAGAAGATCAGGAAAGGGTTTCAAAGTTTGCAAGATTTCTGGAAAGAAGTCACTCAATCATCGATATTCATTTTATTCAACACATATAGGAAACCTGATATATGCCCAGCACGTGCTCTGTGAGATGATAAGCAACTACGTGTTTCTTTCCATCAGGAAGTTTAACTTCTGACAGGAAAGTTAGACAAGAAACAAATACTTGTATAATGTTTAATTAACTCTGCTCCCTTTTAAAATGGAAAACAGAGTACCAGGGAGTCTTAAGCTATTATAGGCATTTGGAAAAGGCTTACCTGGGAAGTATAAATAGACTTTGGTTAGAAAAAGGGGAAGTGTACAGGGAGTAAAGATGAGCATAAGGCAGTGTGAAGAACATATATGAAAGTCTTATATCAGGAAGTAGTTTAGTGAGGTCCAGGAGCTTCGAGTTTGCAAATTTAGCTGGATTGAAGAGACTAGACAGAATAAGTGGTGTGAGCTGATGCTAGAGAGGTAAGTATGGGCTGAATTGTACAGGACTTTAAAAGTCAAATTAAGGATTTGGGGTTCTATCATAAGTACAACAGAAACCCTTAAAGGAGCTTTAGCTTGGAGAAAATAAGTCATATTTCTACTTTTTTTTTTTTTTTTAAAGTTTGCTCTGACTGCAGAATAAAGAATGTATTGGGAGGGTGTACTAGCAGATGCAGGAAAATCAGTTAGGAAGCTATCATAACAGTTCAAGCTGGAAGAGATGGGCTTACATTATTTATTGACTATAGTGATAGAGGAAAAGGGACATATTTTTTATAAATTTGGGAATTGGATATGTGTTCTTTTGATGAAGAAGGAGATTTCAAGAATGGTTCCTGTCTCTTGTGTGTTAGGGGGCCCTCAAAATAAAAGTCCTGTAAGTGACTGTCCTCTCATATCTTAAATGTGATTGTTTCCAAACCGATAACTTTTATTCCCTTCTCTTTACTACCTTAAAATGAGGTTGTGAAAAATTGTAAATTGTAGGAATCTGTGAGGATGAAATGTTAATTTGAGCAACTCTATGAACTAATGTGTGTATTTGTACATGTAAACCATTAAAAATAAAATGGGAAGGGTGTCTACTCATGCGGTAGGATCGATCTATCTACACACACAAACACACCCAGGGAATTGCATGGATGTGGATTTGTGATGTCAGTGGAATTGTGTGTAAGGGTGTGTGTGTGTGTGGTGATGATATTCTGAGTTTAATAGCATTTGATAACTTAGCAAAAGGCTCTATGACATTAAGTATTTGGGCATTGCTTTTTTTTTTTTTTTTTTTTGCCAAACCTTGAGAGCTATTAAAGGAGGAGAGATCCAAATTCTCTACTGCCTGAACACTTGTTGTTTAGTCTTATCTCCATTTTCCAGATGGTCAAATTAAACCCTAAAGGAGGAAGGTCATTGTAAGTGATTGCCTAGAAAGCAAAAAGCCAAGGTGATATAAAACCCACCTAGATTCTGTTTTAAATATATATTTTCCCCTCTGCTGTTTCACCTTATATAAGGATGTATTTTCAATTCAGGAGCTGTGAGCTAAATGGGAGAGTCCTGCCTCACTCAACCCTGAGAACACCATGATGAATTTTAATATATCGCATGCCAACTACCATAGTTTCATTCTGACAGGTATCCCAGGGATGCCAGACAAGAATCCATGGATGGTCTTTCCCTTGGGATTTCTCTACACACTAACTCTCCTGGGAAATAGCATCATTCTGGCTGTCATCAAGATGGATCAGAGTCTCCATGAACCCATGTACTACTTCCTCTCTATCTTGGTTCTGACTGACGTTAGTCTCTCCATGTCCACTTTGCCCTCTATGCTCAGCATCTTCTGGTTTAATGCCCCTGAGATTGCTTTTGATGCGTGTATCACCAAGATGTTCTTCATCCATAGATTCGGAGTGGTAGAATCAGGAGTGCTAGTGTCCACGGCCTTCGACAGATTTGTAGCCATCCAAAACCTGCTACACTATGCTTCCATTCTCACCCATGGTGTCACTGGCAAGATTGGAATAACTGTCCTGACCTGGGCAGGCTGTGTGGTCTTCCCTGGGCCTTTCCTTATAAAGAGGCTACCATTCTGTCGTTCCAATGTCCTGTCTCATTCATACTGTCTCCACCAAGCTGCAACGCGACTAGCCTGTGCTAGCACCCGTGTCAACAGCCTTTATGGCCTCATCATCGTCATCTTCACATTGGGGCTGGATGCTTTTATCATTCTTTTTTCCTATGTGCTCATCTTGAAGACTGTGCTGGGCATTGCCTCCATAGCTGAAAGGCTCAAAGCCCTCAATACCTCCCCCTCTCACGTCTATGCTGTGCTTCTCTTCTATGTTCCTCTCATTGGCGTCACCATGATTCACAGATTTGGGAAGCATTTGTCACCAGTAGTGCACACACTCATGGCCAATATCTACCTGCTGCTCCGCTCAGTCTTGAACCCCACTGTTTATAGTGTGAAGACTAAGCAGATACGAAGACAGATCATCCAAGTGTTCCAGAGGAGAAAGAATAGCGGACTGAGTGGACTGAGATCACATGTAAGAGACAGAATAAGTAACAAATGGGAGATTTAATGTTTCCATTTTAAGCAGTTATAGTGCAGTCAGATTATACACATCAGGTAAAACGCAAGGTTGGGATAAGGTTTGTGGGTGAAGATCCAACATAGGTCATCCTTGTTCTCTATATTGTCTCTATTTTGGAATATATGCATCTAAAATGCAATTGAGTTAATTAAAATTATACTTTTTCTTCTTTAAAACAGTGGATGAGCATCAATACTGACATAAATTATCACCTATTAATCCAGTTAATATCTGTGATTGTTTACTCATACAATATTAAGTATTATTTTTCTTTATCAATTAAATAGTGATTACATCAAGAAATATTCAAGTAGCCCTATAGTACTACTAAAGGGCTGGGCTTCTGAGATTTTTCTTAAAATAGAGCAAAGAAAACTGTTAGACGATCAAATAATGTTTATATTTATGTTTAAGGGTTTATTGGTTGAAGGATACATTTGATTAAATTAATACATCTGTGGTTACCTTTCCTTTGAAGTGACAACACTTCTTTGCAGATTTGTAAAAGTTTCAATTTTATGCCACATACTTGGTGGAATAACAGGTTTCTGTGCCTACTCTTTTAGAACCAGCATGAATGAGGTCTATTTCGCTCTGCCCTGGAAGAGTCAGTAAAACTTTACCCAGTAAAATTTAAGCTGAGGTTTGTACGAGGACGAATGAAAATTTTCAGCACAGGGGAGAGGTTTAAAAATGCAATATATGCGTGTGTGGGGATGAGTATGTGAAATACAGCATACCTTTCATTGAACAGTATATATTACCTTGAGTACTTTGTTAATCACAATCAGACTACTAAAGTTTAGGAGTGACATTTACTCCTCAATAAATACGCATTGAGTACTAATGAAGTACCAATACCATGCTAGGCCCTCAGGATACAGACATGAATTGAGAATCTTCTGATCAATCCTTTGCATATTTCTCTGTAAAGAAATATACACAATTATAAGGCAAGTAGGTATTAAATTATCGCATTTAATTTGTTAATACTAATTATTAGTATTGTTAATAATAATTATTATCAGCTGCTTTTATATATTATCTCAGTGAATTACCCCCAACAACCTTTCAAATTAGGTATAATCAATATTTTACACATGAAGGAAGTTAGATTTGAAGCATTTAAGTTACTTGCTTAAGGTCATAGAGTTTCTAAACGAGATTCAAATTTAACTGATTTAAATCCTATGAATTGAGACTTAGCCTATGTCTTAGGGTTTCCCAGGCTTGCAAGCAAATTCCAGGAACAGGAAATCGGTGATTCTAAAATACAGATGCATGAGAAATAGGGTAGTATTGAATACTGTAGAAATTTTAAGTGAGAGTTTCAGCTCACCAAGATAAAACTAGATAGAGAAATTAGATTAAGCTAAAATTGCAAGCCTTGATATAGATTTTACATTTTCAATGGAAATCACTTGAAAATTTTTGTCTGCATAGAATGGAAATGTGCGCATTTAGAGAGTGTGAAGTACCATTTTATATCAATAAAGGCCTCAAGACTGATGCTTGGAGATCATGAACCCCAGACAGGGTATATTATAATCAACTAGGCTACAAAGAGAAAATGATAGAATTTTTATTTTTATTTAGGTTTTATTTCATGCTTCAATATGTTTAATATCTTTATGTGTTACTATATATAATATATTAGTACAGTAGTGCATTATTTATAAAATATAAATACATTAAGTGGTATCCTTTTCTATTCTTCCTTGTACAGATAAATAAAACCCACTGCCACCAATTCGATTCCAACTCATAGCGACCCTATAGGACAGAGTAGAACTGCTCCATAGGATTTCCAAGGAGCAGCTGGTGGATTCGAACTGCTGACCTTTTGGTTAGAAGTTGTAATTCTTGACCACTGTACCACCAGAGCTCTGTACAGATAAATAGTCAAAATAAATTGAAAACTACCACTGTAGCCTAAAAGCCAACCATTGCAGAATATACCTACAATGTTCAAATACTATGGTAACAAAGGCAATTAGATGAGGGTGTCCTTTGAATGCCATTATTTTCTAATGTGGCAAGGAGGTGGTGAGATCAAAAATCTAAATTCTTCCCAGCGATAGTTGCACAGACATATTCTGTGTTCTCACAGTGCAATCACTTTTCAACCCCCTGCAGTCTGACTGTTTTTTTCTATTGCTACATGGAAACTATGTTTTCAGGACTCAGACCTGTTTCTAAATAACAAACTAAATAGTTTCCCCTTAATCCTTCTGAGTTTGATTTCTCTTGGGTAAATTGCAAATATTTACAATACCCTCTATTTTCATCTTCCCGTTGCTTCAAGGCACTCTACCACATCTTGTACTCTCTCATGTTTCTTCATCTACCTTCACGCTCTTCAATATTTTTCAATGTTTTCCCCTTGTCACTCTGTTACCTCAGAAAATCTCTTTGTCTAAGGCATCGTCCATTCTAATGGAACTCCTTTCTCTCTCAAGATCTAATCCCTCATTTTTAACTGCCTTTGCATGATATTTATCTGAAGATTTTTATGTACTTCAATCTCCACACAATCCAGATTTAACTCTTATTTTCCACCATATGACCACCTTCTATTCGTTTCTTTAAAGCTATAAACAATTTCCATTCATAAACACTCAAAAATGTACAGACGCACATATAATCAAGTAACTAAATCCTTGATTCTTTTATCTGCTTCTGGCATCCAAGCCCACGGCTATCATGGTAGTGTAGTCTTCTTTCAAGATGTAAGATAAATTTTTGCCCCAGAATTATGGGGGTGATGTGGGAGTGAGGGGAGAACTTTTCCTGAGGGGGAACAAAAGATTAAGCACAGAAGACAAACTACAGGTGAAAAACAATGTCTTAGAAAAACTGATCTTGAACACAAGACCAAGTGTATTACTTGTTAACAAAGTATGTAGCACATGGAGTACGCCTGTCCAAAAAAGTTTGAGTAGAACAGATTTATATATCCTACATTTGGGAATATTTCCAAGAGCATCTAGTCTGCTAGGTTCATATCCTGTTTATTTCATAGACCTGCAAACCTGTCACAACCATAAATTGGCATGTGTTCATCAGTTGTCATCAGTTAATATTTAGAGTGCAATTCAAAACAATGGTTCAAAACTGTATGAACCATTAAACAGAAGTAACATACTGTAAATCTGAAAATCAAATGATAAGCAAACTGATCTGTCATCGCTGATTTTACATACAAAACAACAAGCTTTTAACCTTGGACCAAAAAAAAGAAAATCTAGCACATAGGCATGGAGGCAGAAACACAGACACTTACTTTCTCCAGCATGCAAAGATTCTGAACAAAATTTTGTTTAACTTTCATATTGGGAACAAAATTACACTTCCTCATTTACTTACACTTAAGATTGCTGCACATAGCTGGAAAAAACCCGTGAACAGGGGAGCTGGGTTTGATGAGAAGGTACAGAAGAGACACGGTGGGAATCACCATAAACTTCGGAGTCAGGGTGATGATGTAGTTTCAAATTGTGGCTGTGTCCATTTACTTACTGTGAGAACAATTTAAATAAATCCTCTGTGACTCAGATGATTCATTTTTCAATTGAAGATACTAATGCCAACTGAAATATATTGAATGTTTACTGTTTCCAGGTGCTGGGCTAATCCTTACATGCATTAACCCCTTTAATCTCCATAACCCTAGGAAATGGGTACTATTCTTATTCAGATTTTATAGATTAGAACATTTAGCATTAAATAAATTAGGTGACTTTTCCCAGGTCATACAGCTAGAAATGGGCACAAACAGTAAGTAAAACCAGGGGTGTATAATACCTAAGTCTTTGCTTTCAAGGATTAATGAGTCCGCATACAGTTAATTCTAGCAATTGTTGTTATTAGGTGCCATTGAGTTGCTTCCGACTCATTACGACCCTATGTACAACACAACAAAACACTGCCCAGTTCTGCACCATCCTCACAGTCTTTGCTACATTTGAGCGCATTGTTGCAGTCACTATGTCACTCCATCTACTTGACAGCCTTCTTTTTTTTTTTTTTTTGAAGACCCTCTATTAAGCACAGTGTTCTTCTCCAGAGACTGGTCCTTCTTGATAACAAGTCCAAAGTACCTGAGACAAAGTCTCACCATCCTAGATCCTAAGGAGCATTCTCGTTGTACTTCCTCCAAGACAAATCTGTTCGTTCTTCTGGCAGTCCATGGTATATTCAATATTCTTCAGCAACACCATAATTCAAAGGCATCAATTCTTCCTCGATCTTCCTTATTCATTGCCCAGCTTTTGCATGCATAGGAGGTGATTGAAAACACCTTGGGTCAGGCACACCTTAATCATCAAATTGATGTATTTGTTTTTTGATGCTTCAAAGAGGTATTTTACAGCAGAATTGTCCAATGCAATACATCATTTAATTTCTTGACTGCTGTTTCCGTGGATATTGATCATGGATCCAAGTAAAATGAAATCCTTGACAACTTCAGTCTTTTCTTTGTTTATCATGATATTGTTTATTGGCCCACTTGTGAGGATTTTTGTTTTCTTTATGTTGAATCTTAATCCATACTGAAGGCTGTAGTCTTTGATCTTCATCAATAAATGCTTCAAGTCCTCTTCACCTTCAACAAGCAAGGTTGTGTCATCTGCATAATGCAGGTTGTTAATGAGCCTTCCTCCAATCCTGATGTTGCATTCTTCTTCATATTATCCAGCTCTCACATTATTTGCTCAGCATACATATTGAATAAGTATGGTGAAAGAATACAACCCTGACACACAACTTTCTTGACTTTCAGCCATGCAGTATCTCCTTGTTCTGTTCGAACAACTGCTTCTTTGTCTATGTACAGATTCTGCATGAGCACAATTAAATATTCTGGAATTCCCATTTTTCCAAATGTTATTCATAATTTGTTATGATCCACACAGTCTAATGCCTTTACATAGTCAATAAAACACAGGTAAACATCTTTCTGGTATTCTCTGCTTTCAGACAAGATTCATCTGACGTCAGCAATGATATCCCTGGTTCCATGTCCTCTTCTGAATCTGACTTGAATTTCTGGTAGTTTCCTGTCGATGTACTGCTACAACTGAGTTTTCATTATCTTTAGCATAATTTTACTTGTGTGTGATATTAATGATACTTTTTGATAAATTCAGATCCCATCGGATCATCTTTCTTTGGAATGGGCACAGATATGGATCTTTTCCAGTCAGTTGGCCAGATAGCTGTCTTCTAAATTTCTTCATATAGATGAGTGAACTCTTCCAGTGTTGCATCCATTTGCTGAAATATCTCAATTGGTATTCCATCAATTCCTGGAGCATTGTTTTTTGAGAACACCTTCAGTGAAGCTTGAGCTTCTTCCTTCAATACCATGGGTTCTTGAGCCTCCTAAAATGGTTGACTGTCGACCAATTCTTTTTGCTACAGTGACTCTGTGTATTCCTTCCACCTTCTTTTGACGCTTACTTTATCATTCAACATTTTGCCCATGGAATTCTTCAGTATTGCAACTAGAAGCTTGAATTTTTCTTCAGTTCTTTCAGCTTGAGAATTGTCAAGCGTGTTATTCCCTTTTGGTTTTCTAACTCAAAGTCTGTGGACATTTCACTACAATTCTTCACATCTTCTTGAAGTGCTCTTTGAAATCTTCTACTCAACTCTTTTACTTAATCATTTCTTCTGTTTGCTTTAGCTATTCTATGTTAAAGAGCAAGTTTCATGGTCTCTTCTGACATCCATGGTCTTTCTTTTTAATGACCTTTTGCTTTCCTCATGTATGATGTCCATGATGTCATCCCACAACTCATCTAGTCTTTGGTCCAGCGTTCAATGCATCAAATCTATTCTTGAAATTATCTCTAAATACAGGTGGGATATACTCAAGGTCATACTTTGGCTCTCGTGGATTTGTTTTAGTTATCTTCAGCTTCAACTTGAACTTGCTTATGAGCAATTGACAGTCTGTACTTCAGTTGGCCCCTGACCTTGTTCTGACTGATGATATTGAGCTTCCCCATCATCTCTTTCCACAGATGTAGTCGATTTGATGCCTATGTATTCCATCTGGTGAGGTCATGTACATCATCACCATTTATGTTGTTGAAAAAAGGTATTTCCAGTGAATAAGTTGTTGGTCTTGCAAAATTTATCATGTGATGTCTCACATTGTTTCTATAACCAAGGCCATATTTTCCACCTACTGATCCTTATTTGGAGCCCGGGCATCACAGTGGTTAAATGCTCGGCTGCTAACTATAAGGTTGTCAGTTCAAACCCATCAGCCATTCTGCAAGAGAAAGATGTGGCAGTCTGTTCCAGTAAAGATTTACAGCCTAGGAAACCCTATGGGGAAGTTCTACTCTGTCCTATACGGTCACTACCAGTCAGAACCAATTTGGCAGTCACAGGTTTGGTTTCTTTGTTTCAAACTTTCCCATTCCAGTGACCACCAAACCAAACCAAACCCATTGCCGTTCAGTTGATTCCAACTCATAGCGACCCTATAGGTTCCAATGACCAGTAATTATCAATGCATCTTGATTGCATGTTTGATCAATTTCAGACTGCAGAATTTGGTAAAAATCTTCAATTTCTTCATCTTTGGCATTAGTGGTTGGTGCATAAATTTGAATAACAGTCGTATTAACTGGTCGTCCTTGTAGGCGTATGGATATCATCCTATCACTGATAGCATTGCATTTCAGGATAGATATTGAAATGTTCTTTTTGACAATGAATGCCACACCATTCTTCTTCAATTTCTCGTTCCCAGCGTAGAACACCATGTGATTTTCCAATGCAAGATGGCCAATATCTGTCCATTTCAGCTCATTAATGCCTATGATATCAATCTTCAAGTGTTGCATTTCATTTGTGACAACTTCCAATTTTCCTTGATTCACACTTTGTAGATTCTACATTCCAATTATTAATGGATGTTTGCAGAATTTTTTTTTTCATTTTGAGTTGAGCCACATCAGCAAATGAAGACCCCGAAAGCTTTACTCATCCATGTCATTCAGATCTACTCTACTTTGAGCAGGCAGCTCTTCCCCAGTCATATTTTGAGAGTACCTTCCAACCTGAGGGGCCCATCTTCCTGCACTATATCAGACAATGTTCCTCTGCTACCCATAAGGTTTTCACTGGCCAATTTTTTCAGAAGTAGGTCACCAGGTCCTTCTTCCCAGCCTGTCTTACTCTGGAAGCTCTGCCAAAACCTGTCCACCATGGATGACCCTGCTGGTATTTGAAACACTGGTGATATAGCTTCCAGCATCACAGTAACATTCAAGCCACCACAATACTACAGACAGACAAGTGGTGGGCTCTAGCAATATTATTCTGGCAATAATGAGACAATATATAAAAACCAGATACTGCGGTTATTATTTAATAAAAGTATGTAGCTGTTACTGCTACTGCCAGTGGTGCTGCTGCTGTGACTATTATCATTTCGTGTTTAAAGAGGGAAATAAACGAGGCAGAAAGGGATATAAAGAAACACACCCACGAAAAACTCCTTCACCACTATACTTATTTCCTAGGTCAGCCTTTATGTAGTTAAAGCACCAAAGGCATCAGTTGTAGAGAGCATTTCTATTTGTCTCTGAATTGTAGAATTTGGATTAGATTTTTTTCATGATAGTCTAAATTTCAAACACACCCTACATGGGTGAAAATACGCAAGACCTGAAAGTTTTCAAAGAGAACTTGAAAGTTCTTAAAATCAAATTATTCTTCCTCTGAGGGTATTGGTCACCACTGTTTCTAGAACTCCCCATACGCTGGAAAAAGCAGCTCTATTTCTATCTAGTCTCTGAACGACAGCAGAAATAGTTCCAGAGTTGCAGTCTCTGCTCCCACATACAAAACTGTGATAGTCTTACTCAAATATTAACAAGGCCCTTTAGGAGTGGTAGGCGTCACTCTCCCCACAAAGTCCAGAAGATTTAAATGATATTTTTTACTTATTTTATTTTGCCTGTTTCTCATGGATTTTACATATATACATATATATGTAAATTTTTTGAAGCTAAGTTTTATTCAGTAAGGCCTTCTGTACATGAAAGTAGTATTTAAATGGGAAATATATGTAAATGGAAATACTATTTTCTTGTACATGAGGACTTACTGAATTAATCTTAGTTAAGCTAGGGTCTACCCTAATAAACTTCTAAAATAGTTAGTGGTATGAGTTTTAGATGACATTCTTCACCCAAGTTTCAAAAAATTAGTTAGATGTTAACAATCAAATGGTAAATGTTTTAATAAAAGTAATTCTGATCATGTAAAGAAATACAGGCACCTCAGTTTTTACATGTGCCTTTTTTTTTTTTCTACTTCCTACACCTCTTCAGATAAAACCGGTAGTAATTCCTGAACACCTACTGTGAGTATCTTCCTTGTCTGCTTAACTCATCTTATCTATCTCCCATGATTTAGATGGTGCTCAACATTCTACAGGATATTTACCTGGACGACCCTAGACCAACGAATCAACTGTTTTGTCCTTCAATATCTTTATCTATAAGCAGTGCATAACACTCTCTCTCATCCGGATGTTGTAATTATCAAACAAGAGAACATGTAAAAGGCTCTGACACTGTGTTTTACTTAATGGATTTACATATGTTTCTTATTCCTGGACATTCAATATTCTTGAACACTGAATTGCATAGTTCTTTAAAGTTTACAAAAAAAATTACTTATATGATTCAATTTAATTTCATAACAATACTTGCTGTCAAGAGATATTATTTCTATTTTTAAAATAAGGACATTGTGACTAAGGCAAGGTAAGAAAATTTCAAGTGTCACACAGCTCTCATATGGAAGAGCCAAGATTCCCCCTCCAATCTTCTGATCCCAAGTTACACAACACAACTGACCCCTGTCCATTTGTATGCACTGATATTCTTAATCCTAAAATTTGATGCTTTTCCTACTTCACATTTTATTTTATTTATAATGTTTAAACCCTGATATTCTCTTTCTATTTAATGAGTATAGATCTTTTATCCCCTACTAAGCTAATGGAATCTACTCCTAACTCTTGAACTGGGATGTTGAATTAAATTAATTTAATATTTAATAATTTAATAAGCTTTAGTTTAAGAGACATAAAACTCATGGTCCATTTCTTTCAAATTGGTTATTAAAAATGTAATCAATAGTATTTCTTGCCTTTAGCTGTTCCATACTAAAGTGGAAATGTGGGGCTATAGGACAGTACATTAAGAAGTTCTCGTAGATGCCACTCTTTTTATACCAGGCAAAGGGCAATTTGGTGCAGGAAAGGGAAGTGTGCTCTGTGACTCTGGGACCCTCTCTCTGTCCAATTCAAATCAGAAAGAAAATATGAAATATATATATATATATATAACCAGAAAAAACCAAACCCCGTTGCCATCGAGTCGATTCCAAGTCATATAAACCTTTAATTCTGACAGTCGTAATTGAGCATTTACAAAATAGTTTCTCCTCTAACAAACTGACTGACCTTAACCCTCTGCAGTCACCTTGGTTTGAACAAATGTCTGGATGATCTTCCTTTGTATCTCCTTGGTCTTCACAGTATAGACTATGGGGTTCAGCACAGGGGCTACAAGAAGGTAGGCATTAGCCATGAAAGCATGAGTCAGCGGGGAAAGGTGCTTTCCACTGCGGTGAATGACAGACACTCCAATGAGTGGCACATAGAAGATCAGTACAGCAGAGATGTGTGAAACGCAAGTGTTGAGTGTCTTCAGCCGCCCCTCCTCTGAGGCAATAGCCATTACTGTTCGGAGTATGAACACATAGGAGATGAGGATGGACAGGGAGTCAGAACCCTTAGTGAAGATTACAGCAGTGAGGCCATAGAGACTGTTGACGCGGGTGCTGGCACAGGCAAGGCACATGACATCATGGTGGAGGCAGAAGGAGTGGGAGAGGATGTTGGAACGGTAGAAGGCAAGTCTCTTGATGAGAAAAGGCACAGGAAAGACCACACAGACAGCTCTGGTCAAGATGACAACCCCATTTCAGATGACACCACTGGTTAGGATGGTGCTATACCTAAGAGGGCTCCAGACTGCCACAACCCAATCAAAGGCCATGGCCACCAACACACCCGACTCAATGGCTGAGAAGGTGTGGATGAAGTACATCTGAACTACAAAGGCACCAAAGGCAATGGACTTGTAGTTAAACCAGAAAATACCTAGCACTGAGGGCAAAGTACAGAAGGCAAGTCCCATGTCTGCCAATGCTAGCATACACAGAAAGTAGTACATAGGGATATGCAAGGAGGACTCAGACTTGATAGTAGAGATGATGATGCCATTGCCAAAGAGGGCAATGACATATATAGCCCCCAGTGGGAATGCCATCTGGTAATACTTTTGCTGAAGTCCTGGAATTCCAGTAAAGATAAAGTAAAGGTGTTGGAAGTGGGAGTAATTATAATTTGCCATGAAGCCAATGTGACGTAGGCATGGGGAAGGAGTTTATGGGATCCTGATGGGTCGCTTCCTAAAAATACAGTGACAGAGATTAACAATATGTTAGAATGTGACTTCCCTGGGTGTGGCGCCATTTAATTTTCACATGGGGGCATTGAGTGTAAGAGAAATCAGAATCCCTAAAAATGCTATTCCAAGATGTATCTTGTTGAGAAAGCATCCACTGCCCACGGGAAAATGACTCACCTAAGTACAAATAAGTCATACTCAGCCTAAAACACACAATATGGAGCCAATTCATTAGTAAAATTTCTTCTGCTTCTTCTGTCTTTTCTTCCCTCTTTCTAATCAATATCTTAAAAACTGCTGATTCAGAGGCTGATGGCATAACTAAGACAGACTCAATATTCAACATGAATTATTTAATTCCCCCACAAGGAAGCCATTCCTACCCATCACACTCCAGGACTCTCATGAAGGCAACAGATCTTGGATCTAGGGCGGAGTTGGAAATACTTTGTGCCACCTATGCTTCTACTCTATCATGACCCTCCTTCATCTTCCCTGAGCCTGTATGTGGCCTCAGAAGTATTCTCAATCCAGGAGTCTCAGACAGCCACTTCTAATCATAGAAAATGTATTTGTCATCTCTTACCCAGTGGAATCTTATTTGGAGAAACAGGGAGGATAACTTACACTTTGGAATATGACAGAGATTCCTTTTTTAGAGTAACCCATCTTGCCTAAATGGAAGGGAGACATGCAGAGCTCACCTGAATCCTTTTTTTTAAGGATCAGAATCATCTGGTAATTTTCTACTGCTAAGGCATGGTGATCATTCGTAATGCCATGTTACACTCTGATTGAAAGAGTCAGTCTAGAGGCCTCAGTGGAGATCTGGAAGACTTGCTCATATTACCAGAGATGCAAAAACAAAAAACCAAACCTGCTGCCGTTAAGTTGAGTCCAACTCATAGCAATCCTATAGGACAGAGTAGAACTGCCCTATAGGGTTTCCAAAGCTGTAACCTTTACAGAAAC
This sequence comes from Dugong dugon, assembly GCA_030035585.1. Taxonomy (NCBI): domain Eukaryota; kingdom Metazoa; phylum Chordata; class Mammalia; order Sirenia; family Dugongidae; genus Dugong; species Dugong dugon. The sequence continues at coordinate 77,132,020 of CM057467.1, read as the reverse complement.
AGACTGTCACATCTTTCTCCCATGGAACGGCTGGTGGGTTCGAACATATGATTTTTGTGTTAGCAGTGGAGCTCTTAACAACTGCTCCATGAGGGCTCCTCGTCAGCACCAGTAACTATATTTAATTTTGTTGGAATCATTTGACTTTAGGCATAATTGGCAGTCAAAGGAAGCGTATACACGTTTTTGAAAATTCTCAAGCATAGAACACTCATCAATTGCTTTCATCAATTGATTGGAATAAAGCTGAGTAAGAGGCTAGGTAGTGTTTTGAGCATGGATTTTAGATCCACGCTGTGTTCAGATTCCACATCTGTCACTGACCAGCATTCTGACTAAACTACTTCTCTACTCCCCAAGTACAGATAGCCCTTTCATATGTAATATGGTGGCAACAATAGCACCTACTTCATACGATTAGTGTGAGGATTAAAAATGTAAAGGGCTTAGAAAGCAAAATATGTGCTTTTTATATAGTTAATTATTTGGAATAAAAAGTCCTTATATGTTTTCAGTATTAATAATACTGGATTTTTCATTTGTTTGTTTGCCAGAGTTCTTTGCAATAGGTGAAAGTGAAAACTGATAGATTGTCTTTCATTAGCAAAGAATTAGATTTTATTCTATACCCCTTATAATCTTTGAATAATTTATGCTCTTCTCTGGAATTTTTAACCTACCCCTCTCTTCCAGCCTATGTATACATCTCCAGCTGGCCCACTCTCATGATGAATCAGAAAACATAACTATTTTTGGAATCACCTTGAAGACCTTCTTTGAAAAAACTTCTAGTTCAGATTTCCCAGCCTTAGCAGGGTATTTTCTCTACTTCTATAAACTATCCATCTCCTTAATCTGCTTTTATCAAAGAGAGCCTGACTCTTGCTTCAAATACCCATCTTATTAGGTTATCAACATATATTTTCTGTCTTTCCAATAAACTGTTGTTTTAGTGATTTTTGAGATAGAAAAGGTTTATTAAGTTTTCAAATAATTACAATAGAGTGAGGATGAGGGAAAATAACAGAAGTAAAAGTTGATGTAATTAATATTTCACTGATGAAAAAACTGAAGCCTAGAAAAATAAAATAGCTTGCCCTGAGTCGAATACCTAGTTAGCAGCAAAACAGAGGAGAAGAAGGAGGAAAAATAAATAAACACTGCACAGTCTTGCTGAGAAAATCACAGCTAAGCTCAATGGGATCTTGGTGGCTCAATAAGGGAAGACCAAGTCCAAATATCATCTCTTGGTCAAGATACATATTCATTGATAGGGGTACTCAGATTTTGTTCTTTATCTTTATTACCCAGGATATAGAAAACAGGTGGTGTTCAAGTCTCTCCCCTAAAAATTAGGCTCTTAGACCTCAAGTTTTTCCTTTGAAAGCTCTATCTGGTTCTGACCCTCTGCTGTCCATCTCCCCTCATCAAGCCAGTTTCTCCTGTTTTGGAAATCTAATGACACATGTGCCCATCTTTTCCTATGAACCAACTCAATGCACGTGTACAGAAATGTCTACAACTTTCTAAACAGTTTTCACCTCTGTAATTGTATGTATTACTCACAAAATCCTTGGAGGCCAGGAAAACAGACTGAATGTGTGCCTGGAATATGCTGCGTTCTACATCTTCCTCCTGGGCTCTCACAACTTCCATGGCTCCATTATAGATACTAGCCTAAAGGAGCATGTTGAAAATAAAAAATTTTCTATAATAGGAGTATCAGCAAAACAAACAAACAAAAAACATTTCCATTTGCCATAAGTAGTAGGAAAATTTCCAGGTATACTAAGGCATTTGTGGATAATGGACTGAGATTGAGACTGGCCTTAAAAGGAGACGTTTACTCTTCTTCTACTTGAATGTATGATGGGCAGTGAAGACAGAAAAAATAGGAAGAAAAGCCCTGTTGATCTAAAGATTAACTATAACCATTCATCACCTGATGACAGAGCCCCAAAATCTGTTTTCAGGGAAAAAATTCCCAAACTCTAACCATTGTAAGATACTAGATGAAAGAAAACTTGAAGAAGAATGGCATTGCATTCATTGTCAAAAAAAAATTTCAAGGTGTATCCTGAAGTACAACACTGTCAGTGATAGGATAATATCCATAGGCTGACAAGGAAGACCAGTTAATATGACTACTATTCAAATTTACACACCAACCACTAAGGCTAAAAAAGAAGAAATTGAAGACTTCACCACCTTCTGCAGTCTGAAATTGATCAAACATGCAACCAAGATGCATTGATAATTACAGGTTATTGGAATGAAAAAGTTGGAGACAAACAAGAAGGATCAGTAGTTGGAAAACACTGCTTTGGCGATAGAAATGATGCCGGAGATCATATAATAGAATTTTGCAAGACCAAAGACTTCTTCATGGCAAATATCTTTTTCACCAACATAAATGGCAACTATACAAGTGGACCCTGCAAGATGGAATACACAAGAATCAAATCGTCTACATCTGTGGAAAGAGACAAGGGAGAAACTCAATATCATCAGTCAGAACAAGGCCAGGGGCCGACTGAGGAATAGACAATCAATTGCTCATGTACAAGTTCAAGATGAAGCCCAAGAAAATTAGAAAAAGTCCACAAGAGACAAAGTATGACCTTAAGTATAACCCACCTGAATTTAGAGACCATCTCAAGAATAGATTTCACACGTTGAACACTAATGACTGAAGACCAGACGAGTTATGGAATGACATCATGGACATCATGCATGAAGAAAGTAAAAAGTCATTAAAAAGACAGGAAAGAAAGAAAAGACCAAAATGGATGTCAGAAGAGACTCTGAAACTTGCTCTCTTGAACATCAAGTAGCTAAAGTAAATGGAAGAAATGTTTAAGTAAAAGAGTTGAACAGAAGATTTCAAAGGGCAGCTCCGGAAGACAAAGTAAAGTATTATAATGACATGTGCAAAGTCCTGGAGATAGAAAACCAAAAGGGAGGAACACACTAGGAATTTTTCAAGCTAAAAGAACGGAAGAAAAAAATCAAGCTTCCAGTTGCAGTATTGAAGAATTCTATGGGCAAAATATTAAATGATACAGGAAGTATCACAAGAAGATGAAAGGAATACACAGTCACTGAAAGGAATACACAGAGTCACTGTACTAAAAAAAAAAATTGGTCAACGTTCAACCATTTCAAGAGGTAGCATATGATCAAGAACCAGTTGTACTAAAGGAAGAGGTTGAAGCTTCACTGAAGGCATTGGTGAAAAACAAGGTTCCAGGAATTGAGGAAATACAAATTGAGATGTTTCAACAAACAGATGCAGCATTGGAAGTGCTCACTCATCTGTCGAGAAATTTGAAAGACAGCTACCTGGTCAACTGACTGGAAAAGATCCATACTTAAGCCTATTGCAAAGAAAGGTGACCCAACTGAATGCAAAAACTATCCAACACCCCATAGACACATCCAAACTCCCTGAGGGACTGAATTGCTGGGCGGAGGGCTCTGGGGACCATGGTCTCAGGGAATATCTAGCTCAATTGGCATGACACAGCTTATAAAGACAATGCTCTACATTCTACCTTGGTGAGTAGTGTCTGGGGTCTTAAAAGCCTCTAAGCGGCCATCTAAGATACTACACGGGTCTCATCCCTTCGGGAGCAAGGGAGAATGAAGAGAACAGGATACAAGGAAAAGATTAGTCCAAAGGACTGATTGTCCACAGCTACCAAGGCCTCCACCGGACTGAGTCCAGTACAGCTAGATGGTGCCCGGCTACCACCACTGACTGATCTGACCAGGATCACAACAGGGGGTTCTGGACAGAGCTGGAGAAGGATGTAGAGCATAATTCTAACTCACAAAAGAAGACCAGATTTACTGGCCTAAAGGAGACTGGAGAAACCTCGAGAGTATGGCCCCCAGGCACCCTTTTAGCTCAGTAGTGAAGTTACCTCCGAGGTTCACTGTTCAGCCTGGGAGTGCACAGCCCGGTAAAACCAAATGAGACTAACGAGGTACAGGAGTCCAGTGACGAGGGCCACAAAGCAGAAGGGGACAAGGAAGCTGGTGATAGGGAACCCAAGGCTGAGTAAGCATATTGTTGATGTGTTGTGAGATTGTTAACCATTATCATAGGGCAACATTTGTAGTAACTGTTAAATGAGAAACTATTTTGTTCTGTAAGCCTTCATCTTAAGTGAGAATAACAGCACAATTCAAGAGCGTAGTCAATGTCACTGAACTGTGCATATAGAAATTTTTGAAATGGTGTATCTTTGGCTACGTGTATTTTCACCAAAAAAAAAGAGGTTGAGAAGTTAGAGGGTTGGTATGTTGTGGCGTTGTTAACCAATGTCATAAAACAACATGTGTACTTCTGTTTCATGAGAAACTATTTGTTCTGTAAGTCTTCACCTGAAGTACAATAAAAAAATAAAATAAATAAAATAAAAAACTATCCAACAATATCCTTAATATCATACTCAAGTAAAATATTGCTGAAGATCATTCAAAAGCAGTTGCAGCAGTATACCGACAGGGGCTGTCAGAAATTTAAGCTGGATTCAGAAGAGGACAAGGAATCAGGGATATCATTGCTGATGTCAGATGGATCCTGGCTGAAAGCAGAGAATACCAAAAAGATGTTTACCTGTGTTTTATTGACTATGCAGAGGCACTCAAATGTGTGGATAATAACAAACTATGGATAACATTGCTAAGAATGGGAAATCCAGGACACTTAATTGTGCTCATGAGGAACCTATACATAGATCAAGATGCAGTCATTCAAACAGAACAAGGGGATATTGTGCAGTTTAAAGTCAGGAAAGATGTGTGTCATGACTGTATCCTTTTACCATACTTATTCAATGTGTCTGCTGAACAAATAATCCAAAATGCTGGACTATATGAAGAAGAATGGGGCATCAGGATTGGAGGAAGAATAATTAACTGCCTGAGTTATGCAGATGACACAACCTTGCTTGCTGAAAGTGAAGAGGACTTGAAGCACTTACTGTTGAAGATCAAAGACCACAGCCTTTAGTATGGATTACACCTCACCATAAAGGAAACAAAAGTCCTCGCAGCTGGACCAATAAGCAACATCATGATAAATGGAGAAAAGATTGAAGTTGTCAAGGATTTCATTTTACTTGAATCTGCAATTAACATCCATGGAAGCAGCAGTCAAGAAAAAAGATACATGCATTGGGCAAATCTGCTACAAAAGACCTCTTTAAAGTGTTAGAAAGCAAAGCTGTCACCTTGTAGATTAAGGTGTGCCAGATCCAAGCCATCGTGTTTTCAATCACCTCATATGCTTGCGAAAGCTGGAAGACGAATAAGGAAGACTGAAGAAGAATTGACACCTTTTAATTGTGGTGTTGGTGAAGAATATTAAGTATACCATGGACTGCCAAAAGAAGTAACAAATCTGTCTTGGAAGAAGTACAATGAGAACGCTCCTTAGAAGCAATAACGATGAGACTATGTCTCACGTACTTTGGATGTGTTATCAGGAGGGATCAGCCCATGGAGAAGGACATCATGCTTGGTAAAGCAGTTGTTGTTGTTAGGTGCTGTCAAGTTGGTTCCGACTGATAGCAACCCTGTGCACCACAGAACGAAACACTGCCCTATCCTGCTCCATGCTCACAGTCGTTGTTATGCTTGAGCGCATTGTTGCAGCCACTGTATCAATCCATCTTGTTGAGGGTCTTCCTCTTTTTCACTGACCCTGTATTTTACCAAGCATGATGTCCTTCTCAAGGGACTGATCCCTCCTGATGACAAGTCCAAAGTCATAGTCTCTCCATCCTTCCTTCTAAGGAGCATTCTGGTTTTACTTCTTCCAAGCTGACAAAAAATAAAGGTTAGACAAACTGAAACAGTAGAGAACAGGGGACTCCCTGAGATTATCACCCTGAGACACTCTAAACCTAGAATTCAGCCTGTCCTCTGAGATTGCCTTTTAGAGAAATAACAGCATGTCACACAAAATAAAGGATATTACCCATAAGATGGGTGCTCTACTTTGAAACCATCAGTAGGAGTCCAAAGGTCAATAATTACTCAAAAGCAAAGATGAGAAGATAAGGGTGTATAGAAACTAGAGTACTGAAAATGGAACAAACAGAACATAATTAAAGAGAATGTTGACACATTATGAGAAATGTAAAGAAGAGGTAAAGTAGAGGGTCAGCGAAAAAGAGGAAGACCATCTACAAGATGGATTGACACAGTGGCTGCAACGATGGGCTTAAGCATAACAACAATTGTGAGGATGGTGCAGGACCGAACCGTGTTCTGTTCTATTGTACAGAGGATCCCTATGAGTTGGAACTGACTCACGGCACCTAACAACAACAAAAACAGATGAAAGACGTATTAAAGGCTCAATGTCTAACCAATATAGAAATGTCCATGCAGCATTCTATAGATGACACCTATCTTCTGCCTACATTAGTTCCAGTAACTGGGAGTTCACTAACTTTCAAGGCAACAGGTTCACTACAGAGGATCAGACATCTATCCACCTCTTAGAAAATGCTTACCTGTTCACTGGGAGGTTAAAGAAGCTGTTCTCACATATTTCCTTAAGGAAGGCATGAGTGAGAAAGAGATCAAGAACAAAACGTCATGGTTTCTTGGGCTGGAGAAGGAAGCACAAGGGTGAGATGAAAAAACACAGAAAGGAGTAGTTGAGAGTCAGTTAGAAACTTTAGTAACCCCCCAAACACATTGCTATCGAGTGGATTCTGACTTATAGTGACCCTATAGGACAGAGTAGAACTGTCCCACAGGGTTTTCAAGGAGCAGCTGGTAGATTTGAACTGCCGACCCTTTGGTTAGCAGCTGGGCTCTTAACCACTGTGCCACCAGGGCTCCCCATAATGGTGTCTTAAAATATTCTGTTTATGGACCAACTTTATCCTCTGATTTTACTCTAAACCTTACCGGTTTGCTAAAAGGAACCCCAGTTGGAAGAGGATTCTTAAGTAGCCCAAGTCTCACCTGGCAAAACCTTTGCCACTATCCCTATAAGGGCTTTTATTTCCTTAGTTGTTCCAATTCTTCTTCCCCTACTGTACCATGGAGAATTCCACAAGTTCAAAAACAGGGTTATTCCCTGAGGATGCCAAGACTGAGGAGGCTTCTCCAGAGCTATGAAGATACCCCCTAGATTCTCACGTCTGGGGAATGAGATAGTGTTAAGGGGGTTATTAGCAAAATGCACATGTGCATATATTGGAGTTACGGGGTTCCCCTAGAAGCTGGCTGTTGTTCAATCAGTCTCTAAGGACCCTCTTGGCCGTTCTACTGTTTCCTTGCCATTAACAAATGGTAGCTACCTTCACTTTTCTGAAAACATAGTGAAACAAACAACTGAAATTATATCAAGGAAAAATGACTCCATGATTTTCTCATTCAGAAAGAATTTTAAAGTAGAAATATCTCCCTAATGATTTTTTTTGCCTTAATGTTTTGCCATCATTCTTCAGTCTTCAGTATCAACCTAATAAATTTAGTCATGCCTTGTGCAGAAGGAAAGCAAGGGACGTTTCAAGGAGTCATTAATCTATGCATCAATCAATCAAGAGACTGTAAATATTCCACAATATTCAACCATCATCTTCAGATAATGTCACTGTCCTTACTTGACCTCCAAATGATAATAACGATAATAATAATACTAACGAGAACAGCAGGAGCAGGGGTGGCAATAATAATAACCATAATAATATCCTATATTAATTCAGAATTTTATCAGTTATATATCACGTTCACTGTGTACCTTGATCCTCATAACTCTCCTGTGAAATAGACTTGATGAGTATTATCATCCTCATTATTCAGAAGAGAAAAAATAATCATATTAGGAATTGGTCCAAGTTCTTGATGTAATTGTAAGAATCAGATTGTAGAAATTACTCAGGGTAGAAATGATAGGGCAGGGGCTCTTCACTGCCCCAAGTGTGTTCTGTATTTCCTGGATCTTGAGGGTCACCATGGCTAGGCAAGGAAAATATGCTCATATACAAATTAGGCTCATATGCTCATCTCTCTTATTTATTTAGCATTAGTCTACATCATAGCTCTAGAGTAGTTCAATAATGCAATTTACTCTTCCAATACCATAGATTCTCAAATGTTGAGTTCCTAAACTCGAGTAATATTCATTTCTATGCCACAAAATCATTCTTCCGTTCCTATTCGAATTAGTTTACTCCTATAACTGTTTTACTTGCAGTATTTTAACCTCTAGATTCCACTGCTCAAAATAAATGTCACCTTGCAGCTTTTGTTCATGCTTTTATTCATATTTATCTTCTATGTTAACACACTGGATCTCTCTGTAATAAAATGGTTATATTATATTCCAGTCTCTCATCCAAATTGTTTTATTACTTCTCCAGGCAGGTTGATCATTTGTATCTCACATGTATTCTGAATTCCTTTTATATTAACTTTCTGTACTACCAGCACAGGTATAAAATTGAATAACTGTTATTACCATCTCTCTTTTTTTATACCTTGAAAGCTAAAAATGGCTACAGGAGACTGACTATGTCATAGATTAGATTTTATGGTCCTGCAAATTTGACGCATCTGTCTTCAGTTAATTATTTTAATTTTCCTTGGTTAGATACTTCTCTCATTTCCATCAAAAGCTATTTCATATAATCATCACATTTCTGAACACTTCTACTCAAATTTTGCCCCATCACTTCTATTAAAAAAAAATAAAAAACCTTTGCCATAAGCCCATTACCTTTGAGTGGATTCTGACTACCTCATGCGTTACGGAGTAGAACTGCTCCATAGGGCTTTCTTGACTGTAATCTTTATGGAAGTAGTTTTCCAGGCCTTTCTTCTGCAGAGCCACTGGATGGGTTCAAACTGCTAATCTTTAGGTTTAGCAGCTGATTGCAGACTCCTAAGCACTCAACTACTAGCCGAAAGGTTGGCTGCTCAAACCCACCAAGAGGTGTCTCAGAAGACAGGCCTGGCAATCTGTTTCCAAAATGTCACAGCCTTGAGAACCCTATGGGGCAGTTAGACTCTGCACACATGGGGTTGGCATGAGTTGGAATCAATTTGATAGCGACTAACAAAAACAACTCATCAAAAATAAATGTGATGATTTAATCAGGTTTCTCTCAATTCTCCTCTCTTATCTACTTATTGGAATACATCCACATCCATCCTTCCCTTCCAAAAGTTTAAGTAAAACTACCTTTTCTCAGATTCAATAATAATCTCCCTCCCCACCCCAGGTTTCAGGTTCCATCTCCTCTTTGGGTACTTGGTTTACTCATTCTGCCCTCTCCTTTAGCAAGTAAATTTACTCATATATGTATACTCAGCTGCCACATGCAAGTAGATAACTTCCAAATCTGTATCTCTATACTGATCCATGTCTTGAGTTTCAGACAGTTATATGGTTCTACTTGCTAGTCATCTTCATCTATGTATCACACAGGTTTCTCAAAATCAACATACCCGTAACTTTAAAAAATAACTTTATGATTTGTTCCTATACCTTAACTAGCTATTTCTTTAACTTTTATATCTCAGTTGATAATATCATTCATCAAGTCATGTAAAATATGAAAATACAAGTCTTTCAATATATAATGAAGTCCTGACAAATTTTTCTCTTAAATATTTCTAACATTTTCCCCTTCTTTCTATTAATGTTACACAATTTCAGATCTTCTGTTTTTCCTACGTGGAGTTCTTTAATAGCTTCCTAACTTGAATCATGCCTTTTAAATTCCCATTAAGGTAAATTGCTTTGCTTAATTTTATTTCTCGTTCCTTATTTCTTTTAGTGAGAAATGAGGTTTCTGTTACTCCTCATCATTTTCTTTAGAAAATATTACTTTAATAATATTTGATATTAACCAAATTTGAATTAGACAGGTGTCTTATTACATCTAGTTAAATGATTTCATTGCCACATAACTTGATTTTTATGAAGGTCTCATAAAAGATCACAATGATAAGAAGGTTAAAATGCATTTACAAATAATCTGTACTCCTAAAGAATATATCTTGTCTATCCTTAAGCAGTTTTCATAACATCAAGATCAGTTTTAGCATTCATAAAAGTGTATACTTTTCCCAAAGCACAGACTTTCTTATTGACTCATTCTTAACTCACTTCTGAGGCTTAAAGAACCTGTATTACTAGAATTTGTCAAACACAAGGTGCTTCAGCACATAACCCAGGGATAGCACATATATGTGATCAAAACAGCATTTGTAGTATAAAAAATGACAGGATGGAAGGGTGGAATAAAGGAAGAAAAGAAGCAAGAAACCAAGGAAGAAAGGTATGGCGAGAGATAGGAAAGGGAAAGAAGAGGGACATAAGAAAAGATGGATGAACCCTAAAATGTAAATTTTACAGAAATGAAACTGTCAAATACTCTTATGAGAGTTTACATTTTTTATTGCTTTTTGAATGTACATACATTGAAATTCATTCTGTTGTATAATTCTGTGAGTTTTGACAAATGCAGAGTCACTTAACCACCATTCTAATCCAGATACAAAAGAATTTCATCAACCAGAAACATTCCCTAATGCTTCCCTTATATAGTCAACCCCTCCACCCACCACCAACCCTGTTAACCACTGATCTTCTCTAACTCTATAGTTCTGGCTCATCCACACATAGCATAATGCATTTGAGATTTATTCATGTTATTTCTGAACTGTGTTCCATTATATCAATATACTATATTTTGTTTACCCGTTGTGATGGTTAACATTGTGTGTCGACTTGGCTGGGTCATGGTTCTCAGTGTTTATATGTGATCAGTCCCATGATGGAATCTGCTGTTAGTAGGCAATCAGTTGGAAGGGAGTTTCCTTGGGGACATGGCCCACATACAAATATAAGCAGACGTTCTGGCTTTTTGCTCACTCTGGATCCTGCAGCTGCCTCCTGTCCATCGGACCTCCGGTTCTTGGACTTGAGCTATCAGCTTATTTGCCAATCTTGTGATTCGTGGATATTCAGAGCCTGTGAGCAAGAGCCCTGCTCTCCAACCTGTCAATCTGGGGTTTGCCAGCCCCTGCAGCTAGATGAATCAGGAGAAGCCTTGCGATCTTGCCTGCCAATCTTGGGATTCATAGATCTTCATAGCCTGTGAGCAAGAGCCCTGCTTACCAACCTGCCAATCTTGGGTTTGCCAGCCCCTGCAGCTACATAAATCAAGAGAAGCTTCTATCCTAATCCATGGACTTGGGACGTTCCAGCCTCTACAATCACGTGAACTGTTTCTTTGATATAAATCTCTCTCTACATACATTTATATGCTTTGCTGGTTTTGCCTCTCTAGAGAACCCAGCCTAAGACACCCATTCAGCAGTTGGAGGGTATTTGGTTATGAATAAGGCCGCTATAAGCATTCATGTACAGGTTTTTTGTTTGTTTGTTTGTTTAATTTTTCTTCTTAAATACCTAGGAGTGAGTTGCTAGGTCACATGTTAAATGCATATTTAACTTCATAAGAAATTGTGAAATTGTTTTCCAAAGTGGTGGTCCCATTTTACATTCCCACCACCAGTGTATGACAACTCCACTTGCTCTGTATCCCAGCCAGCACCTGAAATTACCTTTTTTTTTTTTTTCTGCATACTAATATGTATGTGGAGCCCTGGTGGCATAGTGGTTAAGAGCTCAGCTGCTAACCAAAAGGTTAGCAGTTCAAATCCACTCCTTGGAAACCCTACGAGACAGTTCTACTCTGTTCTATAGGGTTGCTATGATTCGGAAACAACTCATGGCACCTAACAACAACAACTATAGGTATGTAGTGGTATCTCATTATGGTGGTTTAATGTGTATTTCCTTTTTAATAACTAATGATATTATGTGTTTATTTGCCATCCATATATATTCTTTGATGAAATGTCTGTTCAAATCTTTTGCTCATTATTGGTTTACTTTTTGTGTGTGTATTCTATAATATGTATATTAATTCTGGATCCAGTCCTTGTTGTCTATTTGATTTGCAAATACTCTCTTAATTGTCTTTCGTTGAGCAATTTTTTTTCTTAGTTTTGATGAAGTCAAACTTTTTTTTTTCTTTTATGAGTTGTACCTTTGGTATCTAATTTAAGAATTATTTCCATAATACAAGGTCTCAAAGGTTTTCTATTATGTTCTCTTCTAGAAGTTTTATAGTATTAAGATGTATATTTTGGTTGATTATCATTTTTAGCCAACTTTTGCATAATATGTATGTATAAGTTAAGGGTTCTTTTTATCTCCAGTTTTTTCACCACAATTTATTGAATAGGCCATGTTTTATCCATAATTTCCTTTGTCTTTTTTAAAAAATCAGTGAACTATATTTCTATGAGTCTATTTCTGAACTTTCTATCCTGTTCCACTGATCCGTGTATCTACATCTTTTTTATTACCATATTATCCTGATTACCATACCTTTTACAGGAAATCTAGAAGTCAAGCAGTGTGAGTCTTCCAACTTTGCTTTTCTTTTTCAAAATTGTTTTGCCTATATTAGTTCCTTTGGTTTTCCATATGTCAATATCTACAAAAAAATGCTACTGAGATTTTGCTTGGAATTACATTAAATCTATAGGTCAGTTTGGATAGAATTGATATCTTTAACAATGTTAAGTCTTATAATTGATGACACAGTATATCTCCCTATTTATTTAAGTCATCTTTGATATTTTTCTGCAATATTTTATAATTTTAACATACTAATCTTGCACATATTTTGTTAGATTTGTACCCAGGTGTGCCATTTTTGATGCTATTGTAAATGGTATTTTCTTTCAAATTTCAACTTGCAATTGTTCATTGCTAGTATGTAGAAATACAGCTGATTTTTGTATACTAACATTGAGTCTTGTGATTCTGTCAAACTCACTCCTCAGTTCTGAGTTTTCTGTACATTTCTTGAGATTTTCTAAATAGACTGTTACGCCATCTGTGAATAAACTGTTTAATCTCTTCTTTTCCAATAAGCATGCTTTCCATTTTGTTCCCCCTTACCTCACTGTGCTGGCTAGGACCCCCAGTACAACACTGTATAAAAATGGTGAGATAATATAACCTTGCCTTTTTTGTTTGTTTGTTTATTTTCCTGATCTCAGGTGGAAAGTATTCATCCTTTCATCATTAAACATGACGTTAGCTTGAAGCCTTTTTGCAGATGTTCTTTATAAAGTTATAAAAGTTCCCCTTGTATTCCTAATTTGCTGAGAATTTTTGCCATGACTGGATATTGAGTATTGTAAAATGATTGCTTTTTCATTTATTGATAGGATTGTGTGATTTTTTATTTTACAGTCTGTTAATATGTTGAATTATTTTTGTATGTTGTCATCTTGTATTCCTAGGATAAACCCAAGTAGTCACGCTGTATTTTTTAAACATGTTGCTGGCTTTGATTTACTAACATCTTGTTGAGGATTCTATGTCTCTGCCTTGAGTGATATTCATCTGCAGTTGCTTTCTCTTGAAATAGCTCTGTCTTCTTTTGATATTAGGGTAATTCTAGCCCTACTAGAATTGGTCCATTTCATCTAAATTGTTGAATTTTTGGACATAGAGTTGTTGGTAGCATTACCTTATAATATTTTTTTAATGTCTGTAGGTTTGTGGTGATATCCCTTCTTTTATTCCTGATATTGAGCATTTGTGTGTTTTCTCTTTTTTCCTTGTCAGTCTGTTGTGGAGATGTGATAGGCAGAATTTTAAGATGCTCAATAACCTTTGCCCCCCAGTGTTACACCTGTGATTGTTATGATATATGGGGAAAAAATTACCCAGGTGAACCTAATCTAATCATGTGAGCCCTTTAAAGTAAGAGAGTTTTCTCCTGCTTGTTGTACAAGAGAAAGTCAGAGATATTTGAAGCAGAGGAAGGATTTGACATGCATTTCTGGCTTTGAAGATGGAAGGATCCACACGCAAGGACCAGAGTGGGCTGTAGGAGATGAGAGTGATGGCCATCAGATAAATAACAAGGAAACAAAGACCTCAGTCCCACAACAGCACAGAACTGAATTCTACCAACAACTCAAATGAGCTTGAAAGCAAATTTTTTCCCCACAGCCTCCAGATAAGGGCCCAGCCCAGCTGACACCTGAGCAAAAAACACAGGTGAGCCTGCCCAAGATTCTGACCCTTAGAACTGTGAACTAATAAATGGGTTTTTGTTTTAAGCCATTAAGTTTGTGATAATTTGTTAAATAGTGAAAGAAACTCATACAAGGTATATCAAAGAAGGCTTTGGTTTTATTGATCCTCTCGATGGTTTCAATTTCATTGCTTTCTGCTCTTTATTATTTCTTTCTTTCTGATTGCTCTGGGTTTAATTTGCTCTTCTTTTTCTAATTTTGTAAGGTGAAAAGTTAGATTATGGTTTGGGAATCTTTCTTCTCTTCTAATATAAGGTTTTAATGCCATAAAATTTCCTCTCAGAATCCTACAAATTTGATAAGCTGCATTTTTATTTTCATCCATTTTTTGATATTTTCTAATTTTCCTTGGGACATATCTATCATCAATGCATAGATCCATTAAATAGTTACTGAGTGACAACTATGTTAAAGGAACTATACTAGGCATATTAGTAGATACATAAATTTAAAGAAAATCTATGAGATACTTGGAGAAGAAATAAAATAAATACAAAAATAATAATAACTCTTTCTCTTCCTCCAGCCCATTAGCCAGGTTCATTTATCCCATTAATAAATTACCATCTATCTATACATAAAGGCAGTCAGAGTTCAGATAGACAGGGGGCCCCTTGTGGTACAGAGTTTAGGGCAAAGATAGCCCAAGAGCCTGGAGTGATGAAGATGTAGAAGACAGTAAACTGGTATGAGCAGGGAACCTAAGACAGGATTAGGATATAAGGTTGTGGACATTTGAAGGAGCTAAGGCAAACTTAATCAATATCCTGGCTCCAGTCACCATGGGGCTAAACTGCAGTAGGAAGTTTTAGGGCAGCATCCCGGTACAATAGATCACACTAGCTGGAACTGCCTGAAAGGAAGTAGGAGAATGGATTCAGTAACCTGAATCCAGGAGAAGTTTGGCTGTTCCCTAGGGGTAGAGAATTAATATACCACCAACTGAGAGGAAGTGAAAGTGACAGGGATGAGCCAGGATAAACCCAGGAGCGGGTATCTCATTACCTAGGCCTGCTGCAGGGATTGTAGGAACAAAAGCATCCCTGAAAGGTCTCAGGGAGGGGAGGAGCAGTGGATGGCATGGCACACAATGAGTGTCCAGGTTGTTGATGGAGATTTGGGCTGATTATGCCCAGAGTGTGAAGGAAAAGCCACCAACTGGGATGGAGGTGGGAGTGTGATACTTGATCTATCAGAAAACAAGGCAGTTATTAAGACTAAGAAATGGCAGGGAGAATAAAAAAGTGCAGAGTACAAGGAATACAGAGGAAAAGAGGGAGTCAAAATTACTGGTCAGACTAGTGAAAAGGCCCAGTTAAGCTAGCTATTATATCTCAGAGAAGTCTGACTTTATACATAATCATGTGCATGGGGCCAGGGATGGAGATCAAACAATAACCAGGATAAGAGTTTACTCTGTAGTCCAAATTAGGTCTTAGTCTGTGAGTTGTTTCAGGGTTTAGACTGAGGATGCAAAGCAAAGTAACTAAGTGCTCTCTGCAGAGATGGAAGCTGTGACCTTGGTGCTATTAGCACCATGTGGTACCCCTGAGCTAATGGCAATTAGTCCAAACAAAGACAAGCAACAAAACCAGAAGATATCCCTGTGGACTAAGCCTAGGGCACTCACTGGGGATCATTAACCACTCTCCAGACAAAAAGGCTGGATGGTGTTGTGGTAATGGCCAAAAGACAAAGAACTGAAGACAGGAGAGTGCCTCGGGGCCCATTAGGTCTGTGAGCTCAGGACCAGTGTAGGGTAGAGGGGGAAGTCTTCACAGGCTATCAGAACATGACTGAAGGAATTCTTCCTTTCCAAGGTCATTTTGGTGCTTCCTTTGGGCAGATCAGCAGGCCTTTAACTAACCACAGCACTCTCATTGAGGCTTCCCCATGGGGCTCTGGCAGTGAAAGGCTGGACACCTGTGCTCAATTTTCCTGTACCCCACTCCCCACCCACTCCCCTAGACAGGGTACAATAAGGGTAACATAAAGAATACACCAAAGCAGTCCACTAGAACATCAAAGTGCATAAGGGTCTCTGAGAGAAGCCAAGCGTGGTGAGTGAACTTCACAAATGGAGAAGAGGGTGTGGGAAAGGACAGTAAGACTAGGGGTGAGATTGATAAAATAGTTTGGGAGAGGGTAGAAAGTAGGGCAATGAAAAAAGAAAGAGGAAACAGGAGGGAGAAATAGGTGTGGAAGTTACTGTTCCTGAGGCTGGAAGAACGGAAAGGGGGCAGGAGGAAGAATATGTTTCTTCTTAGAAATCAACTTTAATTTTTAAATGGTTGAAAAGTAGACCAGGATGGAGCGTGTAGAGAGATAAGGAAAACACAGTGCTCTTTGTGGAACGTAGGGAGCTATAAGGTTCAGAATCTGGACAATGAAGTAAAAACAGCTCATGGAATTCAAAAAACTTACAAACTATGCTGGATAGATGCTGTTACTATAGAGATGAAAATCTAGTCTTTGTCTTCAAGAAGTTTGCAGTGTAGTAGAAAGGCAAGGAAAAAGTTACAATCCTGTATTCAATGTTTATGCAAAAGGGATGTGTAGAGATAGTAGAACAGGGAACGCTTTATTTGGAGGGGAGTGATTTATCCAGAAGGCCTTAGCGGAGCTAGTAGTATCTGAGCTCCAGTAAGGATGAATTTGTTCCTGAGATGGAAAATGAAGAGAAGGCAGAAATATCAGCTGGTGCAAAGGCAAGGGTTATAAACCAATATGCTGTGTTTGGAACTAGGTAAAGGTCTTAGACAACTAGAGCAAAAGGATTTTAACATTTAACAACATACTTTAGAACTAGGAAGTCACTTGGAATAGAATTTGGGCTGACCAAACATCACTGAGGGACTTCATAAAACTGAGTAGTGTAGTTCTAAGCTTGTTGTTGTGTGTCCTCTAGTTGGTTTCAACTCATAGTGATCCTATATGACAGAGTAGAGCTGCTCCTTAGAATTTCCTAGGCTACAATTGCAGTGGTTAAGAGCTCATCTGCTAATCAAAAGGTAGGTAGTTCAAATCCACCAGCTGCTCCTTGGAAACCCTATGGGACAGTTCTACTCTGTCCTATAGGGTCACTATGAATCAAATTGACTTGACAGCAACTGGTTTGCTTTTTGGTTTAATCTTTATGGGAGAAGATCACCAGGTCTTTTCTCCCTCAGCCACTGGTGGGTTTGAACCATGGACCTTTTGGTTTGCAGTCGAGTGCTTTAACCTTTGCATCACCAGGTCTCCTTATCTCTGAGCTTACTGGCAGCCAAAAACTCAGAATGGTGGACCTTGGAAATATAGGAGTGATATCTTCCATTCCTTGTCTGTGGAAAGTTTTCTGCTTTCCTTGCCCCAATAATAATTTGCTGGGGCCCTTGTTCCCAGATTCTCCAGGACAAAGCTGAATATCAAGGGCTTTCCCAATGAGAACACTGCATGAGAAATAATCTCAGTATAGGCAGTAGCAGAACTGACCATGGCCGTTATATCCCAACTACCTCCAAAGATTTGAGACTAAGAATATGGGAGGTTATTATCTAAATTTAGGCCCTATAATTTATGTAATCATTTCTCTACCCTAGATTGTTTTATTTCTCAACACCAGTTGTTATGCTTGGTTTTTTATTCTCCCTATATGCTTAGGTCTCTTACATTCATATTTCATAACGTACTGAATCGCTTGCTTTGTTAGTCTATCCATGGGATAAATCATCTGTCTCCAGCAGGTTGTTTGATGCTCAACACTGAAGATAAACCTGTCAGTACATGCAGGGTTAATTGGACACAAATGGGGGTCTCTCAGGATATGGGGGTCAATCGTTGCTTTGGAGATAATAAGTCTGCTTTCATAGCCATTTCCTCATACTCTGGTCTATCCCCTATGACCCAGCTCCTGGGGACTTGATGCTGTAAATCTTTTCACATAGCCTTCTTCTTGAAGACATTCTAACGCTGCAGCATTCACTGGTAAGCAAAGACCCTGTCTGACCCGTTCATTCTCTTCTATACTAGTTTGGTAAGTAACGGGGAGAATTGTGGTAAAGACCCTATTCGCCAGGGTTAGGACTGGACACAATTGTAAAATGAACAGTTTTTTCATAATACTTGCTCAGATCTCTCCATTACACCAGCATGAACTCTCCCCTAAAACCAAAGATCCTATGTCCCATCCCTTGAGTGACCTTACCCCTTTGTCTTTCAGAGTGGTGGGGAACTAATCTCATAAATAAAATACAGCTTCTGTCCTCTCACAAAAAACATTGTTCAGTATTTATAAATGTCTTTTGGAGGCAGTAACCTCACTTTTGTTTTTGAATCCACAGAATTAAATCTACAGAAAGCAAGATTTCAGTTTGAGAAAGAGGGAGTTGTCTTTGTAGCACCTGTCAGCTATTTTGAAGCAAAATTAGAATGGCCTTATGATTATTTTTAAGACTGAATAATAGAACGCTGAGATTTAGAAGTCTGGTTCGACTCCCAGACCAGCCAAAGAATCCCCATGCGATCTAATCTTATTTCTGAACATATTAGTTTGTCTGCATACTTGGGTAATTATGAGTATCTGTATAAAAATATAATAATGATATTAACATCCCTTATATATTGTATAGTTGTTTTTAAAACATTTTCTAACCCATTATTTCATTTAATCCCCATTTAAGAAAAAAAACTTGCATAGTAGTTAGAATAGGACATTATAGTATTAGGATTAATATCCTCATTCTTTATAGATGAGTAAAATGAAGATCAAAGAGACAAAGTATTTTCCCTCAGAATATCTAAATAGAAGGGGTAGAGATGAAACTAACAAGGCAGTCTCCTGGATTCTATTCTCGTCTTGGATGGTGTGTCATGGGAAAAACATATAAGTAGAA
Organism: Dugong dugon; assembly: GCA_030035585.1. Classification (NCBI taxonomy): domain Eukaryota; kingdom Metazoa; phylum Chordata; class Mammalia; order Sirenia; family Dugongidae; genus Dugong; species Dugong dugon. The sequence goes on along the minus strand of CM057467.1, from coordinate 77,112,977 downwards.
GGCAAAGACGTGGCTGTCATTGTAGTTTAGCACAGTATTGTGTTGTGTGTCTAATGTTGGACAGCATTTGACCACCCTTTTTCAGTTATCTTCCTCTGTGAAATATGGATAATATCTTACTGCTGCATGAAAAATGGTTTTCAGGATCAAGTGAGATAATAGATATAAAAGTATTCTGAGAACTATTTATCAGGATACAAATATTGTGGGATAGAATCATTCCTACATTGTGCTGTCTTCTGAACGAACATTGCTTTTAAAATGAATACATAATGCTGGTGTCACAACCTCCCTGCATGCATTCAGAAAATTCGAGGGCCTTTGAGTCAAAAGGAAATCATTAACTTTAACCACAAAATCCGTGTTTAAATCCTTTCTACAATAATTAATTGCAAGGTGGCCACCCATCCTATCCTATTTTCGGCAATTACACTATTCTATCCTAGCACACATCTGAAATGAGTCTAAATTTACTTGTCTATAATTTTGCATTTATGTTTGTGTATACAAGTGATAAACTATTTATGCAGGAGTGTTGCAATTCCTTTATGTGTGTGTGTGTGTGTGTGTGTGTGTGTGTGTGTGTGTAGTATGCCTATGTGTAATCATTTCAGAGTTTGTATAATAATCTGTGCTGCATTTTTACAAATGCATATAGCTATATTTTATATATATTACACATTATCTAGTCATAAACTACATCATAAATATAACAAAAGTGTTTCAAAATATAAATCTGCATAAGCAAATCTTACATGCTCTGGGAACAAAGTAGTACCGAGTAAATATAAATACGTAATATGTAAGCATGTTTGCATGTCTCTGAAAAGTCATGGGTAAGTGATTGCAAGAACATGTGTATATATTTTTGCCTATGAGGGTATGTATCTTTGGATGTATATGTGTATGTGCATCAATAAGATAGGGGTTTTGGGAGAAATGGATGTTTATGAGATGCATGAAAAAACTGACTCATAGAAGCTAAGAAACATGATCCCAGAAGCCATTCTGTAACAGGAATTTCCTGTGTTTCAAACTAATAGAATACAAGGGCATATGCTTGGGACAGCTGCCTTTCCCTTTCACCTTCTGCCATCTAAGAGAGTGAGGGGTGGCAGAGCAAGGTTGTGTGTATTGGGAGGATGAGTGAATATATGCCTGAAAAAAGACTGTGAATGTAAGTCACCCTTGTGCATGGGTGTGTTTGAGTATGTCTGTGATAGGATGTATGGTGAGAATTTATCACATTGTATGATAAACATCTGTGGATGTGTTAATATTATAAAAATGAGTTTATTTGTGGGAAACTCTCAGTTTCTCCTTCATACATGTAAGATATGATTACGAGAGATACGCTTATTATTGACTTTCCGTTTATGGTGATTGAAAATTTGGCAATGGATATTGGTGATGGTTATATAACCTGATTGACATAATTGATGTCACTAAACTGCACACGTGAAAGATGTTGAATTGGAAAATGTTGTGTTATCTATATTTTTACAACAATAAAAAATGAGATATATTTATGATCCCCTGCCTATCTAACATGTATATTGATGAGTCTGAGCCAAATTGAAGGCATCTAACAATAACAATGTGTGCAACATATAATGTTGATGAACTTCTGATGAATATATATATATGTGTGTGTGTGTGTGTGTGTGTGTGTGTGTGTGTGTGTGTATGTGTGTGTGAAGGGATAGGGGTTACTCATTGTGTATCTAAGTTTGTGGAAAAATTGTATTTACATAGATGTGATTACGTGAGGTGGCAAAAGCTTGGCCATTTAGAGTTTGTGGAGATGCACCTGTATACGGAAGAACATATATTCATGCACAGGTGGCTTTGTTTCCACATGCCTTTTCATGTGAGCACTTGCATATGTATCAGTACATATTCAGAAGTGCTTATCCCTTAGGGAATGAGTGCTCATATATATCTGCATCTTTGGGTATGTCTGAGTGTGAATGTACATTTCTTTTTTGAATGTCTTTTAATTTTACATGCATCTGCTTTGAAAATATTTCTGTGTGTGAATGTAAACCCTTTCATTTTTACGAGTGTGTGTGAGTGCGTAGTTGTTTCTGGGTGAATCGACATACTTATCAGCAGGATAAGTATGTGTGTGCATATATGTGAGTACACGTGCATATATCTGTGTTATGTTTGGCATGCACACTGATTTCCAAATTTGAGTATCCTTTTGCATGTGAATGACTGTAAATGGGAGAGAATACATGCACTTCTCGTATGTCTAGTTAGGTGTGAGTGAGAGGGAGTTCAAAACGCTGGGAAGGGTTGTGCCCATCAAATGTGAGGGTGCCATGTGGTGGCTTTAGATATCCCCGGAAAAGCCTCCCACGCTTTCCTCAACAGGCATAGTCTCATCTAGCAACCATAACCACTACCTGACCTGTTTTTAAGGAGCAGGGATGCTCTGTGAAATGTATGGTCTGCATCAGGAACCTCTGTTCTCCTGACTGCAAACCCAGATACTCAGAAGCTCCATCAAGGAGGCACTCAAGGCAGAGAAGCAGAGACTCCAAGAGTTATATAATAAGAAGGCGGGGACTAGAAATATTATGGGATGAAAGGACTACACTAAAGGAAAAAAAAAACATTTTGGAGAAATTTATGTGAGGTGTGTATGAGGGGTAGGTGGGAAACAAGCACAAGTAAGGAATAAGAAAGCTGCAGGGATCAAATCCAGGAGAAAATTTAGAGAAATAGAGTTTTAAAGAAATTGGTGCAAAAGATTTATGAAATACATTTATTTAAGGCTTAATATACACCAGGAACTGGATTCACAAGAATGAATAAAATACAGTACCTTCCCAAGGATATCATAGTTCATTGAGGAGGAAGGCATAGAAAGAAATATTTACAATTAAGAATTATGGGGACCACATTAGAGATGTGCCATAGTATTACTGTGTTATTATAATCCAGTCCATGGGTATGTTTGGGGAAAGGTGGCTAGCAGGGTTTCAGGGAAGAAAAGAAGCAATTTCTGAGTTGGAACTTGGTGATATATATGATTCAGAAAAGGATAGAAAAGGAAAAGGAAACCCCATTTATAAAATGTGTTTTTAAAAAAGTATGAAAATCTAAGGCATATCTGAGGAAGCACAGTAGTTCTGGAAGGATAAAATGAACAGGTAGAAATAGAATAGAAATGGGCTAAGCAGTAGAGATTGTCTAGAGCCAGACAGTAGCCCAGGGTGATCTTTATTTTAAAGCAGTGGGAAAGTCGGTTAACGTGTTTTAAGCAAAGATGCCACAGCCGCATTATCAGATTGCAAATTAGAAATAATGCTGTGAGGAGATCTATCTGGAGGAAAGGTTGGAAGGCAGATGAATTGGCAGCAGGGAAATCAATTGCAATAATGCAAATGAGGATCTCGGTAAAGGCCATGGCATTGTTGATGAGTAAAGAATTGGATACAAGAGAAAATTTTGAGACAAGATGATGAAGCTTACTAAATAATTGATAGTACTCCTTTGATACCTGAATGTTGTTGCTGTTCTTAGCTGCTGCCAAGTAGGCCACTGACTCAGGGAGACCCTACGCACAATGGGACAGTACTATAGTGATTCACAGGGTTTTCATTGGCTGATTTTCAAAAGAAGATCGCCAGGCCTTTCTTCCTACTTTGTCTTAATCTGGAAGCTCCGCTGAAAACTGTTGAGCATCACAGCAACACACAAGCATCCACTGACAGATAGGTAATAGATGGGTAATTGAACCCAGGTTTCCTACATAGAAGGGAAAATTCTACCACTGAACTACCATTGCTCTTCTCTGAACACTAAAGGAGCCTAACTTTATGTCTTTGCTTCATGCTTTCCTTTGGTGCCCGTGAAAATCCTAACTTTGGGAAGAGGACCTCAGTGTCCTTGGCACTGCAGCTGTGACTCTCTCAGCCTTGGCAGAAGATGCCAGATTTGAGCATTTTACAAGGAGGCATGTTCTAGGGCAAATCAAGACCCCCTAGATGGGTGCACTAAGAGGCTGAGCAGGATATTTGGCTGACTTCTGAAAGTTGTGGGGGATGCCGCATGACTGGAGTGAGGGTATGATTCCTGAAAGGCAATTTGCAGCCTGGGTTGCAAAGGCATCTAGTGACCCAGGCTGATATTCGTTGGGCAATTGGTAGATTTTTCAGAGTGCTGAAATGCCAGAAATGAATTATCAGTTTCTATTTATTCCTCTTTGAATGCCTTCTGTTGGATTTATTAAGCTCTATGTTTAGTTTGGAAGTTATTACATTTTATTTTTAAAATTTATCTTTCTATTTGAGCCCATGTATATACACATTTAGAATTTTCTAATAAATGTTTAGAGTTAATGTGCAACTATATCCATCCCTTGAAGATATAAAGAGCCTAGCATGTTTTTATTTCACTTTTTCTCCCGCCCCCAATATTCATATTAATTTTGTCTAGAATTAAAGTTCCAACTTCTTTAGACATTTGATTTGGGGAAGAAGGTACCACTATAAGCCTTTTATTCTGTAATATTGATTAGTGGTAATGCTACCATCTTACTTAAAACATCAAAATATGTTTTGTTGTTGTTCTTAATTTCTCCACCAGGGCCTCCTAACTAAAGAAGTTCAAGGAGGTTTTAAGATAAATCTATTAAGATTTCTTTTGGATTATTTGAATGTAGGGTGCATGGGACATCTGGAAACTTCTAAGCTGAGGCGAATATAGAATGTCTGTAGGATATACCTGAGATTCATTAGTTTATAGCGTTTAGTTGAAATCATAGTATTAGATAAAACCACTGAGGGAGAAGAAGAGGGCTAAACAAACACCCCTGAAAAATTCCAATGCACGAATTGTATGGGACACAGCAAGGTGAGCTAAGGAGGAAGATTCTGATCAATAGAATTAAAAGGAAAGGAGAAAAGGGATTAATAGCAGCTGAAGCTCATTGAGAAATCAATCAAGCTTAGGAAAAATGAGTGCCACTTTGATTTAGCAATAAAGGGGTAGTTGATGACTTTAATGAGAGTAGTTAAAAAAACCAAACCAAACCAGTTTCCATCGAGTCTACTCGACTCTTGGTGACCCCATGCATGTCAAAGTAGAACTGTCATCCATAGGGTTTTCAATAGCTGATTTTTCGGAAGTAGATTTCCAGGACTTCCGTCCAAGGCACATCTGGGTGGACACAAACCTCTAACCTTATGGTTAGCAGCCAAGTGTGTTAACCGTTTGCATCACCTAAGGACTTCCATGAGAGCAATTAAAGGATATCAGAGTGTGAATGTGTTAGGAGAGCACAGAAATCAGATTGCCTGGGATGAGAAGAAGATACAGTGGATATAGGAGTAGAGACCTTCTCCTCAGATGTTTGCCTTTAAGAAAGGAAGCTAAGGTAGAAAAAAGCTACAGGGAGAGGCAGAATCAAAGGTAAATGAATAAACAATTTAGAGAGAGAAAGAGAGCTTTGAAGGCAGCCATAGAAATGTTCCAAAGTAAGGTATAAGTAGAAGGAGCCCTGGTGGTGTAGTGATTAAGTGTTTCGCTGCTAACCTAAAGGTTGGCTGTTCAAACCCACCAGCTGCAACGTAGGAGAAATATGTGGCATCCTGCTTCTGTAAGATTACCGCCTTGAAAACCCTACTGGGCAGTTCTACTCTGTCCTGTAGGGTTGTTATGAGTCAGAATCTGCTCAACAGCGATGAGTTTGTTTGTTTGTTTTTTTTTTTGGAAGGGATAAGTATGGCATAGACTACTAGAGTGTATGTGTGTGTGTGAAGGAAATGTGTATGTGTGTTTGTGTGTGGGGTGGGGACAAGAGAAGACAGGAGGTTTCAGAAAACACCATGCAAATGTGTCGTAAAATTAATCTTTCTAATCAGTTTTCAGGTTCCTGAGTTCCAAGCTGGATCCTCAACTATGTCAGCATTATCCAGCCAGACAGCCTCCAATGGCAGCACTTCAATGGCCCCCACCTTCCTGCTGGTGAGCATGCCAGGTCTGTCAGTTGTACCTTCCTGGTGGACAATCCCCCTCATTATTCTCTACCTTCTCTCTGCCCTGGGCAATGGTACCATCCTCTGGATCATTGCCATGGAACCCACCCTGCATCGCCCAATGTACTTCTTTCTCTTCTTGCTCAGTGTGTCTGATGTTGGCTTGGCCACAGCCCTGATGCCCACCCTGCTGGGCCTCGCCCTTGCTAACGTTCAGGTGGTTTCTGCCTCAGCATGCCTCTTTCAGATGTTCTTTGTCCACGTCTTTTCTGTCATGGAGTCCTCTGTCTTGCTCACGATGGCCTTAGATCGAGCATTGGCCATCTGCCGTCCTCTCCACTCTCCCGCACTCCTCACCAATGGTTTCATCAGCAAGATTAGCCTGGCCATTGCTTTCCGATGCCTGGGTCTCCATCTGCCCCTGCCATTCCTCCTGACCCACATGCCCTACTGCCTCCCACAGGTCCTAACCCATTCTTACTGCTTACACCCAGATGTGACCCGACTGGCCTGCCCAGGAGCTTGGGTTGCAGTCTACAGTCTCTTTGTGGTCCTGTCGGCCATGGGATTGGATCCTTTGCTTATTTTCCTCTCCTATGGCGTAATTGGTAAAGTGTTGCAAGGTTTGGGATCCTATGAGGAGCGCTGGAAGGCTGGTCAAACTTGTGCTGCCCACCTCTCTGCTGTGCTCCTCTTCTACGTGCCCATGATCCTTCTGGCACTCATTGACCATCTTAGGTTGCCAGTACCTCAGCCTGCCCATACTCTTCTCTCCTATATCCACTTCCTACTTCCTCCATTATTAAACCCTATTCTCTATAGTGTCAAGATGAAGGAGATTAGAGAGAGAATACTTAAGAGGTTGCAGCCCATGACGGTGGGTTGTGCTCAGTAAGGAAGATGTCCTTCCACATTTGGTGGCACAAGACTATTACTATGCATGAAATAGTCACTCAGGCATACATAAGTGCATATACAGGGATATATCTGCCTGCCTCTAAAAGTGTGCATGTGTGTATTGATGAATGCTTACAAGCCTGAAAGAATGGAAGTGGTCCACCCACTGTTACACTATACGTGAATGGCATAGAAAGGACCAGAGTCTAGGTTTGTCACAATCATCCAAGTGTGTGGCTACTGTGGTTTTCCTGTTATTGTTAATTTCCCCACCTCATCTATACTGCCTGATAACTGAATAAGCTGAAATACTTAAGTGGCAACACAACAAAGGAAAGAGAAGACAGAAATATTCTGCTCACCTAGATGGGAGATCATCTACTAGTGTTGTACTCTCATAGGAAGTAGGGATTCTGGCTTGTCCTTAGGGATTGAATAAATGAAGAGGACACAAGTAACTCTGATCAGGCTGGGGCAAGGAATAGGGAAAGGAAATTTTTTTTCTATCTTTTATTTAGTTTTTAAAATGTTGGTATAATTTTTGAATATATAAAGGCAAATTTATTGTTAAGTTTTCAAATAATTCTAAAATAATATAAGAAAATCATCTTAAATTATATCATCAAAATATAACCACCATTATCGTTTCATAGGTAACAAAACATTTGCTACGTATAATTCAATGACGTTAATTATAGTCATCATGCCACCATTACCTTTTTAGTGAAAACTAATAAATGTGAAAGTTTACATAAAGGGAATCATGTGTGTGGTAGATGAAATTATTGGTTTCAGTTCTTTACTTCCTAGTATTATACACCCACACCCACATCATGGGAGTTACAGTGGGCAGAATGTACTTATCCTCCCTTTGACTTTGAGCTTGGACACACGACTTGCTCTGGTTAATAGGGTATTAGTGGATGTGATAAGAGCAGAATTTTCATTGTGATTTTGCAGTGGTGTTTGACTTCTTGTGTTGTAAGTGATTCCCGATGTAGGTGCTGCTCCTTCAGTCTGGTCCCCAGAATGAGACATGTGGTACAGACCATTTGCCCAGCCTGCAGCCTATTGTCAACCCTAAATGACTAAAGACCTAAAGTAGAGCCACCCAGCCAATGCAGCTTAGATCAAGAGGGCCTCTATCAACCTCATGCCTGGTGACCATGACAATAGATGCTGTTGTTATAAACAACTGAGACTCTGTGGTTGGTATCATCAAAAGTGGACTAAAGCAGCATGTTTATTGTTTTATTCTATAAACATTATTAATTTCCCGATATATTTTTCTGGATGTTCATATAATTATTGATACACACATATGAGGAGCTTACTTTGTTTGTAGCACAAAATTAAATATTATACATGCCTTTCTGCATTTTGTTTTTCTTTTGGTAGATATCCCTCCAAGTCAACAAGTATAGCATTGAAATGCTTGCATCATATTCCATGGTATGGATGGATTGCAACTTATTCAGCTGCTTCCTATTAACGAGTATTTGAGTCGTCTTCAGTTTGTCACTCCCAACAATGCTGTAACAAACATCATTACACGGGATCTTTTGAGATCCCATGACCTCATTTTTAAAAAACGAATCTGCAACTTGGGACTTGCTGAAATTACCTTTGCACGGACCTTTGTAAGTCAGAGGCAGATACTGAACTAAAAACTGCACTCCTGGCTGCCTCTGTATTTACTATGCCACTGAGTGCAGAGAGCGGGAAACTCTCACCTTCACAGCAGGGCCGCAGCTGCTCTCTCCTGGTTCTCTCTGTCTCCTGCCTACCGGCCACACCCACACCAATCCCGTCAAAACTTCTAGGTGTCTAGTGCTGCTATTGTCATGACATGCCAGCAGGGGACAATCTTCTCTCTCTCTGCAGATTTACTCTTTCCCCCTCAACTTAATCGATATATTTGGGAAATCACAGTCTTTCTCCTCTAACCTGTGGAGATGAAAGTATTCGCAAAAACATTTACAACTGTAAACAAAATGTAACAGTAATACAGGAAGTTGGACGGAACATAAGACTAAGAATAGCTTTGCAGAACCCAATCCTCTGGGTTGGTCCCATTGCTGAGCAAAGTGTGTGTGTGTGTGTGTGTGTGTGTGTGTGTGTGTGCGTGTGTGTGTACGTGTGTGCACGTGTTAGAGAGAGATTGAGGGTTTGAGAACTTAGTATAGGGATCATAAATTCAAATGCCTAGAGGAGCTAGGGTGATAACATAAGTAAGTGGAGCAGGTACAGACTCACAGATTGTGTGTGTGAGTGGTAGGGACTGTGTAAACTAAGGGGCCAGCCACTTCTTAGTGGGCTCCTATTGAGTGTTTCTGTGTGGAATATAGGCCCAATGTTGCCACAACTTTTCATTTTTTAGAGCAATTTTAAATCTATATTTTTATTTGAAGTAATCTAGATACTATCTTGTCCAAACAAAACTGTCCGAAGACCACACTGGGATCATGTAGCTTCTAAACACATTAACTTCTTTAATCCATACAGTTCAGGGAGAAGAAATTATTTATTAATTTCAAAAGTTTAAGTAGTTTTCTCCAGACCACACAGCCAGGAAATGGTGGGAATGAGACTAGAGGACTCTTTTCCTGGCTCTCAGTCCTGAGCTTTTCCACTCATTGCTGTCAGACCTCAGCTACCGCAGAAGAAAATTAAAAAGGACATGCAATCCCTCACAGTCCTATTTACTCTTTCTTCTGTGGGTTGGCTTCCAAATCCTCAGTCTGGAATTACATTATATCTTACCATTTAGAGAAATCCTGGGTCCTGGTCCCCTAAATAAGGATGACATAACCCTAGTGGCTCCTAAAGCTTCATGCCAAGGCTGACCTTTTTTTCATTAGGATATCCATGCAGCTCTTTGGCCTGACTCCATTTACAATACCAGGAAGTGACAGATGAGTGCAGGGAGACTTAGATATTAAAAGTCGCTTGGGTGTCCTTTTGGCCATAAAGGGGTAAATCTTGTGATGTAGCTTGACAGTCATTATTGGCAAAAGATACTCTAAAACCAGTTTCCATTGAGCCAATTCTGACTCATGGCTATCCTACGTGTGTCAGAGTAGAACTGTGCTCCATAGGGTTTTCAGTGACTGGTTTTTAAAAAGTAGACCACCAGGTCTTTCTTCTAAGGTGCCTCTGGGTGGGTTTGAACCTCCAACCTTTCAGTTAGCGCTAACACATGGACTCCAAAGGCATTCTAGGCTTTCCTAAATTCACATGGTAGCATGAAAGGGATAAATCTCTGTCTCTCACAAAGACCCCTTAAGTGCCAGCTTCTTGGTAAGAAGTGTGGAGGGGGAGAGTGCTGAGGTAAGTCTGGATGATTACTGCCCTGATTAACCCTTGAATCCCCCCAGCAAAACCTGTGGACTGTTGCCTGTGCTCTTCATTACATACTGAATGACCTTTGATACTTTAACACAAGTTTTCCCCTTTCACAGAAACTTCAGACATTATCATTTGTTTTCTAATATTTATTAGGTGCCGTTTTACCAGGGACTACCCCTTTATCCTTAAACTTTTTTTTTTTTTTTTTTTGGTTCAAATTGATATAATCTACCAAGTATGTATTATGGACAAGGCACTTTATTAGTGGAGACTTAAAGTTTACTAAGACACAGCTCTTGCCCTCTAGAAGCTTGCAATATAGTTGGTGAGAGAGACATATGCACAATGTTGGAGATGTACATCAGTCTCCATCCACTGAGCCCCGAGGACTCAGCCCCTTGTCTTTACTATAAACGCTGCCAAACGCCAATGACTTCCTATAATCTACCCCTAAACTGGATTGCCCCAAAACTGGCTTCAGCAAAGACAGTCTCTCTAGAATCCCCTTTTCATATTGCTCCAGAAAAGTACTTCTTGAACATTAATCTACATACCAATCACCTGGGAATCTTGTTAAACTTCAGATTCTGAAAAAATAGGCTTGCAGCAGGATATGAGATTCTACAATTCTAACTACTTTCTACGTGATGCTGATGTTGCAGGACAGTGTACTATATACTATGCTGGACGGTGTATTATATAGTATACTATATACTATATACTATGTACTATATACTAAGATAGAGAACATACTTAGACAAACTCTGACATGTTGTAAAGGGTTTAATGTAAATCACAAAGTGGAAGCAGATGAGGGTATGCAAATTTTAAAAAGTTAAATGGCTCCAGAATCTTGCACAGGACTATATTTCCTAGCTTATCCTCAGAAGTCTGTCTCGATTATTACTCTTCACTGTTACACCAGAAGATAGATGTCATCAATCCCAGAAACAACAACAAAAAATCTACACATTCTTTATGAACTATAGGCATCTTTTTTCTTAAAAGCAAAAAAGCTGTAGTGTATTAGACACCCCGTAAGGGTTAATAGGTTAATTATTTAACTATGTAATGGTAACTTAAAGACTATGAAGTACGTAGAATCACTTCCCTCTTCCCAAGGTAAGTTATTACAGAAAATATGAAGCATTCACCTTTTCCCCATGATTTAGACTTCAGACCAAGTTTTTTCCAGGACTTTCACTCTAATCTGCTGAGTTTTTACACAATATTCAATGGGGTTTATCAAGGGTGGCACCAGCAGGAATGCATCAGCTATCAGAATCATAGCCAAAGGTGACTTACGCTTAGCAAAGCAATGCATGGAAGCCAAGGTAATGATGGGCACATAGAAGATTAGCACAGCACAGATGTGGGACACACAGCTGTTAAGAGCTTTGAGCCGCTCCCCATGTGATGCAATACCCAAAACTGTTTTCAGGATGAACACATAGGAAATGGCAATGAACACACTGTCTGACATCATGCAAAGTGCAACAAACAGACCATAGTAAAAGTTGACCCTATTGTCAGAGCAGGCCAGCTTCATGACATCCCGGTAGAGGCAGTAAGAATGTGATAATAGGCTCTTATTACAGTATCTAAGTCTCTTTAAAGTAAAAGGAAGGGGAAGCACTAGGAGAATGCTGTTAATAGCAAATTTCAGTCCAATTTGCACAACTCTTGAGCTAGTGAGGATAGAGCTATATCTCAGGGTGTTGCAGATGGCTACAAAGCAATCAAAGGACATGATCAGGAGCACGGAAGACTCCATGTCTGTGAATCCATGGATGAAGAATTCTTGGGCAATGCATGCATCAGCAGAAATCCCCATGGTATTGAACAAGAAGATCCTCAGCATAGTGGGCAGGGAGGAGAAAGACAGGTTCAGGTCAGATAGGGCCAGCATGGAAAGGAAATAATACATGGGCTCATGCAGAGAAGGCTCTGTCCTGATGACAAATAAGATGGTGCAGTTGCCCAGGATGGCCATGAGGTACATGAGGCAGATAGGGATGGAGAGCCAAACGTGTGCATGCTTCAGCCCTGGTATCCCAATCAATAGGAATGTGGAGATTTCACCTTCGGAAATATTGAAAGGAAACATCATAAATAGGTCTCTCTTTTATCTACTCCTGGGTCTACAGCAACAAAAACAATAGAAATTCTCTCTTAGTTGTATTTACTGAAATTTTCTATGTTCAGTAGATTAAACATATTTCAAACCTAATACAGCTTGTCCTCAGATGTCAAGAAATAATGTAATATAACTTCAGCTATATTAAAAAATATATGTGTATATATATAGGAAGCCAGCACAACTTGTACAAGGAAAGGTCATGAAAGCTCCATAGACACATCCAAACTCCCTGAAGGACTGAATTGCTGGGCAGAGGGCTGTGGGGACCATGGTCTCAGGGAACATCTAGCTCGATTGGCATAACACAGTTTATAAATACAATGTTTTATATTCTACCTTGGTGAGTAGCATCTGGGGTCATAAAAGCCTGTGAGTAGCCATCTAAGATACTCCACTGGTCTCCCCGCTTCAGGAGCAAGGGAGAATGAAGAGAACAGGATGCAAGGAAAAGATTAGTCCAAAGGACTAACGGACTACAACTACCACGGCTTCCACCAGACTGAGTCCAGTACAGCTAGATGGTGCCCAGCTACCACCACTGCCTGCTCTGACCGGGATCACAACAGAGGGTTCTGGACAGAGCTGGAGAAGGATGTAGAACAAAATTCTAACTAACACCAAAAAAAAAAAAAAAAAAGGTGTACTGGCCTGACAGAGACTGGAGAAACCCCGAGAGTATGGCCCCCAGACACCCTTCTAGCTCAGTGGTGAAGACATTCCCGAAGTTCACCGTTCAGCCAGGGATTGGACAGCCCCATAAAACAAAACAGGACTAATGAGGCACAGCAGTCCAGGGACAAGGACTAGAAGGCAGGAGGGGACAGGAAAGCTGGCGATAGGGAACCCAAGGTTGAGAAAGGACAGGGTTGACATGTCGTGGCGTTGTTAACCATTGTCATAGGGCAGTATGTGTACTATTTAATGAGAAACTATTTGTTCTGTAAACCTTCATCCAAAAACCCAAAAAAAAGAATTATCTGTGTGAGATCAGATTGACAACAGCAACTCAAAAAGATTGACGGGAAACCTAGGGGGCAGTGAGTTGAAGACAATGGTGATGGAATAATTTGGAAAAGGATAGTGAGAAGAGCAACACAATTGGAAGAATGTAATCAATGTCACTGAATTGTACATGTAGAAATTTTTGAAATGGTGTATCTTTGGCTATGTATATTTTCACCAGAAAAAATAAGTCCTGCAAGGTCGAGAAGGGAGAGTGTTGACATGTTGTGGTATTGTTGACCAATCCTTGTCATAAAACAATATGTGTACTGACTGTTTAATGAGAAACTATTTGTTCCGTAAACCTTCATCTGAAGTACAATAAAAAAATAAAAAATAATATATATATATGGAGCAGATTTAAACAGGCTCTTCATATTATTTATTTGAAATGTTCTTTATTCCCTGAAATATTTCTAAATAGCTTTATAGCTTGCAAGTAACAAGGTGTTTTGATACCATCTTTTCAAAACCACTACTTATTGATGTTTATGCATAAAGTGAACTACGTTGGAATATGTTGAGATCTGGAAGACCTCTAATACCATGGGTGTTGTCAACGCTCATGTACTCACACAACCACAGATGTTATGGTAGCAGGGGTTAAAGAAGTCCTTAATCTCATAGTTTATGAGATATGTGCGTGAAAATATAAAAGTGGACGATAACAGAAGTTGACAAAGTACAACCTGCAGCCAAATTCAGCCCACAGCCTGTTTTTGTATAACCTCTAGGCTAGTATTTTTGTTTGTTTTGTCTTATGTATTTTTTTTTTTTTCATTTTTAAGGGTTGTATTAAAAGAACCAGAATGAGAAGGAGAAGTCGTAGTGACAAAAATGGTATGTGGCCTAAAAAAGTCTGAAGTATTTACTTTCTGGTCATTTACAGAAAACTTTAGTTCACCTTTGGACTAGAAAACTGTGCATATGAATACACACACACTCACCCAAAATCATGGCAGTGTGTATAAATATGGATGGTACAGTAGTATGGGTCAAAAAGATCTTCAGTTTTAAGATTAACATTTTATTTATTTTATTTTTTAAAAACTGATGAAACAAATATACAAATGTTTAAATATTTCAGTCAGAGTTGTGAAAACACAGGTGTTTTCAAAACTCTCCATACTTTATTCTTTTATTTCTCACCCTCTTTGTTCTTTTATGGGAAGTCACTGAGCATTCCTTGCAGGAATAGAGAAAGAGGAGGTTGCATCTAGATGGAAGAAACTAGAGGGTGAAGGGTGGCAGTAGAAAGCAGTGAAGAAGAGGGGAAACAGTAACTAGCTTTTCTCTCTACTGTCAAATTTTTAATAGACCCTTGCCTTATGTTGGCTCAAGATAGGAGTTGTGAAGGAATGTACGGGCCTGCCATACAGTAAAGAGAAATGATAGCATAAAACAGACAGACATGGATAACATATTTTCTACTTACAGTACTCAATGTCCATTTTCTCTCAGCCTTTCAAATGCGGTTGATGTTCCCCTGATATGCACCACATATCATGCCATTTGTAGGTGCTTAAAGCTACTGGCCCTGCTCAGAATAGTCACAGGTCTTGCCCCTCTCTCCCTGTTGTTGGATTCCTTTCCCAGTGTTTTGGCTTCTATGTGTCTGTCCTTAGATTGGTAACCAATTCAGGTTGTTCTCTTTGGTATTAGGACTTGATGCTGCTCATACCACTGGCACCAGCATCACCTTCAACTTTGGGTGACTCTCCTTTTAATATCTATGTACCTCAAAAAAATCCCCAATAGTGCAGCTGACAGTCTGCCCTTGCCAGCGGAGTGGGATTCAGAAAGAGGGGAAAAGTGATAATGCACCTATACGTCCTGTTTAGCAAGTGCCATCAAGATGGGTCGTTTGCAAGATTCCATGACTTTTCTTGAAAAGCTTCCAATCCTAACTCAAGTAACTGAAGGAATGAGTTACTATTGACAACACTGTCAAACTGTTTTATTATTCAAGTGGAAACCTCATGTGTGACAGAGTAGAGCTGTACTCCATAGGGGTTTCAGTGACTGATATTTTGGAAGTAGATTGCCAGGCTTTTCTTCCAAGGTGTGTCTGGGTGCAATCAAACCACCAATGTTTTGGTTAGCAAATGAAAGCATTAACCACTGCACTACCCAGGGACATGGGGTCACCATGAGTTGGAATCGACTCCTAGGCAACTGGTTGGTTAGTTAGGTTATAATTTAAATACAAAGAAGAACCTCATCCCACATACGAGGTCTAAACTTTTTAGCCATCAACCCTCCCCCAAATGTAGCATGACCCCTAAGGTTGGGAAGCCCCTGAAGCATTTTTACCTCCAGCCCTCTGAGAGACATCGGGCTGATCTCTATAAACTACAAAGTCTTTACTGGGAGACATAAACTCATCCTAGGAAAATTCAGTTCCAATCTCAAGGGCACCTACCAGGGTCCCAGCTACCTTATCCCAAAGCAAGGATGGGAAGGCCTAGAATTCTGCAGGTTCTTCAGCTTCTCTGCTCCAGCACTCTTTTGGAGATCACATTCTTATTTAAATCCCTATATTCTCCCCTAGCATAAGCAAATCCTCCTGAGAATTAACAGACACCTGGGAACAATGACTTCGTTTGCTTCTTCAGTGTTTTTCACTAAGGGACTCTCGTAAGAAAATTCAGACCCATAGTCATAACTTTAACTCTTGGGACCCTGCTCCCACAATGATTACAGACTTCAGCTCATTTGGGACAGTTGGTCTCACACATTGGTAAAGACATACCATATCCAGCTGTGGCTCTGTATAAGATTAAGTGCATATCTTAATACATTCCATCTAAGACTATTAAAGGTCAGAGACTGGCAGACCTTAAAACTGAATCCTCACCACGGATGTGTTCTCTTTGGCCATTGATATATCTAAATGTATTTTTGATGTAGATGGTTTTAGGTGCATCACTGTTGTTGTATGCTGTGCCGTCCAGTAGACTCTGACTCACAGTGACCCTATATCACAGAGTAGAACTTCCTCATAGGGTTTCCTAGGCTGAAATCTTTGTGAGAGAAGATCGTCAGGTCTTTTTTCTCGAGGAGTGGCTGGTGGGTTCAAATCGCCCATCTTTCGATTAACAGCTAAGTGCTTAACCATTGTGCTACCAGGGCTCCTCAGGTGGATAATAAGCTCTAACATTTGCCGTAGGCTTTTCCTTTCTCCATCTTCTTTCACCCAACCCTTCCATATTAGCACCCAAAGACACTTAATCTCACAGAACCTGAAAAAGGAAAGCCCAGGATCACAAGCCAATTTTATCCATCCCACCACACTGAAAATAGGAAATAAATAAAAGTTGTAATTCTGATGGTGTGTTGGAGGGGACATCTGATTTTCAGATAAAGGAAATAGAAAATAAAGTCTAGCAAAGCACCTTTGACCTGTGGCTCTTGAATCTAGTCTCCGGTTGTATGTAAAAACAGTAACTATAAAGACTATGGAGCACGATGGCTTTGTTATCTGCGTTGAAGACCTTAAAAAAGAAAATGATGAGATTAGGACCACCAACTGACAATTCAGAGCGAGGTGTGGAAGTCAGAGGGCCTCTACATGAATATTTCCGGCAACCTGTATCTCCTTCAGCCGTAGATTATATGATTCTAAGAATCAGGCTCAGAATTTAACTGAAAGGGTGGCAGATTGCAAGGCAGACTGAATGTTCAGTTTTTATAGGTTTCTCTGATAAAAGCAGAACACTTTAAAAGACTAGGAATAAAAGAATGGAAAAACGGTGAGCCCTGACTCCTGGGATGTTGATGTTTGAATGAATAAGACTGAGAATCTTGGCAACAGAAGCAGTTTCTCATTTTTCAGAGGAGAGCCATTTCTCCCTGTCTGCAGACCATATAAAAACCAAACCTGAGAATAATGTCTCGCAAAATGGTGCTTTTCCTCTGCAAGATTTGTCCCCATCATTCCTTGTTGCACCCAAGCCAATAAACAGCCAGGTCTTTGCACAGCTTGAGCAAGAAAATGTTATTGTCACTTAGAGAGGACATAGCTTGTCCACGGAAGGCATTGCAGAACCTACCGAATTATGCTAGCCAGAATAGGTGAACACTTGAGGGAGTGGGTTTTGAAGGTGTTAGACCCAAGGCAGCAGAGGAAGTGCATGGTAGTATGAATGTATGTTGACACAGAGGAGAATGAATTCACTCATTCATCATTTGAAATTCAATATTATGGCAAGGATACCTGACAACTGTGCTAATACAGTTATGGGTTGGTTGTTTGAAGCTTGGACATAATGAGAACCTATAGCAAATTAGGCAGAGGTGCCAGAACTACTTGGCATAATATAGAGGAAAGTGTTGGATTTCAGGAAGATGGATATGTCAGTGTCTTAGTTATCTAGTGCTACTATAACAGAAATACCACAAGTGGATGGTTTCAACAAAGAGAAGTTCATTTCCTCACAGTAAAGTAGGCTGCAAGTCCAAATTCAGAGCATCAGCTCCAGGGGAAGGCTTTCTCTCTCTCTAAGCCTTCTTCTCATCAGTGTTCCCCCAGACTAGGAGCTTCTCCGTGCAGGGACCCCAGGTCCAAAGGACACGCTCTGCTCCTGGCACTGCTTTCTTGATGGTGTGAGGTCCCCCTGTCTCTCTGCTCACTTCTCCCTTTTATAGCTCAAGAGATTGCCTCAGGACACAATCCAGTCTTGTAGATTGAGTCCTGCCTCACTCACACAACTGCCGCTCATCCTCCCTCATTAACACATCATAGACGCAGGATTTACAACATATAGGAAAATCACACAATACCAGGAATCATGGCCCAGCCAAACTGATACAGACATTTTTGGGGGGACATAATTCAATCCATGAGTGTCAGCATGGATTTTTTTTTTTTTTTTTTTTTTTTTTTTTAGTGTAAGACCAAAGAACACATAACTATTTTCTCTGAGAAGGAATGGAGAATGTATTTGTTAAGAAGGTCTCTGGTGTTTTTTAATAGTTCAGTAGTTTCTATGCTTTGTATGTGGGGCTTGGCAGGGAAAGATGCTGCTATGGAACTAGGCTTCCTAGTAATAATGAGGATGATGGGATTCTGATGCCACATGGCAGCACTTCAACCATCAGAAGCAAGGTAGATGTAATTACTGTAGAGGGTAGCAAGGCTAGAATGGCAATCAGGTATCTGGGTCCACAGGGATATACATGAACCTTTGGACATTGCTGAAAGGTTAGTCAGGGGCTGGAGCAACACCTTTGGAAGAAGGAAGATATGGAAGTCTAGAGAATACATAGAATATAGAATAGAGAGCAAAATCATTTCACTTTCACAAGACCCAGCATTGAGTTACAATGACATGTGTTTAAGGATTCACTCTATAGCATGGGTATTTTGGAAGCATGCAGCAGAGAAACAAGAGTTAAGGAAAACAATCTAACTGAAGATCTTCTTGTGTGTCATTCAGAAAAGACCTAGCTTATTGACAAAGTTTCTCACAAAACATCTGAATTATATGTATAGTCTGAGTGAGTACTTTATGCAGGTCTTATACTGCTTGCAAATATGAATTATTTTTCATGTACATTATCTTACTTGATCTCGAAAACAAAAATCACAATTTAGATGGATTTAGGATCCCTGGTGGCATAGTGGCTAAGAGCTTGTTTGTTAACCAAAAGGTAGGCAGTTCGAATCCACCAGCTGCTCCTTGGAAACACTATGGGGCAGTTCTACTCTGTCCCGTAGGGTCGTTATGAGTCAAAATCAACTTGACGACAACGAGTTTGGTTTTCTGGTTTTGGAATATGGATTTAAGAAGCACTGGCTGCATAATGGTTAAGCACTTGGCTGCTAACCAAAAGGTCTGCAGTTGAAATCCACCAGCCGCTCTGCGGCAGAAGGATGTGGCAGTCTGCTTCTGTAAAGATTTACAGCCTTGGAAACACTATGAAGAAGTTCTACGCTGTCCTTTAGGGCCACTATGAGTCAGAATTGACTCACTGGCTATGGATTAATATAGATTTCCTGAGAAGGAAATGTACTAAACAAAGCATGTAGCCTATAAATTGAATAGCTTAGACTGTTTTTTTAAATTTTATTATTGTACTTTAAGTGCAAGTTTACAATTCAAGTTAATCTCTCATACAAAAATTTATACATACATTGTTATGTGACCTAATTGCTCTCCCTATACTGTGACAGCACACTACTCCTTTCCACCCCTGATTTCCCACGTCCATTCAACCAGCTCCTGACCCTCTCTGCCTTCTCATTTCACCATTTAGTCTCATGTATCTACCTGAGCTAAGAGGCACATTCTTCACGAGTATCATTTTATGTACCATAGTCCAGTCTAATCTTTGTCTGAAGAGTTGGCCTCGGGTATGGTTTTAGTTCTGGGTTGACAGAGAATCCGGGGGCCATGTTTTCTGGGGATCCCCCAGTCTCAGTCAGACCATTAAGTCTGGTCTTTTTCCTAGAGTTTGAGTTCTGCACCCCACTTTTCTCCTGCTCTATCAGAGACTCTCTGTTGTGTTCCCTGTAAGGGGAGTCGTTACTTGTAGCTGGGCACCATCTAGTTCTTCAAATAGCTTAGACACGTGAAAGCATGTTGTCATTGACTGAATTATGTCCCCCCAAAAATGTATCAGTTTGGCTGGGCCATGATTCCCGGTATTGTATGATTTTCCTGTATGTTGTAAATCCTGCCTCTATGAGGTTAATGAGGGAGGATGGGCGGCAGTTCTGTTAGTGAGGCAGGACTCAATCTACAAGATTGGATTGTGTCCTGAGGCAATCTCTTGAGCTATAAAAGGGAGAAGTGAGCAGAGAGACAGGGGGACCTCACACTACCAAGAAAGCAGTGCCAGGAGCAGAGTGTGTCCTTTGGACCCGGGGTCCCTGCGTGGAGAAGTTCCTAGTCCGGGGCAACATTGATGAGAAGGCTGAGAGAGAGAGAAAGCCTTCCCCTGGAGCCACCTTTGGACTTTTAGCCTACTTTACTGTGAAGAAATAAATTTCTCTTAGTTAAAGCCATCCACTTGTGGTATTTCTGTTATAGCAGCGCTAGAGGACTAAGACACATGTCTAGGCACTGTGGGGACAATTGCCCCATCTTAACAAAGCACTCATTCCTAAATGACTGTATCTCTGCTGTGTGATAACTAATGATTAGATTTGAACCTGCTTCTGAATTAAGACCTTGAAAATAGCCTTGCAAATCTGCTTAGTCTTCACACTGTAGATGACAGGGTTGAGCACAGGAGGGATAAGCAGGAAGACATTGGCCATGATGGTGTGAACAAATGGAGGTGCTGAATGGCCTTAGCGATGGACAAGAACTGATGAGGGGGATATAGAAGATGGCAAGAGCAGTGAGGTGGGATACGCAGGTGTTGAAGGCTTTTTGGCACTCCTCTGAGGAAACAATGCTGAGAACAGATCTGATGATTAAGACATAGGAGAGCAGGATGCACGGGCAGTCAAACCCTGTCATGGAGAAGATTGCAAACAGACCAAGAGTGCTGTTGATTCTGTTGTCTGTGCATGAGAGTTGAATGAGATCAACATGGTAGCAGTAAGAATGGGACAGGACCATAGACCTCCAAAATGGTAGTCTCTTGACAAAAAGCACAACTGGCAACATGACAGCAACATTCCTTATCAGCATGCTCATCCCAATCTGGGCGATCCTAGCATTGGTGAGAATGGTGGTGTAACGTAGTGGGTCACAAATGGCCACAAAATGAACAAAGGCCTTGTCCAGCAGAACTCCAGACTCCATAAAAGTAAATCCATGGAGAAAGAACATCTGTGCAATGCAGGCATTTAAGTTGATCTCCTGGGCTTCTAACCAGAAGACACCAAGAGTAGTGGAGACAGTCCAGCAAGATGGCACTCTAGGCAGAAGCACCACGCCGTCTCTCCACAGCAAAGATCTGAAAAACTAAGCCAAACAGAGAATCAACAATCCTGAAACCCTAGAACATCAAATGAAGAGATAAAGAACTCAGCCAAACACCAAAAGGAGTGAGAATACTGAAAGAGAATGGAGAGCGAGGAGAGATTCATGCAGAAGTCCCTTACCAGCGAACGCAGCGCGGATCCACCATCTTGGACTCCTATCGGAGACCAGCAAACGGGGGTACGAGAGAGCAGCCTCAGGGAGCATCCAGTGGGAGATAAAACAACAGGTAATTTGCGGTGTGCGCTTTCCCACCCCCCCACCCCTCTTCACCCAGGCTTGGGCTCCTATGCTTCCCGTGGCCACTGTCTCTTGGTTGGGGGTGGGGGGGCGCCGGCTGCTTGGATTCCGCGTGCCCGGGCGGGCGGCTCTCTGGGTGCCGTTTGTTGGCTGCTGGTGTTGCTTTTTTTTTTCTTTTCCTTTTTCTGCTTCTTTTGGTTTCTCGCCTCTCGCTGCCTCCCCCTCTTTTTGCTCGGGTGCCTGGTTCCGAGCGTCATCTTTGGTCTCTCTTGCGGGCCTGTGGGACTGCGTTCGGGCGTGTGGCTGCTTCCAGATCTGGGCTGCCCTGCTGGTGGGATCCCGGGGCTTTTGTTCCTTTATTCCTCTGTTTCCCGCAGCTGCGGTCTCCTGGCTGGGGGGCACTGGCCGCTTGGATTCCACACGCCCGGGCAGGCGGCTCTCTGGATGCCATTTGTTGGCTGCTGGTGTTACTTTTCTTTTTTTCCTGCTTCTTTTGGTTTCTCGCTTGCCTCTCGCGCCTCCCCCTCCTTTCACTCAGGTGCCTGGCTCCGTGCGCCATCCTTGCTCCTTCCTGAGGGGCCCCAGAGCACCGGCAATTTGTGATATATGCTTTCCCACTCTCCACCCTTCTTCACTCACACTAGGCCTCCTCTGTTTCCCACGGACACAGTCTCTTGTCCAGAAACACCAGCCCGCACTGGCTGGCTCTCTGAGTGCCATTTGTTGGCTGCTGGTGTTGCTTTTTTTTTTTTTTTTCTTTCTGCTTCTTTGGATTTCTTGCTTGCCTCTTGCCGCCTCCCCCTCCTTTCGCTCGAGTGCCTGGCTCTGTGCACCATCTTTGCTTTTTCCTGAGGGGCTGTGGAGCTCCATTCGAGTGTGGAGCTGCTTCCCGGTCTGGGCTACCATGCTGGTGGGATCCCGGGGCTTTTGTTTGTTTGTTCGTTTGTTCATTTTGAATTGTTTGTCTGTTTTCTTTTCCTTTTCTTGAGTTGGGAGCCCTTTATGGCCAGGTGAAGCTGCGTGCCAGGGAGACTGCCCTTTGGCTTCCATAGACGTGCAGAGGGATCCCTGAATGCATTTCTTTTTTTGCTTTTTGTTTTTTTTCCCTATTTTTCTAGAGCGCCTTTCTTGTTCCTTTTCCCTTTTGTCTTTCTTCGTTGCTCAATTTCTCGTCTCTCTATCTCTTCCTTCACTTTCTGATCCCTGAATACCAGGCGTTGTATGCCTCTGCACCTTCCGGCCAGGCTATGCTGTGAAACCTGAGAGCAACTTCCCCAGACCTCATAGCTGCATCGGTGGGATCCCTGGGAACTTTGCGGTTCTTTAACCTTTCTGATTTTTATTTGTTCATTCTTTTCTTTCTCTTCCCCCTTCTGTTTTTCTCCATTCCATAGTCTCTCATCACTCCATTCCAACGGCAAGCTCCCCTAGCATTCTTTTTTGTTTGTTTGTTTTTTGGCTTCTGCTCCTCTCTCCTCTCTCCCATATCCAGCTTAGCTTCACACATAACCATCTCCCCGCTGCATCCTGCCTACCTGCACCATGCCCTTGACATCACACCACCAAGCTGTGCAGGCACGGCCTCTTGGAACCTGCCCAGCACTGACTACCGACCGTCCTGGTGGCTGCGGTGAGAGCCACAAACAACCCGTCCCAGTGGCTCCTCTTCAGCTAGACCTACCCTGCCATACCACATATGAGTGACTGAACCAGCCAGCTGGAGAAGGAGGCAAAAAGTATTGAGAGCACAGACGAGCGAACAACAAGGGGCACACAGTCTGCCTACTCAGACATACTCAAAATTTTTTTTTTAAAAAGGGACAAAACAAAAAAATCTGCAATCAATAAATGAGAGAAATATCTACTGAATGCCCCCAAAACAGAAAACAATATCAAAACGTTTATAAAAACAGGAAAGATGGCTCCAGTAGGGGTCCAAATTAAAACACCAGATAACTCTCCTGTGGAAGAAAATGCACTAGAAGTACCTGATAGGGAATTCAAATCACTAATACTTGGAATTTTCCAAGAACTGAGGCAAAAAGCTGACAAACATGAGGAAAAAATAGACAAATTGATGGAAAACACAGACAAAAAATTGGAAGGATTCAGGAAGATGATGCAGGAACAAAATGCCAAAATAAATTCACAACTAGAAATTATACAAAGACAACAATTAGAAATCCAAAAGATAAACAACAAGATTTCAGAAATGGATGAAGTCATAGAAGGGCTGAGAAGCAGATTTGAAACCGTGGAAGACAAGATCAGTGGAACTGAAGACAAACACCTGAATACAACTCTGTTTCAGGAAAACTTAGAAAAAAGAACAAAGAAAAATGAAGAGACCCTGAGAGTTATGTGGGACACAATCAAAAGCAAAAACTTACGAGCGATTGGCATTCCAGAACAGGGGGAGAAAACAGAAAACAAAGAGAGGATCATTGAGGAACTGCTGACAGAAAACTTTCCCAATATCATGAAAGATGAAAAGCTGGCCATCCAAGAAGCTTAACGAACCCCATATAGAAGAGACCCCAAAAGAAAATCACAAAAGCATATCATAGTCACACTCACCAAAACCAAAGACAAACAAGGAATCCTGAGAGCAACTCGTGAAAAACAAGAAGTCACATACAGAGGAGAAACAATAAGACTAAGCTCAGATTATTCGGCAGAAACCATGCAGGCAAGAAGGCAATGGGATGACATATATAAAATCTTGAAAGATAAAAATTGTCAGCCAAGAATAATGTATCATGCAAAACTCTCGCTCAAATTTGATGGTGAAATTAGGTCATTTCCAGATAAACAGAAACTAAGGGAATATGTAAAAGTCAAACCAAACTTACAAGAATTATTAAAGGCAGTTCTTCGATCTGAGGACAAACAGCTTCAGCCCTCAGGCAGGACCTAGGACACAGGTTCATATGAACCAGATACCATTCTAGGAAATGAACTATCGAGGACTATCCAAAACCAAAAGAAATACAACAGGGAATCAGAGCAATCAATCAAAGGATGACAACAACATCAAAACAATGAAAGAGGGAATAAACTGCATAGGTATAGAACCTTCTAACGGAGAGGAAGGCAAGGCGATACCAAGTAAGGGTAGACTGCTGCAAACGTATAAAGATAAGGGTAAAATTCATGGTAACCACAAAGAAAGTTAACAAACATAGTCATAAAAATAAAAAGAGGAAAAACATAAAGTCTCAGCAAAAACAAAACCTACAAAAACAAAAGAAATGAACACAAAATCCACAAACAAAAGTAACTCAGCACAAGAGAGTAAGAAGAACAGAAAACTTCAGCACGACAAAGAAAAACACTACAAAATGACAGCAACAAACTCACATCTATCTATAATTACACTGAATGTAAATGGACTCAGTGCACCCATAAAGAGACGGAGAGTGGCAGAATGGATAAGAAAACAGGAACCATCAATATGCTGTCTACAAGAGACACACCTTAGAAACAAAGATGTGAATTTATTAAAAATCAAAGTTTGGAAAAAATATATCAAGCTAACAACTACCAAAAAAGAGCAGGAGTGGCAATTCTAATCTCAGATAAAATAGACTTTAAAACAAAATCTACCATAAATGACAAAGAAGGACACTATGTAATGATTAAGGGGACGATCCATCATGAAGACATAACCATAATAAACATCTACGCACCCAATGACAGGGCTCCAAAATACATTAAAAAAAACTCTAACGGCACTGAAAAGAGAAACTGACAGTTCCACAATAATAGTAGGAGACTTCAACACACCACTCTCATTAAAGGACAGAACAACTAAGAAGAAACTCAGCAAAGATACAGAAGACCTGAAGGGCACAATCAGCCAACTTGACCTCATAGACATATATAGAACACTCCATCCAACTGCTGCAAAGTACAAATTCTTTTCCAATGCACATGGAATGTTCTCCAGAATAGACCATATCTTAGGCCACAGAGCAATCCTCAACAAGATCCAAAACGCTGAGATAATTCACAGTATCTTCTCTGACCACAATGCCATCAAGGTAGAAATTAACACTAGAAAGAGCAAGAAAAAAAAAAAAACTACATGGAAACTGAATTATACCCTGCCTACACATCAATGGGTAATAGAAGAAATCAGAGATGGAATCAAAAAATTCCTAGAATCAAACGAGAATGAAAACACATCACACCAAAACCTTTGGGACACAGCAAGGGCAGTCCTCAGAGGACAATGTATAGCAATAGATGCACATATCAAAAAAGAAGAAAGGGACAAAATCAAAACATTAACTACAGAACTCAAACAAATAGAAAGATACCAGAAAAACCCTACAACCACAGGAAGAAAGGAAATAGTAAAGATCAGAGCAGAAATAAATGAAATAGAGAACATAAAACAATAGAAAGAATCAACAAAACCAAAAGTTGGTTCTTTGAAAGAATCAACAAAATCGACAAACCACTGGCCAGACTGACAAAAGAAAAACAGGAGAGGATAAAACAACCCAAACAAGAAATTAAATGGGGGACATTACAACAGACCCAACTGAAATCAAAAGGATTATAACAGAATATTATGAAAAACTATACTCCAACAAATTTGAAAACCTAGAGGAAATGGAGAAATTTCTAGAAACACACAGCCTACCCAAACTACAACAAAGTGATATTGAAAATCTGAACAGACCCATAACAGGAGAAGAGATTGAAAAGGTAATAAAAAAAACTCCCAACCAAAAAAAGCCCTGGCCCAGATGGCTTCACTGGAGAATTCTACAAAACATTTACAGAAGAGCTTGTACCAGTTCTACTCAAGCTATTTCACAGCATAGAAGAGGAAGCAACACTTCCAAATTCATTCTATGGAGCCAGCATAATGCTGATATCAAAACCAGGCAAAGACATCAGAAAAAAAGAATATTACAGACCAATAACTCTCATGAATAGAGATGCAAAAATTCTCAACAAAATTCTAGCCAATAGAATTCAGCATCATATCAAAAAAATAATACACCACGACCAGGTAGGATTCATACCAGGTATGCAAGGATGGTTCAACATTAGAAAATCAATCAACGTAATCCACCACATAAATAAAAGGAAAGAAAAGAATCACATGATCATCTCAATTGATGCAGAAAAGACATTTGACAAAGTCCAACACCCATTCCTGATAAAAAACTCTCAATAAAATAGGTATAAAAGGGAAATTTCTCAACATAATAAAGGGCATCTATGCAAAACCAACGGCCAACATCATTCTTCATGGAGAGAGGCTGAAAACATTCCCCTTGAAAACAGGAACAAGACAAGGATGCCCTTTATCACCACTCCTATTTAACATTGTGCTGGAAGTTCTATCTAGAGCAATAAGGCAAGAAAAAGAAATCAAGGGCACCCAAATTGGTAATGAAGAAGTGAAACTCTCCCTGTTTGCAGATGATATGATACTATACATAGAAAACCCTAAAGACTCCACAAGGAATCTACTGGAACTAATAGAAAGATTCAGCAGAGTAGCATGATACAAGATAAGCATTCAAAAATCAGTTGGATTCCTATACACCAGTAAGGAGAACGATGAAAAGGAGATCAGGAAATCAATAACATTTTCAATAGCCCCTAAAAAGATAAAATACTTAGGAATAAATCTGACCAGGGATGTAAAAGACCTATACAAAGAAAACTACAAAACACTACTGCATGAAACCCAAAGGGATCTACATTAATGGAAAAACATACCATGCTCATGGATAGGCAGACTCAACATTGTCAAAATGGCAATTCTACCCAAAGCAATTTACAAATACAATGCAATCCCGATCCAAATACCAGCAACATTCTTCAAAGAGATGGAAAAACTAATCATTAACTTTATATGGAAAGGGAAGAAGTCCCGAATAAGTAAAACACTACTGAAGAAGAATAAAGTTGGAGGACTCACACTACCTGACTTCAGAACCTACTATACAGCTACAGTAGTCAAAACAGCCTGCTACTGGTACAATGACAGATACATTGACCAATGGAACAGAATTGAGAACCCACATGTAAATCCATCCACCTATGGTCACCTGATGTTTGACAAGGGTGCAAAATCCATCAAATGGGGAAAAGACAGTCTTTTTAACAAATGGTGCTGGCAAAACTGGATATCCATCTGCAAAAATTGAAACACGACCCATACCTCACACCGTATACAAAAACTACTTCAAAATAGATCAAAGACCTGAATATAAAGCCTATAACTATAAAGTTCATAGAAGAAAAAATAGCACCAACACTTCAGGCCTTAATACATGGCATTAACAGGATACAAACCAGAACTATCAACACACAAAACCCAACAGATAAGCTAGATAACTGGTATCTTCTAAAAATCAAACACCTATGCTCTTCAAAAGACCTCACCAAAGAGTAAAAAGAGAACTTACAGACTGGGAAAAATTTTTGGACAGTACAAGTCAGACAAAGGTCTAATCTCCATAATATACAAGAAAATCCAACACCTCTACAACAAAAAGACAAATAATCCTATCAAAAAATGGGCAAAGAAATGAACAGACACTTCACCAAAGAAGACATTCAAATGGCCGACAGACACATGAGGAAATGCTCGCAATCACTAGCCATTAGAGAAACGCAAATTAAAACCACAGTGAGATACCATCTCACCCCAGCATTACTGGCACGAATCAAAAACACTGGAAGTAACAAATGTTGGAGGGCTGCAGGGAGATGGGAACTCTTATGCACTGCTGGTGGGAATGCAAAACGATACAACCATTTTGGAAAATGATATGGCATTTCCTCAGAAAGCTAGAAATAGACATACCATTCGGTCCAGCAATCCCACTCCTAGGAATATATCCTAGAGAAATAAGAGTTGTCACTCAAATAGACATATGCACACCTATGTTTATGGCAGCATTGTTCACAATAGTAAAACGATGGAAACAACGTAGGTGCCCATCAACAGATGAATGGATAAACAAACTATGGTACATACACACAATGGAGTACTATGCAACGAGAAAGAACAACAATGAATCTGTGAAGCATCTCATAACATGGATGAAACTGGAGGACATTATGCTGAGTGAAATAAGTCAATCACAAAAGGACAAATATTGTATGAGACCTCTATTGTAAAAACCCATGAAAAAGTTCACACGCAAAGTGTAACAATCTTTGTTCGTTACCAGGGATGGGAGGGGTGGGGGGGGGGAATACTAAATAGGCAATAGATAAGTGGTATCTTGGGTGAAAGGTGAGACAGTACACAATACAGGGGAAACTAACAACCTGTACAAGGAAAGGTCATGGAGGCCCCATGGACACATCCAAACTCCTCGAGGGACTGAATTGCTGGACGGAGGGCTCTGGGGACCATGGTCTCAGGGAACATCTAGCTCAATTGGCATGACACAGCTTATAAAGACAATGCTCTACATTCTACCTTGGTGAGTAGTGTCTGGGGTCTTAAAAGCCTGTAAGCAGCTATCTAGGATACTCTACTGGTCTCACCCTTTGGGAGCAAGGGAGAATGAAGAGAACAGGATACAAGGAAAAGATTAGTCCAAAGGACTAGTTGTCCACAGCTACCAAGGCCTCCACCGGACTGAGTCCAGTACAGCTAGACGTTGCCCGGCTACCACCGCTGACTGCTCCGACCAGGATCACAACAGAGGTTTCTGGACAGAGCTCGAGAAGGATGTAGAGCATAATTCTAACTCACAAAAAAAAAAGACCAGATTTACTGGCCTAAAGGAGACTGGAGAAACCCCGAGAGTATGGCCCCAGACACCCTTTTAGCTCAGTGGTGAAGTTACCTCCGAGGTTCACTGTTCAGCCTGGGAGTGGACAGCCCAGTAAAACCAAATGAGACTAACGAGGTACAGGAGCCCAGTGACAAGGGCCAGAAGGCAGAAGGGGAGAAGGAAGCTGATGATAGGGAACACGAGGTTGAGTAAGGATATTGTTGATGTGTTGTGGGATTGTTAACCATTGTCATAGGGCAACATTTGTAGTAACTGTTAAATGAGAAACTATTTTTTTCTGTAAGCCTTCATCTTAAGTGAGAATAACAGCACAATTGGAAGAGCGTAGTCAATGTCACTGAACTGTGCATGTAGAAATTTTTGAAATGGTGTATCTTTGGCTACGTGTATTTTCACCAAAAAAAAAAAAACGTTGAGAATTTAGAGGGTTAAAATGTTGTGGGGTTGTTAACCAATGTCATAAAACAACATGTGTACTACTGTTTCATGAGAAACTATTTGTTCTGTAAGCCTTCACATGAAGTACAATAAAATATTAAAAAAAAAAAAAAAAAAGGAGCAGTGGAAAGTGTGCACAAGGACAAGCCCAAGTCTGTGGCTGAAACATGAAGAGGAAATAATACATAGGTTCATGGAGGCTCCGTTCACGGAGGACCAGAAACAGGATCATTCAGTTCCCAGAGAGAGCGACAACATACAGGAAACAGAAAGGGATGGAGGTCCAGACCTGTGCTGCTCTCAGGCCTGGAATACCAGTCAGGAAGAAGATCAGAGGCCAAGCATTGGTATTATTGAGGTCTGACATAGTGAGGGACTGAGAAGACAGGGATATCTGAATAGTTGTACACAACAAATAATAAATACTTACAGTTTATAACTTAGAGCATCCTTCTGGCTCTCAGAGATTCACTGAGTAACTATTGGTTCACCCCCATTACTATTGTGATGAGTTACTACTGATTCTCCAAGAACTTGAATATTTTCTGAGTTTCCTAGAGTTGCATACTTCTCTCTCAACCTCTTGGTGTTTATCCTTTTTTCAAAAAAAGGCATCGACTGGAGTAATCCACATTAAATTTTGTTAAGCATAGTAAGTCAATAATTTTCATTGGTGGCAACAAACATCACAATTACATTATTCCTGCCTATAAAAATTCCTGGTAGAATATCTAAACAATATGATGAGAAATTTGGTTTCTAGTACCTTTTGAAATTAAATTATTGATTCTGGAAGAAAGCACTAGACTAACCAAGTTGCATTTGTAATGCAAGTATTATTAGATTTGCTTAGGAAATATCTAGCAGAATGTCAAAACATCCCTGAGACATCCATGTCTGTATGTGTGCTGATAGGGTGATCCAAAACACCTCAAAAAAAAATAACTGAAGCTCCCATTTGTTGAGAGCACTGTGTTACTGACGTTATATAATACACACACACACACACACACACACACACACACACACACGTATGTATTATATAATTTTTTGTTCATACAACAATTCTAGGAGGTAGGTTGTAGTATATGAATTTTGCAGATGAGGAAATGAAGACTCAGAACAATTAAATAATCACCCAATGTTATCTTTATAAAGCACTAACAGTTGAGGAAAACCACTAATGTAAGATTGGAAAAAGGAAAGAAGGAAGAGAGAAAGGGAAGGAAGGAGGGAGGGAGGAAAGGAAGAAAGGAGGAAGGAAGGAAGAAAGGCAAGAAGGAAGGAAAGGAGGAAGGGAGGAAGGGATAGAGGGAGGGAAAAAGAAAAGAAGGTTGGGATGAGGAGACAGAGAGAGAGAAAGGTAAACTCTGACATTATTTTAACACAGTACACACAGCAAGCACCACAATATAATAAATAGTAGCACAGGCTGCTATTAAAATACAGAGAACAGTACTAGCCAACATTTCTTAAATATCTACTATGTGCCAGATGCAAGTGCTTTACATCCATAATCTCATCCAATCATCATAACTTTTCAAGGAAGTAAATAAAATTATTATTCCTGATTTACAGGTGGGAACACTGATGCTTAAAGTGATTTAGTAATTTGCCCAAAAGTATGCAGCTAGGAAAAAAAGGAGCTAAAATTGAAATTGTATGTCTGACCCTGAAGTCTTCACTCAATAAGGCTGAGCAACTCAGAGGAGGTGCCTCTAAACCAGTATGTCTTCCTGAAGAATATTTTGAGATGTATGCATTCATGGAGATGCACTGTGGCCAGTGTACTGTCTTTGGACTAGAGTCCTGTGTTTCAGATGTTAATTCTATGTGAGTTTGTGCAGATAATGAGCCCTTTAGGCTTTTCTGGAAAGGAACCTTGACATTGATGGCCCTTGTGGGCAAAGGAGGAGCCCAAGTGGCACAGTGGTTTAGCGCTCGGCTGTGAACTGAAAGGTCTGCGGTTCGAACCCAACAGCTACTCAGTAGGAGAACGATGTGGTCGTCTGCTGCCATAAACATTACAGCCTTGAAGACACTATATGGTAACCCTACTGTGTCCTATAGGGTTGGGATGAGTCGGAATCAACTCGACAGCGATGAGGTTTTCTTGGGTGGGTAAAGGGCCCAGAGAATCAGGTATCCAGGCTGCACCCACTCTGGAAAACACCACCCAAGGAGACTGCCAAATTCAGGTGACTCATGTTAGTGAGCATCTCATTTATCTAACTTTTACATATGACATTGATGATACTTCTGCCGTGGGATTTTTCTCTCCCCATGGATTGCAATACTCTAGTCTCCATCACTTTTCTCCCACCACTCAGCTCTGTCTTTCTTTCTTCTCTCTGAACCTCGTATGTTTTCCAACCTTAAATTTAGTATCCCTCAGGGATTCACCCTTTCTCTATCTTCAGTTCTTTTAAAAATTATTTCATCATTTCCACAGCTTCAGCTTTTACCTTTATAATAACAATTGCAAATAAGTATCTAAAAGTCAGTTCTGGCTCCCAGGTTCCGGACCTGAAGGTAAAACTTACTTCTGGACGTCTTTCTATGGGTTTCTCATAGATAAACTTCAAAACCAAATTGATCATTTTTCTCTACAGGTGTTCTTCTGGTATGTTCTATATATGGCTTATAATTTTCACAAAAACACCTAGCTATATAAGTCAGAAATCTAGGCGTTATCCTGCACCCTTTTCTCTATCAGACATCACTTCCAATCAATTACCAAGTCTCTTCTATTCAACATCTAATATCTCTCTTTCTTCTTCCAGTTCATCTTTATCTGAACATAAAATATCCTCTTCTAGATCCTCTCATTGTCTAATCTGAACTATCATATTAGCCCATAAATAATGATAATCTATTGTAAATATAAAATAACAATGACTTTGAAGCACTAACAGCATCTGTTTCCTAAGCATCTTCTCTCCTATACTAGATAAATACAAATGAGAAAAAAAATATTACAGACAGAATGACAAAGAGAAAACCACATATCAAAGCTTGTGGGGCAAGAAGTAAGAGTACATCTTATGCCCTGAAAAATGCACATTTATTAGAAAACAGGAATGTAAAATATTATTTATTTAATTTTCAATGTAAGAAGTTAGAAATGATGAAATGTCAAAAAGAAGCAACTAGAAAAGATTAAAAAAAGAATAAATGAATGTGTTAACAATAAAAACAAAATTTGATTATTTAAAAAGAAAATAGGTAACCTTTTGTCAAGACTCATTCACAAAATTTTAGAAAAAGCATAAGTTAACCACATGAGAAATAAAAAAGAAATCTACAGATTAAAAAATAGAAATTTTAAACAAAAAGTAGTATTATGCATAAATATAACAATATATTTGGCAACACAAATAACATGGGTAATTTTCTAGGAAAGTATCAATCACCAAACTAGCCCAAGGATTTTTTTTTTAACCTAAAAATAAATCCAGCAGAGAAGAAATTACAATAAGAGGGGAAAAATCCACCAGTAAAGTAACTAATACCAGGTGTTTTCATTTGTGAGTTCTACCAAACTT
Source organism: Dugong dugon (assembly GCA_030035585.1). Lineage (NCBI taxonomy): Eukaryota > Metazoa > Chordata > Mammalia > Sirenia > Dugongidae > Dugong > Dugong dugon. The sequence continues at coordinate 77,079,656 of CM057467.1, read as the reverse complement.
AAAGGGGAAGAAAAAAAAAAGGAGTTATTTCCACCTTTTACAAATTCTTCTAGAATAGTGGTTCTCAATGCAGGAAGCGAATTTTTATCCTCCTGACATTGTCACTTGGCAATGTCTGGAGATAGTTTTAGTAGTCACATCTACAGAGGGGATGCAACTGGCATCTGGTGGTAGAGGCCAGGGATGCTGCCAAACATCCTACAATGTCAATAGTGCTAAGGCTGAGAAATCTTTCTCTAGAACATGTAAAAATTTGGTAAGTTATTCATCTAAATGTTCAATACTAACATAATTTAAACAACAAAACAGAAGAAGATGAAAAAGAAGGAGATTATAAGCTAATATTACTTAGGAAGAAAGATGCAAAGATTATAAATACCAACTGAGATCTAACCGTGTTTTTAAAGACTGTTGTATTTTGACCTAGTACAGATTGTCCCAACAAATTCTGGATAACATCGCGAAGAATGGGAATTCCAGAACACTTAATTGTGCTCATGTGGAACCTGTACATAGACCAAGAGGCAGTTGTTCGAACAGAACAAGAGGATACTGCATGGTTGAAAATCAGGAAAGGTTAGCATCAGGGTTGTATCCTTTCACCGTACTTATTCAATCTGTAAACTGAGCAAATAATCCAAAAGGCTGGACTATATGAAGGACTATATCCTGTGGCATCAGGATTAGAGGAAGACTCATTAACAACTTGTGGTATGAAAATGACACAACCTTACTTGTGGAAAGTGAAGAGGATTTGAAGCTCTTACTGATGAAGACCAAAGACTACGGCCTTCAGTATGGATTACACCTCAACATGAAGCAAAAAAAAAAAAAAAAAAAATCCTCACAACTGGACCAATAAGCTACATTATGATAAATGAAGAAAAGATTGAAGTTGTCAAGGATTTCATTTTATTTAGATCCGCAATCAACACCCATGGAAGCAGCAATCAAGAAATCAAAAGATATACTGCATTAGGTAAATCTGCTGCAAAAGACCTCTTTCAAGTGTTAAAAAGCAAAGATGTCACCTTGAGGACTAGAGTGTGTCTGACTCAAGCCATGATATTTTCAATCACCTCATACGGATGTGAAAGCTGGACGATGAATAAGGAAGACTGAAGAAAAATTGATGCCTTTGAATTAAGGTGTTGTCGAAGAATATTGAATATACCACGGACTGCCAGAAGAACGAACAAATCTATCTTAGAAGAAGTACAGCAAGAATTCTTCTTAGAAGCAGGGATAGGGAGACTTCATCCCATGTACTTTGGACATGTTATCAGAAGGGACCAGTAATATAGATGGACAGTGAAAAAGGGGAAGACCCTCAACGAGATGGATTGACATAGTGACTACAACAATGAGCTGTAACATACCAAGATTGTGAGGATGGTTCAGGACCTGGCAATGCTTTGTTCTGTTGTACATAGGGTCATTATGACTAGGAATCAACTCGATGACACCTAACAACAACAGGGATTGTCTAAAGAATGAAAAAATTGTTCAGTTTAAGAAAACTATCAATGAAATTGTATTAATAGCTTAAAGAAGAGAAAATACATGATTTTTCTCAAGAGATTAAAAAAAATCTTTCAGAAAGTTCAACTGCAATTCATGACAAAAATTTTTAAAATTTAGGATGAAAATAAAGGTCTGGTGGCATAATTGTTAAGCACTTGGCTGCTAACCAAGATGCCAGCAGTTTTATAGCACAAGAAAAAGACGATAGAAGAAGTTCCTATTACTTTTGAAAAGAAAGAAACAAAATAAGTCTTTATTTAGATTTTAATTGATTGTTTACATAGAGAAACCAAAGAATTAACCTACAAACGCTTAAAAATAAAATTTCAGCAAAGTGACCTGATAAAAGATCAGCGTATATAAATTAATAGTTTTTCCTGTTCATGAAAAAATAATCACTGAGAAAATTTTGTAAAATAAGACTTCATTCACCACTGCCATAAAACTATAAAATATATTGGTATAACAAAAAGTTTGTGTTTGGTGGGGAGTGGATCTGGAAAAATTTACTAAGGAAAATTTTTTAAAAAGCCCTTTCTTCATATCCTGAAGATGAGAATCTTCAACAGTGAACAGACGTGAATTCTCCCATTAACTAACACTTACAAAAATTTAAACCATTATCAATCAACAACACAAAGAGTTTTTCATGGATAATGACAGATTGACTCTAAACTGTACTAAGCAGTATCAGTGTGCAAATATATTCAGTACAATCTTGAGAAAGACAAAAAGGGGACTTATCCCTTAAGACATCAAATTATAGTATAAAACTATAGTAATTAACAAAGTGAAATGTTGTCAAAGATATAGAAATGTTATTTCTAAAAAGTATTTCCCCTAAACAACATGTATATGAAGATAAAGAATACGATGGCAATGGCATTTTATATCACTAGAAAAGAATAACTGTTACGAGCTAGTGTTTGATCATTCACTAGCAATTTACAAAAACATAAAATAAAATCCCTATTTTACACATCTCTGTATATGGAGTAAAACTCTAAAGGAAACAAATAATAATTTTAGAATAAAGTAAAGAAAAATGTATTTGTGACTTTTGTTAGGGGATGCCTTCTTAAATAAGATGAAGAATAAAGCCATTGAGTTAAAGATTGATACAACCTATCAAACTTAAACACTACTGATTGTAAAAATTATCTGTAAACAATATAAGAAGAAAAGTGCAGTATATTACAGTCTATTATACATGCATTAGAAGGTCAAGACTAAGAATATTGCCGTTCCTAGTTAAAAATGGCCATCTGCTCTGAAGTATAGGAAACAAGATAGAGTAAAATATAAGATTCTAAAATATTTTAGAAGATAGAATTAACAAGACAGGGTAAAACCAGGTAAAAGACTAGATGTAGAATCAAAATATATTTTGATCAAAAAATCAATAACTGGTTGAAATGGCAAAAAATAAAAAGCTGATCTGAAATATTCAATCAACCTGTAGAGGGGGTGAAGGATGTTGGGAAAGAGATGATTTGAACCTCTCTCTACCAAGAAAATAAGAAAATATCCCTCACAATCTCTTGTCAACCTCGACATTTTGGTAATGAATCGGGTGTCAAAATATCTGAGTTTGATCTTAGCTATTCCATCTAATAAGTATGTATTATCAACTCTATGCACAGCATCCAATATGTGTGCTTTTTTTCTTTTAAAACTTATCAATAAAATTGGTGGACTAGGTCAGAGCTTGTAACTCATGGCTGTACATAAGAATCATTCGGAAAGCTTTTAAAAAACATGATGTTAAAATCCCAACCCAGACAAAATAAATCCAAATCTCTGGAAACGGGGCCCAAAGCATGTGCTTTAAATGTGTTTGTGCGTCTGTTTGGTGATGTTCTGTAATGTGTTTGATGGTGAAAGAGTTGAGAACAGGAAGTTATAAGACTGAGCAGATTTCTGTTCTAGTGAGTTTTGGTCATGGAGTACAAGATTGAAATTAAGATGTATCATTGTGGTCAAGCAGAATAATAAAGATGAGGGCAGAAGTCCTGAGTCCTTGCTCATGCATTGCCTAGAGGTAGGACCTTGGTAACCCATTCCCATCTAAGTTTCCTCATCTGTCAACCTCAGATTTAAAAAATACCCCCGATCTGCCTTTTTCCAGTTGTTTATGTGATGGTCAAATACCAAGATGTATTTGAAGTACTTCTTTCTAAATATAAATGTTTAATATTAAGAGATTTAAAATAAACTCTGACTCTGAAGATCCTATAAATGTATGGAGCTGATGCTAAGTGCGAGAATTCAAGAAGCTTATTTCCTAACAAGTAAAAAAAAAGTTGCTGCCTTCCCCTACTCCCACCCTTCCCTCTCTGCTCTCTCCTTTGCCTTCCAGTTGAGCTCTCACCAGTCCCTGTCTGCTGGGCCTGCTCTGCTTGGTCCTAGCATCTTACCTGGCTCTCAGCAGGGGGAGAGCTGCCCTATCCACTCACTGTGGAAGTGTGCATGTGGTGCATGTGGTGGCTTTGGGACCTAACCCTCTATAAAGAGCCCAGCATGTAACCCAGCCCACCTGCCAAGAGACCCTAGGGACTTGAAGATAATAAAATCAAATGAGTATCAGGCCCTAGGTGTGAGGACAAGAATTTCCCAGGAGGTTCCCACACTAGGTTGAAGCAGATCTAAATAATATGTTTACACTTTCCTTTTAATTATTGTAGTGATTATTTTTATAACTTTAAACAAATATAAAAATGTCTCCATCAACTTTAGATTCTATTTTCTGTTATGTAGATGGGGTTAGGGGAGATGCCCTTACACGCTCCTCCTCCTCTTCTCCCTCCTCTCGCAGGTCCGGGCACCTATAGCATAATGTTTCCCTGGACAAGATATATAAAATTGAAATATAGTTCTGAGCTAGGATTAAATATTGCATGTTTGTTTTTTAGGTTATTTTAATTTTAAAAGCAAATAAACTTTAATTAAAATATGATTAAATAAACATTATTCAACATAGAATACAGAATACATGGCATGAGTAGGGAAAAGAATAAAATATAATCCTATATCACTAAACATTTATCACTGTAAGAAGAGGCATCCATGCATCAAAATAAAATGGACTATTTCCTTTTATACTTATTCAATTGCTCATAATTATGTCAGGTTTCTGTTTAATTTATATTGGGCCTTGGTTTTCTAGGGCAACCTTCTCTTTTCTGTGGAATTAAAATCTTCTTCCATTTTGCCTAACAGGTTAAAAATATGCTTTCTTCACAGTCTCACTAATGACTTCCAGCTATTTATGTTGTTGTGTGCCATCGAGTTGATTCTGACTCATAGTGACCCACAGAGACCCTATAGGACAAAATAGAGGTCTCCTAGGGTTTCCGAGGCTGTAATCTTTACAGGAGCAGATATCCGGGTCTTTTCTCCTGTGGAGTGGCTGGTGCGCTTGAACTGCAGACTTTTTGTTTGGCAGTCAAGTGCTTAACCACTGAGAAACCAGGTCTCCTTTATTTATAATGCTAATTAAATTATAATGTTAATTAAATGATTGTATAATTTAATGAGCACACAACCATCCTCAAGGTCTTGTTAAAATGCAAATTTTCTTTCATTTGATCTGGGATTGGGACTGAGTTTCTGAATTTCTAAAACCGCCTTTGCTCTAAGTACATTTTTTGTAACAAGGTTCTAATATGTTCTACATTTATTAAGGCGCATTGGATTGCTGCTTTCCTGGGATTACTTCATGTGGCACCTCTGAGATATTTCCATTCACATTTGGTTATCATTTGTTGAACTTTTTTGATATCTGCTTCATTTTGCTGAAGCAAGTCTTTAACTATTTTTCAGGAAGAGAAAATGTGCATCGATGATAAACTTTCTGTGTTCTTGTTGTACTGTTGTTGTTATTAGTTGCTGTCAAGTTGATTCTGACTCATGGTGATGCCATGTGTGCAGAGTAGAATTTCTCCACAAGGTTTTCAAGGCTGTGACTTTTCAGAAGCAGATCGCCAAGCCTGTCTTCTGAGGTGCCTCTGGGTGGATTCGAACAGTCAACCTTTCTGCTGGTAGTTGATTGTATAACCATTTGCGCCAACCAGGGACTCCATCTGTGTTCCTGTCTAAAATATTTCTTTATGCTACCTTTACACTTAATTGATAGATTGGCTTTAAATACTTTTCTTGAACATTTTTAAGGTTTAGTTTAATATAGTAGGTAAGAATACTGGCTCCAGAGCCAGCCAGAGATAAAATTCTGGTTCTGTATGTCTATGCTAGGAAAACTGAACCTCTTTGTGCCTTAGTTTCTCTACCTGTGAAATGAGGATGTTGACACCTATCTAATTAGGTTGTTGTAAAGAATGAAGAATAAATAATTATATAGTTTTAAAACCCTTAAAACATAACCCAGCACGCAGTAACTACTAAACAAATCTCACTGTACTGCAAGGAATGTATAGACTAAAACAAGTCTTATTCAATTTCCTTTGTAGGTCATTCCCTCACTATTTTAAAGAATTAGGCTCATCCTTGGGATTTTGAAATTTCACAATACTTTTTCTACATATACACTTAATCATTTGTTTGTTTGACATTCTTTTTTTCCTTGCTGAGTAGTATTCCATTAGATAAGTGTAGCAAAATTTGTTTATTTTTTGTTTGGTAGATATTTGGGATGTTTCCACATTCTGGCTGTTACCAATACAGCAACTATAAACATTGTTGAACATTTTGGTGGACATATGTAGTTCTTTATTTGGGTGTGCAACTAGAGGGAGAATTGCTTGGTCTAAATGTGTGTTTAACTTTACTAACATTGCCAGAAAGGCTTCCTGATATGCTGTACTAGATACCTGCAGGTTCCGATTGCCCCACATTCTTGCTAACACTTAGTGTTGTCAGTTTTTTTAATGTTAACCATTCCAATGAATTTTCATTGTGGTTTAAATTCTCATTTCCCTAAATGCCTAGTAATGTTGAGTACCTTTTCATATGTTTATTGACCATTAGCTATCTTCCTTTGCAAAGTGCTTGTTTAAATCATTTGTCTATATTTTTCATGAGGTGTTTATCATTCCATCATTGATTGTGAGAGTTTCTTTGTTAGATATATGCATTGTGAATATATTCTTCCTTCATGGCTTGCCTTTTCACTTTGGTAATGGTATCATTTGAAGGAGAATTTTTTTTTAATAAAGTTTAATTGTTGTTTGCTGATGCCGTTTGTGTGTTAAATGTCTTAGTTTTTAGAGTAGCCATAAAAAAATACCACAACTGGGTGGCTTTGAAAAACAAAATTTATTGTCTCACAGTTTTGGAGGCTAGAAGTCCAGATTCAGGTCATGTCAGGGCTGTGCTCGCTCTGTGTCATCTCTCTCGGGAAGGTCCTACCCAGTCTCATTCAGCTTTTATAGCTCCAAGAGTTTCTTGGTGTTCCTTGGCTTGTAAATTAGATCTTCAAACAGTTTCTTCCCCCTGTCTTTGTGTCTCTCTGTGTGTTTTCCCTTTTTATAAGATACCACTCAGAAGGGATTAGGTTTAGGACACACTCTACTCTGGTATGCCCGCACTAACATAGTGAAACAAAAACCTTATTTCCAAACAGGGTCACATTTATAGGTACAGGAGTGAGGACTTCAACATATCTTTTTGGGGGACACAATTCAATCCATAACATTAAGAAATATTTTCCTTCTCTAAGTTCATGAAAATGGTATCCAGTTTTTCATTGAGGTAGAGGTTGAGGTTTATTTTGTTTTTCATACAGATATCCAGGTGCTCCTAGCATCATAAAGACATTTTTCTCTCACTAAGCTACACTGATTCTTCTGTTGAAAGACAATAAATTATACATGTTTAGAGCTATTTTTGGCTTCTTTAGCATTTTTCAATAATATACCGACCTCTCCTTACATAAATATAAGGTGATTTGTAGGATATGTGGGGCACTAGGCAAATATGTTTTGTAGAGTCCATGTTTAGAGAAACAAAGTTATTTAAACTGTTATTTAAAAATTTGAAGGCCCATGTGGGGTATAATTATTTCTGGATGAATACTTGGAATAATGGATAGAAGTGTATTGATTGTCCAACCACTGCAAAGGAATTTTTTTTGCCTTTTTTTCAGTAGCTCGGACCTTCACTGAGGGCAGAAATAACTGTGGTAGAATTCTCACCTTCCACGGGGAAGACCCTAGTTTGATTCCCAGCCAATGCACTTCAAGTGCAGCTCCCTCCCATCTGTCTGTGGAGGCTTGAGTGTTGCTATGATGCTGAACAGGTCACAGAGGTACTTCCAGACTAAGATGGGCTAGGAAGAAAGACTTAGTGTCTTTATCTTCTAGTGCTGCTATAACAGAAATACCACAAGTGAGAGGCTTTAACAAAAAGAAGTTTATTCTCTCACAGTCTCATAGGCTAGAAGTCTAGATTCAGGGAGTCAGCTCCAGGGGAAGCCTTTCTCGCTCTGTCAGTTCTGAAGGAAGGTCCTTGTCAGCAATCTTCCCTTGATCTAGAAGCTTCTCCTCACAGGAACTCTGGGTCCAAAAGATGTGCTCTGCTCCCGGAACTGCTTTGTTGGTGGTATGAGGTCCCCATATCTCTCTGCTCGTTTCTCTTTTTTGTATCTCAAAAGAGATTGGCTTAAGACACAATCCAATCTTGAAGATTGAATCCTGCCTCATCAACACAACTGCCATAATCCCACCTCATTAATATCATAGAGATAGGATTTACAACACATAGGAAAATCACATCAGATGACAGGTTGGTGAACTGTCACACAATACTGGGAACCAAGGCCTAGCCAAGTTAACACATATTTTTGGGGACACAATTTAATCCATGACATCTGAAGATTTACTTCAAAAACAAAAAAATCAGCCAATGAAAACCTTATGGATCATAAGAGTCTGATCCCTTTGTGCATGGGGTCACTATAAGTCAAGGGTAGCTAACAATAACAACAACAAAAGGAACCTTTACTACAATGCTGATGTCAGCAAGCCTTTCCCTGAAATCAGAGGCAAGCGGAGCATAAGCATACATTACTCCTAGCCGCCGAGTCGATTCCGACTCATAGCAAACTTATAGGACACAGTAGAACTGCCCCAAAGCGTTTCCAAGAAGCAGTTTGTGGATTTGAACTGCTGGCCTTTTGGTTAGCAGCCAAACTCTTAACCACCGTACCACCAGGGCTCTGAGCATACGTTATCCTCCTCTAAATAAATCTGGGAAACCCTGGTGGCATAGTGGTTATGAGTTCAGTTGCTAACCGAAAGGTCGGCAGTTCGAATCCACCAGGCACTCCTTGGAAACTCTACAGGGCAGTTCTACTCTGTCCTATAGGGTCACTGAGTTGGAATTGACTTGATGGCAATGGGTTTGTTTGTTTAATAGATCTGATTTCCTTACTTGAGTGTGTGTGGCAAAGAGTCCTAGATAATGGAGAAAAAGATGATGAGAGCCCCGTGCTTACGTGAATAGGAAAAAGTGAGGCATGCAAAAGCCATTTTATGTTACAACTTCCATAAGGCAAAAGGAGAAGGTTTGATCTTCATTCTCATAGTTGGAAGGTCTCAAGGGCTGTTTAAGGTATGTGAAGGCCCTAAATACTGATAATCTGTGGTGCCTCCTCCTCTGTTTTCTCACACATTCAAACTGGTTACGTGAGTTATATATATACGTTTGTGTGTGTGTGTGTGTGTGTGTGTGTGTGTGTGTGTGTCTTAGTTATCCATGATATAACTTCTTTTTAAATGCAACTATGTCCTTAGCTATTGAATGCAAAAGCAGAGTATTCCATTTTAGTGGAATGAGATGAACTGGATTATAAAATTTTTACTGGATGCAAGGTACTAAGATTTTTACGATATACCACATTTTCTACAAAAAGAATATTCTACATATTCTACAACAAAGAAAATGAGTCAGTGAACTTTGATCACCCGCAACAAAAAATTGACTCACTAATTTTGCTTTAAATGGCTTGCACTTCAATTTTGATTCTTGTTGTTTACTAAATGCTATACTTACCAATGAACAAATGAAAAGATGTCATAAAAGAAAATTTAATGATCAGAAAATAAATATTACAATAAATTACTGTATTTTATTTTTAGGTAGATCTTTCATCTCTAACATGTATAATTAAAAACATTTCTTTCTATTCTTTGTGCTTACAAATTCTTCAGTGATTTCATCACAATTAAACTGCCAAACAATATCTATTTCCATACATAATAAGGATAATGAATCGAGTCTTTCTTGAATTATTGTTGTATGCTGAGGGTTTTTGAGTCTCTTTAGGGATGAAAATGAGCATTCTTTGTACAGTTTGTGATCATTAAAGTTAGGAATATGTATAAAGCAATTTTAACATTGGGAAATACGCATTGTATTTTATCTTCTATTATGAATTCATACGTGCTTACATGAGTAAAATTTGTCTTCCTTGAATCTGTAAATTTAGTTCTCATATAAGAATGAAATTGTTGCATTTCACTATAAAGGCTTGTATTTAGGTCATCTGGATAAGCCTGCACTAATTTTTTGGATGCCTTCATGCATTCTTCATCAAGTATATCTGTGTTGTTTAAGAAGAAAAATCTATTTGAAAAAAAACTGTGTGCACTTTCCGCCTTCTTTTCATGCAAGATTCAACTGTGTCAATGATGATGTAATATGTGGTTACGTGAAATTGATCTCTGGCACTTAATATTTCTGGAACACTTCCATCATTTACTTGTTTCTTTCTAACGCTTCTTCAGTGGTGAAACTGCTTGATAATCAGTATTTGGCAGTATTTGTTTTGTTGTGTTTTCAAAATTTTCAAAATCTTCTGTTAAAGTTATGTGAATATCCTTCTAATGACTGGTGGAGTTCTGTGTATGTCTTTAAATTTACTTCTGAATCTTGGAGAGCTTGACTCATTCAGTGAAAATGCTGCAATATATTATTCCACATAACCAACATAAACAACATACTTTAGTGTTTACACTCTGTTGGCGATGTTTTCAGATTCTCTTTTGGTATCTCCTTTTTGTTGTCTGGTCTTCAGCAATATTTTCTAAGGTATCTAGAATCTGAGTGTACAATTCCAAGATTGTACTCATTTCTAATACATGTGCTTCCCAACATGTATTAGAAAGACATTTTAATACTCTATCATTGCCGAAATATGTTCTAAGAACTGTCCATCAGTGAGTAGAGGCAGTAAAAAAAAATGTGTAGAGTAACACAGAAAAAAGATCAACTGCTTCTGGACAACAATCTACTGCACTACATCCTATAAGATTAAGTGAATGCCCAGCATATGGTATGAAAATGGCACATTCATTGTGTTGTAAAATTTTCTGTTGCATGCCTTTATAACACCCTGACATGTTGGCAGCATTGTCATAGGACTGACAACTGCACTTAGAAGAATCAATTTTGCAAACTTCACATACATAGTGATGTACTTGATCTGTAATTTCTTCACCAGTATGACTTTTTAAGCTAGTAAATGTGATAAATCACTCAACAAGTTTTCCATCTGTTGGAGACGCATCTTAAAACAATATTTAGCTGATTTGTATGAGAAAGATCAAGAATGGAATCTACTTACAAACTAAAATATTGAGCTATACTTATTTCACTGAAAATAGTTGATCGAACTTTATCACTTATTAAGTTTATTAATTCTTCACACGTGATTTTAGATATATACAATGGATTGCCCTTTCCTGTGTTACCATATTTTGAGATGTGACCTGCTGAAAATGGATTGAACTAAGTAACAAGTTCAAGAAAACTCCCAAAATTGCTGTTTTGTGGGGATTAAAACACTTCATTTCTTCCTCTAAAAGACAGTTCATGTTGAGCGATTGCTATAATGATGGCAACAATGTGTTGCAAAATGGCTTTCCAGTACTTACATTCTTCATTAATTTGTGTTTCCAGTTCATGAGTTAAGCCAAAACCATGTCTTCAGTTTAAATATGACAACATACAATCTCTGTGAATTGAACTGTTTTCATGTTTATCAATTATACGGGAGTTGTGCCAATCGCTAAATCCATCCATAGCAAATCAAGAATTAAATGATTTAGGACTGAATAGTTTGCAAACAAAACAATATACAGAACTAACAACTCCTGCTTATGATTTTTACCATTAGTTTTGCACCCTAGAAATATATTCTGGCCACAGAACCTTGTTTGTTTACCATCCAGATTTTTTAGACACGAATTTTCAAATGGTCCACTGTGATGTTGACAGTCACTTGGCCCTCTTTCAACACAATAATTTACACCATTAGAAGAAAAATTATTCCACAAACCAAGATCTGTCTTTCTGTTATTTATGGTGTCTGCAGATGTGACGATTTCAGATTCTAAAATAGTTTCACTTTCTACACTGGTATTAAGTTTTGTACTACAGCAAGGAATGGATGCAGAATTTGAAATAAATTCTGTTATATTCATATTGCTATTAGTAATGTCAGCAATAGCACTACTAGTCAATGATTTGCACCCAATAAACTCGAATGTTCAATAAAAAGAAGTCACTTCTGATTGATTACATTTTAAAAAGGAAGTTAATTTTGGGACTGTCTTTAGGGATTCACAAATCCTTTTCTTTTTATCTTCTTCGAGCTTTTGTTTTTGTGCTCCATTTAGTTGTTGCCATTTCATTTTACCTGGATATAAAACTATATCACTTTTTTAATTTGGTTCTACTGTAGCAAATAAATTTGAATAATTGAAAGCAAATAAAATTTATAAAACAAGTAAAATTTATAAAATAAAATGTACATTTGAATTTGGATATTAAAACTAAAATTATAATTGAAAATTAGTAAGTAAAAAAATTGATTTAGAACATGCAATTTTGTTCTTCAGGTCTAAGATAGTCAAAAGAAATAGTACTTACAAAGCAGTCGGAAATAATTTCATTCAATTTTCATACAGTGTTTGTTGGAGCGTCCTTCACAGATCTCCACGAGTGTTTTCCATCTTGAAATAATACTTAAAAACTTGTACACTCACTTTCTATCCTTTGATGGTGCATCTTCACTGTTCTCTGGACAATTGCTGATACCCAACAGAGGTGAGAGTGGTTGCAAGGAGCATGATACAAATACAAGGGTATGCTCAATCTGAAGACTCATTTTGTTTCGCTTTAAGGCAGCACAAGACAAGATATTTCACGAGTCATGTGATTATAGTGCCATTGGGGAATTCTTATGTGGTCAGCGAGAGAGAACTGAATGTGAGGTTATGCCTGATTGGTCTGAGACAGAAAGGAAAATAGAATTACCATGGTATACAAAATTTATAACATCTATATTTTTTATTTCTTTGTGTAATTGTTCAACTACCAGATTCAGAGTTACGTACATAATTGATGTAACAAGAACACCATTTTTCTACGAGCAAGTTTGTTTTGTGAGTCAACAATATCAATCAGTCTCTTAAAAGAAAGTCAGTCTGAAGGGAAATGGAAAACAAAATACGTTTATATAACTGTTATTATCTAAATATTCATTTGATTTATTTCCTCAAGGAATTATTCAATTTCCTTATATAGAGATATGTAAATATTCTAATAAAATATAAACGTAATGTTCTGATAAGTGCGCTTTGTTGCTTTCTTGGAAGAAGAGCTTAGAAACACACTCCTTGTTGCAAAACAGAAACCCATTTTGCACAATAAATAAATATTGAGTTTTGCATCATCTTAATGTGCCTAACACTTCATTTATTAGCATATGTAGTGTAATAGACAGTAAAAAATGAAACTCACTTGATACATAAATTAAAACTTTTCATGTTAGATAGATATTAATACTTCTATTATTTTTTGGATGTGTGCTGTGTTAGTATGATATTATTACCCATGTTAGTATTGTATTAAATATATGCTAGATTGTGTCCGCATGAATGCCAAACATATTTTAAAGTTAAATATTAGTGTTTCAAAACTTAGGACATAATTCTGTATGTAAATGCTATACAGTTAAAAAGTAACTTAATTGAATTCATTGCAAGGGTCAACTTATCTGTTTCCTCACTTTTGTGCATCATCTGGGACAGGGGTTCCCATTGATTGTTCACCAGGAAGTGCACAAGAGCATACCTTTGTGTTTGTATCGTGGCAAAGAGCATTGCTGGCCCTCTTTGCTGGAGTTGCTGAATCAGCCGACGTGGATGTACAAGATAGTTCTTAAAAATGGATCAGAGATCTATTATCAACTAATGTAATCTGCCCTTGCCTAGTAAGCGCTCATTTTGGATCCAGTTACATACTGGGTAACTGTAGCAAGAGTTAGACCTGACAGCCCACCTCCACCTCCTGTTTATTACAAAGAAATAGTATACTCCCAAGAGACCTGAAAAGATAAGAACTTTCAATTACATAGGAGGGGACCATAGGAGACAGATGTCAAGGAAGGTGTTGAACTGGTAGGGACCTCATAGCTTAAACAATCTTCAAGGTGGGCACCCTCATGACCCTGCATGAACTTTATTTCCAGCTGACACCTTCTCATGCACTGAAGCTGGTATCAAATTTATTTACTGCCCTGTCAGTTTGCTTCTACTATGGCGCTTGCTTTTCCTTGTGTACTGTCTGCTTGACATCTGTGGATCTTTGCTCTGAACAACTGTTGTCCCTGTTTTGTTGTTGCCCTAAGCACGTGCTTACCTTGCTTATTGAGTAATCCATCCCTGGAAGTTCTGCTTCCTGGAGAGGTGCAGAAAAACACAAAACATCTTTACTATAGCTTAGGCTCAGAGCCTTAGCAATATACTTAGCCAGAGGGCTCAGTTATTACAGTTTTCTAACATCATGTCCACATGCAATTAAAGAGAAGGAAATGTAAAAATATATCTGGGGTGTTTTAAAAGCCCAGGTAAGGTTGGATATCAGGAACTTGGAGTAGCAACAGTCTAAGAGCCTGTTTTATTGTTTTCCAGTAGTTGTTCATCGGTACACAGATAGCAACAGACAAGGATGTCTTGAAAGGTAGCTGCAATAAAAAATAGTTGTTGAGGTTATTGACATGAGTATGGTTAAAATGATGGACCATGAAGACTAAGTTTTATACAAGATGACTTTAAGAGAAAAGAGGGTTGAAGGGATTTGAAACAAATATATATATGTATATACATATATATATATATATATATATATGTATATATATATATATATATATATGCCTGTCTGGGACTGTAAGTGAGGGCCTGCACCACACACTTGGTGGCCGATTACCTGGACACTTGAGCTGAATCCATACAGGAGGAGTGGGCAGACTCCTGCGCTTACAAACTTAGTGACAGTTCTAGTCAGGACATTGGACATTCAGGGGTGCCAGTGATCAGGCTAGCTCACACGAGCAGCCTATTTGGGCATATCAAAACAAGACAAAACAAGAAGCTAGGACACAGTAAGGAAACATAAAGTAAATAAACATAATAACTTATTGATGGCTCGGAGACAACAGTCAATATCAAATCACATAAAGAGGCAGACCATGATGGCTTCAGCAAGTACCCAAAATAAAGAATCTACAAATTTTCTGGAGGAAGAGAATTTCTTGGAATTACCAGGTACAGAATACAAAAGAATAATATATAGAACTATTCAAGATATCAGGAAGGAGATCAGGCAAAATGCAGAAAAAGCCAAGGAACACACAGACAAAGCAATAGAGGAACTTAAGATTAGAGAAGAACATAATGACATACTTAACAGGTTGTGAAAATCCATACAGAGACAGCAATCAGAAATCCAGAATATTAACAATAAAATTTCAGAATTAGGCAACTCAGTAGAAAGTTAACAGAGCAGAATTGAGCCAATGGAAGTCAGAATTAGTGAGACTGAAGGTAAAGCACTTGACACCAAATTATTTGAGGAAAAATCAGATAAAAGGATTCAAAAAAATGAAGAAACCCAAAGGATTACGTGGGATTCTATCAAGAAGAATAACCTACGAGTGATTGGACTACCAGAACGGGGGGGATAACAGAAAATACAAAGAAAATTGTTGAAGATTTATTGGCAGAAAACTTCCCTGGTATCATGAAAGATGAGAAGATATCTATCCAAGATGCTCATTGAACCCTATATAAGGTAGATCCCAGAAGAAAGTCACCAAGACATATTATAATGAAACTTGCCAAAACCAAAGATAAAGAGAGAATTTTAAGAGTGGCTAGGGATAAATAAAAAGTCACCTATGAAGGAGAGTCAATAAGAATAAGCTCAGACTACTCAGCAGAAACCATGCAGGCAAGAAGGTAATGGGATAACAAATATAAAGCCTTGAAGGAAAAATATTGCCAGCCAAGAATTACATATCCAGCAAAACTGTCTCTCAAATACTATGGCAAATTTAGGGCATTTCCAGATAAACAGATGTTCAGGAAATTTGCAAAAGCCAAACCGAAATTACAAGAAATACTAAAGGGATTCCTCCGGTCAGAAAAACAATAACATTCTATAACAACCCAACACTAGAAAACAGGACAGAGCAACCAGATATAAACCTAGATAGGGAAGTCACAAACATAAACCAAAGCTAAAACACTGAAAATGAGGAAACAAAGATGTCAATACAAAAAACATGGCAACATTAAAAAAAAAAAAAAAGAACTAAAAAATGTAGACATAGATTTTTCATATGGAGAAGAAGTCAAGGTGATATAGAGAAATAAAAGACTGGTTTAAACTTAGAACAATAGGGGTAAATATTAAGGTAACCACAAAGGAAACTAACAACCCTAAACATCAAAATAAAAAACAAAAAAAAATAAAGACTCAGCAAACACAAAATCAACAACAATGAAAAAGTTGAAAACAAAATACACAAAGAAAAACGACTCAGCACCAAAAAATTAGTGTAACAAAGAAACTGTGAACAATACACAAAAAAAGACATCAAAATGACAGCACTAAAATCATTCCTATCAATACTTATGCTGAATGTAAATGGACTAAATGCACCAATAAAGAGACAAAGAGTGGCAGAATGGATAAGAAAAACAGGATCCGTCTATATGCTGCCTACAAGAGACACTCCTTAGACTTAAAGACACAAACAAACTAAAACTCAAAGGATGGAAAAAAAATGTATCAAGCAAACAACACTCAAAAAAGAGCTGGAGTGGCAATATTAATCTCTGACAAAATAGACTTTAAAGTAAAATCCTCCACAAACGATAAGGAAGGATACTATATAATGATTAAAGGGTCAATACACCAGGAGGACATAACTATAATAAATATTTATGCACCTAATGACAGGGCTCCAAAATACATAAAATAAACTCTAACAGTATTGAAAAGAGAGATAGACAGCTCCACAATAATAGTAGGAGACCTCAACACACCACTTTCCATAAAGGACAGAACATCCAGAAAGAAGCTCAATAAAGACACAGAAGATCTAAATGCTACAATCAACCAACTTGATCTCATAGACATATACCGAACACTCCACCCAACAGAAGCCAAGTATACTTTCTTTTCCAATGCATATGGAACATTCTCCAGAATAGACCATGTATGAGGCAATAAAGCAAGCCTTAACAGAATCCAAAGCATCAAAATAGTATAAAGCATCTTTTCTGACCAGAAAGCCATAAAAGTAGAAATCATTAACAGAAAAAGTAAGAAAAAAAATCAAACACATGGAAACTGAACAACATCTTGCTCAAAAACTATTGGGTTATAAAAGAAATTAAGGACGGAATAAAGAAACTCACGGAATCAAATGAGAATGAGAACACATCCTACCAGTACCTTTGGGACAAAGCAAAAACAGTGTTCAGAGGTCAATTTATAGCAATCAATGCACACATCCAAAAAGAAGAAAGGGTCATAATCAAAACATTAACCCTACAACTCAAACAAATAGAAAGAGAGCAGCAGAAGAAGCCTTCGGGTACCAGAAGAGAGTGAATAATAAAACTTAGAGAAGAATTAAATGAAATAGAAAATAGAAAAACAATTGAAAGAGTTAACAAGACCAAAAGCTGGTTCTTTGAAAAGATCAACAAACTTGATAAACCATTGGCCAAACTGACAAAAGAAAAACAGGAGAGGAAGCAAATAACCCGTATAAGAAATGAGTTGGGTGATACCACAACAGATCCAACTGAAATTAAAAGAATCATAACAGAATACAAAGAAATATTTTGTACTTTAACAAATTTGAAAACCTAGAGGAAATGGACAAATTTCTAGAAACTCACTACCTACCTAAACTAACACAAACAGAGGTAGAACAACTAAATCAACCTATAACAAAGGAAGAGATAGAAAAGGTAATTTTAAAACTCTGAACAAAAAAAAAAAGGCCTGGCTAACAGTTTCACTGGAGAATTCTACCAAACTTTCAGAGAAGCATTAACACCACTACTACTAAAGGTATTTCAGAGCATAGAAAAGGACGGAATACTCCCAAACTCATTCTATGAACCCAGCATAACCCTGATACCAAAACCAGGTGAAGACACTGATACCCCTCATGAACATTGACACAAAAGTCCTCAACAAAATTCCAGCCAATAAAATTCAGCAACATAGCAAAAAAATAATTCACCATGATCAAGTGGGATTCATGCCAGGTAGTCAGGGATGGTTCAACATTAGAAAGACAATCAATGTAATCCATCACATTAATAAAACAAAAGATGAGAACCACATAATCTTATCAATCAATACAGAAAAGGCATTTGACAAAGTCCAATACCAATTCATCATAAAAACTCTCAACAAAATAGGAATAGAAAGGACATTCCTTAACATAATTAAGGGCATTTACACAAAGCCAACAGCCAACATCATCCTAAATGGAGAGACTTTGAAAGCATTCCCCTTGAGAATGGAAACCAGACAAGGATGCCCTGTATCACCACTCTTATTCAACATTGTGTTTGAGGTCCTAGCTAGAGCAATTCAGCTAGAAAAAGAAATGAAGGGCATCCAAATTGGTAAGGAAGAATTAGAACTATCTCTATCCGCAGATGATATGATCTTATACACAGAAAACCCCAAAGAATCCACAAAAAAATTACTGGAGCTAATAGAAGATTTCAGCAAAATATCATGATACAAGATAAACATACAAAAATCAGTTGGATTCCTCTACACCAACAAAGAAAACTTTGAAGACAAAGTCACCAAATCAATACCATTTATAATAGCCCCCCAAGAAGATAAAATACTTAGGAATAAATCTAACCAGAGACATAAAAGACCTATACAATGAAAACTACAAGACACTACTGCAAGAAACCAAAAGACACCTGCATAAGTGGAAAAACATACCTTGCTCATGGATAGGAAGACTCAACATTGTGAAAATGTCAATTCTACCCAAAACAATCTACAGATACAATGCAATCCCAATCCAAATTCCAACAGCCTTTTTTAATGAGATGGAGAAACAAATTACCAACTTAATTTGGAAAGGGAAGAGGCTCTGGATAAGTAAAGCATTACTCAAGAAGAAGAACAAAGTGGGAGGCCTCAAAATACCTGATTTTAAAACCTATTATACCACCACGGTAGTCAAAACAGCCTGTTACTGGTACAACAACAGATACATAGACCAATGAAACAGAATTAAGAATACAGATGTAAATTCATCCACCTATGAGCAGCTGAAATTTGACAAAGCCCCGAAGTCCGTTTATTCTTTAACAAATAGTGTTGGCATAACTGGATATCCATCTGCAAAAAAATGGAACAAGACTCATACCTCACACCATGCACATAAACTAACTCAAAATGGATCAAAGACCTAAATATAAAAGCTAAAACAATAAAGATTATATAAGAAAAAATAAAGACAATGCTAGGAGCCCTAATATATGGCATAAACAGAGTACAAATCATAAGTAACAATGCACGAACACCAGAAGAGAAACTGGATAACTGGGAGCTCCTAAAAAAACAAACACTTACACCCATCAAAGGACTTCACCCAAGGGTAAGACAGTACACAGTACTGGGGAAGCCAGCACAGCTTGTACAAGGAAAGGTCATGGAAGCTCCATAGACACATTCAAACTCCCTGAGGGACCGAATTGCCAGGCAGAGGGCTGTGAGGACCATGGTCTTAGGGAACATCTAGCTCAATTGACATAACACAGTTTATAAAGAAAATGTTCTACATTCTACCTTGGTGAGTAGTGTCTGGGGTCTTAAAAGCCTGTGAGCATCCATCTAGGATACTCCACTAGTCTCAGCCCTTTGGGAGCAAGGGAGAATGAAGAGAACAAGATACAAGGGAAAGATTAGTCCAAAGGACTAACGGACCATAACTACCACAGCCTCCACCTGACTGAGTCCAGTAGAACTAGATGTCTGGCTACCACCACTGACTGCTCTGGCAGGGATCACAACAGAGGGTCCTGGACAGAGCTGGAGAAAAATGTAGAACATATTTCTAACTAAAAGAAAACAAAAAACACCAGACTTACTGGCATGACAGAGACTGGAGAAACCTCCAGAATATGGCCCCCAGACACTCTTTTAGCTCAGTAATGAAGTCACTCCCGAGGTTTACCATTCAGCCAAATATTAGACAGCCCCATAAAACAAAATGAGACTAATGGGGCACAACAGCCCAGGGACAAGAACTAGAAGGCAGGAGGGGACAGGAAATCTGGTTATAGGGAACCCAAGGTCAAGAAAGGAGAGTGTTGACATGTCGTGGGGTTATTAGCCAATGTCATAAAACAAGATGTGTACTAACTGTTTAGTGAGAAACTATTTGTTTTGTAAATCTTCGTCTAAAGTACAGTAAAAAAAAGACTTCGCCAACAGAGTCAAAAGACAACCTACAGATTGGGAAAAAATTTTTGGCTACGTCAAATCCGATCAGCTTCTAATCTCTAAAATTTACATGATAATGCAAAACCTCAACAACAAAAAGACAAATAACCCAATTAAAAAATGGACAAAGGATATGAACAGGCACTTTGCCAAAGAAGATATTCAGGCGGCTAACAGACACATGAAGAAATGCTCACGATCATTAGCCATTAGAGAAATGCAAATCAAAACTACAATGAGATACTATCTCACCCCAACAAGGCTAGCATTCATCCAAAAAACACAAACTAATAAATGTTGGAGAGGTTGTGGAGAGACTGGGACACTTATATGCCATTGGTGGGAATGTAAAATGGTACAACCACTTTGGAAATTGATTTGGCACTTCCTTAAAAAGCTAGAAAATAGAAGTACCATATGATCCAGCAATCCTAGTCCTTGGAATATATCCTAGAGAAATAAGAGCCATCATACGAGTAGATATATGCACACCCATGTTCATTGCAGCACTGTTCACAATAGCAAAAAGATGGAAACAACCTAGGTACCCATCAACAGACAAATTATGGTATATTCACACAATGGAATACTACACAACAATAAAGAACAATAATGAATTCATGAAACGTCTTATAACATGGAGGAATCTGGAAGGCATTATGCTGAGTGAATTTAGTCAGTTGCAAAAGGACAAATATTGTATACAACTGCTATTATAAGAACTCAAGAAAAGGTTTAAATACAGAAGAAAACATTCTTTGATGGTTAGGAGGGTGGGGAGGAGGGAGAGGGTTATTCACTAACTAGACAGTAGACAAGAATTATCTTAGGTGAAGGGAAGGACAGCACACACTACAGAGGAAGTCAGCACAACTAGACTAAACCAAAGCTGTTTCCCAAATACAACCAAACACTTTGAGGGACAGTGTAGCAGGGATGGGGATCTGGGGACCATGCTTTCAGGAGACAACTAGGTCTATTGGCATAACACAGTTTATAAAGAAAATGTTCTGCCTCCCACTTTGGTGAGTTGCATCTGGGGTCTTAAAAGCCATCAAGCGGCCATCTAAGATGCATCCATTGGTCTCAATCCACCTGAAGTAAAGAAGAATGAAGAACACCAAAGTCACAAGGAAAGTATTAGCCCAAGAGACAGAAAGGGCCACACAAACCAGAGGCTTCATCAGCCTGAGACCAGAAGAGCTTGGTGGTGCCGTGGCTACCACCATTGACTGCCCTGACAGGAAACACAATAGAGAATCCCTGATGGAGCAGGAGAGAGATGGGGTGCAGAACTCAAATTCTAGTAAAAAGACCAGACTTAATGGTCTGACTGAGACTGGAGGATTCCCCAGAAAGCATGGCTCCCAGACTCTCTGTCTACCCAGAACTAAAACCATTCCCAAGGCCAACTCTTCAGACAAAGATTAGACTGGACTGTGGGACATAAAATGACACTCGTGAAGAGTGTGCTTCTTAGCTCAAGTAGATACATGAGACTAAATGGGCAGCTCCTATCAGGAGGTGAGATGAGAAGGCAGAGAGGTTCAGGAGCTGGTTGAATGGACATGGGAAATCAGGGGTGGAAAGGAGGAGTGTGCTGCCACAGTATAGGGAAAGCAATTATGGTCACATAACAATATATGTAGAAATTATCATATGAAAGACTAACTTGAATTGTAAACGTTCCCTTAATGTACAACAATAAAATAAAAGAATAAAGAAAAAGAAAGTGGAAGGAATACACAGAATCACTGTACCAGAATAAATGAGACAACATTCATCCATTTCAGGAGGTAGCATATAATCAGAACTGATGGTACTGAAGGAAGAAGTCCAAGCTGTACTGAAGGCATTGGCAAAAAACAAGGCTCCATGATCACTACAGAGGGTTCTGGATAGAGCTGGAGAAGGATGTAGAACATACTAACTAAAAAAAAAAAAAAAAGACCAGATTTACTGGCTTAAAGGAGACTGGAGAAACCCCGAGAGTATGGCCCCCAGACACTCATTTAGCTTAGTGGTGAAGTTATCTCCGAGGTTCACCATTCAGCCTGGGAGTAAAACCAAATGGGACTAATGAGGTACAGGAGTCCAGTGACAAGGTCCAGAAGGCAGAAGAGGACAAGGAAGCTGGTGATAGGGAACCCAAGGTTGAGTAAGGATATTGTTGATGTGTTGTGAGATTGTTAACCATTGTCATAGGGAAACATGTGTAGTAACTGTTAAATGAAAAACTATTTTGTTCTGTAAGCCTTCATCTTAAGTGAGAATAGCAGCACAATTGGAAAAGCATAGTCAATGTCACTGAACTGTTCATGCAGAAATTTTTGAAATGGTGTATCTTTGGCTATGTGTATTTTCACCAAAAAAAAAAAAAAAAAGGTTGAGAAGTTAGAGGGTTGACAAGTTGTGGGGTTGTTAACCAATGTCATAAAACAATATGTGTACTACTGTTTCATGAGAAACTATTTGTTCTGTAAGCCTTAACCTGAAGTACTATAAAAACATAAATAAATAACAGAAAGAAAAAAAAAAGGCTCCAGGAATTGACAGAATACCAATTGAGATGTTTCAACCAACAGATGCAGCCCTGGAAGTGCTCATTTATCTATATCAAGAAATTTGGAAGACAGCTACCTGGCCAACCAACTGGAAGAGATCCATATTTATACTTATTTACAAGAAAGGTGATCCAATCAAATGCAGAAATTATTGAACAATATCATTAGTATCTGTGATGGTTAAGATTGTGTGTCAACTTGGCTGGGCCATGATTCTCAGTGTTGAAATGTGAACTCTCCCATGATTGAATATACTGAGTAGCCAATCAGATGAAAGGACTTTCCTTGGGGGAGTAGCCTGCATCTCAATATAAGCAGATGTGCTGGATTTTTGCTCAGTCTGGATCCTGCGGCTGCTTCCTGTCATCTCATGTCCGGTTCTTGGGACTTGAGCTGTCAGCTTATCTGCCGAACTTGGGATTCGTCAATCTTCACAGCCTGTGAGTGGAACCCTGCTCTCTGACCTGCCGATCTTGGGTTTGCCAGCTCTTGCAGCTACGTGAATCAGGAGAAACCTTGTGGTCTTGCCTGCTGATCTTGGAATTCGTCAACCTTCACAGCCTGTGAGCAGGAGCCCTGCTCTCCAACCTGCCGATCTTGGGCTTGCCAGCTTCTGCAGCTGCATGACTTGGGAGAGGCCTCTACCCTGATCCATAGACTTGGGATGTTCTAGCCTCTGCAATTGCATAAGCTGTTTCCTTGATATAAATCTCTCTCTCTCTACATATATATTTATATGCTTTACTGGTTTTGCTTCTCTAGAGAACCCAGCCTAAGACAGTATCACATGCAAGTAAAATTTTGCTTAAGATCATTCAAAAGTGGCTGCAGCAGTATATTGACAGAGAACTGCCAAAAATTCAAGCAGGATTCAGAACAGGACTTGGAACCAGGGGTGTCATTGCTGATGTTAGATGGATCCTGGCTGAAAGCAGAGAATACCAGAAGGATATTTTCCTGTGTTTTATTGACTACGCAATGGCATTCAACCGTGTGGTTCATAACAAATTATGGATAACATTGAGAAGAATGGGAATTCCAGAATACTTGATTGTGTTTGTGAGGAACCTGTACACAGATCAAGAGGCAGTCTTTCAAACAGAGCAAGGGGATACTGCATGGTTTAAAGTTAGGAAAGGTGTGTGTCAGCATTGTATCCTTTCACCATACTTATTCAATCTGTCGGCTGAGCAAATAATTAGAAAAGCTGGACTATGTGAAGAAGAACTGAACATCAGGATCAGAGGAAGACTCATTAACAACCTGCATTGTGTAGATGACACTACCTTGCTTGCTGAAAGTGAAGAGGACTTGAATCATTTACTGATGAAAATCAAAGACTATAGCCTTCATTATGGATTGCACCTCAACATAAAGAAAATAAATTCCTCAAAATTGGACCAATAAACAACATCATGATAAATGCAGAAAAGACTGAAATTGTCAAGGATTTCATTTTACTTGGATCCACAATTAACACCCATGGAAGCAACAGTCAAGAAATCAAATGATGTATTGCATTGGGCAAATCTGCTGCAAAAAAAAAAAAAAAAAAAAAAAAAAAAAAAAAAAAAAAAAAAAAAAAAAACCTCCTTCAAGTGTTAAAAAGCAAAGATGTCACCTTGAAGACAAAGGTGTCCCTGACCCAAGCCATGGTGTTTTTAATCTCCACATATGCATGAGAAAGCTGGACAATGAATAAGAAAGACGGAAGAAGAATTCACGCCTTTGAATTGTTGTGTTGGTGAAGATATTGAATATATCATGGACTACCAAAAGAACAAACAAATCTATCTTGGAAGAAGTACAGCCAGAATGCTCCTTAGAAGTAAGAATGGTGAGGTTATGTCTTACATACTTTGGACATGTTATTAGGAGGGATCAGTCCCTGGAGAAGGACATCATGCTTGGTAAAGTATATGGTCAACAAAAAAGAGGAAGACCCTCAATAAGATGGATTGACAGTGGCTTCAACAAGGGGCTCAAGCACAACAACAATTGTGAGGATGGCACAGGACCAGGCAGTGTTTTGTTCTGTTGTACATAGGGTTGCTGTGAGTTGGAACCAACTCGACAGCACCTGAGAACAACAACATTGCTATCTAAGAGCCCTTGTGGCACAGTGGTTAAGAGCTCAGCTGCTAAACAAAAGGTCAGCAGTTCAAATCCACAGCCACTTCTTGGAAACCCTATGAGGCAGTTCTACTCTGTCCTATAGGGTCACTATGAGTCAGTATCAACTAGATAGCAACAGGTTTGGGTATTTTTTTACCGGTATTGGCACAATGGTTAAAGTAATCTACTGTTAACTGAAAGGTCAGTGGTTTGAAACCACCAGTGGCTCCGCAAGAGAAAGATGTGGCAGTCTGCTTCAGTAGAGATTTACAGCCTCCGAAACCCTAGGGATCGCTATGAGTGGAAATCGATTCGATGGCAGTGGGTTTGTTTTTTTTTGAGGGGGGGGGGTTAAAGGGTTAATTCAAAGATGGAGATCAGCTGCACAGTTTGTGATATTGTCAGTCTCATCTTTGTTTCTCCAATGTACATAATAGTTGCACATATTATTACACTTAATTGACTGTATTGCAAGCATTTGAATCTATTTCTGCTTTCTAGAGTAGATTATAAGCTCCTAGAGGGCACAATTGTGCCTCATTCATCTCTGCATTTCCTAAATTTATCAGAGTTTGGTGTATAGTAGGTGCTTAAGAAATGATTCTTGGACTATGAGAAAAGTGAGAATTATAGTTAAAACAACCAGCATGCTGGAATATTCATTTTAAAGATCTGGAGCCTATATGTGCACCATAAAGCTGTGCTTTGGAGGTGATAGTTCAGCTACACATAGAAGCAGAAGAATAATTTATATTCAGCATTCTGAATGTAGACTTGTTTATGAATTCCATTACAGTGTCTTGAGACATAAGTGCACTTATTTTGAACTCTCGGAACTATTAAGCTGTGAGCGTCACAATAAAGATGATGTGTAGTAATGGAAGAAACATAGGCCTGGCAAGGGTACTCTGACAAAGCAAATCACTACTCACGGAGATTCTTTAGTAGCAGATGGCAGAGAGCAACATGGCGTTTTAGTCATACATCAAGTGAGAGGGAAGATTAGGTAGGGGGATACAACTTCCAGGCTATGACTTACAAATATTCCCACTTGTGAGGTTATCAGCCCTCCCTACTCATCTTCACTCATACACATCCTGCATTCTAGAGAAGGGGGCTATAGATTCTCGTATGTCCCATATTTTCCCTGATGGTTATATCTTTCCCCAAATATCAATGACTTCCATTCTTCTTGATCAATAAAAAGCGACAGAGAGACCCGTTTTCAAACCTAATCTGCTCTCAAAAAATTGCATTACTGTCCTCCTTTAACATCACAAACGTCCAGAGATTTCTCTCAAAATCTGAAATGTCACTATTTTACAATTGAGATTTTCTTAAGTATAGATGTAGACTTTAATTGTAATACTTGTGTGCCCACCTATTTTAATATAAAATTAAGCTATTTACATATTTTACATAATAAATTAACTGTTATGCTATAAATGTACCTTTCTTAAATATTCTTTTACATTGAGTGTACCCATAAATCTATTTCTGGTACATAGTACATACTCAATAAGTATTTTATTGACACAACTTTATTCAGTGTGAATTCTTTTTCTTTAAAAGGTACATCTTTATCTTCAGGGAAAAGTTGTTCTCTATTAAAAAATAAATTTCTATACTGATGAAATCTATAATAACCTAATATGTGTAGCACTATTATTGATCCAAGGATTTGAACATAGTTAGGAATTTGTTACTGGAGTCTTCTGGGGATTCCTATTTTACCATTATAGTACCAAAGACCCCAGAAACATTTTATTTTACGGATAGGATAAATTTGAGATTGAGTCTTTTTATAAATTCATTCTAATAAAATGCACAAGGAAGAGAAGAGGTTTCAGAAACCTAAACGAACACGTAAGTAAGTAAGTAAGTAAACTTTAAGTTCCTCTCAATCAGAAATTTTGCAGAAAGGCCACATATATGCATAACAGTCTTTCCTTTAAGTTATTTATGTTCAACATCCCCACATTTTCTTGTTCAAATTAGAAGGTATTTTTCTTTAACAAGACTTCTTAACTAAATATTTGATGTGAGCAGCTGTATCATAGGAATCCAAAGAAGCCCTTTATTTTCACAGACCTGCTAACAGACAAATTAAAAGGAAAAAAAAATCACACAGGAAAACAGACCTTTATTCTCTGCAACACAGGCTTACTGGGAACTCATGTGTTAGGTAAGACCATGGAAATAACAGAGACGTAGTCAAAAGCACATAGCTGTGGTCCCTGTCTGTAGTTATTCATCCAACAAATGCCAACAAAGTTGAACATCTTGTCTGCTTGAGGGGAGGAGGACAAAAAAATACTTTGGGTCATTCATTTCTTTGAATGAAATCATATGAGTATATAACAGACCTACTCTGCTGATCGTACTGAACCAGATGCCCAACACTCATCTTCCTCACCCTTCAAACTTTGAATCCAAACTGGCCACTTGTACAAAGTTCAAGATGAATTTACACTGCTCTTCTCTTTGACAATTCCAACTGTGTTGTTAACACTGGTTATATAGTTGAACCTGCCAATGGTGAAAGGGGAATTAGGAGTCGATGCCGATTTGGACCCACAAATAGACACCATTCTCAGCTTCAAGGTCTTAGAACTGTGAGCTAATCAATGGATGTGTCTTAAGCCTTTAAGTTTGTGATAATTTGCTACACAGCATAAATAACTGATACAGGAACTGAGGTGGAGAGGATGAGGTCACTCTCAAGGTTTACAGAAAGGAAATGGCAGGTGGGAAATGTGACCCAGCAGAAGGTGACTTCTCCTGGGCTGGCTCAGTATGAGACAGCATGAACAGATTCTTGCAATGAATAAATCATTAAAGTTTCCTGTAATAGTTGACATGGGTGCAATATCTACAAGATCAATAAACCCTTTTCTTACTAATTTTGAGAGTCTCTCACCATAAATGAATGTATAATTACAGTCTTCAAAAATTTCTTTCTGCTGGAAGATGAAGAGAAAATAAAGGGGGTAGCGGACTAGGAAACCCAGTTCTTTCAAACTGGTAATAAGAACAACTAGCATTTTTTGAGTTTTACTGTGTGTCAGAACTGCTCTAAGCACTTCATATGCATCATTTCATTTAATCCATAACCGAAATTTTAAAAATATTTCAAGCATAATTACAAGAAATATCCATTTTTACCAAGTCCTACCCAGGTAAGTCCCTTCTTTGAGAGGACAAACAGTGTTAAGTGTTGTACATACATTGCCTCAAGTAATCCTCACGGTAGTGTTATATTATTAACCACAACTTACAAATGAGACAAGTAGCATGCCCAATATCCCAAAACAAGTGATGTCAGAATCCAGAGTCAAGATTTAAATATCAATCTGTCAGATTTCAAAATTTATGTGCTTTCAAATAGGAACTCATGAAGAAAGTAATAGCAAAAAAGAAAATTATGCTATTTATGTTTGTTGCAATTCCTTTGAATTATGCACTTCATTGGACACAGTGAGAAGCAATGACTAAGTGGAAAAATATTTCAGGTTCAAGTGCAAGCTCAATATTTTATTACCTGTTTAACATTGAACAAGTTGATGTTTAAATCAGGAAACTGTCTACTTTTGTGGTGGCTGTAACTTGAAAAGGGGATGATGGATTTCTAGTGTGCTGGTAATGTTCTGTTTCTCAAGCCAGGTTCTTTTTAATGGGTCTTCCCTGTTTGTGAAGAGTCATTGAACCCAAATGAACTTTCATGTACACTTTCTTGTATGCATGCTATACTTGATTACAATATTTACATTAAAAAAGTGATAGAAATTTTAAACAAGTTAATGTTAATAAATTTAACAACATAGATAAAATTGAACATTTTTCTAGCAACACACTCAGCAAATTTAATGCTGGAAAAAATAATCTGGGTGGTATTTACATTGGTGTGTTCTCTTTTTGAAAACTCGTTGAGCTGCACAATTGTAATATGTGCACTTATTTTCTGTGTATGTTATACATCAATATAAAACTTGTTTAACTGTATTTAAGGAAAAGTTCATTACATTGTCACTGATGTCGGTATCCATGAAACTTTACACCTGGGGAAAAATTTTAAGATCTTTATGCAAATCTGTAGGGAGTCCTGGTGAGGCAATGGTTAAACACTTGGCTGCTAACCAAAAGGTTGGCAATTCAAATCCATCCAGTGGCTCCATGGGTGAAGGACCTGACAACTTGCTCTCGTAAAGGTTATATCCTAGAAAACCCTATGGGGCAGTTATACTTTGTCACCTAGGGTTAGCTATGAGTTAAAATTGACTCATGGCACCTAACAATAACAGTACAAACCCGTGTTTGAATTTCACCTCTGACACTCACTACCTATGTCAAATTGGACAGATTTCTTGACCTCTTTGACTCTTAATTCCTTAGCATATAAGATTAAGAAATTAATGTCTCAAGGTTGCTATGGGAAATAATGAGATAGTTAAATAAAATGGCACATATATGTTCAATAAATGCAGTTTCCATTCCCTACCTTCATTTTATGTCTGAAGGAACTAAGAATCAGAGAGATTAATAAAATTTTCCAAGGAAATCACAAGTAGCAGGAAGAGAAGTCTCTAGCATTTCACGTCAATCCTATGTACATTTTAAGAGTGATCCTCAATACCCACTCTGCATAAAAATCAAATTGGAATCAGAACTTACAGCCAAAAATCATAATTCAACTAGTCTATGGTAGGCACAGTTTTTTGTTTTTCGTTTTTTTTAAGAGCTTCCAGTTGATGTTAATTTGTAGTCAGAGTTGATAATAACTGCATGACAATAAGTATGTTCTGTATTGCCAGTGTTGAAACAGTTAATACAAGATTTAGATAAAGAAGTATTTCTTCATTTGAAATCAAATAATATTGTCCTTATTTCCAAAATTCTAGTATGCGTTTGTTTTTAGATTTAAAGTGTATGAATCAAGGATGTATTTCATAATCAATGTATATGATCTTTGTAGTGCTTCTTTTCTTTTCCTAAAATGTATTATTAGATCTGTGTGTTTCTTATAATTAATTTCATATTAAAATCAAATACATATGGTATTAAGGAAACACAGACATTAAGTACAAAAATCATTTTGGAGGGTGCATTTTAGTTTCCCCCAAATCACAAACTTTTACTTTAACCCCAGGCCTCCTGATGTGTCTTTCTTGACATAAGATTCCTCTTGATTTTGGAAGATTGCTCTTAAGCTTCCGTATTACATTTGGGGAAAAGATTGAAATCAAAAGGAAGAATTTACAAGACTTTCCCTTTCCCTTTTGCTTTAATGAACTTAATTGACAGCAGGAAAGACTTGGTTAAAATCTGACCAAGAATGCTCCTATACTGATGATTTTACTCAAGTAGATCAAGTGCCTGAGGAAATCCATGCGTTGTTTTTTTTTTCCCACTGGGGCCCGGGATTGTACTCTTGATCAGTCAGTCATCTGGGAAAAGCTATTTAAATGGCACTACAGGAAAGAGCTGAAGTTTTAGATTCTTCCCCACCTCGTGCCTCATGAACCAAGTCCAGACACTAGACTGGCTGCATAACTCACCTCAGCTCAGGCATTTCCACTTCTCTTCTCTCTGATAGAGTCCTTTGTGGACAATGTAACTTCTTCCTCCAGTGGATAGCAGGTAAGGAGACGAAGTGAAGCAGATGTGAGGGAGAAGACCCAGTATCAGAGAGAGATGGGAGAAGCTGGAGTAGAAATTTGAAAGAGGAGGCAGTGTCTCTTTCCTAAGAACCTGGGCGTTTTTGGGATAGTGGGGAAGGAGGTGGAACCAGGGGTGTGTAATTGGGAAAAAAATCCCAAAGCAACTCTCTAGAAAGTTAAAAAAAAAAAAGTGGACATTCATACTTCCCTGCAAAACTCAGAATTCTGAAAATTCTTCTTGGCCTCATTCATGCTAGGGTAGGGAGATTTAGCCCAAGGATAGGCCAGAGCAAGGGTAAGAGAATGAGAGTGAGGTTTGCCTCATGCACAAAATTTAAGGGGACACCAAAAAATCAATAATCAACATAAATAACATTTAATGCAATAATTTTCTAAAAAACAAAATTATTTTTTGATCTATGATTAACAAAATATCCAACTTTAAAGAAAAATGCTGTGCCAAGCCATAAGGAACCTAAGGCAAGAGGATAAATGTGCACATCTAACTTTACTGTAATAAACTCATCAATAATATTTTCAAAATCTACTTCCTTGCTTATCTCATTTTCAACTGAGAGAATTGCCGTGTTTGACAGAACTCTTGACCAAATGATGATTTTAGATAATTGTAATTGACTTAATGTGAAGTAAAATTATAATAAATTCCATTTTTTTATAAATAAAATATTTAAAATAACAGTGCAAGTTTTAATATTGTTGTTGTTGTGTGCCATAGAGCCAATTCTGACACATAGAAACCCTATATAATGGAGTAGAACTCCCCCACAGGGTTTCATAGGTTGCAATTATTACAGGATCAGATCCTCCTATCTTTTCTCCCACAGTGCCACTGGTGGGTTTAAACCATGGGCCTTTCAATTAGCAGCCGAGCACTTAACCATTGTTCCACCAGGGCTCCTGGTTTTAATATGCCTACTCTTTAATCTTTCAATATTTTTCAACTACTTTAATGTTCCAGAAAAAAATTAACTATTAAATATACATAAAAATGTACATAGGGGTACACATGCTTCCTTTTATCTCAGGCTTCAATATCACTCAGCATAACACTGGTCTTTATTAGGCATTATATTCATGAATTTTTGCATTAATTTTGATTTTTTTAAGTATTGCAATAAAAATGATGTTTGTCTTGATCACTGAGTCTTTTGGAGTCTAGTCACCTCAGCCTAGTCCCAGCCCAGCTGCTCATAGCATGTGCTAAGCATGATATAGTAGAAAGAACAAAGGTGTTAGATCAGAAAGACTTAGCTTTTATTTGTGTTTAGTTAATTAACTTAACCTATCTAAACCTCTTTTTACTTATCTGTAAAAAGGAGATGATAGATAAGATCTATCTCTAAAGTAGCTGCAAGGATTACATGATGTATAGTTATTAAAATAATTATCAAAGTGCCTGACAGAGAGTAGTTTTGACTGAATGGAATGTATCATTGCAGGAACTTACTGAAGGAGAGTGACACTTCACTCAGACCACCATGCTATCTCTTGGGAACTTCACTTCCACAACTTTCTTCTTGATGGGAGTTCCAGGGCTGGAAGTCTTCCACATCTGGTTTTCCATTCCTTTTTGCTGCCTCTGTGTGATCGCCCTCTTAGGGAACAGCACTATTCTCTATGTGGTGATCACAGACTCCAGCCTCCATGAGCCCATGTACTATTTCCTCTCCATGTCAGCCACTGACATGGGCATCACCATTTCTTCTCTTCCCACAACACTGGGTGTCCTCTGGTTCAATGCTAGGATCATCAGCCTAGATGCCTACATTGTGCAGATGTTCTTTCTGCATGGATTTACCCTCATGGAGTCCTCTGTGCTTTTGACCATGGCTTTCGACTGTTTTGTTGCCATCTGCAACCCCTTAAGATATGCTATGATTTTAACGAACTCTAGAATCATCAAAGCTGGGGTAGTGATTGTTGTACGAATGCTGTTCAACCTGATGCCCTTGCTGCTGCTTCTTAAGCGGTTGTCCTTCTGTGGTTTCAGTATGCTTTCTCACTCCTTCTGCTATCACCCTGATGTGATTAAGTGCTCTTGCTCAAGTATCAAGGTTAACAGCATCTGTGACTTAATTGCTCTCATTCTGACATCTGGTATTGACATTCCCTGCATTTTCTTTTCATGTGTGCTAATCATTAAATCCATCCGTAGCATCGCTTCCCCAGAGGAGAGAAATAAGACCTTTGGCACCTGTGTCTCTCACATTGGTGCTGTTGCCATCTTCTACATCCCCTGGGTCATTCTGGCCCTAGTACATCGCTTTGGTCATAAGGCTTCTCCATATGTCCATGTACTGATGTCAAATCTCCATTTCCTCTTTCCCCCTGTGCTGAACCCCATCATATATAGTGTGAAGACCAAACAAACCTGTAGGGCCTTCTTCAAGCTGTTCCCAGACTCAGGGTAGCCAGTCTGACCATGCAGCGGCCTGGATGAAGATGTCTTTCCTCCTTCCTCTCTTCCTTCCTTTTGTCAACATTTTATTGAGTAGTATCGAGATTTTTTTGGCGCTGACAATACTACGGCATATAAGAAACATTCCTAAAAAAAAAAGAAAGAAAGAAAAACATTTCTGCCATCTCAAATAGTTTATCTATTCTAGTGACAGAATATAAAAGTAAATATACAATCACAATAATACAAATCAAGTACTATTACATAATTATGTCCAAGAGGCTAGGGGACACTGAAGATAACATCTAAATAAGGATGGGGACTCAAAGAATTCTTAGAGGAGGTGACAACTTGGACTATAAAGAATGATTGACAAAAACGGACCTCCCAGGCCATGGGATCAGCACTGTAAAGAACTGTCTCTCCCCTCCCTACATTGACTGCTGAAAATCTTTACCATATCATCATAGCACCCCTCACTTCATATTTCATTAACAGCAGTAACCCTCCTAATTTTCAGAGAAAAATGTGGATACTAGGTGATAATTCTCTCACATATCCTTCTACAAACCTACTGATTTGCCACTTACTCTCTAGTGTCAGTGGAATTGACGATCCTCACATTTTTAAGGTTTAATTACCTTTATACCTTATATTCAATCACCTACTGATTTTTAAAATAATTCTCTATACCTATTATCCCCTCTCTTCAATATTCCAGTCTTTCCCTACTGATGGTATCTTTAGCCTCAGTTGATAAATATATGCATTTCTTACGTCTTTCTCATCTTGCAGAAATCCTCCATCCACCTTACAATGCCTTGCCTTTACCACCAAGTTTCTAGAAATCATATGCATTATGCCTTCATTATTTACTTTCCCATTCATTCCTTAATCCACTGTAGCAGGTTCTCAGGTTTCATCACTGGACTTCAATCCTTTTCCAGGGCTACTAATGTACTCCAAGATACATTTGATTTTTCAGTCCTTACCAGACTTGACCTCTCAAACAATTTGACACTGTTGTTCATGTACCACCCAGCTGTCACACCACACTTTCTTGGTTTTCGTCCTTCCTATAAACCTGCCTAGTTTCATCTAGCTTTACTGTAAATACTCCTTTCCTTCAACTGTTACAAAGTTTATGCCTTCACACTTTTTTTTTCCTTGTAAATCTACTCTCTTGAAATTGTTCACTGATTGTTGGATTAGAATGACACTTATAAAATGATTATTGTCAAATCTATATCACCAGCAAATATTAGTGTCTTGAAAGTTACACCCACATGGCCACTGCATACACATTGCTATCTTTAGGTGGGTTGCCTCTAGATATTTCACACAAAAGATATTAAAAACTGAATGCATTGATTTTTTTTTTAACTAAGTCTTTATTCATAGGCTCTTATGAGCTGATTGAAGAATTTGGAATTATGACAATATAAAAAATAATTATCATCAAAGGTGTAAAATCATATGAACATATTTTCCTTAAAAATAAGAATGAAAAATACTTATATACTTATTAAATATCCCTGATTATAAACGATAGGTTAATATTAGATTTTGATTTCAAGTTTTCTCAGTGATAGAGAGTTCACCTATGACCTTGTGTGACTCTCCTTACCAAAAGAAAAGTTATCCAGATATTATTGAATAATAAGTTAATTTATGATTTCTATAGCATGTGAGGACAAATACTACACCACAAAGACAACATGAAGTTCCTAAGCAACTTGACATCTCAATTTCGAACCTTCTTCTTGACCATTATTCCTGGCCTGGAGTCTGTCCACACCTGGCTCTCCTTTCCATTCTGTTGTCTGTGCGGTTGCCCTCTCTGGGATCCTGTTTGTCATCATCACTCAACAGAGTAATCAAGAGCCCATGTACTGTTTCTTCTTCAGGTTGTCAGCAACTGACCCGGCCTTGACTGTTTCTACAAACGTCAGTAACACTAGATGTGCTTTTGTTTGATGCAAGTCAAATCAGTTTAGATACCTGCATCATTCAGATGTTTTTTCTTCATGGGTTCACTGTCATGGAATCTGAGGTGCTTGTGGCTGTGGGCTTTGACCATTATGTGCCAGTTTGTAACCTCTAAGGTACACCACCATCCTCACGAATTCCAGAATCATTCATATGAGTCTGTTGATGATTACAAGTACTGTAGTATCAACAATACTAACATTCTTGCTCTTTAAGCATCCTCTTTCTGTAGGGCTAATGCCCTTTCCCATTTGTACTATTACCATCCAGATGTGATTAAATTAACATGTTCAGATACTCAGATCAATAGCATCTGTGGATTAATTGGTCTCATCTTGACCACAAGGATAGATACACTGTGCGTTGTCCTCTCTTACACTGTGATTATTCCCTCTGTCTTGAGTAGTCCATCCTCTGAAGAGTGGCACAAAGTTTTTAGCACTTGTGTCTCCCACACTGGAGCAGTTTCTATTTTCTACATTTCCATGGTGATCCTGTCCTTGGTGCATTGCTATGGTTGATCAGTCCCCAAGGTGGTCCAACTGATGATGGTCAATGTATATCTGCTTCTGCCCCCTGTGTTCAACCCCATTATCTACAGTAACAAAAACAAACTGATCCACAATGCTAAACTCAATCTGCTGCTAACAAAATAAACAGAGATAATTAAGCTTCAGAAAAACCTGATAAAAGTGAATTTCGCATAGAGAGAAGCCCTGGTAAGTTACTCCCTATTGGATACTTCTCATTTTTTTCATTTATTCAATAAACATTTAGTAAAAACCCGTTGTGTTTTCAGTCATAAGCTGTAACTATGATATTTTAACCTCAAGGAGTTCCAAGTCCCATAAGGCAAATAGGAAAATAATAAAATAATACTTAGAACAACTAACATTTATTGACTGCTTGTTTAATGCTAGATCATCTACTAACCACTTTTTAAGCATATTCCACCTATTATTAAAACAGTCTAATGAAATATATAATATTATTAATTATATTTTGCAGATAAATAAATGAAGACTAGAGTTATTTAAGCCACAAAAGACTACAGAGCTAACATGGGGCAGGGTTGAGATTTGAATCAAGACTTTCTGTATCTTAGATGGCATGCTCTTCACCAGTGTATTATATACTCTGCCAAAAGCACTCTAGGAGAAAGGTTATTAGATCAGAAGTCAGACCCATATACCAGGAATCCATATACCATGTCTGAAAAAAATTGTGGTAGGCTTCTTAGAGTATGCTTTAGATTGTTTTATGGATAATTAATAGGACAAAATGTGAAAAAAGATATACCCTGGCATGCAATTCGTGGGCCACTATCTACTGCTGGACAGTCAAAACAAAAACTTCAGAGATGAGGACATTTGCTAATTGATTGCATGAAATGAGAACTTTGGATAACTCGAAAAGATGGTGAAATAGAGTGCATGGTAGTTCGGGTCAAAGGTTCTTAACATCCCTCCACAAAATGACCCCTCTGGAATTTAATAAAACCATGAATCCTTCTCCCCAGAGAAATCGCAGATTAAAACATCCACAGTATTTTCCGTAAAATTTTAGAGGTTTCATGAATGCTATGAAAACCCTGCCTAACTTCCATAATCATCCCAAGAACCAAGGTAAGGAATCCATGATCCTCAGCCTACAAACAGTTATACAGGGCCAGACCCAACGTGTTTGAACCCAGACATGGGATTCAGTGGTAACTATATTGATTTAAGAGACAGGCAGAAGCTTAAAAACTCTGTTGCATGAAATAGTCGAGAAAATTCATAAAAAATGAAGATAAAAACATGAAGAAAGTAGCATCAGTTTTATTGCAGCCAGAGAAGTAGTGGTATAAGGAGAAATGTTCCACGTACTCCACAAACAGTGGGGACAGTGTTGTGCTGGAGACTGCTCACATCACTTTGCACAACCTCATTCTGTGCCTCTCTTTCCCTCTGTGCTCACTGATGTCATATTAGTAGCTCGAAATCAGCCATAAAAAAAAAGTTGCCATCAAGTCAGTCCTGACTCATAGTGACCCTATAAGACAGAGCAGAACTTCCCCATAGGGTTTCCAAGGAGCAGCTGGTGGATTTGAACTGTTGACTTTTTGGTTAGCAGCCAAGCTCTTAACCAGTGTACCACCAGGGCTGCAGCCATAGTGGGATTATTTACACCATGAAATTTTCAAACACTGCAAATGAGGACGTTTTTGTTTTTCTCAGAGATTCAGTTTACCAGCATACCACTGACTAGTGGTCTATTTTATGATTGGTGCCATGGGAATCAGTAGAATTTAAAAGATTTGAGAAAATATATTCCCATGCACTAAGGGAGCTTAGTCTAGTGTGTGAAATGGTGACTTAGACAAAATATTATAAAATAACGTGTCAAGTGTTGTGGTAGTTGATAATACAGGAGTAGAGTTTTTACCCCTTATTTGTATGACCATCTGAGTTGAAAGGGCTTCCAAAGGTTCCAGGAAGAGAAGAGTATTTTGGAAGCAATTCTGTGGAAAAATGTAAGATATCATGGCATAGTTTTATTCCTCATGGGATACTCTTCTTAGTTTTAAATTTATAGGTCTTTTCTGGACATAGGCATGAAAAATATGAAAATAAAACTTTTCTCTCTTTTTTTCTTCTGTTATCTCTATCCATCAGCTTCTCCCAGATGAATTTCAACGCCAAGATTTGAATTCATTGCTTAATAAATGTCTTTTGCATGAACAATGCTTGAATGTAAAGAAATTGATTTGTAGATTTGCTTTAGAAATTTGGTCGTGCTTCTTGAAATTTATATGTGGGTGAACTTTTGCTCTGGTATTCTATATACCTGTTAGTTTCTTGGAATTTCAGAAGAATAGAATACATAAGAAGATTAATGTTGAGGGACTTTTACTTTGAGATGCTTGAAGGGCTGCAGCATCGCATAGAAGTATGCTCTAAGCTGGACATGTTGAACAAAAGACGTATATATATGTATGTGTGTGTGTGTATGAGACACTGTAGCTGCAAATGAGTGATGAAACAAGAATATGAGAAAGAAAATATGTTCTTGTATATATCTGAGTGCAAGCAAAAACTTGGTAATTTTATTTAGCTTGAGTTGCATTATATGACTTACAAAATATCTGCCATGTTACATTTACTTGTTATTAAATATATTTCATCACAGGAAGTAGGGAATAGATGAATTCTTGGCTTACTATGTAGAGTGGGTGGGGGGAAATTTACTAAATTAACATTCTGAGAATATTCATTAGCTCCAGGGGGAACCATTAAAAAATACAGAAGTCTTGAGAAACTGAGTCATTTATCCCATAGGTCACAGGTAGAAATAAAATAGAGTGACAAGAAGGAAAAAATGGATGTGCATGTGAGGGCAGGAATTATGGTACACCATTGTCCTGTCCTCCTCCATTTAAAAACTATTCACCCTTGCAGTTAACCAGTGGCCTGAATGTTAAGCTTGTCAGTTTAGCAGGTAAAGGACCAAAATGACAACTGTGATGATCAAAGCTTCCTCCTAGACTCCACTACCAAAGGGAGGAAAGAATCCTTTGATATATCAAAAAAATAAGTTTGTCCTCAAAAACACAAACGAAACCCACTGTTGGGGTCATATTATCGGTGAAAATAAAACAAATAAGAAAAGATATAACAGGGCCAGGCCATCTCCCTCTCTTGGGTCTATAGTCTTTTCCAGGTGGACCTGAGAATGTCTCCAACTCTTTATGTATCTCCTTCCTGCAGAAGGTCAAGCAGAAACCAGGATACAACCCAAAGGAAATTTGTGGAACATCACAAATTCATATAATCCAATAGTCTGTATGTTACAAATTGGTTATGTAATAATTCTAAAATATCATAGCCATAGTCATAGCTAATATGTACTGACTTTTTATCATCAACACCAGGAAGAACGGTTAGAACTCAAATGTACTTTTCCTACTCAGTACGTTATTTTGCGTTCTAGTTCTATGGTTTATACCCATCTGTTTCTCCACAGACTGTACATCAGCTTCCTACTTGTGTTCCCTGCTTTTTCTCTCTTTGCAATTGTTCATACAGTACTCTGTTATGAGATCAATTTACGAAAAAATCAATCAACCAATCAAGATTTCTCCTTCAGAAGGCTGGATCTGTCCAGGTCTCTCAACCTTAAAATAAGTACTTTCTTATTTATTTTATTACACAGGTTTCCAACTAGGCCTGATCCCTCACTACTCCTTGTGTACACATGGTTAACTTCAAGTTGAATCATTCTGATTCCTCATTCTAAACCATCACATAGCTTCCTTTTTTTCAAATCTACATTCTAATCAGAATTTGAAAACTAGCTTTGATTTCACTTTTTTTATGAACCATTCTTTGAACAGTCCCAGCTCCAATATATGACTTCTCTACAATCTTAAAGCACTTGTCTGCAATTATTTTCCACCACCTAATAAATACATTGTTTTGAAATGGCTGTTCTTTCTGTGTATATTTTGCCCTCTCTGTTGGTGCCCTTCTTCAGCACTAACATCTGGTTACATCCAGAAGCCTTAGAACACATCTGCCAACACATTATCAAAAGTAGTTTTGGAGAGGGCGGGGCAAGATGGCGCTCTAGGCAGAAGCACCACGCCGTCCCTCCACGGCAATGATCCAAAAAACTAAGCCTAACAGAGAATCAACAATCCTGACACCCTAGAACATCAAATGAAGAGATAGAGAACTCAGCAAAACACCAAACGGAGTGAGAATACTGAAAGAGAACGGAGAGCGAGGAGAGACTCATGAAGAGATTCCTTACCAGCTAACGCAGCGTGGATCCACCATCTTGGACTCCAATCGGAGACCAGCAAACGGGAGAACGGGAGAGCAGCCTCACGGAGTGTCCAGTGGGAGATGGAACGACCGGTAAATTGCGGTGTGCGCTTTCCCACCCCCTACCCCTCTCCACCTCGCCTGGGGCTCCCCTGCTTCCCGTGGCCAGGGTCCCTGGGCCGGGGGGGCGCCAGTGCTTGGATTCCGCACACCCGGGCCGGCGGGTCTCTGAGAGCAGTTTGTTGGCTGCTGGTGTGGCTTTTTCTGCTTCTTCTGGTTTCTCGCTTGCCTCTCGCTGCCTCCCCCTCCTTTTGCTCGGGTGCCTGGCTCCGAGCGCTGTCTTTGCTCTTTCCTGCGGGGCTATGGGGCTGCGTTCGGGCGTGTGGCTGCTTCCAGGTCTGGGCTGCCGCACTGGTGAGATCCCGGGGCCTTTGTTCGTTCACCCCTCTGCTTCCCGTGGCCACGGTCTCTTGACCCGAGACTGCCGGCTGCTTGGAATCCGCGCGCCTGGGCGGGGGCTCTCTGGGTGCCGTTTGTTGGCTGCTGGTGTGGCTTTTTCTGCTTCTTCTGGTTTCTCACTTCTCTCTCGCTGCCTCCCCCTCCTTTTGCTCAAGTGCCTGGCTCCAAGCTCCGTCTTTGCTCTTTCCTGCGGGGCTCTGGGGCTGCGTTCGGGCGTGTGGCTGCTTCCAGGTCTGGGCTGCGGCGCTGGTGGGATCCCGGGGCTTTTGTTCCTTTATTCCTCTGCTTCCCTCGGCTGCGGTCTCTTGGTTGGGGGGCGCTGGCCGCTTGGATTCCACACGCCCGGGCAGGCAGCTCTCTGGATGCCATTTGTTGGCTGCTGGTGTTGCTTTTCTTTTTTTCCTGCTTCTTTTGGTTTCTCGCTTGCCTCTCGCGCCTCCCCCTCCTTTCACTCAGGTGCCTGGCTCCGTGCGCCATCCTTGCTCCTTCCTGAGGGGCCCCAGAGCGCCGGCAATTTGTGTTATATGCTTTCCCACTCTCCACCCTTCTTCACTCACACTAGGCCTCCTCTGTTTCCCACGGACACAGTCTCTTGTCCAGAAACACCAGCCCGCACTGGCTGGCTCTCTGAGTGCCATTTGTTGGCTGCTGGTGTTGCTTTTTTTTTTTTTTTTTTCTTTCTGCTTCTTTGGATTTCTTGCTTGCCTCTTGCCGCCTCCCCCTCCTTTCGCTCGAGTGCCTGGCTCTGTGCACCATCTTTGCTTTTTCCTGAGGGGCTGTGGAGCTCCATTCGAGTGTGGAGCTGCTTCCCGGTCTGGGCTACCATGCTGGTGGGATCCCGGGGCTTTTGTTTGTTTGTTCGTTTGTTCATTTTGAATTGTTTGTCTGTTTTCTTTTCCTTTTCTTGAGTTGGGAGCCCTTTATGGCCAGGTGAAGCTGCGTGCCAGGGAGACTGCCCTTTGGCTTCCATAGACGTGCAGAGGGATCCCTGAACGCATTTCTTTTTTTGTTTTTTGTTTTTTTTTCCTATTTTTCTAGAGCACCTTTCTTGTTCCTTTTCCCTTTTGTCTTTCTTCATTGCTCAATTTCTCGTCTCTCTATCTCTTCCTTCACTTTCTGATCCCTGAATACCAGGCGTTGTATGCCTCTGCACCTTCCAGCCAGGCTATGCTGTGAAACCTGAGAGCAACTTCCCCAGACCTCATAGCTGCATCGGTGGGATCCCTGGGAACTTTGCGGTTCTTTAACCTTTCTGATTTTTATTTGTTCATTCTTTTCTTTCTCTTCCCCCTTCTGTTTTTCTCCATTCCATAGTCTCTCATCACTCCATTCCAACGGCAAGCTCCCCTAGCATTCTTTTTTGTTTGTATGTTTTTTGGCTCCTGCTCCTCTCTCCTCTATCCCATATCCAGCTTAGCTTCACACATAACCATCTCCCCGCTGCATCCTGCCTACCTGCACCATGCCCTTGACATCACACCACCAAGCTGTGCAGGCACGGCCTCTTGGAACCTGTCCAGCACTGACTACCGACCGTCCTGGTGGCTGTGGTGAGTGCCACAAACAACCCGTCCCAGTGGCTCCTCTTCAGCTAGACCTACCCTGCTGTACCACATATGAGTGACTGAACCAGTCAGCTGGAGAAGGAGGCAAAAAGTATTGAGAGCACAGACGAGCGAACAATAAGGGGCACACAGTCTGCCTGCTCAGACATACTCAAAATTTTTTTTTAAAAAGGGACGAAACAAAAAAGTCTGCAATCAATAAATGAGAGAAATATCTACTGAATGCCCCCAAAACAGAAAACAATATCAAAACATTTACAAAAACAGGAAAGATGGCACCAGTAGGGGTCCAAATTAAAACACCAGATAACTCTCCTGTGGAAGAAAATGCACTAGAAGTACCTGATAGGGAATTCAAATCACTAATACTTGGAATTTTCCAAGAACTGAGGCAAAAAGCTGACAAACATGAGGAAAAAATAGACAAATTGATGGAAAACACAGACAAAAAATTGGAAGGATTCAGGAAGATGATGCAGGAACAAAATGCCAAAATAAATTCACAACTAGAAATTATACAAAGACAACAATTAGAAATCCAAAAGATAAACAACAAGATTTCAGAAATGGATGAAGTCATAGAAGGGCTGAGAAGCAGATTTGAAACCGTGGAAGACAAGATCAGTGGAACTGAAGACAAACACCTGAATACAACTCTGTTTCAGGAAAACTTAGAAAAAAGAACAAAGAAAAATGAAGAGACCCTGAGAGTTATGTGGGACACAATTAAAAGCAAAAACTTACGAGCGATTGGCATTCCAGAACAGGGGGAGAAAACAGAAAACAAAGAGAGGATCATTGAGGAACTGCTGACAGAAAACTTTCCCAATATCATGAAAGATGAAAAGCTGGCCATCTAAGAAGCTCAACGAACCCCATATAGAAGAGACCCCAAAAGAAAATCACAAAAGCATATCATAGTCACACTCACCAAAACCAAAGACAAACAAGGAATCCTGAGAGCAACTCGAAAAAAAACAAGAAGTCACATACGGAGGAGAAACAATAAGACTAAGCTCAGATTATTCAGCAGAAACCATGCAGGCAAGAAGGCAATGGGATGACATATATAAAATCTTGAAAGATAAAAATTGTCAGCCAAGAATAATGTATCCTGCAAAACTCTCGCTCAAATTTGATGGTGAAATTAGGCCATTTCCAGATAAACAGAAACTAAGGGAATATGTAAAAGTCAAACCAAACTTACAAGAATTATTAAAGACAGTTCTTCGATCTGAGGACAAACAGCTTCAGCCCTCAGGCAGGACCTAGGATGCAGGTTCATACGAACCAGATACCATTCTAGGAAATGAACTATCGAGGACTATCCAAAACCAAAAGAAATACAACAGGGAATCAGAGCAATCAATCAAAGGATGACAACAACATCAAAACAACGAAAGAGGGAATAAACTGCATAGGTATAGAACCTTCTAACGGAGAGGAAGGCAAGGCAATACCAAGTAAGGGTAGACTGCTGCAAACGTATAAAGATAAGGGTAAAATTCATGGTAACCACAAAGAAAGTTAAAAAACATACTCATTAAAAAAAAAAAGAGGAAAAACATAAAGTCTCAGCAAAAACAAAAGAAATGAACACAAAATCTATAAACAAAAGTAACTCAGCACAAGAGAGTAAGAAGAACAGAAAACTTCAGCACGACAAAGAAAAACACTACAAAATGACAGCAACAAACTCACATCTATCTATAATTACACTGAATGTAAATGGACTCAATGCACCCATAAAGAGACGGGGAGTGGCAGAATGGATAAGAAAACAGGATCCATCAATATGCTGTCTACAAGAGACACACCTTAGAAACAAAGATGTGAATTTATTAAAAATCAAAGTTTGGAAAAAATATATCAAGCTAACAACTACCAAAAAAGAGCAGGAGTGGCAATTCTAATCTCAGATAAAATAGACTTTAAAACAAAATCTACCATAAAAGACAAAGAAGGACACTATGTAATGATTAAGGGGACGATCCATCATGAAGATATAACCATAATAAACATCTACGCACCCAATGACAGGGCTCCAAAATACATTAAAAAAAACTCTAACGGCACTGAAAAGAGAAACTGACAGTTCCACAATAATAGTAGGAGACTTCAACACACCACTCTCAGTAAAGGACAGAACAACTAAGAAGAAACTCAGCAAAGATACAGAAGACCTGAAGGGCACAATCAGCCAACTTGTCCTCATAGACATATATAGAACACTCC
This sequence comes from Dugong dugon, assembly GCA_030035585.1. Lineage (NCBI taxonomy): Eukaryota > Metazoa > Chordata > Mammalia > Sirenia > Dugongidae > Dugong > Dugong dugon. The sequence continues at coordinate 77,035,517 of CM057467.1, read as the reverse complement.
ATCCAACCGCTGCAAAGTACAAATTCTTTTCCAATGCACATGGAACGTTCTCCAGAATACACCACATCTTAGGCCATAGAGCAATCCTCAACAAGATCCAAAACGTTGAGATAATTCACAGTATCTTCTCTGACTACAATGCCATCAAGGTAGAAATTAACACTAGAAAGAGCAAGGAAAAAAAATCAACTACATGGAAACTGAATTATACCCTGCTTACACATCAACGGGTAATAGAAGAAATCAGAGATGGAATCAAAAAATTCCTAGAATCAAACGAGAATGAAAACACATCACACCAAAACCTTTGGGACACAGCAAAGGCAGTCCTCAGAGGACAATTTATAGCAATAGATGCACATATCAAAAAAGAAGAAAGGGACAAAATCAAAACATTAACTACAGAACTCAAACAAATAGAAAGATACCAGAAAAACCCTACAACCACCGGAAGAAAGGAGATAGTAAAGATCAGAGCAGAAATAAATGAAATAGAGAACAGAAAAACAATAGAAAGAATCAACAAAACCAAAAGTTGGTTCTTTGAAAGAATCAACAAAATCAACAAACCACTGGCCAGACTGACAAAAGAAAAACAGCAGAGGGCACAAATAACCCAAATAAAAAATGAAATAGGGGACATTACAACAGACCCAACTGAAATAAAAAGGATTATAACAGAATATTATGAAAAACTATATTCCAACAAATTTGAAAACCTAGAGGAAATGGATAAATTTCTAGAAACACACAGCCTACCCAAACTACAACAAAGTGATATTGAAAATCTGAACAGACTCATAACAGGAGAAGAGATTGAAAAGGTAATAAAAAAACTCCCAACCAAAAAAAGCCCTGGCCCAGATGGCTTCACTGGAGAATTCTACAAAATATTTACAGAAGAACTTGTACCAGTTCTACTCAAGCTATTTCACAGCATAGAAGAGGAAGCAACACTTCCAAATTCATTCTATGAAGCCAGCATAACGCTGATACCAAAACCAGGCAAAGACATCACCAAAAAAGAAAATTACAGACCAATATCTCTCATGAATATAGATGCAAAAATTCTGAACAAAATTCTAGCCAATAGAATTCAGTATCATATCAAAAAAATAATGCACCACGACCAGGTAGGATTCATACTAGGTATGCAAGGATGGTTTAACATTAGAAAATCCATCAACGTAATTCACCACATAAATAAAAGGAAAGAAAAGAATCACATGATCATCTCAATTGACTCAGAAAAGGCATTTGACAAAGTCCAACACCCATTCCTGATAAAAGCTCTCAATAAAATAAGTATAGAAGAGAAATTTCTCAACATCATAAAGGGCGTCTATGCAAAACCAACGGCCAACATCATTCTTAATGGAGAGAGGCTGAAAGCATTCCCCTTGAAAACAGGAACAAGACAAGGATGCCATTTATCACCACTCCTATTTAACATTGTGCTGGAAGTTCTAGCTAGGGCAATAAGGCAAGAAAAAGAAATCAAGGGCATCCAAATTGGTAATGAAGAAGTTAAACGCTCCCTGTTTGCAGATGATATGATACTATACATAGAAAACCCTAACGACTCCACGAGGAATCTACTGGAACTAATAGAAAGATTCGGCAGAGTAGCAGGATACAAGACAAGCATTCAAAAATCAGTTGGATTCCTATACACCAGTAAGGAGAACGATGACAAGGAGATCAGGAAATCAATACCATTTTCAATATCCCCTAAAAAGATAAAATACTTAGGAATAAATCTGACCAGGGATGTAAAAGACCTATACAAAGAAAACTACAAAACACTGCTGCATGAAACCCAAAGGGATCTACATAAATGGAAAAACATACCATGCTCATGGATAGGCAGACTCAACATTGTGAAAATGGCAATTCTACCTAAAGCAATTTACAGATACAATGCAATCCCAATCCAAATACCAACAACGTTCTTCAAAGAGATGGAAAAACTAATTATTAACTTTATATGGAAAGAGAAGAAGCCCCGAATAAGTAAAGCACTACTGAACAAGAAGAATAAAGTTGGAGGATTCACACTACCTGACTTCAGAACCTACTATACAGCTACAGTAGTCAAAACAGCCTGGTACTGGTACAACGACAGAGACATTGACCAATGGAACAGAATTGAGAACCCAGATGTAAATCCATCCACCTACGGTCATCTGATTTTCGACAAGGGCCCAAAGTCCATCAAATGGGGAAAAGACTGTCTTTTTAACAAATGGTGCTGGCAAAACTGGGTATCCATTTGCAGAAAAATGAAACAGGACCCATACCTCACACCATATACAAAAACTACTTCAAAATGGATCAAAGACCTGAATATAAAGCCTAAAACTATAAATTTCATAGAAGAAAAACTAGAAGCAACACTTCAGGCCTTAATACATGGCATTAACAGGATAAAAACCATAAACATCAACACAAAAAACCGAAAAGATAAACTAGATAACTGGGATCTTCTAAAAATCAAACACCTATGCTCTTCAAAAGACTTCACCAAAAGAGTCAAAAGAGAACCTACAGACTGGGAAAAAATGTTTGGACAGTACAAGTCAGACAAAGGTCTAATCTCCATCATCTACAAGAAAATCCAACACCTCTACAACAAAAAGACATACAATCCTATCAAAAAATGGGCAAAGGAAATGAACAGACACTTCACCAAAGAAGACTTTCAAATGGCCAACAGACAAATGAGGAAATGCTCGCATTCACTAGCCATTAGAGAAATGCAAATTAAAACCACAATGAGATACCATCTCACCCCGGCATTACTGGCACGAATCAAAAGTACTGGAAATAACAAATGTTGGAGGGGCTGCGGGGAGATGGGAACTCTTATACAGTGCTGGTGGGAATGCAAAATGATACAACCATTTTGGAAAATGATATGGCGTTTCCTCAGAAAGCTAGAAATAGACATACCATTCGATCCAGCAATCCCACTCCTAGGAATATATCCTAGAGAAATAAGAGTCGTCACTCGAATAGACATATGCACACCTATGTTCATGGCAGCATTGTTCACAATAGTAAAATGATGGAAACAATGTAGGTGCCCATCAACAGATGAATGGATAAACAAACTATGGTACATACACACAATGGAGTACTATGCAACGAGAAAGAACAACAATGAATCTGTGAACCATCTCATAACATGGATGAAACTGGAGGACATTATGCTGAGTGAAATAAGTCAATCACAAAAGGACAAATATTGTATGAGACCTGTATTGTAAAAACCCATGAAAAAATTCACATGCAAAGTGTAACAATCCTTGTAGGTTACCAGGGATGGGAGGGGGGGGAATACTAAATAGGCAATAGATACGTGGTATCTTGGGTGAGAGGTGAGACAGTACACAGTACAAGGGAAACTAACACAACCTGCACAAGGAAAGGTCATGGAGGCCCCATGGACACATCCAAACTCCCCGAGGAACTGAGTTGTTGGACGGAGGGCTCTGGGGACCATGGCCTCTGGGAACATCTAGCTCAATTGGCATGACACTACTTATAAAGACAATGCTCTACATTCTACCTTGGTGAGTAGTGTCTGGGGTCTTAAAAGCCTGTGAGTGGCCATCTAAGATACTACACTGGTCTCATCCCTTCGGGAGCAAGGGAGAATGAAGAGAACAGGATACAACGAAAAGATTAGTCCAAAGGACTAATGGACCACAGCTACCAAGACCTCCACCAGACTGAGTCCAGGACAGCTAGATGGTGCCCGGCTACCACCGCTGACTGCTCTGACCAGGATCACACCAGAGGGTTCTGGACAGAGCTGTAGAAGGATGTAGAGCATAATTCTAACTCCCAAAAAAAAAAAAAAAAAAAGACCAGATTTACTGGCCTAAAGGAGACTGGAGAAACCTCAAGATTGTGGCCCCTAGACACCTTTTCAGTTCAGAGGTGAAGTTACCTTCGAGGTTCACTGTTCAGCCTGGGAGTGGACAGCCCAGTAAAACTAAATGAGACTAACGAGGTACAGGAGTCCAGTGACAAGGGCCAGAAGGCAGAGGGGGAGTAGGAAGCTGATGATAAGGAACACAAGTTGAGTAAGGATACTGTTGATGTGTTGTGAGATTGTTAACCACTGTTATAGGGCAACATTTGTAGTAACTGTTAAATGGGAGGCTATTTTGCCCTGTAAGCCTTCATCTTGGGCGAGAATGGCAGCACAATTGGAAGAGCATAGTCAATGTCACTTAAATGTGTAAGTAAAAAGTTTTGAAATGGTGTAAAAAAAAAAAAAAATTCAAACACACAAAAAAGACCTGATTTACTGGCCTGACAGAGACTGGAGAAACTCCAAGAGTTTGGCCACTAGACACCCTTTTAGCTCAGTGGTGAAGTCTCTCTCGAGATTCACTGTTCAGCCGGGGATTGAAGAGCCCCATAAAACAAAATGGGACTAATGAGACACAGCAGTCCAGGGACAAGAACTAGAAAGCAGGAGGGAACAGGAGTTGGTGATAGGGAACCTAAGGTTGAGAAAGGACAGTGTTGACATGTCTTGGGGTTGTTAACCATTGTCATAGGGCAATATGTGTACTAAATGTTTAATGAGAAACTATTTGTTCTGTAAACCTTTGTCTAAAGTACAAAAAAAAAGAAAAAAAAAAAGGAATTATCTATGTGAGATCAAATTGACAACAGCAACTCCAAAAGGTTTGATGGGAAGCCTAGGGGACAGTGAGTTGAAGATAATGGCAATGGAATAATTTGGAAAAGGATAGTGAGAATGAATAGCAGCACTACTGGAAGAACGTAATCAATGTCACTAAATTGTACATGTAGAAATTTCTGAAATGGGGCATCTTTGGCTATGTATATTTTCACCAAAAAAAGAAAAAAAGGTCCTCCAATTTCAGAAAGGGAAAGTGTTGATATGTCATGGGGTTAACAAATGTCATAAAACAATATGTGTACTGACTGTTTAATAAGAAACTGTTCTGTAAACCTTCATCTAACATACAATAAAAAATTTTAAAAAAAAAGTAGTTTTGATATGCTGGAGAAATGACAGAAAGCAAGAAATGAGGTTGAGATTCCAATTCAGAATGAGCCAAAGTGCAGTTCCTGGGTATAAATGTTGAAACTATTTAAAAACAATGAAAAGAATATTTATTTGGAGCTCAACTATGTACCAAATTAAAGAAAATAAGGGAGAAAGGCCACAGGATTATACAAAATAATCACCCACTTTCTACTCTTATTAACTTGATCCACTTCCTGGGAGGTTACTGTATATATAGTATCAAGAGTCTCTGCTGACTTCCTGGGACTAGACCCAGAGATGACCTAGATCTTGGAATTATATTCAGGAAATTTAAATTAAGTATTTACTATAAATATAATTGTTACATAAACTTTAGTGGAAAAGGTAAATACAGACATTCCCCTCATAGGTAATCAAATTAAGAAAGGCTTTTTATGAATGTTCCTAGCATTATTGTTATTATTTATTATTCAGATTTATTATTCTTTATAATGTCTTTATTATTCTTTATAATAACTAAAATTGAGAAACAATCCAAAGGTTATTCACAGGTGAATAGATAAAAATGAATGAACTATTGAAACAGTCAACATAGGTGAATCTCAAAACATCATTGTGAGCCAAAGAAGCTAGTCACAAAAGAGTACATGCGATTTAATTGCATGTATGTATAACTCTAGAAAAGATGACTCTAACATATAATCACATAAAGCAAAATAAAACATTTGCTCAGAGCCAGGTTAAGTGAGAATTTTCTGATGTGGATACTAAGACAATTTGGGGAATAATGGAAATATTCCATATTATAATTGTGATTTTTACACAGTTGTATAAATTTGTTAAAACTCATCAAAAGGTACTCTTAAAGCAAGTGTATTTTATTTCATTTATGTAAATTATTTCTCAATATATTTATATAGAAATAAATGTTTATTTATAGTTTACAATGAATATTAGATAAGAAAATGTAATGGAAAACAGCTAAAAATATCAAGTGCAATGTAAATATTAATTCTTTTTATCCATGAAAAACAAACCGTTTTCCTTAGAAATACTTTCCATTTTATTGCATTTCTGCCAAACCACCCTTGCTATATTGAAATGGCCAACCCTGTGGTGGACACTCCCTTGACTCTGTAATTCTCATCTGTTACTTAACTCTGATTGATAGGAATCCACTTACCAAACATTAATTCTATTCCTGTTATGTTCTGGGAGACCATGAAAATATCTGATACTCTTCTTAGTTAAACAAAAAAATCCATTTAGTAAAATATTTACAAAAATTATGTGACAGAAGAAAAACCAAGTAGAAATTCTCAATCTTTATCTTAAATGCTGAGGTATGCTGAAAGGAATGATTCAGGGTTTTGGTTTTTGTTTATTTGTTTCCTTTAAAACACATGCATGTGTATACATATGCACATGTAGACAAATATAGACAGAATTCATACAGTAAAAATAACTTTATGTAAGTTTTTGTTTTGTCTTGTTTTCACTTTTTTATACTTTCCCAGAAAACTGCTGTCCCTCATGGGTGGAGCATAACAAAGTTGCACAAATTCCCCCAAGAAACTTCAATCCCACATGGTTAAATGATGATTCTATCTGGATTCCCTACTATAATTATCCATTTGTAAATATAAGAGGGTTATCCTTACATATTTCACCTTGTTGAGTAGGGAAAAGGCTTTCTACTGGCATAAAGTCTAACTCAAGCAGTTGCTCTCAGAACAGTGCTTGGTTTTCTTTATGATAAAAATGTTTCCCATGATTTTAAGCCATATTATTAACAATTTAGCTAAAGGGATGCAAGGAAGAATTTCCTGGATGTGAAGGTAAAGACACTAATTAATCTCCAACCCTCTGGCATTTTTTCTTCAATATTATTATTGTATCCCCATTAATCCTCCACATCTTGAAAGGTAAGAACCTCCCTGCTAACTCCTATCTTCTGGTCTCCATGTCCTCAGAGCTCTTCACTTTAAATTATTTTGCTATGTTCACCAGGTTGATCTCTATACAGAATTCCACCCTCCATTGTTTTCAAGACATCTCAGCATGGGTGTTTTTACTTTATCTCAGCAACACATGATAGAAACGGGGCTCCCCTTTTGTGTACATCATTTTACCATGCCTCTCAAACACAATACACAAACTCCAAAACACAGAATTGTTTTTGCATTCTCCCTAACATTTAACTTATACTTCAAATCAGCTACTAGAGACTTTTATTTCTCCTAATGCCCCAGATTTACTCCATTCTCTTAAATTTGATTTTTTTTTTTCTCATATAAATTCTGGACTACAGGGAGACATTATGACACTACGTGTAATGATAGGCTTTGGAAACAAACCAACCTGGGTTCAGACACTGGCTGTACAATTTCTATTGATGTAGCCTGAGCAGATAACTCAATCTTAGTTTGTCTGAAAAACGGAGATAATGATAATATAATGCAGATACATAGCAAAGAAGCTGGCTCAATATCAGTTTCCAACCATTCTTTTCTAGACAGATAAATCTATATGCTCGCTTATAATCCAGTCTGTAACCTGGTACAATGTTTATCAACCTCTATGTGGTGAAGAACCAGGCCTTTAATTTTCAACCAGGTCTTTCAAGTTCTGCATGGATGGATGCTAGCACACAGCTTGTGCCACACGTGAATGACCTCGTAAGTCTGACAGCCTTGTTTATAATCTCTTCATCCAGGCAGTCTCACTCATCATGTGCTCATATAGCATGGCAATGTCAAATTGCTATAAAATTTTCTAACTTCTTTATCTCAATTTCCATATGTATCTCCTGGAAAATTGGTAATAAGTAGTTCGTGGAAAGACAGTGATCCATGGACCACATTTAAGGTAACACTAACATGGTCCATATTTCTGTCTAGCCCCTAAATTGTAACTGGTTAACTCAGTGATCAGATTTTTCTGATCAATGTAATACAGGTCAGGTCCAAAAAGTGCTTTATTTAATCATACATTGAAAAGCAACTCATGAAATGAATTTTATTATATTATAAATAATAAAAATTTACAAAAGGCAAGAGATATACAGATGGAAAACACATGTAAAAATTGATTTTCTCCCTACTTTCTCTTTACATATGTTTTCTTCTAAAGATATACACCATGGTGGTTTATAACACATAGTGGTTTGTAGCCTTATTGTCTCAGATTCAAACCCAAGCTCTACGACTTCCTGGCCTTGTGACCATGAACACCATTTCCAAACTTTTAAGATCTAGATGATACCTCTATAACAACTTCAGTTGGTATCTCTATGATAATAGTATCTCTCTCTTAGTATTGCTGAGAATAATACCTGTGATGCATTTAGGACAAAGTCTCTCACAATGCATAAAGAATAAATGTCAGATGTATAATCTTACCTGAACAGTTCCATGAGAGGTCAATGGTAATCTTTAGTGTTAAAGTTATGGAGAATGGATAGGCTGGACAGCTATTTTTCTCTTGATTTTAGTATGGCAACAGAAGCTATAAACCTAAACAAGATTTTATGGTTACACATTAATAAGGCATAAGGCAATTAATATCCAGATACATGGGAACAGAAAACTTTTCTTTGAATAGGCACATGTAATGAGACAGAGTGAATTGTCATTTTCTAAGGTGGATTCTTAGTTTCAACTTCTTTCTGAAATTGCCCTGTGCTTAATAAATAAGGATAAATATAACTTCCAAATATTGTTTTTGTTGTATTAGAAGCCATCGAGTCTGCCCTCAATTCATGGCAACCACATGCATAACTCAATAAAATGCTGCCATGTCCTTAGCACCCCCATTATCCATTGTAGATCAGACCACCATGATCCATAAGGTTGTCATTAGCTGATTTTCAGAAGTAGATCACCAGGCCTTTATTCCGATTTCATTTATTAGCTGTGCACGATTATTCCTTAACTCCTATGAAGGCTCAGCCAATTATTCTCCTAAGACAAATCCTAGTCTTTGTTGATTAAAACAACATGGAGAGATAACTATGCAGTGTAACAATTGGCAAATACATTATAAATATGTACTTATGAGCAATTAACTTTGCTAAGCAAAGATTAACACAAAATAAATATTTTCTTCATGGGGATATGCCAAGAAGATCTCTTAATGTAGTTGAAGGATAAATCAAGAAGATGACTAAGAATATAAGAATTATAAACTGTAAATGCCTATTTTTTTAATTAAAAAATAAAAAAAAATACTAAATATATTTTTATTTCAGGGCATCAAGATCTTAAAGACTTCTACTTCTGAAGACCATAATGTCAATCTTTCATAACTCCACCTCCTCTACTTTCCTCTTGATGGGGGTCCCTGGACTTGAATGGGCCCATGCCTGGATCTCCATCCCCATCTGCTGCCTCTGTTTAACTGTCCTCTCTGGGAATACCTTGATATTGTTTGTAGTCCTCAGTGACCCAAGCCTCCATGAGCCCATGTACTATTTCCTCTGCTTATTGTCCACCTCTGACTTGGGTTTATGTAAGTCTACCCTGGTGACAGTGCTGGGAATATTCTGGCTCAATGCCCAGGAAATCAGCTTAGATGCTTGCTTATCCCAGATGTTCTTCAATCACTTGTTTACTGTCATAGAATCTTCTGTACTATTGGCCATGGCCTTTGACTGGTTTGTGGCCATTTCTAATCCTCTTAGATATTCATTCATCTTGACTGACCTTAAAATAGCACAAATTGGTGCAGCAATCATCACCAGAGGGACACTAATAATAATCCTTATGGTGGTCCTTCTTAAACAGCTGTCCTTCTGCCACAGCCACGTGCTCCACCACTCCTACTGCTTTCACCCTGATGTAATGAAGCTCTCCTGCACAGATACCAGGGTCAATAGTGCATTTGGATTAACTGTAGTCATCTCTACTTTTGGAATTGACTCCATCTTTATCCTGCTATCTTACATCTTAATCATTCATTCAGTTCTCGACATTGCATCCCTAGAAGAGAGAAAAAAGGCCTTCAGCACATGTATCTCTCATCTCTGTGCTGTGGCCATATTCTACTTCCCTTTGATCAGCCTGTCTTTTGTTCACAGGTTTGGAAAACGTGCTCCACCATATGTGCCCACACTTATTGCTAATATATACTTGCTTTTCCCCCCGTGATGAACCCCATCATATGTAGCATGAAAACAAAACAGATACGGAAAGCTATGCTTAAACTTGTATTTCCCAAGGGTATTCAGATTTGACATTTGCTATTCTTAAAGTTCTTCTGTTTAAAGGCATTGAAAATATGTTTGAAATTGGAGTTACAAAACCATGTCTTTCTAGAGTTGGGTACATCTGGATGTGCAAACTTCTACTTAGTACATTTATCTTTCTATCACATTCTTCGTTTTTCCAATACCAAATTTCTAATTCAAATCATCACTCTTTTTAAATACCGTATTAAATAACTGACAATCTGCATCCCACCTCCCACCACTAGGATTATAAACAACCTGAATTTTTTTAAATAATATTTTATTGAGTTTTGGTGGAAGCTTACATAGAAAGTTCAGTTCCCGTTTGACAAGTTTCACACAGATCATTCAGTGGCATTACATTTATCACAATGTGTCAACATTCCCTTTAATTGTGTTCTGTTTGTTCCCAGTTTCCCTGCCCCCTTAACTTCTCATCTTTGCATTTGCGTAATTGTTGACCTTTTTCTCTCATTGTTTTGCTTGTTAAGTAGGGCACCGTACAGGTACTATCCTTTATTTTGCATGTCACTCTGTTATTTCGAAAAAAGGTGATCTCAGAGATAGGCTCGGTTCTAGATTTAAAGAATGCCTGAGGGCGATAGTCTCAGGAAATCCTCTGTTCTCTACTGTTCCAGTTTGTTTGGCTTTTACATATATATAAAGAGAGACGGAGAGCCCTAGTGGCATAGTGGTTAAGAGCTCAGCTGCTAACCAAAAGGTCAGCTGTTCAAATCCACCAGCAGCTCCTTGGAAATCCTATGGGGCAGTTCTACTCTGCTCTATAGGGTTGCTGTGAGTCAGAATTGACTCGACAGCAATGGGTTTGGTTTTCGGTTTTTTTTTTTTTTTTTTTTTCCCTCTGTAAAATGAGTCTTTCAGATAGTGCTGCTGAGAGAGGCACTACAGGCAGGGAAAGCAAACCAATATCCCTAATAAAGCAAATCTATATTCCAAATAACGTATAATGCAAATAATGATGTATTGCTGTGCCTCCCAGATGTAAGGGATGTGATGCAATCAACTTGCCAAAAACTTGTTGGCTGTTCTACTGTAAATATAGTGCCACATCGAGGATGTAATGTCAATCTCTTCTGCTCACAGGTAAACATTTGTCAGTAGCAGTAGCTAGATCAGCACCAGTACCACAAAATCAATGTTGCTCGTCTCACACCTGTCACCATAGCTACTCTCTTCATCAGCCCATGGTGTGAGCACTGAGATGGGCTTAGACAGAGGCTGACCAGCCTCCACTGGAGGAGTCACCCTATCTCACTGGTTGTTCACTGCGTCCTCTGTGATAGATGCTCTCCTGTGTATGTTGATATAAGCAAAATGATCCACACACTTTGTGCTCACTTTCATAGGTCCATCCCTATGTTGCTTTCCCAGATATCCATATCTTCAATCTTTAACACATGTTCACCTAGGCCCTTAACCCACCAACACTAGCAATGTAATTCTCCACTGACCAGTGATCTTTGTATATCTTATCTCAGATTCCCTTTCCCTTTAAAAAAGAGATAATAAAATGTACTGCTAATAATCTGGCCCACTGTTAAGATTTCCCATCTCCCCTGTCCTGCATCACCAGCTCTGAGGGTGCTGTAGTTTTGCTACCATCAATGTATCAAACTGAGTCATTTTAAAAACTAGCCTGAGTGTATCCTCCTCTCTTATATATAGGTAAATTTGTAGGAAAATAGCTTGAAACATTACTGTCAAGAATGTTATATGCAGCCTCCAAAAGCCAAGTAAGGCCACCAAATGCTTTCGTCTTTCTTAGTGACAATAGTACAAGGTAAAATAATTTGCCCTTCATTTTGAGGGAACATAGCAGTATTCTCCAGATTATTGAACACCAAAAAACTTCATTGCTATAGCAAGTCCCTAAGTGTTTTTAGGATACATGTTCCACATGCTAACAAGATAGTGTGTATGAAATGCAGTCCATTACAAGTGAATGCAAACCGCTGTGTTCCTCTTTATTACTTGCACCAGAGGCTATTTAATTTGTTGTAATAAAGATGCAATATTTGTTCTGATAAAGATGGAATATCCACTTCACTAAATTTTTGATAGCCCACCATCATCCTCCTGGATCCGTCTGGTTTGGGCAAAGGCTAAAACAGTGAATTGAATGGAGTTATAGTAGGGACCTCTGGTAGGATGAACAATGACCTCCCAGATATGTGCACACCATAATCCCTGGAACTTGTCAATACGTTATGTTCCCTGGAAGAAGAGACTTGCAGATGTAATAATCAATAATCTCATGGGCCTAATCTAAGCATGTGAGCCCGTAAAGGCAGAAAATTTTCTCTAGTGGGAGACAAAGCCTGAATTGTAACTGGTACTTCCCTAATAAACCCCATAATCGTGAGTGTGGTCTGTGAGTTCTGCGTGGCCATTGCAATGCATTAAGGAGCCCAGAAGAGAATCAGACAGTGCTGTGTGAGGGGCGGTTGTGTTAGAATTAGTAAAGATGGCAGAGAAAGGAGGCTTGTCTGGCCTCCACCTCACGGGAGTCAGGCTTATGCTGTTGATCTTGGTTCTTCTTCCCCCTTGCGGGATTATAAGAAGTCAGACACTGCCTCCCCAAGCATTTTTACACCCTACTTCCTCTAAATCAATTAGGGTAAGCCAATATTTGCCATTTAACTAAGTATGCTGCATAGCTTTTGATTTACTATCTTCCGTGGTAGCATGGTAGTTGCAAAGGCTTCCTCTTGGTCATTTCCACCATATTGTGAGAGCCTATATGAGAGTTCTGCTAGCTGTTAAGTGTATCTATTCTGATGTTTGTGGAAATTACCAGAGTGTAGGAATTATGAGTAAGACTTGAACTAGGATTCATTTTATCACCTGGCTTCCTTATACCGCCCCCTCCAATAGGGTGAAAGGAGGAAGAAAGAACGTTTTGTCTGTAACTAAAGTTAGTTACTGTACATTTGTTATATCAAACAAGAAAATCCATTTACCAATGGTGAGTTAATTAAAGCATATTGAATTCAGGCCAAAGAAATATGCCTAGATAAAATGAACTTGTCTAAGACTATTAATATCACGTTATTAGAGTCAAGGAACTCAGAAACATTTGAATATGCAGGCCAGATGGGTGTGTAATATGAATATCAGTGTCTTGGTTTAGAAAACCTGTCACCCTAAAACAAGGGCTAGGAACATATAGATGGATACCCCCTGAAAAGGTAGACTATGTAGTAACCCCTGAAACATCTGGGCTTGCAGAAGTGACCTGCCTTTATCTAGTAAAAGCTATCACTTCTGTCATCTCCCATAATTCAAAAAGTGGCCTCCTCAGGAGCTGTGTTCACCTCCTTCCTTCCCCACTAGTATGAAAGCTAGCATTAAATTCCAGTATATTCTGCTGAGACATGCTAGGCCTGATTAGAAATGAAAAGAATTATATACTAGAAGAGGGGGAAAAGTTAGCTAACATTTTTTGGCAAGAGCTAGTGGAATACTCCCAGGATTTGATTGTGAAAGTTTTTGAGTCACAAAGCCAGAAAGCAAGATGGAATAAGCAAGAATTCGTTGATTTAGGGACATTTACTTGGAACACAAGATTTACTACCCTAGCAAGGCACCCAAAAATGGGGCTAACTCACTGATAAGTGGCAATTAGAAGCCTGAAAAAGTTTTGGACAATGATCAACACAGTGCAAATGCCTGAGCTGCCCAAGCAGTGGGAAAGAATAAAGGATGGGATAAAGAAGCTCAGGAAAGTGACTAGCTGGAAAGGATATAGTATCTAATGAGAGAAGACTCATCAGAGAGTGTGAATATGAGAAGGGCCATAGGACACACCATTTACTAAGGCTATTGAGAATGATATGTAAGAATGACACCAGCATCACTAAAAAGTCAAGTAGTGGCTCTCCTGTGCAGATCAAAGATGACAGTAGGACATATAGTTACCAGGCTAGGCTCATTAATATCCATAGGTATGATGGAACGTTGACATAACAGAGGCCAGTGGCAGTGCTTAACTGCCAGAAGACAGGAAGCCATAGATATCCACATTTATCATAAGGATAAGAAAAGTCTAAAAAGCAGCCAAGGGAATTTGAGCTGCAAGTAGTTGCAAAGACAGCTAACAGAGCTTGACATCCCTAAGTCAAAATAGTCAAGAAACCAACCAGGGTACTAGATAATATCAATTACCGAAAAAAGTAAAAAATGGAGGAGTATGTAGTTGGGAGAGCTGTCAGACTTTGCTGTAGCTTTGATCTTGAGTTAAGGAGATAAGGAAGAAAGTTTTTATAAAAGGAAGCGTCTTAGACTGCAATGTAGTTCTAAACAGGCAGACTAGATCACCAGGTGTCCTCAAGCCAAAGTCACCTGTCAGAGGAGTCTTGTACCTTCCTGGAATGGGCCTACCTTAATTTCCTTGCCTTGCTAAGTCATTGGCTGGAAGCAGTCCATGGGAAATGTGGCCTTAGTGGACTGATGATGGATTTAAGAAAAGAGCAGCTCAGATGTGAAGGGAAAATTTTAATAACCATCATATCTATTTAATTAAAACAAAAGAGGAAAATATGTAAGGATAGAGAAGGAGGATCCAAACAAACAAATTTTGATATGGGAAAAATCTGTAGCATTTGTGGGGTGCTTAAGAGCAGTTTCACAGCCTGAGTCAGCCAATTTCCAGTCTTCATGTGTTTCCATGGAAGTTTCAAATAGTCAGGAGATGAAGTGTAAGGGTGAAATATATCTTAAAATTTTAGTATTCTTTTTGCAGCTTTTCTGTAAGTCAGGAATTATTCAAAATACAATATTTAAAACATTCTCATAAAAGCATATGATTGTCTCCACTTAGGTCAGGTATCTAAGTCTCTGGTATTGATCAATCAGGTTCATGTAGGATGGCTCTGGAGTATTGGGCTCGCCTCTATGTCTGAGGCTGTTATCAGAAAAGGGCAAATGTTTTTGCAAAAGAACTACACAACATGACTCTCATATCCGCTACTTACCCAACAGTGTGCCTTAAGAACATTTGAATAATGGCATAAGTATTTAAGGTCATTATGCTAGGGATTATATGATTGACTGAAATTTTACATATTGTCAACTTCAAAGTTTCTCTTTCAGCAAAATAGCTCAAGGCAAAAGTACTAATGATCACAAAATCACTAATTAGATGAATAACAGAACAGTTGCATAAAATTACAAAGAGTGAACATTGTATTAACACGTCATACCTTTCCTTTAGGCCAGCAGAGATGGAACCAGATATTCTGAAGCAAAGATTAAAAAATAATCAAGATAAAAAATTTACTTTGTTAGACATAAGTACAATAAAATATCCCTGATATATAATTTAGATTCTTCATAAAATTATCATGGTTATTATATTAAACAATTACTTATTCTGACATTTGCTGTTTTATGAATAAATTTAATACAAAATACTTTGCTACTTAACAAATAGTGCTGCACAACATTAAACTTTAGGAAAACTAATAATTCTTTGTCTAGGACAATTTATGAGAATTGAATAAAAATATACCAAAAAAAAAAAAAACCCTACAAAAATGTATATACTAACTTAAAAATATAAGCTTCTGTACTCAATGTCCTACGTTGTGTCAAACAGACAAAAAAAAAAAAAACTCATTTTTTGAAAAATAATTTCCGGACTTCCAGGCAACGTGGCTCTATAGACAGAAGTACCATGCCATCCCTCCACAGCGAAGATCTGAAAAACTAAGTCAAATAGAGACACACGTCATTCCTGAAACCCTACACATCAGATAAAGAGATAAAGAACCCAGCCAGGCACCGAATAGAATAAGAAACTGACCGAGAACACAGAGCGAGGAGAAATACATGCAGAGGTCCCCTATCAGCTACTGGAGCACAGATCCACCATCTTGGACACCTACTGGAGATTGGTGAACAGGGGGTATGAGAAAGCAGCTTCACGGAGCTTCCACCAGGAGACAGAACTGGTAACCAGCGATAATCACTTTCCCACTCCCCCACCCTTCTTCACCCCCACTTGGCCTCCTCTGCTTCCTGCGGCCACTTTCTCTTGGCCAGGAAGCACTGGCTCCACACTGGTGTGTTGCTTGGATTCCACCCGCCCCCTCTGGCCGACTCCCTGAGTGCCATTTGTTGGCTGCTAATGTTGCTTTTTACTGCTTCTTTAGCTTTCATCCTTACCTCTCACCATCTCTCCATCCTTTGTCTCAAATACCTGGCTCCGTGTGCCATCTTTGCTTCTTCCTGAAAGGCTGCGAAACACTGCCCAACTGTGAAACTGCTTCCCAGCCCATGTCGCCACAATGGTGGGACCTCCAGGGGCTTTGTTTGTTTGTTTGTTCTGATTTGTTCTGTTTTGATTTGTTTGTTTGTTTGTTTTCTTTTTCTTTTCTCAGCTTGGAAGTCCCTTCTAGCCAGGCAGTACTGCTCTGCTTGGGAGCTACTCCCTTACTCGGTGCAGACGCACAGTGACATCCCTGGGGGTATTTCTTTTTTTTGTTTGTTTGTTTTTGGGTTTTGTGTGTTTGTTTTTTCTTCTCCCTCTTTTTCCCTTTTTGTCTTTCTTTATTTCCAGTTTCTCACCTCTCTATACTTACCTTCTCTTCCTGTCTCCTGAATACATAGTGCTGTGTGACACTGCTACCCCTTCTATCCAGGCTGTACTTCAAGGCCTGGGAGCAACTTCCCCAGTCCTAGCAACTGCACCAGTGGGATCCCTGGGGGCTTTTACTTTCTTTTTTCCTCTAATTTTTAATTATTCATTTTTTTCTTTTACCCTTTTTCTTTTTTCTTTTTGTTTTTCTCTATTTCTCAGTCTCTCATCTCTCTATTCCAACTGCAAGCACTCTTAGCTCTCTTTTTTGTTTATTTGTTTGTGTGTATGTTTTGGTTCCTGTTCCTCTCACCTCTCTCTCCTGTTTCCCATACCCATCTTAGCTCCACACATCACAATCTCGCACCTCCTTCCTGCTTACCTGCACTGTGGGCTGAACACAAAACCCCCAAGCAGCACAGGCACAGCCTACCAGAACCTGCCCTGCACTGATTCCTGGCCTGCCCTGTTAGCCCTAGTATGTGCCACAAACAGCCCATCCAAGCAACTCCCTTTCAGCTGGACCTGCCCTGCTGTACCATACCTGAGTGACTGACCCTGCCCTTTGGATAAGGAGCTGAAAAGTATCATGCCCACAGGTGAGCAAACAACAAAGAACGTGCAGCCCACCTGCTCAGACATAACCAAATAAAACAAAAAAGCAGGACAAAACAAACAAATCTATAATCAATAAATGAAGAAAATAACTACTGAATCCCCCAAAGATAGCAAACAACATCAAAACATGTAACAAAAACAGGACAGGATAGTTCCAGTAGGCATTCAAAATAAAACACCAGATGACTTTCCAGCATAAGAAAAGGCACTAGAACAACCTGATAGAGAATTTAAATTTTTAATTCTCAGAATTACCCAAGAGTTGAAGCAAAAAGCAGACAAAAATGAGGAAAAAAATAGACAAACTCATGGAAAAGCCAGACAAATTCATGGAAAATACAGGCAAAAAAATGGAAGAATTCAGGAAAATAATACAGAAACACAATGCTAAATAAATTCCTAACTAGAAATCATACAAAAACAACTATTAGAAATTGGAAAGATAAACAAGATTTCAGAAATGTACAGTGTCATAGAAGGGCTGAAGAGCAGGTTTTTAATGATGGAACAGAGGACCAGCGAAATTGAAGACAAACACCCAGATACAACTCTGCTTGAGAAAAAATCAGAAAAAAGAATGAAGAAAATGAAGAAACACTGAGAATTATGTGGGATACAATCAAAAGCAAAAATCTGCAAGTGATCAGAGTTTCTGAACAGAGGAAGTAAACAGAAAACACAGAGAGGATCATTGAAGAACAGCTGACAGATAACTTCCCCAATATCATAAAAGATGAAAAGCTGACCATCCAAGAAGCTCAACAAACCCTATGTAGGATAGACCCCAAAAGAAAGTCACCAAGGTATATTATAGTCACACTTGCTAAAACCAAAGACAAAGAATCCTGACAGCAGGTTGAGAAAAACAAAAAGTCACGTACAGAGGAGAAACAAAAACACTAAGCTCAGATTATTCAGCAGAAACCATGCAGGAAAGAAGGCAATGGGATGACATATATAAAACCTTGAAAGAAAAAAAAATGCCAGCCAAGAATATTATATCCTGCAAAACTCCCATTCAAATATGATGGTGAAATTAGGTCATTCCAGATAAACAGAAATTAAGGGAAAATGTAAAAACCAAACAAAACTTACAAGAATTATTAAGGGGGCCTTTTGATCTGAAAAAAAAAAAAAAAACAACTTCAGACCGCCGGCTGAATCTAGGATGCCAGATTGTACCAGCCAGATACCAGCCTAGGAAACGAATTCTCAAGAACTATGCAAAACCAAAAGAATTACAAGAGGTTAATCTGTAAATGACAACAACATCAAAACAATAAAAGAAGGAATAAATGGTATAGATACAGAACCTTCTAATGGAAAGGAAGGCAAGGAGATACCAAGTAACAATAGACTGGTTCAAACAAAGGAAGTTAAGGGTAAATTTCAAGGTAACCACAAAGAAAGTTAACAAACGTACTCATCAAAATAAAGAAGAAAAACTTCGAGTCTCAGTAAAAAAAAAAAAAAAAAAACCTACAAAAACAAAAGAAATGAAAAAAAAAATCCCAAACCAAAGGAATTCGGCACAGGAGAATAACAGGAACAAAGAAGTCATCAGCACCACAAAAAAAAAACCAACACAAACTGACAGCAATAAACTCACACCTGTCAATAATTACACTGAATGTAAATGGACTCAATGCACCCATAAAGAGACGGAAAGTGACAGAATGTATAAAAAAACAGGATCCATCAATATGCTGTCTGTAAGAGACACACCTTAGAAACAAGTAAATTTATTAAAAATCAAAGGATGGAAAAAATATATCAAGCAAACAGCTACCAAAAAAGAGCAGGAGTGGCAATACTAATCTCAGATAAAATAGACTTTAAAACAAAATCCACCATAAAAGACAAAGAAGGACACTATATAATGATTAAGGGGACTATCCATCATGAAGTCTTAACCATATTAAACATCTATGCACCTAATGACAAGGCTCCAAAATACATAAAACAAACTCTAACAGCACTGAAAAGAGAAATAGACAGTTCCACAATAATAGTAGGGGACTTCAACACATCACTCTCAGTAAAGGACAGAACATCTAGAAAGAAATTCAACAAAGATACAGAAGACCGAAAAGGCACAGTCAGCCAACTTGACCTCATAGACATATATATAACACTATACCCAACATCTGCAAAGTACACATTCTTCTCCAATGTACATGGAACGTTCTCCAGAATAGACCACATCTTAGGCCACATGGCAATCCTCAACAAGATCCAAAACATTGAGGTAATAAAAAGTATCTTCTTTGACCACAATGCCTTCAAGGTAGAAATTAACAACAGGACAAGCAAGGAAAAAAAATTGATTACATGGAAAGTTAATAACACCCCGCTTACACATCACTGGCTAATAGAAAAAAATGAAGATGGAATCAACAAATTCCTAGAATCAAACGAAAATGAAAACACATCATACCAAAACTTTTGGGACCCAGCAAAGGCAGTCCTCAGAGGACAATTTATAGCAATAGATGCACACGTCAAAAAAGAAGAAAGGGACAAAATCAAAACACTAACTACAGAAGTCCAACAAATAGAGAGAGAACAACAAAAAAAGCCCACAGCCACTAGAAGAAAGGAAATAATAAAGATCAGAGCAGAAATAAATAAAATAGAGAATAGAAAAACAAAGAAAGAATCAACAAAACCAAAAGTTGGTTCTTTGAAAGGATCAACAAAATCAACAAACTACTGGCCAGACTGACAAAAGAAAAACAGGAAATAACACAAATAACCAAAATAAGAAATGAAATGGGGGACATTACAACAGACCCAACTGGAATAAAAAGGATTATAACAAAGTATTATGCAAAACTATGCTTTGAAAAGGTAAAGGAAATGGATAAATTTCTAGAAACACACCATCTACCCAAACTAACACAAAGTGATGTTGAAAATCTGAATAGACCCATAACAAGAGAAGAGATTGAAAAGATCATTAAAAAAAAAAAAAAACTCCCAAGGAAAAAGTCCTGGCCCAGATAGCTTCACTGGTGAATTCTACCAAACATTCAGAGAAGAGCTTATACCAGTACTATTCAAACTATTTCAGAACATAGAAAAGGAAGGGATACTTCTGAATTCATTCTATAAATCTAGCATAACCCTGATACCAAAACAAAGCAAAGACACCATACAAAAAGAAAATTACAGACCAATATCTCTCATGAATATAGACGCAAAAATTCTAGCCAATAGAATCCAGCATCATATCAAAAAAATAATATGCCACCACCAAGTAGGATTCATACCAGGTATGCAAGGATGTTTCATCATTAGAAAATCAATCAATGTAATCCACCATATAAATAAAAGGAATGAAAAGAATCACATGATCATCTTAAATGACACAGAAAAGGCATTTGACAAAGTCCAACACCCATTCCTGATAAAAAACTCTCAATAAAATAGGTATAGAAAGGAAATTGCTCAACATAATAAAGAGCATCTATGCAAAACCAACAGCCAACATCATTCGTAATGGAGAGAGGCTGAAAACATTCCCCTTGAGAACAGAAACAATACAAGGATGCCTTTTATCGCCACTCCTATTTAACACTGTGCTGGAAATCCTAGCTAGAGCAAAAAGGCAAGAAAAAGAAATAAAGGGCATCCAAATTGGTAAAGAAGAAGTTAAACTGTCCCTGTTTGAGGATGATATGATACTATACATAGAAAACCAAAAAGACTCCACGAGAAAACTACTGGTACTAATAGAAAGATTCAGCAGAGTAGTAGGCTACAAGATAAACATACAAAAATCAGTTGGATTCCTATACACCAATATAGAGAATGATGAAAAGGAAATCAGGAAAACAATACCATTTATAATAGCCCCCCAAAAAATAAAATAGGAATAAACGTAAGCAGGGATGTAAAAGACCTATACAAAGAAAACTACAAAACACTAATACAAGAAATCCAGAGGGATCTACATAAATGGAAAAACATACCATGCTCATTGATAGGTAGACTCAACATTGTGAAAATGACAATTCTACCCAAAGCAATTTACAAATACAATGCATTCCCAATCCAAATACCAACAACTTTAAAGAGATGGAAAAACCAATCATTAACTTTATATGGAAATGGAAGAAGCTCCGGATAAGTAAAGCTCTATTGAAGAAGAAGACTAAAGTAGGAGGACTCACACTACCTGACCTCAGAACCTGCTATACAGCTACAGTAGTCAAAACAGCTTGGTACTGGTACAATGACAGATACATTGACCAATGGAACAGAATTGAGAACCCAGATGTAAATCCATCCACCTATGGTCAACTGATCTTTGACAATGGCCCAAAGTCCATCAAATGGGAAAAGACAGGTTTTTTTTTAACAAATGGTGCTGGCAAAACTGGAAGTCTATCTGCAAAAAAATGAAACAGGACCCATACCTCACACCATACACAAAAACTAATTTGAAATGGATCAAAGACCTAAATATAAAGCCAAAAACTATAAAGTTCATAGAAGAAAAAATAGAATCACTGCTAGAGGCCCTAATGCATGGCATTAACAGGGTACTAACCATAACCAACAACACACAAACTCCAGAAGATAAGTTGGATAACTGGGATCTTCTAAATATTAAACACTTATGCCCATCAAAAGACCACCAAAAGAGTAAAAAGAAAACCCACAGACTAGGAAAAAAATTTTGGACATTACAATTCAGGCAAAGGTTTAATCTCTAAAATCTACAAGAAAATCCAACACCTCTACAACAAAAACACAATAATCCAATTTAAAAATGGGCAAAGGAAGAGAACAGACACTTCACCAAAGAAGACATTCAAGCAGCCAACAGTCACATGAGGAAATGCTCGCGATCACTAGCCATTAGAGAAATGCAAATTAAAACCACAGTGAGATACCATCTCACCCCAGCATTACTGGCACAAATCAAAAACACTAGAAATAACAAATGTTGGAGGGATTGCAGGGAGATCGGAACTCTTATGCACTGCTGGTGGTAATGCAAAATGATACAACCATTTTGATAAATGATATGGCGCTTCCTTAGTGTCTTAGGCTGGGTTCTCTAGAAAAGCAAAACTAATAAAGCGTATAAATATATATGTAGAGAGAGAGAGATTTATATCAAGGAAACAGCTCACCAGATTGTAGAGGCTGTGGATCAGGGTAGAGGCCTCTCCCAAGTCACATAGCTGCAGAAGCTGGTGAGCCCAAAATAAGCAGGTTAGAGAGCAGGGCTCCCACTCATGGGCTGTGAAGGTTGACAAATTCCAAGAGCAGCAGGGAAGACCACAAGGTTTCTCCTGATTGACATAGCTGCACGGGCTGGCAAACCCAAGATCTGCAGGTCAGAGAGCAGGGCTCTGCTTACAGGCTGTGAAGATCGACAAATCCCAAGTTCAGCAGATAAGCTGACAGCTCAAGTCCCAAGAACTGGAGATGAGACAACAGGAGGCAGCTGCAGGATCCAGAGACAGCAAAAATCCAGAATGTCTGCTTATATTCATATGCAGGCCATACCCCCAAGGAGACTCCTTTTCATCTGATTGGCTACTCACAGTATATTCAATCATGGGTGTGATCACATTAAAACAGTGAGAATCATGGCCCAGCCAAGTTGACACACAATCTTAACCATCACAGTCCACCCCTTGTCAACCTGGCACACATACACATCTCCTTAAGCCATATATAATCTCTGAATAAAGACAATTAGAAAGTCATACTTGTGCCTAACATGATACAACTAACACGCATACAGTCAAAAATGCACTAGCCCCGTTTACATCTTGTATTTTATAAGTGAAGGAAACAAAAATATTTGATGCACACATACAAAGCAGAAATACTCATAACAATTTTTCTGCAGCTGGTCACATGGCTGTAACTGGTATTTAGAACTACCTTCTTCCACCACCCATTCTGTATTCCCTTTGCCCTCAGCAAGCACTTCAGATGGTCGTGGTTCTCTGCCTGGTAGGCTGACCCAAACCTTCATTCCTGAAGTGTCTGTGTCATTAGTAGCCATGTCAGAATTAGGTTGCTGTAGTTTTCCATTGACTTTAATCACAAGCATGGTAGTACTAAGAGACACCCTAAAGAATCTACTGCATTCCATACATACTCTTCTTTACTTCCATTATGTAATATCAATCCGATTTCCTCCTGGTAATCAGGATCAATCACCCCAGCCAGTGGTAACTCCCTTCTTTGCCTGTTGATCCAGAGGTATAAGGAGCCCAAAGCAGCCAGGTGGCATTCTTAACTTCCTGTTCAATGGAATCAGTGATGTGCCTCCAGGTGAGAGCATTTCTTCCTTTGAAACTAAGAGTTCTAGGCCTGCAGAGCATAAGGGGACAGAAATAAAAAATCTTGCCAGTGTATCATTATGGGTAATAGTGAGTGGTGCTACACCCATTTCCACCCCTTGATTCCTGGACCCATGAATCCTGGCTATAGAAGAAACAGCACCATATATTGGACACTGGTTTAGAGCATATACGGCCTCCTGGAGAACTTTGCCCCAACCCTGCAAGGTATGTATCTTTAGAAGTCCATTCATCGTTCTGTCAAGCCAGCTCCTTAAGGAAGATGGGGAACATGGTAAGACCAGTGAATTCCATGAGCATGGGCCCACTGCTGCATTCCATTTCCTGTGAAGTGAGTCCCTAGATCTTAGGCAATGCTGTGTGGGATACTATGATGGTGGATAAGGGATTCTGTAAGTCCACGGATGGTAGTTTTAGCAGAAGCACTGCATGCAGGGAAGGCAAATCCATATCCAGAGTAAGTGACTATTCCAGTAAGGACAAAACGCTGCCCTTTCCATGATGGAAGTGGTCCAATGTAATCAACTTGCCACCAGATTGCTGGTTGATCACCTCAAGGGCTGGTGCCATATCGGGGACTCAGTGTTGGTCTCTGCTGCTGGCCATTTGGGCACTCTGCAGTGGCTGTAGCCAAGTCAGCCTTGGTGAGTGGAAGTACATGCTGCTGGGCTCATACGTAACCTCCATCCCAGCAATCATGGCCACTTTGTTCATGAGCCCATTGAGCAATGATGGGAGTAGCTGGGGAAAGAGGATGACTGTTTCATCCTAACCACTTGATTATTAAAATCATCCTCTGCTGAGGTCACCCTTTGGTGAGCATTCACATGAGACAGAAATAGCTTCACTTCTTTGGCACATTCAGAAAGGTCTAGCCACATACCTCTTCCCCTAGAAATAGAAATATCATATGATCTAGCAATCCTACTCCTAGAAATATATCCTAGAGAAATAAGAGCCATCACATTACTAGATACATGCACACCCATGTTCATTGCAGTATTGTTCACAATAGCAAAAAGATGGAAACAACCTAGATGCCCATCAACAGATGAATGCATAAACAAACTATGGTACATACATACAATGGAGTATTATGCAATGATAAAGAACAATGATGAATCTGTGAAGCATCTCATCACATGGATGAAACTGGAGGACATTATGCTGAGTGAAATAAGTCAAGCACAAAAGGACAAATATTGTATGAGACCTCAACTGCAAAAACTCATGAAAAAGTTTTACACACAAAAAGAAACAATCTTTGTTGGTTACAAGGGATGGGGGGAACTAAACAGACAATAGATAAGTGGTAACTTTGGTGAAGGGTAAGACAGTACACAATACTGGGGAAGCCAGCACAACTTGTACAAAGAAAAGTCATGGACGCTCCATAGACACATTCAAAGTCCCTGAGGGACTGAATTGCTGGGCAGAGGGCTATGGGGACCACGGTCTCAGGGAACATCTAGCTCAACTGGCATAACACAGTTTTTAAAGACAATGTTCTACATTCTACCTTGGTGAGTAGCGTCTGGGATCTTAAAAGCCTGTGAGCAGCCATCTAAAATACTCCACTGGTCTCACTCCTTTAGGAGCAAGGGAAAATGAAGAGAACAGGATACTAGGAAAAGATTAGTCCAAAGGACTAATGGACCACAGCTACTGTGGCCTCCACCAGACTGAGTCCAGTACAGCTAGATGGTGCCCAGCTACTACCACTGACTGCTCTGACCGGGATCACAACAAAGGGTCCTGCACAGAGATGCAGACAGATGTAGAACAAAATTCTAACTCACAAAAAAAGACCAAATTTACTGGCCTGACAGAGACTGGAGAAACCCCGAGAGTCTTGTCCCCAGACACCCTTTTAGCTCAGTGGTGAAGTCACTCTCAAGGCTCATCATTCAGCTGGATATTGGACAGCCCCATAAAACAAAATGGGATTAATGAGGCACAGCAGTCCAGGGACAAGGACTAGAAGGCAGGAGGGGACAGGAAAGCTAGTAATAGGGAACCCAAGGTTGAGAAGAGACAGTGTTGACATGTTGTGGGGTTGATAACCATTGTCATAGGACAATATGTGTACTGTTTAATGAGAAACTATTTGTTCCGTAAAACTTCATCTAAAGTACAGAAGAAAAAAAGAAAGAATTATCTGTGTGAGATCAAATTGACAACAGCAACTCAGAAGGTTTGATAGGAAGCCTAGGGGGCAGTGAGTTGAAGACAATGGTGATGGAGTAATTTGGAAAAGGATAGTGAGAAGAGCAGCACAACTGGAAGAATGCAATGAATGTCACTGAATTGACCATGTAGAAACTTTTGAAATGGTGTATCTTTGGCTATACATAGTTTCACCAAAAAAAAAAAAAAAAAAAAGTCCTCCAAGGGCGAGAAGGGAGAGTGTTGACATGTCATGGGTTTGTTAAACGATGTAAAAAAACAATACGTGTACTGACTGTTTAATGAGAAACTATTTGTTCTGTAAACCTTCATCTAAAGTACAATAAAAAGTATTAACAAATTATAATTTCCACAAAATTAAACATTTGTTCTATAATTTATTTATTAATTCAGTGAGTATTTATCAAACCTACTACATGAGTAAATAAATAAATCATGCTTTTGAAGGACACATACTCCCATGAAGAATTTCTGACTATATTTTTCTACCAACATAATACACATGCCCAAAGAGTACCTAAATTCAGCAAGCTCAAAATGAAATTTATTTTGTTCCTTTCACTAAAAGTCCTATCCTTCTGTCAATGAGTGAAATTATTTCTGGTAATAAGGGATACAAGTGATTAAAATGGTTTTCCTTCTTTGAAGAAAACTGACCAAACATCCGCTGACCTCTGATAATATGTTTTTCTGTTTAGACTTCTATTTGATCAAAACCGAACTTGTCAATCCTTTTTGTGATGCCAGCTTCTTTCAGTCAACCAATCCCAGTTTACTCCATCATGTTTGACCTTTCTACCTCACCATTTAAACAAAAACCCAAAATGAACCTGTGGCCATCAAGTCGATTCCAGCTCATAGCAACCCTGTAGGACAGGGTAGAACTGCTCCATAGGGTTTCCAAGACTGTAAATCTTTATGACTGCCACATCTCTCTCCCGCAGAGCAGTTGAACCACAAACCTCTGGGATAGCAGCTGAGCACTTAATCACTGTGCCACCAGGGCTCCCCATTCAAACAGGTACCAAATAATGCAAACGTAGCTTCTTTGATACCTCATTACTGCTATTCTATGTATTCAGAATCTCTCTCTACTATAGGAGCATTCCAACAGGTGGCCCTACCTTCCATTGCTCCTCATTCTAATTTATCCTTCACAAAAATGTCATATCAGTTTTATAATGGAATCGCAGTATTGATTAAAAAGTCTTCAGTAGCGTCTCTTGCTTTCCAAATTTTAAGCAAACTCCAACAGCCAAGAAGACACTGAATCATGTGTTCTTTTCTTTAAAATGTTTAGAGATTACAGTTATCCCTCGGTGTCCATGGTAGATTGGTTCCAGGACTCCCTTGGATACCAAAACCCAAGGATGCTCAGGTCCCTTATATAAAATGGTGGCTGCTCTAAGAAATAGTACTTGGTTGTATCTATAATAAAATGTTTCTGATGACTTTAGCTGTATCGTAAGTCATTTAGCTTAGATAAACATAAAGAAGAATTTCTTGGAAGTGAAGTTAAAGAAACTCATTTACCTAGTCTTCTGGCATTGCTCCATCAACACCTTTTTTATTGAATCCTTAATTCTCCACATCTTGAAAGGTAAGACCCTCCCCACTTACCCTGGCCCTTGATTATACTTACTTTCCATTGATTTGTTCTCTCCTATGGGGCTGATGCCTATTCAGAAGCTCCAAATTTCTTACAGATAATTTTGTTTTTTTCTTTTTAGTTATTTATCGCAAAAATTGTGCCTCTTAAATACATATATTACTTTATCACTCCTTACCCACATAATAATCAAACCCCAAAATAGAGCCACTGGCACATCCCCACTGTTGTTTAACTTATATTTCTGATTAGCTTATACTTGGTGCAATAAATTGATTCCATCCAGTTTTTTAAGTACACAGCAACCTGAATCGTTTTTGTTTATTTATTTAGTTCTAAACCCTAGGAGCAATATGGCACAGTAAAATGACCACAGCTTCAGGATCCAACAGACCTGGGTTCACACACTGGCTTCATTCCAGGCATCCATGGAAACATGAACAAATAAAGTCCATTACTCTGAACCTAGGTCGCCACATCTGAAAAGTCAGAGGTAGCACTGTCTGCTAATGGTGCTGTAAAAAGAAAGTCACACATGTAGAGACACGTAGCAAAGAAACTAGTTCTATATTAATTTCTCTTCTTTCTATCTGAGAACACTAAATCCATCTTCTATCTTACAACCTTTAATCTACTTTGGATTTCGGTCCAGGCCTCAAAACCTAAGGCTAATTTTCTCAGGGTCTCAGATCAACCATTTCATAGATACTGCTTCTGCTTCACCTCCATGGAGCTGGTTAGCTTTGTAACACTCCACAGACACTCTTCCTAAACTCAGAAAAATATCATGGAAGACCATCACAAATCCTTCTCTAGAAATGGATAAATAAATTAATTAATCAAATTACATATCATTCAATCATAGAAACAGCACTTTGCCATTTTTTTGAAGATTCTGTTGGTGTCATTGCTTTGACAAAATCATCATCTAATGGCAACTGATTTTTCTATACATTAGCATCTAACTCCAGATCTTTCTTTACATAAAGGATCGCTAATATTCTAGAAAATCGAACTTCATGTTTTTCTTCCTATCCTTTGTCTTCATAACTGAATGAGGATAAATCCCCTTGCTCTCTTTTCCTAAAATCCTCAGGCACATTTCTAACCCATGTCCAGTTATACAGTCAGATATTTTTCCATAGAAATTAAGATTTGACTAGAGTGGGCTGACGGGGAGGTGGAGAACACAGAGGATATTGATTCCCAGACTGTCTGGTCCCACCTGATACCAAACCCAGATTAGCTTTTGATTAGTCCCAATTTGGACTTTAGTTCTATTAAATTTTTCATTTTTGCCTTTTCTTTCCATACATGCATTTGTAATATTTAATGATGTCAGAGATTGTATATTCCTGCATTACATCAATGATTTTTCTCCTTGGTTCTGTGTAAGCTTTAATAAAATGATGACAATGACAGTGACTAATATTTACTAATATTTGCTTTTGTGATAAGCAAGGTGCTGTGCGATTTACAGGTGTTACCACATATTCTGACCTGCTCATCCTAAATTTTGCAGGTATTGTTCTCTTTTCTTTTTTGCAATATTTTAGAGACCTAATGCTAGTATTTTGTTTTTCTTTTCCTTTTTATACTCCCTAACCTAAAACTAGATCTCCTCTGCTTTTTTTTTTTTTCAATAAACTGTGTATATAGCTCTCTCATGACTCCTCTGTCAATAAGCATGGCTATGTGGACTGCACAGTTTCTTTCTCAATTCCCAGTTTCTAAGCAATCCATTGTTTCAGGAAGGTAACATCCATGCCTACTGACACTGTCTAGTTTTCTGCCACTTTGAAATTGTAAAGTAAAAACCTGAATTCCCAAAATGAGCTGATGCCTGATTTCCTTCTGTTTATTTCAATGCTGATAAAGATTTACATGAGTAAATATTCATTTCAAAATTCAGTGTACTTCTAGTAAGCCACCTCTTGGCCATCATCTTTGCTATTTTTCCTAAAATAAGATGACTGGGGCTAGGGAAACATTTTAGGTCACCCATATATTAGCAACCTATAGAAAGAGAGATGCCTGCTGCCTGCTTTTCAGATTGGTACAGACTCATGAATTCCTGAGGGCAAACTGCAGAAACGGTCTAAGTGCTGTGTCCTGTCTTAACTCAATCCTCTCCATTCCCCCTTATTTGGATGTAGTTAATCACCTTCAAAAAATTTTGGTTTTAGGATATCTATCAGATTTAGCATCATGGCTTATGGGCTTATCTTTTTTTTTTTTTTTTTTTTTTTGTCCTTTATCTGTGTTGATAATTCAATAAAAAGTTGGGAGAGAATGTTTCAGATACGGCTAACTAAAGTTTCTTTAAAGAGGAAGTACCCTGCAAGTCTTAGAAAGAAAACTCTGATTGCAATATAGTACATAAATTATAAAGAATTGCATTAGAGACAGAAATTGGAGATCGACAGGTGAGAGATTGAGAGCAGATCCAGATTTCTCAATTAGGCAATCTGATCTATGGAGCTATCATAGATCTATAGAGCTACTAATCAAAATGAGGAAAACAGAAGTAGACAAATTGTGGAGGAAGAGTGGAAGACTGAATTTTGATGCATGTTAGGGTGTCATGTTAGGCTTGAGTTGGCTTTGAGGCATCCAGGTGGAGAAAACAAAGAGTTGTTTACATGGATTTAATATTATGAGATTGGTCTGAAATAAAGGTAAGTACTTTAAAGTAGGAAACTAAATAAATAAAAGCTGTAGACCATAAAATGTCTATAGAATTGAAAGCATGAAGAAATAGACATTATCTTTGGAGAAATAGTCAAACTAATTTTCATCCTGATGCATAATCTATGCTGTCAAATTAGGTAATAGAAACTATACAAAAATGGACATACTTAATGAAAATCATCTTGGATGGCTTCTAAAGGAATTTAAAAAAATTTTTTTTTTAATATTTTGAGTAATAGTTTCATTATTAGAATGAATATTATTTCCACAATGGATTAATTTTAATTATAACACCCAATACTATGCTTAAAAACTTGTTATTTGGTAAAAATAAGTCTCATTAATTTACTTACATATCATGCAATACATATGCAATCATGAAATAAAATTGTTTCAACTATAAAACATAGAAATTTTATATAAGATATTTATACACATAGATATCTCTCTCACATTTGTCTTATATATTGATACAGAATTATATTAGGATTAATTGAAGTAGAATTAGAATGTAGTGTAGTTCTTAATAGCACAAGCTCTAAAGTCACATTTTCTCTGACTGATTCCATGCTTTATCTCCTTCAGGTATTATGATCTTGGAGAATTTACCTAAACTTCTAAACCTCAATATATGCATTTGTAATAATAATACCACTCTATAGGTTTGTCATGAGACTTAAATGAAATAATCTGTGTAAAATACTTGAGATATTATATGGAACATGGTTTGATCATTCACACAACATTATATATCCAAGAGATCAAAGCACAGATTAAGGGCCAGCAATGCGTGTTGAAAAGAAAGATTATTTGCCACTTTATTTTTATGACAGCAGAGGCAAGTTCCATAATGTTAGACAAAGCAGTACTTTAGGTTTATAAATTAAGAAGAACATTAAGCTTCAGACTTATAGGAACTGAAGCATCTTTCTTTTAGTAAACACATATAGTGAGGCAGGACGAACAGGCATTAACTGGGGTGGATTCTTTAGGTTTATGTTGTTGTTGTTGGGTGCCATATAGCCAATTCTGACTCAGTGACCCCAGGATGTTTCTCTTCTTCCAAAACAGGGTAAATTTTTAATTTCTAATTATGGATAAACAGAATATTTCAGGAAGGACAAATAAAATAGAAGCCAATTGGCAAATACATAATGAATATTTACTGTGAACAAACAACTCTCCTAAACAAAGATTAGCTAAATAACCCCCTACTCTCATGAGATGATATTGATAAACATAAGTTTATAATTCAGTTGAAGGATAAAAAATTAATCCAAAAATGATTGATAAGAATACAAGATTGAAAATAATAAACACCAAATAAATTTTGTTAAATTAATTAAAATTAAATTGAACTGATTTAAATATATCAGTGATAAATCTCACAGACATTGTATCGAGTGAAAGAAGCCAGACACTAAAGAGTAATATGCTGCATGATTCCATTTATATAAAGATCAAGAACAGGCTAAATTAATCATGGTAATAGAAGTCAGAATAATGGCTACTATCGGAGGGGACATTGACAAGGATTGGGCATTGGGAAGCATTTGGCTTGCTAATAATGCTCCATCAGTTGATCTTGGAAGTGGTTACGTGCATGCATACAGATGTAAAACTTCACTGAGCTGTACTCCTAAGATTTTTTCACTTTACTGAATGTGTATTTAACCTCAACTACAAATAATATTTAAATTCTAATTTTAGAAAGTCAAGATCTTACAAGAGAATTCTGTTCCTGCAGACCACAGTGTCAATCTTCTATAACTCTACCTCTCCCACCTTCTTTCTTACAGGGGTCCCCAGAATTGAATGGGCTCGTGTCTGGATCTCCATCCCCTTCTGCTGCCTCTATTTAACTGCCCTTTCTCAGAACACCTTGATCCTGTTTGTAGTCTTCACTGAGCCTAGCCTTCATGAGCCCATGTATTATTTCCTCTCCTTGTTGTCTACCACTGACATTGGCTTATGCATCTCTACCCTGGTAACAGTGCTGGGAATATTCTGGCTGAATGCCAGGGAGATTAGCTTTAATGCTTGCTTATCCCAGATGTTCTTCATTCACCTCTTCACTTTCATGGAATCTTCAATGCTCCTGGCCATGGCCTTTGACTGGTTTGTGGCCATTTCTAACACTTTGAGATATGCTACCATCCTAACTCATGCAAGGATTGCACAGATTGGTGCGGCAGTTATTACAAGGGGGACTGTAATTCTGACACCATTAGTCCTTCTTCTTAAGTATCTGTCATTCTGCCACAGCCATGTGCTCCATCACTCCCACTGCTTTCACCCTGGTGTGATGAAGCTCTTATGTTCAAACACAAAGATCAATGGTGCTTTTGGACTAACTGCAATTATCTCTACTGCTGGAGTGGATTCCATTTTTATCTTGCTCTCTTAAGTCTTGATTATTCGCTCGGTTCTCAGCATTGCATCTCCAGAGGAGAGGAAAAAGGCCTTCAGCGCCTGCATCTCTCATGTCACTGCTGTAGCCATATTCTACATACTTTTGATCAGCCTGTCTTTTGTTCACAGGTTTGGTAAACATGCTCCACCATATGTGCCCACCCCCATTGTTAATATATACTTGCTGATCCCTCCTGTGATGAACCCCACCATCTGTAGTGTGAAAACAAAGCAGATTCAAAAAACCATGCTTAAACTTGTATGTTCCAAAGGAACTCGTATTTAACCATTACTGTTCCCACAAGGACCTTTATTTAAATTACAGTGAAGATTTATCACAAATCGGAGTTACAAATCCATGCAAATTTAAAGTTAAGTAAATCTAGGTAGGCACCATCCAATTCAAACATCTCAACAGGGCAGTTATCCTTTCTAAGACAATCTTTCCTCTTCTACCACTGAAATTCTAGTTCAGATTCTCACTACTTCTCAGCTACCCTATTCCAATACCTGATTAATTATCCACTCTCTATGCTGTCTTTGCTCAAAATAATTCACTTTGAATTAATTTTCAAAATGCTCAGCTCTAATAAAATTTTAAAATAAACAAATAAACATCCCTTCTATGTTTATTTCTCATACACCAACTAAATGAAGTAACACCTCTTGTCCAAAGTAGTTAAAGTTTGGGTTCATCTTTCTTTCATGACCTGTGATATACATGGTATACCATCCACTTTTTCTGGCTCTCAGGTTCTTTAGGAGTATTCTTTTACCACCAAAAGTATTTGATGCCCTCCAGTGGGGACTTACTTGTGTAACAGTGAAAGGCAAAAGAAACATTACCAATTGCAGTCAAGTTGATTCCAACTCATAGTGACCCTACAGGACAGAGTAGAACTGCTCTATAGGGCTTCCAAGGAGCAGCTGGGGAACAGGTTACTTTTTGGTTTGCAGCTGAACTCTTAACCACTGTGCCACCAGGGCTCCAAAGAAACATTAGCTGAAACAAAATAGCTGGAGTATAAGGCTTGCAAGTAATTCAGTGGTAAAATTTTTGTCTTTTGTACCTGTAGATAAACCTTGTAAGGATATTTATGGTTTCCTGTGTGATAGTTAGGGAGCCTTGGTGGGTTTTGTTTTTTTTTTTTTTTTGTGTGTTATATTTGGAAAACCAGAGATTCCCCATATAACCTAATGGAAGGTGCCACTGAAAACATAAGCAACCAAGGTCCATTTGGCACAGACAGGTTACCTCTAAGTATGGGTTTGAGAATCTTAAAAGTTCTGTAGTATCCATGTAGTACCACATAATATTTTTCAAAATCCATGTTATCAACCAAAATCTAAGCACACTCCATGACTCAGCATGCTTCCATTAATGAAAACACATGGTATTTAAAAAAAAAATTCAAAGCAGAAAATAATTGGACCTTGAAAGGGTTAAAGTTTAATCTCCCTTTCTCCATTCATATATTCTTCAGTCTAAGAAGAAAACCATCTACTAACTGCTCCTTCGTACATGTGTAACTTCCCTATTGCTGGATTTTATTGTTGCCTCCACTTCAACCTTGACATCCACTTCTCCACCTTGAAATTCTACCTATGTGTCAAGGCTCATCTTTAATTATCTTCTTATTAAATTTTTTATGATTGCTCCAAAGGAATTTGATCTCTCCTTCCCATAAATTGTCTTTCATAGTGCTTTGCCCATATCTTCTTTGCCAGTATGTGTGTGTGTTTGGATAGATAGATAGACTGACAGACAGATAGATAGATAGAGATAGACATAAATTATTATAGCTCCCACAAGACTGTAATTTCCCTAAAGATAAAAATTCCTGGCTTTTCTTTGATGCCTCTACAATACACAGAGCAGGCAGTTAATAGATAGTTGTTGAATTAAACTGAACTCAGTAGATTGTCAAACAGTCCATCTGAACAATTTCAGTGATAACTCAGTCAATTCCACTGTTTGGGAAGTCTAACATAATAAATTTCTCTTGTACTGACCCTATAGTTTTCTGCTTATATTATCTAGAAATTGGTCATAGTTCTGACTTTTTAAAAACATGTAGTTGAAGGGCCATTCTGGAATCTGAGAACACAATCTCTGAAATTTATCCCAGGTTAGTATAGTATAAGACCAATTTGACTAAGAATAAATAATAATTTAAGCCAAGATCCTCAGTTTTATGGCTGTAATAGAAGGGATAAAACCAAGGATATAGCAGTCCCAAATTACTCATCTTCCAACACCAAACAT
The DNA here is from genome assembly GCA_030035585.1 of Dugong dugon. Classification (NCBI taxonomy): domain Eukaryota; kingdom Metazoa; phylum Chordata; class Mammalia; order Sirenia; family Dugongidae; genus Dugong; species Dugong dugon. The sequence goes on along the minus strand of CM057467.1, from coordinate 77,000,542 downwards.
GTAATAAGCATCTACTCTAAACTTGGTACTGGGACAGACATTGAGAATATAAATGTGAACAAGATTAGCTTCTTGCCTTAAATCAACTTAATGTCTGAGGAGAAATAAAAATTACAAGCATGTAGTTTCATTAAAATGTTTATTACAGAGATGTCCTCTGACAAAAAAACTTAGCAAAGGACACAAACTTTGAGTAATTCAAATTACAAAAAACTTTAACAATTCTTCTACTTTACCTCAACCATGGGGTAAAATCATAAGCTGCTTGACGTAAACATTATTAGGAGGAAAAAAAAACTAAAACGATAGAAGCTGCTTAAAAATGAGAATCAATAATGTGGTATATTATTTGAAATAATAATGCAAGCGGCTGATAAAGACATCTATTGTCTGTGAAGTGTTTTCCAAAGGATGATCCATAGGCTGGTTACCTAAGAATTATGGTCCAGGGTCAGATACATAATAATTGCCTGAGGGTCTTTTTAAAAATGTGTTTTATTGGGCCTCACTCCCAGAATTTCTTGTTTTACTAGTTCTGAGATGAAGACTGTTGTTATTGGTTGTGGTCAGGTTGATTCTGAGTCATGACAATCCTATGTGTTACAGAGTAGAACTGCTCCATAGGGTTTTCTTGGCTGTAATCTTAACAGAAGCAGATTATCAGGTCATTTTTTCCACAGAACCACTGGATGGGTTAGAACCACCAACCTTTATGTTAGCAGTTGAAGGTAAAACATTTGTGAAACCCAGGGATGAGGCCTAAGAATCTGTATTTATAACAAGCTCCCAAGGTGAATCTGATGCAAAACCAGATTTGGGAGCCACTGATCTAGGGCAAGATACAATTGTATATTTATCTGTTGTTTATGATCTCCAATCTAAATTTTTTTTTTCTATTTCTATTGTGAAAGACAGAAAAAGCATCTTTAGGTCTTTCGGTAGACAAATTGGATCTAAAATCCCAGATGATAGGCTGACTTAAGTCATCTTCTTCCCAGAACAGATGTAAAAAATACATATGTATATACTCTTCATATTTGTTCAATATTTATATTTTTCCTGCCATATAATATCAATATCAATCATGACAGGTCAAAGATAAAATAATATCAGCAATTTCACTACATGAAACCAGATGAGAAAGCAAATAGATTTGTGCACAGTGACTTGGTAAGCACAAATGGATAAAAAAAAAATGCAATTGACCAGAAATATCCCTCAGGAATAGATTTATCTGATGGGTAAATGACTATCCTGAGAATGAGTTCCTCATAAGTACCTTCCACTCTGGGAATAGAATGAGACCTCAGAACCCGGCCTTTTCCTCATCCTCATCACTCTGTGTTTAAGTACTGAGTCATCAGAGAGACAATGGTCATTTATTAATGTTAGAAGGCTTGATGTGGGCTCATTTTTCAACAAGAGATTCAGCTTTATTGAAGGAAGTATTGTACAATATTAAGTTATAACAGTCACGCAAACATAAGATGTTATTGAATTGCCTTTGATTTAAGATTTTACAACTGGAGAGGTCCTAGCATCTTACTCTTTTCAGGGCAGCTTGGACATAAAGAATAGAGATTCTTCCTTATGTGCTTAATCTTCATTCTGAGAAGATCCATAAACGGTGAATTTCTGAAAAACAAAAAATTATCCAGGGTACGTGGTCAATTTGAAATCTGGCTGGGGTTCCTTATATAATATCTCAAATTTATTACTCATGATGCTAGAAATAGAGGTTTGGAATAGCCCCAAAACTGGATTTGAGTCATTCATCCAGAATACTACCATAAAAATCAACAAAAACATGATTAATTTGCGAAAGCAAACATAGAATGATCTGTTTGGGGACATATACTAGGAAGCCTCAGAGTGTTGAGCTTCAAAGAGATAAATATTTTTTCTAAAAATACAGTGATTTATCATTACCAGGGCATGAGATTTTAGTTATTTTTTTCTCAAAATGGGGATGGTGTTGCTCCATTCAGAATAACAGACTTTAATACCCTTAAAGAGGTCAGGCTATTCAAGACAGGCTGACAACCAGAAGATGCATTTTAAGTTAGTTAACAGGTTAAAGATGTCATTGATGGCTATAAAAATGAGTTAACCTAATCGAAGTATCCATGACTCACATCCACTATACCAGAAGGCCCCATCATACACAGCACAAAAGGAAGAAGAAAAGAAATTGCTTAGAGTCAAAGTGTTAGGAGGACCAAAAACACTCCAGTGATTTAAATAAAAAAGATAATAAGATACCATATTCTTTATTATGAATCAGGAATTAGAAATTATGGAGGGGAAGTTCAATACTGCAGAAAGAAAAGAAATCAAAACTGGGGAGCAGAAAGGAGAGGATAAATTCTTCTGAAAAATCTCCAGATTGGTTTATCTAACCCCAATTAATAGAAAACACAATGAATTGTGCTGAATGGTATTATCATTTCTCATTCCAGGACATTTTATTGCAACAGGATTACTCTTCCATAGTAATCATGTCATCTTTTCCTAACATCACATCCTCTTCTCTGATTTTTCTACTGACAGGAGTTCCAGGACTAGAAGTTGCACATGCCTGGATCTCCATCCCTTTCTGCTCTTTCTACATAATGGCCCTCTCTGGGAACAGCATCATCCTGTTTGTCATCGTTACTGAGTCAAGTCTCCATGAACCTGTATACTATTTCCTCTCTATGCGCTCAACTACCCACCTGTGCTTGTGTATTTCAGCACTAGTCACTATGCTGGGCATATTCTGGTTCAATGCAAGACAGATCAGTTTCCATGCCTGCATTGCTCAGACATTCTTCATTCAACTATTTACTGTCATGGAGTCTTCAGTGCTCCTGGCAATGGCTTTTGACTGCTTCTTTGCCATTTGTAACCCACTGAGATATACTACTATCTTGACTGATTCCAGAATCATCAAAGTGTGGTTTGCCATTCTTGTCAGGGGAACAGTCATCCTATTGCCTCTGCTCCTGCTGCTTAAGCGTCTGTTCTTCTGCCAAAGCTGTGTGCTCCATCAATCTTACTGTTTCCATCCTGATATAATCCAGCTTTCATGTTCTGACAACAAGATCAACAGTGTTTTAGAACTTACTGCCCTCATAGTTACAGCAGGAGTGGACTCCATATTTATTCTTCTCTCTTACATTCTGATTATTAAGACTGTCCTACGCATTGCTTCCCGAGAGGAGCAGCACAAGGCCTTTAGCACTTGTATTTCTCACATAAGCGCTGTTGCTATCTTCTACATCCCTCTCATTAGCTTGTGCTTTGTCCATCGATTTAGGAAAACAGCCCCTCCTTATGTACACACTCTTACGGCAAATGTGTATTTGCTTATTCCACCTGTGATGAATCCCATAATCTATAGCATGAAAACCAAGCAGGCTATTCAGGCTATTCAGAAAGTCTTCTTTCCCAAGGGAGCCAAAGCCTAACCCTAACCAATAAAGTCTGTTCCTTAGTTATTATTTTTAGGGCCTAGTGTTTGATGAGTTATGAACCCTTTTCTCAGTGACCTAAAACTAAAAGAAACAGAAAGTTGGGTGGGGTGGTCAGACAAGTATAATCTGGTAGAAATTTTTCTTATCTTTTTTTTGTGTGTTTTTAACTTTTCATCAGAGAAAACAGTATATTTCCATGCAGTTTTAAGAAATAATACAGAGATCCCATAAGTCCTTCACATAGTTTCCCCCAGTGGTAGCATCTTGCATATTACACAACATCACAAATTGACATGAATTCAATCCATTGACCTTATTCAGGTAAGAGACCCCAGATGGTAATACAAATCTGTTAAAAAAAAGTACTGGTAAAGGCAATTGTGTAAGTATAAAAAACAGTATATATCCATATGTCTTCTCTTTTCTTCTCCTAACTGATTTAAAAAGTAATTTTAAAAGTAACATGCGTATAATTGTATTGTCAGACATATATAATATAGAAATGTAATACATTTGACAATAATAAGAGCAAAAAGGAGGTGGGTGAGAGCAAAACTGTATTGGAATAAGGAAATGACACCACGTGGTAATTCAGATCCACAGAAACAAATTAAGAGAATTAGAAATGGTAAATAAGAAATTTAATATTAAAAACTTTATAAATATATACGTGGTCTCCTTTCTTCTCTCAGCTTCTTTAAAATACATAAAATTATATAAATAAATAATTAATAATTATAACAATGTACTACAGAGTTTATAACATATATAGATGTAACATGTATAATAGTAATAGTGTAAGAGTGGGAAGAGGAAATTATATAGGAGTAACATTTCAATCTCTCACTGTAATTAAATTAATAAGAAATATAAATAAGTTAATAATATTAAGTTACTATAAATTTTGGTAAGTTAAGATATATATGGTAAGGCTTAGAGAAACTTATAAGAAAATAACAAATAAAAATAGTGAAAAAAGTATTGAAGTAATTAAAATGTTGCACTAGAAAATGTTCACTAAATGCAAAAGTAAGCAGTAAAGGAAAAAAGAAGACAAGAAACACATAGAAAAAAAGTAAATCCAAATATATAAATAATAGCATTAAATGTGAATGGATTAAATAGTTCAAAAGATAGAGGTTGTCAGACTGGAGATATATATATATATATATATATATATATATATATATATATATATATATTTAAGGGAAGAAAAAAAAAGATCCAAGCATATTTAGCACCTAGATTTTAGTTTCTAATACCATTCTCCAATAAAAGAAACCAGGGCTTCTTGGATAAATGGTTGGTTCTAGGACTGGTGCAGGAAATATACACTATGACCCTGGAGTATCTTGTAGTGCTAGAAAGTAAGAAAGTGCTAAACACACACACACATTCACACACAAGCACATTGATGGGAATACGTCAAAGGAAAACAAGAGCCAATTGAAAGAGGTCCCAATGGCCAAAGCTGTACAATTTGCAACAAAATAAAGCATTATTGGATTATATTCCAAAATATAAAATAAATGTCTATGAGCTTATACTCAGAAATAAATCATTGACTAAATTAGTAAATGGAGAAATATATCCATACAATGGAATATTATTTGTCAACAATGTACATGCTACAACATAGATGAACCTTGAAAACATTATGCTAAGTGAAAAAGCCAGCCACAAAAGACCACATACTGTATCATTTTATTTACATGAGATGTGCAGAATAAGTAAATCTATAGAGACAAGAAGTAGATTAGTGGTTGTCTAGGGCTGGAGGTGGAGAGGAATGCGGAGTGAATGCTAATAGGCTTACTGATTGGAGTGGTGAAAATGTTCTAAAATTGATTGTGGTGATGGTTACACAGCTCTGTGAATATACTAGAAAAATATTGATTTTAGCACTTTAATGAATTGTATGGTATGTCAATCACATCCCAATAAACTCATATTTAAAAAAAAAAGAATTGGAGATGCATAAGGAAGATGGAGTAAGCACATATACTCAATCTCCATACCCACTCTAGAAAAGGAAGAAAAATGTTTGAATAAAAGAAAAATTCATAAAAGCTCTGGAATATGAGCAAAATTCATATATGAAAGATGTAAGAAAAGTTACAAATGATATAAGACAAGATAAAATAGGATTGGTGGATAAATATGTAGCCCAAAAACATATACAGGAGAATACTGAAATGTAAGTAGGAGCAATCTAGGTGATGCTCCAACCTCTGAGGTATTAAACTGGAGAATTACATTCAAACATCTAGCATATTTATTTCTGCCGCTCTAACCATACACTGGATCTATTTATACCATCTATTAAGCCTCAGAAAGACATTTGCCTCAAGGTGGGAGAAATAAATGTGTTTCCACCATAGAAGAAGGTACGTCCCCATAGTCATCAGGGTGGAAGCTACTTCTTGTTACTATCTCTGTTCTCTTTTTGCTTTTTCATTCCTCCGATACCTGTTTACTCAGGTCCTTATAGTAAATATTCCCTATAAAAATCCCTGTACAGTTTCTGTTTTCCTGTCTGAAGCCTGACATACCCACTTCAATTTCCCTTGAAGAGAGGGATGTGATAACATCAGAAATCCAACAAGATTAAAATATTTTTGTATTTGGTTCTTGTTTATCTTGTCACTTCAAAGAAAATTAATTTCATTGAGATGGTGTTTGCCAAACACAAGGGAAAACTTACTTAGCCATAAGCATGACATTAGTATTTCTGAAGAAACAATACAGAATGGGAATTAAGAGGAGTTATTTTTCACAGAAATATTTTCTGAAGAACAGAGGGAAAGTAAGAGTAAGTGGACAAAAAAGGTTAGGTTACTGACAAAGGAGTAAAACATTCATTGCTGATGAAACTCGCTGCTACATGAAGAGGCCAGGGAGACCATGGCAAGAAGGGAAAGGAAGAATATTTTGGAACAGTTCACGAACCATGGACAATGCCAGTTGTCTATGACAGATTTAGACGATAAGAGTTATTTGCAACTGGTAATACACTTTTTATTCTCATTTGTGAGCAGATATGGTGGTGGTTTTCTCTGTACAGAAAAAAATGTAAGACAAGTAGAAACTTCACCTTCTTCCATGTATTTTAAACAAACCAAAGCCACATTTGAGGTATAAGCTGGATCACTGGTTTTCAAGCTATCGAAAATCTTTTGTCTTAAATAAATGCTCTTATTATCATTGTTTTTAACAAGAAAATGGTGATACTCTTTAGAAATTCTAGCTCATCTTTATCTCTCTTTGCCTACAATCTTCTTACTCGAAATTAAGTGATCTTTTAGGAAACTTTCAGCCCAAACATGATTCTAAGCAGTTTAACCTCTCAGAATGCCATTTTCCTTATCTATGATATGACTGGGATTTGAAAATTTGAAACACTCATCTAGTTCATTGGCGCCCTGGAAAGGAGAACGTTTATCACAGCCCTACGTATCTGTTTGGTCTTCACACTGTAGATGATGGCGTTCATCACAGGAAGGATTAACAGGTAGGCATTGGCAATCAGAGTATGTACATAGCATGGGACACGTTTCCCAAATCTGTGGACAAATGACAGACTGATCAATGGAATACAGAATACAGCAAAAGCTCCAATATAGGAGATACATGTGTTGAAGGCTTTCTTCCTCTCTTTTGGGGATGCAATGCTGAGGACAGTCTTAATGATCAAAACATACGAAAGGAAGATGAAAATGGAGTTCACTCCAGCAGTGGTTACCGGAGCAGCCAAACCAACTGCACTGTTGATCCTATTATCTGTGCAGGAGAGCTTCATCACAACAGGGTGAAAGCAGTAGGAGTGGTGGAGCACGTGGCTGCGGCAGTAAGACAATGTTTTAAGAAGTACCACCATAGGAGTCAGGATTAGTGTGCCCCTGGTGACAATTGCTACTCCAATCTGGGCTATTTTCAGGTCAGTTAAAATGGTGGCATACCTAAGAGGATTAGAAAGGGCCACAAAACGATCAAAGGCCATGGCCAGCAGCACTGAGGATTCCATGACAGTGAAGAGTTTAATAAAGAACATCTGTGACAAGCAGGCATTAAAGCTGATCTCCCTGGCATTGAACCAGAATATTCCCAACATGGTGACCAGAGTGGATATGGACAGGCTGAGATCAGTGGTGGAGAGCGTGGAGAGGAAATAGTGCATGGGTTCATGGAAGCTGGGCTGAGTGATAATGGCAAAGAGAATCAGGCTGTTTCCTGAGAGGGCAGTTACATAGAGAAAGCAAAAGGGAATGGAGATCCAGGTGTGGAAAGCTTCCATCCCAGGAACACCAGTTAGCAGAAAAATGATGGAAGAAGATGTGGTATTCAGGAAAGCTGACATATTGAACATAACCTGCAGAATTTTAAGCCATGAGTCAATCCTGAAATCATAAATTGGTTTTATTTATTATATATTCAACCTGAAATTAATACTTTCACCAGGCAAATATATAGAAAAGATAGTATGTATTTTATGTAAAGAGCTCAGGTAGATTGATCAAAAAATAAGACTACATCAAACACAGGAGCAGAACACAGAACAATTACATGAGCGTATGGAATTTTAACACAAACAAATGGAATAATGTTCCATCTTGTTTAAGTTCACAGGACTGAGAAGTAATTTATTTTCTGACTTCAAGTGGTAAGCATTCATTAAATATATGTTGAAATGTGTCCAAATGGAGTATGAAATTTTAAAGGGATAGTATATCGTGTACCATATTCTGATAAACTAAATGAATTATCTTAGTTTCTGGGGGTCCAAAATAGAAACACTCCCTTCATCTCCTGGATACATTATTTCAATCAAATTTATTATCTTCATAAATAGCTACATTTATTGAGCCCCTACTATCTGTTAGTAGTTGTGATAATTCCCTTGAAAACATGCTATTTGCAATATCAAAACTTGAACTGTACATAAGCATCTTTCATACCACATAAAAATTATGAGCAATTAAGACATTTACACAGAGAATTATTGGAGTACCAAAACAAACAAACTAGTTGTTGTTGAATCAATTCTGACTCATAGAGACTCCATGTGTGTCACAGTAGAGCTGCTCCTTAGGGTTTTCAGTGGCTGTGATCTTTCAGAAGTAAATCACGAGGACTTTCTTCTGAGGCACCACAGGGTGGATTCAAACCACCAAGATTTCAGTTAATTGCCAAGCACTTAACTGTTTGTGCCACCCAGGGACTCCTTACTGGAGTACAGAAGGTCTTCAATCTGAGTATTATAGTTTAATGTTCTGAATTTTTAATCTCGTGTCCTGGCAATTTTGTAGTATTGCATAGTCTAAGCTTTATGTTCAAGCATGGACTCTGATATTTACCAGATGAGTTATCACTTGACAAGTTATTAAACTGTTATACACCCCAGTTTCCCCATCGCTAAAATAATAACGATAAATATACCCCACAGTGTTGTTATGCGGTGTATGTGAAAACTTGACAGAGTACCTGACTTACCATAAATGCTCACCAATATCAGCTACTATCACTTAAAAAGAAATTTTTTAATTAAAAAACTATGCAAAACATTTATTTTCCTTCCTTTTCCTACTTCTAGTCCCACTTCTTTCCCACTTATCTACTTGTATTTTTATCTGAAAGCTCACAAAATGAAACAAACATATGAATATTATCTAAGGCTGATTTAGGCAAAGCCCACTGGTTAATATTCTCGTTTGGTTTCTTCTTCCTCCATAGCTGTTTTTCTCATCCTTTGTTCATTGTTTCTTGATTCAGAAGAAAACACTCTTGCTCCTTTCCAAAGGCAACCCTACTACATAGCCTCTCAGTCAGTTTTGGACATTACTTTAGTTTAACATCAAACATTACTAAGTGAACAATGGAATCCAGAGTGTCTCTAGACACTGGGAATACAAAACCTGATTAGATATGACACTTGCTTCAAAGATACTTATTGAATAGTTAGCAAAACACATAGGTAAATAAACACATAAAATGTAGTGTGGTATATATAATAGTGGAATTGTGTTTAAAATACAGAGGTTGTGTATATTAGAAAGTGATTGATAAGTGTTGTTGAGGAGTTAAACAAATGCTTCTCTAAGTGTAGGATACTTATATAGAGGATGATAAGTGTAAACTGCCATTAAAAATGATCTAAGCAAGTCAAAGCCATGGAGTTTCAGATATTTTAGTAATGCTGCTAGAGTGTAAGATATAAAGTACTGAAAGTTATTGTTGGATAGGTTATAGGGATCAAGCAGGGAATTATCTTGTCATCTTCAAAAAGGTAAGGACTTTGGGCAATTTCTAAACATTGAGAAAAGAATGGATGAATAGATCTCTTTCTCCTCGGGGAAATAATCCTAATAATTTTTCCTTCTTTTTTTTTTTCCCCTCGTTCATCCTAATTTGTACCATTACCATACTCTAAGGAGCCCTCATGGCACAGTTGTTAAGCACTCGGCTGCTAACCAAAACGTCGGCAGTTCAAACCCACCAGCTGCTCTATAGGAGAAAGATGTGGCAATCTGCTTCCGTAAAGTTTTACAGCCTTGGAAACCCTATGGAGCCATTCTACTCTGTTCTGTAGTGTTGCTATGAGTCAGAACTGACTCCACAGCAACGAATTTGGTTTGGGTTTGGTACCATAGTCTACAAGCATGACAAATTCTTTCTCAACCTAAAAGTAATTTTAGAAAATACCTTGCTTCCCTGTTCCATGTATCTCTCTACCCCTTCATCAACAACTCATTGACTCAGCTGTCTACGCTTATTTTCCTTTTAAATGTTCACGCCTGTAGTTGAAACCTGCATTCTTTTTTGACCAAAACATATCCTGTTGTTTTTGTTTTCTATTGCTGAGGGAAAAAAAATACTACAAATTTAGTGGTTGAAAACAACATCCATTTATTATCTCACAGTTTTGTAGATCAGAAATCCAGGCACAGCAAAGCTGGCTTATCTATGCAGGATCTCACAAGACTGAAATCAAGGTGTCAGCCAGGGCTGCATTCTCATCTGGAGCTCAGGATTTTCTTCTAAGCTCATGCAGGTTGTTGGCAGAATTTAGTTCTTTGTGGTTGTAAAACGGAGATCTCTGTTTCTTGCTGTCTGTGGGTCAGGGTTTGCTCTCAGCTCCTAGATGCTACCCTTAGTCCTAACCATGTGCCCCTCTCACAACATGCCAACTTACTTCTTCAAAACCAGCAAGAGAAACTCTGCTTCTTGTCTCTTTGAAAATCTCATATGATTCAGTCAGGCCCAACCAGGATAGTCTCTCTTTTGAGATTTTTGCTTCACTCAAAGTCAAGCAATCAGGAAACTTAGCCCTTTCAAGACCCAATTAATTTCTACTTTGAATTCTTTGTTGATACTGTGTGTTTTCAGTAGTGGAACGCATGCTGAGTCATTGAATATGTTTAAATTTTTGGTTCGTTAATATAGATTTTGAGAAATATTATGTGAAAATACATGATTTGTGGAAGTCTGTCTGGCCCACTGGTCTTGGGTAGCAGGCTTTATTGCGGGTCACCTTCCTTTTGGGTCCATGAGGCACCTCTGATTTTGCCTAATAACCCAGATATTTTGTTTCAGTGAACTGTTCTTTCACTTTTCACTGTTACACAAGTCCCCATTGGAGGGAAGCAAACACTTTCAGTGGGAAAAGTGTCTCCCAAAGAACTCCAGAGGCATAAAAAGTGGGTGGGATACCATATGTTCCACAAGTCACAAAATTAATTATATCTGCAAAACCCCTTTGGCGTATAATGTAACATATTCACAGAAGTGATATCCTATCATATTCACAACCACCACTGGCTATGAATACTCAACATCTGGGTATAATTCAGGGTATGAACACTGGAGGGCAGGAATCTTGAGGGCCATTTTAGAATCTGCCTACCACAATCTTTAAGGCCATCCAGTCTTTTTAGAGGTTCAACTTCTGAAATGCCCCTTGATTAACCATCCTTACCCTCCAGTTCCACACTCTTAGTTTTTTCAATAACTACAGCAATATTCTCATAAGTAATTTTTCTGCCCTGAATTTCAAGTGTTTCCAAACTTTCTCCATATTGACGCCTATGTGATCTTTCTAAAATTCATCTTCATATAGAGCCCTTCCTTGCCTTCAGCATGAAGTCACAACTCTTTATCATAACACTCAAGGCTCTTCCCAATCTGCCAAAATCCATTTACTGCTACCTACTCAATCCTCTGCACCAGGCATCTTTTGATATATTCAACCTGGGCTTTTCTCAATTCACCAAACTACCAAATATAGCAACTTCTTTCGCCTCATTGTGCATTGCTTAATTCAAGAAGTTCCCTCTTCTTTGAATAAGCCTATACTCTTTAGACCCCTTACATGGTCTGTTAAATCATTTATAAATTCAACATGAATTTATTTATTTTAGGAAGGATTTTGTGATATCATCTCCTCAAGTCAGAAGGAATGACTTCTATTACTGGATTAACAGCCTTTTGTATTTATACATGTAGATTAGTGCTTATTTCATTGTTTTACCATGAATTATATGCAAATATGCCTCCCCAACTGGATTAAACTGCTGGCAGGCTGGAACATTGCTTATTCATCATTATATTTCCAACACCTTGCACTGTATTCAGCACAATGTGGGCAGACAATATATACTGTTGATATAAAATAAATCTAAGAGATGTAAATTGACCAAGGACTCTGGATATATCCCAGGACCTCAAGAAATTCCAATTTTGTCTATTTGAACCATCCTATGTTGCCTGAAATTACATGTATGACTATTTTAAGAATCCTGCTGAGCTCTCCCTTGCTTACACAAACTGAGTAATTTGTGTATTTCATATACGTATATAAGTTTTTTTTTTCCTAATGGAAGACTCTGTCATTGTACCATAGAGTATACATCTGTGCCCCCCACCCCCAAATCTGTTGATAGTAATTCTCTTTTGTTTTGATGATGATACGCCTGTCCCACTGTAAGGGCATGCCAAAGGTTCTGTGCTGGACAACCTGAGTCATCTCTCTTCTCCGATTACAAGGAATCAGCAATATGAATATAGGGTTCGGCAGCCCTAAGTTAAAATGCTGACTCTGCCACTAACTACGTGGGGGGCACCAAATAAGAACTCTCTATCAGATTCCTCTTCTATGAAATTGGTAGCTCACCAATAGCATTAAGTGGAAAGGATTAAAGGATACACCACTTGTAAAGCACCAGATATACTGATTACTACATGGGAGACATTTGATAATGGTAGAGGAGAATGAGAATGAGGATGATGGTGGCGAGTGGTGGTGGTAGTGACAGCTGGACTTAAGTGACAGTTTTGAAATATGGTACAATTAACCAGAAAACTCATATCAAACCAATTACATGAGCATGTTAACAACTTACTCTAAGCAATAAGCCAAGTAACCCATAGACCAACTGTGTCCCATTAGTTAAACTGTTCTAACTATCCAGATGGTGCAAATTTCAGGAAAAGACCTTTCCACAATTTTCCTCAGGCTCCCATGACAGCTCTTTACAGGTAATAAAATCTTCCTCATTCTTAAAGGAAGCAAATATGTGTAAAGCCTGATGTTTCCCTTGAATGCAGCAGTTTCACTTACAAAGTATGAGGGTGTGTTCCTTCCTGCCCTGTTATCCAGGAAAAGATCTGAGAAGCCAGGCAGTGGTGCACTCAGGGAGAGGTAGCATATATAAGGAGTCATGATGATTCAGGGTGCTTGGAGTCGCTTACTAAGAAAACACTTGATGGAGATTGTTGTGTCCCCTAGAGTACAAAACTTCCCAGGGCCTTATTCTACCTCATACTTTCCATCCCCTTCTACTTCATGACACTTACTTTTGTAGTTTCCATGCGGTAACTAGAGTTATATTTCTTTGACCTTATGTCCTCATAAGATATTGTTAAAAGTAAATTTTTGAGTGAAAACTCCCAAGCAAACCACCTGCTGTATCCATGAACTGACCTCTCATTCCCACACTATTTCCACACCCAGGTGAAAATGCATCTTCCTCCAGCATCACTTGAGTGAATTTTCTTTTTTTCTTTAGAACTATCTCCGCTTCTGCCAAAAAAAAAAAAAAAAAAAGTCATTTATTCTTTCAGCAAATACTAAATATCTATCACATTCCATGTTTTTGCACTGGGAAAACAGAATAGAACAGAGCCCCTTCCCTCCAGGGCTCACAACCTAGTTAGGAGGAAACAAACATAAACTTGTGATTAAGACAGGGTATACTTATGTTGAGAACATAGGACAGCAGGTATTTAACCTGTAGGAAGACCAGCACCAGATCTGTCTGGGAGACCAGGAAGCACAGAGCAAAGACAGAATAAGAAGCGACTAATAACATATTCAAGGAACTCTGATGGCACAGTGGTTAAGTGCTCAGCTGCTAACCGAAAGGTGGACTGTACAAACCCACTAGCTGCTCCAGGGGAGAAAGATGTGGCAGCCTGCTTCCATAAAGATTTACAGCTTTGGAAAGCCTATGGGGCAGTTCTACGCTGTCCTATAGGGTCGCTAGGAGTTGGAATCAACTCCACAGCAACAGGTTTGCTTTGTTAATAACATATTCAGCACACCTGTAATTCTTTGCACATGGGAAAGTAAATGGCAAAATAAGAAGCTAAAAAGAGAGTCAGGATCCATGTCAGAAAAGATCTTTTAGGCCTGCTAAGGCTTTTGAAAGGATCCCTGGTGGTACAACAGTTAAGTGCTCGGCCTCTAACTGAAAGGTAGGCAGTTCAACCCTACCAGCCACACCACGGGAGAAAAGACCTGGTGATGTACTCCCATAAAGATTTACAGACTAGGAAACCCTATGGAGCAGCTACACTCTGTCCTATAGAGTCCTATGAGCCAGAGTCGACTGGACGGCACACAACAACAACAACAAGGCATTTGAATCAAAGTAACAAAATAAAATTTCATCAGTGTAAAATTTAATCTTTCTCCTCTCCTAGGAAAACACACTTGTCATTCTAGAGCTCCTCACAAAGCAAATGAGGAAATTGGGTAACTGATTTGAGGCTCTATACTGTATTGGGTTCCCTGCTTGGATGTCAATAACAATCCAAACGATAAGAATATCAAAGTTTCCTTTTAAGCCACAGCTTATAGCTTATAAAAAAGATCAATTTAGGAAACATTCTTAAGCAGAACCTTAATGAGTTCATACATCCTCGGCAGATCACCCCATCATCTACCCTTACAAATTCTACTCCAGGTTAACCAGACAATTACTCAGCAATGGCTCAAATAGTTTGAACAAGCACTGCTTCAGAAGGTCTATAAATAGAAGCAAAAACTGAAAATGTACAGACTTCATATTGAATTCAGAGTATAACACAGCTGGTAGGAAAAGTGAAAAGTATAACCTGTGATGGTGTAAATACTACTCAATGCTGCAATACTAAAAGAAAAAAAAAGTTTAATTTTCTGTAAATATTATCAATTTATAAGGAAGATAAAGGAATATCTTTATCTTTTAGGAATACTTTAAAATGTATTTTATTAATGTACATATAACTATACCATGCTATATTATTTGTAATTGTCTAATGCTTCATGACTCACATTTATTATTGCAGAATAATTCAAAGTTATTGCTTTCACAAGAATATTCTCCAATACATTTATTTATTTAAAACAAATCCACAAATATGTTTGCTCTATTTCAAAATTCTCCTTTTCAAGGCTTGTCCTGATCACCCACAAAATTTGAGTCACTCATGCTTATGCTTTGATTGCTTAGATCTGAATGTGCATTATGTCTCCTTTGTTAAGCAGAGAACTTCTCAGAACTACGAAAATATTTCTCAAGCTAAGTGCTTCCTGATTATTTTCCTACTAGCTCAGATCCTTCCTGGGGAAGACAGAGAACATCATCTATGACTCCTCTTAGCTTCTGGTACAATGTTTTATTCACAGTAAATGCTTTATAAGGAAGAAGTGATTAAAATAGTGTTTCAACTTGGATATGTTTGGTCAGATTGTAAACACCCTAAGAATGGAGACTGTGTCTTTGTTGTTCACTGTTGAAACCCTAGTGCCTAGCACGATGTTTGTCAAACTAAAGATGCTCAAAATATGTAAGAGGAATATATGCAAAGTTGTGATCAAATAAATGCAACTCAATAAGCATATATTAAATATCTATTATTATTAGGTCACTATGCTTCAGTCTATGAAAGATATAATAATTCTTAAAGTACAACTTTTCAAAAAGTTTCAAGTCAGTAGGGAGAGAGACTCCTGACTACCTCTAATACAAGACTAACACAATTCTGTAATGTCTTTCTGAGGCAGAAAAATGAGTGGGAGCCTAATGGGGAGACCAGGAAAGGTTTCATGGAAAATATTATTTATTAATGTCACCTGGAAGGATTTTAAAAAACAACAAGAAGAATAAAAGAGGAGTAAATACTTCAGTCAGAGGGAGCCAAATGATCAGACATCTAGGAACAAGGTACTCATGGCATTTTCAGAAGTGGATATTATCTGAGACCCCAGAAGAGTATTATTTTAGCATGCATGATAATACATGGGTAGCTTGTTAAAATGCCAGTTATTGGGCTCTGTCTCAAGAGTGTCTGATTAAGTAGTTCTGGAGTGGAGTTGAAGAATCTGCATATAAACAAGATGCTCAAGTGGTCGTGCTTCATGGTGCTAGATCACGCTGAGAACAATGATACGTATGAAAGGCAAGTGGAAGCCATGTTGGAAATATACCCAGTGGGTACACAGAAAGACTGTGAAGATCCATAGGACTGAGGACCCAATGGAAGATGAAGAATAAAAGAGAAAAACAAAAGTGTATTGGAGGAGAGCTTTAAATAGAAATTTATTATTTCATGATTTGAAAAGTTAAAAAAAACTCATTTAGTTAACATTTATAAAATGCAAAGAAGTATAAAGAAAATATAAACAAACTATTATACAACTATGAAGAGATTTTGGAATATGTCTGTCTAAATTTTCAGTGTATATGTCTGTGCATGTGCGTGTGTTTATGTGTGTGTATTCACATGAAATATATACACAATTCTGTGAAAATTACCATTTATTAATCTAACTTTTCAAGTAACAGTATATCATTTAGAGCCATGGCAATATTTAGCTGGTTGAATAATCTTTCATATTTTATTTAAACAATTCCCTAAAATAATAATTGAAGCTGTTTCCAAATTTTCATTTCAAAATATAATGCTGTGTTGAACATCATTATGCATTTTTGCACTCTTGCCCATTTTTCCCCCTTTAGACACATCCTTAGAAGATCGATCACTAGGATTGTACATTCACCAAAGAGACAAGAATGATTCTTTTAACAAATCGGAGAGTATTCTTTTTGTTCACATTTCTTCTTACCCATGTTCTTTACTCATGCAACCGCTGTGTGGAATAATAAATAATTATCAATAAACCACAAGAATTCCTAAAATCCAGACTTTTCCTACTGGTTATATTGTATCAGATTTACCTTTTATAGCTACACACTCTGCAGGTAGTGAGGCTGTCTAGACCCAACATATGACTTCATTTGTACATGCTAATACGTTTTATACATGTATTAATCATGGTCCTACTTTGTGCCAAGGGCAATATTTGTAATAAGATTAGAGATGCACAAGTCATAGTTCCTGCACTAAAAGATGCCACAGTCTAGAACTGTGTAAAAAGCAGAATAGAGTGATAGCATGGATCAAAAAGCTTTTTTAAGGTATAGTGGTAACTCGAATTAGTGAATGATCGAGCATGAGTCAGGTAAGACTTTATAGAGAAAGAGTACTTTGAAACTTTCTTAAATTCTCTTAGAAAGGAATACTTGGAGCACAGTCTTGCGAATTTGCTTGATCTTCACACTGTAGATTATGGGATTCATTACAGGAGGGATGAACAGGTAGACATTGGCAATGAGAGTGTACACATAAGGATGAGCACGCTTCCCAAATCTATGCACCAGGGACAAGCTGATCATAGGGATATAGAATATAGCAACGGCACTTATGTGTGAGACACAGGTACTGAAGGCCTTTTTCTGCTCCTCTGGGGAGGCAATACTGAGCATGGAACGAATGATCAGAACATAGGAGATGGCGATCAAGATAGAGTCTATGCCAGCAGTAGAGATGACAATGGCCAGGCCAAATGCACTGTTGATCTTGGTGTCTGTGCATGAAAGCTTCATCACATCAGGGTGGAAGCAGTAGGAGTGATGAAGCACATGACTTCAGCAGAAAGACAGACTTTTAAGGAGCAGAAGTAAAGGCAGCAGAGCTGTTGTTCCTCTAATAACAATTGCAACGCCTGCTTTGATAATCCGTGAATTGGTTAAGATTGTGGCATATCTCAACAGATTACAGATGGCAATGGAGCGGTCAAAGGCCATTGCCAGGAGCACTGAAGACTCCATGAACGTGAAGCCATGGATAAAGAACATTTGGCCAATGCAGCCATTAAAGCTGATTTCTCTAGCATTGAACCAAAAAATACGCAGCATAGTGACCAACGTGGATAGGCACAAACCTAGGTCGGTGAAGGACAGCATGGAGAGGAAATAGTACATGGGTTGATGGAGGCTTGACTCAGTGACAATGACAAATAAGATCATGCCGTTCTCAGAGAGGGCAATGGCATAGAAACAACAGAATGGGATGGCAATCCAGGCATGAGTGATTTCGAGGCCAGGGATGCCAGTAAGGAAGAACACTGCAGGGTGGAAAATGCTCTGGTTGAAGGATGGCACGATGAGTGAAGGAAGCAGATTTCCCTGGGGGAAGAGACCGTGTCCTGTAATAATAAGGGGGGAAAAAAGTTTTTACTTTCTCTTACCTATCACTCAATTTAGGAACAGATCGTGGCCTGTTCTTCAATGAAAGTGCACAGTCAATTACTGTTTTCTTAGATTTGGAACTGATCTTGGATGAACTAAAGGAAGAAACAACACTAAATTATATGAGGAAATCTGGGTTCTAGCAGGAGTCTCACTATGTTATATCTAGGCTTCAGTACATATACGTATACATATTTTAAAAGATGGGTTAGATTAGACATTAAGACATTTTTCAACTCACTAATTCCATGTATATGGGTGGATGGGATATATCTGGGCAACAAAGCAAACTCAAAAAGCAATTCACCCTGCTTTTCTTCACTTTTCAGTTTCCAAGACCAAAATGCCGAGGCCCATTAAGATTTACAAGTCCTTGTGGACCAAATAAAAATACAAAAATAAAGATATTACATATTTTACTAGTAAAATACTTTTAATTGAATAAATACAGAACAGTGTTGATAAAAACTTTATAACATGAAAGAAACAATTAAATTTCAGCAAATAGACTATAGCAGGTAAAAGTAGGCAAGAGTTTGTTTATCCGGGTAGTATCTGAGAACTTGAGGATGTTTAAGGGAAATACTTCCCCAAGAAAGATGGCCTGGAGGTAATCTCAGCAGGAACAAAGGAACTCATTGGGCCCTAATATATCATAACTGGAACAGAATAACAAGAGTAAGTTTCTTTATTTTTTTAAAAGGCATTTAAAATGGATTTCTAAGGAGTCGGTCCCTCAGAAACCTCTGCAGCTGATTTCAGCTCCACTTAGGTGGATGATGATGACTGTGATTATCTCCTCTGGGGACATGAGCACACACTCACTCAGGTCAATGAATCTATAGCGTCTAAGAAGTTCCTCTATGTTGTTCTTGACCTAAGACTTCTCTCACCATATTTTCATCTATAGAAAGAATGCTGGGTGTTTAATGTATTTGTTCTTCATTCATTTATTTATACCTGCATTCATCCAACAAATATTTAAATATCTACAAAGTGTCAGTGTGTACATTGGACAGAGTTGAAATTAGAGCTGGTTTCCCAAGAAAGTCTGTACATGCCTCTGGGAAAGAAAATGTTTGAGGGTAAGTCAACTTGTAGACTTTCATTCCAGCCCCTGGAAGAACAGGCTGGAGCCTGGACTTGAGTGAGAATAATTAGTTACAGAAGGTGGGATCAAAAGGACGTTTCTATAGCTATTTGATGGGAGGAAAAGAGAAAAACATTCAATGCAGGACTCATCTTTGAAGACTCACTTAAATCTTATAGACCAGAAAATTTGAATTGAAAGGCAGTGCAGAAACAACAAAACCCATGCCCTTTGGAGGTCAGCCCTTGAACTTTAGTTGAAAGATAAGCCTCACTTTCACCTGAGACTTCACAGGCAAAAATTGGGACACAAACCTACCTCTGAACCCGTAAGGGGTTTCAGCTCCTTTTGCCCTACTAATAAGGCCTGAGAATTATCAAATCAATGGCTGTGGCTGAAGCCACAGTAGTGGTTAAAGACTGAGGAGTATTAAATCTAGGAGAAAAGAGGTCTAAGGACAGAGCCTTGGGAAACAGTGGTATTTAAGGAAAAGGCAAGAGAAACACCTTCTAATGAGACTCCACAGGCATGGCCACTAGGGGAAAATGACCACCAGTACCTCACTTTTTTTCCCTTTTTTCCAGACTTGTGTTCTCAGAGCCAGTAATAAAGCCTGGCACAATTACGTCTAAGAATATTTGTTGAAGAAATCAATGTATTGCTTCTGAAAATGATGAAATACCCTTGGACTCTTAATAATCTTGACGCATGGTTACCACAAATCAGAAGTCAAATTCATGTAGCCATATCAGTGTATTTTAAAATAAGAGAGAAAATTTCTTATTAATTGGATGTTCTTGAGACTAAAACATTGCTCAAATTGGGAACTGTCATAACTTTTTTTCCAAAAGAAGTGGAGAACTGATAAGAATCTTAAAATCCTACCCTCTTTATTTTAAAGATGAGGACGCAGACTCTCAACTTGATGCTCATTTTGCTATAGCATATAAATGAGACCCTAATGGATTATCTAATTGATCACAGTAGACTTTCTCCCTAATAACAATAATGATACTGTATTAAATACCTCCTTTGTGCTAAATGGAGCCTTAGTGGTGCAGTGGTGAAGAGCTACAGCTGCTAACCAAAAGGTTGGCAGTTTGAACCCACCAGTAGCAACTTGGAAACCCTGTAGGACAGCTCTACTCTGCCTATACGGTCGCTATGAGTTGGAATCGACTCGATGGCAATGGTTTATGTTCCAAACACTTTATTTCACTTTATCTTTTTGTCTGAGTCCACCTTTCTACTGCTTTAGGTGCTTCTCATGGTCTCTGTTTTCAAATTCCTATAATCAAAGGTAGACATATTAGACTCTTCAAACACAGGAAACTGTATTAGCAAATCTTGGGAGAAAAAAAAATTCTTTTTTTAATTCTCTGATTGTTTAACCACCTTTGAGTTTCCTGTACAAAAACTGATGAGAAAGTATGAAATTATAATTCTGGAAAAAATATATTTAAACGTATCTTTCTCCCTTACTGAGAAAATTGCCAAGACATACATAGCCCAAATGCCGTGCTCTTGCCACTCCTTATTTGGAGAGAACTTGTTTTTTAAAAAATTGTAGATTGAACAAACACAGGCTCATGACTATATTTCATATATGTAATAACTACTTAGAACATTAGACCAATTGTTTTTTTTAATTGATATAATGCATGGATCTGTTGACTGCATAACACTGAGTTCATGCTCAGAAATTGCCTCTTAACTGTTCTGCTTGGTCTTTATAACCCATTCTGAAGATTATACAGGGCCTGATGTATTTTTAAAAGTCTGCAATGCACTAAAACACTGACCTCATGCGCAGAAGAATTCTTGGTCAAGAAAGGGAGGTCATTTGATCCTGCTCCCTGCTCTGTGAGGGGTCATCTCAGCAGAGAGTCTTTTATAGCCATTTAGAAAAAGAAAGAGAAGGAGAGAAAGGGAATGAAAAAGAGAAAGATAGAAAGGAGAAGGAGAGAGATATAACTTCCACCGCACAAACTTACAGCAAAAAGGTCCCTCTCTCCTATAGCTGGGATAACAGTCCCTGATCAGTCCTGCCCTCTGAAGCTGTCTCCAAAGAGATTTTTTTTGCCAGGAGAACAAACAGGGGGAGAACTCAGGAATTGGGAGAGCTGTCAGATTTGAGAAAGCAGCCTTTATAAGGAATCCAGAGGCTGCCTGGTGACAGCCATTTATCTAGCAGAAAGCAAATTCCTAAGGGAAATCTCTGAACAGCTGTGTCCTGCTAACCCTTTGTGCCCCAAACCTCAGACTCTATAGGGCAATCTCTTTTCAATCCACCTACACACTTCTCCAAACGAGAAGCCTAGAGATGAAGGTCAGTTCCAATTTTCACTTGAGCAGTTTCACCCCCAAACAACTGTGAATCCAAGCTCTTAACTTTCCAGTAAGACTTTCATAGGGTGAGAGTAAGGGAGAAGCTGGGTTCATGGATCACCCAGGAGTTAGCTTACCAGTCTCAGCAATCATAAGGCGTAGAACCCAGGTACAGAAGTAACTGTATGCACTGAAGTTAGTGTAGTGACTATCTGATTCAGGGTTCAAGGTCTACTCTTGCGTATTCTGAGGATCTTGAGAGCTGGTCTAACTTGTGCATAGGCACAACAAATGACCGGGTACAAGGTAGTGATTAAAGAAAACTACAAAACCTTGTGAGTCTCTTGCTATCTAAAAGGTGATAGGCTGCTGAGATACCAGTCTAAAACTGGTAACAGTGTATTTACCACTGTGGTAGATCCATTAACCATATTTGACAGATGTCATTGTTGTTAGGTGCCATTGAGTCAGTTCCCACTCATAACAACCCTATGTACAACAGAACGAAACACTGTCCAGTCCAGCGCCATCCTCACAATCCTTGTTATGCTTGAGCCGATCGTTGCAGCCACTGTGTCAATTCATCTCCTTGAGGGTCTTCCTTTTTTTCGTCGACCCTCCACTTTATTTATGAAGCATGACATCCTTCTCCAGGGACTAGTCCCTCCTGATAACATGTCCAAAGTACCTCAGAAGAAGTCTTGCTATCCTTGCTTCTAAGGAGCATTCTGGCTGTACTTCTTCCAAGACAAATTTGTTTGTTCTTCTGGCAGTTGATGGTATATTCTTCCCAAACTCCATAATTCAAGTACATCAATTCTTCTTTGGTCTTCATTGTTCATTGTCCAGCTTGCACATGCACATGAGGTGATGGAAAACAGTATGACTTGGGTCAGGCGCAAAGTGACATCTTTGCTTTTCAATACTTTAAAGAGTTCTTTTGCAGCGGATTTGCCCAGTATAATGCGTCTTTTGATTTCTTGACTGCTCTTTCCATGGGTGTTGATTATGGATCCAAGTAAGATGAAATCCTTGACAACTTCAATCTTTTCTCCATTTATCATGATGTTGCTCATTGGTCCAGTTGTGAGGATTTTTGTTTTCTTTATGTTGAGGTGCAATCCATACTGAAGGGTGTGGTCTTTTATCTTCCTCAGTAAGTGCTTCAAGTCCTCCTCACTTTCAGCAAGCAAGGTTGTCATCTGCATACCTCAGTTATTAATGAGTCTTCCTCCAATCCTGATACCACCTTCTTCTTCATATAATCCAACTTCCCAGATTATTTGCTCAGCATGCAGATTGAATAAATATAGTGAAAGGATACAACTCTGACGCACACCTTTCCTGACTTTAAAGTACGCAGTATCCCTTTGTTCTGTTTAATGTACAGGTTAGTCTATGTACAGCTTCCTTATGAGCACAATTAAGTGTCCTGGAATTGTTATTCTTTGCAATGCTATCAATAATTCATTATGATCCACACAGTCGAATGCCTTTGTTTAGTCAATAAACACAGGTAAACATCTTTCTGGTATTCTGTGTGTGCAGCCAAGATCCATCTGACATCAGCAATGATATCCCTGTTTCCACATCCTCTTATGAATCTGGCTTGAACTACTGGCAGTCCCTGTCAATGTACTGCTACAACTGGTTTTGAATGATTGTCTGCAAAATTTTACTTGTGTGTGATATCAATGATATTGTTTGATAATTTCCACATTCTGTTGGATCATCTTCCAAGACACAAAGCAAAAAAATGATGCCCAGACTGTTGCACCTAATCTGGGATATAAATGTGAGAACCTTGCTGGCCATGCTCAGGGGTCCAATCTGAAGAACACTGGTCCATGAGTGGGAGTGCAGGAGATGGTCTACTGTTAACAGAAACATAGGTTTTGTTTTGTTTTGTTTTGCTTTTCCAGCCAAAACCCAATCGCCTCATATGCATATGAAAGCTGGGCAATGAATAAGGAAGACCGAAGAAGAATTGACACCTCTGAGTCACTGTGTTGGCAAAGAATGTTGAATATACCATGGACTGCCAAAAGAACGAACAAATCTGTCTTGGAAGAAGTCTAGCCAGAATGCTCCTTAAAAGTGAGGATGGGGAGACTTTGTCTCACATACCTCGGACATGTTATTAGGAGGGACCAGTCCCTGGAAAAGGACATCATGCTTGGTAAAGCAGAGGGTCAGCGAAAAAGAGGAAGATTCTCCATGAGATGGATTGACACAGTGGCTGCAACAATGGGCTTAAGCATAATAAAGATCATGAGAATGGGGCAGAACCGGACAGTGTTTCGTTCTGTTGTACATAGGGTTGCTATGAGTTGGAACCAACTTGATGGCACCTAACAACTACTATCCAAACCCAAGAGATTTAAACCATTCATTATCCCAGGCCACATAACCAGTGAGTACACACAGACAGGGCATAATAATCAGCACCAGTTCTGGATTGATGTCTATTCTATTCTGAACATCAATTCTGGATTGATGTCAAGTGTCTATTCTAATTGACCTGTTCTAGGACTTAAATATTTTTAATATCTGCCGCCATCCATTTATACATTGAGAGTCAACATAGCATTGGCTAAACTCAAAGTATTTGGAACCAGACAGCCTAGATCTAAAGCTCAGCTCAGTTATTTACTATTTGTGTGACCTTGGGCTAACTAAGTAACCACGAACTATCCATTAAACCCACTGCTGTCATCATGGCAACCCCGTAGGACAGAGTAGAACTGTCCCATGAGGTTTCCAAGGCTGTAATCTTTATGGAAGCAGACTGCCAAATCTTTGTCCTGCAGAGCGGCTGGTGAGTTCAAACTGCCAAACTTTTGGAGAACTGCTAATAATTCAGCCTAGCTAAAGCCAGGAAAAGAAGTGAATGAGGCTTTCTCTAGATGGTGGTGGCCCAGTAGGCGTTGTATGACCTTATAATTTTTTGTAAGCAGTGGCCCAAACAGAACAATCTTTGTTGCAGAAACCAGTCTGGTGGTGTTGTTGTTTCTGTTTACTTGCTTTTATTTCAACCACGTTGGGGATATTAATCCTACATTACCTGATTTACCTCTGACCTCTTGCTCTTATCTCAGACCTTCTGTTGCTTTCAGAACCTGGACTGTTTGCTGCCTTGTAAGACTCTCAGCCCTGAAGCCTGCTTTCCCATCTCCTGGTCCAGCATGACAATTGACATCCTCTGCTACATGTAAAAATTTTTAGAGTTGCATAATATCCCATGATTGGATGTTAAATACTTTATTCTGAATCATTGAGATCTTACCTACCTATAATTTTTTATTACTGTATATGATAATGCAGTGAATGTTCCTGTACATAGAATGTGGCCTGCATCTCTGATGTTTTTCTTTTGGATAAACTTCTGGAAATGAAATATTATGGACATAATAGGCAATAAATAATTTACAGATAAATTGACTTCCTGCAAGTTCCTATAAACAGTATAAAAGAGTGCATAGTCCATCATAACACAGCAACATGAGACTTTGTATTATAAATTAAAAGCAAAATCTTTTATGACTTGCTAAGCACAAATATTTTACTCTTTACTTTTATAACATCTAAATAAATGTCAGAACTCAATAAATAATATTTATTGCAAGTCCCTACGGCATAGTTTTCTTATTTCCAATTCTGTCCTTTCTGTTTGGATTACCAAGTTTTAGAAACATTAATATGAAGTCCAGTACTGTTACAGACTGTGGTATGTTTTCTAAGTTCAGTGGTATTAATATTGACACATTAATAACTGTATATTCTTATAGCATACAATTTTTGTTGAAGGATATCGTGCTAAGACTTTCAAAAGGTTGAATCAAATTACCAGCTACTGTTCTGCAAGGCTGAAGCAATAGTACAGCAGTGAGACAAACCATGCTTTTAAGGTCTATGTACCAGTGTGTGTGAGGCATTGGTAGAATTCTCGCCTTCCATGCAGGAGACCCTGGTTTTATTCCTGGCCAATGCACCTCATGTGCAGACACCACCCATCTGTCAGTGGAGGCTTGCATGTTTCTGTGATGCTTAACAGGTTTCAGCGGAACTCCTCAGATAAGATAAATTAGGGAGGAAGGCCTAATGATCTACTTCCGAAAATCAGCCAATGAAAACCCTACGGATTACAACACTCCAATTCCCAACCAATCTTGGGAACAGCATAGAAATCAGGCAGCATTTATTTCAGTTGTGCACTGGGTTGCCATGAATGAAATGTAGCCCAGTCCTGTGGCATCCTCACAGTCACCAGCATGTTTAGGTCCTTCCTTGTCGTTATTGTGCCAATCCATCTCACCAAGGGTCTCCTACACCCTCGGTGGCCTTCTACTTCACCAAACATGATGTCCTGTAGCAGTTAGTTGATCCTTCCTGATGCTGCATTTAAAGCAAGTGAGTTGGACAATATTCTGTTGTGATCCGTAAGATTTTCACCGGCTAATTTTCAGAAGTCGGTGGCCAGGCCTTTCTCCCTAGTCTGTCTTAATCTGGAAGCTTTTCTAAAACCGGTTCACTATGGGTGACTCTGCTGGCATTTGAATACTGGTGGCATAGCTTCCAGCATCATAGCAACAGGCAAGCCACCACAGTATGACAAACTGACAGATGGGTGGTAGTGGGTAGTAATAACTCTGTTCTGTTCATTTTTTTAAATCTTCAGATTTTATTATGATGTTTGAAATACAGGAGGCTCTTATGAAACATTTGCTAAATATATGTATGGGTGAATAAGTGAATTATTTTCCTAAGTATAAGAGAGAGGCTACTACTAAAAATCACAGGTAGGCTAATGAGATAGTATTGCTGTGACTAATGATAGATGCTGAGGAGATATGGGTTGGAAAGTGACTCACAGTCGTAATAGGGGATACCTTTTAGCAATTTTTTAGTATAACTTTTCCTTTAAAAATAAAACCTTCAGAGTGACTGGTAATGGGTATAGAGTTTCTTCTGGGTGTGATGAAGAATTTCTAAAATTAGATTGTGGTGATGGTTGCACAACTTTGTGATTTTATTAAAAACCAATGAATTGTGCACTTTATATGAGTGAATTTGTGTATGTTAATAATATCTCAATAAAGCTATTTAAAAAAAAAAAACTCTTCAGCAAAATTACATTAAGACATAAGGACATCCGCCTATACAGCACATGGCCACTATAAGTAATTACATAATGAAAAATATGAAAAAGACTCTTCAAGGCAGAAAAAGTCTTCTGGGAACCTCCACACCCTGGAGACACAGTGAGTTAGCACCACCACCAGGAACTGGCTTTTCAGTGCTGTGCTTGTCTCCTATCAGGCTGGAATAAGTCTCCTTATAAGCTTAGCGCTCCTCTGGAATCCAGTGTCTCTTCAGCCTTCTGAGTCAGCCTGACAGGGACAGGCAGGACTGCTGTGTGGGCTCTGTAAGTAAAACTGCTTTTGTTCAATGAAAGCACTCGACTCTAGATGAGCTGAACTTTTTTATCCCTACAGAAGAATTTCCTCACAGTGTGCAGAATTAGATTAGACAGTGGGATGGTGGGATGAGGAAGACGGTATAATTTGTTCTGAGATGGTATCATTTGTTCTTCCCAGGAAATATGTAGAGAAAGGTCATTTTGTTCTACCTCTTGGGGGTTGGATACCCTGTGGCTCCTTAATCAATGTGCTGATATGTTTTTCATGGTCAGTGGTTTGGTGCCTGAGAAAACCAAAGAGGATGGGAAAACCTCATCTCTAAACCCAATTTTGAACACCTACTACATGCCAGGCACTACGTTAGGTCCAGTGCATATCGTATCTTACAGATGAGGAAACTGGAGTAAAGAAAGTTTAGATTACTTACGGATCTCAGTGAAACAATCATTTTGAGAACATGAACATTGGAATCTAAATTTAGAATCCTAGCTCTAACATTCACTAGTTGTGTGCGATCTTGAATATATTTCTTAACTTCTCTGACATTCACTGTCTTTACGTGAAAAGTGAAGCTAATAATATGTGCTACATGGCATTGTAGTAAGAATTAAAAGACAGAATGCTTATAAAGGACTTAGCACAGTAACATTCACAGAGCAAGTGTCCAATAAATGATGACTATTGTTATTAGTAGTATTTAGTATTATTATCACTGTGCAAGGTCTCAGAACTAGTTAGTGTCTGAGCAAGGATCTGAACCTAGGTCAGTCACACACTATAGCCATGCCATTGAGAATGGCTGAGAGAATATAGATGATGCTATAGCGTCTCATTCATCAGCTGAAGACATAGCTACAGGCTACAGCTCATAACTGTACAATGAAAGAAGAGAATCATTTTGGTCAGAGTGGACAGGACAATTAGATGAGAGACTATAGTTTACTTTACTCGAGAGCTAATGAAGACTGTGTCTGAGTTAGAGAAATGAATGGGACAGATTCAAGGCAGTACAAAAGAGTAGTTTGGGAAAATGTTAGTGCTTCTCCCTAATAATATCCAATATCCCCACTTTACTCTTTGATATGAACAATTAAGTTTTTTCAACATAAGAAAAGTTCAGTGAAATGCAGCATCAAGTATCCACTTCCAACCAGATTGCTATTACTTAGCCTTCATACATAGATCTTCTGAGGCTACAGTTTTTGACATTTCAGAAGTAGAATCACTAGGAATGCAATGAATATTTATATGTAGGGGAGGAGGGAGAGGGAGGAGAGTGTGTTTGGGGAGGTAATTCTAATTAGAAGCTTTGCTAGCATTTGATATCATTTACTGATAAATTAAATGTAGGAGGAAGGGCCAGATTTGGGATGGGGAAGGGAATAAACTCTGTTTGGTTCTTACTGTGGCTTAGGTGGCTGAACGTTTGTGGGTGGAGATTTCCCACAGGGTAGATAAAGTATTTTCTTCACCTTTATTTCACCAGCTTCAAGCACAGAGCTCTGATTTGTTCTCCAAACTACTACCAGTTATCTTTCTAAATTGAAAATTTGATTGTTTAACTCGCCTTTCATTATTCATTTTGCCTTCCAGTTTAAGTCCAGAATCTTTTTCCATAGCTTTTAGAGATTCTGCTAAACTTTTGAAAAACGGAACTCAAGAGAGATCATACTTAGACTGTAGATTTGTGAATCCTCTGGATATAAGTGCTATTTAAAGCCATGGGAATAACTAAGATATCTTTTCTTGTGGAAAGCAAGAAAAGAAGAAAGGTAAGAGCAGAATACTACACAATGACACAAATTAAAAGGCAGAAAGCAAAAACATAATTTGATAAACAGGAAAAAAAAAAAACAGAGCAATAATCTTTGAAGCTAACAAAAGAGAAAGCTTCAAGGAGGGAGAAAGTTTCAAGGAGGAGGCGGTCAACAGTGCCAGAATTTCAGAAACCAAAAAAACCAAACCCATTGCCATCAAGTCGATTCTGACTCAAAGCGACCCTATAGGACACAGTAGAAATGCCCCATAGGATTTCCAGGGAGCTCCTGGTGGATTCACACTTCTGACCTTTTGGTTAGCAGCTGTAGCTCTTCACCGCTCTGCCACCAGAGTTTCCAAAATTTCAGATGAGAGACAGAAAACAAAGTCTGAAAACCACCTTTGGCCTTGGTATTTAGTAAGTCATTAAGGACATAAATTGGAGAAGTTTCTGAAAGTTATTAGAAAAAGAATCCAGATCACTATTGAAGATTAGGAAATAACAAACAAAAGCAGACCATTCTTCAAAGAACTTTTTTGTTGTTGTTATAAGATATGGCCGGAAATTGAGGGAGAAACAGAGTTTCTATCTTATATTGCTCATTATTTCAGTGCAGTGCCCAATTATGACAGATGTTCAATATATTTTCGTTGAAGTGAATGAGTTAAAAGTAACTGTATTAAAATGTAGGAAGCTGTCATTATTAGATTGGGGTAAATGAATATTATAGACTGCAGAAAGGGAGTCAATTGTACTAAACATACACTAAACAAGGAAGAGAACTTCGCTGAAGTTAAATTAGAAGAGATGACAATTAATTATTTTTTTAGTCATAAAATATTTTAAATGCCTAAGTTCTTTATCCTTTGCATGGAATTCAAGATTTTCATGACCTGACCCCTGCTGATCCCTCTAGCTTCATCTCTCATTGCACCCAACCTCATACTCAAGACTCCAGCACACTAATTTTCTTATAGTTGACCAACAAACTGTATTGTGTTATTATTCCACATTTTGCTCATGTTCTTTATGCTAAGAGTATACTTTTCCCACTTTTCGTCTTTGTGAACTCACATCCACCCGTCAAAACTTTACACAGTTATAATCCATCTACTTTGTCCAAATTCCTTGAAACTAATTCCTCTTGGCACACACACAGACACATTCATGTCACACCCAGACCCAGAATCTGCCACTCTTTGTACTAATCTGTCTTATCTTAGTTGACCCTTATACACATCACAACTCATATTTCTTTCTTTTTGTCTGACTCCTTTATCAAACACCAAACCCGTTGCCCTCAAGTGGATTCCAACTTATAGCGACCCTACAGGACAGAGTAGAACTGCCCTATAGGGTTTTCAAGGCTGTAATCTTTACAGAAGCAGATTGCCACATCTTTCTCCCACAGAGCGGCTGATGGGTTCAAACCACCAAACTTTCGGTCAGCAGCCAAGAGCTTAACCACTGTGCAACCAGGCTTCTTCTGACTCCTTTACTGGTCTGTTATTTGACTTGCTTCATATTCTTAGTGGCTGACAAAATGCTTGGTACATCCTGATCTCCCAGTATGTGTTTGCTGTTGAACTGAACTAAGTGTACCTGATGAATAGGCAAGAGTTTAGGTAGAGTTATTGGCTATGAAAAAGAGTAGGCATCTTCTGCCTCTGAACCCAGTAGGAATGAGAGGAAGACACAAGAAGATACAGTGGTGTAGAGATGGAAGAAAGGGAATTTGAGGAAGCTCTCTTCCGCTAGGCTCAGCACAGAGCAGGTCAAACCAGACTTCATGTTTTCTGTTATTTTATTTATTTTTCTGATCTCACATTAAGAAAGGGAAGGAAAGAAAACTGTCAAAAAAATGAGAGCGGGCAATGAGTACATTGTTAGAATTAATGAAATAATGTAAGGGAAGACATAGAGATTAGAATGAAAGAGAAATTGTTCAGATCATAGTTTATTTTTCTAAAAAGTGACCTCTTTTCAATGGCCAAAAATTCAAACTCAATCATTGTGTATGAAGTTAAAAACTATCTTGATAGCCAGAATTAATTGATATATATGGAAGTCCTATGCACTCTTATAACCATTTCTATTATATGCCATCGTACACTGTAAATCAAAATTATTTATTATTCCTTTTTCCTTCCTATCTATCCCCCTCACTTGATTACAAACTCTTTTAAAAGGGTCTTATTTGTGTTATCTCTTAGCTTCTAATAGCACTGTGCACAAAGTAAGTTCTCAGTAAATGTCTCTTGGGGTGTAAGGAAAGAAATATTACAAGCTCACTCTAGCCCAACACTTTAAGACATACCATGCTAAAAGCCTTGAAATTCTTCATCCGGAATTATCTGAATCCAAACCCTAGCAATCTTTCAAGCACTAACTTTTCATAGAATGCCTTCTCCAAATACCCCTAAATCTACTGGATGCTTCCTTTCTGTTAACTCTTATTTCCATTATGAGGTTTGATAAAACATTTCTGACATCGGTTTCACTGGTGCCTGAGGACACTCTCATTACTCTAAACTTCAGAGTCTAAAGGTATAGTTCACTCATCTGGTCAACTCAGGTAATATACTTCTTCTTCTGTTAATTTCAATTAAAAATGTTTCCATTTTTGCTAATACTTCTTCAAGGGATCCTTGAAGTGGGACTTTATCTGAGTGAATTTGTGTGATCTACAAGTACTTGTATTTCCCTCCATTCTCTATTTTATCATTCACTTCCTGTCAGGAATTCAGTAACTTTCTTTGTCCCTGTGGAACAATTACCCTAAAATTGACTATCTCTCATTGATTGAACCCTCTCCAGGCACAGCACTAATCTCTGTTCTTCCCTAGTCCCCTACTTGCAACTCATACATACTCATCATTTTAGTCCGAAATTTTCTCTTCGATTGAAAAGTGATGTTTGCAATGAAATTATGTCTTTTCCTTCAAAGCAAAGCAGTAACATTCAAATAGGTATCTCCTGAGGAGTATATCTTAACGAAATGGAGAAAATCTAATTCTGAAAGCAACTCATCTTCAGGCAGATTGAAGAAACAAATATATTTAAACAATAGAGCTTTAAGCAGCACACTGTATCAAGTGGGGTGCAGCGCTTCCTCTGTCCCTAAGCCTGGTAGCTAGGTCTGTGCTCCTAACCCTCCATCTCTCCCAAAGTGGCCCTAGATGTTGCATTGCAAGGGTTACTTTAAGGTTAAATTCTTCAGGTGCACGCACACACCAGCACTGGTGCCTAAGCCATTTAATTGCCGTTTCACGTGTGTTACATTGCATTATAAATATCTCATTGTCAACATTTCTGACTTCCCAAATTGTAAGCTTCTGTTTTCCATACTTACAACTGATGTAATATGGCTGCTCCACAGCTCCAAGTTATCTTTCTTTGGTACCGAATACACAGAAAAATGAACCTGTTACCTCTTTATCACATTAAAATATTCCAGGGAAGATTGAATATGATTGACCTATCTAAGGTAAAGTATTTCTTCTTAGTCTCGTCATCAATGGCCAGAGGAGTGTCAAGGCAGGGGGATCATATAGTATAATCATAGCTGCCATCAAGAAACTCCAAAGACTAAAAAAAAAAAAATTAAAGGTACCTACTACAGCAGTTGAAGCCTTACAATTTTCTTATCAATTTAATGAGCCTCTCATATGATATAGATATTAATCTTTGATTAGTTTTCTGTGGCTATACATATTTGTAATTGGACTAATATACAAAAAAAAAGTAGTTTTTGTTTGTTTGTTTCAGACTTTCATCTTGAAATTATATACTTTTAATCTAGCATGTCAACTTTCCAGAATACTGCATCCTCATTCATCATGTTTCTGCTAACCGGTGTTCCTGGGCCGGAAGATTTCCACACCTGGATCTCTATTCCCTTCCGCTTTCTCTACATAACTGCCCTCTCAGGAAACAGCCTGATTCTCTTTGCCATTATCACTCAGCCCAGCTTCCATGAACCCATGCACTATTTCCTCTCCACGCTCTCCACCACTGATCTCAGCCTGTCCATATCCACTCTGGTCACCATGTTGGGAATATTCTGATTCAATGCCAGGGAGATCAGCTTTAATGCCTGCTTGTCACAGATGTTCTTTATTAAACTCTTCACTGTCATGGAATCCTCAGTGCTGCTGGCCATGGCCTTTGATCGTTTTGTGGCCCTTTCTAATCCTCTTAGGTATGCCACCATTTTAACTGACTCCAGAATAGCCCATATTGGGGTGGCAATTGTCATTAGGGGGGCAGTAATGTTGACACCAATGGTAGCACTTCTTAAAAGAATGTCCTTCTGCTACAGCCACGTGCTCCACCACTATTACTGCTATCACCCTGATGTGATGAAGCTCTCTTGCACTGATACCAGGATCAATAATGCAGTTGGGTTGACTGCCATGATCTCTACTGTTGGTGTAGACTCAGTCTTCATCCTCTTTTCTTATGTTTTGATCATAAAGACTGTCCTCAGTATTGCCTCCCAGGAAGAGAGGAAAAAGGCCTTCAGCACATGTGTCTCCCATATTGGAGCTGTTGCTTTATTCTACATTCCATTGATCAGCCTGTCCTTTGTCCACAGATTTGGGAAACAAGCCCCACCCTATGTACCTACTATGATTTCTAACACCTACCTGCTTTTCCCCCCTGTGATGAATCCCATAATCTACAGTGTAAAGACCAAACAGATACGTAGATCTATCATAAAAATTCTCCATCCCCCTCCAAAAAATAGAGTCATAGAATTCTAGAGCTAGATGAACCCTTCAAGATGATCCTTGAAGGTCATGTTATCAATTAAAAAAAAAAAAAAAACTGGTGCTCATTGAAGCTAAGTGTATAATAATTCAAAGTTTAAGGCTGAGTATATCTAGGACCCCTTCATTTTACAGATAAGGAGACAGTGACATAAGAAGAGGAGATACGATCAGCCTAAAGCCTTACACCTAAAATTTCTCCTCCCCCCTACAGTTTGTTCCAAATGATTCTCGCCTGCTATCTCTGGACTCTGTGCCCACTTCTCAAAACCAGGACCTGTGTCTTGTTCACTGCTGGTTCCATATTTGTAATCATAGTTCCTGGCACATAGCAGCTTTTAATGTTAGTTGAATTAATGAATAAGTAAACAGTGTCTTAAAAGATGCATAAGGGTTTGGATGACATACAAAAAGAAGAAAAATCTCTCTAATATCACATCTTCTTAATGTTTAGAGATATATTTTCATAAACAAAACTCCACACTTTGAAGGATGCTGTACTAGGTATTCCCCTTTGGGTATGAAGATTTTTCACTCTGACTCACAAGGTCTAGTATAATCTTACCCTAATCTTATGCAGCCTTAAACCTCCCTCTTTCTAATATAAAATTCTCTCATCAGTAGCGTAGGTAAGCAGATTGGGAGGCCATTTCAGAGAAGCAATATATATTTGAATAAACTTCCAGTTTATTTTCTGTGTACTTCTCCCCCTTTCTATCCCCTCACCTGTTACCCATGGACTAGCCTCTTTGTATGCCCCTAACCTACAATGAATCAAAAACAAAAATCCAAAGAAGCTACAGGTGGGTCCAAAGAAAGAAAAGTTCAGATGATGTGAGCTTACAGATTAATTTTTGTTTCTTTATTTGTTTTCATACACTATATAAGATGGATTCTGGAGGAAAAGAGGAAAGAAGGATAAAGTGTGACTCTGTCTGTAATTTAAAAAAAAAAAAGGATGAAGGAACTCAGAGTCTTAAAAATGGGAGGAGAAGAAGAACGAATTTCAGTCTCAAGAACCAGGCAGTCCAATTATTCACATCCTTTCCACATACGTTTTTCTCCTTCATCTCATACCACAGACATTAATCTTCTGGTACCCCCATTGTCCAACAATCCTGCAAGCTTCTAAGTTTCCTCACCAGGGAGTGGGTAATTTGGACACTTTGGGAATGAGTAGTGTGCAGAGAAAAGGTCATGCTCTGACCAAGGTGGACGAGCTCACAATGAGTCCAGGATTTTCCTAAAAGGCAGAGGTGAAGTAAACACATGGCCACTATTGTAGCTACTTGTACATGGTGATGGTGGTGAAGATGGAAATGAAAGAAACATTCAAGAGGTATTTAGAAGAAAAAATAGAACTAGTTGAAGAACTGTATGTGAGGGATGATGAAGAGTTATGCACCTTTAAGTTTATATCTTACATGATTAAGTTCATAGCCATATCCAATCTTACCTCCTCAAATTTACGCTCCCAATAGCTTCCAGAATATCTATCTAAATAGCATTTTGGGCTATGATGCCCCTGCTAAAAAACACTTAACATCCTCCCAATCCAACAAGATAAAGTCCTTACATTCATGGCTGTCATCAGCTCACATCTGCTCACCTCTCCAATCTCTCTCTTTCTTCCTGTGTTGCACTCTATGCTCCAGCCACAACACACTGCTAATAGTCACCCCACAGAGATTTCTGTTTCTTGACTCCATGATTTTCTCTCCACTGAAATGCTCTCTTCTTGGATCCATTCTCTGACTAGATAAAAGTCACTCTTTTGAGTTCTCATAAAAATCCCAGCCATTTTTTTTTTTTTTTTTTTACTGCTTATCCATATTATTTCAAGATTTTTTTGTGTAGATTTCTGTAAGCACCTTCAGGACAAAGACTCTGTATTATTTACCTCTGTAACCCCTACACTCAGCACAGTGCTCACAAAAACTCTCACTGAAGATATGTTTATTGCATGAATGAATGAATGAACTCAGTTGCCAGATGTAGGTGCCTAATAAACACTTGGTGGCTAATTGATAAGAAAGAGGTTCTGTCCTTGTTTTCAGATATTACAGTAACAATGACAAGGTAAGTGGAGCACACTTAGAAAGGACAGAAGATAGAGAAGAATAAATACTGAATAAAATATAAAGACAGTCCCAATGACTTATGATGTGGGGTACATATCATTGGAAGAGAGGAACCACAGCATCTACAGGTACTGGGGAAAATCTTGGAGAAGCTGATGCTTAAGCTAGGTCATAGAGGCTTGAAGTATGGGGAAGTCATAGAAAGGGAAAAATGAAAGAAGCAAAAACATGAGTGAAAGGGAAAATGAAAGAAGGAACAACACAGGTAAAAGTGAAAAATTAAAGAAGGAACCTGGGCAGCAGCACAGACGTGTAAACAAGCCTGAGGGGAGTTAGAGAAGACCAAACCAAAACCAAAGCCATTGCTGTCGAGTCGATTCCAACTCATATCAACCCTATAGGACAAAGTATAACTGCCCCATAGGGTTCCAAGGAGCAGCTGGTGGATTCAAATGCCAACATTTTAGATAGCAGCCAAACTCTTAACCACTGCACCACCAAGGCTCCAGAGAAGACTAGTCTGATAGAATTAACAGTCCTTGTAGGTACATTAGATCATGTCTCTCCTCTACTTCAAACACTCTATAGAGCCTCAGCTCAGAGTCCAAGCCAAAGTCCTTAAATGGCTTGTAAGTCCTATGAGATGCTGCATGATCTGGTTCCCCATTATCTCTCTGATTCTATCTCTCTACTACTCACCCCCATGTTCTTTCTGTTCAGGCATATTGGCCTTTAGTTGTTCTAAACCCACAGACATACACCGGGCTTAGGGACATTGTAATTTCTGTTCCTTCTTCCTGAAATATTCTTCCCCAAATATCTGCATGGATATATTCCTCATTCCCTTCCACCCTGTCCTCAAATATCTCTATTATGAAGGCCCTATCTAAAATTTCTACTGTCCGCTGATAGTTCATATCTGTTCCCTTCTGCCCTTTATTTTTTTCTCCTGATAATCCTATTTAGTTTACATATTAACTCTATTTATTGTCTGTCCCCTTCAACAGAATATAAACTCCAAGAAAGTGGGGATTTTTTTTGTCTACCTTGCTTATTACCTTGTAGGCCCTCCATAAATATTTGTTAAATGAATAAAGAATCATAATATCTAGTTTCTCAAACAATATATTACTAATTAACCATATGAATTAAAGCTAAGGTCTTTTATCTAATTTGGCCTTTATCTGTAACACAGGTGCAATAAAGAGTGGCTTTCCTACTTTTAAGATTTTTTTTTAAAAGAAAGAAACGCTGAGAACAGATACAGAGAAGTGTCAGAGTACAGGCAAGAGGTGCTACTACTCATTCCTCTCCAAATGCATCTAGCGCACACATGTCCCTGTCTTGAATGACGAAGCTACATTTTGTATACCCATCCTGGTTTTATAAAGAATGTGAATTCCTACATCCCAGGGGCCATAACTATACACCCAAGTTGCCTGTTTTGACAAGCAGAGTGCTAATGAGAAAATGCACTCACCACAGAGTGGCTGACCTTGAGAGCCTGGGTTAGCTTTCAAGAGAGGGGACAGATTGCCAAGGACCCTATATGTAAGTGTGGGTAGGATGGTGGAGGCTGTAGGCCCTTTTTGATTGCTTCCCCTAGGCAGGGGCAGTGGGAAGCCTATGGGAGCAACACACAAGAAGATATAGAGATGCCCCTGTCTTCCAGGTCCCTGTGCTTTAGTTAGTACGTACTCCCATAGCCTGTTCCCAAGGGCCTCTGGGCAGCATTATAAATAGACCTGTTCCTGAAAGGGTGAGCCAGCTCCAGCTACTCTCACTAAGTAGGATGCACCATTCCCAGGTAAGTATGCCCTCACCTGGAGTTAGGCAGCCCAAGACTCCTGCCATCATAAAGGGTCTTGAGGACCCCACACATTGTCTCATGGCAGGGCAGGCAGGAGCTTTTGTGTTCCACTCATACCTCCATGGGCAGGAAAGAAATGGCCCAGTCTTCACTAACAGTTCAGAAGGCAGGTGAGAATGAATGTAGCAGCCACCTTCAGGCCCAAAGAGAAGTTGAAATTTGGTTTAGGCAAAGGCTACCTTAGGCAAAAGGCAGACACCAGGTGAGGGAGACATGAGGTTTTCTGGAATATGTACCTGGGGATATGAGATGATGGCTTCAAAGGCTTAGACTCCAGTGAGAAAGTGCAGGTGCCAGCAAAGCATAAAAGATGCCCCAGGAGAGAATTCAGTAAAGTGCAGCATCTGTCAGCACTGCCTACAGAAGTATGAGCAAAAAGCCTTGAGGAAGGGGAAATATGTCATCATGCTTCCACTGACAGACTCATGCCTGCCTTTTTCTTCACTATTGGCCCCATTTCTCTTGGACACAGTGGTCTAGAGATCTGAGTTTAGAGAAGGTTCCTTAGCTCAATTCCACACTCTCCAGCATGACTTGATTGGATTTCAATATCCCTTTCCCAAGTTATCTATGATGAAAGCATTGCGTCTCCGTAAAGGATAGCATTCTCTGCCTCTGAAAAGGGATTTTTTTTGTGTTCTGAGAGCTGCTGGAGGCCATATTTGGTATTCGATATTCATCAAGGAAGGTAGCTGTTGTGTCTTTGCACAAGTTCTGAGAATGTAAAATAAATATAGATCAGAGGCATGGCTTTTATGACCTTACAACACGGGTTCTGGTCCTCCTTGATTATCTAAAATGGGGAGAATCTAAGTTAAATGTCTTAGGCCTTATTTTATCATATTATATTTTAAAACCACTGGCACCTAAACCCTCTCCGCTAAGGTCTAAGGAAAGGCATTTCCTGGATCTATGCTAGAAAGAAGGAAGAATTCTGTGGGAATGAACAGATTAACCCGAATACCATTGAGGAAGAGTTTTGCTGAGTTTATTTCCAAGAAGAAGAGTCGCAGCTCCTAGAAGCCAAGCCCTTGGATCCTTAGAGATAATTAGTTCTAAAGAATAGGGCATCTAGGGAGCCTAGCAGAGAAAGGGTTTGATCAGGTCAATGTCCCTGTGTTTGGGTGTGGGCAGAAGGCTGGAGTGAAGTGACATCAGCCTTCCAGGAAAGAAATATCTCCCGTGACATGGATTGCTTGTTGGCAGAGGTTCCAGGAAAGGCAAAGCTCTAGAAACATCATTGTAAAACTACCTATCTCAAGGTCAGGACTCAGCCCAAGCTCTCTAGAAGGAATGGGAGTGGCGTTGGAAGGAAATTTGCAGGTGTGGAGAATCCCACCAGCCAGGACCAGAGGAAAAAGCGTTCACAAGGACCATACCAGGCAGCTAGGATCTGCTGGAGTTCCTGTGTCCTGCCAGCACCTTTATTTCATCCAAAGGAGCTACATTCATTTTATGTCTCTGGAAGAGTTTCCTTTATTCCTGAAAATTTTTACTTTTGGTCTTTTTCTTTTTTTCGTTTGTTTGTTTATTTGTTTTCTTTTCAGTTTTGGTTTTGGTTTTTTTTTAGTTGTTGTTGTTGTGTTTCTTTTACTCCTCACTGGCCTTAGACCTAGAGACCTGGAATCTTGAAAATTTGCAAAAAAAAAAAAAAAAAAAAGCCCCCTTCCCTGCTTCTTGGAACACTCTTTACTCCCTTCCTTGCCTAATTTCTACACATATTTCAAGACTAAACAGAAGGATCATCCTGATCATGCATGCTTGTCTTCCTGCCTGCAATAAATGCACACCTTATGCTAACATTGGTCACAATACTCTAATAATTTGGTTTACTTTATTGCCTCCACTAGGCAGGACAGCTGGAGGGTAGGGTAGGTGTCTTTTATCTCTGTATCAGCAGCATCTAGTAAATAGCCTTGTACATAGCAGATGATATAAGTAAATGCTTACGAATGAATTAATTAAAAAAGAAAAAGCACAGCCCTAGCTGGAAGGGATTTCCAATAGCATATCTCCTAACACCTATCTGAGAAAAGGACTACCCAGTATCCAGACAGTAAAGGTGTGGGCCAGGATGAGGAGTCTTGAGCAAACTTGGGAAGGTCACATTTTGGGGTAAGAATTGTTCTCCCCAGTCTCCCTTTTAAAAAATGTAAATGGTCCTTGAGAGTAATGCTTGATAAATGAATTTGACCTTTCACCTTCTCCCTTTGGAAGAGTTACTCAGAGCTTATTGAAGAGACTAAGTGACATCAGTGTGGGTTAGGGGGTAGGAGTAGAAAAGATAGGAAAAGCTAAAATGCTCTCAGTTCCCAGGTTTCCAGGGCTGGCCTCTGATTGTGCTCCATGTCCTAGCAGGCTAGCAGGCTGCCAGTGTGACCTCACTCTCTCCAGTCCCCCCTCCTCGGTGCCAGCTATGAGTTCCTGCAACTTCACACATGCCACCTTTGTGCTTATTGGTATCCCAGGACTAGAGGAAGCCCATTTCTGGATCGGCTTCCCCCTGTTCGCAATGTATGCCGTGGCAGTGTTTGGAAACTGCATAGTAGTCTTCATCGTAAGGACAGAACGCAGTTTACACGCACCCATGTATCTGTTTCTCTGCATGTTGGCAGCCATTGACCTGGCCTTGTCTACATCCACCATGCCCAAGATCCTTGCCTTCTTCTGGTTCAACTCCCAGGAAATTACCTTTGAAGCCTGCCTTGCCCAAATGTTCTTTATTCATGCTCTCTCAGCCATCGAGTCCACCATCCTGCTGGCCATGGCCT
Source organism: Dugong dugon (assembly GCA_030035585.1). Classification (NCBI taxonomy): domain Eukaryota; kingdom Metazoa; phylum Chordata; class Mammalia; order Sirenia; family Dugongidae; genus Dugong; species Dugong dugon. Next base: position 76,960,147 of record CM057467.1, on the reverse strand, counting down.
TTGACCGTTATGTGGCTATCTGCCACCCATTGCGCCATGCTGCGGTGCTCAACAATACGGTAACAGCCCAGATTGGCGTGGTGGCCGTGGTCCGAGGATCCCTCTTCTTTTTACCACTGCCTCTGCTCATCAAGCGGCTGGCCTTCTGCCATTCCAATATGCTCTCACACTCCTATTGTGTGCACCAGGATGTGATGAAGCTGGCCTACGCAGACACTTCACCCAATGTGGTCTATGGTCTTACTGCCGTCCTGCTGGTCATGGGCATGGATGTTGTGTTCATTTCCTTGTCCTATTTTCTGATTATACGAACAGTTCTACAGCTACCTTCCAAGTCAGAGCGGGCCAAGGCCTTTGGGACGTGTGTGTCACACATCAGTGTGGTGTTGACCTTCTATGTGCCACTCATTGGCCTCTCAGTGGTGCATCGCTTTGGAAACAGCCTGGATCCCATTGTGCATGTTCTCATGGGTGATGTCTACTTGCTGCTGCCTCCTGTGATCAATCCTATCATCTATGGTGCCAAGACCAAAGAGATCAGAACACGGGTGCTTGCCATGTTCAAGATCAGCTATGACAAGAACCTTCAGTCTGTGGGAGGCAGTTGACCCTTCCCACTCTACTTCCTCTTATCTTTAATGGTTTGATATAACTTTCCTAACACTATCTTAATTCCAGTTGCCCATAAGCACATAAGTGCTTTTCTCTGGTTTGGCCTCCAAATTCTGCCTCTGTTTGGGGCACCAAAGTATGTTTTGGAGCCTAACATGGTTCCCTTCCATAGTTGAAAAAGTTATTGATATCCTTATTATATAAACAGTTCAAATTAGAAAATTCACTAATACCCCAATAAACAGTAAAAAGAACTTAAGGAGGACTAACACAAAATATAATTGACTTTAAAACAGGGGGAAAAATTATTCAATCTAATTAGCTATCCAAGAAACAGTAAACCAATAATTAGATAGCATTCTTTGCCTAACAGTTTAGCAGTTTTTATTAATGAAAATTTGCAATGGAAGTGAGGTTGAGTTGAAACAGATATTTTTGGAAACTGGCACAAAATCTTTGAAAAGTAACTTGGCAGTATGTAACAGGAACTTTAAAAAGGGTTATATTCTTTAATGCTGTAATTTCACTTTTGAAAAATTTATCCTAAATAAATATCCTAAATATTTTATCATAAATAAAAGCATGCTTAATTACATAAACCAAATTTTTCATAAAATATAGTAATTACACCATTACTTGGAGTAGTCATGTATTAGAACTCCTGGAGTATAAATATACAAAAGAATAATAAACTGCAGCATATCCCATCCACTGAATGAAATATTATGTGCCTTTAAAGACCCTGCTATAAGATGAAACATGCTATTTGGTAATGAATAACGGTAATGGTTAAACAACATGATAAACATAACTAATGTCACTGAATTGTACAGGTGAAGAATGTTGAAATGACAAATGATTTGTTACATATATATTTTACTACAATAAAAAAAAGAAACATGCTTATAATGTTTAGAAAAGCAATAAGGATACTTAACCGAAACTAACTTGAAAAACAACCTATGCTTTGAAGGAAATGTGCTCAAATTACTAGTGATTTATATTTGCCCCTACTTTCTAAATTTCTTTATTATGGAGGTCTTGTTTGGTTGACATGCACAACTTTTAAAAATGAGGAAAATGAAACTGATAATTTATAGAAGCCAGTGTTTGCCACAGTCCTCACCGTTGGTGTATTATGCATTACATGGGAATTTACGTAAACCTTGAATAATATCGTTAATTAACATCTCCTGAGTGCTTATAATGTTCCAAGCACTATGAGAAGTTCTTTAAAGGTTTTACCTTATCCTTGCAACAACTTTATGGGGTAGATACCATCTTTGTCCCCCACTAATAGGAAGAGAAATGAGGTTTACATGGGCAAGGTGACTTCACCAAGTCACACAGCTTGTAGGTGCTATGTCAAGATTTAAAATTAAATTCCATAACCAAATACATATTTCCTCAATCTGTGCAAATCCTGTTTTCTCCCTGCTGGGTAGTAAAATGGATATGTTTGTATTTGTGCTGAAAGATAACCCTGTCCTTGCTGTGAGCAATAAATCTAGGTTACTCTTCATGTTTTACAGTCACCTTTTACAGTTTTTCAGAAAAAGGGAGAAATTTTTTTTTTTTTTTGTCTATTTATCTCTTACAACTCCTTAATCATGTTTTCCTTTTTCTTAGTGTATTCTGTATCTGTCCAACATTTTTAATGTATGTCACTTGATATTGTCTGAGTCTTAACTTAGGTATAAGATGCAATAAAGTTTTATTTTAAATTTTGCTAAGTGTTATGCCAATTTACATTTATAAATGCTATAACCTCAAATTTGGAGAGGTCATTGCTGTGAACAATGAGCTCTTGACTCTGCCAGGACTTCTGTACTATACAGAATGTCCCAGGGAATGTCTACCCAAAAGGTAGGCTAGGGCATTTACCCATTAACTTTGACTGGAGCTTGCCACTGGGGCTCTAACTCATCTGCACTTTCAGGGTGTGTCTGCTCCTATGGCTTTGGAGAAAGTTCTAAGGCAGAAAAACAGAGAGGAGAGGTACACACCTGATGTGAAATAGGCAACATGAACAAAAGTGTCTGTCACAGCTGTAGGTGAAGTAAAATGTAGGCCAAAGAAGTATGACATGCAACACATAGAGCAACTACTCTATCCAGATTAGGGAAATGGGATAAGGTTTGAGAAAGCTAGTATTTAATACAACTCTATTATATTTAACACTACCATTTACTGAAGGCTTACTATTTATCCCCTACTGTCACTATGAGTCAGAATTGACTCAATGGCAACAAGTTTGATTTTGGTTTTTGGTAATAAGTACAAGAAGTCCTGGTGACTCAGTGGTTAAAGCGCTCAGCTTCTAACAGAAAGGTCGCCGTTTGAACCCACCAGCCACTCTGGAGGAGAAGGATGTGACAGTCTGTTTCCAAAAAGATTACAGCCTAGGAAACCCCATGGGGCAGTTCTACTTGTCCTATAGGGTCGCTATGAATCAGAATTTGACTTGATGGCAATGGGTTTGGTTTTTTGGTTTGGTATTTATTACCAAACCAGTTGCCCTCAAGTCACTTCTGACACATGGGGACCCCATATGTTTCAGAGTAGAAATATACATTGTATTTTCAATGGCTGTGATCTTTTGGGACTACATTTCCAGACCTTTCTCCCAAGACACCTCTGGGTGGATTCTAACCACCAACCTTTCTGTTAGCAACCAAGCACTTAACCATTTGCATGTTACTTATATAATCCTCAGAACAAACATTTGAAATGATACCCATTTTACATATTAGGAAACCGAGGCACAAAAAGATTAAATAATCTGCAAAGTCATGCAATAGAAAATAGCAGAGTTCAAAGCTGAACCCAAGTCTCTCTGACTTCTAATTCTGCTTTTTAACTCTCACTATATTAAACTTGATGAGAACTGTAGCCTGACCAAGCAAGCATGGAGTGACCAAGATTAGTTATGAGGGATCCTGGGAAATGACTTCTTCTGCAGGAAGTGACTTTAGACAATTCACTTTCCTCTTGTACATCTGTTGTTTCATCTGGAACATGCAGGCCAGAGCAATAACTGCCCTTCAGAGTTGAAGTAAAGTTCAGTCATAGGCACAGAACCTTTACCTTCAAAGCTTTTATGTATCTTCTAGAAGGAAAAGCAATATCCAAAATTTAAGCCAAACTGTCCCTACCCTGTGGAGTAATGTGAGCTGCTCTTACAGAGATATCTACTCTCCTATTTCATACTCATCTTTCCCGGAAAGAAAATTTATGTGTTCCTAGAGTGGGTGCAGAGGGAACCTGGGGAGGACACAAGCTTTAGCCAGTTCCTGTTCTATCACTAGGTGGGTAGCCATGTCTAATTCACATAACCTCTTTGAACTGTCAAAGAGCACAGCCGAGTCTCTGTTAAAATTCAAACAAAGAGTTTATTGAAGGAAAAGAATGATTCAGATCGGGCAACAATTGGTGAGAGTTTACCAAGGACTCTGACATTCTGAGGGGGAGGTGAGCTATTTATACAGAAAAGTGGGGAAGGGAGTACATGACTACAATCATGGGGGCTTGGGGTTATACGTGGTTACAAGACAATATCAAGTTGAAATTTTACAAGGTTAGCTGATTTATTTTCTAACATAGATTTCTTGGAGCCAACTAGTAAGTTATGTATACATTATTCCTGAGGACTACTGTGAAGACATTCTTCTGAGATCGCCTTGACAGACATTTATGGACAAACATTTCTTCACAAACCATGTTCTTGTCCCCGCTGTCGTTTGCTGAGGGTGGCTAAAGTTCACATGAAGTTGCTACTCTAAATCGCAAGCATTATCCTCAGGAAAGCCGAGAGAAAGGATTTGTACAAATTTAATTCCACAATGGAGCTTTGATTTAGACCTAGAACAGTCATCTTTAATCATACCAAGCACCTCAGTTTTAGAATACCCTCATATAGTAATAACTGACTGATGTTTTGAGTAAAAGATATACTATCTATTTTCTAATATAGTCTCTTAGCTTTTACAAACATTTGCAAGACCCTTTCCTGGAAAATTCCCTGAACAATTGTTATTGCAATCTTTGCTGCTACAGCCTGCCATGAAAACAATTCTGTCTTTTTATCTGGTTCAAACTATACCACTTCTCAAGCCCCTCTGCAAACATGTCCAAAAACAATAGCAATGAGCTGCTTCTCTTAAAGTTAATGATAAGTAGAAGTAAAGCAGCCTAAAGTAGAGTTTTTAAAACAAGATGGAGTTTGGCCAGCACCTTTGGCAGAAGCCTCTCTCATGCTAATAACCTGGATTTTGGGGGCTCTTAAGCAGAACTCACTCTATAAAACATGATGACTGAATTGTATAACCTCTAAATCCTATCCCTATTCTAAACATTATATGCACTGAACACCATTCAGAAGTCATGAACAATTATAAATGGGCCTCACGGCTAAAACCTTCTGGGATCTTCTGGGGAATTGCTTTCTGACCCACATGAGGAAATGAGCCTCCTTACCTGTGACCACACCTGCTATTTGCCCAAACACGGCATTTCTCAGCCCTATCTCCTACCCTTGATCCTGCCAATTATGGCTTTTTCAAAAAATCAAACCTGCCCTCAAATATTGTGAAATTTCTACCCCAAGAGATATTCATAGATTCTCAAAAAGAAATCTCAGTCCAACTGAAAGAGCAAACAGTTCTGTGACTGGTCAAATTAATTTCCCTTCTGTAAGCCTCATTTTCCTCATCTATTTTATTAGGGACAATGATAGCGACTACCTTTCAGTGTTATTGTGAGAATTGTGTGCAATAATTCATGTATAAAGCTTAGCATATTGTTTAGTACCATAGTACAAATTCACTAAATATTAGTTATTAGTATTACAATGGGAGGGGAGTAATTGTCCCTGCCTCACAGAAACATTGAGAGGATAAGAATGTGCTTTTCTGCCTATGGCAAGCAAGCCACACAGATTTTCTCAAAGCACCCACTTGGTCACATTAACCTGGGAGCTTAGAATTTAAGAGTGGGACTCTTTCTCTCTTTCTCTCACCCCAGTCCAGGACTAATGTTGAGGGATAGGAAAAAGGAATGGAGAATGGACAAGGGCAACAGAATTGAAAATAATGACTGGATCTTCTGCACTGAACAAGGAATGCCAACAGAAAGGCCGCAGTTTAGAAAGCTGTCTCAGAAGAATGTGACTGCATTCTAGGAGGGAGCAAACTAAAAGAGGCTTATGGCCACTGCTTATTCCTCATTCACATGAATCAGGACCTGGGAGAATTTCTGCCTTCTTATTCCAATTAATCTGGAAGGATTTCCTGGAGGAAGCCTTTTGGGTCGTTAGGGAGCTGAGTGAGCTCACAGTAGGTGGTCTCAGGCAGCCCCTGCTGTGAGAGTCTTCCAGAACTAGGAGACCCAGGGAAGTGCTCACTGTACTGAGAGAATGTTTCCCAGTGAAACAGGGTCTCCAGGGAATGAGGACCATAAAAACACTGCCCTGTTCCCAGCCATGTTTATGTTGGCCTAGTCAGTGTAGGGCACCAGTTTAGGTAGCAAATTCCCCTTGAGAGATGAGAATCTGATGTTGCCTGATGAGTAAACCAGTCCCCTTGCATCCAGGAATTTCATCTAGCACCCATTTCTGAGTAGCACATCATTTATCCCAGGCTGGATTGATAAGAAAGAAAGGCAGACCATAACTTTGTTTGTTTCTTAGGATAGTTCCCCGGCTTTTTTTATTATTATTGGAAGAAAAGATTTACACTTAATGCATATTTATGACCAGAGATTACTGGCATCACATATTTGGGATTCTTTCCTGCAGTGATCACCACTAATTCTCCCAGCTGGTGCCAAAGTGTTTGCCCAATGTCTATTTCTTTAATATTATTCAATGTTACACATTCAAGAAGTATTTACAATGTGTTAGGCCCTTTATAAGGTGAACGGAACACAAAAACATTAGTGCATATTACAGTAGGTGTCAGATACAAAACAAAATTTATAAATATAAGACCCTAACTGACCATTATGAGGATTTACAAGGCAGAGTGGCCACAAAGAGGAAGGAGAAAGCAACTTTGCAGTGGAGATGCAGGAAAGCTTTATGAAAAGGTGATATGTAAATTGAGGTGGGGGAGACGGGATAAATGGAAAAAGCAGAGGGAGGATATTGTGTGCAAAGATATGGAGACAAGAAACCGTGAGCTGGTTTCTGACACTGGAGGAAGATTTTATTGCAGAGCATAGGCTGTGTCTTCACCTGAGATCCTTTAAGACAAAGACCTAACCATAGTTACTTTATTGGGGAACATGATCCAGTGATAATAGTAAGGGACAATGAAATAGGAAAGAGGGAGAGCAAAAACAAAGATGCATTATAGACTTGTCTAAAATTCATCTTAGAATCTTCTTCCTTGGGAAAGGAAAGGGGAAGTAGTTATCCTTCCTGTCAACCACACTACATCAGCTCTAGGAGAAGGTCCTTCTTCTCTTTCAGCATAGCAGCCTCCATCAATCCTTGGCATTCCTGGGCTTGTATATGCATCTGCCTCCATGGTCACATGGCATCTATCCTCCCTTTTTATAAGACTCCACTTAGGAAGGATTAGGTTTAGCCTCCACCTACTCTGGTATGACCTCATTAACATAACAAAAGTAAAATTGTATTTCCAACAGGGTCACATTTACAGTTACAAGGTTTCGGACTTCAACGTATCTTTTGGTGGAATGCAAGCCAATCAATAACGTGGTTCTTTAAAAAAAATCAATAAAATTAACAAATGCCTGGAAAAATTGAAAAAGAAAGAAGACTCAAGTTACCAATATCAAGAATGAAACAGGGGATATCACTACAGACACTGCAGACATCAAAAGAATAAAAAGGGAATACTAGAAGCAACTATACATACATCAATTTAAAAACTTAGACAAAATGAACTACCTCCCAAGAAAACACAAACTACCACAATTCACCCAATATGAAATAGATAATTTTGATAGAACATTTTTAGGAACTTTAAAAGAAAACTGAATTCACAATTTACAGAATTTCCAAAAACTAAACTTTAACCCAGTAGCTTTCACTGGAGAGTTCTATGAAACATTTAAAGAAAAATTCTACACAATCTCTTCCAGGAAACAGAAGAGGAGGAAATATTTTCCAATTTATTTTACAAAGCCATTATTACCCTGATACCAAAATCAGCCAAGACAATACCAAAAACAAACAAACAAAAAACTACAGACCAATATTTCTCATGAATATAGACACAAAAATCCTTTTAAAAAAATTAGCAAATAGAATTCAACAATGTGTAAAAAGAATTATAAATCATGACCAAATGGAGTTTATTCCAGAGATACAAGACTGGTTCAATATTCAAAAATTAAACAATGTAATTAACTATATTAATGGGCCAAAAAAAGGAAAACACATGATCACATTGATCGATGCAGAAAAAGCATTTGACAAAATTCAACACCCATTCATGATATTAAAAAAAATCTCTCAGAAAAATAGGAATAGAGGGACACTTCCTCAACTTGTAAAGAGCATATACAAAAATATCTAGCTAAAGTTATACTTGATAGTGAAAGACTGAATGTTTTTCCCCTGAACTCAGGAACAAGTCAAGGATGTCTGCTCTCACCACTCTTATTAAACATAATCCATAGCCAATTCAGTAAGGCAAGAAAAAGATGTAAAAGGTAAACAGATTGGAAAGGAAAAAATAAAAGCATCTCTATTAGCAGATGACATGATTGTGTACATAGAAATAATCAAGGAATCTACCCCCCCAAACCAAGAAAAGGAAAGAAAGACTTAAATACAAATCCAACAAAACATGAAAAGAAATTTTAAGCTGAAAAATTCCAAGTTTTGATGAAGGAACTCAAAGAAGCGCTAAATAATGAGATATACCATATTTGTGAATTAGAATATTCAACATAGTAAAGATGCCAACTCTCCCGAAAATGATTTAATGATAGATTTAACACAATTCTTAGTGAAATCCCAGCAAAAGATTTTGTAGATATAGATAAGAATATACTAAAATTTATATGAATGGGAAAAAGAGCTGAATAGCTAAAACAATTTTGAAAACAAATAGTAAAGGGGGAGAAAACATTCCAATTTCAAGGCTTATTATATAGCTGCAGTCATCAGAATTGTGTGGTATTATTGCAGTGACAGACATACAGATTAATGGAACAGAACAGAGAACTCAGAGATAGACTCACACAAATATGTCCAACTGATTTTTGATAAAGGGGCAAAAGCAAACAAACAAAACAAACGACAGTCTTTTCAACAAATGGTGCTAGAGCAATGGGACCTGTTAAAAGGATGAAAAGACAACCTAGAGAGTGGGAGAAAATATTTCCATACCACATATCCAACAAAGGACTAAAAAACAAAACAAAACCCATTGCTGTAGAGACAATTACACCTCATAGCAATTCTGTAGGACAGAGTAGAACTGCCCCACAGGGTTTCCAAGGAGCACCTGGTGGATTCAAACTGCTGACCAACAAAGGACTAGTATCTAGAATATATCAAGAACTCTCAAAACTCAACTGAAAAAAATCCAAACAATCCAATGAAAAAATGGGCAAAAGACATGGAGAGACACTTTACTGAAAAAGATATACAGGTGACAAATAAGCACATGAAAAATGTTCAACATTATTATTCATTAGGAAATGTAAACTAAAACCACAATGAGGTATCACTGCATAACTATCAGAATAGCTAAAGTAAAAAATGGTGACAACATCAAATGCTGGTGAGGATATGGAGAAACTGGATTACTCATACATTGCTAATAAGAAATGTAATGAGTAAATGTAAAATGGCACAGCCACTGTAAAACATTTTTATGGTTTCTAAAAAAAGAAAAGCAAACAAACAAAAGTAAACATGCAACTAACATCTGGCTGAGTGCTCTCCTGGTTACTTCTAACTTGCTAGAGAGCTCCACTCCATAATCACTCCAGTTTCAGCTCCTTCCTTGAGAAACAAAGAGTTATGTTCAAACAAAAAGTCCATAAAAGTTTACTTTTAATAGTAGCAGGTTTACTTTTAATAGTCAAAAACTGGGAACAACCCAGATGTCCTTCAACAAGCGAATGGTTAAACAAACTGTAGTACATCAATGTTGTATAATACCACTCAGCAATAAAAAGAAACTTTCCCCACAACAACCTGAAAGAATCTCAAGAGAATTATGCTGAGTGAAAAAAAAGCCAATACTGAAATACTACATACTACATGATTTCATTTATATAACAGTCTTGAAATAACAAAATTATAGAGATGTAGAAAATATTAGTGGTTACTAGGGATTAAAAGGGAGCGGGAGATGGGAGGAAAGTGAGGTGGCTATGAAAGGGCACCAGGAGGGATCCTTGTGAAGATGGAAATGTTCCGTATCTTGACTATATCAATATCAATATCCTGGTTGTGATATTGCACTATAGTTTTGCAAGACGTTACCACTGGAGGAAACTGGGTAGAGAGTACATGTGATCCCTGTCTATTACCTTTTACAACTGCATGTAAATTTATAACTGTCTCAAAATTAATTTTAAAAAAACTTAATTAAAAACCTTGTAAATGGTCTTACATGCAAAGCTATGGAGTCCAGAATTTTGTTGGTGTAAGTGTTGTTCCATTAATCTGCATGTCTGTCACTCGAACAATACCACACAATTTTGATGACTCTAGCTATATAATACGTCTTGGAATTGGAATGGTTTCTCCCCCTTTATTATTTGTTTTCAAGTTGTTTAAAAGATTGAAGGAAAGGTTGACATGAAGCAATTTGTGTTTTCCAGTGACAGGGTATATATGTCAGAATGGAAGTGGGCAAGACAACTGATGAGTTGAGGAGGAAGCTTATGGCCTCCATTTTCTATTGGAAGTTAAGAGGAAGATCAAATTAGCTACCAAGACAGAGGCAGAAGGTTGGATTAAGAGCTTGAGAAGACTGGTGAGGATTTAAAAACTTAGAGGAAAAGATGTGAAGTGGCACTAAAGACTCATCTCAGGTTAAAGACCATGAATTTGTTTTGACATAAATTTTCAAGGTTGTGTGATTTTCATCTAAGTTTACTTATTACATCTGGAGGAGGAAGGTAGCCATACATGCTGGTCCCAATTCAGCCGGAGGAGTGTAGCTGAAGTAAAAGAAGAGAAAACATCAAATGTGTCCATAGTTTCAGTAGTTTCGGGTGAATGACCAAACTCCAAACTAATTTAGAAAGCAGTTGAGTCTAGAGCAATTATGGAGTGGAGCTCTTCAGGAACTAAGAAAGGAAGGAAAGTGAGCTTTTATGTGGTGAGAAGTAGAGCAAGAATTCAAACCCAGGTGTAACTGGCTCTGTAGCCCATGTTCTTTCTGCCACCTATGCTCTCTCCTTTGAACCTGTTTGATTCAGCAGGTCAGACCCAGGATAAAAGTGTGGGTAGAATATGTACCAGCCCCAGTCGGCAGCTTCAATCCCAGAGTCCTAGTATGTGTCCCAGAGTGAGAGTTGAAAACCAGCTCTATGGGCCTTTTGGTAGTCTGCTCCCTCTCCACCTTCTCTAGGAAGCCTTCCCTGACTCCCCCAATCTAGATTAAGCCACCGTGTATAAGCTCCCATCCACATCACTCCATATCACCCTCTCCTGCCAAAACTGCCTGTGGTCTGACCCAGAGGAAGCTTTAGAACTTTAACCTGGAGAATTCCAAACTCAGATGGGGGTGTTGAAGCTGATAGTCTCTGAAGATAACCATTTAAACTTGGTGGGAATATTGTAGAATCTATGATTCTGGTCTCCTTTTCTGTCTTATTGCTTAGTTACTCTAACCTCTGTCTGCCCCTAATCCCTAAACCAACCTCAATTTTTCCATTCGTCAGGGACCTGAGTGGAGGGACTTCTTTGCGGCCCAAGACCAAGCTTCCCTGGAGGTAGACACTGTTACTGATGCATATCCCCTGCTGTGGAATAAAGCTCAATCCCTCTACCACAAAGTCATCCTGGGCTCATACAGGATGTGGAAAGACAGGGAAGCCTGGGACAGCAGCCAGTGTGAGTAACCTGGGGCTCCAAAGCATTCCCTTCTCCACTTCCTAGATGGGTGGATACCTGAACCATTGAGCTCAAAGATCCCATCTTCTGCTAGCATCTCAGCCTCAGATGGACATATCAGTGGGAAGGGTTTGGACATAACACAGACATACTTTGTGGAAGAAAATCAGTTTTTTGCCAGTTTTCACAATAGAATGAGTACCTAGCATTCTTGAGAGGTGACCAAAAAATGTGTGTGTTTTTGTGCGTGTGTGTGGTTGGTGTATAATTATTAATTCATGCTTTTTAACACTTTTAATCTCTTTCAATTTATTGTGGTTATTATTCTCAATTGACCCATCTTTAATAAAAAAAGTTCCTCTTTAAGTTCTTTAGCAAGTGGAAGCCTCTTCAAGCTGCATTCTTTTTTTTTTTTTTTTAATGATCCTAGTTCCCTTTTATTGGTTTCTTGTTTTCTAGTATTAAAAGATGTCCAAGCTCATTTGGCATATTTCCAGCCCATGACTTGGAATCAGTCATTTATTTAAGGCTATCTGATGCCTTTCAGGGTAAAGTGGTATTTAAAGACCACATCTAAGCACTAGGGACACTCCTTGCTCCTGAGTCCTTTGTCTTTCTAAGCATTTTCTGTGGATTAAAAAAAAAAAAAGTTGTCATCGACTCAATTCCAACTTAAAGCTGGGAAATATATATTTAGAAGAAAAATACTTCTTTAGTTTATTCTGATATTCCCAATTGAGACTTATGATCACAGTATTTAAATTAACATCTTTGATTTTAGATTCTTGTTTCCCAAAGGTATTAGCAGAGCTACTCAAATGGTTTGTCCTACAATACAGTACATACTACAAATAATAATAAAAATACTGATTTTGATGTTTGTTCTTTTTTTTTTTTTTCCTTTCCATCTGAACAATATTCTAGTTGGATTGAGAATCTTAGATCGCATCAATTTTCCCACAACTCACAGTACACATCACTCTCTTCTTTCGTAGTCTAGTAGTCTTAAGAAATTTCTGGGATGAGTCTAATTTTCTTTTTTATTATAGAGATCTACTGATTCTACCAAGGTGTTTCTAAGATCTTTGTTTACCCTTACAATACAATACCTGCCTTTGAATATATTTAGATTTGCTTATTCATTAGTGTTTATTTCCTGGTACATAAGTTCTTTGACAGAAAGATTCAGGTTTTTATTATATTTTCTGGAAAAAACATTTATATTTTAGTATTTTTCTTTTTTTTTGTAACTCTTCTTCAGCAATATTTATTGTGTTTGGAATTCCATTGTTTAGTCAGTATATCTATTACAGTCTTTCTAATTGCTTTTATAATGTTTCTATTTAATTGTGTTTGATTATTTTCAATCATATTCTCCATATTTTCCATATAGCTGCATGTTTTAAGCACTCCCACACTTTTCTATAATAAGATTATTTTCAATTTTATAATGGCTTTTATTATTTTCCTCATGTTATTTTCTTTGCTCTACCATTTTGTTTTTTATTTTCTTTCTTTATTATCAACTCATTTTTACACTGTAATATCACAAATTTTATTTTGTTTTCTTTTCTTTAATTTCTTTAGTTATTTACAAAATGTTTTATATACAAAAATGGCGCTCTAGGCAGAAGCATCATGCCGTCCCTCCACAGCAAAGATCCGAAAAGCTAAGCCGAACAGAGTAAACTACAATCCTGAAACCCTAAAACATCAAATGAAGTGATAAAGAACTCAGCCAAGCACCAAATGGAGTGAGAAAACTGACAGAGAACAGAGAGCAAGGAGAGATTCATGCAGAGGTTCCCTAGCAGCTAACGCAGCACGGATCTGCCATCTTGGACACCTATCGGAGACCAGCAAAGGAGGTACGAGAAAGTAGCCTCACGGAGTTTACAGCGGGAGACAAAACAACCAGTAATTGGCGATATACGCTTTCCCACCCCCACCTTTCTTCACCCGGATTCGGCCTCCTCTGCTTCCCACGGCCACAGTCTCCTGACTGGGAAACAGTGGCTGCTTGGATTCCACACACCTAAAACGGAGGCTCTCTGAGTGCCATTTGTTGGCTGCTGGTGTTGCTTTTTTTCCACTTCTTTTTATTTCTTCCTTGCCTCTCCCCACCTCCCCCTCCTTTTCACTCGAGTACCTCATTACGTGTGCCAACTTTGCTTCTCCCTGAGGGGCTGCAGAGCTCCGGTAATTTGTGATATATGCTTTCCCACTCTCTGCCATTCTTCATAAACACTTGGCCCGCTCTGCTTCCCACAGACACAGTCTCTTGTCCAGAAACACCAGACTGCACTAGCTGGCTCTCTGAGTGCCATTTGTTGGCTGCTAGTGTTGCTTTTTTTTTTTTTTTTCCTGCTTCTTTTGATTTCTTATTTGCCTCTCACCACCACCTCCTCCCTTTGCTCAAGTACCTGGCTCTGTGCGCCATCTTTGCTTCTTCCTGAGGGGCTGCAGAGCTCCATTTGACTGTAGAGCTGCTTCGCGGTTTGGGCTGCCCGCTGGTGGGATCCTGGGGCTTTTGGTCATTTGTTTGTTTTGAATTGTTTGATTGTTTTCTTTTTCTTTTCTTGAGTTGGGAGCCCTTTCTGGCCAGGCTGAGTTATGCAGCAGTGAGACTCCCCTTCGGCTTCGGCAGATGTGCAGAGGGACCTCTGAGATCATTTCTTTTAAAGTTGGTCTTTTTTTTTTCTTCTTCTTCTTTTTTTCTGTTTCTTTGGCGGCCTTTCTTGTTTTTTTTTTGTTTTTTTGTTTTTTAATTTGTTTTGTCTTCTTTTTCCCTTTTTGTCTTTCTTCATTGCTCAGTTTCTCGTCTCTCTATATCTTCCTTCCCTTTCTATACCCTGAATACCTGGCATTGTATACCTCTACGCCTTCTAGCCAGGCTGTACTGCAACACCTGAGAGCAACTTACCCAGACATCATAGCTGCACCGGTGGGATCCCTGGGAACTTTGCAGTTCTTTAACCTTTCTGATTCTCATTTATTCATTCTTTTCTTTTCTTCCTCCGCCCCTTTCTGTTTTTCTCCATTTCATAGTCTCTCATCTCTCCACTCCAACGGCAAGCTCCCCTAGCATTCTTTTTCATTTGTTTGTATGTTTTTGGCTCCTGTTCTTCTCTCCTCGCTCCCATATCTGTATTAGCTCCACACATACCAATCTCCCTGCTACATCCTGCCTAACTGCACCATGTGCTTGACATCACACCACCAAGCAGCACAGGCATGGCCTACTGGAATCTGCCCTGCACTGATTACCAACCCACTCTGGTGGCTGTAGTAAGTGCCACAAACAACCAATACCAGTAACTCCTCTTCAGCTAGACCTGCCCTGCCATACCAAATCTGAGTGACTGACCCTACCAGTTGAAGAACGAGGCAAAAAGTATTGTGCCCACAGATGAGCAAACAACAAAGAACACAAAGTCTGTCTGCTCAGACATAGTCAAATATATTTTTTTAAAGAAAATATTAAACAAACAAATCTAAAATCAATAAATGAGGAAAAATAACTACTGAATGCCCTGAAGACAGCAGACAATAACAAAACATTTACAAAAACAGAACAGGATGGTATCAGTAGGTGTCCAAAATAAAACACCAGATGACTCTCCTCTGGAATAAAATGCACTAGAACTACCTGATAGGGAATTCAAATCTCTAATACTCAGAATTCTCCAAGCACTGAGGTAAAAAGCTAACAAAAATAAGGAAAAAATGGACAAATTCATGGAAAATACAGACAAAAAATTGGAAGAATTCAGGAAAATAATGCAGGAACAAAATGCCAAAATAAATTCACAACTACAGATTATACAAAGACAACAATTAGAAATCCAAAAGATAAACAACAAGATTTCAGAAATGGACGATGTCATAGAAGGGCTGAGAATCATCTCTGAAACAGTGGAAGACAGGAGCAGTGGAACTGAAGACAAACAATTGGATACAACTCTGTTTCAGGAAAACTCAGAAAAAAGAACAAAGAAAAATGAAGAGACCCTGAGAGTTATGTGGGACATAATCAAAAGCAAAAATCTGTGAGTGATTGGAATTCCAGAACAGGGGGAGAAAACAGAAAACACAGAGAGGATCACTGAGGAACTGCTGACAGAAAACTTCCCCAATATCATGAAAGATGAAAGGCTGCCATCCAAGAAGCTCAGCGAACCCTGTATAGAAGAGATCCCAAAAGAAAATCACCAAGGCATATCATATTCACACTTTCCAAAACCAAAGACAAACAAAGAAACCTGAGAGCAGCTCGTGAAAAACAAGAAGTCACATACAGAGGAGAAACAATAAGACTAAGCTCAGATTATTTGGCAGAAACCATGCAGGCAAGAAGGCAATGGGATGACGTATATAAAAACTCAAAAGAAAAAGATTGCCAGCCAAGAATAATATATCCTGCAAAACTCTGGTTCAAATTTGATGGTGAAATTAGCTCATTTCCAGATAAACAGAAGTTAAGGGAATATATAAAAGTCAAACCAAACTTACAAGAATTATTAAAGTGAGTTCTTCGATCTGAGGACAAACAGCTTCAGCTCACAGGCAGAACCTAGGACGCAGGATCGTACCAGCCAGATACCAACCTAGGAAATCAACTCTCGAGGACTATCCAAAACCAAAAGAAATACAACAGGGAATCAGAGCACTTAATCAGTAAATCACAACAATATCAAAACAATAAAAGAGGGAATAAACGGCATAGGTATAGAACCTTCTAATGGAGAGGAAGGCAAGGGAATACCAAGTAATGGTAGACTGCTTCAAACTTAGAAAGATAAGGGTAAAATTTATGGTAACCACAAAGAAAATTAACAAACATACTCATTCAAAAAAAGAGGAAAAGCATAAAGTCTCAGCAAAAACAAAACCTACAAAAACAAAAGAAATGAAAAAAAAAAATCCACAAACAAAGTAACTCAGCACAAGAGAGTAAGAAGAACAAAGAAAACTTCAGCACCACAAAAAAAAGCACTACAAAATGACAGCAACAAACTCACATCTCTCAATAGTTACACTGAATGTATACGGACTCAATGCACCCATAAAGAGATGGAGAGTGACAGAATGGATAAGAAAACAGGATCCATCAATATGCTGTCTACAGGAGACACACATTAGAAACAAAGATTTGAATTTATTAAAAGTCAAAGGTTGGAAAAAAATATATCCAGCTAACAACTACCAAAAAAGAACAGGAGTGGCAATTCTAATCTCAGATAAAATAGACTTTAAAATGAAATCTACCATAAAAGACAAGGACACTATATAATGCTTAAGGGGACGATCCATCATGAAGACATAACCATAATAAACATCTACGCACCCAATGACAGGGCTCCAAAATACTTAAAACAAACTCTAACAACACTGAAAAGAGAAATTGACAGTTCCACAATAATAGTAGGAGACTTCAACACACCACTCTCAGTAAAGGACAGAACAACTAAGAAGAAACTCAGCAAAGATACAGAAGACCTAAAGGGCACAAAGGGCACAATCAGCCCACTTGACCTCATAGACATATATAGAACACTCCACCCAACCACTGCAAAGTACACATTCTTTTCCAATGCACATGGAATGTTCTCCAGAATAGATCACATCTTAGGCCACAGAGCAATCCTCAACAAGATCCAAAACGTTCAGATAATTCAAAGTATCTTCTCTGACCACAATGCCATCAAGGTAGAAATTAACAATAGAAAGAGCAAGGGAAAATAATCAACTAAATGGAAACTGACTAATACCCTGCTTACACATCACTGGGAAATAGAAGAAATCAGAGATGGAATTAAAAAATTCCTAGAATCAAATGAAAATGAAAACACATCATACCAAAACCTTTGGGACACAGCAAAGGCAGTCCTCAGAGGACAATTTATAGCAATAGATGCACATATCAAAAAAGAAGAAAGGGACAAAATCAAAACATGAACTACAGAACTCAAACAAATAGAAAGAGAACAACAAAAAAAGCCTACAACCACCGGAAGAAAGGAAATAGTAAAGATCAGAGCAGAAATCAATGAAATAGAGAACAGAAAAACAATAGAAAGAATCAACAAAACCAAAAGTTGGTTCTTTGAAAGAATCAACAAAATCGACAAACCACTGGCCAGACTGACAAAAGAAAAACAGCAGAGGGCACAAATAACCCAAATAAGAAATGAAATGGCGGACATTACAACAGACCCAAATGAAATAAAAAGGATTATAACAGAATATTATGAAATACTATACTCCAACAAATTTGAAAACCTAGAGGAAATGGATAAATTTCTAGAAATATACGGCCTACCCAAACTACAACAAAGTGATATTGAAAATCTGAACAGACCCATAACAAGAGAAGAGATTGAAAAGGTAATAAAAAAACTCCCAACCAAAAAAAGCCCTGGCCCAGATGGCTTCACTGGAGAATTCTACAAAACATTTACAGAAGAGCTCGTACCAGTTCTACTCAAGTTATTTCAGAGCATAGAAGAGGAAGCAACACTTCCAAATTCATTCTATGAAGCCAGCATAATGCTGATACCAAAACCAGGCAAAGACATCACAAAAAAAGAAAATTACAGACCAATATCTCTCATGAATATAGATGCAAAAATTCTTAACAAAATTCTAGCCAAAAGAATTCAGTATCATATCAAAAAAATAATACACCACGACCAAGTAGGATTCATACCAGGTATGCAAGGATGGTTTAACATTAGAAAATCCATCAACGTAATCCACCACATAAATAAAAGGAAAGAAAAAAATCACATGATTATCTCAATTGATGCAGAAAAGGCATTTGACAAAGTCCAACACCCATTCCTGATAAAAGCTCTCAATAAAATAGGTATAGAAGGGAAATTTCTCAACATAATAAAGGGCATCTATGCAAAACCAACAGCCAACATCATTATTAATGGAGAAAGGCTGAAAACATTCCCCCTGAAAACAGGAACAAGACAAGGATGCCCTTTATCACCACTCCTATTTAACATTGTGCTGGAAGTTCTAGCTAGAGCAGTAAGGCAAGAAAAAGAAATAAAGGGCATCCAAATTGGTAATGAAGAAGTTAAACTCTCCCTGTTTGCAGATGATATGATACTATACATAGAAAACCCTAAAGACTCCATGAGAAATTTACTGGAAGTAATAGAAAGATTCAGCAGAGTAGCAGGATACAAGATAAACATTCAAAAATCAGTTGGATTCCTATACACCGGTAAAGAGAACGATGAAAAGGAGATCAGGAAATCAATACCATTTTCAATAGCCCCTAAAAAGATAAAATACTTAGGAATAAATCTGACCAGGAATATAAAAGACCTATACAAAGAAAACTACAAAACACTGCTACATGAAACCCAAAGGGATCTACATAAATGGAAAAACATACCATGCTCATGGATAGGCAGACTCAACATTGTGAAAATGGCAATTCTACCTAAAGCAATCTACAAATACAATGCAATTCCGATACAAATACCAACAACATTCTTCAAAGAGATGGAAAAACTAATTATTAACTTTATATGGAAAGGGAAGAAACCCCGAATAAGTAAAGCACTACTGAAGAAGAAGAATAAAGTTGGAGGACTCACACTACCTGACTTGAGAACCTACTATACAGCTACAGTACTCAAAACAGCCTGGTACTGGTACAACAACAGAGACATTGACCAATGGAACAGAATTGAGAACTCAGATGTAAATCCATCCACCTACGGTCACCTGATTTTTGACAAGGGCCCAAAATACATCAAATGGGGAAAAGACAGTCTTTTTAACAAATGGTGCTGGCAAAACTGGATATCCATTTGTAGAAAAATGAAACAGGACCCATACCTCACACCGTATACAAAAACTACTTCAAAATGGATCAAAGACCTGAATATAAAGCCTCAAACTATAAAATTCATAGAAGAAAAAATAGGACCAACACTTCAGACCTTAATACATGGCATTAACAGGATACAAACCATAAACAACAACACAAAAAAACCAACAGATAAACTAGATAATTGGGATCTTCTAAAAATCAAACATCTATGCTCTTCAAAAGATTTCACCAAAAGAGTTAAAAGAGAACCTACAGACTGGGAAAAAATTTTTGGACAGTACAAGTCAGACAAAGGTCTAATCTCCATAATCTACAAGAAAATCCAACATCTCTACAACAAAAAGACAACCAATCCTATCAAAAAATGGGCAAAGGAAATGAACAGACACTTCACCAAGGAAGACATTCAAATGGCCAACAGACACATGAGGAAATGCTCGCGATCACTAGCCATTAGATAAATGCAAATTAAAACCACAATGAGATACCATCTCACCCCGGCATTACTGGCACGAATCAAAAACACTGGAAATAACAAATGTTGGAGGGGCTGCGGGGAGACGGGAACTCTTATACACTGCTGGTGGGAATGCAAAATGATACAGCCATTTTGGAAAATGATATGGCGTTTCCTCAGAAAGCTAGAAATAGACGTACCATTCGATCCAGCAATCCCACTCCTAGGAATATATCCTAAAGAAATAAGAGTCATCACTCGAATAGACATATGCACACCTATGTTCATGGCAGCACTATTCACAATAGCAAAACGATGGAAACAACCTTGATGTCCATCAACAGACGAATGGATACACAAACTATGGTACATACACACAATGGAGTACTATGCAACGAGAAAGAACAATGAATCGGTGAACCATCTCATAACATGGATGAAACTGGAGGACATCATGCTGAGTGAAATAAGTCAATCACAAAAGGACAAATATTGTATGAGACCTCTATTGTAAAAACCCATGAAAAAATTCACATGCAAAATGTAACAATCCTTGTTGGTTACCAGGGATGGGAGGGGGGGGAATACTAAATAGGTAATAGGTAAGTGGTAACTTGGGTGAGAGATGAGATAGTACATAGTACAGGGGAAACTAACACAACCTGCACAAGGAAAGGTCATGGAGGCCCTATAGACACATCCAAACCCCCCGAGGGACTGAGTTGTTGGACGGAGGGCTCTGGGGACCATGATCTCGGGGAACATCTAGCTCAATTGGCATGACACTACTTATAAAGATAATGCTCTACATTCTACCTTGGTGAGTAGTGTCTGGGGTCTTAAAAGCCTATGAGCGGCCATCTAAGATACTCCACTGATCTCATCCCTTCGGGAACAAGGGAGAACGAAGAGAACAGGATACAAGGAAAAGATTAGTCCGAAGGACTAATGGTCCACAGCTACCAAGGACTCCACGGGACTGAGCCCAGTACAGCTGGATGGTGCCCGGCTACCACCAATGACTCCTCTGACCAGGATCACAACAGAGGGTTCTGGGCAGAGCTGGAGTAGGATGTAGAGCATAATTTTAACTCCCAAAAAAAAAAAAAAAAAAAGAAGACCAGATATACTGGCCTAAAGAATACTAGAGAAACCACGAGAGTGTGGCCCCCAGACACCCTTTCAGCTCAGAGGGGAAGTTACCTTCAAGGTTCGATGTTAAGCCTGGGAATGGACACCCCAGTAAAACTAAATGGGACTAACGATGTACAGGAGTCCGGTGACAAGGGCCAGAAGGCAGAGGGAGAGTAGGAAACTGATGATAAGGAACACAAATTGAATAAGGACACTGTCGATGTATTGTGAGATTGTTGACCACTGCTATAGGACAACATTTGTAGTAACTATTAAATGGGAGGCTGTTTTGTCCTGTAAGCCTTCATCTTGGGCGAGAATGGCAGCACAATTGGAAGAGCATAGTCAACATCACTTAAATGTGTAAGTAAAAAGTTTTGAAATGGTGTTTAAATAAAATAAAATAAATAAATAAATAAATAAACAAATGAGACTAAAGAGGTACAATAGTCCACTGACAAGGTCCAGAAGACAGAAGGGGACAAGGAAGCCCCCTGGTGATAGGGAACACAAGGTGGAGTAAGGATATTCTTGATGTGCTGTGAGATTGTTAACCATTGTCATAGGGCAACATGTGTAGTAACTGTTAAATGAAAAACTATTTTGTTCTGTAAGCCTTCATCTTAAGTGAGAATAACAGCACAGTTGGAAGAGCGTAGTCAATGTCACTGAACTGTGAATGTAGAAATTTTTGAAACGGTGTATCTTTGGCCATCTGTAATTTTCATCAAAAAAAAAAGGTTGAGAATTTAGAGGCTTAATACGTTGTGGGGTTGTTAACCAATGTCAAAAAACAACATGTGTACTACTATTTCATGAGAAACTATTTGCTCTGTAAGCTTTCACCTGAAGTACAATAAAATATATATTAAAAAAAAAAAAAAAAAAGAAGAAAGGGACAAAATCAAAACATTGACTACAGAACTCAAACAAACAGAAAGAGAACAGCAAAAAAAAGCCCACAACCACCAGAAGAAAGGAAATAGTAAAGATCAGAGCAGAAATAAATGAAATAGAGAACAGAAAAACAATAGAAAGAATCAACAAAACAAAAAGTTGGTTCTTTGAAAGAATCAACCAAATCGACAAACCACTGGTCAGACTGACAAAAGGAAAACAGGAGAGGACGCAAATAACCCAAATAAGATATGAAATGGGGGACATTACAACAGGCCCAAACGAAATAAAAAGGATTCTAACAGAATATAATGAAAAACTATACTCCAACAAATTTGAAAACCTAGAAGAAATGGATAAATTTCTAGAAACAGACAGCCTACCCAAACTACAACAAAGTGATGTTGAAAATCTAAACAGACCCATAACAAGAGAAGAGATTGAAAATGTAATAAAAAAAACTCCAACCAAAAAAAAAGCCCTGACCCAGATGGCTTCACTGCAAAATTCTACAAAACATTTACAGAAGAGCTTGTACCAGTACTACTCAAGCTATTTCACAGCACAGAAGAGGAAGCAACACTTCCAAATTCATTCTATGAAGCCAGCATAACACTGATACCAAAACCAGGCAAAGACGTCACAAAAAAAGAAAATTACACACCAACATCTCTCATGAATAGAGATGCAAATATTCTCAACAAAATTCTAGCCAATAGAATTCAGCATCATATCAAAAAAATAATACACCATGACCAAATAGGATTCATACCAGGTATGCAAGGATGGTTCAACACTAGAAAATCAATCAATGTAATCCACCACATAAATAAAAGGAAACAAAAGAATCACATGATCATCTCAATTGATGCAGAAAAGGCATTTGACAAAGTCCAACACCAATTCCTGATAAAAGCTCCCAGTAAAATAGGTATAGAAGGGAAATTTCTCAACATAATAAAGGGCATCTGTGCCAAACCAATGGCCAACATCATTCTTAATGGAGAGAGGCTGAAAACATTCCCCTTGAAAACAGGAACAAGACAAGGATGCCCTTTATCACCACTCCTATTTAACATTGTGCTGGAAGTTCTAGCTAGAGCAATAAGGCAAGAAAAAGAAATCAAGGGCATCCAAATTGGTAATGAAGAAGTTAAACTGTCCCTGTTTGCAGATGATATGATACTACACATAGAAAACCCTAAAGATTCCACAAGAAAGCTACTGGAACTAATAGAAAGATTCAGCAGAGTAGCAGGATACAAGATAAACATTCAAAAATCAGTTGGATTCCTATACACCAGTAAGAACAATGAAATGGAAATCAGGAAAACAATACCATTTATAATAGTCCCTAAAAAGATAAAATACTTGGGAATAAATCTGACCAGAGATGTGAAAGACCTACACAAAGATAACTACAAAACACTACTGCATGAAACCCAAAGGGATCTACATAAACGGAAAAACATGCCATGCTCATGGATAGGCAGACTCAACATTGTCAAAATGGCAATTCCACCCAAAGCAATTTACAAATACAATGCAATCCCGATCCAAATACCAACAACCTTCTTCAAAGAGATGGAAAAACTAATCATTAACTTTATATGGAAAGGGAAGAAGCCCCAAATAAGTAAAGCACTACTGAAGGAGAAGAATAAAGTTTGAGGACTCACACTACCTGATTTCAGGACCTACTATACAGCTACAGTAGTTAAAACAGCCTGGTAATGGTACAACGACAGATATATTGACCAATGGAACAGAATTGAGAACCCAGATGTAAATTATCCACCTACGGTCACCTGATCTTCCACAAGGGCCCAAAGTCCATCAAATGGGGAAAAGACAGTCTTTTTAACAAATGGTGCTGGCAAAACTGGATATCCATCTGCAAAAAAATGAAACAGGACCCATACCTCACACCGTATACAAAAACTACTTCAAAATGGATTAAAGACCTGAATATAAAGCCTAAAACTATAAAGTTCATAGAAGAAAAAATAGGACCAACACTTCGGGCCTTAATACATGGCATTAATAGGATAAAAACCATAACCATCAATGCACAAAACCCAAAAGATAAGCTAGATAACTGGGATCTTTTAAAAATCAAACACCTATGCTCTTCAGAAGACTTCAGCAAAAGAATCAAAAGAGAACCTACAAACTGGGAAAAAATTTTTGGACAGTACAAGTCAGACAAAGGTCTAATCTCCATCATCTACAAGAAAATCCAACACCTCTACAACAAAAAGACAAATAATCCTACTAAAAAATGGGTAAAGGAAATGAACAGACACTTCACCAAAGAAGACATTCAAATGGCCAACAAACACATGAGGAAATGCTCATGATCACTAGCCATTAGAAAAATGCAAATTAAAACCACAATGATATACCATCTCACCCCAACATTACTGGCACGAATCTAAAACACTGGAAATAACAAATGTTGGCGGGGCTGTGGGGAGATCAGAACACTTATGCACTGCTGGTGGGAATGCAAAATGATACAACCATTTTGGAAAATGATATGGCGCTTCCTCAGAAAGCTAGAAATAGACATACCATTCGATCCAGCAATCCCACTCCTAGGAATATATCCTAGAGAAATAAGAGGCATCACTCGAATAGACATATGCACGCATATGTTCCTGGCAGCATTGTTCACAATAGCAAAATGATGGAAACAACCTAGATGCCCATCAACAGGTGAATGGATAAACAAACTATGGTACTTACACACAACGGAGTACTATGCAACGAGAAAGAACAACAATGAATCTGTGCACCATCTCATAAAATGGATGAAACTGGAGGACATTATGCTGAGTGAAATAAGTCAATCACAAAAGGACAAATATTGTCTGAGACCTCTATTGTAAAAACCCATGAAAAAGTTCACACCCAAAATGTAACAATCTTTGTTGGTTACCAGGGATGGGAGGGGTGATGGGGGGAATACTAAATAGACAATAGATAAGTGGTGTCCTGGGTGAAGGGTGAGACAGTACACAATACAGGGGAAACTAGCACAACTTGTACAAGGAAAGGTCATGGAAGCCCAATAGACACATCCAAACTCCCTGAGGAACTGAATTGCTGGGCGGAGGGCTGTGGGGACAATGGTCTCGGGGAACATCTAGCTCAACTGGCATGACACAGCTTATAAAGACAATGCTCTACATTCTACCTCGGTGAGTAGTGTCTCGGGTCTTAAAAGCCTCTGAGCGGCCATCTAAGATACTCCACTGGTCTCATCCCTTCAGGAGCAAGGAGAATGAAGAGAACAGGATACAAGGAAAAGATTAGTCCAAAGGACTAATTGTCCACAGCTACCAAGGCCTCCACCAGACTGAGTCCAGTACAGCTAGATGGTGCCCGGCTACCACCACTGACTGCTCTGACCAGGATCACAACAGAGGGTTCTGGACAGAGCTGGAGAAGGATGTAGAGCATAATTCTAACTCACAAAAAAGACCAGATTTACTGGCCTAAAGGAGACTGGATAAACCCCGAGAGTATGGCCCCCAGACACCCTTTTAGCTCAGTGGTGAAGTTACCTCCGAGGTTCACTGTTCAGCCTAGGAGTGGACAGACCTGTAAAACCAAATGAGACTAACGAGGTACAGGAGTCCAGTCACAAGGGCCAGAAACCAGAAGGGGGCAAGGAAGCTGGTGATAGGGAACCCAATGTTGAGTAAGGATATTGTTTATGTGTTGTGAGATGTTAACCATTGTCATAGGGCAACATTTGTAGTAACTGTTAAATGTGAAACTATTTTGTTCCGTAAGCCTTCATCTTAAGTGAGAATAACAGCACAATTTGAAGAGCGTAGTCAATGACACTGAACTGTGCATGTAGAAATTTTTGAAATGTTGTATCTTTAGCTATGTGTATTTTCACCAAAAAAAAAAAAAAGAGGTTGAGAAGTTAGAGGGTTGATATGTTGTGGGGTTGTTAACCAATGTCATAAAACAACATGTGTACTTCTGTTTCATGAGAAACTATTTGTTCTGTAAGCCTTCACCTGAAGTACAATAAAAAAAAAAGATGTTTTATATAAAATTTTTTCTGTTTCCTGTAATAATTATTTTCTCAGAGTATTTTTTCATGTCTTTAGCTTATTATATCCCTTTTAATTTTTACAAAATACGTATGCAGAAATTTTGTGCTGGAACTTACTTGATTGTTACTCATCTTTGAATGAGGTAAGCTCTATCAGGCCTTGATGTTTGCTCAAAAACCACGTATGAGAAAAAAGAAAGGGAGAATGACTTAACTGACAGCCAACGGCTTAAATTCACCATATTTTCTTCAAAAGTTTTCTAGCAAAATATGCAAAATCCTCTGTCCTAGAGGCACAAAGTACCCTCCCCACCAAAAAAAATTACTTATTCCTACCTTCAGAGAGAGTTGATTACATTAGCTAGATATGGGATTTTAAATCTCAGCTAAGCTGAATTTGCGGTAGGCATTTCCCTTATATTCTTTACTGACCTGTATTCAGACTGTTTTTCGTTTACTTGTTTGCTTGTTCATTTGTTTGTTGTGGTATTTGAAAGCTGAGTCCAAGAAGGAAGGACAGCAAGCCCATGTAGTCAAGCTTTCAGGCTTTTACAGCTTGTTTGCCCCTAATTCCATTGAGGCTACTGTTCCTTATTGATCAAAATAGAGCATCTTTGCTTAGTCTCTTCAAGACAAATTCTTTTGGGTTCTTTTCGGTACAGTGACTCTGTATTCCTTCCGTCTTCTTTTTATGCTTCCTGCATCTTTGAATATTTTCCTCATAGAATCCTTCAATATGCAACTCCAGCCTTGAATTTTTTCTTCAGTTCTTTCAGTTTGAGAAATGCCGAGTGTGGGCTTCCCTTTTGGTTTTCTAATCCAGGTCTTTGCACATTTCATTATAATACTTTACTTCGTCTTCTAGAGCCACCCTTTGAAATCTATTCTGCTCTTTTACTTCATCATTTCTTCCTTTTGCTTTAGCTACTCAGCATTCAAGAGCACGTTTCAGAGTCTCTTCTGACATCCATTT
The DNA here is from genome assembly GCA_030035585.1 of Dugong dugon. Classification (NCBI taxonomy): domain Eukaryota; kingdom Metazoa; phylum Chordata; class Mammalia; order Sirenia; family Dugongidae; genus Dugong; species Dugong dugon. The sequence continues at coordinate 76,933,091 of CM057467.1, read as the reverse complement.
TGGTCTTTTCTTTCTTTCTTTCCTGTCTTATTAATGACTTTTTGCATTCTTTGTGTATGATGTCCTTAATGGCATTCCACAACTTGTTTGGTCTTTGGTCATTAGTGTTCAATGCATCAAATATATTCTTGAGATGGTCTCTAAATTCAGGTAGGATATACTCAAGGTCATATTTTGGCTTCATTGACTTGCTCACATTTTCTTCAGCTTCAGCTTGAACTGGCATATGAGCAATTGATGGTCTGTTCCACAGTCGGCCCCTGGCTTGTTCTAAGTTATGATATTAAGCTACTCCATTGTCTCTTTCCACAGATGTAGTCAATTTGATTCCTATATATTCCATCTGGAGAGGTCCACATATGTCTTAGTTATCTAGTGCTGCTATTACAGAAATACCACAAGTGGATGACTTTAACAAACAGAAGTTTATTCTCTCACAGTCTAGAAGGCTAGAAGTCTGAATTCAGAATGCCATCTCCAGTAAAAGACTTTCTCTCTCTCTTGGCTCTGGAGGAAGGTGCTTGTCATTAATCTTCCCCTGGTCTAGGAGCATCTCAGTGCAGGGACCCCTGGTCCAAAAAATGCACTCTGCTCCTGGCACTACTTTCTTGATGGTATGAGGTCCCCTTGTCTTTCTGCTCATTTCTCTCTTTTAAATCTCAGAAGAGATTGACTCAAAATACAGCTTAATCTTGTAGATTGAGTCCTGCCTTATTAACATAACTGTCTGTAATCCTGCCTTGTTAACATAACTGTCTCTAATCCTGCCTCATTAACATCGTAGAGGTAGGATTTACAACACACAGAAAAATCACATCAGATGACAAAATAGTGGACAATCACACAATACTGAGAATCATGGCTTAGTCAAGTTGACACACATTTTTGGGGGACACAATGCAATCCATAACATGTATAGTCACTGTGTATGTTGTTTAAAAAAGGCGTTTGCAATGAAAAAGTCATTGGTCTTGCAAAATTCTATCATGCGATCTCCGGTGTCATTTCTATCACCAAGGCCATATTTTCTGACTACCAATCCTTCTTTATTTCCAGCTTTTGCATTCCAATCACCAGAAATTGTCAATGCATCTTGATTGCATATTTGATCAATTTCAGACTGCAGAAGTTGGAAAAGTTCTTCAATTTCCTCATCTTTGACATTAGTGGTTGGTGTGTATTTGAATAATAGTCATATTAACTGGTCTTACTTGTAGGCGTAAGGATAATATCTTATCACTGACGACGGTGTTGTACTTCAGGATAGATCTTGAAATATTCTTTTTGACCATGAATGCAGCACCATTCCTCTTCAATTTGTCACTCCTGGCATAGTAGACCATATGACTGTCTGATTCAAAATGGCCAGTCCCAGTCCAATTCAGCTTACTAATGCCTAGGATATCAATTTTTATGTGGTCCACTTCATTTTGGACTACTTCCAATTTCCTAGATTCATACTTTGTACATTCCATATTCCAATTATTAATGGATGTTTGCAGCTATTTCTTCTCATTTTGAGTCGTGCCACATAAGCAAATGAAGGTCCAGAAAGCTTTACTCCATCCACATCATTAAGGTTGACCCTACTTTTAGAAGGCAGCTCTTCCCCAGTCATATCCTGAGTACCTTCCAACCTGAGGAGCTCATCTGCTGGCAATATACCAAACAATATTCCCCTGCTATTCATAAGTTTTTCTCTGGCTAATTTTTCCCAAAGTAGATCACCATGTCCTTCTTCCTAGTCTGTCTTAGTTTGGAAGCTCCCCTGAAACCTGTCACACCATGGATGTCCCTGCTGGCATAGCTTCCAGGATCACAGCAACACAAAAGCCACCATAGTACAACAAACTGACAGATGTTGGTCAACATTCAACCATTTCAGGAGTTGGCATATGATCAAAAACTGATGATACTGAGGGAAGAAGTCTGGAGGCATTGGTGAAAAACAAGGCTCTGGGAATGGACGGAATATCAGTTGAGATGTTTCAACAATTGAATGCAGCACTGGAGGTGCTCACCTGTCTATGTCAAGAAATTTGGAAGACAGCTACCTGGCCAACCAACTGGAAGAGATCCATATTTATGCCCATTACAAAGAAAGGTGATCCAACAGAAGGCAGAAATTATCGAACAATATCATTAACATCACCCACAAGTAAAATTTTGCTGAAGATCATTCAAAAGCAGTTGCAGCAGTACGTCGACAGGGAACTGCCAGAAGTTCAAGCAGGAGTCAGAAGAGGGTATGGAACCAGGGATATCATTACTGATGTCAGATTCTTGGCTGCAAGCAGAGAATACCAGAAAGATGTTTACCTGTGTTTTATTAACTATGCAAAGGCATTCAACTGAGTGGATCATTATAAATTATGGATAACATTGCAAAGAATGAGAATTTCAGAACACTTAATTGGGCTCATGCAGAACCTGTACCTAAACCAAGAGGCAGTCTTTCAAACAGAACAAGGGTATACTTCATGATTTAAAGTCAGAAAAAGTGTGTGTCAGGGTTGTATCCTTTCACCATACTTAGTCAACCTTTATGCTGAGCAAATAATCCAAAAAGCTAGACTATATGAAGAAGAACCCCACATCAGGATCGGAGGAAGACTAATGAACAGCCTATGATATGCAGATGACACAACCTTGCTTGCTGAAAATGAAGAGGACTTGAAGCACTTATTGATGAAGATCAAAGACTACAGCCTTCGGTATGGATTACACCTCAACATAAAGAAAACAAAAATCCTCACAACTAGACCAGTAAGCAACACCATGATAAACAGAGAAAATATTGAAGTTGTCAAGGATTTCATTTTACTTGTATCCACAATCAAAGCCCACAGAAACAACAGTCAAGAAATCAAAGGACTTATTGCATTGGGCAAATCTGCTGCAAAAGACCTCTTTGAAGTGTTAAAAAGCAAAGATGTCACTTTGAGTACTGAGGTGCACCGGACCCAAGCCATGGTGTTTTCAATCACCTCTTATGCACGCGAAAGCTGGACAATGAATAAGGAAGCCTGAAGAATTGACACCTTTGAATTGTGGCATTGGTGAAGAATATTGAATATACCATGGACTGCCAAAAGAATGAACAAATCTGTTTTGGAAGAAGTCTAACCAGAATGCTTCTTAGAAGTAAGGATGACAAGACTTCACCTCAGGTACTTTGGACATGTTATCAGGAGGAACCAGTCCCTAGAGAAGGACATCATGCTTGGTAAAATAGCGGGTCAGCAAAAAAGAAGAAGAGCCTCAATGAAATGGATTAACTCAGTGGCCGCAACAATGGGCTCAAGCATAACAATGATTGTGAGGATGGCACAGGACTTGGCAGTGTTTGATTCAGTTGTACATAGGGTCACTATGAGTCAGAACCTAATTGAAGGCACCTAACAACAACTTTAAGATCGTCTCACATATTTTAAATAAAAAGCACTGCTTTGTTCAAATGTAATAAGATCAGTGTTTCACACTTTCAACTAATTCCTTTGTAGTCAGTAGCTTTAGGCTGCAGCTATTTCTTTGAGTTTGGTTTTGGATTTTTTTGTTGCTGTTATTTCTCTGTGTGTGTGTGTGTGTGTGTGTGTTGTTTCTGGGGGTTTTATTGTGGTAAATATATGTGTAACAAAACATTTCCATTTCAACATTTTTTACATGTACAGTTAGTTCAATGACATTAATTATGTTCATCATGGTGCTCAGCCATCACACTGAGACTATGTTAGGCTCCAACTTTGTTTTTAAAGGCAGTACCTTTTTAACTCTTCGTCCTTTACATTTGCTATTGGGTTTAAACCCATGTCACCTAATGTTAGAGGTGGTGTCTTTTCAAATACTTTATCTTTCTTCTTTATTTTTCTGTCCAGATTGAAGTGGGTCACATCATTCTGGCGACCTCATCTGCCTCCCAAAGATGCTTCTGTCCCAGCCCTATGTCAACCACTCCTTCTTCCAGTTACCTGCTTTCCTGATGATTGGCATCCTAGGAATGGAGGCCACTGATGGCTGGATCTCCATCCCCTTCTCCTCCATGTACACTGTGGCCCTCATTGGAAACTGCCTGATCCTCCTGGCTGTGAGGAGAACCCCTAGCCTGTACCAGCCCATGTACTGCTTCCTGTCCATGCTGGCCCTCACCGATGTGGGTCTCACCTTGTCCACACTGCCCACCACCCTGGCTGTGCCCTGATTTGACCATCGTCTCATTGGCTTCAACACCTGCCTGGTCCAGATGTTCTTCCTCCACTCCTTCTCTGTGGTAGGGTCCTCAGTGCTCCTGGCCATGTCGTTTGACTACTTTGTGGCCATTTCCAACCCCTTGCGTCATGCAGCTGTCCTCACAAATAATGTCATCATCAGAATTGGGATGGCCATTGTGGCTTGAGCCACTGTGTTCCTCTTCCCAGTGCCATTTTTGCTTAAGTGGCTGAACTTCTGCCCTGGCAAGATCCTCCTGTCCCACTCCTTCTGTTTCCATGCAGATGTCATGAAATGAGCCTGTGCTGACATTAATGTCAATATCCTTTATGGGCTTTATGTAGTTCTGTCCACAGTGGGTGTAGACTCTCTGTTTATTGTCATGTCCTACACCCTTATTCTTCATATAGTAATGGGGCTAGCCTCTCCCAGAGAGTGTCTCCAGGCCCTCAACACCTGTGTTTCTCATATATTAGCTGTTCTGGTTTTCTACTTTCCAGTCATAGGTGTGTCTATGATCCACCGTTTTGGGAGGCATCTGCCCCATGTAGTACATGCTCTTGCTGCCTATGTGTACCTGGTCATACCTCCTGTGCTCAACGCCGTCATCTATAATGTCAAATCCAAGCCTATCAGGGAGGCCATGCTCAAAGTGCTAAGGGCGAAAGGGTAAGGCTGATGAAACCAAGAAACAAACCATAGGATCTGGTGGGAAATGTCACCCGATAGTCAAATATATCCAACAAGCACTTGTCCAGAACCCAGACCTAGACACATTGTCAAAAGTATGACAAGCAAATGGATACCCTCAGACCTTATGCGCTCATTAACTTTAGACATTTTGTCCAGTGTTTTCTTGTGCAAGGACCTGTGCTCAGTACTAGAGACACTAAAATGAACCAGACACGGTCTTTTCCCTCCACTGGAGGACAGAGGCTTAAAAACACTCAGTTATAGTAAAGTATAATGAGACTGTGAGAGGTACACATCAAGTGCTATAGGAACCTGGGAGAGGGTTTACTGATCCTGCTAAGAAGAAATGAGAAAGGAGTCAGATCAGGAGGTTAAAAGGTGAGAAGGAGTTTGCCAGGCAGAGAAAAGGTAGGACAAGGGGACAGCACATCAGACAACGGAAAAAGCATGATGTGCTTGTGGGAAGGCAACTAGTCACATGTGGCTCAGAGTATTCCGTGGGTGCATACTGGAGAGAGATGAGGTCAAAATGAAAGGTATGGTGAGACTCTGCAGAGCCTTTCAGACCTTATTGAAATGTTTGGCCTTCATTCTATATTTAAGAGTCAGCCATGAATGGCTATTACATTATAGAAGTTTCCACAGGCTTAACTGTGTATTAGAGATTAGAAAGGTGAAAACGGAGGAGAAAAAGAAGGTAAAGAAACCAATTAGGAGATTCTTGTAATAGTCTACGTAAGAGAGAACAAAGGCTGAAGTTACGTCGCTGTCATTAGGAATGAAAAAGAATATATATATATTTTTTAATTGTTACCTCTATAATTTCTTAGCTCTGTTCATTGAGAGTGCCCAGTAGCAATGGGACCCAGTATCAGTGAGTAGACCTAGAAATCACGTATCAGTTTCTAAATCCCATTCCCTACTACAAACAACCTGGGATCCTTGGAGAAATGGCTGATTCCAGGTAGGAATCAGGGAAAGCCTCAGGGGACACTGGAATATCTTGTGCCTAACAGCAATAAAGAACACAAAGACAATAGGGTCATGTTAATTAAAAAAAAAAAAATTGCACAGAAGCAGATTTGAAAGGGATAGCAGTGGCCAAAGTGGAACAACTGGGGAATTAAAAATAATTTTGACATCAATGGATTATAGCAAGCTGATTTCTTTAGGAAAAAAAATTATGAGTCCACAGTGATATTCAAAACACAGATGGAGAAAGGAAAAGAAAAAAAATAAAAAGCTCCTCTTTACAGAAAAATACCATTTAATAAATGCAAAATGATAGGTCAATATAGAAAATCACCTTTTTGCAGCATCTGATGTACTTCAACAATAATCAACAAAGGATTAAAAGATATTGGGGAAAAGAATATTCACACAGTCTGAAAGTATCACTACATAGATTATTGACTAACTACAAAGGGAGGAATATACCTTTAGAATAAAGATATTAGCAATTATTACCTTAAGTAAGTGATCAAACTTAGCATAACCAATGATAGTATAATAAGACTTACTTACCTCCCAATATGAGTAATAAAGGCACAACATCACCTATGTAGAATTCCTGCCAAAAAGGTTTAACCCAAATCTAACCATGAGGAATTAATGAGAAAAAAGCAGAATATGGGAAGCAATACACACTTACACACAAACAACAGATCTGGATTCTTTTAAAAATTCAATGTTATTAAAAAAAAAATGTTAGAAGGATTAATCAAGATTAAAATAGATTAAAGAAACATAACAACATACTACCATGAACTGATCATTTTCAGGACAATTGTAGAAGTTCGAATACGCATTGTAGATACATGATATTATTACAAGTTACTACCTAGTCAATTCCAACTCGTGGCAACTCCACGTGTGTCAGAGTAGAACTCTGATCCATAGGGTTTTCAATAGCTAATTTTTTCCAAAGTAGATCACCTGGCCTTTCTTCCGAGGTACCTCCAGCTGGACTCAAACCACCAATCTTTCACTTACAGCCAAGTGTGTTAACCATTTGCACCACCCAGTGACTTGGATAATATTGTTAGGTTAGTGTAGTTTGCTTAGGTTAGAAAATGGTATTGTGGTTTTTTGTTTGTTTGTTTTTTACTTTTATTTTTAATTGTTGTAATTAAATGAAGTTCACATTTCAAGTTAGTCTCCCATACAGAATTTTTTTTTAGCATACATTGTTATGAGACTCCAACAGATCACCCCATTCTGTGACAGCACACTCCTCCCCTCTGCCCCTGATTCCCCATGAACATTCAACCAGCTCCTAACTCTCCCTGCCTTCCCTTCTCACCTCTGGACAGAAGCCGCACCTTTGGTCTCTTGTATCAACTTGTCTAAGAGGCATATTCTTCACAAGTATCACTTTATGTCCCACAGTCCAGTCCAATCCCTGTCTGAAGAGTTGGCCTCGGAAATTGTTTTAGTTCTGGGGTGATGGAGAGACCAGGGGCCATGCTTTTCGGGGCACCTCCAGTCCCAGTCAGACCATTAAGTCTGGTCTTCTTACTAGAATTTGAGTTCTGCATCCCATCGTTCTACTGCTCCATCAGGGACCCTCTGCTGTGTTCACTGTCAGGACGTTCATTGGTGGTTGCCGGGCACCATCTAGTTCTTCTGGTCTCAGGCTGATGAAGTCTCTGGTTTATGCAGCTCATTCTGTCTCTTGGGCCAATACTTTCCTTGTGTCCTTGGTGTTCTTTGTTCTCCTTTACTCCAGGTGGTTGGGACCAATTGATGCATCTTAGATGCCACTTGCAAGCTTTTAAGACCCCAGACACCACTCACCAAAGTAGGATGCAGAACATTTTCTTAATAAGCTTTGTTATGCCAATTGACATAGATGTCCCCTGAAAGCTTGGTCCCCAGACCCCACATCCCTGCTACTCTATCGTTCAAAGTATTTGATTGTATTGAGGAAACTTCTTAGCTTTGGTTTAGTCCAGTTGTGCTGACTTTCCCTGTAGTGTGTGCTGTCCTTCCCTTCATCTAAGATGATTCGTATCTACTATCTAGTTAGTGAATAACCCTCACCCTCCCTCCCCAACTCCATAACCAGCAAAGAATGTTTTCTTCTATGTTTAAACCTTTTCTTGAGTTCTTATAGTAGTGGTCTTATACAGTATTGTCCTTCTGGGACTGACTAAATTCACTCAGCATAATAAGTTCCAGCTTCCACCAAGTTATACGATGTTTCACAGCTTCATCATTGTTCTTTATCGTTGCATAATATTCCATTGTGTGGATATACCATAGTTCGCTTATCCATTCGTCCATCAATGGGAACTTAGGTTGCTTCCATCTTTTGGCTATTGTGAACAGTGCTGTGATGAACATGGGTGTGCATATATCTATCCGTGTGACAGCTCTTGTTTCTCTAGGATATATTCCAAGGAGTGGAATAGCTGGATCATATGGTACTTCCATTTCTAGCTTTTTAAGGAGGCACCAAATCGATTTCCAAAGTGGTTGTACCATCTTACTTTCCCACCACCAGTGTATAAGTGTTCCAGTCTCTCCACAACATCTCCAGCATTTGTTATTTTGTGTTCTTTGGATTAATGCTAGCTAGCCTTGTTGGGGTGAGATGATATCTTATCGTAGTTTTGATCTGCATTTCTCTGATGACTAATGATCGTGAGCATTTCTTCATATGTCTGTTAGCTGCCAGAATATCTTCTTTGGTGAAGTGCCTGTTCATATCCTTTGCCTATTTTTTAATTGGGTTATTTGTCTTTTTGCTGTTGAGGTTTTAGAGTATCTTGTAGATTTTAGAGATTAAATGCTGATCGGATTTGTCGTAGCCAAAAATGTTTTCCCAGTGTATAGATTGTCTTTTTACTCTCTTGGTGAAGTCTTTGGATGAGCATAAGTGTTTTATTTTTAAGAACTCCCATTTATATAGCCTCTCTTCTGGTGCTTGTACATTGTTCCTTATGGTTTGTATTCTGTTTGTGCCATGTATTAGGGCTCCTAGCATTGTCCCTATTTTTCCTTCCATGATCTTTATCATTTTTGATTTTATATTTAAGTCTTTGATCCATTTTGAGTTAGTTTTTGTACATAGTGTGAGATATGGGTCTTGTTTCAGTTTTTTGCATATACATATCCAATTATGCCAGCACTATTTGTTAAAGAGGCTGTATTTTCCCCAATTAATGGACTTTGGGCCTTTGTCAAATATTAGCTGTTCATAGGTGGTTGAGCTTATATCTGGATTCCCAACTCTGTTCCACTGGTCTATGTAGCTGTTGTTGTACCAGTACCAGGCTATCTTGACTTACCGTGGCAGTATAATAGGTCCTAAAATCAGGTAGTGTAAGGCCTCCCACTTTGTTCTTCTTCTTGAGTAGTGCTTTATTTATCCGGGGCCTCTTCCATTTCCATATGAAGTTGGTGATTTGTTTCTCCATCTCATTAAAAAATGCTGCTGGAATTTGGATTGGGATTGCATTGTATCTATAGATTGCTTTGGGTAGAATTGACATTTTCACTATGTTGAGTCTACCTATCCATGAGCAAGGTATATTTTTCCACTTATGCGGGTCTCTTTTAGTTTCTTGCAGTAGTGTCTTGTAGTTTTCTCTGTAAAGATCTTTTACATCTCTGGTTAGATTTATTCCTAGGTTTTATATCTTTTGGGGGGCTATTGTAAATGGTATTGATTTGGTGATTTCCTCTTCAAGGTTCTCTTTGTTCGTGTAAAGGAATCCAATTGATTTTTGTATGTTTATCGTGTATCCTGAAACTTTGCTGAGATCTTCTACTAGTTCCAGTAGTTTTCTTGTGGATTCTTTGGGGTTTTCCATGTATAAGATCATATCATCTGCAAACAGAGATTCTTTGACTTCTTCCCTACCTATTTGGATGCCCTTTATTTATTTTTGTAGCCTAACTGCTCTGGCTAGGACTTCAAGCACAATGTTGAATAATAGTGGTGATAAAGGGGATCCTTTTCTGGTTCCTGTTCTCAAGGGGAATGCTTTCAAACTCTCTCCATTCAGGATGATGTTGGCTATTGGTCTTGTATAAATGCCCTTAATTATACTGAGGAATTTCCCTTCTATTCCTATTTTTTTGAGAGTTTTTATCATGAATGGGTGTTGGACTTTATCGAATGCCTTTTCTGCATCGATTGATAAGATCATGTGGTTCTTGTCTTTTGTTTTATTTATGTGATGGTTTACGTTGATTGTTTTTCTAATGTTGAACCATCCCTGCATACCTGGTATAAATCCCACTTGGTCATGGTGAATTATTTTTTTGATATGCTGCTGAATTCTATTGGTTAAAATTTTGTTGAAGATTTTTGTGTCAACGTTCATGAGGGATATCAGTCTGTAATTTTCTTTATTTGTGGTGTCTTTACCTGGTTTTGGTATCAGGGTTATGTTGGCTTCATAGAAAGAGTTTGGGAGTATTCCATCCATTTCTGTGCTCTGAAATACCTTTGGTAGAAGGGGTGTTATCTCTTCTCTGAAAGTTTGGGAGAATTCTCCAGTGAAGCCATCAGGGCCAGAGCTTTTTTTTGTTGGCAGTTTTTTAATAACTTTTTCAATCTCTTCTTTTGTTATGGGTTTATTTAGTTGTTTTACCTCTGTTTGTGTTAATTTAGGTAGGTAGTGAGTTTCTAGAAATTTGTCCATTTCCTCTAGGTCTTCAATTTTGTCAGAGTACAATTTTTCATAGTATTCTATTATGATTCTTTTAATTTCAGTTGGGTCTGCTGTGATATCACCCATCTCATTTCTTATACGGGTTATCTGCTTCCTCTCCTGTTTTTCTTTCGTCAGTTTGGCCAAAGGTTTATCAATTTTGTTGATCTTTTCAAAGAACCAGCTTTTGGACTTCTTAAATCTTTCAATTGTTTTTCTGTTCTCTATTTAATTCTGCTCTCATTCTTATTATTTCCTTCCTTCTGGCACCTGTAGGCTTCTTTTGCTGCTCTCTTTCTATTTGTTCCAGTTGTAGGGTTAATGCTTTGATTATGAGACTTTCTTGTTTTTGGATGTGTGCGTGTATTGCTATAAACTGACCTCTGAGCACCGCTTTGGCTGTGTCCCAAAGGTTCTGGTAGGATGTGTTTTCATTCTCATTTTATTCTATGAATTTCTTTATTCCATCCTTCATTTCTTCTATAACCCAGTAGTTTTTGAGCTAGGGGTTGTTCAGTTTCCATGTGTTTAATTTTTTTTTCCTTGCTTTTTGTGTTGTTGATTTACAGTTTTATGGCTTTATGATCAGAAAAGATCCTTTGTAATATTTTGAAGTTTTGGATTTTGTTAAGGCTTGCTTTATGGCCTAATATGTGGTCTACTCTGGGGAATGTTCCATGTGCGTTGGAAAAGAAAGTATACTTGGCTGGTTTCAGGTACAGTGTTCAGTATATGTCTATGAGATCAAGTTGGTTGGTTGTAACATTTAGCTCTTCCGTGTCTTTGTTGAGCTTCTTACTGGATGTTCTGTCCTTCACCAAAGGAGCATCTTGAAGTCTACTACTATTATTGTGGAGCTGTCTATCCGTCTCTTCAGAGTTGTTAGACTTTGTTTTATTTATTTTGGAGCCCTGTTGTTGGATGCATAAATATTTATTATAGTTATGTCCTCCTGGTGTATTGACCCTTTAATCATTATTTAGTGCCCTTCCTTATCTTTTGTGGTGGATTTTACTTTAAAGTCTATTTTGTCAGAGATCAATATTGCTACTCCTGCTCTTTTTTGAGTGTTGTTTGCTTGGTATATCTTTTTCCATCCTTTGAGTTTTAGCCTGTTTGTGTCTTTAAGTCTAAGGTGCATCTCTTGTAGGCAGCATATAGATGGATCATGCTTTTTTATCCAATTTTCCACTCTCTGTCTCTTTACTGGTGCATTAAGTCCGTTTACATTCAGTGTAATTATTGATAGGTATGAGTTTAGTGTTGTCATCCTGATATCTCTTTTTGTGTGTTGTTCACAGTTTCTTTGTTCTCCTCAATCTTCTGTGCTGAGTCGTTTTTCTTTATGTATTTTTTCATCTTTTTCTTTGTTGTAGATTTTGTGTTTGCTGGCTCTTTATGTTTCACTACTTTTTTATTTTGATTTGTAGGATTGTTTGATTCCTTTGTTGTTACCTTAATATTTACCCCTAATTTTCTAAGTTTTTACCAGTCTTTTATTACTTTATATCACCTTAACGTCCCCTCCATATAGAAAATCAATGTCTCTATTTTTTTAAGTCCCTCTTTTTTTGTTTTAATATTATCCTTTTTTTTTTCTTTTTACATATTGATATCTGTTTCCCTATTTTCAATTTTTTAGCTTTGATGTAATTTCAATTTCCGTATCTGAGTTAATATCTGGTTGCTCTGTCCTGTGTTCTAGTCTTGCGTTGTTATCTGGTGTTATTGATTATCTAACCGTAGGACTCCCTTTAGTATTTCTTGTAATTTTGGTTTGGTTTTTGCAAATTCCCTGAAGTTCTGTTTATCTGGAAATGCCCTAATTTCACCATCATATTTGAGAGACAGTTTTGCTGGATATATAACTCTTGACTGACAGTTATTTTCCTTCAAGGTTTTAAATATGTCATCCCATTGCCTTCTAGCCTGCATGGTTTCTGCTGAGTAGTCTGAGCTTATTCTAATTGACTCTCCCTTGTAGATGACTTTTCTTTTATCCCTAGCCACTCTTAAAATTCTCTCTTTATCTTTGGTTTTGGTAAGTTTGATTATAAAAAGTCTTAGTGACTTTCTTTTGGGATCTACCTTATGTGGGGTTTGATGAGCATCTTGGATAGATATCTTCTCATCTTTCATGATATCAGGGAAGTTTTCTGTCAACAATTCTTCAACAATTTTCTCTATTTTCTGTTATCCCCCCCGTTCTGGTACTCCAATCACTTGTAGGTTATTTCTCTTGATAGACTCCCACATGACTCTTAGAGTTTCATTCTTTTTAATTCTTTTATCTGATTTTTCCTCAAATAAGTTGGCATCAAGAGCTTTATCTTTAATGTCACTAATTCTAACTTCTACTGCCTCAATACTTCTCCTATGACTTTCTATTGAGTTGTCTAATTCTGAAATTTTATTGTTAATCTTCTGGATTTCTGATTGCTGTCTCTCTATGGATTCTTGCAGCCTATTAAATTTGGCATTATGTTCTTGAATAACTTTTTTAAGTTCCACTACTACTGTGTCTGTATGTTGCCTGGCTGTTTCTGTGCTCTGTCGAATTTCCTTTCTTATTTCTAGAAGAGTTCTGTATATTAATCTTTTGTATTCTGTCTCTGGCAATTCCAAGAAGTTCTCTTCCTCCAGAGAATTTATTGATTTGTTATTTTGGGAGCTTTCTGAAGCCGTCATGGACTGCCTCTTTATGTGAATTGATATTGACTGTTGTCTCCTAGCCATCAATAATTTATTATTTTATTTTGTGTTTGCTTAGTGAGACCTAGCTTCTTATTTTGTTTTGTTTTGATATGCCCAAATAGGCTGTTCATGTGCACTAGCTTGATTTTTGACTCCTTTTGATCTGTAATGTCCTGTCACCGGGTAGTTGGTTCTGTAACTAAGTATGTGCACACCGGAAGCCATTACATTTTCCTATATGGGATCATCTCAGGTGTGCAGGCAGTCGGTCACCAACTGTGTGATGCAGGCTCTCACCCCCAGTCTTAGAGAGGCATGGGTGACTGGTGCAGGCACTGGACTCTGGCTGTGGTAGGGGATCACGTGCTTAGCCAGGCAGGGGGCTGATGGCTGCCCCTGAGAGTCTGAAAGAAAAGCGTGTCCCTATTCTCTAGGGTGAATAGGTAGGTGAGTTTTGCAGCTGGGCTGAGGGCCCCCCACTCTGTTGGCTGCAAAGACTCGAAGGCACCACTTTTTCTTGAACTCTTGTAGCAGATGACTAGGCACTTTAGGAGCTACCCACAGGACCTCAAGACCCTGCTGCAGATTGATGAATGTGCCTTCTTGAGGGGCAGGGCTGTTTCGAGGGTCACAAATCTGCCTGTTCACAGCTGAAGCAGTTGACGTTAAACTTCAGATGTTTGCCCTGTTGTACTGTGGCAGTGAGGGCTAACGCTGTTGAGATGGGTCCCCACAAGTCTATGCAGGGGTGTAAGTCACTCAGAGTCTGCAGACCCCTTATTTCTGTGGCCAGCAAAAGAGCTGTGCCGACCCTGTGTTCCTGGCCTAGGGGAGCCAGCAGCTTATTTGTTTCCTCTCCAAGGCCAGGAGAATGGGTCAGGGTGCATTTTGGGATCTACTTCCTGCTCAGTGGACTCCCGTTGCAGAGCAGGGAGGAGATAAAAGGAAGAGAGGTTTTTCCCAAACTGGTTTTTCTTTTTTTTTTTAAATGCCGTGAAAGGGTGCACGCATGTACCTATCCTAGCCTCTTGGGAGCTGCTCTTCACTGGTTCAGAGTGTCCAAGCAGAATCTCTGCTGCCGGGTCTCTCTTGATGTGGAAACTGCTTCCTGAGCACGTGCACAGCACAGCTGTTTGCCTGCTTCACCCCGGGACCGGCGTGGCTGTGTCTCAGCAGTTTCGTCCCAGCGGCTCTAGCGCTCCTCACCTCTTCCAAACCGTCTTCTCTCCCATATGACTCAGATGGATTTCTTAACCTTGGCTTGTTCAGGGCTGCCAGATGTTCACATAGAATCACATCACTTGTTTTTCCATGTCTTTGTTGTAAGAGGGATATAAGAAGTGTCTAACTAGTCCACCGTGTTGACCACACCTCCAGAAAATGGTATTGTGGTTACATAAGAGATTATTTTTAGGAGTTGCATGGTTAACATTTAGTTGAGAAGTGTTGCAACATCTACAATTTACTTTCAAATGAGTCAGCCAAAAAAGAATATGTGTATGTGTGTAGAAAGAGAGAGAGAGAAAACCAATGTGGAAAAAATATTATCAGTCTAGGTGATGGCAATACAAGTGTTTGTAATGCTCTTTCAAGTTTTTTATAGATATAATTTCACAGAAATAAGGAGTATGAGTGGAAAACACATATGCATAGAAATATATGCATATACTGGTATCCTCATGCCCCGGGTCCTTCTGTATTTCAAGAGAGACAGGACAGTCTCTCAGATAATTACTGAACTCTAGGAGAAGACCTAAGACTGGGCCTGGATAAGCTGATCCATAGATGTTAGGAATTCAGAGTTAGAAGGCAAAGGAAGCAAAATAATTATATTTATTCATGACCAGATGTGATCTCATTAAGACTAGAACTAGTACTATGCCCATGTACCCTAATCCAAGATTGGAGTTTTTACTGTGATCTCTGAGCATGCTGTGCTTCCCTCAATTGTACTTAACACGCTGTATTGTAATTACACATAATTGCAAGTGAGACTGTGAAATCTTTGAGGCCAAAGATCAGAGACAATGTTTTAGTTATCTTTTTGTCTCAGGCTGGATACCTAAAAGTTAACTGCTCAATAATTTTTTTTATTTGATAAATGAATGAATGAATGACAGTGAAAGAATGTAGCATAGGGCCTATGGATCTGGTCAGAAATGTAGGCAGCTGAGGGATGGACCCATAACTGCACAGCCCTTGGGAATGGGCCTTCCAGCTTTCTTTACTGCTGTAGTGCCCTCCACCTTCGTCCATCCTAACTAGAAGACCCTTGTCCTTCCAGGAAGAGATCAGAGGTCCTTACCTCCGTGTCTTCTGCCTTGATCTACTCTTCTCTGCTCCCTTTCCAGCTTGTACACACCTCCCATGGAGTACCTATCACATGCTATTGAAATTATCCGTTGTACCTATCTCCTATTCTAGTTCCTCGAGGGTAGAACTGAATTCTGATTCACACTGAATGCTTTTATTACCTGGCAAAGGAATTGGACAGAAGTGGCTTCAGGAAAGTTACTTGAATAAACCTACTCATGAATCATAATTCCTGATTAAATACCCTGAAGTTTATTCATTCATTTACTCCATGACTAATTACTAAGTGCACACCATATCCCAGACAATGGAATCTGTAGATAACCCTTCACAGCTGTGGAGAAAATGGGCCTCCCTTGTTCCAAAAAGACACCTCCTTGCTCAAGAATGGCCTCCCTCTGGCTTGCCATTATTGTCCAAAATAGATTATACCATGAAGGACTCAAACCTTTGATTACACATCACACTCTTCTGCCTCACCTAATAAAATTTTGCATCCCTGGGATAGGGACATCTTCATTCCACAGTCATCCCAAAAAGGCCAGACAGGCAGGCACTGGCAGAAAATTGGGCAATGGGGCAATTGAAACAGGATTTGGACGCCAATCACTTAAGGTGTTTTGTAATCCCACCCAGGGGTCTTCTCATGTTTTTAATTTAATTCATTCTATCAGGATAAAAGAAGGTCCCTGGAAATGGAGCAAGATAGTAAGGAAAACTCCTTAGGTTAGAAGACACTGAATCTCTAAGGATGGAAAATCAGAGAGATGAAAGAGCTCCTAGTGAATATGCCTGCCCTCATTCATCATTCATGTCTCTCTCTGTCTCTTAGAGCCTTTTAGTTCCCCCTCTATTTCCACAGGTTCCTTGATACACGTTTGCTGTTGAACAAATTGAGGTTTCACAATTTCATACCAAGAACAGACAAAGGAAGGAGAGCTGCTTAACTAGTTTGAACAACCCTAGAGACGAAGTAGGGAGTGGAGGAAAGTAGACACTGCTGAACCTGAATCTCTGAAAAGTTGTCATTTGAAGGGGTCAAAAACTGTTCTGTGTGACTCCAAGTGGCAGAGCTGACATCACTGAGGATCACAGTAAAAGGAAAAGATTTAAGTATACAGTAAAATTCCATGCATATGTGGGAGCATGGAATGGATTGCCCCTTGATCCCAGAGAGGTGATGAGTCTAACTCTTCCCTCCCCTTCACAGTGCAGTTGCTTAAATACCCCATCTGTCTTCTAGCTCTCCATCCTAAACCCCCCACCCCCCAACACTCACACCTTTCCCATTGCCCAGGAAAAGCTAGGCAGAAAATCCCCTCTGTGGCGCATAATCTGGGCATTCCAGGGGAGAGGCATTCAGCCAGTGGTATAATGACAACTTCTCAGCAGCAGTCTTCCTGGGCTCCTGCAGGATGTGGAGTTCTGGAGCAGCCTGGGGCAATAAGCAGGGTAAGTAATTTGGAGACCAGACACATGCTTATCTGCACTCTTTAGAAGGTTGGGGACATGGTTCCTGAGCCTGAAATCCCTACTCTGTCAGGTGCTACCATGAGGAAGAGACAACGTCGTGGGAGATGGGTTGATTTCAGGAGAAAGAAGAGAAGCAAGGAGGCCTGGACTTCCATAGATGGCAAATCTATGCCCCTAGATTAGGGAAAGGGAGTGGAAGAGGCTAATTTCGTGAGGTTCAGAGTCCCCAGACTCTGTGTCCAATCAGATTAGTAGCCTTTGGTTTCTCTAAGTTAAAACCAATTGCCATCAAGCCGCTTCCGACTCATGGTGACCCCATGTGTGTCAGGGTAGAACTGTGCTCCGTAGTGTTCTCAGTGGCTGATTGTTTCAGAAGTAAATTGCCAGGCCTTTCTTTCAAGGTGCCTCTGAGTGGACTGGAACCTCCAACCTTTCAGTTAGTAGCCAAGTGTGTTAACCCTTTGCACCACCTTGGGACTTCTTCTCTAAATATGGCAACAATATAAAGGTGTATTAAGATCACATCCCAGCTAGCATCCTCAGAGTGACATGAACATTTGTGTGGTGTCTCAGTTCTCACTATAAGATTGTCCTTCACATTCTTCAGCGGAGGAAGAGCACTTGGCTTTGGGGAAAAAGAGGGAAACATGGTGGAGTCATTCTTCTGTTTCCCGGCAATTCACCTCTCCCCTGACAGACACAATCATAGATTCACGGAATCCTAGAGTGCTAAAATGAAAATGATTTAAAGACCATGCACATTTTTCCTACTTCCCAGGGGAGAATTATAATTTTTAAATAGCTGTGACCCTTTCGTGTCCTGCAGAAAATAACAGAAGATCAAACTTGGTCTGATTTCCAGGCTTCAGGAATTTAATATAATGCTTTCTAACTTCATGGGAACCAAGAAACATATCAATCAAACCTGGCTACTAAAATGGGAATTTTAGTAAAAGAACAAAACAAACAAACAAAAACAAAAAATAAGAGACAAGAAAAACATGAGAATATTTCTTCGATTGACCCTAAGTAAACCCATAAGATTGGATAAAAATACGTATTAACTTTATTCATTTGGAGGAGCCACTGGTCTTTTGTGTATAAACACTATATAGTATGGGTTATGCATATACACCTAGGGGATACTATGTTCAGAGCTGGGGTGGAAGGGAGTGCTGTTTATAGAACTAGATTATTAAAATAAAGTTTTCATTCAATTATTCATTCACTTATTCAATCATTGATTCTCCTTGTCAAAAAAAAAAAAAAAAAAGATGTTTACCTTATAGCCTTATAGATAAGGGCAGACATTTTGAAATTATCAGTATCAGGACAAAGAGACTGAATGGGGTTTCTGAAAAAACGTGACTTGGATTAGTAAAAAGAAAAGCAGATATGGGTAAATAATTAGCACGATAAAAAACTACTGGCTTTGTAAGAGGACCCATAGGGTCACAATAAGGAATAAAAAATTTTTTGGGAAAATAAGAAGGGGCTTCATCTGCAGAGCCTCAAATCATGTCGTTATGGGATATCAGAAGTAAACAAGCTCTTCCAGATAATCTGATCCAATTAACCCCACACTTTTCAGCTCTCCAGTGTCTACATGGCCTGTTTGAGACTTTGAAAGTGTCCAAGCCAAACAGACCTGAATTTGAATTTGGACTATGTCACTTCCAGCACGGCCTAGAGGAGCTCACTAAATCTCTTTCCTCCTGTTTTGTTTTGTTTTTTAGTATTATCATGATTATTATTTATTTTAAAAAGTGATAATAATACCACTCTCACATGATTGATTTCAAAACTGAGCAATATTACATACAAACAAACAAAAAGATGGGGAGTCTGATGTCTGGAACATAAGAAATATCTTTTAGTTGCTAAATTAGCAGGCTAATTTGCCCAGCATCAGACACTGAAATTAGTGGCATTACTAGGAAAGAACTTCTTGAGCATTGTTGTTAGCTGCTATTGAGTTGGTCCCTGACTCATGGCAACTTCAGGCACAACAGAACAAAATGCTGCCCAGTCCTGTTCCATCCCCATGGTGGGTTGTGGATTGGATTGTCGTGATCCATAGGGTTTTCACTGGCTGATTTTCTAAAGTAGATTGACAGGCCTTTCTTCCTAGTTTGTCTTAGTCTGGAAGCTCTGCTGAAACCTGTTCAGCATCACAGGAACATACAAGCCTCCACTACAGACAGGTGGTGGCTGCACTTGAGGTACATTGACTGGGGATAAAACTTGGGTCTCTCATATGGAAGGTGAAAATTCTCCCACTGAACCACCACTGCCCTCCCCTGAACATTCAAAGAGCCTAACGGAGCTTAAATTTATGTCTTTACTTCATTCTTTCTGTTGGTGTCTATGGAAATTCCATCTTTGGGGAGGGGACCTCAGAGGCCTTGGCACTGCAGCTGTGGTTGTCTCAGCCTGGGCAGAAGATGCCAGATTTGAGCATTTTACAAGAAAGCACATTCTAGGGCAAATCAAGACCTCTAGATGGGTGCACTAACGGGCTGAGCAAGATATTTGGCTGACTTCTGAAAGTTGTAGGGGATGTTGCATGACTGGAGTGAGGGAATGATTCCTGAAAGGCAATTTGCAGCCTGAATTGCAAAAGCATCTAGTGACCCAGGCTGATATTCTCTGGCAAAACATTTATGGACCCCAAACATTTATGTGTTCTTAGTAACCTGGTGAGAATCGATTGTCACTTCATTTGCCAACTCTCCTAGTACCTTTTTTTTTTTTTTTTTTTTTTTCAGCCTGGTGCTCTATCATTACTGGGACTTGATTAACAGAGAATGTCATAGGATTTGTACTTAAACCTCTCAAATCCTGAAAGATCTCGAGTTTTAATAGCTGGTTCATGGGGAAAGCCACTATTTTCTCCTCCTTTGATGGATTCAAGAATCTCTTCCTTTTACTTTACTATTTCCCTTCCCTGCTTATGTTGTTGTTGTTATCGTGTGCCGTCGAGTCAATTCTGATTCCTAACAGCCTTATGGGACACTGTAGAACCACCCCATAGGGTTTCCTAGGCTGTACTCTTTACAAGAGCAGATCGCCAGATCTTTTCTCCCTCAGAGCAGCTGGTGGATTCAAACCACTGACCTTTCAGTTAGCAGGAAAGAGCTTAACTATTGCACCACCAGGACTCTTTTCCCTGTCTAAAGTATAAGGTAATTGTGAGAATCCTGTGAGATAATTAATGTGAAAGCATTTAGAATACTGCAAAATGCAGTATCAGTAGAATAACAGTACCAACCAGGAGAATAATGGCGAGGATAGTGTGCATTTATAGAGTGCTTTACATTTTAGAAAAGTATTAACAGTCATTGCTTCATTTAATGAAGACATTGCATGATAGAGTGGAAATAGTATAGAATTTACAGTTAGAAAAATGAAATTCTAAATTCATTTCACTTATTTAGTTTCTGATAATAATGGAGAAGTTAAACTATTCCCCACAGACTGCATTTTTTTAGGACATATGAGTTAATGCATGCAAATTCCTGAAAAAGTTAATAATACAGAGTAAGGGCAAAGAAAATGGGAAATAATCACATGTAATGCAAAAGCCTACATAACAAAAATAATGTCTCTCTAATGACATATGTCCTGTCAGTGTCTATCTGTTTGCACAGATTGAACAGGTCACATTATTCTGGAGACCTCGCCTGCCTTCCAAGAATGCTCCCTTCCCAGACCTATGTCAACATCTCCTCCTTCCAGCCACCTGCTTTCCTGATGATTGGCATCCCAGGGCTGGAGGCCATCCACGGTTGGATCTCCATCCCCTTCTCCTCCATGTACCCTGTGGCCTTCTTTGGAAACTTCCTGATCCTCCTGGCCATAAGGAGGACCCCCAACATGCACCTGCCCCCATGTACTACTTCCAGTCCATGCTGGCCCTCACCGATGCGGTCCTCACTTTGTCCACACTGCTCACCACCCTGGCTGTGCTCTGGTTTGACCATCGTCTCATTGGCTTCAATGCCTGCCTGGTCCAGATGTTCTTCCTCCACTCCTTCTCTGTGGTAGAGTCCTCAGTGCTCCTGGCCATGTCGTTTGACCACTTTGTGGCCATTTTCAACCCCTTGCATTATGCAGCTGTCCTCACAAATAATGTCATCATCAGAACTGGGATGGCCATTGTGGCCCGTGCTACTCTCTCTTCCCACTGCCATTCCTGCTTAAATGTCTGAACTTCTGCCCTGGCAAGTTCCTCCTATCTCGCTCCTTCTGTTTCCACCCTGATGTGATGAGGCGGGCTTGTACTGACATCACCATAAACATTCTTTATGGACTCTGTGGTAGTTTCCACTGTGGGCATAGACTCCCTGCTCACCATCCTGTCCTATACCCTCATCCTGCGCGCGGTCCTGGGGCTGGCGTCTCCCCGGGAGCGACTGCAGCTTCTAAATACCTGTATCTCCCACATCCTGGCTGTGTTTGTCTTCTTCATTCCAGTCATTACCACGTCTATGATTCA
Organism: Dugong dugon; assembly: GCA_030035585.1. Classification (NCBI taxonomy): domain Eukaryota; kingdom Metazoa; phylum Chordata; class Mammalia; order Sirenia; family Dugongidae; genus Dugong; species Dugong dugon. Next base: position 76,911,551 of record CM057467.1, on the reverse strand, counting down.
TCACTTTGGGAGGCATCTCTCCCCCATTGTACATGCCCTGGTTGCCTACGTGTACCTGGTGGTGCCTCCTGTGCTGGACTCCATCATCTACAGTGTCAAATTGAAGCCCATCAGGGAGGCCATGCTCAGGGTGCTGAGGAAGAAAAGCTGGAGCTGATGATGTAAGATGCTTTCAGGGTTTGGAGCCCTGAAAAGAGGTTGGTAAACCAAGAAATCAATTGCTGGATATATCAAGTCCTACACAGAGTTTTATTCTGGGCATCTGGGAAGAGAGATACAATTTAGATACTGGTGAGAAACTGTTTTCACTTACCTATTCTTTCATTTACTTTATATGAATTTTCTCAATGCTTACTGTTTTCAGGCCCTGTGCTAGGTACCAGAAACACATAAATCCTTTATGCATATCCCTTGCCCTTTAAAGCCCACATTTGAGTATATACATAAAATATATAAACAACAAATGTTTAATACAGTGTAATAAGTGCATTATGAAAGATTACCCAGAGGGCTGGGTAAGCAGAGAGATAAGTTATTTACCTTTCTGTGCTTTGGTTTGTTCTTCAATTAAATGGGAATACTTATAGTACCTAGCTTGCAGTATTGCTGTGAGGATTAGTACGTGTAAAGTGACATATATTATAATATATAGTAAATACCAGTAAAGATTGTCTATTCTTATTACTGTATCAATCATTCTTTCATCAGAACAAATATTTGATCAGTGCTTATTATGTACCTCTTCAAGGTTCTGAGGCCTCAGAAACAAGTAAGATCCAATATTTTGTCTTTGAAAACCTCATAGTCCATTGGAGTACATAGAAAAACAAGTAGGCAATTATAGTAAGTATTAAGTTACTAATATAGGGTAAGAACAGGCTGATGAGCAAACAACAACAAAAAAAAAAACAGGAGAAGCATGAGGTTCAGGGGTTTTCTGGAGGCTTTATCTGGACTGGCTCCTTTAAAAAAGAGAGGTATATTATGCAGATGAGAAAATATGGAGAGCTGTGGGAAAAGTTGATAAATACAGCCAGTTTCCTTTCATGGAAGAGCAAATGGTTAGACTTGAACAGAGAAGAGAGTGGAGGTTGGAGTGGAAGGCAGGGTTTATGCAATAACAGCTCTTTTTAATCCATGCTAATGTAGTCAAATTTGATCTTGGACATGAGCTTCCTATGGTGCTACTTTGATGGACCATGCTCCAATCTGAAGGGCAAGTGGGATACTAAAGTAGGATCCTAAAGAAATCTTTGTAGCTTTATATAGCACTTACTATCTTCTGTTTTATATTCCAATGATGATGAATTTGCAATCACTCCCATATCAGGGACTTTTTCTTATTTGCCTCCACATCCCCAACAACACATGGCCTAGTAGAGAGTTTGTGTTGTTGGTGAAGGTTTGTCAAAGTGAATTCTCTGTAGATTAAAATTGGTAGAACCACACCCAGAAGAGAACTTAGGATTCTGGGTCTGGCTAACACTTTAATTAGATGGGCTCTGTTGCAGCACTTCTGGTTAAGTTGAAACAGCCTGTGGACAGGTAAAAAGAATGTTGGACTAGATATCCAAAGACTTAGATTCTAGTACTGATTTCGATATTATTCCTCTTTGTGTTCTTCTGAAAAACACTCTCTCAGAACCTCAGATCTGAGTATTAGTTTCAGCTTCTGAAAAACAGGTGTAGTGATAGTTTCTTCATTCTGGAACAAGAATTATAAGAGAATAAAATGAGGAAAAGAAGTATCTAAGATTCTTGACATGCCAAAGGAGTCCCAGCTGTTCTAGCCCATCGCTGTTTGAAACTTCTCAGCATGCAAGTGACAGATGTGTGAACAAGTGAGTTTTTAGATGGTTCCAGCCCCAGCCATTCTCTGCAACTGTGTGGGAGAGAACTGCTTAGCTGAGCTAGTTAACCCCCAGATCCATGAGAGATCAAATATTGTTGCTACATAAGCCACTAAGTTTTGGGGTGGATTGTTACACAGAAATACATAACAGTTACTGACAGTGATGGTTAGTGGGACCCCTTCACTTCCACATCTTGGTTTCTGGGGGCATGTTTTCTATCAAGGACACATCATCATAAAATAGTTATTAATTCCAATATTGTATATTGAAGGCAGCACCCCACCCCAACAAGGTGGTATCCCCAAGCTGGTACCTAGTTGCATATTTAAAAGACCATTAAAATATTCTACCTAGTCAGTAGTTTCTAAATAATATGGTAGGAAAGTGGATTCGTGGTCATCATACCCATTGTCACCACCCTACCATAAATGGATAAATATACGCAAGATCCCATGACAGCAAAACAGCCACTCTGTGAACCAGGGAGTACATGTTACTTCCTGATCTCCAGGGCTTTGGTCAGCAATCTCAAGATTCATGTCCAGACATTGTATTCTTTCAGTTCTTGAAGTTCTTTAGGTGAAAACCTCTTTCCTTCTGTGACAGAGGCATTACTTCTTTTCTCACAACCTACCAAGTCGTCAACCTAGTTATTGTTCCCAAGCAGTCTGACTCCAGGGTTGGCTAACTGCCACCTCCTAGTAAATAGATACTCTTTCTAAAAATGAGCTAAATAAGTATAGATCGGCCATTGTAACATAAACATCTGTTAAAACTATGTACTAGATAAATTCAATATGGACTGGATAACCAGAATCTGTACACTACAGAAGGTTCTGATTGTTCATTCTCTAATCACTCTGGGCTTTTCTGTCTGCTCACTGTTCCCCCCAGTTCTCTCTAGCCTCCTCTATCCTTCTCACTCTCTCACCAAAGATTCCCATCCCAGGGGTGAAGCTCAACAAAGAACAATTCCTCCGTGAATCAAGGTTTGGTATCCCTGAAGATTGGCTGAATTCCCCTGCAACAGCATAAATGAAGAGAATCCTAGCTGCAGGGGCTTCCTGGGCTCATATATGATGTGGTATAACAGAACAGCCTGGGTCAGCAGTCAGGATGAGTAACCACAGCCCAAACTCAGATCATTCTCTATTGTTAGAGTACTGGGGGGCTCCTCTGTCAGCCCTTCTTCCCTCTTCTAAAAGAAGAGTCAAAGGCAAAGAAATGACAGAAGACAGAGATAGCAGAGAAATAAGGAGACTTGAGTATTGGCTATCCCCAGCTGGCAACCTCATATCCTGAATAAGGGAGAGTAGATTAAGGAGGCTTCCTTCTAATAGCCCATGGACAGAAAAGGGTTCAGAATTCCAGACTCTGTTTCTAAAAACAATTCTTCTGGTGGTGATGGGTAAGAGGGCCACAAAAAATCTCTTCTGGACTGGCATTTAGAAAACTGTGAATGTTCATGCTTGGCAACACTCAAGCATAATCCACAGATTTAGCCAATGAATTTTCATTTATTCATGCATCACAATGACTGAATTCCTAATATAATCCGAAGCTTGTGCTGAGTGAAGCCTTTTCAATGTGAATCAGAGTAACTATCCTTGGGAAGCTCAAACTAGTTGAAAAGAGAGAGAAATCAGAAATCCTCATTTAAAATGATTGAAAGGGGTTTTTAAGAGACATGAATTAATAGAAAGGAAGAAAAAATGTTTACTGAGAGGATGGTGTAGCATAAACAAAAAGTTGGAAACAAGAAAACTTTAGGGAAAGGAGATTCTCAGAAGGATAAAAACTGAGAGTAAAGTAAAGAGGTAAAAAAGTAAAAGAGAACTCTGTTTCAAGAACCCTGGATCTTGCAATCATAAAATATCAGAGTTAGAAACACAGAGAATCTAGTCCAATTTCTTGATTTGACAGATAAGGAAACTGAGAACCATTAAAATAAAGTGACATATTTTTAGTAAGCCTGAAACCAGCTAACATCTCTGACAAATGGTTTAGTTTATTTGAAAGAACAAGATATTTGGTGCAAACAGAACCAAGATTAAATAATTTCACCATGTCTCCTGGCTAGATACTCGACTTATCTAAGCCTCAATGTCTTCATCTGATGATGTCTTCATCAGAGCTGAGAGATAGTATATTGAAGTTAATGGTGCCGTTCACAGCCATGGTAGTCACTAAAAAGTAGTACGAGTTGTAATTGTTAAATTCATTGTTTAAATCAATAAATGAGTAAAGTTACCTGGCACCATGCAGTGATATAGTGGAATAGCTGGATCCAGAAACCCCTTCACTAACTCTCTACATTAAACAAAGTTGACATGCATTGCAGTTGCTTCATGCTGTGTTTTAGTGTTACTCTAGCAATTTCTAGACATAGAGAACCCGAGGGTCTCTTCACCTGCAGTTGCCCCAGAGATTCTGGTCCTATGGCCTTGAATGGATGTAAAACCAAGTGCAAGTACAAAACTCTAGCTGAATGCATTGATGGACTAGACTAGAAAAATAATGATGAAATTCAATAGAGCAGGACTGTGCAGTTTCAAGGTGATGCCTTAGAAAAATTGAGCTGGTTGAAAAAGGCTTAGCAATCTGTAAGGGGGGAATCAGTGGTAATATAAACTGAGGGCAAAGATACCAGCCAAGCAGCTTCCCTAAGAAACAATGCAAGAAATGATAAGATTATGAGCAATTAACTTAGGAATTGAACAACAGAAGCAAGAGCATAAGTATAAGGTATATTGGGCAGAGAGAAGGAATTGAAGGAAAAACGTCTATCAACTTTAGACATATGAAGATAAACGTATGGCAAGGCTGCAAGTTCATATTTGTCTGCAGGAACCCCTACCAGACTTCTGCAAGTAAGTAAGTTATTGATAGATCCAAATACTTGGTATTTGTTGTTGACATTTTAGGAATTTAACCAAACTCTTCTTTGGAAATTCCTTCTATGTCCCCATCCCCCCAAAAAAAAAAAATCCTGTTGCTGTCAAGTCAATTTTGACTCATAATGACCCTGTAGGACAGACTAGAACTGCCCCATATGGTTTCCAAGGAGTGGCTGGTGGATTCGAACTGCCGACCTTTTGGTTAACAGCCATAGCTCTTAATCACTGTGCTACCAGTCATCCCTAAATAAAACATGTTTCCAATTCACTCCAAGTGTATAATGCTTGATTGCCTGGGATAGGGCCTCAACCCCTCTCTCTTCCAAACAAGGCATTGATCCTAGCATCTGGAGACTATAATAAAAAAGCTAATCTTTTGCTTCCTTTTCCTTCATGAGTTTATGGACTTTATTATTCACTCTGTAATTTATTTATTCAAACAACAAATGTTGACTGAGAACCTATTCTATTCCAAAAACTTCGCTATGGTAAGAACTATGTATTAGTTAATAAAACATATGACTGTTGTATTCTTAGATCTTACAGTTTAGTGAAAGAGACAGAAAACCATAAATAAAGCAAACAATTATAAAATTGAAAAAATTGTTGAGAAACATAAAGTAAACTACAATGCGAAGTGTGACAATAATGGAGGGATTGTGGCTCAGGATACCTAATTAGTTAGAATCATCTAAAGTTGTTCTCTGAGTTGGTGATATCTAAGACCTGAAGAATGAGAAGGAGTCAGCCATGTGAAAAGCAAAGGCGAGCCAGATTGAACATAAAATCCCCAAAGTGAGGAAGTAACTCGGCCTACTTAAGAAAGAGAAATAAGGTTGATATGGCTAAAGACACTGAGAAAGTGGTAGCTATCATATAATAAGGGGGAGAGTTAGGCAGGTGCTAGATCTTGCAGATGTCTATAGACCATATCACAAGCATTTTATCAGAGTGTATTAAGGAACTATTAAGGGGTTTTAATAAGAGGAGTGACATAAAAAGCCACTTCCCTGAACCTTAGTTTCTTCGGCTCTGAAGTAGGAATACCAATCCCTTCAAGGTCTTTATCACAGGATAACTGTGAGAATTAAATGAATAATATATAGTGAAAGACTTTGAGAAATACAAAGTGTTGGATGAAATAATAACAAGAACCATGCCTGTGGTGATGTGTACTTCAGATGTTTTTTCGCATATATTGCCTAATCCAAAAAAAATGCTACAGGAAAGAGTATTGAATTTGGAGTCAGACAGATTTAGATTTGAATTCCTGTACTAAAATATATGAACCATTTACTCAAAAGGCCAGCCACTACAGCTTGAGCTTCAGTTTCTTCACCTGTATAAGGAGAGGGAAAATACAGCCTTGTCCAAAGTCTCTGTTGATTCTCAAGGAAAATTTCGGTCAAAAATGCTTCATCACAATTCATGTAATTTATTATAACATCAAAAATGTATTACACAGGAGAGTTCCGGCAAAATGGTGCTCTAGGCAGAAGCACCACGCCATCCCTCCACAGCAAAGATCCGAAAAACTAAGCCGAACAGAGAATACAACAATCCTGAAACCCTAAAAACATCAAATGAAGAGATAAAGAACTCAGCCAAGCACTAAATGGAGTGAGAAAACTGACAGAGAATGGAGAGCGAAGAGAGGTTCATGCGGAGGTCCCTTACCAGCTAATGCAGCGTGGATCTGCCATCTTGGACTCCTATCGGAGACCAGCAAAGAGGGGGTACGAGAAAGCAGCCTCAAGGAGCTTCCAGCGGGAGACAAAACAACCGGTAATTTGTGATATACGCTTTCCCACCCCCCACCCTTCTTCACCACCACTCGGACTCCTCTGCTTCCCGCGGCCACAGTCTCTTGATCGGGAAACAGCGGCTGCTTGGATTCCACACACCGGAACGGGTAGCTCTCTGAATGCCATTTGTTGGTTGCTGGTGTTGCTTTTTTCCACTTCATTTGATTTCTTCCTTGCCTCTCCCTGCCTCCCCCTCCTTTCGCTTGAGTACCTAGCTCCATGCACCATCTTTCCTTCTTCCTGAGGGGCTACAGAGCTCCGTTCGACCGTAGAGCTGCTTCCCTGTTTGGGCTGCCATGCTGGTGGGATCACGGGGCTTTTGCTCGTTAGTTTGTTTTGAATTGTTTGTTTGTTTTCTTTTCCTTTTCTTGAGTTGGGAGCCCTTTCTGGCCAGGCTGACCTGCGTCACAGGGAGACTCCCCTTCAGCTACCACAGACGTGCAGAGGGATCCCTGAGAGCATTTCTTTTTACGTTGGGTTTTTTTCTTCTTTCCTGTTTCTTTGGGGGCCTTTCTTATTTTTTTTTTTAACTTGTTTTGTTTTCTTTGTCCTCTATTTCCCTTTTTGTCTTTCTTCATTACTCAGTTTCTCATCTCTCTATATCTTCCTTCTCTTTCTGTTCCCTGAATACCTGGTGTTGTATACCTCTATACCTTCCAGCCAGGCTGTACTGCAACACCTGGGAGCGACTTCCCCAGACCTCATAGCTGCACCGGTGGGATCCCTGGGAACTTTGTGGTTCTCTAACCTTTCTGCTTTTTATTTATTCATTCTTTTCTTTTCTTCCTCCTCCCCTTTCTGTTTTTCTCCATTTCATAGTCTCTCATCTCTCCACTCCAACAGCAAGCTCCCCTAGCATTCTTTTTTGTTTGTTTGTATGTTTTTAGCTCTGTTCCTCTCTCCTCTCTCCCATATCCATCTTAGCTCCACACATAACAATCTCCCCGCTGCATCCTGCCTACCTGCACTGTTCGCTTGACATCACACCACCAAGCAGCACAGGCATGGCCTACTGGAACCTGCCCTGCACTGATTACCGACCCACTCTGGTGGCTGTAGTAAGTGCCACAAACAACCTGTCCCAGTAACTTCTCTCAGCTAGATCTGCCCTGCTGTACCACGTCTGAGTGACTGACCCTGCCAGTTAAAGAAGGAGGCGAAAAGTATTGTGCCCACAGACGAGCAAACAACAAAGAACACACAGTTGGTCTGCTCAGACATAGTCAATTTTTTTTTTTAAAAAGGGATGAAACAAACAAATGTACAATCAATAAATGAGAAAAATAACTACTGAATGCCCCGAAGACAGCAGACAATAACAAAACATTTACAAAAACAGAACATGATCGTTCCAGTAGATGTCCAAAATAAAACACCAGATGACTCTCCTCTGGAAAAAAATGCACCAGAACTACCTAATAGGGAATTCAGATCTCTAATACTCAGAATTCTCCAAGAACTGAGGCAAAAACCTGACAAACCTGAGGAAAAAATAGACAAATTCATGGACAATACAGACAACAAATTCGAAGAACTCAGAAAAATAATGCAGGAACAAAATGCTAAAACACATTCACACCTAGAAATTATACAAAGACAACAATTAGAAATCCAAAAGATAAACAACAAGATTTCAGAAATGGATGATGTCATAGAAGGGCTGAGAAGCAGATTTGAAACGGTGGAAGACAGGATCAGTGAAACTGAAGACAAACACTTGGATACAACTCTGTTTCAGAAAAACTCAGTAAAAAGAACAAAGAAAAATGAAGAGACCCTGAAAGATATGTGGGACACAATCAAAAGCAAAAATCTGCTAGTGATTGGAATTCCAGAACAGGGGGAGAAAACAGAAAACACAGAGAGGATCATTGAGGAACTGCTGACAGAAAACTTTCCCAATATCATGAAAGATGAAAAGCTGGCCATCCAAGAAGCTCAACGAACCCCATATAGAGGAGACCCCAAAAGAAAATCACCAAGGCATATCAAATTCACACTCTCCAAAACCAAAGACAAACAAAGAATCCTGAGAGCAGCTCATGAAAAACAAGAAGTCACATACAGAGGAGAAACAATAAGACTAAGCTCAGATTATTTGGCAGAAACCATGCAGGCAAGAAGGCAATAGGATGACATATATAAAATCTTGAAAGAAAAAAATTGCCAGCCAAGAATAACATATCCTGCAAAACTCTGGTTCAAATTTGATGGTGAAATTAGGTTATTTCAAGATAAACAGAAATTAAGGGAATATGTAAAAGTAATACGAAACTTACAAGAATTATTACAGTGAGTTTTTGATCTGAGGACAAACAGCTTCAGATCACAGGCAGAACCTAGGATGCAAGATCATACCAGCCAGATACCAATCTAGGAAATGAACTCTCAAGGACTATCCAAAACCAAAAGAAATACAACAGGGAATCAGAGCACTTAATCAGTAAATCACAACAATATCAAAACAATAAAAGAGGAAATAAATGGCATAGGTATAGAACCTTCTAACAGAGAGGAAGACAAGGTGATACCAAGTTATGGTAGACTGCTTCAAACTTAGAAAGATAAGGGTAAAATTTATGGTAACCACAAAGAAATTAAAAAACATACTCATTTTAAAAAAGAGGAAAAACATAAAGTCTCAGCAAAAACAAAACCTACAAAAACAGAAGAAATGAAAAAAAAACCACCAATAAAAGTAACTCAGCACAAGAGAGTAAGAAGAACAAAGAAAACTTCAGCACCAAAAAAAAGCACTACAAAATGACAGCAACAAACTTACATCTATCAATAATTACACTGAATGTATACGGACTCAATGCACCCATAAAGAGATGGAGAGTGACAGAATGGATAAGAAAACTGGATCCATCAATATGCTGTCTACACACATTAGAAACAAAGATGTGAATTTATTAAAAGTCAAAGGTTGGAAAAAAATATATCCAGCTAACAACTACCAAAAAAGAACAGGAATGGCAATTCTAATCTCAGATAAAATAGACTTTAAAATGAAATCTACCATAAAAGACAAGGACACTATATAATGCTTAAGGGGACGATCCATCATGAAGACATAACCATAATAAACATCTACGCACCCAATGACAGGGCTCCAAAATACTTAAAACAAACTCTAACAACACTGAAAAGAGAAATTGACAGTTCCACAATAATAGTAGGAGACTTCAACACACCACTCTCAGTAAAGGACAGAACAACTAAGAAGAAACTCAGCAAAGATACAGAAGACCTAAAGGGCACAAAGGGCACAATCAGCCCACTTGACCTCATAGACATATATAGAACACTCCATCCAACCACTGCAAAGTACACATTCTTTTCCAATGCACATGGAATGTTCTCCAGAATAGATCACATCTTAGGCCACAGAGCAATCCTCAACAAGATCCAAAACGTTCAGATAATTCAAAGTATCTTCTCTGACCACAATGCCATCAAGGTAGAAATTAACAATAGAAACAGCAAGGGAAAAAAATCAACTACATGGAAACTGACTAATACCCTGCTTACACATCACTGGGTAATAGAAGAAATCAGAGATGGAATCAAAAACTTCCTAGAATCAAATGACAATGAAAACACATCATACCAAAACTTTTGGGACACAGCAAAGGCAGTCCTCAGAGGACAATTTATAGCAATAGATGCACATATCAAAAATGAAGAAAGGGACAAAATCAAAACATTGACTACAGAACTCAAACAAACAGAAAGAGAACAGCAAAAAAAGCCCACAACCACCAGAAGAAAGGAAATAGTAAAGATCAGAGCAGAAATAAATGAAATAGAGAACAGAAAAACAATAGAAAGAATCAACAAAACAAAAAGTTGGTTCTTTGAAAAAATCAACCAAATCGACAAACCACTGGCCAGACTGACAAAAGAAAAACAGGAGAGGATGCAAATAACCCAAATAAGAAATGAAATGGGGGACATTACAACAGACCCAACTGAAATAAAAAGGATTATAACAGATTATGAAAAACTATACTCCAACAAATTTGAAAACCTACAGGAAATGGATAAATTTCTAGAAACACACAGCCTACCCAAACTACAACAAAGTGATGTTGAAAATCTGACCAGACACATAAAAAGAGAAGAGATTGAAAATGTAACCAAAAAAAAAAAAAAAAAAAACTACCAACCAAAAAAGCCCTGGCCCAGATGGCTTCACTGGAGAATTCTACAAAACATTTACAGAAGAGCTTGTACCTGTACTACTCAAGCTATTTCAGAGCATAGAAGAGGAAGCAACACTTCCAAATTCATTCTATGAAGACAGCATAACGCTGATACCAAAACCAAGCAAAGACGTCACAAAAAAACAAAATTACAGACCAATATATTTAATGAATATAGATGCAAAAATTCTCAACAAAATTCTAGCCAATAGAATTCAGCATCATATCAAAAAAATAATACACCACGACCAAGTAGGATTCATACCAGGTATGCAAGGATGGTTCAACATTAGAAAATCAATCAACGTAATCCACCACATAAATAAAAGGAAAGAAAAGAATCACATGATCATCTCAATTGATGAAGGAAAGGCATTTGACAAAGTCCAACACCCATTCCTGATAAAAACTCTCAATCAAATAGGTAGAGAAGGGAAATATCTCAACATAATAAAGGGAGTCTATGCAAAACCAATGGCCAGCATCATTCTTAATGGAGAGAGGCTGAAAACATTCCCCTTGTAAACAGGAACAAGACAGGGATGCCCTTTATCACCACTCCTATTTAACATTGTGCTGGAAGTTCTAGCTAGAGCAATAAGGCAAGAAAAAGAAATAAAGGGCAACCAAATTCCTAATGAAGAAGTTAAACTGTCCCTGTTTGCAAATGATATGATACTATACACAGAAAACCCTAAAGACTCCACGAGAAATCCACTGGAACTAATAGAAAGATTCAGCAGAGTAGCAGGATACAAGATAAACATTCAAAGATCAGTTGGATTCCTATACACCACTAAGGAGAACGGTGAAAAGGAAATCAGGAAAACAATACCATTTTCAATAGCCCCTAAAAAGATAAAATACTTAGGAATAAATCTGAACAGGGATGTAAAAGACCTATACAAAGAAAACTACAAAACACTACTGCAAGAAACCCAAAGGGAGCTACATAAATGGAAAAACATGCCATGCTCATGGATAGGCAGACTCAACATTGTGAAAATGAGAATTCTACCCAAAGCAATTTACAAATACAACACAATCCCGATCCAAATACCAACAACATTCTTCAAAGAGATGGAAAAACTAATCATTAACTTTATATGGAAAGGGAAGAAGCCCCGAATAAGTAAAGCACTACTGAAGGAGAAGAATAAAGTTGGAGGACGCACACTACCGGACTTCAGAATCTATTATACAGCTACCTTAGTCAAAACAGCCTGGTAATCATACAACGACAGATATATTGACTAATGGAACAGAATTGAGAACCCAGAAGTAAACCCAACCACCTATGGTCAACTGATCTTCAACAAGGGCCCAAAGTCCATCAAATGGGGAAAAGACAGTCTTTTTAACAAATGGTGCTGGCAAAACTGGATATCCATCTGCAAAAAGAGAAACAGGACCCACACCTCACACCGTATACAAAAACTACTTCAAAATGGATCAAAGACCTGAGTATAAAGCCTAAAACTATAAAGTTCATAGAAGAAAAAATAGGACCAACACTTCGGGCCTTAATACATGGCATTAACAGGATCAAACCATAACCATCAATTCACAAAACCCAATAGATAAGCTAGATAACTTGGATCTTCTAAAAATCAAACATCTATGCTCTTCAAAAGACTTCACCAAAAGAGTCAAAAGAGAACCTACAAACTGGGAAGAAATTTTTGGACAGTACAAATCAGACAAAGGTCTAATCTCCATAATCTACAAGAAAATCCAACACCTCTACAACAAAAAGACAAATAATCCTTTTAAAAAATGGGCAAAGGAAATGAACAGACACTTCACCAAAGAAGACATTCAAATGGCCAACAGACACATGAGGAAATGCTCGCGGTCACTAGCCATTAGAGAAATGCAAGTTAAAACTACAATGAGATACCATCTCACCCCGGCATTACTGGCATGAATCAAAAACACTGGAAATAACAAATGTTGGAGGGGCTGCAGGGAGATGGGAACTCTTATCCACTGCTGGTGGGAATGCAAAATGATACAACCATTTTGGAAAATGATATGGCGCTTCCTCAGAAAGCTAGAAATAGACATACTATTCGATCCAGCAATCCCACTCCTAGGAATATATCCTAGAGAAATAAGAGTCGTCACTCAAATAGACATATGCACACCTATGTTTATGGCAGCACTGTTCACAATAGCAAAATGATGGAAACAACCTAGATGCCTGTCAACAGATGAATGGATAAACAAACTGTGGTACATACACACAATGGAGTACTATGCAATGAGAAAGAACAACAATGAATCTGTGAAGCATCTCATAACATGGATGAAACTGGAGGACAATGCTGAGTGAAATAAGTCAATCACAAAAGGACAAATATTGTATGAGACCTCTATTGTAAAAACCCATGAAAAAGTTCACACACAAAATGTAACAATCTTTGTTGGTTACCAGGGATGGGAGGCGTCGGGGGGAATACTAAATAGACAATAGATAAGTGGTATCTAGGGTGAAGGGTGAGACAGTACACAATATAGGAGAAACTAGCACAACTTGTACAAAGAAAGGTCATGGAAGCCCCATAGACACATCCAAACTCGCTGAGGGACTGAATTGCCGGGCAGAGGGCTCTGGGGACCATGGTCTTGGGGAACATCTAGCTCAATTGGCATGACACAGCTTATAAAGACAATGCTCTACATTCTACCTCAGTGACTAATGTCTGGGGTCTTAAAAGCCTGTGAGCGGCCTTCTAAGATACTCCACTGGTCTCATCCCTTCGGGAGCAAGGGAGAATGAAGAGAACAGGATACAAGGAAAAGATTAGTCCGAAGGACTAATTGTCCACAGCTACCAACGTCTCCACCAGACTGAGTCCAGTACAGCTAGATGGTGCCCGGCTACTACCACTGACTGCTCTGACCAGGATCATAACAGAGGGTTCTGGACAGAGCTGGAGAAAGAAGTAGAGCATAATTTGAACTCACAAAAAATAGACCAGATTTACTGGCCTAAAGGAGGCTGGAGAAACCTTGAGAGTATGGCCCCCAGACACGCTTTTAGCTCAGTGGTGCAGTTATCTCCGAGGTTCACTGTTTAGCCTTGGAATGGACAGCCCCTAAAACCAAATGAGACTAACGAGGTACAGGAGTCCAGTCTCAAGGGCCAGAAAGCAGAAGGGGACTAGGAAGCTGGTGATAGGGAACACAAGGTTGAGTAAGGATATTGTTGATGTGTTGTGAGATTGTTAACCATTGTCATAGGGAAACATGTGTAGTAACTGTTAAATGAAAAACTATTTTGTTCTGTAAGCCTTCATCTTAAGTGAGAATAACAGCACAATTCGAAGAGCGTAGTCAATGTCACTGAACTGTGCATGTAGAAATTTTTGGAATGGTGTATCTTTGGCTATGTGTATTTTCACAAAAAAAAAAAAAAAGGTTGAGAAGTTAGAGGGTTGTTATGTTGTGGGGTTGTTAACCAATGTCATAAAACAACATGTGTACTTCTGTTTCATGAGAAACTATTTGTTCTGTAAGCCTTCACCTGAAGTACAATAAAATTTTTTTTTTTAAATTATTACTCAAAAGTCAAGAGCAAGAAAAACAGGTGACTTCAGGAAGAACTGGCTTAAGTAAGTGCAAAGCCATCTCTATGGAAAACACACAGCAGCTTCCCATCTCTCAAACTCTCTCTGTGGGCTGCATAAACTCTCACCCGTGGTTCTCTCTACATGCATATCTGATTCATTTCTCCCTGTCTCTTTCTAAACAGGCATTCTCCATTTCTCCCTATGCTGAAGGAAATAATACATCCTCAATTTGGGCAACAAGTAGACACTGACTAGATCCTCTATTTCCTGGTTAGTATTTCCTGGCAGATAGAATCTCATGCTATCAACTCAGAGCAGGTGTCCATCTTTGAGATAATGAGCTTTTGCAGGATGGGTAAGATTATGTAGTATTGACAGGACTCTCAGGGCCCAATCCTATGATTAACAGGAGCAGGTTTTAGAAAATAAAGCGTGATTTTTACAATGAAATGAGAAATCTAGGCAATGTACTAGCAAAGTCCCTGAAATAGGTAATAGATAGTGAGTGAATAATTTAATTGTTATCATTATTATTTTTTATACATATGAATAAATTATAGGGCCAATTATGGAACTTGATTTTTAGACTTTTGACTCAATACTAAATGCTCTTTCCTATCATCCTGGCTCCTCTAAATGTCTGCACATATTGAAGAAATCACATCATTCTGGGGACCTCACCTGCCTTCCAAGGATGCACCCCTCACAGTCCTATGAAAACATCTCCTTCTTCCAGCCACCTGCTTTCCTGATGATTGGCATCTCAGGAATGGAGGCCATCCATGGCTGGATCTCTATCCCCTTCTCCTCCATGTATACTATGGCCCTCACTGGAAACTGCCTGATCCTCCTGGCTGTGAGGAGGACATCCAGCCTGCACCAGCCTATGTACTACTTCCTGTCCATGCTGGCCCTAACTGATGTGGACCTCACCTTGTCTACACTGCCCACCACCCTGGCTGTGCTCTGGTTTGACCATCATCTTATTGGCTTCAAAGACTGCCTAGTCCAGATGTTCTTCCTCCACTCCTTCTCTGTAGTGGAGTCCTCAGTGCTCCTGGCCATGTCATTTGATCATTTTGTGGCCATCTCCAACCCCTTGCGCTATGTAGCTGTCCTCACAAATAATGTCATCATAAGGATTGGGCGGGCTATTGTGGCCCGTGCCGCCTTGTGTCTCTTCCCTGTGCCATTTTTGATTAAATGTCTTAACTTCTGCCCTGGCAAGATCTTCCTATCCCACTCCTTCTGCTTCCATCCTGATGTTATGAGAAGAGCTTGCAAAAGACATTACTACCAATATACACTATGGGCTCTATGTGGTTGTGTCAACTGGGGCATAGACTCCCTATTCATTTTCCTGCCCTATACCCTCATCCTGCGCACAGTCCTGGGGCTGGCGTCTCCCCAGGAGTGACTTCAGGCTCTCAATACCTGTGTCTCCCACATCCTGGCTGTGTTTGTCTTCTTTATTACAGGTATCACCGTGTCCATGATTCATCACTTTGGGAAGCATCTGCCCCACATTGTGCATGCTCTTGTTGCCTATGTATACTTGGTTGTGCCCCCTGTGCTCAACCCCATCATCTTAAATCCAAGCCCATCAGAGAAGCCATGCTCAGGATGCTAAGGGGGAAATGTTAAGGCTGATGAAACCATGAAATAAAGGCAAGGTCTGGGTACCATAAAAGGGACTGCTATAGTGTTACAGTAACCTGCTAGATTCAACAAACCCTGAAAATCCCTGGTTTATGCTGAGGCATTTAGAATATCATCATGTTTACTCACGTTACAAACATATCCAACACTAACTTTGTGCTGGAAGCAATGTTCTGGATTAAAGAAAGAGAAATATTTAAATATGGTCTTTTCTCTCCAGAAGCTCACAAATTAGCATCAGGAAGAAGGCATGTAAATTCACAAACAGAAAATAAACTAGTAAGTGTCATAATAAGTTATATGCAAGAAATTTCTAGGGATTGCAAATCAATAATTGACAGACTTGCCTGGGAAGATTGGGCAAGCCTCCATAAAGGAGAAAATACTTTTTATTTCACCTCATAGAATTTTTCTAGGCAAAGTAGGAGTTGGGCAAGAAATAGAAAAATCTAGTGAAAAATCTACTGAAAAAAGTCCCAAGTTTTGAAGAAGTAAATGTTTTTGTGAAAATTGATTGATGAATGGAAAGTTCTTTGAAAGTGTACAATAAGGGGTTCTGACCTGCTCTGGAAGCTCAGGAATAGCTTTTTTCAGGAAGTGATGATTAAGCTGTGGTCTGAATGTTAAAGAGAAATTAAAAGGGAAAAAAGAAGGATGAGTGCATAAGGGATGGTATATCAGGCAGAGAGTATCATGTCACCGAAGAGCTTGTAGTAGAAGGGAATTCGGTGAGGTAAAGGAATGGAATGAAAGGCAGTGCGACTGAAAGCCAAAAAGCAAAGAGTCTATGGTGCAAGACAAAGCAGGGGTTAGGGTATGGGACTGACATGGGGTCATTCTGAAATGATCACATTTACTTTCAGAAAGATAATTTTATATTGCATTGTAAAAAACCAGTTGAATTAAAACTAGAATGCATGGAAACAAACTTCGGGAGTGGTAGTAAAGATGGAGGGAAATATATAGATTCCAAGGTTATATAAAGGTTATAACTCAATTTTAGATTGAATATGAAGGCTAAAAGAAGAGGGAAATGTCAAGGATAACTTGTAGATGCAGGGCTTTCACCTCAGGATAGATAGTAGTGCTATTAACTGAAATACGAAATGTAACAGAGGAACATATTTTGGTAGAGAATATCATGAGTTTGGCTTTGGACACTTTGAGCTTAACTGCTTTGAAAGCATCCAAAGACTGTTAACAAGCAGTTAGACTTACAGGTCTGGAGCTCATAAGAGTGGTCTAGTCTAGAGGAAAAATTTTAGAGTCACTGACATACAGATGGCATCAGAAGCCATTGGCCCAAGTGCAATTGCGTAGTCATCAAAAATTACTGTCTCTCAAGCCCTGATGCTAGGCCCTGTTTTCTTCTTCCACCATGTTTTCTCATAAGAGTAGAATAGGTGTTCAAAGGAAACTGAAAAGATGTATTCAGAGAGATAAGAAAAAAACCAAGCGTGTGATGCAATAGAGGTTAAAGGAAAAGAGTGTATCAAGAAAGCAGGAATGATCGACTACGTTGAATGTTGTTGAGAGATCAAGTAAGATACGGACTGAAACCTCAGGCAGATAGGCATGCTTGGTGACAATAGTAAAAGCTATTTTAGTAGTTTAACCAAAACTATATTAGAGTGGTTGAAGAGTTGTATGAGAGATGCAGAAATGGAGACAACAAGTTATAGATGACTTTACTAAGAAACTTGACAATGAAAGGGAAGAAATAAAAGAGGAATGTTAAGTCTAGGAAGGGTTATTCTTGTTGTCATTGTTGTTTTTAACGTGGGAGAGACTTGAACATGGTAAGTTCTAGGAATGATTCATTTGAGAGGGTGAGGTTGAATATACAAGAGGCAGAAGGGACAATATCATAACTTTTCTGAGAAAGTGGGAGATACAATCCAAAGAAAAATCTTTTTGCTAAAGAGATCCAGTCTAATGTCATCATGATTAATAAATACTTTATAATAATGAGGCTAATGTAGGGAAATAGCTCCTCCATTGATAAATTTATACCTCTAATGTTCATTCTGAAAGGATAAAGAGCCATCTTATCTGAGCCCCTCACTTTCCAGGTTTTATTTCTTTTAGTTTTTAGGAGACTTTTTCAACAACTAATTCTTTAATGTGTTATTTATTAAGCTATATTATTTTAAGAACAACAAAACCATTTTCAGAGGTTTGACACATT
The DNA here is from genome assembly GCA_030035585.1 of Dugong dugon. Taxonomy (NCBI): domain Eukaryota; kingdom Metazoa; phylum Chordata; class Mammalia; order Sirenia; family Dugongidae; genus Dugong; species Dugong dugon. Next base: position 76,893,366 of record CM057467.1, on the reverse strand, counting down.
AGTAATTTATTTTTCACTTATTTAACAGCCTGGTAAATCCAGGTTGGTAGGAGGCTGCATGTGGGAAAGATTTGGCTCTGCATAATTTTTCAGGAACCCAGAGAGCTGGTAGTTTTCCATATGTAACATATGGCTTCCCAAGTACCTTGAATGTCAACATCTAGCCAGAAGATTGGGAATAATATAGAAGATTGCATATAAGAGTGTATTATGAGACTGGTGTAGAAGTGATACGTATCACTCCCTATCACATTGAAAGTAATGGCTAGAATTCAATCACAACTAACTCAAAAAAAAAAAAAAAAGGAAAAATGGGGGGTAAGGGACAATCTAGTTGTGTGTCCATAATTGAGAGAAATCAGGTTTGATGAATAGCAGCCAGTTTCTGTCATAAGCATTTACTATGTTCCAGACACTTTGCCAAGCGCTAGGGATTTAGTAATAAACGGAGATAGATGCAGTCTATGCCCTCATGCACTTACAATCCAGCATCAAAAACAGATATTAAATAAGCATCTCCAAGCATGATGTGAATTACAAAAGAATAAGAAAGTGTTCTGTGAGAGTCTGACCCTGTCCAATGAGTCCAAGAAGGTACTCATGAGAAAAACAATTTGAGACCTGAAGGAAGAGTGGATAAGTAAGGGGTGGATCAGTTAAACGTATCCAAGGCAAAAAGAGGAGCACAAGTTAACATGCACTCATGAGAGAAACACAGCGAGCTTAAGTTGTAGTACGTCAGGGCTAAGGGCACCTGACCCAAGCCATGATATTGTCAGTCGCCTCATATGCATGCAAAAGCTGGACAATGAATAAGGAAGACCAAAGAAGATTTGATGTCTTTGAATTATGGTGTTGGTGAAGAATATTGAATATACCATGGACTGCCAGAAGAACGAACAAGTCTGTCTTTGAAGAAATACAGCCAGAGTGCTCCCTGGAAGCTAGGATGGTGAGACTTTGTCTCACATATTTTGGATATGTTATCAGGAAGGACCAGTCCCTGGAGAATGGCATCATGCTAGGTAAAGTAGAGGGTCAGTGAAAAAGAGGAAGATCCTCAACGAGATGGATCGACACAGTAGCTGCAACAATGGGCTCAAACATAACAGCAGTTGTGAGGATGATGCAGGACTGGGCAGTGTTTCGTTCTGTAGTGCATAGATAGGGTCACTATGAATCGGAACTGACTTGATGGCATCTAACAACAACAGCAACAAATAATCCCAATAGAAGTAGAACATAGAAACCAAGGTCGAGGATAAGCACAATGAGATCATTGAGGTAGGCATGGGCAAAATGGTGAAAGGCTATGTGGGGCTTATTAAATATTTTGGACCTTTCTCTAAAAGCAATGAGAAGGAATGGAAGGGATTTAATAAGAGTGGCATTTTTTTTTTAATATTTATCTAATGGCACCATGAAGAATGGGTTGGAACAGTGGAAGCAATAATTCTCTTAGAAGGTTGTGGCATTTTTCCAAGCTTGAAAATTATGGTTTGCACTATGTTAAATGTAGTGGATATTTGCCATTCTTTCTGACTTCTATTATGGATTGAATTGTGTTCCCCAAAAACATGTATTGAAATCCTGGCCCCTATACCTGTAAATATAATCCTGTTTGGAAATAATATTTTCTTTGCTATGTTAATTAAATCATACCCAAGTCGGGTGGGTTCTAAATCTAATCAATTCTTAATTATAAAAAGATTAGAAAGAACACAAAGACACACACGAGGAAGATAGATGCCACGTGAGGACTGTGTACAAGCCAAGGAACCAAGGAGTTCCCAGGGCTACTAACAAGGAAGGAATCAACATGGCTGTGACCCTGATTTGAACTGTAAGTCTCCAGAACCATGAGATAAATTTCTTTTCCTTAAAGTCACTAGTAATATTTGTGTTATAGCAGCACTGGGTAACTAAGACAGCTTCTGAGTAACTTTGAACATCCTTCAGATAAAACTAAGCTAGAGTAGTGACTAAATGCTAAAAATCCCAATATATTAACTCCAGAAATATTTATTTCTCACTTATGCAGAGTTCAGTTCACCTGAGATGGCCCTCCTGATCAGCTCTCCTCCAAGCATAGACCCTGGGCCCTTGCTGTCATGTGGATCCACCATCCTGGAGTAATTTTCTTCCAGCCAGCTTCTGATTAAGGAGAGCATGTAAGACCACACGAAGCATTTTAGGGATGAGATCTGGAAGTAATATACATCATTTCTGCCCATATTCCATTGGCAAGAATGCAAATACATTGCCCACTTTAATTGTAAGAGAAGCTATGAAATTATTCTTCCTGTGTGTGAAGGAAAAAGAAATGTCATCTGTGATTCTTAAGACAATCACTTCCACACCTTAAGAAAGCCAGCGACCTTTTACAGAAGCTAGATATTAGTTTTCTATTTTTTCAGTTTTCTTAGAAACATAGGCTCAGGTATTAATATGACATAGGCTCTGAAAATGGCAGGCACCTAGTACCAGAGAAACTAGTATTGTATGACATCACACTGATGAGGATGCCAGAGGCTGCGTTCAGTTTCCTGAGGCAGCAGAAACAGAGGACTAGGCAATATCATCTGGTACCCAAAGGTTGTGTTGCTAGCAGTACGATCTGAAGTGCCTGTGCCCAGCAGAGCTGCAGTGAATTTCCACTGGGCAAGAAATGACCCTTTGGAAATTTGGTTAATATCTTATATGGTGTGTATGTGTGTGTGTGTGTGGTGTGTATTGGGGTATATATGTTCTAGAGAGTAACATAGTGAGTTAATAGGCAGAAACTATACAGATGCCCCTTTTCATAAGGTCCAGTGAAATTGGACTAGATCCTGCAAGTCTTGTTAAATAATAAAAAACCAAACCAAACCCATTTCCAAGGCTGTAATCTTTATGGGGGCCCTGGTGGCACGGTGGTTATAAGAGCTCGGCTGCTCCTTGGAAACCCTATGGGGCAGTTCTACTCTGTTCTATAGGGTTGCTATGAGTCGGAACCAACTCGACGGCAATGGTTTGGTTTTTTGTTTTTTTTTTAATCTTTATGGAAAAAGACTGCCACGTCTTTCTCCCTCGGAGTGGCTGTTGGGTTCAAAGTGCCAACCATTCTGTTAGCAGTCAAGGACTTAACGACTGTGCCACCAGGGCTCTTTATGTTAAATAAAAATAATAATAATAATAAAAAAAAAAAACCTGTTGCCATAGCGTCAATTTCGACTCATAGCAACCCTATAAGACAGAGTAGAACTGCCGCATAGAGTTTCCAAGGAGCACCTGGTAGATTCGACTGCTAACCTTTTGGTTAGCAGGTGTAGCTCTTAATCACTACGCCACCAGGATTTCCGTGTTAAATAATGGTAGCTTATAAACCAGATGGTCTACTTGCATGTTTCCCATCCTTACCTCCCTCTTGATATCCCCTAGACTATAGTAAAGTTTATGTCACACTTTCCATTGCGCACTGTCGAGTTAATTCTGACTCATAGCAATCCTATATGACAGGGTAGAACTGCCCCGTAGTGTTTCCTAGGCGGTAATCTTTAAGGGAGCAGATCGTCAGGTCTTCTCTCCTATGGAGCCGCTGGGTAGATCTGAACCACTGACCTATCGGTTCAGTCTGATAATCAGTGATGTTATGTACAATTAAGAGTAGAGGCACCCTTGGATTGGATGTTAGAGGAAAAGGCTTCTTTCTGGAGCTTACCTGTAAATAATAAGAAAGCCCCAAAGGGAAGGATTTTGTTTTGGTGCTGTGTGGAAACCTTCCTTCGGAACCTATGAATATAACAGGGTAGTGGGAAAGGGGAAGGCAGTAATAGTAATAATAACAGTGACAACAACCACAAAAACTCTTTTATTGAACGTTTACCACATGTCAGACACAGGCTGCTATATCTGATACTGAACTCCTTCTTCTTGGAATCATCTAAAAATAACTTGGGAAGGACATTTTTTAAGAGGTTGGACAGGATAAACTACTCCTAGTTTCCCCATACCCTAGAGAATGAAGGTAAGAAGATATTTCCTCTTGGAAGAAGAGCCTCGCTTCCCTGGGATCAGGCACTACAGTGCAGCAAGTTAAAATGGCAATTGGCAAACTTTTTCTGTAAAGGGCCAGAAGATAAATATTTCAGGCTTTGCAGGCCATATGCTATCTGTCATAACTACTCAACTCTGCCATTGTAGCATGAAAGCAGCTATAGACAATGAGCATGACTGTGTTCCAATAAAATTTTATTTTTGGACACTGAAATTTGAATTTCCTAGAATTTTCATGTGTCACAAAATATCATTATTCTTAATTTTTTTTCAACCATTTAAAATGTAAAAGCTATTATTAGCTTATGAGCAGGCTAGCAGGTGGCAGGCTATATTTGGCCCACAGGCCACAGTTTGCATCCCCTGGAATAAAAGATGATCATTTAGAAACAGAGGAGTCCTTGGCTAGAAAAGACGTGGGTCAGTAAAGCAACTTATGGCTGAATAATTGAGTCTGGCCTCCCCTCCTTTACAAGTTTGAAGAAATGAGAATCTGAGAGAAAAACCATTGTTTAAAAGTATTAGAAATAAGAAAGACCTTCACACTAATGGAGGAGTCCTATTTCTGTCACTTCAGTTAATTATTCACTCTGCATGCATTTGTCCACTAGTTGTACTCTATGAGAATTTGTGCTAAGAACTTATGCTAAGAACTTCCACTGCTAATCACACTATTTCCCAAATGAGCCACTTCTTGGGAACTCTAAGCACACTCCTGCTGCCACTACACAAGCACTGTGGCAGATGGACAAACAGCAACTGCTAATGGGATTAAGCCATGAGATGCATTGACAGGAAGTTCCTAAATGCACCACTAGGATGAGTTGGAAAGGAAATTAAATATCTCCCCTAGAAAATGAAAGACAATTTTGAAATGCCTGACCCACAACTCTACAGGTCTCCCTTATAGTTCCTTCTCACAATATGGAATTGATTTTTATTTTTGAGCTTATGTGACCCCATGCAATTTACTGATGCACACTGAACATCGATTTCCCTGTTGGTTCAATGGGGGTGCTAATCATACTCCTGCCCAAATTAAAAAATTGATAAGAAAATTAAATAAGGAAAAGAAGTATCCATGGGCTATGAAAACTCTCATAACAAAATGTGTTATCTTTTATTAATGTAGGCAAATGTAGTCTTTTCAAGGTTTTAGTTCCAATCCTCCACTTAGGGGCTAATGCCTAGAAGAAAAGAAATGGCTTATTCTTTGTGGAGGTCATTTTGATGAAGAAAATCCAGGTATATCCCTTTTCCTGAGATCCAGTATGGTTGGGAGTTCTGAAGAGGAAGTCGTGATTTTTAAGCCAGATTATTTGGTTTTATTTGATTTGTGTTTATTTCCCATTTGTCATGTCTACGCCTTTGATAAATGTTCTTTAAATGTATCACTCATCTTCCATGCACATTATCAGTGAAAACAATTCAGATAGCTGGATTAGATGGTTAAATGGGAAATAATAACCACAGCCAGCTTGGGGTTTTAGTAATTATATACAGAGAAGAATCAAAGGGAAATCTTGAAAAATGGAAGTTGAGAGTATGTGGCTCTGCAGCCCCTTTCCACATGAAGATTCTGCATCCAGTTTCACTTTTGGAGATTGGAGTTGTATTTTTATTAAGGAAGCTTTTCGTTTGTTTGTTTTTCTTGATACTGTCTTCCAAAATGCTGATGTTAAAATCTGAATCAAAGGACTTTGTACGGGAAAGAAGTTGGAGCGCTGACATCTACGGGTCTGAAGTCTGGGTGGTCTTGTGGAAAAGACGAAGGATGCGCTGCCGGATCTCCTTCGTCTTCACTCCATAGACAATAGGATTGAGCACTGGAGGAACAAGCAGGTAGATGTTGGCCATGATGACTGGTAGGATGGAGTCATGCCGCTTGCCAAAGCGGTGCACCACAGACAATCCAATGAAAGGTACATAAAATATGAAAACTGCACAAACATGAGAGACACAAGTACCAAATGCCTTTGCCTGGGCTTCACGTGTCAAGCCCAACACAGTCTTGAGGATAAGCAGATATGAGAAGGAGATGAGAAGTGAGTCTAGGCCAATGGCAGAGATGATCACAATAAGGCCATATACGATATTGACATGGATATCAGCACAGGCCAGCTTCATGACATCTTGGTGTAGGCAGTATGAATGGGAGAGGATATTGGAGCCACAGAAAGGCAGCTGTTTGATGAAGACAGGCAGGGGTGCCATGAGTGCAGCACCCCGTACCACAGCAGCCATGCCAATCTTGGCAACACGAGGCATCGTGAGCACAGTGGCATGGTGTAGTGGGTGGCAGATGGCCACGTAGCGGTCAAAGGCCATGGCCAGCAGCACTGTGGACTCCATGCCAGATAGGGAATGGATGGCAAACATCTGGAACAGACAAGCATCAAACTGGATAGTAGTGGAATTGAACCAGAAGATGGCCATCATTTTGGGCATGGATGAGGTGGAGATGAGGATGTCAAGGCCAGAAAGCATGCAAAGGAAAATATACATGGGCTCGTGTAGGCTATGCTCGGTCCGCACAATATAAATGATGGTCAAGTTACCTAGCACAGCAATAAGGTACAGGGAGCACAATGGGAAGGCCAGCCAGAACTGAGCCTTCTCCAAACCTGGGAGGCCTATTAGGATGAAATATGTAGCACTGGATTCATTTCCATTAGGGTCTACCATAGTGAAGAAGTTGAACTGTGACCAATGCCAGGCAGGTAGAAGCTGGAATGCAAAGATAAACCACTGTCAGATCTTCCAGAATCCCAAAACCACACCTCTGCCCCTCCATCCTGATGTCTCTTTCTCTGACCCAAATTCTAACTTCATTACCTGATTCTATTCTGAACTCAATCTAACCATCCTTCAACACTCAAGGCCTAGATGTAAATTCACCTAGTCCTACTTATTAACTCTGCCTCTAAAGTCAAACCTGGTAGTAAGTAAAATACTAAGGCAAAAATTCTAAGAATATTGTAAATCATTTAGTTCACGAAAGAAAGGCTATATACTCAATACACATCAATCTTAAATTATTTAAAAAAAAAAACTCTCATCACTTCCTCTGTTCAATTCTACCCCTATATCCCCCTATGCTTAATAACAACTGTAAGTTTATTATTAGAATTACATTACACTATCTTTAAGACTAACTCCAGTACAAATGTAGAAGAATTATAGTAATCTTCAGAATAAAACTGAAACCTAACCTCATCAATAATCTCACTGGTCTCATCAACTCTAGCCTTAACGCTAACTCTAACATTAACCTAAAACTTAACCCTAATAACGATTTCAATTTTGATCTGAAACCTATTAACAACACATATTTTATTATAATGAACCCTAATCTAATAAAAACATGACACTAAATTTATCCTGAACACTAGCTCTATATCTCACTCATGTCCAAATGCCCATCCAAAGTCTTACGCTTGTCCAGACTATCCAGTTTATACCAGAAAAGGAACAATAGAAATAGTGGATGTTGGTGTCCCACTCAATTCCCCTTCACCAAGCCAGTGCACCTATCTCCCATATGTGGTATTGGTTGCTAACAGATCACAGTTCCCCCTTTCTCCAGAGAACTGTCCTCAGTCAAATAGGAGGCACCCCACCCAGGAGGTTATGCTATCCCCCATCCCAAGGGGCATCTAGAGGCCAATGACTGCCTGACATGGGTCATACCACCTGTCTCCAGGTGGGACCAACTCTGTGATGCAATTTGTGCTTCAGAGTTTCCCCAGGCACCAGGCTGAGTCTGGTCTTCAGCTGAGACCACAACCTTGCTTAGCTTTCTTCCCCTGCCCTATTCTGCTTTCCTCCTCTTCTCATGACAAAAAGCCCACAATATACCATTTGAGCAAGAATCATCATCTCAGGATCATCATCTAGGGGACCCAGCCTAGCAGATTGGTATTGGCAGACTAACCCTAAGAGATGATGGCATTGGAAACATTGGAGGACTAATCAGTCGTAGATCATAGCTCCGATATCTCTGAATCTGGCTACAAAATCAATAAATGTTAAAGAGAGATTGCTGAGGAAGGATGTCAGACTTGGGTTATCTCAGATTGTACCTCTCTGTTGAAACAATTAGAGAGCTGCTAACTTTTTCCTCCTTCCTTTCCTATCTTCCTGTCTTCGCCCCTCAAATATCCATGTGTTTCTACTATTACCTGTTACCCATTGCCATCGAGTCGATTCTGACTCATAGCAATCCTATAGGACAGAACAGAACTGCCCCATAGGGTTTCCAAGGAGCAGCTGGTGAATTTGAACTGCCAACTTTTTGGTTAGCAGCCGGGCTCTTAACCATTGCACTACCAGGGCTCAATTTATTACATCGTGCTTATTGTTGTTTTTAATAGATTTACATATACGTCATACATAAAAAAAAAGTTTAGCTGTAATTGGAGAACAATCTCTTTCAACTGGGGGCATTGTGCCACTTATTGCTTGAATATATTTAAGATAATTTTATCTTGGAAAGAAAAAAGAAAGGTTAGATTCTTAACAGCTGAGGTAGAGGCTTCCTGCATGTCTTACCACAGAGCAGTTGAGTGTGTGGCACCAGGCTCAGGTTATGTTCATCATCTTTGTTCCACCATTGAGCAATTACCCAGAGGTTCCCTCAGACCAGACTCAGAGTTCAGTGGGAAGACATGGGAAGCATGAGTTTTCGAACAGAGAGTGACAGCATTTTAATTCAAACAGCTGTGGGGAGAAGGTATAAGGCAGAGAAGCCAGATTTAATCTAGAACGTCAGGCAAAGAGGCTAAAGTCACCAACGTCCCTTCAATCACCCTTATTGACCTCTCTGTAGCATGTGACACTGTGAGCAGTTCCCTTTTTCTTAACCCTTCTCTCTTTCTCTTCTCCTGCTCCTCATCACTCTCTAACCACTAGTTTCTTTTCTGGATCTTCACCAGCCTCCACTTGACCTTTAAATGATAATGCTCTCTCAGATTTAACACTCAGTTCTTTTCTTGTTCTATGCCCTCTCTTCAGCCATCTCACACTCTCCAGTAAATTAGTTATTGGTTCCTAAATCTATTTAGCAAGCCCTGAATTCTCTTCTGTGATCTAGATTCATGATTCTAAAGACTTAGAAAGAGTCCAACTGGCTGTCTCTGAAGCACATGAAACTCTCCATGTCTAAAAAATGAAGTCCCCTGCCAGAGACAGTATTGTATAGCTGTTAAGAGCCTGAGCTTTTAAATCAGCCATGGGTTCAAATCCCAGTGTACAATTTCCTTAACCGCGTGATCTACGAAAAGTCGTTTAACCTTTCTAAGCCTGTTTCCGCACCTAAAATGATCAATATGAGGAATAAATGAGATCATGAATGTAAAACATGTAATACAATTCCTGGCACATAGTAAGTATACAAAAACTTACATCTGTTGTTATTAACTATTTTTTTCCAGTTTTACCTTTTTCTGTTTTGATGACTTAAACAGTCACACAAGCTAGGTACTCTGATTCTGACTGCCATGCCTGTAGTGTAAACCTTCCTCATCTGGACAATCCCAGAAATCTTCTAACCAGATGATATCTACTCACTACCTCTTGTTAAAATAATGATAATAAAATTTTTAGAAAATAAAGCCCCAGATTGATCTAATTGAATCTAGAAAAAAAGGCTAAACTTCTTAGGATGTGGTAGATGGCCTTTCTTTCAGCATCTGATCCTAGGTTTCTTTCTTACCACTTATCATGACCCTTATTCTCCATCCACATTGGAATATATGCTGTTTCATAAATAGAGCAGTGATCCTCATGCCTCTGTGTCTTTTTTTACATCTTGTTCATTTGTCAAGAAAAACTGTTCCCCCAGGTCTCCCTTCTTGACTTCCCACTAGGGAAAATCTTACTCATCTTTCATAGCCTGGCTTAGCATCTCTCTCCTCTGATACTTTTCCTAAACCCCTTTCTCCTGGGTATAATTAAATGTTTCCTCCCCTGTGCTTCTAAGGAACTTTGTTTATGTATTTATGTATTTACCATCCTGAACTATAATTATTGTTCTATATGTCTTCCTCTGAATTATGAACTCCTTAATGGCAGGGACTCTATCATATTTATTAATTAGTCCCCAAATAAGATTTTTTGAAATTGAAAATGAGTTTTGTCAAAAGGAAGAATCCTTTAATAAGCATCTAATGAAGATAACATAACCCAGTGGGTAGAAAGAGATTTTTGAGTAGGGTGAAGGAGTGCTTACAAGGTCAGTGCAGGGTGGTCTTAAGCTCAGAACAAGAATCTTTAGGGTCAGACAGAAAAGTTCTTCCTCGCCTAAGGGCCAGAGGTCACGCATGAGAGGATACATGGAGAACAGGGCTGCTACAAAATTCTGGCTCTAAATAAAGGCAAAGTGAACATGCAGCACAGTTTGTGCCGGGGTTGGGGGAGCAGGGGGTAGCCTAGCATCCCTCACCTGGGGAGATAAACTAAAAGGCTCTGGCACTTGGCAGGGCCAGGTATCCACGCCAGCCTGAAATACCACATGAGCAGACAAGACAGAGCAGGGAAATTCCCAGGATAAGAATGTGCTACCTTAGTAAACATATTGGGAAAGAGTCATGGATTGGCATATGCATCCTTACTGCCACTGAGGGTACAGTGATGTGGTGAGCAGATACCTGGGACTAGGAATGCAAATCTTGGCTCTAAATAAATGCAGAGGATAACAATAACCTCACAAGGCTGCAGTGAGAATCGTGTGAGGTAAGGCATGTCAAAGGGTGTCAAAAAGACTTCATCACAGTACAAAAGTCATGGGTTTTTTATTCATGTTTTCATAAAGCAGAGAACAAGGACTTTGAAAATTTATGAAGTTTCCAAAAACTTTTCATTTCCCTCTATTTGTCATCTTAATTACCACTCCACCTCAATGCACACACTTACACCTCACACACACACAGACACAGTATCTAGCAGTCCATCTCTCACAATGGCAAAGACTGGGCATTGATATGGGGCTACTAGAAACCAAAACAAGATAGACTCAGTTAGCCTGGAGAGGAGGTTCCCAGGCAGCATAAAGTTGACAGCTATTGATGAGGATAAATATCAGAATATTTTACACAGTGTATTTTACAGTGTATTTACACATTCTGAAGTAGATCTCAGAAGAATGGCCAAGGAGAGAAATGAAGGAATGTAGAGGAAGCCAGAACAGAGAAGGGCCAATTTCTTTTCTAGGCAGAGGGCCCACTCCCTTCAGCCCTTTCACCCCTGAAGCATAGCAGTCCCCCCAGAGTCCCACCAGGAGACAGGCAGAGGGACCAGATGACTTCCCGGTGCCAGAGAAGCTACAGTAATTAGAACCATTTGTGTGCACTCATAGAGAGATGGCTTTAAGCAGTGAAGGAAGTTGAACTAAATCATTCTATTTTGAAAATAAAACACAATCAAGGAAAATAAACTAAGAAATTTATTTTCTTTTCCTTCTTTTTTTTTTAATTTTAGAAAGCCCACAGTCACTGCCCTGATGCCAGGGAGTAGCCCTGTGCTTGAGATGTCCTCTGAAAAAGTCACGCTATCTTAGCAAGTCCCAGGGATGGTTCTTGGAGAACTAGGAAGGAATGTTTCTTAACCCTTTTCTGGAATGTGGGAGCAGGAGTCCCAAGCTATACAGAGTGGAAATCCACTTTAAGGCCCTCAAGTCTCCCTCTTCCTTCCCCTCTGGTCTCCAGGACTATGACCCCCAGTGCCAGCTCAGCCATCCTCACCCTCTTCCCCAGACCCCTCTGACCTCCTTCCTTCTTAGAGACACAGGCACCATGGAAAAGCAGGCAGGGATGTGGGCCAAGGGTGACCTCTTCTGACCCAAGAAAATATGAGGTCACTCCTGACACTGATTTTGTCATTTTCATGAAAATAAGAGTGAGTGAGTGCCTACAAAATGCCGGACACTGTACAAAATTTAAATCTAATCCCAAAACAACTGCAGGATAGGAATTTCTATCTATCTTTTCCATATTGTAGGTGGCAAAACCAAGGCCCTGAGTGGTTAAGTAACTTTCCCAGGGTTTATCAGTTGAATGGTAAAGCTGACATTTAACATAGCTGCTCTTACTCCAAGGACTGTACATGTTCCTCTTTATTCTTGGCTGCCTTTTATTGTGCTACACATCCTGAAAGGTAATAAAATCTGTCTAAGAGGTAGGGTAGAAAAAGGACTTCATAAGTAGAATACCTGGCCCAGGTATACCCTGGAAGGGAAACCAAAAAGTCAGTAAAGAAGATCCTCCTGGCCTGGGACTTGGGATACTCTCCCCACCCCCAGCCCAACCGCCCTGGTTGTGACTTGGATAGGCCCCTCAATGGAGATTTAAAAGCTTTATCCTCCAGCAAGTTCTTCCTTCTTGTATGATTAGTGCCTCTCATCAACCTGTCAAGCAGGCGTTATTTATTTATTTGACAGATCAGGAAACTGAGGTAAGTTAGAGCTCTCAATACCAAGGTCCAGGTGATTTCCAATATGCCTATCTACTGACTGCCCCTGTCCAAGTCTCCTTAAGAATGGACTGGTGCTTTGTAAGGATTATTTCAATCCTTACAATCCTCTGTAAGGACTCATGAATCCAGAGGGCCTTTCAGGCTCATGGCACCTGACCAGCTCTCCCAGCTTCGGTTCAGTGGGTGGAATAAGGAGGGACATGGGAAATGGGGATTTGTGGTCACTGCCATAAGCTGGGCTAAATGCACAGAATGTTCCATGTCTAGAGCCATGACTGTAGGGTCTGACCCCACTTCCAGCCTCTGTGGGAACATCTGGAAGAGAATGTTCTTGGAGGGAAGCCCAGACATACCTGGGAGCCTCTGGCTTCCCATTCCAGGCCCAGAGAAGGAAGACAGACCTCAGGGACTGTAGGAGTTTATCACCCTGACTCATGGAGAGGGAGTCCTTTCACTAACACTCCAGTGAGGGTGGTAGTCCCAGAATCACATCTACCCCAAATTACTGCCCCCCTTGCTCCCCATACCTTGCTTGTATTTGATAAAGCAGATAAATGGTTTCAATGTCTTAGTCACTGTTTTTGGGACAGAGAAGAGGGGAGATGAGAGAATGCATTTTCCCACTCCCAAAAAGCAGAGTCAGGCTTCCAGCCCCACCCTAATCACCCCAGTCATCCTGGCCCCCAAAATCACTTCCAGGCAGAGCTTCTGGGGTTCAGATCCCTGCTCCTCCACTTCTGAGTAGGACCAGAGCCAATAAGAGTCCCACAGACCCGCAGAGCTAGACCTAATTATCAGTGCTCTCCGGAGCCACTCCGGCTGATGCGTGCATGCGGGGAAATGTGGTGCAAAGGAAGAGCCTGACCCAAGACACGGAATAAACATTTTGACTGATACACTCATTTTTTTCAACAACTATTGATTGAATGACCACCATGTGCCAGACATTGTGCTAAGCACTAGAGATACTGAGATAGAAAACAAACAAGACACAGTTCTAGCCCTCAAAGGATGGGGAGAAACTAAAACAAATATGCAACCATCACAGTACCTTGTAGTAAGTGCTAGGACAAGGGTAAGTAGAGTATGAAAGAAGCACCATAGCTCACCAAGTTGGCAGGCTCTAAGGCTACCCTGAGGAGGTCTGAGCCAAGACTTGAAGGACCAGAGTTGACCAGGCATGTTCGGCGAGCGTGGGGACAGCAGCACTCAGTTAGACAACATAAATTCACTGAGTGCCTACTATGTGCCTAAAGCTGGAGATAAAGCAGTGACTAGAATAGACACAGTCTCTGTTCTCATGGAGCTCACTCACTAGAAAGAAGACATCAAAAATAAATAAATAGGGAAGGAAATTTCAGATAAAGATAAGTACACTGAAAACAACAAGATACTGGAGGTAGGGAGTCACTGAAAGCCTCTCTGAGGAGGTGACATATAAGCCGAGAGCTATGTAATGAGAAAACAGCAGCCATGCTAAGATCTAAGGAGCCCTGTTGGCACAACAATTAAGTGCTCACTTGGCTGCTAACTGAAAGGTCAGCAGTTCAAACCTACCAGCCCTTCCATGGGAGAAAAGACCCAGCAATCTGCTCCCATAAAGATTTCAGCCTAGGAAACCCTATGGGGCAGTTCTACTCTGTCCTTTAGGGTTGCTGTGAGTCGAAATTGACACAATGGCACACAACAACAACATACTGGGATCTAGGGAAAGAGCATTCTAGGCAAAGAACACAGGAGAAAAGGTCTTGATAAATGAATCTGGGGTTCACAAATCAGAAAGAGGGTCAATGTGTCTAGAGCATTGAGAGAACAGGGGAGCTTTAGAAGATGATATCAGAGAGGCAAGCAGGGGTCAAGCCAGGCAGTGGCTTGCAGGAGATAGCAAGCAGCTTTGATTTAATTCCAAGTGACTTGGAGGAATTTAAGCAACAGACCTATCTAATTTGCATTTTAAAGTGCATTCTGGCAAAGGTTCAGTGTGGCTGGGGTAGAGCAAAAAGGTAGAGGAAGTCACAATGTGAATACTAATCCTCTTTGTAACTGGGCTGAAGACTGAACCCTGGGCCTAAGCCCCAGCATTATTTCTAAGTCCCCATCTCAGCCACAGCCTGACTTCTGATGCAGGGTATAGAATGAGCTCTGACCCTAGTCAGAGCCCCCACCCCAACCCCAATCACAGACTGAGCTTCAACCACACCAACAACCTGGGTACTGGCCCTGATCACACAGCAAACCACAATCCATTCCCGACCGAGTCCCAAACTAGTCAGTTCTCTACGCCTACTCACATTCACTCATGCCAATCCCTATCAGGTATCCCAGTAAACTTGTCATTAGAAATTGCTTGAAAACTAAACTAACCTTAGCCAGCATCTAACACCCCAATGCTTCCCATCACCACACAAACATAGAAATTGTTAAGGCTGTCTGTCCCTTGAGTCAGGGACCTCCTTCATATCCCTCACCCCACCCCTGTACTTCTAGTTCTTCAGAGTCTGATTTTCATTCAGTCTGCAGATATAACAGGGAAAGTCTAACTACAAGACCCCACAAACTTGGACATACTCCCCGGTTCTCCTGCACTCACCTCAACTGCACCGAAGGAACGTGTGCCCCTTTTTCCACTAACTCTTCCTGAAGAAGTCTGGCAGGCTGCACTGAAGTATAGCTCTCTCTGTCTCCGCCTTCTCCTTTGCGCCTCCCTAATGCAGGGTTATTTATGCTCTGTCTTACTTCCTTCCTCCTTCTGCTTCTCCCTGCTGGAGGCAAAGTACTGCCCAGTGGGTCCATTAACAGGTACCCCTCACTAGCCAATTGTGGTTCTGGTTTCCTTCTTGCTTCAGTGTCCTGGGAGGGTGTGTCTGGGGGCATAGGGAAGGAGGGGGAATTGGTAGAGAGGGTCTCAAGAGTCCTCCCCAAATGGGCACTCGTGCCAGCTGGGATACTTGTGCTAGCTCCCAATGTGACATAGGGAATGAGTGAGGAAAAGCTAAAGAAAATTCATTGTGTGGCCATTGCCTTTGTGAGGTGCCATTTTCCAAGTGCCTCCCCAGGCTTATCAAACATAGCAGAAGGAAAAGCAGAATAAGCTTTCAGGGAGACCTCATGATGAAGTGCCAACTCATCTCCGTCTTGCAGCTTTCTCTCTCCCCTGCCTTCTTTCCTTTGTGGCCCCTGCTCAGGTTCTTTCTGAGTCTAGAACCCAGTGGGCCCTTCCTCACTTCCCCAAAGCCCTACAGCTACATCTTCTTTGTCTCCCAGGCTCTGGGGCCTGCATCTGGCTAACTCATAACAGGATCCCCAGGGACAAAGCCTCTGCCTTCCATTCCCTGGCCTTGGATTACCAAACTTCTGTCTGAGGAAGGAGGATGCGGTTTCCTTAATCCTCCCCGACCTCAACACAAGCCATATAAGACCAATGCGATTTGGTTTCTCTCTTAAGTGCAAAAATAGTAAGAGACACATTTAGAACAATTTGAATATGAAACTAAATCTGTTACATTTTTAAATAAGTAAAAAACATGTCTATAAATCAAGCAAAGTAATTTTTAGGTGGTTTCACCTTATTATTTACTGATCAATGTAAGCTGTAAATTCATAACACAGGGCATGCTAACTCAAGCTATAGAAAAATGGACAATGTCAGATCAGGCCACTGCAACTCAGTTCTCATCAAAACTACTGATTACAAGAGCCCCGGGTGCCTGTAGAGCCTGCAGACTGATACTAGCTATCATTCCCCTTGAGCCATCTCTGCTGCCTCCCTCAATTCTCCCTTTGCCTTAGACAATGTGAAGACTTTTTAAATATATATATACCCCAGGGACTTCTACCTCCAGCCAAGATGGAGTAACAAAGAGTAATATCCACCTGAAGAAGCCAAAATATGGACAATATACATGAAACAACAGTTTGAAAGACGCTGGACATTAGGCAATGAAGGTCAGTGATCCTTGAGAAAAGGAAAACAAATGAGGTGAACCCTCGAACTCCCCCAGCTTATTGACTTGAGAGAGTTTCCAAGCCTGCTGCACATTAAAGGGTGAACAAGGCAGAGTCCAGAGAATTCTCTGAGTGGAAAAGATGGAGCTGAGAATTCAGGAAGACCAAGTCAGCTGGAATATGAAGGTAGGGTACCACAGAAGAGAGATCTACACAGAAGAACTCCAGAGATCTGTAAAGGGTCCCCCTCAAGAATTCAGCTGAGTACTCATTTCTCTATATTTCTCACAAATTGATTTCTCTACAAAAAATCAGAGATTTGAGATCTCTGAGACTCAGGAGTTGTGGCATGGGGAAAAGAGCTCTAGAATTGAGTCACTATCCTGTTTTCAGTCGCACGACCTTCAGCTAGTCCTTAACTTCTCAGAGCCTTGGTTTCCTCATCTGTAAAACAGGAGTAGAAACATTATGTACAGTCAAATGGATTTTTTAGATCATAATGGATCATTCCTGTTGTTGTTAGGTGCCGTCTAGTTAGTTCCACATCATGGTGACCCCATATACTACAGAAGGAAACACTGCCGGATCATGTGCCCAATCTCACAATCGTTGCTATGCTTGAGCTCATCGTTGCAGCCACTGTGTCAATCCTTCTTATTGAGGTTCTTCCTCTCTTTCGCTGACCCTCTACTTTACCAAGCATGAAGTCCTTTTCCAGGGACTGGTCCCTCCTAATAACATGTCTGGAGTACATGAGATGAAGTCTCCCCCATCCTTGTTTCTAAGGAGCATTCTGGCTGTACTTCTTCCAAGATAGATTGTTTCATTCTTATGACAGTCCATAGTATACTCAGTATTCTTTACCAACACCACAATTCAAAGGCATCAATTTTTCTTTGGTCTTCTTTATTCATTGTCCAGCTTTCACGTGCATTTGAGGTGCCTGAAAATACCATGGCTTGGGTCAGGCAAACCTTAGTTCTCAAAGTGACATCTTTGCTTTTTAACACTTTAAAGAGGTCTTTTCCAGCAGATTTGCCCAATGCTGTACGTCTTTTTATTTTGACTGCTGCTTCCATGGGCATTGATAATAGGTAAAGTAAAATGAAATCCTTGACAACATCAATATTTTTTCTCTGTTTGTCATGATGTTGCTTATTGGTCCAGTTGTGAGGATTTTTGTTTTCTTTATGTTGAGGTGTAATCTATACTGAAGGCTGTAGTCTTCGATCTTCATCAGTAAGTGCTTCAAGTCCTCTTCGTTTTCAGCAAGCAAGGTTGTGTCATCTGCGTAAAGCAGGTTGTTAATAAGTCTTCCACCAATCCTGATGCTGTGTTCTTTTTCATATAGTCCAGCTTCTCAGATTATTTGCTCAGCATACAGACTGAATATGTACAGTGAAAGGACACAACCCTTACACACAGCTTTCCTGACATTAAACCATGCAGTATCCCCTTGTTCTGTTCTCTTGTCTATGTACAGGTTCCGCATGAGTACACTTAAGTGTTCTGGAATTCCCATTCTTCACAATGTTATCCATAATTGGTTATGATCCACAGAGTTGAATTTATTTGAATAGTCAATAAAACACAGATAAATATCTTGTTCCATGTCGTTTTCTGAATCCAGCTTGAATTTCTGGCAGTTCCCTGTCAATACAATATACTGCTATAACTCCTTTTGTACTATCTTCAGCAAAATTTTACTTGGGCATAATATTAATGATATTGTTCAATAATTTCTTCATTCTGTTGGATCACCTTTCTTTGGAATGGGCACAAAAATGGAGATCTTCTAGTCGGTTGGCCAGGTAGCTGTCTTCCAAATTTCTTGGCATAGATGAGTAAACACCTCCAGTGCTGCATCTGTTGAAGCATCTCAGTTGGTATTCTGTCAATTCCTGGAGCCTTATTTTTTACCATTCCCTTCAGTGCAGCTTGGACTTCTTTCTTCAGTACCATCAGTTCCTGATCATATGCTACCTCCATGAAATGATTGAACGTCGACCAGTTCTTTTTGGTACAGTGACTCTGTGTATTCCTTCCATCTTCTCTTGATGCTTCCTGCATCATTCAATATTTTGACCATAGAATCCTTCAATATTGCAACTCAAAGCTTGAATTTTTCTTCAGTTCTTTCTTGAGAAATTCTGCGTGTGTTGTTCTCTTTTGGTTTTCTAACTCCAGGTCTTTGCATATGTCATTATAATACTTTACTTTGTCTTCTAGAGCTGCCCTTTGAAATCTTCTGTTCTTTTACTTCATCATTTCTTCTGTCCCCTTTAGCTACTTGACCTTCAAGAGCAAGTTTCAGAGTCTCTTCTGACATGTGTTTGGTCTTTTCTCTCTTTCCTGTCTTTTTAATGACCTGTTGCTTTCTTTGTGTATGATATCCTTGCACAACTCGTCCAGTCTTCGGTCATTAGTGCTCAATGCAGCAAATCTATTCTTGAGGTGGTATCTAGATTCAGGTAGGATATACTCAAGGTCATATTTTGGCTTTCACAGACTTGCACTAATTTTCTTCAGTTTCAACTTGAACTTGCATATGAGCAATTGACGGTCTGTTCTGCAGTTGGCCCTGGCCTTGTTCTGACTAATGATATTGAGCTTTTCCATCATCTCTCTCCACAAAAGTAGTCGATTTGATTCCTGTATTTTCCATGTGGCAAGGTCCATGTATATAGTCACCGTTTACATCGCTGAAAAAAGGTATTTGCAATAAAGAAGTCATTGGTCTTGCAAAATTCTACCATGCAATCTCTGGCATCGTTTCTATCACCAAGGCCATATATTCTTACTACTGATCCTTCGTCTTTTTTACCACCTTTCACATTCCAGTCATCACTAATTATCAATGCATCTTGATTGCATGTTCAATCAATTTCAGATGGCAGAAGTTGGTAAAAATCTTCAATTTCCTCATCTTTGGCATTAGTGGTTGGCACGTAAATTTGAATAATAGTGGTATTAACTGATCTTCCTCGTAGGCGTATGGGTATTATCCTATCACTGACAGTGTTGTACTTCAGGATAGATCTTGAAGTGTTCTTTTTGACGATGAGTGTGACGCCATTCTTCTTCAATTTGTCATTTCCAGTATAGCAGAACATAATGATTGTCTGATTCAAAATGGCCAATACCAGTCAATTTTAGCTCACTGATGCCTAGAATATCAATCTTTATGTGTTCTTTTTCATTTTTGACAACTTCCAATTTTCCTTGATTCATATTTCGTACATTGCATGTTCTGATTATTAATGGATGTTTACAGCTGTTTCTTCTCATTTTGAGTCATTCCACATCAGCAAATGAAGATCCTGAAATCTTTGCTTCATCCACATCAAGGTCAACTCTACTTTGAGGAGGCAGCTCTTCCTCAATAGTATTTTGAGTGTCTTCCAACCTGAAGGGTTCATCTTCCAGCACTATACTAGACAATGCTCCCCTGCTATTCAAAAGGTTTTCACTGGCCAGTTTTTTCAGAAGTAGACTGCCAGGTTCTTCCACCTAGTCTGTCTTAGTCTGGAAGCTCCGATGAAACCTGTCCACTTTGAGTGACCCCGCTGGTATCTGAAATACCGGTAGCATAGCTTGCAGCATCACAGCAACATGCGAGTCACCACAGTATGACAAACTGACAGACACATGGGGGATAATGGATCATTAATACCTGAGAAAAGCACTTTGTGGACTTCATAAAACAATATACATCAAATTTAGGGCTGTACCTTCTAGAGAAAGGAAAAGAGATGAGGGAGGTTGGGGTGAATAAAAGCGAATTTGTTTATCTAAAGTGAACTAGAACATACTCACCCTCTCTCTCTGAGTGGTCCCAGACAAACAGACTTTGAGTGCTAAGGCCTGAGAACATAGAGATGAATAATACCTGGTTCCTCCCCTCAAGGGAGATATACAACTATCATATGGCTACTTAGTTCTATAATAGAGGGATAAGCAGACAGTTATCATATAACTAAGCTCTGCGACAGAGGGATAGACACACAATTAGAATATAGAGGTTTAAGGCTCATGATAAAGGGAAGCCTAGAGACTGTGGGGAAGGAGCCATGGTGGCACAGTGGTCAAGCACTTGGTAGCTAACCGAAATGCCTGCAGTTTGAGGCCACCAGCTGCTTCACAGGAGAAAGATGTGGCAATCTGCTTCCGTAAAGATTATATATAACCTTAGAAAACCTATGGGGAAGTTCTACTCTGTCCTATATGATCACTGTGAGTCAGAACCGGTTTTTGTTTTTGTTTTGTTCTGTTTTGTTGTAGAGACTGTGGGATCCTAGGGGATGCCCCTGAGCTAGCTTGGCAGTTATCTAGGTTTTCCGGAGAGGCGACCATTACTCTAGCCACCACCAGATACCAAAATAAAGATATTCTGGAGGACGCAGAGATATTCCAGGATCTCCTGAGAAAGAAGGCCACAAGCAGGAGTAAAACCAGGTGACATTTCAAGATAGACAAGGAAATAGCTTCTAGCCTTGGTATAGAAGGTGGATACAAAAGGTGAGGACTTCTCTATTTTGAATACTATCCCCTAGATTGGAATAACCATATCTCATTTTATTAGTTTTATTATTTACAACGATCGTCACCAACCTTTACTGATCATTTTCTATTTTTCATGTAGTTTCAAAGAAGTTATTTTACTTAATCCTCACAACCATCCAACAGGGTGTAGATTATATCTCTATTTTAATATTCTGTAAAGAGCGTTTACAGTTTCCAAATTACTGAGGCATAGTAGGTTAACAACTGGCCCAAAAATCAATGCTAGTGCCCCTAACTAGAGCCTATCTAATTCCAATCCCACAATGTCTTTTCTCCTCATGTAGACACCGACTAGACCTAAAAGAATATAGGGTCGCTATGAGTCGGAATCAACTCAACGGCAAAAGATTTCGGTTTTTTTCTTTCTTTCTTTTTTTTTTTTTTTTTTTTGGTTTTTAAAAGAATATATTGGCAATACTGAATTTTGTTTGGATTTCATTTCTAAAATCAGATCCCAGCACAAGGTGATACGTGTTAACTTTTCAGAAGCTTTGTGAAAACAATTTATTAAGACATAAAGAGCTGCTTTAATCCATTAGTAATAATAAATCAGGACAGCTACAAGTGGCCACACTGGTGATGGACTGCACAATTCTGGAGAGTACCACACACATAGACCATGATGTGAATGGTGTTTCCTAAAGTTGTACAATAAGGCAACTGGGAATGATAATTTCTTGTATGTTTACAACACTTGCAGTTTACAAAGGATATTCATGACATTTAAGTTTCACAAAATTACTGCTGTTGTAGTTTCTCATTTTACAGAAAGGAAATGAGGTCTAGAAAGACTATAAGGTAAATGCTGCTTTATGACATTTCCAGGATTTGAACCTTATAAGTCCTATTTAAGCAGTCTTTCCTCTGCCTCAAATGAACCTAAATTGTTTTTTACCTTTAATTCTTTTATATGAACTTTTCTTAACCTATCAGATTCCAAGAGCTGGACGTTAAGATATTGCCCGCCATATAGATGCTGATATCAGACTACTCAGATAAATGCATATCACACACCATCTAACAGATGTCACATAAATACAATAAATACACAATCAGAGACATTATTCATTAAACATATGCATGCCTGGATTCAGCTACCACACACTCACCAAGACAAAGCTGGCACTTACTCCATGCATATATGCACACTACAAATTACATATACTCACAAAAACATAAACCTACACATTCATAACCATACCTAGAAGATGCAGTACCCTCATGAGTAAATAGTTTCTAGTACAGCCACATAGATGCACACTCACACACATTGGTAGATGCCGTATAAATATACATAGATGCATATACATAAATTTAAACACTTCATGTGAACTTTCTCTTTCTCTCTGGTCACCTCTTCCTTTCCTCCCTCCAATTATGATTACCCAGATACCTTTATTAACTCCTAATTATAACTGCTTAACCACTTTGTGGTCTAAACAAGCTTCATATAGCTGACCTCTGCCACCCAACAGATTCACTGACATGGATGCATAGATTCAATAATAGTTAAAATCATACATCCAGACTGAAAGAAATCATGAAGTGTGGCATTTCCAGCCTTCCTGTCTATACACAAAGAGAAGACTATGTGTATTTTCTCACTGACCGAGAGGGAGACGATAAGGTCACCATAGCAGACAGACTAGATATGTGCAAACACCATATATCGATCTTCCTCCAGGATGGCATGTCCAAACTGTTCTGTATTAACACAGGTTGGAGACAGGAATCCAAGATCTATTTAGATAACTGGAAGCACACAGCCCAGTGGGTTAGATGCTCCAATCACTAAGACATTCCACAGGATCCCAATCCTCCCATCTTTGGTAGGGACTGATGACACTGAGGAGGTTATCCTGCTCACCTGCCATCTTGTGAGAACATATGGCAGACCCGTAAATGGATCTCCTTGGTCTTGGCTCCATAGACAATAGGGTTGACCACAGGTGGTAGCAATAGATAGACATTAGCCATAACCACATGTAGCAGGGAGGTGAGACCACCCAGTCTGTGTACCACAGAGAGCACAATGAGGGGTACATAGAAGACCAGGACAGCACAGAGATGAGAGATGCAGGTGTTGAAAGCCTTGAATGTTGCTGCCTCAGAGGATCGAGCCAACACAGACCACAGGATGAGGATATAGGAGAAACCAGAGAAGAGGGAGTCCACACCCATGACTGAGAGGATAATGAAAAGTCCATAAACTACATTGACTGTGGTGTCAGTACAGGATAGCTTCATAATATCTTGAGGAAGACAGAAGGAGTATGTAACAGTGTGTGTTCGGCAGTATGACAACTGCTTCAGAATAAAGGGCAGTGGAAAGAAGAATACAAATCCCCTGGTCAGGGCAGCTAGCCCAGTTTTGGCTACAGTGGGCCCTGTGAGCACAGAAGCATGGCGGAGAGGATGGCAGATGGCCACAAAGTGGTCAAAAGCCATGGCCAACAAGACAGCTGACTCCATAGCTGACAGAGCATGGATAAGGAACATTTGGGCCAGGCAAACATTGAACTCCATCTACTGGATGTCTATCAGGAACAGGCTAGCCATCCTGGGCATGGTGACAGAGGAAAGGACTAGGTCAATGGTGGAAAGCATGGCCAGGAAGAGGTACATGGGCTCATGCAGTCTCCTTTCCAAGCGGATGATGAGGAAGAGAGCCAGGTTTCCCAGGCTGGCCAAAGAATACATAAAACACAGAGGGAAAGCCAGCCAAAAGTGTATGCTAGGTCCCAGGCCAGGGATGCCCACCAGCAGAAAGTAAGCTGCGTGGACCAGAGTTCCATTCGGGGTGGCCATGACAGGGAATAAGAGCTGGGGTTTCTACATCCCAAATCCAGTGTCTATGAAAGGGAAAAGGAGGAACACCACTCAGTGATGATTCAGAGGAGACAGGACTTATAAGGAAAGGGCACTGGAGTAGTGATGATAAAAAACAGGATAGAGTACTTCTAATAATTCTGAATCCCAGCCTCTCTCTGCTCTGAATCTCCTATACATATCTGCCTGGACACTCCATTTGCCCCTACCCTCCAAGTGTCCAGTGATGCTCGACCAGATTTTATCACTGTCCCATCAATCTCAGCACACAAGGACCCACAAGGAGAACCTGTACAACAGTCCTTCATTTTCGAAGCCAATGTTGCTGACCAGGGGCACTGCTCTCAGCCATTTGTGCAACAGAGTAGCTAGGCTGGCACAGAACCTTCCACATTGACTCAGCATTCTTGGTACATATTGGGATTGGGGTTGGTTTGGGTCCAGAGGTAGAGGCTCAGTCTGTGGTTGCCTTTAAGAGCCACTTGAATCTGACTTAGGACAAAGTTAAAGTAGGGGCTCAGTCTGGGACTGGATTTCAACAGGCAGGCTTTTGTTTCGACATTAGCAGCATTTCTCAAATTTCCCTGATAAGAAGCATCTGGCATAGCTGTTGAAAATACCATCCCCTTGGTCCTAGTCCAGGCCCAAAAAATCAGAATTCCCAAGGGAGGTAGCCTGGAAATCTATTTTCAAAAGTTTATGTCCCTTACCCTCAAGGTGATTTTTTTTTTTTTTTTTTTTTTATCAGAGAAGTTTTGGAAAAGCTGTTCTGGTGTTCTGGGGATAAAGCAAGGGACTACAGTTCTCAGGCCCCAACAAAGAATAAGACAGAATCTGCCCTCAGGGTCTCTCAAGGTCCACATGAGTCAATCCCAGGTTATGCTTGGGTGTGACACGGAAGCCAGATGCAGCTGAGACATGGATACAAAATCAGTCCATGCCACTGCCATAGTACTGGGCATCCAGATATACACATCCTGTCTTCTATCTTCTCTCCCTAGTGATTACACAACACCCAGGCTCACTATCTTTCTCTACACAGACCACTCTGTTCTAAACCTCTTTCCTGAGACCCAGACCCATATAACCTGCTACCTCCTTGACATTTCTACCTGGATAGCCTTTAGGCTGCACACTCATGTTGCCACAAATAGGACTCTTTCTAAACCTGGGCCTCTGCCTCATTCCTGATCTCAGTGAATTTGTGCAACCCAGTCACCCAAGTCATCTAAGCCAGGTCAGCTAGTCCTATCTTGATTTCTCTGCTTTTTCACCTCCACGTGGGAATTTGCTTTTCCAACTAATTTATTATAGACTTTCCTCTCATTCAACACCCCCTCCCTTGATCCCAGCCTTATTATATCATCCCCTTTCCTCTGAACTGGCCTCCCTGCTACCAAACCCAGTCTATCCCAATCCACCTTCCACACTGCTGCCATCTACACAGCAAAACTGCACATGTCAGGCTCCTATTTAGAAAGTTACAGGTGACTGCCATAGCCTTCAGGATTAAGTCAGAATTCCATAGCCTGACAGTCAAGGCCCTTCACAGTGTGCCTCCAATTCAACTTTCTAGCTTTCCAGTTTTCTTCATTACCAATCCCCACCACCCACACACATACCCATACATCTATTCTTCCCTGGGTAAATTCGTTTCCCTTGCCTTGTTTTTTCATTGAAGCGTAGGCAGCTGGAACCAGGGACTGCTGTCCTGGGAGAAGGGATATGCAAAGCTTTAAATGCGCCTCACAAGGGTTTGAAGAAATTCCTCGAGTAGGTGGCTGAGCAAGGTCTGGGACTCAGGCCACTCTAATCTGAGAAAGTGGGAAGGGTGCTCCCTGGAAGACTCTACCTCTCCAGGCAGCCAGGCTGTCTGAGCAAAGGCCACCTTCCTTAGGCAATATGCCCTTCCTTCCCGGCCTCCGCAGACTTCCTCAGCGCCAGATCAAACCTCCTCTCGCCTCTGCTCTCCAGGCTGACTCTGCTGCACTCACTACCAGTGCCCCCGCTCCAGGCTGCCTCCCATTTATAGCCATTCTGGGGGCCCTAGGGAGTGTGAGGAGCGCTGAAGAGTGAACAACTCAGGGCTCCCTGGGAGCCCAGGCGCCTAAAGAAAGCTGAATTCTGCCGCCTACCCAAAGGAGCTGAGCTCTGTTACTATTCAGAGGCCAGCTCAGGAGACCAGGGAGAAGGGCAAGTGCCCTGGGATGGAGAGGCTAAGAGGAGTGACCAGGGCTTGAAAAGAGGAGATACTGAAGTGGAGACTTGGGCCCACGGAAGGCGCTGTAGACAAGGCTGGTGGCGCTCACGCTCAAAACGCACCACCCAAAGGCGTCCAAACTTGTATTCAGGGGCTGTCTCTCGCTAATTGATGCTGCCTCCTTGTGGTCGCTTGAGGAGTTGCAGGCCCCTTAATCGACCTCGAGCAGTGGCTTTGAGGACGATGCCTCAAGAGCCAAGAACCTGATTCCTGAATCTGATTTCCTCCTAGCACGTTATGCTGCCCCTTAGCTCTTCCTCACTCCCTCTTAAGCCAACACTTTCTTCCTTGGGCTGCTAACCATAGCTCTCCTGTACCTCCAGAAATAAAACAGTTTAACATACTAGCTTAAATGTAGGGCTCAGCCAGGAAACAGACTTGAGCACAACTCCAAGCCCTACCACTTACTAAAGGTATAACCACCCTAAGCCTCAGTTTAACGTGAAAAATAAAATGAGATACTAGCAATTTTCCAGTGATTTTTTATGTTTATTATTTCTAGTCAAAATGACTGGTAGAGCCAATGAAGTAGGAGGAAATCCAGCTGAGACAGAGCTATAACAGAGTAAGAAAACATGCTGGGAAGGAAAGCTTCTCAGAAAGCTTCTGAGAGGTCAAGCATTATAAGGACTAGAAATAAAAAGTGAATGGTTTCGGGAGTTCCAGCAAAATGGCGCTCTAGGCAGACGCACCACGCCATCCCTCCACAGCAAAGATGCGAAAAACTAAGCTGAACAGAGAATACAACAACCTGAAACCCTAAAACATCAAATGAAGAGATAAAGAACTCAGCCAAGCACCAAATGGAGTGAGAAAACTGACAGAGAATGGAGAGCAAGGAGAGATTCATGCACAGGTCCCCTACCAGCTAACGCAGCTCGGATCCATCATCTTGGACTCCTATCGGAGACCAACAAACAGGGGGTACGAGAAAGCAGCCTCATGGAGCTTCCAGCGGGAGACAAAACAGCCGGTAATTGGTGATATACGCTTTCCCACCCCCCACCCTTCTTCACCCTGACTCGGCTCCTCTGCGTCCCGCGGCTACAGTCTCTAGACCGGGGAACAGCGGCTGCTTAGATTCCACACACCCGAACGGGTGGCTGTCTGAGTGCCATTTGTTGGCTGCTGGTGTTGCTTTGTTTCCACTTCTTTTTATTTCTTCCTTGCCTCTCCCCACCTCCCCCTCCCTTCGCACTAGTACCTGGCTCCGTGCGCCATCTTTGCTTCTTCCTGAGGGGCTGCAGAGCTCCGTTCGAGTGGGGAGCTGCTTCCCGGTTTGGGCTGCCGCGCTGGTGGGATCCTGGGGCGTTTGTTCATTTGGATGTTTTGAATTGCTTGTTTGTTTTCTTTTCCTTTTCTTGAGATGGGAGCCCTTTCTGGCCAGGCTGACCTGCGTGGCAGGGAGACTATCGTACGGCTTCCACAGACGTGCAGAGGAATCCCTGAGGGCATTACTTTTTATGTTGTTTTTTTTTTTGGGTGTGTGTGTGTGTGTGTGTTTCTTTGGGGGCCTTTCTTGTTTTTGTTTTTGTTTTTAAATTTGTTTTGTTTTGTTTTTCCTTTTTTCCTTTTTGTCTTTCTTCATTGCTCAGTTTCTCATCTCTCTATATCTTCCTTCTCTTTCTGTTCACTGAATACCTAGCATTGTATACCTCTACGCCTTCTAGCCAGGCTGAACTGCAACACCTGAGAGTGACTTCCTCAGACCGCATAGCTGCACCGGTGGGATCCCTGGGAACTTTGTGGTTCTTTAACCTTTCTGATTCTTATTTATTCATTCTTTTCTTTTCTTCCTCCTCCCCTTTCTGTTTTTCTCCATTTCATAGTCTCTCATCTCTCCACTCCAACGGCAAGCTCCCCTAGCATACTTTTTTGTTTGTTTGTATGTTTTTGGCTCCTGTTCTGCTCTCCTCTCTCCCATATCGATCTTAGCTCCACACATAACAATCTCCCTGCTACATCCTGCCTACCTGCACCATGCACTTGACATCACACCACCAAACAGCACAGGGACGGCCTACTGGAACCTGCCCTACACTGATTACCAACCCACTCTGGTGGCTGTAGTAAGTGCCACAAACAATCCATCCCAGTAAATCCTCTTCAACTAGACCTGCCCTGCCTTACCATATCTGAGTGACTGACCCTGCCAGTTGAAGAAGGAGGCGAAAAGTATTGTGCCCACAGACAAGCAAACAACAAAGAACACACAGTTGGTCTGCTCAGAGTCAAATATTTTTTTTAAAAAAGGGATGAAACTAACAAATCTACATTCAATAAAGGAGAAAAATAACTACTGAATGCCCTGAAGACAGCAGACAATAACAAAACATTTACAAAAACAGGAGGATGGTTCCAGCAGGGGTCCAAAATAAAACATCAGATGACTCTCCTCTGGAAGAAAATGCACTAGAACTACCTGATAGTGAATTCAAATCTCTGATACTCAGAATTCTCCAAGAACTGAGGCAAAAAGCTGACAAACAAAAGGAAAAAATAGACAAAATTCATGGACAATACAGACAACAAATTGGAAGAATTAAAGAAAATAATGCAGGAACAAAATGCTAAAACACATTCACAACTAGAAATTATACAAAGACAACAATTAGAACTCCAAAAGGTAAACAACAAGATTTCAGAAATGGACGATGTCATAGAAGGGCTGAGAAGCAGATTTGAAATGGTGGAAGACACGATCAGTGGAATTGAAGACAAACACTTGGATGCAACTCTGTTTCAGAAAAACTCAGAAAAAAGAACAAAGAAAAATGAAGAGACCCTGAGAGTTATGTGGGACACAATCAAAAGCAAAAATCTGTGAGTGATTGGAATTCCAGAACAGGGGGAGAAAACAGGAAACACAGAGAGGATCATTGAGGAACTGCTCACAGAAAACGTCCCCAATATCATGAAAGATGAAAAGCTGGCCACCCAAGAAGCTCAACGAACCCCATATAGAAGAGACCCCAAAAGAAAATCACCAAGGCATATCATATTCACACTCGCCAAAACCAAAGACAAACAAAGAATCCTGAGAGCAACTCATGAAAAACAAGAAGTCACATACAGAGGAGAAACAATAAGACTAAGCTCAGATTATTCGTCAGAAACCATGCAGGCAAGAAGGCAATGGGATGACATATATAAAATCTTGAAAGAAAAAAATAGCCAGCCAAGAATAATATATCCTGCAAAACTCTCATTCAAATTTGATGGTGAAATTAGGTCATTTCCAGATAAACAGAAATTAAGGGGATATGTAAAAGTCAAACCAAACTTACAAGAATTATTAAAGGGAGTTCTTCGATCTGAGGACAAACAGCTTCAGCTCACAGGCAGAACCTAGGACGCAGGATCGTACCAGCCAGATACCGATCTAGGAAATGAACTCTCGAGGACTATCCAAAACCAAAAGAAATACAACAGGGAATCAGAGCACTTAATCAGTAAATCACAACAACATCGAAACAATAAAAGAGGGAATAAATGGCATAGGTATAGAACCTTCTAATGGAGAGGAAGGCAAGGCAATACCAAGTAATGGTAGACTGCTTCAAACTTAGAAAGATAAGGGTAAAATTTATGGTAACCACAAAGAAAGTTAACAAACATACTCATAAAAAAAAGAGGAAAAACATAAAGTCTCAGCAAAAACAAAAGAAATGAAAAAAAATCCACAAACAAAGTAACTCAGCACAAGAGAGTAAGAAGAACAAAGAAAACTTCAGCACCACAGAAAAAAGCACTAAAAAATGACAGCAACAAACCCACATCTATCAATAATTACACTGAATGTAAATGGACTCAATGCACCCGTAAAGAGATGGAGAGTGACAGAACGGATAACAAAACAGGATCCACCAATATGCTGTCTCCAGGAGACACACCTTAGAAACAAAGATGTGAATTTTTTAAAAGTCAGAGGTTGGAAAAAAATATACCAAGCTAACAACTACCAAAAAAGAGCAGGAGTGACAATTCCAATCTCAGATAAAATAGAAATCAAGGGCATCCAAATTGCTAATGAAGAAGTTAAACTGTCCCTGTTTGCAAATGATATGATACTATACACAGAAAACCCTAAAGACTCCACGAGAAATCTTCTGGAACTAATAGAAAGATTCAGCAGAGTAGCAGGATACAAGATAAACATTCAAAAATCACTCGGATTCCCATACACCAATAATGAGAACGATGAAAAGGAAATCAGGAAAACAATACCATTTATAATAGCTCCTAAAAAGATAAAATACTTAGGAATAAATCTGAACACGGATGTAAAAGACGTATACAAAGAAAACTACAAAACACTACTGAAAGAAACCCAAAGGGAGCTACATAAATGGAAAAACATACCATGCTCATGGATAGGTAGACTCAACATTGTGAAAATGACAATTCTACCCAAAGCAATTTACAAATACAACACAATCCCGATCCAAATACCAACAACATTCTTCAAAGAGATGGAAAAACTAATCATTAACTTTATATGGAAAGGGAAGAAGCCCCGAATAAGTAAAGCACTACTGAAGAAGAAGAATAAAGTTGGAGGACTCACATTACCTGACTTCAGAACCTACTATACAGCTACAGTAGTCAAAACAGCCTGGTACCAGTACAATGACAGATACATTGACCAATGGAACAGAATTGAGAACCCAGATGAAAATCCATCCACCTACAGTCACCTGATCTTCGACAAGGGCCCAAAGTCCATCAAATGAGGAAAAGACAGTCTTTTTAACAAATGGTGCTGGCAAAACTGAATTTCCACCTGCAAAAAAATGAAACAGGACCCATACCTCACACCGTATACAAAAACTACTTCAAAATGGATCAAAGGCCTGAATATAAAGCCTAAAACTATAAAGTTCATAGAAGAAAAACTAGGACCAACACTTCAGGCCTTAATACATGGCACTAACAGGATCCAAACCATAACCCTCAATGCACAAAACCCAACAGATAAGCTAGATAACTGGGATCTTCTAAAAATCAAACACCTATGCTCTTCAGAAGACTTCAGCAAAAGAGTAAAAAGAGAACCTACAGACTGGGAAAAAATTTTTGGACAGTACAAATCAGACAAAGGTCTAATCTCCATAATATACAAGAAAATCCAACACCTCTACAACAAAAAGACAAATAATCCTATTAAAAAAAGGGCAAAGGAAATGAATAAAGACTTCACCAAAGAAGACATTCAAATGGCCAACAGACACATGAGGAAATGCTCGCGATCACTAGCCATTAGAGAAATGCAAATTAAAACCACAATGAGATACCATCTCACCCCGGCATTACTGGCATGAATCGAAAACACTGCAAATAACAAATGTTGGAGGGGCTGCAGGGAGATGGGAACTCTTATCCACTGCTGGTGGGAATGCAAAATTATACAACCATTTTGGAAAATGATATGGCGCTTCCTCAGAAAGCTAGAAATAGACATACCATTCGATCCAGCAATCCCACTCCTAGG
Organism: Dugong dugon; assembly: GCA_030035585.1. NCBI lineage: Eukaryota > Metazoa > Chordata > Mammalia > Sirenia > Dugongidae > Dugong > Dugong dugon. The sequence continues at coordinate 76,861,774 of CM057467.1, read as the reverse complement.
AATATATCCTAGAGAAATAAGAGTTGTCACTCAAATAGACATATGCACACCTATGTTCATGGCAGTATTGTTCACAATAGCAAAACGATGGAAACAACCTAGATGCCCATCAACAGATGAATGGATAAACAAACTGTGGTACGTACACACAATGGAGTACTATGCAATGAGAAAGAACAACAATGAATCTGTGAAGCATCTCATAACATGGATGAAACTGGAGGACATTATGCTGAGTGAAATAAGTCAATCACAAAAGGACAAATATTGTATGAGACCTCTATTGTAAAAACCCATGAAAAAGTTCACAAGCAAAATGTAACAAGCTTTGTTGGTTACCAGGGATGGGAGGGGTGGGGGGGGAAATACTAAATAGACAATAGATAAGTGGTGTCCTGGGTGAAGGGTGAGACAGTACACAATACAGGGGAAACTGGCACAACTTGTACAAGGAAAGGTCATGGAAGCCCCATAGACACATCCAAACTCCCTGAGGGACTGAACTGCTGGGCGGAGGGCTGTGGGGACCATGGTCTCGGGGAACATCTAGCTCAACTGGCATGACACAGCTTATAAAGACAATGCTCTACATTCTACCTTGGTGAGTAGTGTCTGGGGTCTTAAAAGCCTCTGAGCGGCCATCTAAGACACTCCATTGGTCTCATCCCTTCGGGAGCAAGGAGAATGAAGAGAACAGGATACAAGGTAAAGATTAGTCCAAAGGACTAATTGTCCACAGCTACCAAGGTCTCCACCAGACTGAGTCCAGTATAGCTAGATGGTGCCCGGCTACCACCACTGACTGCTCTGACCAAGATCACAACAGAGGGTTCTGGACAGAGCTGGAGAAGGATGTCGAGCATAATTCTTACTCACAAAAAAAGACCAGATTTACTGGCCTAAAGGAGACTGGAGAAACCTCGAGAGTATGGCCCCCAGACACCCTTTTAGCTCAGTGGTGAAGTTACCTCCGAGGTTCACTGTTCAGCCTGGGAGTGGACAGCCCCGTAAAACCAAACGAGACTAACGAGGTACAGGAGTCCAGTCATAAGGGCCAGAAAGCAGAAGGGGACAAGGAAGCTGGTGATAGGGAACCCAAGGTTGAGTAAGGGTATTTTTGATGTGTTGTGAGATTGTCAACCATTGTCATAAGGCAACATTTGTAGTAACTGTTAAATGAGAAACTATTTTGTTCTGTAAGCCTTCATCTTAAGTAAGAATAACAGCACAATTCGAAGAGCGTAGTCAATTTCATTGAACGGTGCATGTAGAAATTTTTGAAATGGTTTATCTTGGCTATCTGAATTTTCACCAAAAAAAAAACAGAGGTTGAAGAACTGTTGCGGTGGATTGGTGAGCCACACTGAATGCAGCTGAGTGAGGAGTGAGTGGGTTGGGAAGAAATGTAGTAAATGAATATGGACAATTCTTTCAAGAAGTTTGTATGTGCAGAGAAGAGAAATGGGCATTACTTGAAGCTCCCAGGAAAGTTTTTTTAACTTTGTATTTCAAAACTAGAATAGTTTGAACACAATTAAATGCTGGCAGGATGAAGTTAGTAGAAAGGCCTCATGTCTTTCACTTCTTACGTTACTGGTGGAGTTCTTCAAGGCTAAAACCCAGGGAAAGCCCCTGTCCTTCCCCCTCTATACAGTATCCACGAGCAATCTTACCTACTCCCTTAGCTTCCATCAAGCAAACCAGGCCAGATCAACCTCCTGAGCTCCAAACATGCTAATGTCTATCAGATATCACCATTTAGGAGTCCTCAACCAATAAAAAACCATTGCCGTCAAGTCAATTCCAACTCATAGCAACACTGTAGGACAGAATAGAACTGCCCCATAGCGTTTCCAAGGAGCAGCAGGTAAATTCGAACTGCTGACCTTTTGGTCAGTAGCCTGAGCTCTTAAACACTGCCCCACCGGGGCTCCAGGTGTCCCTCAGCCACCTCAAAATCAACACCACCAACTATGTTCATGATCTCTGGTCCGCAATCTACTCCCTATTCCCTGTTTTTTTGTTTGTTCTCTGTCAGAAAATAGTTCAACTGCCTTAGCCAGAAATCTGGACGTCATCATCCCTGACTTCCCTCTCTCTCACCTCCTTCCCCCGGCACTCACTCAGTCACTAAGTCCTCTTTATTTTACCTCCTAGATATCTCATTAATCAGTCAATTCTTCTCCATCTCCTCTGTCTTTACTTCAACTCCAATCTAAGTCAAAATAATCTCTTGCCTAGATCATCAGAATAACTTGTCTACTGCTCAGCCTGACTGCAGATCTTTCTTACCAACCCACTGTCCACACTATAGCCAGCATGATCTTCCAAACACACAAATTAGTTCATAGCACCTCCCTATTGCCTTTAGAATACTAAAAGATTGAAGTTCAAACTCCCTAGTACAGATCATAAGGCCCTTCATGAGTGTTCCTGTGTACCTCTCCATGACCATTTCCAACATTCTACCTCCTTTCTGTGCTCTTAGTGCCCAATACACTGAAATTAGCCTATTACTTCCATGTGCCATGCTCTTCTGCTTTCGTTTGTTTTTCTCCATGGTAAGAATACCCATCTTATTCCCTGTTCGTCCAGTTAATTCTTAACTTCAGGTCTCTGCTTAAATATCCTTCCTTAGAAAGACCTTTCCTGATTCCTAACCTAGGTAGGACCACCTAACTCTTTTCCTCTTTGTTTCATAGCATTCAAGATTGTTTGTGAGATTAAAGAATATTAAAGGAAGTTAGAATCATATTTTACTACTCAAGAAAAGAGTTACAAATTTTATACAAGTCCCAGAAAACGTAAAAGTGAAGTGATGAAAAGCAAGAATCTGGGAAGACATAGATCGCCAAAGATAGGCCTCTCTGAGCCCCTGAGGTTTAGGCTCTTGAAGCAGCTCAGCTTTGGGACTTTGTTGGTTATGATTTTCCAGCTTGTATAAATATTGAGAGTAACAGGAAACCTCTCTTGGAAGACCAGATACCTACACATCAGGAATTCTAGCACTGAAGGTAGCTGTGGCAGCCACTCTGGCCAAAAAAAAAAGGAGTCCTTTGAATCCTGCTGTAGATACAGAGAATAAGAAACAAAAGAACAGGAAATAAGGACTGTTGAAAATACTGAGCCTGAAACTTTGCTTTGCATTTGTTTATGTTGAATATAACATATCCTGCTCAAAAGAGAGTACACGCTGTATCCCTAAACAAAGTATACTCTCAGTTCTGCATTGGGGTGCTTGGAACACAGGGGACAAAGAAGAGATGGAAAGGAACATGTGAAGACTTTATAATATGCATAATAACATTTGGGGAAGAATGATACCTCAGGAAATATCTGGTAGTACCATACAGCAAATTTCTAAGTTGTCCAAGAAAACAGAAGTATTTCATATGCTATTTCCCCCAAAAGGAGACTGTATACGTGAACATTTTTCTCACATTGTATGGAATCACAGTGTTACTCCTAATTTCTTATTAGTGATTCTCCTGTGTTTTTATCTCTAGGCTCTGGAAACAAACAATGGGCACACATTGACAAAGAGGCCAAGTTCTGAAAACTTGAAACCATCAATCCTTTCTTTTTCCCCTTTGTTTTTTTCCTTTCTGCCCCATTCCCCAGACAATACTGTATTTCTCTTGAAGGTCTCTATGGCCAGTGATGGTAACATGAAAATGTGGAGGTTCACGTTTTAAGCCTCTCTTCTACCGAGGAAATATTATTGAACTGTGTGGAGGCTACATTTTGTTCTGAGGACTTATTTATGTTTTCTAAATTTTGTGAATGTAGAGTTGATGCTTATGGTGGGTATTTATCATTCACTGTGGCCACCTAGCACTTTGAAAATCTTCCTAGGTTTGATAATCTTCCTATGTTTAGACACTCATCTCCATAGCTAATTAATCAACTTTGCCACTATAACAAAAAAAAAAAAAAAAAAAAAAAACTAGGAAATTTCAGGGACTTACAACAAACATTTCTCACTCATACATCATGTCCTTCACTGCAGGCAGATTTCTGGGACTCTGCTGTATGTGTCTTCTCATCCAGGACAAAGCTGAAGGAGGACCCTCTCTTGGGGACATGTCTTTATTGTGGCATAGAGGGGGTGGGTGGGAAACAAGAGGTAGTAAAGCATGCAATGTCTCATAAAGCTTCTGTTTGGAACTGAAACACTTCACCTCCAATCTGATCCCAATGGCCCAAGACAGTCACATTGCCAAACTGATGATGGACTGAGAAAGTGTTCTCCACTTATAGGCAGGCATTGTAAGTCACAAGGCAATGAATTAAGAAGTATATTCCTCTCACAAAAAGGGATAAAATAGATGGATATAATAATACAGTTTACCACAGGTGAAGGCATTTGCCCTACATTCTGCCAATCAAATATACCTCTGCAGGAAGCTGATCCAGAAGCTGTGACCATAAAAGACTAGATGCCACACTGTATTGTTCTGATGAGTAGTGGTGACGGGAAAATTCATCTTCCAGAGACTGCAATGGCAGAGATTCTAGTGGTGGCTTCTAGTGTCCAGTGGGAGTATGATCTTTTACTGTGCTCGGTGGTGTCTCCACTGGAATGGACCTACAGGATAGTTTGATTATGTTCCAGCCTTCATCATCAATGAGCTACCTAATAGCCTTTAATAAGTCTTTTTTCTGCTTAAAATAAATTTATGGTGTGTAATCATTAAGATTGTATGTCAACTTGGCTGGCCATTATTCTCAGTGGTTTGGCAGTTATGATGTACTTTGGTAGTCATATGATGATGTGATCACTTCCATGATGAGATTTGCTATAATGTGATCACCTCCATGATGGGATCTGCTGTGAGTAGCCAATAGTTAAAAGGGAGTTTCCTTGGGGCTGTGGCCTGCCTTCAATATAGGTGGACTTTATGGCAAGGCTCATGGGCTTTTGCTCACTCTGGATCCTTCAGCTGGCTCCTGTTCATCTGACCTCCGGTTCTTAGGACTTGAGCTAGCAGCTTACCTGCCATCTTGCCTGCTGATCTTGGGATTTGTTGGCCTTTGTAGCCTGTGAGCAAGAGCCCTGCTGTCTGATCTGCCAATCTTGGGTCCACCAGCCCCTGCAGCTACTTGAATTAGGAGAAGCCTCTAGCCTGACCCACAGACTTAGGACACTCCAGCCTCTATAACTGAGTGAGCCATTTCCTTGATATAAATCTCTCTCTATGTATATTTATATGCTTTACTGGTTTTGCTTCTCTAGAGAATGCAGCCTAAGATGTGGTGTTTTCAAATCATGTTATTAATCAGTATTTACTTTCGATGTTCTAGCTTGCCCTAAGGACTGTCTGAGACTTTGCAAAGTGGAACAATGAGAAACTTTGAGTCTTAAAATGATCCATCATTGAACTTGTTAAAAAAAAAAAAAAAAAACTGACACCTATCCAAATACAAGATGGCAGAATTGGAAGAGAAACTCAAGTTCAACTCTAATACCCAAGCAAGACCATTCTGCCTGCAACTGAGCAAAACAAAAAGAAATGGGAAACAAGAGATATTTGATTTTAATTTCTCTGTGGAAACAAAGTTATGTAAATTTACTTGGGCACTTCAGTGTCTTTGAAGATAATTAGTAATAGGAGAAAGTTCACCTTGTTCAATTTTCAGGACTTTTTAATTGCTAGCATGTATTAATTTGGACCATGCTATTATCTGGTGCTCATTTCATAGACCTTTCTCTATGATGTGGGTTGTACAAAGTAGCTAAGCATAATTTAAGATGGGAAAATGACTAGCAGGTGTTAACTTCTAAGGGAAAGAGCTAGATTTGAGGTTTTGTTTTAAGGGTTTAAGATGTTTTCAGGTTAAGAGCCCCATAATGCCTGAATCCTGCCTCAGCCCAAAGACCTTTCCTTGCTGAGGTATATATGTATGTAGCTGAGATATACGGAGCCCTGGTGCCGCAATGGCTAAGCATTTGGCTGATAACCAAAAGGTTGGCGGTTTGAACCCACCCAACTCTGTGGGAGAAAGACCTGTCCATCTGCTCCCTTAAATACTGCAGCCTAGAAAACCCTAGGGGCAGTTCTACTTTGTCACATGGGGTCACTACGAGTCAAAATCGACTAAACAGCACCTAACAATAACAACATGTGAGATATACATATAACAGTTTATATGTATATAAGGAGCCCTCATGGCACAATGGTTAAGAACTTGGATGCTAACCAAAAGGTCAGCAGTTTAAACCTACCAGCAGCTCCGAGGTAGAAAAGACTTGGCAATCTGCTCCAGTAAAGGAAAACCTATGTGTCAGTCCTACTCTTCCTATAGGGTCACTTATGAATCAGAATAGACTCAATGGCACACAACAACAGCTATATATATATGGCACAATACTGAACCATGCAGGAAGCATAAAAAGAAGATGAAAGGAATACACAGTCACTGTACCAAAAAGAATTGGTCAACGTTCAGCCATTTCAGGAGGTAGTATATGATCAAGAACCGATGGTACTGAAAGAAGTCCAAGCTGCACCGAAGGCACTAGTGAAAAGCAAGGCTACAGGAATGGCCGGAATACCAACTCAGATGTTTCAAAAAACAGATGCATCGCTGGAAGCACTTACTATGCCAAGAAATGTACCTGACCAACTGACTGGAAGAGATCTATGCCTGTGCCCATTCCAAAGAAAGGTGATCCAACAGAATTCAGAAATTATCGAACAGTATCATTAATATCACATGCAAGTAAAATTTTGCTGAAGATAATTCAAAAATGGTTGCGGCTGTACACATACGCATATGCACGCACACACACACACACACACACACACACACATATATGAACTGTTATATTCTGATCCGTGGCCTCTCACATAGAAGCTGTCCTACCACATTCTTCAGGGTCTTCTTACTACCGCTCCTTTCCTCTGTTTCTGGAGTTTGCTCCCCCTTCTCTGCTCCCTGCCTCTCAGTCTTTCCAGAAACTTAAACCCTAACATACACTCGAGGTGACCTCCTACTCTCTGACCTCGGAGGAACACGGGGGCACATCTAGAAAGGCCCTCCACCCCTAGACAGAATCGTAGGTCTGAGCTTCTGGACTCACCTCCCCCCTCCACCCCTAACTCCCTTCCTCTGCCTAAGGGAGACTGATAACAAAGACCCGGGGCTTTGCTGCTCTGAAGTGGGATTTCTTTACTTTTATCTGGGGCTAGCACGGAGTGGACAGGGAAAGGACGCACTAACTTCCCCTATTTTGGCCCCTGGGAGGTTCAGCCTTGTCTTCTAGAAAACGATCTAAAAAAGAGGAAGTTGGGTCACACAGAACCAGATCTGGCTGACCTCATAGACTGCTGAGTTTCACATGGAAAATGGGCAAATGAACAGCTTTAGGTCAAGTGCTACTGCCTGGAAGGAACAAGATTAGCTTCTAAGAGACACTTTTCAGCCAGAGAGGAAGCATGAGAAGCAAAGGGTTCGTCGGGTAAAGAGCCTGTCTCCTAACGCAGGGTCTCGACACCCTCATTCGGAAATCTCAGCCCTTCCACCTGTCATCCTCCAGGAAGGCCGCCCAACTCTAACTTCTCGGCCCCTTTACAGTTAAGGGGCTCTTATTGCGGAAAAGAGACTGGAAAAACTAACGAAGCAGAGAAAACACAATGCCACTTCGAGCCCCCGTCCCCATGTCCGATTGGCTAGGGTTGGTCTGATCGCTGTCTCTGATTGGGTGCTCCCACAAAGACGCCGCTACCGGGCAGATACGGCGCCGGTGCCCTGCCCGCCGCTCATTGGCTCCGGTCCTGTGGGCGGGGCCTCGGAGCCCTGGGGATGAGGCCGAGGAGCAGGCAATCGCCCGGGCCTTCGTCGCCGGGCTGTAGGAGTCCGGCAGGTAAGTGCTGCGCTTGCGAGACCTGTGGCTCCTGACGCTGCAGAAATTCGGCCGTGGGAACCAGGTGTCTCCACCTTCGGTTTCCGCCGCCGATTGTTAGTCCAGGCTGAAGAGGGAGGTGGGTAGACAGACGTACTTCTGAAGTCAGAGGCCCTGCAGGTTCACCTTCACGACCCCAACCCGCCCGCTGCGAGGGCCTGCCCCGCGTCCTGTGGCGGGAGGTTACCATCCCCCTTGGCTCCCTTAACTTGAAAGTTACCCCTCCAAACTCACCCCAGACACATACACACACAGACACTCACACACACTCACTCACACTCTGGTCTCTGGTCCCTCTGGGGTCTTCGCCCCGCCCCACCACTCTAAGGTCTTTCCTAGACTAGCTCCTCACCCTGCCAAAGGCACAGTGGAAGACTGCATTCAGGCATAATGTAATTTAACTGAGGCACTTAAACGTTTAATTCTCTAAATTTGGTTAAAGTAACTTATGCATAATTAATAAAAAAGCAGGGCTTATATTGAAGAGCAATAGCTACTTATCCCCAAATCCTCCTTGTAGAGACCATCATTTTTACATGTTTATATATATATATATTTTAATGAGCCTAAATCTAAATAAAGGAGTCTGGGTGGTACAAGCAGTTTGCCATCTGCTGCTAACCCAGAGGTTGACCATTTGAACCCACCCAGTGGCTCTGAGGAAGAAAGACCTGGTGAACTGTTTCAGTACAGATTACAACAAAGAAAACCCTGTGGGGCAGTTCTCTGTAACACACGGAGCCAGCTCCAGAGTAGCTTACAATAACAAATCTAAATAACATGCTGCCACTGTATTACTTGATTTATTGTTTTAATATTTCTTTACCTCACTTTCCTATTGCTACCATCAGTTTTTGATTGTTACTTTAGTTCTTCTGTTGATCTCTTTTTGTAGCTATAAGTAACAAATAGCAGCCTTTATTTCTTGTGCTGACAACTTTAGGCAGTAGTCTTGGTGCCTCCGCTATTAGATGAGGATGTTGACACTTCTTCCAATTCCAACCTACTGTCAGCTGGATGTTAGCACTGAAGTTTAATTCTCATGTAGTCAGCAAATATTTGAAGCACTGTTCTAGGCGTTGGAGATAAAGTAGTGAACAAAATGGATAATATCCCTATCTTCATGAAACTTCTAGTATGGGAAGTAAGACAATAAACAAATACATGACAAATGATGTTAAGTGCTATGAAGAAGAAAAGAGCAAGGTCATGGAGAGGTTATTTTTATAAGACGGTCAGGTCATGGGAAGACTGAGGGGAGGAAGAAAGAGGGAGCTCAGAAGTTGCTCTGGACATGTTAAGTTTGAGGTATCAACTAGACCTACAAGTGCAGATGTCAAGTATGTGTGGAGATATATGAGTCTGAAGTTCAGAGGAGAGGTCCAGGCTAGAAACATAAATATGGAAGTCATCAACATGTAGATGATATTTAGAGCTGTAAGACTGGATGAGATAATCCATAGAAGGAGGATCGATAAAGGTCCAAAGGGAGAGGATGGAACCAGCCAAGGAAATTGAGAAGGAACAGCCAGAGGGTAGTAGGAGAACAAGTAGACTAGTTTCTCAGAAGCCAAGAATGATGCATCAAATGATGCTGATAGGGCAAGTAAGGTAAGGGTTGAGAATTGACCATTGGATTTAGCAATGTTCACTGGTGAACTTGACAAGAGTGCAATGGAATAATGATGGGGCAAAGTCTTGGAATGAATTCAAGAGAGAATGAAAAGAGAAAGTGAAGATAGTAAATACAGACAGCTCTTTCAAAAGGTTTATGGTAAAGGGAAGCAGAGAAATAGATCCTAGCTGAAGAGGATTGTGGGGTCAAGAGAGGATTTTATTTAAGTTGGGAATTATTTCAGCGTTTTTGAAAGCTGATGGAAATCATCTAGTAGAGGGGGAGATTTGAAAAGCAGGAAGGATGAGACACAACTGGTCTTGAATAGGTGAGTAAAGGATCTAGTAAACAAGTGGAGGAGTTGGTCTAAAAAAAGATGACATAAAGTTCATCCATGCTATCTGAGGGAAGACAAAATGGCCATTCTCTTCTGATTGTTTCTGTGAAATAGGTAGCAAGGTCATCATTTGCCCTTGCTGATAGAGGGAAGGGTATTGGTTGGAGAAGAGAGAAGAATAGCAAAATAGTTGTCCGGGAGAGTGGGAGAGGGGAAATTCTGGAACATTTGCCAGCCCTGACAATGTAAAAGCAAACTCTTCTCTTTTTTTGACTATAGGTGGATTCTAAAACCATTAAGCAGTGGGTACCTTACCAAAAAACCAAATGCATTGTCGTTGAGTCGATTCCAACTCATAGCTACCCTACAGGACAGAATAGAACTGCCCCTAGGGTTCCCAAGGCTGTAATCTTTACGGAAGCAGACTGCCACATCTTTCTCCCGCAGAGCAGCTGGTGAGTTCCAGCCACCAGTCTTTTCAGTTAGCAACTGAGCACTTAACCACTGTGCCATCAGGGCTCCTTAGTGGTTACTTTAGGACCATGAAAATATTGTTCACTGCAGAGCAAATAATTTGCTAGAATTTTATTTCCTTCTATATATGTCCACCATCATGTAACCCTTGTTACATTCGTGCTTTAATTTGGTTTACAGTGGGACCTGGATTTTTTTTTTCCACCATGTTTTTCTAATTGTCATTCTTTTTTTTTTTCTCTCTTATTGAGACTAGAAACATGCTTTCTTCACTTTACCGCTAATATCTTCCAGTTTCTTTACCATTACTCTTTTATTTGAAATCCAATCCAGCCTGTTCTTGAAGACATCCTGAGAGTCCACTGACTTCTTGTTCCGATTTGAAGCATTTGTTTTAAGTCTGACCTCTTAACTTTCACCCTGAGGTTTCTTCCGCACTGACCTCCTGGATTTAGTTCTGCTGTGTTTGTTACACCTTTCTTTCTTGGTTTTTATCCTTCTATTGCTGGAGTAAGTACATCTTCAAGTAGCTTCCTTTGAAGGAGTATATTGAAGGTAAACTTTTAAGTACTTGCATATCTGGAAATGTCTTTATTTTGACCTATTGTTAGCCCTGGTGTCACAGTGGTTAAGAGGTCCGGTTGCTAACCAAAAGGTCGGCAGTTCAAATCTACCAGCTGCTCCTTAGAAACCCTGTGGGGCAATTCTATTCTGTTCCATAGGGTCGCTATGAGTGAACCGTCTCAACAGCAACTAGTTTAGTTTTTGGCTTGGTATTGTTAGTTTGGTTGAATAAATAATACTAGGTTGAAAGTCATTTTCAGTCAGAACTTTAAAGGGGTTACTACGTTGACTTTCTATTTCTAGTACTTGGTATTGCTGATGAAAAGGAAGATGCCAGTCTGACTATTGCTCTTTTTTAGATGACTGATTTGTGTGTGTACGTTTCTGTCTCCCCTTTTTTCTCTAGAGGTGTTCAGGATCTTCTCTCTATCCTTATTGTTTTGAGGCGGTGATGTGTGTAAGTGTGGATCTTTCTTTGTGCTGAACCCTGCTGTCACAGACTTGCTTATCTCTTGTTAGGTCTTGGAAGTTTTCTTCCACTGTTCTAGTGTATATGCTACTGAGCATGAGTGTCTCAGATTATACCAGCAGATCCACTGTGTCCTGTGCTATAGTCCTTTTCTGCATTTCCAGACTGTTCTTTTGTTGCTCAAGTTTATTTTCAACAGAAAGTTGATAAGTCATGTATCCACTGATAATCTCCCTCCTAGTCGCTTTACTATCATTTTTAGTTTCCTATTGTTACTGTAACAAATTGCCACAAATTTAGTGTTTTAAAACAACACAGATTTATTACCTTACTGTTCTGTGTGTTAGAAGTCCAACACAGGTTTCACTGGACCAAAATCCAGAGGTGCATTCTTTATGAAGTCTTCAGGGAAGAATCTGTTTTTATGCCTTTTCCTGCTTCCAGGGGCCACCTGCATTCCTTGGCTTGTGGCCCCTTTCTCCATCTTCAAGCCAGCAATGGCAGATCAAGTGCTTCTCACATCACATTACTCTGACCCTGCATCTTTCATCCTATCTTTCTCTGACTGAATTCTTCTGCCTCCTTCTTTTAAAGACCTGTGTGATTGTATCAGCTCACCTGGCCGATCTAAGGTAGCCTCTCCATCTTAAGGTCAGCTGATTAGCAACCTTAATTCCATCTGCAGCCTTAATTCTCTTTTGCTGTGTAACATAATACATTCTCAGGCTCAAGGAGTTAGAACACAGACATGTTTGGGAAGAGTTGGGGGGCAGGCATTATTCTGCCTGCCACAGAAGGGGAACTCACTTGCGCTTAATCTGTCACCTTTGCTTCAGAGAAGAGGCAACAGAAACCCAGAAAAGGCACCCAGCCCCCATCTCTTAAATCCAGGGCTCTCTGGATTTAGTGAACTGAAAGCGCTTTGTAAAGGACCCAACACGGCATCCACAGTCACAGTCTGTGGGGCAGGGAGCTGTAGAGCAACCCTGGGGCAGGATGCAGAAGTCCAGAGAAGGTAAGTCTTCCAGCATCAGGATAGGCAGGAACCCCACTCAAGGCAGGCAGAATTTGACTTGGGAGAAAAAACCAAAAACATCATACCAGGGATAAGAAGGACAGCAGGGCAGATCATTTCCAGCTGGGAGAACAGCAGGAACCCAGGTGGGGTGGGATAAATGAACATGGAGTATACAGGGAAGTGTGGAAGCTTCTCTTTTTGCTTGGCTGAGCATAGGTGCTATTTTGAGTTTGAAGGGAGAATGATTTTTGTAGGACCTCTGTGATACCGATTGTGTGAAGTTTGGGTTGGGTGCTGGGGAGCCAGGATAGGCTCTTGAGTAGGTTAGTGATTCAGCAGGCCTAGGGTACTCAATCCCACAGTTTGGTAGTAATAATAAGAAGAGGAAAAACAAGAGACACGCCAGTTGAGAAGGTATGACCTGCAGATGGCCTATAACAGAGAGTTCTGTAAGATCAAATTACTGCCCCATATTCTTCAAGAAACCCTGCTAGACTAGCCTAAACTACAGTGATTTCTCTCTCTTCGTGAATTTTTATTATACCTTGAAGCTTAGAGACGTTAAGTAATTTTCCCCAGATAAAATGGTGGAGCCCAAGACCAAGCATCTGTAAAATAAGAATAATGGTTTCTACCTAGGGTTGTGAAATAAATTGAGTTAATCCATATATATGTAGTGTAAGTGCTCAAGGAATGATAGCTATTGATATTAGTGTATGATACTGCTCACAATTACCTAACAGAAATTATAAAAGCATTTTGTGGTTTACGACCTATTTCATGTGTCAAGCTGGTTTATTCATTCAACAAATATTTATTCAGCACTAACTACATGACAGGCACTGTTCTAGGTGCTAAGGATATAGCAGTGCTTAAGCCAGCGTGGCTCTTCCCATTCAGACTCTAGCTGGTAAGACAGACTGGCAACATGAACAAATAAATACTGATAGGTGAGCAAAGAGCCTGCCATTGACCACTCAAGTTCCATACCTGTATGTATAGCGTTGGCAAAAATCTCAGGTTTCTTCCTAGAGTAGTAACTTCATCAGTATGGGTTTGATAATCATTAGATGTGCTTTATTTTTTGTTTTGGTTTGGTTTTCTTATAAAGGATGTTGTTTCATCTCTGTTTCTAACAAGTACTGACATCTCTGTTTCTAACAAGCACTGAAGGCTGAGGAGAGTGTCATGGTATCTTGATGAATCATGTAAATAATAACTGTATTAGTGTTGGTTAAGTGGGCAGGAGTTCAAAGGGTGTGGGGAAAGTACTGCTGTTTCCCTTATATTTTAAACTTCAGTGTGCAACACAAGAAAACAAATCGTGCTTATAGTTGCACATATAAGGCTTCTTGTATATTACCTTTTCTGCACCTTCAATTATATAAATGAGCATATTAACATACCAGAGAATGGGACTGGAGACATTTCTGGCCTTATTTAGGACACTGAAACACCACACTTTATGTGACCTTACCCAAGTTTAAGAGACACAGTTCTGAGTTGGAGAGCATGTTGAGCTGGAGTGGAATGAACTGGTGGAGCAAACCCTTAGGAGAGTCAGAGATGACCAAATGAATGAAAACTGAAAACACCTGACTTCCACTCGCTTAGGTATCCCCAGATGTCCTTTCTGTGGTATGAGTCATGTTGCCCAGTCAGAACTTCAGTTGAGAAGTCCAGTGCTTATTAAATAAGGTTAATACAGGATTCAAAGGAAGTTATTTATTTAGTCACTGTCCTTTTTACTGGTCTCTCTGTTCTTGTGTTACCTTTTTCTCTTATTTGTTTTTCTTTTCCTCTTCTCAAGCCTTCACTACCTCTCCCTGGTTTTACTTGTTCTGAGGAGGTTGTAAGAAGGAACCATGGATCCTGCAGCTTTGGTGGAAGCTATTGTGGAAGAAGTGGCTTGTCCCATCTGCATGACCTTCCTGAAGGAGCCTGTGAACATTGACTGTGGTCACAGTTTCTGCCACAGCTGTCTCTCTGGACTCTGGGAGGTCCCAGGAGAATCCCAGAACTGGAGTTACACCTGTCCACTATGCCGGGCTCCTGTCCAGCCTAGGAACCTGCGGCCTAATTGGCAGCTGGCCAATGTTGTGGAAAAAGTCCGTTTGCTAGGGCTTCACCCAGGAATGGGACTGAAGGGTGATATATGTGAGCTCCACAGGGAATGGCTTAAGTTGTTCTGCAAAGAGGATGGCCTAATAATGTGTGAGGCCTGCAGCCAGTCCCCAGAGCATGAGACCCACAGTGTTGTGCCCATGGAGGATGTCGCCTGGGAGTATAAGGTGAGAGATGGCGGCTGGGCTGCATGCCCCAGTCTTTCCCCTGCCCCCACTTGGCTGTCTCCAGATCAAAGATTTGACCAGGGACCACAGAGACTAAAATCCTTTAACTTCTCACACCCACATATCCCTGAGATCTGACATACTGAGCTATGCTTTTCCTTGCATCCATGACCTCCTTTGACTCCCTCCTCCATACCCCATCCCTGAATCCATCGTGGTCATTGCCTGACAAAGATGATTTCAGTACTGGGAATTTGAAAGACACCAGTTTGGTTTCAGCTGGGGTTCTGGATGCCTTGGATGATTTTGACTATGAGGCTGTTTTGTAGGTTGCCAAAGCTGCATCTTTTGGAACCTACAAACTCATCCTAGCAGTGCTACAAAATAGTCATTTGACATTGGGTGAGTCACTTTAATATGCTAATTTTATAAACTGAGGCTCAGAAACTTGAAATCATAGTCATTTAGAACTGGAAAGGACTTTAGGTGAGTCACATAGGATTGAGTGAGTTTAATGTTCTAAGGTTCCTCCTGACATTAGGGTAAGTTAGTTAGAAGAAAGGAGCCCTGGTGGTGCAGTGAGTAAGCCATTCAGCTTCTAACTGAAAGGTTGGTGGTTTGAAACCCACCAGCCGCTCTATGGGAGAAAGATGTGGCAGTCTGCTTCTGTAAAGATTACAGCCTTGGAAACCCTATGGAGCAGTTCTAATCTGTCCTATAGGTCACTGTGAGTCAGAATCTACTCAGCAATGAATTTGGGTGTTTGGTTTTTGGTTAGAAGATCTAAGGCTAGAACTCAGGTCTTCTCACTCTCAGCTAGCATTCCTTCATCTCTCTCAAGCCCTTTTTGGTTTTTTTTTTGGTTGTTTTTGTTTTTTTTTTTTTGACAAGTGATTTGTTCACTGCTAAATACCTTCTGCTCCTTGTAAGCCATGAATCACCTAATGAGCATCTTTCCCTGAGGTACCAAGGCCATTTTTATAGCTACCCTCATCATTTTCCAGACCTCTTCTTGCTCTTTGGTCAGACATCAACACTGGCATGTCTTTATCAGAACCATCACCCAAATGATTCTGTGATTCAGTAATCTAGTACTAGTATTAGTCCCTTCCTGGAGTTGAGATTAGAAGGCAGAAGTATAAGGCAAATCACCTGAATTATTCTTTCCTATAAGAGAATTTCTAAGAGATTAAAAGTACTTACTTAACATACTTCTAAATACGTGGATCAAAGAAATCTCAAGAGAAATTTAAAAATATTTTGAACTAAATGAAAAGGAAAATACAACTTAACAAAAGCTGTGGGATGCAGCAAAAGCAGTGCTTAGAGGGAAGTTTATAGTACTGAATACATATATTATAAAAGAAGAAATATCTAAAATCAGTAATGTTTAAGATTCCATTTTGGTAAACTAGAAAAAGAAGAGCAAATTGAAGCCAAAGGAAGCAGATGGAAGAAAAGCATGAAAATTATAGTAGAAATCAAAGAAATCAAAAACAGGAAGTTAGTAGAGAAAACCAGTGAAACTAAAAGCTGGTTCTTTGAAAAGATCAATAAAATTGATAAACCTTTAGCCAGGATAACCAAGAAAACAAAAAATAGAGAAGACACAAATGACTAATATCAGCAATGAAAGAGAGGCCTACACAACTGATCCCAATGACATTAAAAAGATAATAAAAGAGTATGTCCACAATTTGATAACTTGGATGAAATGGACCAATACCTTGAAAGACACAGTCTACCAGAACTCACATAATGAGAAATAGGTAAACTGAATAGGCCTGTATGTATTTGAGAAATTGAATCAACACTTAATAACCTTTCAAAACAAGAAGCACAAGACTCAGATGATTTCACTGTGAATTCTACCAAACATTTAAGGAAAAACTAATACAAGTTCTCTATAATGTCTCCCAAAAAACAGAAGCAGAGGGAACACTTACTAACTCATGCTATGATACCAGCATTACCTTAATAACAAAATCAGATAAAGACATTAAAAGAAAGGAAAATTACAGACCAATATCTCTCATGAACATACATGCAAGAATCCTCAACAAAATATTAGCAAATCAACCCTAACAATGTGTAAAAAAAAATTATATACCATGACCAAGTAAGGATTTTTTTCAGGAATGCAAGTATGGTTCAACATTTGCAAATCAGTTTAATGTAATCCATCACAACAGCAGACTAAAGAAGAAAAATCATTTGGATCATATCAACAGATACAGAAAAAGCATCTGACAAAATCAAACAGCCATTCGAGCCCTGGTGGCACAGTGGTTAGGCTCTTGGCTGCTAACCAAAAGGTCATTGATTCAAACCCACCAGCCACTTCATAGAAGAAAGATGTGGCAGTCTACTTCCGTAAAGATTACAACCTTGGGAATCCTATAGGGCAGTTCTCTGTCCTATAGGGTCACAGCAGTGGGTTTGGTTTTGGTTTTAAACACTCATTCATGATTAAAAATAAAAAAATTTCACTATTAGGAATAGAGGGGAACTCCCTCAGCTTGATAAAGAATATCTACAAAAAAACCTACAGCTATCATCATATTTAATGGGGAGAAACTAGTTACATTCTTCCTAAGATTAGGAACAAGACAAGGATGTCCCCTTTGACCACGCCTATTCAGTATCATACTGGAAGTTCTCGCTAATGCAGTAAGACAAAAGGAAACAAAAGGTATTCAGATTGCGAAGGAAGAAATAAAACTCTTTGTTTGCAGTTGATATGATCATCCATGTAGAAAATCTCAAAGAATCAACAACAGAAGAAGAAAAAACCTCTTGGAACTAATAGTATAAGATTACAGGATACAAGGTTAATAGACAAAAATCATTTTGTATATTCTATACAAAACTGTTTCCCATATACCAGCAATGAACAATTGGCTTTTGAAATTAAAAATACCATGCCATTTATATTAGCATTAAAAAAACAAAATTGACAAAAATGCTGATGAAAGAAATCAAAGAAGATGCAAATAAATGGAGAGATGCTCCATGTTCGTGGATAGAAAGACTCAATATTGTTAAAATGTCAGTTCTCCCCAACTTGATCTATAGATTCAGTGCAATCCCAATCAAAGTCCCAACAGGTTATTTTGTGGATATTGACAAGCTGATTCTAACTTTACTGAACACAAAGAGGGCACTATTACAGCCTGACTTCAAGACTTACTATAAGGCTACAGTGACCAAGACAGTATGGTATTGGTGAAGGAATAGGAAAATAGATCAGTGGAACAGAATAGAGAGCTCAGAAATAGACCCACACAAATATAGTCAGCTGATCTTTGACAAAGAAGCAAAGGCAGTTCAATGAAAAAAGGAAAGTCTTTTCAACAAATGGTGCCAGAGCAGCTAGATATCCATATACAAAAATATGAATCTAGACAGCTTACATCTTTTATAAAAATTACCTCAAAATGGATCTGAAAATAAAGCACAGAACTATAAAACTCCTATAAGATAACATAGAAGAAAATCTAGGTGACCCTGAGTTCAGTGGTAACTTTTTAAACGCAATACCAAATGCAAGATCCATTTTTAAAAAATTGATAAATTGGACTTCATTAAAATTAAAGACTATTAAATGCTTAAGCTCATCAATAAACTTTATCAAAAAAGTAAAAAGACAACCTACAGATTGGGAAAAAATCTTCAGGAACAACATATCCGATAAGGCTCTAATCTCTAAAGTATATAGAAAACTTTAACAACTCAACAACAGAAAGACAGCCAGATTAAAAAGTGAGCAAAGGACATGAACAGCCACTTCACCAAAAAGGACATTCAAGTGGCAACAAACACATGAAAAGATGTTCACTGTCATTAGCTGTTAGAGAGATGCAAATCAAAACTAAAATGAGATACCATCTCACCCCAGCTAAAATGGGACACTGATTTTAAAAAAATAGAAAATAAATGCTGGCAAGGATGTGGGGATATTGGAATCCTTATCCACTGCTGGTGGGATTATAAGATTATACAACCCCTATGGAAAATGGAAGGAGCCCTGGTGACGCAGTTGTTAAGCACTTGGCTGCTAATGTAAAAGTTGGCAGTTCAAACCCACCAGCCGCTCTGCAGGAGAAAGATGTGACAGTCTGCTTTCATAAAGATTACAGCTTTGGAAACCCTACGGGGCAGTTCTGCTCTGTCCTCGTGGGTCACTATGAGCCGAAATCGACTTGACGGCAACGAGTTATGGAAAACAGTATGGCACTTCCTCAGAAAACTAGAAATGGAACTACCTTATGATCCAGCAATCCCACTCCTAGGTATATACCCTAGAGATCTAATAGAAGAAACACAGACATATGCACACTTATGTTCGTTGCAGCACTATTCACAGTAGCAAAAAGATAGAAGCAACCTAAGTGCCCATCAGGAGATGAATGAATAAACAAAATGTGGTACATACATACAACTGAATACTATGCAGCCATAAAGAATAATGATGAGTCCTCAAAACAAAGCATGGATGAATCTGGAACACATGCTGAGTAAAATAAGTCAATCATAAAAGGATGAATTCTGTATGATCCCACTTTTATAAAAAGACAAGAATAGGTGGTTGTCTTAGTTATCTGGTGCTGCTATAACAGAAATACCACCAAGTGGGTGGCTTTAACAAAGAGAAATTTATTTCTTCACAGTAAAGTAGGCTAAAAGTCCAAATTTAGGGCATCAGCTCCAGGGGAAGGCTTTTTCTCTCTGTCAGCTTTCTGTTGTCAATGTTCCCCCAGACTAGGAGCTTCTCCATGCAAGTACCCCAGGTCCAAAGGGCACACTCTGCTCCTGGCACTGCTTTCTTGGTGGTGTGAGGTCCCCCTGTCTCTCTGCTCACTTCTCTCTCGTATCTCAAGAGATTGCCTCAAAACACAATCCAGTCTTGTAGATTGAGTCCTGCCTCACTAACACAACTGCTGCCCATCCTCCCTCATTAACATTATAGAGGCAGGATTTACAGCATATAAGAAAATCACATAATACCAGGAATCATGGCCCAGCCAAATTGATACACACATTTTTGGGGGGACATAATTCAATCCATGACAATGGTTGTTACCAGGGGTGGGGTTACCAGGGATGGGGCGGGGGAGAGGGTGAATCACTTTTTAGATAGTAGACACTTGTTATTTTTGGTGATGGGAAAGGTAACACTGAATGTTGGTGAAATGTGCACAGCTGGACCAAGGTAAATGATGTCACTAAGAAGTACACAAGAAAAAGGACATTTTTGGTAAATGCTATAGCATATAATTTTGAAACAACAGCAGTAACAACCAAAAATTGTATGTGTGGTTTCGTATGTATGTGTGCATGCATATATGTGTATAGGTATATCTGTGTATATATGTGTGCATACATGTATATTCATATATATATAATAAAGCACATATGCGCCACAGTTATGGATACTTCTTAGACATGAACCAAACCCCTCATGGGATTGGTTTTCTGTATTTGAAGTCTTAGAACCATAGTCTCATAGGAAAATTCAATCAATTGGCATAACACAGTTCATAAAGTTTATGTTCTGCATCCTAGTTTGGTGAGTACTGTCTGGGATCTAAAAAGCTTGCAAGTGACCAACTAAGATATAACTATTGTGTTGATTTCTACTCATCTGGAGCGAAAGAGAAAGAAGGAAACCAAAAACTCAGAGAAGAAACTGGTCTACAGGACTAATAGTCTACATGAACCACAGCCTCATCTACCCTGAGACCAGAAGAACTAGATAAAGCCCGGCTACCACTACCAGCTCTTCTGCTCAGGGGCACAATAGATGGATACTGACAGAATGGGAGAAAAATGTGGAACAGAGCTAAATTCTTAAAAAAATACAGACTTTCTGGACCAGTTGACACTAGAGGACTCCCCGAGACTATCACCCCAAGATACTCTTTAAACCTTGAACTGAAACTATCCCCTGAGGTCACCTTTTAGCTAAATTAAAGACTAATTCTCTGCAAAAGACACTGTTAAGAGAAAAGATAAGCCACATACTGGGAGAGAACATTTGCAAAACATATCTGATAAAGGTCTCATATCGAAAATATACAAAGAAATCTTAAAACTCAGCAATAAGTAAACAACCAGTGAAAACTGAGCAAAAGATCTGAACAGACACCTCACCAAGGAAGACATACAGATAGTAAATAAACATACAAAAAGATACTCAACATCATATGTCTTTATAGAAGTGCAAATTAAAACAACAATGAGATACCACCACACGCCTATTAGAATGTCTAAAATCCAAAACACTGACAAAATTAAATGCTGGTGAGGATATGGAACGACAGGAACTCTCATTCATTGCCAGTGGGAATGCAAAATGGTACGGGTACTTTGTAAGACATTTGGCAGTTACTTACAAAGTTAAATGTAGTCTTACCATAAGATCCAGCAATTGCACTCCTAGGTAAGATCCAGCAATTGCACTCCTAGGTATTTACCTAAGTTGAAAACTTAGGTCCACATAAGAACCTGCATATGAGTGTTTATAGCAGCTTTATTCATAATTGCCAAAAATTGGAAGTAACAAAGATGTCCTTCAGTAGGTAAATGGATAAACTGTGGTACATCCATATAAGGGAATAAACTAAAAAACCAAACACATTGCTGTCAGGTCAATTTCAACTCATAGCGACCCTATAGGGCAGAGTAGAATTGCCCCATAGGGTTTCCAAGGAGTGGCTGGTGGATTCAAACTGCTGACCTTTGGGTTAGCAGCGGAGCTCTTAACCACTCCGCCCCCAGGGTTCCATGTAAACGACTGTCACTTAGCAATAAAAAGAAATGAGCTATCAAGCCATGAGAAGACGAGGAGGAACCTAAACACATTGCTAAATGAAGAAGCCAGTCTGAAGAAGCTAGACATACTGTGTGATTCCAACTGTAGTGAAGCCTGTGAGAGCCAGAATTCAATGGGACCGCCTTGTTTTTTCTGTGCCTTGCAAGTTTTCCACCTTTGACAGGGTGCAATCTTGCCACTTATTGCTTACTGTTAGTGGAAAATAATTTGAGTTTTCCTTCTCTGGCAGGTTTCCACCTTACACAGATTCCGGCTCTCATAAGTTTTACTGTATATGACATTCTGGAAAAGACAAAACTAGAGACACAGTAAAAAGGTCAATGGTTGCCAGGTGAAGGGAATGGAAGGATGAAAAGGTGGAGCACAGGACATTTTTAGGGTGGTGAAACTATGATATATATTATAATGGTGGATACATGACATGCATTTGTTAGAACCTACAGAACTGTACAACACAAAAAGTGAAGCTTAATGTAAACTATGGACTTTAGTTAGTAATAATGTATCAATATTGGTCATCAGTTGTAACAAATTACCACACTAATGCAATAATGTTAATAAAGAGGAAACAGTGGGATAGGGGAAGGGAAGAGGGGTATAGGTAACTCCATACTTTCTGTGCAGTTTTTCTGCAAACCTAAAAATACTTTAAAAAAGTAAAATCCATTAATAAAAAGTATATACTTATTTTGTTTTGAGAGTATTGAGATAAGGAGATCCACAGTAAAACCTTTGAAAGCCAGAACCTGTATAAAGCAGAAACTTGTCAAAGAAGAAAAACTAAAATATTTTTCCACTAATAGAGAGTGATAGATAAGTGGTAAGACTGCCCCCTGTCAAACATGGAAGACTTGCAAGACCCAGAAAAACAAGGCAGTCCTGTCAAGTTCTGGCTCTCACAGGTTTCACTGTAGCATATCGGTTAAGAGCTGGGTTCAAATCCCAGCCCAACCATTTACTAACTGAATGACTTTGGGTAAGTCATTCTCTAAACCTCAGTTTTCTTATCTATAAAATGAGGGTGCTATCAGTCTTATAGGAAGCTGAGTTTTAAACGCTTGCTAGGTACTAAAAACTATGCCTGGCACTTGGTAAGTAATAAAATGGGTAATATTATCAGAGTACTTTATGCTTTCCAGTAGTAAACTCTCGCATTAGTATTCTGAGAAAGTGCTTCTTGACCTTTAATTTGCACATGAACCACTTGGGAACTTGCTAAAATTTAGATTCTGATTCAATGGTGTGGGGTGAGGCCTGAGATTCTTCAGTTCTAATAAACTCCCAGGAGATGCTGATGCTGCCTGACCCACTTGGACCACGCTTTGAATAACAAGGTTCTAGGATACCTTGGGATAACAAGGCAGATAAGGACTTTAAGCATGGATAGAAAAGTCCAAGGTGTTTTTCTGGCAAGGTTGGAAATGGCCCTTTTCTTCTACTTTTCAAAAACTTAGAGACTATGGGAAGTTATTCCCAACTCCTAGAGCTCCCTTGCATGTCATCTGAGCAGGGCTCCTCCCTCTGTGGTATTCCTTTTCTCCCAGCATTCATTTTGCCCCATTGCCTGAGAAACACTGGTTTTCCTCTCCCCTACCAATGCTCGGAAGGAAGGTGGCCTCATGAGGTTTTTATCTCTTGCAGTGGAAACTCCATGAGACTCTGGAACATCTAAGGAAAGAGCAGGAAGAGGCTTGGAAGCTGGAAGTTAGCGAGAGGAAACGAACTGCCAACTGGAAGGCAGGTTACCCTCTGGGGAAAGAAGTTTGTGTCATCCCTTTGTTGTCCTGGAGCTAACTCATGGTGGCTTCCTCATCTCTGTGAGACAGAATGTGGGGTTTGAAATTTGAGAGCCCAGGGTTCTAATACCCCCTTTCCCACATGTGTGGCTTTAGTCCGCATAACCTCTTAATTCCAGTTTCTTGGTGATAGTTGAGGGATAGCCTCTGGTTTTATGTCCTCATATGTGAGGAAGGAAAAATACATGCTCCACATATGTTAGCTCATAGTGTGTCTTGTATAATGCTTAGTAAAGCATAGTTTCTGTTCTACTTCTTCAAGCTAGTCCATATGTGGTAAGAGTTCAGTTATTAAAACAATATTGGAAAATCACCTCTGAGGTAAGTTGGAGGCCCATAACTACCAAACTATCAGAACTGTTTCTTAATAGAAAAGGAACGTTGAACTGATCTAAAATAGCACTCTGAATTGATATAAAACCATCAAGAAGCAAAACCACCTAATGGTAAAAAGTTACAACTGCCTTATTAAATGTAATACATCTGTTGATTATTCTGAAAATGGAAAATAATCTACAGCATACAGTACCAAAATAATATCCTGGCTGGATCCTACTAAGGTAAAAAAAAAAAAAGTAGTAATAGGGACTCAGAAGCTTGCATTGTTGCTGTGGGAACAGAAGGCTAGGGAAAGAGTGTCCTTTATTTTTGTCTCTACAGTGCCTGGGACATTGTTGTCACCAAAACATTCCAGAGTATATGTGTATGCACATGACTCTGACACTAACAATATCAGTGCTGATTTCCTGATGTTGGCTCTGCAGATACAAGTGGAAACTCGAAAACAGAGTATCATTTGGGAGTTTGAGAAATGTCGGCGATTACTGAAGAAAAAACAGACACCAAGTCAGCAGCTAGAGGTGGAGGCGGCCGCAGCTCTGGCCAGCCTAGAGCAGGAGGAGAGAGAAACTATGCAGAAACTGGAGTTGAATCGTAATAAGCTAGTCCAGCAGAGCCGGGTGCTATGGAGGATGATTGCAGAGCTAGAAGAGAGGTCTCAGAGGCCTGTCCGGTGGATGCTTCAGGTAAGTAGCAAGTTTTCCTGGGAACCCTGATTGAGAGCTGAAAATAGCTTTGGACTTCAGGAGAGGTGATTATCTAGCCCTCAGTAGGGCCTTTCAGTGCTCTGCTCCATCAGATGTGGGTCCCCTACATCACCAGCAAATACCTGCTGCTCCCCTCTGGCCTCTCACCTCTGGCCTGAGAGTCTTGAAATGAAACCTGAAAGCTGCCAGTCCATCAAAATAGCCTGCTCAGCTGCCCTCCCACAGGCTTCTCTTCTGCACACCTTTTCTGTAGCCTTGGTGTTTGCTTCCCTTTCTCTTAAAGTAAGCCCCTCCCAGAGCTCGGTGTCTGGTCCCTCTGAGGAACAGCACATACTCATGTGATGCATTTTTTTCTCCTTCTAGGGTATTCAGGAAGTCTTAAACAGGTATGTTCCCATCGTTGGAGCCCCTAGACAGCCCTATAAGGTAGAGTAGAGCTTGGCCAGGGCCAGAAATAGGGAGGGTACATAGACCCAGTCCTTCTAGAAAAGCAGGCGCTGGTGCACAATCTTCTTTCTCTTATATATAAAAAAAAAGAGAAACCTGTTGCCATCAAGTCAACCCTGTCTCACAGCAACCCTCTGTTATATAGTGGGAGCTAAAGAAACTTCGTTCATCTTTCCTTTTTCTTCTTTATACTCGGCCAAATTCCCTTCAGATATTATCAATAAGTATTTCAGGTAAAGTTATAAAATACATGGTTTCAATTAGATTGTCTAAGTGGAGAGAAGGACTGTAAATGTCTCCATTAACGCTCTAAGCTTTAAGTCTCAGCCTTTCTCCTTTGTGTCATGCCTCCTCCCAATGTCCAATGCACCTCTAACCCTTCCCACAGTGTGTGCATGCAAATGTCCTCATGTCTGTGCTACAAATAGTCTGAGGCTCAGACCATTTTGCCTGGTGTTGCTGGAGAGGAGTACCTCAATGACCATGTCGCTGGCCAAGTCCTTCTTCCCTATACAAAAGGAAGGCCCAAGTGGCAGAGCCAGGACTTCAGGCCCCAAACCCTACCGTTCGTCTATCAGGAGCAAGGCCTGGAGCCTACAGCGGCCAGGACCAGTCTCCCTGGAGCTGAAGACAGAGTGCCGTGTACTGGGACTAAGAGAGATCCTGAAGACATATGCAGGTAATGGATTCTGGGAGAGATTGTGATGGGCAGTGGAAGGGGGCCCTCCTGGATAAAATGGTTTAGTGTCCTCAGGATGCCCCATATAGCCCCACCCTACTCATCATTGATAAATCTGCAGCTGTATTTATCTGAGAGACATAGCCCATGCCCCCTGGCTGTGTATCAGTCTTACCAACCAGGATCTTTTCCCCTAGCTGATGTGTGCCTGGATCCAGACACTGCTTACTCCCGCCTCATTGTGTCCAAGGACAGAAAAAGCGTGTGCTATGGAGACACCAAGCAGAAACTGCCTGACAATCCTGAGAGATTTTACCGCTACAATATTGTCCTGGGCAGCCAGTGCATCTCCTCAGGCCAGCACTACTGGGAAGTGGAAGTGGGAAACCGGTCGGAATGGGGCCTAGGAGTGTGCAAGGAAAACGTAGACCGCAAGGAGGTAGTCTATTTATCCCCCCACTATGGATTCTGGGTGATAAGGCTGAGGAAGGGAAATGAGTACCGAGCAGGCACCGATGAATACCCCCTCCTGTCCTTGTCAGTACCTCCACGCCGGGTAGGGATCTTCCTGGATTACGAGGGCCATGATATCTCCTTCTACAATGTGACTGACAATGGCTCCCACATTTTCACTTTCCCGCACTACCCTTTCCCTGGGCGCCTCCTGCCCTACTTTAGTCCTTGCTACAGCATTGGAGCCAACAACACTGCTCCTCTGACCATCTGCAACCTGGATGGGGAAGACTAAGACAGTCACCATCCTAACCAGAGACCTTGGAACTTTGCCTGACCCACAACAGTGTTGGAGAACTCTGCCACTGACAAGTGTCCCCTTAAACTGAGCTGAGCCTAAAATGTAGGGATTCCTCTGCCTGACCCAGTGTTATCTTGCTTTTAGGATGAAGTCTGTCACTAAACTACTCATGTAAACAAGTTGTGGCTGATGGTGTGGATCAGAGCAGTTCTAAGATACTTCGTTGGTGTAAGGGTCAGGGATTTGTCCATTCTGTAATTCATGCCCCTCTCTCCTGGTCCCTATCCAGTGCCATAATTAGTCATTGAGGATGCTGAAGTTGATACAAGCTCCAGGAAACCCGTTGGATAGGATTTTTTTAACCAACAAGCTAAAGGAATATTGTCTATATTCAGAGCTGGTTGCTGTGCTTATACCAGTCAGAGGATGCTTCCCCTTAGCTTTGCTACTACTGACCAAACAGTATTTGACTCTAGCTCTCTGACTTCCTGACTAGAGAAACGCAATGCAGCGAAGAATACAGGACTTCTCCAGGCCCCAGTCTGAGCACCAGCTGGACAAATCATTTTGTGTGAGACTCTAAGGAGACCTGTTTCCTAGTCCTGCCTCTTTCTCTAAATGGCAGGATCAGAAAACCTGTGAGCCTTAAGTTTTGATTTTCACTTTATGGATGAGGAAACTGGAATGACCTTAAGGCAGCAAATTGTTTTTCACAAAGCTGTTAAAGATGATTATAAAGCATTCTCCACATTCAGATGAAATAAGATAGGCAGATTCTCTTCTTAGGTCACATGTCTGCATATCATTCATTACATTTGAGTCTCAAACATCTCATGTTTGAAAGCTCTTAAGTTTCCTCACTGGAAAAATGAATATAATAACTGCATACTCCCCTACCTCACAGGGTTGATGTGAGGATCACAGATTTATCCTATACTTCTGCTCCTTTCTCAGGGATAGAGGAAGACAAACCATAGATTTTGAATGCGGTAACCTTCTTATCTCCCCATTGTATGGTCAGAATCTTCACAGCAGTGCCTTTGTTCCCTAGGGCCTGTCCTGACAGTCCAGAGCCCTTTAGACAAAAAGGTACCCATACCAGTGGCAGACCCCGGGCTACAGTGGTATATTGTGCATCTGATTATATGTGTTTGTCTTTGGACTAGAATGGGGACTGTAACCCCAGGGAAGAGAACAAAAATAATAAAATGGGAAGAGGAAAAGAAATGAATAGGAAGGAAGACTCATACACAAGCGAATTTCGCTGAAGCTTGGACCTTTTGAGTTCAGCAAGGGAATCTCCAAGGTTCTGGCAACTACATATTTTCTCTGCCTCTCTCTTCTCTGAATCGCTGATAGAAGGAGGAATAGGGGAAGGGAAGTATGGGGGAAAAGACTAGGACTAGGTTAAAAAATCAGTTTTTGGAGCCATATTTTATAATGAAAGGGAATTAAGACTACATATCTGTGGTATTGACCATAGAGTAATTGCTGTGTGTGGCAGGGAAGGTTGTACAAAAACAGTTCACTACAGATCTTAAGAGTATGATGCGGGAATGGCCGTGGCTAGAAACAAACTTCGAGGCAAGCATTCGATAATTTTTGGCTTTGCTTATTGCGTGAGGGTTCAGTATGTGACCATTACATATTGTCACCATGATGCTATATAATACAACCTCTGACGTAGTTTAAGCTTGAAGATAGTGATTGGTGGGTTAGAATAGGATAACCAAGTAGATATTAGGTTAAACCCGAAAACCCGTTGCCATTGAGTCGATTCTGACTCATGGCAACCCTATAGGACAGAGTAGAACGGCCCCACAGAGTTTCCAAGGAGCAGCTGGTGGATTCAAACTCCTGACCTTTTGGTTTTGACCACTGCACCACCAGGCCTCCAAGATACTAGGTTAGGCATAGACAAAAGTAAAATAGCTTTAAATTATCTATAATAAGGAATAGCAGAAATAGTTTTTCTACTTTAGTTATGTGGCTGTTCACATGTGAAGGAGGTAAAACAGCCAGAAAGGAGCCAGTAAACTCGTAGAGACACATGCTTCCAAGTTGCTTCTCAAGCACTGCCAGTAAAAGAGAGAAGTTTCTATCTATCAGCTGCTTGGAGGGGAATGAGTTGGTAAGCCACAGATTTAATCTTGGAAAGGGTTGAGCTACATTAGAGGGACCATGTATCTTTGTGTATGTGGATTCTCTGGAGGATTCTTTATAGGGTTGAGAAATAGATGCTTAAGAAGCAATTCTGGTTGTGTCTATGGACAAATAGTAGAAGAGTCTAGGGGCTAAATCAATATTTCTTTACTATGGTTTAATTAGAACAAATCTTGGATGGTTAATAGAAAAAGAGGATTATTTGGTGATAAATTCATTCAACCCTAGAATAATTAAAGATTGTAGTGGCCTCATTTGTAATGTATATTTTTTTGGTTGGTTGGTTGGTTGCTTTTGATTTTTGTTTTGTTTGTTGATGTAATCCGATTCTGTTGCTATGATTACTTGCTAGAAGAATTACAAGGTTAAACAATGCTACATTGTTTATTTCACGTTAATTTTTTAAGACTTCTGGGCAAGAAGATTAAAGTTCTTAAGTGTATGAGAACCTTTTGCTCTATGGTGTCACTCACAGTTCTCTTCTAAGAATCTCAAGAAGACAAGAACCTTGTTTGTCTGACTCACCATTGCAGCCCCAGTCTACCACAGTATATACGTGTATGTGTATATCCAGTTGTTAAACTGTATATATATACATACATACGTATATATATATATATATATATATATATATATATATATATACACATATATATATATATAATAGCTAACTATTTGTTAAATGGGAGAACTTGCATTCATATGCCTAGAATCAAAACAAAAATAAGCTTTTCTTGCCTCATAGAAGCATGAAAAACAGGAGGTAATTAATTATAAGCCTATTCAAAAACTCATTCAGTGGATAATTTCTTTTACTGTGATCTTCAAAAGTGGTCCAGAAGGGGAAGAGGCAGGCAGCCATGTCAAGGGTAGAGCACCTACACTGCTGGCACCTCTGACTTGTGAGGATGATGATTTACTACAAGCCAGGGACAAGCTTTGCCCATTCTTGTTTTGTTGCTGTTGTGAGCCATCGCCTTGATTCTGACTCACAGTGACCATATGGGACAGAATAGAACTGCCCCATAGGGTTTCTAAGGCTGTAATATTTACAGAAGCAAACTGCCAAATCTTTCTTCCATCCTTGTTTTAGTAGCAGAGAACCAAAGGGTGCATTGCCTGAGCCTTGTAGGGGAGAGGATGCTAAAAAAGGTAAAATGCTTGGGTTCTGCAAGAGAAGGAAACGGGCAAATCCTAGGGCCAACAAATTTCCATAGGAAATCAAACCTCCATTTTTTTTCAAGCAGGTTTGGTTATAATCTCTTAAAAATCCAAACATTGGAGACTATTGTGGGTGGGAGATACTAGTTAAATAAGCACCCACTGCTTTGTGTGATAGGACAGGGGCTATATTTGAATACATTGTGAGAAGCACAGGACTTTTTGTTTTGGGGTAGCCATTGTGGGAAACCAGGACACTTCAGGAAGCATGTAGTTCAATAAATATTTGAGTACCAACAGTGGGCACCAGCTAGATGCAGGAAATACCAGTGTGAGTGAAACAAAGCTGGCAGAGCAGGCCCCCTGCTGGAAATGCTGGGAAGAACTGTCTGTTTGGGGTGGAGACTGGAGAATACCTTTGTTTCTGTACATCACATTCTTTAATGCGTCTAATGTTCTTTGATTTAATGGACATAGTCAATTCTCAGGATTATGGAAAAAGAAAGATTCCCTCAAAGTGGGAATCTTATCAAATCTACTTAACCACCTCATGATCTCATTTTGTTTTTATGTTAGGACATTGCAAGGGAGTAGAGTTTCTTTTTACCACTATGTGGGACCTCACTGCATCATTATCTGGTTTTTAGAGGCTGATTCCTACTCTGCTGGTATTCAAGAACAGAGATAATACAGTCTTGGTAGGTAAACAAGTCCAATATTAGCAAAAGATATAGATGCCAAGTTTATAAACAGAAGATTTATTTGGAAATGCTACCACTTGTGTACTGATCTACACAAGACTGCAGTTTTACTAGACCTGGAAGTACCCCTTTAAAATTATGAAATTAGAAATTTATCACCAATTGGGTTTTTTTTTTAATACATATGTCAGATGTCACATCAAGTTCTTTCCATTCATTATTTCATATAATCTTCAATACCTTATATAAATTAGCCTTGTTTCCCTCATCAGTAGAAAGGAAATATTAAGACTCAAATCAATGCTGCTTTTCCTTGCACTTTGAATTTTAATACTATTAGAAAATTATTTTTTATTAAGATTTTAAAATGTACCAGTGTTTAATATATTTATCTCTCACATACGCAATTTTTTCTTTGAACATATACCTGTCACTCAATTTAAGACTTTCTGAAAGGGGGAGATAAAAACAGAAAACAAATATCTGGTGACTAGGAGAAAAGTAATACTATTTCACCTTCATTATTTATATTGTTTCCTATTAACCTTTTCATCCCAGAGAACTCTTAGATGTGTCCACAAGAAGAAAAACCTGTGTGATACTGATTCCTCTCTTTTATGTCTTAAGGTTGAGTTACATAGAGCAGGAATAGGAACCAAAGAGAAAAACCCAAAACTAAACTCATACTGATTTAGCTTCTGTTGCTTAAAAATAAAAGGCTGATGACTAATAAACTAACTCCAAGTAGCCTGATGATACTGGGGTAAGTTAAAAGGATATAGGAGTATCTTACAAAACTTAGTAACAGGATGTACCTAGCTGTCCAGAATGAATTGGAATCCAAGGCAGAACTCAAAGTCTCTTCATCCCATCTTGCTAAGCAGCTTCTCTTGCTGTGGACCAGATTTCTTTTTCAAAGTCTGTGCACTGTTAAGTGGCCATCATCAGTGATCCCAAGTATAAATTTCAGATAAACTCGAGTCCATGAAGGACTCTGGTTTGGGGGTAAGCACGTGAGCCAAACTGAGTGGATTCAGTGGGCCAGAGAGCAAGGTCATATATTAATAGCTTCTCTATAATCCCTTGAAGAAAAGGGCAATTCTGAGAAAGCAGCCAGATGTGGGACAACCAAACAATTGTTTTCTTCTGCAGAGGGACTGGTAGGATATTAGGTTGGAAATATAAGTCAGAAGCTAAGGAAAGAAAAACCTCAAATCTATATTCTCTTCTCAGACCTATCTCTTATTCAGATACTAGTTGGTTAAAACGATTAAAAAATGATGTTAGAAATTCAGAATCATTTTTGCTAGAAACCAAAAAGTTATGCAAGGCTACCCTTAAGAGATTCCTCTTAGAATTCGTATATCTACAGGTGTACCAAACCCGTTCCACAGATCTCTAAGGCATCTTTAAAGCTGAACAGATTTTGGGTTAATCAGCCCAGGTTTGAGTGGTCAAAGAGGCAGCGCATTAGCAAACCCCATAATCACTCCCGTATTTGTTTGGTCCTCAGGCCATAGATGATGGGGTTTAAGGTGGGTGGGATGACCAGGTACAAGTCAGCTAGTAGCACTTGGGTGTGCAGGGGCACTATGTCTTTCCCTAGCCAGGCAATATAGATGGATGCCATCCCAGGTAGGTAGTACAGAGCCATAACCCCCATGTAGGAACCACATGTGCTTAATGCTTTCAATTGAGCTTTCTTCAAGGAGAGACTAAATACAGCCCGGAGAATCAGGTTATAGGAGGCAGCAATGAAGGCCACATCAGTGCTCACAATAATGGAAGAACCAATCAGACTATAGAGACTGCTGGGCATAGGGTTGGCACATGCTGACTTGGACATAGCTATGTGCTCACAGTAGGAATGGAGGATCACATTGGAGTCACAGAAAGGTAGATGACTCACCATCCAACTCAGTGGAGTCATGAATATGATGGCTCTGATAATGATGACCGTGCTCATTCCCAGCATCACTTGAGGTGTGAGAATTCTTTTGTAGTGTAGGGGCTTGCAGATAGCTATATAGCGGTCAAAAGCCATGGCCAGCAGCAGCCCTGTCTCCACAGCTGTGGCTGTGTGGACAAAATACATCTGAGTGAAACAAGCATTAAAGCTGATGGAGCTGTCTCCTGTGCAGAAGATGCCCACCATCTTGGGTAGTGCAGAGGAGGCCATAACAATGTCCACAGCAGCCAGAACACACAGGAACCAGTACGTAGGTTCTTGTAGAGTGGAATCCATCCAGATTACAGTCACGATGAAGATGTTTCCCAGCAGGGCCGTGGTGTACATGGCACTCAGTGAGATAGCCAGCCAAAAGTGTGAGGACTGCAACCCCGGGATACCCATAGGAAGAAGCTGGCAGGGGGTTCCATTGTGTGGTTGTAGTGTAGCCCCAGCATCATAGATGAGACTGGTATCCTGTTAATGCATAAAATGATGTTTTTAAAAAAAAAAAAAAAACAAGGATGCAACCCAGTAAGACTTGTTCTCAGCTATGGTATTGGGGGAGTCCAGTAAGTGGACCATCGGATCAGAAAACTGATATCTAACAAAGTTATTCTGCTCCACCTTTCATCTTCATCTTTGCCTTACAAATTTCTATTAACCTTTCAAGGATCCCCTCATGGGAAGCCTCTGCTCTGTCTTATCCCCCATCTCATGCCCAGTCTAAGTTAGGTACTAGTCATCTGAGCTTCCATGGCATCTCCCATGCTGACCCCTGAGGGATGTAAATTCTCAATTCAAATATAGTGTGATGAGTGCTGCCTCTCCCCCACTGTACCTGTAAGTTTGTTGTATGCACTCGTGTGTCTCTTATTCCAAGTGTGTGACCCGTAGTTGTGGTGTAAAATCCATAAAAGAAGATGTATATATTCATTATTTTAAACAGCTTCCACAGAATGAATGGACAGAGAAGAGAGTTTGTCTTTCATCTTTCTATTCTTAGCTCCTAATACTTAATAATTGCTGAATGAAACAATAAACTTCTTGAGGTCAAACATGTCACATTTCGTATTCTCAAAATAATGCCTAGACAGACATAAAAGAAGCATCCTTCTGGTTGAAGAAATAGATTAATGGAGTGAGGAAAATAAGGTTTTTAGAGGATGACATCACTTTCCATAGGAGATAAGCTCTCTCTGGAGATACTTAAAATCTCTACCTTCTCAACATTTAAGGTCTTCTAGAGTCTTGCTCTCTAGACTGAAAACCCTATTCTTTCACTTGCCTGCTGTTTTTCTTTGGTCAAGTTATTTAAATTCTCTAAATCTTAATTTGCTTATTGGTAAGATGGGGATAATAGTCCCTACTTCATAGGGAGCGTCTCCATCAGGATTGGAGGAAGACTCATCAACAACCTGAGATATACATATGACACAACCTTGCTTGCTGAAAATGAAGAAAACTTGAAGCACTTAATACTGATGAAGATCCAAGTATGGATTACACCTCAACATAAAGAAAATAAAAATCATCACAACTGGACCAACATAAAACAAAGATCCTCACAACTGGACGAGTAAGTAACATCATGATAAATGGAGAAAAGATTGAAGTTGTCAAGGATTTCATTTTACTTGGATCTACAATCAACACCCATGGAAGCAGCAGTCAAGAAATCAAACGATGTATTGCAAAAAGACCTATTTCAAGTGTTAAAAAGCAAAGACATCACTTTTAGGACTAAGGTGTGCCTGACCCAAGCCATGGTATTTTCAGTTGCTTCATTTGCATGTGAAAGCTAGACAATGAATAAGGAAGACCAAAGAAGAATTGATGCCTTTGAATTATGGTGTTGGCCAAGAATGTCGAATATACCATGGACTGCCATTTGGATGAACAATGTCTTGGTAGAAGGACAGTCAGAATGTTCCTTGGAGGCAAGGATGGCAAGACTTAGTCTCACGTACTTTGGACATGTTATCAGGAGGGACCAGTCCCTAGAGAAGGATGTCATGCTTGGTAAAGTAGAGGGTCTGCAAAGAACAGGAAACCCTCAACAAGATGCACTGACACAGTGGCTGCAACAGTGGGCTCAAACATAGCAACAGTTGTGGGGATGGCACAGGACCAGGCAGTGTTTCATTCTGTTGTGCATGCAGTTGCTATAGTCGGAACTGACTTGATTTGACTTGATCTAACAACAACCACAGCTTTCTAGAGATGTTTTTAGATTTAAATGAGAAGCTATGTAAAAGTGCTCAGCACAGTGCTACTTATGTAGGTGATCAATAAAACCTAGCTAATAAAAAAATTAGACTATTTTCCCTACTTAATTCTATAATTCTAGATTGTTCCAAATAGCATATTCATGAGTCAGTGTAACATGGAGGCCAAGTATACAAAAGAAGTTCACCTCAACTTATGTGAAGCTTTTCCTTTATCCTCCTATAATCTGTCACTGAAGATGTCTCAGTCAGTGGCTATACACAGCCAGATTCTTCATTTCATTCAACAATTAGTATTAGGAGCTGAAAATAGAAAGATGAGAGGCAAACTCTCTCTGACTGCCCATTCATTCTGTTTCAAGTGTTTTTTCGATGACTATCAGATCATTTCAGTTCCTGGGGAAGGGCACTGGCCACTGGACCTGGAATCAAGGTCCCAGGGGTGGACCAGACCATACTAAGTACAGTTAACCATCTCTTCCTCAAACCTTTATTGCCCTAATGTTGTATCTCTAAAGACCTCTTTAGCCTGAGGGATCACACATCAGTTGTATGACTTGTATTGACTTTATAGTAGTCATTTATAGCCCAAGAACTGTTTTCCAGGTATTCAGGCAATCATAAATGAAGGATGCTTATTTGCCAAGCCTCAAGACTAGCCTTCCCTTAGCTATCACTTCCTGTACCCTTCAATAAGGGGCTTCCAGTTAGAGAAGTTCCTTTATCCTTGCCTTTGGACACTGTCTTTACTTACCCTTTTTAAATTTCTCATCAGAGGCCTGATCCCTTTCTGAATAATTGAGTAAATCAGATTGATAGAATTTTGGCTTCAGGATCCCATCTTCTGCAGTAGACATTTTCTCTGTTAGCCAAACACTAGACGTACATTCCCCTGGTTCTCAGTCATAACCATGTGACATATATTTGTCCCTTCTGTTTAGTTCTTAGAAAGCCTAGCACTGATTGACTCCACACCTAGGTGCCAACGGCAGCCTTGATGGTAGTCCTCAGGAGTTTTCTAAAAAGCCAGATTTCTTGGGACATGGTTGAAAACTGTGGTCGTTATTGAAACAACAAAAACAAACAGAAACCCTAAACATGAGCAATGCCTCATAATGGAACTTACTGAATAAAGTAGGGAACTCTGCATCACAGTCAAATTAGAAGAACCTTGCTATGTAATACCCCCGGGTGAGACATCTTCAGTGATGGATCATGAGAAGACTAGGGAAAATGTTATTGAAGAAGAATGGTGAAGAGTGAAAAATAAAATTTAGACTATTCTTAAGTCTGCTTTATGTCTTCTGGATGTTTCAAACCTAAGGGTAAGCATCAATGCTCAAAGAGCAGAAGAGCCTGAGGAAACAGAATGCCTCCTCTCCCATTCACCTCTGATCCAGAATTTTCCTCTTCTGGCTGCCCTGCATCGATCCACCTTTCTTTTTATTCACTGTTCAGCCTATTGCTACTGAGATTTTTCTTGCTAAGATCAACAGTGATCTCCATTGATGACCGATTCAGTGACTTCATTGTTTGTTTTACTTGTCCTCTCTATAACATGCAACATCGGTTCCCCTTCCCTCGTTTTTTAGTAAACTTTTTTTTATAGTTAACTTTTTTAACATTTATATTGAAGTATAGCATACATACTGTAAAATGCACAAATCTCAGGTGTATAGTTTGATAATTTTTTAAAGTTAATACATGTAGCCACTACCCAGATGAAGATGCAGCACCTTGCTTCCTGGTTGTTGAGGTACACTGTTCAAAATGCTCTGGCCAAGCTCTCCTGAGACCCATTTCCATCCCCACACTTGCCTCTGCCTTTACCCCTGGAGCCCTGGTGCCACAGTGGTTAAGGGCTCTGCTGCTAACCAGAAGGTCAGCAGTATAAATCCACCAGCCACTCCTTGGAAACCCTATGGGGCAGTTCTACTCCGTCCTATAAAGTCACGCTATGAGTCAGAATCAACTCAACGGTAACAGTGTTTTTTGATTTTTCACCCCTGCAGAGACATTTACATGGAGACCTGGGAGGTCAGTTACTGAAAACAAGCTTAGACAAGTAACTTCAATAACTAAGTCATAGAATTTGTGATGATTTTTCATTCCTACTTAAAATATGCAGAACACATAAATTACATTGTCTCAAAGATAAAGGCCTCAATGCATAACTCATTTGAATAGAGCCTTTCTGTTTATAATTATGATAACCCCGTGCTCCTACCTGAGTACCTCCCCCTCCTCAGCCAAACATACTTCCAGTCAGCCCTACTGCTTGGTTTCTTTTCTCATAACCCTCCTCAGACCCTGAAAACTGTCTCTTCATCATCCCAAGGCTGAACTTACCCCTTTCTCTCTCTGCTTTGAACCAAAATGTGTTGCCCGTCCCCTCTCCCACCTCCCCCTTCCTCCCATCATTTCCAGAAGGTCTTAATATCAGCAATACCCACCAGACCTTGGCCAGCTTTTTATTCTCAGGTGGGAGTTTATATCCTTCTTTCTTGGTGACCCTGGCCTTGAGACTCCATCAGCCCAACACCTGATCTTAAGGGCAGTTACCTACATCCCCAGAGTTTTCTTTATTCAACTTCCTCTGATGCATCTGTGCCTGGTAGTTCAGATTTCTTTAACTCAAAAGAAAGGAGGATTTATACAGAACCCACAAGGCTGAGCAGGAAGCAGGTCGACTTGAGATCAAAGATGTGCAACGTAGACCCAAGGAGAAGGGTATTGTCATTTTCAAAGACCTCCTACTGTAAGCCCTCTTTCGCCATTAAATAGTCTATCTTCCTGCCTTCTCCCTAGACACCCCTGCTTCCCTTGGCCTCTGTCCAGCAGCCAAAGATCGTAACTCCTCCAAAGATTAGTTTTTCTCTTCGTCCTGGCCCCTGAGGCCTTCCAGATTGTAGGAAGAAGCAAGTGCTTAATGGCTAAAGAGTCTTTGTTTTCTCAATTCCTCAGAAGACACTTAAGAGTTAGAATAAGCATATAGAGTGCTTCCTGAAATAAAAAGCTCAACATTGGTTAGATTTGTGAAAGCCTTCTATGTGCTGGGCACCCTGCTAAATTGCTTACCAAGTTTATCTCATTCAATTCTCACAATCCTATGAAGTAGGTCCCATTACATCTACAGAGGTAAGACACTATGTTATAAAGAACCATTTGAACAGAGAAGGGGAAAAGGATGTAGGGAAGACCAACGGAGCAGGAGATAAGCTTTTCAAACTGTGCAAAAGTCGTGGACCTCAGCACAAAAATATGAAAAGACAAAATAGTCCCTAAACAGAGAATAAACCAGAGAAACTGGAGTGCAGGGTACTTGAAAGAAAATGAAAATCAGTAAGGCTAGAGGGGTACATGGGACCATATTTTAAAGGACATGACTTTACAGGAAAATCATCGTCGGATGGGAATGAAGTTGATAGCAAGAATCCAACAGACTGGATATAAAGTTTCTTATTTGAATGGCAAAGGATATAGAAATATGAAAAACCAGGAGACAATGCTGCAAGCCCTCAGTTCCTCAAATTCTCAATGGAGACAAAATTACTAGTGATCTGAATAGTGAGAGGCCTGTTGTTGCCTTTCTGAGAGGGGTTCCATGCCCTCCTCAGCCTGACCCAGCAAATTTCTAGGACTAGGTGGATTTAAGTTCAATTGACCAGGTTTAATATCTACTAGAAGCGTCTATTAGCCTCACCAACTGCCATGCTCAGAAGTTTGAACTTTAAAGCCTGTGGTTTCCTGTTGCCTATAGGATAATTCAGAGAACAGACCAGATCGTATACCTAAACAACATAAAATATTGATAGGAAAAGGAGAATCAAATGCAGAAGGCAATTAGAATGCTACTTGACTAGCCCCACCGTGAGATGAGGCAGCTCAATGAGACACTGCCAATGAGAATAGATGGACCACTATCCTCTGGGATTCAACCTAGCTCCTGCTGAGGCATTAATAGCAGTGGTAGACCCCCACAGATAGAAAATTGCCTTAAACTCACCTTACCACACCCAGTTCCGTGACAGAAGAGTTCCAAGAGGAAGAAGAAATCCAAAAAGGGCAAGGAACCAAGATAACAGAATAATGATACAGAGAAAAGGTATTATATGTGGAAGCAAGAGCTTTCCACATCTTTGATTCTCCCATACTTAGTCATTACTCTGGGATAGTCCTTGTCCTTAGAACTTCACGGCCTGCATAATGTGGAAGAATGCCTGGGATTACATGAAACTAATCATTGAACAAAGCTGCTGTAGCCTGAAAAGGAATAGGTCAAGCAGAAAAATTAGATAAAAATTGTATGTTTCAAAAATTAAGCAGAGGAGACTTCCAGCAAAATGGCGCTCTAGGCAGAAGCACAATGCTGTCCCTCCACAGCAAAGATCCGAAAAACTAAGCTGAACAGAGAATACAACAATCCTGAAACCCTAAAACATCAAACGAAGAGATAAAGAACTCAGCCAAGCACCAAATGGAGTGAGAAAACTGACAGAGAACGGAGAGCAAGGAGAGATTTATGCAGAGGTCCCGTATCAGCTAATGCAGCTCGGATCCACCATCTTGGACTCCTATTGGAGACCAGCAAATGGGGTACGAGAAAGCAGCTTCATGAAGCTTCCAGCGGGAGACAAAAACAACCGGTAATTTGTGATATATGCTTTCCCACCACCCACCCTTCTTCACCCCCACTCGGCCTCCTCTTCTTCCTGCGGCCACAATCTCTTGTCCAGGATGCACCAGTTGCTTGGATTCCACCCACCTAAAGGGGCCGGCTATCTGAGTGCCATTTGTTGGCTACTGGGGTTGCTTTTTTCCGCTTCTTTTGATTTCTTCCTTACCTCTCACCACCTCCCCCTCCATTTGCTCAAATACCTGGCTCTGTACACCATCTTTGCTTCTTCCTGAGAGGCTGCAGAGCTCCGTTCGAGTGTGGTGCTGCTTCCTGGTCTGGGCTGCCATGCTGGTGGGATCCCGGGGCTTTTGTTTGTTTGTTTTGAATTGTTTGTTTTCTTTTCCTTTTCTTGAGTTGGGAGCCTTGTCTGGCCAGGCGGTGCTGCATGGCTTGGAACCTACCCCCTCGGCTTGCACAGTTGTACAGAGGGATCCCTGAGAGCATTTCCTTTTTCATTGGTTTTTTTTTTTTTTTCTGTTTTTTGGGGGCTTTTCTTGTTCTTTTATTTTTTTTTAATTTCTTTTGTTTTATTTTCCCTCTTTTTCCCTTTTTGTCTTTCTTCATTACTCATTTACTAGTCTCTCTATATCTTCTCTTTCTGTTCCCTGAACACCTAGCATTGTATACCTCTACGCCTTCTAGCAAGGCTGTACTGCAACACCTAAGAACAACTTCCCCAGACCTCATATCCACACCAGTGGGATCCCTGGGAACTTTGCTCTTCTTTTCCCTTTCTGATTTTTATTTATTCGTTCTTTTCTTCCTCTTCCCCTTTTTGTTTTTCTCCATTTCATAGTCTCTCATCTCTCCACTCCAACGGCAAGCTCCCCTAGAATTCTTTTTTCTTTGTTTGTATGTTTTTGGCTCCTGTTCCTCTCTCCTCTCTCCCATATCGATCTTAGCTCCGAACATAACAATCTCCCCACTACATCCTGCCTACCTGCACCATGCGCTTAACTTCATACCTCCAAGCGGCGCAGGCACGGCCTGCTGGAACCTGCCCTGCACTGACTACCAACCCACCCTGGTGAATGTAGTAAGTCCCACAAACAACCCGTCCCAGTAACTCCTCTTCAGCTAGACCTGCCCTGCCGTACCATATCTGAGTGACTGACCCTGCCAATCGGAGAAGGAGATGAAAAGAATTGTGCCCACAGACAAGCAAACAACAAAGAACACACAGCCCGCCTGCTCAGACATAGCCAAATTTTTTAAAAACGTGAAAAAACAAACAAATCTACAATCAATAAATGAGAAAAATACGAATTCCCCGAAGATAGCAGACAATATCAAAACATTTACAAAAACAGGACAGGATGGTTCCAGTAGGTGTCCAAAATAAACCACCAGATGACTTTCCAGTGGAAGAAGAGGCACTAGAACTACCTGATAGGGAATTCAAATCTCTAATACTCAGAATTCTTCAAGAGCTGAAGCAAAAAACAGACAAAAATTAGGAAAAAATAGACAAATTCATGGAAAATACAAACAAAAAATTGGAAGAATTCAGGAAAATAATGCAGGAACAAAATGCTAAAATAAATTCACAACTAGAAATTGTACGAAAACAATGAGAAATCCAAAAGATAAACAACAAGATTTTAGAAATGGATGGTGTCATAGAAGGGCTGAGAAGCAGATTTGAAACGGTGAAAGACAGGATCAGTGGAATTGAAGACAAACACTTGAATACAACTCTGAGGAAAACTCAGAAAAAATAACAAAGAAAAATTAAGAGACCCTGAGAATTATGTGGGATACAATCAAAAGCAAAAATTTGCGAGTGATTGGAGTTCCAGAACAAGGGGAGAAAACAGAAAACACAGAGAGGATCATTGAAGAACTGCAGACAGAAAACTCCCCCAGTATCTTGAAAGATGAAAAGCTGGCCATCCAAGAGGCTCAACGAACCCCATATAGGATAGACCCCAAAAGAAAATCACCAAGGCATATCATAATCATACTCGCCAACACCAAAGACAAACAGAATCCTGAGAGCAGCTCGTGAAAAACAAGAAGTCACATACAGAGGACAAACAATAAGACTAAGCTCAGATTATTCCACAGAAACCAGGCAGGCAAGAAGGCAATGGGATGACATATATAAAATCTTGAAAGAAAAAAATTGCCAGCTAAGAATAATATATCCTGCAAAACTCTCATTCAAATATGATGGTGAAATTAGGTCATTTCCAGATAAACAGAAATTAAGGGAATCTGTAAAAGCCAAACCAAACTTACAAGAATTATTAAAGGGACTTCTTCGATCTGAGAACAAACAACTTCAGCTCACAGGCAGAATATAGGTTGCAGGATCGTACCAGCCAGATACCAATCTAGGAAATGAACTCTCAACGACTATCCAAAACCAAAAGAAATCAGGGAATCAGAGCAGTTAATCAGTAAATGACAACAACATCAAAACAATAAAAGAGGAAATAAATGGCATAGGTATAGAACCTTCTAATGTAGAGGAAGGCAAGGCGATACCAAGTTATGATAGACTGCTTCAAACTTAGAAAGATAAGGGCAAAATTCATGGTGACCAGAAAGAAAGTTAAAAAACATACTCATAAAAATAAAGAGGAAAAACGAAGTCTCAGCAAAAACAAAACCTACAAAAACAAAAGAAATGAAAAAAAAATCCACAAACAAAAGTAACTCAGCACAGGAGAGTAAGAAGAACAAAGAAAACGTCAGCACCACAACAAAAAGCACTACAAAATGACAGCAACAAACTCACATCTATCAATAATTAAACTGAATGTAAATGGACTCAATGCACCCATAAAGAGACGGAGAGTGACAGAATGGATAAGAAAACAGGATCCATCAATATGCTGTCTACAAGAGACACACCTTAGAAACAAAGATGTGAATTTATTAAAAATCAAAGGTTGGAAAAAAATATATCCAGCTAACAACTACCAAAAAAGAGCAGGAATAGCAATACTTATCACAGATAAAATAGACTTTAAAACAAAATCCACCATAAAAGACAAAGAAGGACACTATATAATGATTAAGGGGACGATCCATCATGAAGACATAACCATAATAAACATCTACGCACCCAATGACAGGGCTCCAAAATACATAAAACAAATTCTAACAACACTGAAAAGAGAAATTGACAGTTCCGCAATAATAGTAGGAGACTTAAACACACCACTCTCAGTAAAGGACAGAACAACTAAGAAGAAACTCAGCAAGGATGCAGAAGACCTAAAGGACACAATCAGCCAACTTGACCTCGTAGACATATATAGAACACTCCATCCAACCGCTGCAAAGTACACATTCTTTTCCAATGCACATGGAACGTTCTCCAGAATAGACCACATCTTGGGCCACAGAGCAATCGTCAACAAGATCCAAAACGCTGAGATGATTCAAAGTCTCTTCTCTGACCACAATGCCATCAAGGTAGAAATTAACAACAGACAGAGCAAGGAAAAAAATCAATTACATGGAAACTGAATAATACCCTGCTTACATATCACTGGGTAATAGAAGAAATCAGAGATGGAATCAAAAAATTCCTAGAATCAAATGAGAATGAAAACACATCATACCAAAACTTTTGGGACACAGCAAAGGCAGTCCTCAGGGGACAATTTATAGCAATAGATGCACCCATCAAAAAAGAAGAAAGGGACAAAATCAAAATATTAACTACACAACTCAAACAAATAGAAACAGAACAACAAAAAAAGCCCACAGTCACTGGAAGAAAGGAAATAGTAAAGATCAGAGCAGAGATAAATGAAATAGAGAACAGAAAAACAATAGAAAGAATCAACAAAACCAAAAGTTGGTTCTTTGAAAGAATCAACAAAATCGACAAACCACTGGCCACACTGACAAAAGAAAAACAGAGAGGACACAGATAACCCAAATAAGAAATGAAATGGGGGACATTACAACAGACCCAACTGAAATAAAAAGGATTATAAAAGAATATTATGAAACACTATACTCCAACAAATTTGAAAACCTAGAGGAAATGGATAAATTTCTAGAAGCACACAGCCTACCCAAACTACAACAAAGTGATGCTGAAAATCTGAACAGACCCATAATAAGGGAAGAGATTTAAAAGGTAATAAAAAAACTCCCAACCAAAAAAAGCCCTGGCCCAGATGGCTTCACTGGAGAATTCTACAAAACATTTACAGAAGAGCTTGTACCAGTACTACTCAAGCTATTTAAAAGCATAGAAGAGGAAGCAACACTTCCAAATTCATTCTATGAAGGCACCATAACACTGATACCAAAGCCAGGCAAAGATGTCACAAAAAAAGAAAATTACAGACCAATATCTGTCATGAATATAGATGCAAAAATTCTTAACAAAATTCTAGCCAATAGAATTCAGCATCATATCAAAAAAATAATAC
Source organism: Dugong dugon (assembly GCA_030035585.1). NCBI lineage: Eukaryota > Metazoa > Chordata > Mammalia > Sirenia > Dugongidae > Dugong > Dugong dugon. The sequence goes on along the minus strand of CM057467.1, from coordinate 76,818,264 downwards.
ACCACGACCAAGTACGATTTGTACCAGGTATGGAAGGATGGTTCAACATTAGAAAATCAATCAACGTAATACACCACATAAATAAAAGGAAAGAAAAGAATCACATGATCATCTCAATTGACACAGAAAAGGCATTTGACAAAGTCCAACACCCATTCCTGATGAAAACTCTCAATCAAATAGGTATAGAAGGGAAATTTCTCAACATAATAAAGGGCATCTATGTAAAACCAATGGCCAACATCATTCTTAATGGAGAGAGGCTGAAAACATTCCCCTTGAAAACAGGAACTAGACAGGGATGCCCTTTATCACCACTCCTATTTAACATTGTGCTGGAAGTTCTAGCTAGAGCAATAAGGCAAGAAACAGAAATAAAGGGCATCCAAATTGCTAATAAAGAAGTTAAACTGTCCCTGTTTGCAGATGATATGATACTAAGAAAACCCTAAAGACTCCATGAGAAATCTACTGGAACTAATAGAAAGATTCAGCACAGTAGCAGGATACAAGATAAACATAAAAAAATCAGTTGGGTTCCTATACTCCAATAAGGAGAATGATGAAAAGGAAATCAGGAAAACAATACCATTTATAATAGCCCCTAAAAAGATAAAATACTTAGGAATAAATCTGACCAAGGATGTAAAAGACCTATACAAAGACAACTACAAAACACTACTGCAAGAAACCCAAAGGGATCTACATAAATGGAAAAACATACCTTGCTCATGGATAGGTAGACTCAACATTGTGAAAATGACAATTCTACACCAAGCAATTCACAAATACAAGGTAATCCCGATCCAAATACCAACAACATTCTTCAAAGAGATGGGAAAACTAATATTAACTTTATATGGAAAGGGAAAAAGCCCCAAATAAGTAAAGCAGTACTGAAGAAGAAGAATAAAGTTGGAGGACTCACACTACCTGACTTCAGAACCTACTATACAGCTACAGTAGTCAAAACAGCCTGGTACTGGTACAACAACAGATCCATTGACCATGGAACAGAATTGATAACCCAGATGTAAATCCATCCACCTATGGTCACCTGATCTTCGACAAGGGCCCAAAGTCCATTAAATGGGGAAAAGACAGTCTTTTTAGCAAATGGTGCTGGCAAAACTGGATATCCATCTGCAAAAAAATGAAACAGGACCCATATCTCACGCCGTATACAAAAACTACTTCAAAATGGATCAAAGACCTGAATAGAAACCCTGAAACTGTAAAGTTCATAGAAGAAAGAATAGGACCAACCCTACAGGCCTTAATACACGGCATTAACAGGATACAGACCATAACCATCAACACATAAACCCCAAAAGATAAGCTAGATAACTGCGATCTTCTAAAAATCAAACACCTATGCTCTTCAAAAGACTTCACCAAAAGAGTCAAAAGAGAACCTACAGACTGGGAAAAAATTTTTGGACAGTACAAGTCAGACAAAGGTCTAATCTCCATCATCTACAAGAAAATCCAACACCTCTACAACAAAAAGACAAATAATCCTATTAAAAAATGGGCAAAGAAAATGAACAGACACTTCACCAAAGAAGACATTCAAATGGCCAACAGACACATGAGGAAATGCTCGTGATCACTAGCCATTAGAGAAATGCAAATTAAAACCACAATGAGATACCATCTCACCCTGGCATTACTGGCACGAATCAAAAACACTGGAAATAACAAATGTTGGAGGGGCTGCGGGGAGATGGGAACTCTTATGCACTGCTGGTGGGAATGCAAAATGATACAACCATTTTGGAAAATGATATGGTGCTTCCTCAGAAAGCTAGAAATAGACACACCATTCAATCTAGCAATCCCACTCCTAGGAATATATCCTAGAGAAATAAGAGTTGTCACTCGAATAGAGATTTGCACACCTATGTTCATGGCAACATTGTTCACAATAGCAAAATGATGGAAACAACCCATCAGCAGATGAATGGATAAACAAACTATGGTACATACACACAATGGAGTGCTATGCAAAGAGAAAGAACAACGATGAATCTGTGAAGCATCTCATAACATGGATGAAACTGGAGGACATTATGCTGAGTGAAATAAGTCAATCACAAAAGGACAAATATTGTATGAGACCTCTATTGTAAAAACCCATGAAAAAGTTCATACCCAAAATGTAACAATCTTTGTTGATTACCAGGGATGGGAGGGGTGGGGGGAAATATTAAATAGACAATAGATAAGTGGTATCTTGGGTGAAGGGTGAGACAGTACACAATACAGGGGAAACCAGCACAACTTGTACAAGGAAAGGTCACGGAAGCCCCATAGACACATCCAAACTCCCTGAGGGACTGAATTGCTGGGCGGAGGGCTCTGGGGACCATGGTCTTGGGGAACATCTAGCTCAATTGGTATAACACAGTTTATAAAGACAATGTTCTACATTCTACCTTGGTGAGTAGCGTCTGGGGTCTTAAAAGCCTGTGAGCAGCCATCTAAGATACTCCACTGGTTTCATCCCTTCAGGAGCAAGGGAGAATGAAGAGAACAGGATACAAGGAAAAGATTAGTCCAAAGGACTAATGGACCACAGCTACCAAGGCCTCCACCAGACTGAGTTCAGTACAGCTAGATGGTGCCCGGCTACCACCCCTGACTGCTCTGACCAGGATCACAACAGAGGGTTCTGGACAGAGCTGGAGAAGGATGTAGAACAAAATTCTAACTCACAAAAAAAAGACCAGATTTATTGGCCTAAAGGAGACTAGAGAAAACCCGAGAGTATGGCCCCCAGACACCATTTTAGCTCCATGGTGAAGTCATTTCCAAGGTTCACTCTTCAGCTGGGGAGCGGACAGCCTCATAAAACCAAATGGGACTAATGAGGCACAGCAGTCCAGAGACAAGGTCCAGAAGGCAGAAGGGTCAGGAAAGCTGGTGATAGGGAACCCAAGGTTGACTAAGGATAGTGTTGATGTGTTGTGAGGTTGTTAGCCCTTGTCATAGGGCAACATGTGTACTAACTGTTAAATGAGAAACTATTTTGTTCTGTAAGCCTTCATCTAAAGTGAGAATAGTAGCACAATTGGAAGAGCGTAGTTAATGTCACTGAACTGTGCATGTAGAAGTTTTTGAAATGGTGTATCTTTGGTTATGTATATTTTCACCAAAAAAAAAAAAAAGGTTGAGAATGGAGAGGGTTGACATGTTGTGGGGTTGTTAACCAATGTCATAAAACAATATGTGTACTACTGTTTCATGCGAAACTATTTGTTCTGTAAGCCTTCACCGGAAATACAATAAAAAGATAAAAATAAAAAATACAAAAATTAAGCAGAAATTTTTGGCCTTGGAGTTAAAAATGAAGTGTTGACTCAATAGTCAACATATTAAGGTTAACAAAACTGAGAAATATTGACTGGCTTTTTAACCTTCAGAAAAAAGTTCAAATCCAGTTCCTTTCCTTCTCTCTTTCTTTTCATCTCTCTCCACGCTATACTCTATCCCAAGGTAGGGGATGAAACATTTAAAAATAGATACAAAATCTAGCCTTAAGTACACATACGTCATCCAAGTTTATCAACTCATATTTACACTAGTTAATGCAGGACTTCTAGTTCCTAAAAGTCCACTCCCTCAAATATTGCTGAGATTTCCCAGGAGGTATCATGGTACAAATGGTTAACATGCTCAGCTGCTAACTTAAAGGTTGGAGGTTTGAGTCCACCCAGATGTGCCTGGGAAGAAAGGCCTGGCAATCTACTTTGAAAAAAATCAGCCACTGAAAACCCTATGGAGCGCAGTTCTACTCTGACACACGAGTTCCTCATAAACCAGAACTGATTCAACTCGATGGAAATTGGTTATTATTTCTCACACTGTCCTGTCTCTATTACTCTCTTGGGTTCCTCAGCCCCTGCAGGTACATGAGTCATGAGTCAGAAGAAGCCTCCAGCCTGACACCTCATCCATGAAATTGGGACTTGCCAGCCTCTACAACTACATGACCCATTTCTTTAAGATAAATCTCTCTCTCTATGTACGTGTGCGTGTGTATGTGTGTGTGTATATATATGTATGTATGTATGTATATGCGCTTCACTAGTTTTGCTTCTCTAGAGAAGCCAGCCTGAGACATTTGGTACTGAGAGTAATTCTAGAGAAACAGAATTGTAAGGATGAGTTTTCTAAATTGGTTCTCAAGTCTGGCTAGCCATAAAGATGTTGATGAGTCTGCTTCCAATACTAAAGAGGGCATTACTAATCCATGGCATGAAGTGACAATTGAAATATGCAATCTATCACCACCAGTAGATCAAGTATTGGTGAGAAGCAAGGCTGGGTGATTGCATGTTTGATACTTTTCTACAGTTTTGTCAGAATGAGAAGTATAAAGAAGCTAGTTGGCTGGTCCTACTTTCACTAGACAAAGTGATGAAAGAAAGAGATGAGCTCAGGGCTTCAGTCACAGCTGAAGTGTTGCATAAATGACCTCAAAGTTGTCACTTGTGCCCTGAAAGAAAGCCTTATTTCTTGTAGTAACAGAGCTGATATTGCCGAAAACCAAACCCGGAGTCTTATCATAAGAGTGGCTGAATTACACTACCAGTTGAATTCCCAACCTTGAATAGTGTCTCAAGTTGAACTGAGGGCATTGATTGGGAAGAAATGAGATCCTGAAACTTGGTGGGGGGACATATGGGCAGGTTATCAGGAAACTGGGGACACTGAGCCCCTACATTCTGTTCATTTACTCCTGCCAACAGAACCAGCCATCTCACCCCCATCTGAAGAGATTACTCCATCTTTGTCTGATAAGCCACACTCCACAGTAAAACCATTATCCCCTTCACCCCCATCTGATGAGACTGACCCAGCTGTGTCTGGTGCACCTTTGTCTGAGTCATCCCCTGGGGAAGCATCTGAGTCATTGCCTGGGGTATTTCCTGAGGCAGATGCCTTACAAGACATTGCTGAATGTTCTCAGAACACATCCCCGCCACCTATTTTTGCTTCTAGACCTGTAACTATATAACTAGACTTAAGTCCCAGTAAGGCCCAAAAGGTGAAGTACAAAGTGTGACCCAGGAGGTGGTATGCTGCACTCCAAAAGAACTGCTTGACTTTTCTAATTTGTGCAGACAGAAACCTGAGGAGTATGTGTCGAAATGGCTGTTAAGGATGTGAGATAATGCTGCAAAGGAACATAAAGTTGGATCAGTCTTGAGTTTATTGATATGGGCCCACTAAGCATAGATCTGTCAGTGTTTCAGCTCGAGAGGTTAGGAAAAGATCTAACAGTTTATTTGGTTGATTTGCTGAAGCATAGATTACACGTGGCCTACACTAAATCAAGTTGAAGTACCAGACCTGCCCTGGTATACTGTAGAAGAAAGTATCCAAAGGCTTAGGGAAATTGTCATGTTAGAGTGGATTTATCAGGTTAGACCCACACATAGAGTGCCCAGAGGACACACCTTTTACCACAAAGGTGAGGAACAAATTTTGAAGGGAGCCCCAGCATCCTAGAAGACTGCTGTGATTGCTGTTTTATGTAAGTCAGATTGGACAGTGAAAGCTGTCCTAACAGAATTAAGACACCAAACAACAATGGTGATGATTGGATTCTGTGGTGGTAGGGGCCAAGTGGCAGCACTCAATCAACAAAGACAAGGTGAACATTGTTACCGTAATGTACAGTGAAGTCAAAGCAGTAATAAGAATAGTCTGACTCATGAGGTCTTATAGCGTTGGCTACTTAGTCACGATGTCACTAGGAGTGACAAAAATGGGAAATCTAAATATTTACTTGATCTGTACAAGCGTAATAATTCTAGGTAAAGTAAATGGTAACCTAACTTGAATTGGCAGAATAGAGTCATAGACCCTCAGTCAATTCCCAGATTTGAACAAGTTTGCAGACCTACAACTTCCTGAATGAAGAGGAGGCCAAATACCCTTGAGGAAGGACCCCACTACACTACCAAAAATTTATACTGTTAATCTTTCTTCCAGACTTCCCCAAAGGGATCTACAGCCTTTTATGGGAGAGACTGTTAGGGAAAAGGAAATAATCAGACTTATGGGAATTATTGGACACTGGCTCTGAACTGACACTAATTCCAGGAGACACAAAATGTCACTGTGGCCCACCAGTCAGAGTGGAGGCATATGGAGGTCAGGTTATTAAGAGTCTTAGTGTATGTCTATCTCACAGTGAATCCCCATACCCATCCTGTAGTGATTTGCCCAGTTCCAAAATAAATTATCAGAATAGATATACTCAGCAACTGGCAGAACCCCCACATTAGATCTCTGCCATGTGGAGTAAGGGGTATTACGGTAGGAAGAGCCAAGTGGACACCATTAGCACTTCCCCTACCTAGGAAAATAGTAAGCCAGAAGCAATACCACATTCCTGGAGGGATTGCAGAGATTACTGCCACCATCGAGGACATGAATGATGCAGGGGTGGTGAGTCCCACCACATCCCCATTCAACTCACCTGTTTGGCCTGTGAAAAAAATGGATAGATCTTGGAGAATCACAGTGGATTATCAAAAACTTAACCAGGTGGTGACTCCAATTGCAGCTCCTGTTCCAGATGTGGTTTTATTACTTGAGCAAACTGATACATTTCCTGGTAGCTGGTATGCAGCTATTGATCTGGCTAATGCCTTTTTCTCCATACCTGTTTTGAAGGACCACCAGAAGCAGTTTGCCTTCAGCTGGCAAGGCCAGCAATACACCTTCAGTTGCCTAGCTCAGGGCTACATCAACTCTCCAGCCTTGTGTTCATAACTTACTTTGCAGGGAACTTGATCACCTTTCCCTTCCACAAGACATCACACTGGTCCATTACATTGATGACATTATGCTGACTGGAGCTAGTAAGGAAAAAGTATCAATGACTTTAGACTTATTGGTAAGATATTTGCATGCTAAAGAATGGAAAATTAACCCAACAAAAATTCAGGCACCTTCCACCTCAGTGAAATTTCTAGGGGTTCAGTGGTGTAGGGCATGTTGAGAGATTCCTTCTAAAATGAGAAGAAGCACAATGCCTGGTGGGCTTCTTTGGATTTTGGAGGCAGCATAGCCCTCATTTGGGTGTGCTACCCTGGAGTAATTATCAAGTGATTTGAAAAGCTGCTAGTTTTGAGTGGGGCCCAGAACAAGAGAAGGCTCTGCAACACATTCAGGCTGCCGTGTAAGCTGTCTGCCACTTGGGCCATATGATCCAGCTGATCCAATGGTACTTGAAGTGTCAGTGGCCAACAGAGACTTTTGGGGTTTTTGGCAGGCCCCTATTGGTGAATCACACCACAGACCCTTCGGATTTTGGAGCAAAGCCCTGCCATCCTCTGCAGATAACTACTCTCCTTTTGAGAAACAGCTTTTGGCTTGTTACTAGGTCTTAGTAGAGACTGAATGCTTAACCATGGGCCAGCAGGTCACCATGTGGCCTGAGCTGCCCATCATGAACTGGGTGTTGTCTGACCTACAAAGCCTTAAAGTAGGACTTACACAGCAAGACTCCATCATTAACTGGAAGTGGTATTGTCTTATCTATCTAGTGCTGCTATAACAGAAATACCACAAGTCAATGGCTTTAACAAACAGAAATGTATTCTCTCACAGACTAGGAGACTGACTAGAAGTCTGAATACATGGCGCCAACTCCAGGGGAAGGATTTCTCTCTGTATTGGCCCTGGGGGAAGGTCCTTGTCATCGATCTTCTAATCTAGGAGCTTCTCAGTGCAGGGACCCTGGTCTAAAGGACACGCTCCACTCCTGGCTCTTCTTTCTTGGTGGTATGAGGTCCCTCTCCTCTCTGATCAATTCTCTCTTTTATATCTTAAAAGTGATTGACTCAAGATACAACCTAATCCAGTAGATTGAGTCCCACCTCATTAACATAACTGCCTCTAATCTTGCCTCATTAACATCAAAGAGGTTAGGATTTGCAGCACATAGCATAATCACATCAGATGACAAAATGGCAAACAACCACACAGTACTGGGAATCATGGCCTAGCCAAATTGACACATATTTTGAGGGGCACAGTTCAATCCATGACAGGTATATACGAGATCAGGCTTAAGCAGGACCTGAAGGCACTAGTAAGTTGCATGAGAAAGTGGCACAAATGCCCATGGTCTCCACTCCTGTCACATTACCTGCTCTCTCCCCATCTGCACCTATGGCTACATGGGGGAGTGCCTTATGATCACTGACTGAGGAAAATAAAACTCATAGCTGGTTTACAGATTGTTCTGTGTGATATGCAGGCCCCACTCAGAAGTGGACAGTATTAGCACGGCAGCCCCTTTCTGGGACCTCCCTGAAGGACAGTGTTGAAGGGAAATCCTCCCAATGGGCAGAACTTCAAGCAGTGCATCTAGTTTTCACTTTGCTTGAAATGAGAAATGGCCAGATGTGTGATTGTATACTGATTCATGGGCTGTGGCCAATGGTTTGGCGGGATGTTCAGGGACTTGGGAGGAACATGATTGGAAGATTGGTGACAAGGAGGTATGGGGAAGAGGCATGTGGATAGACCTTTCTGAATGGCCCAAAGAAGTGAAAGTATTTGTGTCTCATGTGAATGCTCACCAAAGGGTGACCTTGGCAGAGGAGGATTTTAACACTCAAGTGGCTAGGATGATGCGTTCTGTTTAAACCAGTCATCCTCTTTCCCCAGCCACTCCTGTCATTGCTCAGTGGGCTCATGAACAACGTGGGCATGGTGGCAGAGATGAAAGTTATGTATGGGTTCAGCAACATGGACTTCCACTTACCAAGGCCAACTTGGATACAGCCACTGCTGAGTGCCCAGTCTGCCAGCAGCAGAGACCAACACTGAGTCCCCAGTATGGCACCATTCCTCGAGGTGATCAGTCAGCAACCTGGTGGCAAGTTGATTACATTCAACTGCTTCCATCATGGAAATGGCAGCGTTTTTTTCTTACTGGAATAAACGCTTACTCTGGATACAGATTTGCCTTCCCTGCATGCAACACTTCTGCCAAAATTACCATCCATGGACTCACAGAATGCCTTATTCACCATCATGGTATCCCACACAGCATTGCCTCAGATCAAGGGACTCACTTCACAGAAAATGAAGTATGGTAATGGCCTCATGCTCATAGAATTCACTTGTCTTACCATGTTCCCCATCATCCTGAAGCAGCAGGCTTGATAGAAAGATGGACTAGCCTTCTAACAACACAATTTTACGGTGACAGCTAGGTAGCAGTACCTTGCACAGTTGGGGCAGTATTCTCCAGGAGGCTGTATATGCTCTAAACCAGCATCCAGTATATGGTGCTGTTTCTCCCATAACTAGGATTAATGGGTCCAAGATTCAAGGGGTGGAATTGGGAGTGGCACCATTCACTATTACCCCTAGTGACCCTAATAGTGACTCATAAAATTTTTGCTTCCCGTCCCTGTGACCCTGTGCTCTGCAGGTCTAGAGGTCTTAGTTTCAAAGGGAGGAATGCTCCCACCTGAGAGACATCACTCATTCCATTGAAATGGAAGATAAGAGTCCCACCCGGCCACTTATCCACTTATGCCTCTGGTCAACAGGCAAAGAAGAGAGTTACATATTGGCTGGTGTGATTGATGCTGATTACCAAGAGGAAATCAGATTGATATTACATAATGGAAGTAAAGAAGAGTATGTCTAGAATACTGGAAATCTCTTAGGGCATCTCTTAGTACTACCATGCCTTGTGGTTAAAGTCAATGGAAAACTATAGCAACCCAATTATGACATGACTACTAATGGCACAGACCCCTCAGGAATGTTTGGGTCCCCCCACCAGCCAAAGAACCATGACCAGCTGAGGTGTTGCTGAGGGTAAGCTGAATGGTGGAAGAAGGTAGTTCTAAATATCAGCTACAACTACATGACTAGTTGTAGAAATGAGGACTGTAATTGTTATGAGTATTTCTTCCTTGTATGTGTGCATAAAATATTTTCGTTTTCTTATAAGATGTAAACAGGGCTAGTGCATTTTTAGTTGTACGTGTTAATTGCATCATGTTACATGCAAATATGACTTTATAATTATCTTTATTTATGGTTTAAGATATATATAGGTGCCAAGTTGACAAGGGGTGGACTGTGATGGTTAAGGTTGTGTGTCAGTTTGGCTGGGCCATGATTCTTAGTGGTTTGTCAGTTACAATGTAATTGGCAGTTATGTAATGATGCAACGGCATCAATTCTATAATGAGACCTATTAGGAGCAGCCAATCAGTTGAAAGGGAGGTTCCTTGGGGTTGTGGCTAGCCTCAAGTATATAAATGGATGTTCCAGCAAGGCTCTTGCTCTGGATCCTGCATCTGGCTCATCATCATCTGGTTCTTGGGGCTTACCTACTGATCTTGGAATTCCTCGGCTTCCGAAGCCTGTGAGCCAGCAGCCTGCTGTCTGACCTGCCAATTTTGGGTTCGTCAGCCTCTGCAGCTACCTGAGTGAGGAGAACCCTCCAGCCCAATGCCTGACACAGGGACTTGGGACTTGCTAGCCTCTACAACTGCGTGAGCCATTTCCTTGAGATATATATATATATATATATATATATATATATATATATATATATATATATATATATATATATATATATATTTATGTGTATTTATATATATAATATATACACACTTCACTGGTTTTGCTTCTCTAGAGAACCAAGCCTAGGACAGTTGGTTTTTGTTTTTATTCTGTTTGATATCTTTATATTAGCACCTTTTATAATAAACTTTATGTCTCCTTTTGATTATTTAGGCTTCTTCTATTTTGCTTGTCAGTTTTAAATAAAACCTTTTGATTTCTGCTATTACGTATATGGCAGTCAGTGAACTAATTTTTACTTTCTGTTTTCTGTCTTCTCCTCTCATATTTATTCCCATTTTTTCCACCTGGTGAGAACATATAACATTTGCTTAACATTTTTCTACCCTTACTCCACATTTTTTTTAATCTTAGAGAACAATTAAATATATTTATTATTACACCATCAGTCCTTTTGCCAGAGTTTCTCCAGTCACCTTTTAGTTGAATGAAACTTTACCATTATTACTCAGAAACAGAGGCAGGTAAAATATTCCAGGTCTTTACTGTTCAACATTAATTTTCTATATCCCAAATATTGAAAGACAAGCTAGTTGGATATAAAATCTCAGATCACACTTTCTTTGAATTTTTTTTAAAACATCACTCTACTGTTATTGGTTCTATATGTTGCAGTCAAGAAGTATAATACCAAATTTATTTTCTTTTTTTGCTGTTGCTGTTTTTGTTTGTTGCATGTGGGGGGTGGGGGGTAGGGGATATATCTGGAGACCAAAGTATTTTTTTTCTTTATCTTTAATTTTTAATGGACTCATCAAAATGTATCTCAGAGTTGACAATTTTAGATACATTTTCCAGGTGTACAGTGGGTCCTTTTTAAAATGCATTTTAAGATCATCTCTAATTTCCATCATTTTGTTAATCTCCTCTAATTATATTTTATTCCAAAATAATTCCCTAGCACTAAAATTTCAAACACTAATAAAAGTATCCTATAAACCAATACTCACCTAATCTACTTAAATTGTCATCCCTGTATAGGTATAAATACATAGGTATTTACTTATTTTCATTTCTTGCCCATGGAAGGGCTTCCATTTTTAATAGTAGCCAGGCTGCCAAAGAACTGATTTCCAGACTGAATATTTGACCTATTCCCCACTTGCCAGACACTGTCAGTTGACATATCTTCTCTGAGTTTTTGGAAAGTAAAGGCATCCTAACAACCTGTCATTTAAACAAGAGGATTTATTACCTTTTAACCAGCCTGTGTTAATTTCTCTGTCTCAGGTTCCTCATTTATAAATTGGAAATTTTTTTAATACCTCATTTAGTGCTTATTTTAAGAAACAAAGTGCTCAATAAATATTTATCATGATCAGTAATCAAAAGAATATTTGTTACTAACAGAAAACTACAGGTAGTTGTTGAAGGTAAAATTTCAGCTATGCTTAGGAAATTATCAGAGTCTGTTAGCCTTGCTATTCAAAGTATGATTCTCAGACCAGTAGTGTAGATATCACATGGGACCTTGTTAAAATGCAAAAATTTTATTTTTGCCTCAGGCCTACTTAATCAGATTCTGCATGTTAACAAGACCTCCCAGGTGAATCATATGCATAGGAATATTTGAGGCTCACCCTTATAGACCATGGAGCCCTGATGGCACAGTGGTTAAAGAGATCAGCTGCTAACCAAAAGGTCAGCAGTTTGAATCCACCCGCCGCTTTTTAGAAACCCTATAGGTCAGTTCTACTTTGTTGTATAGGGTCCCTGTGAATTGGAATTGACTCAACAGCAATGGGTTTGGTTTGGTTCTTATAGACTATGGAGCCCAGGTGGCACAGTGGTTAAGAGCTCGACTGTTAACCAAAGGTCGACTAGTTTGAATCCACCAGCTGTTCCTTGGAAACCCTATGGGGCAGTTCTGCTCTGTCCTATATGGTTGCTATGAGTCAGAATTCACTTGTTGGCAACAGGTTTGGTTTTTTGGTTTATTATAGACCATAAGGAGTCTTGGTTGCACAGTGGTTAAAGTGGTCAGCTGCTAACCAAAAGGTCAGTGGTTGGAACCCACCAACTGCTCCAAGGGAGAAAGATGTGGCAGTCTGCTTCCATAAAGATTTACAGTCTTAGAAACTCTACAGGGTCACTATGAGTTGAAATTGACTCAATGGCAACAGGTTTGGTTTTTGTAATTATAGATCATAAGGAGCTCTGATGGCACAGTGGTTAAAGCACTTGGATGCTAACTGAAAGGTCAGGGGTTCAAACTGACCAGCCACTTCATGGAAGAAAGATGTGGCAGTCTACTTCTGTAAAGATTTCAGCCTTGAAAACCCTACGGGGCAATTCTACTGTTCTCTAGGGTTGCTATGAATTGGAATCAACTTGAGGGCAACCAGTTTGGTTTATTACAGACCATAAGGAGCCCTGGTGGTGCAGTGGTTAAAGCACTCGGCTGCTAACCAAAAGGTTGGCAATTTGAACCCACCAGCCGCTCCACAGGAGAAAGATGTGGCAGTCTGCTTCCATAAAGATTTATAGCCTTGGAAACCCTATGGGGAAGTTCTGCTCTGTCCAATAGGGTCACTGTGAGTCAGAATCAACTCAGTAGCAGTGAGTTTGGGTTTTGGTTTATTACAGACCATTATTAATCACTGCTTCAGGAATCAGGGCTATAGCGTTAAGCCCCAGAGTGCAGCCAAGAAAAATTAGAGTCTGGTGCTATAGCTAGTAAGGTAACATATGTATCTATATTCATTAAATCTAGTGATTCTCACCTGTTTGGATCAGTTTAGCCTTTTCAGAAATGGAAATCTCCCATTCAGTCTGGCCCAGGACATGCACTGGACTGCTCAAGAAAGTATAATTATGAGAGGAAGAATGGTTTAGTCAACTAGCGATGAATTTTAGGCAGTAATGTTAATCTGTGATTGCCTGCAGGCATTGAAATCTCATAAGTTATTATGTTGGTGGGACTCAGGAATTAAGGGTACAATCCTAGACCAAAGCTTTTTTTGGATGTGCCACCTAAGCATAAAAGCAAGTGTCAAGCTTATCTGTGTAGATGTGTTTGTGTGTGTACACATATATGTATGCAACTATGTATTGATACAAAGTCCTGTTTAAATCTGACAACACTTTTTACTTGAGGTAGTTTTCACTAAGGAACCCTGGTGGCCCAACAGTTATGAGCTCAGCTGCTAACCGAAAGGTTGGTGATTTGAACCCACCAAGCCACTCCACAGGAGAAAGACCTGGTGATTTACTACCATAAAGATACAACCTAGAAAACCTTATGGGGCAGTTCTACTCTATCCCATGGCACCTAACAACAACGGTTTTCATTAGGATCCTGTACCCATATGGACATCTCCCAAGGAAAGAATTTCACTTTGTGCCATCATGAGCCAGACCACCTAATGAAGAAAGCGTACAAGAATCCATTTGATTCATCATAAAATTGTCTGTTTGTTACAGAAAATGTGGCAGAATTTTCCAAGCAGCAGAATAGTTCTCCTTAGAGTCAGATCAGTTTAATAAGTCTCATGAGTTGGGGTTCAGATAAAGACACATCAATTACTTGAGGTTTTTGGCCTTCTGGCATGAGGATCTATTACTTCTAGTCCCCTACATGCATCCTTCCCTTAGGTCTCCATGACTAGAAAGTTAACTAAGAAATACAAATTTTTCAGTAAGGATTTAATTTTATTTTCTAAATTTATCTTTTTCTCACATTTTAGTTTTAAGTTTTGTCACTTTTTATGATTTACATATATCTGAAAAAAAATAAGATTCAGTTGAGAAGGTGAATATTTCTTGTTATAATACTGGTTTACACAATATCTCATGGTTTTTATTTATTTATTTATCACTAATATTAATTGAAGGAGCCCTGGCAGAACAGTGGTTAAGCATTTGACTGCTAACCAAAAGGTCAGCAGTTCAAACCCACCAGTCGTTCTGTGAAAGTAAGACCTGGTGATCTGCTCCCATAAAGATTACAGCCTAGGAAGCCCTATGGGGAAGTTCTACTCTGTCCTATAGGGTGGCTATGAGTCAGAATTGACTGAACAGCACACAACAACAATATTAATTATATTTTACAATTATTTTCACTTTTATTATATTTTATTTATGATTTCTTAACAAAGAAAACTGTAATTATAAGCATGGTAGCAACAATAGGGCAGTCCATACTACAATCAGGAAAAGTTTGAGGGTTTATTCCCTTCATCACCCCCGAGTCCCTCAGAGCTTAGGAATAAAACCTCAGAGGATATGTTGATATCCTACAGGATGCAGACATCACTGATATCACCCTAAACTAACGACAATCATAAGGTTCTATGTCCCAATTAGATAGAATCTATGGGTCTGAGAATTAAGGAATGGAACTTTGATTAGCCCCACTTATACCACTCCCAGTGACCCAATTGATGAATTTGTGTTTCTGTTTACCACATTCTTGAAGAAATTCCCCACTGACAGCTGGCACCATGGTTGGAGGGTCCTCTTCCTCCCAACATGTATTACTTAGGATAGGTTAGGTTATATTGTGCTAATAAACTACTCCAAAATCTCCATGGCTTGAAACAAAGATTTACTTCTCATTTCTGTGCCTCTTATTCTTGGCTGAGGCTCTGCTCCTACATTGTCATTCTCACTTCTGTAGCCAGGCTGACAGATCAGCCACTATCTGGAACACTGACTGGCAAAGAAATAGGGGAGCTCTGGAGAGGCTCATATTGGTAATTGAACACTTGACTTTGAAGCAGCACATGTCACAGCATTGGCCAGAACTGGTCATGTGGCTTGCCAAGAAATGCAATACTGCCATGTGTCTAGAAGAGGGCAAAATATTTAGTGAACAGTACTAATGCATCTCACACTGCCCAAACCAACTTGATGCTGTATCCAAGCATAATTGTTACAGCCAAAGAGTTAGTGGGCAATTTAGAATTCAAAATAATGATTTGTTCAAGGATAGTTACATGATTTATCCAAACAGCCACTATGAGTTGACTAAATATCTTAATTTATCTCAACTTTTTACTTAAGGATATGTTTATTTTAACACTCAAAATTTTGGGATCATTTTTCTCAACTGAACATCATGTAATATTTTTCTTCCTTCTAATATGGAGGGAAAATAACTTAACTGAAGTTCTTTTGTAAATAGCTTATTAAATGAGCAAGCTCTGTTTGGTGTTTTTTGTTGTTGTCATTGTTGTCGACTTGTTTGTTTTGCTTTTCTCATGTGCAGTTATTTTGGGAAATAATTATGCCTCCAAATAGTTTTTTCACTTAAGAATATTAGATCAACACCTATGAGCAGCTGATAGTTGACAAAGGCCCAAAGTCCATTAATTTGGGGAAAAGACAGTCTCTTTAACAAACGCTGCTGGCATAACTGAATATCCATCTGCAAAAAACTGAAACAAGACCCATACCTCACACCATAAAGGAAGACTAACTCAAAATGGATCAAAGACCTAGATATAAAAGCTAAAACAATAAAGATCATGGAAGAAAAAATAAGGACAGTGCTAGGAGAGCTAATACATGGCATAAAGAGAATACGAAGCATTACTAACAATTCACAAACACCAGAATTAAAACTAGATAACTGGTAGATCCTAAAAATCAAAGACTTATGCTCATCAAAAGACTTCACCAAAAGAGTAAAAAGACAACTGACGGACTGGGAAACAATTTTTGGCTACCATAAATCCAATCAGTGTCTAATCTCTAAAATCTACAAGATACTGCAAAACCTCAACAACAAAAAGACAAATAACCCAGATTAAAAATGGGCAAAGGATATGAACAGGCACTTTGCCAAAGAAGACATTCAGGCAGCTAACAGACACATAAAGAAATGCTTACAATCATTAGTCATTAGAGAAATGCAAACCAAAACTACAATGAGATATCATCTCACCCCAACAAGGCTAGCATTAATCCAAAAAACACAAACTAATACATGTTGGAGAGGTTGTGGAGAGACTGGAACACTTATACACTGTTGGTGGGAATGTGAAATGGTACAACCACTTTGGAAATCAATTTTAAAAGCTAGAAATAGAAGTACCATATGATCCAGCAATCCTGCTCCTTGGAGTATATCCTAAAGAAATAAGAGCCATCACATGAATAGATATATGCACACCCATGTTCATTGCAGCAGATTCATGATAGCAAAAAGATGGAAACAACCTAGGTGCCCATCAGCAGATGAATGGATAAACAAATTATGGTATATTCACACAATGTAATACTACACAACAATCAAGAACAACAATGAACCTGTGAAACATCTTATAACATGGAGGAATCTGGAAGACTATGCTGAGCGAATTTAGTCGGTCACAGAAGGACAAATATTGTATACGACCACTATTATAAGAACTCAAGAAAAAGTTTAAACACAGAAGAAAACATTCTTTGAGGGTTATGAGGGTGGGGAGGGAGGGAGAGAATTATTCACTAACTAGATAGTAGACAAGAATTATCTTAGGTGAAGGGAAGGACAGCACACACTACAGGGGAAGTCAGCACAACTGGACTAAACGAAAGCTAAGAAGTTTCCTGAATACAACCAAACACTTCAAGGGACAGAGTAGCAGGGGCAGGGGTCTGAGGACCATGCTTTCAGGGGACATCTAGGTCAATTGGCATAACAAAGTTTATTAAGAAAATGTTCTGCATCCTACTTTGGTGAGTGGCGTCTGGGGTCTTAAAAGCTAGCGAGCAGCCATCTAAGATGCATCAGTTGGTCCCAACTCACCTGAAGTAACGGAGAATGAAGAACACCAAAGACACACAGAAAGTAGTATCCCAAGAGACAGAAAGGGCCATGTAAACCAGAGACTTTATCATCCTGAGACCAGAAGAACTAGATAGTGCCCAGCTACCACCAATGACTGTCCTGACAGGGAACACAACAGAGATTCCCTGATGGAGCAGGAGAAAAGTGGGGTGCAGAACTCAAATTCTAGTAAAAAGACCAGACTTAATGGTCTGACTGAGATTGGAGGAACCCCAGAAAGCATGACCCCCAGACTCTCTGTCAACCTAGAACTAAAACCATTCCGAAGACCAACTCTTCACACAAAGATTAGATGGACTATGGGACATAAAATGATACTCGTGAAGAGTGTGCTTCTTAGCTCAAGTAGATACATGAGACTAAATGGGCAACTCCTGTCCAGAGGTGAGATGAGAAGGCAGAGAAGGTCAGGAGCTGGTTGAATGGACATGGGAAATCAGAGGTGGAAAGGGAGAGTGTGCTGTCATCACAGTATAGGGAGAGCAATTAGGTCACATAACAATGTATGTATATATGTTTGTATGAGAGACTAACTTGAATTGTAAACTTTCACTTAAAGTACAACAATAAAATTTAGAAAAAAGAAAACAATATTAGATCAGATTGAATAGCCTCTAGGGAGGCTAAAATCTAGGGGGAAGAAAGATAAAATACCAAGTGTTTAATTCTGCCTGTTTTGTTAAACATTTCCCTTACTCTTAAGAGGAATGAGACAGCTGTCAAGACTTGAAAAAGCTTGTCAAGACTTTAAAAGCTTATCATGCCTCATGATATTACCACACAGATTTGCCTTTGATTTTTCTGTTTATATTTGTCAAAGGAACCAGCTTAAAAGTCTGTTGTCTAAACTGTCTAAGCTTTCCTGGGCACACTTGGAGCAAGAGAGTCCTTATCACGCTGGGTAATATGCTTCCCTTTTCTTTTTCTTTTGCTAGATTAAAAGGTACTTATTTAGGAGTAGGAAAGTTTCACTAAAATGAATGAAAAGTTCACTAATATTGGTTGTTAGTGTGTTTATTCTGAGTTGGTTCTGGATCTGATCATAGAACTCCTAAGTAGTAGCATACAGCTTGAATAGTTTGTAAGGGGCCTGAAAGAAACGAGATTAGAGTACGAACCTCTAGAATGAAATGTATGCTCTAAACCAACAGCCAACATATAAAACTGTGTCCCCAATAACTAGAACCTATGTTCCAGAAACTAAGGGATGGGAATATGATTGACTTCTGTCATCATCACTCCCAGCGACCCAACTTTGGAATTTAAACTTCCTATCCTTGCGATCTTAGGCTTTGTTGAGTTCACAGAGGTTTTAGTTCACAGAGAAAAATTTTTATGCCAGAGTCCCAGTAAATGTTGTACTGAACTCAAAGTTGCAATTACCGCTTGGTCTTTTGGGGCTGTTCATGCCAATGGACTGTGTTGTTGTGTGCTGTTGAGTTTCTGACCAATAGCAACCCTATAGGACAGAGTAGAACTGCCCCTAGGGTTTCCTAGGCAGTCTTCATGGGAGCAGATCACCAGGTCTTTTCTCCCTCCAAGTGGCTGGTAGATTCAAACCACTGACCTTTCAGTTAGCAGCCAAATGGACTAGTAGGTTAAAATGTATCTCTCTACTGATAAGCTTGATTTGCTCTTATTATTATGATGAGCTAATGTTGCTGCTACAAAATGGAGGCAGGGAGAAATATATCTGGAACCCAGGGGATTAATCAGCATGTTTTGGTGTTTCTACGCTCAGTGGTAATGATGAATGGGCAGGCGAAGCAACCGTGGCCTGACAAGGACAAGGCATCTAACAGTTCAGACTCCTTGGGAATAAAAATCTAGTATACCCACCATGCAAGCAACCTGGACAAGTCAAAAAGTTAGAAAAGAATGAGAAAACCCTGCAACAGGCAGTGAAAGAAAAGAAGATGAATATCAAATACAACCTTAAGACCAACTTTGACGATAGAGATTGTAGCTTATTTCACTTATTCTCTTGCCTCAAATTATTGCACAGATTGCAGCTAGCCACTATCTTGAAAGTAAATCCATGAATGACTGAACTTGTACCTCCCTTTTCTGGGAAGAAGTCAAGGCATCTTGTTTTCACAAAAATAACCCAAAAAAAACCCATTGCCATAGAGTCGATTCCAGCTCATAGCGACCCTATAGGACAGCGTAGAACTGAAATATAGGTCACATATTGTGGTATGGAACTTAGATATAACAGAGATCATGGATAGATATGCATGGTGCAAGAGGTGGAATATATCCATCACTTTTTATATACCACTTTGGATCTTCTCATCCTCATCTATCTCCTTGACCTCTGCCTGCTTGTTTCTTTCAGTCCCCTGATGTAGCAACTTCTCTGTGTGGAGTATGATCAAATTCATGCAGGTACTACCAAGCAGTTCTTCACCTCATGCCTAAGTGACTTATCTCTCACTTCTCACCTCTGAGCTTCCTTGTTGACATGGAATCATAAGATGCTGTGGAACTTGCTTAGTGCCTATGCATATGCAACACAAAAGTAGAATCAATTTGCACCATTTGCAGCCGACACAGCCAACCTTTATTAATGGGAAATGGGAGCCATCAGATAAATTCTTCCCCTCTCCTCACCTTAGACAGATTTTTCTAAGATGACATCGTTCATATTCCCTCTTACAAGAAGGTGCCATGATGATGAGCATTGTCAGACTTGTTACAAAAATGGTGACCATATTGGTGACTTTTGTCTCACTCTCCTTTTACTCACTCATGCGTCCCTGAATTACATCCCTTAACAAAGTAATAGTACATAAGCTTTTGATTCAGGCTTTCCTTCCTGGGGAACCTGGGTGAAAACAGTGTGCTTACTCTCCTTAAGCTTCCATCCTAGAATGTACATTTATGCAGGCAGACACTGTGTTCATCTGTTTCCCCTTTTTTTCCCAGTTCAATTCCTGGCATGTAGTAGACAGTTAAATATTTGTGGAATAAGTTCAACAAATACTAATGCTGCATTAATTATATTAGTGTAATTGAAAGGAAATATTCTTTCAAGAACGAAAGAAACTGGAAGTAGAAATATTATTTGGGGATCCCTGGGCACTAATACTACTTTTTAGCCCTGAATGAGGAAGTTGCCTTGTTGACAATGAGTTTAGTTCAAGAAGCCAGAGGATCTGATCTTTTTAAACATTCCCTTAAAGAATACATAGAATTAATAAACATAGAATTTGGATTTATTTTTAAATTTTTTTCTTGAGTGGTAACATAATTTCTCAATCTAAAAGGGCAGATCCAGGGACATTCTAACTATTGCTGGCAATGTCCCTGACAGCTGTGACCCCCAGTAGGAACTCTGCTGAAATATGCTACTTCCACTGCTTCTCTGGGTGGGTACCCAAACTCTGATAAGTTTTTGCATTGTAGGGTAAATAAATAATGGGTTTGATATTATATTACATATACATCTATATATGTCTTAGCACATATGAGATATCTTTTTTCTCATCCATAACCCACCAAGATGCTTTAAAAATTAATTACATACATCCAAACACCTCATGGGATTTGGTTCCTTGGTTTGGAGGTTTAGGGTCACAACTTTGTGGGACATCCCAGTTAACTGGCCTAATAACATTTTTAGTGTTTCTGGTCTACCTTCTAGTTCATTGCATAGTGCCTGGGCCATCCAAGGTACAACAATTGATCCCTATTTGCCTGGAGCAACAGAGTAAGAAGGAGAGTCAGGAATAGGAGAAGAAAATGGAATGTGTGGCTAATTGCCTCCATGATCAACTGCCTCCTTTGCCATGAGACCAGAAGAACTAGATGATGCCCAGCTACCATTACTGAACATTTTAATCAAAGTTTTTATAGGAGAATCCTGATCAAAAGGGGGAAAATGCAGAACAGAATTTCAATTTACATGGAATCCATGGAGGGTGGATGAACCCCTGAAACTACTGCCCTGAGATAATCTTTAAAGCTTAAACCAAAAATATCCCCTGAAGTCTTCTTGAAACCAAACACTAGTTTAGCTTAACTAGTAAAGAATGTCTGCCTACAGCATTATGTTCTTTCAAGATCTATCTATATGGGATCAAATTGACAACAGCAACTCCAAAGACTAGATGGGAAACTTAGGAGGCAGTGAGTTTATGTTAATGGAGGAGGAATAACTCAGAAAAGGAGGGTGAGAAAGGTTGCACAACTCAAAGAATGTAATCAGTGTCACTGAATTATACATGCAGAAATTGTTGAATGTTCTGCTGTGTATGTTCTCAACAACAACAAAAATAAAATGAATTACATTAAGAAATTACCTAATTTTAACCTAATTTTTTAAATTTTGGACTAAAGCCTCTTAGGTATTCTTTATTATTATTACATGTTTGGGGTCTTTTTTGCTGATTTTTATTTTTTTAAGATTTTTGCTCCTTTTATTGTAAGTGAATTGTTATATAGTTTTTTTCCTATACTATTATTATCCTAATTGGAGTTCAGGATGTTAGGCACATAAAATGAAATGTGAAGCTTTCTGTATAAATCTTATATTGTATAGTAGGTCTCTCATTTGAGTGTCCATCAGGGTTTTTCTATCCTCTCCCCACACCTTTCATCTGTACCTAAGAAAGTTTTGATACATAAGAAATGCTTGAGCACCTGCTTCTCATTTGTTTATTAAATGATGCATTGAACTGGCAATGATGCAATGCTGCTGTTGAATTGCCTTTCCCTTTTATTCTTCTCTAGAAAATTAGAGAATCTTAAAAAAGAAGCAAAACAGTGCTAGTCAATAACTGTCTTAGTTTCCTAGGACTACCATAACAAAATAACACAATACCACAAAGTAAATGGCTTTAAAGAACATAAATTTACTGTCTCACAGTTCTGGAAGCTGAAGTCCAAATCAGGATATTAGTCATGTGGATTCCTTCTAAGGCTCTGAGTAAAGAACTGTTCTGTACTTCTTTCCTAGCTTCTGGTGGCTGCCAGCAATCCTTGGCAGTCTCTTGCTGCTTGTAGATATATCTTCACATGACTTCTTCCCCCTGTGTGCCTCTGCCTCTCTGTCTGTTCTCCCCTTTTCTAAAAAAGACCCTCAGAGGGGATTAGGACCACCCTTCTCCAGGATGACCTCCTTAGCTGATAACATCTGCAAAGAAAAACCCTATTTCCCCAAACAAGGTCACATTCACAGGTACAAGGGTTAGGATTCCAATATGTCTTTTTGAGGGGCACAATTCAATCCATAACAGTAACTTTGGCATTAGTTCAAAGCCTTTGTCATATAGTTTGGAAAATGCAGGTCTATAGAGGAGAAGGGCTTTTCATGCCACATCAGAGAAATGCTTCAGCCTTGGACCCACCACCCCTAGAATTATGCTCATGTTCTGTGACAACCTCTCCCAGGATTGCCTATACTCTGTGTGAATTTTAGCACTCCTTATTATTTCCTGAAGTCTCTAAATTAGTCTGAATATTACTCTCTAGGTCATGTCATCTTTCAAAGTAAGTGATTCTGTTTAGTGATGAACTACTGGAAAGTAGCATGGACAACAATATAGTGTAGTGATCATCGAGCAAGTCATGTTTTTCAATCTGGACTTGGTAGTTATCACATGTTTAATTTTGAATGAGTCATTTAATATCAAAAAGTCTCAGTTTTTCACCTGTGAAAAAAAAAAGGTTGCCATCGAGGCAATTTCGACTTATAGCAACCCTATAGGACAGAGTAGAACTGTCCCATAGGGTTTCCAAGGAGTGGCTGGTGGATTCAAACTGCTGACCTTTTGGTTAGCAGCCAAGCTCTTAACCACTGTGCCACCAGGGCTCCTTCACCTGTAAAAGAGGTATGAAAATAGCTATCCCACATGGATTAAATGAGATGGTGAATTTTAAAACCCTCAATACCTGGCACATCGCCTAATTAGACCAAACCAAACCCGTTGCCATTAGGTTGATTCCAACTCATAGCAACCTAGTAGAACTGCCCCATAGAGTTTCCAAGGAGCGCCTGGTGGATTGGAACTGCCGACTTTTGGTTAGCAGCCGTAGCACTTAACCACTACACCACCAGGATTTCCATCATATAATTAGTTCTCTATAAATATTGACTCTATGGTAGTCCAGAGTCAGCTGGATATATTGGCCTGATATTAACGTGGAAGACTGGGTCAGAGTTAAAGATTTGAGAATCATCTTCAGTTTGCACACAGATGGTAACTAAACCCATAAGTGAATAAGACAGCAGTTATGAACCTTGGCTGTACATTGAAATCACCCAAAGAGCGTTACAAAAGCAAAACCTGATGCTTGGGCCCTGTCACTGGAGATTCTGACCTAATTGGTATACAGAGCTACTGTTGTGTGCTGACGAGTCACATCTGACTCATAGCAACCCTATAGGACAGAGTAGAGCTTCTCCATAGCATTTCCTAGGCTTTAATCTTTACAGGAGAAGGCCACCAGGTCTTTTCTTCCAAGAAGCTGCTGGTGGGTTCAAACTGCCGACCTTTCTGTTAGCAGCCCAGTGCTTAACCATTAAGCTACCAGGGCTCCTTCATATACATTCAACACATAGATTTTTCTAAACTTCATCCCAGACTCACTGAACCAATCTCAGTAGGGCTAAGAATTTTTACTTCGAATAAGCTTCTTAAGTAACTCTGCTCAGCCAAGTTTTGGATCTCTGCTCCAGATGGAATTAAAATTATATACACATGAACTTTCTCTTGAAATACTTACACAGTCACAACCAAGTAAGACAGGGGCTACATCTTCACAGGTATTTTTATTTTCCCATAGGAAAACAAATAGATGTGAACACAGTCCAAAAAAGTGTGAGGATATTTAAACACATCCTACATTATGAACATAGTTTTAATTATTTTTATTTTTTTTTAACTTTTTTCTATAGTAAAGAATGCAGTTATGTAAAAGTTTCTTTTTAAATTAGGAAATCTTTTTCTTTTAAACTAATTATTGATTTTCTGACAAGAGAAAAATTGAGCCCTAGGAGTCATATTTAATTTAAAAAATATATATCACAAATTTCTACCAATAATTTTTGGAGCCCTGGTAGCTGAGTGATTAAGAGCTCAGTTGCTGATCAAAAGGTTGGCAGTTCGAATCCACCAGTCGCTCCTTGGAAACCCTATAGGCAGCTCTACTCCATCCTATAGGGTCACTATTAGTTGGAATTGACTCCACGGCAACTGGTTAGATATGGAAACATTACTAAGGAAATGAAAAGAACTATGACATGTACCTTCATTATACAGTATTTTGGGGTATAATTAGGCAACAAAGACTTAAGCCTCACTGCCACCACCTCAAATAGTAATAGATTTTGCCTACCTTTAAAAATGCTTAAAGTGAAGTATCTGTTGTAGATGTACTAGTGTCACTTGAGCTGATAATTGGCAAAAGTAAAAGCCAACTGCAGAACTTATCTTGCAAATAATTTAGGTTTCCTGATAAACTAAACATATAGCTTTTTCATTATCTATTTGGAGTATCAAAAAGTGCTTTTGTCTACTTTAGTTGGCTTGGGTAACATTGGTGTATGAACTATAAAAGTTTATAAATCTGCAAGATTTAATTTCTTTTTCTATTCCCAATTCTCTAAGCATTTGTTACTGCTGTCAAAATTCAGCAGCCAGCTAGCTGTGTGCTATAGTCTGTATTACACATTGTATGAGACCTATAACTCTGATGTATGTAAATGCATTGTGCATGTTCCTAAGGAGTATAGATAATAACATGAATGTTAAGTCCTCATGGGAGGCACTTTGTTTACACTTCCACAATTTCTAAGTAACCTGGAGGCCATCAGTAATACATATCTTTGGGAGAAGAATGTTGCACCTTGAGATTACATTTCAATTGGTCATTTTTGCAGCATCTTCAAAAGCCTAGATTACACATTCAGCTAGGTTGGGAGTCAGCCAAAATAACTCCAATTTTTGGTTGTTTTTTTCCTCAGAAAACTAACTCAGAGTGATATTTTCCCATGAGCTCCAATTAAATGTGGGCCTACCATATATCGTCCTGAGTCTCTGCATACAGATACTGGGTCTCAAAAACAAAGAGCAACTAGATCCAAGTCACAAATTGGTTCTTATGCAATAGCCAGAATATTATACAAACGATTAGTATTCATAGCTGGCAAGGAATGTTTGCTTAATGCTGTGGAAGAAACAAAGTATGATCATTAAACAAGTGGTCCAATTAAAACACTGTTTCCTAGAATTCCTTGCAATCCATTATTAATGAATAAAATGGGCTACTGTGGAAGATTGAATGGACTGTGGAAGATTTTCTAATGCCAGATAAGATCAATCTTCCTTGAGAAATAACTTAGCAAACCACATTTCAAGCTGGGAAGGATTTCTTGTAGTTAAGACTCTTGAATAGTCTGAGAGAGAGATTCTGGTTTTAAGTAAGCATCTGAGAGAACCTGGGTGATATACTCAGACGTTTAACTAGCATCCTACAGTTAAGATACTAAGGCTTTGTAGCGTCCAGCTGACATTCGATTCGGCATCCTAACTGGCATTTTTCTTTTCAACACTGTTCCATGCCTGAAACCAACTGTTCAGTGGCACAGGTTCCTACAGAGGAAAATACATGGCTAGAGGTCACTCCTGCTAAGAAGTAAAAGAAAACTCCCCCAATATCTAGCTTTATACCCTGGGCAGGAAGATAAATTTATCTTGAGAGTTTTGACTCCATGACGTTCCTGAGTGTCTTTATAATGCTGCCAACTATAAACTCTTTGGCCAGTAAGATGCCCAAAATATATGTCATACCTAAGAGGGATTCCAGCTAGTCTGTACAAGATACTTCAAGGGCAAAACAGAAACAGAGACAACATCCAGTCTGCCTAATCTTCTACCATTATTGCAGCACAGAGACTTCTTGTTGTTAGTCATGAATACCTTATGTAAACACAGACCAAAAAAAAAAAAAAAAAAAACCATTGTCGTCAAGTCAACTCATAGTGACCCTATAGGACAGAGTAGAACTGCTCCATAGGGCTTCCAAGAAGCCGGTAGATTCAAACTGCCAACCTTCTGGTTAGCAGCCATAGTGCACCGTAGCTCTCAACCACTGCGCCACCAGAGCTCCAAACATAGACTAGTACAGTTCAATTTCAGATGATTTAGAAAGCCAGTGGGGGCAGTAAAGACAACAAGGAGATGCCATGGAAATAGGCCAAACTCCCAAGTTGATAATCTTCACAAGACTGGTCTGTTCTTGTAGTAGTTCAAATGAATCAAGCTCTGCCTTAGGAAATGTGTAGCAAAATAACCATGTTTTTCATGTATCTAAATGTATTCTTAAACTAGAACTGAGTGTTTTGTTTTGTTTTTTAACTTTAAAAAAGGGTATCATACTGTGTAATCTTTTGGTATTTCTTCACATAATATATTTGAATATTGTATGTGTGTTGCTGTAGTTTATTTTGACTATGATAATCAAAATAATATATAATATAACGTGAAAATATTTTAGCTTATTCATTTTCTTATCAATGGGTGTTTTGGGTTGTTTCTCGGGTTTTGCTATTATGAAAGTGCTGCTATAAATACTCCTGTACATGTCTACTGTTGTAAGCTTTCTGTTGGCATACTTGGAGTAAAATTTAAATTGCAGGGAATACAAATGTTCAGTTTTCAGAGACAATGCCAAACTTCCATCCAAAGTCATTGCATTGATTTTATACTATAAGAAAAGCTGTGAACTAACATCTTCTCTAAAACTTGTCAGATCTTTTCTGAAAAGTAATGCGTCTAAAATGACCTCAATGTGGTCTTGATTTGTATTTCTCTGATCACTAAATATGATGAACATCTCTTCCTGTGTATGTTACCTTTTCTGTGAAATAGCTTTGTCTTTTTGTCTGTTTTTCTCTTAGTACTGGGGCTTCTCTTACTGATTTTATAGGAATTCCTTGGACCTTCTTGATACTAATCCTTTGTTTATATCATGAATATCTTTCCATTTGTAACTTTTCAATTTAAGGCACTTGTGGAAGAAAATATAAATTAGTCAAATTTTCTAACTTTCCTCAGAGTAAACAGCTTTGTTTGGTTTTAAAAATCTTTCTTTACCCCAAGGCCTAAAATTTATTTACCCATAATTGCATTCCTACCTTAACCCATATATAGAAATTAACTTTAGAAGTATTAAGGACTTAAATGTGAGGCAAGAGTTCTAAAGTTTTGTTTCACATTTAAGTCCTTAATACTTTTGGTGTTAATTTCTATATACTGATTAAGGTAGAAATCCAATTATCTTCCATGAACATAGTGATATTTTTTTCTAGCTTGATTTATTGAACAGGCCCTTCTCTCAGTAAGTTATCTTACTGAGTTTAGATAAATTTGGAATGTTGTGTACAGGGATCACCACACAGGATAGGGGTCCTTACAACTCAGATTGGTAATCCACAGTATGCTTCAAACTCATTTGAGTGACTAAAGATAACCTCTATCCTGAAGCTCCACCAGGAGTATTTCTGGGTCTGCTTACAACCTTGGTCAGCTGGAGTCTACATGTTAGTCTCCATTTCTGCCACTCCACTCAGGTACCCATTATGCCAATTCTAAGAACCCAGAGCTGCCCAGAAGTTTTGTCCTTGCAAGTACCAGGCAGTTAATCATATATCTCTTATGCCCTCTCTTTTCCCACCTGTTTTTTGGGTCCAAGAGTTAGGAGGTGGTTCTCTACCCCCATAATGATATTTGATGTAAAAACAAGCTGCTGCAGAGGAAAACTGAGGAGCACGGGTTGTAGCAATGTCAGGCTCTTAGTCCAGAGCAGTCTCGGAGGCTATCGTATAGCTGTGTTTTTCTGCCGTGGGGCATCATTAATTTTGTGGAATGCCTATGGTAACATTAAGGGAGCTGCTCTACCCTTAGGCTGCACCTGAATTCAATTTCCATAGGTCACTTTTATGTCGCTAGGTCCTTCAGATTCATATCTGCACTAGAACTGCCCTCATGTATTCTGTTCTGGAATGAGGAAGAGAAAGCATTGCTGAGCTGCATTTACATGGTTTTTTGTTTCTTTTTAAATGGCTTTGAGAGAGTCGTCTGAAGAAAGATCTCAAAGGGCTCCATATATGTAGGGGGTATTAACTCTTCCAACAGGGACTAACCTTTAGGGGCATAAAATTGAACATTTTGCAGTAAAACTCTCTTCATAATTGCATTAGAATGGGTTCTTCAAGAAGATGCCATGATGGAATTGGACATGTAAGGTTTACTGGGCTGTGGTGGGAGGAGATGGTGAGAGAGATGGTTCCTGAGAGACTGGAAGAGCCAACAGATCATGAAGAAGGAAGGACTTAGGCTTTAGTGCACTTCTACGGAAGTTTTGGCAGGGCTGATGGGGAGTTCTTGAGCCAAAGACACCCATGAGTGGCGTCCAGTATCTCACAGGAATAGGTTTGCTTTAATATCTCTGTCCTCATTCATTAAACAGCCCATAGGAAGTGGGACCTCAGTGCAAATGCAGTAGATTTCAGAGCATAGTGGCTGAGGCTGTAAGTCAAATGTGCTTCCTGCAGTCAGAGCTTAGAGGCACATTTCCATAGCCACCACAATCCATTCTTGCACTGTACAGATCTCCTTCAGACAGATTTGGGGATCAGCTCCTCCATAGTTCCCATGAGACTTTCTTGCTAAGAGGAAACTTAGAAGAAGGTTAGTGAGAGGAAATACAGCCCCTGTGTCTGAAGTTTATCCTCAGAGCTACAACTGTTGCCAATCCTCTCCCTCTTCCACTATCTATTTGAAATTTCCCCACCCTCAGCTGTCACCTCTGCAAGTTGGTGGCTTGTCTGGTATAGTGACCCAAACCTTCATTCCTGAGGAGGATGAGCGCTTCTTAATCACACCCTTCTTACTTTGGACTGCTGAACATGTACATTCATGATTACAATGGGGCAAGGTAGTACCAAGAGGTGCCTAGGTGGATCACTTGACTTCCACACATATTCTTCTCTGTACTTATTGTATAAAAGCTGCCCTACCTTTTCCTACAGATTGGGGTCAATTACTCCTGCCAGTATGGTAAATTCTCTTCTCATCTGTTGGTCCCAGGCACAATAGTCTGAAGTATCCTGACAGCAATCATAATTTGTAGTTCAATAGAACACTTGTTATGTCCTTTGGCAAGAGTGAGCTCCCTTCAGGGCTGCAACCCTGTAGAGCCAATAGTTTCAGACACAGGAAGCAAAACTCCCCCAGTGTATCATTGTGAATGATGGTATGTGGGGTTATTCCTGCTTCTCTCCTTTGCTTCCTGGACCCATGTATTCTTCCTCTCGGGGATCTAGCTCCAGGTAACAATCTCTGATTTAATGTCTATACTGCACCCTAATGGATGGCACCCCAATTTTTTGAAGTGTTGCCTCTGAGCTGCTACTTCAGCTTTGTTTTAGAAGGCTGATCCAGGATTCTGTGAGGTCAACTTCTGGTGAGGTATGTGAGACTACCAGTGGCTCCTATTGCCATAAGCCCTATCCTGTGTACATCCTTTTCTGTTTTAAACTGGTCCGCTGATCAGATGCTATGTCATGTAGGATTCATGCCTATAGATTAGGTATTCAGTAAGACTCTAAAAGAATGGTGCTGGCCAAGGCTCTGTGGGCAAGAAAGGCAAACACACACCAATAAGTATGTATCACTATGAGCCACTGGCCTTGCCAGGAAAGAAGCAGCCCAATGTAAAGTGGACCACCAGGTGGCCTCCGGGAGGAATAGTACCATATCTGGGGTTCAGCACTGGAATTTGTTGCTGACAGATTAGATATTAAGAGGCAGCAATAGCTAGTCAATCTTGGTCAGCTGGAGTCTACATGTTAGTCTCCATTTCTGCCACTCCACTCAGGTACCCATTATACCAATTCTAAGGTGACCACCAATGAAGGCTAGCTAATGTCAACAAGCGGAATCATTTGTCTGCTTGGTTGTTCGGTGCCTCTTTTGTGACAACTGATTTTTGGTGATACAAAAATCTTCACAGCTTGGGTCCACTCCCATATGTCTATCCATTTGCCTCTACCCCAGAACTCCTTGCTTCTGATCTTCTGGTCTTTTTCTTTCTAGGCCCCTGAAAGACAGCATGCCATTGGCCACTGCCCAGGAATTTATATTCTCACCTTGGGCCACTTTTTATTTCACAGAAAGTGGATGACCAGGTAGAAACACTTGGAGTTCCACCCATCAGAAAGACTTTACTTCTCTGCTCTTTAAATGCCATGCTTTTATTTGCCTACAGTGCAGCTGCCATCCATTTTAAGTCATACCTAACCAACCCATCTATAAGCCAAGCTCTGCTTTTTCTTCTTTCATTTGGTTGTATGGAACCATTTCATATCTCCATTGATGTGATCTAGGGAAGGGGAACTGTGGAAATGTGGTTGACATGAGAGTCTAGGCTACCTGCTTACGCAACTTACTTATGATACCCTTGTCCTACTAAACTTGATCCTAGATGACCAATTTCCATATTACAATAGACTTCTGCTAGCCCTAATTTTATGATTTAGTAAGTCTGATAGAACCCAACTTATACGGGGCAGTTCTGGATGCATGATCACTTGGTTCCCCATGACCAAATGTTCTGTCTCTACAACCCATTGTCGTTGAGTCGATTCCAACTCATAGCGACCCTACAGAACAGAGTAGAACTGCCCCATAGAGTTTCCAAGGCTGTAATCTTTATGGAAGCAGACTGCCACATGTTTCTCCCACCACCAACCTTTCGGTTAGTAGCCGAGCACTTAACCACTGCACCACCAGAGTCCCTTTCTGTCTCTACTAGGGCCCAGTAAAACACCAGGAGCTATTTCTCAAAAGTTGTCAATTTTCTGCTGTAAGTGACATAGCCTAGTTCCAAAATACCAGGGATCCACATAGTGATTCTTCTACTAGGGCTCTCCATAAGCTCCATCCTTCATCCTTCCACATCGCTGATACCTCCAGTACCTGATTCTGCTGGATCTTAAAGCCTAAGCAGCAGGGCTGCCTGTACCATGGCCTGGATGTGCTACAGTGTTGTCTCCTGCTCTGGACCCACTCAAAGTTGAAAGCCCTCTTTCACAGCCTAGGAAAAAGAAGATCAGAGGGTTAGGAGCCTTAGGGTTAAAAACAGACAAAAAGCAAACAAAACTGGGTTTAATTCCTGCCTCCTGGCTTTTTCTCTTATAAATTCAATGACCTTGGGCTGTTTTTTTACCACTTCTGGGAATCTCAGTTTCCTCGTCTGCAAAGTGAGGATAATAATTACTACCTTAAGGTGTGAGAGTTACATCAGTAGTTTCCAATCAACCTTAAGCACTTTCTGTGAATTAACCATTTTCTAGGTAATGAGCAAATAATCAATTTGGATAGTAAAGTCAATATTAGTTTCTATAAATTCTAGAATTTGTAACTTTACCTTATTTTGAGCTGATCCATTTTAAGAACATGGTATATCATGAACAGGGATCCTACAGATGGATCAGCGTTCAGGGGGGATTTCTGTGGGAAGTGGAAGGTTTTCCTTTCCACAGAGCCCTCACTCTGTGGAATTCAGGCCACTTTATGGGGACAGGCCTGCAGGAAAACACAAGGGCAATGCTGGGATGTGGTCATCTTGTCTCATTTCCCTTTATTGAGCTGATAGTTTTTCTAGGCCACTTTCTATTTTCATGATTGGTATCTTCATACCCTGCTGGGCATACAGGTCAATCTTTTTCTAGAATTATTAGTACAATTAGTTTTAGCCACATTCCAGTTGCTAAAAGCTTAACTTGTAAAGGGCTTTTGTTGTTAGCCAAGGCCACTTCGATGAAATGATGAGTTTTTAGTATTTGCTCATTAAAATATGCACAGAAAACAGACTGTTAGTAGAAAGTATAATACATTGTGGTAGATACATAATACATGTGTGTTAGATACTAATAAACTCCAACTAAAACATCTGAGCTAGGCAGCATAAGTAACTTTTAATGCAACTTATAAAGCAAGACTGTTCTATTTCCTGATGTATAAAATGTGCACAATAATACCTACCTCACAAGATGTCAGGATGTTCCTAAGAATTATGCAATTATGTATATATACATAATATGTACATATTTGTATCAAACCAAAAACCAAAAAACCAAACCCATTGCCGCTGAGTTGATTCCAACTCATGGTGACTCTGTAGGACAGAGTAGAACTGCCCCATAGGGTTTCCAAGGCTATAAATATTTACGGAAGCAGACTGCCACATCTTTCTGCCTTGGAGTGGCTGATGGGTTCAAACCTCTGACCTTTTGGTTAGCAGCCAAGTACTTAACCACTGTGCCACCAGGGATCTTGTATCAAACACTAGCTGTTATTTGTGTTACTGATGTTGTTGTCATTTTTGTTGATTTACCTCCCTTGCAGCTCAAATATCCTTTAATCATAAAAAGATTAGATATAATCTTCCACTCACATAAATGAGAATTCTACACTCTTTCTTACCATTCCTTTGGAAATACAAAAACTTTGAGACCACAGGGCTTAAAATCTCAGACTTTTTGAGAAGTTCCCAATTGGAGAAGCAGGCTTCTTTTTAAATAAAGATGTAAGAACCTTCTTCTCCATGAGTATATTTGGAAAGGAAGAAGGAAGCAGTAGTTAATCTGCTCTTCATCTCTATCTTCACAATTTTTTGGAGAAGTCTCTCCTGGATCTGCTTGGCACGGACAGCATAGACAATAGGATTGAGGATTGGAGGAATAAGAAGATAGAAGTTGGCCAGCAGGGTGTGGATTGAAGGAGACACATGGTGACCAAATCGGTGAATGAGAGAAGAAACAGCAATGGGAACATAGAAGATCAGGATGGCACAGATATGAGAACTGCATGTCCCCAGGGTTTTAAGCCTGGCTTCAGGGGTGGCTAGCCCCATCACGGCCCTAAAAATCATTACATAGGCGGCAGCAAAGGCTGCCGAGTCCAGGATTAGTACCAGAAGACCAGTGCTCAGCCCATAGACATTGTTGACCCTGCTGTCACCACAGGCCAAAGTAACTACAGCCATATGCTCACAGTAGGAGTGAGAGATTCTCTGAGATTTGTAAAGGGGCAGCCACAGGCAGATCATCAGAGGCAAGGGTCCAATGTAGAGTACCCCATGAAGAAGGGCAGCCAGTCCCAAACGACCCACCACTGCATGAGTGAGCACTGTGGTATGATGTAGTGGGTTGCAGATAGCCACATAGCTGTCAAAAGCCATGGCAAGGAAGATGCCTGACTCAACAGTGGTGAAGCAGTGGATGAGGAACATTTGGGCCAAGCAGGTATACAGACCAATATCACTAGCACCAAACCAGAAGATTCCGAGCAATTTAGGCATAGTGGAAGTAGACAGAACCAAGTTGATGACAGCCAGCATGCACAGGAAAAAGTACATGGGCTGGCGCAGGCTGCGTTCAAACCTTACCACTGCCAGGATGGTCACATTCCCCACTACAGCCACTAGGTACGTGAAGCCAAGGGGGATGGAGAGCCAGAGGTGCAAGGTCTCCAGCCCTGGGATGCCAGTGAGCTGGAAAGAGCTGGGTGCCCAGCAGACATGAAAAGTAAGCATGGTTATTTACAAATGAATGTTCTCACTTGTGCCAAAAAATGCAGCAGAACATTTTTTCTCTAGAAATAAAAGAGAAGCTTAGTTTACTCTTAGGTCCTATAATAAAGAATAGGATTATTGAATAGATAAGAAACTATGCAGTGAACCTCTTCTTTCTTGGTAGAAATTGCAAAAATAATAGCATAGTGTAAGTATCATGTTATTACTATATTATAAGGTCCACAAAAGTTTTCCAGGCACAAGCCAAAATAAATATTTGAATGAATGAACATATAAGTATCTTTTTTATAGTATGACCCTCAAAGAGTACCACTATTTCATCAATGAGTGAATTTAACCTAAGAAAGACAGACACCTATTTGGTTATTCACCTCCACAGGAAGGCTATGAGGTGGCTCTCAACATTACATTGGAAGGTTTCAGAGCAAGGGCTCCTAGAAAGAAAAGGAGACACATTGAAGCTGACAGATACAGGATCAGAAGGACTCCTGGATGCTATGTGTAGACTCTGTGGTAAATCAGAGCTTAAGCTTGGGGCCAGCATTAGCTATTGGATGAGCTGAAATAATGTCTAAACTGCAGACAAAAATCTCAAGGCAGAGATGTGGGTTGGTGAAGATAGGATTTCACAACCCAACATCAAGGTGATTTCTGAAAGGCTAAAGCTGATGACTGGAGCTCAGTTTATGCATGTCTGATACCCAAAAGCAGAATCTTGCAAGCATCTTCTCTCTTCATGGAGGCTAAATATGAGGGTAAGATTCTAGAAACGGAGAGGACTATCCCCAGGAGGGAAGAAGATATATTCAGTGCAGAGTGGCATGAAGCCTAGGAGATGTATATTTGGCCAAAGAAGAAATGCCATTGCTTGCTCAGGGTCCAGAGCAACTGGCTAGAAGGGGGATGCATATTTAGAGAAAAGACACAAACAGGTTTTTGTTTGTTTTTCCAGCATCTAAAGGATCATACAGCATATGCTTCTTAAGTATATTAGGGGAATATAAAGGAAGGCCAGAGTACATAAGTAGCTTTTTCTTCTACGTTTTAAACCTAATTAGGCTAAATATAACAGAGTAGTCATTAGTTCAGGCTCTAGAATTCTCCAGGTCTAGTTTCAGATCCTGGCAGTGGGGGGGTTAGGCAAATTACTTTATCCCATTAGCTAAATACAGCTAACCTCACTTCACAACAAATGTAACTGCTCTAGACTACAAGTGATTTTTTTTTCTTTCTTTTTTTTTGCCATGAGGATTAAATGAAAATGCAATGCCTCACGCATAATAATACTAAGTGTTAGCTCTCTTTATTCAGTTGTTGAGGCTAATGTGTAAAACCACAAATATGTTCAGTAAACCTCAAAGAACTTTGGAATGTCTATTTCTCGAGGGAGCCATGGTGCTGGAAGGATGATGCACATGTAAGCCTGCTGTAGTGACTGCATCCCCCGGAACTTCTCCCCATGAGCTGGGCTCCCTTTCCATCTTAAGGTTCTCACAGATTACTACAAATGGATACAGAGAAATTGTTGGTGGTAGATGTAAAAAGGGAAGATAAAAAGGCTGAATCATTAGGGCCTGAAAGGAAAGGACTGCACAGGAGCCAGCCTGTAATTGAAGTAACCAGATGGGGTAGGGTGGGAGGCTTAGCTGGTGGGAGCCTGGCTTGGCTTCCTTATCCTATGTACTGGTTACTCCCCATCTGCCCTTCCAGGTCCTTGCTCTGTGCCCCTGGAAGATGACTTTTCTGGGCTGCATCACCCAGATTCCCCTTTTCTCTGGTTGCCAGCTGAGTTCAACTAATGTGAGGCACAGCAGGAAATGACAGAGTGAGATGAGAGATATCAGGCATTTAGTCTCTAGTTCTCATCCTGCCAGGCATGTCTGGTAGTGTCTTTGGTTTCTACAAAAGGCTACAGCTCCTGAAGAATGACCCCTCCCGTGTTCTGGTAACTGCACCTTGCCTGGTCACCAAGCCTAGGATAGGTAGTGGCTATTCACTGATGTTCATCTCAGGTGCTTCATCTCTTGTTGGTTTCCTAACCCTGCCCACACGTCTATAGATAGTCCTTCCATTAAAGCCTCTTCAACTGCCCCCTTGACTGTGCTGTTTGTCCTTTCACGTATTTATCAGACAAGCCCCATCAGTATACAATCTGTACCCAATATTGTTTTTTGCCAAGCTGACTGCTTCCTCAGACCACATACTTTGAGGTACACATAATCAAAAAGGTGACAACTTCACAGAACTAATTTTAAAGTCAAAGACCTATAGTCTCATGGCAATCAAGGGCAAGATGCTCTTTTCTCTGATTATGGATTTACAATTAAAGGGGGACTTGTCTATCTCACCCCTACCTGTAACCAAATGGCTCTCATAATTTGAGGAAGATGTTATACTAATCAAAGGTGTAATGAAGTAATCGTATGGAGAATAGTAGTTTTGCTTTATTCCAAAAAGGGAAGAGTCCTTCAATGCAAAGATCAGCAGGACATGCCAAGTGAATTTTTCTTCTGTTCCCATGATTCCTCCTTATCAATTATCCTATTTGTCTGCTAGACTACTGAAGTAGTTTCCTCACTATCTTCCCTTCTGATGCCATTTGAGACCCATCACTATTAAGTAACATCTGTGGGCAGTGGTCTCTTTCTGGGTTTGTAGGAGGAGCTCACAAGACCCAAATGCAGAAATGAGGCTAAATGTATGCCTATTTAACTATGGGCATTAGAGGAAGTGATTTCTCTGCAAAGCAAGCAGTCCTCTGATACATCACAGCCTTTGTAAGATCCAAGCCAATTTTTCCAGTCCTCTGAACTGGCCTGGAGCTCTGGAGAGGATAGATTTAATTTTGATTTCCTTTTCCCTTGCTTTCTTTCCCTGTACCTGCCAACAGACAGAGCTGTTTTCCTCATGGCTGTTTCATTTCCATTTCTTCTCTTCATCTTCCCATCCATCTCCAGGAGAATGTCACGAAACTGGAAAGGATCCCTAGGACTGAAGAGATGCACTTCAGCTGCAAGATGGAGGTGGACTGATCTGAGCCCCATTCCTTCCCTCAGATCCTAACAGTATGAGACTATCTCCTTGATGTATATCTCCGTAGTCAGAAGCAACTCCTTAAATATAACTGAAGGAGGCTGCTGCAGCTTCTACTTGGTGGTAGTGTAAGGGTGTAAGGATTCATTGCAAAACAACTCCCATCTTAGCTCTCTTTTCAGATACATATGCCATGACTTCCCACAGCTTTTGCCATCCCTTGCCCTGCTCACTACCTTCCAAAGAGTCTGTTTTTCCATTTCCCAACTGCACCCTATTCTTTTGTCTCTGAGAACAAGCCCTGTTCTTTCCTGGGATTATAATGGCACACCATCTTCCTGTCTTCCACACCTGGCTCATCCAAGAAGAGTCTGCCTTGACCCTTCATCTGTGTTCAGCACCTTCCTTTGTTCTGCACATGTATCATGCTCTGAATTGCCTGCTTAATATATGTTTCCCCAAGAAGAATGTAAGTTCCATGAGGGTAGGACTTATACTGTCTTGTTCTCTACTCTAAGTTCTTTGCTAGCACGGTGCCTGCTTTGTTCAATGAGTATAAAATATTGTGCCTATTTGAAGAACTTGGAGGTGTTTTAGATGCCCTTGTGTAGGCATCAGTTAACTAGAAGCTTCTTCAGCTTCCTTGTGTATAGATCTATGTGGACTCCATCCTTTCCAACTTCCAAGATAATTCCTTCTAAGATTGTATTAGATTTATACAGGTGCAGGATCTAAAGTGGGCTGCCCCAGGGTCCCAGGTCTGTTCATCCTAATAGTCTGGGGATTCTTTCTGATGACCACTGCTGCTTTTATAGATTCCCCTTTATAAGGTGCTGTTACCTGGACTGGATAATGTCATGGAGCAAGAGCTTGGGGCTATGAAAATGCCTCTGAGGCCTAGCACTTATAAGCATTCTGCTCAGGAGTCTAGAGGATTCCATCTGGACTCTACCTCCCTAATTCCCTCAACAGAGAAAGAAAATATCAGGCTTTGTCCCAGAAGGATGGGCACAGAATCTAAAACTGAGCATAACTATCTCTGGCATGTCAGGGTTAGTCCAGAGGAGACTGAGGGGAAAGGCAGACATTTTAATTTAGTCATAATCCCCAGGGTCCAGGCCCTATTCTTGTTCCTAGTATCTGGCCACCCAGAGGTTTGCATCTATTTTGAGGGCACCAAGTAAAAATCAGAAAGACTTTTCCTGAGAAAGGGATGAAGAGCACCTTGGGCATCAGACACAAGGGATTAGAGCTCAGCCTCGCTGTAAATCTTTAACAAAGTTTGGTCTCTTTACAGCATTTGGAGATGATGGGAAAGAGTCCTAAATTAACTTCAGGCAAACCAATGGTTATTCCCTAAAAATTAGATACTCTGGTTTATATTGTAAAGGAAGGACTCACAGACTTGTGAATGGAACACTGCATATCCTTTACGTCTTTCTCAACTCTAGCTCCTTCACAACCTAACATCTCATTCCTCAAGAAGGAGAGAAGGCAAAATTGAGGAGATGTATTTTATCTCTTAGTGTATCTTAATGGGATGCTCATGGGTCATTGGGACATCAGACTTCAGGACATGTAGTAAGACATGGTCTTTGGAGCTCCAAAGGCTTGAGTTTGAAAGTCAGTTTAATTACATACTCACTGCACAGTCTTAAGTAGTTATTTCATCTCTATTAGAATTGTCTCTTCAAATGTAAAATGGGGATGATAATACCTATCTCTCTGGAGAGTTGATGTTTAACTGAGATACTATGTGTAAAGGGGCTAGTAGTAAGACTGAAACACACCAGACTGAAACACATCAGGTGTTTAATAAACAGCATCATTATCATCAGCATTATGGCTGTTATTTCTGTGCTATCAGGATTCAGTGTATCCTAAGCCTGGGAGACACATCCTGATTCATTCCTTCAGATCAGGGGCCAATATGGTCAGGACAGGGCTTAATGTAGTAGAATCAATATAGAAAGAATCTCCTTTTATCTTGTACTCTTTTCAGGTGAACCTACTTCTTTGGAATCTCAGGAGAACTTGGAAACTTCCAGAAGTTTTCCACCTGCTCTCCAACCTTAAACTTTACATTCTATGTAAAATTGCTGGTAGTTGCCAAAATATACAGGGCTCTTTCTTGCTTCCATGCCTGTGCACGTGCTGTACCCTCAGCCAGGTGGAGAAAAGGAGGAAGGCCTTTCCACGCAGATCCATACCTAGCTTTTAAAACTCCATTCAGTATTCACTGCCTCCAGTTGATGGTCTCTGCCTTTGATAAACTTAAATAGGTGCGAAATGTCTCTTTTTGTACCTGCTTGTTTTTCATGATATTAATGAACTATAAGTATTCAAGAAACCATTGCATTTGTTGGATTGAATCAAGTTGTTTAAGGTTATAGTAAGGCCTCTCCCCTCAATAATTTGACATTATGGACCAACTCTCCAAACAACTTTTTCTTCATTTTTTCCAATTTATGAAGAAGTACACATGTAAGCGGTACATAAGAGCATTAAGAAAATGTATTCTCTAATGGAGAAAGTTAATACTTTTAAACATATTAAATTAGCCAGAAGAGATGTATATTCAGCCTTGGAGACAGATGAGAGTTAGAAACAAACATTGTCAGTGTCCATTCTAACACTGTCCAGAAGAGGGCACCCTGGACCAAAGATGAGATGATAACCAATGGCAGACTGGGGTCTATAACACAGAGGAAAATATCCAGCTTGGTGGCATTAAATATTTCATCCTTCACATGAATGTACCAGTTCATCCAAGCAACCCTGTCACTACAATTTAGCTTCCCATGTAGGTCAATCAGAGGTGAAGAGAACATGCTGGTCAGGCCAACACAATGATACCGATGACCAAAACATTATACTTGAGAAGTGGTTAGCCCATATCACATCAGTTGAGTCAACCTTATTAGATTTCTGAGGCAACCCACCTTTGCCGAACTACAGATCTTGAGTTGATCTGATTCATCTTACTTTTTCCTTCTCCAGAAGCAAGCATATTAGACATAAAGAATTTTCTTGTTACTGGTGTCATATTGTAATCATGACTGAAAAAAAAACCGTAGAGACTGCTCCATAGGGTTCCCAAGAAGTGGCTGGTGGATTCAAACTGCCGACCTTCTGGTTAGCAGCTGAGCTCTTAACCACTGCACCCATGACTACTGCCTAATAATGCATGACTACTGTATAGTCTTGATACATGTTGCCTGTGTGTTTCTAGTCCTTGACTACTGCCTGGACAGAATTTGAGTCAGAATATCAGGCCTCTACAGGAGGCCCAAATTTACTATCCTTAATGGTAGAGTTAGAGGATTTTGCAAATTTTACTCTTGCAGTAACCCAGTAAGAGAGGTCAGTACCTAAACTAGAGAGATGACAATGTGCTTCAGGTGAAGTAGAATGATGTGAAAGATATCTAGAAAGTAGATGAGAGAGACTCTGTAAGAACTTACAAGTGAATACATTGTGTACATTCTATCCAGAGGAATCTCAGAATTTCCCCTTCTGAGTCTCAGCCAAGCAGATATCTGGGTGGAGATGGGTTCCTTCTCTAGTAGTTACAACCAGAGCTGACTTTTATTGGAAGTGGTAAAGTAGTTACACATATTCCAAAGTTGAATTAGGCCAATCTCATCTCTTATGTGTCACAATTTTTCAAAATTCCAAGAGGTTAAAAAGAAAGTAAAAAATATAACTCTGCCATCTCCACCCCCACAAAATTTAGGGTCAGCAGTGAAGTCTCTTATGTCTCCTCCTTCATTCCTGGTTTCCTGGATAAGAATCAACATGTATTCAATACCCAAAATGTGGAGATTAATGAAACCCCCACTTCACCACTTCTCAATCATCTCTGCCCCTAACCATCTGGAGCTACGTCAGAGCGCTCTAATTAAAAGGATACTGAGATTCAACTATAATACTTTTCTGCTGCTTATTTTTAAGTGAAATGAGTTTTCCTATAAATTTAAGAGTGGAGGTTGGGCCAAACACAGCATGTGTTTTATTGTTGTTTTGATTGTTGATTCTAGAGTTCCCTCTTCTATTGTATTTACAAAGTGAAAAAAAAAAAAAAGTCTGCTTCTTTCTTCTACTTTTTTCTGGATCCATTACTTTGCAACTCCTATTGTTCCTATCCTCATTTTGGATTCTACTTGTCAGCAGTTGTATGAAATTCATTGAATTTTCATATAGTTTCTCTTCAGTGTGGGACTGTCCCAGGAGGGAGCTTTATGCTGTTAGTATCATGAGTTCATAGGCCCAGACAACTCCAGCATCTTCAGCCCTTACCAAAACCCAATTACACTCATCTGTGAATTGAAGCCTTTTAGTACCTCGCTTTGTTTCAGTTGCTGTTTCATCTTCAATTTCCAGTGAGTACCTGTTAACAATTTGAGGTTCTTCAGTTCTCAGTCCTTCAGACACCCTATTGCCTTCCCCCTGCTTCCACTTACTCAGATGCTGATATCAAATGGGTCTTGTCACTTAGATTTGTTGTAGATATTGTCTGTGGGTTCTTGGTTTTGCCATCTTAATTTTTCTGTCTGCTTCTAGAGGAATTCAGGAAGATTAAAAACTTATGCTGCTGCAGCTGCTATCCTCACAAAAATTATTCCTTTCTATTATCCTTTCCTGTCTTTCTTCCACCACTCACATTTACACAATAACTGACCAGCTGCAACCAGCCATCTCCCATTCCTTGAGTAAGGTCTCATCGGCATCTACCTTCTTATTAGAATGTTCTTCCTTCCCTCCTCTTCTCTGTCTTACAAACTCCTGCTCTGTTTCATAGCCTCCCCCAGTTCAGCCTCATTTGAGACCACAGTCCCAGGCTCATGAGAGACTGAAGGACCTCAGGCCTTTGGGAAGTTTGAGGATGCCCCTGTGCAACAGCCCAGCATCTCTTCCCCACCACATGCTATGAGCCAGTGGGCATATTGTTAAGAGACAGTCTGTGTGTGTGTCCAAAGCAAAGCCCATGAGAGGAGGCTGAGCCCTGATCCTCTGGACTCTGCCCACCTCCAGGGTCCTCATGCCAGAGTCTCTCCCTGGCTCTGGGCCAGTTTCCCAATTGTACAATGAGGGGTTGGGCAGAACTGGTTAACAGTGTGAGCTCTGTGAGGACACAGTGCCAGGCCTTCTCTACAGGAGTGTAGGGCAGAGCTCCAGAGTGCGACTTGGTGTGCGGGCTCACTAACCCAGGCAGACGCGTTGGACACTAGGCCCGGCAACCAGACCTTGAGTCTGTGGTCAAGGGCGTGCAAAAGGGGCCCAGCACACAGGCCGCTTACAGCTCATGCACGTGACCCCGATTATGCGCAATGTACTAACGATGCTGCTTGAGAGGCAGATCCCATGCAATCTTTCCACCTGCACCCCTCTCCCCTGCACAACCGCCACCTCCTCTTTCTCTCACACTTTCTCCTGGAGCCCCAGGGCAATGGTCAACCCAGACAGGCGGGTGGGTGCTGGGTGGAGGTGAAGAGCCTGGAGAAGCAGGAGACATGGAAAACCCACCCCACCCCCACCCCACCTCCTTGATTCCCCATTCTACTCACATGGCCGGGTATGTGCAGGGCCAGAGTTGGGGCAGACCTGGAGGCAAGCAGCAACTTCAGTCATTTTCAACCATTTTCTGCATCCAGAGCCTAACAATGGCCCCTGGCACAGGACGAGTGCTTGGAGCATTCAGAGCTGAATGAATAAATGAGATGATCTCAGAGTCCCCCTTTTCTCTTCTGACCATCTAAGATTGTGGAGATGGGTGCTTACAATGGGAGGTGCAAGTCTGAGACAGAGGGACTACCATAATGACCTCTGGATGACTCTTCCTGGTTCTTGGTGCACCAGCAAAGCATAGCGGGCACCACTGACAGAGTAGGCTGCTCTCCCCACTGGTGGCCAGAACTAACACTGCAGCTCCAGGCTGGAAAATCACACACACATACACAAAGTACATTTGTTTGAGGGTCATCAAGGGCCCTCCCAAACCCAAGGCAGGTAAAGGAGCAGGAACTGCAGGCTACACGGCCAGTGTGAGAAACCTTGGAAACTTTCCTTACCTTTGCCTACACTGGCCTTGTTGTGTCCCGTTCACTCAGGAGGTACTTCACCACAGCCAGGATAATGATTCTATCCCCACTTCCAAAGGAGGAGCCCATGGCACCAACAAGAACTGGTCTTGCCCATGGACCCCAGATGTAAAGGATTGAATTGTGTCCCCCAAAAATATGTGTATCAGTTTGGCTAGGCTATGATTCCCAGTATTGTGTGATTTCCACCATTTTGTTGTTTGATGTGATTTTCCTATGTGTTGTAAATCTTATCACTATGATGTTAATGAGATGAGATGGATTAGCAGCAGTTATACTGATGAGATCTACAAGATTATATTGTGTTTTAAGCCAATCTCTTTTGAGATATAAAAGAGAGAAGCAAACAGAGAGACATGGGAACCTCATACCACCAAGAAAGCAGCACCGGGAGCAGAGCGTGTCCTTTGGACCTGGGCTCCCTGCGCCTGAGAAGCTCCTCAACCAGGAAAAGATTGATGACAAGGACCTTCCTCCAGAGCCAACAGGGAGAGATAGCCTTTCCCTGGAGCTGATGCCCTGAATTCGTTCTTCTAGCCTGCTGGACTGTGAGAGAATAAATTTCTCTTTGTTAAAGTCATCCACTTCTGGTATTTCTTTTATAGCAGCACTAGATAACTAAGACACCAGATTTATGTTTCAGTGTTCTGTCATGCTCTGCCCTACTCCAAGCCCTCAGTCCCCCAAGTTGCCACGCCTCTCTTCCCAGAAGGACCTCCAGCGAGTAGATAGCGTTTTCTAAAGGCTTTGGGGTATGATTCATTGATGGAGGACTGTAGCCAACGGACACTCCTCTGAGCCTGTGGAAACCTTGGGCTAATCCACTCCAAGAACCCTAATAAATAGAGTACACTGCGGGGAGGGAGAGTGCTTGCCCTAGTTCCTGATGCCTAGGGTGGTGCACTGCAGGAGCCCAGACTCTGACCTTTGAGGCCGCCCTGGGA
Organism: Dugong dugon; assembly: GCA_030035585.1. NCBI lineage: Eukaryota > Metazoa > Chordata > Mammalia > Sirenia > Dugongidae > Dugong > Dugong dugon. The sequence goes on along the minus strand of CM057467.1, from coordinate 76,774,168 downwards.
ATGGCTGCTTGGTAATCTATGAGGATGTAATAGTACACCCAGTATCCCTGCAGGAAGAACTTCTCTGCTGACTTCAGAAAGTGCTGATAAAGCTCTTTGCCTTCAAGTCTACTTTTTCTGGCTTCTTTTTGTTAGTGTTTGCATGGTGTATCTTTTTCCATCATACTTTCAACCTGTTTGTATTCTTATATTTTAGCTCTGTCATTTGTAAGCGGCATTTAATTTTTGTATTCTTAAAACCCAGTCTGATTTTGTTTTAGGGTTTGTTTTTTTATTGTTTTGTTTTGTTAGTGTTGTTTGTTTGTTTTTGCTTTTAATAGGGGCCTTTACATTTAATGCATTTACTGATATATTTAAGTTTAAATCTACCATTTAATGCATGCTTTTTTCCTCGTGTTCTATGACACTTTTCCCATCTTCTCTTTCTTGTTTTTTGATTAATTTTTATTTATTATTTTGTATTACTCGTTTTTCTTTTTTTTTGCATCAAAATATAATGTTACTTTTGTCCTCTCTTCAGACAATATAAACTCAATTTACTCCCTTCATTATGATATGAACACACACTCTACAAAAATAACACATTTTAGTAGGCAGTGCCAAGATGGCGGAGTAGTCAGAAGCTTCCAGTGGACCCTCTTACAATGAAGACCCAAAGAAAAAGTCAATCGATTATATATGGCAATCTAGGAGCCCTGAACATTAAAGGCAGAGTTGAGGAACTGGACTGAGTGGCAGGAGGAAGGAAGGAGAGACAGTTTGGAAGCAGTGAGTTGTCAGACTTGACCCGGTCAGAACCTGAGCCCTTTAGGCCTGAGCAGCTTGGGGGTAAGCGGTGAGGCAGACAAGCAGCGGTCCTTGGGAGGCATGTTTTCTGCACTGGGAGACACCCAGTGCCAGAGAGTCTACACAGCCACCTGAACCAGTGAGAAGCAGCCTTGGACCGGCAAAAGATAAATACTTGTGTACTGCCTACCACACAGATAAAAAACACCCCCCTTAGGGAACCCATTTACCTCCTGCTCCCTGCTCTGCACTGGGTCCCAGACTGGCTTCAGCAATTGCTGAGTCCCCTGGGCCAGAAGCAGGATCTGTCACACACCCAGATCCACTCTCCCTGCCTCGGAGAGTGAACAAATTAACAAACAAGGGAAAAAATAAACTGCCGGCTCCCCTAAGCCAGGAACCCAGGGTAGGCACAGCTCCTTTGCCTAGGCACAGGCATAAGGGATCCACGGACTTTGAGGGCCTTTCCCCCACATAGACTTGTATGGACCCATCTCAACAGTGTACGCCCTCTTTACTGCAGTACAACAGAGTATATACTGGAAGTCTAACTTCAACTGTTTCAGTTGTGAAGTGGCAGGTTTGTGACATTTGACACTGCTCTGCCCATTAAGCAAGGTCTTCACCTACGCACATCAGGGACCTGAGGACTGGTGGCTCCACCCACACAACCTAGCCACCTGCGATAGGGGCCCAAGAATAAGAGGTGCCCCCAGTCCTTACAGCCAACAGCATTAGGTGCTGATAGTCCAGCTGCAAAAACCACCCACCTACACTTTCTAGGAAACAGGGACACGCCTTCCTCCTGGACACTCAAGGGCAGCCATCAGCCCCCTACCTTGCTCACAGTGTGTCCCCCTGCTGTAGCCAGATGCCTGTGCCTATACCAATCACCCATCCTGTCTAGGACTGTAAGTGACAGCCTACACCACACACTTGGTGGCTATCTGCCTGGGCACCTGAGCTGAATCCATACAGGAGGAGGGGGCAGACACCTGAGCTCACGTACATAGTAATAGATCTAGCCACTGGGTGACAGGACATTAGAGCTTCAAAGGTGCCAATAATCAAACTAGCTCATACAAGCAGCCTATTTGGGCATATCAAAACAAAACAAGAAGCTAGAACACAGTAAGCAAACACAAAATAAATAAATATAATAATTTATTGATGAATTGGAGACAACACTCAATATCAAATCACATAAAGAGGCAATCCATGGTGGCTTCAGCAAGCTCCCAAAACAAAGAATCTAGAAATTTTTCAGAGGAGGAAAATTTCTTGGAATTACTGGAGGCAGAATACAAAAGATTAATATACAGAATTCTTTAAGAAATTAGGAAGGAAATTAAGCAAAAGGCAAAACTTGCAATGGAGGAAATTAAAAAGATTAGAGAAGAGCATAATCACAAATTTAACAGGCTGCAAGAAACCATGGAGAGACAGCAATCAGAAATCCAGAAGATTAACAATAAAATTTCAGAATCAGACAAGTCAGTAGAAAGTCATAGGAGCAGAATTGAGCCAATGGAAGTCAGAATTAGTGAGACTGAAGATAAAGCACTTGACACCAAATTATTTGAGGAAAAATCGGATAAAAGGATTTTAAAAAATTAAGAAACCCCAAGAATCATGTGGGACGCTATAAAGAGGAATAACCTACGACTGGTTGAAATATCAGAATGGGGGGGATAACAGAAAATACAGAGAGAATTGTTGAAGATTAGTTGGCAGAAAACTTCCTTGATATCGTGAAAGATGACAAGATATCTATCCAAGCTGCTTATCAAACCCCACATAAGGTAGATCCCAAAAGAAAGCCATCAAGACATACTACAATCAAACTTGCCAAAACCAAAGATAAAGAGAGTTTTAAGAGTGGCTAGGGATAAACAAAAAGTCATCTACAGAGGAGAGTCAATAAGAATAAGCTCGGACTACTCAGCAGAAACTATGCAGGCAAGAAGGCAATGGGATGACATATATAAAGCCTTGGAGGAAAAAGACTGCCAGCCAAGAATTTCATATCCAGCAAAACTGCCTGTCAAATATGATGGCAAAATTAGGGCATTTCCAGATAAACAGATGTTTAAGTAATTTGCAAAAACCAAACCAAAATTACAACAAATACTAAAAGGAGTCCTCCAGTTAGAAAATCAGTAACATCAGATAACAACCCAAGACTAGAACACAGGACAGAGCAACCAGACATCAACCCAGATAGGGAAGTCACAGAAGTAAATCAAAGCTAAAACAGTGAAAATAGGGAAACAGAGATGTCAATACGTAAAAGATGGCAACATTAAAACAAAAAAGAGGGACTTAAAAAATGTAGACATAGATTTTTCATATGGAGAGGAAGTCAAGATGATATATAGAAACAAAAGACTGGTATAAACTTAGAAAAATAGGGGTAAATATTAAGGTAACCACAAAGGAAACTAACAATCCTACAAGTCAAAATAAAAAACTAGAAAAATATAAAGACTCAGCAAACACAAAATAAACAATTAAAAAGATGAAAAGAAAATACATAAAGAAAAATGACTCAGCACAGAAAATTAAGGGAACAAAGAAACTGAACACACAAAAAAAGACATCAAAATGACAACACTAAACTTATATCTATCAATAATTACGCCAAATGTAAATGGACTAAATGCACCAATAAAGAGACAGAGAATGGCAGATTAGATTAAAAACACAATCTACATTCTGCCTTCAAGAGACACACCTTAGACTTAAAGACACAAACAAACTAAAACTCAAGGACGGAAAAAATATATCAACAAACAACACTCAAAAAAAGACCAGCAGTGGCAATATTAATTTCTGAGAAAATAGACTGTAAAGCAAAATCCACCACAAATGATAAAGAAGGACTCTATATAATGATTAAAGGGTCAGTACACGAGAAGGACATAACTATAATAAATATTTATGCACCCAACGACAGGACTCCAATATACATAAACTCTAACAGCACAGAAAAGAGAGATAGACAGCTCCACAATAGTAGAAGGAGACTTCAACATACCACTTTTGGTGAAGGACAGAACATCCAGAAAGAAGCTCAACAAAGAAATGGAAGAGCTAAATACTACAATCAACCAATTTCATCTCATAGACATATACAGAACACTCCACCCAACAGCAGCCAAAAATACTTTGTTTTCCAATTCACATGGAACATTTTCCAGAATAGACCACGTATGAGGCCATAAAGCAAGCCTTAACAGAATCCAAAGCATTGAAATATTACAAAGCATCTTTTCTCATCATAAAGCCATAAAAGTGGAAATCAATGACACAAAAAGCAAGGAAAAAATCAAACACATGGAAACCGAATAACATCTTGCTCAAAAACTACTGAGTTATAGAAGAAATTAAGGATGGAATAAAAAAACTCATAGAATCAAATGAGAATGAAAACACATCCTACCAGAACCTTTGGGACACAGCTAAAGCAGTGCTCAGAGGTCAGTTTATAGCAATAAATGCACACATCCAAAAAGAAGAAAGGGTCATAATCAAAACATTAACCCTACAGCTGGAACAAGTAGAAAGAGAGCAGCAGAAGAAGCTCTCAGGTGCCAGAAGAAAGGAAATAATAAGAATTAGAGCAGAATTAAATGAAATAGAGAATAGGAAAACAATTGAAAGAGTTAACAAGACCAAAATCTGGTTCTCTGAAAAGATCAACAAAATTGATAAACCATTGGCCAAACTGACAAAAGAAAAACAGGAGAGGAAGCAGATAACCCGTATAAGAAATGAGATGGGTGATATCACAACAGACCCAACTGAAACTAATAGAATCATAACAGACTACTATGAAAAATTGTACTCTGACAAATTTGAAAACCTAGAGGAAATGGACAAATTTCTAGAAACTCACTACCTACCTAAACTAACACAAACACAGGTAGAACAACTAAATAAACTGAAAAGAAAAGAAGAGATTGCAAAGATAATTTTAAAAAACTCCCAACAAAAAAAAAGCTCTAGCCCAGAAGTCTTCACAGGAGCATTCTACCAAACTTTCAGAGAAGAGTTAACACCACTACTACTAAAGGTATTTGAGAGCATAGAAAAGGATGGAATACTCCCAAACTCATTCTATGAAGCCAGCATAACCCTGATACCCAAACCAGGTAAAGACACCACAAAAAAAGAAAATTACAGACCAATATCCACCATGAACATTGACGCAAAAATCCTCAACAAAATTCTAGCCGATAGAATTCTGCAACATATCAAAAAAAATAATTCACCATGGTCAAATGGTATTTATACCAGGTATACAGGGATGGTTCAACATTAGAAAAACAATCAATGTAATCCATCACATAAATAAAACAAAAGACAAAAACCACATGATCTTATTAATTGATGCAGAAAAGGCATTTGAGAAAGTCCATTCATGATAAAAACGTTCAACAATATAGGAATAGAAGGGAAATTCCTCAATACATTAAGGGCATTTATACAAAGCCAACAGCCAACATCATCCTAAATGGAGAGACTTTGAAAGCATTCCCCTTGAGAATGGGAACCAGACAAGGATGCCCTTTATCACCACTCTTATTCAACATTGTGCTGGAGGTCCTAGCCAGAGCAATTAGGCTAGAAAAAGAAATAAAGGGCATCCAAATTGGTAGGGAAGAAGTCAACATATCTCTATTTGCAGATGATATGATCTTATACACAGAAAACCCCAAAGAATCCACAAGAAAACTACTGGAACTAATAGAAGATTTCAGCAATCATGATACAAGATAAACATACAAAAATCAGTTGGATTCCTTTACACCAAGAAAGAGAATCTCAAAGAGGAAATCACCAAATCAATACCATTTGCAATAGTCCCCAAGAAGATAAAATACATAGGAATAAATCTAACCAGAGATGTAAAAGACTTATACAATGTAAACTACAAGACACTACTGCAAGAAACCAAGAGACCTGCATAAGTGGAAAAACATACGTTGCTCATGGATAGGTAGACTCAAAATTGTGAAAATGTCAATTCTACCCAAAGCAATCTACAGATACGCTGCAATCCCGATCCAAATTCCAATGGCATTTTTTAATGAGATGGAGAAAGAAATCACCAACTTCATATGGAAAGGGAAGAGGCCCAGGATAAGTAAAGCACTACTAAAGAAGAAGAACAAAGTGGGAGGCCTCACACTACCTGATTTTAGAACCTATTATACCACCACGGTAGTCAAAACAGCCTGGTACTGGTACAACAACAGATACATAGACCAATGGACAGAATTGAGAATCCAGACATAAATCCATCCACCTATGAGTAGCTGATATTTGACAAAGGTCCAAAGTACTTTAACTGGGGAAAAGACAGTCTCTTTAACAAATGGGGCTGGCATAACTGGATATCCGTCTGCAAAAAACTGAAACAAGACCCATACCTCAGACCATGAACAAAAACTGACTCAAAATGGATCAAAGACTTAAATATAAAATCAAAAACTATAAAGATTATGGAAGAAAAAATAGGGACAATGCTAGAAGCCCTAATACATGGCATAAACACAATAGGAACCATAAGTAACAATGCACAAGCACCAGAAGAGAGACTAGATAAATGGGAGCTCCTAAAAGTCAAACACTTATGCTCATCAAAAAACTTCACCAAAAGAGTCAAAAGGCAACCTAAGATGGGGGAAAAAAATTTGACTACCACAAACTACTGGGTTATTATAAGGCTAATCTCTAAATTCTGCAAGATACTACAAAACCTCAACAACAAAAAGACAAATAACCCAATTAAAAAATGGGCAAAGAATATCGACAGACACTTCACCAAAGAAGATATTCAGGTGGCTAACAGACATATGAAGAAATGCTCATGATCATTAGCCATTAGAGAAATGCAAATCAAAACTAAATGAGGTATCATCTCACCCCAACAAGGCTAGCATTAATCAATAAAAACACAAAATAATAAACGCTGGAGAGGTTGTGGAGCAACTGGGACAATTCTGCACTGTTGGTGGGAATGTAAAATGGTACAACCACTTTGGAAATCGATTTGGTGCTTCCTTAAAAAGCTAGAAATACAAGTACCATAGGATCCAGCTGCACTGCTCCTTGGAATACATCCTAGAGAAATAAGAGCCGTCACACAAATAGATATATGCACACCCATGTTCATTGCAGCACTGTTCACAATAGTAAAAAGATGGAAACAACCTAGGTGCCCATCGAGGGACAAATGGATAAACAAATTACGCTATATCCACACAATGAGAAAAACAACAATGAAACAGTGAAACCTCTTATAACATGGAGGAATCTGGAGGTCATTATGCTTAGTGAATTTAGTCAGTCACAGAAGGACAAATATTATATAAGACCACTATTATAAGAACTCAAGAAAAGGTTTAAATACAGAAGAAAACATTCCCTGATGGTTACAAGGGTGGGGAGGGAGGGTGAGTGTTATTTACTAACTAGGTAGTAGATAAGAATTATCTCAGGTGAAGGGAAGGACAGCACACACTACAGTGGAAGTCAGCACAACTGGACTAAACTAAAGCTAAGAAGTTTCCTGAATACAATCAAACAGTTTGAGGAACAGAGTAGCAGGGTAGGGATCTGGGGACCATGCTTTCAGGGGGCATCTAGGTCAACTGGCATAACAAAGCTTATTAAGAAAATGTTCTGCATCCTACTTTGGTGAGTGGTGTCTGGGCTCTTAAAAGCTTGCACGCGGCCATCTAAGATGCATCAATTGGTCCCAACCACTTGGAGTAAAGGAGAACGAAGAACACCAAAGACACAAGGAAAGTATTAGCCCAAGAGACTGAATGGGCCACATAAACCAGAGACTTCATCAGCCTGAAACCAGAAGAACTAGATGGTGCCCAGCTACCACCAACGACCGCCCTGACAGGGAACATAACAGAGAGTCCCAGATGGAGCAGGAGAAAGGTGGGGTGCAGAACTCAAATTCTAGTAAGAAGACCAAACTTACTGGTCTGACTGAGACTGGAGGAACACCAGAAACCATGGCTCCTGGATTCTCTATCATCCCAGAACTAAAATAATTTCCAAGGCCAACTCTTCAGACAGGGATTGGACTGGACTGTTGGACGTAAAGTGATACTCTTGAGGAGTGTGCCTCTTAGCTCAAGTAGATACAGGAGACTGAATGGGCAGCTTCTGTCCAGGGGTGAGCTGGGAAGGCAGAGAGGGTTAGGAGCTAGTTGAATGGACTTGGGGAATCAGGAGTGGAAAGGAAGAGTGTGCTGTCACAGTATGGGGAGAACAATTAGAGTCACATAACAATGTATGTATAAATTTTTGTATGGGGAAAAAAATTAAAAATTACATATGTTTCAAACCCTACATTAAAATTGATCTATACAGTTGATACTTAGTTAGATTTACCCACCTTTATCCTTGTCATTACTATTTATTCCTTCCTGCTTCTCTGAGCTTCCATCTCAGATCATTTTTCTTCTAACTGACGAACACCTGTATTTTATTTAGTGTAGGTGTTGTTGTTAGGTGCTGTCGAGTCAATTCCAACTCATAGCAACCCTATGTACAACAGAATGACACTGCATGGTCCTGCACCATCCTCAGAAACGTTGCTATGTTTAAGTCTATTGTTGCAGCCACTGTGTCAATCCATCTTGTTGAAGGTCTTCCTCTTTTTTGCTGACCCTCTACTTTACCAAGCATAATGTCCTTCTCCTGGGACTGGTCCCTCTTGATAACATGTCCAAACACAGAAGCAGCATTCTGGCTGTCCTTCTTCCAAGACAGATTTGTTCGTTCTTCTGGCAGTCCATGGTATATTCAATATTCTTCGCCAACACCATAATTCAAATGCATCAATTCTTCTTCGGTCTTCCTTATTCATTGTCTAGCTTTTGCATGCGTATGAGGCAATTGAAAATAAAATAGCTTGGGTCAGGAGCACTTTAGTCCTCAAAGTGACATCGTTGCTTTTGAACACTTTAGAGAGGTCTTTTGCATCTGATTTGCCCGATGCAATGCATCTTTTGATTTCTTGACTGCTGCTTCCATGGGCATTGATTGTGGATCCAAGTGTGATGGTTGGGATTGTGTGTCAACTTGGCTGGGCCATGATTCTCAGTGTTTTAATGTAATCACTCCCATGATTGAATATTCTGTGAGTAGCCAATCAGATGAAAGGGAGTCTCCTTGGTGGTGTGGCCTGCATCTATATATAAGCAGACGTTCCAGCTTTTTGCTCTCTCTGGATCCTGCAGCTGTTTCCTGTCATTTCATCTCCCGTTCTTGGGACTTGAGCTGTCAGCTTATCTGCCAAACCTGGGATTCATCGATCTGCACAGCCTGTGGGTGGGAGCCTTGCTCTCCAACCTGCCAATCTTGGGCTTGCCAGCTTCTGTGACTGTGTGACTTGGGGGAGGCCTCTACCCTGATCCACGGACTTGGGATGTTCTAGCCTCTACAATTTGGTGAGTTGTTTCCTTGATATAATCTCTCTGTATATAATATATTTATACACTTTACCGATTTTGCTTCTCTAGAGAACCCAGCCTAAAACACCAAGTAAAATGAAATCCTTGATAACGTCAATCTTTTCTCCATTTGTCATGATATTGCTTATTGGTCCAGTTGTGAGGATTTTTGTTTTCTTTATGTTGAGGTGTAATCCATGCTAAGGCTGTAGTCTTTGATCTTCATCAGTAAGTGCTTCAAGTACTCTTCACTTTCAGCAAGGAAGGTTTTGTCATCTGCATATCACAGGTTGTTAATGAGTCTTCCACCAATCCTGATGCCACATTCTTCTTCCAGTTTCTCAGATTACTTGTTCAGCATACAGATTGAATAAATATAGTGAAAGGATGCAACTCCGACACACACCTTTCCTGATTTTAAATCACAAATTATCCCCTTGTTCTGTCCAAACGACTGCCTCTTGGTCTATGTACAGGTTCCTCACGAGCACAATTAAGTGTTCTGGAATTCCCATACTTCACAATGTTATCCATAATTTGTTTTAATCCACACAGTTGAATGCTTTGCATAGTCAGTAAAACACAGATAAACATCTTTCTGGCATTCTCTGCTTTTCAGCCAAGAACCATCTGCATCAGCATATTATCCCTTGTTCCACATCCTTTTCTGAATCCAGCTTGAATTCCTGGCAGTTCCCTGTTGATGTACTGCTGAAACAGTTTTTGAATTATCTTCAGCAAAAGTTTACTTACTTGTGATATTAATGATATTGTTTGATAATTTCCACATTCTATTGGATCATCTTTCTTTGGAATGGCACTAACGTAGTGTAGGTGTGCTGGTGCTGAATTTTTTTAGTGTGTGTTTTAAAGAAGGATATTTTGCCTGAGTATAGAATTGGTTTGGCAGTTATCATTCAGCAGTTTGAGTATGGTTCCATTATCTCCTGACTTCCATTGTTTCTTTTGAGAATACTGCTGCTGTCAGCTTAAATGTTGCTCCTTTTATAGTACTTTTTTTGTTGTCTGGCAGATCTTTTCTTCCTCATGTTTGGTATTAATCAATTCTACAATGATAGGTGTTGTTGTTGTTGTTGTTAGGTGTCATCAAGTCGGTTCCAACTCACAGAAACCCTATATACAATAGAATGAAACACTGCCCAGTCCTGCGCCATTCTTACAATTGTTGTTATGCTTAAACCCACTGTGGTAGCTGGTGTGTCAATCCATCTCATTGAAGGCCTTCCTGTTTTTCACTGACCCTCTACTTTACCAAGCATGGTGTCCTTCTCCAGGGACTGATCCCTCCTGAGAACATGTCCAAAGTATGTGAGATGCAGTCTCACCATCCTTGCTTCTAATGCTAGATTCCTGGTTGTACTTCTTCCAAGATAGAGCTATCCATTCTTTTGGCAGTCCGTGGTATATTCAATATTCTTCTACAATGATAGGTGGAAGTGTGGACATTTATTTATTTTTTTACTTTGTTTGTGATTCAGGGGATTACTTGAATCTGTAGCTTTATATCTTGAGTCAATTTTTAAATTCGCAGATATTCTCTTGAAATAATGCTTATGCCTTGCTTTCTCCTCCTCTCCTTCTAGACACCATTAAATTGTATGTTAGCGCTTCTCACTTTGTCCTCTATTTCAAAATATTTTTTCTTTATTTTTCTTAATTTTTAGCTCTCCATGCTTTGTCGTACATATTCTGACATATCTTTTGTTTTACTAATGCTTTTTTCAGTTTGCCTAACTTGCTACTGAATATATCCATTGAGTTCTAATATAAGTTAGTGTTCATTTTCACTTCTACTATATCCTTGAACGTAGTTTCTAGTTCTGTGCTGAAATTCTTAATCTTTTCATTTATCTGTTTGAAATACTAATAATAGTTATCTTAATTTCTCTTCTTAATAACATCAATTTGTGGGGCCTTTGCAGATATATTCCTGCTGATTCTCATTCATGTTGTCTTATCTCCTCTGTACTTGGTTATTTTTTGTGTATACTACATATTTTATGTAAAAAAAAATTTTAAAGAAATGATATGAGGTCTAAGATAATGTAATTTTCCTTTAGACATGGCTTAGTTTGGTTTTTGCCAGGTACTGAAGGAAATTAGTAATCTCAATCAGGGATTATAGCTTCAGTCCCTGCAAGTTTTGGTCTGTTTCCAGTTTACTCTTATGCCCACTATGCAGCCTTTAAGAATCCAAACCCAAAGTGTGAGAAAAAGTGCAGTTTGGCATATATTTACCAAGACCACTTTCTCTTCAACAAGCCCTGGGCTGCAAATTCTTTTTCCCTAGCCCCTCTTCGCTGTCAAAAGCATAGCTCAGCCTCCCAGCTGCCTCTTCAGAATCAACAAATGCCCCCCAAGTGAAATGTGCTCCCAACTGCCAGGTTTACCACTCTGGATTTGTCTTCTCTCAGATCTCGGTTTAATAATTCTTCACTATTATATTAACTCTCCAATGCTTCAAGCAGATTTTTTAAAACCCACCTTTTCTAGGTCTCCTCACTCTGCCTTAACCCCAAATAAGAAACCCTATAGACTTGATGAATAACTTCTATGGCCATTGTTTGGACTGGAGCTGTCAAATATTCTTATGGTAAATTTCTGTCCAATTTCTCTCCCAACCCCCACCCTACTTCTTCCAACATTCCTACACCAGAGGAGGAACTGGAACAACAGCTCCCATCCCTTCAAAGATCAAAGTAAATGGATTGGTGAGACGATGACTTTCTAAGATCCCTCCTCCAGGTTAAGTTCTGAATTTTGTCCTTAGGAGCTGATGTGTGCCGTAGGGTAAGAGTGAGAGTGTCATGAAGTCTCACAAAGCAAGAATCTGAATATGGGAGAACAGCTGTTCTTTGGAAAGCTAAGCTGAGGAAAAAAAAAAAAAGGAGGTTTAACAACTGGAGACCAGGATTCACTTCTGCAAACATTTCCTGAGTTCCGACCAGGGCACAAATCCTGTGCTATCCACTGGGGAAGGAATCTCTGCTCTCACAGTCACTAGTATGGAAGATAAATGTGAAAACAGATGCTTCCAACGTTAAGGCTCTGATTTATTAAGCACTTACTATGTGTTAGATGAGGAACCTGGTGGAACAATGGTCAAAGCACTCAGCTGCTAAGCAAAAGGTCAGCTGTTTGAATCCACCAGCCACTCCACAGAAGAAAAGACCTGGCGATCTGCTCCAGTAAAGATTACAGCCTAGGAAAACCTAACGGGCAATTCTACTCTGTCATATAGGGTCTCTAGGAGTTGGAATCAACTCAACGGCACATAACAAAAATGTGTCGGATGTTTTTAATATATTTTCAAAACAAGCTGTAGAAACAAATATTTGGAGATTAAGGACCTTATTCCAAGTCACACACCTATATAGAAATTGAATAAATTATAATTGAATTTTTTTTTTTTTGGTATTTTGGAACATTACACACACAGATTTATTTACTTCTTATACCCTCCAACATTATTTTGATGTTGTAAGTAGAGCAAGGATTATAACCCTGTTTTGTAATAAGACCCAGACAGAAAGAGTGACTTATCCAAAAAATAAGTGGAAGAATCAAGATTTAGATTCTGATTTCAACAGATTTATGCTGGATTTTCTAAAAATTTCCAGGAAGGGAGATAATGGGGAACTTTAAAGAAGCTGTGTAAAGGCTAAGACCAAGGCTAGGGATACACAAAAGACAGAACAAGTTGCCCCAACTTATTTATCATTTGCCCTTTATGAAAACGTGCCAAGCTGATAACCCAGAGAGAGTAAAGACTCATTTATCAGGCTAGGCCAGGGAACTAGGATACTCACAGATCAGGTTTGATTCAAGTATAGACTGGGACTCAGTATGGGACAGTAATGGATTAAACAGAGAAACTATTTTGAGGGCAGTCTTCTTATTTTGTTTAATTAACATTGGCAGTTATTAGGCAACTATTCTTTCTTTGTCAGTGTGCTGACTTTTTAAAATAAGTTTTAAAAAATGAGCCCATTTTTAACAGTAAGCCTACTTTATGGACTAGAAAATAGATAAATTTCCCATGGTCATATGATTCTTAACCATTCTCACTAGTTAGTTCCAGAGCAAGGATTATAACTTAAGAGCAGGAGCTTTGTAGTCAGATTTAACTCCTCTATCCTGAATCTAAATTTCTATATCCCTCCAGTTTTGCTTAAGATGCTGACAATCCCTTTAACTTGAGCCTGCACCAGGGAGAAAGCAATAATCTTCCAGAATTACTTGGGGGTCTTAATTTGTGTTAAAGCAGATGTTTCCCAGAGATGGTGGGAAAATAAATACATAGCTAGATGGAAAGAGTGGTCACAAAAATGTCAACATTTGGGAAGTGAAATAATCAATGTTACACTTTCAAAATGACACTTCAGCAGTAGAGAGGAGAATGAATAGGAGGAAAGTACAACTGGGAACAATGAAGCCAGAGAATTATGACAATGACAGTAAGGATACAGACAAGAGAAAATATTCTGTGAATAACTAAGAAATCTAATTGAAGGAACTCATAATTAAGATGGAATATTATGAGTCATGAAAAGTGATTTTAAATGTATCTCCCTGTATGCATGTCAGAACTTCCTATAGAAAACGTTAAAATCCTTGACATAGTTCCTGAAATTTTTCTTCCCACTTTCATTTAAGAATATTAGGTATCTAGTAGAAAAACAAGAAATAAATTGCTAAAAATAAATACAATTGGCCACAAATTGTTCAAATATAGAAGAATGTTCATACTCTCTAGGAATCAATGATATGAAAACAAGATCTCTTTTTTTTTGCCAATCCACATAGTGGATATTTCTTAAATTACTACAGGGAAATTTGGCAAATTAACTCACTTATTGCTAGGTTAAAACAAACTAGAGAAATGCTTTTGGAAAGCAATTTGACAATAGGATTATCGAGCCTACAAAATGGTTGTTAATTTCCTTTCTGGGATTCTAGCCTAAGGTTGGGTAGGAAAAGAATATTAACAAATATGTCTGTGCCACTTTGCTGTGGGGAAAAACTCAAACTAGCCTTCCCACTACTCTGGGATTTTTAGGTAAAGTAAACCACAGGAATGGACAAACAGCTACTGCTATTTGTAATTATAAATAATTATTTTTAAGCAACATGAATAGAAAAACAGCTGGAGCAGAATTACAATATTGATAAAGATTGCATTTAAGTAATCATCTTCTTTCTCCTTCTTTATATAGCCTGGATTTTATATATATATATATATATATATATATATATATATATATATATATATATATATACACACACACACACACACACAAAATAGAAGCAATGATTAACCTCCCCCCCAAAAAAAGGATCTGTATTGGTTATACCAGTATCTGATGGTTTTTTTCCATCCTTCTCTTGTGAACTCTCTCCTGATATTTCCTTTAGAGCCATTGAGTGCCTCAGGCCCAGAGGAGGAGAGACAGAGACCTGGGCCAGCCAAGAGCCCCACAGGGCAGTAAGAATGACAGTCTGTGTCCTAGTTCTAAGAGGTAGAGTGGGACAGAGGGTGAAGGTTGCTCCCAAGGGGTTAACAAAAGGTCCAGAGCGAAGGGGACAGGTTTCTCTGTGAACCCTTGAGAAATAACTAGCTATTCCAGGACTGGATAAGGAGTAGGCACTGGAGAAAGTGGTGAAGAGACCAGCATCCCAGCCTTCCCTTGACTATGAGCTGAATGTGTCTGAGCCTCCGAGGAAAGAGTTGACAGCTGTAAAGAACAGAGCATAGACATCTGTAGACAGCACCCCAATGGGTAAGTACATCCTAGAGAGGGGGCCAAGTCACTGGAAGCAGTCTTCAATTTCAGTTTCTGGAAGTTACATTTTTTC
Organism: Dugong dugon; assembly: GCA_030035585.1. NCBI lineage: Eukaryota > Metazoa > Chordata > Mammalia > Sirenia > Dugongidae > Dugong > Dugong dugon. The sequence continues at coordinate 76,759,022 of CM057467.1, read as the reverse complement.
TTTGGTCCATACAGGGCTGATCTTCAGAGATCTACTCAAAAGTATAGGAAACAATTTCAACATAAATGGATTTCATCACGTTTTCGATGTAGTAAAAAACATGAAATTGCTCCTTACGGATTAGTAAACTGGTAATCCATCCCTGTTAGGGATTGTAAATTTGAAGAGACTGATTCTGTAGGAAGGTGCTGTGGAGTTGGGAGAGAGACAGACGCCAGCTGTACCTAGAAGCATAATCATTGATGTGGTGAAAAAAGTGAAATTGTTCACTACAGCTGATCTGGTAAGCACAGTAAGCACTGTGCTTACCTTGCATATTCGATAATCTGCCCCCGACTGTGTGTCTGTGTTGTGTGAAAGAGGGAAAAGAACACAGGAGAGGAGTAGGTAAGGAGGGGATACAGTGCATTTTCCAGAGACCAAGCATCCTAACATTTGGCCGCCTGTGCGTGCACACACACACACACGTACATTTATATAGTTTACTAAATACATGAGACAACCCTAAGATAGCTATTACTCCTCTCATTTCACAGACTAGGAAACTGAATCAAAAATGGAGGTCAAGAGATTAAGTTGTCTAAAGTCACAGAGCTGGTAACAGTGGAGTTAGTATTTGTACCTATGTCTGTCTTGCTTCCAATCCATGCTTATCTGGCCAACAAAAAAAAAAGTCTCTTCCTGGAGCCTCAAACCCATCTTCAGAATGTCTCTCCCAGGACATATAGTCATGTCACCAGTGTTCAAGTAAGGATCCCCTTCAGTGGGTTGATGCAGACAATGTTTCTCTAGAGTTCAAACCACTACTTAGATGCCAATTGTCAACTTGGTGGATATTATTCTTACACATATGATCACATTCTCTTCATTCCAGCCTATAACTTCGTTACAATTTAATTGGCTGAACCGAGTCTAACACAAATCAAAGTTAGGAACCCAGGTTTAAGGCCATCCTCTGGACACTGATTTTTTTGTGGTGAGTAGCCACTACCTTGGTTTACCCCAATATTGAGTAATTAAACCCCTTTCTGCTTTAGGATTGTGATCTATCACAATATTTTTACAGAATACTTCAGACATCCTCCCTGATGTGTGATAAAATTGTTTATTGACCAGTGTTCCCCTTAAATCCCTGCCCCATTCCTATAATTCCTGGATTTTTGATGCGTCCTCTAAGATGACCTATGTAACAAACACAAAGAAACTATTCCAATATGTAGAAGGAACATTTTTGTTTAATCCCCATATTTAACACTAAGAATTTAGTATACGGAAGCTGTTGCCATGTGATAAGAGTTTCACATTTATCTCATGTGTTCGTTATATTAATCGTTTGCAGTAGGTATTTACCCCATTTTACATACGAAAAAGACTGACACTTCAAGAAGTTAAGCGACTTGCCCAAACTCAGAGCAAGATGAAGATGTGAAATAGGAAAACTTGATTTGTTAGACCACAAAGTTAGTGCCCTGGATTGTTGTGTGGTGCTGCCTCCATTGCTTTGCCATCTTATCTGACAGATTCAGCATAACCTTACGTTTTACACCTGAGGAATTGACTTCACAGCTGTTATCACTTACTTGCATAGTAAAGTGCCCTATTCACAGAATTTCTGAAGTCAGTGAGAGTTAATGTAAAAAAGCACTTATGAACCATTTTAAAGTTCACAAAACTTTCATTTCTTTTCAGTACCTATCAATGTCTGACCAAGAAGAAAGCAAACTCTTAAAAACTTGAACTGTGTGCTGGAGCCTGAATTAAGGACCTCCTGAGGCTACAGTCCCTTCCCTGCCTCAGGCCTGCCTTCGTGATCTTTCCCATCTGGTTCCTGGCAGAGTCAGCAAGTCTCAGAAACCCCGCACTTGCCACAGTGACTTTCTTCACACATCTATGCTTTTGTGGAGAGGCTGCCTCACCTCTCCAAACCCCTGACTGTTGAGGCGATTCCGACTCACAGCAACCCTGAAGGACAGAGTAGAACTGCCCCATAGGGTTTCCAAGGAGTACCTGGTGAATGCGAACGCCCGCTCTTTTGGTCGACAGCAACGGGCTTGGTTCGGTTTGAGGCTACATTGGAGCCCTGACGGCACAGTGGTTAAAAGCTACGGCTGCTAACCAAAACGTTAGCAGTTTGAATCCACCAGACACTCCTTGGAAACCCTATGGGGCAGTTCTCAGTTCTACTTTGTCCTATAGGGTTTCTATGAGTCGGAATCAGCTTGATGGCAATAGGGTTTTTTTTTGTTTTTTGGTTTTTGGTTTTTTTTGAGGCTACATTAGGGCATCTCTTAAGCTCATAATCTATGGAAATGTAATCACTGTTTATAATTTAGACCAAAATTGAAATGTGCGTGGGCTTGTTTAAAACAATCTGGGAGGATTTCTTGATTGTGTTCTCTTCCCTCCTTACCTGTTTACTGGGGTATAGACTAGAGATAGCACAGAAGGCCATGTGGAAGCGTGGCTGTCTAGGATGGGCCTTGAAAAATGGGGGGAATTTGCCTGGATAAAAACCAAGGAGATGAGGCAGCCTCTCCACAAAAGCACAGCTGTGTGAAGAAAGTCACTGTGGCAAGTGTTGGGTTTCTGAGACTTGCTGACTCCGCCAGGAACCAGATGGGAAAGATCAGGAAGGCAGGCCTGAGGCAGAGCAGGGCTTGAATCAGGCTGTGTGCTCTGATTTTAAACACTGAGGAAGTGAAGTCATAGGAGTCATCCCTAGATTCTTAGTTAGAGGTATCCAAAGGGAAGAAGGGCAAGAAGGTGCTGATGCACCCCCACACCCACATCCTCTCCCCAACCCTCCCTATCTCTTTAAAGAATAGAAACCAAAAAGGATGTGATTAATAAGAAGATCTTGTTGACTGTTTTGTAGCATCCCTTCATTTGAATCCCTGCTACCAGATGATGGGCAAAATGTCCAGAGACTTGCTCATAAAAATGATGTACTTAATCTATGACTTATCTCAAATTATAGGTGATTCTCAAAATCTCAGCAAAAAAGTTTAATAGTGTTTTCTTAAACTTTTCTTAAGGAACTTCATTTCTTCTTCTTTCTGTTTATCCATGAAACCTGTGTTTTCTTTGAGACACGAGGATCTATGCCAAACGTGGTCATCCTTGAAGAAGTCAATTAATTTGACAATTATAGCAAACTGGTATGAATCCTGTTAGAGAAAGGGGGAATTGTACTTCACTAACATTATATTTGAGGAGCCCTGGTGGCACAGCCGTTAAAGTGCTGGACTACTAACCAGAAGGTTGGCAGTTCAAATCCACCAGCTGCTCCTTGGAAACTCTATAGGACAGTTCTACTCTGTCCTATAGGGTCGTTATGAGTCGGAATCAACTCAAAGGCAGTGGGTTTGGGTTTGGGCTGGTGGTGCGGTGGTTAAGCACTCCACTACTAACCTAAAAGTCAGTAGTTTGAACCCGCCAGCCACTCTGTGGGAGAAAGATGTGGCAGTCTGTTTCTGTAAAGATTTAGAGAATCTTTACATATTCTTTCTTCACATAGCCATGTTTTTGCTGAGAGGCTTCTTCAACTCCTGGGTTTTTACCTAGGCAAACTTTCCCCATCCTTGAAGGCCCATCCTAGATCACCCCAGTGGATACATAAGGAGGGAAGAGAACATAATCATGAAATCCCCTCAAATTGTCTTAAACAAGCCCATGCACATTTCTTTCTTTTTTTTTTTTTTGGTCTAAAAAAAATTTTTGAGTGGGCGGCGGTTCTTCTCTGCTCTCCAGGGTCACTATGAGTCAGAATCAACTTGATGGCAACAGGTTTGTTTTTTTGGTTTGAACATTTTCCTTAGTAAATTGTCCCCTTACATGTTTTTGACTAGGTTTTATTATTTATAAGCTTGTTTTTAAAACCCTCAGTCATTTCTCAAAGACAGAATATACATGTATAAAAAGGAAGAAAATTAAAAGCACCAATAATCACACTACCCAAAATCAACAAATAATATGGTGGTGGAATCTTCCCAGACTTTTTCTATTTAAGTGTGTGTATCTATGTGATACATACATATATATTTTAATGGAATTATATCATAGCTTAATTTGCCTCTTGCCATCTCCTCACTTACTGTAATATGGTGTGAACATTATCCCAGGTAAATACATAGCTCTAAAAATGTTATCAATACAATAATTGTAATTCATTGAATGGATGTACTAGAATTTAAGCAATGATTTTTTAGCACATTTCCAACTTTTTGTTAGTGTAAAAATCAGCAATTGCAAATAGCTAATCAGTGTTTGTTATCAGTGTTATTGTTATTGTTATTGATTCAGTGATAAGAGAAGTATATGCAGGTAGTGGGATGAGCATAGTACATGGTTTTGCATTTAATCATTGCACATAGAATTTTTATGTATTTCTCATTTCCTTTAGGAAAAATTTTATGCAAAGTAAATCGACTAGGTCAATGAAGATATACATTTTGGGGGACTTCTGCAGTATAGCAGAACAATTTCACAGTAGAAATAATGAGCATGCCTGTTTCTACATTTAACAGGGGGTGATATTATGGATAGTTTCTTTTCTAAATATTTAGTATATTGATCTTCAAGTTGGCATTCAGAAATATTCTTTATTATAGGTTCCACCAGTTGCCCAGGATGGAAATGAAAAGCTAGTCTACAGTTTCCAGAGGCAGTATCTTACACGGTAAGTGCTCCTGCCTACTAGATACACCACACCCCTAAACATGTTTACTTCTAATAATGCCTGCTTTGTGCCTACCTCTTTCTGGCTAACTGGCATCCCAGGGCTGGAATCCCTGCACATCGGGCTCTCCATCCCCTTTGGCTCCATGTACCTGGTGGCTGTGGTGGAGAATGTGACCATTCTACTGGTGATAAGGGTGGAACGCAGGCTGCACCAGCCCATGTACTTCTTTCTCTGCATGTTGGCCGTCATTGACTTGGTCCTGTCAACCTCTACTATGCTCAAACTGCTGACCATCTTCTGGTTTGGTGCCTGGAACATTGGCTTGGATGCCTGCTTGGCCCAGATGTTCTTTATCCACTGCTTCGCCACTGTTGAGTCAGGCATCTTCCTTGCCATGGCTTTTGATTGCTATGTGGCCATCTGTGACACACTACGCCACACCTCAGTGCTCACTCATGAAGTAGTGGGCTATTTGGGGCTGGCTGCCCTCCTCCGGGGGGTACTTTACATTGGACCACTGCCCCTGAAGATCCGCCTGAGGCTGCCCCTTTATCGGACCCAAATAATTGCCCATTCTTATTGTGAGCACACGGCTGTGGTCACCTTGGCACGTGGTGACACAACAGTCAACAATTTATATGGAATGGGAATTGGACTTCTGGTATTGATCCTGCATCCGTTAGCCATCACTGCCTCCTATGTGATGATTTTCAGGGCTGTGATGGGTCTGGCAACCCCTGAAGCCAAGCTTAAAACCCTGGGGACACGTGGTTCTCACATCTGCGCCATCCTTGTCTTCTATATCCCCATTGCCGTTTCCTCCCTCACCCACCGCTTTGGTCATTATGTGCCTCCCCATATCCATATCCTTCTGGTCAACTTTTATCTCCTCATTCCACCTATCCTCAACCCAGTTGTATATGCCATCCACACCAAGCAGATCCGAGAGAGATTTCTACACATTTTTAAGGCAAGGGCTCAACTCATGTGACTCTTCTGCATTTATGGCACATAATAGATGTTTAATGATGGCAGAAAAGGCACTGACTACAGAAGCCAATGCAATCCCTGGATCTTACCTCATCTGTGGGGATAAGAGTCTCAGAGAAATGCTAGAGTCTGTTCTGTTTGATCATGAGTTTTCTGGGCAGTGTAGACCCAACAGAAAGTGGAGAGGGAAAATCAGGGCATGAGTTTTATACTGCAATATCCCTTTCTGTACCTATTTAACCTCATAAAACTAAGCACAATAAGCACAAGCATGCAGACCACAAGAAGTAAGATCATTTCTATCCTTGACTTTTTTGGCAGATAATTTCTAATGTCTCTTTTTTTGGAGTGTTGTAAAGCACAAGTTCTAGAAGTTATGCTCTAACATCTTCTTGAAGACAGTCTACAATTCTGTTAGTAAAGATCTGGAAAATTTCAACTGTGTTGGCAAGCTTTTCCAGTCCTTTTGTCTTTCCCCAGAAAAAGATGGTGGCAATATGTGAGAAATCTTAATCTAATGAGACTTGGAATGAGACCTTACTGTCCACTGTAGTTGAAGTACTCAAACCAGGTTATTCCTCAATTTAAATAGACAAATGGATGTGCAATATCCCATATCTCCTCCTAATAATAGGATTAACAGAGAGCAGGAAGGAGGAGACAAGGGAAGGACTTTAGGAGATTTCATTTCAGAGGTACTGAGTAGCCTATATGGAGGACAACAGCCACACCGAAATAATCAAATGAAACAGAGGGAAGAAGGTAATAGTGAAATTATTGACATTAGGGAGGCTGGGTAAAGGCTTGAAAATCAGGGGACAGTGGCCTTTCATGCAGGAGACCCTCACTGGATTCCTGGCCGATGCACCTCATTCACAGCCACCACCCATCTGTCACTGGAGGTTTGCATGTTGCTGTGTTGCTGAACAGGTTTCAGCAGAGCTTCCAGACCAAGACAGGCTAGGAAGAAAGGCAGAAATTCTTGATGATCTACTTCCAAAAATCAGCCAGTGAAAACTCTATGGCTCACAACAGTCTGATTCACATGTGATCATAAGGATGGCACAGGACTGGGCAGTGATTTGTTCTATTGGCATGACATCACCGTAAGTCCAGGGCTGACTCAACGGCAGCTAAAAACAACAACTATGTTCATAGTTGTTAGTATTTAGAGGGTTAAAAGCTTCCAACATGCCCCAGCTATAAACAGAAGAAACAAGCAAGAGGTTGTGACTACAAAGGAGCTAAAGGTAGAATATCATTACCCTGGAGTATTTGTGTTGGTGTCAGAGGAAATCATGAGAACAGAGGTGGGAAACAAGGGAAAGTATAACTTTAGGTTCTTGCCACTCCCTTCCCCTCCCAAACTTCCACAGTGCATGATGTACAAAGAGATGTCGAGGACATGTCTTATACAAAGTATTTAATGAGAAGGATTAGCCATGAGGATGGAGAAGTCAAAAGAAGAAATAAAAAAATTCATAGGCTGGTTCAAGTGAAGAATTAACTTTCCAAACAGCAAAGTTATCTGACTTGGAATCTGTAGCACTAGAAGACTGTAGTCTCCCCAACACAGAAATGTTTAGGCAGAAGTTGAACATCACCTGTCAGAATGACTAAGGAGAGATTCCTGCATCAGATGTAATGCTGGCCTTCTGTCAGGTCCTGAGTGGATAGTTCACTAAATTCTCAATTGCATGCAGTAGAAGCTCAGATTCTCACAGTCTTCTCTTAAATAAATGAACTTGGAAATATTTTTGTGTCTTTAGCTGAGATCACCAGGAAGATACTGGGTCAAGCATCTGATAAGAGGGAGAGTTCTGTGAAGATGCAACAAAATCTCCAGTTTGAGTCCAGAGGCTATGAGGGCACACAGACCTATGAGTCCTGATTAGAAAATTGTGGGTTTCAGGACACCATTTATTTCTTTCATTACACTGGGAAATAACTAAACATGGAGACCCTGGCAATCCTCCACTTCTTATTATGCTGCACTCTAATTCTAGCGTTCAAACTGTCCCATACTTCTCCACCCATCCCATACTCTCCATTTACACATCCTTTCTCAGGAACAGTCCTATGACTTGCTCATGAATCTGCTTTGTCTTGATGCCATAGATGATGGGTTGACCATGGGTGGGAAAAGCAGATAGAAGACAGCAAGCAGTATGTGGACATGGGGGGAAGCCCTGTGGGCCACATGGTGCATGACTAATGAGATGACCACAGGTGTATAGGTGGACAGGATGGCACCTATGTGAAAGACACATGTCCCAAATGCCTTGTAACGAGCCCCGTGAGAAGCAAGCTGTAGAACTGCCTGAAGGATAAAGATATAGGATAGGATAACAAACAGCAAATCCAAAACCACACTAATCATGGCCACAACAATGCCATAGATATTGTTGAAGCGTGTGTCTCCACAAACCAGCCTTACCACAGCGATGTGTTCACAGTAGCAGTGGGCAATCACTGGGCCTTGAGCAGAAAAGGGAATGGGATCACTAGTGTCACAGCCCAGGCTATAGCAGCCATGCCAGTCCTGGTGATTAGGTGCCCAGTCAGCACCGTGGTATAATGCAGTGGCTTACAGATGGCCACATAGCAATCAAAGGCCGTGGCCAGCAGCACTGCTGACTCCATGATGGAGAAGGAGTGGAGAAAGAACATCTGAACCAAGCAGGCATAGAAGTTGATCTCCCTTTCCCTGAATCACAATATGGCAAGCATTTTGGGCAGGGTTGAAGTGGAGAGGACCAGGTCAATGACTGCCAACATAGCCAGAAAGATGTACATGGGCTCATGGAGGGCTGCATCCTCTCGGATGATGAAGAGCCGGGTGCAGTTGCCTAGCAGGGCCAGGGTATAAGCTGAGCAGAAGGGGATGGAGATCCAGATGTGCAAGTGCTCCAGGCCTGGGATCCCCATCAATAAGAAGGCAACTAGATGAGTTGAGGTCATACTGTAAGCTGACATATCCATTGAGAATTCTCTTCTTCCTTGAGTACTTCCACAGGACTCCTTCCAGAGAATATCTAAGGTCAGCAGAAGCACAGGGTTCAAGTTCAAACTCTCATCAACCATGTGGAAGTATTAGCACTTGTTCCCATTTCTAGACCTTAAAAGAAATTGAAAAATAATCCCAGTGTACATGGAGAAATGTAAGTCATGTTTCCTGCCCGCTAGGTACTTATAGAGTTATTCTGTGATTAAGATATTAAATCTCAATAAAGCTACAGCCACAGTACAATAGAGCGGAAGGAGAGCTTTCTGTTTTCTTCATGTTGCCATGGACAGCCTTATAAAAGATGTAGAAACTATGGCCCCTGAACACGCTGTTAACCCAGTACTGAAACTATTTCCGAAGCCCACCCTTCAGACAAAGTTTAGACAGGAGTATAAAACAAAAAATAATACACGTGAGGAATGTGCTTCTTAGTTCAATCAGATATAAGAGACCAAATGGGCAGTTCCTGTCCAAAAGCAGGATGAGAAGGCAGGAAGGGACAGGAACTGGTTAAATGGTCATGGGAAACCCAGGGTGGAAGGGGGGAGTGTGCTGTCACATTGTGAGGATTGTAACTAATGTCACAAAACAATATGTGTATAAATTTTTGTATGAGAAATTAACTTGAGCTGTAAACTTTCACCTAAAGCACAATAAAAAAAATTTTTTTAAAGATATAGATTACGGCTTAAGTTAAAACCTTATTCAAAAATATTCATGGTCTTCCTATTGCCTCCCAACTCAAACTATACTCTTAATTTTGAAAGGAGGTGGGAAGGGTTTTCCTGAAATGTCAAGCTATATGTAAAAATAAATAATCATACACCTGTTAATAATTTACTTTCTTCCAAGTTCTATAGAGTTTCTCTTAAATAAGTTCTCTAGCTCCTTATCTGATACCCAGAAACCTCTCCAATGAAAGCCTTGTTGATGTCATTGTTAGGTTCCGACTCATAGCTACCTTAGGTACAAGGGGATGGAACACTGGCCAGTCCTGTGCCATCCTCACAATCATTGCTGTTTGAGGCCATTTTTGCAGCCACTGTGTCAATCCAGCTTCTTGAGGATCTTCCTCTTTTTTGCTGACCCTCCAATTTACCAAGCATGATGTCCTTCTCCAGGGACTGGTCCCTCCTGATAACATGTCCAAAGTATGTGATGTGAGACGAAGTCTCGGCATCCCCACTTCTAAGGAGCATTCTGGCTGTACTTCTTCCAAAGCCTTACCACCACTAACCTGAAAATGTGAGGAGCCCTTTTCTTGTTCTCTTTCACCTAACTTTAGTTTAACTGCCATTTCTTCATGGTTGTCCCTTCACCTACCTTCCTTCCCAGTATTTATGTCATTCAGAAGAGAATGTTCCCCCCTAGAGCTTCTTTGCAAGGCTGACCACTCTAACCATTCTTTTTCAATGGAACAGAATCGAGAGTCCAAAAATCGTCCAGCATGACTACAATCAACTAATTTTTGACAAAGGAGCAAAGGAAATTCAATGAGGAAGATTTTTCAACAAATGGTGCTAGAACAATGGGACATCCATATGCAAAAACAATGATAATTGAATTTAGACACAGAGCTTCATCTTTCACAAAAATTAACTCAAAATGGGTCATAGAACTAAATGTAAGACATAAAACTATGCAACTTCTAAAAGATAACATAGGAGAAAATCTAAGTGACCTTGGGTTTGGTGATGACTTTTTAGATAGAAAAAGAAAAAAATTGTTAAGCTGGACTTCCTTAAAACTAAAAATGGCTGCTCTGTGAAAAACATTGTTGAGAGAATGAAAAGACAAGCCACACCCTGGGAGAAAATATTTACAAAGCACAAAGTCCTTTCTCTGATAAAGGATTTGTCTCTGAAATATACAAAGAACTCCTAAAACTCAACAACAACAAAACAAACAACCCAATTAGAATATAAATAAAAGATATGCACAGGCACCTCACCAAAGAAGATATTCAAAAGACAAATAAGCATATGAAAAGATGTTCAGCATTATGTCACTAGATAATTGCAAACTAAAATCACAAGGATACACCACTACACACTGATTAGAATGGGTAAAATTCAAAATACTAACAACACCAAATGCAAGCAAGGATGTGAAGCAACAGGAACTCTAATTCATTGCTGGTGGCAATATACACAAAAAGGAATTCACATTCATTGCTGATGGGAATGTGAAATCGTAAGGCACTGTGGAAAACTATCTGGCATTTTCTTACAAATATATGCTTACCATAAGATCCAGCAACCAGGCTCCTAGATTTTACCCAAATGAGTTGAAAATGTATGTCCACATAGAAACCTGAACACAAATGTTTATAGCAGCTTTATTCAATTGCTAAAAATTGGAAGCGACTAAGATGTCCGTCAGAAGGTGAATGGATACAGAAACTCTGGAACATCCATACAATGGAGTATTATTCAGCTACAAAAAGACATGGGCTATCAAACTACCAAAGACAAGGAAGAACCGTAAATGCATATCGCTAAGTGAAAGAAGCCAATCTGAAAAAGCTATGTGTTATATGATTGCAATATATGATATTCTGGAAAAGACAAAATGATAGAGACGGTAAAAAGATAAGTGGTTTCCAGTAGTTCAGGGGAGAAGTGGGGAGGAATGAGTAGGTGAAGCACAGGGCATTTGAGGCACTGAAAGTATTCAGTATGACACTGTAATTGTGGACACATGACATTATACTTTAGTAAAAACTCTTACAACTGTACAACCCAAAGAGTGAACACTAGTATAAACAATGGACTTCAGTTAATAATAATATATGACATTGGTTCATCAATTATAATAAATGTACCACAGGAATGCAAGATAACAATAGGAGAAACAGCGTTCAGGAGGCAGAGAGGATATATGGCACATGCTGTACTTTCTGCACAATTTTTCTGTAACCTTAATACTGTTCTGAAAATAATGGCTATTAAAAAAAAGACTTAGGACAAATCTTGGGACATATAAAGTACTTGGTAAATGCTGAGCACTTTTTCGAATTTCTAAAACTAGAGGTTAAGTTACTTACTGATAATCACATGATTGGTAAATATCACAGATTAGATTTGAACCCTGGGAACTCTGGTTTCCTGCCTTAAAATCTGGTTATCATATATCATATGCCTACTGCCTCAATCTTGTCTCACAGACAATTCACGTCCAACATGTTCATGTTAGAAGAAATAAAGCTCAAATTCATTTCTACCTGTAGAAGCTGATATGAACCACTTATATGTTTAAAGTCTTAGCTTTCTTGCCTGTAAATGAAATCAGTAAAGATATCTCCCATGCCCATCTTACAGTTTTAGTGAGGAAAGATATGTGAAGATTTAGTAAACTGTAAAGCATTGTACAAATGCCGTTTGTCATTACTATCATCCTTCTCCATGCAAATCTGCCCCTTCTTCTAAAAAGTGTATCTTGATTAATATTAGCACAGGCCTTCATTCCTTGGCCTTATCTATTCCTCCAGCTAACACCCCTTCAATCTGTTCCCCTTCACAGTGACACTTGTTTAAAAACTTGACTGTATTCAGTCTCTACTTCATCATCCCTCATTTAGCTTTCAATAATTTCCAGATTCGCTCCCATCTTCACTATTCCCCTTATACTGATTTTCTCATCTCTTCTTTTTTCCCTAACTCTGGCCTTCTCCTCTTCTCTCTTTTAATCTCCTTTTGTTCTCAAACTATCCTAGGTGTTCTGTTTGATTCTCCTCTTATCATCTATATTCAGACTATTCTTAAATGTATAGCTTCTACTCTGAGTTCCAGACTAGTACATCCAACTGACCATTGGACATCTTCACTTAGATGTCTCACAGGCATCAAAAAGAAAATATGGCCAAAAACCGAAATCTCGTCATCTGCCCACAAACTGTTTCATCCCCATGCCTTCCCATCTCAAATATTACTTCCTCCCATCCTCCACAGGCATTCATTAGTAAATCCTGTCAACCTACAAAATGTTTCACTCCCCACTCTTTTCCTGTTCCACTGCCACCAGTCTTACTTAAGTCATCATTATCTTTCATCTCAACCACAGTGCCTCCTAATTGGTCTGTGTGGTCTGAATCCTGGTCCTGTATAATCCATTCTCTATACTGCAGCCAAAGAGACCTTTTTTTTTTTTTTTTATAGTGGTGAACATATACATATCAAAACATTCACCAAAACAATAACTTCAACGTTTATAATCAAAGAGACCATTTTAAAAGGCAAATTATACCATGACAGGCCTTGCTTATATCTTTATAGACTTACCATTGCCCTTAGGATGGAACCCACACTCCCAACCCTGGCTTAGAAAGCCCTGCACAGTGTAGGCCCTGCTCACTTCTTCAGCATCATCTCCTTCCACTTTCCTTCTTCACTCTGCTAGATAGCCTTCTGACAGATGCTAGAGCTTGAGGAACTCTTTTCCAGTCAATGATGCTGCCCCTTGATCCGGTCCCTGAATTGTCTCTTATACTTCTCTGTGCCCTTTGTGCCTTCCCAAATTCACATCTCATCATCTCTTGCCTGTGTCACTATAAAAACCTCAGCTTTAGTTTTTCACCAACAACCCCCTCTCCCCCCATTTCAGTGTGACAGAACACATGCTTTTACTTCTCTGCTAAAAATTATTTATGGGATACCATGGCTACAAGAAAAGTAAAAACCACTAAACATGTTTGCAAGCTTCTTCCTGACTAAATTGTTAGCTTCACTTCCTGCCATCCCCCTAAATTGCATCATAGGTTCAACCACACTGGATTGCCTGCGGTTTCCTGAAACAGTCATGCTTGTAGCTATTCTCTGGAATGCTTTCTTCTGTTCCGTTTCTTACCTGGCCAAGATCCTGTCACCTTCTTGGTGAAGCTTTCTCAGAATCCTCCTGACAGATTTTCTCATTCATCTCAGTGAAGATTCACTAATACGTTGCATTCAATAACACAACGAGAGTAGATCTGTGTTACCAATGCATGTGTCTGTCCATTCACTGGATGTGGGTGCTCTGACCACAAAGGCTGAGCTTATTCATGTCTATATTCACAAACTCAACTTAATGAGGTTGGTGTTATATAGGTGCCTTTTTAAATGAATCCATGAATGACTTCCATCCTGGAGAAACTTGCTCCCCACCTGCCTTTGCATAATATACCACTTGGGGGGCAGGAAAGGGTTTCTTTTAATAATGGTGGGATGGGAAGTTCTGAAGTTTGGAGAAAATGAAATATTTGAAGAAGGTTGGAGATAGATGGAAAGAAGGTCTCCTGTTAAATAGGGACATCCAAAGATTAGAAAGATAGAAGAATCAAGAGTGAGGTAATGCCTGAGACCAGGATAAGTGGTTTGTTTGGGCATGAGAGGTACATGAGAGCTTGACTCTGCCCTGTGCACTCTATATAGCTTACGCCCCAACCTACCTTATCCCCTCAAACATTAAACACTCCTCCCCCATCAGGTCTCTGATCAGCCTTGGGGTATTCTCTGTAGTGATTACTGGTTTCAATTTGGTCTCTCCCACTATCACATTTATGCCAGCTCTCTCTGTCAGCCCTTATCTCTTCCCATTGACCTGTGCCACTATGTTCCCTTTTACAGCCCTCTAAGGATCGCCCTGGTGGTGCAGTGTTTAAGACCTACAGCTGCTAACCAAAAAGTCAGCAGTCCAACTCCACCAACCACTCCTTGGGGGGCAGTTCTATTCTGTCCTATAGGGTCGCTATGAGTCGGAATTGACTCAACAGCAACAGGTTTGGTTTTTTTTTTGGAAGGATCACCATAAGTCAGAAGTGACTCATCAGGCAAAAGGTTTTTTTGTTTGTAGGAGCCATCAGATCCCAGCATCAATACCCTCTCTTGGTTTGCTTGTCCCTCTTCCATCTGTGTCAACTCCCTTACTGTGTCTTCTGTTCTCCTGATTCTCCCATACCACCCTTGACCTAAGGTCTTCTCACCCCTTAACATGAGGCTCAATTCTTGGCATCTTCCAGAGGTTTCAGAAAAAAAACAGATGCAGTGTTCCTCTTTTAATGAGAGAAGAGTGGGAAAGAGAGAGTTGAAAAAGGAGGGTTTGGTTTATCCTCATATTCTTTTCCCAAAAGAAAAAGAAAACAGCAGTTTCTGTCCCTGAGGAACATCCTGAAGGGCCTGGTCTCTTTGCTGAGGGTGACTCCAGGGGCCTTCTCTGCCCTAGTCTTCAGTCTTCTGGGGTTCCAGCCCCTGACTTCTGCAGATCCTACTCTCTCCCCATTGTGTGCCTTTCAATCATGCCTCCCTTGAGGCGGAGTGTATGCTGATTTCAGCAATCTTTGTGCCTCTCCCCACCCTCACCTTCCTTTCCTGCAGTGCACACTGAGAAATAATCTCCTCAGAATATACAAACAGATACCTCTTGTGTGTACTTTCTGATTCTGACTTGTAAAGGTGAGGTTCAATCATAACTAGTCAAGGCTATCTATTATCTATTTTTGTTTTGTCTGATTTGTTTTTATTTTTGGTGTTTTGCTTCATTTTATGTTCTGATAGGTGTGTGACATACTAGACAGAGCTATGGGTGAAGGTATGGGTGGAGATATAGGTTGAGTACCATTTGTGACCTTGATGAGGCACTTAACCCCTGCATTCCTTAGATTGTTTCCTTATCTATTAAGTGGGATCAATAATCCTTGTCCTGCCCACCTCACAAGATTTAGAGAGGATCCAATGAGATAACTGAGGAATGGTGATATTATTATTACTCAGAAATTATTAACTATTAATAATAATAGTGAAGGGGGTGCTTTCCTCCTATGATTAATCTCAGCACCTCTTATTCTGCCATGGTCCTGAGAGGGGAAGTTCATTTTCACAGGAACCCCTATTTGCTTTGACCTGAACGAACTCTTCATGACATATTGCAACAACTCCTGTTGAGTCTGTACCTGGTCACTTCCACCTCTCTTCCCATAGACACATCCAGATCCTGCAGTAGACATCCTAGCTCTAGCCTCTCAGGGATAAGGACTCACCTCTCTCACCTGAAGTCTCTGTAACACATTGGATTCAGGTGGGGCTTCTGCATAGGGCTTGCTTTGTTAAAGTCTGAGTTAGGCTGAGGAGATAGACTATGTGGAGGTGGTAATCCTGACTTGAGGTACCACAGGCTGGTGTTGGGAGCAGTCAGGGTGGAAGATACCCAGGCTAGGTTAGGGAAAGACCATGACAAATGTAGAGAAAACACATGCTGGGTTAGGCAGTTTATGGTTGACATTAAAAGGGATCCAAGTTTGGATCACAGAACCAAGAGTTAGGGTAAGGTGACACAGGCTGAGGTTGTGGGAGCCCAAACAAGGCTGAAAGAAGATAGAGGTGAGAAGAATAATCAAAAGTTACAGTCAAGGGAAAAAAAAAATATATATATATATATATATACATGTATATATATAATTTATAATATACACTTATTAAATACAAGTACTATTGTATTAATATTCTATATTTAAAAACATATGGTAATGCAAATACTAAAAGGTTGAGGAAAATAGCAACAAATAGTAGTTCTATTAGTCTTTCTGTACCACAGTGGACCATTTTGTGCTGCTATTTTGTGCTCCTATTTTGTAATAATTAACAGAATACCAATTGAGACATTTCAACAAACAGATACAATGCTGGAGGTGCTCACTCGTCTATGCCAAGAAATTTGGAAGACAGCTACCTGGCCAACTGACTGGAAGAAATCCATAGTTATGCCTGTTCCAAAGAAAGGTGATCCAACCGAATGCAGAAATTATCAAACAATATCATTAATATCACATGCAGGTAAAATTTTGATAAAGATAATTCAAAAGCAGCTGCAGCAGTATATCGACAGGGAACTGCCAGAAATTCAAGCCAGATTCAAAAGAGGACGTGGTACCAGGTATATCATTATTGATGTCAGATGGACCCTGGCTGAAAGCAGGGAATACCAGAAAGGTGTTTACATGTGTTTTATTGACTATGCAAAGGCATTCGACTGTGTGGATCATCACAAATTATGGATAATATTGCAAAGAATGGGAACTCCAGAACACTCAATTGTGTTCCTGTGGAACCTGTACATAGAGCAAGAGGCAGTCACTCGAATAGAACAAGGGGATACAGCATGGTTTAAAGTCAGGAAAGGTGTGCATCAGAGTTGTATCCTTTCACCATATTTATTCAATCTGTATGCTGAGCAAATAATCCGAGAAGCTGGACTATATGAAGAAGGTGGCATCAGGATTGATGGCAGACTCATTAACAACCTGCAGATGACACAACCTTGCTTGCTGAAAGCAAAGAGGAATTGAAGCACTTACTGATAAAGATAAAAGACTACATCCATGTGTATGGATTTCACCTCATCATAAAAAAAAAAAATCCTCACAACTGGACCAATAAGCAACATCATGATAAACGGAGAAAAGATTGAAGTTGTCAAGGATTTCATTTTACTTGGATCCACAATCAACACCCATGGAAGCAGCAGTGAAGAAATCAAAAGATGCATTGTGTTAGGCAAACCTACTGCAAAAGACCTCTTTAACGTATTGAAAAGCAAATATGTCACCTTGAAGACTAAGGTATACCTGACCCTAGCCATGGTGTTTTCAATTACCTCATATACATGCAAAAGCTGGACGATGAATAAGGAAGACCGAAGAAGAATTGATGCCTTTGAATTATGATGTTGGTAAGAATATTGAATATACCATGGGCTGCCAAAAAGAATGAACAAATTTGTCTTGGAAGAAGTACAACAAGAATGCTCCTTAGAAGCGAGGATGGCGAGACTTTGTCTCACATACTTTGGACATGTTATCAGGAGGGCTCAGTCCCTGGAAAAGGACATCATGCTTGGTAAAGTTGAGGGTCAGAGAAAAAGAAGAATACTCTCAACAGTATGGATTGACACAGTGGCTGCAACAACAGGCTCAAGCATAACAACAATTGTGAGGATGACGCAGGACCAGGTCATGTTTCCTTCTGTTGTACATGGGGTCGCTATGAGTTGGAACCGACTACAAGGCACCTAACAACGACAAGTTTGTGGACAAGGAAGACTAGTTAATATGACTATTATTCAAACTTATGCACCAACCACTAATGTCAAAGATGAAAAAATTGAAGATTTTTACCAACTTCTGCAGTCTGAAATTGATGAAATGTGCAATCAAGATGCATTGATAATTACTGATGATTGGAATGCAAAAGTTGGAAACCAAGAAGAAAGATCAGTACTTGGAAAATATGGCCTTGATGATAGAAATGATGCAGGAAATGGCATGATAGAATTTTGCAAGACCAATGACTTATTCAATGCAAGTATCTTTTTTCAACAACATAAACAGTGATTATACATGTGGACCTCACCAGATGGACTATACAGGAATCAAATCGACTATATCTGTAGAAAGAGTTGATGGAGAAGCTCAATATCATCAGTCAGAACAAGGCCAGGGCGACTGCAGAACAGACCATCAACTGCTCGTATGCAGGTTTACACTGAAGCTGAAGAAAATTAAAATAAGTCCACAAGAACCAACATATGACCTTGAATATATCCCACCTGAATTAGGAGACCATCTCAGGAATAGATTTGATGCATTAAACACTAATGACTGAAGACCAGATGAGTTGTGGGATGACATCAAGGACATCATACATGAAGAAAGCAAAAGGTCATTAAAAAACAGGAAAGAAAGAAAAGACCAAAATGGATGTTAGGAGAGACACTGAAACTTGCTCTTGAACATAGAGCAGGTAAAGGGAATGGAAGAAATGTTGAAGTAAAAGAGTTGCATTGGAAGATTTCAAAGGGCAGCTCCAGAAGACAAAGTAAAGTATTATAATAAAATGTGCAAAGACCTGGAGTTAGAAAACCAAAAGGGAACAACACACTAGGCATTTCTAAAGCTGAAAGAACTGAAGAAAAAATCCAAGCCTGCAGTGGCAATACTGAAGAATTCTATGAGCGAAATATTGAACGACACAGGAAACATCCAAAGAAGATGGAAGGAATACACCGAGTCACTGTACCAAAAAGAGCTGTTCAACTTACAACCATTTCAAGAGATAGCATATGGTCAAGAACCAATGGTACTGAAGGAAGAAGTTCAAGCTGTACTGATGGCATTGGCAGAAGACAAGGCTCCAGGAATTGATGGAATACCAATTGAGATATTTCAACAAATGGGAGCAGCACTGGATCCTTGCTTGCCTAAGCCAAGAAATCTGGAAGACAGAGCTACCTTGCTAACTGACTGGAAAAGATCCATATTTGTGCCCATTCCAAAGAAAGGTGATCCAATAGAATGTGGAAAGTACCAAACAATATCATTAATACCACACTCAAGTAAAATTTTGATGAAAATAATTCAAAAGTAGTTGCAGCAGTACATCGACAGGGAACTGCCAGAAATTCAAGCTGGATTCAGAAGAGGACGTGGAACCAGGGATACCATTGCTGATGTCAGATGGGTCCTGGCTGAAAGCAGAGAATACCAGAAAGATGTTTACCTGTGTTTTATTGACTGTGCAAAGGCATTCAACTGTGTGGATCATACCAAATTATGGATAACGTTGCAAAGAATGAGAACTCCCGAACACTTAACTGTGCTCCTGTGGAACATGTACATAGATCAAGAGGCAATTGTACGAACAGAGCAAGGGGATACTGCATAGTTTTAAAGTCAGGAAAGGTGTGCATCAGGGTTGTATCCTTTCACCACACTTACTCAATCTGTATGCTGAACAAATAATCCAAGAAGCTGGACTATATGAAGAAGAACATGGCATCAGGATTGGTGGAAGACTCATTAACAACCTGCAATATGCAGATGACACAATCTTACTTAATGAAAGTGAAGAGGACTTGCAGCACTTACTGATAAACATAAAAGACTACAGTCTTCAATATAGGTTACACTTCAACATAAAGAAAAAAATCCTCACAAATGGACCAATAAGCATCATGATATATGGAGAAAAGATTGAAGTTGTCAGGGATTTCATTTTGCTTGGATGCACAATCAATATGGAAGCAGCAGTCAAGAAACCCAATGACATATTACATTGGACAAATCTGCTGCAAAAGACCTGTTTAAAGTGTTGAAAAGCAAAGACATCACTTTGAGGACTAAGGTGTGCCTGACCCAAGCCATGGTATTTTCAATCACCTGATAAGCATGTAAAAAGGAAGACCAACGCAGAATTGATGCCTTTGAATTATGGTGCTGGTGAAGAATGTTGAACATACCATGGACTGCCAGAAGAACGAACAAATCTGTCTTGGAAGAAGCATAGCCAGAGTGTTCCTTGGAAGCGAGGATGGCAAGATTTCATCTCTCATACTTTGGACATGTTATCAGGAGGGACCAGTCCCTGGAGAAGGACATCATGCTTGGTAAAGTAGAGGGTCAGCGAAATAAAGGAAGACCCTCAAGAAGATGGATTGACACAATGGCTGCAACAATGGACTCATCGTGAGGATGGCACAGGACCAGGCAGTGTTTCATTCTGTTGTACACAGGGTCGCTATGAGTCGGAACCAACTCGACGGCACCTAACAACAAGAACATTTTGTAGACTATTCTTTTTAGACAGTTAGGAGCTTTGGGATCTTAAGAGACAATATATGCATAATTTTGTCCCCTTCAATAGTTTGAATTCAGACTTCTGTCTCTAAACTGTTTATGGACAGATAACCTATCTATCACTTTCACTGACTTCTTGAACCTTTATCCAATTCCACATTTCCTCAGGTTATCTGATGACCACCCCTGCTTTTAAGTCTCTTTTTTTTTTTTTTTTTTTTTTTACTTTAACACTAAGCTTTTAGGAAGGAGACTGATCAGGATCCTTCTTTGATGTCATTCTTCATTTTTGTCCTGTTCCATGGAGGTAGAAATGCCAGAATCTGATTGTGGTCTTTGTTTTGCTCTCTACTATCTACTTACATGATCACATACACTTAAGAAATCTTATTTCCAATTTTGTACAGGTTGCACCCCAAACAAAATCTCGATCTATCCTGGGGAGAGATCCAGAAGAAAGGATGAGAGGAGGTTGAAAGCCCAGCCTAAATAAGAGGGAGCCATGACTGGTGGTGTAACATCCAGAGGGAGAGGACATGTTAGAACTTCATATACAAGGCTGCTTTCTTTGGGTGTTGGGATAACCAATTCATTTCAGGGCCAATTACTCGATGTTGATGATAACCTCACTCATTTGTTTACATGTTTGTGACCTTCCTTAGTTTTTAAAACATTTTATGACCACTTTAGATATTTTAGGGTTACATGAACCATGATAAACTTGTCTCTCAGTATATCATTTTTCCCTTTATCTGGTTTTAATGGGCAAATTATAGAGCTGACAATTCTGATAAAAAGAATCCTATAATTATTGCTATTGGGTAAAGAACTCTATATCCTTAATAATGTGATATATAACCTGATCAAATATTTGAATTATCCTGCTGAATGGAAAAATCTGTGAACTAATTAAAATAAAATAACAATAAAACAGTTCTACATGGAAACAACAGCCACAAAACTAATTAGAAGGGCATCAGAAAAAGTCAATATAGAAAGATGGGAATACTATATAAGAACCTTTATCTGCAAAGCTTAAATCTGCCTTTATTAACTGCGACAATCTGTAAAGTCCATAACTACTAAGAGCTTCAGTACTAACAAGGTTATAAATGACATTACTACAAAAGAAAAAGAAACTGAAGAATCTTAGAAATTTTTGAAAAACAAGCACAAAAAAATAAATCTTCAACTACCCAGATGTCAAAACTAAGATGATATAATCATCTAGGTGAGAAACAAAACGAGCCTTATTACAGAATCAGTCATAATTCAGTAAAATCAAGTCACGCATGATGATTATACATCTGAGAATTCTATTGATTGCAATGTTTTTTTTGTTCATTAGAAGTGATTGAACTATGATTCAGAATACAGCAGGAAAATAGTTTATGAAATGAAAGCTAATATTTTAAGCTTTAAAATATTATCCTTATTATGAACATCATAAGTAAAATAGAAAAAAATAGATATAATAGCCAAGAGTATGTCTACCAAACTTCTCACAACATCTGTATTCATTTAGTTTTCTCAAAATACAGTGTGATAAAAGTAAATTTTACAAAATCTTAGCAATACCACACTTCTACAATATAGCTTCTGGGTGGCCATTAGTTCACAAAAATGTCTGCAGTTTAGAATCACCTGGGAATCTTCTATAAGTTGCAAATCCTGGTACAGCCTAGAATATTTGAGTCACAATCTATCAGGGTTGCACATAAAAAGCAGTATTTTTTAAGCTAGTGAATGCAGTTATCCTGAGAAAAACCCCCATGAAATGATTGTCAAACTGAGGATGTCCTAGCTAAAATGGATATCATGTTCAGGCACTGGTTGAGCAACGTGTTCACTGAAAATAACTCAGACTCCAGGCCATGCAAAACTAGGGTGCATGAGTGACTGGACATTTTACGACTACATTTGAATTACTGCACACACATACTCTTATTTTTTTTATGAAAGTGTTAAACTTCAAGTCCAAAAATAGCGTGCATGTATTATCTGTGTTTGCTTTCAAGTATGCGAGGTTGATAAAAGATGGGAAATAACTCTCCTTTTATTATTTCTAAGTAAAGCTAACAATGTATATTTTTATTACATGTTAATGGAGTTTATCTACTCTTAGACTTGTATGGGGGACAAAATCACTCTCTATGGGAGTATATGAGTATCACCTCATAGGTGAGGTCATTCCAGCACCAAACATAGGAGAAAAGAAAATTTTGTAGCCTGGACACATTTGTCTAATACATTATACTGTTTTCAATTTACTAAATAATAATGATAGATTAATATTTAACTTCTAACTGTATTAGTCAACTATTACTGCGGAACAAATAACCACAAAATCTCAGCGGCATACAACGATAATCATTTGTTTCTCGTGCATCTGGAGATTGGCTGAAATGACTGCTGATCTCACTTGGGCTCACTTAAGCATCTGCAGATTGGCTGAGGATTGACTGACTGAAGCTTAGCTTGGCTGTGAGGCTCTGCTTCAAGTTGTAAGGTGTCCAGGCAACTCTACTCCACATGACTCTCATCTTCCTTGGACCAGTGGGATAAGCAGGGCACCTTGTTCTCATGGTAATGGTAGAGTTAGAACTAGAAAAGAGAAAGTTCAATTGCACAAGCAAATTTCAAGTCTCTGATTGCACCAAATCTGCTAAAACTCCATTAGCCAAACTTTTGCACATGGCCAAGCCCATAGTCAATACGTGAGAAAGTATACTGCAGCCACCTCGAAGTAGGGAGGGAAGAGAGTGAATGTTTTGAACAATAATCTAATCTATCACCAGAATGTCTCAACTCTGCTGAGGCAAAACAAACAAGAGTTTTGTGTCTCTATATGGGCTAAAAATAGAGGAGCATCTCCTCCAGTTTAACTTCTTGGTTTCAGCTGGAATCATAGATGGGGGGCAAAAAAGCAGAGGGCAGGTAGGTCTTAGAGAACAGAGTCAAAGGCCCTTTGTTCATACCACTTTCTTCCTTGCTGTCCAATACACTGAAATTGCTGGCTGTAGGAATGACGTCTCTGGGAACTGTCCAGACATTCATTGAAACCATCACTCTTCATATGTGCCTGTGCAGCAAGCTGTGGCACAACAACATAGGCCTGGAGATGCTTTTACAGAGCCTACCAGGTTCTTCATGATTGTTACTGGGGACACAATATGGTCAAAAAACAAATAATAGAAGAACATGGTAGTATAAGTAAGCCTTTAAGAAGGAGTATATATGACAGCATCTGTGAAAAAGAACTAACCAAAAGAATGCTCGAGTATGAGAGTTTCCATAAGAAGGAGACAAAGAGAAGCAGAAACATGAATGAAATCCAGTATCATCTGTAGGATAGATTAGAAGAAATAATAATGCATTTTCTTTATTTTTCTTCCCATACACAGTCTTGAACTATATTAAGTTGAATTGCAACATAGAGCTCACAACTCCAGCAATCAGCTTTCCCTGAGTTATGCTGTGAAACAAACAATCCCCAAATCTCAGTGGTTTACTACAACAACAACAACAAATCCTTACTTCTGTTGTATTAACACTGTGAGTCATCTGTTCTATGCTCCAGGCTTTAAATCCAATTCATATCTGCTCCATGTATTTTCTCCATCCTGGGTCCATACTGAAAGAGAAACCCTGATGTAGGACATTCTAATTCTTGTGGCAGAAGGAAGACCAAGAGAAACTGAGTCAAGCTATGCAATCACATTTTAAAGTTTCTGTTCACAATGACACATTTCAAGACCACTAAAATTCCATTGGCCAAAGCAAGTGACATGACCAGGTTTAGTATCAGTAAGGATAGAAATACTTCTCCCATGGCTGGAGGGGAACAAAAGAATAAATATCTGCAATAATAATATACCAAAAACCAAACCCATTGCTGTCAAGTCAATTCCAAAGCATAGCAACCCATTGAATGGAGTAGAACTGCCCCATAAGGTTTCCAAGGAGTGGCTGGTGGATTCAAACTGCCGGTGTTTTAGTTAGCAGCTGAGCTCTTAACCACTGCGCCAGCAGGGCTCCAACAATAATATAATCTACTGCAACTACATATTGTAACTGTCTATTTTCTTATTTATCTCCATAAGTCTCAATTTCAAGAAGGAAGTGTGTTTCCCAGTCCATAACTCAAAGATGATAGTTACCTCTTCATTCATAAATTTATTCTTTCTAGATATTACTGAGAAGTTTTGGAGACACAACACATATGCATGTAAACAGTTGGTTACATGATCTTATACATTAATATAAAGGGATGTCAGAGGGCTTCTTTGCTAAGTGTTCCATGAATAAACTGTCCATGAGCATGGGTAAAATCAGGAAAGGAAATCAAAGATGAACTGACTTAATGGAAGGAATAAGTTTCCATATAAGTGGAACTGTCCAACTGTAGAGCCAATAGTCTTGTGATGTGGTAGGTTAACAAACTGGCTATGCTCAGGCAGGGACTGGAGGCCACTTTTCAGAAAAGACATAGAAGTAATTTCAGTGTTGGCCTTTGGATTACAAAATTTGGGGTTGAATTCCTCACTCACAGCCTGGATGAAGAGCTCACCAAAATCTATGCTACTTGAGCTAATCTTAGCCAATATTTCCAAGGTTTTTTTCTTCTAGATGACAATGCCTTCCCAGAGTATATCACTTTAGAAGTTTCTTTATGTCTTCCTTAATCATGTGAGAAGTCTATGAGAATCAGGAGGTCAAACTTTTGCTATCAGACCAACCAGGCCTTACCTAGCTAGTGACTCTGTGAGAAATCAGACCTCTTTCTTTATCATACTGGAGAATTACCAACATGAAAAGTATGGAGTTTTCCTACTTTAGATTTTCTCATCCACCTCAACCCAGCATCTATGTAGTACTGGACATGTGTGTCAGAAAAGAGCTATCCATCTATACATCCTTTCTCCAGAATAGACTGAGCACATGATCACGAATCTGCTTGGTCTTAAAGCCATAGATGATGGGGTTGACCATGGGTGGGAAAAGCAGATAGAAGATAGCAAGCAGTATGTGGACATGGGGGGCAGCCCTGTGGGCCACACAGTGCATGACTGAGGAGATGACCACCGGTGTATAGGTGGACAGGATGGCACCTATGTGAGAGACACATGTCCCAAATGCCTTGTAGCGAGCCTCCTGAGAAGCAAGCTGTAGAACTGCCCGAAGGATAAAGATATAAGATAGGATAACAAACAGCAAATCCAACACCACAGTAAACATGGCCACAGCAATGCCATAGATATTGTTGAAGCGTGTGTCTCCAGAAGCCAGCCTTACCACAGCCATGTGCTCACAGTAGCAGTGGGCAATCACTGGGCCCCAGCAGTAGTGGAAGCGTCTGAGCAGAAAGGGGAGTGGAGTCATTAGTGTCACAGCCTGGGCTATGGCAGCCATGCCAATCCTGGTGATTAGCTGCCCAGTCAGCACCGTGGTGTAGTGCAGTGGCTTACAGATGGCCACATAGCAATCAAAGGCCATGGCCAGCAGCTCTGCCGACTCCATAATAGAGAAAGAGTGAAGAAAGAACATCTGAACCAAGCAGGTGTAGAAGTTGATCTCCCTATCCCTGAACCAGAATATGGCAAGCATTTGGGGCAGTGTTGTAGAGGAGAGGACCAGGTCAATGACTGCCAACATGGCCAGGAAGAGGTACATGGGTTCATGGAGAGCTGCATCCCCTTGGATGATGAAGAGTAGGGTGCAGTTGCCCAACAGGGCTAGTGTATAGGCAAAGCAGAAGGGAATGGAGATCCAGATGTGCAGGTGCTCCAAACCTGGAATCCCTATCAACAAGAAGGCATCTGGATGGTTTGTAGTGATATTGGAGGCTGACATGGCTCCTGGAAATTCTCTTTGTTGATTTTCACAGCGTTCCCTCACTTTCTACATACACCTTGTAGGCACATAAGATTACAGAGTTCAAGCTCTTATATCCCACCTGGGAGAATTAGGTCTTTTTCACGTTCCTAAACCCTATGTAAAATGAGCTAGGAGTCCTCATAGACATGGAGAAGCATAATCCATGTTTTATGCCCTCAAGAAACTTGGAGCCTCATTGAATAGACAGAATGTTAAGTATCAATAGAACTCATATTACAAGACAGCATTCATAAAGGAATGGAGAAGAGGTAGTGTTTTCTGTGTTCCTAGTGATGTCAGGATTACCTTGATAAAAGAAGTAAAAATATGTTTACTACATTTCTTTCAAACATACATTGGATCATCCTACATGCCAATCAAACCAAACTCCCAATCGCAAAAGTCAATTTTCTGTTCTGAAATTTCAGACCTGAGTGCCTGCGTAATTCAAATAAACCCTGCAGTTCTCAATGCCCCAATTAATCATACAATCTGTATATTTTCTCTAGAACTATGTAGTCTGATACAGTTCCCAGCAGCCACATGTGGCTATTTAAATTTACAGGTATATTTATTAAAATTAAATAAAATAAAAGATTTTGTTTCTCATTCATACAATATACTTCTTAAGTGCTCAATTACCATAAGTGACTGATGGCTACCATATAAGAGAATTTAGATACAGAATATTTCCATCATTGCAGAAAGTTCCTTTGGAGAACAGTGCCCTAGAATATACCTTCCAGGTTCTTACCATACCCATAAATCTCTCTAAGTACAATCCTGCTGCAAGCTTACTGAGAAAACAAGTATCTTCTTTTATGTGACTTACCTTCCACACACCTCCCAACTCCTTAAGTTTCATCACAGGAGAACTCTCTCACCTCTTTAGCAATCCTGACCTCTGGCTTCCACACCAAATACCCTTTTTCTAAACAATATTTAATGTTTCCTTCCTCTCTTGTTGATTTTTTTTCTCTTCTTCTGTCAAATCTTTAAACTTTAAACTTGAGTTTACCAGTTTTTATCTAGACTCTATTCTCTTTTTTTGTTGTTGCTGTTATTAGTTGCCGTTGAATTGGCTCTGATTCATGACAACGTTTTGTGTAACAGAATGAAACGTTGCCCAGTCCTTAGCCATCTTCATAATTGTTGGTGTTTGACTCCATTGTTGAAGTGATTGTGTCAATGTATCTCACTGAGGATATCCTTCATTTTTGTTGGCCCTCTACTTTACAAAACCTGATGTCCTTTTCTAGCTATTGATTTTTCCTGATGATGTGTCCAAACTAAATAAGTCAAAGTCTCACCATTCACGCTCCCAAGAAATGTTCTGGTTGAATTTCTTCTAATACTGACTTGTTAATTCTTTTGGCAGTTCACGGTATATTTAATATTCATCAACACCACAGTTGAAATGCATTAATTCTTCATCTATATTCCTTATCAGTTATCCAACTTTTGCATGAATATGAGGCAATTGGAGAGAGCATGGCTTGGGTCAGACACACCTTAGTCATCAAACTAATACCGTCTTCTCTCATCTGCTGCGGCTACAAAAGCCACCTAACAAGAGTATAAAGTCACCCTTTTGTCCTCCAATATCTATTCCTTCCACAAATGCCCATAACATCGTGAAATGAAGGGACTTGAAGCGAAGGAACTGTGCCTTATTCACTTCTGTATCCCCACCCTCTAGCATACACAGTAGGGGTTGAACATTTCACCAAGTGAAGCATTAACTACCAGACTACTAGACAATAAACCTTATGACTTTTTGCAGAAGACCCCTCCCCATCTGATATGGGCTTAAACTGGTTGATTATCTCCTAATTTAAAATGCATCCAGGATGGAAGTTCTAAGAAACCTCCCACAAGCCTTGGTTACTTGCATCAGAATAAAATCTTCTCTCTGGAAAGTATTTTTGCCAAGTCTTACTAATACTTGTGCATTTTTTCCAGAAGTGAGCAATGGGATGTATAGCAAACAAACTTTGTAACAGTAGGGACTTTTTGTTATTGTTTTTTACTGCTGTATCTCCAGTGCCTAGAACAGTGCCTGGTAGATAACAGGAGCTCTATAAATGACTGTGGAATGATCCCACATATATGTTGTACCTTTATCCTCTGTGAATATGCGTTTTTCATAAATCTAAACATATTTAATTTTATCTCTGTGTCTCCATGTCCCCTAACTTCCTGCATGCTTCTTCTGAGCATCACTGACCATCATGTGATCTGCCAACCCATCCTCACGCAAAAAAAAAATTATCTATTGTCTAATTCTTCCCCTACAAGCACAGAGTGTCCATCAGTCTGTGAGTTTTATTTCCTTTGAAGTTCCTGCAAAATCTTCTCCTTCCAGAATCAGGATCTCAGAGTAGGAGGGTGAATAGAGCCATTCTTCTTCCCCTAATCTTTAGAACCCAGGAAACTTCTCTGTGGTTAATGTTTTGTCCAGTGTTTAGGAGTCATTGTCCTGTACCCATATCCTGTTTCCAGAGCCAAGATGCTCACACTTGACCACAGGATTTGTCTTCTGTTTCTTTGTCTCTCCCAAAAGTGTTTAAAAGGGAGCCCCATGCACAGAAAGTACTCAGTCTACACTGGCAGCTTTTTGGTAGCTTACACATTTATCCTAAGAGGATATGAAAATGATAGATTTGGGAAATTAATACCCAGATAAGGGAAGATGGTCACTCACCTAAGTTGCTTCAAGGATGTGGCTTGTGGCAGAAGGACCTGTAAGAAATGTATCTCCTACCTCCCCTTGCCATCTTCCTAGTTCAGTCCTCGTTATCTCTTTCCGGAATGCTGTAGCTACCTCCCAATTGGGATGGGGATTCTGGTTGGGGCTGGGAGGAGCAATGATAGGAGGTGAGAATGACACGATCCAGCTAAGACTTCTTAGAGATGGCCCACGTTGTTTGGCATAAAAATGAGGCAAGCATCCTCTGTAATAGGAGGGACTGAGTTTGTAGATAAAGTGTTTGGATGGGAGTGTCAGGACTTCTCCCTCTATTGAAAAACCAAAATATAGGCAAGAAGGAAATTGCATTCAGTGGGGGGTGGGGGTGGGGGGAGGACTAATACCTAAGACCAGGACAGAGCATGGGAGGTAATTGAGAGTGCCCTCATCACTTCCCCCTCACCACATCTGTCACCTCCTTCCTGTTTTTCTGCAGTTCCACCTCTGGTCACTGTCCTCGGACTAAAGTACAATTCTTGGTCCTTTCCACTAGCTTCACACAACTCCAATGCAGCTTTCCATTTACAGTTTGAGAAGGAGGGAGCTGGGAAAGACGCAGCTGGCCTTATCCTCATAAATCTCGGCTCTTCTCCCAAAAGGATATGGAAGCAGAAACTGCTGCTCTTGAGAATGGTCTTCAAGGGCTCATGATAGGCTCAGGCCTCTTCTTTGGGAGTTGACTCAACGGTATGCCCCTGTCCCAGGGCTTCTGTCCCCAGGGTTTCCTGAAGCCCATGCTGTATCCCCATTCAGTGGCACTAATTCATGCCTCCCAAGGTCATGCCTTGCTATTAGGCTCTGTGAGCACTTCAGGTAGGGCCTACTTGTGCCTTGGTCTTTGCTGTGCCTCTCCTTACCCCTACTTCCTTTCCTGCAGTGTCTCCTAATAAAAAGGGACTAATTATAACATATAAACTGCAACTAACTCCTGTCTTGACTGTGACCTGAAAGGGCAAAAGTTCTAGCCTAACCAGACCAAGGTCATTTGTTAAGTGTTCTATTTTCCATACATGTTACTTACTGATTTTTCAGTTTGTAACTTTGGCATGGCACTTAACTTCTCTGATCCTTGATCTATTTCCTTATTTCTAAAGTGGGAATAATAATCTCAATTCTTCCTAACTCACAGAGTGGATGGGAGGATCTAAATAAATAATTGAGAAGCCATTATTAACATGATTTATAATTATTAAAAATATAGAAATAATAAAGAGGCTCTTTCTACCTAAAACTGACTTCAGTGTCTGATATTTTGCAAAGACCTGAGAAGAAAGCTAGTTTAACCAGGGGCTTTATGGACTTTGCCTGCCCTAATCTCCAATAATAGTTTACAGAAGCAATTTCAGGGCACTGTATACTAGTCACACCCACTCCCTTGCCTCAGAAGTAACCTAGACCTATCTTTATCTTACCTAACTCTTGGTCCTGAGGAGGCATGGACTCAGCACGGCCCCATGATAAGTTGGGGGCACTGGAATGTTGGAAAAGTGAGATTCCTACATAGGACCTTTAAAGGTGGAGCCTAAATTAACTAAGCACAGCCAGATCGATGATACAGGCTATGTGAAGGGAACCCGGCCTAGACCTTAAATGGCAAAAGTTGGTGTCAGCACACCTATGTTCACTGCAAGCACTATTCACAACAACAAAAAGATGGAAACAACCTAAGTGCCTATCAAAGGATGAATGGATAAACAAAATGTGGTGCACACATATAATGGAATACTACACTACCATAAAGAATAATGATGAGCCCTAGAAACATCTTATAATGTGGATGGATCTGGAGGGCATCATGCTTTGAGTGAAAATAAGTCAATCACAAAAGGACAAATATTGAATGATCTCACTTTTATAAAAAAGACAAAAATAAGCATACATACAGAAACTAAAGCTCATTGGTGGTTAGTAGGAAAAATGGGTGGGTGGGGAGAGGGGGAAATCACTCTTTAGATAGTAGACTCTTGTTATTTTGGAAAGGTAACACTGAATGTGGGAAAAGCATGCACAGCTTGACCAAGGTAAATGATGTCATTAAGAAGTGCACACACACACACAAAAAAGGACGTTTTTGGTAAATGCTTTGCAACAACAGCAATAACAACCAAAAATATATGTGTAGTTACATATGTACTTATGTATGCATATATGTGTACAGGTTTGTATATGTGTATATATGTGTGCATATATAAATGTACATATATGTATATACGTGTGTGTGTATGCATGCATATTCATATATATAACAAAGCACATAAGGGGCACAGTGACGGATACTTCTTAGACATAACCAAACACCTCACGGGACTGGTGTTACGGGTTTGAAGCCTTAGGATCATAGTCTCATGGGACACCTCAGTCAATTAATATAATATAATTCACAAAGTTTGTGTTCTACATCCTAGTTTGGTGAGTAGTGTCTGGGGTCTTAAAAGTTTGTGAGCAGCCAGAGTGAAAAAGAATTAAGGAAACCAAAGACTCAGAGAAGAAACTAGTCTACAGAACTAACAGTCTACACAAACCACAACCTTATCTACCCAGAGACCAGAAGAACTAGATGGTGCGCAGCTACTGCTAACAGCTGTTCTCATCAGGACCACAATAGATAGATCCTGATAGAAGGGGAAAAAAATGTGGAACAGAACTCAAATTCTTAGAAAGTCTAGACTTACTGGAATAATTGAGGCTAAAGGACTCCCTGAGTCTATCCGCCTGAGATACTCCATAAACCTTGAACCAAAACTACCTGCTTGAGATTACTTTTCAACTAAATAACCGATTGGCTCATAAAATAAAGAATATTACCAGTGAATACTGCACACCTTTAAAAAATAATCTATATGAGACCAAATGGCCAACAATTAAAGCGAACATGAAAGAGTAAGGGGTCAGGGAAACCACATTACTGGAAATGAAACACCCAGAATGGAATGAATGAGAATGTTAACACATTGTGAAAAATGTAACCAATGTTACTGAAAAATTTGTGTTGTTGTTGTTGCTAGGTGTCATCGAATCAGTTCCAACTCATATCTACCCTATGTACAACAGAATAAAATTTTGCCAGATCCTGCACTATCCTCACAATTGTTGCTATGTTTGAGCCCATTGTTGCAGCCACTGTGTCAATCCATCTCCTTGAGGGTCTTCCTCTTTTTTGTTGACCATATACTTTACCAAGCATGATGTTCTTCTCCAGGGACTGATCCCGCCTGATAACATGTCCAAAGTATGTGAGACAAAATCTCACCATCCTCGCTTCTAAGGAGCATTCTGGCTGTATTTCTTCCAAGACAGATTTATTCACTCTTCTGGCAGACCATGCTATACTCAGTATTCTTTGCCAACACCGTAGTTCAGAGACATCAATTCTTCTTTGGTCTTTCTTATTCATTGTCCAATTTTCACATGTATATGAAGTAATTGAAAATACCATGGGTTTAGTCAGGGGCAGTTTAGTCCTCAAAGTGACATCTTTGCTTTTTAACACTTTGAAGAGGGCTTTTGCGGCAGAACGATTTGTGTAGTAATTGTTAAATGGAACCTAGTTTCCTGTATAAACTTTCACCAAAACCACAATAAAAGATTAAAAGCTGGCATCAGGGCAGAGGTAATACAAAGAAAAAACAGCCTTGGGGTCAGGAGAAATCTCATGATAGAACATTACATGATAGAACAGAGGACATACTGGCTAAACTAGACAGATCGTGCTTGTAGGAAACAGGGATCTAGGGTCATAGTCAGGGGAGGCTAAAGTGATATACACTAAATTAAGTGGGTATAACTTGAAGTCAAAGTACCCAGACAAGGGTCAGATAAAGCAGGCTGTGTCAGAGGAAACAAAGCACCTTACGCATCCTCTGACTCCAATCTGAGGGGATAAAGTCAGGGGGCAGGGATGAAAAGCACATGAGATGGGGCGTGATCAAGCCTTAAATAATCATGTTGGGGTTAACTGCTGGAATATTAAAACACTTCAGTTCTATTTAATTCCACTTACCTCATTTTGCCTTCTGTTTTGTATAGTCAATATGCATTTATATTTATCCACGCATTTACCCTTTCCAGTGTTCCTCATTCCTTCTTGCATTTCCATGTTTCTATCTGCGTAATTTTCTTTCTGCCTGAAGAACTATAGTCAATTTTCATTTTGCATGGTAATTGTGTGCTATAAAGTCTCCACAAATGCTGAATTAGCAAATACTGAATGAGCCTTGCTGGAACTCAGCTGGGAATATGCACATCAGGCAACTCACATTGTTGGCTGCTCTATGCATCCACATGTCCACAGAAGACCACAAAAGTGCTGCAAGTATTAGTTTCGGGATTACAAATAAATTTTAGTTAATAGGTGAATTCACAGATAGGAATTCATGATAATGAAGATCAACTGTACTTTTAGCTTTTACTTTAGTGCAGGCTTAATAGTGACATATTCCACCAATTTTTATATGTTTCTAAAACTCGTACCTCTTGATTTTTGAAGGATATTTTCACTAGTATAGAATCCTAGATAGGCACTTCTTTTTTTTCACCCATTTAAAGACATTATTCTATTGTTTTCTGCCTATCATTGCTTATGTTGAAGACAGTTGTCAGTTTATTATATTTGGTCCCTTGTATGTAATGTGTCCCCTCCCCCTGCTGGGCTGCTTTTAAGACTTTTTTTTTTTTTCTTGACTTTTATGCACTTTTACTATAATGTGTCTCAATGTGGTTTACATTATATTTATCCTGTTTGGAGTTAGCTGAGCTTCTTTATCACATAGGGCTTTATACGCTATTGTAAGGACACTGTAAATGTTCTTCATTTATCTGAGAGTAAAAGCCAGAGTTTTGGGCAGAGATTTGACATGATTTGATATGTTTTAAAGGTTGGTTTCTGGCTTCTGTGATGAGAAAAGCATAAGAGGATGAAGGTAGAAGCAGGAAGAAGGTTAAGGATGCTATTGCAATAATCCAGAGAAGAGAGGATGGTGTCTCAGAACCAGGGTGGTAACAGTGTAATAGGTGAGAAGTCATCAGATTTTGCACATAGTTGATTAAAAAAAAAATTACCAATGGAATATCTTGACAGATTAGACGAAGGTTGTGAAAGAAAAAGGAATAAAAGATAAGACCAAGATTTTTGGTTTGAGCAATAGAAAGGACATAAGGGATTTTCTCCTGCATGAGAGGTGAGAATTCTACCATTGAACCGGCATGTGCAGCCACTACCCATCTGTCAGTGGTCACTTTCATGTTGCTGTGATGCTGAACAAGTTTCAGGAAACTTCCAGACTAAGACGGACTAGGAAGAAAGATCTGGTGATCTACCAGAAAGCCAATAAAAACACTATGGATCACAATGTAACATAGTCCAATCTGCAACCAATCACAGAGATGGTGCAGAACTGGACAGTATTTTGTTCTGTTGTGCATGGGTTTGCCATGAGTTGGGGCCAACTCAGCAACAGATAACAACAACAAGGGGTTGTAGACATCACTAAGCAGAACAAGGTCCTGCACTCAAACTCTGTTCCTGTTATTTCCTGGGTGGCATGCAGATATGAACCCTAATTGGGAGTATTGGGAGGTCCTAGTTACTGGGTTATTGGAAATACGTTAAGTAAGCCCAGACTAATGCATCAAGTTTTCTTTTTCCTAAACTTGTATTCTTTGAGTAAGGGTAGATTTTAGATGCCTATAGGCTGCTTGTATTTCTTATTCATGCTTTGTTTGTGTATCAAACTCAGATGAGCTAAGGCAGGAAGTAGCTTGCCTTATACTTATTGTGAGTAATGCTGATGTTAGATTTATTACCTGGTTATGGGATCCTTGTACGATTGGATGTGTACTGAGGACAAAGCCATTCCTTCTTTATTGGAGATGGAGATGATCTGAAGTCTGATGTCACTC
The DNA here is from genome assembly GCA_030035585.1 of Dugong dugon. NCBI lineage: Eukaryota > Metazoa > Chordata > Mammalia > Sirenia > Dugongidae > Dugong > Dugong dugon. The sequence continues at coordinate 76,724,218 of CM057467.1, read as the reverse complement.
CTAGTATAAATCATCAGGATAATAATAAGATTTCTCTTGTTAAACATAGCTTCTTTTAATGTATGTTACTGTCTGTTTCATTTACACAGTTTTAGTATGTAAACGGTTTTTAAGCTCCCAACCTGAGCTATGCACATAAGAAACAAGGAAGAAGTTGTGACTACATAGGAGCTAAAAGTAGAATATCATGTCCCTGGGGGATTTGTGTTGGCATCAGAAGAAATCATGAGAGCAGAGGTGGGAAATAAAGGAGAGTAAGACTCTAGGTTCTTACAACAGCCTTCCATCCTGGACAACTCCAAAACCTTCCACACTCCAACTGACATGGACTTAGAGATTTTTTTTCAAGGCTAAATAATATAGACAGAGAGGTGATACAGATATAGATGTAGACATAGACGTAGATAGAGGTTTATTCTAATTCCTAAACAGTAGTCTCTAAGGAAACAGTGAGTTACAAGATAAAGTAGAAGGATGCGTTTGTAGAAGATGGTTTAGGAGGGTTTCTGTGAGCGACAGAGGTGCATTTGTCAGGATTAATATTAAGGGAATCTTCTTGCATCTGAGTTTGCATGAGAAGGAGAAAAAGAGAGAGAGAAAGAAACACATATCAATATTCCCACCACCCATTTGCTTCATCTTCCTCATATTTCTTCCACTATGCTGGGCCACAAGGTGGGGAGTTCAGAGATCATAACCTATTGCGATTATTGTTTCTTTCTCTTCTCATAACAGAAACATAAGCACAGCATCTCTCCCTTAACTATCTGTGCATCCCCAATCCTTAGCAGAGACTTGGCACACAGCTGGTGCTCAATAATATTTTGTTAATGAGAGTAAATAAATGAGGTACTCACCTTCTTGTTGAAGACATGAGATACATCTATGTGCAAATAAAGAGTTGCATAATATACAAAGAGATGTCAGAAAGCATGTCTTACTCAACGTGTTTAATGAGAGGGATTGGCCATGTGGATGAAGAGGTCAAAACAAGAGATCAAAGAACACATAGGCTGACTCTGGTGAAGAAAACTTTCTAATGAGCAGAGTTGTCTGACTTGGAACGTGTAGCACTGGAAGGTAATAAGCTCCCCAACACAGGAGGGTTTAGCAGAAATTGAACAACACTTGCCAGAGTGACTAAGGAGAGAGTCCTGCATCGGATGTAATGTTGGTCCTCACTCAGGTCCTGAGTGGATAGTTCACCAAATTCTCAATTTTGGGATAGAAGCTCAGATTCTCACAGCCTTCTCTTAAATAAATGATCTTGGAAGTGTCTTTGTGTACTTAGGTGAAGTCACCAGGAGGATAGTGGGTCAAGCCACTTTCAAAATTTGAAAAGAGTAAGGATTCTATGAGAACACAACAAAGTCTAGAGGCTACCAAGAGATATAGACCTAGGAGCCCTGATTAGACTCGTGGCTTTGTGAATTTCAGGACACCAGTAATATTTTTAATCATACTGGGAAATAACTAAACATGGAGACTCCAGCAGCCACTTCCTGTTATACCCCTGCCCCAACTCCAACATTCAAACTGTCCCACACTTCTCCACTCATCCCATGCTCTCCATTTATGCATCATTTCTCAGGAATAGTCCTATGACTCGCTCAAGAATCTGCTTGGTCTTTACACCATAGATGATGGGGTTGACCATGGGTGGGAAAAGCAGATAGAAGATAGCAAGCAGTATGTGGACATGGGGGGCAGCCCTGTGGGCCACACAGTGCATGACTGAGGAGATGACCACCGGTGTATAGGTGGACAGGATGGCACCTATGTGAGAGACACATGTCCCAAATGCCTTGTAGCGAGCCTCCTGAGAAGCAAGCTGTAGAACTGCCCGAAGGATAAAGATATAAGATAGGATAACAAACAGCAAATCCAACACCACAATAATCAGGGCCACAGCAATGCCATAGATATTGTTGAAGCGTGTGTCTCCAAAGGCCAGCCTTACCACAGCCATGTGCTCACAGTAGCAGTGGGCAATCACTGGGCCCCGGCAGTAGTGGAAGCATCTGAGCAGAAAGGGGAGTGGAGTCATTAGTGTCACAGCCTGAGCTACAGCAGCCATGCCAATCCTGGTGATTAGGTGTCTGGTCAGCACCATGGTGTAGTGCAGTGGCTTACAGATGGCCGTATAGCGATCAAAGGCCGTGGCCAGCAGCACTGCTGACTCCATGATGGAGAAAGAGTGGAGAAAGAATATCTGAACCAAGCAGACATAGAAATTGATCTCCCAGTCCCTGAACCAGAATATGGCAAGCATTTGGGACAGTGTTGTAGAGGAGAGGACCAGGTCAATAGCTGCCAACATGGCCAGGAAGAGGTACATGGGCTCATGGAGGGCTGCATCCCCTTGGATGATAAAGAGGAGGGTGCAGTTGCCCAGCAGAGCCAATGTATAGGCTGAGCAAAAGGGGATAGAGATCCAGATGTGCAGGTGCTCCAGGCCTGGGATTCCCATCAACAAAAAGACAGCTGCATGAGTTGAGGTCATACTGGAGGATGACATATCCACTGGGAATTCTCTTCTTCCTTGTCTACTTCCACAGAATGCCTTCCCAAGAGTATCCAAGGTCATCAGAAGAACAGGGTTCAAGTTCAAACTCTGACCATCCATGTGAGTGTATTAGCCCTTGTTCACATATCTAGACCTTAAAAGAAATTGGAAAATAATTGCAATGTACATGGAGAAATGAAATACTTGTTCTCTGCCTGCAAGGTACTTATAAAGTCATTGGGTGATCAGGATGTCAAATACCAATAAAGCAAGTCTTCATGGAGTATAGAGTGGAGGGAGAGATTTCTGTGGTCTTCATATTGCCAAGGGAAGCTTTACAAATGATATAGATTACTGCTTAAGGTAAATCCTTATCCGAAAACATTCACTGTGGGTGCCTGGGTGGTGACACAAATGGTTAAGCACTGGACAACCAGCTGAAAAGTTGGCGGTTAGAACCTACCCAGAAATACCTAGGAAAAAAAGGCCTGGAAACTCTGGTTTCCTGCCTTCAAATTCAATTTCATAAATCACTACATCCTACTGTCTCCATCATGTCCAGCATGCTCAATTTAGAAGAAATAAAATTCAAACTAATTACCGTGCTGTAGGGAAACGTTTCAGAACTGAAGACTTGGGTTCAAGTTTGTGCCGTCTCTATTTGTAGAAACTGATATGAATCACTTATATGTTTAAAGTTGTAGCTTCCACACCTGTAAATGAAAGCAATAACTGTATCTCCCATGCCCATCTCATGGAGTTTTAGTGAAAAAAGATGGATCATATATGAGAAAGACTTAGTAAACTGTAAAGCATTGAACAAATGCTATTAGTCTTTACTATCTCCCTCCTCCCACGCAAATCTGCCCCTTTTTTTAAAAAGTTCATCTTGATTAACATCAGCACAAACCTCCACTCTTTGGTTTTATTTATTCCTCTGCATCACTCCTTAATTCTTTTCCCCTTTTCAGAAAAACTTGCTTTAAAAACTTGACCTTATTTAATCTCCATTGTTTCATCTCTCATTTAGTTTTCAGTTCTTTCCAGTCTAGCTTCCATCTCCACTACTCCCCTTGTACTGACCTTGTTATCACTTCTTGTTTTCCCTTGCTCTCTCCTCCTCTTCTCTCCTCCTTTATTCTCCTTTTATTCTCACACTCCCCTAGGTGTTCTCTTTGATTCCCCTTGCTTTTATATCATCTCTATTCAGGCAATTCTCAAATGCAGACCCTCTCTCTGAGTTCCAGGCTAGCACTTCCAACTGACTATTAGAATAGTAGCTGAACATTGATATAGTGCCGGTACATGAGCCCATCAGGTTGGAAGGCACTCAAAACAGGACTGGGGAAGAACTGCCTCCTCAAAGTAGAGTTGCCCTTAATGACATGGATGGAGTAAAGCTTTCAGGACCTTCATTTGCTGATGTGCCATGACTCAAAACGAGAAGAAATAGCTGCAAATATCCATTAACAATAGGAAGATTGAATGTACAAAGTATGAATCAAGGAAAATTGGAAGTTGTCAAAAATGAAAAGGAACACATAAAGACTGATATCCTAGGCATTAGTGAGCTAAAATGGACTGGTATTGGCCATTTTGAATCAGACAATCATTATGTTCTGCTATGCCGGAAATGACAAATTGAAGAGGAATGGCGTCACACTCATCGTCAAAAAGAACACTTCAAGATCTATCCTGAAGTAAAACACCATCAGTGATAGGATAATACTGATATACCTACAAGGAAGACCAGTTAATATAACTATTATTTAAATTGACACACCAACCACTAAGGCCAAAGATGAAGAAGTCGAAGATTTTTATCAACGTCTGCCGTCTGAAAGTGATCAAACATGCAATCAAGATGCATTGATAATTACTGATGGTTGGAATGCAAAAGTTGGAAACAAAGAGGAAAGATCAGTACTTGGAAAATATGGCCTTAGTGATAGAAAGAGCGCAGGAGATCGCGTGATAGAATTTTGCAAGACCAATGACTTCTTCATTGCAAATACCTTTTTTCAACAACACAAATGCTGACTATACACATGGACCTCACCAGATGGAAAACACAGGAATCAAATCGACTACATGTGTGGAAAGAGATGATGGAGAAGCTCAATATCATCAGTCAGAACAGGGCCAGGGGTCGACTGCAGAATAGACCATCAATTGTTCATATGCAAGTTAAATTAAAGCTGAAGAAAATTAAAACAAGTCCATAAAAGCCAAAGTACCACCCTGAATATATCCCACCTGAACTTAGAGATCATCTCAAGAATAGATTTGATGCATTGAACACTAATGACAGAAGATCAGATGAGTTGTGGGATGACATCAAGGACATCATACATGAAGAAAGCAAAAGGTCATTAAAAAAACGGGAAAGAAAGAAAAGACCAAAATGGATGTCAGGAGAGACTCTGAAACTTGCTCTTGAACGTAGAGCAGCTAAAGCAAATGGAAGAAATGATAAAGTAAAAGCGCTGAACAGAAGATTTCAAAGGGCAGCTTGAGAATACAAAGTATTACAATGAAGTGTGCAAAGACCTGCAGTTAGAAAACCAAAAGGGAAGGACACACTCAACATTTCTCAAGCTGAAGGAACTGAAGAAAAAATTCGAGACTCAAGTTGCAATACTGAAGGACCCCATGGGCAAAATATTGAACAACACAGGAAACATCAAAAGAAGATGAAAGGAATACACAGTCACCGTACCAAAAAGAATTGGTCGACATTCAACCATTTCAAGAGGTAGCATGTAATCAAGAACTGATGGTGTTGAAGGAAAAAAATCCAAGCTGTACTGAAGGCATTGGCAAAAACAAAGGTCCAGGAATTGACAGAATACCAACTGAAATAAGCATTGGAGGTACTCACTCATCTATGCCAAGAAATTTGGAAGACAGTTACTTGGTCGACCGACTGGAAGAAGTCCATATTTGTGCCCATTTCAAAGATAGATGATCCAGCAGAATGTGGAAATTATCAAACAATATCATTCATATCATGCTCAAGTAAAATTTTCAAGATAATTCAAAAGTCGTTACAGCAGTACATCAACAGGGAACTACCAGAAATTCAAGCCGGATTCAGAAGAGGATGTGAAATGAGGGATATCATTGCTGATGTCAGATGGGTCCTAGCTGAAAGCAGAGAATACCAGAAAGATGTTTATCTGTGTTTTATGGACTAGGCAAAGGCATGCAACTGTGTGGATTATAACAAATTATGAATAACATTGTGAAGAATGGGAATCCCAGAACACTTGATTGTGCTCATGGGCAATCTGTACATAGACCAAGAGACAGTCATTTGAACAGAACAAGGGAATACCGGGTGGCTAAAAAACAGAAAAGGTGTGCGTCAGGGTTGCATCCTTTCACCATACTTATTCAATCTGTATGCTGAGCAAATAATCCGAGAAGATGGACTATATGAAGAGGAAGACAACATCAGGATTGGAGGAAGACTCATTAACAACCTGCGTTATGCAGATGACACAACTGCTTGCTGAAAGTGAAGAGGACTTGAAGCATTTACTGATGAAGATCAAAGACCACAGCCTTCAGTGTGCATTACACATAAAGGAAACAAAAGTCTTCACAACTGGACTAATAAGCAACATCATGATAAACAGAGAAAAGATGGAAGCTGTCAAGGATTTCATTTTACTTGGATCCACAATCAACACCCATGGAAGCAGCAGTCAAGAAATCAAATGGCACATCGCATTGGGCAAATCTACTGCAAAAGACCTCTTTTAAGTGTTGAAAAGCAAAGATGTCACTTTGAGGACTAAGGTGCTCCTGACCCAAGCCATGGTATTTTCAATCACCTCATCTGCATGTGAAAGCTGGGCAATGAATAAGGAAGACCAAAGAAGAATTGATGCCTTTGAATTATGGTGTTGGCAAAGAATATTGAATATGCCATAGACTGCCAGAAGAGTGAATAAATCTGTCTTGGAAGAAGTACAGCCAGAATGCTCCTTAGAAGCAAGGCTGGTGAGATTTTGTCTCACATACTTTGGACATGTTATCAGGAGGGATCAGTCCCTGGAGAAGAACATCACGCTTGGTAAAGTAGAGGGTCAGCAAAAAAAAAGGAAGACCCTCAAGGAGATGGATTGATACAGTGGCTGCAACAATGGGCTCAAGCATAATAACGATTGTAAAGATGGTGCAGAACCATGCAGTGTTTTGTTCTGTTGTACATAAGGTCATTATGACTCATAACTGACTTGATGGCACCAAACAACAACAACATTGGACGTGTCCACTTACATGTCTCACAGGCATCTCAAACAAAATATGCCCAAAAACAGAAACCATATTATCTACTCACAAACTGTTTCCTCCCCCGTGCGTTGTCCATCTCAGTAAATTTTAGTGCTACCCATCCTGTATGTAGGTCAGAAACCGAGAAGTTATCCTGGATTCAATCCTTCCCTCATCCTTCACATCCATTATTTAGCAAATCCTCTCAACCTACAAAATATGTCTTACTCCCTACTCTTTTTCTTTTCCCCTGTGACTGCTCTTATTTAAGTTACCATTATCTTCTATCTAAGGAGCCCTAGTGGCAAAATGGTTATATTCTCAGTTGCTAACAAAAACATCAGCAGTTCGAATCCAGCCAGTTGCTCCACGGGAGCAAAGACCACACGATCTGCTCCCGTAAAGATTATAGCCTAGGAAACCCTATGAGGCAGTTTCTATTCTGTCCTATAGGATCGCTATGAGTTGAAATCGACTCAACAGTACACAAGAACAACAACATCTTTTATCTAGACTACAAAAGCCTCCTAATGAGTCTCTGTGATGAATCTTGGCCCTTTATAATCCACTTTTTATACTGCAGCCAAAGACCATTTAAAAAGGAAAATTATATCATGCCAGGCCTTGCTTAAAATCTTTGTGGACTTATCATTACACTTTGTATCTTCCCTAATTCACATCTCATCATCTCTTAACCTGTGTCAGTATAAAAACCTCATCTTTAGTTTTCCACCTCCCTACTTCAATCCAGCCACTACAGTGTGACAGAACACATATTTTACTTCCCTGCTGAAAACCATTTATGGGATCCCATTTCTACCACAAAAATAAAAAACATTAGACAACGTTTACAAGCTTCTTCCTGCTTAAATCATTGGCTTCATCTCCTACCAAGAGGTTTCACATCTTGCCTGAGTGTGCCTGTCTTCCTTACTTCCCATGTGCTCCTGCTGAACATCACCAGCCCTCCGGTTTATTTGCCCACGCACCTCAGTCTCACAATTTACCTATTCTGTTTTAGATGCCTAATGATTCTTCAATCTCCCCTCTTTCCATTGTCCTCTGTTCTCCCGACCCTTTCATGCCACTTTTGGCCTAATGTATTCTCACCTCTCTGCATGAGGCTCAATTCTTGGCATTTTCCATAGGTTTTGGGGAAAAAACGATGCAGTGTTCCTCTCTTAGTGAGAGAAGGGTGAGAAAGAGGGGTATGGAAATGGCGGATCTGGTTTTATCCTCATAATCTGTTACTTTTCCCCAAAAGAAAAATAAGCAGCAGCTCCCATCCCTGAGGAATGGAAGGATCTGGTCTCTTCTCTCGGGGGTGACTCTAGGGGCCTTCACTGCCCAGGTCTTCAGTCTTCTGGGATTCCTGACCTGAACTCCTGCAGACTACTCTCTCCCCATTGTGTGGCTTTCAATCATGCCTCCCTTGAGGCAGAGTTTAGTCTGCTTGCAGTAATCATTGTGCTTCTCTCCACCTTAGCCTTCCTTCCCTTCAGTGCCTACTGAGAAATAGAGCCTCTCTAGAATATGCAAATGGTGCCTGTTTTGTGTGCTTTCTGATGCTGATTGTGTAGAGTTCCATTATAACTAGTCAAGGCCATCTATTATCTATTAGTTTTTGTTTTGTCTGATTTGTTTTGGAGTTTTGGTGTTTTGTTTGTTTCCTTTTGTGTTTTGATAGAGGTGTGACATATTAAACATAGCTGTGGATGGAGGTTATAGGTGGAGATCTAGGTTGAGTCCTATTTGTGACCTCAGTGATGCATTTAACCTCTGCATTCCTTGGATTGTTTCCTTATCTATTAAGTGGGGTCACTACTTCTGGTCTTGCCCACTTCACAGTATTCGGGAAAGAATTCAATGAGATAACTGAGGATCAATATAAATAATATTATTAATTATTAGTCAGTAATTATTAACCATTAATACTAATAGTGAAGGGGGATTAGGGAGGTATTTTCCTCCTATGACTGATCTCAGCACCTCCTATTCTGCCATGGTCCTGTGAGGGGAAGTTGGTTTTCACAGGAACCCCTATGTGCTTTGACCTGAACCAACTCTTCATGACACATCCCAACGGCTCCTGTACAACCTGCCTGGTCACTTCCCCCTCCCTTCCCACAGAAACATCCAGATCCTGCATTAGATGTCCTAGCTCTTCTCCTCAGTGATAAGGACTTACCTCTCTCACCCGAAGTCTCTGGATCACATTGGGTTGATGTGGGGCTTCTTCATGTTGTTAATGTCTGAGTTAGGCTGGGGAGACACACACTATGTGGAGGTGGTAGTCTTGACTTGAGATGCCCCCAAGCCAGTGTTGGAAGTAGTCAAGGCAGAAGATACCCAGGCTGGGTTAGGGAAAGATCCTGACAAAAGCTGAGAAAACACAGGCTGGTTTGAGCAGTTTATGGTTGATATTAAAAGTGATCCAGGTTTGGATCACGTGACCAAGAGTGAGGGTAAGGTGACACAGACTGAGGTCATAGAGGCCTAGACAGGGTTGAAAGAGGACAGAGATGGGAAGAATAACTAAGGGCTGTGGTTCCAAGAGGCTTGGGCTGAAAACATAGGCTAAGTCAAGAGGTGTATAGCTAGGACTGAGAGGCATAGTCTGAAACTAACTGGACACATGGTCATTTACTTTGCTGCTCCATTTCTTTTGTATAGGTACCAGCAATGAGGTATAGTTTTGAACGTTAACATAGGTCCCAGGTCTAAATCGAAAATTCAATGATCTGACCTAGATTATAGAGCTGTATTCTCTACCAATGGGGATTTGCCCTCCTTTTTCCTGATCACCCCATCTTACTGAAACCATTCTGTATCTCTGGTCCTCTCCTTCATCCACTGAAGATTTTAACACCACATTCACTTCTACTTCTGCTTCCCTCTTCTGCTCTGTCATCATTCTTAGTGATTTCAGTAGCCATATAGGCAATATCTGGTCTTTCAAGTCTCTCAACTTCTTCATATCCAATTTTCTCATCTTCTACCTCCCCTCAAACACCTACTGCCACAGTCATACTACAGACATCGTCAGTACAAATAACTGTAGCACCAAGGTTTCCAGTGATTACAGTGCTGAAACGTCTGGTAATCAATCCTTAAATTTTATCTTACTCAACCCTGTGGCAGTACTTGGCAGAGTTGAGCACTCACTATTTCCTAGCTTCCTGAACAACATTTCCTGCAGGGTTTTTCTTTATTAGATTCTTCTTTGGAGTATCCTTTTCTGGCTAGTTCATCTCTTCCCAACCTCTGACGTCAGAGTCTTTTCTCTATCTATACTCATTCTTTTGATTATCTCATTTTTCATGACTTTTTTATTTGATGACTGTCTTAGTTACCTAGTGCTGCTATAACAGAAATAAAAGTGGATGGCTTTAACAAAGAGAAATTTATTTCTTCACAGTAAAGTAGGCTAAAAGTCCAGATTCAGGGTGTCAACTCCAGGGGAAGGCTTTCTCTCTCTATCAGCCTTCTCATCAATCTTCCCCTAGACTAGGAGCTTCTCCACGCAGGTACCCCTGGTCCAAAAGATACGCTCTGCTCCAAGGACTACTTTCTTGGTAGTATGAGGTTCCCCCTATCTGCTTGCTTCCCTTTCCTTTTATCTCTTGTGAGATAAAAGGTGGTACAGGCCACATCCCAGGGAAACTCCCTTTACATTGAATCAGGGATATGATCTCAGTAAAGGTGTTACAATCCCACCCTAATCTTCTTTAACATAAAATTACAATCACAAAATGAAGGACAATCACATAATGCTGGGAATCATGGCCCAGCTAAATTGATACACATATTTTTTGGGGGACACAATTCAATCCATAACAATGACTCACAAATTTATACTTTCTATTCAGACATCTATTCTGAACTTCAACTTGGTAAATATAAATTGCTGACCTGACATCTACTCTTAAGTATCTACATACATTTCCAAAATTACACGTCCAAAACAAAACTCTGATTCCCCTATCCTTCCATCCCTGTAAATCTACTCTTCCCTCAGTGCTTCCCATGCAGTAAAGCTCTTCTGTTCACTCATTTGCTCAAAATGGCGCCTTCCTTGAATCCTATAATACTCTCTTAACTCCACATTCAATCATTTCATCGGAAAATCCTATCTGCTGCACCTTCAAAGCATGTCCCAAATGTAATCACTTCTCATTGCTTCCACTGTTGCCACCCCACTTGAAACCACCATCATGTCACTCTTTAGCTATAACAATAACTTTCCAACTAGATTCCCACTTTCCCTTGTCCCCCTGCATCCCTATCTAGAACCCAGAGTGGACGTTTTAAAACTTAAATCACAGCATGACAGAACCTTGTCCAAAATCTTTAAGTAGCTTTTCACTACACTTCAAATAAAATTCCATCTAAATCATGTTTACAACACCCTTCAAAACTTAGACCTTGGCTACCTCTCCAAATTCATGTCCTACCCTCTCCTGTCAGTCACTCCACTTCAGCAACTGGCTGATGTTCTGTCACCTTTGCCAAATACATTCCAGGCTTCAAGTTCTTTGGTATCTGCTCTTCCGTCTTCCTGGAACATTGTCCTTCATATAGCTACAAGATTTGCTTGCTCGCTTCATCCAGATGCCTGCTCAAATGTCACCTTCTCAGAAAGGCCTACTATGACCACCCTGTCTAAAGTTGTGCTTCTCATCATTTTCTAACTTCCTATCCTGTTTTAATCTTTCTCCATAGCACTTTCCAATACCTGTTTGATGTTATATATTAATTTTTAATGAAAGTCTCTCTTACCAGCATAGAATTCCCATGAGAACATGGACTTTGTCTTCTTTGTCCATTGCTGCATTTCCAATACTTGGAGAAATGCTGGCACATAATAAGTGCTCAACAATTATCTGTAGAATGATTATTGTTGGTTGCATAAAATCTACCCAATGGTACCCCAAGTTAACACTGAGCAGCCAAGTCTGTTCCTGAGTCCCATCAGGATAATGGAGAACCTAAGTTTGGCTCTGAGTACCGTGTGGCTGGAGGAAAATTTGAGTCATCTCATTTACCTGTGATTGCCACTTACCCTTAATTTCCCTCTATAAGAATCAGTTGTGTCTCTGGAAGAACTGAATAGGGGAGGGGCCATAACCCAGGATCTCTGAAACTTTTAATTCTTGAAGTAGAAGTCATCTATGAGGTCACCAGGGTAGCTATATGCTCAGACAACAAAGCCTGTTTCTTCTTCTTTATCATCTGGACCACGCCAGCCCCTGCTAGGTCTTCTCTCACCATCTACATTTAAAGCTCCTTAAAACCAAGAATCTTTTCAAATAGCTTTATCTCCAGGACAATTCCAGGTACATAGTAAGTCATTAATATACATTTATTGATTTACTGATTGTCTACATCAAGCTTCATCCCTTCTGGCCTACATTTTATTAGAATTCCATCAACTCATTCAGCATTCTTCCCCCAATACCTAGCATCATCATGATCCTCTTCTAAGTATTATTGGAGAAAAATTAATCCTCTTTTGTCTTTTCCTTCACAAAACCCATTGAGTAGGAAGCCAACTGAGAGATGATAAGAATAATAATAACAATTTATTGAGAACTTGGAGTTCCTGTGTAGTGCAAAAGATTAACATGCTCAGCTGCTAACCTCAAGTTTGGTGGCTCGAGTCCAGCCTAGTGATATACTTCTGAAACATCAGCCATTGAAATCCCTATGGAGCACAATTCTACTGACATACATGGGGTTGCCATGAGTCAGAACTGACTCAAAAGCAATTTTTGTTTTGTTTTAATTGAGGACTTACTATGTGCTAGGCAGTGTACTAAATGCCTTACATGTAATCTGTCATATGATATCTCACAACAACCCCACAAGGTAAGTAATATATGCCCCATTTTTACAGGTGGAGAACAAGAGGCTAAGAGCTATTACTTAACTTACACACCCCATCACACCAGCAAAATTTAAAGTGGACTATAGCACACAAACAGCATTTGATAAGATGTCGTGTGGGCAAGAGGAGAGAAAGGGTAGTTATTGTGGCTCAGAGTATTAAGAAAGATTTGTGAAGATTTTGACTTTGAACTGGACTCTGGTGGTTCCCAGAACTTTCCCATTATCCCTTGCCTGCCATGGTTTGCACGTGCTAGCTTCTCTCTCTGATGTGCCCACCATCCACATCCTCCTTATATTTCTAAACTCTAAATCCTTGACTATCTTTTATGGAATTAACCTCTCCTCAGACAAATGAGCCTCTTTGCCTTTCATATGTCTACATATAGCTCATTCAATTGTAATTAGTTTTTATATGTCTGCCCATACTCCAAGCCCAACTGTGATTCCATGAGACAGGGGAACAATCCTTCATCTCCTTGCCCTAACATCTAGTATAGTTCTTTGCATATAGTAGAATGATCACTGAGTTAGATAAAATAATAAAATGACAATTCAAACTTTTTATTGATTGCTTGGCATAGACAAGGCAAAATGGTACATACTTTGCATATATCATCTCATCTAATCTTCACCACCTCCCATTTTACAGATGAAGAATCATGTTCAGAGAAATTAGGCAGCTTTCCCAAAAGAAACACAGAGAAGCAAGTATTTGGGGTAGAGAGAAGGATCCAGGGGGGGAAACTAAATTAGCAAATTATCCCAAAATTTGTTCCTATGCTAAAAAGCCTTTTGGATTATTTGTGCTTAGCAATCTCTCCACCTACCCCTTCCTACTTGCACTGAACTCTCAAGGTAGATCTTCTCTGTTATCTTATCATTCCCTCACCCATCAAGGCCCAAAGTTCCTAGCCTCACTTTATGAACTCTTTCTAGCATCCCAGAGGTCTTTTTAGTGTCCCCAGTGAATCTCCACTCTCAGCTGGGCCCCTAATAACAGGATAAATACTCTAGCTCTTTTGCTCACTCACACTCTAAACCCTGAAGGACCTGAGACTCCACTACCACTCTCTGACCTAGATGTGGTAAGCCTGTCTGTCTGTGTGCTCAACCCTACATAGGCACACTGTGAGCAGACCAAAGACCTGACCACCACACTAAGATAATTTTCTCACTGAGGTAGTCTCCCTATCTTAGTCATCTAATGCTGCTATAACAGAAATACCGCAAGTGGATGGCTTTAACAAAGATAAGTTTATTTCTTGGCAGTAAAGTAGGCTAAAAGTCCAAATTCGGGGCATCAGCTCCAGGGGAAGTCTTTCTCTCTCTGTCAGCCTTTTTCTCATCCGTGTTTCCCCGGACTAGGAGCTTCTCGGCGTGGGGACCCCAGGTCCAAAGGACGCACTCTGCTCCTGGCACTGTTTTCTTGGTGATATGAGGTTTCCCCTCTTCTCTCTGCTCACTTCTGTCTTTTATATCTCAAGAAATTGCCTCAGAACACAATCCAATCTTGTAGATTGAGTCCTGCCTCAACAACACAACTGCCACCCATCCTCCCTCATCAACATCATAGAGGCAGGATTTACAACATGTAAGAAAATCGCACAGTACCAGGAATCATGGCCCAGCCAAACTGACACACACATTTCTGGGGGGACATAATTCAATCCATGACACTCCCCTTCAGATAAAGGAGATTTAACAGGTAAATTATACTTTTTACCACTGCTGTGTGCCATATAATGTGATTGGCTCTTCAGATGAGTATCTTCCATGATAATCCCCATATGGAAGTTCCTTGATAGCCTATGAAGTAAGAAAAAACCTCTCCAGGTCACAGGTAAGAAATCAGGTTGAGAGAGGTTGAGTGACTTGATCGAGATCGCACAGCTGGTGAGTCATAGAGCTGGAATTTGAATTGGTTTGCCCTTGGTCTTCCATTAATGAATGCTGACTTCTTGGCAGGTGGCTTCTGGCTGCTCATGAACACATATAGGGAATGATGAGGAACTTGTTCCTTTCCTTATGAGGCAGCCTTGTTCCTGGTATTTCAGCTCCTATTATTATATATTTTAGCTAAGATTTTTTTCTACACCAAATGCAAGGATGTTAAGTAGAATTATTCTCTGAGAGTTATCTGGAGAAGGCTGGGAGTCTTCCCTTGTCTGATCTCCTCCAAAGTTTGTATAGGTATAGATCCAGGAAGTCAGACCCTCAAAGTCCTCACTTCAACTTCTTTTCTGGATCCTGGGCATATTGTGCTCAATATGTGCTCTTCCAACTTCTGTTTTCCCATCAGTACAAATGGAGCTGGGGGAAGGGGATTTTATGGCTCCCAGATCAAAGAGGGAGTAAAAGTTTTTTGAGTGGCAGAAGGAGCTGAGGAAACCTGATTCAATTATGAAAATACAGAGGTGGAGGAAGAGAAGAAGGAAGGGAAAGAAAGCATGGCTGTCCCATTATTGACTGCATTATTCAGCTCTCAATTCTCCATGCCAGAGGAAGGGCACTGAAGCCCATGCTTCCAAAAACATGACTCCAAAAACAATACTTAACTCCCCTCTGGGGAGATTTGAACCTGAGCTCCTCCCGAAACTCAGGGAGGAGTCTAGCACAGAAGGAAAAACAAGAGACAGAAAGTGGTGAAATGATTTGTTTCAATATCCCAGTGACAGCCACAGTAGACATCCAGCCAGACATCCTGATCCAGAGTTCTTTTCCCATATCACATTAGAGTTCTTACTCTTTCCCTTCCTGCCTCTTTCCCCCAGACAGTTTCCTGTGATCTCTGGGTATGGGTACCTGATGCTAAGTTTTGCAAGGAGTACTCAGTTTAAGATAAGGAATAGAAATAGGCTATCTCCATAGGGTCCAATTGGTTCCACTATCTTTGTTCCAATTGGCAACCAGAACCCAGTCACATCTCATTAGAAGCCCTTGTAAGAAATGTACTTGTCTCTCTTTCTCTCTACTTTTATACCCTCCCCATGTCTGTTTCTGGTTCTTGTTCTTATCTTTCCTTTTTATCTTTATCTCCTTTCCCTTTCCACTTTTTTTGTTTACTCTTCCCTTCTCTCCCAAATTCTCAGTTACTGATTGGCTAGTGGACTGGTGGCACAGTGGTAAAGAGCTTGGCTACTAACCAAAAGGTCAGCAGTTTGAATCCAGCAGCTGTTTCTTGGAAACTCTGTGGGGCAGTTCTACTCTATCCTATAGGGCTGCTATGATTCGGAATTGACTTGATGGCAACAAGTTTTTTTACTGGACAAGAGACAAATGAGAAGGAATACATAGGTGAGGAAAGATTTGGGGAGATAGATTGTGTGGGTAATGGACAGAAGAGATGGGGTGGAAATACGCTCAGTACTGTCATTTGACCAATCTTGGTCTCTATATTTGCTTACAGGATATAATTCTGTGTTCCCAGTGACTAAAATTCACTCTTATCCCCTCTTTCTTACATACCTTTCATTTAATGAGAGCATAGGCTTTGTACACAATCATCTCTCAATGACTTTATCAGATCGCACATCATGACTAGATCAGGCTGACCCCTCACTACTTGACTAAGTCTGCATGATTCCACCTGCCTCTACCAGCATCAATATAGGACACTTGAGACAAGTACAGAATCCTAGTACTAAATATAAGCCAAGCAATCTTATGATTGTTGCAGGCTGCAAGAGACTCAGCCCCTCACCATGTACTTGGCTCTTCCTTGTCATCATGAAAAATTCATCCAAGATCTCCCTTTCTTCCCCTCAGTTTTGATCTTCCCACATTTGAGTCTGACACCCAAAATGCCTGACTTTGATCATTACATTATCCTTATATTGTCATAAAGGCATATGAATCAGGAGGAAATAACACTAGAGTATAGGCAGAAGAGGGTTTACAGGCAGAGAGAGGAAAGCTTCAAGGGTCTCTAGCCCCTCACCTTCACCATGGAGAGGATTCTGCAGCCATCACACATACACCCTGCCGGCCAATCTAGAGATCATTGAAATAGAATTGGCAAGGGCTTCTTTGAACCTGGGTGATGGTAACCCCACATCCCACCTTGCATCATTTCCCAGTGCCCTACAATCTTCTCATCCTGGATGTTTTTCATGAGGTCCAACTCAAATATTTCCTTCTGCCATTTTAGTTTCTGTCACATCATGAGGATGAATCCCAGCTATTTCATTTTTCAGGGCCTCGCAGGGCTCAGAGCAAGGCAGTGAGATCTTCTCTGTCCACCCGGCCTTGGCTTAGCCATGAAACACACAAACCACAGCCTCAGAACCCAGCCTCCTTCCTGCTCATGGGAATTCCTGGCCTGGAGTCATCCTACTTTGGGATTGCATTTCCCTTCTGTGCCATGTATGCCCTCGCAGTACTCGGCAACATGGCAGTGCTGCTGGTGGTGCACTCAGAGCCTGCACTGCACCAGCCTACATACCTATTCCTATGCATGCTGTCCACCATTGACCTGGTGCTCTGCACCTCCACTGTGCCCAAGCTCCTAGCACTCTTTTGGGCAAATGCTGCCGAGATTGCCTTTTGGGGCTTGTGCTGCCCAGATGTTCTTTATCCATGGCTTCTCAACTGCAGAATCTGGCATCCTGCTAGCAATGGCCTTTGACCACTACTTGGCCATCTGTCGGCCACTGCACTATGGGTCATTCTTGCCCCCAGAGACTGTGAGCAAGCTGGTGACTGATGCTTTGCTTCGTGGCCTGGTGCTTATGACCCCACTCACCTGCTTACTGGCACAGTTGAGCTACTGTAGCCGAGTGGTGGCCCACTCCCTCTGTGAGCATATGGCAGTGGTAAAGCTGGCTTATGGGGACACAAAGCCAAACAATATCTATGGTATCACTGCCGCCACATTGGTGGTGGGCACTGACTCCATCTGCATCGCTGTCTCCTACACATTCATCCTGCGGGTTGTGTTAGGCCTTTCCTCCAAGGAGGCAAGGGCCAAGACCTTTGGCACTTGTGGCTCCCACCTGGGTGTCATCCTGCTCTTCTACACACCGGGACTCTTCTCATTCTAAACACAATGTTTTGGCCAGCATGTGTCCCGGCACATCCACATCCTCCTGGCTGACCTCTACCTCATCATGCCACCCATGCTTAACCCCATCATCTGTGGCACGAAGACCAAGCAGATCCGGACCGGGGCCCTCCTACTGCTCACATGGGGCCCTGCTCAGTCATAAAGTCTTCAATCCAGCCCTGGGACTCTACTCTCTCCTTCCTTCAGCCTTGGACAATGTTTGAGAGACCCCTGGCTTCCAACATGACTAGAAGACAAAAACCCACCCTCAATGGCATCCTTGCTTTTGCAAGGAGGTGTAGCACATGTCAGATGAGGGGAAAAAACCACCAAGTGATTCCTACTTGTGAGGTAGATATGGGTGCAACACTCAGGAAGCCTCTGTCTAGTGGATAATATGGCTACCAGCCTGATGGTAGCCCCCCAGAGAATCCTACCCTGCTGTTCTGACATGCCTCCCGTCTTCCAGGAGACCTTAGTAAAATGAGAAAGATATAGCTACTGGTCTAATAAAATAACCTCTCATACATAGGCAGGTGTTCCTACTCTTACAGGATACATACAGCACAGAGTTTAACTTCAGTGAGCACAGAGTCTAACTAGAACACACCCAGAAAATAAGACAAAGACAGAGAACTAAGTTATGGGCCATAGAAGCAACAACAAATGAAGAATCATGGCAAGCTGTGCAAAGGAATAAGCAACAAAGTATAATGTCAGTCTGGGAAGGTTCTCTGGAAGATGAATTTTGATGTTTTCACTGAGCATGTACTGTTGGCCAGATATTTTGCTAAAATCTAGGGGTATGGATTTGATAAGGCCAAAAGTCCTTCTCTCAAGATGACCACTCACTGTTAGAGGAAACAAACATATAAGGAGACAGTGGCCAAACAGAATTAAATTACTATGATTGGGGTAAGCACAGGAACTGCAGGTATAGAGTAAGGACACCTAACTTGTTTAGGAGAAATGAGGTCCCAGGGCCACCTTGTCCTGTCCCACCTCTGTAAGGATATGAAAAGCCACTTCCTCTCCAATTACCTAACCTGAAGCCATCTAAGTAATTCTTCCTTCACTCCGGGGCTCAGCACACATAAGATTAATAGGCTCAATTTTCTCAGGTTGCCAGACAATCCAAGGCCACAGACTGGCAAATAAAGTCTACTCCCCAAGATAAATTAACCCAAACTATAGAGGAAGTCAGGAAAACTTGCTGCATCCTATTTGAGACAATACTGGCTATGGTTTTAATTTTTTCCCAAATCACTTTTTTTTAATGAGGTATATAAAATAAAATGCACATATAATGTCTATTAAATGTACAAGGGGCCCTGGTAGCGCAGTGCTGACCAAGAGGTTCGAACTCACCAGCAGCTCTGCAGGAGAAAAGACCCGGCAATCTGCTCCCATAAAGATTACAGCCTAAGAAACGCTATGGGACAGTTCTGCTCTGTCCCGTAGTGTCTCTATGAGTTGTAATTGATGCAACAACACACAACAACAGTAAGTGCAAAGATTAATTATCTCTGACAAATGTATACATCAGTATAACCACCACCTCAGTCAAGATACAGAATATCTTTATAACCTCAGAAACTTCCCTGTGCCCCTTACCATGCAATACTTCTGCTCCCCCACTGTTTGATTTTGATTACCTTGGATTAAATTTGCTGTTCTAGAAGTTCATATAATGAAATGATACAGAATGTATTCTTCTGTGTCCAACTTCTTTGGCCCAACATAATGTTTTTAAGATTCATTCATGTTGCTGTGTGCATCAGTAAAATTTCAAAAAAAAACAATAATTCATCCCTTTTTATTGTTGAGTAGTATTCCATTGTATGAATATACCAAAGTTTGTTTAATCACTTACCTTTTGGACATCTGGGCTGTTTCCTACTTTAGTCTATTCTGAATAAAGCTGCTATGAATATTTTTTTAACCTAAACGTAGAATTGCTGGATCACAGAGTAGATGTATGTTTAACTTTAATAGAATCTGCCAGAAAATTTTCCAAAGTACCATTCTGTACTCTCACCAATGATGTGTGACCATTCCCAGGTTGTTCAATATCTTGATCAGCCCTCGATATTGTCATTCTTTTTTCATTTTAGCCATTCTAGTAAGCGTAAACTTACTCACTGTGATTTTAATTTGCATTTTTCTGATGATTAATGACATTGAGCAACTTCTCATATGTTTACTGACCATGCATATACCTGCTTCTGTGAAATGTTTGTTCAAGTCTTTTGCCCATTTGTATTGTTTTCTAGGTTTTTTTAACAATTTGTATTAGCTGTTTATATATTCTGAATACAAGTCATTTGCTAGATATATGTAGTGAAAATATTTTATCCAATTTTTTATCTTGCAGTTTGATTTTCTTACTAGTATCGCTTGATAACAAGAAATGTTTAGTTTTGATTAAGTCCAAATTATCTATTTTATTCATAATTAGTACTTTGTTTTATAGATTCAGCTTTTAATTTCAGGCCTTTGATCCAACACAAATAATAATTTTGTATGGTATGAATAGACATCAAGGTTTATTTTCTTCTCATACAGGTATTCAGTTGTTTGAGCATTATTTTGTTTAAAAGTCATTCTTTTCTGAATTAAATTGCTTTGGCAACCTTGTCAAAAATAAGTCAACTCTTTATGTGTGGATATATTCTGGATTCTCTTTTGTTTCACTAATCTATTTGTCCATCCTTATGCCAATACTACATTGTCTTCATAATTATAGTTTTATAGTAAGTCTCAAAATGAAATATTGTAAGTCTGCCAACGCTGTACTATCCACAATGGTTAGGGCTATCCTAGGCTCTTTACATTCCCATATGAACTTTAGATTCAATGTGATAATTTCTAAAATAAATAATACTAAGACTGGGTTTTGGCTGCATGATTTATATTTCTTTTTCTTGTCTTATTCCACTGGCTAAGACCTCCAACACAATGTTGAAGAGAAGTAGTAAGGCAGACATCCTTGCATTGCATCTGATCTTACAGGGAAAGAATTCAGTCTTTCATCAAGTATTATTTAACTGTAGGTTTTTCATAGATGCCTCTTATCAGGTTGAGAATGTACCCTTCTATTCCTAGTTGTTGAAAGTTTTTACCCAAATGCTGTTGAATTTATTCAAATAATTTTTTTAAATATACTTAGGTAGTCATATTATTTTTCTCCTTTATTCATTAATTCAGTGTATTATATTGACCTAACTTTTAAATGTTAAACTACCTTGCATTCCTGGTATAAACACCACTTTTTGTTGCTGTTGTTGTTAGGTGTCATTAAGTTGGTTCTGATTCATAGCGAGCCTATGTAAAATAGAATGAAACACTGCCCGGTCCTGTACCATCATCAACAATTGTTATGCTTAAGCCCGTTGTTGCAGCCACTGTGTCAATCCATCTCCTTGAGGGTTTTTCTCTTTTTTGCTGACCCTCTACTTTACCAAGTATGATGTCCTTCTCCAGGGACTGGTCCCTCCTGATAACATGTCCAAAGTATGTGAGACAAAGTCTCGCCATCCTCGCTTCTAAGGAGCATCTTCATTGTACTTCTTCCAATACAGATTTATTGATGTTCTGGCAGCCTGTGATATATTCAATATTCTTCACCAACACCATAATTCAAAGGCATCAATTCTTCTTTGGTCTTCCTTATTCATTGTCCAGTTTTCACATTCATATGAGGCGATTGAAAATACCATGGTTTGGGTCAGGTGCACTTTAGTCCTTACAGTGACATCTTTGCTTCTTAACACTTAAAAGAGGTCTTTTGCAGCAAATTTGCCCAATGCAATGAGTCGTTTGATTTCTTGACTGCTGCTTCCATGGGCGTTAATTATGGATCCAAGTAAAATGAAATCCTTGACAACTTCAAGCTTTTCTCCATTTATCATGATGTTGCTTATTGGTCCAGTTGTGACGATTTTTGTTTTCTTTATGTTGAGGTATAATCTATACTGAAGGATATAGTCTTTGATCTTCCTCAGTAAATGCTTCAAGTCCTCTTCAGTTTTAGCAAGCAAGGTTGTGTCATCTGCATATCACAGGTTGTTAGTGAGTCTTCCTCCAAACCTGATGCCCAGTTCTGCTTCATATAGTCCAGCTTCTCAGATTATTTGCTCAGCATACAGATTGAGTAAGTATGGTGAAAGGATACAACCCTGACACACACCTTTCTTGACTTTAAACCATGCAATATCCCTTTGTTCTGTTCAAATGACTGCCTCTTGGTCTATGTAGAGGTGCCTCATTAGCATAATACCACTTAGTCATTATATATTATCATATTTATATATAACTGGATTCACTATGTTAATATTTTGATAAAGTTGTATGTATGTGCTCATGAAAGATACTGGTCTTGTGATTTTCTAGCTTGTAATTTCCTTATCAGGTTTATATATTAGCATTTTGCTTGCCTCGTAAGATATTGTGAAAACTATTTCCTTCTACTTCATTTTCTGAAAGTGTTCATGTAAAATTTGTTTTATTTACTCCTTAAAAATTTGGTAGAATTCCCCAGGAAACACATCTGAGCTTTAAGTTTCCTTTGTGTTTTTTATTTCAAATTCAGTTTTTAATAGATATAGGTCTATTCAGATAATAAAGCCAGGGGTTTTATGGAGCAGTGTGACCTTGAATAAAACTTCTGCATTTGCTACAAGCCGAACAGCACTTGCTGTTACCTGATACAAATTGTATGACAATGATAACAATATTAACGATAACAAATGAGAATCTTCTGAGTTCGATAGCATTTACCATTTGCCAAGAATTCAGTCTTTCATTTATTCGCTCATTCATTTAATGCATAAAGGGCCTATAATACTCTAGGCCTTGTGCTAAATGGTAGGGTTACACAAGTCAGGAAATACAGGTGTGGTTCCTGCCTTCACTGAGCTTGAAATACATAGGGCAAACAGGCATTAATCGAATAACCACACAAACAAACATAAAACTGGTACTTTGCTGCTGGATTAAGTACTTTATGTACATTGTCTAGTTGAATCCTCACAACATCTTTATGAGGAAGCTATTATCCTCACTTTATAATGATGAAGAAATGGAAATTCAGAAAGGTGAAGCAACCAGATAACCTAAGGCCACACTGCTGGTATGAGTCAGAGCTGAGAATTTAACTTAGGTGTTCTGCATGGGTAGGGGACAGGCTGATGAGCATAATGATTAAGAGTAAGGGCTTTGCATTTATGTACACAGACTTCCTTTTTTTTTTTTTTTTCTTTTTTCTGACTACTGATGCCAAATTCTAAAAGCCATTGTATATCACACTTTGATAATCTTTAACTGGGTAAACTAGTAGCAAAGCTTTTTAGAGGCCATTTCGGGACCTCTCCTTGTGCCAGGCTAAGCTACTTCAGTAGTTATTTGGCCTGTGAAGCATAGGAAGGCATAATGGGACATACTGAGATGTCTGCTCCCTGACGGTAAAGTTGTAGAGACATAAATCCCCAGATCCCTTCTAGCACTTGACTTCAGTGCAACCATGGAATGGCCAGCAGTAAGAATGGCCATGCTATGGTGATAGGTATCATGGAGGGAGAAGACTCCAAGGTCAGACCTGCTGAGAAAAGGCAAGAATGATGAAGCCAAAGGATCTCTGCAATCTTCAAACATGTATCTAAAATCCAAGCTTTATTCTATTAATTCTCTGAATAGGAATTTTTCCAGCTCCAGGACTTTACATACAATGTTTGTTTGTTAGCTTGCTTGCTTGCTTATTTTTGACTTCCCAAGTCTGCTTGTGGTTCCAGATACTACCTCCTCATCCTAGGGTTTCTGATCAAGGGTGGTGAGACCCTCAGAGTAATGGATGTGCTCGCTCCCTGATCAGAATCTTCTTGTTATTAGGGTAGTGGATAAAGTAGACAGAGGGGACTGAATGATATGGTGCTTGTTCAACCCAAGCTTTCTGACCCCGATAAGAGAACTTTTTGGTTAGTAAAAGCTATCTTTTGAAACTCCTTCATCTTCCAAAATGTCTGATCAAACAGTTTTTGGATTTACTGAAACCAAACTATTTGAATTTACTGAAACCATTGGTTGGCAGCCTCTAGACATGATATTCTTAAAGGATATTTCTGATCACAGGACTTATTAGCCCCATCTCTTGGGCTCTATGGACAGGATATGGTCATCTTCAGATGCAGAGGATTGGCAATAACCTCCTATTTACTGGCAGACAGAAGGTTCTGAGTTCCTTGGAATCCCATGCTTCAGTGCCCATGTAAATACAATCTAGTAGGGAAAACAACCTTTCTAATTAAAATAGCATGTACAGGACTCACCACTGCCCACTCTACCTTCTTGCCTTCAAGTTCCTCATCCTCGCTTGTATCAGTTCATGGAAATGATACACAGAAACAACCTCAATTGTTGAATTCCCAATTGTCTGGATGTGCATACATATAGGCAAAGCACTTTTTAAGACCTCTAACATGGCTTGTTCTATTAAATCTGAGTTGTACTTTTCCACCAGGAATATCCCTATTCCAATTTTTCAAAAAATTTATGAATATTTTAGGATTTAGCAGAACAAAGGCAAAGCTAGTGATGGGACGAGACATCCTTCAGTTTCTAGGTAAGTCTCCTCCTGGAAGTTGAGAAGCAGCTTTAGAAAATGCTCCACAATAATCTTCCCTCTGAGCTTCACCATTGGGAACCATCTTCTTGACCATGAAGCACAGGGAGAATCATACCTTGTCCCAAGGCCTCTGACAACCATCTTCACTTCTTTCTGTTCTAGCCCATCAATTGCTTGTTATCACCATATCCCCAGACATTCATATCTCCCAATCCTCTTTCTTCCCTGAGGGTCAGCTGACAAGAAACTTTTGTCCCTTCATCTTCCTTATTCAATTGTTCAGCAATATGCATTGGACACCTACTGTATTATAGGCACAGTGAACAAAACAGCCCCAGAATTCCTACCCTCACGGAACTTACATCCTAGTCTATTGCCTGCTTTGAAAGTGCTTCTCCCACTCAGAGATGAGTGACTATTCCACTCTTACCATTGGTCGTTAAGAAACCAGTGTTATCCAAAAGTTATAGGGAGCAGTTTTCCTAGCATTGGCAGGGCCAAACTTTAGCTCACAACAGGGACACACAAAGAAAACCAAGAGGAAACTATCACTCCTTAGCTGCAAATCAGTGCTTGATAAATTGAACATGTAGAGTGTTGTTCTATGTATCTCTTCCTCCCTCTCCTCCCTCTCACTTTTCTACTTCTTGGTATATGACCTGATTAATCATAATTTGGGAGGAGAGGGCCAGTATAAATGTAAGCATAGTTTATCATTTCTCTTCTTTAGGCTTAAAATCAAATGGGAAAACAAAAAATCAAATAAGGAAAAAGAGATACACACAGATCCTCTGTTAGTATGGTTAAATCCCCTGGGTAAGGGGATATCACAGTATATATGAATCTGAAATAGTTTGGCTCTAGTGAGACAGAGCAATGAGAGGATTAACAAGGTAGTATTTTGATATCCTTTCAAAGTCTCAGTCTGTTCAAAAACTATAATTTTTTTTTTTTTTTGAGTTTTGGATTCTCAGTCTCCAAAAACTATAATTATAGAGACCAATAATGCCCCACAAAGGACTCAACAGTAAGGGTAAAATCATTCAGAAATCGCAAACATTAACTCTTCACCACTACTCTCACTCCTTTACAAACCTCAAGGTACCACTGGTCCTTCTGCTGTTCTAAGAGACATCAACCGTTTTCTGTTGGAAGTGCTTTAGGAGGCCCTGACGGATCTGCTTAGACTTGATACAGTAGACAATGGGGTTCATGAAAGGTGGGACCAAGAAGTGCAGATTGGCCATGAGCACTGCTAGAGCAGGATAGTTGTGCTTCTCTACCTGGTGCAATACAGACAGCACCAGTTTGGGCAAATAAAAGACAAGGACAATGCAGAGATGTGAGACACACGTGTTGAGTGCTTTTAGCCATTCCCCAGATGATGCAATGCTCAGCACCGTCCATAGAATCAGTGCATATGAGAGCACGATAAGGGAGGAGTCAAGACCCAGTGAGAAGAGGATGGAGATCAGGCCAGTTAGACTGTTGATCTGGGTGTCTGAGCAGGCTAGCCCCACAAGATCACAGAGCAGGCAGTAGCAGTGTGAGAGTATGCTGATCTGGGGAAAGAGCAGATGCTGCAGGAGGATCGGTCCTGGGAGGGTGAGCACAACAGTCCTCACTAGAATGGTGGCCCCCACTTTGGTCATGATTAAGTGAGTAAGGATCATGGCATGGTGCAGAGGGTTCCAGATGGCAACAATGCAATCAAAGGTCATGGCCAGCAGCACACCAGATTCCACAAAGGTGAAGACATGAATGAAGAACATCTGTGCTGCACAGAGGTCGAAGGGCAGCTCACAAGCACCCAGCCAGAAGAGCCACACCATGGTGGGGAAGGTAAAGGAACAGAGGCTCAGATCAGATGCTGCCAACGTGGACAGGAAGATGTACATGGGTTTGTGTAAGCCTGGGTCTGTGCGGATCAGGAAGAGGATGATACTGTTGCCCAGGATGGAAATGACACGGATCAAGTTGATGGGGATAGACACCCAATGATGAGAGGCCTCCAGGCCTGGAAAGCCAGTGAGGAGGAAGGCAGAGTGTGCAAAAGTGCTGGTGTTGCAAGAGAACAGAGTGATTCCAGGAGGGAGTTGTCCACCCTAGGGATAAGAGGCATTCGTTCATTTGACCATCATTTATAAAGTCCCTACTAAGTGTAGCCTAAGGAACACTGGTGGCAGCACAGTTTTTAAAGCGCTTGGCTGCTAACTGAAAGGTTGTTTTGTTTTGTTTTGTTTTGTTTTTAGTGTAGGCTGTGAGGGAAGATCTGTC
Source organism: Dugong dugon (assembly GCA_030035585.1). Classification (NCBI taxonomy): domain Eukaryota; kingdom Metazoa; phylum Chordata; class Mammalia; order Sirenia; family Dugongidae; genus Dugong; species Dugong dugon. The sequence continues at coordinate 76,697,605 of CM057467.1, read as the reverse complement.
CCATACCCATTCTTAATCCATGAAAGAAACCTAATTCTTAGAAGCTCCATTTCCTTCCACTTTCTGGCTACTTAATCTTCTCTTTGAGTAAAGAGGTACTGAATACTTTTTCTACGTTAATCTAATTGCTTATGGTTATTTTTTTTAGCCACAGAGATCTTTACTAAACAACTATCTTCTCTTTGGTCTAAGCAACCTCCTTTTTTCACATAAGCTACAGCTAAAAACGTACCTCCACCAGAGTGTCTTCTCAGACTAAATAATGAAGAAAATAAAGTAAATTTCTGCTGAAATTTAACAGCTTTTAGTGGATTCCTTATGATTTTTTTATAAAATATCACATTATCTGTGATTAGACATCCTTTTACATATTCCTTTCCAATCTGGAAACCTTTATTTATTTTCCTAAGTGAACACCTTCATGTGACAAGCACCCAACTCAAGAAATAAAATACCCTCAGTGCCCCAGATACTCCCTTGTGACTTCATCCAGTCACTTCTTCCTTTGAAGATAACCACTATCCTGACTTCCAGTGCCACAAATTAATTTTGCTTATTCTTGGACTTTATATAATTAGAGTCAGACAGTATTAGCATTATGTGTTTGGCTTTTTTTGCTCAACTTTATGTCTGTGAGATTCATCCATATTGCTGCATGTAGCTGTAGTTCATTTACTCTCATCTGTGTATAATTTTCCATTGCATGGCTCTACCTCCATACAGTTATCCATTCTACAAGTGGTAGACATTTGAATAGTTTCCAGTTTGGAACTAGTGTGAATAGTGACTGCTGTCATGAACATTCTACTATATGTCTTTTGAGAACACATATGCATCTCTGTCAGGTAAATATAGTTCATTCTCATCATAGCAGTAGTTATGGTCTATGAAGTATCCACGAACACTGAAATAGTGAATACTGAATCATTTCTCTAAGGAGCCTGGTGCTGCAGTGGTTAAGAGCTCAGCTGCTAACTGAAATGTCGGTGCTTCTAACCAACCAAACTACCAGCCACTCCGTGGGAGAAAGATATAGCAGTCTGCCTCCATAAAGATTACAGCCTTGGAAACCCTATGAAGCAGTTCTACTCTGTCCTATAGGGTCACTAGGAGTCGAAATTGACTCAAAGGCAACGGGTTTGGTTTTTGGTTTGGGAAGCATTTCTCTAAGGGAAATACAGTGTTAGGATTCTGAGACTCTGGTCACAACGTTTTTGTCAATCAGTATATAACCTTGTTTTATGTGTGTTTCTGTTTAAAGACACATTATTAAACATATACTGTGAATTTATTAACACCGACTAGTGGCAATAACACTATAAATCGCGCCTGAATGAAGCTCATCTAACACGGATGTCTTCTGTAAGGTCTTCTCTGTAGCCTCCTTGGACTTAGGAGCATTAGATAGCACTTCAGCACAATGTTTGCGGGCCATTTTAAACAGTGAAATCACCTACAAAAAGCACAAAAATATGAAAACCATGGCACTCAAAGGACTGTGAAAAGGACACTTGTTTACAGTATGAGACCTGAAATAAGAAGGCAGAGGGTTCAACCTCAGCTGGGAACATGCGCATTGGTTGATTCAACCTTTCTGCCACCCCATGCATTGTTACAGAAGCATAATTAAAAACAAAATCTCCTGCTGACTCAGACAAACTCTCCACAAATTAGAAGTTAAAGGACTTTTATTATTGAAGAAGCATTAAATCAGAATGTGATGAACATCACAAGAAATTTACTGAAGAGATTGCAAGATGGAAAGGACTTTTATCCCTTTATATAGCCAAGCAAATGCAACCCATATCATGCATGTTCTCAGGATAAATGACAATTATTCCTCTAGTAAGAAGACTTCAGCCTCACTTGTCATCCTAAAATTACCTGGTACTTGGGATAGGCACCTCTGTTTGCTAATTGCCTTTATCCAAAGAAAAAAATAATACATTTATCATATATTTATGACCAGAGGTAGGTTTGCAACTTGGAGCCAAGTGTCAGATGAAGTTAGACTGCTATCCTCCCAGGAAACTAGCAGAGAGGGTTGCTGTCTTCCTTGATTGATTGCATTTCAAAGAGATGACTTCCACTTCCTTGAGGAAATATTCCTGGGTTGTAAAATTGGCAAGAGGCTTATTTAGACTTTTAAAAGATTTACATATATTTCAAAGAGGCAGAGAAAGAACTTACACTTACAGATCTTTCAAAGTAAAAGAAAGGATGGGGTGGGGGGAGCTCTTCCCTTTTTTTAACAGGGCATATTAAGTCTCTCCCTTTTTCATTCTTTCTTTCTTTTAATTTGTATTGGCCCTTACAGTATGTCCATGAAAACCGTGAAACCTCCACAAGTACTGATTTTGGAATTAAAAATAAATTTTAGCCAGTAGGCAAATTTGCAACTATGGAATCACAAATAATCAACAGCGACTGTTCCTAGGAGAAGAATTTTTGTATCATAGGTTATGAATATATTCAGCTTTAGTAAATTCTTCCAAATAGCCTTCTAAAGTGGTTGTACCAATTTATACTCACACCAGCAGAGTTTCATTGTTCTACATCCCCATCAACATCTGCTTTTGTTGATCTTTTTAGTTACAGCCATTCAGGGTGTCTATAACAGTATTGGGAGCCCTGGTGGCACAGTGGTTAAGAGCTCAGCCGCTAACCAAAAGGTAAGCAGTTCAAATCCACCAGCCACTCCCTGGAAACCCCATGCGGCAGTTCCACTCTGTCCTATAGGGTCATTATGAATCGGAATCACCTCGACGGCACCAGTGGGTTTGGCTGGTCTTTTTGTTTGCTTGCTGTTTTAACAGTATCACATCGTAGTTTTAATGCATGTTTCTCTGATAGCTAATAAAAGTGAGTACCTTTTTATATGTTTATTGGCTATTCAAATATTTTCTTTTATGAACATTTTTCATATTGATTTGTAGGAGTTCTTTAAATATTCTGAAAATCCACGGTGCATTTTTGTACTTTCAAGTGGCTTGGCCATTTTTTAACTGCAATTTTGTAAAAGTTATGTAATCTCACAGAGCCTCTGTTTTCCCATCTGCAATATCTGCATTCATGAATCAGCTTAATCCTATGAAGCCAGAGGGCTAGCAAAGCACCTAAGACATAGTATTTTCTCATATAGTTCCTTTCCCCATATTAATGAGAGTCTAAGACTCTTTCAGCACAATCTTCTTTATTACAGCAGTCCAGAAAGATAAGCCCTTGACTATATCAACTTTCCATTATTCCCTCTCCTGTCCCTCTTCTTTAGACATATCTCTTTAGTGAACTCTGGAGATACAGCTGGTAGAGGAAAGGTTCATAGAGGGAGTCATTTCAGCCATCTCAAGCCTCCATACAGGCTCCCTAGGTTGAGTTTAGCACATCCATGCCTCTAGCAAGGATAAGTCCACCACAGTCTGATTATGTGCTTCTTATACGTACATATGAGCAACTATCAAGGTCAGGACCACCGCTCTGTAGAACTGTAACGAGCACCACTCACATTCTAATCTGTGTGAATGAGGCCCCTGGAATTGGGATTCTCAGCCTGTGCTGCCACAGCAGGCAGCCCCGATCATAGGTCAGAAGCTGCGTTGCTAGCTCTGAACTGGTGAGGAGACAGTAATACACACTGACAATATTTTGGAAGAAAGTATTGAGTATGATGATACACTCACAAGAGGAGGTCTGCGGAGGCTACTCGGTTGGCAGTCAGTGGCAGGGGACGGGGTGGGGAGATGATACCTGCTTTATCGAGCTAGAGATGTTTGTCTTCATTATGACTGTGCCCCCAGAACCTAGCACAGTATCTGGCACAGAATGGAACTAAATAAATATATGCTGAAGGAATAAATAGATAATTTGACTCATGTTTTACAAGCACTGTCTTAGTCACTAAATTGAGTTTCTGCTATGTATCAAGCACTGTGCTAGGAAATGGGTGTATAGCAACGAAAGCTAAGTATACTCATTCATTCTACCTGAGTGTGCACAATTACACCAATGATTTTGTGATGATGATTATTAATGATGATGATAAGAATAGTTGAAAAGATTTATCCACGTGGGATCAAATTGACAACATCTTGAAAGGTTAGATGAGAAGCTTAAGGGACAAGTTTATGTTAAGAGTGGTGGAATAATTTGGAACAGGATATCGAGAACAGTTACACAACTTGAAGAATGTAAACAATGTTGCCTAATTGTACATGTAGAATTGTTGAAATGGTGTATCTCTTACTGTGTATATTTTCTCCAAAAAAGAATAATTACTAGCACTTATTGACCATGTGCCACACTGAGCTAAGGATGTTACCTATAATCCTCACAGTTTAGAATGGAGACTTAGGTTGAATAACTTGCCTCAAGTCAAATATTGGTAACTGGATAATTCTGGTCTCAGCTCAGGACTGTCTGATTCTCAAGGCCATGTGCTAGCAGCCAGGCTATGGACCTAATCTCAGACTGTCAGACAAGACAGCAGTATCTGACAGGTCTGAGCCCAAATGAAAGGGCTTCTGCTCTGCATACAACTTAGGTCATACTGCAAAATAGCAGCTAAGCCCACTCCGTGTGTGAAATTCTCACAACCAATGTCAGTGGTGGCCCATATGAGAACTATGTTTTCACTGACTGCGATTCCGTATAGAGTCATATACAGGAGGGCAGACGAACCTTCTGTGCCCCGCAGGGTGAAACCACAACCACACTCCCTGCTGTAAAAAGGCCAGAGATCTGCCTTCACAGGCCCTTGGCGAACTGGATGTTCCCTTTCTCTGTGGTTCCTACAGATTCCTAGATCACTGTGCTACATTTTAGCTGTCCTGGCCTGCCCCATCCCCCTGCCCCCATTTGCCATGTTTTCTGATATTTTCTTACTAAATAATAGTAAGAGTCAAAGAATAACATTCATTTTGTATACATGCACCTTACATATATTACTTCACTTAATCCTCTAACCCAGTGAGATATTCTTCCATTTTCTGATGAGGAAATCAAGCATTAGAGAGGTTAAGAATTTTCCCAAGGTCATGAAGCTAAATGATGGAGCAAGAATTCAAATCCAAGCCTGTCTAAAGACAAAGACGATTCTCTCAATTGCTTTATACAGGGAAAGAGCAATTGTGAGTCTTGGCACTTCAAGGTTATGTGATCCTTTGCCCACAGGGTAGTTTAAAGACCAACTTTTTTGGCCCCTACCTCCAACCCCAGGTGTAGAGGTTTGAGACTGGAGCAAAATCACCCTTAAGAGGAGTACTCTTCAGGTCAATCCAGCTGAGCCACTCTGCTTCCCAATACTCCCAGTTGTTGTAACCTTTCCACACAGATTGTGGCTCCTCTGCACGAAGTGCTAAAGTTACTGTCCACAGCGTGACCGCACCCCAAGACGCAAGAATCCTGGTGTCTGATGCAAGGGAGGCTGTATCCTCCTCCCCCTGTTTCTCTAATGCTTCAGGGCGACAGGACAGTTCACCAAAAAGTTGTGACCTTGGCACATAAAAAAAGACAATAACCTCACAGGGTGGTGGTGGTTGTAAACATAAGAAAGGATATAAACCATTTAGTACCTAGTAGGAATTTATTTCCTTAGAAGCAAGGATGGTGAGACCTCACTTTGCATACTTCGGACACAACATCAGATTAGGGCCAACTGCTAGAAAAGGACATCATATTTGGTAACGTGTAGGGTCATCGAAAAAGAGGGAAACTCCATGAGATGGATTGACACGATAGCTGCAACAGTGCGCTCAGACATACCAGTGACTGTGAGGGTGGTGCGGGGCCGGGCAACACTCCGTTCCCTTCTATATACAATTACCAGGAGTTGGAGCCGACTTGACACCAACGAACAACAGCAACAGGAATTTCTTAAATCATAATTATAACCCCAGGCCACCCTAGGGTTTCACATCCATTGTCTCAGCAAATCCCACTCCTTCCAAAGCCTGTGAGCGGCATTGTCTCCTTTCTGGAGAGGAGGAAACAGAGCCTGAGAGGTGAGGAAACTTCTCAGTGACCACAATGGAAGTAAGCAGAAGAGTCAGGATGTAAGCACAGTCCATTCGACTCCAAGCTCATACATCTGTCTGTTCCTCAGCATCCTCATCCATAAAATCTTTAAAACTAATATCTACCTCTTGAGGTCATTGTGAGGCTTAAATGAGAATAATTGTAAAACACTTCTTATGTGCCTGGCATATAATAGGAACTAAAAATAATTACAATGACTAATGCTTATTGGAGCCTTGGTGGTGAAGTGGTTAAGAGCTCGGGTTGCTAACCAAAAGGTCGGCAGTTCGAATCCACCAACTGCTCCTTGGAAACCCTATGGGGCAGTCTACTCTGTCTTATACGGTCACTATATGGCAGAATCAACTTGACGGCAAACAACAACAATGCTGATTGGATATTTACTACCCTATGAGGTGGGTACAATTATCATTCCCATTTTGCATATGGGAAAACCGAGGCATCAAGTGGTTGGATAACTTGCCTAAGACCGTGAAGTTAAGCCCACATTTTTAAGCACTGTTATGCTGCATCTTTTTGTTAGCTATAATAATTATTAATATCATTCATGTGGAACATTTCCATTCCCAAAAAAACATAAAAGGGGATTACAGATTTATAGGATCTTCTCGTTTACCACCCTAGTCTCCTCCCTGACAGCTTATATGCAACAATCCTGGAGACATCCCATGGAACAGTCCTAAGATTATAAGCAGCCCAAGGGCTTATTGTCTACTCCTGTCTTGCATACTATGTGAGTTTAATTACAAGCTCATGGTTTAGGCATATAAGCAGAACAACTTTCTCCTCAAAGCCTTAATCTCCTGAGGGAACAAAGAACAAACTTAGTAAAACCACATTTGGAAAGAGAAAAATGATAGGGATAGTGAGATGGAGAGAGAGAGAGAATCAGTGCAGAGCAGACCCTTCTGAGAAGGTAGAGAAAAAAAATTAACCCACGCTCTCTGCCCCTCTGACATCTTATTAGAGCTCCAGGAGACCAGGAACAGTGCAAAGACTTTTTTCTCTAATCAGGGAAATCTTTCCCCAAGTGTCTCCTGACTTGAAGGCTAAGCTATTGGTAACAAGGGTAAGGAAACGACCCAACTTAGAGAAGTTTGGAGACCCTCCTCTCCCAAGATTTCTATGACAGCCAGGCATCCTATTCCAGCGCTCAAGGAGGTACAAGGCTTTAAGCCTCTGACTTTGCCAACTGAGTCCTGGGACTGAGGAAGTACCAGGCCCAGGGCCAAGAAGGAAGTTACAGGAAAATAGGCCCTGACACTGCAGCCCTAGCCAACAAAGATTATCAGGAGCTGGGGAAGGACTAATGTTTCCCCCAAGCCCATGATGCAGCTGTGCTTTAGCCAAGATTAGGTCTAAAGCTGTGCTGCTCAGAAATGAGCTCATATTCAACCCGTCTAGACTGGGCCCCTGCAACTGGGCAGTCACAGATGCTTGTCTGCAGGGTCTCCAGCTCCCCCTTAGCAACTCACACCCCCACCTCCTGCTGCTTTCTAGCTGTCTGAGGCTCTCATAATGGTTTAGAGACAAATGGGGGAATGTGTGGGGAGGTGTCATATTCTCTATATCTCCTTCCTCCCCACACCACATCCAAACCGAGAAATACCGGGAGAGTACTGCCTTCATATTGGGCATATTAATATTAACCCTGAAAGCTATTAATGAAATTGCAATGAGATCTGATTAAAGGAATAAATCTGGAATTTTCAAAAGATTACAGTTTGCTTATCGATTTGGAATCTACATAGAAAAACATCACGGTTACTGAATAAATCTGATCCTATCATTTTTTTTAATTTATGCTATCCTTTATATAATCTCTTTAAATATTTTTTAAACAATAGACCTCCTTCAGATCTGATTATATAAGTCTTGCCTCATTTATAAACTTAGCAACCAAAATCCTTGATCAGATTTAATTGATGAGGCCTGGGTATTTATGAAGAAGTATCAGAGTCTGGAATGGTTCGGGAACATCTTTAGTATTGAATGATGCAAAATTGAAAAAGATAGATAGATAGACAGAATCAAAGATAAAATAGTATAAACCTGGCTCAGAGGCCTTTTTTTGTAAATCACTGGTACTAATGAATATATTGTAACCCAGCCTTCCTTGATCTTCCCTTCCAACACAGATAAATCTGCTAATGGGATCTGAGATATCTGAAAATGTGATTTCTCTTTAACTTCCTTGAATGTCTTTAACAGCATAAATAGTGTGTGTCTATTAAAAGCATGTATCTCCTCATATTGTCATTCCTGGGTTGGGACTGGGTGGCGTGTTACATAGATTTTATCCTGAGTTTGTGTCCTGCGCAGGCAGCACAGGATCAGAAGCATGTGCTGAAGATCCACACTGCCTGGGGTTGAATTCTGGCTTTATTACTAATTAGCTGCATGACTGTGGGCAAATTTCTTAACCTTTCTGTGTCCTAATGGTCTTCCCTATAAAATGGGGATAATAAAAGTGCTTCACTCATTAGGTTGTGGTGAGGGTTCAATGAGTTCATGAAGAAATCATAAGCTTTTAATAAGTGTTAGCTATGATCAGCTTAACATAGCTGGCAGGCTTCCCGACTTGGGTTAGTTTAGGATGAAGAATGTCCCACCCCTCTTCTGCTCCAGCTAGTCAGAATATACCTTCAAAGGGGAGGCTAAACAGCTGGACCCCAGACTGAGGCAGTGGACAAACTCTGTAGCTTACAGTCGGATGTAAGACACCTGTCAGATTTGGCCTCTACTAGGATCTTTGAGGTAGTGAAAATGTGCACTACAGATCAGCAAGTAAGCAGCACTAGTAAACCCATGCATACCTTGCTTATTGGGTAATCTGTCCCTGAATGGCATGATAAGAGCTCATCACAGATGCCCACCCAAAGTCCATTATGGTATAAGAGGGAGGATCAGTAAACACCTTGAGGCTACTCTCACCTCTCAGGTTATGGAAAGATCTAGAGGAAAGTTGCCCTGCCCTAGGCAGAGACCATTTGGTGCTGCCCAGAGGCATACACACTGACATAGGCCTTTGGTGCAAGGCCTCAGTGCTCAGTCTCCTCACCCCAAGCCCAGATTAGTTGCCCTAGTCCCGGCACTCACCACAGCTCCAGAGCTTATGTCTCCTCTCATCTGTTTCTCTGTTTGTGGAAAGCATTTCTTGCTGGATCAGTAAAGATCAGGACTTTATAATCCTTTTGGTGGAGGTAGGAAAATGACAGGTCTGCTGGGATCTGAATGCAAATCCAAGAGATTTTCATAGTTGAACTTGCTGAACCCCCTGAGTCTGGGCCAGGCAGCTCTGGGACTTGGAAGGAAGCCTCAGGCAGTACATCCTGATTATTCAGCACCTAATGATTTTTCTTAGGGAGCACCAGGAGGATACTAGTGCACCCCATACTGAGCACCTGCTCTTCCCAAGGAACCCAATCCCATAAATTGCCTGGTGGCACATACAGGCAGGTGGGGGCTAAGGGGATAAGTCCGGGACACATTCTCTCCTTCTGGGGCAACAGAGGTGGTAATTAATTTCTATTTTCTAGAGAGAATGAACACAAGCTCTCCTTAAATTCTGGCAAAGAGAAATCAGGCAGCATAGCCAAAGACATATGCATAAGTGCTTTAGACATGAAGAAAGTGTTAGAGAGGAGAAAAGGAGTTTCCATTCATCTTTATGCCTGTATCTAGGGGGTGAGAGTGGTTGAAAGTGAAGTTATAATGATGAAGCAATCTCTCTCTCTCTCTCTCTCCCTTGGAGATTATAGATCAAGACTGATGCAGTGGAAAAACTCTGATCTATTTCTGGATCTATCACTTACAAACTGTGTGATATGAGCATATGACTTTACCTCCTCAAGCCTAGTATGCTTCATTTGTAAGCTTGAGGTTATGGATATTTCATGGAATCAGGACTATGAGAACTAGCTTCAGTAACCTGTCTGGAATCCCCACCACACATGGTCAGAGCTTCTTTTTTTTTTTAATTTTTTTTTTCTTTTTGGAATAATTTTAGGTTTACAGAAAAGTTGCAAAGATGGTATAGAGAGTTCTTGTATACCCTTTTCGCAGCTTCCCCTAGTGTTAGCATCTTACACTGTCATGACATTTTGTCAAAACTAAGAGATTAACATTGGCACGCTGCTATTAACTACACTCCAGACATTACTTGGATTTTACCAGTTTTTTCCACAAATGTTCTTTTCTTGTTCCAAGATCCAATACAAGGTTCCAATACATTTTATTTAGTCATTGTCATGGATTGAATTCAGTCCACCAAAAAATGTGTGTATCAATTTGGCTGGGCCATGATTCCTGGTACTGTGTGATTGTCCTCCATTTTGTGATTGTAATTTTATGTTAAAGAGGATTAGGGTGGGATTGTAACACCACCCTTACCCAGGTCACATCATCCAATGTAAAGGAGTTTCCCTAGGGTGTGGCCTGCACCACCTTTTATCTCTCAAGAGATAAAAGCAAAGGGAAGAAAGCAGGGATCTGGGGATCTCATACCACCAAGAAAGAAACACCAGGAGCAGAGCACATCCTTTGGCCCCAAGATTCCTGCGCAGAGAAGCTCCTGGTCCAGGGGAAGACTGTTGACAACAAGGACCTTCCTCCAGAGCCAACAGAGAGAAAGCCTTCCCCGGGAGCTGACGACCTGAATTTGGGCTTTTAGCCTACTTTACCGTAAGGAAATAAACTTCTCTTTGTTAAAACCGTCTATTCATGGTATTTCTGTTAGAGCAGCACCAGATGACTAAGACAGTCGTCATTTCCCTTTCGTCTTCTCTGGTCTGTGGCAGTTTCAAAGTCTTTCTTGGTTTTTCATGACCTTGACAGTCTTGAAGATCACTGCTCAGGTATTTTGTCAGAGATTTTAATTCACCAACTTAAGCCATCCCCTCGTCCTCTCTCTCCAGCATGCAAAGGAAGACATCTAGAAATGAGAGTCTACACTCCAAGATATCTGGCTTCTCTTTCCTCCTCACTGGGTCCCAGTATGTCTGAAGATTACAGAGCAGGGAAGTTCAAGCTTCCATCTGCTTGAGGCTGTTAGCAGTTCCTGAGATCATCCAAGTGGATCGTGTAACCCAAAGACCAATCTTGTGTTCCATGAGCCCCTAGACAGGCCTTCTCATATCTATCACACACCCCTATTTTCAAATTTTAGTTTTAAAAAATTGCAGATTTTTATTTTGGTACAGGCTCTGAAAATAAGGAGATAATTTTTTAATGGATTCTTAACTGTGTTTTGTTAAAATACTAACTTAAATCAAGAGAGCTTAATTTGAGAGCATCAAATCTTTCTTAAGGGTCTCTAGAACTTCATTTTAAGATTGTCTTCCCCTTCAAGCTAATAAATGTGGTCAAGGCCAGATTGTCTCTCAACTTTGGGGTGGGAGAGAAAAAGATAAATGGAAGCAGACAAGTGAAACACAAGGCTGATTCTGTCTGCTCACAGACAGAGTGCTCTCTATTCTACTCATTCTAAAACCTATATTGTCTGGTAGGCTTTAAATGAGTCGACAAAATCAGGATTCCTTTACACATGGTGCTTTACCTAGAGATTAGCAGCCCACTCTGGGTGATGTCTTAAGGCAGGTCCTCTAGATAAGCTTTAGGTAAGATTAAAGTATTGACTCTTTATTAAGAAGGCAATGACGAGGTGGGAGGGGGTGAGGAAATCAGAGTAAAGGGAAAGGGAAGTGAGGCAAGGGAAAATGCAAAACAATCCAATGCAATGCATTATCACACTGAATAATGATTCAGAATGAATTTCAGGAAGACACGGTAGATCCCTCAGCCAGTGGGTTTGCTCATCACAAGGACTGCAAGGAGGAGCTACACGCTGAAGTCGTACATAGAAGAGAAAGGACGAGGGTTTATTTGTCTCACTCTCTCCTGTCTTGCATTTCCAGTTGGTCAATGTTTGTCCCCTGGAGAGCTAACTCTCTGAACTTTTGGGTTATATGATTTGGGCCCATAGTGGTTACTAAGAAATCTGGATCCCATGCCCTGTGGTGTGTTATTTCATCCAAATCCCAAAGTATGTGTGTGCAGTGGCGAACCAGCATTGGTGGGGTATTGACTAAAACAAAGAATAAAAGAAAGAGTCAAGAGAACTGAACTGGCACTCAAGCTGCGTGTCTAATACAGATCACCTGAAAGACAGCGGTGAAGAAAACTGTTTTCAATGGGAAGGACATCAAACAACAGGTTGTGCACTTTGCTTGGAAGAAAAGATAAAGTGATTATCTTTACATCTTGATCATTTCAAGCAGTTTTGTCTGTTGCTCAGGGTCTTGGAAAAAGTATGATTGAAAGATTGATGACCAAAAGTCATGGGTAGAGGTTAAAACCAAAAACCAAACCCATTGCTGTCGAGCCAATTCCAACTCATAGCAACTGTATAGGACAGAGTAGAATTGCCCCTTTGTGTTTTGAAGGAGCAGCTGGTGGATTCAAACTGCTGACCTTTTAGTTAGCAGCTGTACCTCTTAACCACTGCACGACCAGGGCTCTGGGTAGACGTTACCTGCTGAATTTCTAGGAAATGGTCCAGAGTACAAAAATATTTTTGTCCTACATGAATACCACCAGAGGGCATCCATTGCACAGAAAATCAAAAAACAAACTCATTGACATTGAGTCGAATCCATCTCATAACAACCCTACCAGACAGAGTGGAACTGCCCCATAGAGTTTCCAAGGAGTGGCTGGTGGATTCGAACCGCTGACGTTTTGGTTAGCAGCTGAGCTCTTAACCAATGCAGAGAAAGTACTCAATAATCAGGTAGATCAGATTACCCATCCTGTGAATGTTCACCAGCCTCTATTCCAGCTGTTTGTTGCTTGTTCAATAGAATCATGAACAAGTGTCCATATCAGTAGTGGTAAATAGAAAAGGCTGGGTGAGGCGAAGCCCATGCTATTGAGCAGGCAGAGCCTCTAGTCAGATGAGCAAATTCTGCTATGGGCACTTGTACATAAAAAATCAACTCTGAGTTTGATTTTTCACTGTTTCTAAGAAAGCGTCTAAACAGTCTCCTAGTGGCAGGTTAGTTACATTGGACTAACAGCTGTTTGTCCTCATAAAGTAAGTACATTTTCTAAAGACAGATGTGATTTTTCCCACCTCCATTGTCCTGCCAGCACCACCAAAAAGACATACACCATCAAGTTAGCCCATAGGCTATCCCAACAATATCACATGCAATCACTGAACTGATTTTATATTTGAAGACTAATGGGCTCACCCAATGAATGCATTGGTCTTCTAATGTACCCCATCAGCCAGAAGCAGCTGGCCCATTACAACTGTGGGATGAACAGCTAAAGGCTCAGATATGGCACCAGTTTAAAAACCCCACTGTATGAGATTTGGAGATTGTCATATAGATTCTGTACAAGCTTTAAATCAGTAACCAATATATGGGTATTTTTTTCGTATCCAGTATACACACACTAGTTAAAGAATCAAGGAAGAGAGATAGAAGTAGCCCCCGTTACTGTCACAGTAATAATAAATCATTTACAGTACTTTTTTCTTTCCATCCCTACAACATAAGGCTCAGCCAGTTCGGAGATCCTAGTAAAGAATGGAGAAGTCCTCCAGCCACAGAAAGCAAACTTGGTTCTAATAAATTGGAATTTCCGACTCTATCTTGGCTATTTGGAATTTCTTAAGTCACTAAGACAGGGTTCCTATACTAACAGGAATGACTTATCCCCATTAGCAGGAGAACTTGGGTTGCTGACACACAATGGAGGCAAGGAGGGTTATGCCTAAAACCCAAGGTATACACTGGGGGATTCCTAGTTTTCATTGTCCAATAACAATGGCCACTGTGTTTAAGGCAATATGTGCTAATGTGTTAAAGACAGGAACATTAAGGACACTGATCCTTCAGGAACAAATATTTGGATCACCTCACCAGTTAAACAATACTGAAGTACTGAAGTACAGGCAGTGAGTGAGGGGAATTTGGAATGAGTGGCATCTTCGATCTTGGAGCCAATTATCAAGGTGGGAACTATGCCAGTTACGCATATATTATGTTAATTGATTATGTGCAGATTATTGGACAGGTGCCAAAACAACCCTGTGGTAGATACATTAATAAACCAGTTAACTTCCAACTCATGGCAATGCCATGTGTGTCAGAGTAGAACTGTGCTCCATAGGGTTTTCAATGGCTGATTTTTCAGAAGTAGATAGTCAAGGCTTTCTTCCCTGGTACCTTTGGGTGCGTTTGAACTGCCAACCTTTAGGTTAGCAGTTGAGTGCAAACTGATTGCACCACACTGGAACCTTACATGCATTAATGTTGTTGTTGGGTACCCTCAAGTGGGATCTAATTTATACTGTACAACAGAAGGAAACACTGCCCAGTCCTGTACCACTACACAATCATTGCTATGTTTGAGCCCATTGTTGCAGCCACTGTGTCAATCCATCTCCTTGAGTGTCTTCCTCTTTTTCGCTGACCCTCTACTTTGCCAAGCATGATGTCCTTCTCCAGGGACTAGTCCCTCCTGATAACATGTCCTAAGTTCATGAGACAAAGTCTTGCCATCCTTGCTTCTAAGAAAGCATTCTGGCTATACTTCTTCCAAAACGGATTTGTTCATTCTTCTGGCAGTCCATGGTATATTCAATATTCTTTGCCAACATCATAATTCAAAGGCATCAATTCTTCCTTGGTCTTCCTTATTCATTGTCTAGGTTTTGCATGCATATGAGGTGATTGAAAAACACCATGTCTTGGGTCAGGTGCACCTTAGTCTCCAAAGTGACATCTTTGCTTCTTAACACTTTAAAGAGGTCTTTTACAACAGACTTGCCCAGTGCGATGCATCATTTGATTTCTTAACTGTTGTTTCCATGGGCGTCGGTTGTGGATCCAACTAAAATTAAATCCCTGACAATTTCAATATTTTCTCTGTTTATCATGACCAATATATGCATTAATACCCCTACTTCATTAGATAAGTAAATTGAAGCTCAGAGAGACAGGCACCCAGCTAATAAACAGTAGGGCCAGCACTGAGTCCATGTCTGCCTTATTGTGAAACCTATGCTCTTCTCATACCCATTCTCTTCTCAACAGTGGCTTATTCGATTCCTGCAACAAACAACAGTCGGTCTACAGTGAAGTGAAGCAGTCATTTTCTGAATGTCTTTTTTCTTTGATTTTTTTTTTTTTTTTTTCCCGCTGTTTCCACTCTGCTTTCAGGAACTGTCTTAATGTTAATGGAATCAACCGAATACAGTGACATGGTTTGGTAGATTTATCATTTTTATTACCAAATGGCCAAAGAGAATGACAAGATCTGCCCTCCACGGTACCCCCTCACCTTCCCATTCCCCAAGCTCTAACCAAGGGTATCTGCAGAAGTTTCTGTGTCCCTGATGCTCACTGCAGGTAAGGTAGTAAAAATCACCCCTATTTTCCTGACAGCCCAGTTCCTTCCTTATGCCCTAGTAGGTGACCTTGTCCCCAGAGGCAGTTAGAGCGGGGCATGACACACTCCTCTAGAGTGAGCAGTTGCAGCAGAGGGGAGAAGGACAGAAGTGGACACATAAGCCACAGAGAGTAATTTCAGATGTAAGACTTAAGAGGGATACACTATGGAGAGTCTTAGCCTCAGTTGCGTGGAGCCAGGAGGAGGAAATGGGAGTAAGGCACTAAACTGGATAATGGAACAGCGTGAGCCTAGGACAAAGTGCTGCTGAGTTTTAATTCAATCCCAGCTTCCAAGAAGCCCAAGTCCAAGAGCTCAGAATCTTCTAATAACTCCCTTACCGCAACTCCTCCTTGTCTCTTCCATTTCCCCTCCCACTTCTCTTCCTTCTCAGATATTCTTCTTTCTTTCCTTCCACACCCATTTCTCCTCTCCTCCCTTCAATTCTCCTCCCACTCTCCTCCTCTCTTTTTCTGACTCACCTTTGAGAAGAAATCGAAAGTGAAATTAGGACTCCACCACAGGCCATTGAGATCCCTGGTGAGGTAAGTGAAGCTGGCTAGGCTAAGGGACCCCAGCCCTGCTTGGGGACCTCCCCCCTTACCCAGATTAGAAGACTCCCTCCCACCCCTACCCTACAGCCATTGGTCCCAGGTGCCCCTTCTCTGCTGCAGTACTTGGTTGACCCAGTGACTCTTCCTGCTCTGGCTCCTCTGCCTAGGAGGAATGCGGGGCTCTGAAGTGACTGTAGAGGTAGCCCGCAGGGGCTGGGCTGCCCTGATGCAGGAGCCCATGGAAGGAGTAGGGGGCACAAGAACCTGGGAGAACAAGGATTGTAGCCCTGAGGGAGGGTGGCACAGAGGAGCCCAGTGTGGAGTGGGTCAGCAAACTCTAAACAGAATTTCCCTTCCCTACTATCTCCAAAAATCCACCTCTGCAGGTGAGAGGGACAGGGCTACTCAGGACATTGAACTAGTTGTATGCTGGCCCAAGACAGAGCTGGTCACTGCCCTGGAGGAAGTGAAAACAGGAACCAGGTAGCTAAGAGAAGAGCCCAGGGAGTGCTGGCCACACTTCTTAGCGTAACCCAGTGTGGCCTCCCTTCCAAAAACTTCTCAGGGGATTTTCCCCATTTCCCTACCCCCTCAAAAGCAAAATTCTGAAATTTCTTCCTCCTCCTTCCTGTCCCTTCCTCCTTTGCATTTTACAGCCTATGTGACTTTCTGCAAATTGAGTCCATTTACTGCTGCATACATATATATGTATATCTGCATGTGTGTATATGTGTATATGCATACATATATATATCAACATTTGACTCCTGCCGTTATTGTAAAGATTAATGAATTGGCCCTAGGTGGTGCAAACAGTTAAGAGGCTCGGTCTTAAAGGTTGGCACTGTAAGTCTATCCAGAGGCACCTTAGAAGAAAGGCCTGGTGATCTACTTCTGAAAAATCAGCCATTGAAAACCCTATGGAACACAGTTCTACTCTGACACACATGGGGTCACCATCATTCAGAGTCAACTGGACAGTAACTAGATTATTCTTACAATGAAATTCTCAGCAAAATCAGTGATTGATTTCACAAGATGGGAGAAGATGGGTGGATGGAAAAAGCCTCGGCCCTGAGGGAAATCTTTATAAAAAATTACCAGAAGGATTCCCAAAGTGGTAATTGGTAGAAATGGTCCTAGTGTGAAAGCTAGAAACTCCACAGCCTCATATTCAGGCCTCCCACAGCCTGAGCCCTCTGACTCAGCAGCTCCCACCTGGACGTCCCTCCAGTAAATCTGGCTGCTATGCATGCCCCAAACAGACAACTTGATGTAGCTGAACAGGCTCAGCTCCTAGCTGGACACAGGATCTTCTTTTTTCTTTCATCCCATCTTCCCTTCCTTCCTTCCTCCCTTTTGTCATTCCTTCCAGGCAGTTGGATTGTTTTCCCCTTGGGTTGTAATGGGGAGCCTTTGAAGGGTTTAAACCGGGGTGGACATGACAAAAGTACAGTTGTAAACTGTTTTATCTCTGAGGTTCTGGACAATTATCTTTGCCTCTTTTGGAGACTCACTTTCCCCTTCTGTCTGGCCAGACTATGGAGGAGAAGCCCTTGTTATTCAGATTGATGTTCTTGCTCTTTCTTGTTTTTATCCCCTCCAGTACACCTCCCTCCAATGTTTTCCTTTGAATCATTTTATTTTTATCACACAACTCTCCTCGTCTTCTCCTTTCCTTTTCTCCTCTCCCCTCTAGTCCTGCACAAGATCTCCGTGGTGCTGCTTAACAGGGACATTGCCCCTATGGCTTCAGAGATGTCCCTGTCAATGATGTTGGAGGAGGTAACGTGCCCTATCTGCCTGGATCCCTTCTTGGAGCCTGTGAGCATCGAATGTGGCCACAACTTCTGCCGACCATGCATTTCTGATGTCGGGAAAGATGGGGGTAGTGTCTGCCCCGTCTGCCAGCACAAATTCCTGCTCAGGAACATCCGACCCAATCGGCAGCTAGCCAACATTGCGGACAACCTTAGACAAATGGGCCAGAGGGCCGAGGAGGACTCAAAGGAAGATCAGTGTGGGATGCATGGAGAGAAACTTTACCTGTTCTGTGAGGAAGATGGGAAAATTCTTTGCTGGGTGTGTGCCCAATCACCAACACACCACAACCACTCCATGGTCCATATCGATGAGGCTGCTCAGGAGTACGAGGTAAGGCCTTAGCACAAAGCATGAGCAGGAAAGAAGGAGATGGGCCTTGATCAGTGTTTTGTTCTCCAGAGCTTGGGTTAGGAGAGAGTAGCCTCTGGAGTTGAAGGATTGGGGAAAGAAAGGAAGGGTGTCTCCCTCCATGTCTAATCTAAGTGGAGAATTGCAGACTGAACACAACCATCTCATTCCCCAGGAGTAGGGAATATGCTATGGGAAAATGCTGCAAGGACCATAGTTCCTTGTGGTTTCCCTGCCACCCTAACTGTGTGAGTCTAGTCTACAAGAAAGCATCAGACTTTTTCTGAAGTCTTCCTATCCATCAATTCCTACCCCACTCACACTCTAGTACTCCGTCCTTCTCTGCACCCAGGCTTTTCTAAGAACCAAGATGACCTTCCCCCACCCCGTGTTACCCCACCCTACTTGTAAGTCTGGTTGGGGATTGACTTGCTCTCTCTCTCTGCAGGAGAAGCTCCTGGTGGAATTAGAGAAGCTGAGAAGAACGCTGGAGTTGGCTGAGAACTTGGAAGTCGATGTTGCTGAGAAGACAACAGCCTGGAAGGCAAGAGTCACACCCTGAAAGGGGTCTTAGATCAGAAGCCTGGGCAGAATTCAAGTTAGTAGGCTCAGCTATACCTATCTGAATAGCTATAGGGTTGGTATATCTCACACTCTGAGAACCAGCCATCCTGTCTGTCTCCTGATAAAGGGGAATAAGAAGGAAGGAGGCTAGAAGGAGAGCTTCTAATCAAACACAAGAGTGAGAGTCTATAGGAGCAGGTGCTGATTAGAAGAAACCATACCCTAAAGCTCTCTGCTCCTCTGAGCCCAATCTCAGCAGATGACAGTACCAGTGCCTTGGTGTCTGGTACTCAAATGTCTCTCAAGAGAGAAACCCAACCACTATGCCTTTCAGGAAATGGCAAAGGCTGTGAGGAATAGGCTTAAATGTTGAAGTAAGGAAACCAGTTTGAGCAGGTGGTTGCTTGAACATGTTTAGATCACTGGTCCAAAGTACAACAGAGAACTAAAGTTTATTTCCCACTGGTGATTTACTACTGGAGGACGGGCGGGTCAGGGATTGAAGAGGAGTAGAAAGAGCTCGTGGACAACAAATCTCAGAAGAGGAAGATTTGACGTGAGGGAGGACAGAGTCAGGCTGCAATAGCAAGATGTGACCCTCCAGTTACCAGCAAAAGAGGACAAACAAAGAATATTCCAGAAACTTCCATTTCCCATGACTTAGAAATGGTATTGTGAGCCTATCTCTGTGAGGTTGTTGGGGGTGGAGTCAGGTGTTACTCTTTTAACTCATTGAGAAATGAAGGCCGTGGGGCACATTTGAGAGGTGACTGGCTTTTGCAAGAGAGGTTGAAGAAAGTCTTGGCTGTCATAGGCTAATGCAGCTGTGATTGTGGGCCAGCGTCAGTGTGCTTCCACCAATCCCAATCTCCTCTTAGACCCTCATGCCTTAAACACTAGTCTCTCCATCAAAATAATGTGTGTGTGTTTGTGTGTGTGTGTGTGTCCCCAGACGGAACCAGAGTGGTGAATCTGCAGAGGATAGAAATAGGTACAAACATCCTCCATCCTTGAACCTTGAGTGACTCAGATAAAAACCATACCTCTCTTTCCCTTAACAATAAAGAAAAAGGTTGAGACGCACAAATCAAGGATTCACACAGAGTTTGTACAGCAGAAAAACTTTCTGGCTGAAGAAGAACAGAGGCAGCTACAGAAACTTGAGAGGGAAGAGAAGGATCAACTGAGAATCCTGGGAGAGACCGCAGCCCAGTTGGCCCAGCGAAGACAGGGCCTGCAGGAGCTGATCTCAGAGCTGGAGTGGAGGAGTCAAGGCTCAGTGCTGCAAATGCTGCAGGTGAGACCAGGGAGAGGCTGCCTCTGAGATTCAAGGGTAACTAGACGGGAAAAAAAAACAGTTCCCTGGGTCTGCCATTAGAGCAAATGGAAACCTGGTCCTCGGAATATTCTTAACCAAAACAAACTGAATTAGGATTCATGGATGGTTTGTACAAGGCACAGAAAGATACAAATTTAGGAGGGAATGCTCCATGCAGCAGAGTCCTGGGTGGTACAAACAATTAACACGTGGAGGTTCAAGTCCACTCAGAAGCACCATAGAAGAAAGGCCCTGGCAATCTACTTCCAAAAAAATCAGCCATTGAAAACCCTGTGGAGGACAGTTCTGCTCTGAAACACATGGG
This sequence comes from Dugong dugon, assembly GCA_030035585.1. NCBI lineage: Eukaryota > Metazoa > Chordata > Mammalia > Sirenia > Dugongidae > Dugong > Dugong dugon. The sequence goes on along the minus strand of CM057467.1, from coordinate 76,677,177 downwards.
GTTGTTCTGAGTCAGAAGTGACTTGATTGCAACTGGTTTGGTTTTATTTTTCTTTTTCTTAATTCCATGCAACAATGAAGAGAAATGGACTTCCTTGGTACGTGCCTAACATGTACTAGGCGTGTGACCTTGACAGGATCCCTTAATCTTTCTGAGTGTCAGATTTCTCAAATGTAAAATGAAGTTTATAATATTACATATCTCAAAGCATTTTTGTGAAGTTTAAATGAAAGAATCCACTCAGGTCCTTTGATGAGTGTCTGGCCATGGGGGGGTTTTAATAAATGAGATAAAACGACAAACACTGAACTGAAAATCGAGAGAGAGTAGCCCAGCCCCTGCCCTGCTGTCAGTTCTCTCCATGACTCTAGGTTAAGTCATTTTCCTTTCCTGGACCTAATTTCTTCATCTGTAAAACAGCAGGTGTGCAGACTGGACTAAATAATGGGAATACTCAAAATTTTAGCCATAAATGTATCATCTTTACACTTTCTGCTACTTCTATGACTACCTAAATGATTTTAACATGTTGTTTTTCCTTAAATTTTCTCACTTTTTTTTTAGCTTGAGTAAGTTTAGTTTAGAAGGACTTTTATCCAGGCAATAATAGCCAAGAAATTCTCTTCTGATATATTGTTGTCAGGTGCCATCAAGTCAATTTCAACTCATAGCAATCCCATGTGACACAGTAGAACCACCCCATAAGGTTTCTTGGCTGTAATCTTTATGGAAGCAGATTGCCAGGTCTTTCTCCCGCGGAGTCACTGGGTGGGGTTTGTACCGCCAACCTTTTGATTAGCAACCGAGTGCTTAACCATTGCATCACCAGAGCTCTTTGTTGATACGTTACTTATATTCTATTCTAATTTGTTTTGTAACAATAATAACTGCGAGCTCTTAAAAAGCACATATTACATGCCAGGTGTATCCTCATGGCAATGCAGTGAGGTGGGTGCTACTACTATCCCCATTTCATAGCTGAGAACACAAAGGCACAGAGATGTTAAGAGTCTTAGTGAAATACTAAAGCTAAATAACTGGACCAGCTCTGCCCAAATATTAAGAGGTAGAGCTAAGATTAAAATAAGTACATAGCTATTTTTTAAAAATTCATCAATACGTGATCTCACTTATATGAAATGCCCAGAATAGGCAAATGCATAGAGATAGAAAGTAGATTAGTGAATACCATGGGCTAAGGTAGGGAATATGGGTATGTGAATATAGGAAGTTAATTCTTAATGGGTACAGAGTTTCTGTTTGTGGTGATGAAAAAGTTTTGGAAACAAACAGTGATGAAGGTTGCACAACATTGTGAATAGAATTAATGTCTCTGAATTGTACACTTAAAAATGGTTAAAATTGCATATTTTATGTTATATGTATTTTTCCACAATGTTTAAAAAATTCGTCAAGGAATATTCTACTTCAAATTCTCTTGTATCCACCGTATGTTTGCCTCACTTTGGGGAACCATGGACCAGACGGTCTCAGAAGTCTCTTCTGCTCTAACATTCTACACCCACTCTTCACTTATCAACATGGTTAGGTTCCAAAGACCAAGTCATTATGCAAAAATCAGCATTTATGAAAATGAAGGGTGACCCCATCAGATCACAAAACGGAGGATGACTACATCATTACTAAACTGCCAAATTGCATCATTACATAACTGCCAAACCACTGAGAATCATGGCCCCGCCAAACTGACACATAACCTTAACCATCACAGCCAACATTACTCTCTGACTGTTACTGCCAGATGTACATCATTAATGTGCAAAATAGTCAGAGAGTAGAGTTTTTACTATTGTCATAAATGTGAAATGTTGGATAACGAGATCATTGTTAAGTGAGGAGTAGATGGACAGTTCTTCTTTTCCCACACCTTTTCACCATCTCTCAGTCAGATGTAGTCATGAAACATTTCTTTCTGGTTTGTGCAAAAAGGCTGATTTGATTCGGTGGACCTGACAGGCTCTCTCCCCCCATTATGCAAATCTTATTTCTTCCTGACATTCAACTGGGCTTTCTAATACAGTTTTGACCAGGCCTAGGACAAGCCTACCAGTTCCTATGTGAGGGCTCCCATCTCCCTGCACCAGAATATTCTCAGATGATTTGATTTTATATACAAGAGGGGCAACATTAAGTATGGCACAGGACGGAGATTTGGCCAGCCAGCCCTTCTCCCCTAAACAACTCAAGCCCACAAGTGAGATAGAGCAGTTTCTGGGCATCCTGTTTTAGACAGTCTTTCCCTGTGACTCTCTCTGGACCTCAGCCAGGATGGACTGTTCTCTCCACCACCCTGGATCTAATTCATTTTCTGAGACAGAGTCCTTAAACTGATTATCTTTCCACTAGCAATAGGTTACACCCATGCTAGGTTCCTGGTTACCCACAAACATGCACACACTATTTCTGCCCCAAGCTTCCAGAAACAACTCATGGCCCCTAGAATAGGACAAAGCAGTGCCCTAGGAGCACAGGTTTGTATCACGTCACTCTTAGGACCTAAGTCTCAATGATTAACCAGTGACTCCAGAACTTACTCTCTGTCTCTTTTCTCCTCAGGAGGTTACAAGTATCCTGGAAAGGTAAGGAGAGGTTTTTTTTTGTAAGGGGAGGGAGTGACAAGAAGCATATATACCTATGAAAAAGATTATTGAGGTAGAAGAACATATGCTGACGTTTTCCCCATCCTCCTCCCTATTCTCAAAGACCTGATCCTCCATAAAATGTTTTCCAGTCTCAGAAGGCTAATCAATGGATATCCTCATTGGTGAGCTGCCCACAGTGACTGGACTGTAATAGCTTCACAGAGCGAAGCACTGGCAAACAGTGAAATTCTGGGAAGTTCTGAGTCTACAACCTGCTGGGATTCCTTTTTTAAATGGAATTTAACCTGTTACAAACCTCCAAGAAGGAGCCATAACTAAGACCCACAGCATGGATGTGACACCTCGAGGTTCCTTACAGAACTGATTCAGCCTGTATCAGATGGCCTCGCCTATAAAATGCAGTAGAATGTGCTTACAGGGTGGCCAGTCTTAGAGAGGAGCTAGCGACTACCTGCATACTGCAGAGTCTCTTGTAATTAGGAACTCTTGAAAAGGAACTCAGTCTTCCGACTCCCAAGGACTGAACACAGGAGATGCTTGTAAATCTGTGTTGAATTAAATTATCACAGTAATCCATGAGGAAGATTATGACATTAGGGTACCAGAAGGATGTGATAGGAGCTGGAGACAAGGATCTCAACACTCTGTTTCCCTCAGGAGTGAGGCCTGGAACCTGAAGGAGCTGGATATTGTCTGCCCAGACGTGAGGAGTGAGTGCCGTGTGCCAGGGATAAAGAAGATGCTGAGGACATATGGAGGTGAGGCGAGCCCTAGGAGTTGTGGGACTGGCCGGCATGGGAAGCAGAAGGGTACAGCAAGGATGCAGAGCCAATGCCCAGGGTGGGGGAGAATGTCAGCATCTAGGACAGAGGGCAGGTTCGAGTAGGTGGGACAGGATGGAGATAGCGAAGGTGTCCCTCAAAGGTCAAGGCAAGGGCCAGAGTTGGATGGGATGCCATTTCCTCACACTGAGGCTCAGGGTCACTCCCTCATCCACATTCCAAGTTTACACATGCACAGGCCACTGACCATCACCACCCCCAGTCACTCCACACCCTCCAAGCCTGACCATGGTCCCTTCTCTGCAGTACACATCACTCTGGATCCAGACACAGCCAATCCATGGCTCATCCTTTCTGAGGGTAGGAGACAAGTGAGACTTGGAGAAACCCGCCAGGAGTTGCCTGAAAATGAAGAGAGATTTGATTGTTATCCTGCAGTCCTAGGTGCCCAGTACTTCCACTCTGGAAAACTTTACTGGGAGGTAGATGTGACTGGAAAGGAAGCCTGGGACCTGGGGATTTGTAGACACTCTGTGAAGAGGAAGGGGCGGTTTTTGCTCAGCCCTGAGAATGGCTTCTGGACAATTTGGTTGTGGAAAAAACAAAAATATGCAGCTGGCACCTCCCTCCAGACTTCCCTTCACCTTCAGGTGCCTCCTCGCCAAATTGGGATCTTCCTGGACTGTGAGACCTGCACTGTCTCCTTCTATAACATCACTGACCACGGCTCCCTCATCTACACCTTCTCTGAATGTGACTTCGCTGGGCCTCTGCGGCCCTTCTTCAATACTGGTTTCAATTATGGAGGACAAAACATGGCCCCTCTGACCCTGTGTCCACTGAGGCTGGGATGGTAGGGGTCTAGCGACTCTTGGTGGCTTTCCTCCAGACACTAGTATCTGCTCCCTGTTGGTACCCTTCTCAGTCATTCTCCCCGCCTCTTTTCATTAACTCGGAGCCACCTCTGCCTCTGCAAAGGTGTCAGCATCACAGTCAGTAGGCTTTGGCACTGAAAGCCAATGCCAAGTGGCTTTCAATAGCAATATTCCTGCCCTAGAATCTTTATGAATCCCTCCAAGGAAGCAGACTACTTCTATTTGGTCCAAACTCATCTGGATCAACCAAAAACACATTTCTGCCTCCTTTATGTGACTCAAGTTTTGTTTTCTTCTCTCCATCCCTATATCCATTGCCTCAGTTCAGATCTCTGTTCTATCTTGCTGAATTTACAAAAAGTTTCCTGAGGGAATTATGCCTCAATCTATCCCATTCAGACCTTGTTTCTCATCCACATCTAGGAATATCTTTCCAACTTGTGAGTCTAACCTGATAAATCCACTCTAACACGCCGATTTTCCCTAAGCCTTTGGAAACCTTCTTCTACAGTATACCAAGGCAGGGCTGGTGCTTCAGCTTGATTTCCTGTAGGCCACTGCATAATCCATGCTTCAGCGACCCAACCAAATAAACGATAAGATCTTTTCCTAAACTCTAGAGCTGAAACACTGAATGAAGAATCTGTGATTAAGTGCGCTATTATTAATAAACTCAGACTAATCCAACTTTATGTTCCTTGTACCATTGTCCCACATCTTTAATAACCATGCCCATACATATTCCCCATGTTTCTGTTTGTACATATTAAAAAAGTCAAGCAGTTCTTCTGGAGTACAGCATACCTCCTCCTGAGTCACACTTTGTATTTCACCTTTTGGGGCTCAATTGGACTTAAGTCAAGTTATAGGTCTAGAAGCAAAAAAGGGTGGCAGTGATGTGTTTTTAGAACATCCAGCAATGTCTTGTAAGGTATCTATCTCAATACAGTTATGCAGTCTCATCACCTTTAAAGCTAAAGTTGGGTAGAAGTTGGATTAGATCATCTGTGAAAGAGCTCTTCCAGCTCTAGAATGGCATAGATCTTAGTTTCAAGTTGTTACTGAGCTAAGAGCTATGAATCACACTTCAGTTTCCACCTTGATCACCGGAATGTGGTATACAGTACATCTCAGAAGGAAAATGGTAACTGAATTGATTATCCAATTTAATAAAACTTTACTGAGCCCGAGGAGCCCTGGTGGTGCAGTGGTTAAGTGCTCTGCTGCTAAACAAAAGGTCAGCAGTTTGAACACACCAGCACACTCCACTGGAGAAAGAAGTGCCGGTCTGCTTCCGTAAAAGTTCACAGCCTTGGAAACCCTACAGGGCAGTTCTACTCTGTCCTATAGGGCCGCTTGAGTCTTGAATCAACTCAAGGGCAGTGGGTCTGGTTAGTGAGCACATACCATATGTGCCAGGCATGGCTTCTTGAGGACCTATGACCTACTTGGTGGGAGACAGACAATTAAGCGGTAATGTTTATCTATATAATATAGACAGTATAGGGAAAAAGTTAACACAGGGAACTGTGGAAACATGGACAACTCCCTGAGAGCTCAGAAATGGTTTCCTAAAGGTGCCATCCTTAGTTGAACCTTGAAGAACAAGTAAGAGTTTGCCAAAGGTCTTAGTTATCTAGTGCTGCTATAACACAAATACCACAAGTGGATGGCTTTAACAAACAGAAATTTATTCTCTCACAGTCTAGGAGGCTACAAGTTCAAATTCACGGTGCCAGCTCCAGGGGAAGGCTTTCTCTATCAGCACTAGAGGAAGGTCCTTCCTATCAGTCTTCTCCTGGTCTAGGAGCTTCTCAGTACAGATACCTTGAGTCCAAAGGATGCACTCCCCTCCTGGTTCTTCATTCTTGGTGGCATAAGGTCCTCTGTCTCTCTGCTCACTTCTCTCTCTTATATCTCAAAAGAGATTGACTCAAGATACAACCTAATCTTGTAGATTGAGTCCTGCAATATTAACATAACTACCTCTAATCCTGACTCACTAGCATCATACAGGTAGGATTTGTTTTGAAAGATTAAATATTAAAAAATTATACGATAAAAGGAACTGGAAGAAAATTAACATAAACAATAAACAAATGGTAGCAACCCCATAGGACAGAGTAGAACTGCACCAAGGGATTTCGAAGGGTGTAAATCTTTTCCGAAGCAGACTGCTGCATCTTTCTCCCAAGGAGCGGCTGGTGGGTTTGAACCACCAACCTTTCGGTTAGCAGCCAAGCGCTTAACCACTGCACCACTAGGGCTTCTTAACACACGTTTAGTACTCCACAAATATATCCTAAAAAAAAAAAGTTAACTAAATATTCCACCTTGGGGATGTACCACAAGGATCATCGGTCACTGAAATTTATCTTCTTTATTTTGCTTAGTTTGTTTATCCATCAACATATGTTTTGAAAGATTAAATATTAAATACATTATACCATAAAAAGAACTAGAAGATAAGTAATGTAAACAATAATCAAATCATAGAGTGAAGAACATTCAGAGATTAAAACAGTAAAACTCAAAAAGGAAAAATTGAAGGATTTGAAAATATGTGACATATTCCCTTAAATAAAACAAAAGCCAAGCAAACAAACCAAAAAAAATTCCAGAAATTAAAAGTTTAAATCTTGAGAAAATAATGGCAATAAATATTACTCCCTTGGGGAATTTATGCATCATCTCTGAGCCTCAAATTTCATGTCTGTAAAATGAGAATAAAAACAATGAGTTTGATGTGAAGATTAAATGAAATTAGTTATGTAAAAAGCTTAGCCCGCATCCAACAAATGGTTGTTGCCTTTAATCCGCAAAGAAATACTATATCCAATAAACCCATTGCTGTTGCCATCAAGTCGATTCCAACTCCTAGCGAGCCTATGTGATAGAGTAGAACTGCATAAGGTTTTCAAGGAGCTAGGGGATTTGAACTGCTGACCTTTTGGTTAGCAGCCATGGCACTTAACCACTGGGATACCAGGGCTCCAATATCCAATAAACACAATAAAATTTGTTCAGTACCTCTGTTTATGAAATAAATTCAAGTTAAAGGAAAATGACAAAGTGATTTTTACCCTATCACATGGCAAATTTATTTTTAAATGGAACTACTTACTAAAAGCTAGTAAGAGAGCAGTAAGTTTGGCACTTTTATGCATTTCATAGCAACCCTATAGGACAGAGTAGAACTGCCCCATAGGGCTTCCAAGGAGCACCTGGTGTATTCGAACTGCCGACCTTTTGGTTAGCAGCCAAACATGTAACCACTACACCACCAGGATGTCCTGCATTTCTGACAAGAGTGAAAATTAATAACTTTTCTAGATGCAATTTTCTAGCATCCAGGGGGAGACTAAAATCTTCATTCCCCTAACCTTTTTAAGGTAATTCTGCTTAAGGTAAAAATCAGGCAAAACGTAATTCCCACCTGCCACACCCCCAAAAAAAAGGCAAACCTTATGCACAAGAATGTCCCTAGCACAGTATTATAGCATTAATGATTAGAGAAACTTAAATACAAAAACTGAAAGAATGAGCATCACCTCAAGCAGGCAGTCAAGGTTGATATCAGTAGTGATAAACAGGGTCAGATAACGCAATAAACAGGGTAAGCACAGGCTTACTTGTGCTTACTCATGAATCTGTAGGGCACAATGTCACATGGGTTTCACCACATCTTTGAAGTGGGGGAAAAACAGGTGGAACTGTGCACTACATTTGTAAGTAAGCACAAGTAAGCCTGTGCTTACCTCACTTACTGGGTCATCCATCCCATCAAGGATTGTAAAGTTGAAGAGGCTTTGATTCTGTAAGAAGGTGCTGTAGGGTTAGGAGAGAAGCAGATGCCAGTCATACCTAGAGGAAGAATCTTCAATGTGGTGAAAAAAATGTGAAATTGTTCACTACAGATGATCTATCTGGTAAGCAAAGTAAGCACTGTACTTACCTCGCCTATTCAATAATCCTCCCTTGATGATAAATCATGTAGATAGTATATACCCATGTGATGACAGTGGCACTTTACCTCTTTGATATTCTTCCCCAAAACACAAAACCCCATTCGAATCATGAGAAAAATGTTAGAATTAACCCAATTGAGAGACATCCCACAAAATTCCTCACAACTACTTCCAAAACTGGTAAAGTCATCGAAAACAAGAAAAATCTGATAAATTACCATAGCCAACAATAGCCTAAGGAGATATGACAACTAAATGTAACGGGGTATCCTGGTTCGGATCCTAAAAATTACATTAGGTAAAAACTAAGAAAATCTGAATAAAGTATAGACTTTAGTTCATAATAGTTTATCGGCATCGGTCCATCAATTATAACAAATGTAGCATACTAGTATAATATGTTAATAACAAGGGAAATTGGGTTTGGTGGTATATGAGAACTCTTTATACTGCCTTCCCAATCTTTCTGTAAATCTCAAACTGTTCTAAAACAAAAAAATTACTTAAAAATACAGCGAAAATAAAATAAAAGGATGATTCAGCAAATTATGCTATTTGCATTTGATGGAATGTTATGCTATTATTAAAAGTCTATAAACAAGAATTTTGTTTTGGTTATTTTTTTACATGGCAACAACGTGAAAAAAATATATGCACTGAACAAAGCCTATAAGGAAGTAAACCAAAATTTTAACAGGGTTTATACTAAGTTATCTTCTTTATGCTCACTAAGATTTTCCAGTTGTCTTAACAACAATTGATTTGGTGCCTTTAAGGAACCCCAAGAATGAAGGACAACTCCTTAAATTTTAAAAGAAAAAAAAACTGTAGTCCTGTGTAAAGAAGAATTTTTTAAAGCACACTTTCTTAATAAAAAATTAAAATGGATACAATATAGCCATTAAAATGATTATAGAGATCTACGTGTATTGTCATGTAAAGATGGCCCCAGTATGGGGCTATGTGAGAATATCAGGCTACCAAATCATATATACGGTATGAATGTGTGTGTGTGTAGTGTGTGTATATAATTATAGTTAAAGTAAGAGTTATATATAAAATCTGGAAGACTACACACGAAAATGATAACAGTAAATTATTCTCTGTGGTGGGATCATGGGTAATATTCATTTTCATTTTCTTCTTACTATTTTTCTATTTATACTTATATAAAAAGAAGTAAATGTTCTTTTTTAAAGTATCAATGATGTGTTATTATGTCATAGAGGAAGTAGTGCCTCATGTTGAGATAAAGTGGTTAATAATGACCTCACTGAGTAAGGGACAACAAGCTGAACTTTGAAAGATGAATGGTGGCAACTCATAAAGAGGTCAAAGAGTTAATTCTAGGTAAACGGATCACTTATGAAAAATGCACTAAGACATTTAAAAACATGCCTCAACACAGAGAAATTAGAGGTAAACAGTTTCTTGAGACTGAAGCACAGATTAAATGAGAGTGATGTGGAAATGGTTGCTGGAAAGGAAGTCTGAAAACAGATTACTAACAGTATTCCATACCATGTCGAGGAAGATGATTTTTGAGGAACAACTCCTAAAAAGTAAAGAGTTAAGAGCACGACTCCCTAACTGTCCTGTTACCACCCCTCATAACCTCAGGAAGTATATGAAAGGTTTAAGTGGGTGTCCAGAGATATGGTTAGACATCCCAGGACTTAACATAACTCAAAGCAGAAAACTTCATGATTATCTAAACAAGACTCTTAGTATTACATTGACTATACCCAAAACTCGATTGTTTATAGGGTTAGACATGACTACTAGAGAGCAGCCTCTTTATTCCTCGTATAATGAGTTGTAGGTAATTCAGTGAACCCACAGACATTGCTTTCAGATTTATTAGAGAGGCAAGTCTCACAACTTCAGGTAAGTTGCTCCATAGGTCCAGAAGTCTATGAGCCATTTTTCCAAGTGACTCAGTTTTTATATTTCTGTTCACTATTACCAAAGCACATCCAATGGAGAGCCAAAATTTCTGCCATCTGTAGTCATTTCTGCTTTGGAGAAAACACATAGACCACTTGGTCTCACATCTGCTCAGTCTTGACCCCATAAATTAGGGAATTCAGCATAGGTGGAGCAAGTAAGGTGGTGCTGGCCAGCAAGCTATGGACATGTATTAGTCCAAAGCACTGTTTAAGAACTGAGGAGATTCCAGGCCATAAAAGAGAATCATGACACAGACATGGGAGCCACATGTATTGAAAGCTTTGTCGTGAGCATCTTGGGAAGGAATGTGAAAGACAGCATGGAGAATCAGAACATAGGAAGCAAAAATTAAGACATCGAAGACCACTGTGGACATTAAGATAAAAAACCCATAGCAGGTATTTATGCAGATGTCGTCACAGGCATACTTGGCCAAGCCAATGTGTTCACAGAATGTATGTGGAAGGATGTTATTTCTGCAAAAGGTCAGCCTCTTCCGATGAAACATCATGAGGAAAATTATACAATGTGCTCTCAAAAAAACAGCCACACCAATTATCCCAGTCAGGGAGTGGCTGAGAATTGTAGTGTATCTCAGGGGGTAACATACTGCAATGTAGCGGTCAAATGTCATAATCAGCAAGATGCCTGACTCAGAGATAAAGGAGGAAAGCTGGAAGCAGAGATGGGCAATGTAACCAATAAGAGAAATTTCCCTATAATTGCACCAGAAAATGGTTAATACCTTGGCTTCTGTGGTGGTAGCAAAGACAATGTCAACTCCAGCCAGCATACAGAGGAAAAGATATATATGTTCATGGATGCCGCTCTTGGTGAGGATCATGAAGAGGAGCAGACCATTCCCAAGGAGAGCAAAGACCTATATAGGAGATGAAGAAGGAAATGGAAATCCACGTTTGTAAGTCTTCTTGGTCTGGAATGCCCAGCAGATAGGAGACCGTATGGTCAACACCAGTGTAGTTGAAGCCAGCCATTCCTGAGACAGACTAATGTGGACTTTATCTTTCTACTAATAGCTACAAAGAGAAATACAGATTATACAGAAATATTTTCTTTGTGCTTTCTGGTTAAATATATCAGATTACACACCTGCGTTTACCAACATTTCCTCATAATACCCCACTAACATGTCAGTAAGAGAAGAAAAACAGCATGAACACAGAAAGAAGAAGAGAGAATAGTAGCACAGTAGAGATAGTAACAACATTTTGAAAGCAGTTGCATGAATACTGACTAGGCAAAAACCAAATCCATTGCCTTTGACTAAGCAGATGTAATAAAACTAACAACTTCTAGACGAAGACAAGAATCAAGGTGATTTTCACTGTAGAACCCAGATGGTCTCAAGAACTAGAGGTATCGTGGCCTTCTCTAAACTGGGATAAGAGTGAGATACAAATCAGTACGAGGAAAAGTTAGACTCCTAGATTCCCTTTCCCAACCTGTCCGTCCAGGCACAACTTTCCTAACCCATCGTAAAACTGAAGGTTTATTCTCTGGTGGAGTTAAATCAGGAGAATTCTGGAGACCCTAGGCATAGCTGTGGGCAGAGATACTATGCTACAAACAGGGATTTAAATGAAAGGCTACATGCTGACCCCAGTGAACTTCTATTTCTGTCTGACAATACTACACATTCCCTACACCCAGATTGTCTAATCCATTCAGATTTAAGAATGAGGCAATAAGAAGTGTCTAGAGATTCTGTGTGTAGGCATAGAACTTGCTTAGGGACAGACTTCCCAGTCAAATTGCCCCAACCCAGAATTTTACACTCAGATAAATCAAAAATATGTTGGGGAAAGGAAAAGTTATTTAAGACTTTCAAATACTTCTAAAGATTTACCTCCTATTAAATCTTTCACAGGAAGCTATTTGAAGATAAGCACCACCAAAATGAGAGAATAAACCAAAAATAGAGACACACAGGCTCCAACAAAGGAGCTGAAACAAAGAGTGTCTTAGTCATCCAGTGCGGCTGTAACAGAAATACCACAAGTGGATGGCTTTAACAAAGAGAAGTTTATTTCCTCACAGTAAAGTAAGCTAAAAGTCCAAATTCAGGGCGTCAGCTCCAGGGGAAGGCTTTCTCCCTCTGTTGGCCTTCTCGTCAATCCTCCCCTGGACTAGGAGATTATCCACGCATGAGTGCCAGGAGCAGAGCACGTCCTTTGGACCCAGGGCTCTGCTCCTGGCACTGCTTTCTTGGTGATATGAGGTGCAGTACTCTCTGCTTGCTTCCCTTTCCTTTTATCTCTTTTAAGACAAGAGGTGGTGCAGGCCACACCCCAGGGAAACTCCCTTTAACTCAGATCAGGGATGTGACCTTAGTAAGGGTGTTACAGTCCTACCTGAATCCTCTTTAACATAAAATTACAATCACAAAATGGAGGACAACCACACAGTACTGGGAATCATGGCCTAAGTTGACACATATTTTTGGAGGACACGGTACAATCCATGACAGATACAACTCAGGAGAGGGCGTAGGCTGTAAGGGGGTGAGGGAATTCCTTGAATAATGGTGAACAGTGTCAGCTGTGAAGAGTCCTAGAGCAGTATCAGTCTAGATTGGATCGAGTCGATAGCGGGTACCAGAAGGAAATTCTCAAAGGAAGAAAAGACAGAAGCTTGTTTTGAAACATAATTTATATTTCTGGTGGAAAGTAAGGCATATAAAAATCAAGTAAACAAACAAACAGACGAATATTAACTCTAAGGAAGAAATAAACTTGTACAAGAAATGTGTTCATTATGTATTTCATTGTTAATTATATTTAAATAATCATAATAATGTAAACATAAATAGGCATCTTCAAAATCATGATATTAGTAAAATCAGGAAAAGAAAGTTTTATATGTCTGAACGGGTATGGAGGGGTTTCTGTAGGAAAGCTAAACGCTAACCTCCCATATTAAAACAAATCAGTAGATAACATGTAAAAATGATAGAAGTATAAATCAAGAACTGACAGTATAAGCATGCTGTTTTTATGGAGGTAAATACTAAAGAAACAGCTATAAGGGTTAACGTGATTGTTTCTGAGGAGAAGGAATCAGAGGTGAGGTAGGAAAGGGAATTTCTATTTCTTATTTTAAGCCTTTTAGGACTTTTGGAGCGTTAAACTATGTATCTGTATAATATTTACAAAAATAAAATGAAAACAAGTGATCATAATAAAGTGCCTACCTCTTCACCAATAACAAGTCTTTCCCTCAAAAATAGACGTACCCTCACTTCACTGTCTCTCTCTCTCATCCTCTCTCCTCTTCCTCCTCATTTTAATTTCTGGAGTTAAAACTCCTTTTCAAGCACCAGATTATCCCATTAGGGCTTGTCTTAGTCATCTAGTGCTGTTCTAACAGAAATACCACAAGTGGATGGCTTTAACAAAGAGAAGTTCAATCTTTCACAGTCCAGTAGGCTACAAGTCCAAGTTCAGGGTGTCAGCCCCAGGGGAGCACTTTCTCTGTAGGCTCTGGAGGAAGGTCTGTGTCATCAATCTTTCTTTGGTCTGAGAGCTTCTCTGTGCAGGAACCTCAGGTCCAAAGGACACGCTCTGCTCCCGGCACTGCTTTCTTGGTGGTACCAGGTTCTATTGTGTCTCTGCTCCCTCCTCTCTTTTATATCTCAAAAGAGACTGGATTAAGACACTATCTAATCTTGTAAACCTCATCAGCATAACCTCATCACAGTGACAGAATTTACAACGGATAAGGCGATCACATAGAACCTCATCATAGTGATAGAGTTTACAACACATAAGGAAATCATATCAGATTACACAGTCATACAATACTGAGAATCATGACCTAGCCAAGTTGCTACACACATTTTTGGGGGGACTCAATTGAATCTCCTTAGAGAAACTAGGGTGACTCGAATGAACTGACTCCTCTTTCCTGAGAGGAGAGTCTAAGGAAGCTGGCATTGGAAGAGGCAATATAGACAGGCTGTTGGACGTATTTCCTGCAATGGACAATTGCCTCCTGTATATTGTGTGGCCACACAAATGCTGTATGAAAATGAACTTCCCTAAGGAATATCATTCTCCTAGAGGAAATGGAAAAGTACTGGCACCAAATAGGAAGGGTATAGCGTGTACTCCATAGATTTCACGAGGAAAACACGGGTGGAGAAGACAAGAAGGAAGAAGCCAGAGATCAAACATGATGAGAAGTTGGGAATGAAACAGCCGTCAGAAGCTGATGGAGGCTTTGAGAAAGGAAACAGCCAAGAGAATGTGTTTTGACTGGCGCTATAGAGGAAAGTTGGGGAGTTGAGGAATGGTCTTTGAAAATAGCTGCTGAGCAAGTTCCCATTTATCCTAAAAGCCCCTGTCCCACGCTTCCTGCACAAAGACATTTTCCTGAACCTGCCAAGACATCCTCCTGCCTTGTGCACCTGAGAAATCTTCCTCTTCCTCTCACCTGGAACTCCTCAGACTCTGCCAAACATAGCAGTGCTTTGCCTGCATGATCCTTCTCCCTTAAGTCACATTTTTTATCTATTAGAGAACACATCTCATTGATCAGGAGCTACCGTCTTATCTACCAAGCGTCTCTAACAAACTTAGACTTTCTTGACGGATTGGGTATGTCCTTTCATCAGTACATACCTACACCATAACGCAGAAGGAAAGGCAAACAGCAGAGTGGGAGGGAAGAAAGACCAGGTGAGAGAGCAAATAAGACCAGTGGCCAAAGCAAAACTTTCCTTTAAGGAGACAGGGCCCAAATCCAATTGAGACTTAAACAGCCGTCTGAGAACTTAACCTATATTTCTGCCCTGTCACCCCAAATTTTGATCGCTGGTGTTCTCTACAACCTGTTCATGAGATTCCAAACAAAAATCCTGATATTCCCAAACTTCTAAATGAGTTCCATCACCAATAGGCCTGTGAAGAGTCCTAATATGTAGCTCTACTCGCCCCTGTTCCTACTATCTCACCTCACATAGGACAAAATCAGTCATCAGCCTTAGACTGAGTCTTTTGAAACAGAAACGGAATCAGTGACTGGAAAAAACTTACATAAAGATTAAACTACAGAGCTAATTATCTTTGAGAGTTGTCAGGATGTAGCTTTTAGCCCAGGAGCCCAGGGCCCTTGAGTTTAAACTCTGCCAAATTGCCCACAGTCCCACATGGACCAAGTCATTGTGGCTATTTCCACTGCCTTTTTCTCTTGACAACTGGTCCTCTGGAAACTACCCAGTTATGTTATCTCTATTCTCAAATTGTGTGTGTACTTATTTGTGGGTTTTTATACCCAGAAGCTCTTAATTTCAACCTTGCATTTTTTCCTGAGAAATTCCTGTGCCTGTTTGAAGAAGTATTATACCCACTTTAGCCAAAACTCTCCACTACTTAAATTCGCTGTGTACAATTTCTTTTAACAGGTATCTTTTCTTAGCAAATCTTTCTTCATAACTAAGACAAACTTTGAAGTTCAATTTACCTAGTTGCTGTGATAGAATTTATATTTGGAAGCATAAGATCGTGACTTTTAACGAAAGGAGTATGTATGACATGCAGGACTGTTTTCAGTAACATGCGAATCATAATTGTTATGAAAAAAGCTTGTTCCTTTGGCTGATTAGAACTGCCACAAGCGTTTAATGTTCAGTGTAAAATATACCATCACTGAAGTTGATAGATTCACTTTCAACAGTCTTTCTTTGTTTTTACCTGCTTACAGATGATATATTACTTTTTATGGAAGTAGCATATAAATATTGTAAAACAAAAAACACGTCATTCAGAGTGGCCTATAAAACCAATTGAAAAACATAATACATGTCATTCTGGAGCTATTAACACATTCATGATGATTATGTTGCCATGAAACCTTGGCTCCCTAGTATGAATGGAAATTATGAATTAGGAAATAGTAGAAGCCAAGAGGCAGCCCTTAGCTGTCAGAAGTAAAGCAGGCATAATGGGCAGCAAGGCCTCAGAGGCAACTGGTGTGCTTTGACCTACAGACACTCATGACAATGGGTTATAAGTCATATTGTTTCTAGAAAGGAGATAGATGCAAATGAATAAGTTGTTCCCTGACTTGCATAGTGAAAGAAAAAAAAAGTCAAGAGGTAGACTGCATGAAGTCTGACACAGCTGTGGAAATGGAAAATTACAGTCCCTTTCTCAATGCCCACATCCTAGACAGTTCACAAGACTCAGAGTTCCCTTGAAGAAGGAAGTTTCTTGCCAATGTAGATGAAAACAGTAAATATTTTCCCCAGTCCTTTCCAAAAGCCACCTGAGGGCATTTAACGGGTTATCTGTGCATTCAAGAGAAGGAAATACCAGAATTTTTAAGGAGTATTAGATACAGGATCTGAGCTGTCACTAAAGAAAAGGAACCAAATATGTAATCATCCCTGGCCGAGTGGGGAGCCTAGAATTGCACTTCCACCTGGTAACCAAGGTTCACCCAATTCCTGTGCCAGCATGCAGTCATGCTGCTAAAGCCTGCTGAAATAAAACATTTAAATAAGATCCAGAGTCTAATAACATAACAGAAACCTGGGCAGGACTTTTGACCTTAGTACAAGGAAGCTCCTTTCTCTTTGTTCCCTGAGAGTTAATGAGTCCAGAAGTCATTTGATTAGTCCTCTTTTCATCCCTTCCCTGCCAGATAATCCCCAAGGATGTCACAAAATAACTCCCAAGAGTACCAGCAAAAGATTAACTCATCTGAGACATGACCACCTCAAGGGGAAACTAACACAAACTTCTAACACCCATAATCCTGTCCCTATAAAAGCCCTCAGCCGATCTCCAGTAGGGGAGACAGGTTATTTGGAGAAACCTATTCCCCTCTGTCTCCTATATATCGATATAAAATAAACCTCTTGCTGCTCACCTCACCCCTGTCTCAGAATTGGCTACTGCGGCAGGGGTATCCAATTCTCGTTATTGCGGTAACAGTTTCAAAAGTCTTTCTTTGTTTTTCATGACCTTGACAGTCTTGAAGATCACTGGCCAGATATTTTATCAGAGATTTTAATTCACCAGCTTGAGCCATCCCCTCCTCCTCTCTCTCCAGCATGGAGAGGAAGACATCTAGAAGGGACAGTCTACACTCCAAGATGTCTGGCTTCTCTTTGCTCCACACCAGGTCCCAGTATGTCTGAAGATTACAGAGCAGGGAAGTTCCAGGTTTCATCTGCTTGAGGCTATTAGCGGTTCCTGAGATCATCCAAGTGGATCTTGTAACCCAGAGACCAATCTTGTCCTCCATAAGCCCCAAGATAGGCCTTCTCATGTCTATCACACACCCCTATTTTCAAATTTTAGTTTTAAAACATTGCAGATTTTTATTATGTTACAGGCTCTGAAAATAAAGAGATAATTTTTTAATGGATTCTTAACTGTGTTTTGTTAAAATACCAACTTAAATCAAGAGAGCTTAATTTGAGAGCATCAAATCTTTCTTAAGGGTCTCTAGAACTTCATTCTAGGATTTTTTTCCTCTTCAAACCAATAAACGTGGTCAAGGCCAGAATGTCTCTCAGCTTTGGGGTGGGAGAGAAAAAGATAAATGGAAGTAGACAAGTGAAACACAAGGCTGATTCTATCTGCTCACAGACAGAGTGCTCTGTATTCTATTCATTCTAAAACCTATATTGTCTGGTAAGCTTTAAATGAGTCGACAAAATCAGGATTCCTTTACACATGGTGCTTTACCTAGAGATTAGCAGCCCACTCTGGGTGATGTCTTAAGGCAGGTCCTCTAGATAAGCTTTAGGTAAGATTAAAGTATTGACTCTTTATTAAGAAGGCAATGACGAGGTGGGAGGGGGGGAGGAAATCAGAGTAAAGGGAAAGGGAAGTGAGGCAAGGGAAAATGCAAAACAATCCAGTGCAATGCATTATCACACTGAATAATGATTCAGAATGAATTTCAGGAAGACACGGTAGATCCCTCAGCCAGTGGGTTTGCTCATCAGAAGGACTGCAAGGAGGAGCTACACGCTGAAGTCGTACATAGAAGAGAAAGGACGAGGGTTTATTTGTCTCACTCTCTCCTGTCTTGCATTTCCAGTTGGTCAATGTTTGTCCCCTGGAGAGCTAACTCTCTGAACTTTTGGGTTATATGATTTGGGCCCATAGTGGTTACTAAGAAATCTGGATCCCATGCCCTGGGGTGTGTTATTTCATCCAAATCCCGAAGTATGTGTGTGCAGTGGTGAACCAGCATTGGTGGGGTATTGACTAAAACAAAGAATAAAAGAAAGAGTCAAGAGAACTGAGCTGGCACTCAAGCTGGGTGTCTAATACAGATCACCTGAAAGACAGCGGTGAAGAAAACTCTTTCCAGTGGGAAGGCCATCAAATAAGGGGTTGTGCACTTTGCTTGGAAGAAAAGATAAAGTGATTATCTTTACATCTTGATCATTTCAAGCAGTTTTGCCTGTTGCTCAGGGTCTTAGAAAAAGTATGATTGAAAGATTGATGACCAAAAGTCATGAGTAGGGGTAAAACCAAAAACCAAACCCATTGCTGTCGAGCCAGTTCCAACTCATAGCAACCCTATAGGACAGAGTAGAATTGCCCCTTTGTGTTTTGAAGGAGCAGCTGGTGGATTCAAACTGCTGACCTTTTAGTTAGCAGCTGTACCTTTTAACCACTGCACGACCAGGGCTCTGGGTAGACGTTAACCTGCTGAATTTCTAGGAAATGGTCCAGAGTACAAAAATATTTTTGTCCTACATGAATACCACCAGAGGGCATCCATTGCACAGAAAATCAAAAAACAAACTCATTGACACTGAGTCAAATCCATCTCATAGCAAGCTACAGGACAAAGTGGAACTGCCCCATAGAGTTTCCAAGGAGTGGCTGGTGGATTCCAACCGCTGACTTTTTGGTTAGCAGCCAAGCTCTTAACCAATGCAGAGAAAGTACTCAATAATCAGGTAGATCAGATTACCCATCCTGTGAACGTTGATCAGCCTCTATCCCAACTGTCTGTTGCTTGTTCAATAGAAAAATGAACAAATGTCCATATCAGTCGTGGTAAATAGAAAAGGCTGGGTGAGGTGAAGCCCATGCTATTGAGCAGGCAGAGCCGCTAGTTACATGAGTAAATTCTGCTATGGGCACTTGTACATAAAAAATCAACTCTGAGTCTGATTTTTCACTATTTCTAGGAAAGAGTCTCCTAGTGGCAGGTTAGTTACATTGGACCAACAGCAATTTGTCCTCATAAAGTAGGTACATATTCTAAAGACAGATGTGATTTTTCCCAACTCCATTGTCCTGCCAGCACCACCAAAAAGACATACACCATCAAGTTAGCCCATAGGCTATCCCAACAATATCACATGCAACCACTGAACTGATTTTATGTTCAAAGAATAATGGGCTCACCCTATGAATGCATTGGTTTTCTAATGTACCCCATCAGCCAGAAGCAGCTGGCCTAATACAACTGTGGGAAGAACAGCTATAGACTCAGATATGGCACCAGTTTGAAACCCCACAGTATGAGATTTGCAGATTGTCATATAGATTCTGTACAAGCTTTAAATCCGCAACCAGTATATGGGTATTTTTTCATATCCTGTATAGACACACTAGTTAAAGAACCAAGGAAGAGAGATGGAAGTAGCCCCCATTATTGTCACAGTAATAACTCATTTACAGAACTTTTTTCTTTCCATCCCCACAACATAAGGCTCAGCCAGACTGGAGATCCTAGTAAAGAATGGAGAAGTCCTTCAACCACAGAAAGCAAACTTGGTTCAAATAAATTGGAATTTCCGACTCTATCTTGACTATTTGGAATTTCTTAAATCACTAAGACAGGGTTCCTATACTAACAGGAATGACTTATCCCCATTAGCAGGAGAACTTGGGTTGCTGACACACAATGGAGGCAAGGAGGGTTATGCCTAAAACCCAAGGTATACACTGGGGGATTCCTAGTTTTCATTGTCCAATAACAATGGCCACTGTGTTTAAGGCAGTATGTGCTAACGTGTTAAAGACAGGAACATGAAGGACATTGATCCTTCAGGAACAAATATTTGGGTCACCTCACCAGTTAAACAATACTGAAGTACTGAAGTATAGGCAGTGAGTGAGGGGAATTTGGAATGAGTGGCACCTTTGATCTTGGAGCCAATTATCAAGGTGGGAACTATGCCAGTTATGCATACGTTATGTTAACTGTGTGCAGATAATTGGACAGGTACAAAAACAACCCGGTGGTAGATACATTAATAAACCAGTTACCTTCCAACTCGTGGCAACGCCGTGTGTGTCAGAGTAGAACTGTGCTCCATAGGGTTTTCAATGGCTGATTTTTCAAAAGTAGATTGTCAAGGCTTTCTTCCCTGGTACATTTGGGTGCATTTGAACTGCCAACCTTTAGGTTAGCAGTCAAGTGCAAACTGATAGTACCATACTGTGGCCTTACATGCATTAATGTTGTTGTTGGGTACCCTCAAGTGGGTTCTAACTTATACTGTACAACAGAAGGAAACACTGCCCAGTCCTGTACCACTACACAATCATTGCTATGTTTGAGCCCATTGTTGCAGCCACTGGGTCAATCCATCTCTTTGAGGGTCTTCCTCTTTTTCGCTGACCCTCTACTTTGCCAAGCATGACGTCCTTCTCCAGGGACTAGTCCCTCCTGATAACAAGTCCTAAGTTCATGAGACAAAGTCTTGCCATCCTCGCTTCTAAGGAGCATTCTGGCTATACTTCTTTCAAAACGGAATTGTTCATTCTTCTGGCAGTCCATGGTATATTCAGTATTCTTCGCCAACATTGTAATCTACAGGTATCAATTCTTCTTTGGTCTTCCTTAATCATGGTCCAGCTTTTGCATGTGTATGAGGTCATTGAAAAATAACATGTCTTCAGTCAGGTGCACCTTAGTCTTCAAAGTGACATCTTTGCTTCTTAACACTTTAAAGATGTCTTTTGCAACAGATTTGCACAATGCGATACGTCATTTGATTTCTTATAACTGTTGCTTCCATGGGTGTCGGTTGTGGATCCAAGTAAAATTAAATCCTTGACAGTTTCAATATTTTCTCCGTTTTTCATGACCAATACATGCATTAATACCCCTGCTTAATTAGATGAGTAGATTGAAGCTCAGAGAAACAGGCACCCAGCTAATAAACAGTAGGGTCAGCACTGAGTCCATGTCTGCCTTATTATGAAACCTATGCTCTTCTCATACCCATTCTCTTCTCAACTGTGGCTTATTCAATTCCTGCAACGAACAACAGACGGTCTACAGTGAAGTGAAGCAGTCATTTTCTGAATGTCTTTTTTCTTTGATTTTTTTTTTTTTTTTTCCGCTGTTACCACTCTGCTTTCAGGAACTGTTTTATGTTAATGGAATCAACTGGATACACTGACATGGTTTGGTAGATTTATCACTTTTATTACCAAACAGCCAAAGAGAATGACAGAATCTGCCCTCCATGGTACCTACTCACCTTCCCATTCCCCAAGCTCTAACCAAGGGATCCGCAGAAGTTTCTGTGTCCCTGATGCTCACTGCGGGTAATCACCCCTGTTTTTCTGAGAGCCCAGTTCCTTCCTTATGCCCTAGTAGGTTATATTGTCCCCAGAGGCACTTAGGGCAAGACATGACACACTCCTCTAGAGTGAGCAGTTGCAGAGGAGGGGAGAAGAAGGACAGTAGTGGACACAAAAGCCACAGAGAGTAATTTCAGATCTAAGGCTTCAGAGGGAGAAACTACAGAGACTCTGGGCCTCAGTAGCACAGAGCCAGGAGGGGGAGTAAGGCAGTAAGGCACTAAATTTGATAATGGAACAGTGTGATTCTAGGACGAAGTGCTGCTGAGTTTTAATTCAATCCCAGCTTCCAAGAAGCCCAAGTCCAGGAGCTCAGAATCTTCTAACCCCTACTCCTCTTGTCTCTTCCCATTTCCCCTCCCACCTCTCTTCCCTCTCTGCTGCTCTTCTTTCTCTCCCTCCACACCCATTTCTCCTCCCCTCCCTGCAATTCTCCTCCCACTCTCCTCCCCTTTTTTTCTGACTTGCTTTTGAGAGGAAATCTAAAGTGAAATTAGGAGTCCACCACAGGCCATTGAGTTCCCTGGTGAGGTGAGTGAAGCTGGCTAGGCTAAGGGACCCCAGCCCTGCCTGGGGACCTCCCCCCTTACTCAGATTAGAAGACTGCCTTCCACCCCTACCCTAGGGCCTTTAATCCCTGTTGCCTCTTCTCTGCTGCAGTACTTGGTAACCCAGCAAAACTTCCTGCTCTGGCTCCTCTGATAGGAGCAGGCTGAGCTCTGAAGTGACTGTAAAGGTAGCTGGCAGGAGCTGGGCTGCCCTGATGTAAGAGCCCTTGAAAGGAGGAGGGGGTGCGCGAAATGGGAGAACCAGGATTGCAGCCCAGATGGTGACCCAGACAAGCCCAAGGTGGAGTGGCTCAGCAGTCCTGGAAACGGAATTTCCCTTGCCTCCTATCCGTTAAGGAGCTTGGCTGCTAACCAAATCCACCAGCTGCTCTTCGGAAACCCTATGGGACAGTTCTACTCTGTCCTATAGGGTGCTATGAGTAGGAATCCACTCGACAGCAACAGGTTTATTCCCCCTCCCCGCCCCCGCACACACATACACCTCTCAAAAAATCCACCTCTGCAGGTGTACAGGGCTGCTCAAGACTTTATGCTGGTGCGAGACTGAGCTGGTCACTGCTCTGGAGGAAGTGAAAACAGGAACCAGGTAGCTAAGAGAAGAGCCCAGGGAGTGCTGGCCACGCTTCTTAGCGTAACCCAATGTGGCCTCCCTTCCAAAAACTTCTCTGGGGATTTTCCCCATTTCCCTACCCCCTCAAAAGCAAAACTCTGAAATTTCTTCCTCCTCCTTCCTGTCCCTTCCTCCTTTGCATTTTACAGCCTATGTGACTTTCTTCAAATTGAGTCCATTTATTGCTGCATACATATATATGTATATCTGCATGTGTGTATATGTGTATATGCGTACATATATATATCAACGTTTGGCTCCTGCCATTATTGTAAAGATTAATCAGTTGTCCCTATGTGGTGCAAATGGTTAAGAGGCTCCGTCTGAAAGGTTGGTACTTTGAGTCTATCCAGAGGCACCTTAGAAGAAAGGCCTGGTGATCTACTTCTGAAAAATTGAAAACCCTATGGAACACAGTTCTACTCTGACACACATGGGGTCACCATCATTCAGAGTCAACTAGACAGTAACAAGTTTATTGTTACAATGAAATTCTCAGCAAAATCAGTGACTGATTACACGAGATGGGAGAAGATGGATGGATGGAAAAAGCCTTGGCCCTGAGGGAAATCTTTATACAAAATCACCAGAAGCATTCCAAAGTGGCAATTGGTGGAAATGGTCCTAGTGCGAAAGCTGGAAACTCCACAGCCTTCTCTTCAGGCCTCCCACAGCCTGAGCCCTCTGACTCAGCAGCTCCCACCTGGACCTCCCTCTGGTAAAACTAGCTGCTATGCATGCCCCAAACAGACAACCTGATGTAGTTGAATGGGCTCAACCCCTAGCTGGGCACAGGATTTTCTCTTTTTTTCTTTCATCCTTCCTTACTCCCTTTTGTCATAGTTCCAGGCAGTTGGATTGTTTTCCCCTTGGATTGAAATGGGGAGCCTTTAAAGGGTTTAAGCTGGGGTGGACATGACGAAAGTACAGTTGTAAACAGTTTTATCTCTGAGGTTCTGGACAATTATCTTTGCCTCTTTTGGAGACTCACTTTCCCCTTCTGTCTGGCCAGACTATGGAGGAGAAGCCCTTGTTATTCAGATTGATGCTCTTGCTCTTTCTTGTTTTTAAACCCCTCCAGTTCACGTCTCCCCACACCCACGTTTTCCTTTGAACCATTTTATTTTTCTCTCACAACCCTTCTCTTCTCCTTTCCTTTTCTCCTCTCCCTACTAGTCCCTCACAAGATCTCCGTGGTGCTGCTGAACAGGAACATTGCCCCTATGGCTTCAACAATGCCCCTGGCAATGATGTGGGAGGAGGTAACATGCCCTATCTGCCTGGATCCCTTCATAGAGCCTGTGAGCATCGAATGTGGCCACAGCTTCTGCCAAGCATGCATCTCGGAGGTCGGGAAGGATGTGGGCGGTGTCTGCCCTGTGTGCCGTCACAAATTCCTGCTCAGGAACATCCGGCCCAATCGGCAGCTAGCTAACATGGTGAACAACCTTAGACAAATGAGCCAGAGTGCCAAGGAGGGCACAAACAGCGGTCAGTGTGGGGTGCATGGAGAGAAACTTCACCTGTTCTGTGAGGAAGATGGGGAAATTCTTTGCTGGGTGTGCGCACAATCACGGAAACACCGTAACCACTCCATGATCCCTATTGACGAGGCTGTGCAGGAGTACCAGGTAAGGCCTTAGTACAAAGCATGAGCAGGAAAGAAGGAGATGGGCCCTGATCAGTGTTTTGTTCTCCAAAGCTTGGGATAGGAGAGAGTAGCCTCTGGAGTTGAAGGATTGGGGAAAGAAAGGAAGGGTATCTCCCTCCATGTCTAATCTGAGTGGAGAATTGCAGACTGAACACAACCATCTCATTCCCCAGGAGTAGGGAATATGCTATGGAAAAATGTTGCAAGGATCATGGTTCCTTGTGGCTTCTCTGCCACCCTAACTGTGTGAGTCTAGTCTACAAGAAAGCATCAGACTTTTTCTGAAGCCTTCCTATCCATCAGTTCCTACCCCACTCACACTCTAGTGCTCCATCCTTCTCTGCACCCAGGCCTTTCTAAGAACAAGATGACCTTCCCCCACCCCATGTTACCCCACCCTACTTTTAGACTGGTTATGTATTAACTTGCCGTCTCTCTCTGCAGGAGAAGCTCCAGGTGGAATTAGAGGAGCTGAGAAGAAGGCGGGAGTTGGCTGAGAGGTTGGAAGTTGATGTTACTGAGAAGAGAACAGCCTGGAAGGCAAGAGTCACACCCTGAAAGCGGTCTTAGATCAGAAGCCTGGGCAGAATTCAAGTTCTTGGGCTCAGCTATACCTATCTGAATAGCTATAGGGCTGGTATATCTCAGTCTCAGAGAACCAGCCATCCCCTCTGTCTCCTGATAAAGGGGAATAAGAAGGAAGGAGGCTAGAAGGAGAGGTTCCAATCAAACACAAACAGCAAGAGTCTACAGGAGAGGGTGCTGAGTGGAAGAAGCCATACCCTAAAGCTCGCTGCGTCTCCGAGCCCAGTCTCAGCAGATGACAGTACCAGTGCCTTGGTGTCTGGTACTCAAATGTCTCTCAAGAGAGAAACCCAGCCACTATGCCTTTCAGGAAATGGCAAAGGCTGTGAGGAATAGGCTTAAAGTTTGAAGTAGGAAAACCAGTTTGAGCAGATGGTTGCTTGACCATGTTTAGATCACTGGTCCAAAGTACAACAGAGAACTAAAGTTTATTTCCCACTGGTGATTTGCTAGTGGAGGAGGGGCAGGTCAGGGATTGAAGAGGAGTAGAAGGAGCTTGTGGACAACAAATCCCAGAAGAGGAAGATTTGAGGTGAGGGAGGACAGAGTCAGGCTGCCATAGCAAGGTGTGACCCTCCAGTTACCAGCAAAAGAGGACAGGCAAAGAATATTCCAGAAACTTCCTTTTCCCATAACTTAGGAATGGTATTGTGCGCCTAACTGTGTGAGGTTGTTGGGGGTGGGGTCAGGTGTTACTCTCTTAACTCATAGAGAAATGAAGGCCAAGGAGCACATTTGAGAGGTGACTGGCTTTTAGAAGAGAGGTTGAGGAAAGTCTTAGATGTCACAGGCTGATGCAGCTGTGATTGCGGGCCAGCTTCAGTGTGCTTCCACCAATCCCAATCTCCTCTTACACCCAGATGCCTTACCCACTAGTCTCGCCAGCAAAATTATATGTGTGTGTCTGTGTGTGTGTGTGTGTGTGTGTGTGTGAGTGAGTGAGTGTCCCCAGACAGAACCAGAGTGGTGACTCTGCAGAGGACAGAAATAGGTACAAACATCTTCCATCCTTGAACCTTGAGTGATTCTGATAAAAACCATACTTCTTTTTCCCTTAACACTAAAGAAAAAGGTTGAGACACAGAAATCAAGGATTCACACAGAGTTTGTACAGCAGAAAAACTTTCTGGCTGAAGAAGAACAGAGGCAGCTAGAGAAACTTGAGAAGGAAGAGAAGGATCAGCTAAGAATCCTGGGGGAGACTGAAGCCCAGTTGGCCCAGCAAAGACAGGGCCTGCAGGAGCTGATCTCAGAGCTGGAGTGGAGGAGTCAAGGCTCAGCGCTGGAACTGCTGCAGGTGAGACCAGGCAGAGGCTGCCTCTGAGATTCAAGGAGTCACCAGGGGAGAAAAAAGCCAGTTCCCTGGGTCTACTGTTAGAGTAAATAGAAACCTGGTCCTTGGAGTATTATTAAACAAATCAAACTGAATTAGGATTCATGGATGGTTTGTACAAGGCTTAGAAAGGTACAAATTCCATGCAGCAGAGTCCTGGGTGGTACAAACAATTAACATGTGGAGGTTCAAGTCCACTCAGAAGTACCTTAGAAGACAGGCCCTGGCAATCTACTTCCAAAAAAATCAGCTATTGAAAACCCTGTGGAGGACAGTTCTGCTCTGAAACACATGGGGTTGTTCTGAGTCAGAAGTGACTTAATGGCAACTGGTTTGGGTTGTTTTTTTTTTTTTCATTCCATGCAACAATGAACAGAAATAGACATCCTTGGTAAGTGCCTAACATACTAGGAGTGTGACGTTGACAGGATCCCTTAATCTTTCTGAGTGTCAGATTTCTCAAATGTAAGATGAAGTTTATAGTATTACATATCTCAAAGCATTTCTGTGAAGTTTAATTGAAAGAATCCACTCAGGTCCTTAGATGAGTGTCTGGCCATGGAGAGGTTTTAATAAATGAGATAAAACTACAAACACTGAACTGAAAATCGAGAGAGAGTAGCCCAGCCCCAGCCCTGCTGTCAGTTCTCTCCATGACTCTAGGTTAAGTCATTTTCCTTTCCTGGACCTAATTTCTTCATTTGTAAAACAGCAGGGGTGGGGAGTGGACTAAATAACGGGGGTACTCAAAACTTTAGCCGTAAATGTATCATCCTTACACTTTCTGTTACTTCTCTGACTGCCTAAATGATTTTAACACATTATTTTTCCTTAAATTGTCTCACTTTTTTTTTTCTTTTTTTTAGCTTGAGTAAGTTTAGTTTAGAAGAAAATTAGTCCCAGGCAATAATAGCCAAGAAATTCTGTTTTGATATATTGTTGTCAGGTGCCATCACGTCAAGTTCAACTCATAGCAATCCCATGTGACACAGTAAAACCACCCCATAAAGTTTCTTGGTTGTAATTTTTATGGAAGCAGATTGCCAGGTCTTTCTCCCATGGAGTCACTGGGTGGGTTTGTACCACCAAACTTTTGGTTAGCAACCGAGTGCTTAACAGTTGTACCACCAGAGCTCTTTGTTGATACATTATTTATATTTTATTCTAATTTATTTCATAACAATAACAACTGCAAGCTCTTAAAAAGCACATATTACATGCCAGGCATATCCTCATGGCAATGCAGTGAGGTGGGTGCTACTACTATCCCCATTTCATAGATGAGGATACTAAGGCACAGCATATTAAGAGTCTTAGTGAAATACTACAGCTAAATAACTTGACCAAGTCTGCCCAAATATTAAGAGGTAGAGCTAAGATTAAAATAAGTACATAGCTATTTTTTTTAATTCATCAAAACATGATCTCACTTATATGAAATACCCAGAATAGACAAATGCATAGAGATAGAAAGTCGATGAGTAAATACCACAGGCTAAGGTAGAGAATATGAGCCTGCGAATATGGGAAGTTAAGGCTTAATGGGTACACAGTTTCAGTTTGTGGTGATGAAAAAGTTTTGGAAACAAACAGTGATGAAGGCTGCACAACACTGTAAATGTAATTAATGTCTCTGAATTGTACACTTAAAAATGGTTAAAATCAGAAATTTTCTGTTATATGTGTTTTTCCACAATTTTTGAAAAATTCATCAAGGAATATTCTACTTCAAATTATCCTGTATCCACTGTATGTTTGCCACACTTTGGGGAACCATGGACCAGATGGTCTCAGAAGTCTCTTCTGCTCTAACATTCTACACCTATCAACATGGTTATGTTCCAAAGAACAGGTCCTTATGCAAAAAGCAGCGTTTATGAAAATGGAGGAGGACCACATCAGATCACAAAATGGTGGATGACTACATCATTACAAAACTGCCAAACTACATCATTACATAACTGCCAAACCACTGAGAATCATGCCCCAGCCAAACTGACTCATAACCTTAATCATCACAGCTAACTTTACTTACTCTCTGGCTGTTACTACCAGACATACATCATTAATGTACAAAATAATCGGATAATAGATTTTTTACTATTGTCATAAATGTGAAATGTTCGATAACGAGATCATTAATAAGTGAGGAGTAGGTGTACATTTCTTTTCCCACACCTTTTCACTATCTCTCAGTCAGATGTGGTCATGAAGCCATTTCTTTCTGGTATGCGCAAAAAGGCTGATTTGATTGGGCTGACCTGACAGGCTTTCTACTCCCATTATCCAAATCTTGTTTCTTCCTGACGTTGAACTGGGCTTTCTAATACAGTTTTGACTGGGCCTAGGACAAGCTTACCAGTTCCCACGTGAGGGCCCCTGCACCAGAATATTCTCAGATGATTTGATTTTACATACGTGAAGGGCAGCATTGAAGTACAGTACAGGACAGAGTCTTGACCAATCAACCCTTCCCCCCAAACAACTCAAGCCCACAAATGAAATAGAGCAGTTTCTGGGCATCCTGATTTAGACATTCTTTCCCTGTAACTCTCTCTGGGACTCAGCCAGGATGGACTGTTTCCCTTCCACCCCCCCAGATCTGGGCTATGTAGTTCATATTCTGTGCCAGAGTCCTTAAACTGATGATCTTTCCTCTAGCAATAGGTTACACCCATGCTAGGTTCCTGGTTACCCACAACCATCCACACACTATTTCTGCTCCAAGCTGGTCAGAAATGGCTTTCTGCCCCTAGAATAGGGCAGAACAGTGCCCTAGGAGCACAGGTTTGTATCACATCACCCTTAGGACCAAAGTCTCAATGATGAGCCAGTGACTCCAGAACTTACTCTCTGTCTCTTTTCTCCTCAGGAGGTTACAAGTATCCTGAAAAGGTAAGGAGAGGTTTTCTTTGTAAGGGGAGGGAGTGAAAAAAAACATATATACCTATGAAAAAGGTTACTGAGGTAGAAAAACATGTGCTAAAATTTTCCCTATCTTCCTCCCTATTCGCAAAGACCTGATCCTCCATAAAACATTTTCTAGTCTCAGAAGACTAATTAATGGGCATCCCCATTGGTGAGTTGCCCGTAATGATTGGACTGTACTATCTTCACAAAGTGAATCCCTAGCAAACAGTGAAATTCTGGGAAATTCTGAGTCTACAACCTGCTGGGATTCCTTTTTTAAATGGAATTTAACCTGTTACAAACCTCTGAGAAGGAGCCAGAAGTAAGACCCACAGCATGGGTCAGACTCCTTGAGGTTCCTTACAGAAGTGATTCAGCCTGTATCAGATGGCCTTGTTTATAAAATGCAGTAGAATGTGCTTACAGGGTGACCAGTTTTGGAGAGGAGATAGGGACTACCTGCATACTGCAGAGGCTCTTGTAATTAGGAACTCTTGAAAAGGAACTCAGTCTCCCCGCTCCCAAGAACTGAACACAGGAGATACTTGTAAATTTGTGTTGAATTAAATTGTCGCAGTCATCCATGAGGGAGGTTATGGCATTAGGATTCCAGAAGGATGTGATAGGAGTTAGAAACAGGGATCTCAATCTCTGTTTCCCTCAGGAGTGAGGCCTGGAACCTGAAGGAGCTGAACATTGTCTGCCCAGACGTGAGGAGTGAGTGCCGTGTGCCAGGGCTGAAGAAGATGCTGAGGACATATGGAGGTGAGGCGAGCTCTAGGAGTTGTGGGACTGGCCTGCATGGGGAGCAGAAGGGTACACTGAGGATGCAGAGCCCATGCCCAGGGTGGGGAAGAATGGCAGCATCTAGGAGAGATGGCAGGTTCGAGTAGGTGGGACAGGATGGAGATAGCGAAGGTGTCCCTCAAAGGTCAAGGCAAGGGCCAGAGTTGGATGGGGTGCCATTTCCTCACACACTGAGGCTCGGGGTCACTCCCTCATCCTCATTCCATAGTTTACACAGGCACAGGCCACTGACCATCACCACCCCTAGTCACTCCACACTCTCTAAGCCTGACCATGGTCCCGTCTCTGCAGTACACATCACTCTGGATCCAGACACAGCCAATCCATGGCTCATCCTTTCTGAGGATGGGAGACAAGTGAGGCTTGGAGAAAACTGCCAAGAGTTGCCTGAAAATGAAGACAGGTTTGATTGTTATCCTATGGTCCTGGGTGCCCAGTGCTTTGACTCTGGAAAATTTTACTGGGAGGTAGATGTGACTGGCAAGGAAACCTGGGACCTGGGGATTTGTAGACACTCTGTGAAGAGGAAGGGGCAGTTTTTGCTCAGCCCTGAGAATGGCTTCTGGACAATTTGGTTGTGGAACAAACAAAACTATGCAGCTGGCACCTCCCCCCAGACTTCCCTTCACCTTCAGGTGCCTCCTCGCCAAATTGGAATCTTCCTGGACTGTGAGACCTGCACTGTCTCCTTCTATAACATCACTGACCACGGCTCCCTCATCTACACCTTCTCTGAATGTGACTTCGCTGGGCTTCTGCAGCCCTTCTTCAATCTTGGATTCAATGACGGAGGACAAAACACGGCCCCTCTGATCCTGCGTCCACTGAGACTGGGATGATAGGGCTCCACTCTCTATTGGAGGCTTTCCTCTGGACACTGCTGCCTGCTCCCTGTTGGTACACTTCTCAATCATTCTCCCCGCCTCTTTCATTAACTCTGAGCCACCTCTGCCTCTGCAAAGGTGTCAGCATCACAGCAAGCAGGCTTTGGCACTGAAAGCCTATGCCAAGTGGCTTTCAACAGCAGTATTTCTGCCCTAGATTGCTTATGATTCCCTCCAAGGAAGCAGACCACTTCTATTTGGTCCAAACTCATCTGGATCAACCAAAAACACATTTTTGCCTCCTTTATGTGACTCAAGCTTTGTTTTCTTCTCTCCATCCCTATATTCATTGCCTCAGTTCAGATCTCTGTTCTATCTTGCTGAATTTCTAAAAAGGCTTCCTGAGGGAATCATGCCTCAGTCTACCCAATCAGAACTTTTTTCTCATCCACATCTAGAATTATCTTTCCAACTTGTAAGTCTAACCTGATAAACCCACTCGAACATGCTAATTTCCCTAAGCCTTTGGATACCTTCTTCTACAGTATACCAAGGCAGATCTGGTACTTCAGCTTGATTTCATGTAGGCCACCACATAATCCATGCTTCAGCAGCCCAACCAAATAAACTATTAGATCCTTTCCTAACTTCTCAAACTGAAACAGTGAATGATGAATCTGTGCTTAGTGAGCCCATATCAATAAACTCCGACTGATCCATGTTTATGTTCCTTGCACCATTTTCCCACACCCTTAATAGCCATTCCCACATATATTCCCCAGATTTCTGTTTGTACGTATTAGAAAAGTCAAGCAGTTCTATCGGAGTGTAGCATACCTCCTCCTGAGTTACACTGTACTTCACCTTTTGGGGCTCGCTGGGACTTAAGTCTAGTTATATTCTAGAAGCCAAAATCGGTGAGGAAATGTTTTGAGAACATTCAGCATTGTCTTGTAAAGCATCTCCCTCAGGCGATGTTCCAGGCAATGACTCAGACAGAGGCACTTTAGATGCAACTGGGTTAATCTCATTAGATGGGAGTGGAAGGGTAATGGTTCTGTTGGCAGGAGTGATTCAATGGAATTTAGGGGCTCAGTTTCTCCAGCTTCCTGACTATCTGCCCATATGTCCCCATCTCAGGTTTCAGGATCCCGTTTCTTCCCAATCAATGCCTTCACTGTAACTTCAGACACCTCTCAAGGTTGGCAGTTGAGTTGGCATTGTAACTCAGCCACTCTTACAATAAGACTCTGGGTTTGGTTTTTGGCAGTATCAGCTCTGTTACTACAAGAAGTAAGGCTTGCTTTCAAGGCACAAGTGGAAACTTTGAGGTGGTTTATGCGGCACTTGAGCTTTGACTCTGAAGCCCTGAGGTCGTCTCTTTCTTTTACCAGTTTGTCTAGCAAATGTAGGATGAAGTAGTATGATGTGGCAGGATTCAAATCTAATTCTGATCCAAAAGCCCACCCTCTTTCCTAAATACTAACCTTTCCAAAGTCACCGGTAATCTGGCTGTTAACTTTATTGTTTCCAAAGTCAATACAAGTCACTTTGTTCAAAGTCAATGGAACTCTTAATTTATAAGTCTCCACAAAGTAGACAAAGAAATGTGAAGCCCTGTATTGGTAAACATACCACTGGTTAAGTTACACAAACTGAGCATTGTTTCCACTGTGAAGACAACTGACCACACATTCTCAAATCTGCCTAGTCTTGACCCCATAAGTGATGTGGTTTAGCATGAGAGGGGCCAACGTGCAGATATTGGCCAGCAGAATGTGTGTATGGAGAGGAACATGGCACCCAAATCACTGGGTGTCTTTGGATGGGTTCACTAGAGAAGCAAAACCAGTGAAGTACATACATATATATATATATAGAGAGAGAGAGAGAGAGATTTATATCAAGGAAATGACTCATGTGGTTGTAGAGGCTGGCAAGTCCCAAATCCATGGGTCAGGTCTCAAGCTGGAGTCTTCTTGAACTCATGTAGCTGCAGGGGTTAACGAACCCAAGATCAACAGGTAAGATGGCTGGCTGCTGGCTCAAGTGCCAAAAACCAGAGGTCAGACAAAGACAAGCCAAATGCAGGATCCAGAGCCACGCAAAACCCAATGAGGTTGGCCAGAACGTCCATACATATAGGATGCAGGCCACATCCCCAAGGAAACTCCCCTTTAACTGTTTGGCTGCTCACAACAGATCTCACCATGAAGGGGATTATATCATTACATAACTGCCAAATTATGTCATACCTGCCAAACCACTGAGAATCATGGCGAGCCAAATTGACACACAGCCTTAACCATCACAGTCCACCACTTGTCAACCTGGCTCCTGTACACATCTCCTAAAACCTTACATAATCTCTACATACATATAAAATCATGTTCTTGCTTAATAAGATACAACTAACACACATACAACCAAAAACACACTAGCCCTGCTTAGATCTTATATTTTACCAGTGAAGAAAATAGAAATATTTGATGCACACATAAAAGGAAGAAATACTCATAAGTTACAGTCCTCATGTCTGCAACTGGTCATTGGGTTGTAACTGATATTTAGAACTACTTTCTTCCGCCACCCATTTTGCATTCCCTTTACCCTCTGCAACCACTTCAGCCGATCGTTGTTCTATGCCTGGTGGAGTGACCCAAACCTTCATTCCTGAAGAGTCTGGGCCATTATTAGTCATGTAGGAATTGAGTTGCTATAGTTTCCCATTGACTTTAATCACAGGGCATGGTAGTACTAAGAGACACCCTAAGGGATCTCCTGCATTCCAGACATACTCTTCTTTACCTCCATTATGTAATACCAATCCAATTGCCTTTTGGTAATCAGGATCAATCACACCATCCAGAATGGTAATTCCCTTCTTTGCCTGTTGATCCAGAGGCATAAGAAGCCTGAAGTGGCAGGGTGGCATTTTTAACTTCCTGTTCAATGGTATCACGGATATGTCTCCAGGTGGGAGCAATCCTCCCTTTGGAATTAAGACCTCTAGAGCTGCAGACCATAGGGTTGTGGGGACAGGAAGCAAAAATTTGTTAAGTTGGTCACTAGGAGTAATAGTGAGGGCTGCCCCTCCCATTTCCACCCCTTAATTCCTGGACCTATGAATCCTGGCTATGGGAGAAATAGCACCATATATTGGACACTGGTTTAGAGCACATAACAGCCTCCTGGAGAGTGTTGTCCCAACCCTAAAGGTCTTGCCACTTAGCTGGCACCAAAACTGTGTCTTTAGAAGCCCATTCCAGTGTTCTTTCAATCCAGCTGCTTCAGGATGATGGGGAACATGGTAAGACCAGTGAATTCCAAAAGCATGGGCCCATTGC
Organism: Dugong dugon; assembly: GCA_030035585.1. NCBI lineage: Eukaryota > Metazoa > Chordata > Mammalia > Sirenia > Dugongidae > Dugong > Dugong dugon. Next base: position 76,642,748 of record CM057467.1, on the reverse strand, counting down.
TGGAATTCATTTGCTGTTAACTGAGTCCCTTGATCCAAGGCGATGCTGTGTGGGATACCATCATGGTGGATGAAGCATTCCGTAAGTCCACACGTGGTAGTTTTGGCAGAAGCACTGCATACAGAGAAGGCAAATTCATATCCAGCGTAGGTGTCTAGTCCAGTAAGAACAAAATACTGCCCTTTCCATGATGGAAGTAGTCCAATGTAATCAATCCACCACAGGGTTGCTGGCTGATCGCCTCAAGGAATAATGCCATATCAGGGACTCAGTGTTGGTCTCTGCTACTGGCAGATTGGGCACTCAACAGGGGCAGTAGTCCGGTCAGCCTTGGTGAGTGGAAGTCCATGCTGCTGAGCCCATGTATAACTTCTGTCCCTGTCACCATCTCCACTTTGTTCATGAGACCATTGGTCAATGACTGGAGTAGCTGGGGAAAGAGAGTGACTGGTTTCTACAGAACCGGTCACCCTATCCACTTGATTGTTAAAATCCTCCTTTGCTGAGGTTACCCTTTGGTGAGCATTCACATGAGACACAAATATCTTCACTTGTTTGGCCCATTCAGAGAGGTCTATCCACATACCTCTTCCCCATAAATCCTTGTCTCCAGTTTTCCAATCATGTTCCTTCCAAGTCCCTGACCATCGGGCCAAGCCATTGGCCACAGCCCATGAATCAGTATACAGTTGCACATCTGGCCATTTCTCCTGCCAAGCAAAGTGAACAGTCATGTGCATTGCTCAAAGACCTGCTCATTTGGAGGATTTCCCTTTGCTGCTGTCATTCAGGGAGGTCCCAGAAAGAGGCTGTAATGCTGCCACAGGCCATTTTTGAGTGGTGCCTGCATATCATGCAGAACCATCTGTAAACCAGGGGTGAGTTTTCTCTTCCTCGGTCAACTGATCATAAGGAACTCCCCATGAGACCATAGATTCAGACACGGAGATGGATGGTAAAGTGACAGGAGTGGAGATCATGGGCATTTGGGCCACTTGCTTATGCACTTACTTGTGCCTTCATGTCCTTCTGAGGCCTGATCTTGTATATACCACTTCCATTTAACAATGGAGTGCTGCTGTGCACGTCTGACTTTATGGCTCTGTGGGTCAGACAACACCAAGTTCATGACGGGCAGCTCAGGTCACATGGTGACTTGGTGGCCCATGGTTAAGCGTTCAGTCTCTACTAAGTCCCAGGAACAAGCCAAAAGCTATTTCTCAAAAGGAGAGTGCTTCTTTGCAGAGGATGGCAGGGCTTTTCTCCAAAAATCCTAAGGGTCTGCACTGTGACGCACCCATAGGGGCCTGCCAAAGATTCCAAACAGCATCTCTATCTGCCACTGACACTTCCAGAACCATTGGATCAGCCAGAGCATATGGCCCAAGTGGTAGAGTGGCTTGCACAGCAAACTGAACCTACTGCAGAGCTGTTCTGGGCCCCACTCAAAACTAGCAACTTTTCGAGTCACTTGATAAATAGGCCAGAGTAGTACACCTAAATGAGGGGTATGCTGCCTCCAAAATCCAGTTAGGCCCACAAGGAGTTGTGCCTCCTTCTTAGTTGTAAGAAGGGCCAGATGTAACAACTTATCCTTTAGAAGGAATATCTCAACATGCCCCACACCTCTGGACTCCTAGAAATTACACTGAGGTGGAAGGCACCTGAATTTGTATGGGATTAATTTCCCTCCCTCTAGCACACAAACTTCTTACCAATAAGTCCAGAGTCATTGACACTTCTTCCTTACGAGGTCCAATCAGCATAATGTCATCAATGTAATCAACAAATGTGACATCTTGTAGAAGGGAAAGGCGATCAAGGTCCCTGTGAACTAAAGTATAACATAGGACAGTGAAGGTGTTCCAAATGAAGGCAAACTACTTCTGGTTTGTCTCCAAAATGGGAATTGAGAAAAAGGCATTGGCCAGATCAATAGCTGCATACCAGGTACCAGGAGATGTATTAATTTGCTCAAGCAATGAAATCACATCCAGAACAGCAGCTGCACTTGGAATCACCACCTGGTTAAGTCTTCGATAATCCACTGTCATTCCCCAACATCCATCTATTTTTTGTGGAGGCCAAATAGGCAAGTTGAATGGGAATGTGGTGGGAATCGCCACCCCTGTTTCCTTTAAGTCCTTGATGGTGGCAGTAATCTCCGCAATCCCTCAAGGAATGAGGTATTGCTTTTAGTTTACTATTTTCCTAGGTAGGGGCAGTTCTAATGGCATCCACTTGGTTTTTCCTACCACTATAACCTATCTTCTACTTCTCAGGGATCCACTGTGGGGGTTCTGCCAGTTACTGAGTATGTCTGTTCTAATTATGCATTCTGGAACTGGAGAAGCCACTACAGGATGGGTTCAGGGACACACTAGACCAACTGTGAGACAAACCTGAGCTAAGACTCTATTAATAACCTAACCTTACGCCCTCACTCTGACTGGTGGGCTCCAGTGACATTTTAGGTCTCCTGGAATTAGTGTCAGTTCAGACCCAGTATCCAATAATCCTTTAAAATTCTGATTTTTTCCTTCTTCCCAATCAACAGTCACTCTCGTAAAAGGCTGTAGATCCCTTTGGGGAAGGCTGGGAGAAAGATTAATGGTATAAATTTTTAGCAATGTAGTGGGGTCCTTCAACAAGGGGACCCAGACTCCCCATCATTCAAGGGGTTATGGGTCTGTAAACTCGCTCAAGTCTGGGAATTGATTGAGGGGTCGTGACTCTTTTCTGGCAATTCGAGTTAGACTGTCATTCACTTGACCTGGAATTCTTCTGCTTATACAGATCAAGTAAATATTTGATAGATTTCCTATCTGTTTCACTCCTAGAGATACCATGACTAAGTAGCCAACAACGTAAATTCATATCCGACTATTCTGATTGTTGCTTTGACTTCATTGTCCATTACAGTACCCACCCCCAAGATGTCTTGGTTGATTGAATGCCGCCACTTGGCCTCTACCACCGTGGGATCCAATCAGCTCCATTGTAGTTAGGTGTCTTAATTCAGTTAGGGCAGCTCCCACTGTCAAATCTGACTTACACAAAATAGCAATCACAGTAGTCTTCAAGGATGCTGGGACTCCCTTCACAAATTTGTTCCTCACAGTTATGGTAAAAGGTGTGTCCTCTGGGCACTCCATGTGTGGGTCTGCAGGTCTAACCTGATAAATCCTCTCCAACATGCCAATTTCCCTAAGCCTCTGGATACCTTCTTCTACAGTATACCGAGGCAGGTCTGGTGCTTCAACTTGATTTCGTGCAGGCCACTGCATAATCCATGCTTCTGTCACCCCACCAAACAAACTATAAGATCCTTTCCTAAACTCTAGAGCTGAAACACTGAATGAAGAACCTGATTAGTGGGCTTGTATTAATAAACTCAGACTGATCCAACTTTATGTTCTTTGCACCATTATCCCACACCTTTAATAACCATGCCACACATATTCCCCTTGTTTCTGTTTGTACATATCAGAAAAGTCAAGCAGTTCTTTTGGAGTGCAGCACACCTCCTCCTGGGTCACACTTTGCATTTCTCATTTGGGGGCTCATTAGGACTTAAGTCTAGTTATAAGTCTAGAAGCAAAAATGGGTGGTGGGGATGTGTTTTGAGAATATTCAGAAATGTCTTGTATCTGTCTCAGGCGATGCCTCAGTTAATGACTCAGATGCCTCCCTAGGGAATGACTCAGACACTACTCCAGGCAATATCTCAGACAAAGGCCCTTCAGACACAGCTGGATTAATCTCATCAGGTGGGGATGGAGGGGCTAATGGTTTTGTTGGCACGAGCGAGTCAATGGAATTTAGGGGCTTAGTGTCCCCAGCCTCCTGATTATCTGCCCATATGTCCCCATCCCAAATATCAGGGCTCCATTTATTCCAGTAAATGTCCTCACTTTAACTTCAGACACCATTTGGGGTTGGGAATTCAACTGGCATTCTAATCAGCCACTCTTATGATAAGACTCTGGGTTTAGTTTTTGGCAATATCAGCTCTGTTACTACAGGAAATAAAGCTTTCATTCAGGCACAAATGACAACTTTGAGGTCATTTATGCAGCGCTTGAACTTTGACTCTGAAGCCTTGAGCTGTCACTTTCTTTCACCACTTTGTCTAGTGAAAGTAGGACCAACCAAGCAGCTTCCCTATACTTCTCGTTCTGACAAAATTGGAGAAAAGTATCAAACATGCAATCACCCAGAGCCTCGCCTCTCAAAAATACTTGATCTGTTGGTGGTGATATTTTGTATATTACTATCGCCACCTCACGCCATGGACTAGCATTGCCCTCTTTACTAGTGGAAGCAGAATCATCAACATCTTTAAGACTAACCAGACTTGAGAACCAATTTATAAACTCATCCTTACAATTTCGTTTCTCTGGAAACATCTCAAGAGTCTTAGAACCCAGTATTAGGCTGGGTTCCCTAGAGAAGCAAAACCAGTGAAGCATATCTATCTATCCATCTATTGGCTGCTCACAGCAGATCTCATCATGGAGGTGATTACATCACTACATAGCTGCCAAACTAATTATAACTGCCAAACCACTGAGAATCATGGCCCAGCCAAGCTGACACACAATCTTAACCATCACACTCGTAATTATGGTAAAAATGCCAGGCAAGTAGAGCACGGAAATGACTCAAGGTGGGAGCCACATGTACCCAGACACTTTCACCGAGCTTCTTGGGAGGGGAGGCAGAACATAGCATAGAGGCTAAGTATGTAGGAAACTACGATGAGCAAGGCATTTAGTCCAACAGTAGAGAGAAAGACAGACAAGTCATACAAAACATTGACACGAATATCAGCAGAGGCAAAGTTGGCAACATCCATGTGCTCATACTGGCTATGCACTAGCACATTACTGTGGCAGAAAAGCAGCAGCTTCACCAGGAACACATCTGGGAGTATCACACAGAAGCTTCTCAGGTCCACAGCCAAGACAACTCTTATGATTACAGCACACCTGAACACTGTGATATAGTGCAGTGGGTCACAGATGGTCACATAGCAGTCAAATGCCATTGCCAAGAGAATCCCTGATTCAATGATGAAGGTGGCATGAATGAAGAAGATTTGGGTGATACAACAATCAAGGGTGATCTCCCCAGCATGAAACCCGAATATGACCAGGGCTTGGGCACTGTGGTAGTGGACAGGAACAGGTCAGCTGTAGCCATCATGCACAGGAAGAAGTACATGGTGTCATGGAGGCTGTGTTCAGTGCTGACAGTGAAGATGAGGAGGCTATTCCCAAAGACAGCAACAAGGTAGGTGGTAAAGGAGGGGAAAGAGATCCATGTGTGCTCATCTTCCAAGTCAGGGATGCCCAGCAGAATGAAGAGTGACTGAGTAGTAGCAGTATGGTTGGGGGTTGCCAGCCCAAGGGAGGTCACCTGTGTGTTGATGTATAGCATTTGGTGGTCACCTCCTTTCTGTTCCCAAGAAGCTGGATGAGGTTGAAATAGTGGAGAGAGTAACAGATCATGTCTTAGTCATCTAGTGCTGCTGTAACACAAATACCCCAAGTGAATGGCTTTAACAAGCAGAAGTGTATTCTCTCACAGTCAAGTGGGCTAGAAGTCCAAATTCAGGGCGTCAGCTCCAGGGGAAGGTTTTCTCTGTTTGCTCTGGGGGAAGGTCGTTGTCATCAATCTTCCCCTGGACTAGGAGCTTCTCTGCATAGGAACCCAGGGTCAAAGGATGCTCTTTGCTGCCAGCGCTGCTTTCTTGATGGTATGAGGTCCCACTGTTTCTCTGCTCTCTTCTCTCTTTTAGATCTCAAAAGAGATTGGCTCAATATACAATCCAGTTTTTGTAGATTAAGTCCTGCCTCATTAACATAACTGCCACTTCATTAACATCATAGAAGTAGGATTTACAACACATAGGAAAATCACATCAGATGACAAAATAGTGGACAATCACAGAACATTGCCCTAACCAAATTGGTACACATATTTTTGTGGTACACAATTGAATTGCTATACAATTCAATCCATGAAAGATCATTTTTCATTGCATGGAGCAGTGGAAAGGATCCTGGGTAGGAGACCGGGAAAATGAGTGAAAATTTCTTGCCATTCTATTCACTAGCTATGTGATCTCAATGCAGTTATGCAGTCTCATCACATTTAAAACTAAAGTTGGGTGTGGGGATATGTGCCATTGAAATATGGCTACACCAGTGACAATTTCAGCCCCTCAAAGGCCCATATGCTGCACACAGCATGTTGAGACTTGTCAACAACATGTTGAGACTTGTCACGACTTGTTTTTCCAAAACCTATTGTCTCGTTACTGATTGGCTTGTTTACCTGAAGTCCATTTTCCCTTGCCCGAAACTTATTGTTATTCACCCAAAGCGCATTGTTCTGTGATTTGCTTCACTACTTGTTGTACCGACTATAAATAAACTCCTGGGACGGAAGTCAGGGTCGACTCCTCTGAGTGACCCTCCTTGGCCCCACTTCTCTGTAAGAGTTGTGCAGTTGATTACCGTCACCGTCGCCATTCCAACAGTTGGGTAGAAGTTGAATTAGACCATCTGTGAAAGACTCCTTCCAGCTCTAGAATGCCATAGATCTTAGTTTCAAATTGTTACTGAGCTAAGAGCTATAACTAACACTTCAGTTTCCACCTTGGCCACCAGAATGTGAAATACAGTACATCTCAGAAGGAAAATGGTAACTGAATTAATTATCCAATTTAACACACCTTTACTGAGCCCAAGGAGCCCTGGTGGTGCAGTGGTTAAGTGCTCTGACACTAAACGAAAGGTCAGCAGTTTGAACCCACCAGCCCACTCCACTGGGGAAAGATGAGGCAGTCTGCTTCCATAAAAGTTTACAGCCTTGGCAACCCTACGGGGCATTTCTACTCTGTCCTATATGGTCTCTTGAGCCTTGAATCAACTCAAGGGCAGTGGTTTTGGTTACTGGGCACACACCATATGTGCCAGGCATGGATTCTTGAGGACCTATGCCCTACCTGGTGGGAGACAGACAATTAAGCAGTAAGGTCTATCTGTATAATATAGAGAGTATAGAGAAAAAGTTAACACAGGGAACTGTAGAAACATGGACAACTCCTTCAGAGCTCAGAAACAGTTTCCTAAAGGTGCCATCCTTAGTTGAATCTTGAAGAACAAGTAAGAGTTTGCCAAGTGTCTTAGTTATCTAGTGCTGCTGTAACAGAAATACCACAAGTGGATGGTTTACCAAACAGAAATTTATTCTCTCACAGTCTAGGAGGCTACAAGTCCAAATTCAGGGTGCCGGCTCCAGGGGAAGGCTATCTCTCTATATCAGCACTAGAGGAAGGTCCTCGTTATCAATCTTCCCCTTGTCTAGGAGCTTCTCAGAGCAGAGACCTTGGGTCCAAAGGATGTGCTCCCCTCCTGGTTCTTCATTCTTGGTGGCATGAGGTCCTCTGTCTCTCAGCTCACTTCTCTCTTTTATATCTGAAAAGAGATTCACTCAACATACAACCTAATCTTGTAGACTGAGTCCTGCAATACTAACATAACTGCCTCTAATTCTGTCTCACTAGCATCATACAGGTAGGATTTGTATTGAAAGATTAAATATAAAAAAATCATACCATAAAAAGAACTGGAAAAAAACTAATGGAACAATAATCAAATCATAGCAACCCCATAGGACAGAGCAGAACTGCCCAACAGGGTTTTGAAGGCTGTAAACCTTTTCCGAAGCAGACTGCCACATCTTTCTCCCGAGGAGCGGCTGGTGGGTTTGAACCGCCACTCTGTCAGTTAGCAACCAAGCACTTAACCACTGCACCACCAGGGCTTCTTAACACACATAGTTAAACTCTAAAAATATATACTGGAAAAAAAAAACTGGGTAAGTAAATATTCCACCTTAGGGATGTACCACAAGGATCATCCGTCATTGAAGCTTGCCTTCTTTATTTTGCTTAGTTTGTTTATTCATCAACATATGTTTTCTGAAAGATTCAATATAAAAAAATTATACCATAAAAGGAACTAGAAGAAATTTAATGTAAACAATAAGCAAATCATAGCCTGAAGAACATCTTCACAGATTAAAACAGTAAAACAAAGGAAAAGATTGATGGATTTGAAAATATTTGATATATTCCCTTAAAACAAAAGCCAAGCAAACAAACCAAAGAAAATTCCAGAAATTAAAAGTTTAAAATCTTGAGAAAATAATGGCAATAAATATTACCCCTTTGGGGAAGTTATGTATCATCTCTGAGCCTCAAACTCCATGTCTGTAAAATGAGAATAAAAACAATGGGTCTGATGTGAAGATTAAGTCAGATTAGGTAGGTAAAAAGCTTTGCCCATGTCCAACAAATGGTGCTTGCTATTAATCCACAAAGAAATACAATATCCAATAAACCCATTGCTGTTGCCATCAAGTCAATTCTGACTCATAGCGACACTATATGACAGAGTAGAACTGCGCCATAGTGTTTCCAAGGAGCAGCTGGTGGATTTGAACTGCCGACCTTTTGGTTAGCAGCCAAACTCGTAACCACTACACAACCAGGATGTCCTGCATTTCTGACAAGAATGAAAATTGATAACTTTTCTAGATGCAATTTTCTAGCATTCAGGGGGAGACTAAAATCTTCCTACCCCTCACCTTTTTAAGGTAATTCTGCTAGAGGTAAGAATCAGGCAAAACGTAATTCCCATCCCTCCCAAAAAAGGCAAGCCTTATGCACAAGAGTGTCCCTAGCATAGTCCTTATATCATTAATGATTAGAGAAACTTAAATATTAAAAATGAAAAAGAATGGCAATCACCTCGATCAGGCAATCAAGGTTAACATCAATATATAAAAAAAATTGTAGTCTTGTGTACAGATAAACAGGGTCAGATTACTCAATCAGCTGGGTAAGCACAGGCTTACTTTTGCTTCCTTACGAATCTGTAGTGCACTATTTCACATGGGTTTCACCACATCTTTGAAGTGGGGGAGAAACAAGTGAAATTGTGCACTACAGATTCATAAGGAAGCACAAGTAAGCCCATGTTTACCTTGCTTACTGGCTCATCCACCCCATCAGGGATTGTAAATTTGAAGAGGCTTTGATTCTGTAAGAAGGTGCTGTGGGCTTAGGAGAGAAGCAGATGCCAATCATACCTAGAGGAAGAATCTTTAATGTGGTGAAAAAAATGTGAAATTGTTCACTACAGATGATCTATCTGGTAAGCAAAGTAAGCACTGTACTTACCTCACCTATTCAATAATCCTCCCTTGATGATAAATCATGTAGAGAGTATATACCCATGTGATGAAAGTGGCACTGTACCTCTGTGATCTTCTTCCCCAAAACACAAAACCCCATTCGAATCATGAGAAAAATGTTAGAATTACCCAATTGAGAGACATCCCACAAAATTCCTGACCAGTACTTTCCAAAACTGGTAAAGTCATCTAAAACAAGAAAAATCTGATAAATTACCATAGCCAACAAAAGCCTAAGGAGATACGATAACTAAATGTAACGGGGTATCCTGGTTCGGATCTTAAAAATTACATTAGGTAAAAACTAAGAAAATCTGAAAAAGTATGGACTTTAGTTAATAATAGTCTATCAGTATTGGTCCATCAATTATAGTCAATGTAACATGCTAGTATAATATGTTAATAACATGGGAAACTGGGTTTGGTGGTGTATGAGAACCCTGTATACTATCTTCCCAATTTTTCTCTAAATCTCAAACTGTTCTAAAAAAAAAAAAAAATTACTTACAAACACGATGAAAATAAAATAAAAGGATGGTTCAGCAAATTATGCTATTTGCATTTGATGGAATGTTACGCTATTATTAAAAGTCTGTAAACAAGAATTTTGTTTTGGTTACTTTTTTACTTGGCAACAATGTAAAAAATATATATGCACTGAACAAAGCCTATAAGGAAGTAAACCAAAATTTTAACAGGGTTTATACTAAGTTATCTTCTTTATGCTTACTAAGATTTTCAGTTGTCTTAACAACAATTGATTTGGTGCCTTTAAGGAACCCCAAGAATGAAGAACAACTCCGTAAATTAAAAGAAAAAAAACTGTAGTCTTGTGTACAGAAGAATTTTTTAAAACACACTTTCTTAATAAAAAATTAAAATGGATACAATATAGCCATTAAAATGATTATAGAGATCTAAGTGTATTGTCATGTAAAGATGGCCACAGTACGGGGCTATGTGAGAATATCAGGCTACCAAACCATATATACGGTATGAATGTGTGTGTGTGTGGTGTGTGTATAATTATACTTATAGTTAAAGTAGGAGTTATATATAAAATCTGGAAAACTACACATGAAAATGATAACAGTAAATTATTCTTGGTGGTGGGATCATGGGTAATTTTCATTTTCATTTTCTTCTTACTATTTTTCTATTTATACTTATATAAAAAGAAGTAAATGTTCTTTTTTAAAGTATCAGTGATGTGTTATTATGTCATAGAGGAAGTAGTGCCTCATGTTGAGATGAAGTGGTTAATAATGACCTCGATGAGTACGGGACAAGAAGCTGAACTTTGAAAGATGAATGGTGGCAACTCATAAAAAGGTCATAGAGTTAATTCCAGGTAAGTGGATCACCTGTGAAAAATGCACCAAGACATTTAAAAACATGCCTGAACATAGAGCAATTAGAGGTAAACAGTTTCTTGAGAGTGAAGCACAGATTAAATGAGAATGATGTGGAAATGGTTGCTGGAAAGGAAGTCTGAAAATAGATTACTAACAGTATTCCGTACCATGTCGAGGAAGATGATTTTTGAGGAACAACTCCTAAAAAGTAAAGAGTTAAGAGCACGACTCCCTAACTGTCCTGTTACCACCCCTCATAACTTCAGGAAGTATATGAAAGTTTTAAGTGGGTGTCCAGAGATATGGTTAGACATCCCAGGACTTAACATAACTCAAAGCAGAAAACTTCATGATTATCTAAACAAGACTCTGCAAAAGGTCAGCCTCTTCAGAAGAAATATCATGGGTAAAATTGTACAGTGTGCTCTCAGAAAAACAGCCACACTAATTTTCCCAGTCAGGGAGTGGCTAAGAATTGTAGTGTATCTCAGGGGGTAACATACTGCAATGTAGCGGTCAAATGTCATAATCAGCAAGATGCCTGACTCAGAGATGAAGGAGGAAAGCTAGAAGCAGAGATGGGCAATGTAACCAATAAGAGAAATTTCCCTATAATTGCACCAGAAAATGGCCAATACCTTGGGTTCTGTGGTGATAGCAAAGACAATGTCAACTCCAGCCAGCATACAGAGGAGAAGATACATATGTACATGGAAGCCACTCTTGGTGAGGATAATGAAGATGAGCAGACCATTCCCAAGGAGAACAAAGACCTATATAGGAGATGAAGAAGGAAATGGAAATCCACGTTTGTAAGTCTTCTTGGTCTGGAATGCCCAGCAGATAGGAGACCGTATGGTCAACACCAGTGTAGTTGAAGCCAGCCATTCCTGAGACAGACTAATGTGGACTTTATCTTTCTACTAATAGCTACAAAGAGAAATACAGATTATACAGAAATATTTTCTTTGGGCTTTCTGGTTAAATATATCAGATTACACACCTGCGTTTACCAACATTTCCTCATAATACCCCACTAACATGTCAGTAAGAGAAGAAAAACAGCATGAACACAGAAAGAAAAAGAGAATAGTAGCACAGTAGAGATAGTAACAACATTTTGAAAGCAGTTCCATGAATACTGACTAGGCAAAAACCAAACCCATTGCCTTTGACTAAGCAGATGTAATAAAACTAACAACTTCTAGATGAAGACAAGAATCAAGGTGATTTTCACTGTAGAACCCAGATGGTCTCAAGAACTAGAGGTATCATGGCCTTCTCTAAAATGGGATAAGAGTGAGATACAAATCAGTACGAGGAAAAGTTAGACTCCTAGATTCCCTTTCCCAACCTGTCCGTCCAGGCACAACTTTCCTAACCCATCGTAAAACTGAAGGTTTATTCTCTGGTGGAGTTAAACCAGGAAAATTCTGGAGACCCTAGGCATAGCTGTGGGCAGAGATACTATGCTACAAACAGGGATTTAAATGAAAGGCTACATGCTGACCCCAGTGAACTTCTCCTATTTCTGTCTGACAATACTACACAGTCCCTACACCCAGATTGTCTAATCCATTCAGATTTAAGAATCAGGCAATAAGAAGTGTCTAGAGATTCTGTGTGTAGGCATAGAACTTGCTTAGGGACAGACTTCCGGGTCACATTGCCCCAGCCCAGAATTTTACACTCAGATAAATCAAAAATATGTTGGGGGAAGGAAAAGTTATTTAAGACTTTCAAATACTTCTAAAGATTTACCTCCTATTAAATCTTTCACAGGAAGCTATTTAAAGATAAGCACCACCAAAATGAGAGAATAAACCAAAAATAGAGACACACAGGCTCCAACAAAGGAGCTGAAACAAAGAGTGTCTTAGTCATCCAGTGCGGCTGTAACAGAAATACCACAAGTGGATGGCTTTAACAAAGAGAAGTTTATTTCCTCACAGTAAAGTAAGCTAAAAGTCCAAATTCAGGGCATCAGCTCCAGGGAAAGGCTTTCTCCCTCTGTTGGCCTTCTCGTCAATCCTCCCCTGGACTAGGAGATTATCCACGCATGAGTGCCAGGAGCAGAGCACGTCCTTTGGACCCAGGGCTCTGCTCCTGGCACTGCTTTCTTGGTGATATGAGGTGCCGTACTCTCTGCTTGCTTCCCTTTCCTTTTATCTCTTTTAAGACAAGAGGTGGTGCAGGCCACACCCCAGGGAAACTCCCTTTAACTCAGATCAGGGATGTGACCTTAGTAAGGGTGTTACAGTCCTACCTGAATCCTCTTTAACATAAAATTACAATCACAAAATGGAGGACAACCACACAGTACTGGGAATCATGGCCTAAGTTGACACATATTTTTGGAGGACACGGTTCAATCCATGACAAATAGATACAACTCAGGAGAGGGCGTAGGCTGTAAGGGGGTGAGGGAATTCCTTGAATAATGGTGAACAGTGTCAGCTGTGAAGAGTCCTAGAGCAGTATCAGTCTAGATTGGATCGAGTCGATAGAGGGTACCAGAAGGAAATTCTCAAAGGAAGAAAAGACAGAAGCTTGTTTTGAAACATAATTTATATTTCTGGTGGAAAGTAAGGCATATAAAAATCAAGTAAACAAACAAACAGACGAATATTAACTCTAAGGAAGAAATAAACTTGTACAAGAAATGTGTTCATTATGTATTTCATTGTTAATTATATTTAAATAATCATAATAATGTAAACATAAATAGGCATCTTCAAAATCATGATATTAGTAAAATCAGGAAAAGAAAGTTTTATATGTCTGAACGGGTATGGAGGGGTTTCTGTAGGAAAGCTAAACGCTAACCTCCCATATTAAAACAAATCAGTCGATAACATATAAAAATGATAGAAGTATAAATCAAGAACTGACAGTATAAGCATGCTGTTTTTATGGAGGTAAATACTAAAGAAACAGCTATAAGGGTTAACGTGATTGTTTCTGAGGAGAAGGAATCAGAGGTGAGGTAGGAAAGGGAATTTCTATTTCTTATTTTAAGCCTTTTAGGACTTTTGGAGCGTTAAACTATGTATCTGTATAATATTTACAAAAATAAAATGAAAACAAGTGATCATAATAAAGTGCCTACCTCTTCACCAATAACAAGTCTTTCCCTCAAAAATAGACGTACCCTCACTTCACTGTTTCTCTCTCTCATCCTCTCTCCTCTTCCTCCTCATTTTAATTTCTGGAGTTAAAACTCCTTTTCAAGCACCAGATTATCCCATCAGGGCTTGTCTTAGTCATCTAGTACTGTTCTAACAGAAATACCACAAGTGGATGGCTTTAACAAAGAGAAGTTCAATCTTTCACAGTCCAGTAGGCTACAAGTCCAAGTTCAGGGTGTCAGCCCCAGGGGAGCACTTTCTCTGTAGGCTCTGGAGGAAGGTCTGTGTCATCAATCTTTCTTTGGTCTGAGAGCTTCTCTGTGCAGGAACCTCAGGTCCAAAGGACGCGCTCTGCTCCCGGCACTGCTTTCTTGGTGGTACCAGGTTCTATTGTGTCTCTGCTCCCTCCTCTCTTTTATATCTCAAAAGAGACTGGATTAAGACACTATCTAATCTTGTAAACCTCATCAGCATAACCTCATCACAGTGACAGAATTTACAACGGATAAGGCGATCACATAGAACCTCATCATAGTGATAGAGTTTACAACACATAAGGAAATCATATCAGATTACACAGTCATACAATACTGAGAATCATGACCTAGCCAAGTTGCTACACACATTTTTGGGGGGACTCAATTGAATCTCCTTAGAGAAACTAGGGTGACTCGAATGAACTGACTCCTCTTTCCTGAGAGGAGAGTCTAAGGAAGCTGGCATTGGAAGAGGCAATATAGACAGGCTGTTGGACGTATTTCCTGCAATGGACAATTGCCTCCTGTATATTGTGTGGCCACACAAATGCTGTATGAAAATGAACTTCCCTAAGGAATATCATTCTCCTAGAGGAAATGGAAAAGTACTGGCACCAAATAGGAAGGGTATAGCGTGTACTCCATAGATTTCACGAGGAAAACACGGGTGGAGAAGACAAGAAGGAAGAAGCCAGAGATCAAACATGATGAGAAGTTGGGAATGAAACAGCCGTCAGAAGCTGATGGAGGCTTTGAGAAAGGAAACAGCCAAGAGAATGTGTTTTGACTGGCGCTATAGAGGAAAGTTGGGGAGTTGAGGAATGGTCTTTGAAAATAGCTGCTGAGCAAGTTCCCATTTATCCTAAAAGCCCCTGTCCCACGCTTCCTGCACAAAGACATTTTCCTGAACCTGCCAAGACATCCTCCTGCCTTGTGCACCTGAGAAATCTTCCTCTTCCTCTCACCTGGAACTCCTCAGACTCTGCCAAACATAGCAGTGCTTTGCCTGCATGATCCTTCTCCCTTAAGTCACATTTTTTATCTATTAGAGAACACATCTCATTGATCAGGAGCTACCGTCTTATCTACCAAGCGTCTCTAACAAACTTAGACTTTCTTGACGGATTGGGTATGTCCTTTCATCAGTACATACCTACACCATAACGCAGAAGGAAAGGCAAACAGCAGAGTGGGAGGGAAGAAAGACCAGGTGAGAGAGCAAATAAGACCAGTGGCCAAAGCAAAACTTTCCTTTAAGGAGACAGGGCCCAAATCCAATTGAGACTTAAACAGCCGTCTGAGAACTTAACCTATATTTCTGCCCTGTCACCCCAAATTTTGATCGCTGGTGTTCTCTACAACCTGTTCATGAGATTCCAAACAAAAATCCTGATATTCCCAAACTTCTAAATGAGTTCCATCACCAATAGGCCTGTGAAGAGTCCTAATATGTAGCTCTACTCGCCCCTGTTCCTACTATCTCACCTCACATAGGACAAAATCAGTCATCAGCCTTAGACTGAGTCTTTTGAAACAGAAACGGAATCAGTGACTGGAAAAAACTTACATAAAGATTAAACTACAGAGCTAATTATCTTTGAGAGTTGTCAGGATGTAGCTTTTAGCCCAGGAGCCCAGGGCCCTTGAGTTTAAACTCTGCCAAATTGCCCACAGTCCCACATGGACCAAGTCATTGTGGCTATTTCCACTGCCTTTTTCTCTTGACAACTGGTCCTCTGGAAACTACCCAGTTATTTTATCTCTATTCTCAAATTGTGTGTGTACTTATTTGTGGGTTTTTATACCCAGAAGCTCTTAATTTCAACCTTGCATTTTTTCCTGAGAAATTCCTGTGCCTGTTTGAAGAAGTATTATACCCACTTTAGCCAAAACTCTCCACTACTTAAATTCGCTGTGTACAATTTCTTTTAACAGGTATCTTTTCTTAGCAAATCTTTCTTCATAACTAAGACAAACTTTGAAGTTCAATTTACCTAGTTGCTGTGATAGAATTTATATTTGGAAGCATAAGATAGTGACTTTTAACGAAAGGAGTATGTATGACATGCAGGACTGTTTTCAGTAGCATGCGAATCATAATTGTTATGAAAAAAGCTTGTTCCTTTGGCTGATTAGAACTGCCACAAGCGTTTAATGTTCAATGTAAAATATACCATCACTGAAGTTGATAGATTCACTTTCAACAGTCTTTCTTTGTTTTTACCTGCTTACAGATGATATATTACTTTTTATGGAAGTAGCATATAAATATTGTAAAACGAAAAACATGTCATTCAGAGTGGCCTATAAAACCAATTGAAAAACATAATACATGTCATTCTGGAGCTATTAACACATTCATGATGATTATGTTGCCATGAAACCTTGGCTCCCTAGTATGAATGGAAATTATGAATTAGGAAATAGTAGAAGCCAAGTGGCAGCCCTTAGCTGTCAGAAGTAAAGCAGGCATAATGGGCAGCAAGGCCTCAGAGGCAACTGGTGTGCTTTGACCTACAGACACTCATGACAATGGGTTATAAGTCATATTGTTTCTAGAAAGGAGATAGATGCAAGTGAATAAGTTGTTCCTTGACTTGCATAGTGAAAGAAAAAAAAAGTCAGGAGGTAGACTGCATGAAGTCTGACACAGCTGTGGAAATGGAAAATTATAGTCCCTTTCTCAATGCCCACATCCTAGACAGTTCACAAGACTCAGAGTTCCCTTGAAGAAGGAAGTTTCTTGCCAATGTAGATGAAAACAGTAAATATTTTCCCCAGTCCTTTCCAAAAGCCACCTGAGGGCATTTAACGGGTTATCTGTGCATTCAAGAGAAGGAAATACCAGAATTTTTAAGGAGTATTAGATACAGGATCTGAGCTGTCACTAAAGAAAAGGAACCAAATATGTAATCATCCCTGGCCGAGTGGGGAGCCTAGAATTGCACTTCCACCTGGTAACCAAGGTTCACCCAATTCCTGTGCCAGCATGCAGTCATGCTGCTAAAGCCTGCTGAAATAAAACATTTAAATAAGATCCAGAGTCTAATAACATAACAGAAACCTGGGCAGGACTTTTGACCTTAGTACAAGGAAGCTCCTTTCTCTTTGTTCCCTGAGAGTTAATGAGTCCAGAAGTCATTTGATTAGTCCTCTTTTCATCCCTTCCCTGCCAGATAATCCCCAAGGATGTCACAAAATAACTCCCAAGAGTACCAGCAAAAGATTAACTCATCTGAGACATGACCACCTCAAGGGGAAACTAACACAAACTTCTAACACCCATAATCCTGTCCCTATAAAAGCCCTCAGCCGATCTCCAGTAGGGGAGACAGGTTATTTGGAGAAACCTATTCCCCTCTGTCTCCTATATATCGATATAAAATAAACCTCTTGCTGCTCACCTCACCCCTGTCTCAGAATTGGCTACTGCGGCAGGGGTATCCAATTCTCGTTATTGCGGTAACAGTTTCAAAAGTCTTTCTTTGTTTTTCATGACCTTGACAGTCTTGAAGATCACTGGCCAGATATTTTATCAGAGATTTTAATTCACCAGCTTGAGCCATCCCCTCCTCCTCTCTCTCCAGCATGGAGAGGAAGACATCTAGAAGGGACAGTCTACACTCCAAGATGTCTGGCTTCTCTTTGCTCCACACCAGGTCCCAGTATGTCTGAAGATTACAGAGCAGGGAAGTTCCAGGTTTCATCTGCTTGAGGCTATTAGCGGTTCCTGAGATCATCCAAGTGGATCTTGTAACCCAGAGACCAATCTTGTCCTCCATAAGCCCCAAGATAGGCCTTCTCATGTCTATCACACACCCCTATTTTCAAATTTTAGTTTTAAAACATTGCAGATTTTTATTATGTTACAGGCTCTGAAAATAAAGAGATAATTTTTTAATGGATTCTTAACTGTGTTTTGTTAAAATACCAACTTAAATCAAGAGAGCTTAATTTGAGAGCATCAAATCTTTCTTAAGGGTCTCTAGAACTTCATTCTAGGATTTTTTTCCTCTTCAAACCAATAAACGTGGTCAAGGCCAGAATGTCTCTCAGCTTTGGGGTGGGAGAGAAAAAGATAAATGGAAGTAGACAAGTGAAACACAAGGCTGATTCTATCTGCTCACAGACAGAGTGCTCTGTATTCTATTCATTCTAAAACCTATATTGTCTGGTAAGCTTTAAATGAGTCGACAAAATCAGGATTCCTTTACACATGGTGCTTTACCTAGAGATTAGCAGCCCACTCTGGGTGATGTCTTAAGGCAGGTCCTCTAGATAAGCTTTAGGTAAGATTAAAGTATTGACTCTTTATTAAGAAGGCAATGACGAGGTGGGAGGGGGGGAGGAAATCAGAGTAAAGGGAAAGGGAAGTGAGGCAAGGGAAAATGCAAAACAATCCAGTGCAATGCATTATCACACTGAATAATGATTCAGAATGAATTTCAGGAAGACACGGTAGATCCCTCAGCCAGTGGGTTTGCTCATCAGAAGGACTGCAAGGAGGAGCTACATGCTGAAGTCGTACATAGAAGAGAAAGGACGAGGGTTTATTTGTCTCACTCTCTCCTGTCTTGCATTTCCAGTTGGTCAATGTTTGTCCCCTGGAGAGCTAACTCTCTGAACTTTTGGGTTATATGATTTGGGCCCATAGTGGTTACTAAGAAATCTGGATCCCATGCCCTGGGGTGTGTTATTTCATCCAAATCCCGAAGTATGTGTGTGCAGTGGTGAACCAGCATTGGTGGGGTATTGACTAAAACAAAGAATAAAAGAAAGAGTCAAGAGAACTGAGCTGGCACTCAAGCTGGGTGTCTAATACAGATCACCTGAAAGACAGCGGTGAAGAAAACTCTTTCCAGTGGGAAGGCCATCAAATAAGGGGTTGTGCACTTTGCTTGGAAGAAAAGATAAAGTGATTATCTTTACATCTTGATCATTTCAAGCAGTTTTGCCTGTTGCTCAGGGTCTTAGAAAAAGTATGATTGAAAGATTGATGACCAAAAGTCATGAGTAGGGGTAAAACCAAAAACCAAACCCATTGCTGTCGAGCCAATTCCAACTCATAGCAACCCTATAGGACAGAGTAGAATTGCCCCTTTGTGTTTTGAAGGAGCAGCTGGTGGATTCAAACTGCTGACCTTTTAGTTAGCAGCTGTACCTTTTAACCACTGCACGACCAGGGCTCTGGGTAGACGTTAACCTGCTGAATTTCTAGGAAATGGTCCAGAGTACAAAAATATTTTTGTCCTACATGAATACCACCAGAGGGCATCCATTGCACAGAAAATCAAAAAACAAACTCATTGACACTGAGTCAAATCCATCTCATAGCAAGCTACAGGACAAAGTGGAACTGCCCCATAGAGTTTCCAAGGAGTGGCTGGTGGATTCCAACCGCTGACTTTTTGGTTAGCAGCCAAGCTCTTAACCAATGCAGAGAAAGTACTCAATAATCAGGTAGATCAGATTACCCATCCTGTGAACGTTGATCAGCCTCTATCCCAACTGTCTGTTGCTTGTTCAATAGAAAAATGAACAAATGTCCATATCAGTCGTGGTAAATAGAAAAGGCTGGGTGAGGTGAAGCCCATGCTATTGAGCAGGCAGAGCCGCTAGTTACATGAGTAAATTCTGCTATGGGCACTTGTACATAAAAAATCAACTCTGAGTCTGATTTTTCACTATTTCTAGGAAAGAGTCTCCTAGTGGCAGGTTAGTTACATTGGACCAACAGCAATTTGTCCTCATAAAGTAGGTACATATTCTAAAGACAGATGTGATTTTTCCCAACTCCATTGTCCTGCCAGCACCACCAAAAAGACATACACCATCAAGTTAGCCCATAGGCTATCCCAACAATATCACATGCAACCACTGAACTGATTTTATGTTCAAAGAATAATGGGCTCACCCTATGAATGCATTGGTTTTCTAATGTACCCCATCAGCCAGAAGCAGCTGGCCTAATACAACTGTGGGAAGAACAGCTATAGACTCAGATATGGCACCAGTTTGAAACCCCACAGTATGAGATTTGCAGATTGTCATATAGATTCTGTACAAGCTTTAAATCCGCAACCAGTATATGGGTATTTTTTCATATCCTGTATAGACACACTAGTTAAAGAACCAAGGAAGAGAGATGGAAGTAGCCCCCATTATTGTCACAGTAATAACTCATTTACAGAACTTTTTTCTTTCCATCCCCACAACATAAGGCTCAGCCAGACTGGAGATCCTAGTAAAGAATGGAGAAGTCCTTCAACCACAGAAAGCAAACTTGGTTCAAATAAATTGGAATTTCCGACTCTATCTTGACTATTTGGAATTTCTTAAATCACTAAGACAGGGTTCCTATACTAACAGGAATGACTTATCCCCATTAGCAGGAGAATTTGGGTTGCTGACACACAATGGAGGCAAGGAGGGTTATGCCTAAAACCCAAGGTATACACTGGGGGATTCCTAGTTTTCATTGTCCAATAACAATGGCCACTGTGTTTAAGGCAGTATGTGCTAACGTGTTAAAGACAGGAACATGAAGGACATTGATCCTTCAGGAACAAATATTTGGGTCACCTCACCAGTTAAACAATACTGAAGTACTGAAGTATAGGCAGTGAGTGAGGGGAATTTGGAATGAGTGGCACCTTTGATCTTGGAGCCAATTATCAAGGTGGGAACTATGCCAGTTATGCATACGTTATGTTAACTGTGTGCAGATAATTGGACAGGTACAAAACAACCCGGTGGTAGATACATTAATAAACCAGTTACCTTCCAACTCGTGGCAACGCCGTGTGTGTCAGAGTAGAACTGTGCTCCATAGGGTTTTCAATGGCTGATTTTTCAAAAGTAGATTGTCAAGGCTTTCTTCCCTGGTACATTTGGGTGCATTTGAACTGCCAACCTTTAGGTTAGCAGTCAAGTGCAAACTGATAGTACCATACTGTGGCCTTACATGCATTAATGTTGTTGTTGGGTACCCTCAAGTGGGTTCTAACTTATACTGTACAACAGAAGGAAACACTGCCCAGTCCTGTACCACTACACAATCATTGCTATGTTTGAGCCCATTGTTGCAGCCACTGGGTCAATCCATCTCTTTGAGGGTCTTCCTCTTTTTCGCTGACCCTCTACTTTGCCAAGCATGACGTCCTTCTCCAGGGACTAGTCCCTCCTGATAACAAGTCCTAAGTTCATGAGACAAAGTCTTGCCATCCTCGCTTCTAAGGAGCATTCTGGCTATACTTCTTTCAAAACGGAATTGTTCATTCTTCTGGCAGTCCATGGTATATTCAGTATTCTTCGCCAACATTGTAATCTACAGGTATCAATTCTTCTTTGGTCTTCCTTAATCATGGTCCAGCTTTTGCATGTGTATGAGGTCATTGAAAAATAACATGTCTTCAGTCAGGTGCACCTTAGTCTTCAAAGTGACATCTTTGCTTCTTAACACTTTAAAGATGTCTTTTGCAACAGATTTGCACAATGCGATACGTCATTTGATTTCTTATAACTGTTGCTTCCATGGGTGTCGGTTGTGGATCCAAGTAAAATTAAATCCTTGACAGTTTCAATATTTTCTCCGTTTTTCATGACCAATACATGCATTAATACCCCTGCTTAATTAGATGAGTAGATTGAAGCTCAGAGAAACAGGCACCCAGCTAATAAACAGTAGGGTCAGCACTGAGTCCATGTCTGCCTTATTATGAAACCTATGCTCTTCTCATACCCATTCTCTTCTCAACTGTGGCTTATTCAATTCCTGCAACGAACAACAGACGGTCTACAGTGAAGTGAAGCAGTCATTTTCTGAATGTCTTTTTTCTTTGATTTTTTTTTTTTTTTTCCGCTGTTACCACTCTGCTTTCAGGAACTGTTTTATGTTAATGGAATCAACTGGATACACTGACATGGTTTGGTAGATTTATCACTTTTATTACCAAACAGCCAAAGAGAATGACAGAATCTGCCCTCCATGGTACCTACTCACCTTCCCATTCCCCAAGCTCTAACCAAGGGATCCGCAGAAGTTTCTGTGTCCCTGATGCTCACTGCGGGTAATCACCCCTGTTTTTCTGAGAGCCCAGTTCCTTCCTTATGCCCTAGTAGGTTATATTGTCCCCAGAGGCACTTAGGGCAAGACATGACACACTCCTCTAGAGTGAGCAGTTGCAGAGGAGGGGAGAAGAAGGACAGTAGTGGACACAAAAGCCACAGAGAGTAATTTCAGATCTAAGGCTTCAGAGGGAGAAACTACAGAGACTCTGGGCCTCAGTAGCACAGAGCCAGGAGGGGGAGTAAGGCAGTAAGGCACTAAATTTGATAATGGAACAGTGTGATTCTAGGACGAAGTGCTGCTGAGTTTTAATTCAATCCCAGCTTCCAAGAAGCCCAAGTCCAGGAGCTCAGAATCTTCTAACCCCTACTCCTCTTGTCTCTTCCCATTTCCCCTCCCACCTCTCTTCCCTCTCTGCTGCTCTTCTTTCTCTCCCTCCACACCCATTTCTCCTCCCCTCCCTGCAATTCTCCTCCCACTCTCCTCCCCTTTTTTTCTGACTTGCTTTTGAGAGGAAATCTAAAGTGAAATTAGGAGTCCACCACAGGCCATTGAGTTCCCTGGTGAGGTGAGTGAAGCTGGCTAGGCTAAGGGACCCCAGCCCTGCCTGGGGACCTCCCCCCTTACTCAGATTAGAAGACTGCCTTCCACCCCTACCCTAGGGCCTTTAATCCCTGTTGCCTCTTCTCTGCTGCAGTACTTGGTAACCCAGCAAAACTTCCTGCTCTGGCTCCTCTGATAGGAGCAGGCTGAGCTCTGAAGTGACTGTAAAGGTAGCTGGCAGGAGCTGGGCTGCCCTGATGTAAGAGCCCTTGAAAGGAGGAGGGGGTGCGCGAAATGGGAGAACCAGGATTGCAGCCCAGATGGTGACCCAGACAAGCCCAAGGTGGAGTGGCTCAGCAGTCCTGGAAACGGAATTTCCCTTGCCTCCTATCCGTTAAGGAGCTTGGCTGCTAACCAAATCCACCAGCTGCTCTTCGGAAACCCTATGGGACAGTTCTACTCTGTCCTATAGGGTGCTATGAGTAGGAATCCACTCGACAGCAACAGGTTTATTCCCCCTCCCCGCCCCCGCACACACATACACCTCTCAAAAAATCCACCTCTGCAGGTGTACAGGGCTGCTCAAGACTTTATGCTGGTGCGAGACTGAGCTGGTCACTGCTCTGGAGGAAGTGAAAACAGGAACCAGGTAGCTAAGAGAAGAGCCCAGGGAGTGCTGGCCACGCTTCTTAGCGTAACCCAATGTGGCCTCCCTTCCAAAAACTTCTCTGGGGATTTTCCCCATTTCCCTACCCCCTCAAAAGCAAAACTCTGAAATTTCTTCCTCCTCCTTCCTGTCCCTTCCTCCTTTGCATTTTACAGCCTATGTGACTTTCTTCAAATTGAGTCCATTTATTGCTGCATACATATATATGTATATCTGCATGTGTGTATATGTGTATATGCGTACATATATATATCAACGTTTGGCTCCTGCCATTATTGTAAAGATTAATCAGTTGTCCCTATGTGGTGCAAATGGTTAAGAGGCTCCGTCTGAAAGGTTGGTACTTTGAGTCTATCCAGAGGCACCTTAGAAGAAAGGCCTGGTGATCTACTTCTGAAAAATTGAAAACCCTATGGAACACAGTTCTACTCTGACACACATGGGGTCACCATCATTCAGAGTCAACTAGACAGTAACAAGTTTATTGTTACAATGAAATTCTCAGCAAAATCAGTGACTGATTACACGAGATGGGAGAAGATGGATGGATGGAAAAAGCCTTGGCCCTGAGGGAAATCTTTATACAAAATCACCAGAAGCATTCCAAAGTGGCAATTGGTGGAAATGGTCCTAGTGCGAAAGCTGGAAACTCCACAGCCTTCTCTTCAGGCCTCCCACAGCCTGAGCCCTCTGACTCAGCAGCTCCCACCTGGACCTCCCTCTGGTAAAACTAGCTGCTATGCATGCCCCAAACAGACAACCTGATGTAGTTGAATGGGCTCAACCCCTAGCTGGGCACAGGATTTTCTCTTTTTTTCTTTCATCCTTCCTTACTCCCTTTTGTCATAGTTCCAGGCAGTTGGATTGTTTTCCCCTTGGATTGAAATGGGGAGCCTTTAAAGGGTTTAAGCTGGGGTGGACATGACGAAAGTACAGTTGTAAACAGTTTTATCTCTGAGGTTCTGGACAATTATCTTTGCCTCTTTTGGAGACTCACTTTCCCCTTCTGTCTGGCCAGACTATGGAGGAGAAGCCCTTGTTATTCAGATTGATGCTCTTGCTCTTTCTTGTTTTTAAACCCCTCCAGTTCACGTCTCCCCACACCCACGTTTTCCTTTGAACCATTTTATTTTTCTCTCACAACCCTTCTCTTCTCCTTTCCTTTTCTCCTCTCCCTACTAGTCCCTCACAAGATCTCCGTGGTGCTGCTGAACAGGAACATTGCCCCTATGGCTTCAACAATGCCCCTGGCAATGATGTGGGAGGAGGTAACATGCCCTATCTGCCTGGATCCCTTCATAGAGCCTGTGAGCATCGAATGTGGCCACAGCTTCTGCCAAGCATGCATCTCGGAGGTCGGGAAGGATGTGGGCGGTGTCTGCCCTGTGTGCCGTCACAAATTCCTGCTCAGGAACATCCGGCCCAATCGGCAGCTAGCTAACATGGTGAACAACCTTAGACAAATGAGCCAGAGTGCCAAGGAGGGCACAAACAGCGGTCAGTGTGGGGTGCATGGAGAGAAACTTCACCTGTTCTGTGAGGAAGATGGGGAAATTCTTTGCTGGGTGTGCGCACAATCACGGAAACACCGTAACCACTCCATGATCCCTATTGACGAGGCTGTGCAGGAGTACCAGGTAAGGCCTTAGTACAAAGCATGAGCAGGAAAGAAGGAGATGGGCCCTGATCAGTGTTTTGTTCTCCAAAGCTTGGGATAGGAGAGAGTAGCCTCTGGAGTTGAAGGATTGGGGAAAGAAAGGAAGGGTATCTCCCTCCATGTCTAATCTGAGTGGAGAATTGCAGACTGAACACAACCATCTCATTCCCCAGGAGTAGGGAATATGCTATGGAAAAATGTTGCAAGGATCATGGTTCCTTGTGGCTTCTCTGCCACCCTAACTGTGTGAGTCTAGTCTACAAGAAAGCATCAGACTTTTTCTGAAGCCTTCCTATCCATCAGTTCCTACCCCACTCACACTCTAGTGCTCCATCCTTCTCTGCACCCAGGCCTTTCTAAGAACAAGATGACCTTCCCCCACCCCATGTTACCCCACCCTACTTTTAGACTGGTTATGTATTAACTTGCCGTCTCTCTCTGCAGGAGAAGCTCCAGGTGGAATTAGAGGAGCTGAGAAGAAGGCGGGAGTTGGCTGAGAGGTTGGAAGTTGATGTTACTGAGAAGAGAACAGCCTGGAAGGCAAGAGTCACACCCTGAAAGCGGTCTTAGATCAGAAGCCTGGGCAGAATTCAAGTTCTTGGGCTCAGCTATACCTATCTGAATAGCTATAGGGCTGGTATATCTCAGTCTCAGAGAACCAGCCATCCCCTCTGTCTCCTGATAAAGGGGAATAAGAAGGAAGGAGGCTAGAAGGAGAGGTTCCAATCAAACACAAACAGCAAGAGTCTACAGGAGAGGGTGCTGAGTGGAAGAAGCCATACCCTAAAGCTCGCTGCGTCTCCGAGCCCAGTCTCAGCAGATGACAGTACCAGTGCCTTGGTGTCTGGTACTCAAATGTCTCTCAAGAGAGAAACCCAGCCACTATGCCTTTCAGGAAATGGCAAAGGCTGTGAGGAATAGGCTTAAAGTTTGAAGTAGGAAAACCAGTTTGAGCAGATGGTTGCTTGACCATGTTTAGATCACTGGTCCAAAGTACAACAGAGAACTAAAGTTTATTTCCCACTGGTGATTTGCTAGTGGAGGAGGGGCAGGTCAGGGATTGAAGAGGAGTAGAAGGAGCTTGTGGACAACAAATCCCAGAAGAGGAAGATTTGAGGTGAGGGAGGACAGAGTCAGGCTGCCATAGCAAGGTGTGACCCTCCAGTTACCAGCAAAAGAGGACAGGCAAAGAATATTCCAGAAACTTCCTTTTCCCATAACTTAGGAATGGTATTGTGCGCCTAACTGTGTGAGGTTGTTGGGGGTGGGGTCAGGTGTTACTCTCTTAACTCATAGAGAAATGAAGGCCAAGGAGCACATTTGAGAGGTGACTGGCTTTTAGAAGAGAGGTTGAGGAAAGTCTTAGATGTCACAGGCTGATGCAGCTGTGATTGCGGGCCAGCTTCAGTGTGCTTCCACCAATCCCAATCTCCTCTTACACCCAGATGCCTTACCCACTAGTCTCGCCAGCAAAATTATATGTGTGTGTCTGTGTGTGTGTGTGTGTGTGTGTGTGTGTGTGAGTGAGTGAGTGTCCCCAGACAGAACCAGAGTGGTGACTCTGCAGAGGACAGAAATAGGTACAAACATCTTCCATCCTTGAACCTTGAGTGATTCTGATAAAAACCATACTTCTTTTTCCCTTAACACTAAAGAAAAAGGTTGAGACACAGAAATCAAGGATTCACACAGAGTTTGTACAGCAGAAAAACTTTCTGGCTGAAGAAGAACAGAGGCAGCTAGAGAAACTTGAGAAGGAAGAGAAGGATCAGCTAAGAATCCTGGGGGAGACTGAAGCCCAGTTGGCCCAGCAAAGACAGGGCCTGCAGGAGCTGATCTCAGAGCTGGAGTGGAGGAGTCAAGGCTCAGCGCTGGAACTGCTGCAGGTGAGACCAGGCAGAGGCTGCCTCTGAGATTCAAGGAGTCACCAGGGGAGAAAAAAGCCAGTTCCCTGGGTCTACTGTTAGAGTAAATAGAAACCTGGTCCTTGGAGTATTATTAAACAAATCAAACTGAATTAGGATTCATGGATGGTTTGTACAAGGCTTAGAAAGGTACAAATTCCATGCAGCAGAGTCCTGGGTGGTACAAACAATTAACATGTGGAGGTTCAAGTCCACTCAGAAGTACCTTAGAAGACAGGCCCTGGCAATCTACTTCCAAAAAAATCAGCTATTGAAAACCCTGTGGAGGACAGTTCTGCTCTGAAACACATGGGGTTGTTCTGAGTCAGAAGTGACTTAATGGCAACTGGTTTGGGTTGTTTTTTTTTTTTTCATTCCATGCAACAATGAACAGAAATAGACATCCTTGGTAAGTGCCTAACATACTAGGAGTGTGACGTTGACAGGATCCCTTAATCTTTCTGAGTGTCAGATTTCTCAAATGTAAGATGAAGTTTATAGTATTACATATCTCAAAGCATTTCTGTGAAGTTTAATTGAAAGAATCCACTCAGGTCCTTAGATGAGTGTCTGGCCATGGAGAGGTTTTAATAAATGAGATAAAACTACAAACACTGAACTGAAAATCGAGAGAGAGTAGCCCAGCCCCAGCCCTGCTGTCAGTTCTCTCCATGACTCTAGGTTAAGTCATTTTCCTTTCCTGGACCTAATTTCTTCATTTGTAAAACAGCAGGGGTGGGGAGTGGACTAAATAACGGGGGTACTCAAAACTTTAGCCGTAAATGTATCATCCTTACACTTTCTGTTACTTCTCTGACTGCCTAAATGATTTTAACACATTATTTTTCCTTAAATTGTCTCACTTTTTTTTTTCTTTTTTTTAGCTTGAGTAAGTTTAGTTTAGAAGAAAATTAGTCCCAGGCAATAATAGCCAAGAAATTCTGTTTTGATATATTGTTGTCAGGTGCCATCACGTCAAGTTCAACTCATAGCAATCCCATGTGACACAGTAAAACCACCCCATAAAGTTTCTTGGTTGTAATTTTTATGGAAGCAGATTGCCAGGTCTTTCTCCCATGGAGTCACTGGGTGGGTTTGTACCACCAAACTTTTGGTTAGCAACCGAGTGCTTAACAGTTGTACCACCAGAGCTCTTTGTTGATACATTATTTATATTTTATTCTAATTTATTTCATAACAATAACAACTGCAAGCTCTTAAAAAGCACATATTACATGCCAGGCATATCCTCATGGCAATGCAGTGAGGTGGGTGCTACTACTATCCCCATTTCATAGATGAGGATACTAAGGCACAGCATATTAAGAGTCTTAGTGAAATACTACAGCTAAATAACTTGACCAAGTCTGCCCAAATATTAAGAGGTAGAGCTAAGATTAAAATAAGTACATAGCTATTTTTTTTAATTCATCAAAACATGATCTCACTTATATGAAATACCCAGAATAGACAAATGCATAGAGATAGAAAGTCGATGAGTAAATACCACAGGCTAAGGTAGAGAATATGAGCCTGCGAATATGGGAAGTTAAGGCTTAATGGGTACACAGTTTCAGTTTGTGGTGATGAAAAAGTTTTGGAAACAAACAGTGATGAAGGCTGCACAACACTGTAAATGTAATTAATGTCTCTGAATTGTACACTTAAAAATGGTTAAAATCAGAAATTTTCTGTTATATGTGTTTTTCCACAATTTTTGAAAAATTCATCAAGGAATATTCTACTTCAAATTATCCTGTATCCACTGTATGTTTGCCACACTTTGGGGAACCATGGACCAGATGGTCTCAGAAGTCTCTTCTGCTCTAACATTCTACACCTATCAACATGGTTATGTTCCAAAGAACAGGTCCTTATGCAAAAAGCAGCGTTTATGAAAATGGAGGAGGACCACATCAGATCACAAAATGGTGGATGACTACTACATCATTACAAAACTGCCAAACTACATCATTACATAACTGCCAAACCACTGAGAATCATGCCCCAGCCAACTTTACTTACTCTCTGGCTGTTACTACCAGACATACATCATTAATGTACAAAATAATCGGATAATAGATTTTTTACTATTGTCATAAATGTGAAATGTTCGATAACGAGATCATTAATAAGTGAGGAGTAGGTGTACATTTCTTTTCCCACACCTTTTCACTATCTCTCAGTCAGATGTGGTCATGAAGCCATTTCTTTCTGGTATGCGCAAAAAGGCTGATTTGATTGGGCTGACCTGACAGGCTTTCTACTCCCATTATCCAAATCTTGTTTCTTCCTGACGTTGAACTGGGCTTTCTAATACAGTTTTGACTGGGCCTAGGACAAGCTTACCAGTTCCCACGTGAGGGCCCCTGCACCAGAATATTCTCAGATGATTTGATTTTACATACGTGAAGGGCAGCATTGAAGTACAGTACAGGACAGAGTCTTGACCAATCAACCCTTCCCCCCAAACAACTCAAGCCCACAAATGAAATAGAGCAGTTTCTGGGCATCCTGATTTAGACATTCTTTCCCTGTAACTCTCTCTGGGACTCAGCCAGGATGGACTGTTTCCCTTCCACCCCCCCAGATCTGGGCTATGTAGTTCATATTCTGTGCCAGAGTCCTTAAACTGATGATCTTTCCTCTAGCAATAGGTTACACCCATGCTAGGTTCCTGGTTACCCACAACCATCCACACACTATTTCTGCTCCAAGCTGGTCAGAAATGGCTTTCTGCCCCTAGAATAGGGCAGAACAGTGCCCTAGGAGCACAGGTTTGTATCACATCACCCTTAGGACCAAAGTCTCAATGATGAGCCAGTGACTCCAGAACTTACTCTCTGTCTCTTTTCTCCTCAGGAGGTTACAAGTATCCTGAAAAGGTAAGGAGAGGTTTTCTTTGTAAGGGGAGGGAGTGAAAAAAAACATATATACCTATGAAAAAGGTTACTGAGGTAGAAAAACATGTGCTAAAATTTTCCCTATCTTCCTCCCTATTCGCAAAGACCTGATCCTCCATAAAACATTTTCTAGTCTCAGAAGACTAATTAATGGGCATCCCCATTGGTGAGTTGCCCGTAATGATTGGACTGTACTATCTTCACAAAGTGAATCCCTAGCAAACAGTGAAATTCTGGGAAATTCTGAGTCTACAACCTGCTGGGATTCCTTTTTTAAATGGAATTTAACCTGTTACAAACCTCTGAGAAGGAGCCAGAAGTAAGACCCACAGCATGGGTCAGACTCCTTGAGGTTCCTTACAGAAGTGATTCAGCCTGTATCAGATGGCCTTGTTTATAAAATGCAGTAGAATGTGCTTACAGGGTGACCAGTTTTGGAGAGGAGATAGGGACTACCTGCATACTGCAGAGGCTCTTGTAATTAGGAACTCTTGAAAAGGAACTCAGTCTCCCCGCTCCCAAGAACTGAACACAGGAGATACTTGTAAATTTGTGTTGAATTAAATTGTCGCAGTCATCCATGAGGGAGGTTATGGCATTAGGATTCCAGAAGGATGTGATAGGAGTTAGAAACAGGGATCTCAATCTCTGTTTCCCTCAGGAGTGAGGCCTGGAACCTGAAGGAGCTGAACATTGTCTGCCCAGACGTGAGGAGTGAGTGCCGTGTGCCAGGGCTGAAGAAGATGCTGAGGACATATGGAGGTGAGGCGAGCTCTAGGAGTTGTGGGACTGGCCTGCATGGGGAGCAGAAGGGTACACTGAGGATGCAGAGCCCATGCCCAGGGTGGGGAAGAATGGCAGCATCTAGGAGAGATGGCAGGTTCGAGTAGGTGGGACAGGATGGAGATAGCGAAGGTGTCCCTCAAAGGTCAAGGCAAGGGCCAGAGTTGGATGGGGTGCCATTTCCTCACACACTGAGGCTCGGGGTCACTCCCTCATCCTCATTCCATAGTTTACACAGGCACAGGCCACTGACCATCACCACCCCTAGTCACTCCACACTCTCTAAGCCTGACCATGGTCCCGTCTCTGCAGTACACATCACTCTGGATCCAGACACAGCCAATCCATGGCTCATCCTTTCTGAGGATGGGAGACAAGTGAGGCTTGGAGAAAACTGCCAAGAGTTGCCTGAAAATGAAGACAGGTTTGATTGTTATCCTATGGTCCTGGGTGCCCAGTGCTTTGACTCTGGAAAATTTTACTGGGAGGTAGATGTGACTGGCAAGGAAACCTGGGACCTGGGGATTTGTAGACACTCTGTGAAGAGGAAGGGGCAGTTTTTGCTCAGCCCTGAGAATGGCTTCTGGACAATTTGGTTGTGGAACAAACAAAACTATGCAGCTGGCACCTCCCCCCAGACTTCCCTTCACCTTCAGGTGCCTCCTCGCCAAATTGGAATCTTCCTGGACTGTGAGACCTGCACTGTCTCCTTCTATAACATCACTGACCACGGCTCCCTCATCTACACCTTCTCTGAATGTGACTTCGCTGGGCTTCTGCAGCCCTTCTTCAATCTTGGATTCAATGACGGAGGACAAAACACGGCCCCTCTGATCCTGCGTCCACTGAGACTGGGATGATAGGGCTCCACTCTCTATTGGAGGCTTTCCTCTGGACACTGCTGCCTGCTCCCTGTTGGTACACTTCTCAATCATTCTCCCCGCCTCTTTCATTAACTCTGAGCCACCTCTGCCTCTGCAAAGGTGTCAGCATCACAGCAAGCAGGCTTTGGCACTGAAAGCCTATGCCAAGTGGCTTTCAACAGCAGTATTTCTGCCCTAGATTGCTTATGATTCCCTCCAAGGAAGCAGACCACTTCTATTTGGTCCAAACTCATCTGGATCAACCAAAAACACATTTTTGCCTCCTTTATGTGACTCAAGCTTTGTTTTCTTCTCTCCATCCCTATATTCATTGCCTCAGTTCAGATCTCTGTTCTATCTTGCTGAATTTCTAAAAAGGCTTCCTGAGGGAATCATGCCTCAGTCTACCCAATCAGAACTTTTTTCTCATCCACATCTAGAATTATCTTTCCAACTTGTAAGTCTAACCTGATAAACCCACTCGAACATGCTAATTTCCCTAAGCCTTTGGATACCTTCTTCTACAGTATACCAAGGCAGATCTGGTACTTCAGCTTGATTTCATGTAGGCCACCACATAATCCATGCTTCAGCAGCCCAACCAAATAAACTATTAGATCCTTTCCTAACTTCTCAAACTGAAACAGTGAATGATGAATCTGTGCTTAGTGAGCCCATATCAATAAACTCCGACTGATCCATGTTTATGTTCCTTGCACCATTTTCCCACACCCTTAATAGCCATTCCCACATATATTCCCCAGGTTTCTGTTTGTACGTATTAGAAAAGTCAAGCAGTTCTATCGGAGTGTAGCATACCTCCTCCTGAGTTACACTGTACTTCACCTTTTGGGGCTCGCTGGGACTTAAGTCTAGTTATATTCTAGAAGCCAAAATCGGTGAGGAAATGTTTTGAGAACATTCAGCATTGTCTTGTAAAGCATCTCCCTCAGGCGATGTTCCAGGCAATGACTCAGACAGAGGCACTTTAGATGCAACTGGGTTAATCTCATTAGATGGGAGTGGAAGGGTAATGGTTCTGTTGGCAGGAGTGATTCAATGGAATTTAGGGGCTCAGTTTCTCCAGCTTCCTGACTATCTGCCCATATGTCCCCATCTCAGGTTTCAGGATCCCGTTTCTTCCCAATCAATGCCTTCACTGTAACTTCAGACACCTCTCAAGGTTGGCAGTTGAGTTGGCATTGTAACTCAGCCACTCTTACAATAAGACTCTGGGTTTGGTTTTTGGCAGTATCAGCTCTGTTACTACAAGAAGTAAGGCTTGCTTTCAAGGCACAAGTGGAAACTTTGAGGTGGTTTATGCGGCACTTGAGCTTTGACTCTGAAGCCCTGAGGTCGTCTCTTTCTTTTACCAGTTTGTCTAGCAAGTGTAGGATGAAGTAGTATGATGTGGCAGGATTCAAATCTAATTCTGATCCAAAAGCCCACCCTCTTTCCTAAATACTAACCTTTCCAAAGTCACCGGTAATCTGGCTGTTAACTTTATTGTTTCCAAAGTCAATACAAGTCACTTTGTTCAAAGTCAATGGAACTCTTAATTTATAAGTCTCCACAAAGTAGACAAAGAAATGTGAAGCCCTGTATTGGTAAACATACCACTGGTTAAGTTACACAAACTGAGCATTGTTTCCACTGTGAAGACAACTGACCACACATTCTCAAATCCGCCTAGTCTTGACCCCATAAGTGATGTGGTTTAGCATGAGAGGGGCCAACGTGCAGATATTGGCCAGCAGAATGTGTGTATGGAGAGGAACATGGCACCCAAATCACTGGGTGTCTTTGGATGGGTTCACTAGAGAAGCAAAACCAGTGAAGTACATATATATATATAGAGAGAGAGAGAGAGAGAGAGAGAGATTTATATCAAGGAAATGACTCATGTGGTTGTAGAGGCTGGCAAGTCCCAAATCCATGGGTCAGGTCTCAAGCTGGAGTCTTCTTGAACTCATGTAGCTGCAGGGGTTAACGAACCCAAGATCAACAGGTAAGATGGCTGGCTGCTGGCTCAAGTGCCAAAAACCAGAGGTCAGACAAAGACAAGCCAAATGCAGGATCCAGAGCCACGCAAAACCCAATGAGGTTGGCCAGAACGTCCATACATATAGGATGCAGGCCACATCCCCAAGGAAACTCCCCTTTAACTGTTTGGCTGCTCACAACAGATCTCACCATGAAGGGGATTATATCATTACATAACTGCCAAATTATGTCATACCTGCCAAACCACTGAGAATCATGGCGAGCCAAATTGACACACAGCCTTAACCATCACAGTCCACCACTTGTCAACCTGGCTCCTGTACACATCTCCTAAAACCTTACATAATCTCTACATACATATAAAATCATGTTCTTGCTTAATAAGATACAACTAACACACATACAACCAAAAACACACTAGCCCTGCTTAGATCTTATATTTTACCAGTGAAGAAAATAGAAATATTTGATGCACACATAAAAGGAAGAAATACTCATAAGTTACAGTCCTCATGTCTGCAACTGGTCATTGGGTTGTAACTGATATTTAGAACTACTTTCTTCCGCCACCCATTTTGCATTCCCTTTACCCTCTGCAACCACTTCAGCCGATCGTTGTTCTATGCCTGGTGGAGTGACCCAAACCTTCATTCCTGAAGAGTCTGGGCCATTATTAGTCATGTAGGAATTGAGTTGCTATAGTTTCCCATTGACTTTAATCACAGGGCATGGTAGTACTAAGAGACACCCTAAGGGATCTCCTGCATTCCAGACATACTCTTCTTTACCTCCATTATGTAATACCAATCCAATTGCCTTTTGGTAATCAGGATCAATCACACCATCCAGAATGGTAATTCCCTTCTTTGCCTGTTGATCCAGAGGCATAAGAAGCCTGAAGTGGCAGGGTGGCATTTTTAACTTCCTGTTCAATGGTATCACGGATATGTCTCCAGGTGGGAGCAATCCTCCCTTTGGAATTAAGACCTCTAGAGCTGCAGACCATAGGGTTGTGGGGACAGGAAGCAAAAATTTGTTAAGTTGGTCACTAGGAGTAATAGTGAGGGCTGCCCCTCCCATTTCCACCCCTTAATTCCTGGACCTATGAATCCTGGCTATGGGAGAAATAGCACCATATATTGGACACTGGTTTAGAGCACATAACAGCCTCCTGGAGAGTGTTGTCCCAACCCTAAAGGTCTTGCCACTTAGCTGGCACCAAAACTGTGTCTTTAGAAGCCCATTCCAGTGTTCTTTCAATCCAGCTGCTTCAGGATGATGGGGAACATGGTAAGACCAGTGAATTCCAAAAGCATGGGCCCATTGCTGGAATTCATTTGCTGTTAACTGAGTCCCTTGATCCAAGGCGATGCTGTGTGGGATACCATCATGGTGGATGAAGCATTCCGTAAGTCCACACGTGGTAGTTTTGGCAGAAGCACTGCGTACAGAGAAGGCAAATTCATATCCAGCGTAGGTGTCTAGTCCAGTAAGAACAAAATACTGCCCTTTCCATGATGGAAGTAGTCCAATGTAATCAATCCACCACAGGGTTGCTGGCTGATCGCCTCAAGGAATAATGCCATATCAGGGACTCAGTGTTGGTCTCTGCTACTGGCAGATTGGGCACTCAACAGGGGCAGTAGTCCGGTCAGCCTTGGTGAGTGGAAGTCCATGCTGCTGAGCCCATGTATAACTTCTGTCCCTGTCACCATCTCCACTTTGTTCATGAGACCATTGGTCAATGACTGGAGTAGCTGGGGAAAGAGAGTGACTGGTTTCTACAGAACCGGTCACCCTATCCACTTGATTGTTAAAATCCTCCTTTGCTGAGGTTACCCTTTGGTGAGCATTCACATGAGACACAAATATCTTCACTTGTTTGGCCCATTCAGAGAGGTCTATCCACATACCTCTTCCCCATAAATCCTTGTCTCCAGTTTTCCAATCATGTTCCTTCCAAGTCCCTGACCATCGGGCCAAGCCATTGGCCACAGCCCATGAATCAGTATACAGTTGCACATCTGGCCATTTCTCCTGCCAAGCAAAGTGAACAGTCATGTGCATTGCTCAAAGACCTGCTCATTTGGAGGATTTCCCTTTGCTGCTGTCATTCAGGGAGGTCCCAGAAAGAGGCTGTAATGCTGCCACAGGCCATTTTTGAGTGGTGCCTGCATATCATGCAGAACCATCTGTAAACCAGGGGTGAGTTTTCTCTTCCTCGGTCAACTGATCATAAGGAACTCCCCATGAGACCATAGATTCAGACACGGAGATGGATGGTAAAGTGACAGGAGTGGAGATCATGGGCATTTGGGCCACTTGCTTATGCACTTACTTGTGCCTTCATGTCCTTCTGAGGCCTGATCTTGTATATACCACTTCCATTTAACAATGGAGTGCTGCTGTGCACGTCTGACTTTATGGCTCTGTGGGTCAGACAACACCAAGTTCATGACGGGCAGCTCAGGTCACATGGTGACTTGGTGGTCCATGGTTAAGCGTTCAGTCTCTACTAAGTCCCAGGAACAAGCCAAAAGCTATTTCTCAAAAGGAGAGTGCTTCTTTGCAGAGGATGGCAGGGCTTTTCTCCAAAAATCCTAAGGGTCTGCACTGTGACGCACCCATAGGGGCCTGCCAAAGATTCCAAACAGCATCTCTATCTGCCACTGACACTTCCAGAACCATTGGATCAGCCAGAGCATATGGCCCAAGTGGTAGAGTGGCTTGCACAGCAAACTGAACCTACTGCAGAGCTGTTCTGGGCCCCACTCAAAACTAGCAGCTTTTCGAGTCACTTGATAAATAGGCCAGAGTAGTACACCTAAATGAGGGGTATGCTGCCTCCAAAATCCAGTTAGGCCCACAAGGAGTTGTGCCTCCTTCTTAGTTGTAAGAAGGGCCAGATGTAACAACTTATCCTTTAGAAGGAATATCTCAACATGCCCCACACCTCTGGACTCCTAGAAATTACACTGAGGTGGAAGGCACCTGAATTTGTATGGGATGAATTTCCCTCCCTCTAGCACACAAACTTCTTACCAATAAGTCCAGAGTCATTGACACTTCTTCCTTACGAGGTCCAATCAGCATAATGTCATCAATGTAATCAACAAATGTGACATCTTGTAGAAGGGAAAGGCGATCAAGGTCCCTGTGAACTAAAGTATAACATAGGACAGTGAAGGTGTTCCAAATGAAGGCAAACTACTTCTGGTTTGTCTCCAAAATGGGAATTGAGAAAAAGGCATTGGCCAGATCAATAGCTGCATACCAGGTACCAGGAGATGTATTAATTTGCTCAAGCAATGAAATCACATCCAGAACAGCAGCTGCACTTGGAATCACCACCTGGTTAAGTCTTCGATAATCCACTGTCATTCCCCAACATCCATCTATTTTTTGTGGAGGCCAAATAGGCAAGTTGAATGGGAATGTGGTGGGAATCGCCACCCCTGTTTCCTTTAAGTCCTTGATGGTGGCAGTAATCTCCGCAATCCCTCAAGGAATGAGGTATTGCTTTTAGTTTACTATTTTCCTAGGTAGGGGCAGTTCTAATGGCATCCACTTGGTTTTTCCTACCACTATAACCTATCTTCTACTTCTCAGGGATCCACTGTGGGGGTTCTGCCAGTTACTGAGTATGTCTGTTCTAATTATGCATTCTGGAACTGGAGAAGCCACTACAGGATGGGTTCAGGGACACACTAGACCAACTGTGAGACAAACCTGAGCTAAGACTCTATTAATAACCTAACCTTACGCCCTCACTCTGACTGGTGGGCTCCAGTGACATTTTAGGTCTCCTGGAATTAGTGTCAGTTCAGACCCAGTATCCAATAATCCTTTAAAATTCTGATTTTTTCCTTCTTCCCAATCAACAGTCACTCTCGTAAAAGGCTGTAGATCCCTTTGGGGAAGGCTGGGAGAAAGATTAATGGTATAAATTTTTAGCAATGTAGTGGGGTCCTTCAACAAGGGGACCCAGACTCCCCATCATTCAAGGGGTTATGGGTCTGTAAACTCGCTCAAGTCTGGGAATTGATTGAGGGGTCGTGACTCTTTTCTGGCAATTCGAGTTAGACTGTCATTCACTTGACCTGGAATTCTTCTGCTTATACAGATCAAGTAAATATTTGATAGATTTCCTATCTGTTTCACTCCTAGAGATACCATGACTAAGTAGCCAACACCGTAAATTCATATCCGACTATTCTGATTGTTGCTTTGACTTCATTGTCCATTACAGTACCCACCCCCAAGATGTCTTGGTTGATTGAATGCCGCCACTTGGCCTCTACCACCGTGGGATCCAATCAGCTCCATTGTAGTTAGGTGTCTTAATTCAGTTAGGGCAGCTCCCACTGTCAAATCTGACTTACACAAAATAGCAATCACAGTAGTCTTCAAGGATGCTGGGACTCCCTTCACAAATTTGTTCCTCACAGTTATGGTAAAAGGTGTGTCCTCTGGGCACTCCATGTGTGGGTCTGCAGGTCTAACCTGATAAATCCTCTCCAACATGCCAATTTCCCTAAGCCTCTGGATACCTTCTTCTACAGTATACCGAGGCAGGTCTGGTGCTTCAACTTGATTTCGTGCAGGCCACTGCATAATCCATGCTTCTGTCACCCCACCAAACAAACTATAAGATCCTTTCCTAAACTCTAGAGCTGAAACACTGAATGAAGAACCTGATTAGTGGGCTTGTATTAATAAACTCAGACTGATCCAACTTTATGTTCTTTGCACCATTATCCCACACCTTTAATAACCATGCCACACATATTCCCCTTGTTTCTGTTTGTACATATCAGAAAAGTCAAGCAGTTCTTTTGGAGTGCAGCACACCTCCTCCTGGGTCACACTTTGCATTTCTCATTTGGGGGCTCATTAGGACTTAAGTCTAGTTATAAGTCTAGAAGCAAAAATGGGTGGTGGGGATGTGTTTTGAGAATATTCAGAAATGTCTTGTATCTGTCTCAGGCGATGCCTCAGTTAATGACTCAGATGCCTCCCTAGGGAATGACTCAGACACTACTCCAGGCAATATCTCAGACAAAGGCCCTTCAGACACAGCTGGATTAATCTCATCAGGTGGGGATGGAGGGGCTAATGGTTTTGTTGGCACGAGCGAGTCAATGGAATTTAGGGGCTTAGTGTCCCCAGCCTCCTGATTATCTGCCCATATGTCCCCATCCCAAATATCAGGGCTCCATTTATTCCAGTAAATGTCCTCACTTTAACTTCAGACACCATTTGGGGTTGGGAATTCAACTGGCATTCTAATCAGCCACTCTTATGATAAGACTCTGGGTTTAGTTTTTGGCAATATCAGCTCTGTTACTACAGGAAATAAAGCTTTCATTCAGGCACAAATGACAACTTTGAGGTCATTTATGCAGCGCTTGAACTTTGACTCTGAAGCCTTGAGCTGTCACTTTCTTTCACCACTTTGTCTAGTGAAAGTAGGACCAACCAAGCAGCTTCCCTATACTTCTCGTTCTGACAAAATTGGAGAAAAGTATCAAACATGCAATCACCCAGAGCCTCGCCTCTCAAA
This sequence comes from Dugong dugon, assembly GCA_030035585.1. Taxonomy (NCBI): domain Eukaryota; kingdom Metazoa; phylum Chordata; class Mammalia; order Sirenia; family Dugongidae; genus Dugong; species Dugong dugon. The sequence goes on along the minus strand of CM057467.1, from coordinate 76,603,783 downwards.
AATACTTGATCTGTTGGTGGTGATATTTTGTATATTACTATCGCCACCTCACGCCATGGACTAGCATTGCCCTCTTTACTAGTGGAAGCAGAATCATCAACATCTTTAAGACTAACCAGACTTGAGAACCAATTTATAAACTCATCCTTACAATTTCGTTTCTCTGGAAACATCTCAAGAGTCTTAGAACCCAGTATTAGGCTGGGTTCCCTAGAGAAGCAAAACCAGTGAAGCATATCTATCTATCCATCTATTGGCTGCTCACAGCAGATCTCATCATGGAGGTGATTACATCACTACATAGCTGCCAAACTAATTATAACTGCCAAACCACTGAGAATCATGGCCCAGCCAAGCTGACACACAATCTTAACCATCACACTCGTAATTATGGTAAAAATGCCAGGCAAGTAGAGCACGGAAATGACTCAAGGTGGGAGCCACATGTACCCAGACACTTTCACCGAGCTTCTTGGGAGGGGAGGCAGAACATAGCATAGAGGCTAAGTATGTAGGAAACTACGATGAGCAAGGCATTTAGTCCAACAGTAGAGAGAAAGACAGACAAGTCATACAAAACATTGACACGAATATCAGCAGAGGCAAAGTTGGCAACATCCATGTGCTCATACTGGCTATGCACTAGCACATTACTGTGGCAGAAAAGCAGCAGCTTCACCAGGAACACATCTGGGAGTATCACACAGAAGCTTCTCAGGTCCACAGCCAAGACAACTCTTATGATTACAGCACACCTGAACACTGTGATATAGTGCAGTGGGTCACAGATGGTCACATAGCAGTCAAATGCCATTGCCAAGAGAATCCCTGATTCAATGATGAAGGTGGCATGAATGAAGAAGATTTGGGTGATACAACAATCAAGGGTGATCTCCCCAGCATGAAACCCGAATATGACCAGGGCTTGGGCACTGTGGTAGTGGACAGGAACAGGTCAGCTGTAGCCATCATGCACAGGAAGAAGTACATGGTGTCATGGAGGCTGTGTTCAGTGCTGACAGTGAAGATGAGGAGGCTATTCCCAAAGACAGCAACAAGGTAGGTGGTAAAGGAGGGGAAAGAGATCCATGTGTGCTCATCTTCCAAGTCAGGGATGCCCAGCAGAATGAAGAGTGACTGAGTAGTAGCAGTATGGTTGGGGGTTGCCAGCCCAAGGGAGGTCACCTGTGTGTTGATGTATAGCATTTGGTGGTCACCTCCTTTCTGTTCCCAAGAAGCTGGATGAGGTTGAAATAGTGGAGAGAGTAACAGATCATGTCTTAGTCATCTAGTGCTGCTGTAACACAAATACCCCAAGTGAATGGCTTTAACAAGCAGAAGTGTATTCTCTCACAGTCAAGTGGGCTAGAAGTCCAAATTCAGGGCGTCAGCTCCAGGGGAAGGTTTTCTCTGTTTGCTCTGGGGGAAGGTCGTTGTCATCAATCTTCCCCTGGACTAGGAGCTTCTCTGCATAGGAACCCAGGGTCAAAGGATGCTCTTTGCTGCCAGCGCTGCTTTCTTGATGGTATGAGGTCCCACTGTTTCTCTGCTCTCTTCTCTCTTTTAGATCTCAAAAGAGATTGGCTCAATATACAATCCAGTTTTTGTAGATTAAGTCCTGCCTCATTAACATAACTGCCACTTCATTAACATCATAGAAGTAGGATTTACAACACATAGGAAAATCACATCAGATGACAAAATAGTGGACAATCACAGAACATTGCCCTAACCAAATTGGTACACATATTTTTGTGGTACACAATTGAATTGCTATACAATTCAATCCATGAAAGATCATTTTTCATTGCATGGAGCAGTGGAAAGGATCCTGGGTAGGAGACCGGGAAAATGAGTGAAAATTTCTTGCCATTCTATTCACTAGCTATGTGATCTCAATGCAGTTATGCAGTCTCATCACATTTAAAACTAAAGTTGGGTGTGGGGATATGTGCCATTGAAATATGGCTACACCAGTGACAATTTCAGCCCCTCAAAGGCCCATATGCTGCACACAGCATGTTGAGACTTGTCAACAACATGTTGAGACTTGTCACGACTTGTTTTTCCAAAACCTATTGTCTCGTTACTGATTGGCTTGTTTACCTGAAGTCCATTTTCCCTTGCCCGAAACTTATTGTTATTCACCCAAAGCGCATTGTTCTGTGATTTGCTTCACTACTTGTTGTACCGACTATAAATAAACTCCTGGGACGGAAGTCAGGGTCGACTCCTCTGAGTGACCCTCCTTGGCCCCACTTCTCTGTAAGAGTTGTGCAGTTGATTACCGTCACCGTCGCCATTCCAACAGTTGGGTAGAAGTTGAATTAGACCATCTGTGAAAGACTCCTTCCAGCTCTAGAATGCCATAGATCTTAGTTTCAAATTGTTACTGAGCTAAGAGCTATAACTAACACTTCAGTTTCCACCTTGGCCACCAGAATGTGAAATACAGTACATCTCAGAAGGAAAATGGTAACTGAATTAATTATCCAATTTAACACACCTTTACTGAGCCCAAGGAGCCCTGGTGGTGCAGTGGTTAAGTGCTCTGACACTAAACGAAAGGTCAGCAGTTTGAACCCACCAGCCCACTCCACTGGGGAAAGATGAGGCAGTCTGCTTCCATAAAAGTTTACAGCCTTGGCAACCCTACGGGGCATTTCTACTCTGTCCTATATGGTCTCTTGAGCCTTGAATCAACTCAAGGGCAGTGGTTTTGGTTACTGGGCACACACCATATGTGCCAGGCATGGATTCTTGAGGACCTATGCCCTACCTGGTGGGAGACAGACAATTAAGCAGTAAGGTCTATCTGTATAATATAGAGAGTATAGAGAAAAAGTTAACACAGGGAACTGTAGAAACATGGACAACTCCTTCAGAGCTCAGAAACAGTTTCCTAAAGGTGCCATCCTTAGTTGAATCTTGAAGAACAAGTAAGAGTTTGCCAAGTGTCTTAGTTATCTAGTGCTGCTGTAACAGAAATACCACAAGTGGATGGTTTACCAAACAGAAATTTATTCTCTCACAGTCTAGGAGGCTACAAGTCCAAATTCAGGGTGCCGGCTCCAGGGGAAGGCTATCTCTCTATATCAGCACTAGAGGAAGGTCCTCGTTATCAATCTTCCCCTTGTCTAGGAGCTTCTCAGAGCAGAGACCTTGGGTCCAAAGGATGTGCTCCCCTCCTGGTTCTTCATTCTTGGTGGCATGAGGTCCTCTGTCTCTCAGCTCACTTCTCTCTTTTATATCTGAAAAGAGATTCACTCAACATACAACCTAATCTTGTAGACTGAGTCCTGCAATACTAACATAACTGCCTCTAATTCTGTCTCACTAGCATCATACAGGTAGGATTTGTATTGAAAGATTAAATATAAAAAAATCATACCATAAAAAGAACTGGAAAAAAACTAATGGAACAATAATCAAATCATAGCAACCCCATAGGACAGAGCAGAACTGCCCAACAGGGTTTTGAAGGCTGTAAACCTTTTCCGAAGCAGACTGCCACATCTTTCTCCCGAGGAGCGGCTGGTGGGTTTGAACCGCCACTCTGTCAGTTAGCAACCAAGCACTTAACCACTGCACCACCAGGGCTTCTTAACACACATAGTTAAACTCTAAAAATATATACTGGAAAAAAAAAACTGGGTAAGTAAATATTCCACCTTAGGGATGTACCACAAGGATCATCCGTCATTGAAGCTTGCCTTCTTTATTTTGCTTAGTTTGTTTATTCATCAACATATGTTTTCTGAAAGATTCAATATAAAAAAATTATACCATAAAAGGAACTAGAAGAAATTTAATGTAAACAATAAGCAAATCATAGCCTGAAGAACATCTTCACAGATTAAAACAGTAAAACAAAGGAAAAGATTGATGGATTTGAAAATATTTGATATATTCCCTTAAAACAAAAGCCAAGCAAACAAACCAAAGAAAATTCCAGAAATTAAAAGTTTAAAATCTTGAGAAAATAATGGCAATAAATATTACCCCTTTGGGGAAGTTATGTATCATCTCTGAGCCTCAAACTCCATGTCTGTAAAATGAGAATAAAAACAATGGGTCTGATGTGAAGATTAAGTCAGATTAGGTAGGTAAAAAGCTTTGCCCATGTCCAACAAATGGTGCTTGCTATTAATCCACAAAGAAATACAATATCCAATAAACCCATTGCTGTTGCCATCAAGTCAATTCTGACTCATAGCGACACTATATGACAGAGTAGAACTGCGCCATAGTGTTTCCAAGGAGCAGCTGGTGGATTTGAACTGCCGACCTTTTGGTTAGCAGCCAAACTCGTAACCACTACACAACCAGGATGTCCTGCATTTCTGACAAGAATGAAAATTGATAACTTTTCTAGATGCAATTTTCTAGCATTCAGGGGGAGACTAAAATCTTCCTACCCCTCACCTTTTTAAGGTAATTCTGCTAGAGGTAAGAATCAGGCAAAACGTAATTCCCATCCCTCCCAAAAAAGGCAAGCCTTATGCACAAGAGTGTCCCTAGCATAGTCCTTATATCATTAATGATTAGAGAAACTTAAATATTAAAAATGAAAAAGAATGGCAATCACCTCGATCAGGCAATCAAGGTTAACATCAATATATAAAAAAAATTGTAGTCTTGTGTACAGATAAACAGGGTCAGATTACTCAATCAGCTGGGTAAGCACAGGCTTACTTTTGCTTCCTTACGAATCTGTAGTGCACTATTTCACATGGGTTTCACCACATCTTTGAAGTGGGGGAGAAACAAGTGAAATTGTGCACTACAGATTCATAAGGAAGCACAAGTAAGCCCATGTTTACCTTGCTTACTGGCTCATCCACCCCATCAGGGATTGTAAATTTGAAGAGGCTTTGATTCTGTAAGAAGGTGCTGTGGGCTTAGGAGAGAAGCAGATGCCAATCATACCTAGAGGAAGAATCTTTAATGTGGTGAAAAAAATGTGAAATTGTTCACTACAGATGATCTATCTGGTAAGCAAAGTAAGCACTGTACTTACCTCACCTATTCAATAATCCTCCCTTGATGATAAATCATGTAGAGAGTATATACCCATGTGATGAAAGTGGCACTGTACCTCTGTGATCTTCTTCCCCAAAACACAAAACCCCATTCGAATCATGAGAAAAATGTTAGAATTACCCAATTGAGAGACATCCCACAAAATTCCTGACCAGTACTTTCCAAAACTGGTAAAGTCATCTAAAACAAGAAAAATCTGATAAATTACCATAGCCAACAAAAGCCTAAGGAGATACGATAACTAAATGTAACGGGGTATCCTGGTTCGGATCTTAAAAATTACATTAGGTAAAAACTAAGAAAATCTGAAAAAGTATGGACTTTAGTTAATAATAGTCTATCAGTATTGGTCCATCAATTATAGTCAATGTAACATGCTAGTATAATATGTTAATAACATGGGAAACTGGGTTTGGTGGTGTATGAGAACCCTGTATACTATCTTCCCAATTTTTCTCTAAATCTCAAACTGTTCTAAAAAAAAAAAAAAATTACTTACAAACACGATGAAAATAAAATAAAAGGATGGTTCAGCAAATTATGCTATTTGCATTTGATGGAATGTTACGCTATTATTAAAAGTCTGTAAACAAGAATTTTGTTTTGGTTACTTTTTTACTTGGCAACAATGTAAAAAATATATATGCACTGAACAAAGCCTATAAGGAAGTAAACCAAAATTTTAACAGGGTTTATACTAAGTTATCTTCTTTATGCTTACTAAGATTTTCAGTTGTCTTAACAACAATTGATTTGGTGCCTTTAAGGAACCCCAAGAATGAAGAACAACTCCGTAAATTAAAAGAAAAAAAACTGTAGTCTTGTGTACAGAAGAATTTTTTAAAACACACTTTCTTAATAAAAAATTAAAATGGATACAATATAGCCATTAAAATGATTATAGAGATCTAAGTGTATTGTCATGTAAAGATGGCCACAGTACGGGGCTATGTGAGAATATCAGGCTACCAAACCATATATACGGTATGAATGTGTGTGTGTGTGGTGTGTGTATAATTATACTTATAGTTAAAGTAGGAGTTATATATAAAATCTGGAAAACTACACATGAAAATGATAACAGTAAATTATTCTTGGTGGTGGGATCATGGGTAATTTTCATTTTCATTTTCTTCTTACTATTTTTCTATTTATACTTATATAAAAAGAAGTAAATGTTCTTTTTTAAAGTATCAGTGATGTGTTATTATGTCATAGAGGAAGTAGTGCCTCATGTTGAGATGAAGTGGTTAATAATGACCTCGATGAGTACGGGACAAGAAGCTGAACTTTGAAAGATGAATGGTGGCAACTCATAAAAAGGTCATAGAGTTAATTCCAGGTAAGTGGATCACCTGTGAAAAATGCACCAAGACATTTAAAAACATGCCTGAACATAGAGCAATTAGAGGTAAACAGTTTCTTGAGAGTGAAGCACAGATTAAATGAGAATGATGTGGAAATGGTTGCTGGAAAGGAAGTCTGAAAATAGATTACTAACAGTATTCCGTACCATGTCGAGGAAGATGATTTTTGAGGAACAACTCCTAAAAAGTAAAGAGTTAAGAGCACGACTCCCTAACTGTCCTGTTACCACCCCTCATAACTTCAGGAAGTATATGAAAGTTTTAAGTGGGTGTCCAGAGATATGGTTAGACATCCCAGGACTTAACATAACTCAAAGCAGAAAACTTCATGATTATCTAAACAAGACTCTGCAAAAGGTCAGCCTCTTCAGAAGAAATATCATGGGTAAAATTGTACAGTGTGCTCTCAGAAAAACAGCCACACTAATTTTCCCAGTCAGGGAGTGGCTAAGAATTGTAGTGTATCTCAGGGGGTAACATACTGCAATGTAGCGGTCAAATGTCATAATCAGCAAGATGCCTGACTCAGAGATGAAGGAGGAAAGCTAGAAGCAGAGATGGGCAATGTAACCAATAAGAGAAATTTCCCTATAATTGCACCAGAAAATGGCCAATACCTTGGGTTCTGTGGTGATAGCAAAGACAATGTCAACTCCAGCCAGCATACAGAGGAGAAGATACATATGTACATGGAAGCCACTCTTGGTGAGGATAATGAAGATGAGCAGACCATTCCCAAGGAGAACAAAGACCTATATAGGAGATGAAGAAGGAAATGGAAATCCACGTTTGTAAGTCTTCTTGGTCTGGAATGCCCAGCAGATAGGAGACCGTATGGTCAACACCAGTGTAGTTGAAGCCAGCCATTCCTGAGACAGACTAATGTGGACTTTATCTTTCTACTAATAGCTACAAAGAGAAATACAGATTATACAGAAATATTTTCTTTGGGCTTTCTGGTTAAATATATCAGATTACACACCTGCGTTTACCAACATTTCCTCATAATACCCCACTAACATGTCAGTAAGAGAAGAAAAACAGCATGAACACAGAAAGAAAAAGAGAATAGTAGCACAGTAGAGATAGTAACAACATTTTGAAAGCAGTTCCATGAATACTGACTAGGCAAAAACCAAACCCATTGCCTTTGACTAAGCAGATGTAATAAAACTAACAACTTCTAGATGAAGACAAGAATCAAGGTGATTTTCACTGTAGAACCCAGATGGTCTCAAGAACTAGAGGTATCATGGCCTTCTCTAAAATGGGATAAGAGTGAGATACAAATCAGTACGAGGAAAAGTTAGACTCCTAGATTCCCTTTCCCAACCTGTCCGTCCAGGCACAACTTTCCTAACCCATCGTAAAACTGAAGGTTTATTCTCTGGTGGAGTTAAACCAGGAAAATTCTGGAGACCCTAGGCATAGCTGTGGGCAGAGATACTATGCTACAAACAGGGATTTAAATGAAAGGCTACATGCTGACCCCAGTGAACTTCTCCTATTTCTGTCTGACAATACTACACAGTCCCTACACCCAGATTGTCTAATCCATTCAGATTTAAGAATCAGGCAATAAGAAGTGTCTAGAGATTCTGTGTGTAGGCATAGAACTTGCTTAGGGACAGACTTCCGGGTCACATTGCCCCAGCCCAGAATTTTACACTCAGATAAATCAAAAATATGTTGGGGGAAGGAAAAGTTATTTAAGACTTTCAAATACTTCTAAAGATTTACCTCCTATTAAATCTTTCACAGGAAGCTATTTAAAGATAAGCACCACCAAAATGAGAGAATAAACCAAAAATAGAGACACACAGGCTCCAACAAAGGAGCTGAAACAAAGAGTGTCTTAGTCATCCAGTGCGGCTGTAACAGAAATACCACAAGTGGATGGCTTTAACAAAGAGAAGTTTATTTCCTCACAGTAAAGTAAGCTAAAAGTCCAAATTCAGGGCATCAGCTCCAGGGAAAGGCTTTCTCCCTCTGTTGGCCTTCTCGTCAATCCTCCCCTGGACTAGGAGATTATCCACGCATGAGTGCCAGGAGCAGAGCACGTCCTTTGGACCCAGGGCTCTGCTCCTGGCACTGCTTTCTTGGTGATATGAGGTGCCGTACTCTCTGCTTGCTTCCCTTTCCTTTTATCTCTTTTAAGACAAGAGGTGGTGCAGGCCACACCCCAGGGAAACTCCCTTTAACTCAGATCAGGGATGTGACCTTAGTAAGGGTGTTACAGTCCTACCTGAATCCTCTTTAACATAAAATTACAATCACAAAATGGAGGACAACCACACAGTACTGGGAATCATGGCCTAAGTTGACACATATTTTTGGAGGACACGGTTCAATCCATGACAAATAGATACAACTCAGGAGAGGGCGTAGGCTGTAAGGGGGTGAGGGAATTCCTTGAATAATGGTGAACAGTGTCAGCTGTGAAGAGTCCTAGAGCAGTATCAGTCTAGATTGGATCGAGTCGATAGAGGGTACCAGAAGGAAATTCTCAAAGGAAGAAAAGACAGAAGCTTGTTTTGAAACATAATTTATATTTCTGGTGGAAAGTAAGGCATATAAAAATCAAGTAAACAAACAAACAGACGAATATTAACTCTAAGGAAGAAATAAACTTGTACAAGAAATGTGTTCATTATGTATTTCATTGTTAATTATATTTAAATAATCATAATAATGTAAACATAAACAGGCATCTTCAAAATCATGATATTAGTAAAATCAGGAAAAGAAAGTTTTATATGTCTGAACGGGTATGGAGGGGTTTCTGTAGGAAAGCTAAACGCTAACCTCCCATATTAAAACAAATCAGTCGATAACATATAAAAATGATAGAAGTATAAATCAAGAACTGACAGTATAAGCATGCTGTTTTTATGGAGGTAAATACTAAAGAAACAGCTATAAGGGTTAACGTGATTGTTTCTGAGGAGAAGGAATCAGAGGTGAGGTAGGAAAGGGAATTTCTATTTCTTATTTTAAGCCTTTTAGGACTTTTGGAGCGTTAAACTATGTATCTGTATAATATTTACAAAAATAAAATGAAAACAAGTGATCATAATAAAGTGCCTACCTCTTCACCAATAACAAGTCTTTCCCTCAAAAATAGACGTACCCTCACTTCACTGTTTCTCTCTCTCATCCTCTCTCCTCTTCCTCCTCATTTTAATTTCTGGAGTTAAAACTCCTTTTCAAGCACCAGATTATCCCATCAGGGCTTGTCTTAGTCATCTAGTACTGTTCTAACAGAAATACCACAAGTGGATGGCTTTAACAAAGAGAAGTTCAATCTTTCACAGTCCAGTAGGCTACAAGTCCAAGTTCAGGGTGTCAGCCCCAGGGGAGCACTTTCTCTGTAGGCTCTGGAGGAAGGTCTGTGTCATCAATCTTTCTTTGGTCTGAGAGCTTCTCTGTGCAGGAACCTCAGGTCCAAAGGACGCGCTCTGCTCCCGGCACTGCTTTCTTGGTGGTACCAGGTTCTATTGTGTCTCTGCTCCCTCCTCTCTTTTATATCTCAAAAGAGACTGGATTAAGACACTATCTAATCTTGTAAACCTCATCAGCATAACCTCATCACAGTGACAGAATTTACAACGGATAAGGCGATCACATAGAACCTCATCATAGTGATAGAGTTTACAACACATAAGGAAATCATATCAGATTACACAGTCATACAATACTGAGAATCATGACCTAGCCAAGTTGCTACACACATTTTTGGGGGGACTCAATTGAATCTCCTTAGAGAAACTAGGGTGACTCGAATGAACTGACTCCTCTTTCCTGAGAGGAGAGTCTAAGGAAGCTGGCATTGGAAGAGGCAATATAGACAGGCTGTTGGACGTATTTCCTGCAATGGACAATTGCCTCCTGTATATTGTGTGGCCACACAAATGCTGTATGAAAATGAACTTCCCTAAGGAATATCATTCTCCTAGAGGAAATGGAAAAGTACTGGCACCAAATAGGAAGGGTATAGCGTGTACTCCATAGATTTCACGAGGAAAACACGGGTGGAGAAGACAAGAAGGAAGAAGCCAGAGATCAAACATGATGAGAAGTTGGGAATGAAACAGCCGTCAGAAGCTGATGGAGGCTTTGAGAAAGGAAACAGCCAAGAGAATGTGTTTTGACTGGCGCTATAGAGGAAAGTTGGGGAGTTGAGGAATGGTCTTTGAAAATAGCTGCTGAGCAAGTTCCCATTTATCCTAAAAGCCCCTGTCCCACGCTTCCTGCACAAAGACATTTTCCTGAACCTGCCAAGACATCCTCCTGCCTTGTGCACCTGAGAAATCTTCCTCTTCCTCTCACCTGGAACTCCTCAGACTCTGCCAAACATAGCAGTGCTTTGCCTGCATGATCCTTCTCCCTTAAGTCACATTTTTTATCTATTAGAGAACACATCTCATTGATCAGGAGCTACCGTCTTATCTACCAAGCGTCTCTAACAAACTTAGACTTTCTTGACGGATTGGGTATGTCCTTTCATCAGTACATACCTACACCATAACGCAGAAGGAAAGGCAAACAGCAGAGTGGGAGGGAAGAAAGACCAGGTGAGAGAGCAAATAAGACCAGTGGCCAAAGCAAAACTTTCCTTTAAGGAGACAGGGCCCAAATCCAATTGAGACTTAAACAGCCGTCTGAGAACTTAACCTATATTTCTGCCCTGTCACCCCAAATTTTGATCGCTGGTGTTCTCTACAACCTGTTCATGAGATTCCAAACAAAAATCCTGATATTCCCAAACTTCTAAATGAGTTCCATCACCAATAGGCCTGTGAAGAGTCCTAATATGTAGCTCTACTCGCCCCTGTTCCTACTATCTCACCTCACATAGGACAAAATCAGTCATCAGCCTTAGACTGAGTCTTTTGAAACAGAAACGGAATCAGTGACTGGAAAAAACTTACATAAAGATTAAACTACAGAGCTAATTATCTTTGAGAGTTGTCAGGATGTAGCTTTTAGCCCAGGAGCCCAGGGCCCTTGAGTTTAAACTCTGCCAAATTGCCCACAGTCCCACATGGACCAAGTCATTGTGGCTATTTCCACTGCCTTTTTCTCTTGACAACTGGTCCTCTGGAAACTACCCAGTTATTTTATCTCTATTCTCAAATTGTGTGTGTACTTATTTGTGGGTTTTTATACCCAGAAGCTCTTAATTTCAACCTTGCATTTTTTCCTGAGAAATTCCTGTGCCTGTTTGAAGAAGTATTATACCCACTTTAGCCAAAACTCTCCACTACTTAAATTCGCTGTGTACAATTTCTTTTAACAGGTATCTTTTCTTAGCAAATCTTTCTTCATAACTAAGACAAACTTTGAAGTTCAATTTACCTAGTTGCTGTGATAGAATTTATATTTGGAAGCATAAGATAGTGACTTTTAACGAAAGGAGTATGTATGACATGCAGGACTGTTTTCAGTAGCATGCGAATCATAATTGTTATGAAAAAAGCTTGTTCCTTTGGCTGATTAGAACTGCCACAAGCGTTTAATGTTCAATGTAAAATATACCATCACTGAAGTTGATAGATTCACTTTCAACAGTCTTTCTTTGTTTTTACCTGCTTACAGATGATATATTACTTTTTATGGAAGTAGCATATAAATATTGTAAAACGAAAAACATGTCATTCAGAGTGGCCTATAAAACCAATTGAAAAACATAATACATGTCATTCTGGAGCTATTAACACATTCATGATGATTATGTTGCCATGAAACCTTGGCTCCCTAGTATGAATGGAAATTATGAATTAGGAAATAGTAGAAGCCAAGTGGCAGCCCTTAGCTGTCAGAAGTAAAGCAGGCATAATGGGCAGCAAGGCCTCAGAGGCAACTGGTGTGCTTTGACCTACAGACACTCATGACAATGGGTTATAAGTCATATTGTTTCTAGAAAGGAGATAGATGCAAGTGAATAAGTTGTTCCTTGACTTGCATAGTGAAAGAAAAAAAAGTCAAGAGGTAGACTGCATGAAGTCTGACACAGCTGTGGAAATGGAAAATTACAGTCCCTTTCTCAATGCCCACATCCTAGACAGTTCACAAGACTCAGAGTTCCCTTGAAGAAGGAAGTTTCTTGCCAATGTAGATAAAAACAGTAAATATTCTCCCCAGTCATTTCCAAAAGCCACCTGAGGGAAATTTAATGGGTTAACTGTGAATTCAAGAGAAGGAAATACCAGAATTTTTAAGGACTGTTAGATATAGGATCTGAGCTGTCACTAAAGAAAAGGAACCAAATATGTAATCATCCCTGGCCGAGTGGGGAGCCTAGAATTGCACTTCCACCTGGTAACCAAGGTTCACCCCATTCCTGTGCCAGCATGCAGTCATGCTCCTAAAGCCTGCTGAAATAAAACATTTAAATAAGATCCAGAGTCTAATAACATAACAGAAATCTGGGTGGGACTTTTGATCTTGGTCTAAGGAAGCTCCTCCTTTCTCTTTGTTCCCTGAGAGTTAATGAGTCCAGAAGTCATTTGATTAGTCCTCTTTTCATCCCTTCCCTGCCAGGGGATGGAGGATGGAGAGTGGATATGTCACAGGTGAACAAAGATATTTTTTGACACAAAGAGAGACACTCTGATGCGGAAGGCTGGTGAATCCTGTCTTCCATTTCAGTCATGTGATTTGAGGCCTTGACTCTTCTAGAGGAAGACATTTGGCAATGGCCTTGAAGTTTCAACATTGGATAGGGGGAGGGAAGGGAGTACTGCAGGAGGAGGGGGACAAGGACATGAGTGTCTAGAACATATCTGCATGTATGCCAAGCCTCTCCCAGGTATGCCATTTTAGCTTAGGGTGGGCCTCAATAAGGCAGACTTGAGGCTTTGGTAGGTGCTTAAGAGAAATCAGGAGGGAAAAACAGCTTCCCCAGAAATTGCTCCCCTGCTTCTTTTTCCCCCCTGTGTGAGAACTCCCTGAAGAAAATATTTCTCTTCCTGGTTCCTTCCCCTTCCAAAGTAAGTCCTCTGCCTCCTAGACTGACTACTTATCTCTTTTCCTCATCCCTGAAGAATCAGATACAAACTGAGAGATGAAGTGTCAGAGACAGTTTCATCAGATGAGAGGCATCCTGGACAGTGAGGAGTAGAAGGATCTGCAAAAGCTGCAGAAAAAGGAACAGAATGTTCTAGGTAACCTGGTAATGGGTAAGAATGAGCTGGTCCAGCAGAGCCAGTCGTTGAGAGAGCTCATCTCAGATCTGGATTCAGGGTCAACAATGGAGCTGCTGCAGGTACGACTTGGGAAAGAGCCTCCACATCTGAGGTTCAGGAAAAACGAAGATTTGCCTTAGATTCACTTCCCTTCTGTGTCCCTGGCCTTCATTCTGGTGGTGACACTAAGTTCCTTTGGACCTTCAGTACCCTCCCCTACAATCTCTTTCAGAGGTAGGGAGAAATTAAATACATGAATAACAAGGGAAAGTCCCATTATCATTCATTTATACAGGGGTGGATTATCCAACAGGCAAGGTAAGCACAGTGCTTACCTTGCCCTTACCTGACTTTCCAGATCATCTATAGTGAACAATTCCACATTTTTTCACCACATTGAAGATTCTGCTTCTAGGTATGGCTGGCATCTGTCTCTTTCCCAACCCCACAGCACTTTCCTACATAATCAAAGCTTCTTTTCAAATTTACACTCCCTGACAGGGGTGGACGACCCAGTAAGCAAGGTAAGCATGCACTGACTTACCAGTATCTAGTGAAATATTTCAAATCGGTTTCACATCTTTGATGTGAAATTGTTCACCACAGATGATCTGGTAAACAAGGTAAGCACTTGCCTATTGTATAACCTGCCCCTGTTTATAAAGGACACTGCAAAACTTTTACCTTGGAGATAAGGTGCATCTTATCCAACGATATCCATAAGCCCCTGTTCTCTGTGATTGAATGAAGGGCACTTGCCAGGCACCTACTATCTCAGCCTAGTCACAGGCAAATACATGCACTTTCAGGCTCAAGCTTTGTTCTTTTGCTGGTGTTTTAATAAAAATTACACCTTTTGCTATTTTACACTTCTCTTATTAAAATTATTTGCTTGTGTGTATGTGTGTGTGTTTAACATGAACTGATAAACTGATAAACATTTCTTTTTTGTGGGAAAGGGTAAATATGAGGCTCAGTGCCTTAGTACTGAAAAAAACACGTGAGTGTGTGTTTGCTGGGGGAGGATACTGAGTCAAACATATCAACATGATGGAGGAATTTTCACTAACATAGAAATGTTCATAGTTTTTCTTCTTAGCATTCATAGTATCAGTAAGATCTTGAGCCATGATCAGGATGTTCAATTCATTAAATTTCCGCCTTTTCTTTCTTTTCCATTTGACTTCTTGCCTGTCTGCTTTTCTGCCTTTACTACTTGAACAAGTGTTTCTTTACTTAATCTTGGTCCCCAAAACCAAAAAAAAACAACAACAAAACAAAACAAAACCCATTACCATCAAGTCAATTCCAACTCACAGCAACCCTACAGATCTTGGTCTCTACTACTGGGGTAAATAATTTCCATGTAATGGACGCTTTCTCAGTATCCTTTCTTTTTTTTTTTTTTTTTATTTTAACATTTTTATTGTGCTATAATTTAATTATCAAAAATCCATCCATTGTAAGTGTACATAGTGTTTATCTTCTCAAAACTATCCCGCATGCCGAGGTAGAATTCTAAACAGACCCATAACAAGACAAAAGATTGAAAAGGTGATTTTAAGAAAAAAACCTCCCAACAAACTACATAGTAGACAAGAATCATCTCAGGTGAAGGGAAGGACAATACACAATGCAGGGGAAGTCAGCACAACTCGACTAAACCAAAAGCTAAGAAGTTTCCAGAACACAACCAAACACTTCGAGGGACAGAGTAGCAGGGGCTGTGGTCTGGGGACCACGGTTTCGGGGAACATCTAGGTCAACTGGCATAGCAAAGTTTATTAAAATGTTCTGCATCCCACTTTGGTGAGTGGCACCTGAGGCCTTAAATCTTGCATCAATTGGTCCCAAACTACTTGGAGCAATGGAGAATGAAGAACACCAAAGACACAAGGAAAATACTAGCCCAAGAGACAAAAGGGCCACATAACCCAGAGACTCCATTAGCCCACGACCAAAAGAACAAGGTGGTGCCCAGCTACCACCAATGACTGCCCTGACAGGGAACACAACAGAGAGTCCCTGACAAAGCAGGAGAAAAGTGTGGATCAGAAACTCAAATTTACATAAAAAGACCAGACAATGGTCTGACTGAGACTGGAGGAACCCTAGAAGCCATGACCCCCAGATGCTCTGTTAACAAAGCTGAAACCATTCCCAAAGCCCACTCTTCAGACAAAAATTAGACTGGACTAGAAAACATAAAATAATACACATGATGAGTGTGCTTCTTAGATCAAGCAGATACACAGGACCAAATGAGTGACTACTGTGTGGAGGCAGGATGAGAAGGCAGGAAGGGACAGAAGCTGGTTGGAGGGACACAGGAAACCCAGGGTGTGATGGGGAAGTGTGTTGTCACATTATAGGGATTGCAACTAGTGTCATATAACAATATGTGTAAAAATTTTTATATGAGAAATTAACTTGAGCTGTAAACTTTCACCTAAAGCACACACACACACAAAAAAGAACTTTCCAGTGAATATGTTACCAGGTTATAATGGTCAGGAACACTTTACATATCTTTTTGCTTCATGTTCCATTGTAATAATTCTTGATGTATCTGTCTCTTTTATCATTGGATTGTACTCTCCTGAAGGGTGGGAATATAATAGAAATTCAATAAACACTTCTTAAATTAAAAAACAAAGAAAACCCTGGCCCAGATGGCTTCATTGAATAAATCTACCAAACATTCAGAGAAGAACTTGCACCAGTATTACTCAAACTATTCAGAACATAGAAAAGGAAGGGATACTTCCTAATTCATCCTATACCAGATTCTACATAGGTGAAGGCATGAACGAAGAACATCTGTGCAGCACAGATGTCAAAGTGCATCTCAGGAGCACCTAGCAAGAAGAGCCGCACCATGGTGGGGAAGGTAGCGGCACAGAGGCCCAGATCACATGCTGCCAACATGGACAGGAGGATGTACATGGGTTCATATAAGCCTGGGTCTGTGCGGATCAGCAAGAGGATGATACTGTAGCCCAGGATGGAAACGACACAGATCAAGTTGATGGTGATAGACACCCAATGATGAGAGGCCTCCAGGCCTGGAAAGCCAGTGAGGAGGAAGGTAGAGTGTGCAAAAGTGCTGGTGTTGCAAGAGAACAGAGTGATTCCAGGAGGGAGTTGTCCACCCTAGGGATAAGAGACATTCGTTCATTTGATCATCATTTATAAAGTCCCTACTAAGTGTAGCCTAAGCAGCGCTGGTGGCAGCACAGTTGTTAAACAGCTTGGCTGCTAACTGAAAGGATTTTTTGTTTTGCCCTGTTTTGTTTTTAGTGTAGGCTGTGAGGGAACGTCTGTCCCATACCCTTTCTTAATCCATGAAAGAAACCTAATTCTTCTTAGAAGCTCCATTTCCTTCCATTTTCTGGCTAGGTAATCTTCTCTTTGAACAAAGAGGTATTGAATATTTTTTCTACGTTTATCTAATTGCTTATGGTTTTTTTTAGCCACGTAGATCTTTACTAAACACTATCTTCTCATTGGCCAAAGCAACCTCCTTTTTTCACATAAGCTTTAGCTGAAAACCTACCTCCTCCAGAGTGTCTTCTCAGACTAAAAAATGAAGAAAAGAAAGTAAATTTCTGCTGAAATTTAACAGCTTTTAGTGGATTCTTTATGATTTTCTACACAAAATATCCCATTATCGGCAATTAGAGATCCTTTTACCTATTCCTTTCCAATCTGGAAACCTTTATTTTATTTATTTTCCGAAGTGAACACCTTCATGTGACAGGCACTCAAATCAAGAAATAAAATACTGTCAGCGCCCCAGATACTCCCTTGTGACTTCTTCCAGTCACTTCTTCCTTTGAAGATAACCACTATCCTGACTTCCAATGCCACAGATTGATTTTGCTTATTCTTGGATTTTATATAATTAGAGTCAGACACTATGAACATTATGTATTTGGCTTCTTTTGCTCAACTTGATGTCTGTGAGATTCACCCATATTGCTGCATGTGGTTGTAATTCATTTGCTCTCGTTGCTGTATACTTTTCCATTGCATGGCTCTACCTCCATACAGTTATCCATTCTGCAGGTGGTAGACATTTGAATAGTTTCCAGTTTGGAGCTAGTATGAATAGCGAGTGCCGCCATGAACATTCTAGTATATGTCTTTTGAGAACACATACATGCATTTCTGTCAGGTAAATATAGTTGATTCTCATCATTTGCAGTAGTTATGGTCTATGAAGTAGCCACGAACACTGACATAGTGAATACTGAATCATTTCGCTAAGGAGCCTGGTGCTGCAGTGGTTAAGAGCTCAGCTGCTAACTGAAATGTCGGTGCTTCTAACCGACCAAACTACCAGCCACTCTGTGGGAGAAAGATATGACAGTCTGCTTCCATAAAGATTACAGCCTTGGAAACCCTATGGGGCAGTTCTACTCTGTTCTATAGTGTCGCTAGAAGTCAAAATTGACTCAAAGGCAATGGGTTTGGTTTTTGGTTTGGGAAGCATTTCTCTAAGAGAAATACAGTGTTAAGTTTCTGCGAGCCTCTGGTCACAACATTTTTGTCAATCAATATGTAACCTTGTTTTATGTGTGTTTCTGTTTAAAGACACATTATTAAACATAGATTGTGAATTTATTAACATTAAACTTGTGGTCAACAGCACTATAAACCATACCTGAATGAAGTTCGTCTAACACGGATGTCTTCTGTAAGGTCTTCTCTGTAGCCTCCTTGGACTTAGGAGCATTAGATAGCACTTCAGCACAATGTTTGCGGGCCATTTTAAACAGTGAAATTGCCTAAAACAGCACAAAGATATGAAAACCATGTCACTCAATGGACTGTGAAAAGGACACTTGTTTACAGTATGAAATATGAAGGCAGAGTGTTCAACGTCAGCTGGGAACATGCACATTGTTTGATTCAAACTTTCTGCCACCCTGTGCATTGTTACAGAAGCATAATTAAAAACAAAATCTCCTGCTGACTCAGACAAACTCTCCACAAAAGTAGAAGATAAAGGAATTTTATTAGTGAAGAAGCATTACATCAGAATGTGATGAACATCACAAGCAATTTACTGAAGAGACTGCAAGATGGAAAGGACTTTTATCCCTTTATATAGCCAAGCAAATGCAACCCATATCATGCATGTTCTCAGGATAAATGACAATTATTCCTCTAGTAAGAAGACTTCAGCCTCACTTGTCATCCTAAAATTACCTGGTACTTGGGATAGGCACCTCTGTTTGCTAATTGCCTTTATCCAAAGGGAAAAATAATACATTTATCATATACTTATGACCACAGGTAGGTTTGCAACTTGGAGCCAAGTGTCAGATGAAGTTAGACTCCTATCCTCCCAGGAAACTAGCAGATAGGGTTGCTATCTTCCTTGATTGATTCCATTTCAAGAGATGGCTTCCACTTCCTTGAGGAAACATTCCTGGGTTGCAAAATTGGCAAGAGGCTTATTTAGACTTTTAAAAGATTTACATGTATTTCAAAGAGGCAGAGAAAGAACTTACACTTACCGGTCTTTCAAAGTAAAAGAAAGGATGGGGTGGGGGAGCTCTTCCTATTTTTTTAACAGGGCGTATTAAGTCTCTCCCTGTTTCATTCTTTCTTTCCTTTAATTTGTATTGGCCCTTACAGTATGTCCATGAAAACTGTGAAACCTCCACAAGTACTGATTTTGGAATTAAAAATAAATTTTAGCCAGTAGGCAAATTTGCAACTATGGAATCACAAATAATCAACAGCGACTGTTCCTAGGAGGAGAATTTTTGTATCATAGGTTATGAATATATTCAGCTTTAGTAAATTCTTCCAAATAGCTTTCTAAAGTGGTTGTACCAATTTACACTCACACCAGCAGAGTTTCATTGTTCTACATCCCCATCATTTGCTTTTGTTGATCTTTTTAGTTACAGCCATTCGGGGTGTCTATAACAGTATTGGGAGCCCTGGTGGCACAGTGGTTAAGAGCTCAGCCACTAACCAAAAGGTCAGCAGTTCAAATCCACCGGCCACTCCCTGGAAACCCCATGGGGCAGTTCCACTCTGTCCTATAGAGTCATTACGAGTCGGAATCACCTCGACGGCACTAGTGGGTTTGGCTGGTCTTTTTGTTTGCTTGTTGTTTTAGCAGTATCACATCGTAGTTTTAATGCCTATTTCTTTGATAGCTAATAAAAGTGAGTACCTTTTTATATGTTTATTGGCTATTCAAATATTTTCTTTTATGAACATTTTTCATATTGATTTGTAGGAGTTCTTTAAATATTCTGTAAAGCCACAGTGCATCTTTGTACTTTCAAGTGGCTTGGCCATTTTTTAACCGCAATTTTGTAAAAGTTATGTAATCTCACAGAGCCTCTGTTTTCCCGTCTGCAATATCTGCATTCATGAATCAGCTTAATCCTATGAAGCCAGAGGGCTAGCAAAGCACCTAAGACATAGTATTTTCTCATATAGTTCCTTTCCCCATATTAATGAGAGTCTAAGACTCTTTCAGCACAATCTTCTTTATTACAGTAGTCCAGAAAGATAAGCCCTTGACTATATCAACTTTCCATTATTCCCACTCCTGTCCCTGTTCTTTAGACATATCTCTTTAGCGAACTCTGGAGATACAGCTGGTAGAGGAAAGGTTCATAGAGGGAGTCATTTCAGCCATCTCAAGCCTCCATACAGGCTCCCTAGGTTGAGTTTAGCACATCTCTGCCTCTAGCAAGGATAAGTCCACCACAGTCTAATTATGTGCTTCTTATACGTACATATGAGCAACTATCAAGGTCAGGACCACCGCTCTGTAGAACTGTAACGAGCACCACTCACATTCTAATCTGTGTGAATGAGGCCCCTGGAATTGGGATTCTCAGCCTGTGCTGCCACAGCAGGCAGCCCCGATCATAGGTCAGAAGCTGTGTTGCTAGCTCTGAACTGGTGAGGAGACAGTAGTACACGCTGACAATATTTTGGAAGAAAGTATTGAGTATGATGATACACTCACAAGAGGAGGTCAGGGGAGGCTACTCGGTTGGCTGTCAGTGGCAGGGGATGGGGTGGGGAGATGATACCTGCTTTATCGAGCTAGAGATGTTTGTCTTCATTATCACTGTGCCCCCAGAACCTACCACAGTATCTGGCACAGAGTGGAACTAAATAAATATTTGGTGAAGGAATAAATACATAGTTTGACTCATCTTTTACAAGCACTGTCTTACTCACTAAATTGAGTTTCTGCTATATATCAAGCACCTTGCTAGGAAATGGGTGTGTAGCAACGAAAGCTAAATATACTCATTTATTCTACACTGAGTGTGCACAATTACAACAATTAGTTTGTGATAATGATTATTAATGATGATCATAAGAATAGTTGAAAAGATTTTTCCACGTGGGATCAAACTGACAACATCTCGAAAGGTTGGATGAGAAGCTTAAGGGACAACAAGTTTATGTTAAGGGTGGTGGAACAATTTGGAAAAGGATATTGAGAACAGTTACACAACTTGAAGAATGTAAACAATGTTGCTGAATTTTACTTGTAGAATTGTTGAAATGGTGTATCTCTTACTGTGCATATTTTCACCAAAATAAAATAAAAAGAATAGTTACTGGCACTTATTGACCATGTGCCACACTGAGCTGAGGATGTTACCTATAATCCTCACAGTTTAGAATGGAGACTTAGGTTGAATAACTTGCCTCAAGTCAAACATTGGTGATTGGATAATTCTGGTCTCAGCTCAGGACTGTCTGATTCTCAAGGCCATGTGCTAGCAGCCAGGCTATGGACCTAATCTCAAACTGTCAGACAAGACAGCAGTATCTGACAGGTCTGAGCCCAAATGAAAGGGCTTCTGCTCTGCATACAACTTAGGCCATACTGCAGAATAGCAGCTAAGCACACTCCTTGCGTGAAATTCTCACAGTAAATGTGGGTGGTGGCCCATATGAGAACTACGTTTTCACTGACTGCCAGTCTGTATAGTGTCATATACAGGATGGCAGACAAACCTTGTGTGCCCCGCAGGGTGAAACCACAACCACACTCCCTGCTGTAAAAAGGCCAGAGAACTGCCTTCACAGGCCCTTGGTGAACTGGATGTTCCCTTTCTCTGTGGTTCCTATGGATTCCTAGATCACTGTGCTAGATTAAAGCTGCCCTGGCCTGCCCCATCCCCCTGCCCCCGTTTGCCATGCTTTCTAATATTTTCTTACTAAATAAGAGTAAGAGTCAAACAATAACATTCATTTTGTATACATGCACCTTGCTTATATTACTTCACTTAATCCTCTAGCCCGATGAGATATTCTTCCATTTTCTGATGAGGAAATCAAGCATCAGAGAGGTTAAGTGATTTTCCCAAGGTCATGAAGCTAAGTGATGGAGCCAGAATTCAAATCCAAGTCTGTCTAAGGACAAAGACGATTGTCTCAATTGCTGTATATAGGGAAAGAGCAGTTGTGAGTCTTGGCACTTCATGGTTATGCGATCCTTTGCCCACAGGGTAGTTTAAAGGCCAACTTTTCTGGCCCCTACCTCCAGCCCCTTTTCTCTTTAAAGCAGATGCAGAGGTTTGAGACTGGAGCAAAATCACCACTAACAGGAGTACTCTTCAGGTCAATCCAGCTGAGCCACTCTGCTTCCCAATACTCCCAGTTGTTGTAACCTTTCCACACAGATTGTGGCTCCTCTGCACGAAGTGCTAAAGTTACTGTCCACAGCGTGACCGCACCCCAAGACGCAAGAATCCTGGTGTCCGATGCAAGGGAGGCTGTATCCTCCTCCCCCTGTTTCTCTAATGCTTCAGGGCGACAAGACAGTTCACCAAAAAGTTGTGACCTTGGCACATAAAAAAAGACAATAACCTCACAGGGTGGTGGTGGTTGTAAACATAAGAAAGGATATAAACCATTTAGTACCTAGTAGGAATTTATTTCCTTAGAAGCAAGGATGGTGAGACCTCACTTTGGATACTTCGGACACAACATCAGATTAGGGCCAACTGCTAGAAAAGGACATCATATTTGGTAACGTGTAGGGTCATCGAAAAAGAGGGAAACTCCATGAGATGGATTGACACGATAGCTGCAACAGTGCGCTCAGACATACCAGTGAC
Source organism: Dugong dugon (assembly GCA_030035585.1). NCBI lineage: Eukaryota > Metazoa > Chordata > Mammalia > Sirenia > Dugongidae > Dugong > Dugong dugon. Next base: position 76,581,064 of record CM057467.1, on the reverse strand, counting down.
TGTGAGGGTGGTGCGGGGCCGGGCAACACTCCGTTCCCTTCTATATACAATTACCAGGAGTTGGAGCCGACTTGACACCAACGAACAACAGCAACAGGAATTTCTTAAATCATAATTATAACCCGAGGCCACCCTAGGGTTTCACATCCATTGTCTCAGCAAATCCCACTCCTTCCAAAGCCTGTGAGCGGCATTGTCTCCTGTCTGGAGAGGAGGAAACAGAGCCTGAGAGGTGAGGAAACTTCTCAGTGACCACAATGGAAGTAAGCAGAAGAGTCAGGATGTAAGCACAGTCCATTCGACTCCAAGCTCATACATCTGTCTGTTCCTCAGCATCCTCATCCATAAAATCTTTAAAACTAATATCCACCTCTTGAGGTCATTGTGAGGATTAAATGAGAATAATTGTAAAACACTTCTTATGTGCCTGGCATATAATAGGAACTAAAAATAATTACAATGACTAATGCTTATTGAGTCCTGGTGGTGAAGCGGTTAAGAGCTCGGGTTGCTAACCAAAGGATCGGCAGTTCAAATCCACTAACTGCTCCTTGGAAACCCTATGGGGCAGTCTACTCTGTCCTATAGGGTCACTATAAGTCAGAATCAACTCGACGGCACACAACAATAACAACAATGCTTATTGGAGAATTACTACCCTATGAAGTGGGTACAATTATTATTCCCCTTTTGCATATGGGAAAACCGACGCACCAAGTGGTTGGATAACTTGCCTAAGACCGTGAAGTTAAGCCCCCATTTTTAAGCACTGTTATGCTGTGTCTTTTTGTTAGCTATAATGATTATTAATACCATTCATGCTGCACATTCCCATTCCCAAAAAAAGTTAAAATGGGATTACAGATTTATAGCATCTTCTCATTTACCACCCTAATCTCTGCCCTGACTACCTATATGCATCAGTCCTTGAGATGTCCCATGGAAGAGTTCTAATATTATAAGCAGCCCAAGTGCTTATTGTCTACTCCTGTCTTCCATACTATGTGAGTTTATCTCCAGGCTCATGGTTTAGGCATGTAAGCAGAACAACTTTCTCCTCAAAGCCTTAATCTCCTGAGGGAACAAAGAAGAAACTTAGTAAAACCACATTTGGAAAGAGAAAAATGATAGGGATAGTGAGATGGAGAGAGAGAGAGAATCAGTGCAGAGCAGACCCTTCTGAGAAGGTAGAGAAAAAAATTAACCCACGCTCTCTGCCCCTCTGACATCTTATTAGAGCTCCAGGAGACCAGGAACAGTGCAAAGACTTTTTTCTCTAATCAGGGAAGTCTTTCCCCAAATGTCTCCCAACTCGAAGGCTAAGGTATGGTCAACAAGCATAAGGAAATGACCCAACATAGAGAAGTTTGGAGACCCTCCTCTCCCAAGATTTCTATAGCAACCAGGCATCCTTTTCCAGCACTCAAGGACATACAAGGCTTTAAGCCTCTGACTTTGCCAGCTGAGTCCTGGGACTGAGGAAGCCCCAGGCCCGGGGCCAAGAAGGAAGTTACAGGAAAATAGGCCCTGACACTGTAGCCCTAGCCAACAAAGATTGTCAGGAGCTGGAGAAGGACCCATGTTTGCCCCAAGCCCATGATGCTGCTGTGCTTTAGCCAAGACTAGGTCTAAAGCTGCGCTGCTCAGAAATGAGCTCAATTTCAACCCCTCTAGGCTGGGCCCCTGCAACTGGGCAGTCACAGATGCTTGTCTGCAGGGTCTCCAGCTCCCCCTTAACAACTCACACCCCCACCTCCTGCTACTTTCTAGCTGTCTGAGGCTCTCATAATGGTTTAGAGACAAATGGGGGAATGTGTGGGGAGGTGTCATATTCTCTATATCTCCTTCCTCCCCATACCACATCCAAACTGAGAAATACTTGGAGAGTACTGCCTTCATATTGGGCATATTAATATTAATCCTGAAAGCTATTAATGAAATTGCAATGAGATATGATTAAAGGAATAAATCTGGAATTTTCAAAAGGTTACAGTTTATTTATTGATTTGGGATCCACATAGAAAAAGTCATGATTACTAAATAAATCTGATCCTATGGGTTTTTTTAGTTGATGCTATCCTTATATACGCTCTTTAAATATTTTTTAAATAATAGACCTCCTTCAAATCTGATTATATAAGTATTGCCTCATTCAGAAAGTTAGCAACCAAAGTCCTTGACTAGATTTAACTGATGAGGCCTGGCTACTTAGAAGAAGTATCAGTGTCTCGAATCATTGGGGAACATCTCTAGTATTGAATGATGCAAAATCGAAAAAGATAGATACATAGATACATAGATAGACAGAATCAAAGATAAGATAGTATAAACCTGGCACAGAGGCCTTTTTTTGTAAATCACTGTTACCAATATCTGTATTGTAACCCAGCCTTCCTTGATCTTAACTCCCAGCACAGATAAATCTGCTAATGGGGTCTGAGATATCTGAAAAGGTGATTTCTCTTTAACTTCCTTGAAAGTCTTTAACAGCATGAATAATTTGTGTCTATTGAAAACATGTGTCTCCTCATGTTGTCATTTCAGGCGTTGGGACTGTGTGCCGTGTTACATATATTTTATCCTGAGTTTGTGTCCTACGCAGGCAGCACGGTGATCAGAAGCATGTGCTGTAGATCCACACTGCCTGGGGTTGAATTCTGGCTTTACAGCTAATCAGCTGCATGACTGTAGGAAAATTTCCTTCTTTTTTTTTTTTTAATTGTTGTAATTAAATGAAGTTTACATTTCAAGTTAGTCTCCTGTACAAATTTTTTTCCATACATTGTTATGAGACCCTAATTGCTCACCCCATTCTGCGACAGCACACTCCTCCTTTCCACCCCTGATTCCCCATGACCATTCAACCAGCTCCTAACCCTCTCTGCCTTCCCATCTCACCTCTGGACAGAGCTGCTCCTTTGGTCTCTTGTGTCTACTTGACTAAGCGGCACACTCTTCACTAGTATCACTTTATGTCCCACAGTCCCGTTCAATCCGTCTGAAGATTTGCTCTCGGTAATTGTTTTAGTTCTGGGCTGATAGAGAGTCCAGGGGCCATACTTTCTGGGGCACCTCCAGTCTCAGTCAGACCATTAAGTCTGGTCTTCTTACTAGAATTTGAGTTCTGCACCCCATCCTTCTGCTGCTCCATCAGGGACCCACTGTTGTGTTCCCCGTCAGGATGTTCATTGGTGGTAGCTGGGCACCATCTAGTTCTTCTGGTCTCAGGGTGATGAAGTCTCCGGTTTATGTGGCCCATTCATCTCTTGGGCTAATACTTTCCTTGTGTCTTTGGTGTTCTTCGTGCTCCTTTACTCCAAGTGGTTGGGACCAACTGATGCATCTCAGATGGCCGTGTGCAAGCTTTTAAGAGCCCAGACACCACTCACCAAAGTAGGATGCAGAACATTTTCTTAATAAGCTTTGCTATGCCAATTGACTTAGGTGTCCCCTGAAAGCATGGTCCCCAGACCCCCCGTGCCTGCTACTCTGTCTCTCAAACTATTTCATTGTATTCAGGAAATTTCTTAGCTTTGGTTTAGTCCAGTTGTGCTGACTTCCCCTGTAGTGTGTGCTGTCCTTCCCTTCACCTAAGATGATTCTTATCTACTATCTACTGAGTGAATAACACCCACCCTCCCTTCCCATCCCAGTAACCATCAAAGAAGATTTTCTTCGGTGTTTAAACCTTTTCTTGAGTTCTTATAATACTGGTCTTATACAGTATTTGTCCTTCTGTGACTGACTACATTCACTCAGCGTAATAAGTTCCAGCTTCCACCATCTTATATGTTGTTTCACAGCTTCATCGTTGTTCTTTATCATTGCATAATATTCCGTTGTGTGGATATATCATAATTTGTTTATGCATTCATACACTGATGGGCACCTAGGTTGCTTCCATCTTTTTGCTATTGTGAACAGTGCTGCAATGAACATGGGTGTGCATATCTCTATCCATGTGACGGCTCTTGTTTCTCTAGGATATATTCCAAGGAGCGGGATAGCTGGATCCTATGGTACTTCTGTTTCTAGCTTTTTAAGGGAGCGCCAAATCGATTTCCAAAGTGGTTGTACTATTTTACACTCCCACCAACAGTGTATAAGTGTTCCAGTCTCTCTACAACCTCTCCAGCATTTATTATTTTGTGCTTTTTCGAGTAATGCTAGCCTTGTTGGGATGAGATGATATCTCACTGTAGTTTTGATCTGCATTTCTCTAATGCCTAATGATCGTGAGCATTTCTTCACGTGTCTGTTAGCCTCCTGAATATCTTCTTTGGTGAAGTGTCTGTTCATATCCTTTGCCCATTTTTTAATTGGGTTATTTGTCTTTTTGTTGTTGCGGTTTTGCAATAGCTTCTAGATTTTAGAGATTAGATGTTGATCCGATTTGTGGTAGCCAAAAATTTTTTCCCAGTCTGTAGGTTGTCTTTTCACTCTTTTGGTGAAGTCCCTTGATGAGTGTAAGTGTTTGATTTTTAGGAGCTCCCAGTTATCTAGTCTCTCTTCTTGTGCTTGTGCATTGTTACTTATGGTTCGTATTGTGTTTATGCCATCTATTAGCGCTCCTAGCATTGTCCCTATTTTTTCCTTCCATGATCTTTATCGTTTTCAATTTTATGTTTAAGTCTTTGATCCATTTTTAGTTAGTTTCTGTACATGGAGTGAGGTATTGGTGTTGTTTCAGTTTTTTGCATATACTTATCCAGTTATGCCAGCACCATTTGTTAAAGAGACTGTCTTTTCCCCAATTAATGGACTTTGGGCCTTTGTCAAATATTAGCTGCTCAGAGCTGGATGAGCTTATATCTGGATTCTCAACTCTATTCCATTACTCTATATATCTGTTGTTGTACCAGTACAAGGCTGTTTTGACTACTGTGGCAGTATAATAGGTCTTAAAATCAGGTAGTGTAAGGCCTCCAACTTTGTTCTTCTTCTTGAGTAATGCTTTATTTATTCGGGGCCTCTTCCCTTTCCATATGAAGTTGGTGATTTGTTTCTCCATCTCATTAAAAAATGCTGGTGGAATTTGGATCGGGATTGCATTGTATCTATAGATTGCTTAGGGTAGAACTGACATTTTCACTATGTTGAGTCTACCTATCCAGGACCAAGCTATATTTTTCCACTTATGCGGGTCTCTTTTAGTTTCTTGCAGTAGTGCCTTGTAGTTTTCTCTGTATAGATGTTTTACATCTCTGGTTAGATTTATTCCTAAGCATTTTATCTTCTTGGGGGCTGTTGTAAATGGTATTGATTTGGTGATTTCCTCTTCCAAGTTCTCTTTGTTGGTATAAAGGAATCCAATTGATTTTTGTATGTTTATCTTGTATCCTGAAACTTTGCTGAAATCTTCTATTAGTTCCAGTAGTTTTCTTGTGGATTCTTTGGGGTTTTCTGTGTATAAGATCATATCATCTGCAAATAGAGATACTTTGAATTCTTCCCTATCAGTTTGGATGCCTTTATTTCTTTTTCTTGCCTAATTGCTCTGTCTAGGACCTTCAGCACAATGTTGAATAATAGCGGTGATAGGGGGCATTCTTGTCAGGTTCCTGTTCTCAAGGGGAATGCTTTCAAAGTCTCTCCATTTAGGATGATGTTGGCTGTTGGTTTTGTATAAATGCTCTTAATTATATTGAGGAATTTCCCTTCTATTCCTATTTTATGGAGAGTTTTAATCATAAATGGGTGTTGGACTTTGTCAAATGCCTTTTCTGCATCAATTGATAAGATCATGTGGTTCTTGTCATTTGTTTTATTTATCTGATGGATTACATTCATTGTTTTTCTAATGTTGAACCATCCCTGCATACCTGGTATAAATCCCACTTGGTCATGGTGAATTATTTTTTTTATATGTTGCTGAATTCTATTGGCTGAAATTTTGTTGAGGATTTTTGCGTCAATGTTCATGAGGGATATCAGTCTGTAATTTTCTTTTTTTGTGGTGTCTTTACCTCGTTTTGGTATCATGGTTATGCTGGCCTCACACAATGAGTTTGGGAGTATTCCATCCTTTTCTATGCTCTCAAGTACCTTTGGTAGAAATGGTGTTATCTCTTCTCTGAAAGTTTGGTAGAATTCTCCAGTGATGTCCTCCGGGCCAAGGCTTTTTTTTGTTGGCAGTTTTTTAATAACTTTTTCAATCTCTTCTTTTGTTATGGGTTTATTTAGTTGTTCTACCTCTGTTTGTGTTAATTTAGTTAGGTAGTGAATTTTTAGAAATTTGTCCATTTCCTCTAGGCTTTCAAATTTGTCAGAGTACAATTTTTCATAGTAATCTGTTATGATTCTTTTAATTTCAGTTGGGTCTGTTGTGATGTCACCCATCTCATTTCTTATACAGGTTATCTGCTTCTTCTCCTGTTTTTCTTTTGTCAGTTTGGCCAATGGTTTATCAATTTTGTTGATCTTTTCAAAGAACCAGCTTTTGGACTTGTTAACTCTTTCAATTGTTTTTCTGTTCTCTATTTCATTTCATTCTGCTCTAATTCTTATTATTTCCTTCCTTCTGGCTCCTGTGGGCTTCTTTTGCTGCTCTCTTTCTACTTGTTCCAGTTGTAGGGTTAATGCTTTGATTACGACCCTTTCTTCTTTTTGGATATGTGCATTTATTGCTATAAACTGACCTCTGAGCACTGCTTTGGCTGTGTCCCAGAGGTTCTGGTAGGGTGTGTTTTCATTCTCATTTGATTCTATGAATTTCTTTATTCTATCCTTAATTTATTCTACAACCCAGTAGTGTTTGAGCAAGATGTTGTTCAGTTTCCATGTGTTTGATTTTTTTTTCCTTGCTTTTTGTGTTGTTGATTTCCACTTTTATGGCTTTATGGTCAGAAAAGATCCTTTGTAATATTTTGATGTTTTGGATTTTGTCAAGGCTTGCTTTATGGCCTAATATGTGGTCTATTCTGGGGAATGTTCCATGTGCATTGGAAAAGAAAGTATATTTGGCTGTTGTTGGGTGCAGTGGGCGGTATATGTCTATCAGATCAAGTTGGTTGATTGTAGCATTTAGTTCTTCTGTGTCTTTCTTGAGCTTCTTTCTGGATGTTCTGTCCTTCACTGAATGTGGCATATTGAAGTCTCCTACTACTATTGTGGAGCTGTCTATCTCCCTCCTCAGAGCTGTTAGAGTTTGTTTTATGTATTTTGGAGCCCTTTTGTTGGGTGCATAAATATTTATTATGGTTATGTCCTCCTGGTGTATTGACTGTTTAATCATTATATAGCGCCATTCCTTATCCTTTGTGGTAGATTTTTTTTTAAAGTCTATTTTGTCAGATTGATATTGCTACTCCTGCTCTTTTTTGAGTGTTGGTTGCTTGGTATATTTTTTCCATCCTTTGAGTTTTAGCCTGTTTGTGTCTTTAAGTCTAAGGTGTGTCTCTTGTCAGCAGCACATAGATGGATCATGCTTTTTTATCCAATCTGCCACTCTCCGTCTCTTTACTGGTGCATTAAGTCCGTTTACATTCAGCGTAATTATTGATAGGTAGGAGTTTAGTGCTGTCATCCTGATATTTCTTTTTGTGTGTTGTTCATAGTTTCTTTGTTCCCCTTAATTTTCTGTGCTGAGTCATTTTCCTTTATGTATTTCTTTTTTCATCTTTTTCATTGTTGTAGATATTGTGTTTGCTGTGTCTTTACGTTTTTCTACTTTTTTATTTGGATTTGTAGGATTGTTAGATTCCTTTGTGGTTACCTTAATATTTACACCTATTTTTCTAAGTTTATACCAGTCTTTTATTACTTTATATTGCCTTAACTTCCCCTCTGTAGGAAAAATCTATGTCTGCATTTTAAGTCCCTCTTTTTTTTTAATGTTGTCCTTTTTAACATATTGATATCTATTTCCCTATTTTCAATGTTTTAGCTTTGATGTATTTTCTATTTCCCTATCTGAGTCAATATCTGGTTGCTCTGTCGTGTGTTCTAGTCTTGCGTTGTTATCTGGTGTTATTGATTATCTAACTGTAGGACTCCCTTTAGTATTTCTTGTAATTTTGGTTTGGTTTTTGCAAATTCCTGAACTTCTGTTTCTCTGGAAATGCCCTAATTTCGCCATCATATTTGAGAGACAGTTTTGCTGGATATATAATTCTTGGCTAGCAGTTATTTTCCTTCAAGGCTTTATATATGTTATCCCATTGCCTTCTAGCCTGCATGGTTTCTGCTGAGTAGTCCGAGCTTTTTCTAATTGACTCTCCTTCGTAAATGACTTTTCTTTTATCCCTAGCCGCTCTTAAAATTCTCTCTTTATCTTTGGTTTTCGTGAGTTTGATTGTAATATGTCTTGGTGACTTTCTTTTGGGATCTGCCTTATATTGGGTTTGATGAGCATCTTGGATAGATATCTTCTCATCTTTCATGATATCAGGGAAGTTTTCTGTCAACAAATCTTCAACAATTTTTCTCTGTATTTTCTATTATCCCCCCCTCTTCTGGTACTCCAATCACTCGTAGGTTATTTCTCTTGATAGAGTCCCACATGATTCTTAGAGTTTCTTCATTCTTTTTAATTCTTTTATCTGATTTTTCCTCAAATAAGTCGGCATCAAGAGCTTTATCTTCAACGTCACTAATTCTAACTTCTACTGCCTCAATTCTGCTCCTGTGACTTTCTATTGAGTTGTCTAATTCTGAAATTTTATTGTTAATCTTCTGGATTGCTGATTGCTGTCTCTCTATGGATTCTTGCAGCTTATTAAATTTGTCATTATGTTCTTGAATAACTTTTTTAGGTTCTGCTACTACTTTGTCTGTGTGTTCCTTGGCAATTTCTGCATTATGTCAAATTTCCTTTCTTATTTCTAGGAGAGTTCTTTATATTAATCTTTTGTATTCTGCCTCTGGTAATTCCAAGAAATTCTCTTCCTCCAGAGAATTTCTTGATTCGTTATTTTGGGAGCTTGCTGAAGCCATCATGGACTGCCTCTTTATGTGATTTGATATTGACTGTTGTCTCTGAGCCATCAATAAGTTATTATAATTTTATTTTATATTTGTTTAGTGAGTCCTAGCTTCTTGTTTTGTTTTGTTTTGATATGCCCCAATAGGCTGCTTGTGTATGCTACTTTGATTACTGACACCCTTGAAGCTCTAACATCCTGTCACCAGGTAGTTAGTTCTGTAACTAAGTATGTGCCCACAGGAGTCTGTTAAATCTTCCTAGATGGGTTCATCTCAGGTGACCAGGCAGTCAGTCACCAAGTGTGTGGTGTGGACTCTCACCTACAGTCCTAGAGCGGCATGGGTGATTGGTGCAGACACTGGATTCTGGCTGTGGTAGAGGACCATGCGCTTAGCCAGGCAAGGGGCTTACGGCTGCCACTGAGAGTCTGAAAGGAAAGCTTGTCCCTATCCCTGGGGTGAGTAGGTAGGTGAGTTTTGCAGCCCGACTATGAGCACCTCACTCTGTTGGCTGTAAAGACTCGAGGGTACCACTTTTTCTTGGACTGCTGTAGCAGGTGACTAGGAGGTTAGGTGACACCACCAGTCCTCAAGCCCCTGTTGCGTATTGATAAAAGTGTCTACTTAGGGGGCAGGGCTGTTTCAAGGGTCAAAATCTGCCACTTCACAGCTGAAACAGTTGAAGTTAACTTCAAATGTTTGCCCTATTGTACTGTGATAGTGAGGGCTAACACTGTTGAGATGAGTCCCCACAAGTCTATACAAGGGTGTAAGGCACTTAGAGTCTGCGGACCCCTTATGCCTGTGCCTAGTAAAGGAGCTGTGCTGACCCTGTGTTCCTGACTTAGGGGAGCCAGTAGCTTATTTATTCCCTCTCCAAGGCCAGGAGAGTGGGTCAAGGGGCCTTTTGGGATCAACTTCCTGCCCAGTGGACTCCATGTGCAGAGCGCAGAGGGAGGAGGTAAAAGGGAGAGAGGTTTTTCCCAGACTGGGCTTTTTTTTTTTTTTTTAAATCCCCGCGAAAGGCCGCATGCATGTACTTATCTTTAGCCACTTGGAGAGCTGCTTTTCACTGGTTTGAAGTGTCCAAGCAGAGTCGCTGCTGCCAGATCACTCTCAATGTGAAAACTGCTTTCTGCGTGCACGCACAGATGTTTGCCTGCCTCACAGCGGACCTGGCTGCGGCTGAGGAATTGCAGGAGCAGCTGAAGAGTGGCCTTCCCGCCGCCACCGCTCTGGTGCTGCTGGCTTCTTCTGAACAGTCTCCCTCTCCCACTGCCATTCAGTCTGATTGCACAACTTTGCCTTGTTCAGGGCTCCTAGATATTCATAGATAATGTAATCACTTGTTTTTCTATCTGTTTTTTGTAAGATGGTTATAGGAACCATCTTAGTACACCGCCATCTTGGCTCTGCCCCCTGGGCAAATTTCTTAACCTTTCTGTGTCGTAATGGTCTTCCCTGTAAAATGAGGATTATAAAAGTGCTTCACTCATTAGGTTGTGGTGAGGGTTCAATGAGTTCATGAAGAAATCATAAGCTTTTAATAAGTATTAGCTATGATCAGCTTAACGTACGTAGTTGGCAGCCTTCCCGACTTGGGTTAGTTTAGGATGAAGAATGTCCCACCCCTCTTCTGTTCCAACTAGTCAGAATATACCTTCAAAGGGGAGGCTAAACAGCTGGACCCCAGACTGAGGCAGAGGACAAACTCTGCAGCTCACAATAGGATGTAAGACACCTGTCAGATTTGGCCTCTGCTAGGATCTTTGATGTAGTGAAAAATCGGTGAAAATGTGCACTACAGATTAGCAAGTAAGCAGCACTAGTAAACCCATGCATACCTTGCTTACTGGGTAATCTGTCCCTGAATGGCATGATAAGAGCTCATCACATGCCCACCCAAAGTCCATTATGGTATAAGAGGGAGGATCAGTAAACGCCTTGAGGCCACTCTCACCTGTCAGGTTATGGAAAGATCTGGAGGAAAGTTGCCCTGCCCTAGGCAGAGACCATTCTGTGCCGCCCAGAGGCAGACACACTGACATAGGCCTGTGGTGCAAGGCCTCAGTGTTCAGTCTACTCACCCCAAGCCCAGATCGGTTGCCCTAGTCCCGGCACTCACCACAGCTCCAGAGCTTATGTCTCCTCTCATCTGTTTCTCTGTTTGTGGAAAGCATTTCTTGCTGGATCAGTAAAGATCAGGACTTTATAATCCTTCTGGTGGAAGTAGGAAAATAACAGGCCTGCTGGGATCTGAGTGCTAATCCAAGAGATTTTCATAGTTGAACTTGCTGAACCCCCTGAATGCTGGGCCAAGTAGCTCTGGGACTTGGACGGAAGCCTCAGGCAGTACATCCTGATGATTCAGCACCTAACGATTTCTCTTGGGGGGCACCCAAAAGATACTAAGATTCCCCATACTGAGCACCTGCTCTTCCCAAAGAGCCCAGTCCCATAAATTGCCTGGTGACACATACAGGCAGGTGGGGGCTAAGGGGATGAGTCTGGGACACACTCTGTCCTTCTGGGGCAACAGAGGTGGTATTTAATTTCTACTTTCTAGAGAATGAACACAGGCTCTCCCTAAATTCTCACAAAGTGAAATCAGGCAGCCTAGCCAAAAACATATGCACAAGTGCTTTAGACATGAAGAAGGTGTTAGACAGGAGAAAAGGAGTTTCCATTCATCTTTATGCCTGTACCTAGGGGGTGAGAGTGGTTGAAAATGAAGTTATCTTGATGAAGCAACCTATCTCTCTCTCTCCCACCCTTGGAGATTATAGATCAAGGATGATGTAGTGGAAAAAACTCTGATCTATTTCTGGATCAGAGTGTGATAGTCAGCACATGACTTTACCTCCTCAAGCCTAGTATGCTTCGTTTGTAAGCTTGAGGTTATGGATATTTCATGGAATCGTGATTATGAGAACTAACTTCAATAACCTGTCTGGAATCCCCACCACACATGGTCAGAGCTTTTTTTTTTTTTTATTTTTATTTTTTTTGGAATAATTGTTGGTTTACAGAAAAATTGCAATGATGGTATAGAGAGTTCTTGTATACCCTTTTCCCAGCTTCCTCTAGTGTTAGCACCTTACACAGTCAACAGCACATTTGTCAAAACTAAGAGATTAACATTGGTACACTACAGTTAACTACACTCCAGACATTATTTGGATTTTACCAGTTTTTTCCACTAATGTTCTTTTTCTCTTCCAAGATCCAATAGAGGGTTCCAATACGTTTTATTTAGTCATCATTTCCCTTTCATCTTCTCTGGTTTGTGACAGTTTTAGATGAGGCTACAGTGGCCTGGTTCACTATCATTTACTCCCCGTTGCTAACTGCCGCATTGTTTCATGAGCTTGTTTCTCTAGTTTCTACAAAAGGTTTAAGATTAACCGATGTTCCTCCCTGGAGGGTAAAAAATAAGTGATAACCATCTAAGGATGAAAACCAAACAAAGCTCCCATCTTGTAACAAGAAAAGTCAGGATGTCGCCAGATAATCCCCAAGGATGTCACCAGATAACCCCCAAGAATACCAGTAGAAGATTAACTCACCCGAGACATGACCACCTCAAGGGGAAACTAACACAAACTTCTAACAGCCATAATCTTGTCCCTATAAAAGCCTTCAGCGGATCTCCAGTGGGGGAGACGGGTTTTTTGGAGGAATCTATTCCTCTCTGTCTCCCATATAGCAATACATAATAAACTTCTTGCTGGTCTCCTCATCCCTGTCCCAGAATTGGCTATTGCGGCAGGCGGCTCCAGTCCAATGTTATTGCGGTAACAAAGCTCGTGGCCCGTACAGGGAACTTCAGCCTCTTGAGACTGGTCAGGGCCTGGGGCTGATCGACAGCTCTCCTGACAAGCAGCCACAGCCGGGAGAGGTTTCATTTGCCTCTGCATAGACTATTGGCCAGACCTGGCTCTGTCATGGCACCGCTGGTCCCCAACCATGCCAAAACAGGTGTGTGAAAGAAAATCAAGACCTGCATAGGAGAGATCCCAAGGTGAGTCGACAACTTCTCTCCCTGTTGTGCTCAGGGCCGGGGTGGATAGGGCAGACCCGAGGTTTCTTGAGCTGGACTTGAGCCCTTGGCGTCTGGGGCAACAGGTACCCCCAGATGACCATCCCTGTGAGTAGGCTAGCAAGTAGGGACTCCTGGTGACTCTACAGTTCTGGTTCTGGGTGTGTGAATGCTCGTAAGTGTGTCTGGGAGGTTGAGATTCTCTAAGATCACCTCTGTTGGCCAGCAGGGCCATCTGAGAGGTTGAAGGGGTCAAGAGCTCCTCTGCCAGCTTGAGGGATTTCTCCTTAGTGTGTCTGGAAGGTTGAGATTCTCTAAGATCACCGCTGTTGGCAAGCAGGGCAGTCTGAGATGTTGAAGGGGGTCAAGAGCACCTCTGCCAGCTTGTGGGATTTATTTGTTTACTGTGGTTTTGTGTCTGTCCTATCCATTTGTTTACTGTGGTTCTGTGTTTGTCGTGTCCATTGTCTGTCTGTAACTAGTATTATACCATCTACTTGGGCGCCCTGATTCGGCTGTTAAGAGAAAGCTTCAAAAAGAAGGAAACCAAAAGCTTAAACGTTATTGCTTAACATCTTTGATAAATGAGCCTGGATTTCCCCCCCTACTACTGATTCACTGGTTTGGGGTGCATATTTAAAAACGCTATAAGCTGAGTTTACTAGAAGTAACTTAGAATTTCAGTGGCCACTTTGGGAAAATGAGCTTTAATTTGTGTTGTCCATTTTTGTTTTGTTTTTTTTTTCCTTTAAGGAACTTTGCTTGATGCTCAGGTTTTGTCAAGAGGTCTAATAGTCCTCCATCTGAGGCTCCAGCAAGTTCATCAGTTTTATCTAGAACCTGTTTTTTTCCATTGAATTGAGTCGTTCTTACCAAAAAATTGCTATGTACACTTTGAGAAACTAGGATCCACATATCCTTTTTTGTGTGGGATTCTCTGGTGAGTTTTGTGGTCTTTCTGTCTCCTTTTTTCCTAAAAGAGCTTTGGTGTTCACTGGGTAGAAAGCCTTTCAAAATGCCTCCATCCAGTTAAACATATGTAAATGCCTTAGCTGAAGGGAAGCTTTTGAAAGACGCTTTCTAGCTGGGTGGAGACTCTTTTAAGACAAAAGATAAGAAAAGCTGTTGCTTTGCTGTAGTTATCAGAAACTGAGTGGATCCTCATACTAGAACTGTAGACAAGTTCTCTCTATTATAGGAGAACTCTAAGAAATCAAACAGTAGAAATCACAAAGAGACACACTTAAAATGGCCTAGAAAAATGTTTCCAGCAGTAATCAGAGGCTTAAAGTTATATCCATATCAATGAATTGGTCAATTAAACAGAGACTTTGTGATTTCCAAAGCCAGTTAATAAAATCTTTAAGGGCTAAATATCAGGTTGGGAAAAACATGAGAAATAGTAAAAGTGGAATAAAAACTTGGAATGTTTAAATAGACTTTCTTTCCACAACAGTTATGTTTTATGGTATACAGGCTTAAAATAATTTCCAATACATTTTAGGAAACTTACTGATGTTAAATTGAGGTAATAGATATTTGTTATAATTTAAGCTTATATACTTTGGCTTTTTATGCCACAAGAGAAAGGATAGACAAATATATATGTATATGTAAACCTGCTAATGAGTGTTCGTTTTTGCCATAAAGGGATGCAGTATAAGAGGTATACAACAAAGACAACGTTCAAGAGGTTTATTGAGAAAGAAGTTTATTTGATATGCTCAGGTTTTATCTGACTAAAGTTTAATGGTTTAATTTATGAGATTTTTAGGAGTTTTAATGTTAAGTAGCATATAAAACAAAGGATTAGGTTTCTCACTGTTAAAATAACAAAATTTTCTTTTCATTTCTGAGTTAAAGGGTTTATTTATTCTTTGTGTAATCTGCCTGGAAGTCAAAGGTTTGGCCTCTTATTAGAATAAGATTCCTGAGTCTGACTACTAAGCCACATGGCTTTTAGAAAAGAAAGCTAAGGTTTTTACTTTTAAGATCTTTGGTTAAATAACTTAAGTATTGTTTCACAGTGAACGGTAATATTATTATTTCTTTATTGCTGACTTGGTTGCAACTTTATTTTTTTTTTAATTTAGCATCATCAAAGCCAATGGTTTGATTAGAATTCCCATCTTTTACCTATGAAGTTTTTTTTATTACAATTCAGGTATTTAGAGATTTGATAATCTTGGTATATTGGTATATCCTGACTACATGGTACTTTGTCTCAGAATTATTATGTATTACATCTGAAGCTCTTTGAACACAGTTAATGGTTATATTTAAAAATATTTTTATCTAAAGTTTTTTTCAGTTCTTTCACCTTTCTATCAGGTTTTTTAGGAGTATTGTTTTTATAAGTTAATCATGGCCATATTACGTTTTGTCATCTGCAGATAAGTTTTGACTTTGCTGACTTGCTGAAAACGTTTGACCAAAATATCTCAACAAAAAGATGGACTATGTCGGACTTGCTAAAAGGACT
Source organism: Dugong dugon (assembly GCA_030035585.1). NCBI lineage: Eukaryota > Metazoa > Chordata > Mammalia > Sirenia > Dugongidae > Dugong > Dugong dugon. Next base: position 76,565,621 of record CM057467.1, on the reverse strand, counting down.
GTGACTAGACTCAATCAAAATTTCCAGAACGCTTATGCAGAAGCTGATGAGTTCAGACTGTGACTGATCCAGAATCACATGGAACGGAAATTAACTACATAAGACTGAGTAAATGAAAGGCAACTCTGGGTTTTAGGTGAGAATATTGCTGATGTTTTAAGGTCCTACTTTCTAGGTATAAGAAATCATGTTCCTTTCTCCTAAAGTATCTAACTAATGGGTTTAGATATTGTAACTCTTGAATTAGAAGTTCTGTTGGTAAACTTAGCAAAGTTGTGACTATCATAACCAGAGAAGTGTCTGAAATTTGAGCTATGATTTTACAAAATAAAATAGTATTAGCCTTTCCTGTTAGTGTCTCAAGAAACAGTTTGTGCCTAAATAGATAAATGCTGTTATATTTATATTAATACTCAGTCTGAGGTTTTGCAAAATGTAGTTGCTGTTGAGGCACATGAAAAGCAATTACTGATGCTTTATGCACAAACAAACACCTATTATGAGGGGAGGCCCATCTATCCCAACCAAATCTCCTCTAGGCTGCATTCTAACAAACTGGAGGAGGTATAGCTATGAGCCTATGCCAAGAAAGACAATGATATGCTTATGTAACAACGTATGGCCCCAGTACCAGCTGGGGGACCAGGAACATTCTCTCCAAAATGAGTCTTTGACTTACCACAGGATTTTTCAGCTTGACTTGTTTTGTAAGAAAAATGAGACAAAGTTTCCTATATTCAAGCTTTCATGTCTCCTATCAAACTTTAAATCCCTCTAACCAAGTTCTTTTCCAGGAAAAGCTGAAGGCAAAAGTGCTTCCTTAATCCTCACTGGAGGGTTCCCTCTTAGAAGAAATAGGCCGCATAACTGTTCAGCTCCCCCCACTCCCACCCCGCCATATAGGGAAGGTGCCATAGAAGCTGACAGGTCAGGTCAAAGAATGATGGCAGAGTCCCCCACAGAAAGGGCTGAGCCTGATTGTAGTTCAGCTTGAGAGAAACTGATGAAGGAAGGGAATTGGGAAGTAAGAGTCCGACTTCATCTGGTACGGTCACCCCGCCCCACACACCCGTCAGGGTACTGTTTTCGGTGAGGGTACTGCCGGAACTCTGGCAGGGCAATTTCCTCTGAGAAAAATTCCAGCTGAAGGAGGAATAATGTTAGTACACACTCCTTTCTCTACCTACGACTTGTATAATTAAAAGAATCACAATCCTCCTTATCAGAGGAACCCAAATAGGATGGCGGAGTTGTTCCTTTCCATTTTCTACAGATCCCACCTGAAAATGCATGTGCTTTGCAGGCGACACTACTGCAAGAAGAAATAGTGACACGTAGTGGCATTCCTCTCCACATTCAACAAAAGGTGACTCCAGAGCTCTGGGCATAAGAAAGGCCTGGATGAGCCCAGGCAGCTGCACCTGTTAAAATTACTTTAAAACCTGGAGCACCTATTATAAACTGGAGACAATATCCCCTCTGCAAAGAAGCTTCAGAAGGGATCACACCGTTGGTGCATCAATACGTAAAAACTGGACTTTTAAAATTTTGCCAGTTTCCGTACAACACCCCTGTCTTACCAGTGTTGAAACAGGGAACAAGAGAACATTGGTCTGTTCAAGACCTAAGAAAAATCAACCAAATACTAGAGGACATTCATCCGATTGTGCCAAACCCATATATTCTCTTGGTTACTATACCCAGTCAATGGGCTTGGTTTTCAGTACGGGACTTGAAAGATGCCTTCTTTTGTACTCCTCTACACCCCGAGTCTCAGCCTCTATTTGCCATTGAATAGACTGATATTAAGACAGGGAATTGCTGTGGGGGTACTAACTCAAACCCTGGGACCAGCCAGGTGACTGGTGGCCTACTTTTCAAAACAGCTGGACAACACGGCCTGGGGATGGCCCCCTTGTCTTCGAGCCGTGGCTGCAACAAGTGACTTGTTACGGGAAGCCAAGAAATTCACCCTTGAACAAAAGGTAAAGGTAAACACACCGCATACAGTTTTGCCTCTTTTGGAACAATGTCTTTTTGGCTCACTGCAGGACGGATGGGAAAATGTCAGGCAATCTTGTTACACAACTCAGACATGGTTCTGAAGGCTGTCTCCTCCCTCAATCTCACCACATTGCTGCCTATTTCAGAAGATGACCCCGTACATGACTGCCTAGAGATAACTGAAGAAGTTTATTCTAGCAGACCAGATCTCGCAGATGTTCCCTTGACTGACCCAGAGATAGAAATGTATACGGATGGCAATAAACTTTCTATATGAAGGATGCCACAAGGCAGGATATGCGGTTATGACAGGAACTGAGGTCTTAGAGGCAGCTCCACTTCCTGCCGGCACTTCATCTCAAAAGGCTGAACTCATAGTCCTCGGGCAGGCCCTGCGACTAGGAATAAGAAGACGCACAACACTGTATACTGATAATAAATATGCCCATCTTGTCCTTCACTCACATGGTGCCTTGTAGGAAAAAAGGGGATTCCTGAATCTGACAACAAAGAAATAAAATATGTACAAGAAATCCTAGAACTCCTAAAGGCAATCAATGATCCCCTTCAGGTGACAGTGGTATAATGCCCCCAGACACCTGGAAATTTTAAATATCTGCTCAGTTTTGTGCACACCTACTCAGGGTGAGTGGAGGCTTTCCTTTGTCGAACCAAACGAGCCCAAGAAGTACCAAGGTGTTACTCAAAGAAATCATACCCTGTTTTGATCTTTCAATCTCAGTACAGAGCGACAACAGGAGAGCTTTTATGGCAACAGTTACCCAAGAAGTCAATAAGGTTTTAGATATAAATTAGAAAGTACACCCAGCCTGGAGACCACAATCGACTGGAGAGACCAAAAAGATGAACCACACTCTGAAAAAGGCCTTGGCGAAACATTGCCAGGAGACAAGCTCCACTCAGATACCAGTTCTCCCCATTGCCCTGCTCAGAATCCAGGTAGCCCCTCGAAGTGGGCTCAAATTAAGCCCTTACAAATTAATATATGGGAGACCATTCCTGAAAAAGTCGACTTTCCCCACCTCGGTGATGACTGAGGTAGAGAAAAGAGACTGGGTCCATTCTCTGAGAGCTGTCAAAAACACTGTTAATCAGTATGCTTCTTCTCATTTGTCTTTTCCTTCTGACACTCCCCTCCACAGGTTCCAACCCAGAGATCAGATAACAGGTCCTGTTAAAAACCTGGAAGAATCAACCCCCAGAAGATCAACTGGCCCCTCAGTGGGAGGGACCTTTTAAAGTTCTCCTGACCATCCACTCTCTGAAATTAACAAAAGTAGCTGCATGTGTGCATCACTGGAGAGTAAAAGCAGCCCCACCAGAAGAAGAGAAAGAAGCAGAAAACAAACAGGCACATACTCTTGTACTCCAATTCAGGGTCTGAAGTACAAGTTCAAGAAGCTTACAGTACAATGATTTTGACCTTATATCCCTCTATCTTTCTATGTTTCCAGGAGACCTGGACAGAAAAGGTGCCGGTGATCCTACAGGCAAAGGGGACACTGACCCTGCGAGCTCTGACCCTCCTGTGTGTAGTCTCAACCCTAATTCCAGTAGGTCCAGTTAAGTGGGCCATAGAAGAGCCCAAAAGAGGAACCTTAAGAGTAGTGATTATTCTAGTTTGTTCTTGTGTTCCCTATTTTGTGAGAATATTAACAAAAAGAACTACAAATACTTCTAAGGCTAGAAAAATTTTTACCCTGGTAAGTCAAGACCACCCCTCTTCTTGCAAGCTCTGAGGACAAATGTCATCTAATTCACCAAGATGCAGCCCATTTCCACTCTAACTCACCCCGCCCCCAACATATGGCCCTTAGTTTGTACCAGGAGGTTTCTCACACCAGCGATGCCTCTAACCAGCAGGAAGTAGCCAGAAAAGAAGCAACACCCTGTTTCCCAAGACTGAGAAACTTCCAATAAAAGGGGGGATTGGAAGAGACTACACAGGCCTGGTTCACTATTATTTACTCCCCATTGCTAACCACCACACTGTCTCATGATCTTGTTTCTCTAGTTTCTACAAAAGGTTTAAGATTAACCGATGTTCCTCCTTGGAGGGTAGGAAAAAGTGATAATGATCTAAGGATGAAAACCAAACAAAGCATGCATATTGTGACAAGAAAAACCAGGATGTGGCCAGATAATCCCAAAGGATGTCACAAGATAATCCCAAGAATACCAGTAGAAGATTAACTCATGTGAGACATGACCACCTCAAGGGGAAACTAATACAAACTTCTAACATCCATAATCCTGTCCTTATAAAAGCTTTAGCTGATCTCTAGTGGGGGAGACTGGTTTTTGGAGGATTCTATTCCCCTCTGTCTCCTATATATTGATATAAAATAAATCTCTTGCTGCTCACCTCACCCCTGTCTCAGAATAGCTATTGAGGCACTCGGCTCCAATTCACATTATTGCAGTAACAGTTTCAAAGTCTTTCTTTGTTTTTCATGACCTTGACAGTCTTGAAGATTACTGGTCAGGTATTTTGTCAGAGATTCTAATTCACCAGCTTGAGCCATCCCCTTCTCCTCTCTCTCCAGCATAGAAAGGAGGACATCTAGAAGTGACAGTCTACACTCCAAGATGTCTGGCTTCTCTTTGTTCCACACCAGGTCCCAGTATGTCTGAAAGTTACAGAGCAGGGAAGTTCAAGGTTCAATCTGCTTGAGGCTGTTAGCAGTTCCTGAGATCATCCAAGTGGATCTTGTAACCCAGAGACCAATCTTGTCCTCCATAAGCCCCAAGATAGGCCTTCTCATATCTCTCACATACCCCTATTTTCAATTTTTAGTTTTAAAAAATTGTAGATTTTTATTATGTTACAGGCTCTGAAAATAAGGAGATAATTTTTTAATGGATTCTTAACTGTGTTTTGTTAAAATACTAACTTAAATCAAGAGAGCTTAATCTGAGAGCATCAAATCTTTCTTAAGGGTCTCTAGAACTTCATTTTAGGATTGTCTTCCCCTTCAAACTAATAAATGTGGTCAAGGCCAGATTGTCTCTCAACTTTGGGGTGGGAGAGAAAAAGACAAATGGAAGTAGACAAGTAAGACACAAGGCTGGTTCTGTCTGCTCAAACACACAGTGCTCTCTATTCTACTCATTCTAAAACCTATATAGTCTGGTAGGCTTTAAATGAGTCTACAAAATCAGGATTCCTTTACTCATGGTGCTTTACCTAGAGATTAGCAGCCCACTCTGGGTGATGTCTTAAGGCAGGTCCTCTAGATAAGCTTTAGGTAAGATTAAAGTATTGACTCCTTATTAAGAAGGCAATGACGAGGTGGGAGGGGGTGAGGAAATCAGAGTAAAGGGAAAGGGAAGTGAGGCAAGGGAAAATGCAAAACAATCCAGTGCAATGCATTATCACACTGAATAATGATTCAGAATGAATTTCAGGAAGACACGGTAGATCCCTCAGCCAGTGGGTTTGCTCATCACAAGGACTGCAAGGAGGAGCTACACGCTGAAGTCGTACATAAAAGAGAAAGGACGAGGGTTTATTTGTCTCACTGTCTCCTGTCTTGCATTTCCAGTTGGTCAATGTTTGTCCCATGGAGAGCTAAATCCCTGAACGTTTGGGTTATATAATTTGGGCCCATAGTGGTTACTAAGAAATCTGGATCCCATAGCCTGGGGTGTGATATTTCATCCAAATCCCAAAATATGTGTGTGGAGTGGTGAACCAGCATTGGTGGGGTATTGACTAAAACAAAGAATAAGAGTCAAGAGAACTGAGATGGCACTCAAATTGTGTGTCTAATACAGATCACCCTGAAAGACAGTGGTGAAGAAAACTCTTTCCAAAGGGAAGGACATCAAACAAGGGTTGTGTACTTTGCTTGGAAGAAAAGATAAAGTGATTTATCTTTACATCATGATCATTTCAAGCAGTTTTGTCTGTTGGTCAGGGGCATGGAAAAAGTATGATTGAAATATTGATGACCAAAAGTCATGGGTATGGGTTAAAACCAAAAACAAAACCCATTGCTGTCGAGTCAATTCCAATTCACAGTGCCCCTACAGGACAGAGTAAAACTGTCCCTTTGTGTTTTCAAGGAGCAGCTGGTGGATTCAAACTGCTGACCTTTTGGTTAGCAGACATACCTCTTAACCACTGCACCACCAGGGCTCTGGGTAGAGGTTACCTGTTGAGTTTCTAGGAAACGGTCTAGAGTACAAAAATATTTTTGTCCTATGTGAATACCACAAGAGGACATCCAAAGCACAGAAAATCAAAAAACAAACTCATTGACATTGAGTGGATTCCAACTCATAGTAACCCTACAGGACAAAGTGGAACTGCCCCATAGAGTTTCCAAGGAGTGGCTGGTAGATTCGAACTGCTGACTTTTTGGTTAGCAGCCAAGCTCTTAACCAATGCAGAGAAAGTACTCAATAATCAGGTAGATCAGATTACCCATCCTGTGAACGTTGATCAGCCTCTATCCCAACTGTCTGTTGCTTGTTCAATAGAAAAATGAACAAATGTCCATATCAGTCGTGGTAAATAGAAAAGGCTGGGTGAAGTGAAGCCCATGCTATTGAGCAGGAAGAGCCTCTAGTTACATGAGTAAATTCTGCTATGGGCACTTGTACATAAAAAATCAACTCTGAGTCTGATTTTTCACTATTTCTAGGAAAGCGTCTAAACAGTCTCCTAGTGGCAGGTTAGTTACATTGGACCAACAGCAATTTGTCCCCATAAAGTAGGTACATATGCTAAAGATAGATGTGATTTTCCCACCTCCATTGTCCTGCCAGCACCACCAAAAAGACATACACCATCAAGTTAGCCCATAGGCTATCCCAACAATATCACATGCAACCACCGAACTGATTTTATATTCAAAGAATAATGGGCTCACCCTATGAATGCATTGGTCTTCTAATGTACCCCATCAGCCAGAAGCAGCTGGCCCAATACAACTGTGGGATGAACAGCTAAAGACTCAGATATGGCACCAGTTTGAAAACCCCACTGTGTGAGATTTGGAGATTGTCATATAGATTCTGTACAAGCTTTAAATGAGCAATATATGGGTATTTTTTCATATCCAGTATACACACACTGGTTAAAGAATCAAGGAAGAAAGATAGAAGTAGCCCCCATTATTGTCACAGTAATAACTCATTTACAGAACTTTTTTCTTTCCATCCCCACAACATAAGGCTCAGCCAGTTTGAAGATCCTAGTAAAGAATGGAGAAGTCCTTCAACCACAGAAAGCAAACTTGGTTCTAATAAATTGGAATTTCCGACTCTATCTTGGCTATTTGGAATTTCTTAAGTCACTAAGACAGGGTTCCTATACTAACTGGAATGACTTATCCCCATTAGCAGGAGAACTTGGGTTGCTGACACACAATGGAGGCAAGGAGGGTTATGCCTAAAACCCAAGGTATACACTGGGGGATTCCTAGTTTTCATTGTCCAATAACAATGGCCAATGTGTTAAAGGCAATATGTGCTAATGTGTTAAAGACAGGAACATTAAGGACATTGATCCTTCAAGAACAAATATTTGGGTCACCTCACCAGTTAAAGAATACGGAAATACTGAAGTATAGGCAGTGAGTGAGGGGAATTTGGAATGAGTGGCATCTTTGATCTTGGAGCCAATTATCAAGGTGGGAACTATGCCAGTTATGCATATATTATGTTAATTGATTATGTGCAGATTATTGGACAGGTGCCAAAACAACCCTGTGGTAGATACATTAATAAACCAGTTAACTTCCAACTCATGGCAATGCCATGTGTGTCAGAGTAGAACTGTGCTCCATAGGGTTTTCAATGGCTGATTTTTCAGAAGTAGATAGTCAAGGCTTTCTTCCCTGGTACCTCTGGGTGGGTTTGCACTGCCAACCTTTAAGTTAGCAGTCAAGTGAAAACTGATTGCACACATTGGGACCTTACATGCATTAATGTTGTTGTGGGGCACCCTCAAGTGTGTTCTAATTTATACTGTACAACGGAAGGGAACACTGCCCAGTCCTGTACCACTACACAATCATTGCTATGTTTGAGCCCACTGTTGCAGCCTGTGTGTCAGTCCATCTCCTTGAGTGTCTTCCTCTTTTATACTGACCCTCTACTTTACCAAGAATGATGTCCTTCTCCAGGGACTAGTCCCTCCCGATAACATGTCCTAAGTTCATGAGACAAAGTCTTGCCATCCTCGCTTCTAGGGAGCACTCTGGCTATATTTCTTCCAAAACAGAATTATTCATTCTTCTGGAAGTCCATGATATATTAAATATTCTTCGCCAACATAGTAAGTTAAGGGCATCAATTATTCTTTGGTCTTCCTTATTCATTATCCACCTTTTGCGTGCATATGAGGTGATTGAAAAATACCATGTCTTTAGTGAGGTGCACCTTACTCTTCAAAGTGACATCTTTGCCTCTTAACACTTTAAAGATATCTTTTGCAACAGATTTGCCCAGTGTGATACGTCATTTGATTTCTTAACTGTTGCTTCCATGGGCATCGATTGTGGATCCAATAAAATTAAATCCTTGACAATTTCAGTATTTTCTTCATTTTTCATGACCAATACTTGCATTAATAAACCTGCTTAATTAAATGAGTAGATTGAAGCTCAGAGAGACAGGCACCCAGCTAATAAACAGTAGGGCCAGCACTGAGTCCATGTCTGCCTCATTATGAAACCTATGCTCTTCTCATACCCATTCTCTTCTCAACTGTGGCTTATTCAATTCCTGCAAGAAACAACAGACGGTCTACAGTGAAGTGAAGCAGTCATTTTCTGAATGTCTTTTTTTTTTTTTTTTTCTTCAGTGTTTCCACTCTGCTTTCAGGAACTGTTTATGTTAATGGAATCAACTGAATACGGTGACATGGTTTGGTAGATTTATCACTTTTATTACCAAACAGCCAAAGAGAATGACAAGATCTGCCCTCCGTGGTACCCACTCACTCACCTTCCCATTCCCCAAGCTCTAAACAAGGGATCTGCAGAAGTTTCTGTGTCCCTGATGCTCACTGCGGCTAAGGTTGTAGAAATCACCCCTGTTTTTCTGAGAGCCCAGTTCCTTCCTTATGCCCAAGTAGGTGACGTTGTCCCCAGAGGCAGTTAGGGCGGGCATGACACACTCCTCTAGCGTGAGCAGTTGGTGAGGGGAGAAGAAGGACAGAAGTGGACACATAAACCACAGAGAGTAATTTCAGATCTAAGACTTCAGAGGGAGAGACTACAGAGACTCTGAGCCTCAGTACCGCAGAGCCAGGAGGGGGAAATGGCAGTAAGGCACTAAATTTGATAACGGAACAGCGTGATTCCAGGACGAAGTGCTGCTGAGTTGTAATTCAATCCCAGCTTCCAAGAAGCCCAAGTCCAGGAGCTCAGAATCTTCTAACCCCTACTCCTCTTGTCTCTTCCCATTTCCCCTCCCACCTCTCTTCCCTCTCTGCTGCTCTTCTTTCTCTCCCTCCACACCCATTTCTCCTCCCCTCCCTTCAATTCTCCTCCCACTCTCCTCCCCTTTTTTTCTGACTTGCGTTTGAGAGGAAATCGAAAGTGAAATTAGGAGTCCACCAAAGGCCATTGAGTTCGCTGGTGAGGTGAGTGCAGATGGCTAGGCTAAGGTACCCCAGCCCTGCCTGGGGACCTCTCCCCTCTGGCCCCTCACCCAGATTAGAAGATTCCCTTCCACCTCTACCCTAGAGCCATTGGTCCCAGTTGCCGCTTCTCTGCTGCAGTACTTGGTCGACCCAGCAACACTTCCGGCTCTGGCTCTTCTGATAAGAGCAGGCGGGGCTCCGAAGTGACTGTAGAGTTAGGCAGCAGGAGCTGGGCTGCCCTGTTGCCAGCGTCCTTGGTGCAAGGAGGGGGCGCGCGAACCTGGGAGAACCAGGATGGTAGCCCAGAGGGTGACCCAGAGGAGCCCAGTGTGGAGTGGGTCAGCAGTCCTAGAAACGGAATTTCCCTTGCCTCCCATCCGTTAAGGAGTTTGGCTGCTAACCAAAAAATCGGCAGTTCGAATCCACCAGCTGCGCTTCGGAAACCCTATGGGACAGTTCTACTCTGGCCTATAGGGTCGCTATGAGTAGCAGTGGATTCAACAGCAACGGGTTTATTCTCGCTCCCCACCCACCCCTTCCCTTCCCCCACACACACACCTCTCCAAAAATCCACTTCTGCAAGTGAGAGGGACAGGGCTGCCCAAGACTTTATGCTGGTCCGAGACTTCCCTGGAGGAAGTGAAAACAGGAACCAGGTAGCTCAGGGAAGAGCCCAGGGAGTGCTGGCCACACTTAGAGTACCCAGTGTGGCCTCCCTTCCAAAAACTTCTCCATACCCCTCAAAAGCAAAACTACTAAATTTCTTCCTCCTCCTCCCTATCCGTTCCTCTTCCGCATTTTACAGCCTATGTGACTTTCTGTAAATTGACTCTGTTTATTGGTGCATACATATATAAGTATTTATGCATGTGTGTGTATGTCTATATGCGTACATATACATCTCTACATTTGACTCCAGCCGTTATTGTGAAGATTAATGAATTGTCCCTAGGTGGTGCAAATGGTTAAGAGGCTCAGTCTGAAAGGTTGGTATTTTGAGTCTATCCAGAGGCACCTTGAAAGAAGGACCTGGTGATCTATTTCTGAAAAAATCAGCCATTGAAAACCCTATAGAGCACAGTTCTACTCTGAGACACATGGAGCCACCATCATTCAGAGTCGACTAGACAGTAACTAGTTTATTGTTATGATTAACTTCTCAGGAAAATCAGTGACTGATTACATGAGATGGGAGAAGATGGATGGAAAAAGCCTTGGCCCTGAGGGAAATCTTTATAAAAAATCACCAGAAGGATTCCCAAAGTGGTAATTGATGAAATTGGTCCTAGTGTGAAAGCTGGAAACTCCACAGCCTCATATTCAGGCCTCCCACAGCCTGAGGCCTCCGTTTCAGCAGCTCCCACTTGGACCCAGTCAAATTGGCTGCTGTGCATGCCCCAAACAGACAACTTCGATGTGGTTGAATGGGTTCAGCCCCTAGCTGGGCACAGGATTTTTTTTTTTTTCCTTCATCCCTTCTTCTCTTCCTTCCTTCCTTCCTTTTGTCATACCTTCCAGGCAGTTGGATTGAAATGGGGAGCCTTTGAAGGGTTTAAACTGGGGTGGACATGACAAAAGTACAGTTGTAAACAGTTTTATCTCTGAGGTTCTGGACAATTATCTTTGCCTCTTTTGGAGACTCAGTGTCCCCTTCTGTCTGGCCAGACTATGAAGGAGAAGAGCTTGTTATTCAGATTGATGTTCTTGCTCTTTCTTGTTTTTATCCCCTCCAGTTCACCTCCCTCCAATGTTTTCCTTTGAATCATTTTATTTTTCTCGCACAACCCTTCTCATCTCCTTCTTTCCTTTTCTCCTCTCCCTACTAGTCCCCCACAAGATCTCCGTGGTGCTGCTGAACAGGAACATTGCCCCTATGGCCTCAACAATGCCCCTGGCAATGATGTGGGAGGAGGTAACGTGCCCTATCTGCCTGGATCCCTTCGTAGAGCCTGTGAGCATCAAATGTGGCCACAGCTTCTGCCAAGCATGCATCTCGGAGGTCGGGAAGGATGGGGGCGGTGTCTGCCCTGTGTGCCGTCACAAATTCCTGCTCAGGAACATCAGACCCAATCGGCAGCTAGCCAACATGGTGAACAATCTTAGACAAATGAGCCAGAGTGCCAAGGAGGGCGCAAAGGGCAGTCAGTGTGGGGTGCATGGAGAAAAACTTCACCTGTTCTGTGAGGAAGATGGGAAAATTCTTTGCTGGGTGTGTGCCCAATCACGGAAACACCGTAACCACTCCATGGTCCCTATTGAGGAGGCTGTGCAGGAGTACCAGGTAAGGCCTTAGTACAAAGCATGAGCAGGAAAGAAGGAGATGGGCCCTGATCAGTGTTTTGTTCTCCAGAGCTTGGGATAGGAGAGAGTAGCCTCTGGAGTTGAAGGATTGGGGAAAGAAAGGAAGGGTGTCTCCCTCCATGTCTAATCTAAGTGGAGAATTACAGACTGAACACAACCATCTCATTCCCCAGGAGTAGGGAATAAGCTATGAGAAGATGCTGCAAGGATCATGGTTCCTTGTGGCTTCTCTGCAACCCTAACAGTGTGGGTCTAGTCTACAAGAAAGCATGAGACTTTTTCTGAAGTCTTCCTATCCATCAGTTCCTACCCCACCCAGACTCTAGTACTCCGTCCTTCTCTGCACCCAGGCTTTTCTAAGAACCAAGATGACCTTTCTGCAGCCCCTGTTACCCTAACCTTTTTAGACTGGTTATGGATTGACTTGCTCTCTCTCTCTGCAGGAGAAGCTCCTGGTGGAATTAGGGAAGCTGAGAAGAAAGCAGGAGTTGGCTGAGAGGTTGGAAGTCGATGTTGCTGAGAAGAGAACAGCCTGGAAGGCAAGAGTCACACCCTGAAAGGGATATTAGATCAGAAGCCTGGGCAGAATTCAAGTTCATGGGCTCAGCTATACCTATCTGAATAGCTATAGGGCTGGTATATCTCACTCTCAGAGAACCAGCCATCCTCTCTGTCTCCTGATAAAGGAGAATAAGAAGGAAGGAGGCTAGAAGGAGAGTTTCCAATCAAACACAAACAGCAAGAGTCTACAGGAGCGGGTGCTGAGTGGAAGAAGCCATACCTTAAAGCTCCCTGCGCTTCCAAGCCCAGTCTCAGCAGATGACAGTACCAGTGCTTTGGTGTCTGGTACTCAAGTGTCTCTCAAGAGAGAAACCCAACCACTATGCCTTTCAGGAAATGGCAAAGGCTGTGAGGAATAGGCTTAAAGTTTGAAGTAGGAAAACGAGTTTGAGCAGGTGGTTTGACCATGTTTAGGTCACTGGTCCAAAGTACAACAGAGAACTAAAGTTTATTTCCCACTGGTGATTTGCTAGTGGAGGAGGGGCAGGTCAGGGATTGAAGAGGAGTAAGAAAGAGCTCGTGGACAGCAAATCCCAGAAAAGGAAGATTTGAGGTGAGGGAGGACAGACTCAGGCTGCAATAGCAAGATGTGACCCTCCAGTTACCAGCAAAAGAGGACAGGCAAAGAATATTCCAGAAACTTCCGTTTCCCATGACTTAGGAATGGTATTGTGCGCTTATCTGTGTGAGGTTGTTTGGGGTGGGGTCAGGTGTTACTCTCTTAACTCATAGAGAATGAAGGCCAAGGAGCACATTTGAGAGGTGACTGGCTTTTAGAAGAGAGGTTGAGGAAAGTCTTGGATGACATAGGCTGATGCAGCTGTGATTGTGGGCCAGCTTCAGTGTGCTTCCACCAATCTCAATCTCCTCTTAGTGATGCCTTACCCACTAGTCTTCCCAGCAAAACAATATATGTGTGTGCGTGTGTGTGAGTGAGTGTCCCCAGACAGAACCAGAGTGGTGACTCTGCAGAGGACAGAAATAGGTACAAACATCTTCCATCCTTGAACCTTGAGTGATTCTGATAAAAACCATACTTCTTTTTCCCTTAACACTAAAGAAAAAGGTTGAGACACAGAAATCAAGGATTCACACAGAGTTTGTACAGCAGAAAATCTTTCTCGCTGAAGAAGAACAGAGGCAGCTAGAGAAACTTGAGAAGGAAGAGAAGGATCAGCTGAGAATCCTGGGGGAGACTGAAGCCCGGTTGGCCCAGCAAAGCCAGGCCCTGCAGGAGCTGATCTCAGAGCTAGAGTGGCGAAGTCGAGGCTCAGCGCTGGAACTGCTGCAGGTGAGACCAGGGAGAGGCTGCCTCTGAGATTCAAGAAGTTACTGGGGGGGAAGAAAAAACAGTTCCCTGGGTCTGCCATTAGAGCAAATGGAAACCTGGTCCTCGGAATATTCTTAACCAAAACAAACTGAATTAGGATTCATGGACGGTTTGTACAAGGCATAGAAAGACACAAGTTTAGGAGGGAATGCTCCATGCAGCAGAGTCCTGGGGGGTACAAATAATTAACATGTGGAGGTTCAAGTCCACTCAGAAGCACCTTAGAAGACAGGCCCTGGCAATCTACTTCCAAAAAAATCAGCCATTGAAAACCCTGTGGAGGACAGTTCTGCTCTGAAACACATGGGGTTGTTCTGAGTCAGAAGTGACTTGATGGCAAATGGTTGTTTTTTTTTTTCATTCCATGCAACAATGAACAGAAATAGACGTCCTTGCTAAGTCCCTAACACATACTAGGAGTGTGACGTTGTCAGGATCCTTTAATCTGTCTGAGTGTCAGATTTCTCAAATGTAAAATGAAGTTTATAGTATTACATATCTCAAAGCATTTCTGTGAAGTTTAATTGAAAGAATCCACTCAGGTCCTTTGATGAGTGTCTGGTCATGGAGAGGTTTTAATAAATGAGATAAAACGACAAACACTGAACTGAAAATCGAGAGAGAGTAGCCCAGCCCCAGCCCTGCTGTCAGTTCTCTCCATGACTCTAGGTTAAGTCATTTTCCTTTCCTGGACCTAATTTCTTCATTTGTAAAACAGCAGGGGTGGGGAGTGGACTAAATAACAGGGATACTCAAAACTGTAGCCGTAAATGTATCATCTTTACACTTTCTGCTACTTCTCTGATTGCCTAAATGATTTTAACACGTTATTTTTCCTTAAATTTTTTTAGCTTGAGTAAGTTTAGTTTAGAAGAAAATTAGTCCCAGGCAATAATAGCCAAGAAATTCTGTTTTGATATGTTGTTGTCAGGTGCCATCACGTCAAGTTCAACTCATAGCAATCCCATGTGACACAGTAAAACCACCCCATAAGGTTTGTTGGTTGTAATCTTTATGAAAGCAGATTGCCAGGTCTTTCTCCCATGGAGTCACTGGGTGGGGTTTGTACTGCCAACCTTTTGGTTAGCATCTGAGTGTTTAACCATTGCACAACCAGAGCTCTTTGTTGATACGTTACTTATATTTTATTCTAACTTATTTCATAACAATAATAACTGCAAGCTATTAAAAAGCACATATTACATGCCAGGCATATCCTCATGGCAATGCAGTGAGGTGGGTGCGACTACTATCCCTATTTCATAGCTGAGAACACAAAGGCACAGAGATGTTAAGAGTCTTAGTGAAATACCGAAGCTAACTAACTTGACCAAGTCTGCCCAAATATTAAGAGGTAGAGCTAAGATTAAAATAAGTACATAGCTATTTTTTTAAAATTCATCAATATGTGATCTCACTCACATGAAATACCCAGAACAGGCAAATGCATAGGGATAGAAAATAGATTAGTAAATACCACGGGCTAAGATAGGAATATGAGCACGCGAATATGGGAAGTTAAGGCTTAATGCGTACACAGTTTCTGTTTGTGGTGATGAAAATGTTCTGGAAACAAATAGTGATGAAGGTTGCACAACATTGTAAATGTAATTAATGTCTCTGAATTGTACACTTAAAAAAGGTTAAAATCAGAAATTTTCTGTTATATGTATTTTTCCACAATTTTTAAAAAATTCATCAAGGAATATTCTACTTAAAATTATCTTGTATCCACTGTATGTTTGCCACACTTTGGGGAACCATGGACCAGATGGTCTCAGAAGTCTCTTCTGTTCTAACATTGTACACCCACTCCTAACTTATCAACATGGTTAGGTTCCAAAGACCAGGTCCTTATGCAAAAAGCAGCATTTATGAAAATGGAGGATGACCACATCAGATCACGAAATGGAGGATGACTGCATCATTACAAAACTGCCAAATTACATCATTACATAACTGCCAGACCACTGAGAATCATGGCCCAGCCAAACTGACACATAACTTTAACCATCACAGCCAACTTTATTCTCTGTTACTGCCAGATGTACATCATTAATGTGCGAAATAGTCAGATAATAGATTTTTTACTATTGTCATAAATGTGAAATGTTGGATAACGAGATCATTCACCATCTTTCAGTCAGATGTGGTCATGAAGCCATTTCCTTCTGGTTTGTGCAAAAAGGCTGATTTGATTGGGCTGACCTGACAGGCTTTCTCCTCCCATTATCCAAATCTTGTTTCTTCCTGACATTGAACTGAGCTGTCTAATGCAGTTTTGACTGGGCCTAGGACAAGCTTACCAGTTCCCATGTGAGGGCCCCTGTGCCAGAATATTCTCAGATGATTTGATTTTCCATACGCGAAGGGCAGCATTGATGTACAGCACAGGACAGAGTTTTGACCAACCAGGCCTTCTCCCTCAAACAACTCAAACCCACAAATGAGATAGAGCAGTTTCTGAGCATCCTGATTTAGACATTCTTTCCCTCTAACTCTCAGCCTCAGCCAGGATGGACTGTTGCTCTTCCACCCCACTGGATCTGGGCTATCTAATTCATATTCCGCACCAGAGTCCTTAAACTGATGATCTTTTCTCTAGGTACAGGTTACACCCATGTTAGGTTCCACACACTATTTCTGCTCCAAGCTGGTCAGAAGCAGCTTTCTGCCCCTGGAATAGGGCAGAGCAGTGCCCTAGGAGCACAGGTTTATATGATATTACCCTTAGGACCAAAGTCTCATTGATGAACCACTGACTCCAGAACTTACTCTCTGTCTGTTTTCTCCTCAGGAGGTTACAAGTATCCTGGAAAGGTAAGGAGAGGTTTTCTTTGTAAGGGGAGGGAGGGACAAGAAGCATATATACCAATGAAAACGGTTATTGAGGTAGGAAAATGTGCTTAAGTTATCCCCATCCTCCTCCCCATTCTCAAAGACCTGCTCCTCCATAAAATATTTTCTAGTCTCAGAAGACTAATTAATGGGCATCCCCGTTGGTGAGTTGCCAAAGTGATTGGACTATACTATCTTCACAAAGCAAAGCCCTGGCAAACAGTGAAATTCTGGGAAGTTCTGAGTCTACAACCTGCTGGGATTCCCTTTTTAAGTGGAATTTAACCTGTTACAAACCTCCGAGAAGGAGCCGTAAGTTAAGACCCACAGCATAGGCAAGACTTCTTGAGGTTCCTTACAGGAGTGATTCAGCCTGTATCAGATGGCCTTGCCTATAAAATGCAGTAGAATGTGCTTACAGGGTGGCCAGGCTTGGAGAGGAGATAGGGACTGCCTGCATACTGCAGAGGCTCCTGTAGATTAGGAACTCTTGAAAAGGAACTCAGTCTCCCGACTCCCAAGGACTGAACACAGGAGATGCTTGTAAATTTGTGTTAAATTAAATTATCACAGTCATCCACGAGTGAGGTTATGGCATTAGGATTCCAGAAGGATGTGATAGGAGTTAGAGACAGGGATCTCAACACTCTGTTTCCCTCAGGAGTGAGGCCTGGAACCTAAAGGAGCTGGACATTGTCTGCCCAGACGTGAGGAGTGAGTGCCGTGTGCCAGGGCTGAAGAAGATGCTGAGGACATATGGAGGTGAGGCGAGCTCTAGGAGTTGTGTGACTGGCCTGCATGGGAACGAGAAGGGTACAGTGAGGATGCAGAGCCCATGCCCAGGGTGGGGAAGAACAGCAGCATCTAGGAGAGATGGCAGGTTCGAGTAGGTGGGACAGGATGGAGATAGTGAAGGTGTCCCTCAAAGGTCAAGGCAATGGCCAGATTGGATGGGGTGCCATTTCCTCACACACTGAGGCTCAAGGTCACTCCCTCATCCTCATTCCATAGTTTACACATGCACAGGCCACTGACCCATCACCACCCCTAGTCAGTCTGCACTCTCCAAGCCTGACCATGGTCCCTTCTCTGCAGTACACATCACTTTGGATCCAAACACAGCCAATCCATGGCTCTTCCTTTCTGAGGATGGGAGACAAGTGAGGCTTGGAGAAACCTGCCAGGAGTTGCCTGAAAAAGAAGAGAGATTTGATTGTTATCCTATGGTCCTGGGTGCCCAGTGCTTTGACTCTGGAAAATTTTACTGGGAGGTAGATGTGACTGGAAAGGAAGCCTGGGACTTGGGGATTTGTAGACACTCTGTGAAGAGGAAGGGACAGTTTTTGCTCAGCCCTGAGAATGGCTTCTGGACAATTTGGTTGTGGAACAAACAAAAATATGCGGCTGGCACCTCCCCCCAGACTTCCCTCCACCTTCAGGTGCCTCCTCGCCAAATTGGGATCTTCCTGGACTGTGAGACCTGCACTGTCTCCTTCTATAACGTCACTGACCACGGCTCCCTCATCTACACCTTCTCTGAATGTGACTTCGCTGGGCCTCTGCAGCCCTTCTTCAATCCTGGATTCAATGACGGAGGACAAAACACGGCCCCTCTAATCCTGCGTCCACTGAGACTGGGATGGTAGGGGTCCACCGACTGTTGGTAGCTTTCCTCTGGACACTGCTGCCTGCTCCCTGTTGGTACACTTCTCAATCATTCTCCCCGCCTCTTTCATTAACTCTGAGCCACCTCTGCCTCTGCAAAGGTGTCAGCATCACAGCAAGCAGGCTTTGGCACTGAAAGCCAATGCCAAGTGGCTTTCAACAGCAGTATTTCTGCCCTAGATTGCTTATGATTCCCTCCAAGGAAGCAGACCACTTCTATTTGGTCCAGACTCATCAGGATCAACCAAAAACACATTTCTGCCTTCTTTATGTGACTCAAGTTTTGTTTTCTTCTCTCCATCCCTGTATCCATTGCCTCAGTTCAGATCTCTGTTCTATCTTGCTGAATTTCTAAAAAGGCTTCCTGAGGGAATCATGCCTCAGTCTACCCAATCAGAACTTTTTTCTCATCCACATCTAGAATTATCTTTCCAACTTGTGAGTCTAACCTGATAAACCCACTCGAACATGCTAATTTCCCTAAGCCTTTGGATACCTTCTTCTACAGTATACCAAGGCAGATCTGGTACTTCAGCTTGATTTCATGTAGGCCACCACATAATCCATGCTTCAGCAGCCCAACCAAATAAACTATTAGATCCTTTCCTAACTTCTCAAACTGAAACAGTGAATGATGAATCTGTGCTTAGTGAGCCCATATCAATAAACTCCGACTGATCCATGTTTATGTTCCTTGCACCATTTTCCCACACCCTTAATAGCCATTCCCACATATATTCCCCAGGTTTCTGTTTGTACGTATTAGAAAAGTCAAGCAGTTATATCGGAGTGTAGCATACCGCCTCCTGAGTTACACTGTACTTCACCTTTTGGGGCTCGCTGGGACTTAAGTCTAGTTATATTCTAGAAGCCAAAATCGGTGAGGAAATGTTTTGAGAACATTCAGCATTGTCTTGTAAAGCATCTCCCTCAAGCGATGTTCCGGGCAATGACTCAGACAGAGGCACTTTAGATGCAACTGGGTTAATCTCATTAGATGGGAGTAGAAGGGTAATGGTTCTGTTGGCAGGAGTCATTCAATGGAATTTAGGGGCTCAGTTTCTCCAGCTTCCTGACTATCTGCCCATATGTCCCCATCTCAGGTTTCAGGATCCCGTTTCTTCCCAATCAATGCCTTCACTGTAACTTCAGACACCTCTCAAGGTTGGCAGTTGAGTTGGCATTGTAACTCAGCCACTCCTACAATAAGACTCTGGGTTTGGTTTTTGGCAGTATCAGCTCTGTTACTACAAGAAGTAAGGCTTGCTTTCAAGGCCCAAGTGGAAACTTTGAGGTGGTTTATGCGGCACTTGAGCTTTGACTCTGAAGCCCTGAGGTCGTCTCTTTCTTATACCAGTTTGTCTAGCCAATGTAGGATGAAGTAGTATGATGTGGCAGGATTCAAATCTAATTCTGATCCAAAAGCCCACCCTCTTTCCTAAATACTAACCTTTCCAAAGTTACCGGTAATCTGGCTGTTAACTTTATTGTTTCCAAAGTCAATACAAGTCACTTTGTTCAAAGTCCATGGAACTCTTAATTAGTTTATAAGTCTCCACAAAGTAGACAGAGAAATGTGAAGCCCTGTATTGGTAAACATACCACCGGATCAGTTACACAAAGTGAGCATTGTTTCCACTGTGAAGACAAAGAACTGACTGCACATTCTCAAATCTGCCTAGTCTTGACCCCATAAGTGATGTGGTTTAGCACGAGAGGGGCCAACCTGCAGACATTGGCCAGCATGATGTGTGTATGGAGAGAAACATGGCACCCAAATCACTGGGTCTTTGGATGCTTCACTAGAGAAGCAAAACCAGTGAAGGACATATATATATATATAAAGAGAGAGATTTATATCAAGGAACTGACTCGTGGTTGTAGAGGCTGGCAAGTCCCAAGTGCGTGGGTCAGGTCTCAAGCTGGAGTCTTCTCTGAACTCGTAGCTGCAGGGGTTGACGAACCCAAGATCAACAGGTAAGATGGCTGGCTGCTGGCTCAAGTGCCAAAAACCAGAGGACAGATAATGACAAGCCAAACGCAGGATCCAGAGAGGAGCAAAAGCCAGTGAGGTTTGCCCGAAAGTCCAAACATATTGGATGCAGGCCACACCCCCAGGGAAACTCCGCTTTAACTGATTGGCTGCTCACAGCAGATCTCATCATGAAGGGGATTACATCATTACATAACTGCCAAATTATTTCATAGCTGCCAAACGACTGAGAATTCCAGCTAGCCAAGTTGGCACACAACCTTAACCATCACAGTCCACCACTTGTCACCTTGGCTCCTATACACATCTCCTTAAACCATACATAATCTCTATATAAAGAAAACTATAAAATCATGTTTGTGCCTAATAAGATACAACTAACACACATACAACCGAAAACACAGTAGCCCTGTTTACATCTTATATTTTAGCAGTGAAGAAAATAAAAATATATGATGCACACATACAAGGAAGAAATACTCATAAGTTACAGTCGTCATTTCTACAACTGGTCATTGGGTTGTGACTGATATTAAGAACTACCTTCTTCTGCCACCCATTTTGCATTCCCTTTACCTTCTGCAACCACTTCAGCTGATCGTGGTTCTTTGCCTGGTGGAGTGACCCAAACCTTCATTCCTGAAGGGTCTGGGCCATTATTAGTCATGTAGGAATTGAGTTCCTATAGTTTTCCATTGACTTTAATCACAGGGCATGGTAGTACTAAGAGACACCCTAAGGGATCTCCTGCATTCCAGACATACTCTTCTTTACCTCCATTATGTAATATCAATCCAATTGCCTTTTGGTAATCAGGATCAATCACACCATCAGGAATGGTAATTCCCTTCTTTGCCTGTTGATCCAGAGGCATAAGAAGCCTGAAGTGGCAGGGTGGCATTTTTAACTTAATGTTCGATGGAATCAGTAATATGTCTCCAGATGGGAGCATTCCTTCCTTTGGAATTAAGACTTCTAGAGCTGCAGACCATAGGGTTATGGGGACAGGAAGCAAAAATTTTTTAAGGTGGTCACTAGGGGTAATAGTGAGGGGTGCCCCTCCTATTTCCACCCTTTGATTCCTGGACCCATCAATCCTGGCTATGGTAGAAATAACACCATATATTGGACATTGGTTTAGAGCACATACAGCCTACTGGAGAGCATTATCCCAACCCTACAAGGTATTGCCACTTAGCTGGCACCAAAACTGTGTCTTTAGAAGCCCATTCCAGAGTTCTGTCAATCCAGCTGCTTCAGGATGATGGGGAACATGGTAAGACCAGTGAACTCCAAGAGCATGGGCCCATTGCTGGAATTCATTTGCTGTTAACTGAGTCCCTTGATCCAAGGCGATGCTGTGTGGGATACCATCATGGTGGATGAAGCATTCCATAAGTCCACAAATGACAGTTTTGGCAGAAGCATTGCGTGCAGAGAAGGCAAATCCATATCCAGTGTAGGTGTCTATTCCAGTAAGAACAAAATACTGCCCTTTCCATGATGGAAGTACTCCAATGTAATCAACCCACCACAAGGTTGCTGGCTGATCACCTCAAGGAATGGTGCCATATCAGGGACTCAGTGTTGGTCTCTGCTACTGGCAGATTGGACACTCAGTAGTGGCTGTGGTCAAGTCAGCCTTGGTGAGTGGAAGTCCATGCTTCTGAGCCCATGTATAACTTCTGTCCCTGTCACCATCTCCACTTTGTTCATGAGACCATTGGTCAGTGACTGGAGTAGCTGGGGAAAGAGAGTGACTGGTTTCTACAGAACCGGTCACCCTATCCACTTGATTGTTAAAATCCTCCTTTGCCGAGGTTACCCTTTGGTGAGCATTCACATGAGACACAAATATCTTCACTTCTTTGGCCCATTCAGAGATGTCTGTCCACCTACCTCTTCCCCATAAATCCTTGTCTCCAGTTTTCCAATCATGTTCCTTCCAAGTCCCTGACCATCGGGCCAAGCCATTGGCCACAGCCCATGAATCTGTATACAGTTGCACATCTGGCCATTTCTCCTGCCAAGCAAACTGAACAGCCATGTGCATTGCTCAAAGACCTGCCCATTGGGAGGATTTCCCTTCACCGCTGTCATTCAGGGAGGTCCCAGAAAGGGGCTATAATGCTGCCACTGGCCATTTTTGAGTGGTGCCTGCATATCATGCAGAACCATCTGTAAACCAAGCATGAGTTTTCTCTTCCTCAGTCAACTGATCATAAGGAACACCCCATGAGACCATAGATTCAGACTCGGAGATGGATGGTAATGTGACAGGAGTGGAGATCGTGGGCATTTGGGCCACTTGCTCATGCAACTTACTTGTGCCTTCATGTCCTTCTGAGGCGCAACCTTGTATATACCACTTCCATTTAACAATGGAATGCTGCTGTGCACGTCTGACTTTATGGCTCTGTGGGTCAGACAACACCAAGTTCATGACGGGCAGCTCAGGTCACATGGTGACTTGGTGGCCCATGGTTAAGCATTCAGTCTCTACTAAGTCCCAGTAACAAACCAAAAGCTATTTCTCAAAAGGAGAGCTTATTTGCAGAAGATGGCAGGACTTTTCTCCAAAATCCTAAGGGTCTGCACTGTGATGCACCCATAGGGGCGTGCCAGAGATTCCAAACAGCATCTCTATCTGCCACTGACACTTCCAGAACCATTGGGTCAGCCACAGCATATGGCCCAAGTGGTAGAGTGGCTTGCACAACAGCCTGAAACTATTGCAGAGCTGTTCTGGGCCCCACTCAAAATCAGCAGCTTTTCGAGTCACTTGGTAAATAGGCCAGAGTAGTACACCTAATTGAGGGATATGCTGCCTCCAAAATCCTAAGAAGCCCACCAGGAGTTGTGCCTCCTTCTTAGTTGTAGGAAGGGCCAGATGTAACAACTTACCCTTTAGAAGGAATATCTCAACATGCCCCACACCACTGGATTGCTAGAAATTTCAGTGAGGTGGAAGGCACCTGAATTTTTATGGGATTAGTTTCCCACCTTCAGCACACAAAATTTTTACCAGTAAGTCCAGAGCCATTGACACTTCTTCCTTACGAGGTCCAGTCAACATAACATCGTCAATGTAATGAACCAATGTGACATCTTGTAGAAGGGAAAAGCAATCAAGGTCCCTGTGAACTAAACTATAACATAGGACAGTGAAGGTGTATTGCTGGCTGTGCCAGCTGAAGGCAAACTACTTCTGGTTTTTCTTCAAAATGGGAATTGAGAAAAAAGCATTGGCCAGATCAATAGCTGCATACCAGGTACTAGGAGATGTATTAATTTGCTGAAGCAATGAAATCACATCTGGAACAGCAGCTGCAATTAGAGTAAACCACCTGGTTAAGTTTTCGATAATCCATTGTCATTCTCCAACATCCATCTATTTTTTGCACAGGCCAGATAGGCAAGTTGAATGGGAATGTGGTGGGAATCGCCACCCTTGTTTCCTTTAAGTCCTTGATGGTGGCAGTAATCTCTGCAATCCCTCAAGGAATGAGGTATTGCTTTTAGTTTACTATTTTCCTAGGTAGGGGCAGTTCTAATGGCTTCCACTTGGCTTTTCCTACCATAATAGCCCCTCTTCTACTTCTGAGGGATCCACTGTGGGGATTCTGCCAGTTGCTGAGTATATCTGTTCTAATTATGCATTCTAGAACTGGGGAAGTCACTACAGGATGGGTTCAGGGACCCACTGGACCTACTGTGAGACAAACCTGAGCTAAGACACTATTAATAACCTAACCTTAAGCCTTCACTCTGACTGGTGGGTTCCAGAGACCTTTTGGGTCTCCTGGAATTAGTGTCAGTTCAGACCCAGTATCCAATAATCCCTAAAAAAATCCGATTTTTTCCTTCTTCCCAATCAACAGTCACTCTGGTAAAAGGCTGTAGATCCCTTTGGGGAAGGCTGGGAGAAAGATTAATGGTATAGATTTTTAGCAATGTAGTGGAATCCTTCAACAAGGGGACCCAGACTCCCCATCATTCAAGGGGTTATGGGTTTGTAAACTCGCTCAAGTCTGGGAATTGATTGAGGGGTCGTGACTCTATTCTGGCAATTCGAGTTGGACTGTCATTCACTTGACCTAGAATTCTTCCACTTGTACACGTCAAGTAAATATTTGATAGATTTCCTATCTATTTCATTCCTAGGGACACCATGACTAAATAGCCAACACCATATGTCCATATCAGACTATTCAGATTGTTGCTTTGGCTCCATTCTCCATTACAATACCCACCCCCAAGTTGTCTTTGTTGATTGAATGCTGCCACTTGGCCTCTACTACCACCGTGGGATCCAATCAGCTCCATTGTAGTTAGGTGTCTTAATTCAGTTAGGGCAACTCCCACTGTCAAATCTGACTTACAGAAAATAGCAATCACAGTAGTCTTCAAGGATGCTGAGACTCCCTTCACAAATTTGGTCCTCACCATTATGGTAAAAGGTGTGTCCTCTGGGCACTCCATGTGTGGGTCTGCAGGTCTAACCTGATAAATCCTCTCTAACATGCAAATTTCCCTAAGCCTCTGGATACCTTCTACAGTATACCAAGGCAGGTCTGGTGCTTCAACTTGATTTCTTGTAGGCCGCTGCATAATCCATGCTTCAGTGACCCCACCAAATAAACTATAAGATCCTTTGCTAAACTCTAGAGCTGAAACACTGAATGAAGAATCTGATTAGTGGGCTTGTATTAATAAACTCTGACTGATCCAACTTTATGTACTTTGCACCATTATCCCACACCTTTAATAACCATGCCACACATATTCCCCTTGTTTCTGTTTGTACATATTAGAAAAGTCAAACAGTTCTTTTGGAGTGCAGCATATCTCCTCTTGGGTCACACTTTGTTTTTCTCATTTGGGGGCTTATTTGGACTTAAGTCTAGTTATAAGTCTAGAAGCAAAAATGGGTGGTGGGAATGTGTTTTGAGAACATTCAGCAATGTCTTCTATCTGTCTCAGGCAATGCCTCAGTTAATGACTCAGATGCCTCCCCAGGGAATGACTCAGACACTACTCCAGGCGATATCTCAGACAAAGGACCTTCAGATACAGCTGGGTTAATCTCATCAGGAGGGGGTGGAGGGGCTAATGGTTTTGTTGGCACGAGCCAGTCAATGGAATTTAGGTGTTCAGTGTCCCCAGCCTCCTGATTATCTGCCCATTTGTCCCCATCCCAAGTTTCAGGACTCCATTTATTCCCAGTAAATGTCCTCACTTTAACTTCAGACACCATTTGGGGTTGGGAATTCAATTGGCATTCTAATTCAGCCACTCTTACGATAAGACTCTGGGTTTAGTTTTTGGCAACATCAGCTCTGTTACAATGAGAAATAAGGCTTTCTTTCAGGGCACAAATGATAACTTCGAGGTCATTTATGCAGCTTTTGAGCTTTGACTCTGAAGCCCTGAGATGTCACTTTCTTTCACCACTTTGTCTAGTGAAAGGAAGACCAACAAATCAGCTTCCCTATACTTCTCATTCTGACACGAGTGTAGAAAAGTATCAAACATGCAGTCACCCAGAGCCTCGCCTCTCAAAAATACTTGATCAGTTGGTGGTGATATTTTGCATATTACTATAGCCACCTCACACATGGATTAGCAATGCCCTCTTTTCTAGTGGAAGCAGAATCATCAACATCTTTAAGACTAACTAGACTTGAGAACCAATTTATAAAACTCATCCTTACAATTTCGTTTCTCTAGAACCATCTCAAGAGTCTTAGAACCCAGTATTAGCTTGAGTTCTCTAGAGAAGCAAAACCAGTGAAGCATATCTGTCAATCTATTGGCTGCTCACAGCAGATCTCATCATGGAGGTGATTACATCATTACATAGCTGCCAAACTAGTTATAACTGCCAAAACACTGAGAATCATACCCCAGCCAAGGTGACACACAATCTTAACCATCACACTCATAATTATGGTAAAAATGCCAAGCAAGTAGAACATGGAAATGACTCAAGGTGGGAGCCACATGTACCCAGACACTTTCACCGAGCTTCCTGGGAGGGGAGGCAGAAGATAGAATACAGGATAAGTATATAGGAAACTATGATGAGCAAGGCATTTAGTCCAACAGTAGAGAGAAAGACAAGTCATACAAAACATTGACACGAATATCAGCAGAAGCAAAGTTGGCAACATCCATGTGCTCATACCAGGTATGCAGTAGCACATTACTGTGGCAGAAAAGCAGCAGCTTCACCAGGAACACATCTGGGAGTATCACACAGAAGCTTCTCAGGTCCACAGCCAAGCCAACTCTTATGATTACAGCACACCTGAACACTGTGATATAGTGCAGTGGGTCACAGATGGCCACATAGCAGTCAAATGCCATTGCTAAGAGAATCCCTGATTCAATGATGAAGGTGGCATGAATGAAGAAGATTTGGGTGATACAACAATCAAGGTGATCTCCCCAGCATGGAACCCGAATATGACCAGGGCTTGGGCACTGTGGTAGTGGACAGGAACAGGTCAGCTGTAGCCATCATGCACAGGAAGAATTACATGGTGTCATGGAGGCTGTGTTCAGTGCTGACAGTGAAGATGAGGAGGCTATTCCCAAAGACAGCAACAAGGTAGGCGGTAAAGGAGGGGAAAGAGATCCATGTGTGCTCATCTTCCAAGTCAGGGATGCCCAGCAGAATGAAGAGTGACTGAGTAGTAGCAGTGTGGTTGGGGGTTGCCAGCCCAAGGGAGGTCACCTGTGTGTTGATGTATAGCATTTGGTGGTCACCTCCTTTCTGTTCCCAAGAAGCTGGATGAGGTTGAAATAGTGGAGGGAGTAATAGATCATGTCTTAGTCATCTAGTGCTGCTGTAACACAAATACCCCAAGTGAATGGCTTTAACAAGCAGAATTGTATTCTCTCACAGTCAGGTGGGCTAGAAGTCCAAATTCAGGGCGTCAGCTCCAGGGGAAGGCTTTCTCTGTTTGCTCTGGGGGAAGGTCGTTGTCATCAATCTTCCTTTGGACTAGGAGCTTCTCTGCATAGGAACCCAGGGTCAAAGGATGCTCTTTGCTGCCAGCGCTGCTTTCTTGATGGTATGTGGTCCCACTGTTTCTCTGCTCTCTTCTCTCTTTTATATCTCAAAAGAGATTGGCTCAATATACAATGCAGTTTTTGTAGATTTAGTCCTGCCACATTAACATAACTGCCACTTCATTAACATCATAGAAGTAGGATTTACAACACATAGGAAAATCACATCAGATGACAAAATAGTGGACAATCACAGAATACTGGGAATCATGGCCTAGCCAAACTGGTACACATATATTTGGGGTATACTATTGAATTGTGTATTGTACACAATTGAATTGGTACACAATTCAATCCATGACAGATCATTTTTCATTGCATGGAGTAGTCAAAAGGATCCTGGGTAGGAGACCAGGAAAATGAGTTAAAATTTCTTGCCATTCTATTCACTAGCTATGTGATCTCAATGCAGTTATGCAGTTCCAACACTTTTAAAACTAAAGTTGGGTAGAAGTTGAATTAGATCATCTGTGAAAGAGCCCTTTCAGCTCTAGAATGCCATAGATCTTAGTTTCAAATTGTTACTGAGCTAAGAGCTATAACTAACACTTCAGTTTCCACCTTGACCAGCAGAATGTGATATACAGTACATCTCAGAAGGAAAATGGTAACTGAATTAATTATCCAATTTAACACACCTTTACTGAGCCCAAGGAGCCCTGGTGGTGCAGTGGTTAAGTGCTCTGACACTAAACGAAAGGTCAGCAGTTTGAACCCACCAGCCCACTCTACTGGAGAAAGATGAGGCAGTCTGCTTCCATAAAAGTTTGCAGCCTTTTGAAACCCTACGGGGCATTTCTACTCTGTCTTATATGGTCTCTTGAGCCTTGAATCAACTCAAGGACAGTGGTTTTGGTTACTGGGCACACACCATATGTGCCAGGCATGGCGTCTTGAGGACGTATGCCCTACTTGGTAGGAGACAGACAATTAAGCAGTAAGGTCTATCTGTATAATATAGAGAGTATAGAGAAAAAGTTAACACAGGGAACTGCAGAAACATGGACAACTCCTTCAGAGCTCAGAAACAGTTTCCTAAAGGAGCCATCCTTAGGTGAATCTTGAAGAACAAGTAAGAGTTTGCCTAGTGTCTTAGTTATCTAGTGCTGCTGTAACAGAAATACCACAAGTGAATGGTTTACCAAACAGATATTTATTCTATCACAGTCTAGGAGGCTACAAGTCCAAATTCAGGGTGCCAGCTCCAGGGGAAGGGTTTCTCTCTCTATCAGCTCTAGAGGAAGGTCCTTGTTATCAATCTTCCCCTTGTCTAGGAGCTTCTCAGAGCAGAGACCTTGGGTCCAAAGGATGTGCTCCCCTCCTGGTTCTTCATTCTTGGTGGCATAAGGTCTTCTGTCTCTCAGCTCACTTCTCTCTTTTGTATCTGAAAAGAGATTCACTCAAGATACAACCTAATCTTGTAGACTGAGTCCTGCAATACTAACATAACTGTCTCTAATTCTGTCTCACTAGCATCATACAGGTAGGATTTGTTTTGAAAGATTAAATATAAAATCATACCATAAAAAGAACTGGAAAAAAACTAATGGAACAATAATCAAATCATAGCAACCCCATAGGACAGAACAGAACTGCCCAACAGGGTTTTGAAGGCTGTAAACCTTTTCCGAAGCAGACTGCCACATCTTTCTCCCGAGGAGCGGCTGGTGGGTTTGAACCGCCACTCTGTCAGTTAGCAACCAAGCATTTAACCACTGCACCACCAGGGCTTCTTAACACACATAGTTAAACTCTAAAAATATATACTGAAAAAAAAAAAAACTGGGTAACTAAATATTCCACCTTAGGGATGTACCACAAGGATCATCCGTCATTGAAGCTTACCTTCTTTATTTTGCTTAGTTTGTTTATTCATCAACATATGTTTTCTGAAAGATTCAATATAAAAAAATTATACCATAAAAGGAACTAGAAGAAATTTAATGTAAACAATAAGCAAATCATAGCCTGAAGAACATCTTCACAGATTAAAACAGTAAAACAAAGGAAAAGATTGATGGATTTGAAAATATTTGATATATTCCCTTAAATAAAACAAAAGCCAAGCAAACAAACCAAAGAAAACTCCAGAAATTAAAAGTTTAAAATCTTGAGAAAATAATGACAATAAATATTACCCCTTTGGGGAAGTTATGTATCATCTCTGAGCCTCAAACTCCATGTCTGTAAAATGAGAATAAAAACAATGGGTCTGATGTGAAGATTAAGTCAGATTAGGTAGGTAAAAAGCTTTGCCCATGTCCAACAAATGGTGCTTGCTATTAATCCACAAAGAAATACAATATCCAATAAACCCATTGCTGTTGCCATCAAGTCAATTCTGACTCATAGCGACACTATATGACAGAGTAGAACTGCGCCATAGTGTTTCCAAGGAGCAGCTGGTGGATTTGAACTGCCGACCTTTTGGTTAGCAGCCAAACTCGTAACCACTACACAACCAGGATGTCCTGCATTTCTGACAAGAATGAAAATTGATAACTTTTCTAGATGCAATTTTCTAGCATTCAGGGGGAGACTAAAATCTTCCTACCCCTCACCTTTTTAAGGTAATTCTGCTAGAGGTAAGAATCAGGCAAAACGTAATTCCCATCCCTCCCAAAAAAGGCAAGCCTTATGCACAGGAGTGTCCCTAGCATAGTCCTTATATCATTAATGATTAGAGAAACTTAAATATTAAAAATGAAAAAGAATGGCAATCACCTCGATCAGGCAATCAAGGTTAACATCAATATATAAAAAAAATTGTAGTCTTGTGTACAGATAAACAGGGTCAGATTACTCAATCAGCTGGGTAAGCACAGGCTTACTTTTGCTTCCTTACGAATCTGTAGTGCACTATTTCACATGGGTTTCACCACATCTTTGAAGTGGGGGAGAAACAAGTGAAATTGTGCACTACAGATTCATAAGGAAGCACAAGTAAGCCCATGTTTACCTTGCTTACTGGCTCATCCACCCCATCAGGGATTGTAAATTTGAAGAGGCTTTGATTCTGTAAGAAGGTGCTGTGGGCTTAGGAGAGAAGCAGATGCCAATCATACCTAGAGGAAGAATCTTTAATGTGGTGAAAAAAATGTGAAATTGTTCACTACAGATGATCTATCTGGTAAGCAAAGTAAGCACTGTACTTCCCTTGCCTATTCAATAATCCTCCCTTGATGATAAATCATGTAGAGAGTATATACCCATGTGATGAAAGTGGCACTGTACCTCTCTGATCCTCTTCCCCAAAACACAAAACCCCATTCGAATCATGAGAAAAATGTTAGAATTAACCCAACTGAGAGACATCCCACAATATTCCTGACCAGTACTTTCCAAAACTGGTAAAGTCATCTAAAACAAGAAAAATCTGATAAATTACCATAGCCAACAAAAGCCTAAGGAGATATGACAACTAAATGTAATGGGGTATCCCGGTTCAGGTCCTAAAAATTACATTAGGTAAAAACTAAGAAAATCTGAATAAAGTATGGACTTTAGTTAATAACAGTGTATCAGTATTGGTCCATCAATTATAATAAATGTAACATGCTAGTATAATATGTTAATAACAGGGGAAATTGGATTTGGTGGTGTATGAGAACTCTGTATACTATCTTCCCAATTTTTCTCTAAATCTCAAACTGTTCTAAAACCAAAAAAATTACTTAAAAACACGATGAAAATAAAAGGATGATACAACAAATTATGCATTTGCATTTGATGGAATGTTATGCTATTATTAAAAGTCTGTAAACAAGAATTTTGTTTTGGTTATTTTTTTACATGGCAACAATGTGAAAAAAATATATGCACTGAACAAAGCCTATAAGGAAGTAAACCAAAATTTTAACAGGGTTTATACTAAGTTATCTTCTTTATGCTTACTAGGATTTTCCAGTTGTCTTAGCAACAATTGATTTGGTGCATATTCTGTCCTTCATCCTGTGCTAGGCACTAGAGAAACAAACTTGACTAGAAAGCAATTCCTGCCTTTAAGGAACCCCAAGAATGAAGGACAACCTTATAAATTTAAAAAAAAAAAATCCTAGTCTTGTGTACAGAAGAATTTTTTAAAACACACTTTCTTAATAAATAATTAAAATATTTACAACATAGCCATTAAAATTATTATACAGATCTAAGTGTATTGTCATGTAAAGATGGCCACAATATGGTGCTATGTGAGAATGTCAGGCTACCAAATCATATATAAGGTATGGATGTGTGTGTGTGTGTGTGTGTGTGTGTGTGGGTGGTGTGATAATTATAGTTAAAGTAAGAGTTAGATTTATGTATAAAATCTACAAGACTACACACCAAAATCCATAACAGTAAATTGTTCTTGGTGATGGGATCATGAGTAATTTTAATTTTCTACTTACTGTTTTTTTATTAATACTTATGTAAAAAGAAGTAAATGTTATTTTTTAAAGTACCAATGATGTGTTATTATGTCATAGAGGAAGTAGTGCCTCATGTTGAGATGACATGGTTAATAATGACCTCACTGAGTAAGGGACAACAAGCTGACCCTTGAAAGGTGAGTGGTGGGAACTCATAAAAAGGTCAAACAGTTAATTCCATGTAAATGGATCACTTATGAAAACTGCACTAAGACATTCAAAAACATGCCTGAACACAGAGCAATTAGAGGTAAACAGTTTCTTGAGACTGAAGCACAGATTATATGAGAGTGATGCGGTAATGGTTGCTGGAAAGGAAGTCTGAAAACAGATTACTAACGGTATTCTGTACCATGTAGAGGAAGATTATTTTTGAGAAACAACTCCTAAAAAGTAAAGAGTAAGGAGCACCACCCCCTAACTGTCCTCTTAACACCCATCATACCTCCAGAAAGCATATGAAAGTTTTAAGTGGGTGTCCAGAGATGTGGTTAGACATCCCAAGACTTAACATAACACAAAGCAGAAAACTTCATAATTATCTAAACAACACTCTTAGTATTACACTGAGTATGCCCAAAACTCAATTTTTTATAGGGTTAGACATGACTACTAGAGAGCAACCTCTTTATTCCTCGTATAATGAGTTGTAGGTAACTCAGTCAGTCCACAGGCATTACTTTCAGATTTATTAGAGAGGCAAGTCTCACAACTTCAGGTAAGTTGCTCCAGAGGTCCAGAATTTGATGAGCCATTTTTCCTAGTGACTCAGTTTTTATTTTTCTGTTTGCTATTACCAAAGCACATCTCATGCAGGGCCAAAATTTCTGAGAAATCAGTCTCTGCCATCCCCAGTCATTTCTGCTTTGGAAAAAACACATAGATCACTTAGTCTTGTATCTGCTTAGTCTTGACCCCATAAATCATGGGATTCAGCATAGGTGGAGCAAGTATGGTGATTCTGGCCAGCAAGATATGGACATGTAGTGGTCTGTGGAGTCCAAAGTGCTGTGTGAGAACTGAGAAGACTCCAGCCCCATAAAAGAGAATCATGACACAGACATGGGAGCCACATGTATTGAGAGCTTTGTAGCCAGCATCTTGGGAAGGAATGTGAAAGACAGAATGGAGAATCAGAACACAGGAAGCAAAAATGAGGACAACATCTAAGATCACTGTGGACATTAAAGACAAAAAACCCATACCAGGTATTTATGCGGATGTCATCACAGGCATACTTGGCCAAGCCAATGTGTTCACAGAATGTATGTGGAAGGATGTTATTTCTGCAATAGGTCAGCCTCTTCTGAAGAAATGTCATGGGGTACAATGTGCTCTCAAAAAAACAGTCACACCAATTTTTCCAGTCAGGGAGTGGCTAAGAATTGTAGTGTATCTCAGTGGGTAACAAACTGCAATGTAGCAGTCAAATGCCATAATCATCAAGATGTCTGACACAAAGATGAAGGAGGAATACTGAAAGCAGAGATGGGCAATGTAGTCAATAAGAGAAATTTCCCTATAACTGTACCAGAAAATGGCCAATACCTTGGGTTCTGTGGTGGTAGCAAAGACAATGTCAACTCCAGCCAACATACAGAGGAAAAGATATATAGGTTTATGGAGGCTGCTTTTGGTGAGGATAATGAAGATGAACAGACAATTCCCAAGGACAGCAAAGACATAGGAGATGCAGAAGGAGATGAAAATCCACATGTGTAAGTGTTCTGGAATTCCCAGCAGGTAGACCGTATGGTTAGCACCAGTGTAGTTAAAGCCAGCCATTCCTGAGACAGACTAATGTGGGCTTTATCTTTCTACTAATAGACACAGAGAAATACAGATTATATAGAAATATTTTCTTTGGGCTTTCTGGTTAAATATATCAGATTACACACTTGCATTTAATAAAATTTCCTCAGAATACCCCCACTAACATGTCAGTAAGAGAATAAAAACAGCATGAACATAGAAAGAATAGTAGCACAGTAGAGACAGTAACAACATTTTGAAAGCAGTTGCATGCATGAATACTGACTAGGCAAAAACCAAACCCATTGCCTTTGATTAAACAGATGTAATAAAACTAACAACTTCTAGATGAAGACAAGTATCAAGGTGATTTTCACTGTAGAACCCAGATATTCTCATGAATTAGAGGTATCACGGCCTTCTCTAAATTGGGATAAGAGTAGGAAAAAAATCTGTATGAGGAGACTTCCAGCAAAGTGGCACTCTAGGCAGAAGCACCACGCTCTCCCTCCACAGCAAAGATCCAAAAAACTAAGCCAAACAGAGAAAACAGATATCCTGAAACCCTAAAACATCAAATGAAGAGATAAAGAACTCAGCCAAGCACTGAATGGAGTGAGAAAACTGACAGAGAATGGAGAGCAAGGAGAGATTCATGCAGACGTCCCTTTCAGCTAACGCAGTGCAATCTGCCATCTTGGACTCCGATCAGAGACCAGCAAATAGGGGGCATGAGAAAGCAGCTACACGGAGCTTCCAGCAGGAGACAACCATTTCTCATCTCTCTATATCTTCCATCTCTCCCTGTTCCCTGAATACCTGGCTTTGTATACCTCTACGCCTTCTAGCCAGGCTGTACTGCAACACCTGAGAACAACTTCCCCAGACCTCATAGCAGCACCAGTGGGATCCCTGGGAGCTTTGCTGTTCTTTTTCTTTTCTGATTTTTATTTATTCATTCTTTTCTTCTCTCTTTTTTTTTCTTCTTCTTCTTCCCCTTCTTGTTTTTCTCCATTACATAGCCTCTCATCTCTCCATTCCAATGGCAAGCTCCCTGAGCATTCTTTTTGGTTTGTTTGTATGTTTTTGGCTTCTGTTCCTCTCTCCTCTCTCCCATATCCATCTTAGCTCCACACATAACAATCTCCCCCCTACATCCTGCCTACTGCACTGTGCATTTAACATCACACCATCGAGCAGCACAGGCACAGCCTACCGGAATTTGCTCTGCACTGATTACTGACCTGCCCTGGTGGCTGTAGTAAGTGCCACAAACAACCCGTCCCAGTAACTCCTCTTCAGCTAGACCTGCCCTGCTGTACCATATCTGCACAACTGACCCTGCCAACTGGAGAAGGAGGCAAAAAGTGTTGTGCCCACAGACAAGCAAATGACAAAGAACACGCAGCCCATGAGCTCAGACATAGCCAAATAAAAAAAAAAATAGGACAAAGCAAACAAATCTACAATCAATAAATGAGAAAAATAACTACTGAATACCCAGAGACAGCAGACAATATCAAAACATTTAGAAAAACAGGACAGGATGGTTCCTGTAGGCATCCAAAATAAAACACCAGATGACTTTCCAGTGGAATAAAAGGCACTGGAACTACCTGATAGGGGATTCAAATCTCTAATACTCAGAATTGTCCAAGAGTTGAAGCAAAAAGCAGAAAAAGATGAGGAAAAAATAGACAAATACATGGAAAATGCAGACAAATTCTGGAAAATTCAGACAAAAAATTGGAAGAATTCAGGAAAACAATGCAGGAACAAAATGCCAAAATAAATTCACAACTAGAAATTATACAAAAACAACAATTAGAAATCCAAAAGATAAACAACAAGATTTCAGAAATGGACAGTGCCATAGAAGGACTGAGGAGCAGATTTGAAACAGTGGAAGACAGGATCAGTGAAATTAAAGAAAAACACTTGGATAGAACTCTGTTTGAGGAAAACTCAGAAAAAAGAACAAATAAAAATGAAGAGACCCTGAGAGTTACGTGGGATACAATCAAAAGCAAAAATTTTCGAGTGATTGGAGTTCCAGAACAAGGGGAGAAAACAGAAAAAACAGAGAGGATCATTGAAGAACTGCTGACAGAATACTTCCCCAATATTATGAAAGATGAAAAGCTGGCCATCCTAGAAGCTCAACGAACCCCATATAGGAGAAACCCCAAAAGAAAATCACCAAGTCATACCATACTCACACTCGCCAAAACCAAAGACAAAGAATCCTGAGAGCAGCTCGTGAAAAACAAGAAGTCACATACAGAGAAGAAACAGTAAGACTAAGCTCAGATTATTCAGCAGAAAACATGCAGGCAAGAAGGCAATAGGATGACATATATAAAACCTTGAAAGAAAAAAATTGCTAGCCAAGAATGATATATCCGGCAAAACTCTTGTTCAAATATGATGGTGAAATTAGGACATTTCCAGATAAACAGAAATTAAGGAAATATGTAAAAACCAAACCAAACTCACAAGAATTATTAAAGGGAGTTCTTTGATCTGAGAACAAACAACTTCAGCTCACAGGCAGAATCTAGGATGCAGGATTGTAACAGCCAGATACCAATCTAGGAAATGAACTCTCAAGGACTATCCAAAACCAAAAGAAATACAACAGGGAATCAGAGCAGTTGATCGGTAAATGACAACAAGATCTGAACAATAAAAGAGGGAATAAACAGTGTAGGTATAGAACCTTCTAATGGAGAGGAAGGCAAGGCAATACCAAGTAATAATAGACTGTTTCAAACTTAGAAAGATAAGGGTAAATTTCATGGTAACCACAAAGGAAGTTAACAAACATACTCATGAAAATCAAGAGGAAAAGCATAAAATATCAGCAAAAACAAAAGAAATTTTAAAAAAATCCACAAAGTAACTCAGCACAAGACAGTAAGAAGAACAAAGAAAATGTCAGCACCACAAAAAAAAGCACTACAAAGTGACAGCAACAAACACATCTATCAATAATTACACTGAATGTAAATGGACTCAATGCACCCATAAAGAGACAGAGAGTGACAGAATGCATAAGAAAACAGGATCCATCAATATGCTGTCTACAAGAGACAGACCTTAGAAACAAAGACGTGAATTTATTAAAAGTCAAAGGTTGGAAAAATATATATCAAGCTAACAACTACCAAAAAAGAGCAGGAGTGGCAATACTAATCTCAAATAAAATAGACTTTAAAACAAAATCCACCATAAAAGACAAAGATGGACACTATATAATGATTAAGGGGACGATCCATCATGAAGACATAACCATAATAAACATCTACGCACCCAATGACAGGGCTCCAAAATACATAAAACAAATTCTAACAACACTGAAAAGAGAAATTGACAGTTCCGCAATAATAGTAGGAGACTTAAACACACCACTCTCAGTAAAGGACAGAACAACTAAGAAGAAACTCAGCAAGGATGCAGAAGACCTAAAGGACACAATCAGCCAACTTGACCTCGTAGACATATATAGAACACTCCATCCAACCGCTGCAAAGTACACATTCTTTTCCAATGCACATGGAACGTTCTCCAGAATAGACCACATCTTGGGCCACAGAGCAATCGTCAACAAGATCCAAAACACTGAGATGATTCAAAGTCTCTTCTCTGACCACAATGCCATCAAGGTAGAAATTAACAACAGACAGAGCAAGGAAAAAAATCAATTACATGGAAACTGAATAATACCCTGCTTACACATCACTGGGTAATAGAAGAAATCAGAGATGGAATCAAAAAATTCCTAGAATCAAATGAGAATGAAAACACATCATACCAAAACTTTTGGGACAGAGCAAAGGCAGTCCTCAGGGGACAATTTATAGCAATAGATGCACGCATCAAAAAAGAAGAAAGGGACAAAATCAAAATATTAACTACACAACTCAAACAAATAGAAACAGAACAACAAAAAAAGCCCACAGCCACTGGAAGAAAGGAAATAATAAAGATCAGAGCAGAAATAAATGAAATAGAGAACATAACTGCAATAAACATCTATGCACCCAATGACAGGGTCGAAAATACATAAAACAAACTCTAATAACACTGAAAAGAGAAACTGACAGTTCCATAATAATAGTAGGAGACTTCAACACACCACTTTCAGTAAAGGACAGAACAACTAAGAAGAAACTCAGCAAAGATACAGAAGACCTAAAGGACACAATCAGCGAACTTGACCTCATAGACATATATAGAAAACTCCATCCAACAGCTGCAAAGTACACACTCTTTTCCAATGCACATTGAACGTTCTCCAGAATAGACCACATCTTAGGCCACAGAGAAATCCTCAACAAGATCCAAAATGCTGAGATAATTCCAAGTATCTTCTCTGACCACAATGCCATCAAGGTAGAAATTAACAACAGAAAGAGCAAGGAAAAAAAATAAATTACATGGAAACTGAATAATACCCTGCTTGCACATCACTGGGTGATAGAAGAAATCACAGATGGAAACAAAAAGTTCCCAGAATCAAATGAGAATGAACACACATCATACCAAAACCTTTGGGACACAGCAAAGGCAGTCCTCAGAGGACAATTTATAGCAATAGATGCACACATCAAAGAAGAAAAAAGGGACAAAATCAAAACATTAACTATACAACTCAAACAAATAAAAAGAGAACAGCAAAAAAAGTCCACAGCCACTGGAAGAAAGGAAATAATAAAGATCAGAGCAGAAATAAATGAAATAGAGAACAGAAAAACAATAGAAAGAATCAACAAAACCAAAAGTCGGTTCTTTGAAAGAATCAACCAAATCGACAAACTTCTGGGCAGTCTAACAAAAGAAAAACAGGAGAGGATGCAAATAACCGAAATAAGAAATGAAATGGGGGACATAACAACAGACCCAACTGAAATTAAAAGGATCATAACAGAATATTATCAAAAACTATACTCCAACTAATTTGAAAACCCAGAGGAAATGGATAAATTTCTAGAAACACACTACCTACCCAAACTACAACAAAGTGATGTTGAAAATCTGAACAGACCCACAACAAGAGAAGAGATTGAAAAGGTAATTAAAAAAAAAAAAAAAAAAAAAAACCCTGGCCCAGATGGCTTTATTGGAGAATTCTACAAAACATTCACAGAAGAGCTTCTACCAGTACTACTCAAGCTATTTCAGAGCATAGAAAAGGAAGCAACACTTCCAAACTCATTCTATGAAGCCAGCATAACCCTGATACCAAAATCAGGCAAAAATGTCACAAAAAAAGAAAATTACAGACCAATATCTCTCATGAATAAAGATGCAAAAATTCTCAACAAAATTCTCGCCAATAGAATTCAGCATCATATCAACAAAATAATACACCATGACCAAATAGGATTCATACCAGGTATGCAAGGATGATTCAACATTAGAAAATCAATTGATGTAATCCACCACATAAATAAAAGGAAAGAAAAGAATCACATGATCATCTCAATTGACACAGAAAAGGCATTTGACAAAGTCCAACACCCATTCCTGATAAAAACTTTCAATAAAATAGGTCTAGAAGGGAAATTTCTCAACATAATAAAGGGCATCTATGCAAAACCAATGGCCAACAACATTCTTAATGGAGAGAGGCTGAAAACATTCCCCTTGATAACAGAAACAAGACAAGGATGCCCTTTATCACCACTCCTATTTAACATTGTGCTGGAAGTTCTAGCTAGAGCAATAAGGCAAGAAAAAGAAATCAAGGGCATCCAAATTGGTAATGAAGAAGTTAAACTGTCCCTGTTTGCAGATGATATGATACTATACATAGAAAACTCTACAGACTCTACAAGACATCTCCTGGAACTAATAGAAAGATTCAGCAGAGTAGCAGGATACAAGATAAACATACAAAAATCAGTTGGATTCCTATACACCAATAAAGAGAATGACGAAAAGGAAATCAGGAAAACAATACCATTTATAATAGCCCCTAAAAAAATAAAATACTTAGGAATAAATCTAACCAGGGATGTTAAAGACCTATACAAAGAAAACTACAAACACTACTGCAAGAAACCCAAAGGGATCTACATAAATGGAAAAACATACCATGCTCATGGATAGGTAGACTCAACATTGTGAAAATGACAATTCTACCCAAAGCAATTTACAAATACAATGCAATCCCGATCCAAATACCAACAACATTCTTTAAAGAGATGGAAACACTAATCACTAACACTATATGGAAAGGGAAGAAGCCCCGTATAAGTAAAGCATTACTGAAGAAGAAGAATAAAGTTGGAGGATTCTAACTACCTGACCTCAGAAACTACTATACTGCTATGGTAGTCAAAACAATCTGGTACTGGTACAATGACAGACACATTAACCAATGGAACAGAATCAAGAACCCAGATTTAAATCCATCCACCCACGGTCATCTGATCCTCAACAAAGGTCCAAAGTCCATCAAATGGGGAAAATATAGTCTTTTTAACAAATGGTGCTGGCAAAACTGGATATCCATCTGCAAAAAAATGAAACAGGACCCATACCACACACCATGTAGAAAAACTAATTCAAAATGGATCAAAGACCTAAACAGAAAGCCAAAAACTATAAAGTTCATAGAAGAAAAAATAGGACCAACGCTACAGGTCCTAATGCATGTCATTAACAGGATACAAACCATAACCATCAACACACAAACCCCAGAAGATAAGCTAGATAACTGGGATCTTCTAAAAATCAAACACCTATGCTTTTCAAAAGACTTCACCAAAAGAGTAAAAAGAACCTACAGACTGGGAAAAAATTTTTGGACAGTACAAGTCAGACAAAGTTCTAATCTCCATAATCTACAAGAAAATCCAACACCTCTACAACAAAAAGACAAATAATCCTATTAAAAAATGGGCAAAGGAAATGAACAGACACTTCACCAAAGAAGACATTCAAGCGGCCAACAGACACACGAGGAAATGCTCACGATCATTAGCCATCGGAGAAATGCAAATTAAAACCACAATGAGACACCATCTCACCCCGGCATTACTAGCACAAATCAAAAACACTGGAAATAACAAATGTTGGAGGGGCTGTTGGGAGATCAGAACTCTTATGCACTGCTGGTGGGAATGCAAAATGTTACAACCATTTTGGAAAATGATATGGCGCTTCCTCAGAAAGCTAGAAATAGACATACCATATGATCCAGCAATCCCACTCCTAGGAATATATCCTAGAGAAATAAGAGTCATCACTCGAATAGACATATGCACCCCTATGTTCATGGCAGCATTGTTCACAATAGCAAAAAGATGGAAACAACCTAGATGCTCATCAACAGATGAATGGATAAACAAACTATCGTACATACACACAATGGAGTACTATGCAACCAGAAAGAACAATGATAAATCTGTGAAGTATCCCATAACATGGATGAAACTGGAGGACATTATGCTGAGTGAAATAAGTCAATCACAAAAGGACAAATATTGTATGACACCTCTATTGTAAAAACCCATGAAAAAGTTTACACACAAAAAGTAACAATCTTTTTTGGTTACCAGGGATGGGAGGGGTGGGGGGGGAATACTAAATAGGCAATAGATAAGTGGTATCTTGAGTGAAGGGTGAGACAGTACACAATACTGGGGAAACCATCCAACTTGTACAAGGAAAGGTCATGGAAGCTCCATAGACACATCCATACTCCCTGAGGGACTGAATTGTTGGGCGGAGGGTTGTGGGGACTATGGTCTCGGGGAACATCTAGCTCAATTGGCATAACACAGTTTATAAAAACAATGTTCTACATTCTGCCTTGGTGAGTAGCGTCTGGGGTCTTGAAATCCTGTGAGCAGCCATCTGGGATACTCCACTGGTCTCATCCTTTCGGGAACAAGGGAGAATGAAGAGAACAGGATACAAGGAAAAGATTAGTCCAAAGGACTGGTGGACTACAGCTTCCAGAGCCTCCACCAGACTGAGTCTAGTACAGCTAGATGGTGCCTGGCTACCACCACTGACTGCTCTGACCAGGATCACAACAGAGGGTTCTGGACAGAGCTGGAGAAGGATGTAGAACAAAATTCTAACTCACAAAAAAAAGACCAGATTTACTGGCCTAAAGGAGACTGGAGAAACCCCAAGAGTATGGCCCCCAGACACCCTTTAAGCTCAGTGGTGAAGTCATTTCTGAGGTTCACCGCCCAGCCGGGGAGTGGACAGCTCCATAAAACCAAATGGAAGTAATGAGGTACAGCAATCCAGGGACAAGGGCCAGAAGGCAGAAGGGGACAGGAAAGCTGGTGATAGGGAACTCAAGGTTGAGTAAGGATAGTGTTGATGTGTAGTGAGCTTGTTAACCATTGTCATAGGGCAACATGTGTACTAACTATTAAATAAGAAACTATTTTGTTCTTTAAACCTTCATCTGAAGTGAGAATAGCAGCACAATTGGAAGAGCGTAGTCGATGTCACTGAACTGTGAATGTAGAAATTTATTTTTGAAATGGTGTATCTTTGGCTATGTATATTTTCACCAAAAAAAAAAAAAAAAAGGTCTAGAAGGGAGAGGGTTGACATGTCATGGGATTGTTAACCAATGTCATAAAACAATATGTGTACTACTGTTTCATGAGAAACTATTTGTTCTGTAAGCCTTCACCTGAAGTACAATAAAAAATAAATAATAATAATAATAATACAGAATCATCTTAGATGAAGGGAAGGACACCACACAATACAAGGGAAGTCAGCACAACTCGACTAAACCAACAGCACAGAAGTTTCCTGAACACAATCAAACACTTCGAGGGACAGAGTAGCAGGGGCTGTGGTCTGAGGACCATGGTTTCAGGGAACATCTAGGTCAATGGGCATAACAAAGTTTATTAAGAAAATGTTCTGCATCCCACTTTGATGAGTGGCATCTGAGGTCTTAAATCTTGCAAGCAGCTGTCTAAGATGCATCAATTGGTCCCAACCTACTTGGAACAAAGGAGAATGAAAAACACCAAAGACACAAGGAAAATATTAGCCCAAGAGACAAAAGGACCACAGAAACCAGAGACTCCATTAGCCCAATACGAGAAGAACAAAGTGGTGCCCAGCTACCACCAATGACCACCCAGACAAGGAACACAACAGAGATTCCCTGACAAAGCAGGAGAAAAATGTGGAGCAGAACTCAAATTCATGAAAAAAGACCAGACTTAATGGTGTGACTGAACACTGGAGGAACCCTCGAAGCCAGGACCCCCAGATGCTCTGTTAACTCAAACTAAAACCATTCCCAAAGCCCACTCTTCAGACAAAGATTAGACTGGACTAGAAAACATAAAATAATACTCGTGAAGAGTGTGCTTCTTAGATCAAGCAGATACACAAGATCAAATGGGCAGTTCTTGTTTGGAGGCAGGATGAGAAGGCAGGAAGGGACAGGAGCTGGTTGGAGGGACACGGGAAACACAGGGTGGAAAGGGGGAGTGTGCTGTCACATTATAGGGATTGCAACTAGTGTCACATAACAATATGTGTATAAATTTTTGTATGAGAAATTAACTTGAGCTGTAAACTTTCACCTAAGCACAAAAAAAAAAAAAAGAAGAAGAAGAAGAAGAAGAAGTTTCCAGTGAATGAGTTACCAGGTTATAATGGACACGAACACTTTACATATTTTTTTACTTCATGTTCCATTATAATAACTTCTTGATGTATCTGTCTCTTCTATCATTGGAGTGTGCTGTCCTCAAGGGTGAGAATATAATAGAAACTCAATAAACACTTCTTAAATTAAAAAAAAAATGAAAACCTCCCAACAAAAAAAAAAAGCCCTGGCCCAGATGTCTTCACTAGAGAAATCTATCAAACATTCAGAGAAGAACTGGCACCAGTATTACTCAAACTATTTCAGAACATAGAAAAGGAAAGCATACTTCAAAATTCATTCTATGAAGCCCGCATAACCCTGACACCAAAACCAGGCAAAGACACCACACAAAAATTGCAGATCAATATCTCTTATGAATATAGATGCAAAAATTCTCAACCAAATTTTAGCCAATAGAATTCAGCACCATATATATATTTAAAAAAAAAAATACACCATGACCAAGTGTGGTTCATGACAGGTATGCAAGGATGGTTCAACACTAGAAAATCAACTGACATAATCTACCACATAAATAAAACAAAAGAATCACATGATTATCTCAATCATGCAGAAAAGGCATTCAATAAAGTACAACACCTGTTCCTGATAAAAACTCTCAGTAAGATAAGTATAGAAAGGAAATTCCTCAACATAATAAAGGGAATCAATACAAAATCAACAGTTGGATTCCTATACACCAACAAAGAGTACCAGGAAAAGGAAATCAGGAAAGCAATATCATTT
The DNA here is from genome assembly GCA_030035585.1 of Dugong dugon. Taxonomy (NCBI): domain Eukaryota; kingdom Metazoa; phylum Chordata; class Mammalia; order Sirenia; family Dugongidae; genus Dugong; species Dugong dugon. Next base: position 76,521,671 of record CM057467.1, on the reverse strand, counting down.
ATAATAGCCCTTAAAAAAATGAAGTACTTAGAAATAAATCTAACCAGGGACATAAGAGACCTATACAAAGGAAACTACAAAACACTATTGCAAGAAACCAAAAGAGACCTACATAAACAGAAAAACATACCATGTTCATGGATAGGTAGACTCAACATTGTGAAAATATCAATTCTACCCAAAGCAATCTACAATACAATGCAATCTCAATCCAAATACTAACAGCATTCTTTAACAAGATGGGAAAACTATGAAGAAGAACAAAGTAAAAGGCCTTGCACTACCTGACTTCAGAACATGCTATACAGCTATGGTAGTCAAAACAGCCTGGTACTGGTACAATGACAGACACATAAACCAACGGAACAGAATCAAGAACCCAGATGTAAATCCATCCACCTACAGTCACCTGATCCTCAACAAAGGTCCAAAGTCCATCAAATGGGGAAAATATAGTCTTTTTAACAAATGGTGCTGGAAAAACTGGATGTCCATCTGTAAAAAAGACGAAACAGGACCCATACCTCACACTATACAGAAAAACTAATTCAAAATGGATCAAAGACCTCAGTATAAAACCAAAAACTATAAAGATCATGAAGAAAAATTAGGGTCAACACTACGAGCCCTAACGTATGGCATAAACAGGATACAAACCCTAATTAACCCTACACTAACGCCAGAAGATAAGCTAGATACCTTAGTTATCTAGGGCTGCTATAACAGAAATACCACAAGTGGATTGCTTTAGCAAACAGAAATTTGTTCTCTCACAGTTTAGGAGGCTAGAAGTCCAAATTCAGGGCCCTAGCTCTAGGAGAAGGCTTTCTCTCTCTGTCAGTTCTAGGGGAAGGTCTTTGTTATCTATCTTCCCCTGATCTAGGAGCTTCTCAGGGCAGGAACCCCAGGTCCAAAAGAAGTCCTCTGCTCCCTGCGCTGCTTTTTTGGTGGTATGAGGTCCCCCATCTCTCTGCTCACTTCTCTTTTTTATATCTCAGAGGAGATTGACTCAAGACAAAATCTAATCTTGTAGATTGAGTCCTGCCTCATTATCATAAGTGCCTCTAATCCTGCCTCATTAACATCGTAGAGGTAAGATTTACGACGCATAGGAAAATCACAGCAGATGACAAAATGTTGGACAATCACACAATAATGGGAATCATGGTCTACCCAAGTTGACACATACTTTTGGGGGACACAATTCAAACCATCACACTAAATAAATGGGATCTTCTAAAAATTAAACGCATTCATCAAAAGACTTTGCCAAAAGAATAAAAAAAAAGAGCATACAGACTGGGAAAAACAATTTGGCTACTACATACCAAAAAAAGCCTAATCTCTAAAATCTATAGGAAAATCCAACATCTCTACAATAAAAAGACAAACAATCCAATTAAAAAATGGTCAAAGGATATGAACAAACACTTCACCAAAGAAGACATTCAGGTGGCTAACTGACACATGAGGAAATGCTTGCAGTCACTAGTCATTAAAGAAATGCAAATCAAAACTACAGTGAGATACCATCTCACCCCTGCATTACTGAAACGAATCAAAAAAATAAAAAAGAACAATTGTTGGAGAGGTTTCGGGGAGATTGGAACTCATATGCACTGCAAGTAGGAATGCAAAATGGTTCATCTATTTTGGAAAACGATATGGCACTTCCTTGAAAAGCTAGAAATAAAAATATCATATTGTTGTTGTTGTTGGGTGCCGTCCAGTCGGTTCCGATTCATAGCTACCCTATGTACAACAGAACAAAACACTGCCCGATCCCGCGCCATTCTCAACAACCGTTTTTATGCTTGAGCTCACTGTTGCAGCCGCTGTCAATCCATGTCGTTGAGGGTGTTCCTCTTTTTTGCTGACCCTCTGCTTTACCAAGCATGATGTCCTTCTCCAGGGACTGGTCCCTCCTGATAACATGTCCAAAGTATGTGAGACATAGTCTTGCCATGCTTGCTTCTAAGGAGCACTCTGGTTGCACCTCTTCCAAGACAGATTTGTTCGTCCTTTTGGAAGCCCATGGTATATTCAATATTCTTTGTCAGCACCACAATTCAAAGGCGTCAGTTCTTCTTCAGTATTCCTTATTCATCATCCAGTTTTCACATGTATATGAGGCAATTCAAAATACCATGGTTTGAGTCAGGCATACCCTAGTCTTCAAGGTGACATCATTGCTTTTCAACGCTTTAAAGGGGTCTTGCGGCTGATTTGCCCAGTGCAGTGAGTCTTTTGATTTCTAGACTGCTATTTCCATGGGTGTTGATTGTGGATCCAAGTAAAATGAAATCCTTGACAATTTCAATCTTTTCTCCATTTATTATGATGTTGCTTATTGGTCCAGTAGAAAGGATTTTTGTTTTCTTTATGTTTAGGTGTAATCCATACTGAAGGCTGTCGTCTTTGAGCTTCATCAGTAAGTGCTTCAGGTCCTCTTCACTTTCAGCAAGCAAGGTTGTGTCATCTGCATAACACAGGTTGTTAATGAGTCTTTCTCCAATCCTGATGCCCTGTTCTTTTTCATACAGTCCAGCTTCTCAGATTATTTGCTCAGCATACAGACTGAATAGGTATGGTGAAAGAATGCAACCCTGATGCACACCTTTCCTGACTTTAAACCACGCAGTATCCTCTTGTTCTGTTCAAACCACTGCCACTTGATCTGTGTACAGATTCCTCATGAGCCCAGTTAGGTGTTCTGGAATTCCCATTCTTCAAAATTTTAGCCATAATTTGTCACAATCCACACAGTTCAATGCCTTTGCATAGTCAATTAAACCCAGGTAAACCATCTTTCTGTTATTCTCTGCTTTCAGCCAGGATGCATCTGACATCAGCATTGGTATCCCTGGTCCCACATCTTCTTCTGAATCCAGCTTGCATCTCTGGCAGTTCCCTTTGGATATACTGCTGTAACCGCTTTTGAATGATCTTCAACAAAGTTTTACTTGTGTGCGATATTAATGATATTGTTCAATAATTTCTGCATTCGATTGGCTCACCTTTCTTGGGAATAGGCATAAATATGGATCTGTTCCAGTTGGTTGCCCAGGTAGCTGTCTTCCAAATTTCTTGGCATAAATGAGTGTCTTAGTCATCTAGTGCTGCTATAACAGAAATACCACAAGTTGATGGCTTTAACAAAGAGAAGTTTATTCTCTCACAGTCCAGTAGGCTATAAGTCCAAATTTAGGGCGTCAGCTCCAGGGAAACACTTTCTCTGTCGGCTCTGGAGGAAGGTCCGTGTCATCCATCTTCCCTTGGTCTGGGAGCTTCTCTGCACAGGAACCTCAGGTCCAAAGGCTTCCGGCACTGCTTTCTTTGTGGTATGAGGTTCCCATGTGTCTCTGCTTGCTTCTCTCTTTTATATCTCAAAAGAGATTGGCTTAAGACACTATCCAATCTTGTATACCTCATCAGTATAACTGCTAGTAATCCATCTTATTACATCATAGTGATAGAGTTTACAACACATAAGGAAATCAGATCAGGTTACAAAATGGTACACAATCATACAGTACTGGGAATCATGACCCAGCCAAGTTGACAGATATTTTTGGGGGACACAATTCCTTCCATGACAATGAGTGAGCACTTCCAGCACTGCGTCTGTTTGTTGAAACATCTTAGTTGGTATTCTGTCAATTCCTGGAGCCTAGTTTTTCACAAGTGCCTTCAGTGCAGCTTAGACTTCTTCTTTCTGTACCATCAGTTCCTGATCCTATGCTACCTTCTGAAATGGATGAACATTGAACAATTCTTTTTGATACAGTGGCTCTGTGTATTCCTTCCATCTTCTTTTGATGCTTCCTGCTTCCTTTAGTATTTTCCCCATAAAATCCTTCAAAATTGCAACTTGTGGCTTGAATTTCTTCCTCAGTTCTTTCAGCTTGAGAAATGCCAAGTGTGTTCTTCCCTTTTGGTTTTCTGTCTCCAACATGTCATTATAATACCCTACTTGTCTTCTCGAGCCACACTTTGAAATCTTCTGCTCAGCTGTTTTACTTCATCCTTTCTCCTGTTTACTTTAGCTACTCAATGTTCAAGAGTAAGTTTCAGAGTCTCTTCTGACATCCGTTTCTGTCTTTTCTTTCTTTCCTGTCTTTTTAATGACCTCCTGCTTTCTTTGCTTATGATGTCCTTGATGTCATTCCACAACTCATCTGGTTTTCAATCATTAGTTTTCAACCCATCAAATCTATAGAAATACCATACGATCCAGCAATCCTGCTCTTAGGAATAGATCCTAGAAAAATAAAAGCCATCACACGAATAGACATATGCACACCCATGGTCACTGCAACATTATTTACATTAGCAAAAAGATGGAGACAACCTAAGTGCCCATCAACAGAAGGATGGATAAACAAACTATGGCACATACACACAACAGAGTACTACACAACAATAAAGAACAATGATGAATTGTCGAAGCATCTCACAACATAGATGAATCTGGAGGACATTTATACTGAGTGAAATAAGTCAATCACAGAAGGATGAATATTGTATGAGACCACTACCATAAAAACTCATGAAATGGTTTACACACAAAAAGAAACAATCTTTCATGGTTATGAGGGAAGGGAGGTGGGGGGATGGAAAAATACTAAATAGACAATAGACAAGTAGTAAATTTGGTGAAGGGTAAGACAGTACACAATACTGGAGAAGTCAGTACAACTTGACTGGGGCAAATTCATAGAAGCTTTATAGACACATCCAAACTCCCTGAGGGCCTGAGTTACTAGGCTGAGGGCTGGGGACCATGGTCTTGGGAGACATGTAGCTCAATTGACATGGTATATAAAGAAAATGTTCTACATCCAACTGTGGTGAGTAGTGTCTGGCATCTTAAAAGCCTTCTAGCAGCCATCTAAGATACATTTACTGGTCCCATGCCAGCTGGAGCAAAAGAGAATGAAGAAAACCAAAGATATAAGGGAAAGATTAATCCAAACGACTAATGGACCACAACTATCAACAACCTCCACCAGACTAAGCCCAGAACAACTACATGGTGCCTAACGACCACTACTGACTGCTCTGGCAGAGATCACAATAGAGGGTCCCAGATAGAGTAAGAGAAAAATATAGAACAAAATTCAAATTAAAAAAAAAAAAAAAAGACCAGGCTTGCTAGTCTGACAGAGAATGGAGAAACCCTGAGAGTATGGCCCCCAGGAACCCTTTTAACTCAGTACTGAAGTCACTCCTGAGGTTCACCTTTCAGCCAAAGATCAGACAGGTCTATAGGAGCCCTGGTGGCACAGTGGTTAAGCGTTTGGCTGCTAACAAAAAGGCTGACATTTCAAATCCACCAGCCACTCCTTGGAAGCCCTATGAGGCAGTGCTACTCTGTCCTATAGGGTTGCTATGAGTCGGAATCAACTCGATGGTAATGGGTTTGGTTTGGTTTTTTACAGGGCCGACAATAACACTTGTGAGGTACGTGCTTTGTAGTTCAATCATGTATACAAGACTAAGGGGCACATCATCCCAAAACCAAAGACAAGAAGACAGGAGGGGACAGGAAAACTGGACAAATGGAAATAGGGAAACTGGGGTGGAGATGGGGAGAGTGTTGACACATCACAGGTTGACAACCAATGTCACAAAACAATTTTTCTATTAACTGTTTAATGAGAAACTAATTTGCCCTGTAAACTTTCACCTAAAGCACAATAAAAAATAATAATAATAAATACACATGTTTCTCATGCCTATTTGCAGTCATGCCCCACTCCTTCCCCTCCACCCCAGATAACCACTGATTGGCTTTCAGTCTCTATTGATTTGCCTTTTCTCAATACTTCATGTCAATGGAATAATGTAATACATACTATTTTGCCTCTGGGTTCTTTTTCTTTGCCTAATGTTTTTGAGGTTCATCCATGTTATCATGAATCAGTAGTTTGGTCCTTTGTGGTGCTGAATAAGTATCTTGTTCCATGGGTATATCACATTTTGTTTATTCATTTAGTTGATGGACTTTTTAATAGTTTGCCGTTCTAGTTTATTATGAATACAGCTGCTATGAGTATTCTAGTATATGTCTTCGTTAGATATATGTTTTCATTTCTCTTCAGAAGAATCCTAGGAATGGGATTGCTAGATTGTATGGTAAGTTTATGTTTAACCTTTTGAAGAACTACCGAACTGTTTTCTAATGTGGCTGCATACCATTTTACATTCTTACCAGCAAATCATGAGGTTTCAGGTTCTTCCACATACTCACTAACACCTATTATCATCTTCTTATTGTTGAGTTCTTAGTGTGTATAGGTTCTGAATATAAGTTCCTTATTAGATACATGATTTGCAACTATTTTCTCTCAATCCATGACTTGTCTTTTGAAGCACAAAACTTTTTTTTTCCCAACAGACGTTAGTTGAATACTATGTGCCAGGCACTGAAGTTACATCAATAAATAAATAAGATAGAAATCCCTGCACTCATGGAATTTATATGCATTCTTTTTCATTTTCTTTCTTAATATTGATTGTCATATAAAAAATTGACTTTGTGTTCTTTTGGCTTACAGTTCTATGAATATAAACACATGTAGATTTGTTTAACCAACAACATATTCAGTATATAGAAGTATAAGTTATTTAACAAAGTCTAATTTATCATTTTTTCTTTTATGAGTTGTGTTTTTCCCCACCTGCAAACTCTTGGCCCACTCAAGATTGTGAAGACTTTTTTCTTATGATTTCTTCTAGAAATTGTACTGCTTTAGCTCTTACATTTATGTCTGTGATCCGTTTATATTAAGTTTTGTGTATATTTGACATAAAAGCCTAAGTTTGTTTTTGTTTTTTGTTTGTTGCATGTGCATTTCCAATTATTCCAGCAGTATATTTTTGAAAAGACTATCCTTTTCCCCACTGAATTGTTTTGGCACCTTATCAAAAATCAATTCACCATCAATGTAAGGATTTACTTCTGTACTCTCAATTGTGTTCCATTGATCTATGTGCACTTCCTTTCATCAAAACCATACTGTGTTGATTATTGTATGCCTAGAGAAAGTTTTGAAATTGCTAGTGTAAGTCCTCCAGTATTGCTTGTTTTCAAAAATTTTGTCTGATCTATGTCTTTTGCATTTCCATGTAAATTTTATGATTGCTTATCAATTTCTAGAAAACAGCATCCTGGGAATTTGATAGTGATTGAATTTAGTTTATAGATCAATTTTGGGAGAATTAACGGCTCAGCAATGTTGAGTGTTCCAATCCACAAACATGGAATATCACTCCAGTTATTTAGATCTTCCTTAAATTCTCTCAGCAACGTTTTGATGTGTTCACTGTACAAAACTTGCACTTATTTTGTTAAGTTAATTCCTAAGTATTTGATTTTTTCAAACTATCATGAATGGAATAGTTTTTTTTAATTTCTCATTGCTAATATACAGAAACATAATTTTTTTATATTGATCCTGTATTCTGTGACCTTGTTAGATTAAATTTTAGTTTTAATAGTTTTAATGGATTCCTTGGGCTTTCTACATATTAGGTCACTTTAATTATGGATGAAGACTGATTTATATTCTCCTTTCCAATCTGGGTGACTACGATTTCTCTTTTTTTCCTTATTGCATTGGCAGTTATGATGTTGAGAAGAAACAGCAAGAAAGACATATTTGCCCTTTTCCTGATCTTATGGTTGTAACTTTTCACCATACTTATTCAATCTGTATGCTGAGCAAATAATCTGAGAAGCTAGACCATATGAAGAAGAACACAGTATCAGAACTGGAGGAAGGCTCATTAACAACCTTCGATATGCAGATGACACGACCTTGCTTGCTGAAAGTGAAGAGGACTTGAAGCACTTACTGATGAAGCTCAAAGACCACAACCTTCAGTATGGATTACACCTCAACATAAAGAAAAAAATCCTTACAACTGGACCAATAAGCAACGTCATGATAAACAGAGAAAATATTGAAATCATAAAGGATTTCATTTTACTTGGATCCACAATCAATGCCCATGGGCACAACAGTCAAGAAATCAAACAATGTATTGCACTGGGCAAATCTGCTGCAAAAGATCTCTTTAAAGTGTTAAAAAGCAAAGACGTCACATTGAGGACTAAGGTGCACCTAACCGAGATTCCAGGGTAGTAAATTTTGGTGGTGGGAGGTCACAGAGTTAGAAACCATGGGTGTATTATGGGTAAGATACTTCTGTATCATACCCCTGTGACTTCACTTATTTTATCACCCTCTGTCCCTGCATCCATCTCTGGAGCCAGTATTTCATAGGTGCTTGCCTTTTTGTTGGGTGAGTCCTGTCCTCTTTATCTTCCAAATCCCCATAATCAGTCATGAGGAAAACTCTTTGATATTTATATTTCTGCCCTGCCATAGATATTTATATTTTTATGTGGTCTCATTAGATTTCCAAAAACAGACTCAAGTTTCAAGAAAAATATCTTGGCTCTGGTGCAATTGATCCATCTTTGTCATATACTTTAGAGGCTAGTATGGGAAAGTTGTGTCTTTGTATCTAAAACTGCACATCTACCTACAGCAAGATCCTTACAAACACAAGCAATTCAGACCACTATTAGTTTTGTGTTTATACCTTCTCCAGCATCCAGGTTCTGCATTCTCACTACTAACCATCTACCTGGGGTGGCAGTGACTTTCCCACACATTAATTTTTTTACAAGTAGTGTGATGGTTAAGATTGTGTGTCAACTTGGTTGGGCCACGATTCTCAATGTTTATGTGTGATCACTCCCATGATGGAATCTGCTATGAGTAGCCAATCAGTTGAAAGGGTGTTTCCTTGAGGATGTGGCCTGCATCCGAATATAAGCAGATGTTCTGGCTTTTTTGCTCACTTTGGATCCTGTGGCTGCCTCCTGTTTATCTGACCTCCATTTCTTGGGACTTGAGCTATCAGTTTATCTGCCGATCTTGGGATTTGTCAGTCTTCACAGCCTGTGAGTGGGAGCCCTCCTCTCCAACATGACAATCTTGGGTTCGCCAGCCGCTCAACTATGTGAATAAGGAGAAGCCTCTATCCTGATCCATGGACTTAGGACGCTCCAGCGGCTACAATCCAGTGAGCTGTTTCCTTGATATAAATCTCTCTCTCTCTCTCTCTCTCTCTCGCTATATATATATATATATATATATATATATATATATATATATGCTCTTTACTGGTTTTGCTTCTCTAGAGAACCCAACCTAAGACAAGTAGCAAGGATATTTTTATCCATTGTTTCATATGTTTTCTAGGATGTAGAAGGAAGGACTAATTCATTCATTTTAGAAGGAAAAAAAAAAACACTTCTAAGAGGTCCAGACCTCCCCAAGATCACACAGAAGGTAAGTGGGAAGGTAGAAGTGAGCACATGTCTTCTGGGTCCAGTGTGAGGGTTTTTCACTCTACCCTCCTCAGTCTCCTCAAGGAAGAGAGTTCAAGTCCATCAAGAATGTAAAAGGAGAAGAAAGCAGTGGTATTGAAGGTACACAAGGTCAGAGGTATGGGAGCCAATTTTTGTCTTCCCTAGGAGTGAGATCTTCATTCTGAAGAAGCCAAACACTACTCTCAAGGGACTAAGGATTGTATTCTTCCCTCCAGATCTGAAGGGGATGCTGCAAGAGTTTATAGGTAAGGAAAGCCAGGGGAAGTTTGTAGGGGTGGGACACTTGTGGTGGCAGAGGTTAAAGGGGGGAGAGGGTGCTGTTTCTAGGTGAAGATAGATAAGCTGAGGGAGGTCAGAGAAGGAGGCATATCCTATGCTGGTGATGTGGTCATATTTAAGGGAGAATGGCCAGGTGTCCAGTTCATTATTTAATTCATCAGTTCATTGCCTTATCATAGTCCCCTTGCCTTCCCTTAATCTGCAGAGGAAATAGATTTCAGTGCTGACTCTTTTGCTTTTATTCAATATTGTGGAATCATTTCAGAGGTGAAAAATGCCAAACTCAACTTGGGTAAGGAGAAATCATAGTATCTTCAAGCCACCCAATTCTCATCACCTTTTATAATTGTTCTCTAGTAGGTCTTGGAGTCCTGGTGGTGCAGTGGTTAAGAGCCCAGCTAGTAAACAAAAGGGCCACAGTTCAAATCCACCAGCCACTCCTTGGAAACCCTGTGGGGCAGTGCTAGTCTGTCCTATAGGGTTGCTATGAGTGGGAACCAACTCGACGACACCTAACAACAACTAGGAGGTCTCATGCCTTAAGCCTCATGTGTTCCATTCCAGCACACACCTACATGCTACATTTCTCCAGTGTTCTACCCCTTATTCTGACCCCTCAATAAAGTTATTCCCAATCAATTCCAAAGATACTTCTCACCCTGTGACAAAATAAAACTATCCCTTATCCCTCACCTGACATGTAATGAAACTCCAGAGACTGTTTCCCATCAAGACTAATTCAAATAACTGTCATTTTTACACATCTGAAACAAGTGAAATAATGTGCTCAATTCAATATCGAAAAGTTCATATCTGAATAGCAATTATGAGGATTATGGTTTCCTTGCCTCCTGGTATTTCTTTTCAAAGAAACATTACTGGGAGGTAGATGTGCCCAAAAATTAATCTCTGAATCCTGGAGGTGTAGTGTGGAAAATGCTTTGAATCCAAAATGAAGTTCAGTGCTGCTCAAGGTGCAAATCATCCAGATGTTTACTCCAGAGATCAACCTCCATACGGTTACTGGATTATAGGGCTATGGAATCAATTTCAATATAATGCTTTTGAGTACTCTTCTCCCACTGATCCTCTGATCTTGACCCTGTCTCTCTTTTTCCCCATCATGTTGAGATTTTTCTAGACTGTGAGGTTGGCACTGTCTCATTTTTCAATGTCACAAACCATGGGTCCCTTAGACACAAATTCTCTAAATGTTGCTTTTCTCAGAATATTTTTCCATATTTCAATCCTATGAAAGGTGAAGTCCCCATGACTCTGTGCTTACTTATCTCTTAAACCTTCTAACACCCTCACCCACTTCTGTGTGTAGTGCCCCTTGCCCGGGAGTTCATCTCCTGCGCATCAGCTCATCTGTATCATTCTGACCATCTTTTCCTCATACTCTCCCTTCCTTTTTAACGTCATTCAGTCGTCAATAGAATGTACAATTTGCCTTGTGCCTTATTCTTCCCAACATCTTCTTTGCATTAGGAGTGAATGTTAATTCATCATTTTCCATGTTCCAAGGAAACATGACTGATCTCTCCTAAAGAAAGACCATTATCTCTGTCCACTCTTTTCTTCCTCATTCCCTTTTTTCTCCCTCATTCCCTCTGCCACTGAGACAATGAGGCAAAGCTTGTCAGCCATCTTTCTGTGTTATCAAAGACTGTGTATAGGAATCACTCGATAAATAATGAGTCCTTTGGACTGTGTCAGTTTACCCATTATGCCCATATTCATCAAGGTGTTAAGGAGAAAAAGGCATAAATAATATATTTACCAAGAGTAGAGGTTTTGTGTCGAGAGTGTCTGAGTTCAAACTGTCTCTCTACATGCTAGCAGTTTGACCTTGAATAAGTTCCTTAAATGGCTGTGATTATTTTCCTAAAATAATTTCGGGATACAAATTGTATCTAATCCTTATAATTGTTGTGCAAGACTAAATGTTACTAAATGTAAATCGAATATCTAAGTGTCTCAGCTTAACAATAAATGTTTCCTGTCGTTATTACTAAAGAGTATAAGCTGTATTAATGTCCCATGGAACAGGTTTGTGACTTCAGGGAGACTATAGTTCAGCAGTCTGAAATTGACCAAACATGCAATTAGGATGAATTAATAATTACTGGTGATTGGAATGAGAAAGTTGGAAACCAAGAAGGATCAGTAGTTGGAAAATATGGTCTTGGTTATAGAAACGATGCCAGAGATCACATGATAGAACTTTGCAAGACCAACGACATCTTTGTTGCATTACCTTTTTTCACCAACATAAACGGCGACTATACACATGAACCTTGCCAGATGGAACACACAGGAATCAAATCGACTATATCTATGGAAAGAGACAATGGAAAAGCTTAATATCATCAGTCAGATCAAGACCAGGGGCCGACTGTGGAACAGACCATCAATTGCTCAAGTGCAAGTTCAAGTTGAAACTGAAGAAAATTAGAAAAAGTCCACGAAAGCCAAAATACGACCTTGAGTATATCCCACACTGAATTTAGAGACCATCTCAAGAATAGATTTGATGCATTGAACACTAAATACCGAAGACCAGATGAGTTATGGAAGGACATCATGCATGAAGAAAGCAAGAGGTCATTAAAAAGACAGGAAGGAAAAAAAAGACCAAAATAGATGTCAGAAGAGACTCTGAAACTTGCTCTTGAACATTGAGTAGCTAAAGCAAAAGGAAGAAATGATGAAGTAAAAGAACTGAACAGAAGATTTCAAAGGGCAGCTCGAGAAGACAAAGTAAAATATTATAATGCCCTGCGCAAAGAGCTGGAGATAGAAAACCAAAAGGGAAAAACACGTTTGGCATTTCTCAAGCTGAAAGAACTGAAGAAAAAATTCAAGCCTCAAGTTGCAATAGTGAAGGATTCTATGGGGAAAATACTAAACGACGCAGGAAGCATCAAAAGAAGATGGGAGGAATACACAGAGTCATTATACTGAAAAGAACTGGTTGATGTTCAGCCATTTCAAGGGGTAGCATCTGATCAGGAACCGATGATACTGAAGGAAGAAGTCCAAGCTGCACTGAAGGCATTGGTGAAAAACTAGGCTCCAGGAATTAATGGAATATCAATTGAGATGTTTCAACAAGTGGATGCAGCGCTGGAAGTGCTCACTCGTCTATGCCAAGAAATTTGGAATACAGCTACCTGGCCAACCAACTGGAAGAGATCCATATTTGCACCCATTTGAAAGAAAGGTGATCCAACAGAATGCAGAAATTACCACACAACATCATTAACATCACATGGAAGCAAAATTCTGCTGAAGATAATTCAAAAATGGTTGCAGCAGTACATCTACGTGGAACTGCCAGAAATTCTAACTAGACTCAGAAAAGGATGTGGAATGAGGGATATCATTGCTGATGTCAGATGGATCTTGGCTGAAAACAGAGAATACCAGAAAGATGTTTGATTGTGTTTTATTGACTATGCAAAGATGTTTACTTGTGTTTTATTGACTTTGCAAAGGCATTCAACTCTCTGGATCATAACAAATTATGGGTAACATCTCAAAGAATGGGAATTCCAGAACAGTTCATTGTGGTCTTGAGGAACCTGTACTTACACCAAGAGGCAGTTGTTCGAACGGAACAAGGGAATACTGCACGGTTTAAAATCAAGAAATGTATGCATCAGGACTGTAACCTTTCACCATACTTACTCAATCTGTATGCTGAGCAAATAATCCAAGAAGCTGGAAGAAGAATGAGGCATTAGGATTGGAGGAAGACCCATTAACAACCTTCAATATGCAGATGACACAACCTTGCTTGCTGAAAGTGAAGAGGATTTGAAGCACTTACTGATGAAGATTAAAGGCTACAGTCTTCAGTATGAATCCACAATCAAAGCCCATGGAAGCAGCAGTTAAGAAATTAAATGACATATTGCATTGGGCAAATTGGCTGCAAAAAGGCCTCTAAAGTGTTAAAAAGCAAAGAAGTCACTTTGAAGACTAAAGTGCACCTGACCCAAGCCATGGTATTTTCAATCATCTCATATGCCTGCAAAAGCTGGACAACTAATAATGATGACCAAAGAAGAATTGACGCCTTTGAATTACTGTATGGGTGAAGAATATTTAATGTATCATGGATTTCCATAACAATGAACACATCTGTCTTGGAAGAAGTACAGTCAGAATGTTCCTTAGAGAAAGGATGGCGAAACTTTGCCTCATGTACTTTGGACATGTTATCTGGAGGGACCAGTCCCTGGAGAAGGATATCTTGCTTGGTAAAAGAGAGGGTCAGCAAAAAAATAGGAAGACCTTCAACAGGATGGATTGATGCAGTGGCTGCAACAATGGGATCAAACATAGCAACGATTGTGAGGATGTTGCAGGACCAGGCAGTGTTTTGTTCTGTTGTGCATATGTGTCACTATGAGTCAGAATCAACTCGACAGCACCTAAAAACAACAACAAATTGTGAGAAAATAAATTTCTGTTTGTTAAAGCCACCCACTTGTGGTATTTCTGTTATAGCAGCACAAGATATCTAAGAACAGACAAATGAAAAACTGGGAAAATACATCCACAAAACATATCACTGATTTTATTTTACACACACACCTAGGTTTACCTAATACATGTTGCTGTTGTTAGCTGTTGTTTAGTTGATTCTGACTCATTGTGACCCCATGTGTGCAGAGTAGAACTGCTTCATAGAGTTTTTAAGGCTATGACCTTTCAGAAGTAGGTTGCCAGGCCTGTCTTCTAAGATGCCTTGGTGTGGGTCCAAATCGCCAGTCTTTTGTCTAGTAGTAGCATTTAACCATTTGCCCTACTTAGAGACTGAACACTTAACTGTAAAATAAATAAGGAGGAACTTTGGCATAAAAGCATGAGGAGCTCCACGGATTCCAGCAAAACTGGTGAAAATTATAAAAACACAACCATTTAATTAATATCTCTGCAAAAGGCCTTATGGACCTACAGCAAATGAAGAAACGTGTATTCAAGAAAATCTATTAAAATTCAGTAAGTACAGTGAGACCCTGTGGCATTGGAACCTAGACCCGCTCTCCCTTTCCCTTCTCCCAATTCTGAGGTCTGGAATTTTATAGGAAAACTTATTTCATCATGGAGAGTGAACAAAGGCCTCTCTGAAGGAAATGACCATTAGGCTGAAAACTGAAAGATGAATAGACTATTTATAATATGTCTGTGGCTGGAACATGTGCAGAGACCTTTGAAGGAGAGAACACAGCCTGTCCAGAGATACTGAAGCTGGACAGAGAACAGGACCTTAAAAGAACTAAAGGGACTGAAAGACCCCCAGAGTATCTTGCTATCAGGCAAGATTGTTTTTTGGTTTTTTGGTTTTTCATTATTCTTAAAACAAGAGGAAGCCATTACACATGTTGAAGCAAATGCAAATCCTGATCAGGTTTGATTTTTGAAAGTAGGTTTGTTTTTGAACATGTTCAATTTAAAAAATAAGATTTAAACAATAATTGTTAAAGTCCTTTAAACAATTGTTTATTAGGTGGCTAATCTGCTAGGGGAGACTTGGTGGAGCAGTGGTTAAGAGCTCAGCTGCTAACCAAAAGGTCGGCAGCTCAAATCTACCAGCCTCTCCTTGGAAACCCTATGGGGCAGTTCTACTCTGTCCTATAGGGTCTAATGAGTCAGGATGACGGCAACAGGTTTTTTTGTTTTTTTTTTTTTAATCTGTTAGCAGGGAGTCTTCAGCCTAATTTTGGCTAGAGGCTCCTCGTTTGAAAAGACATAAGAAGTTTTATAGGCGTGCATAACAAAGAAATTTTAAGGGATTGGTTAAGTGAACAAAGAATTAAGTCATTGGTTAAGGGAGATGTCTATAATTTGATGGGACAGATTATAAAAGTGAAGAAAGGCTTTCTATTGGGCATTTAGAAGAACTCTTTTTTCTGGTTGGTTTGACTGAATAAATAAGCCAGAGAGGACCCTAACTGACAAATCGATATAACCCAGGCCCCTTGAGTTTCAATCAATGTCTTTTAAAGCTTATGGATATTTTATCTCTTCTAATAGGCCTTATTTTATGCAAGACACTTAGCATAAATTTTGATACTGCCTGGAAAAACAGCTCTTGTGGATACCTGAGGTTATTTCAGATCATTTCTAGGCCAGCCAAACGGACAGCTAGATTTCTAACAATTGCTGCTATGCTTGAGCTCATTGCTGCAGCCACTGTGTCAATCCGTTCGTTGAGGGTCATCCTCGTTTTCCATGACCCTCTACTTTACCAAGCATGATGTCTTTCTCCAGGGACTGGTCCCTCCTGATAACACGTCCAAAGTACATAAGAAGAAGTCTTGCCATCCTTGCTTCCAAGCAGCATTCTGGCCATACTTCTTCCAAGATAGATTTGCTCATACTTCTGGTAGTCCATGGTATATTCAATATTCTTCACCAACACCATAATTCAAAGGGGTAAATTCTTCTTAGGTCTTCCTTATTCATTGTCCAGCTTTCGTATGCATTTGAGGCGATTGAAAATATGGCTCAGGTCAGGCGCACCTTAGTTTTCAAAGTGATGTCTTTGCTTTTCAACATTTTAAAGAAGTTTTTTACAGCCGATTTGCCCAGTGAAATACGTTCTTTGGTTTCCTGACTGCTGCATCTATGGGCATTTAATGGGGATCCAAGTAAAACAAAATCCTTGACAGCTTCAATCTTTTCTCCATTTATCATGATGTTGCTTATTGGTCCAGTTGTGAGGATTTTTGTTTTCTTTATGTTGAGGTGCAATCCATAGTGAAGTCTTTGATCTTCATCAGTAAGTGCTTCAAGTCCTCTTCGCTTTCAGCAAGCAAGGTTGTGTCATCTATATATCGAAGGTTCTTAATGAGTCTTCCTCCAATCCTGATGCCACATTTTTTTTTCATATAGTCCAGCTTCTCAGATTCTTTGCTCAGCATACAGATTGAATAAACATGGTGAAAGTATACAACCCTGATGCACACCTTTCCTGACTTTAAACCAAGCACTATCCCCTTGTTCTGTTCAAGGGACTGTCTCTTGGACTGTGTACAGGTTTCATATGAGCACAACTGAGTGTTCTGGAATTCCCATTCTTTGCAACATTATCCATAATTTATTATGATCCACACAGTTCAATGCCTTTGCGTAGTCAATAAAACACAGGTAAACATCTTTCTGGTACCCTCTGCTTTCAGCCAAGATCATCTGACATCAGCAATGATATCCCTGGTTCCATGTCCTCTTCTGAATCTGGCTTGAATTTCTGACCGTTCCCTGTCGATGTAATGCTACAACTGCTTTTGAATGATCTTCAGTAAAATTTTACTTGAGTATGATATTAATAATATTTTTTGATAATTTCTGCATTCTGTTGGATCACCTTTCTTTGGAATAGACACACATATGAATTTCTTCCAGTCGGTTGGCCAGGAAGCTGTCTTCCAAATTTCTTGACATAGACAAATGAGTACCTCCTGTGCTTCATGTTGCAATATCTCAATTGGTATTCTGTCAATTCTTGGAGCCTTGGTTTTCACCAGTGCTTTCAGTGTAACTTGAACTTCTTCCTTCAGTACCATCAGTTCTTGATCATATGCTACCTCCTGAAACGGTTGAACGTCGACCAGTTCTTTTTGGTACTGTGACTCTCTGTATTCCTTCCATCTTCTTTTGATGCTTCCTGCATCATTCAATATCCCCGCCCCATAGAATCTTTAAATATTATAATACTTTACTTTGTCTCCTCAAGCTACCTTTTGAAATCTTCGGTTCAGCTCTTTTACTTCATAATTTCTTCCATTTACTTTAACTACTCAACATTCAAGAGCAAGCTTCACAGTCTCTTCTGACACCCATTTTGGTCTTTTCTTTCTTTCCCATCTTTTTAATGACCTTTTCCTTTTTTCATATATGATACCCTTGATGTCATTCCACTACTTGTCTGGTCTTCAGTCTTTAGTGTTCAATGAGTCAAATCTATTCTTGAGATGGTCTCTAAATTCAGGCGGGATATACTCAAGGTCATATTTTGGCTCTTGTGGTCTTGCTCTAATTTTCTTCAGCTTCAACTTGAATTTGCATAGGAGCAATCTATGGCCTTGTTCTGACTGATGGTGTTGAGCTTCTCCATCGTCTCTTTCCATAGATATATTCAATTTGATTCCTGTGTATTCCATCTAGAATACAAGCGTATAGTTGCTGTTTATGTTGTTTAAGTTGTTGAAAAATCACATGGAGGAATTACTAAAACAAGATTTCTCGACTCCGGCCCAGATTTTCTGATTCAGTGGGTCTGGGACTCTAGTGACTCAGTAGGATGGAGCAGAACTGTCCCATAGGGTTTCCAAGGAGCGGCTGGTGGATTGAAACTGCCAACCTTTCGGTTAGCAGCCATTGCTCTTAACCACTGCACCACCAGCCCTCCGGGTTCGGGGCAAGTTTCAAAAATTTTCATTTTTTTCTCTCTTTTTTTTTTTTTTAATTGTACTTCAGGTGAAGGTTTACAGAACAAATAGTTTCTCACTAAACAGTAGTACACATATTGTTTTATGACATTGGTTAACAACCCCATGACATGTCAACTCTCTCCCTTCTTCACTTTTTTTTTTTTTTTGGTGAAAATATACATAGCCAAAGATACACCATTTCAAAAATTTCTACATGCACAGTTCATTGACATGGACCACTCTCTCCCAGTTGTGCTGCTATTCTCACTTCAGATGAAGGTTTACAGAACAAAATAATTTCTAATTAAACAGTTAGTACAAATGCTGCCCTATGACAATGGTTAACAACCCCACTACACGTCAACACTGTCCTTACTAAACCTCGGGTTCCCTATCACCAGCTTTCCTGTCTCCTTCTGCCTTCTAGTCCTTGTCCCTGGACTGCTGTGCCTCATTATCCCCTTTTTGTTTTATGGGGCTGTCCAATCCCCAGCTGAACAGTGAGCCTCAGAAGTGACTTCACCACTGAGCTAAAAGGGTGTCTGGGGGCCATAATCTTGGGGTTTCTCCAGTCTCTTTTAGGCCAGTAAATCTGGTCTTTTTTGTGTGTGTGTTAGAATTTTGTTCTGCATCCTTCTCCAGCTCTGTCCAGAACCCTCTGTTGTGATCCTGGTCAGAGCAGTCAGTGGTGTTAGCCAGGCACCATCTAGCTGTACTGGACTCAGCCTGGTGAAGGCCTTGGTAGCTGTGGTCCATTAGTCCTTTGGACTAATCTTTTCCTTGTATCCTGTTCTCTTCATTCTCTCTTGCTCCCGAAGCGGTGAGACCAGTAGAGTATCTTAGAAGGCCGCTCACAGGCTTTTAAGACCCCAGACGCTACTCACCAAGGTAGAATGTAGAACATCGTTTTTATCAACTGTGTTATGCCAATTGAGCTAGATGTTTCCCGAGACCATGGTCTCCACAGCCCTCCACCCAGCAACTCAGTCCCTCGGGGAGTTTGGATGTGTCTATGGAGCTTCCATGACCTTTCCTTGTACAAGTTGTGCTGGTTTCCCCAGTATTGTGTACTGTCACACCCTTCACCAAAGATACCACTTATCTGTTGCCTATTTAGTATTCCCCCCCCCGCCCCTCCCATCCCTGGTAACCAACAAAGATTGTTACTTTTTGTATGTAAACATTTTCATGGGTTTTTACAATAGAGGTCTCATACAATATTTGTCCTTTTGTGATTGACTTATTTCACTCAGCATAATGTCCTCCAGTTTCACCCATGTTATGGGATACTTCACAAATTTATCATTGTTCTTTCTTCTTGCATTGTACTCCATTGTGTGTATGTACCATAGTTTGTTTATCCATTCGTCTGTTGATGGGCATCTAGGTTGTTTCCATCTTTTTGCTATTGTGAACAATGCTGCCATGAACATAGGTGTGCATATGTCTATTTGAGTGACGACTCATTTCTCTAGGACATATTCCTAGGAGTGGGATTGCTGGATCGTATGGTATTTCTATTTCTAGCTTTCTAAGGAAGCACCATATCATTTTCCAAAATGGTTGTATCATTTTGCATTCCCACCAGCAGTGCATAAGAGTTCCGATCTCCCAACAGCCCCTCTAACGTTTGTTATTTCCAGTGGTTTTGATTCGTGCCAGTAATGCCTGAGTGAGATGGTATCTCATTGTGGTTTTAATTTGCATTTCTCTAATGGCTAGTGATCGTGAGTGTTTCCTCATGTGTCTGTTGGCCGCTTGAATGTCTTCTTTGGTGAATTGCCTGTTCATTTCCTTTGCCCATTTTTTAATAGGATTATTTTTCTTTTTGTTATAGAGGTGTTGGATTTTCTTGTAGATTATGGAGATTAGAACTTTGTCTGACTTGTACCGTCCAAAAGTTTTTTCCCAGTCTGTAGGTTCTTTTTACTCTTTTGGTGAAGTCTTTTGAAGAGCATAGGTGTTTGATTTTTAGAAGATCCCAGTTATCTAGCTTATCTTCTGGGGTTTGTGTGTTGATGGTTATGGTTTGTATCCTGTTAATGACATGCATTAGGACCTGTAGCGTTGGTCCTATTTTATCTTCTATGAACTTTATAGTTTTTGGCTTTCTATTTAGGTCTTTGATCCATTTTGAATTAGTTTTGTATATGGTGTGTGGTATGGGTCCTGTTTCATTTTTTTGCAGATGGATATCCAATTTTGCCAGCACCAAAAAATTTGCATTTTTAACAAGTTCCCAGGACACTTTGACAGCACTGCCTTAAGGTGTTTACTGATTTAGGAATATTTGCAATGTAAAATTGACCTTCATTAGGAGTGGCATAGAAAAATACAATCTGTTGCTTTGTAAACATATTTTGCTCTGGCAATATTAAGAAGTGACATGATTATCTATCATTATTGACTGGTACACCTTACATAATTTTTAAGTCTACATGATTTCTTTAATAAATTATGCAGAATAATATTAAAAAGTAATTTTAATATATTATATTTCAATATGGAAATGCTCAGACACAGCTGTACTTGAAGCTGTAATAAAGTAGAGAGTTCCTTGCATCAATTCCTGGATTCTCTTGACAATCATTATGAATTCAAGAGTAACAAATGCAAGGTTTTCAGTTGTGTCATTGTGATTCCTCAAATACAGTCATCAGGAGATATGTCATGGAGGACATGATTTCTGCATTGATGAACAATTTTATGAATTTCTGGAAAAAACTTCTTTATACAATTCTTATTACACAATACACTTTTAGAAAATTCATTGTATGATTGATAGGCTTGTGTGTCAACTTGGCAGGGCCATGATTCTCAGTGGTTTGGTAGTTACGATGTAGTGTGGCAGTCATACAATGATGTGATCACTTCCATGATGAGATTTGATATAATGTGATCACCTCCATGATGCGTTCTGCTGTGAGTAGCCAATCAGTTGAAAGGGACTTTCTTTGGGAGTGTGGCATGAATCAAATATAAGTAGACTTTCTGGCAAGGCTCGTGGGCTTTTGCTTGTTCTGGATCCTGCTGCTGGCTCCAGTTTGTCTGACCTCCGCTTCTTGGGACTTGAGTTAGCAGCTCACCTCCAGTCTTGCCTGCCGGTCTTGGGATTCTTCACAGCTCATGAGCAAGAGCCCTGCTGTCTGAACTTCTGATCTTGGGTTTGAAAGGCCTTTGGCTACGTGAATCAGGAGAAGCCTCCAGCCTAACAAAGGGATTTAGGATGTTCCAGCGTCTATAACCTTGTGAGTCATTTCCTTTACATAAATCTATTAGGGTCACTATGAGTCAGAATCAACTCGATGGCAAGGGTTTTGGTTTTGGTTTTTATATAGATATTTATACACTTTGCCTCTCTAGAGAACCCAGCCTAAGACACACAGTATATTAAAAACATAGACTAAATACTTTGTAATTATATGCATACACGAATTGAGTATTGGCTTAGGAAATTTTAAATAGGTTTTTCACCCACATTTATGTCCAGAGACCACTGAGAATCTTGTGACATGCTTGCAGGTAGCCTAGGAGTCTTGGCCATTATCAACGTTTTTGTTGTTAGTTGCTGTCGAGCTCCTCAGAGGACATGCCACTATCAACAGAGGCTCTCAATAACTCTGAACCAACCAGGCAACCCAAGATTTCTAAATGCTTCCACTGGACAATGCCACCCCAGTAGAGGATTAGTGGCTTAGATGATTCAATCCACTTGATGGGTCTCATGATTAGGTTTTGTTCAATCCTTAGA
The DNA here is from genome assembly GCA_030035585.1 of Dugong dugon. Classification (NCBI taxonomy): domain Eukaryota; kingdom Metazoa; phylum Chordata; class Mammalia; order Sirenia; family Dugongidae; genus Dugong; species Dugong dugon. The sequence continues at coordinate 76,499,785 of CM057467.1, read as the reverse complement.
GTTCATTATCATAACTGATCAATGAAGAAGTCATGAGAGTCTCTGCCCACTCTGTTAGGTAGTTTAATATAAACCCGTTTCCTGTTCTTAGACATTTTGGTAGTTGGAAGAGCTAAAAGTAGGAGGTCACCCCGGTGGCTTCAGAGTCCTTGTAGCAGCTGAAGCCCACAAGTCTCCCTGAGGTTCCAAGTTACCACCATCATGCCCTCATCTCCACTCAGGGTGGCTGTAGTGTGTATGAGTAACATCAACAGGAGCATGGAAGTCCACAGCATCCTCAAGAAAAAGGGGTTCAGCGTCTGGTCCTTTGGAACTGGATCTCATGTGAACATCCCAGGACTAGGACTCAATCTCTCCTTGGTTTATGATTTCACGACAACATATCAACAAATGTACAACGACCTTGTAAGGAAAGACAGAGAATACTATACAGAGAATGGAATGTTATACATCTTGGGAAGAAATCAGAGGATCAAGCCCCAGCCAGAAAGATTTCAAGAGTGCAGAGATGTCTTTGATGTCATCGTGACCTGTGAAGAGACAGTCTATGACAGAGTGGCAGAAGAGCTGTTCCAGAGAACAGGAGACCTTCTAGCCTGTGCACGTGATCAGTGTGGACTTTGAAGACACCCTGGACGATGCCACCCTGGAAGCATTCCTCATCTGTGAGCTCTGCCAGCTCATACAGTGCGCAGACGACACGGAAGACAATCTGGATGAGCTGCTTCTGGAATTGGAGGAAAAACAGACAAGAGTTTTCTTCACGTGGTCTGCTTCTACTGAAGCTCTTGGCTGGCATTGGCTCCTTCTTAAGTAACAACTTGTGTGTCAAGTTTTAGGCTACTCTGTATTTTCTCTGAAAAGCATCTTTAAAGACCTATCTCCTAAATGCTGTTTGTATTATTTTTAGGTATACAACAGGAGAAAGAGAATATTACCAAGAAACACATTTGATGGGAAAAGAGGAGAAGGCTATGATTAGTAACTATTAGGAAACACACAAAATGTACCCTGCATTGTATTTTACGCAGAATAACTAATTTAGTGTTCACCTCACTGTAAGGAAGTTATTTTCTGAATGAGCAAACCAAACCTTGTAATGGATAAGTGTTTTGCTTCAGGGTATTCAGCAAGTAAAGAACATCTTTTATAAGCAATCGCTTTAACCAAATTTCTTTTCCTCGTTTTGAGTGACACATCATTTGTAAAGGTTTTTTTTTCCTCCAATGAGAAAAGGATTATATTGCACTTCTGAACTTTGGATGTGTTTTCTTATATATTGTATCTCTTTTACTAATGCTGACTTGGATGTAAAAATTTGAGGTAGTTAATTGGTTGCCCATAATTCCTAAAAATGGAATTGTTTATTCAAAAAAATGCCTCATGAAATGAAATCTAATTAAATAAATTAATCTAATTTAAATAAAATCTTGTTTTTGTTTGAAGGATGGATTTCACGTCACTAAGCCATGTGCATTTTATTTTTTAAGATTTATCAGTTACACAGAGCAAATCAGTCTTATCATAATTAGAATTTTATTAAAACTTAAAATGTTCATTGGTTTGAACAGTGGGAACATCAGGTAATAATCCAAGGATATTCAGAGTGAAACATTCTTCTTGATAATCATTAGCAGTAGCACCAAACCATGGGTTATTAACAGAAGAAAAATAAAGCAGTTTCAAACACCTCTGCTTTAAGGCAGTTGTTCTCAAATGTTGGTGTGCACCGGAATCACCAGGAGGGCTTTTTAAGCCAAAATTGCTGGGCTCCACCCACTGAGTTTCTGATTCACTAGGCCTGACGTAAGGTCCAAGAATTTGCATATTTAACAAATTCCCACCCACTGCTTTCAGGTGTTTACTGACTTAGGAATATTTGCAATGCAAGATTGATCTTAATTAGGAGTGGTGGGGAAAAATACAATCTATTATAGATAGATTTTTTTTCTGCACCATTATGAAGATTATCTATCTTTACTGGTTGGTATCCCCAACATAATTTTGAAGTCTATACTATTCCCTTAACAAATTATAATGAGTAATAAAAGCAACTTTAAATATATTGTATCTCAGTACGGAAATGCTCAGACACAGCTATACTTGAAGACATAATGTTATTGTTATTGTTGTTGTTAGGTGCCGCTGAGTCAATTCTGACTCAGATTGACCCCCTGTGACAGAAGAGGCATAAAGTAGGTGGAGGCAGGGGCAGATAATCCAATAAGCAAGGAACGGATTAACCGATAAGATCCAATCCCCTTGATCAGTTTCATGATTGTTGTTGTTCTTGTTAGATGCAGTCAAGTTGGTTCCTACTCATAGCTACCCTATGTACAATAGAACGAAACACTGCCTGGTCCTGAGCCATGTCCACAATTGTTGTTATGCTCGAGCCCATTGTTGCAGCCACTGTGTCAATCCATTTCATTGAGGGTCTTCCTCTTTTCCCTGGCCCTCTGCTTTACCAAGCATGATGTCCTTCTTCTACAAGGACTGATCCCTCTTGATAACATGTCCAAAGTACATAAGACCTAGTCTCGCCATCCTTGCTTCTAAGGAGCATTCTGGTTGTACTTCTTCCAAGACAGACTTGTTCGTTCTTTTGGCAGTCCGTGGTATATTCAATATTCTTCGCCAACACCACACTTCAAAGGTGTCAATTCTTCTTCTTTCTTCCTTATTCATTGTCCAGCTTTCGCATGCATATGATGCAATTGAAAATACCATGGCTTGAGTCAGGTGCACCTTAGTCTTCAAGGTGACATCTTTGCTTTTCAACACTTTAAAGAGATCTTTTACAGCAGATTTGCCTAGTGCAATGCATCTTTTGATTTCTTGACTGCTTCTTCCATGGGTGTTGATTGTGGATCCAAATAAAATGAAATCCTTGACAACTTCAATCTTTTCTCCATTTATCATGATGTTGTTTATTGGTCCAGTTGTGAAGATTTTTGTTTTCTTTATGTTGAGGTGTAATCCATACTGAAAGCTGTGGTCTTTGAGCTTCATCAGTAAGTGCTTCAGGTCCTCTGCACTTTCAGCAAGCAAGGTTGTGTCATCTGCATATCACAGGTTACTAATGAGTCTTCCTCAAATCTTGATGTCACTGATGAACTGTTATACTTGTTGCAAATTACATGGCTTCCTGGGAATGGCTCATCCCAGATTTACAAGGTTTGGTTTTGAAGAAAGCTAAAACTACAAACACCCCAAAAGCAAACAAGACCCATTAACATCAAGTCAATTCTGAATCATACTACCCTATATGACAGAGTAGAATTGTCCCATAGGGTTTCCTAGGCTGTAATTATTACAGAAGAAGACTGCCACATCTATCTCCTGCAGAGTGGCTGGTGGGTTCGAACAGTCAACCTTCTGGTTAGCAGGCAAGCAATTAAACACTGAGCCACCAGGGTTCCTTTAAGCTTATAGGGAGAATAAAAAACCAAACATAACAGCTGAGGTTGAGGAATAAAACAATCTAGGGTAGAGAAATGATTATGTAAGTTATAGGGCCTAAATTTAAATAATAACTCCTCATATTCTTAGCCTCATATTTTTGTATGCAGTTGGAACAATTGTCAGCCTCAGGTAGCCCCATCACTCCCAAGCTTACCTTACGTTCCATGAAATGGTCTACCATGGGTTGTTGGGTTTTCTTACAAGAAAAGAAAAAAGATGATGTATTCCCCACGTTCTAGGCAGCTCTTCTGGGAAACTCATCTAGCCCTTCTAAGGAGACAGTATCCTTCTCCAAACCAGAGTCTCTCTACCTGTGCCCTAGCCCAGTGCACTAATGGCAGAGTAATGGGAAGTCATTTCAGTGGGAGATGTGGTCTCCTTCCTTGTGACCTGAGATGCTGCCAAGGGACTTGTCTGTCCTCGCTAAGAAGGCTTCTTGTAGGCCAGTAGAGTACAGGCTCATTCTTATGAGCAAATACTGAAAAGGCTGTGTTTGTCTTCTTTCCCTTCATTCCTTTTGTTAACTATAATGCATTTACCCAAGAAGTTGAAGACATTCTGTGGTACTCTGGCAACTGAGTCTCATCATAAAATATACTTTGAGGGTTTACTTTATTTTTGCACATTATTGTTCTTGCAGAAATATAATTCTTGTCCACAAATTTTTATCAGTATATGGTACAGGTATGCATTGTAGGAGTTTTTTTTTAAATTAAGGACAAGGTTCTCACCTGTCACTGGTATAATCTTTTTAGGCAAAAAAGTCTGAGATATGAAAAGTATTTTTATTTACAGAATCAATATTCATGGGTAATATTTATTAAGTGATTGTAAGGGGCTAACCATCGTTCTAATCACTTTGTATGTATTAAATTATTCAGTCCTGGCTATGCTGTTTATGCAGTGGCAAAGATCTTGTCTGAATTATGTTCAAATGCTTGGTGAAAGGTAGAAGTGATGTAAGTGTTGAACTTGGATATTTAGCTGAGGAGATTTGTAAGCAAGATCTTAAAGAGGTAACGTGGTTTCTCCTTGTTGCATGTAGTAAAATGCAAGAGGAAAGAGATGGACTTAAAAATAAAACTTATAAAAGAACATACAGGCGTACTTCATTTTACTTTGCTTCATAGATATAGCACTTTTTACAAACTGAAGGTTTGTGGCACCCCTGCATCGAGGAAGCCTACCAGCACCATTTTTCCAACAGCATGTGCTCACGTCGCCTCTCTCTGTCACATTTTGGTAATTCTTGCAACATTTCAAACTTTTGCATTATTATTATATCTGTTATGATGATCTGTGATCAGTGATCTCTTATGTTAGTATTGCAATTGTTTTGGGGCACCATGAACTGCTCCCATATAAGACAGTGAACTTAATTGATAAATTTTGTGTATGTTCTGACTGCTCCACCGACAAGCCGTTCCCCTGTCTCTGTCCCTCTCCTCAGGCCTTCCTATTCTGTGAGACATGACAGTATTTAAATTAGACCAATTAATAACCCTACAAAGAACTCTAAGTGTTCAAGTGAAAGGAAGAATCACACATCTCTCACTTTAAATCAAAAGCTAGAAATGATGAAGCTTAGTAAGGAAGGTATATCGAAAGCCTAGATAGGCCGATAGCTAGGCCTCTTGTGTCAAACAGTTAGCCAAGTTGTGAATCCAAAGGAAAAGTTCTTGAAGGAAATTAAAAGTGCTACTACAGTGAACACAAGAATGCTAAGAAAGAGAAACAGCCTTATTGCAGATACGGAGAAAGTTTTAGTGGTCTGGATAAAAGATCAAACCAGCCACAACCTTCCTTTAAGCCAAAGCCTAATCCAGAGCAAGGCCCTAATGCTCTTCAATTCTGTGAAGGCTGAGAAAGGTGACGAAGCTGCAGAAAGAAAAGTCTGAAGCTAGCAGAGGTTGGTTCGTGAGGTTTAAGGAAAGAAGCCATCTCCATAACATAAAAGCACAAGATGAAGCAGCAAGCGATGATGTAGAAACTGCAGCAAGTTATCCAGAAGAACTAGCTAAGATAATTGATGAAGGTGGCTACACTAAACAACAGAATTTCAATGTAGACAAAACGACCATACAGACTGCCTGTCTTGTCTTGTTAGGAGCCAATGCAGCTGGTGACTCTAAGATGAAATCAGTGCTCATTTACCATTCTGAAAATCCTAGGGCCCTTAAGAATTATGCTAAATCTATTCTGCTTGTGCTCTGTAAATGGAACAACAAAGCCTGGATGACAGCACATCTGTTTACAACATGGTTTACTGCATATTTTAAGCCCACTGTTGAGACCTACTACTCATAAAAAAAAATTCCTTTCAAAATATTGCTCATTGACAAAGCACCTGGTTACCCAAGAGCTCCGATGTTAATGTACAAGGAGATTAGTAGGTTTTTGGGTTTTTTTTTTCATGCTTGCTAATGCAACATCCATTTGGCAGCCCATGGATCAAGGAGTAATTTCAACTTTCAAATCTTATTATTTAAAAAATACATTTTGTAAGGCTATAGCTGCCATAGATAGCGATTCCTCTGATGGATCTGGGCAAAATAAATTGAAAACTTTCTGGAAAGGATTCACCATTCTAGGTGTCATTAAGAACATTCATGATTCATGGGAGGAAGTCAAAATATCAACATTAACAAGAGTTTGGAAGAAGTTGATTCCAATCCTCACGGATGACTTTGAGGGATTCAAGACTTCAGTAGAGGAAGTAACTGCAGATGTGGTAGAAATCGAAGAGAATTAGAAGTGGATGCTGAAATATGACTGAGTTGCTGCAATTTCATGATAAAACTTTCAACAGATGAGGAGTTGGTTCTTATGCATGAGCAATAAAGTGGTATCTTGAGACTGAATCTACTCCTGGAGAAGATGCTGTGAACATTGTTGAAAGGAAAACAAACGATTTAGAATATTAAACTTGTTTAATAAACTTAGTAACAAAATTAGTCAAATATCTCTTTTATTTTTAGTTTTCTTTATTATTTCCTTTTATTATCAGTATCTTTATAAACTTGATCTTTATTTGTCTTTGGGAGTAGGAAGCATTACATATAAACATTTGTGAGGGAACATCTGAGAATGATAGCATCAGTAAATTATTCACTACAACATTGTATGTAGTACATATTACTAATGAAAAGATGTACAACAACAACAAAAAAAAAAAAACAGATGGCTGTAAGCGTGGTTTGTCATAACTCAAATATATTGTAAGTCAGGGATTACCTGTAAAGAAAATAGAAGACTTTTTTCCCAGCAACCATAAATGTAGGTTTATGATAACTAATACTAAATGGAAAAATGTCCTTGACAGTCAAATAAAATTAGAATGTATTCAAAACAATCACATGTGTTCTACAAATTGTTCTGCATGGTCAGTAAGATACCTTTAGGAGAGAGCTAAAATTATTTACGACTCCAAACTGTGAATCTTATGACCCCCCCAGGGATTAATATAACTTCAACACAATCCTCTTCATGAGGAACAAAAATATGATAATTACTTTTACATATTAACTGCATGAATTGAGATTGAAAATAAAGTTTCATATTCATTTAAACCAGCATTAAAGCAGGTCTGTAGCAAGGCTGAGCAAGCTGGAAGAGATTTTTGTACTGAAACATCATAAATGTGCACAATCAGTGTGGGGTGGAGATCACAGCACCTGGGGAGGTGAAGAAGAGACAAGAGTCAGGAGAGGGCGATGGAGGGAAAATGGTCTTAGGGATTTGGTCCATTTGGGAAGAGGGAGAGGCTGGTGCAGCAGCTGTGTCCCTGGAGCCCTTGGTGTAAGTGCTTCCCTCAGGGGCTTTCACGAAGGAAGATAAACAGCGCAACTGCCTGGCCTTCAACAAGCTGAAGTTCATTGCTCATGTCATGGCTGTTCCTGAACACTCAGTCTGAGGCCGGTGAACAAATTAGACATCTGTAGGTGGAGATGATTACAGGATCAAGGTAAGGACTGACCTGGTGTTATGTCCTCCTACAAGCAGAGGTGACGGGATTCTTGAGGGATATTGATATATGTGGACAAAGAATTGTAAAGACCGAGGCACACACATGGTTTGTTACATCAGAAATGGAGAGGGAGGTCTGGGAAGGGAGGGGAGGGCATATGGGCTAGCTGGAGGTTACCCAAGGTTGGTAAATGAAGAGATACTATCCAATAAATGACAGGTGCCCTGATACTTAGACTGCGCATGGAAAACAGAAAGCATATTGCCACAGACAACAGACCCCACTTGGCAAAACATGAAGAGAACCCTGAGAATGGCAGGGATCTGTGCTGAGCTGCTCCAAGCAGGGCATTGGAGGGGCTTTGGGGATGTGGTTAGGGCATCTTAGACATGTTTGAGAAGATATTTACAAGGAAGTGGCATTTGAGCGAGGATTTTTAGGACAATCTTCTGTTAGATCAAAGTCAGGAGAACAATTCCACAGGCAAATCCCTAACCCCTGATCTCCCTGGCCTCTCTCTCTGGCTCAGATTAATAGCATTTCCCTTGGTCTTCCCTCTCCCCTAACACCTGGTCATCATCAACTTCTGTAATCTGGCCCCTCTCAAGCCCTCCCTTTGTTGGTTTGTGTCTCCCCTGGCTCCTTCCATCTTGCTTTTTTCTTCTTTCCTTTCCTCATCTGGCCTGCGGGGTGCACACCTACCACCTTCCTCTCTCTTGCCATTCCACTGTCTTCCTTTTCTTCCACCTCCTACAAGAGGATGGCTGCCCTCACTGGAGAAGAACTTTCTCACAGAGTGTCAGTATGCTGCACAAGAGACAGTTCTCTGTCCCAAGGGCAGAGGACTGGTCTCACTGGACCGGTGACTCTAATGGAAGAACAGTTTCTACCAGCTCTGAGAGGAGAGTGTCAGGAAAGTTTCCTCTCCAGAAAGAAACAGCAGGGAAACCAAAAGGAGAAGTAAAGTGAAAAAGATAGTATTAATGAACTTATCCTAGATCTCAAGATACTGAGCTGGATACTTTAAGATATCTCAACATTATTATCCCCAGAAACCCCATGAAGAGAACATTTTTATTATTTGTTTCCATTTCCTCATCCAGTGAAAATGGGATTAGATATGGCTGTCTTTTCAGAAGGTGCCCTCTGAGCCCAATCCACCTGGACCATTGTACTAAACCTATCTGCTCACATGGCTGCCTCCCCCTCAAACCATGAGCCCAGTTAAGATTCAGGTATCTGGCATGATGCCGAAAAAATAATCACTGCTCAAAATATGCTTTCTGAATGATTAAACTAATAAAGGAATGAAAATACACTAAGATGTAACTTATGAAATACAGTTTAATTCCACCTACAGAAGAAACTTCCAAATATCAAGCACTACAGCAGCCTCAGAGTCCTTGAAATAATGACTCTTTCTTTTCTAATTTCAGTCACTACTAAACTTAGTTCCCTAAGGTGCAAGCTCCAGAAGTGCCTCAGTCAAGCACGCAGGCTCTGCCAATTTTACCTCCTAAAGGTCTCTTGACTCTCTTCAGAGGTACGAAAAATGAGTTCAAGGCATCTGCTGACGGTCCCCTGTGTAAAGTTGGAGTCCAAGTGTTCAGTTGTGATCAAAGCCCTTCACAATCAGCACAAATTTGCCTCTACAACCTCTCCCCTGTGTCACTCCAACACTTCCTATGCACCAGCCACCCTGGGCTGAAGTGTTTCATGAACATACCCTGCACTTATCTGTACACCTGTTTTTTCTTATGCTGCTCCCCTACCTTGGTATTCCTTCTTCTATGATAAACTACTCAGTCTCAAGGTCAAATATCATCTTTTTACAGCCTTCCCACACATACATGATGATTTCCTTTGTGTATTCACTACACTGTGTTTTGAAGAAGTACATACAAAAATATCTTTTGCTTTTATTAGTTGGATATGTGTGTATCTTTTAATTAGACTGTCACTCATTGGAGTACAGACTATCCTATTTATCTTTGTGTGTTTCTTATTATTTGCATGATCAAAGACAGAGACTGTGGGATATGCCAAAAGCGCCTTGTGACTTCAGATAAAATATTCGTGGACAATCTGTATTTTACTCTGTCTCTGTGAATAGGAGGTGAGTCCCTTGTTGGTCTACCCAGATATGAATATATTGAACCACACTGGTGTTAGCCACACAGTCTTCCATTTGCTGGGCAACCCTGGAATAGAAGACCAGCGCATGTGGATTTCCATCCCCTTCATCATTTCCTATGTCATTGCCCTGCTTGGAAACAGTCTGCTCATCTTCATCATCCTCACAAGGCGCAGCCTCCATGAACCCATGTACCTCTTCCTCTGCATGCTGGCTAGAGCAGACATTTGTCCTCTCCACATGCACAGTACCTCAGGCCTTGGCCGTCTTCTGGTTCCATGCTGGGGAGATATCCCTGGATTGCTGCATCACTCAGCTCTTTTTCATCCATTCCACCTTCATCTCTGAGTCAAGGATCTTGCTGGTGATGGCATTTGGCCGCTGCATCGCCATATGCTACCCACTGAGATAAACCACTATTCTTACACATGCCCTAATTGGAAAAATTAGTGTATCTTTCTGAGAAGTTATGGTACAATTTCCCCCATGATATATCTTCTGAAAAGATTGACTTTCTGCCAAAATAATATAATTCCACAAGTCTTCTGTGAACACATTGGCTTGGCCAAATATGCTTGTAATGACATTCTAGTGAATATTTGGTATGGTTTTTATGTCCTAATGTTAACAGTGGTCTTAGATGTTTTGCTAATTTTTGTTTCCTATATGCTGATTCTTCGTGCTGTCTTCCACATGCCTTCCCAAAATGCTCATCACAAAGCTCTGAACACCTGTGGTTCCCATGTCTGTGTCATCATCCTGTTTTATGGGCCTGGAATCTTCACAACACTTACTCAGCGGTTTGGAAGCCACATCCCACCACATACCCACATTTTGTTAACTAATGTCTGTATTCTGGCTCCACCTATGCTGAATCCCATCATTTATGGGATCAAGACCAAACAGATCCAGGACCAGGTGGTTCATGTGTTATTTACAAGGCAGAAATAATTTTGGGATAGGAACTGAGTTTTCAGACTCTCCAGCTATCCATGAGGTGGAGTATGGAAATGGTGGGTGAGAGAGGAAGCTGAAATACTAGGGAAATAGCTCAGAGTCTATTAGTCTAGACATTCACAGTAGTCTGTGTCTAGAGCAAGTTCATCAGGGAGACAACAGGGCTTACTTTTTCTATTGTCTAAACAACCTGAGAGAGAAATGCCATTTTTGACTGAGGAAGCTTCCTCCTGCACAGACCTGGGACTGGATGGACTGATCTCCACTAGTCATATAGCCTTTATGACTATTCTAATCTCTGGAAATGGATGAAGTGAGAACCATGCTCTGCCTGGGAATTTGTGCAGCTAGTTTGCGCTGAGTCTCTCAAGCTCTTAGGCCTCATGTGATATCCCTGGACAACCACATACAAACCTCCATCCCTTTATGTCCTTCATTCTAGCTAAGTAGCATTCTTAGAACTGGTGATTCCTAGGCTTTCAGGTTATTCATATTACATTGTAATTCACATCCTAATCAGTATGCATGTCTGTAATAAGAGAACATAAATAAATTTTGTGTTCGTATTTTGCAGAAGAACCCTTGAGGAGACTGAAGCTGATCACTTCTGTGCTGGGAAATTCTAATGTGGTTTCTGAAGGGGTGGCGTGTGCTAGGAGAATGCTGAGGAAGGAAACTCTTCCATTCTCAATGTCAGGTGAGCTCTTCTCCTCAACATGGCCGGCCATTAGTGTTGGTTCCTGGTTTCCTTTACAGCAACACTTGTCATGTTACCCTATAAGCAACCAGAGCCTCAGAAACTAAAAGCTGTTGACTCCTCATCTCTCCCTGGTCTTTGATGTGTCTCTGCTTTGTCTTGGAATAACCTTTCCTGACTTACTGGGAAACTTCTATTCTTCGTTTCATACACCATTCTCAATATTGTCTCCTCTGTGGTGATTTCTCTAACCAACTTGTGTTCAATGTATCATTTAGTTGATACTCTAGAAAAAAATATCATATTGTCTATATTTCTTTTTTAAAGTTTTATTTTATTGGAACTATATGTTCTGTGTAGAAAACATTAGAGATTAAAAAAAAGACAAGGTCCCTATGCAGACCACCTTTTCTTCCACTTTCCAAGTCTTCATATATTTGTTGTGTCATGTCCAGTGATTTTTGTTGTAAGTGGAAGAACCTGGGGAGAATGGGACTACCTCATCTTGACTAGAACTGGAAGTCAAAAGCTCTTCTTTATAGTAGAAAATGAATAAATGTAGAAGGAATAATTAAGATAGGATATCACCATTTTGAAAGCATACTAATAATAACCAATTCAGGCAAATATCATCAACGGATGTTAAAACTACTATATTAAGTTGTGCTGTGAAACAGTATTTTTAAAATCTTATTGAAAGACAGTTATCGTTATGGAGAGAAATCTGACTGAACCACTTTAAGTGATCCAATGGCATCATCATCAATGGACAAAAACTGACAACAAATGCCACTTTGATGTGATACTGCAAAGAAGGCTCAATATCAGTTATGTGGTCTTCATGTCAAAAATGCATAGTTTGAATCAAATCATGAAGAAATAATCAGACAGACTCAAACTGAGGGACATTATACATAATAACAATGTGTTCTTTGAAAACAACGATGTAATGAAAGACAATGAAAGCCTGAGGAATCATTCCAGACTTAGTTTCCAAAGGAGACTAAAGATACATGACTAAATATTAATGAGAACTAAATGCAATATATGAAGTTAGATTGAATTGAGGACTGGAAAATTGTTGCTATAAATTATTGTATGAAAATCAAACCAGTTGCTGTCAAGTCAATTCCAACTCCTGGCAACCCCATGAATGCAGAGTACAGCTGTCCTCCATAGGGTTTTCAATGCTGTGATCTTTCAGGAGCAGATCACCAGTCTTTCTTTCAAGGCGTCTCTGGGTGGGTTTAAACTGCCAAACTTTCGGTTAGTAGTCAAGCGATTAACAATTTGTGCCACCCAGAGACTCTATAAATCATTGTTTACGGACCATGATAATTCTGAATAGGGAGTGCATGTTACATAATAATGATGCATCAGTGTTAAATATTCTGAATTGTTTACTTGGATTGTGGCTATGTAAGAGATTCTCCTTGTTTTTAGGAAATATATGCTGAATATTTGAAGTGAAAGGTCATATTATCTGCAACTTATTTTCAAATGAAACAGCAAAATAAAAAGTGTAGGAAAGATAGTATATAATAAGGATAATGAAAGAGAGAGACCAGTAAAACAAATGTAGCAAAATGATAACAGTGGGTAACTCTAGATGAAGGCTAGATGAGTTTTCATTGTAATATTCTTGCAGTTTCTCTACAGTTTAATTTTCTTAAAATAAACATTAGTCAAAAATTTTATTATCTCTATAAATTAAGTGGGAGAACAATTCTTCTCAATGAAATCCAGACATAATTTTGAAAAGAATTCTCTAATCTTATTTTATATACAGACACAAAGCTATTTTTAGACATAAAGCTGTTTCTCCTTTGTAAATATGTGTGTACAATTTACCTAGACTAACTAAATAGTGATTTTTTTAAAGATATGGAAAGAATGTGAAAAGGAAAGAAAAGTTCATTATCAAGAATAGCTTGAGTAAATAAGCTATTTGAACAATAAATGTATATTATTTGGTAGCCCAAGCAGAGGATGGTAGGAAATACTTTCTCAGAGTAGCCTCAACACATATCAGTTAAAAAGACAGTATTTCCGTTTCATTCATTTTTATAATTTCTCTCTCTTTACCGATATTCTCATTTGTTCCTGTACCATTTTCCTGATTTACTTTATTCTTTGTGTTTCCCTTTAGCTCTTTGAGCATATTTAGTGCTGTTGTCCTAAAGTCTTTATCTAGTAAGTCCATCATCTGGGCTTCCTCCAGGATGGGTTCTGTCACTTTATTTTGTTCTCTTGAATGAGTCGTCCCTTCCTGTTTCTTTGTATGCCTTTTGATTTTTTTAATCATTTGACGATTGTAATGTGGTGACTCTGGAAGTCAGACTGTCTCTCTTTCCCAAGGTTTGCTGAGGCTTTTATTTCAGGAAGGAGAATTTTTTGGTTTGTTTGTTTATTTTGTTTTTTATTTTTGTTCTCATCTGTGTGTTTTTTTTTAATTGATAAAGTCTGCAGTAGTCTGTTTGCTTAGTGACTTTCCTAACTATTTCTTAAAAGACTGCCTTCCTGGTCATATGTGGTCACTGAAGTCTCTGTTCCTTCACTTGCATTCAGCTAGTGTTTTGACACAGATTTCCTGAGTCCCAGAGAAAAAAAGGTCTCCCACTCTTTTACTATCTGCTGGGGTCCTCCTTGAACATTAAGCCAGGTTTGCACTGAACCTGAGTATCAACCCAAGGTAAAATCATAGGGTGTTAGGTATTGTCTACACATGTGTCTTGTCCTGGGCATGTGTGTGGCTTTGTCAATCTCTCCTTGTCCTCCCCCTCACCTTATACTCAGTGCTTTTGAATGACTTAATTTTACAAAGAAACTCTACCCTTGGCTTCTCCTTTAAGTCCTTAGGGATTTATTGTACGCCTTAATCACATTCTTTAACCAGAGGCAGCTACAGGCAGTTACAGTCTTCAGGAATTGCCTGCCAGTCTTCTGCCCTGTGTGAGCTCTGAGACGGTCAAACTGAGATGACTCTTGCTTCACTTCTCAGGCTGGTTAGGACAGACACACGCAATAATTTGTGAATAAATTATGCTCCGCTTTCTCTGGAGCCAGAGACCAGGCTCACCTTATGGGAATGCTAGCTGCCAGAACTTTAAAGTGGCACTGAGCTGAGGAGAGGGTGGGGCACGGCACAGAGAAAACCAAAGCTTTCCTACGATACATGAATACATGACAATAAATTTTCTGAAAAAACAAAGACACTAAAGAAAATCTTAAAAGTAGCCGGAGATAAAAGGCAAATTACACTGAAGGGACTGGAAATAAAACTTTCAGATGAATTCTCAATAGAAAAGATAGGCACAAGAAAACAACAGAGGGACATTTTAAAACTGCTGAAGAAAACTTTGCCAACATAAAATTTTATAGCCATGAAACTATCCATCTAAAACTGAAGGCAAAAAGAGAAATATTTTCTGACAAGCAAAATCTGAGATAATCTCTACCATTCCTACACTAGCAAAAATATGAATCAATCGTGTTTTATCATACTACTTTTTAAAAAAGACTTTCACTTATTTTTCTTTGAGTAAATCATGTTGACTGTATAAATATTAGACAATTTAGACTAAAATTATTATAAAAATCACCTATATTCTACAATTCTTATATATTCACTATTAATATCGTTTCAGTATATATTAATGTTTAGATGTTACTGTGGCTATATTTTTAATCGATCACATTGACTTACTTATCATGAACTTACTTCTGTCTCTTAAAAATATATTGAGAGCGTAGTTCCGTTATCAAAGATACAGACCATGTTGTTATTTCTCACTGCATATGTGATGATATGCCATCATGTAGCTAAGTATACTCCTTACAAAGCATTTCTTACAGTTCAGTGTAATTTTTTAATTATTGCTTAATATGTTATATAATGTATACTGTATTTTGGAGCCCTGGTGGCACAGTGGTTAAGAGATTGACTGCTAATGACTGCAAAAGGTTGGCGGTTTGAATCCACCAGGCACTCCTTGAAGCCCTGTGGGGAAGTTCTACTCTCTCTTATAGGGTCACTATGAGTCAGAATCGACTCAATGGCAATGGGATTGTTTTTTTGTTTGTTTGTTTCTGTTTTTAATATTGTATTTTAGCCAGCCAGTGGAGCAATCTTGAATATTTACTTCAAATGAATGCCAACATAAATAAAAATGTCATAAACATAAGCACTAATAAACCTTTGCTATGCCTTGAGGGAGAAATAAATCATATGTACACATGCACACATCAATATATAGTAAAATATACTAGTGGTGAAAATATATGAATTATCATATGTAGGTGATTTTTTAATAATCTGTCTAAAAAGCAAAATTTGAAGACACAAATAACATAGAAGAGAATAGCTAGAGAAATATCCTAACGAGAGGAATAAAATAAGTACAACCATTCAAAGTTTTAAAAACATCACGGAAAAAAAAAATAGTTCAGCAATTATCCAGGGAAATCCCTTGTCTCCAGTTCATCTCATTCTAACCCCTAGTCTAGAGTTATAGGGGTAAGTGTAACTCAAAAAGGTGAGCTGGTCCAGTTCTCAATTCTGTGCATGAGAAAGAGCAAACTAAGCTCCCAAAGACACTGATATCTAATGACAGAATAAAGTCCTTGGAAGAAACATGAGCTAAAACATCCCTGGTGTAGTTGTTCTAGGAACACTGACACAGGGAGTCATCTGACTACCATCTCAGCTGAACCTTTCTACATCCAGAGGCCAAATCTCACGTAAAGCATTGAACTGCTGAGAAAAGTCCATGGTCATAGTCATGTGTGCTTTGTAAAGAAAATATGAACCACCTGGTCCTGGATCTGTTTGGTCTTAATCCCATAAATGATGGGATCCAGCATAGGTGGAACAAGAATATACACATTGGCCAGCAGGACACGGATATGTGGTCAGATGTGGCCTCCAAACTGCTGAGTGAGGACTGAGAAGATCCCAGGCCCATAAAAGAGGATGGTGACACAGATACGGGCGCCACAGGTGTTCAGAGCTTTGTGGCGAGTGTCTTGGGAAGGCATGTGGAAAACAGCATGGAGGATCAGCACATAAGAAACAAAAATTAGCATAACATCTAAGACCAGGGTTGACATTAGTACAAAAAACCCATACCAGATTTTTATTCGGATATCGTTGCAGGAAATGTGAACCAAGACTATGTGCTTACAAGCAGTGTTTGGGAGGATGTTACTTTTGCAGAAGGTCAATCTTTTCAGAAGAACTATTATGGGGAAAATTGTGCCATTACTTCTCAGAAAGATACTCACACCCATTTTCCCAATTAGGGCATGTGTAAGAGTAGCGGTATATCTCAGTGGGTAGCATATAGCAGCGTAGCGGTCAAACGCCATTACCAGCAAGATCCCTGATTCAGAGATGAAGGTGGAAGAGAGGAAGAAGACCTGAGTGATGCAGCAATCCAAGGAGATCTCCCCAGTGTGGAACCAGAAGATGGCCAAGGCCTGAGGTACTATGCAGGTAGCGAGGACAATGTCTGCCCCAGACAGCATACAGAGAAAGAGGTACATGGATTCATGGAGGCTGTGCCTTGTGAGGATAATGAAGACAAGCAGGCTGTTCCCAAGTAAGGTGACAACATAGGAAATGACAAAAGGAATGGAAATCCACAGGTGCTGGTTCTCTAGTCCAGGGATGTCCAGCAAGCGGAAGACTGTGTGACTCATACCAGTGTGGTTTAAGGTAGCCATACCTGTAGCAGACAACCTGAGGCCTCACCTCCTATTCACAGAGACGGAGGCATATTCAGATTACACTCAAAGATTTTCTTTGATGTCACCAGGAGCTCTTGGCTCCTACCTCATCCCATTGCATTCTAGGATGCAAGGAGCTATGTTGTATAAAAAGATGAATAAGATATGGTTTGTTTTCACAATGAAGTCTTAATCTCATAAATAAAATAGATCATTATACAGCTAAAGAAAAGTAAACAATTGAGTCGATACCTAGTGGTACAAAATAAAGTTAATACAGAAAAACAAGAGAAGGAGCAATTCACTCTGCATTTCTGATGCTTAAGAAGGAGTCCATATTTGAGCTTACCTTTGGAGATAGGGTAGACTGTCAGTAGGTGGAAGAAGTATCAAGTAGACAATGGAATGAGGTCATTTGGGGGTTTAAGGGGACATGTTTGACATGCAAATGCTAAGTTTGTTTAAAACAGCTATCAGCTCTGCATCTGTGTGGTTGTGACATTGGAAAGTTGGACCACTTGCGAATAGATGACAGCAAAAGTAGATTCACTCTGAATAGAAATTAAGGAGCCTGGACTTACCCTGTGAAGCATTGGTCAGCCATGTTGACTTTGCAAATGGAAAACATTTTGCATATATTAATCTGGTAGCAGTGTGGAGGATCGACAGGAAGGGAAAAAGACAGCAAATATTGGAATTGTCAGGGCAGTAAGGTGTTTACCCTAGCAAGATAAACGGATGCACTTATGGATTAATATCAGAGTGAAATAGTTACCATCAGGAAAACAATCTTTTTTTTTTTTAAGTACTTGTTCAATGTTAACCACTTTACAGCAATAAATAGATCACTTACCTGCTTCAAATGGAATTCTCATGGGCTAGAATGGGATGAGTCCCAATAGGACTCTAAAAAGGATGGGCACCAGAGAGCTGAGATTTTATGTATTTGTCTAAAGGTCTCAGGTGTAGCCCTACTCCAGAGAACCCATCTTAGAGCTGTCTTTTCAACAACACTGCCTCTGTCTCACACATGATGGGGACATCATTACGGCTTTCCAAGTCTGCCCACATACCACCTCATCCACAACTCCATCCCCGGATAAGTGTGCACACATGATATTTCCAGTACATAAAATGTTAGCATTACTGCACAAAAAACTTATGTTCTCATTTTAGTGGCAATTAGTAAATGTTAATCCATTTTCAATCAGCACAAATAATTTCAAAATCTATATGTAAATTATTTTTAAAAGACTGATTACAACAAAAACATTTCTTCGTAATTTAGACAAACTTGAAATCAAATACATACCATATTCATCAAGTCTTACAATTCTGGAATTTGTAATAATACTGTTTTACTATTTAGACAAGAATAGTGATGTGTCTTTTTTAAATCTGTTTGCTATACCTATGAGAATCAATGTTATTATGAAAAAATAGTTTGTACCTTCCCCTTCTTTGGCCACTAAAAAACTACATTTCATTTTCAGTTATCTTTGAATCTGATGAACATTTAATTGTCAATTTGTTGCTCAAGTTCCTATTGCTGATAAAAATTTATCTCCACTTTTTGTATCATTTTCATATGCTTTTATTTTTATTTAGTTAGTCAAAATAGCTTTCTATTACATATACACGCTATATGTAACTATATACATATTTGTAAAGCAGAAACACCTTTATATCTCAGAAACAACTCTTTGTGTCTATGTTTGATGATAAAATCACACTATTCTACACAAAATGATGTAAAAAGCTGATTCAAAACTCTACTCACACAAAAGAGCTTGATAAAATTTTTGTTAACCTTTGTTTTAAGAAAGTGTGAATGTACAAAAAAGTTGCAAGAATATTACAATGAAAACCCTTATAACTTTCATCTAGAATTACCCATTGTTATCATTTCACATTTGCTTTCTCTTTCTGTTTTATTTTCCCTATGACATATTATTATTATTACAATTTTTTGCTGTACCATCTGAAAATAAGTCACAGATATGATGACTGTTCACCTCAAATAATTACCATGTATTTCCTAAGTCCAAAGAAAACTCTTAAATAGTCACATTCCAAATATAAAATGCAGGACTTTTAACATTGATATAATACTATTATCTAATATGCGGTGCATAGTCAGAATAATCATGGTCCACATACAATTATTTATAGCAACAATTTTTCCCAGTCTGCTATCCAATCCAACATCACATGTTGCATTTAATTGTTGTCTATCTTTTGTCAGGTTATCTTTTTCTAGTTGCTTCAAGTTGATTCTGACTCATGGCAACCCCATGTGGGCCAGAGTAAAACTATATTCCATATAATTTTCAATGGCTGATTTTTTTTTTGGAAGTAGATTGACAGGCCTTTCTTCTGAGATGCCTCTGAGTGGACTCGAACCTCCAACCTTTCTGTTAGCAGCTGAGCGTGTTAACCATTTGCACTATCCAGGGACCATGTATCTTTAGTCTCCTTTAAACTGGAACAGTTCCTCAGGCTTTTGTTGTCTTTCATGATATTGTCATTACCAAGGGGCACACTTCTAAATAATTCATAGGTCAAGAAAGAAATCTCTAGGTAAATTAAAAACACACTGAACTGAAAGAAAATGAAAATACAACCTATCAAATTTGTGGAACAGCCAAAGCAGTGTTCAATAACTTAAGTTCCTTCCCCCAAGAACCTAGAAGAAGAGGAGCTCTAAGATGGCCTCCCTCGAGTACAGCTGCCCTAAGATCTTCAGGTAAAAAAGCCCAAAACAAACAGAAGGAGGGAAATAACAAACATGAGAGAAGAAATCAACAAAATTTAAAACAGAAAAATGATAAAAGAAAAATAAATGAAACAGAAAGTTGATTATTTTGAAAGATCTATAAAATCCACAGAACTCTAGAAAACTGACTAAAGAAATGAAGACACAAATTCCAATGTCAAGAATGCAACAGGACATCACTACATGTCCTGCAGATCATAAAAGGATAGTAAGAAAATACTATGAATAACTGTATGCACATGAATTGCACAACTTAGATAAAATGGACCAATTCCTCAAAAAACACAAGCTATCACAACTCACTCAATATCAAGTAGATAATTTGAATACCCATATAACTATTAATTAAATTGAATTCATATGATAAAAATTTTAAAAAAATCTCCAGACCCTGAGGTTTCACTGGAGAATTCTACCAAGCCATTAAAGAATTAACATGAACTCTACACAATCTCTTCCAGAATAGAGATGAGGAGGGAATATTTACCAATTCATTTTATTAAACTAGTATTACCCTGATAACAAAATCAGACAAAGAAAGCACAAAAAAAAAAAATCAACAAACCAATATCTCTCAAGGATATAGACAAAATATTAGCAAGTGGAATTCAGCAGTATACAAAAAGAATTATATACCATGACCAAGTAGGGATGCAGGTCTGGCTCAATATTCAAATATTAATCAATGTAATCTATAATATTAACAGGTTAAAGAAGAAAAATCACATGATAATAATCGATGCAGAAAATTCAACACTTATTCGTGATAAAAAACAAAATCTCCAAAAAATGGAATAAAGAGGAACTTCCTCAGCTTGATAAAGAGGATTTACAAAAATCCTTCAACTAACATTATATTTAATTGTGAAAAACTAAATGCTTTCCCCCTGAGATCAAGAACAAGTCAAGCAGTGTTGACATGTAGTGGGGTTGTTAACCATTGTCATAGGGCAACATGTGTACTAACTGTTTAATGAGGAACTATTTTGTTCTGTAAACCTTCATCTAAAGCGAGAATAGCAGCACAACTGGAAGAACGTAATCGATGTCACTGAATTGTTTATGTAGAAATTTTTGAAATGGTGTATCTTTGGCTATGTATATTTTCACCAAAAATATAAAAAAAAGATCAAGAAGGGAGAGGGTTGACATGTCATGGGGTTGTTAACCAATGTCATAAAACAATATGTGTACTGACTGCTTAATGAGAAATATTTGTTCTGTAAACCTTCACCTAAAGTACAATAAAAAAAAAAAAAAGAACAAGTCAAGGATGCTGAATTTTACAGCTCTTATTCAAAATTTTGCTGGAAATTCTAGCCAGTGTAGTATGACAAGAAAACGGCATAAATGGCATACAGATCCAAAAAGAAGAAATAAAACTCTCTATTTGCGATTACATGAATGTATATGTAGAAAATTTTAAGAAATCTACCTAAAACTCCTAGAACTATAAATGAGTACTGCAAGGTCACAGGATACAAGATAAATATTAAAAAATTTCCATATTTTAGCAATGCACATGTAATATTTCCCAAGGAGAAGGGCTAGGAGAGCATACTATTTTTACTTGGCTTCCCTGTCTCATCATTCTCTGCCTATGATTTGTATAATGTTCCTTAATTTGGATATTTAATCTAATAAGTATTTAGTAAGTACAGCCGGAGTACTCCTTGGAAGCAAGGATGGCAAGACTTCGTCTCACGTACTTTTAACATGCTATCGTATTTCCTCATGATTCGTTTCAGACTATGTATTTTAGCCAGAATGCTGCATAAGCAATGCTGTGTCTTTCTTGGTAGTTAATATCCACAGTAGGACATGAGCAACTAGTCCCCACTCAAAAACCAAAGTTGCAGCTCAAGCCTCTCCTGGCTCTCCTGTTGTGTGTACAGTTTCAGCCATTACTTAGAGGGATACTACAGACCCCCAAATAAGAGTGAATAGATTTTCCTCCTTCAGATACTGAAATTGAGATGAGAACAGAATTGAACCTGCATGGGAAGGAACTAAGGATTATGTATACTTGCTGTGCTTTAGGTCCTTAGTCAGGCACTGAATAAATAGAGATGCTGGCAGTTGTTCTCTATGCATACCTTGGGTCCCTGAACTACTCACTACCTCTGATCTCCTCACTACCTGGGCTCTGCACTAAGCTCATCTCCTGAGAATGGAGATGGGAAAATTAAGTTCAACACCAAGCTGAAGAGAGTATGGGAGAGGGTAGAGCCTAGAGCAGAATTTCTCAACCTCAACACTATTGACATTTTGTTGTGGGGGCTGTCCTGTGCGTAGTAGGATGTTTAGCACCATCTCTGGCCTCTACCTACTAGATACCAGCAGCAACCACTGCCCAGTTGTGAAAACCAAAATGTCTTCAGACATTTCCAAATGGCCCTCAAGGGGCAAATTTGCCCCTGTTTGAGAACAACTGACCTAGAGTTTGGCCTAGAGAGTGGAAAACACCCATTTGATATATATGCTACATGGTTTTCCAGGGTAATAACGAGCCCTCTGGTTACTAAATCACCAGGCTTTCATCTAGGTTATCTACAACCTGAGCAAGTTTGACCAGTTATTTAGTTTGGGTCTACTTGTCCTTTTACGTTATTAGCACCTGAGCACCTCTCCTTCTCTAGCACTATGGAAGACAGTCTTATCTTCTCAGCCTTCAGCTGGCCAGCATGCAGGATTACACATTTCTTTTATGGCTTTATCAGCTGTCATGGATTGAATTGTGTCCCCCAAAAAATGTGTGTAGCAACTTGGCTAGGTCGTGATTCCCAGTATTGTGTGATTGTGTTATCTGATGTGATTTCCTTATGTGTTGTAAACTCTATCACTATGATGAGATTATATGTGATCTCCTTATGTGTTGTAGATTCTGTCACTGTTAGGAGGTTATACTGATGAGGTTGACAAGATTAGATAGTGTCTTAATGCAATCTCTTTTGAGATATAAAAGAGAGAAGCCAGAAGAGACACATGGGAACTTCATACCACCAAGAAAGCAGTGCGAGCAGCAGAGTGTGTCCTTTGGACCTGAGGTTCATGGGCAGAGAAGCTCCTAGACCAAGGGAAGACTGATGCATCAGAAGGACCTTTCTCCAGAGCCAACAGAGAGAGAAGGCCTTCTCCTGGAGCTGATGCCCTGAATTTGGACTTGTAGCCTTACTGGACTGTGAGAGAATCAATTTCTCTTTGTTAAAACCATCCCCTTGTGGTATTTCTGTTAGAGCAGCACTAGATGACTGAGATGCCAGCATTTTACTCCTAGTGGCTAAAGAGACATAGAAAAGGGAATTTCAATTATAAATCATTTCAAAACCCTTGTGGTATTAAATCTGTTCTGCATTCAGGGGTAAGAAGGGATAGAGAATGGCTACCTTCTCAGGGCCTCCTTCCACTCTACCTCTTATGCCCATTCACAAGGCCTTGTTAAGTTTACTCAGTTCAGTAAAGTCTCTATTCCCTTGGCCCACTTCACAGACCAGAAAATAATGTATACTACAGTTAGAGAAGCTGAAAACAACTGTGCCAAGGTTTTGAGCCTCAATTTCATATTCTGAAAAACTGGCGATGATAATACCTACTGCCCTAGATTGTAACAGGTAATTAATGAGGTGCCAAAAGTAATGTTTGTACATCAGTGCCTAATATAAAATAGGTACTTTAGAAAGTTGCTTCGTTAGTTCTATTTTACTGTGAACATACTATATCAATACACCATTTTCTTCCAATAAGAAAAACGTTAAACTTTTCTTTTAGATCATTTCTCCCTTCCAATCCATTTTCCTACTACTGCCAGATTAATGCAGCTAATGCTCTCCATTTTCATAATTTATGATGGTTCACCATCTCTTCTCAGGATAGAGTCCAAGCTCCTGAATTTGTAATCAGAGTCAATATACATTTGTTTCAATCTTTCCTGCCATTGCATGATATATACATTCTCACAACCACACAGGCTGCAAACTGTTTTAAATGCTTTGAATTTTGTATAGCAACAGTTTTTCCTTGAATTCCCAAATGACTTCACTCCATTTTCCACCTAATTCACCTCCACCCAAAGACAGCCTACAGCCAAACAGACTGAATTACGCCTTCCTTTATGTTCCCATTGTAGTTTCTTTTTTTTTTTTTTTTTTCTTTTGGGGGTGGGGGGGAGATGGGCCAGAGGATACAATTGATATGTTCACTTAAACATGCTATTTTAGTTAGCTGTGTAAATGTCTATCTTATCTGTAAGACTGTTACCTCATTGAAAGAATAGATGTCACATTCATCTTTTATTTCTACATAGTCCCTGGCACATTGACTATGGAAAAGAATTGGGTAGATGTTAAGTTCTAGTAACATAAGAAAAAAGATTTTTTTTAATTTTGAGCATAATCTGAAATTTCCTCTGTCTCTATGAATAGGAGGTGAGGTTCCAGGTCATCTCTTCTAGGTATGGCTACCTTGAACCACACTAGGGTTAGCCACACAGTCTTTCACTTGCTGGGCATCCTTGGCCTAGAGGACCAGCACATGTGGATTTCCATCCCCTTCTTCATTTCCTAGGTCATCGCCTGCTTGGGAACAGCCTGCTTATCTTCATCATCCTCACAAGGCTCAGCCTTCACGAACCCATGTACCTCTTCCTCTGTATGTTGTCTGGAACAGATGTTGTCCTCTCTACCCGCACAGTACCTCAGGCTTGGCCATCTTCCGGTTCCTTGCTGGGGAGACCGCCCTGAGTCACTGCATCACTCAGCTCTTCTTCATCAATTCCACCTTCATCTCTGAGTCAGAGATCTTGCTGGTGATGGCATTTGACCACTACATCGCCATATGCTACACACTGAGATACACCAGTATTCTAACAAACAGCCTGATTGGGAAAATTGGCATGACTATCTTTCTCAGGAGTTATGGCACAATTTTCCCCATAAAATTTCTTTTGAAAAGGCTGACTTTTTGCAGAAATAACATTCTTCCACACACTGGTTGTGAGCACATTGGCTTGGCCAGAGATTCTTGTGATGACGTCCATGTGAACATCTGGTATGGGTTTTTTTGTCCTAATGTCAACAAAGGTCTTAGATGTTATGTTAATTTTCATTTCATATATGCTTATTCTTCGTGCTGTCTTCCACATCCCTTCCAAAGATGCTTGCCACAAAGCTCTCAACACATGTGGCTCCTGTGTCTGTGTCATCATCCTCTTTCACGGGCCTGGCATCTTCTCAGTGTTCACTGAGCAGTTCGGACGCCACATCTTACCCCATATTCACGTTCTGCTGGACAGTGTCTGCATTCTAGCTCCACCTATGCTGAATCTCATCATTTATGGGATCAAGACCAAACAGATCCAGGACCAGGTGACTCATATGTTGTTTCCAAAAGTGATATGACTTTAAGAATGGAAACCAAACTACTATTTTCTCAACATTTCTAGTTATACGTGTGGTGCGTTTTAGCAGCCCAAGTAGGTGAGTGACAACTGAGACAAATAAATGGCTCAAGGAGTCTATGTTTCTGGAGCAAGTCCATTAGGGAAGCTTTGCGGCATGCTTTTCAGGGTCTCTAATCAACAATAAGAGGTCAATTTCTGGTGACTCACTGAGCTTTCTCATTCAGAGTCTAAGAAATAAATTAGTCCACATTTTACCCCAGACAGATATTTGGAAAGAGATGAACTGTGGATCATTGCTGAACTATTCTTTTCTAATTTGTTTCATGCTTTGATGTAGTGGCATAGTTCCCATCCTTCTTATCTACCTTGGGGCATTGCTTTACGTATTCTCCCCTCTGTCTTCTCTACCATCAAATTTTTATTTTTCACAGGCTTATTTCAATCTGCCTACATTCTGTCATTTTTCTTATCCAGTGGAAGGAAAGGAGGGAGAGAGGGAAGGAGAGAGGAGGGAGGAAGGGAGGGAGAAGATAGGGAGGGATTGAGGGTGGAAGGAAGGAAGGAAGAAAAAAACTCATTGTATTCAATTACCCCTACAGTCTCTCTCTGTCTCTGTCTATCTGTCTCTCTCTCTGCATTACAGTAAAACACCTTGAAAGAGTTGTCTGTATGTCAGGATTCAATATCTTCCTCCCCATTTTTCTTGATCTTACTCCAATCATACTTTTTCCTACACCTGTCACAGTGGTCTCCACATTGCTGAATCCAATGGTCAATACTCAGTCTGTATCTTGCATGTCACATCAGCAACATCTGATACAGTCAAGCATGCTCTCATTCTTGAATCTTCTCACTCATCCCACCCTCCTCATGCTACTGTGATCAAGATGACTGTGCTTCAAACGCCTTTGATAGGCTTTCTTCGTCTCCTTAACTTTATAACACTGGAATTCCTAGGGCTCAGTCTTGGACTCCTACTCTTCTCTATCTGTAATCACCCTCTAATCCCATTTTAATGTCTGGATTCAGACCAGGATTTCTCAACCTCAGCACTACAGACATTTTGGGCCAGAGAATTCTGTTTGTGCAATCTATCCTGTGCATTGTAGTACGTTTAGCAGCATCCCTGAACTTTACCAAGCAGATGCCAATATCACACCTCTCCTCCAGTTGTGATGACCAAAAATTACTCCAGACAGTGCCAAATTTCTCTTGGGCAGAGCAAAATCATCCCCTGTTAAGAACCACTGATTTAGACCTAACAATACGCTAAGAATTTCCAAATGTGTATCTCCATCTTCTAACTTGAACTCTAGACTTATACTTCTAATTTCATACTTAACATATGTAAGTGGACATCTACTAAGTATCTCAAACTTAACATGTCCAAAATCAAGCTCTTTATCTTATCATCAAACCTCCTCCTCCAGCAGCCTTCCTCACGTCATTTAATAGCAACTTTAGTCTCCCAATCACTCAAGCCCATATTCTTGGAGTTATGTTCAGCTCTGTTTCTCTCCTATTTACATCACTCCAATGCCTTCCAATAGATTCCCTACTATCCCTCATCTACCACCCTCCACTGTCTATTAAGTTAACACAAAAATTTATTATGGTGCTCTTAAATTGTAAATCAGATTTTCTTAAACATTTGTCAGAGACACTTGGAATAAACTCCATAGTCCTTACTAAGAGCAGCATGCTCAGCATGATCTGCTTTTCTTCTACTCCCCTCTTTCACTCTGCTCCAGCTACATTGGCCTGTTTTCTGTTACACAAATACAACATAGATGCTTCTTCCTTGAGGTCTCCACATTTGCTGTTCCCTCTGCTGGATCCTTACGTGTGCAGATATCTGCAAGACTTGGTGCCTTGCCTCTTTTAGGTCTTTGTTCAAGTACAACTTTTTCAAGGAGACTTGCTGACTGCCTTATTTAAAATAGAAATTTCTGCAGCATCCCACTGTCTATCTCTTTTTTTGTACTTTATTTTTCTTCAAAATTTTTATTATCATCTTGTTGTTGTTACATGCCGTCAAGTCAGTTCCAACTCATAGCGACACTATGTACAACAGAACGAAACACTGCCAGGACCTGCACCATCCTCACAATCATTGTTATGCTTGAGTCCATTGTTGCAGCCACTGTGTTAATCCATCTTGTTGAGGGTCTTCCTCTCTTTTGCTGAACCTCTGCTTTACCAAGCATGATGTCCTTCTCCAGGGACTGGTCCCTCCTGATAACATGTCATCCTGATGTAATGCACTGAGGATGACACAATGTGAGTTACGTTGTTTCCTGTCCAAAAATCCATAGTTGCAATCAAATCATGAAAAAGTAATCAGACAAGCTCAAATTAAGAGACATTATACCAAAAAAGGGGCCTGTGCTACCTGATAATGACGATGTCATGAAAGGAGCTGTTCCAGTTTAAAGGAGACTAGAGAACAACTAAATGCAATGGGTAATGTTGGATTGCATTGCACACTGGAAAAAAATGTTGCTACAAATGATTGAATCAGGACCGTCATAATTCTCAATATGAACTGCATATTAGATAATATTATTGTATCAATGCCAAATGTCCTGAATTGTATACTTGTTCTGTGTCCATGAACCTAAGAACATCCTTGCTCTTAAGGAATACATGCTGAATATTTGATGATAAGGCATGATATCTACAACTTATTTTCAAATAGTACATCAAAAATAAGTATAAGAATAATAATATAATAATAATAAGGATAATTAAATAGAGACAGAGAAAGGGTGACAAAGCAAGTGTGGCAAAGTGACAACAATGGGTAACTCTAGATGAAGTTTAGATGGATTTGCATGATAATATTCTTGAAACTTTTCTGTACATTTTAATTTTCTTAAAATAAATGTTAGTAAAAAATTTTACTGAGCTCCTCTATAAATTAAGTGGGAGTAGAGTTTTTCTTGATCAGCTCCTTACATCATTTTGACTTGAATTCTGTGATTTTTTTTTACCAAACACAGACATAAAACTGTTTTATAGACATAAAGCTATTTCGCCTTTACAAATATGTATATACCACTTATGTGGACTAAGAAAAAAAGAAACGAAAATGTAATGTAAAAAGGGAAAATAAGTTTATCAGCAAGAGTAGCTTTACCAAATAAGATAACTGAAAATTAATTGTAGATAATGTGGTAGCCAAAGAAAAAGAGGGTACAGAATGTTTTTCATGGTTGCGCAGTGGTTAAGAGCTCAGCTACTAATCAAAAAGTCGGCAGTTCAAATCCACCAGCCACTCTATGAAAACCTTATGGGGCAGTTCTACTCTGTCCTATAGGGTTGCTATGAATCGGAATCAACTCAGTGGCAATGGGTTTATGATCTTCTGTTAAGGGTGATGGGAAAATTTGGAAACAGATAGTGGTTATGGTTATACATCATGATGAACATAATTACTGTCACTGAATTTTACACACAAAAAGTGTTGAAATGGCAAATATACTTCTTTTAGATACATACATATATATACTTACTATAATAAAAAAACATTCAAGTATTCTCATATATACATATAAAACAATATTATTACAAATTCCAATGTTTGAATGACTTGACAAATATGGTATAAATTTAATTCAAGTTTGTCTAAACTACTAAGGAATACTTTTGTTATAAATAGTGTTTTTAAAATAATTCTTATCTCAATTTTCAAGTTATTTGTACTGATTTAAACTGGAATTCATGTTTACAAGCTCCCACTAAAATGGAAACAGGAATGTTTTGTTCAGTAATGCTAAAAATTTGTTTACTAGGAATAAATACATGTTCACACCTAATCAAGGGAGGCAGGTATGGAGGAAGGGGTGGGGTAGGCAGGCTTGAAGAGCCATAAGGACTTGACCCATGTGTGTGGGACAGAAAGATATTGTTGAAAACACAGATGTAAGTCTGGGCTCCCTAGCTACCCCCTGAGACCACCAGGCAAATACATAAAATCTCAAATCCCTGGCCCTCACCACTGTGACAGCCCTATGGTGACTCACCATTTTAGTCTGTGAGAAGTTCATTTAAAGCTGGTGGGTGATTTCTTGCTGCTTTGCAGGAAAACTTCAGGGGAGGAAGGCCCTATCCAGACTAGATGTTATGGGACCTGAATGAAGTGGTTGAAAATATTAGGACCATTGTCCTATATTAAATAGAGTTTCAGAGACTAGAGCTAGTCTCACAAGATTAAAATAAAAGTGAAGTAGATTTTCTTGCGTTGGAAATTAAATTTAGAGGTGAGGAGAACAGAACCTGGAAGGGGAGAGAATTAATGATCATGTGTATTCACTATGTGCTAGGTCCTGAGTCAGGCACTGAATAAACACAGAGATGCTGAAAATTGTTTATCTGTGTAAGTATTTCTTGGATCCCTAAACTTCTCCCTACCAGGGTTCTGGACCAAGATAAAATCCTGAGAATGAAGATAGGGATGTCAAGTTCAACACTCAGCCAGAGAGGGCATGGAAGAGGGTAAGCCCTGCAGGACGGCCTTGATACTAAAAAATTCATTCTTTTTACAAGTAACAGTACTGGTTGATCCAGAATAATGAGCCCTCTAGTTACTAAATCCCCTACATTCCTTCTAGAATCTGAAAGACTGTCTTTTTTTTTTTTTCCCCCCTATCCTCTTAACTAGTCCTTGGACTATGAGCCCTTTTGCCCTCTTTCTATGTCCCTTCTTTCCTTGTTAGTACCTGATCTCTCTCCTTCTATGGGTAAGAGAACGATTTCTCAACTTCTCAGCCTTCCGCTGACCTGCATACAAAAGCACAGAAGTCTTTATCAGAATGTTACCACTGTTACTTAAAGAGACATTGACAAGGGAACACATCAAAAACTGGTGGAATTTCAATCACCAATAATTTCAAAACCCATGTTTTATTATTCTTGCTCTTTATTCTATTGTTAAAAGGATAGGGCGTAGCTACTTGCTCAGATGCTGCTTTTAGTCACAAGTCCTTCTCAGTCTCATTTAGTTCAGAAAGGTCTCTTGCTTCTTGATACAGTTTAAAACGGAAGAAATTGTGTGTGGTAACTTTTAAAAATGTTCAAATCCCAAGTCTGGTCCATAGAGCTGTGACAAGATTCTTGAAGCTCGAATTCCTTTTCTGGAAAATTGACGTTGATGATACCTACAGCCCTATGTTGTTAGAAGCAGTTAATGGGGTGTGATAGGTAACAGTTTGACATCAGTGCCTATCTGTCTCACGGTGATAGTAATCCATCAATTCATGGGTTTATCTTACTAAGACAAACACTTCACTGCCTGACAATTGCAGTCCACATCTTTCCCCTTTCCAATCTGTCTTCCACTCATCTGCCAGGTTAATACATTCACAATGTTTTCCAGTGTTGGAAGTCATCATGGTAGACAGGATAAGTCCAGGCTCCTTAATTTGTATTCAGAGTGAGTCTACTTTTGCAATAATCTTTTCGCCAGTTGTCCAGATTTGCAATGCCACAACCTTGCAGAGCTGAAAGTGATTTTAAACAAGTTTAGCATCTGCATGTCCAATATTTCTCCTTAAACCCCCTATGACTTCATTCAATTCTCTACTTGCTACTCCTTCCACTTATTGATATTCTATACTACCTTCAAAGGGAAGTTCAGATAATAACTCGTTCTTAAAACGATAACACAGGGTGAATTATGTCTTCCATTTTGTTCTGTGTTAGTTTCATTTTGTACCACTAAAAGTTAACTTAATCATCTTTTTTTCCTTACTTGTATAAATGTCCATCTTGTTTATGAGGCTAAGATCTCATTCAGAAAACCAACTATATCTTATTGATCTTTATATACAACATAGCTCAGAATGGAATGGGTTCAGGTCAGTGCCAAAAGCCCCTGATGACATCAAAGAAAATCTTTGAATATAATCTGAATTTTCCTCTCTTTCTATGAACAGATGGTAAGATCCTGGAAAGTCTCTCCAGGCATGACTACCTTATACCACACCAGTGTTAGCCACACAGTCTTTGGTTTTCTGGGCATCCTTGGTCTAGAGGACCAACACGTGTAGATCTCCATCCCCTTCTTGATTTCTTAAGTAATCTCTCTGGGAACAGCCTGTTCATCTTCATTATACTCACAAAATGCAGCCTCCATGAACCCATGTACTTCTTCCTCTGCATGCTGGCTGGAGCAGACATTGTCCTCTCCACATGCACAGTACCACAGGTTTTGGTCATCTTCTGGTTCAGTGCTAGCGAGATCTCCTTGGATTGCTGCATCACTCAGCTCTTCTGCATCACTTCCACCTTCATCTTTGAGTCAGGGATCTTGGTGGTGATGGCGTTTGACTGCTACATTGCCGTATGTTACCCACTGAGATATACTACTATTCTTACACATGCTCTAATTGAGAAAATTGGCATGACTATCTTGCTGAGAAAATATGGTACAATTTTTCCTGCAATATTGCTTCTGAAAAGATTGACTTTCTGCAAAAGTAACATCTTCCCAAACACTGCTTGTAAGCACACTGTCTTGGCCAAAACTTCCTGTGATGATAGCAACGTAAACATCCGATATGGGCTTTTCGTACTAATGTCAACCTTAGTCTTAGATATTGTGCTAATTTTTGTTTCATATCTGCTGATCCTCTGTGCTGTCTTCTGCATCCCTTCTAAAAATGCTCGCCAAAAAGCTCTTAACACACGTTGCTCCCATGTCTATGTCATCATCCTCTTTTTTAGGCCTAGGATCTTCTCAGTCCTCGCTCAGCAGTATAAACGCTACACCACACTCCTTATCCATGTCCATTGGTGAATGTCTATATTCTGGTTCCATCTATTCTGAATCCCATTATTTATGGGATCAAGACCAAAGAGATCCAGGACCTAATGTTTAATGTGTTGCTTGCAAAACAGAAATGACTGTGATCGTGTAAACTAACATTGTGCTCTTCTCAGTAATTCTTTCCATGCTTTATGTTAGTTTTAGCATCAGAATGTGGAAGGGTTCAGCTGAGATACTAGTCAAATGATTCCATGTGCTGGGATCACTAGAAAAATTGTATCTAGGCAGTTATGGAACATTTTTCTCCAGTCTTTAATAAGTCATTAGGTATCAGTGCCTTTGGGGGCTTAGTTATCTTTCTCATTCATAGAATTCAGAAATGTATCAGTTCGTTTCTACCCATATGCTGGAGGTTAGAAAGATGGACTGAAAAAGGTGGCCTTTCCTGGGTAATTGCTGAACAATTCTTTAGTTAATAGGATAGTTAGTTAGATAGTTAGTTAGTTAGCACTATTCTAACTACAGCTTTCCATTGTATTTTATGTCATGAATAGCTCTACTTGTTTTATTTTTCTCATATTTTTCCAGCAATTTTTCCAGCAATTCCTCCCATGTCCTCTGAATCTTCAAATTTTTGCTTTTTAGAAAATTATTACAAAAGCCAACTGTTGTAGTAGTAGTAGTATAATTTTATCATAAATCAATGTATGTACATGTGCTTCTCTCTCTTAAAACATAGAATATAGATAAGGCTTGAAACGGTTATGTTCATGACATTTTTATTTATACTAGCAATAATTTGGAAGAAAATAATCACGAAGTCCAAACACAGTACAACCACAGAAGTATACTAAGTATACTAAGCAATTACTAAATAAAAATCATGAAATATAAGAAATGCTTTCTAAGATCAATAAAATTGACAAACCTTTAGTTAGACTGAAGAAGAAAAAAGGAAGATGCAAATATCTAAAATCAGAAATTAAAATCAAGACATTACAATTGACCCTATGGAAATGAAAAGAATCGTAAGAGAATACTACCAATAAATATATGCCAACAAATTAGATAACCTAGGTAAAACGGACAATTTCCTAGAAACACGTAAACTTCTTACACTGACTCAAGAAGAAATAGAAGATCTCAACAAACTCATAACAAACTCATAATCAGTAGTAAAAAGACTCCCCAAAAAGAAAACTACTAGACCAGAAACCTTCCATGGGGAATTCTACCAAACATTTATAGAAGTGACTAATTCTTCTTAAACTTTTCCAAAATAATAGAAGTGAACACTTCCTAATTCATTATATGAGGCTAGCATTATTCTGATACCAAATCCAGACAAAGATACCACAAGAAAACTACAGACAAATATCTCTATGGATACAAATGCAAAAATCCTCAACAAAATACTACCAAACAGAATCCAAAAGCATGTTTAAAAGATTATACATCTGATCAAGTGAGATTTACCCCAGGGATGCAAGGGTGGTTCAACATTAGAAAATCAATTTATGTAATATTACATATTTAATAAAACAAAAGAAAAAAAATCATCTCAATCCATGCGAGAAGACACATGAAAAAATCTAACAACTTTTCATCATAAAAACACTCAACAAGCTAGGAATAGAAGGGAAATTTCTCCACTTGATAAAGGGCATTTATGTAAAACCCACATCTATCATCATACTCAATGGAGAAAGACTGTCATGGTTTGAATTATGTCCCCCCAAAAATGTGTGTATCATTTGGCTAGGCCATGATTCCTGGTACTATGTGATTTTCCTGTATGTTGTAAACCTGCCTCTATGATGTTAATGAGGGAGGATGGGTGGCAGTTGTGTTAGTAAGGCAGGACCTGATCTACAAGATTGGATTGAGTCCTGAGGCAATCTCTTGAGATGTAAGAGACAGAAGTGAGCAGTGAGACAGGGGAACCTCATACCCTCAAGAAAGCAGTGCTGGGAGCAAAGCGCATCCTTTGGACCGGGGTCCCTGAGCAGAGAAGCTCCTAGCCTGGGGGAACACTGAAGAGAAGAAGGCCAATAGAGAGAAAAAGCCTTCCCCTGGAGCTGATGCCCTGAATTTGGACTTTTAGCCTACTTTGACTGTGAGGAAGTAAATTTCTCTCCATTAAAACCATCTAATTGTGGTATTTCTGTTATGGCAGCACTAGATAACTAAGACAAAGACTGAGAGTGTTACCCTTAAGATCATGAACAAGACAAGGACGCCCACTCTTACCACTACTATTTAACATGGTATAGGAAGTTCTAACCAGAGCAATTAGACAAGAAAAAAAAAAATAGTATCCTAATATGGGGGGAAAAAAGGAGTGAAACTATCCTTTTTCACAGATAACATGATCCTATGTATAGAAAACCCCAAAGAATCCACAAGAAAGCTACCAGAGCTAATAAATGAATTCAGCAAATTGGTAGGATAAAAGGTCAACACATAAAAATCGGTCGAATTTCTACATATTATCAATGAGCATTCTGAAAAGAAATTAAGGAAACAATTCCATTTACAACAGCATCTAAAAGAATAAAACTCCTAGGAATAAATTTAGCCAGGGAAGTGAAACACTTGTACACTGAAAACTATAAATCATTACTGAAAAATTTTAAAGAAGACCTAAATAAATGGAAGGACATTCCATGTTTATTGATTAGAAAACTTAATATTATTAAGATGCCAATACTACCCAAGGCAATCTATAAATTCAATGCAATTTCTATCAAAATTCCAACAGCCCTACAACATGGATGAATCTGAAGGGCATTATGCTGAGTAATATAAGTCAATTACAAAAGGTCAAATATTGTATGAAACCACTATTATAAAAACTCATGAAAAGGTTTACACACAGAAAGAAACAATATTTGATGGCTACTAGGGAGGAGGGGGTGAAAGGGGGAAAACACTAACTAGACAATAGGTAAGTGGTAACTTTGATGAAGGGTAAGACAGTACACAATACTGGGGAAGTCAGCACAGCTTGATCAAGGTAAAGTCATAGAAGCTTCACAGATGCATACAAACTCCTGAGGGACTGAATTACTAGGCTGAAGGCTGGGGACCATGGTCTAGAGGGACATCTACCTCAATTAGCATAACAGCTTATAAAGAAAATGTTCTACATTCTACTTTGGTAAGTAGTGTCTGGGGTCTTAAAAGCTTGTGAGCAGCCATCTAAAATACTCTACTGGTCCCGCCCAGTCTGGAGCAAGGAAGAATGAAGAAAACCAAAGACACAAGGTAAAGATTAGTCCAAAAGACTAATGGATCACGACTACCACAGCCTCCACCAGACTGAGTCCAGCACAACTAGATGGTACGCGGCTACCACCACCGACTGCTCTGACAGGGGTCACAATACAGGGTCCTAGACAGAGTAGGAGAAAAATGTAGAACAAAATTCTAACTCACAAAAAAGGACCAGAATTACTGATCTGACAGAGACCGAAAAATACTCGAGAGTATGGCCCCTGGACACCCTTTTAACTCAGGACTGAAGTCACTCCTGAGATTCACCCTTCAGCCAAAGATTAGACAGGCCCTTAAAACAAAATGAAACTAAGAGGGCACCACCCCATGAGCAAGGAAGAGAAGGTAGGAGAGGACAAGAAAGCTGCTAAAGGAAACACAAGATCAAGAAGGAGAGATTGCTGCCATGTAGTGGGGTTGGCAAACAATGTCACAAAACAATATGTGGATTAATTGTTTTTGCTCTGTAAACCTTCATCTAAGGTACAATAAGAAAGAAAGAAAAATTCCAATAGCCTTCACTGCACAAATGGAAATGCCAATCCTCAAATTTATATGGAAGGACAAGGGGCCCCATATAGCCAAAGCAACCTTGAAAAAGAAGAATAAAGTAGGAGGATTCACACTTCCCAGTTTCAACGTATACTATCAAGCTACAGGAACCAAAATTGTCTGGTACTGATACAGCAAGAAACATGTAGGCCAACGGAATAAAATGAAGAATCCAGAAATAAACCTGTACACCTATGGTCAGTTGATTTTGAACAAGGATGCTAAGTCTATTCAATAGGGAAAGAATAGTCTCTTTTTAATAAATGGAGCTGGGACAACTGGATTTCCACATGCCTCACACCATATTAATTAATAGATCAGGGACCTAAATGTAAGAACTAAAAACATAAACTCTTACAAGAAAATATAGGGGTAATGCTTCAGTACCTAGTTTTTGTTTTTGTTTTTTGTTTGTTTTGAGACTATACACAGCAAAACATACACCAATTCACCAGTTTCTACATGTACAATTCAGTGACATTGATTACATTCTTTGAGTTGTGCAATCATACCCTCCTTTTATGAGTTGTTCTTCCCCTTTTAATATAAATTCACTACCCCCTATGGTTCATGTCTAATCTTTCAAGTCGCTGTAGTCAATTTGATCCCATATAGATAGTTCTTAATAGAACATAATGATCCAGGCAGACATTTTTTACTAGTTAAGCTAAACTGTTGTTTGATTTTAAGAAGATTTCAAGGATATTTTTTGTTTAAAGTTTAAAGATTATCTAAGGGCAATAGTTTCAGGGGTTCATCCAGCCTCCATGGCTCCAGAAAGTCTGAAGTCCATGAGAATTTTAAACTC
The DNA here is from genome assembly GCA_030035585.1 of Dugong dugon. NCBI lineage: Eukaryota > Metazoa > Chordata > Mammalia > Sirenia > Dugongidae > Dugong > Dugong dugon. The sequence continues at coordinate 76,463,259 of CM057467.1, read as the reverse complement.
TGTTCTACATTTTCCCCCTTTTGGTCAGGATTCTTCTATAGAATCGTTGACCAAAATATTCAGTAATGGTAGCTGGACATCATCCAGTTCTTCTGATCTCATGGTAAAGGAGGCTGTTGTTCATGGGGACAATTAGTCACACAATGAACTAGGAGGTAGAACAGAAGCACTAAATGTGTTATTAGGCCAATTAACTGGGATGTCCCATGAAACCATGACCCTAAACCTCCAAACCAAGGAACCAAATCCCACGAGGTGTTTGGTTGTACATGAGCAGTCTTAGCAGCTACTTTTTTTTTTGGTCATTGTTGTAAATATGTCTATCACACAACTTTTGCCAATTCAACTTTTTACAGGCATACAACTTATTGACAGGTATGCCTTAATCAATATGAGTTTTCCATCACTGTAAACTGAAACTCAGTACTCCATAAGCAATAACCACCTCCCTTTTCTTCCTCCTTCTCAGTTCCTGGTAACCACTAATAAACTTGGGTCTCTATACATTTGCCTTTTTTTGTCTTTTTATATAAGTGAGGTCATACAATATTTGTCCTTTTGTGATTGGTTTATTTCACTCAGCATAATGTTTTCAAGCTCTATCTATATTGTAGCATGTATCAAGACTTCATTTCTCCTACTGGCTGAGTAATACTTCATTGTATGTATGCACCGCATTTTGTTTATCCATTCATCAGTTAATAGGTATTTCTCCCTTTTGTCTATATTGTGAATAGTGATGCAGTGAACATTGGTGTGTGTAAAAAATGGCATGGAGGCGAAGTCTGACCTCTAACTTCACAAGGAGGATGGAGAATCAAGATCAATAGCCCAAGGCTGATACCTATGAGGCAGAGGTCAGACATGCCTCCTCTCTCCTCCATCTTTACCAATTCTGACACCAACCATCTCTCCCACAGCACTCTCTACTTCTCTGCAGGGTTCAAAAATTCACTGCAATGGCCACACAGAACTCACAGACAATACTCACAATTAAGAGATTTATTAGGGAAGTAACAGGTTATAATTCAGGTTCACGAACGCTCAGGATACAGTTATTCCATCAAGACAGCCTCTTCCCAGCCAGCACATCTCTCTCTGGCCTCTCAGCCTCTACACTGCTCAGGTAAGAGTTACAAAGCTCTTTTAGCTCTGCCAATCAGTGCCCAGAGGCACCCTACTCTACTGCATGCCCAGAGGCACTCAGCTTTCTCTTTCCGTGAGCCAGGAAGCCTACTACACCATCTCCTGCTGGTCTCTCTCTCTCTGTCTTTATCTCTCTGTTTCTTGCTCTCTCTGTCTCTCCCTCACTCTGTCTCTGTCTCTTTCTCCCTCTTGAAGTCTCCTGATTCCAGGTGCTTCTCAGCGCAGTGATCTCCAGTCCAAAGGATGAGCTCCACTCTTGGCTATTTTTCCCTGGTGGTGGTGGGATCCTCTCTCTCCCGCCTCTGGAATGGCTCATTGCAAATCCAGCAGGATGGCAAAACTGACCAATCCCATTGGTGGGCCACAATTACCTTATTTGCACAGTCCCACCCAATCACCTGAGTGGGAGTTACAAGACCATGGCAAGAAAAGTCACAAAAAAGCAATTCCTCAAACTGCAGTGTGCAAGTGTCTGTTTAAGTCTCTGTTTTCAAGTCTTTTGAGTATATACCTAGGAGTGGAATTGTTGGGTCATATGGTAGTTCTATTTTTAGTTTTTCGAGAAATGGCCACACTGTTTTCCACAACAACTGTACCACTTTGCATTCCTACCAGCAATGGATAAGTGTTCCACTGTCCTCATATCCTCGGCAACATTTTTTATTTTCTGTTTGTTTGTTTGCTTTTCATCTTAGCCATCCTAGTGGAAGTGAAATAGTGTCTCACTATGGTTTTGATTTGTATCTCTCTGATGGCTAATGATGTTGAACATCTTCATGTGTTTGGTGGCCATTTGAAGAGCATCTAGAAATAAACCCACACAACAACCATCAACTGATATTTGACAACAATACTAAGTCCGTTTGATGGGGAAAGAGAGTCTCTTCAATAAAAGATGTTGGGAAAATTGCAGGAAAATGAAACAGGAGCTGTACCTCATACCATACACAAAAACAAATTAAAAATGGATTAAGGACCCAAATTTGAAATCTAAAACCATAAAATTCTTAGAAGAAAATGCATGGGCAATAATGTCGGGTGGAGCTTCTAACAATGGATTATCTAATATAATAACAAAAGCACAATCAACAGAAGACAAAATAAATAAATCGAACCTCATCAAAATGCAAAACTTTTTTTCGTCAGACTTTACCAAAAAAGTAAAAAGGCAAGCTACCAACTGGGAAAATATTTTCAGAAACAGTATATCTGAAAAGAATCTAACAATCAAAATATATAGAAAACTTTGACAACTTAACAACAAAAAGACAAATAACCCACTCATAAAACGGGCAAGGGATCTAGTTTCTAACAATGGATTTTTAGATATGACACCAAAAGCATGAACAACAAAAGACAAGATAGATGAATGAGATTTCATCAAAATTAAAAACCTCTGTTCATCAAAAGACTTTATCAACAACGTGAAGAGACAATCTACAGATTGTGAGAAATTTTGGGGGAACCATATCATATATCTGATAAGGGTTTAATGTCCAGAATATATATATAGCACTCTTACAACTTAGTAACAAAAAGACAAACAACTCAGTTAAAAAATGTACAAAGTACTTGAATAGACATTTCAGCAAAGAAGAAATACAAATAACCAATGGACCCATGAAAATATGTTCAATGTCAGTAGTCATTAGGGATATGCAAATAAAAACCACAATGAGATACCACTTTACTGCTACTAGGATGGTCATCAGAAAAACAGAAAATAAATGTTGGTGAGGATGCTGAGAAATTTGTACCCTCATCCACTGCTGGTGGGATTGTAAAATGGGTGCACCTGCTGGAAAACAGTTCTGTGGTTCCTCAAAAAGGTTAAACATAGAATTCCCAGATAGTCTAGCATTCCACTCCTAGGTGTATCCTCAAAAGAATTGAAAGTAGAAATGCAAAACAAATATTTTTACATGAGTGCTCATTGCAGCACTATTTACAGTAGCCAAAAGGTATATGTCTTAGTCATCTAGTGCTGCTACAACAGAAATACCACAGGTGGGTGGCTTTAACAAAGAGAAATTTATTTCCTAACAGTAAAGTAGGCTAAAAGTCCAAACATAGGGCATCAGCTCCAGGGGAAGGCTTTCTCTCTCTGTCAGCCTTCTTCTTATCAGTGTTCCCCCAGACTAGGAGCTTCTCCGCACAGGGACCGCAGGTCCAAACGATGTGCTCTGCTCCTGGCACCACTTTCTTGGTGATATGAGGTCCCCCTTATCTCTCTGCTCACTTCCGTCTTTTATATCTCAAGAGATTGCCTTAGGATACAATCCAATCTTATAGATTGAGTCCTGCTTTACTAACACAACTGCCACCCATCCTCCCTCATTAACATAGAGGCAGGATTTACAACATATAAGAAAATCACACAATACCAGGAATTGTGGCCCAGCCAAACTGATACACACATTTTTGCGGGGACATAATTCAATCCGTGACAGTGTTGTAACAGCCTAAATGTCCATCAACAGATTAATAAATAAAATATGGTACATAAGTAAAATTTAACATTATTGAGCCATAAAGAGAAATGAAATCATGCTGCAACATGAATGAACTTGAAAACATTATACTGAATGAAACAAATCAGTCACAAAAGAACAAATATTGTACGATTCCACTGATATGAAATGTCTAGAATAGGCTACTGTATAGAGGTCAGAGTTTGTTAGTGGTTACCAGGAGTGGGAAGGAGGAAGGAGAAAAAACAGACTCATTGCTTAGGGGATACAGAGCTTCTGTTAAAAATGATACGAGAGGTTCTAGCAAGATGGCGCTCTAGGCAGAAGCACCACGCCATCCCTCCACAGCAAAGATCCAAAAAACTAAGCCAAACAGAGAATGCAACAATCCTGAAACCCTAGAACATCAAATGAAGAGATAAAGAACTCAGCCGAGCACCAAATGGAGTGAGAATGCTGAAAGAGAACGGAGAGCGTGGAGAGATTCATGCAGAGGTCCCCTACCAGCTAACGCAGTGCGGATCCACCATCTTGGACTCCTATCAGAGACCAGCAAACAGGGGTACGAGAAAGCAGCCTCACGGAGCGTCCAGTGGGAGACAAAACAGCTGGTAATTTGTGGTGTGTGCTTTCCCACCCCCCACCCTTCTTTGCCCCAGCTCGGGCTCCTCCGCTTCCCACGGCCATGGTCTCTTCACCGGGAGATGCCGGCTGCTTGGATTCCACACACCCAAGCGGGCAGCTCTCTGGGTACCATTTGTTGGCTGCTAGTGTTGCTTCTTTTTTCTGCTTCTTTTGATTTCTCACTTGCCTCTCGCTGCCTCCCCCTCCTTTTGCTCGAGTGTCTGGCTCTGAGAGCCATCTGTGCTTCTTCCTGAGGGGCTGCGGGGCTCCATTCGAGTGTGCAGCTGCTTGCCAGTCTGGGCTGCCGTGCTGGTGGGATCCCAGGGCTTTTGTTCATTTGTTCCTCTGCTTCCCGTGGCCACAGTCTCTTGACTGGGAGGCGCCGGCTGCTTGGATTCCACACACCCAAGCGGGCGGCTCTCTGTGTGCCATTTGTTGGCTGCTAGTGTTGCTTTTTTTTTCTGCTTCTTTTGATTTCTCACTTGCCTCTCGCCACCTCCCCCTCCTTTCACTCAAGTGCCTGGCTCCGTGCGCCATCTTTGCTTCTTCCTGAGGGACTCCAGAGCACCAGCAATTTGTGATATACGCTTTCCCACTCTCCACCCTTCTTCACCCAGACTCGGCCTCTTCTGCTTCCCATGGACACAGTCTCTTGTCCAGAAACACCAGCCCGCACTGGCCAGCTCTCTGAACGCCATTTGTTGGCTGCTGGTGTTGCTTTTTTTTTTCTTTTTTTCTGATTCTTTGGATTTCTTGCTTGCCTCTCGCTGCCTCCCCCTCCTTTCGCTCGAGTACCTGGCTCCGTGCGCCATCATTGCTTTTACCTGAGGAGCTGTGGAGCTCCATTCAAGTGTGGAGCTGCTTCCCAGTCTGGGCTACCACGCTGGTGGGATCCCAGGGCTTTTCTTCGTTTTGAATTGTTTGTCAGTTTTCTTTTCCTTTTCTTGAGTTGGGAGCCCTTTCTGGCCAGGTGGAGCTGCATGCCAGGGAGACTTCCCTTTGGCTTCCACAGACATGCAGAGGGATCCCTGAGGACATTTCTTTTTTCGTTGTTTTTTTGTTTTGTTTTGTTTTTATTTGTTTTGTTTTCCCTCTTTTTCCCTTTTGTCTTTCTTCATTGCTCAGTTTCTCGTCTCTCTATATCTTCCTTCTCTTTCTGATCCCTGAATACAAGGCGTTGTACACCTCTGCGCTTTCTGGCCAGGCTGTGCTGTGACACCTGAGAGCGACTTCCCCAGACCTCATAGCTGCATTGGTGGGATCCCTGGGAACTTTGCGGTTCTTTAACCTTTCTGATTTTTATTTGTTCATTCTTTTCTTCCTCTTCCCCCTTCTGTTTTTCTCCATTTCATAGTCTCTCATCTCTCCATTCCAACGGTAAGCTCCCCTAGCATTCTTTTATGTTTCTTTGTATGTTTTTGGGCTCCTGTTCCTCTCTCCTCTCTCCCATATCCAGCTTAGCTCCACACATAACCATCTCCCCGCTGCATCCTGCCTACCTGCACCGTGCACTTGAATCACACCACCAAGCAGTGCAGGCACAGCCTACTGGAACCTGCCCAGCACTGATTACTGACCCGCCCTGGGGGCTGTAGTGAGTGCCACAAACAACCCGTCCCAGTGGCTCCTCTTCAGCTAGACCTGCCCTGCTGTACCATATCTGAGTGACTGAACCTGCCAGTTGGAGAAGGAGGTGAAAAGTATTGAGCGCACAGATGAGCAAATAAAAAAGAGCATGCAGTCCGCCTACTCAGACATACTCAAACTTTTTCTTTTTCAAAAAAAGGGACAAAACAAACAAATCTACAATCAGTAAACGAGAGAAATATCTACTGAATGCCCTGAAAACAGCAAACAATATCAAAACATTTACAAAAACAGGACAGGATAGTTCCGGTAGGCGCCCAAATTAAAACACCAGATGACTCTCCTGTGGAAGAAAATGCACTAGAAGTACCTGATAGGGAATTGAAATCTCTAATACTTGGAGTTTTCCAAAAACTGAGGCAAAAAGCTGACAAACATGAGAAAAAAATAGACAAACTCATGGAAAATACAGACAAAAAATTGGAAGAATTCAGGAAGTGACGCAGGAACAAAATGTCAAAATAAATTCACAACTAGAAATTACACAAAAACAACATTTAGAAATCCAAAAGATAAACAACAAGATTTCAGAAATGGATGATGTCATAAAAGGGCTGAGAAGCAGATTTGAAACTGTGGAAGACAGGATCAGTGGAACTGAAGACAAACACTTGGATACAACTCTGTTTCAGGAAAACTCAGAAAAAAGAACAAAAAAAATTAAGAGACCCTGAGAGTTATGTGGGACACAATTAAAAGCAAAAATTTACAAGTGATTGGCATTCCAGAACAGGGGGAGAAAACAGAAAACACAGAGAGGATCATTGAGGAACGGCTGACAGAAAATTTTCCCAATATCATGAAAGATGAAAAGCTGGCCATCCAAGAAGCTCAACGAACCCCATATAGAACAGACCCCAAAAGAAAATCACCAAGGCATATCATATTCACACTTGCCAAAACCAAAGACAAACAAAGAATCCTGAGAGCAGCTCATGAAAAACAAGAAGTCACATACAGAGGAGAAACAATAAGACTAAGCTCAGATTATTCAGCAGAAACCATGCAGGCAAGAAGGCAGTGGGATGACATGTATAAAATCTTGAAAGAAAAAAATTGCCAGCCAAGAATAATATATCCTGCAAAACTCTCGTTCAGATTTGATGGTGAAATTAGATCATTTCCAGATAAACAGAAACTAATGGAATATGTAAAAGTCAAACCAAACTTACAAGAATTATTAAAGGGACTTCTTCGATCTGAGGACAAACACCTTCAGCCCTCAGGCAGGACCTAGGACGCAGGATCATACGAGCCAGATACCAATCTAGGAAATGAACTCGCGAGGACTATCCAAGACCAAATGAAATACAACAGGGAATCAGAGCAATCAATCAAAGGATGACAACAACATCAAAACAATGAAAGAGGGAATAAACGGCATATGTATAGAACGTTCTAATGGAGAGGAAGGCAAGGCGATACCAAGTAAGGGTAGAGTGCTTCAAATTTAGAAAGATAAGGGTAAAATTCATGGTAACCACAAAGAAAGTTAACAAACCAATTCATAAGAATAAAGATGAAAAACATAAAGTCTCAGCAAAAACAAAACCTACAAAAACAAAAGAAATGAAAAAAATACACAAACAAAAGTAACTCAGCACAAGAGAGTAAGAAGAACAAAGAAAACTTCAGCACCACAAAAAAAAGGCACTACAAAATGACAGCAACAAACTCACATCTATCAATAATTACACTGAATGTAAATGGACTCAATGCACCCATAAAGAGACGGAGAGTGAAAGAATGGATAAGAAAACAGGATCCATCAATATGTTGTCTACAAGAGACACACCTTAGAAACAAAGATGTGAATTTATTAAAAGTCAAAGGTTGGAAAAAATATATCAAGCTAACAACTACCAAAAAAGAGCAGAGTGGCAATTCTAATCTCAGATAAAATAGACTTTAAACAAAATCTACCATAAAAGACAAAGGACACTATATAATGATTAAGGGGACGATCCATCATGAAGACATAACCATAATAAACATCTATGCACACAATGACAGGGCTCCAAAATAAATAACAAAAACTCTAACAGCACTGAAAAGAGAAATTGACAGTTACACAATAATAGTAGGTGACTTCAACACACCACTCTCAGTAAAGGACAGAACAACTAAGAATAAACTCAGCAAAGATACAGAAGACCTAAAGGTCACAATCAGCCAACTTGACCTCATAGACATATATAGAACACTCCATCCAACCGCTGCGAAGTACACATTCTTTTCCAATGCACATGGAACGTTCTCCAGAATAGACCACATCGTAGGCCACAGAGAAATCTTCAACAAGATCCAAAACGTTGAGATAATTCAAAGTATATTCTCTGACCACAATGCCATCAAGGTAGAAATTAACACTAGAAAGAGCAAGGAAAAAAAATCAACTACATGGAAACTGAATAATACCCTGCTTACACATCAGTGGGTAATAGAAGAAATCAGAGATGGAATAAAAAAATTCCTAGAATCAGATGAGAATGAAAATACATCATACCAAAACCTTTTGGACACAGCAAAGGCAGTCCTCAGAGGACAATTTATAGCAATTGATGCACATATCAAAAAAGAAGAAAGGGACAAAATCAAAACATTAACTACAGAACTCAAACAAATAGAAATAGAACAGCAAAAAAAGCCCACAACCACCGGAAGAAAGGAAATAGTAAAGATCAGAGCAGAAATAAATGAAATAGAGAACAGAAAAACAATAGAAAGAATCAACAAAACCAAAAGTTGGTTCTTTGAAAGAATCAACAAAATCGACAAACCACTGGCCAGACTGACAAAAGAAAAACAGGAGAGGACACAAATAACCCAAATAAGAAACGAAATGGGGGACATTACAACAGACCCAACTGAAATAAAAAGGATTATAACAGAATATTATGAAAAACTATACTCCAACAAATTTGAAAACCTAGAGGAAATTGATAAATTCTAGAAACACACAGCCTACCCAAACTACAACAAAGTGATGTTGAAGATCTGAAGAGACCCATAACAAGAGAAGAGATTGAAAAGGTAATCAAAAAACTCCCAGCCAAAGAAAGCCCTGGCCCAGATGGCTTCACTGGAGAATTCTACAAAACATTTACAGAAGAGCTTGTACCAGTTCTACTCAAGCTATTTCAGAGCATAAAAGAGGAAGCAACACTTCCAAATACATTCTATGAAGCCAGCATAAGGCTGATACCAAAACCAGGCAAAGACGTCACAAAAAAAGAAAATTACAGACCAATATCTCTCATGAATAGAGATGCAAAAATTCTGAACAAAATTCTAGCCAATAGAATTCAGTATCATATCAAAAAAATAATACACCACGACCAAGTATGATTCATATCAGGTATGCAAGGATGGTTCAACATTAGAAAATCAATCAACGTAATCCACCGCATAAATAAAAGGAAAGAAAAGAATCACATGATCATCTCAATTGACGCAGAAAAGGCATTTGACAAAGTCCAACACCCATTCCTGATAAAAGCTGTCAATAAAATAGGTATAGAAGGGAATTTTCTCAACATAATAAAAGGCATCTATGCAAAACCAACAGCCAATATCATTCTTAATGGAGAGAGGCTGAAAACATTCCCCTTGAAAACAGGAACAAGACAAGGATGCCCTTTATCACCACTCCTATTTAACATTGTGCTGGAAGTTCTAGCTAGAGCAATAAGGCTAGAAAAAGAAATAATGGGCATCCAAATTGGTAATGAAGAAGTTAAACTGTCCCTGTTTGCAGATGATATGATACTATACATAGAAAACCCTAAAGACTCCATGAGAAATCTACTGGAACTAATAGAAAGATTCAGCAGAGTAGCAGGATACAAGATAAACATTCAAAAAAGTTGGATTCCTATACACCAGTAAGGAGAATGATGAAAAGGAAATCTGGAAATCAATACCATTTTCAATAGCCCCTGAAAAGATAAAATACTTAGGAATAAATCTGACCAGGGATGTAAAAGACCTATACAAAGAAAACTATAAAACACTACTGCATGAAACCCAAGGGGATCTACATAAATGGAAAAACATACCATGCTCATGGATACGCAGACTCAACATTGTGAAAATGGCAATTCTACCCAAAGCAATTTACAAATACAATGCAATCCCGATCCAAATACCAACAACATTCTTCTAAGAGATGGAAAAATCATTAACTTTATATGGAAAGGGAAGAAGCCCTGAATAAGTAAAGCAGTACTGAAGAAGAAGAAGAAAGTTGGAGGACTCACACTACCTGACTTCAGAACCCACTATACAGCTACAGTAGTCAAAACAGCCTGGTACTAGTACAACAACAGATACATTGACCAGTGGAACAGAATTGAGAACCCAGATGTAAATCCATCCACCTATGGTCACCTGATCTTCGACAAGGGACCATCAAACGGGGAAAAGACAGTCTTTTTAACAAATGGTGGTGGCAAAACTGGATATTCATCTGCAAAAAAATGAAACAGGACCCATACCTCACACCGTATACAAAAACTACTTCAAAATGGATCAAAGACCTGAATATAAAGCCTAAAACTATAAAGTTCATAGAAGAAAAAATAGGACCAACACTTCAGGCCTTAATACATGGCGTTAACAGGATACAAACCATAATCATCAACGCACAAAACCCGACAGATAAGCTAGATAACTGGGATCTTCTAAAAATCAAACACCTATGCTCTTCAAAAGACTTCACCAAAAGAGTAAAAAGAGAACCTACAGACTGGGAAAAAATTTTTGGACAGTACAAGTCAGACAAAGGTCTAATCTCCATAATCTACAAGAAAATCCAACACCTGTACAACAAAAAGACAAATAATCCTATTAAAAAATGGGCAAAGGAAATGAACAGACACTTCACCAAAGAAGACATTCAAATGGCCAACAGACACATGAGGAAATGCTCGTGATCAGTAGCTATTAGAGAAATGCAAATTAAAACCACAATGAGATACCATCTCACCCCGGCATTACTGGCACGAATCAAAAACACTGGAAATAACAAATGTTGCAGGGGCTGTGGGGAGATGGGAACTCTTATGCACTGCTGGTGGGAATGCAAAATGATACAACCATTTTGGAAAATGATATGGCGCCTCCTCAGAAAGCTAGAAATAGACATACCATTCAATCCAGCAATCCCACTCCTAGGAATATATCCTAGAGAAATAAGAGTCGTCACTCGAATAGACATATGCACACCTATGTTCATGGCAGCATTGTTCACAATAGCAAAACGATGGAAACAACGTAGGTGCCCATCAACAGATGAATGGATAAACTATGGTACATACACACAATGGAGTACTATGCAAAGAGAAAGAACAACAATGAATCTGTGAACCATCTCATAACATGGATGAAACTGGAGGACATTATGCTGAGTGAAATAAGTCAATCACAAAAGGACAAATATTGTATGAGACCTCTATTGTAAAAACCCATGAAAAAGTTCACACGCAAAATATAACAATCTTTGTTGGTTACCAGGGATGGGATGGGGTGGTGGGGTAATACTAAATAAGCACTAGATAAGTGGTATCTTGGGTGAAGGGTGAGACAGTACACAATACAGGGGAAACTAGCACAACCTGTACAAGGAAAGGTCATGGAAGCCCCACAGACACATTCAAACTCCCTGAGGGACTGAGTTGCTGGGCGGAGGGCTCTGGGGACCGTGGTCTTGGGGAACATCTAGCTCAATTGGCATAACACAGCTTATAAAGACAATGCTCTACATTGGTGAGTAGTGAGTAGTGTCTGGGGTCTTAAAAGCCTGTGAGCGGCCATCTAAGATACTACACTGGTCTCATCCCTTCGGGAGCAAGGGAGAATGAAGAGAACAGGATACAACGAAAAGATTAGTCCAAAGGACTAATTGTCCACAGCTACCAAGGCCTCCACCGGACTGAGTCCAGTACAGCTAGATGGTGCCTGGCTACCACCACTGACTGCTCTGACCAGGATCACAACAGAGGGTTCTGGACAGAGCTGGAGAAGGATGTAGAGCATAATTCTAATTCACAAAAAAAAAAAGACCAGATTTACTGGCCTAAAGGAGACTGGAGAAACCTCGAGAATATGGCCCCCAGACACCCTTTTAGCTCAGTGGTGAAGTTGCCTCCGAGGTTCACTGTTCAGCCTGGGAGTGGACAGCCCCGTAAAACCAAATGAGACTAACGAGGTACAGGAGTCCAGTGACAAGGGCCAGAAGGCAGAAGGGGACAAGGAAGCTGGTGGTAGGGAACAAAAGATTGAGTAAGGATATTGTTGATGTGTTGTGAGATTGTTAACCATTGTCATAGGGCAACATTTGTAGTAACTGTTAAATGAGAAACTATTTTGATCTGTAAGCCTTCATCTTAAGTGAGAATAACAGCACAATTGGAAGACCGTAGTCAATGTCACTGAACTATGTATGTAGAAATTTTTGAAACGGTGTATCTTTGGCTATGTGTATTTTCACCAAAAAAAAAAAAAAAAGGTTGAGAATTTAGAGGGTTAATATGTTGTGGGGTTGTTAACCAATGTCATAAAACAACACGTGTACTACTGTTTCATGAGAAACTATTTGTACTGTGAGCCTTCACCTGAAGTACAATAAAATATATTAAAAAAAAATGATACAAAAATTTGGAAATGGATAATGATAATGGTTGAAGAACATAATAAACATAATTAATGTCACTGAATTGTACTAAAGAATGTTGAAATGCAAATTTTCCTGTTACATATATATTTACTGCAATAAAAAACACCAAAAAAAAAAAAAGAAATATATACAGTATACCAGTATGTGAAAATATGCTTAAAGGACAAAATCCTTTCTAAATATTAGTGATTATGTTTCATGGGCATAATTATTGGAAATTACAATGTTTCTTCATTATCATATACTTTTTTAAACTATAAAACAAATGAACTTTATAGTAATAATAGACTTTTCTTAGAATGAGAAAAACTTCTGCTGTGAAAAATAAAGGGGGAATACTCAAAACAAACGACTTGTGATTTGACTATATAAAGTGTATTGTTATTGTTATGTGCCGTTGAGTCTGTTCCGACTCATAGTGACCCTATAGGACAGAGTAGAACTGCTCCCATAGAGTTACCAAGGGGCAGCTGATGGATTCGAACTGTTGACCTTTAGGTTAGCAGCCATGTTCTTAAACATTGTGCCACCAGGGCTCCACATAAAGTGTAGGTCCTCCTATATAACTAAAACTAAACAGCAAATAAAGTGAGACAATGTTTGCAAACAATAACGCTTCATTGGAGAACTAGAAATTGGAAATACACTATGTGTAAAATATGGAATAATTAGTTACTCTTTCATAAACCGTAATATTGTCATAAATGGCAGTCCATAAAAATCAGTTAAGATATATTTGAAATACAATAAAATACTTGTCAGAAATCTACATAAAATAGCAGTCCATAAGATTTTGCACGTTTGATTTCAAATATACAACAAAAAATTTCAAGTACAACAATAAAATTGAACCATATCACAAACGTAAGTCATAAAAGGAATTTCTTTATGCATTTCAATATTTTCCAAAGAGTCTACAATGAGAATTTCATACTCTCACTATTTAAAAAGAATAGTTATTTATTTCATTTAGTAACTACTATGTTAAACAATAAGGAACCCTGGTGGCACAATGGTTATATTCTCGGCTGTCAACCGAAAGGTCGGCAGTTGGAACCCACCAGCAGCTCCACGGGAATAAAGAGCTGGTGACCTGCTCCCATAAAGATTACAGCCCAGGAAACCCTATGGGGCAGTTCTACTCCGTCGTATGGGGTCTCCATGGGTTGGAATCGAATCCATTACACGCAACAGCAACAAATCAATGTTAAATAGTTTAACAGGTACTAGGGGCAGTAGTGGAAACCCTGGTGGTGTAGTGATTAAGTGTCAAGGCTTCTAACCAAAAGGTCGGTGGTTTGAATTTACCAGGTGCTCCTTGGAAACTCTATGGGGCAGCTTTACTCTGTCCTATAGTATCGTTATGAGTCTGAATCGACTTGACCACAACGGGTTTGGTTTGGTTTTTGGTTTAGGGGCAGTAGGGGGGCTTTGGTGGCACAGTGTTTAAGTATTTGGCTGCTAACCAAAAGGTCAGCAGTTCAAATCCACCGGCCTCTCCTTGAAAACCCTATGGGGCTATTCTATTCTGACCTGCCCTATAGGGTCACTCTGTCAGAATCCACTGGACAGCAAGCAGTTTTTTTCTTTTTTCTTTTTTTTTTTAAGGAGCAGTAGGGAGCCCTGGTGGAGCAGTGGTTAAGGAGTTTGGCTGATAACCAAAAGGTCAGCAGTTCCAGTCCACCAGCTGCTCCTTGGAAACCCTATGGGGCAGAGTTGCTATAAGTGTCCCTATGAGTCAGTAAAAAAAAAAAAGTTACCATGGATTCTGATTCATAGTGACCCTATAGAACAGAGTAGAGCTGCCCCCTAGGCTTTCCAAGGACCGGCTGATGGATTAGAACTGCCAACCTTTTGGGTAGCTGCCGAGATCTTAACTACTGCGCCACCAGGGCTCTTTAGGGGCAGTACGGAAACACAAATATAATGTTGACCCTGTCACTGACATGCACAGTGACACACACACACCTGAAAAAATATAGAAATATACATCAAAAAGATAATAACAATGAATATCTCAGAACTGAAGAAATGGGTGTTTTTTTTAATTATAATTTTTTCAATTAAACATGATTTTTCCAAATGAGTAAATGCATTTTTCAAACATTTTACTATAGATATTTTCAAATATACAGAAAATTGGAAAGAAATTTACAATGATCAATCACATGCCCACCACCTAGATTCTTCTATTAACTGCCTTTACTTGTTTTATAATACACCTGTCAATCCCTCTATTTATCTACCAATCCATCTTATCGTTGGTGCTCCAAAAAGTAAATGCTATTTTCAAAACTGAAAAAAAATTTAGTCAACATGTTACAACAATCTAAGTTATCTTGATCTGACAAAGAGGGAGATTGAACTGGCTCATGAAATAGAAATACCGGTTCACCAATAATTCAAAGGAAAAGGGATATTCTTGGCAGACATATCAGCAAGGCACAGAGGTGTGGAGAAGCATGGCATGACCAAACAGGGGTGAGGAGTGGGTGAACAAAGTTCTGTTTGAGGAACAGATTTTATAGAAAATGAAAAGAGAAATGTTGCTAAAAAGATAGCTGCTAGCTAATTACTTAATAGCTTTTTCGCCACATGGAGGTGGGACTCCTTGAGACATTCTTCCCTGATAGCAAATAGTAAAAAAATCTGAACTCATTGCCGTCAGGTCAATTCCAATTCATGGAGACTCAATGTGTGTCAGAGTAGAACTGCACTCCATAGGGTTTTCAATGGCTGTAACCTTACAGAAGTAGATTGCCAGCCCTTTCTTCCACAACACTGCTGGGTGGATTCAAACCACCAACCTTTCAGTTAGCAACCAAGCACAAACCACTTGCACCACCCAGGGATTAGCAAATAGTAAGAGGCTCCCAATTCCCTTCCCACTGCATCATTCCCAACACCTACACAGTCTTTACCTGACAAGAATATCACCAGGCTTCAGGGTACCCAGATCCTTAAGAGTTTCCACCAGCAACTACTATCATATGACTCATAAATTCATTCAACACTTTTTTAATGCTAAATACTTTATTTTTTCTAAATTTTAATTATTTTGTTGTTGTTGTTGAGAATATACACAGAAAAACACACACCGATTCAACAGTTTCTACATGTATAATTTAGTTGCATTGATGACATTCTTTGAGTTATGCAACTTTTCTCATCCTCCTTTTCAACAAATATCTAATGTGACATGAAATGTTTTAGGTGCTAGATAAAGCAGTGGAGAAATCACACAAAAGTCATTCCCCTCATCAAACTTATTTTTAGTTGAAAGAGTAAGGGAAATTTTTTAAAAAGTAAGCAATGTTGATGTGTAGTCTGCTCTGTATAATAGTATTTTGTTACTATTATCATCATCAACATTACATGTTGTAGAGAAAAGCGATGTATGGAAAGGAATTAGAGCACCACTGGTGAGATGTCACAGGGAGTGCAATCTTAAATTGGATGGTTATAGGAGGTATTATTAAGAATATTCTAATTGAACAAAGACCTGGTGGAGGCAAGAGATAAATTCATGAAATTATCTTGGCAAAGAAGGATTTAAGCAAAGACCCTGAAAAGAAGAATCCCTGGCATGTATGAGGAAAGCAAGATGCCAATATAGTTGAAGTAGAAACAGGGAGAAAGAAAGAAGTCAGAGATAAGGCCAGAGACAAGATCATTTAGGGCCATTAAATTCTTGTGTTATGGATTGAGTTACAAAGACATAAAAGATAGAAAAGACAAAAATGGATGTGAGAAGAAACTCTGAAACTTGCTCTTGAATGTAGAGTAACTAAAACAAAAGGAAGAAATGATGAAGTAAAAGAGCTGAATAGTAGATTTCAAAGAAAGGCTTGAGAAGACAAAGTAAAGTATTATAAAGAAATGTGCAAAGACTTGGGAATCAGAAAAAGAAAAAGGAAGAACAAGGGGATGCTTCGTGGTTTAAAATCAGGGAAGGTGTATGTCAGGATTGTATCTTTTCATCATACTTATTCAGTCTGTATGCTGAGCAAATAATCCAAAAAGCTGGACTATATGAAGAAGAACATAGCATCAGGATTGATGGAACACTTGTTAACAACCTGCGATATGCAGATGACACAACCTTGCTAGCTGAAAGTGAAGAGGACTTGAAGCACTTACTGACGAAGAGCAAAGACTACAGCATTCAGTATGGATTACACCTTAACATAAAGAAAACAAAATCCTCACAACTGGACCATTAAACAAAATCATGATAAACAGAGAAAATATTGACAGTGTCAAGAATTTCTTTTTACTTGGATCCAGTCAATGTCCATGGAAGCAGCAGTCAAGAAATCAAACGACATATTGCATTGGGCAAATCTGTTGCGAAAGACCTCTTTAAAAGTGTTAAAAAGCAAAGATGTTACCTTGAGGACTAAAGCGCACCTAACGCAAGCCATAGTAGTTTCAATCACCTCATATGCATGCAAAAGCTGGACAATGAATAAGGAAGACCAAAGAATAATTGATGCATTTGAATTATGGTGTTGGTGAAGAATATTGAATATGCTATGGACTGTCAGAAGTAGGAACGAATCTGTCCTGGAAGAAGTACAGCCAGAATGCTCCTTAGAAGCGAGGATAGTGAAACTTTGTCTTGCTTACTTTGGACATGTTGTCAGGAAGGACCAGTCCCTGGAGGAAGGCATCATGCTTGATAAAGTAGAGGGAGACCCTCAACAAGATGGATTGGCACAGTGGCTGCAATAATGGGCTCAAACACAGCAACAATTGTGAGGATGGCACAAGACTAGGCAGTGTTTCATTGTGTTATACATAGGGTCAATATGAGTTGGACCGACTCAGTGGCACCTAGCAACAACAATATCGATTGAATTATGTCCCCCAAAAATATGTGTTATAAATCCTAACCTCTATGCCTGTGGTTATAATTCCTCTTGGGAATGGGTTGTCTTTGTTATGTTAATGAGACAGGATTAGTGTAGGATGTATTTTGAGTCAATCTCTTTTGAGATACAAAAGAGATTAAGCAAGCGAGCAGAGCAGAGATGGGGAAAGAGAGATGCCAAGCCACATTAAGACTGTCCAGGAGCAGAAGCTCAGAAGACACAAGGACCTTCTTCTAGAGAGGGCAAAGAGAGAAAGCCGTCCCCTAGAGCCGGAACCCTGAATTCAGACTTCTAGCCTCCTAAACTGTGAGAAAATAAATTTCTGTTGGTTAAAACCACCCATTTGTGGTATTTCTGTTACAGCAACACCAGATAATTAAGACACCTCGTAAGGATTATGGCCCTTAGTCTGGAGTAGCACTGGGGCACTTTGACCAGGAGATTGAGAAGTTCTTATTTCTATTTTAATGGTATCACCCTAAACCAGTATGAATTTGGGGAACAAAACTGTTCTGGAATTAGATAGTGGTGATGGGTGCGCAACATTGTGATATACTAAAAACCACAGAATTGTACCCTACAAAAGAGTGAATTTTATGCCACGTGAGTTACAATTTAATATAAGAGTTATTAAAATAGTAGAATGAAAATATACAATGTGTATATGGAAGGGAGTGGTTAAAGGTAATAAAAGGAACCCCAATAAGAAGATGCTGAGTGATGTAGTGTATGAGATGAAGATAAGAACTGAGGATAGGCCTGAACTATTGGAATATTAAAATTACCTTTAAATGATATGGGGAAGCCTACTGGAGAAAGAGGTTTGCTGGTAAGAAAAGGAGTTCTATTTTGAGCATATTATAAATGAGATGACTATTAGACATACAAGTAGACAAGTTAAGCAGAAAATCAGAAATATAAGTCTGGAGAACAAATTTGATGCTGGAGATATAAATTTGGAGGTTCTTAGCATATTGATGCATCTAGACCCAGGAGAATGGATGAGATTAGAGAGTGATTGTAGTTAGAAAAGAGTAGAGTTTCAAGGATTGAGCTCTGGAGAGTTCTAGTGTTAAGAAATCAAGGAGATGAGGAACACCCATCAAGGGCGTCTGAGGAGAAACTAGTAAAGCCATACGAACACAAGTGGATCGAATGAGTAAATATTTGCAAGAGAGAGAGGATGACTGAATGTATCAAACTGCTGCTACTACGTTGAATAAAGTGAAGGTAGATTTTGACTATTGATGTAAGGGTGAAGATCATTGTGAACCTTGACAAGTGTAGTTTCAGTGAAATGGTTGGGTGAAAGCCAAAGTGGAGTGGAATCAAGAGAAAAGTGAGGACGAGTTTCAACCTTGCAAGTGGACAAATCAGTTCAAGATATTCGGCTCTAACATGGAGAAAAGAAATGTTAGGTGAATAGGGACGTAGGTGCTATAGGTGAAGGTGGATTCAAGGGTTATTTCTAAATTTGTTTTTGTTATGTTTTTACATTGGACGAATACCAATGTAAACAGATGGGAATTATCCTGTTAAAAGCAAAAAATTGAAGACACAGAGGTCATACAACAGAACAGATGTCCTAAGTTTGATAAGAAGAATTGAACAAGAGCAGCCAATCAAGGCATAAAAAACACTAGGAAAGAATAAATTAGCAATTATCCAGGAAAGACCACTATCCCCCATTCATCTGATTCCATCTCCAGTTTAGGGTTACAGAAGTGAGTGACTTAAAAAGGTTAACTGGCCCAATTCTTAATTTTATAGGTGAGAAAGAAACAAAGCCCCAATGACAGTCATATCTAATGACCAATTAGAGGTTTTGAAAGAAACATGCACCCAAACCACCAAATGCAATTGTTCTAAAAACACCAGCACGTGGACTCATTTGGCTTGTGTCTGCCATATACGGGTGCCAAAGCTCATCTCATGCATGGATAGAACTGCTGAGAAAACAGAATATCAGCTTCCAAAGTCAGTTATTTCTGCTTTGTAAATAATACATGAATCACCTGGTCCCGGATCTGTTTGGTCTTGATCCCATAAATGATAGGATTCAACTTGGGTGGAGCCAGAATACAGACATTGGCCAGGAGGATGTGAATATGGGGTGCAATGTGGTGTCCAAACCGCTGAGTAAGAGTGGTGAAGATCCCAGACCCATAAAAGAGGGTGATGACACAGACATGGGAGCCACAGTGTTCAGAGCTTTGTGGCGAGCATCTTGGGAAGGGATGCGGAAGACAGCAGGGAGGATCAGCACACAGGAGATAAAAATTAGCACAATATCTAATACCACTGTTGACATTAAGACAAAAAACCCATACCATATGTTTACTCGAATATCATCACAAGAAACGTGGGCCAAGACAATGTGCTTACAACCAGTGTTCAGGAAGATGTTACTTTTGCAGAAAGTCAATCTTCTCAGAAGAAATATTATGGGGAAAATTTTACCATAACTTACCAGAAAGATAGTCCCACCAATTTTTGCAATCAATGAGTGTGTAAGAATAGTTATGTATCTCAGTGGGTAGCAAATGGCAAGGTAGTGGTCAAATGCCATCACCAGCAAGATCCTTGACTCAGAGATGAAAGTAGAATGGATGAAGAAGAGCTGAGTGATGCAGCAATTCAGAGAGATCTCCACAGCATGGAACCAGAAGATGGCCAAGGCCTGAGGTACTGTGGATGCAGAGAGGACAATGCCTGCTCCAGCCAGCATGCAGAGGAAGAGGTACATGGGTTCACGGAGGCTGCGCCTTGTGTGGATAATGAAGATGAGCAGGCTGTTCCCAAGCAAGGCTATGATATAGGAACTGATGAAGGGAATGGAAATCCATACGTGCTTGTCCTCTAGGCCAGGGATGCCCATCAAACAGAAAACTGTGTGGCTCATACCAGTGTGGTTCAAGGTAGTCATACCTGAAGCAGACAACCTGGGGCCTCACCTCCTATTCACAAAGGCAGAAGAGATTTTAGATTATACTCAGTGATTTTCTTTAATGTTGCTATGGGTATTTGGCATCTACCTGAATTCAGTCTATTCTGAAGGTGCCAGGAGCTATGATACATAAAGGTGAACAAGATAAGGTTTGTTTTCTGGATGAGGTTATAATCTCATGAACAAGATGGACATTTCACTAAAATAAAATGATTATGTTAACATATCAGTAATATAAGAAAAAAATCATATGGAGACATAATAGGAGTAATTCACTCTGTTCATATTTGTGGTAGTATTAACAATGAATTTATATCTGGACTAGTCCAGTAAACAGCGTAAGATATTGTCAGATGGAGGGAGTACCAAGTAGAGAATGGAGTAAAGTCCTTTGGTAGTTTAAGGAGAAACATATGGCATGTAAATACAATATTTAAACAGCTTTCAACTCTGTAAGGTTGTGGCATTGCAAATTTGGAACAATTAGAGAAGTAGATTGGTTCTCTATACGAATCAAAGAGCCTGAACTTCATCCTCTGGGGGGAATAAAGGTCAGCCATGATGAGTGTTATAAGGGGAAAGCATTTTGTATATGTTAACCTGGTAGTTGATTAGGATAGAAAGCATGGGAAAAGATGGCAAAGCTAACAGATGTTTGCCCTAGTAAGGGAAATTGATGTATTGATAAATTACTCTCACAGTGAAATAGGATCAAGAAGGCAACCCTTTTAAAGTACCTTCTCAATGTTAGCCATTGATGTAAAAATGTTACTTATGTTGTTGTTGTTAGGTGCCATGGAGTCTGCTCTGACTCACGTGATCTTATGTATAACAGAATGAAATGTTGCCCAGTCCTGTGCCATCTTCATAGTCATTGGTATGTTGGTTGTGGCTATCGTGTCAATCCGTCTCATTGAGGGTTTCCCTCGTCTTCACTGACCCTCTACAAAACATGATGTCGTTATGTTACTTACAGCACCTCATTAATTGCTTCTAGCAAAATAGGGTAGTAGGTACTAGCATCCCCTATTTTCCATAACAGGATCTCCAGGCTCAAGAATCTTGTCACAGGGCTAGAAGGCAGGAGGGGACAGGAGACCTGGTAACAGGGAACCGCAGGTCAAGAAGGGAGAGTGTTGACATGTCGTGGGGTTGTCTACCCATGTCGTAAAACAATATGTGTACTGTTTAACAAGAAATTAATTTGTTCTGTAAACCTTCATCTGAAATACAATTTAAAAAAAAAAAAATCTTGTCACAACTCAAAGGTTTAAAGCTTTTATAAATTTACTATATATAATTTCCTCATTTTGAAGTGGGCCAAGGCAGCGAGAACAAAGTCAGCCCCTGGGCAGGTAGCCATGCCCTATTGCCTTTAACACAGAATAAAAAGCAGCGTTAATAGTACAGAGGTTTTGTAATTATTTCTAATTCAAACTTCAAAGGCTTTAATATTTGCTTCCTTGTCAATGCCTCTTTAAGCAACAATGGTAAATTCTTAGTAAAGACCTAAAATAATTGTGCATCCTGTATCCAGGGCAGCAGACGGCAGAGAATTTGAGAAATGGCTCTGTTGTACAAGGTATTACAAAAGGAAAGGCCAGGTACCAACCTGGAAAGAGGGAAATGAGCCCAAACTCTGAGCACTGGTGGAGAAGACAGAAAAAAAAATAAAAGTTTAGCTGTTTCAGATTCTAGAAAAATTATAGTTGGTTTAGAGGACACATTTTACCCTGAAGAGACAAGAACAATTTTTTGTAAAAAGAATAATTATTCAATCTCAAGGCCAACGTCTAGGTCCTACCCTCTGCCATATCCTTTCCAGCTGGATGTTGAACTTGGTATGTGTTCCCAAGAGGTGATCTTGATACAAAACCCAGCTGATGAGAAGGTCAGAGATCCAAAGGATGAAGAAGCACAGATCAAGTATCCTCTGCACCTTTGCATTTATTCAGTGTCTATTTCAGTGCCAAGCACATAGCAAGTACAAGTAATCATTCCCTCCCTCCTCCTGTAGGTTCTAGTCTTCTTATCTCTAAATTTAATTTCCAGAGTAAGAAGACCCATTCCTTATTTCATTGCTATATAACCCTCTAAGTAATCGCTGAAAGTTTACTGAAAATAAAATCACGAGAAAAAAGCACAGGTAAAGGCTTGTGGCAATGTGTCTGCTGTGGCCAGCAAATACCACCAGGCCTGTCTGTGGCCACACAACTGCTCTGAGAGTATGCACTCCTCCAAGGAAAGTTATCCTCCTGGAGAAGATGGACAAAATCAAAACAGATATGAAAATGCCATAGAGGGCCATAGGGTAGGTGTGTGCACTACAATTCTGACAAAGTAATAGCAGGAAGAGCAGATGAAAATAAAGCAAAATGTATTAAATAACTAAAAAGAGGAGTCTTCAATGGACCAGCTTACAGATGTTGATGGACATTAGATACTTTGGGAGTGGCAAAGAGGACTTTTCTTTTGAGAAGAAGGTAATAGAGGTTAAAGAGCTTGTTGACTGGGGGCTGGTCTAGGGGTGAAAATGCATGTACTAGAGTGGCTGCCTATGAACTCAAGGTCACCCTAGAGATCTTCTCAAATGCCTCATGCAGGTTTTCACAACCTTGATCCAGGTACCCTTGGTCCCCTGGAGAAGTGGCCTCTGTCTCCCTGTGATATAGAGCTACTTACTAACTCTCAGTCTACCCAGTATGTCAGCAATGTGCCTGCATGACACGTCTCCCCACAAGTCACTCCTTTCTCTCTGCTTTCATAAGGAGTCTAGTCATCAGAACACTTGTAGATAACAGCATGTCTTAGATATCTAGTGCTGCTATAACATAAATACCTTAAGTGAGAGGCTTTAACAAACAGAAATTTATTTTCTCACAGTTTAAGAGGCTAGAAGTCCTAGTTCAGCACATGGCTCTAGGGGAAGGCTTCCTCTCTCTGTTGGCTCTGGGGGAAGGCTCTTGTCTCTTCAGCTTGTTTCCTGGTTCCTTGGAGATCTCCATGTGGCTTGACATTAATCTTCTCCCATCTCTGCTTCTTTCGCTTGCTAGTTTAATCTCTTTTATTATCTCAAAAGAGATTGATTTAAGACACACCCTACACTAATCCTGTCTCATTAACACACAAAGACAGCCCATTCCCAAATGAGATTATAATCATAGGCATAGAGGTTAGGATTTACAACACATACTTTGCGGGGACACAATTCAATCACTCCATAACGGAGCATATCTGATTACCTGTTGATATTCCTCCCAATTGATTTTATCCTTCCTGAGGTCTGAGAATTGTCTTTTTTGTGTGTGCATTCCTACAAACCAGCACACTGAAGCACTATGTCATTCCTCAAAAATAAATATAATATGGGAGTAATAAAGGGTCAGAATGTTAGTTGCTGTCAAACAGATTCCAACTCATAGTGACCGCATGTATTACATAGTAGAACTTCTCCATAGGGTTTTCAAGGCTGCAACCTTACAGAAGAAGATAGCTGCCTTTCTTCGAACGCGCCTCTGGGTGGGTTCGAGCTACCAATCTTTCAGCTAGTAGTTGAGCACTTAACTCTTTTGCACCACTCGGGGACTCCCAAGGGTCAGGATGGGGAGTTATGAATGAGCCCTTTAAATGCCTAGGATATTTACAGTAATCAGGATCTTAGGCCAATGTGGAATTTTCTCTGGAGGGGCTCTAGGCTCCTTGGTACACTGACACTAAAGGAAGGTCCTAAAGCACAGAGTGTTCTCACTCCCCCCTTCTAAACAGACTTCCCACTCTGCTGGCATGGTCCTTAATTTGTATCCCTGGCGCAGTAGTGGGCTAGTAAAATGGTTCTAATAAAAAAAATTAAATTAAATTAAAATGTCCCTGATTTGTAGTATAGTGTTTACCAATTTCTTAGGCGAAAAAGCTCCATCATGGCCAGTTTCAAACGACCTATATGATAATGTGCCTGTATCTGGAGTTGGGAAGAAATGTACACAACAGACTCTCATGAGCTGATTCGAGCTGGCTCCAGCACACCACTACTGCTATCTCTCCCATTCTGCCTACTAAACTCAGACAAAGCCCTAGTATTTTCAACCACCTCCCTTCGGCTCCATTACCCCAGTCTTCTGCTGATATTTCATCCGACAGAAATAAAAAAGTCATTCACCTACTTCAGTTGGAACCCTCATGAGCTAGAATAGGATGAGTCGGAGGAGGACTCTGACTGATGGGTATCAAGGAGCAAGGTTTTTACGCAGTTACCTAAAGACTGCAGAGTGAGCTAGTACACAAGGGATCCCAGACTTAATGCACATGGGTCAAGTCATTATTGTTCTTCAACCCTGCCCACACCACTCCCTCCTCCACAACTCCATACCTAGATTACATCATGTTCAATAAATACCATGTTAGCATCACTACACAAAATATTCCTGTTTCTGTTTTGATGGAAATTACCCAAACCAAAAACCCATTTCGGTTGAGTCAGTTTCAACTCATAGCAACCCTATAGGACAGAGTAGAACTGCCCCCATAGAGTTTCCAAGGCTGTAAATCTTTACAGAGGCAGACTGCCACATCTTTCTCCCTTGGAGCTGGTGGGTTCGAACTGCCGACTTTTTGGTTAGCTGCTGAGTGCTTAACCACTGCACCATCAGGGCTCCTTTTGATAGAAATTAGTAAATATTAATCCCATTATCAATCAGCAATTATAATTCTAACATAGAAATTAGTAGTAGTAATCAAAGGAGCCCTGGTGGCACAAATGGGTAAACACTCGGCTGCTAACCGGAAGGTTAGCAGTTCCAACTCACTCAGCTGCTCCATGGGACGAAGACCTGGCAGTCTGCTCCCATAAAGATTACAGTCTAGAAAACCCGATGGGGCAGTTCTTCTCTGTCACACGGGGTTGCTATAAGTCAAAAATAGACTCAATGGCACCTAACAACAATAGTATTAATAGTGATAATTTATTTTAATAAACTGCATTTTTAGAA
Source organism: Dugong dugon (assembly GCA_030035585.1). Taxonomy (NCBI): domain Eukaryota; kingdom Metazoa; phylum Chordata; class Mammalia; order Sirenia; family Dugongidae; genus Dugong; species Dugong dugon. Next base: position 76,437,889 of record CM057467.1, on the reverse strand, counting down.
CAGTTCTATATTTAAAGAAAAATTATATAGTGCAGAGTTCCCATAGACCTGCACCCGGCATCCTCTATTATTAACATCTTACCTTATTGCGGTACATGTGTTACAATGACTAAACCAATATTGACACATTATTAGTAACTAACATCCATACTTTGTTCAGAATTCCTTTGTTTTTATTTACTGTCCTTTTTTTGTTCCTGGATCCCACCAAAGATATCACATTATACTTAGCCCATCATGCCTTTTTAGGCTTCTCTTGGCTATGAAAGTTTTTCAGACTTTGTTTTTGACCTTGACAGTTTTGAGAAGTACTGCTCATGTATTTTGTAGGATGTTCCTCAGTTGGGATCTGTCTAATGTTTTTCTCATATACAATTAGACTGAGATTATATGTTTTGGGAAGGAAGATCACAAACAGAAAGTGTTGTTTTTAGACATTGTGACAAGGGTACATGCTACCAGCATAACTAATCACTCTCATGCTGACCAAGTTCATATGACTGGGTGCCCGTCAGGTTTTTCCACGGTAAAGTTACTTTTTGTTCCCCTTTCCAGACCATACTCTTTAGAAGGAAGTCACTATGTGAAGCCCACACTTAAGGACTGGGAATTATTCTCCAACTCCTTATAGGTAGAGTAGCTACATAAATTATTTAGAATTCTCCTGCACAAAAGATTTATCTGTTCTCTCCCATTTAGTTATTTGTTTGTTCTCAGTATAGAAGCCAAAATATTTATTTTATACTTTAGGTTTTAATCCAATACTACTTTATTTTTTAACTTAAATTGTTCTAGCTCTGCACACTGAAAGTGCTTTCAGGTGGCTCCCGCGTCCCTTTGACTTGCCCCCTCATTGTGGGTTTTTTTTTTTTTTTAATCAGATCCTTACTTTTGGCATTACAAGATGTTCCAGGCTCATCTGACATATTTTCCACCCTAATCCTAAGTGGCCCATTTTTTTCAAGGACACACCTCTTGCTTATATTGGAGAATAATATTAGAAACCAAAACCTAAGTATTAGGTGTGCTTGTTGCTATTAGGTGTGCTTGTTGCTATTAGGGTTTTGTTGCTACTAGGCATTCTCAGCTGACAAAGCAAAGAAATATACATGCATATACACCTATCAATAAATATTCTATATGCAATCATTTGTATCTACATTAGGCTAAACATGAGCTCATACTGATGTCTCCAACTCTAATCCATTGGCCCATGAATCATTTTAGCCTGTTCCCCTGGGAGACTGTAAACTCCCACTCCCACAGTGAGAAGGCTGACTCCCACTATCTGCCTTTATTAGCTTAATAGTTCAAGAATACATGTATAGCAGTATCAGAATTGTTGCTCTGTACTCCAATGTGAAACAACTTTATCAACTACAGAATGATGGCATTGTTGTTGTTAGGTGCCATTGAGTCGATTTCAACCACTGGCAACCCCATGTGACAGAGTAGAGCTAACCCATGGGGTTTTCTAGGCTGTTATCTTTACAGGAGCATATCACCAGGTCTCTCTCCCAAAGAGCCGCTGGGTGGATTTGAACCATCAGTCTTTCAGTTAGCAGCCAAGCACTTAACCATTTGTGCTACCAGGGCTCCTTTAATTAATAGTACTAATAATAATTTTTTTTTTGTCTTAAAATTATAATTGCTGATTTATGATGGGATTAATATTTACCGAATTGTGGTTATGTAGAATTTGTTTTGCTTTTATTCTTACAAACTCTACTCATTTCCAAAGATACTCAGGTCAGCACCTCTTTGTCCCACGCCATGCACTGAGGTTGTTTCATACATTTGTAATACAGTTAGATTGTTTTGTCACATTCTGCATTCCCTCCTGGGATCCCTGAACGATTAATTTTTTTTTTAATTTGCAAAGATTAATGTTCAATCTTTGTGCTGTAAAGTTCTATAAGTTTTGAAAAAGACATAGTGTCATGTATCAACAATTACAGTATCATACATATAGTTTTACCACCCAAAAAAAAATCCCCTGTTCTCTACCTAATCAACCCTCTTCCCCTCCCCTTGAGCCCCTGGCAACCACAAATCTTTTTACTGTTGCTATAGTTTTGCCTCTTCCATAATGTCATGTAATTGGAGCAATATATTCTGTAATCTTCTGAGATTAGCTTCATTCACATAGCAATATGCATTTAAGATTCATCCATGTCTTTTCACAGCTTGATAGCTCATTTCCTTTTATAACTGAATAATAATTCATTGTATGGATGTACCACTGTTTGTTTATCCATTTACTTATTGAAACACATCTTAGTTGCTTCTGGTTTTTATTGATTATGAATAAAGCTTCTATAAACATTCACATGAAAGCTTTGTTTAAAACATTATACTGTGGTAAATATATATGTAACAAAACATTTGCCAGTTCAACATTTTTTACATGTACAATTCAGTGACTTTAATTACATTCATCATGTTGTGCATTTATCACCACAATCCATTTCCAGATTTTTCTACTACCCTTAACAGAAGTTCATTAACCCCTAAGCAATACTCCCTTTCCCCCCAACCCTGATAACCACTAATAAAATTTGGTCTGTATACAATTGACTATTGTAGATATTTCATATAAGTGGGATCATACAATATTTGTCCTTTTTGACTACCTGATTTTACTCAGCATAATGTTTTCAAAGTTCATCATGTTGTAGCATACATCAGGAGTTCAGTTTTCTTTACAGCTGAGAAATAATATATATATACCACATTTTGTTTATCCATTCATCTGTTGATGGACATTTAGATTGTTTCCACCTTTTGGCTATTGTAAATAGTGCTGCAGTGAACAGCAGTAATAAATTAAATACAGAATTACCTTGTAATCCAGCAGCAATTCCACTTCTAGTTTTATAGCCAAAAGAATTGAAAGCAGAAACTCATGCAGGTTCTGTGTAGCAAAAGTTTCATATAAGTTGGGTAAATATTTAGGAGCATGATTGTTGAATCATATGATGTTATGGATTGAATTGTGTCCCTTAAAAATACGTGTCAACTTGGCTAGGCCATGATTCCCAGTATTTTGTGGTTGTCTTCCATTTTGTGATCCAATGTGTTTATCCTATGTGTTGTAAATCCTAACCTTTATGATGTTAATGAGGCAAGATTAGAGGTAGTTATGTGAATGAGGCAGGACTCAATCTACAGTATAAGGTTGTATCTTGAGTCAATCTCTTTTGAGATATAAAAGAAAGAAGCAAGCAGAGAGGAGAGGGATCTCATACCACCAAGAAAGAAGAGTCAGGAGTGGAGTGTGTCCTTTGGACCTGGGGTCCCTGTGCTGAGACTTTCCTAGACCAGGGGAAGGTTGATCATCAGGACATTTCCCCAGAGCCAACAGACAGAGAAATCCTTCCCCTGGAGCTGGCACCCTAAATTGGGACACCTAGAGTCCTAAACTGTGAGCATAAATTTCTCTTTGTTAAGACCATCCACTTGTGGTAGTACTGTTACAGCAGCACTAGATAACTAAGACATATGGTGTCTTTGTTTAGCTTTGTAAGGAACTGCCAAACCATCTTTCAATGCATTGCCACCAGCATTGAATGAGAGTTTCTATTGCTCCACATCTTGGACAGCAATTGGTATTTTCAGATTTGGGTATGTTAGCCATTCTAATAAATATGTGGTGATATGTCTTTGTGGTTTTAATTTGCAACTCCCTGAACAGGCACTTCACCAAAGATGATATACAGATGACACATAAGCATATGAAAAGATGTTCAACATCATTTCCCAGTGTTGTTGTTATTGCCATCAAGTTGATTCCACTCATGCCAATCCCATATGTGCAGAGTAGAACTGCTACACAGGATTTTCAAGGAAGTGATCCTTCAGAAGCAGATATCCAGACCTGTCTTTTGAGGTGCCTCGGGGTATGTTTGAGCACTTAACCATTTGCGCCACCCAGGGACTCCTTCATTAGCCATTAGGGAAATGCAGTTAAAATCACAATGAGATACCACTACACACCCATCATATTACTGAAACAAAAAATAGTGATAACATCAAATGCTAGAGAGGATGCACAGAAACTGGTTGACCCATGCATTGCTGGTGGGAATGCAAAATAGTACAGCCACTCACGAAAATAGTATGGCACTTTCATATAAAACTAAATGTGTAGTTATCATATGGCCCAGCAATTGCACTCTTAAGCATTTATCCCAGAGAAATGAAACCTTATATATACGGTTATATATACATAAATAGCTGTTCATCAATGTTCCATAGGAGCTTTAGTCACAATAGCTAAAAACTGAAAACAAACCAAATGTAATTTAACAAGTGAATATTTAAACAAACTGTGGAACAACTATACCATAGAATGCTACACATCAATAAAAATTCAATGACAACAATTTGGAGTATCTCAAGGGGATTGTGCTGAGTGAAATAAAGCTAATCTATAAAGGATACATACCGTATAATTCCATTTATATAACATTCTTGAAATAACAAAATTGTAGAGATGGAGGTGGATTAGTGGTTGCCAGGGGTTAGGGGTGGAGATAGAAGGAGGTGGGTGAAACTATGAAAGAATAGCCAAAGGAAACTAATGGTAATGCAACAATTCTGTAACTTGATTGTGGTGTTGGTTATACAAATTTACACATGTGATAAAACTGTATAAAACTATACATACACACACTTAGAAATAAATGCATGAAAACTGTTGAAATTTAAGATATGTGTATTCTACAAAAAAAAAAAAAATAAAGAAAGAAACTCATTGCTGTCAAGTCAATTCCAACTCATAGCAACCCTATAGGACAGAGTAGAACTGCTCCATAGGGTTTCCAAGGAGTGGCTGGTGGATTCGAACTGCTGACCATTTGGTTAGCAGTGGAGGTCTTAACCACAGCACCACCAGGGCTCCATGATTCTATAATTATATCAAAATAAAAAGTTTTAAAACAAGAAAAAATGAAGGTGAAATAAAGACATTTAAGACAAATAAATAAAAAGAAGTAAGAATGTTATTGTTGTTGTGTGCCATCGAGTCAGTTCCAACTCACAGCAACCCTATAGGCAAACTAGAATTGCCCCATAGTATTTCCTAGGCGGAAATCTTTGCTCCTGCAGCGCTGAACCAGTGACCTTTCGATTAGCAGCCAAGTGCTTAACCATTGCATTACCATGGCTCCTTGAAGCAAGGAATCATAATTATAGCAAACATATGTAACATTTACTATATCTCAGACTCCATTCTAAGCCCTTTATATGTATTAACTCATTTGATTCTCACAAGAGCTGTATAATGTTGATGAAATAATCCTCAGTTTAGAAATGAAGAAACTAAAATAAAGTGGAGAAGTGGAAGTGAATACTCTAGTCCTAGTTTAAGGAGAATTTTCTAAGATTAAACAATGGAAAAGGACACAAAGGGAAAAACATTAATATAGATATTAATATTTAAATCAGTCTATTAAAATACTAAGATCAAAATACTAAACATACTAGATTAATACTTAAAACGGATATGAGAGAGAAAATACATATTATCATTGGTAAAAGAAAAACAGTAGAAATAGATAAGAACAGCGTAGTGCTTTCAAGAGTTAAATGAGCAAAGGCAGGAACAGTGAGATCATCTAGAAGATGTAGTAGCCAAGAGTACAGACTTGGAAAATAAAACAGAAATGGACTTGTTCTCGCCGCTGCCGTTTACCTTGGCAGTTTCTATTTGCTTGTCTGTGATACCTATCTCCTGGAGCTGAAGTGAAAATGACATGAGATAAGCTGTTTAAATGCTTAACATTGGCGCTGCAACTTGATAAACACTGAACAAATGGTGCCTAGCTTTATGTCACAAGATGCAACATGAATATCCAACAGTCAATCTCAATAGCATTCAAAAAATAAAAACAAAACTTATAAAGCAATATAATTTTTGACCTTACAAATGGCAATGATTTTTTAAAAGGAAAATACTCAATTCCATTGTCAGTGCAGTGAGGTATATTTTCTCATGTACTGCTGACATGAGTATGAATTATGCATCATTTCTGAGCATGGTTTTATAGAATTCATTAAAAACCTACAACTAGGAGAGGCAGGGCCAAGATGCAGAGTAGTCAGATGCTTCCGGTGGTCCCTCTTACAACAAAACCTGAAAAAACAAGTGAATCGATCATATATGACAATCTAGGAGCCCTGAACATCAAAAACAAAGTTGAGGAATTGGACTGAGTTGCAGGGGAAGGAAGAGACAGTTCAGAAGCAGCAAGCAGTTGTCAGACCTGCCCCGGCTGGAGCCGAAGCCCTTCAGCCCAGATTAGCTCTGGGGTAAGCAGTGAGGCAGGCAAGCAGCAGCACTCAGGAGGTGTTTTCCACATCCGGAGAGACCCAGAGAGTCTACTCAGCCATCCAGAACCAGTGAAAAGCAGCCTTTGATCTGTGAAAGATAAGTCTTTGCATCTGGCCTACCTCGTGGATCAAAAACATCACCCTTAGTTTCTCTCCCATTTACCTCCCTGCTCCCTGCTCCCTGCTCTGCACTAGGTTCAGAACAGCTTCAGCAATTGCCAAGTCCCCTAGGCCGGAAGTAGGACCCGTGAAATGCCCTGAGCCATTCTCCTGGCCTTTGAGAGGTAACAAATTGACAAACAGGGGTAAAAAATAATCTGCTGGCTCCCCTAAGCCAGGAACTCACAGTAGGCAGAGCTACTTTGCCTAGATACATGCATAAGGGACCCACAGACTTTGAGGGCCTTTTTCCCTGCATAGACTTGTGTGAGCCCATTTCAATAGCATAGGTCCTCATTACCGCAGTACAACAGGGTATATACCTGAAGTCTTACTTCAACTGTTTCAGCTGTGAAGTGGCAGGTTCATGACATTTGACACTGCTCTGCCCGTTAAACAGGGTCTTCACCTACCCACATCAGGGGCCTGAGGACTGATGGCTCCACCCACACCACACAGCTACCTGCTGTAGGGGTCCAAAATAAGAGGTGCCCCCACTCCTTACAGCCAACAGCAATGGGTGCTCATAGTCTGGCTGCAAAACCCACCCACCTACGCTCTCTAGGGAACAGGGACACGGTTTCCTCCTGGACACTCAGGGGCGGCCATCAGCCCCCTGCCTTGCTCATCATGTGTCCCCCTGCTGCAGCCAGATGCCTGTGTCTACACCAGTCATCTAGGACTGTAGGTGAGAGCTTGCACCACACACTTGGTGGCTGTCTACCTGGACACCTTAGCTGAATCCACACAGGAGGAGTGGGAGGACTCCTGAGCTCACATACCTAGTAACAGATCTAACCACCTGGTGACAGGACATTAGAGCTTCAAAGGTGCCAATAATCAAACTAGCTCACATAAGCAGCCTATTTGGGCATATCAAAACAAGAAGCTAGGACACAGTAAGCAAATATAAAATAAATAAATATAATAACTTATTGATGGCTCGGAGACAACGGTCAATATCAAATCACATAAAGAGGCAGACATAATGGCTTTGGTAAACTCCCAAAATAAAGAATCTATAAATTTTCTGGAGGAAGAAAATTTCTTGGAATTACTGGAGGCAGAATACAAAAGATTAATATACAGAACTCTTCAAGATATCAGGAAGGAAATTAGTCAAAATGCAGAAAAATCCAAGGAGCACACACACAAAGCAATACAGGAACTTAAGAAGATAAGAGAACAGCATAATGACAAATTTAACAGGCTGCAAGAATCCACAGAGAGACAGCAATAGAAATCCAGAAGATTAACAATAAAATTTCAGAATTAGACAACTCAACAGAAAGTCATAGGAGCAGAATTGAGACAATGGAAGTCTGACTCACTGAGATTGAAGATAAAGCTCTTGACACCAGCTTATCTGAGGAAAAATCAGATAAAAGAATTTTTAAAAAATGAAGAAATCCTAAGAATTATGTGGGATTCTATCAAGAGGAATAACCTACAAGTGATTGGAGTACCAGAACTTGGAGGGATAACAGAAAATACAGAAAGAATTATTGAAGATTTGTTGGCAGAAAACCTCCCCAATATCATGAAGGATGAGAAGATATCTATCCAAGATGCTCATCCAACCCCACATAAGGTAGATCCCAAAAGAAAGTCACCAAGATATATTATAATCAAACTTGCCAAAACCAAAAATAAAGAGAGAATTTTAAGAGTAGCTAAGGATAAACAAAGAGTTATCTACAAAGAAGATTCAATAAGACTAAGCTCGGACTACTCAGCAGAAACCATGCAGGCAAGAAGGTAATAGGATAACATATATAAAGCCTTGAAGGAAAAAAATTCCCAGCCAAGAATTATATATCCAGCAAAACTGTCTCTCAAATATGATGGTAAAATTAGGGCATTTCCAGATAAACACAAGTTTAGGGAATTTGCAAAAACCAAACCAAAATTACAAGAAATACTAAAGAGAGTCCTCCAGTGAAAAAATCAATAGCATCAGATAACAACCCAAGGCTAGAACACAGGACAGGCCAACCAGATATCAACCCAGACAGAGTAGTCACAAAAGTAAATCAAAGGTAAAACACTGAAAATAGGGAAACAGATGTCAATATGTAAAAGATAACAACATTAAGACAGAAAAGAGGGACTTAAAAATGTAGACATAGATTTTTCATATGGAGAGGAAGTCAAGGCAATATAAAGAAATAAAAGTCTGGTTTAAACTTAGAAAAATAGGGGTAAATATTAAGGTAACCACAAAGGAAACTAACAATCCTATGCATCAAAATAAAAAACAAGAAAAATATAAAGACTCAGCAAGTACAAAATCAACAATGATAAAAAAGATGAAAAGAAAATTCATAAAGAAAAATGACTCAGCACAGAAAATTAAGTGGAACAAAGAAACTATCAACCACACAGAAAAAAATCTCAAAATGACAGCACTAAACTCATACCTATCAATAATTAAGCTGAATGTAAATGGACTAAATGCACAAATAAAGAGACAGAGAGTGGCAGACTGGATTAAAAAACACAATCTGTCTATACGCTGCCTACAAGAGACACACCTTAGACTTAAAGACACAAACAAACTAAAACTCAAAGAATGGAAAAAAAATATATCAAGCAAACAACACTCAAAAAAGAGCAGGAGAGGCAATATTAGTCTCTGATAAAGTAGACTTTAAAGTAAAATCCACCACAAAGGATAAGGAAGGACACTACATAATGATTAAAGGGTCAATACACCAGGAGGACATACCTCTAATAAATATTTATGCACCCAATGACAGGACTCCAAAATACATAAAACAAATTCTAACAGCATTGAAAAGAGAGTGAGACAGCTCCACAATAGTAGTGGGAGTCTTCAGCACACCACTTCCAGTGAAGGACAGAACATTCAGAAAGAAGCTCAACAAAGACACAGAAGCTCTAAATGCTACAATCAACCAACTTGATCTCATAGACATATACCAAACACTCTGCCCAACAGCAGCCAACTATACTTTCTTTTCCAACCCACATGGAACATTCTACAGAATAGACCACATACTAGGCCATAAAGCAAGCCTTAATAAAATCCAAAGCATCAAAATATTACAAAGCATCTTTTCTGACAAGCCATAAAAGTAGAAATCAACAACACAAACAGCAAGGAAAGAAAGTCAAACACATGGAAACTGAAGAACACCTTGCTCAAAAACTACTGGGTTATAGAAGAAATTAAGGATGGAATAAAGAAATTCATGGAATCAAAACAAGAAATAAAACACATCCTACTAGAACCTTTGGGACACAGCAAAAGCAGTGCTCAGAGGTCAGTTTATAGCAATAAATGCACACATTCAAAAAGAAGAAAGGGCCAAAATCAAAACACTAATCCTACAACTGGAACAAGTAGGAAGAGAGCAGCAAAAGAAGCCCTTGGGTAGCAAAAGAGAGGAAATAATAAGAATTAGAGCAGAATTAAATGAAATGAGAATAGAAAAACAATTGAAAGAGTTACCAAGACCAAAAGCTGGTTCTTTGAAAAGATGAACAAAATCGATAAACCATTGGCCAAACTGACAAAAGAAAATCACGAAAGGAAGCATATAACCCGTATAAGAAATGAGATGGGTGATATCACAACAGACCCAAATGAAATTAAAAGAATTGTAACAGAATACTATGAAAAATTGTACTCTAACAAATTTGAAAACCTAGAGGAAATGGACAAATTTCTACCTACCTAAACTAACACAAACAGAGGTACAACAACTAAATAAACCCATAACAAAAGAAGAGATTGAAAAGGTAATTTAAAAACTCCCAACAAAAAAAAAGCCCTGGCCCAGACGGCTTCACTGGAGAATTCTACCAAACTTTCAGAGAAGAGTTAACACCACTACTACTAAAGGTATTTCAGAGCATAGAAAAGGATGGAATACTCCCAAACTCATTCTATGAAGCCAGCATAACCCTGATACAAAAACCAGGTAAAGGTACCACAAAACAAGAAAATTATAGACCCATATCCCTCAAGAACATTGACGCAAAAATTCTCAACAAAATTCTAGTCGTTAGAATTCAGCAACATATCAAAAAAATAATTCACCAATGATCAAGTGGGATTTATACCAGGTATGCAGGGATGGTTCAACATTAGAAAAGCAATCAATGTAATCCATCACATAAATAAAACAACAGACAAAAACCACATGATCTTATCAATCAGTGCAGAAAAGGCATTCGACAAAGTCCAACACCCATTCATGGTAAAAACTCTCAACAAAATAGGAATAAAAGGGAAATTCCTCAGTACATTGAGGGCATTTATACAAAGCCAACAGCCAACATCATCCTAAATGGAGAGACTTTGAAAGCACTCCCCTTGAGAACAGGAATCAGACAAAGATGCCCTTTATCACCACACTTATTCAACATTGTGCTGGAGGTCCTAGACAGAGCAATTAGGCTAGAAAAAGAAATAAAGGCATCCAAACTGGTAGGGAAGAAGTCAAAGTATCTCTATTTGCAGATGATATGATCTTATACACAGAAAACCCCGAAGAATCCACAAAAAAGCTACTGGAAGTAATAGGAGTTTTCAGCAAAGTACCAGGATACAAGATAAACAAACAAAAGTCAGTTGGATTCCTTTATACCAACAAAGAGAACTTCCAGGAGGAAATCACCAAATCAATACCATTTACAATAGCCCCTAAGAAGATAAAATACTTAGGAACAAATCTAACCAGAGACATAAAAGACCTATACAATGAAAACTACAAGACACTATTGCAAGAAACTAAAAGAGACCTGCATAAGTGGAAAAACATACCTTGCTCATGGGTAGGAAGACTCAACATTGGGAAAATGTCAATTCTACCCAAAGCAATCTACAGATATAATGCAATCCCTATCCAAATTCCACCAGCATTTTTTAATGAGATGGAGAAACAAATCCCCAACTTCATATGGAAAGGGAAGAGGCCCTGAATAAGTAAAGCATTACTCAATAAGAAGAACAAAGTGGAAAGCCTCACACTACATGATCTTAGAACCTATTATATCGCCACAGTAGTCAAAACAGCCTGATATGGTACAACAATAGACCCACAGATCAATGGAACAGAATTGAGAATCCAGACATAAATTCATCCACGTATGAGCAGCTGATATTTGACAAAGGCCCAAAGTCCATTAATTGGGGAAAAGACAGTCTCTTTAACAAGTGGTGCTGGCATAACTGGATATCCATCTGCTAAACACTGAAACAAGACCCATACCTTACACCATGCACAAAAACTAACTCAAAATGGATCAAAGACTTAAATATCGAAAATGATAAAGATCATGGAAGAAAAAATAGGGTGAATGCTAGGAGCCCTAATACATGGCACAAACAGAATGTGAACCATAAGTAACAATGCACAAACACCAGAAGAGAAACTAGATAACTGGGAGCTCCTAAAAATCAAACACTTAAGCTCATCAAAAGACTTCACCGAAAGAGTCAAAAGACAACCTACAGACTGGGAAAAAAAAATTTGGCTATGACAAATCCAATCAGTATCTAATCTCTAAAATCTACAAGATACTGCAAAACCTCAACAACAGAAAAACAAATAACCCAATTAAAAATGGGCAAAGTATATGAACAGGTGCTTCACCAAAGAAGACATTTACGCGGCTAACAGACATATGAAGAAATGCTCACTATCATTAGCCAGTAGAGAAATGCAAATCAAAACTGCAATGAGATACCATCTCACTCAAGCAAGGCTAGCATTAATCCAAAAAACACAGAATAATAAATGTTGGAGAGGCTGTGGACAGACTAGAACACTTATACACTATTGGTGGGAATGTAAAACGGTACAACCACTTTAGAAATCGATTTTGCACTTCCTTAAAAAGCTATAAATAGATGTACCATACGATCCAGCTATACCACTCCTTGGAATATATCCTGGAGAAATATGAGCTATCACACAGATATATGCACACCCACATTCATTGCAGCACTGTTCATGATAGCAAAAAGATGGAAACAACCTAGGTGCCCATCGATGGACAAATGGATAAACAAATTATGGTATATTCTCACAATCGAATACTACGCAACAATAAAGAACAATGATGAAGTCGTAAAACATAACATGGAGGATCTGGAGGACATTATGCTGAGTGAATTTAGTCAGTCACAGAAGGACAAATATTGTATAATACCACTATTCTAAGAACTCAAGAATAGGTTTAAACACAGAAGAAAACATTCTTTGATGGTTACGAGGGTGGGGAGGGAGGGTGAGGATTATTCACTAACTAGATAGTAGACAAGAATTATCTTAGGTGAAAGGAAAGACAGGACACAGTACAGGGGAAGTCAGCACAACTGGACTAAACCAGAGCTAAGAAGTTTCCTGAATACAATCAAACACTTTGAGGGACAGAGTAGCAGGGGGTCTGGGGACCATGTTTTCAGGGGACATCTAGGTCAATTGGCATAACAAAGTTTATTAAGGGAATGTTCTGCATCCTACTTTGGTGAGTGGCGTCTGGGGTCTTAAAAGCTAGCAAGCGGTGATCTAAGATGCATCAATTGGTTCCAACCACCTGGAGTAAAGGAGAACGAAGAACACCAAAGACACAAAGAAGTATTAGCCCAAGAGACAGAAAGAGACACATAAACCAGAGACTTCATCAGCCTGAGACCAGAAGAAGTAGATGCTGCCCAGCTACCACCAACGACCGCCCTGACAGGGAACACAACAGAGAGTCCCTGATGGAGCAGGAGAAAGATGGGGTGCAGAACTCAAATTCTAGTAAAAAGACCAGACTTGAGGGTCTGACTGAGACTGGAGGAACCCCAGAAAGCAGGGCCTCTGGATTCTCTATCAGCCCAGAACTGAAACAATTTCCCGGGCCAACTCTTCAGACAAAGATTGGACTGGACTGTGGGACATAAAATGATGCTCATGAAGAATGTGCTTCTTAGCTCAAGTAGATACATGAGACTAAATGGGCAACTGCTGTCTGGAGGTGAGATGAGAAGGCAGAGAGGCTTAGGAGCTGGTTGAATGGACATGGGAAATCAGCAGTGGAAAGGAGGAGTGTGCTGTCACAGTATAGGGAGACCAATTACAGTCACATAACAATGTATGCATACAGAGACTAACTTGAAATGTAAACTTTCACTTAAACTACAACAATAAACAAAAAAATTGATTTAGAACATACTCTGGGTTGTGCACTTAAGAAACGAGTAAAATTGAGCCTTACACTTGTAAATAAACAATCATAATGCCATAGAAGAAGGCTTAAAAAAATAATTTTGATTAAATGAATTATAATAAAACCCTGCAGTGGAATACAATATAGATGAAGGAATTGATCATTTAGATCTATATATATTACAAATGCACAATGTAAACAATATCTACTAGGTAAGGAAAGTTACAGAAGCTTATATATAGTATGATCAATACTCTATATATGAATCATATGATCATATTTCCACATAGATATAGGAATAGACATAGGAGCTATAGACACAGATGGAAACACAAATACAGACACAGATTCAGATACAAATACATACATAGAAGTAGATGCAGATAGAGATAGAGCTATATAAATAAATAAACAGAGATGTATAGGTATAGATACTAACATTTTCACAATAAATAACTTGGGAAATGCCAGTTAATGGATGAATTTCATTTCCTTTTTTTTTTCATAATTTCTAATTATTTCTACAGTGAACATAGACTTTTTTATAAGTATTTAAAAAAGAACTATGAACATGTTATTTTTCTCATAGAGGAAGTATCAACAAAAAAAAATACTTTACATAAGGTGATGGTTCGAGAAAGCATCACAGAGGAGACAATGTGAGAATCAGGTCCGTAAGGAGGAATAACAGTTATTCACAAATCAAGAGAGGTTATTCCAAGACAAAGCAGAGACACATGAAAAAGTATGGCAAGACCTGGAATGGGTTAAGGGTGAACGGCCTGCTGAGTCTGAAGGTTGGTTTGTTTATAAAGCAACATGGGAATTGTTGCTATAAAGGAAGTCAGGAGCCAACACTAAAGGCCTTGACATCCCTGCTGAGAAGATCACTGAAAAACACACCTGACAATGAGAATGGAGGAGTTTCCCTTCCTCAGTATTCTTCCAGCACACACCACCCCTTCAGAAACCACATTAGTCTTTTCCTTTAACACAGGAGTGATCAGCCTCAGTCTCCTCAAGGTTGTTCTGCAGAATACGTATAAGCACAAAATTCATTTGTGTTGTAGACATGCATGTTGATCAGGATATAAATTGTAATACAACATGAATAGCCTCAAAACCTAAGGATTATTGATTTGAAGAATGCCATTTAGCTAGAATGAAGGACGTAAAAGAATGAAGGTGTGTATGTGGTTGTTCAGGGGTTTCACATGATGTCTCAGAACTTGAGACACTCAATGCAGACTAGCTGCACAAATTCCCCGGCAGAGCATGGTTCTCATTTTATCAATTTCCAAAGAGCAGACTAGAGTCATAAAAGCTACATGACTTGTGGGGATCAGTCCATCCAGTCCCACGCTTGGTACAAAAGGAAGCTTCCTCAGTCAAAAATGGCACTTCTCTCTCAGGTTGTTTAGACAATGGAAAAAGTAAGTCCTGCTACCTCCTTGGGGAACTCACTCCAGAGAGAGAACTCACTCCCACCATTGCTGTTGATTACATCATGGATACCCAGAGATTCTGAAAACTCTGTTCATATCCCAAAGCTATTTCTGCTTTGGAAAAAAATATATAAACCACTTGCTCCTGGATTTGCTTCGTCTTGATCCCATAAACAATGGGATTCAGCATAGGTGGAACAAGAGTGCAGACATTAGCCAACAAAATGTGGATATGAGGTGGGCTGTAGCACCCAAACCGCTGGGTAAGGGTTGTGAAGATTGCAGGCCCGTAAAATAGGATGATGATGCAAACATGGGAGCCGCATGTGTTAAGTGCTTCGTGGCGAGCATCTTGGGAAGGCATGTGGAAGACAGCACGGAGAATCAGCACGTAGGAAATAAAAATCAGCAAAACATCTAAGACCACTGTTGATATTATAACAAAAAGTCCATACCAGATATTCACTCGAATATCATTACAAGCATATTTGGCCAAGCCAGTGTGTTCACAAAAGGTATGTGGAATAATATTATCTTGACAGAAATTCAATCTTTTCAAAAGAAATATTATGGGGAAAAATTGCACCATAACTTCTCAGAAAGATAATCCCACCAATTTTTGCAATCAAGGTGTGTGTAAGAATCGTAGTGTATCTCAGTGGGTAGCAAATGGCAATGTAGCAGTCAAACGCCATCACCAGCAAGATTCCTGACTCAGAGATGAAAGTACAGTGGATAATAAAGAATTGAGTGATGCAGCAATCCAGGTCTATCTCCCCAGAATGGAACCAGAAGATGGCCAAGGCCTGTGGTAGTATGCAAGTAGAGAGGACAACATCTGCTCCAGCCAGCATGCAGAGGAAGAGGTACATGGGTTCATGAAGGCTGCTCTTTGTGATGATGATGAAGATGATCAGGCCGTTCCCAAGCAGAGTGATGACATAGGAAATGACAAAGGGGTTGGAAATCCACATGTGCTGGTCCTCTAGGCCAGGGATGCCCAGCAAGCAGAAGACTGTGTGGCTAATCCCAATGTGATTTAAGATATTCATGTCTTGAGAGACCACCAGGGTTTGCAGAAACAGAGAAAAATACAGATTATCCATGAATATGCTTTCTGAAGTCACCAGATGTTTTTAGCATATCCCACACTGTCCATCTTCTTTGAACATGTAAATAAAAGAAATACACAAAGGTGAAAATGATATGTTCTGTGCCCTGAAAGAGTGGCCATCTAGTTAAAAGACCCACATATCTGCAACTAATCAAAATGTTGTTGTTGTGTGCCATCAAGTCAATACCAACTTATAGTGATCCTATATGACAAAGTAAAACTGCCCTATAGGGTGGCTAAGATCTATCTTAAGTTCATTAACATTATTTCTTTCACTCCAGTTCTCTCTCTTGGTGCCCCTGATTTTTCTTTCTGGAGAGGAAAATCTCCTATTACCATCTGTTCAGTGCTGATAGAAATTGTTCTTCCGTTAGAGTTACCATCAAGAGAGTCCAGATAGCTGGCCTTGGAACAGATAACTGTCTGCATGCAGCATTTGTCCACTGTGTGAGAAAGTTCTCTCCAGTGAGGGCAGCTGTCCTCCAAGAGAAAGTGAAAAAAAAGGAAGACAAGTGGGATGGCACAAGAGGGGATAGGGCAGGTGTGCACCCCACAGCCCGACGAGGAAAGGAAAATGAAAGAAGAAGAAAAATAAAGAAGAAACAAGCAACAAACGCAAGGCTTGAGAGGAAGGCAGATTACAGAAACTGATGATGGACAGGTGTTAGGGGAGAGGACGAACCAGGAGAAATTTTATTAACTGGAATCATAGACTGAGGCCAGGGAGCTCATGGGTTGGGAATTTGCCTGTGGCATTGTTCTTCTGACTTTAACAGTTCATTCTAAAATTCCCCACTCAGATGCCACCTCCCTGTAAATCTCTTTTCAAACCTGCCCAAGATACCATGACTACCTCCCCAAATTCCCTCCAACATCCTACTTGGGACAGCCCAGCACAAATCCCTGCCATTCTCAGGGCTCTGCTCATGTTTTGCCAAGTGGAGTCTGTCATCTAAGGCAATATGCTTTCTGTTTTCTATGCCCAGTCTAATAATCAGGGCATCTGTTATTTATTGGATAGTATCTCTTTATTTACCAACCTTCAGTAACCTCCAGCTAGCCTATATGCCCTCCGTCTCCCCTCCCAGACTTCACTCTCCACTTTTGATACAACAAATCATGTACGTGCCTCAGACCTTTACCATTCTTTGTCCACGTATATCAATATCCTGTAAGAGTCCTGTCACCTCTGGCCTGTATGGGAATACCACACTAGGCCAAGTCCTTACCTTGATGCTAGAACCATCCCCAACCCCTGAGTCTAATTTGCTCAGTGGCTTCAGATTGAGTCTTCAGGAACAGGCATGAGGTCAGCAACCAACCTCAGCTTGCTGGGGGCCAGGCAGTTGGGCTGTTTATCTTCCTTCATAAAAGTCCCTCAGGGAAGCACTTACACCAAGGGCTCCAGGGGCAGAGCTGTTGCACCAACTTCACCCTCTTCCCAAATGGACCAAATCCCTAAGACCATTTCCCCGTCCCTTGCCCTCTCTTGACTCTTTTCTCTCCTGCTCCTCCCCAGGTGCTTTGATCTCCACCCACACTGAGTGTGCGCATTTATGTTTCAGTATAAAAACCTCTTCCAGACAGCTCATCCTTGCTACAGACCTGCTTTAATGCTGGTTTAAATGAATATGAAACTTATTTTCAATATGAAATCTCACTGCATGCAATTAATATGTAAAAATCATTTTCAAATTTTTGTTCTTCATGAAGAGGATTATGTTGAAGTTATAATCATCCCTGAGCTGATCATAACGTTCAAATTTTGTAATCATAAATAATGGGTTTTAACTCTTTTCTAGTGGTACATAAATGTCCATACACAACAATCTGAAGAACGTGTGTAGTTTGTGATTGTTTTGGGCACATTCTAATTTCATCAGCATGAAAAATTCATCATTCTGTTTAGTACTTAGTCATCAGAAACCCATATTTATGTTTGCTGGAAAAAACATTACTGCTTGCTTTATAGTCTTTTATAAATAATTTTACCTAGATGTGTGGTATGAACTTTTTTCAACTTAGTAATAACTTTATATTTTATCTGACTGTTAAAGTAATGTTGTACATTATACCAACTCCTCACTCATTGACACGGTTAAGTTCAAAAGACTAGGTCATTATGGGAAAATCGGCATTATGCAAAAATGGAGGATGACTAAATCATTACAACTGCCAAATTACATCATTACATAACTGCTAAACCACTGAGAATCATGGCCCAGCCAAGCTGATACATAACCTTAACCATCACAGCCAGGTTACTCTCACTTTGCACCTTAGCATTCGTTGCTGCCAGATATACATCATTAATGCACAAAATAGTCAGCAGATTTTTTATTATCATCATAAGTGCAAAATGTTGGATAATAAGATAGTCAATAAGTGAGGAGTAGGTATATTTTTAAATATCTAATAATACAGAATTAGGAAGCATAAAGAATTAGGAAGCACTTTCAGAAAGCTAGTGTGTGTTTCTTTTTCTATAAATAATATATATTACCCTAGTTCTGTCTTCCATAGTTTATGCTGTTCTATGGGTTTTGGGTAGTTATTTTGTTAATTAATTACTTATAAAACAAATGCATTGTATTTATTCTTACATTTCTTCATGAATACAGTCAACACTTATGGTCTTTTCAGATTCAGTGATTAATGAGTCCACTGAGCAAACTATCAAGAGACGAGCATGTACAGATTTCCAGAGTAACCAGGTTCTGTAGTAAGCCTATTGCAGAGACAGATTCTAGGTATAGTTCTGCTTTTACACACTGTATTACTTTCAGAATAGGTGATGTTTACTGAATTTTATATTTTGTAGAAATTCTAAGATCAATTTATAGTATTTTTCAAAAATTAATAAACACTCAGAAACACATTCTATCTCTAGTGAAGTTAAGCCCACCCCTTGCCTCTCAGCGTCAGCATGTATAAATTAACAGGCAGAGTTTCATGTGAGTACTGGGCACTCACTGACTCTGAAGCTGTTATGGAAAAATCTTGTGCAGCTAAACCCTGGAGAAATATATCTAAGCATTTTACATGGATATATGACTGCATCTCTACAGGCCCAGAGTGGATCCAAAACTCATAAAGAAGTTTTCTAAGCCCCATGTCAAGGTGTCATAAGTAACTGAAATGGAGTCGGACCTGGAGAAGTCTTGTGGTCAGAACAAGGATTTGCAGTGTCACTTTCAGGGACCAACAATTGAGGACTGCAGTGAACAAGGTATACTTCATGGATATCACCAAGCATAGATGCTAATGGTCAGAGGTCACTCCGAACCTCAGCATCCTGATGGATGCCTGTGTAACTAATGACTTCCTCCCACTGATGCCCTGGTCCAGCACACATGCCCTGGCACCTACAACTACCCTCAGGGAGGGAGGGTTGAAGAGATGTCTTGAAGCGACAGAGAAAATCCCGAATTGTTTGAATTATATTACACAGAAATGACTAGTTTACACTTTTGTCATTAGCTTCAACAGGCCTCAATAAAAAGTCTATATTTAGAATATACTATATTCAGTCCAATGTGTAAGCACATAGTCTCTGGGATTCACATCCAAGTTCCACATTACTAGCTTAGAGCTGGCATTGCTTAATCTTCCTATGCTTCGGTTTCCCTATGTGTAAATTCGTGATCCTGATAGACTCTACTCCAAAAGATTGTGGCAAAAATTAAATAATTTAATGCATGGAAAGTGGTTAGAACAATGGTTAGGCTCTTATGTTGTTCTTGTTAGCTGACTTCAAGTCGGCCCCTGTCTTATTTATCTAGTGCTGCTATAACAGAAATATCACAAATGGATGGCTTTATCAAACAGAAATTTTTTTCTCTCACAGTTTAGGAGGATACAAGTCTGAATTCAGGGTGCCAGCTCCAGGGGAAGGCTTTCTGTCTCTGTCAGCTCTGGGGGAAGTTCCTGGTCATCAACCTTCCCCTGGTCTAGGAGCTTCTCAGGGCAATCTCTTTTAAATCTCAAGGAAGATTGACTCAAAATACAACCTAATCCTGTAGATTGAGTCCTGCCCTCATTAACACAACTGCCTCTAATCCTGCCTCACTAACATCATAGAGGTTAGGATTTACAACACATAGTATAATCACATCAGATCACAAAATGATGGACAACCACACAATACTGGGAATCATGGACTAGCCATGATGACACATTTTGGGGGGACACAATTTAGTCCATAACATTCCATGCTTTGGCCCAAAAAAATTCATGTCCTTGCCACATGTTAAAATACATTCACCCATCATATCATTCCAAAAGTCTTAAATCAACTCCAATTCCAAAAATCATCTTCTGCAAAATTCTTCATCATCTGTGAAATCTAGAATACAAGTTATCGGCTTCTAAAGTACAATGGTGGAACAGCACAAGCTAGATGTTTCCATTACAAATGGGAGAAATTAGAGGGAAAGAAGGGATAACAGGCACCAAGCAAGTCAGCAGAACACATTACATTAGCTCTCAAGGCTTGAAAATAGTCCTCTGTTCTCTGAGACCATTTAGGTAATGGCCCTGCCTTCCAGATTCTGGGTGTTGGCCACACTCTCTGGATTCTGGGTGGAGGCGACTCGGCCCTGAGCCTTAGCTCTGCCTTCCGAGCCCACTGGAATGGCAACTCTGCTCCCTCGAATTTGGGCTGCCCCATTCTCCCAGTCTGCCTGAGTGACACCTCTACCCCCTTGGCCCCTGGCAGCCCCCATTCTTCTACCCCATGGGCATGGCAGCCCCACCCCCACAGCTTTGGGCAGCAGATCTGGCCCCATTCCACTGGCACTCTTGAAAGGCAACTCCACACTTCAGAACCAAGTTGGTGAAGATCTTACTCTTTGAAACCTAGGAGGCTGTGGCCCCACCCTTTGAGACTCAGCAGGCCATAGTTCCACCTTTGAGACTCCAGAGGTCGTGGCCCTATCCTTTAAGACTAAGGCAGTTGTGCTTCCTGTGTTCCTTGTCTCTTCAACTTCTGCTTTCTGGTTCCTTAGCCTCTCAGCCCCTGGGGCCCTTGGGCCAGCTAGCATCTGCCCTACCCAGGCAAATGTTCCAAAGTTCTTTTGCTCTACCAGTAAGTGCCTGGAGGCACCCTACTCCACCAGTAAACCTCGGGCCAGAACACACTCAGCTGTCTTGCTCCATGGCTCAGCAAGCCTAGCTCCACCAGTAAGTGCCTGGAGGGACCCCACTCTGCCAGGAAGCCTCCTACCCAAAGGCACTCAGCTCTCTTGCTCCATGGGTCAGCTCCCGTGCTGTCTCGTGATGGTTTCCTGGTTCTGCTGCCACCGTTCTTCTGCTTCTGCTTCATCTGCTCTGTTTCTGGTGTTACAGCTCTCCTCTCTTCCTTCTAAGTCCTCATCAAAATTGTCTTCTATGCCCATAATTCCACCAACAGTCTCTTCAAGGCAATCTAGGTTTTCCTGCTAGGCACTTTAAAAGTCTTCCAACATCTACCCATTACTCAACTCCAAAACCACTTCCACATTGTAGGTATCTGATAGAGCAGCATCCACTCTCCTGGTACCAAATTCTATCTTAGTTATCGTGCTGCTATAGCAGAAATACCACAAGTGGATGTCTTTAACAAACATAAATTTATTCTCTCACAGTTCAGGAGGCTAGAGGTTAAAATTCAGGGCATCAGCTTCAGGTGAAGGCTTTCTGTCTCTGTTAGCCCTGGGGGAAAGTCCTTGTCATCAATCTTCCCCTGGTCAAGGAGCTTCTCACTGCAGGAACCCCAGATCCATAGGACACACTCCTTTCCCGGCTCTTCTTTCTTTCTTTTTTTTTTTTGCCTGTGGTTTTTTTTCTTTTTTTAATTTTTTTTATTGTACTTTAGATGAAAGTTTACAGAACAAATAGTTTCTCATTAAACAGTCAGTACATATTGTTTTATGACATTGGTTAACAACACCACGACATGTCAACACTCTCCCGTTTCGACCTTGGAGGACCTTTTTTTCTTTTTTTTGGTGAAAATATATATAGCCAAAGATACACCATTTCAAAAATTTATACATGTACAATTCAGGGACATCAATTACATTCTTCTGGTTGTGCTGCTATTCTCACTATCCTTTTCCAAATTATTCCATCACCATTATCTTCAACTCATTGTCCCCTAGGCTTCCCATCAAACCTTTCGAGTTGCTGTTGTCAATTTGATCTCACATAGATAATTCTTTTTTTTTTTTTGTACTTTAGATGAAGGCTTACAGAACAAATAGTTTCTCATTAAACAGTTAGTACACATATTGCCCTATGATAATGGTTAACAACCCCTGTCACATGTCAACACTGTCCCTTCTCAAACTTGGGTTCCCTATCACCAGCTTTCCTGTCCCCTCATGCCTTCTAGTCCTTGTCCTTGGACTGCTGTGCCTCATTAGTTCCATTTTGTTTTGTGGGGTTGTCCAATCCCTGGCTGAATGGTGAACCTCGGGAGTGACTTCACCCTTTTAGCTCAGTGGTGAAGTCACTCCCGAGGTTCACCGTTCAGCCAGCTCTTCTTTCTTGATTGTAGGAGGTCTATCTCCTCTCTGCTGGATCCTGTCTTTTATATCTCAAATAGATTGACTCAAGATGCAATCTAATCCTGTAGATTGAATCCTACATTATTAACATAATTACCTCTAATCCTGCCTCATTAATATCATAGAAGTCAGAATTTACAATACATAGGATAATCACATCAGATCACAAAATGGTGTACAACCACACAATCCTGGGAATCAAGGCCTAGCCAAGTTGACATACATTTTGGGGGGACACAACTCAATCCATAGCAGCTCCCAACTCTTGGTGACCCCATGAACAAGTGAACTAAATGCTGCCTGGTCCTGCACCATCGCCATGATCAGTTTTGAATTGGACCATTGTGATCCATAGGGTTTCACTGGTTGATTTTCAGAAGTAGATCACCAAGCCTTTCTTCCTAGCACATCTTCATCTGGAAGTGCCACCAGCTACCCCTTGCAAGTTACAAGCCACCAGGATGACCTCCTACTTCCAGCTCTTCCAACTACCAAAATGTCTAAGAACAGGAAACGGGTTTCTACTAAGTCATCTAGCAGAGGGGGTAGAGACTCTCCTGACTTCTTCATTAATTGAGTTATGATAATGAGTTCTAACTCTTGAACCTAACCTAATCATGAGACTGATCGAGGGCATTGGATCACCTAAGCCATTAATTCTCCACAGGGGTGGCACGGCCCTGTGGAAACATTTCAAAATCTCAGGTTGGCCCTGTTATTTCACAAGGTGTCAGGGGCTGCTATTGATAGTGACCAAAGCCTCCTAGGTGACTGTCATGGATTGAATTGTGTCCCCCCAAAATATCTGCCAACGTGGCTAGGACATGATTCCCCGTATTATATGATTGTCTACCATTTTGTAATCTGATTTGATTTCCCTATGTATTGTATATTCTATTACTGTGATGCAATAAGATGGATTAGTGGCAGTTATACTGATGAGGTCTACAAGATTGGATAGTGTCTTAAGCTAATCTCTTTTGAAATATAAAAATAAAAGCGAGCAGAGAGACATGGGGACCTCATACCACCAAGAAAGCAGTGCCGGGAGCAGAGCATGTCCTTTGGACCTGAGGTTCCTGAGCTGAGATGTTCTCAGACCAAGACTGATGACAAGGACGTTTCTCCATAGCCAACAGAGAAAGCCTTCCCCTGCAGCTAACGCCCTGAATTTGGACTTGTAGCCTACTAGACTGTGAGAGAATAAATTTCTCTTTGTTAAAGCCATCCACTTGTGGCATTTCTGTTATAGCAGCACTAGATGACTAAGACAGTGATCTGCTGCAATACTCAGGGAAGTCCTGCTCAAGTCTGAATTGTCCAGTGTGTCACAGGACTCTCCAAAGACCTCTGGACATGAATGTGGGTGAAAATTCTCTTTAAAATTTCCTGAGCCTAGAACCAATTCAATTACACATATCATTACAAAGGATTATTGCATGTTTTTAATATATAATGAAACTTTCTAAAAGTGCAACTGGGTGAATCAAAGGAAGATTGTACATAGTTTTGTGCAGATATGCACAAAATTGTTCACCAGTGCAGAAAATCACATTCTGGACAACATCTCTGTTAATGGATTTGAGGAGTCAAAAGGACACAACTGCATTTTCTGCATTTGTTACACTAGAATTCATAATGATTCTTAAGGGAATCCAGGAATTGATGCTAGCCTCCGCCCAGAGGCAGATTCACAATTAAGCATGGTATGCACCAGTTTACAGTAAGCGATGTATACACAGGCTTAATTGTGCTTCCTTACTAATCTGTAGTGTACAATTTCACCTGGGTTTCACCACATCTTTGATGAGCTCCTACTTACAGCTCTTCCAACTACCAAAATGTCAAAGAACAGGAAATGGGTTAACATTAAGTCACCTAGTGGAGGGGGCAGAGACTCTCAGGACTTCTCCGTTGATTTAATTATGATAATGAACTCTAACTGTTGAACCTAACCTAATCATGAGACTGATCAAGGGGATTGGATTTTATTGGTTAATCCATCCCTTGCTTATTGAGTAATACGTCCCTGCCTCCACCTACTTTATGCCTCTTCTGTCACATGGGGGTCAACATGAGTTGGAATTGACTCAGGGGCACCTAACAACAATGACATCATGTCTTCAAGTACAGCTATGTCTGAGCATTTCCATATTGAAATGCAATATATTTAGAGTTACTTTTATCTCTCCTTACAATTTGTTAAGGGAATTGTATAGACTTAAAAATTATGTTGGGGATACCAACCAGTAAGTGTAGATAATCTTCACAGTGGTGCAGGATCAAACTCTATCTATAAAGCAACAGATTGTATTTTTCCACACCACTCCTAATTAAGGTCAGTCTTACATTGCAAATATTCCTAAATCAGTAAACACCCAAAAGCAGTGGGTGGGAACATGTTAAATATGAAAATTCTTGGACCTTACCCCAGACCTAGTGAATCAGAAACTCAGTGTGTGGAGCGTAGCAATTTTGGCTTAAAAAGCCCTCCTGGTGATTCTGATGCACACTAACATTTGCGAACAACTGCTGTCTAAAGCAGAGGTGTTTGAAACTTGACTGTAAGTTAGAAGCAGATGGCACTGCTTAATCGTTTTTAGTCAAATCCTTGACAAGTGTATTTGGTTTTGATCTGCTTACTATGATACATATGGAAAGAGTTGCCTTAAAATGGAGTTTGATCAGCCAGCCTCCAGAAATGAGCCTCTGTCCTCAACAACACAAATCTGCCTGCCCTCTTTTGAGCACCATTTTAGGGGCCTCACAAAACTCAAGAAGCAGGGTCTAAAGAAATCTCAATAAACCTATGCAGATGTGGCAAAGCCATAGCATAGCAGAGACAAGAATTAGATTCAGAAAAAGTTTTTAAGCTACAAGAAAATTGCCCCTAAACAGAGCAGAGCATATATTTTGGATATGTGGGTAAACTAGGTTTTTACTCACTTTATCATATTCCTCAGTGACTTAAGCTGGGCTCTCTACAGAAGCAAAACCAGTAAAGCCTATAAATATATAGAGAGAGATATTTATATCAAGTAAACAGCTCACACGATTGTAGAGGCTGGAACGTCCCAAGTCCATGGATCAGGATAGAGGCTTCTCTCAATTCACATAGCCACAGGGGCTGGCGAACCCAAGAACCAGAGGTCAATGAACAGGAGGCAGCCACAGTATCCAGAGAGAGCAAAAAAGCCAGAACATCTGCTTATATTGGGATGCAGGCTACACCCCCAAAGAAATTCCCTTTCAACTGATTGGCTACTTACAGCAGATTCCATCATGGAAGTGATCACGTATAAACACTGAGAACCATGGCCCAGCCAAGCTGACACACAGTCTTAACTATCACAGTCCACCCCTTGTCAACTTGGCACAGGTACACATCTCCTGAAACCGTACATAATCTCTGAATAAAGACAATTATAAAGTTATACTTGCACCTAAAATGATACAAATAACACACATACAACCAGAAACTCACTAGCCCCGTTTACATTTTATATTTTATAAGTGAAGAAAACAAAAATATTTGATTCACACATACAAAGCTGAAATACTCATAACAATTACATTCCTTGTTTCTGCAACTGGTTATGTGGCCGTAACTAGTATTTGGAACTATCTTTTTCCATCATCCATTTCGTATTCCCTTTACCCTCAGCAAGCACCTCAGCTGGTCATGGTTTTTGCCTGGTGGGGGGACCCAAACCCTCATTCCTGAAGGGTCTGGGTCATTAGTAGTCATGTTGGAATTGGGTTGCTGTGGTTTTCCGTTGACTTTAATCACAGGGCATGGTAGTACTAAGAGATGCCCTAAGGGATCTCCTGCATTTCAGACATACTCTTATTTACCTCCATTATGTAATATCAATCCGATTTCCTCTTGGTAATCAGGATCAATCACACCAGCCAGTATGGTAACTCTCTTCTTTGCCTGTTCATCCAAAGTCATTAGGAGCTCAAAGTGGCCAGGTACCATTCTTAGCTTCCAGTTCAATGGAATCAGTGATGTGTCTCCAGGTGGGAGCATTCCTTCCTTTGGAACTAAGACCTGTAGACCTGTAGAACATAAGGTCACGGGGACAGGAATCAAAAATCTTGCAAGTCAGTCACTAGGTGAGTCATGTCACTGCGATTTCCTGGACCCATGAATCCTGGCTATGGGAGAAACAGCACCATATATTGGACACTTATTTAGAGCATATACAGCCTCCTGGAGAACATTGCCCCCACTCTGCAAGGTATTGCCACCTAGCTGGTGCTGTAATTGTGTCTTTAGAAGGTCATTCCATCCTTCTATCAAGCCGACTGCTTTAGGAGGATGGGGAACATGGTAAGACCAGTGAATTCCATGAGCATAGGCCAACTGCTGCACTTCGTTTGCTGTGAAGTGAGTCCCTTGATCCAAAGCAATGCTGTGTGGAGGGGTGGTGCCATATCAGGAACTCAGTGTTTGTCCCTGCTGTTGGCAGATTGGGCACTCAGCAGTGGTTGTGGCAAAGTCAGCCTTGGTGAGTGGAAGTCGATGTTGCTGGGCCTATGCAGAATCTCCATTCCTGCATCCATGGCCACTTTGTTCATGAGCCTGTTGAGCAATGATGGGAGTAGCTGGGGAAAGAGGATGACTGGTTTTCAAAGAATGCATCATCCTATCCACTTGATTGTTAAAATCATCCTCTGCTGAGGTCAGTCTTTGGTAAGCATTCACATGAGACATGAAGATCTTCACTTCTTTGGCCCATTCAGAGGTCTATCCACATACTTCTTTCCCATAAATCCTTCTCTCCAATTTTCCAATCATGTTCCTTCCATGTCCCTGACTATCCAGACAAACCACTGGTCACAGCCCATGAATCAGTATACAGTCACACATCTGGCCATTTCTCCTTCCAAGCAAAGTGAACAACCATGTGCATTGCTCAAAGTTCTGCCCATTTAGAGGATTTCCCTTCACCACTGTCCTTCAGGGAGGTCCAGAAAGGCGATGTAGTGCTGCCACTGTTCACTTTCAAGTGGTGCCTGCATATCATGCAGAACCGTCTGTAAACCAGGCACATGTTTTCTCTTCTTCAGTCAACTTATCATAAGGAACTCCCCATGAGGCCATAGGTGCAGACAGGGAGATGGAAGGTAATGTGACAGGAGTGGAGACCATGGGCATTTGGGCCACTTCCTTATCTAACTTACTTGTGCCTTCAGGTCCTGCTCAGGCCCAATCTCATATATACCACTTCAATTTAATGATGAGTGTTGCTGTGCATGTCCAACTTTATGACTCCATGGGTCAAACAACACCCAGTTCATGATGGACAGTTCTGGCCACATGCTGACTTGGTGTCCCATGGTTAAGTGTTCAGTCTCTACTAAGGCCCAGGAACAAGCCAAAAGTTGTTTCTCAAAAGGAGAGTAGTTATCTGCAGAGGATGGCAGAGCTTTGCTCCAAAATCCTAAGGGTCTGCGCTGTGATTCACGAATAGGGGCCTGCCAAAGACTCCAAACAGCATCTCTATCTTCCACTGACACTTCAAGCACTATTGGATTAGCTGGATAATATGGTCTAAGTGGCAGAGCAGCTTGCACAGCAGCCTGAACCTGTTACAGAGCCTTCTCTTGTTCTGGGCCCCACTCAGAACTAACAGCTTTTTGAGTCACTTGGTAAATAGGCCAGAGTAGCACACCCAAATGAGGAATATGTTGCCTCCAAACTCCAAAGAGACCCACTAGGCATTGTGCCTCCTTTTTAGTTGTGGGAGCAGCAAGATGCAATAACATATCCTTCACTTTAGAAGGAATATCTCAACATGCCCCACATCACTAGACCCCTAGAAATTTCACTGAGGTGGAAGATGCCTGAATTTTTGTGGGATTAGTTTCCCACCCTTTAGCATACAAAAGTTTTACCAATAAGTCCACAGTCTTTGACACTTCTTGCTTAGTAGGTCAAATCAGCATAGTGTCATTAATGTAATGGACCAGTGTGATGTCTTGTGGAAGGGTGAGGTGATCAAGGTCCCTGAGGACTAAACTACGACATAGGGCTGGAGAGTTGATGTAGCCCTGAGGTAGGCAAGTGAAGGTGTATTGCTGGCCTTGCCAGCTGAAGGCAAACTGCTTCTGATGGTCCTTCAAAACAGGTACAGAGAAAAAGGCATTAGCCAGATCAATAGTTGCATACCAGGTACCAGGAAATGTATTAATTTTCTCAAGCAGTGAAACTATATCTGGAACAGCAGCTGCAATTGGAGTCACCACCTGATAAATTTTTTATAATCTACTGTCATTCTCCAAGATCCATCTGTTTTTTGCACAGGCCAAATAGGTGAGTTTAATGGGGATGTGGTCGTGATTCTCACCTTCAAGTCTTTGATGGTGGCAGTAATCTCGGCAATCCCTCCAGGAATGCTGTATTGCTTTTGGTTTACTATTTTCCTAGGTAGGGGCAGTTCTAATGGCTTCCACTTGGCTTTTCCTACCATAATAGCCCTTATTCCATTTGTCAGGGATCTAATGTCAGGGTTCTGCCAGTTGCTGAGTATATCTGTTCCGATTGTGCATTCTGGAACTGGGAAAATCACTACAGGATGGGTTTGGAGACCCACTGGCCCTACTGTGAGACAGACATGAGCCAAGACTCCATTAATTAACTGACCTCCATATGCCCCCACTCTGAATGGTGGGCCACAGTGATCTTTTGGGTCTCCTGGAATTAGTGTTAGTTCAGAGCCAGTATCCAATAATCCCTAAAAAGTCTGATTATTTCCTTTTTCCCAATGAACAGTCACTCTCCTAAAAAGCCGTAGATCCGTTTGGGGAAGGCTGGGAAAAAGATTAACAGTAAAAATTTTTAGCAGTGTATTGGAGTCCTTCCTCAAGGGGATCCAACCTCCCCTTCATTCAAAAGGTTGTAGGTCTTTAAACTCGCTCAAATCTGGTAATTGGTTAAGGGAATGTGACTCTCTATTCTGGAGATTCAAGTTACAGTGCTGTTCACCTGACCTAGAATTCATCCATTTGTACAGATCAAGTACATATTTAGTAGATTTCCTATCTATTTCCCTCCTAGGGACACCATGACTAAGCAGCCAGCGCCATAAGTCCTTACAAGTCAGACTATTCTGATTACTGTTTTGACTTTGCTGTCCATTACTGTAACCATACCCAGCTAGTCTTTGTTGATTGAGTGCAGCCACTTGGCCCCTACTACCACGGGCCAATCAGCCCCACTGTAGTTAGATGTCTTAATTCAGTTAGGGCAGTTCCCACTGTCAAATCTGATTTACATAAAATAGCAGTCACAGCAGTCTTCAAGGATGCTAGAGCTCCCTTCACAAATTTGTTCCGCACGGTTGTGGTAAAAGATGTGTCCTCTGGGAACTCCACATGTGGGTCTGTGGGTCTAACCTGATAAATCCGCTCTAGCATGCCAATTTCCCTAAACCTTTGGATACCTTCTTCTACAGTATACCAAGGCAGGTCTGGTACTTCAACTTGATTTAGTGTAGGCCGACCAAATAAACTATTAGATCCTTTCCTAGCTTCTCAAGCTGAAACTCTGAATGAAGAATTGATGCTTAGTGGACCCATATCAATACACTTAGACTGATCCATCTTTCTATTCCTTGCACTGTTATCCCACACCCTTAATAGCCGTTCCCACACATACTCCCCAGGTTTCTGTTTGCACATATTAGAAAAGTCAAGCAGTTATTTTGGAGTGCAGCATACCTCCTCCTGGGCCACACTTTGTACTTCACCTTTTGGGGCTTGCTGGGACTTAAGTCTAGTTATAGGTCTAGAAGCCAGGATCAGTAGTGTGGAATTGCTTTGAGAACATACGGCATTGTCTTCTAAAGCATTGCCCCAGGTGATGCCCCAGGCAATGACTCAGGCAAGGACTCTTTAAGGCAGCTGGGCTAAGGCTAATCTCATTAGATGGGAGTAGAGGGGCTAATGGTTTTTCTGGGCAGGGTGGTTTAGCAGACAAACATGAGGTAATCTTTTCAGATGGGAGTGGTTCTGTTGGCAGGAGTGATTCGATGGAATTTAGGGGCTCGGTGTCTCCAGCTTCTTGATTATGTGCCCATATGTCCCCATCCCAATTTCAGGATCCCATTTCTTCCCAATAAATGCCGTTATTTAACTTTAGACACCTCTGGAGGTTGGCAATTGAGCTGGCATTGTAATTCATCCACTCTTACAGTAAGATTCTGGGTTTGGTTTTTGGCAATTTCAGCTCTGTTGCTACAAGAAATAAGGCTTTCTTTCAAAGCACAAGTGGAAGCCTTGAGGTCATTTATGTTACACTTGAGCTTTGATTCTGAAGCCCTGCGCACCTCTCTTTCTTTTACCAGTTTGTTTAGCGAAAGTAGGACCGACCAACCAGCTTCCTTATACTTCTCATTCTGACAAAACTGTAGAAAGGTATCACACAAGTGTTCACCCAGAGCCTCATCTTTCACCGATACCTGATCTACTGGTGGTGATATTTTGCTTATTTGTAACGCCACCTTATGCCATGGATCAGCGGTGCCCTCTTTACTGCTGGAAGTGGAGTCATCAACATCTTTAAGACTAGCCAGATTTGAGAAACAATTTAGAAAATGCATCCTTACAATTTTGTTTCTCTAGAACCACTCTTGGTACCAAACAGCTTAGGGTGGGTTCTCTAGAGAAGTGAAACCAGTAAAGTGCATAAATACATAGACAGACAGATTTATATCAAGGAAACGGCTTGCAGGATTGTAGAGGCTGGAACACCCCAAGTCTGTGGATCAGGATAGAGGCATCTCTCGATTCACGTAGCCACAGGGGCTGCTGAACCCAAGATAGGCAGTTTGGAGACCTTGGCTCTTGCTCACAGGCTGTGAAGATCAACAAATCGCAAGATTGGCAGGCAAGACTGCAAGATTTCTTCTGATTCAAGTAGCTGCAGGGGCTGGCAAACCAAAGATCGGCATGTCAGAGAGCAGGGCTTCTGCTCACAGGCTGTGAAGATCAACGAATCCCAAGATTGGCAGATAAATTGATAGCTTAAGTCCCAAGAAATGGAGGTCAGATGAACAGGAGGCAGCCACAGGATCCAGAGAGAGCAAAAAAGCCAAAACATCTGCTTATATTGGGATGCAGGCCACACCACCAAGGAAACGCCCTTTCAACTGATTGGCTACTCACAGCAGATTCCATAATGGGAGTTACCACATATAAACACTGTGAATCATGGCCTAGCCAGGTTGACACACAATCTTAACAATCACACTAGGTCAAGACTGCAGCTTAAGACTTTATATTTCACAAAGCATCAATATTGTATGCAAAATACTGAGTTTTAGTCCAAAGTTCTACTTGATCATTGAATTATCAGTATTAGGTATCACTCAGTAGCAATAAGTTAGCTTCTCCAGATTTTACTTTTTATTAGGTTATTTTGAAATACCTTCAGAACCAAGGAGAAAACTAAGGAGAGGTCAATTTAATCCACACACATTTATTATAATGACTGCTGTAATTTACCTCATTCCTTGCATCTTACTTACTTATTACACATTGTTGTTTCTGCCTTTTATTATCTTTATTTTTGCAGTTTTGAACAAGGTGTTACACATTCCATTTTGACCCTTGTTAATTTGAAAGTCCTACTTTGATTTTTTGTTCCATTATGTCTTAGTCATCTAGTGCTGCTATAACAGAAATACCACAAGTGGATTGCTTTAACAAAGAGAAGTTTATTCTCTCATAGTCCAGTAGGCTACAAGTCCAAATTCAGGGCCTCAGCTCCAGGAGAAGGCTTTCTCTCTCTGTTGGCTCTGGAGAAAGGTCCTTGTGACGCATCGGTCTTCCCTTGGCCCGGGAGCATTTCAGCACAAGAACCTCAGGTCCAAATGAAGCGCTCTGATCCCGGCACTGCTTTCTTGGTGGTGTGAGGTTCCCATGTGTCTCTGCTCACTTCTCTCTTTTATATCTCAAAAGAGATTGGCTTAAGACACTATCCAATCTTGCAGACCTCATAATTATAACGTCACCATAGTGATAGAGTTTACAACACATAAGGAAATCACATCAGATTACAAAATGGTAAGCAATCATACAATACTGGGAATCATGACCCACACATTTTTGGGGGGACATAATTAAATCCTTGACACATTAAATGGTTACCTGTACTTTCCCTGGCTTCCTAATAAGCTCATATTTCCTTACTATTATTTGAAAAGAAAATACCAATTACTTTCTCTTCTAAAACTCACACTTTCCCTCACCAAGAGAAATGTTCTTCTGCTTCCCCCATGTGATAAATTGAGATCTTTGGCATATTTTCACTTTTTCCCGGTCTCACAACAATTTACCAGAAAAGTTCAGGGAATACTTTAAATTCTCTTTTCACTCACCTATGTATTCCTAAATCCCTTCCCTAAGTGCCACAAAAGGTTTGCACTCAACTAGTAACCTAAAGACTGGTGGTTCAAATCCATTGACCAGTACGATGGAAGATAGATAGGGCAATCTGTTTCCTTTAAGAGTACAATCGAGAAAACCTTAGGAGTAGTTCCACTCTGTTACCTATGGGGTTGCCATGAGCCAAAATCAACTCCACGTCAATCAACAACATTCCTAACTCCCAGGTTTTGCTGGGATATTTTGTTATTTTTAGTTCAGTGTTAGTTGTTGTTAGGGGCCATCGAGTTGATTGTGACTCAAAACGACACTATGTACAGCAGAACGAAACACTGCCCGGTCCTGTGCCATCGTCACAATTGTTGCTTTGCTTGAACACGTTGTTGCAGCCACTGTGTCAGTCCATCTCCTTGAGGGTCTTCTTCTTTTTTGCTGATTGTCTGTTTTACCAAGCTTGATGTCCTTCTCCAGGGATTGGTTGCTCATAATAACATGTCCAAATATGTGAGATGAAGTCTCACCATCCTTACTTCTAAGGAGCATTCTGGTTTACTTCTTCCAAGATAGATTTGTTCACTGTTCTGGCAGTCCATGGCATAGTCAGTATTCTTCACCAACGCCATAGTTCAAAGGCATCAATTCTTCTTTCATCTTCCTTACTCATTGTCCAGCTTTCACATGCATATGAAGCAATTAAAAACTCCATGGACTGGGTCAGGTGCACCTTAGTCCTCAAAGTGACATCTTTGCTTTTGAATATATTCACAGGTACAGGGCCTGAGACTTTAACATATCATTTGGGGAAACACAACCCAATCTGTAATACCCACCTCATAGACGCAACCACTGTTTGGATATTTTTCACCAGAAATTAATTCTACCTGTTCCAAAACTTCTTATAATTGGAATAAAAAGGAATATACTTTTTTGGTAAATCTTCTCTTATGCAGCATAACTGTTATTGAGATCCATCCAAAATATTGGGTGTATCAGTAGTTCATTGCTTTTGATTGATGAGTTGTAACCAGTTTCCTATTGATGGAGGTCGAAGGTGTTTCCGATTTCTGGTTACTATACATAAAGCTGCTATAAACATTCCTATGTAAGCCTTTTTTTGTGGACATATGTTTTCATTTCTTTTGGGTATATTATAAATCTATGTGAAAAAATAGCATGAAGATATGTATATATATGTATATATATATGAACAAAGAAGTTTAACCCCACCAACAGCAGTTATAATTGGAATTTTTATTCATTTCCTTACTTTCAATTATTCTAAAGTAGCAATTTCACAGTTTTACAATGTACAAAGAAGAGTATTCTAAACATCTTGATTTAGTGCTTACTCTTTCAGCTTATATAATGGACACTAGGGAAGCAACATATATGGAAACTTGTTCTTGATTGTGGAAAAAAACAGTAAATAAATAATTATAATGCTATGTGAAAAATCCTTTTAAAAGAGTATACTTGGCTATTTTATATATGAACATTTTCATACTGAATACAATGAAACAAATTTTAAAAAGTTCCTGCAGAGATCTATATTTTTGGCATAGGAATATGTCCACATTAAATTGCTAAGTGAGGAAGGTGTGTTCTAGAACAATGGGTGAAATATGTTCCAATTTAAAACATCTATTTACCTGCACACACATACACAATAGAAAATATATACCAATGTTCTAAAAAAAAAATTAGCAGTGAGTATTTCTAAACTGGAAAACATGGGTGAGTTTTGTACAGATTTTACTTCTACAGTATATCTGACTTACTAAAAAACATCAAAAAAGAAGAATGGTAAACATGTTATTTTCTCATGAAGAAAGGATCAGTTTCCGGGCAACATGGTGCTATAGTCAGAAGCACCACACCATCCCTCCACAGCAAAGATCCAAAAAACTAAGTCAAACAGAATCACACATCAATCCTGAAACCCTAAGCATCAAATGAAGAGATAAAGAACTCAGCCAAGCACTGAATGGAATAAGAAACTGACAAAGAACAGAGAGCGAGGAGAGATACACACAGAGGTCCCCTATCAGCTACCACAGCACAGATCCGCCATCTTGGACTCCTCTCGGAGATCGGTGAACAGGGGGTACAAGAAAGAAGCTTCATGGTGCTTCCAGAAGGAGACAGAACAACCATTCACCAACGATATATGCTTTCCCACCACCCACACTTCTTCACACCCACTCGGCCTCCTCTGCTTCCCATGGCCACAGTCTCTTGGTGGGGAAGCAATGGCTTCACCCCAGTGTCTCTTGGATTCTACCCACCCATACTGGTCAACTCCCTGAGTGCTATTTGCTGGCTGCTGGTGTTGCTCTTCTCCACTTCATTAGATTTCTTCCTTACCTCTCACCACCTCCCCCTCCTTTCTCTCAAATATGTAACTCCTTGGCCATCTTTGTTTCTTCCTGGGGGGCTGCGATGTGACACTCGACTATGGAACTGTTTTCGCCACACTGGTAGAACTCCTGGTGCTTTTGTTTGTTTGTTCTGATTTGTTCTGTTTTGATTTATTTGTTTTCTTTTTCTTCTCTCTTCTTTGGAGCCCCTGCTGGGTGGGCAGGGCCACGTGGCTTGGGAGATAACTCCCTTACTCTGCACTGACGCACAGAGACATCCCCGGGGGCATTTCTTTTTTCTTGGTTTTTTTTTTTGTTTGTTTGTTTTTGTTTGTTTGTTTTCTTCTCTCTATTTTTCCCTTTTTGTCTTTCTTCATTTCCAGCTTCTCAATTTATTCATTTTCTTTACCTTTTTTTCTTTTTTTCTTTTTGTTTTTCTCCATTTCTCAGTCTCACATCTCTCCACTCCAATAGCAAACTCCTTCAGCACTCTTTTTTGTTAGTGTGTATGTTACTGGTTCCTGTTCCTCTCTCCTCTCTCTCCTCTTTCCCATACCTATCTTATCTCCACACATCACAATCTCCCTCCTCCTTCCTGCCTACCTTCACTGTGCACTGAACATCACACCCTCAAGCAGCACAGGCACGGCCTACCAGAACCTGCCCTGAACTGATTCCTGGCTCTCCCTGTCGGCCCTAGTACTTGCCACAAACAACCCGTCCCAGCAACTTCCCTTCAGCTGGACCTGCCCTGCTTACCATACCAGAGTGACTGACCCTGCCCATTGGAGATAAAGGTTAAAAGTTTCGTGCCCACAGACGAGCAAACAACAAAGAATGCAAGCCCACCTGTTCAGACATAACCAAACAAAACAACAAAAAAGGACAAAACAAACAAATCTACAATCAATAAATGAGGAAAATAGCTACTGAATGCTCCAAAGACAGCAGACAATATCAAAACGTATACAAAAACAGGACAGGATAGTTCCAGTAGGCATCCAAACTAAAACACCAGATGACATTCCAGAAGAAGAAAAGGCACTAGAACTACCTGATAGGGAATTCAAATCTCTAATATTCAGAATTATACAAGATTTGAAGCAAAAAGCAGACAAAAATGAGGAAAAATAGACAAATTCATGGAAAATACAGACAAAAAAATGAAAGAATTCAGGAAAATAATGCAGGAACAAAATGCCAAAATAAATTCACAACTAGAAATTATACAAAAGCAACAATTAGAAATCCAAAAGCTAAACAAGATTTCAGAAATGGACAGTGTCAAGGAAGGGCTGGGGAACAGGATTGAAATGATGGAAGACAGGATCATCAAAATTGAAGACAAACACTAGGCTACAACTCTGAGGAAATATCAGAAAAAGAACAAAGAAAAATGAAGAGACCCTGAGAGTTATGTGGGATACAATCAAAAGCAAAAATCTGCAAGTGACTGGAGTTCCAGAACAGGGGGAGAAAACAGAAAACACAGAGAGGATTGTTGAAGAATTGCTGACAGAAAATTTCCCCAATATCATGAAAGATGAAAAGCTGACCATCCAAGAAACTCAACGAACCCCATATAGGATATACCACAAAAGAAAATCACCAAGGCATATCATAATCACACTCACTAAAACCAAAGACAAACAGAATACTGGGAGCAGCTCGAGAAAAACAAAAAGTCACATACAGAGGAGAAACAAGAAGACTAAGCTCGCATTATTTGGCAGAAACCGTGCAGGCAAGAAGGCAATGGGATGACATATATAAAACCTTGAAAGAAAAAAAATTGCCAGCCAAGAATAATATATCCTGCCAAACTCTTGTTCAGATATAATGGTGAAATTAGATCATTTCCAGGCAAATAGAAATTAAGGAACTATGTAAAAACCAAGCCGAACTTACAAGACTTATTAAAGGGAGTCCTTCGATCTGAGAACAAACAACATCAGACCACAGGCTGAATAAAGGACACAGGATTCTACTAGCCAGACACCAGCCTAGAAAATAAACTCCTAAAG
The DNA here is from genome assembly GCA_030035585.1 of Dugong dugon. NCBI lineage: Eukaryota > Metazoa > Chordata > Mammalia > Sirenia > Dugongidae > Dugong > Dugong dugon. Next base: position 76,400,326 of record CM057467.1, on the reverse strand, counting down.
ATTACACAAAACCTAAAGAATTACAACAGGGAACCAGAAAAGTTAATCTGTAAATGACAACAACATCAGAAAAACAAAGAGGAAATAAACGGTGTGGGTATAGAACCTTCTAATGGAGAGGAAGGCAAGTCAATACCAAGTAATAATAGACTGGTTCAAACCTAGGAAGATAAGAGTGAATTTCAAGGTAACCACAAAGAAAGTTAACAAACCTACTCATCAATATAAAGAAGAAAACATAAAGTCTCGGTAAAAACAAAACCTACAAAAACAAAAGAAATGAAAAAAACCCACAAACAAAAAGATTTCAGCACAGGAGAGCGAGAGGAACATAGAAAACGCCAGCACCACAAAAAAAAGCACTACAAAATGAAAGCAATAAATTCACACCTATCAGTAATTACTCTGAATGTAAATGGCCTAAATGCACCCATAAAGAGATGGAGAGTGACTGAATGAATAAAAAAACAGGATCCATCAAATGCTGTCTACAAGAGACACAACTTAGAATTAAAGATGTAAATTTATTAAAAATCAAAGGATGGAAAAAAATATATCAAGCAAACAGCTACCAAAAAAGAGCAGGAGGGCAACCCTAATCTCAGATAAAATGGACTTTAAAACAAAATCCACCATAAAAGACAAAGAAGGACACTGTATAATGATTAAGGGGACAATCCATCATGAAGACATAACCATAATAAACATCTACGCAGCCAATGGCAGGGCTCCAAAATACATAAAACAAACTCTAACAGCACTGAAAAGAGAAATTGACAGTTCCACAGTAATAGTAGGAGACTTCAACACACCACTCTTGGTAAAGGACAGAACATCTAGAAAGAAACTCAACAAATATACAGAAGACCTAAAGGGCACAATCAGCCAACTTGACCTCATAAATATATATAGAACACTCCACCCAACAGCTGCAAAGTACACATTATTTTCCAACTCACATGGAACGTTCTCCAGAATAGACCACATCTTAGGACACAGAGCAATCCCCAGCAAGATCCAAAACGTTGAGATAATACAAAGTATCTTCTCTAACCACAACATCATCAAGGTAGAAATTAACAAAAGGAAGAGCAAGGAAAAAATATCAATTACATGGAAACTGAATAACACCCTGCTAACACATCACTGGGTAACAGAAGAAATCAGAGATGGAATCAAAAAATTCCTAGAATCAAACGAAAATGAAAACACATCATGCCAAAACCTTTGGGACACAGCAAATGCAGTCCTCAGAGGACAATTTATAGCAGTAGATGCACACATCAAAAAAGAAGAAAGGGACAAAATCAAAACGTTAAGTACAGAACTCCAACGAATAGAAAGAGGACAGCAAAAAAAGCCCACAGCCACTAGAAGAAAGGAAATGATAAAGATCAGAGCAGAAACAAATGAAATAGAGAATAGAAAAACAATAGAAATAATCAAGAAAACCAAAAGCTGGTTCTTTGAAAGGATCAACAAAATCGACAAACCACTGGCCAGACTAACAAAAGAAAAACATGAGAGGATGCAAATAACCCAAATAAGAAATGAAATGGGGGACATTACAACAGACCAAACTGAAATAAAAGGTATTACAACAGAGTATTTTGAAAAACTATAGTCCAACAAATTTGAAAACCTAGAGGAAAATAGATACATTTCTAGAAACACACTACCTACCCAAACTAACACAAAGTGATGTTGAAAATCTGAACAGACCCATAACAAGAGAAGAGATTGAAAAGGTAATAAAAAAAAAAAAAAAAAAACTCCCAATAAAAAGAAAGCCCTGGCCCAGATGGCTTCACTGGAGAATTCTACCAAACATTCAGAGAAGAGCTTATACAAGTACTACTCAAACTACTTCAGAACATAGAAAAGAAAGCAACACTTCCAAATTCATTCTATGAAGCCAGCATAACCCTGATACCAAAACTAGGCAAAGATGTCACAAAAAAAGAAAATTACAGACAAATATCTCTCATGAATATAGATGCAAAAATTCTCAACAAAATCCTAGCCAATAGAATTCAGCATCATATCAAAAAAAAAAAAAAATACACCACGACCAAGTTGGATTCATACCAGGTATGCAAGGATGGTTCAACATTAGAAAATCAATCAGCGTAATCCACCACGTAAATAACAGTAAAGAAAAGAATCACATGATCATCTCAATTGACAGAGAAAACGCATATGACAAAGTCCAACACAACACCCATTCCTGATAAAAACTCTCAGTAAAATAGGTATACAAGAGAAACTTCTCAACATAATAAAGGGCATCTAGGCAAAACAAACAGCCAACCTCATTCTTAATGGAGACAGGCTGAAAACATTCCCCTTAAGAACAGAAACAAGACAAAGATGCCTTTTATTTCCACTCCCATTTAACATTGTGCTGGAAGTCCTGGCTAGAGCAATAAGGCAAGAAAAAGAAATAAAGGGCATCCAAAATGGTAACGAAGAAGTTAAACTGTACCTGTTTGTGGATGATATGATAGTATACATAGGAAACCCTAAAGACTCCACCAGAAAACTACTGGAACTAATAGAAAGATTCAGCAGAGTAGCAGGATACAAGATAAACATACAAAAATCAGTTGGATTCCTGTACACCAATAAAGAGAACAATGAAAAAATCAGAAGAGCAATACCATTTATAATATCCCCTAAAAAATAAAATACTTAGGAATAAATCTAACCAGGAATGGAAAAGACCTATACAAAGAAAACTACAAAACACTACTGCAAGAAACACAAAACGGTCTACATAAATGGAAAAGCATACCATGCTCATGGATAGGTAGACTTAACATTGGGAAAATGACAATTCTACCCAAAGCAATTTACAAATACAATGCAATCCCGATACAAATACCGACAACATTCTATAAAAAGATGAATAAACTAATCATTAATTTTATATGGAAAGGGAAGAAGCCTCAAATAAGTAAAGCTCTATTGAAGAAGAAAAAGAAGGTAGGAGGACTCGCACTACCTGACCTCAGAACCTACTATACAGCTAAGGTAGTCAAAACAGCCTGGCACTGGTACAATGACAGACACATTGACCAATGGAACAGGATTGAGAACCCAGATGTAAATCCATCCACATACAGTCACCTGATCTTTGACAAGGGCCCAAATTCCATCAAATGTAGAAAATACAGTCTTTTTAACAAATGGTGCTGGCAAAATTGGATGTCCATCTGCAAAAAAATGAAACAGGACCCATATCACACCATATACAAAAACTAATTTGAAATGGATCAAAGACCTAAATATAAAGCCAAGAACTATAAAGTTCATAGAAGAAAAAATAGGATCAATGCTAGAAGCCCTAATACATGGCATTAACAGGATACAAACCATAACCAACAACATGCAAACCTCAGAAGATAAGCTAGACTATTGGGATCTTCTAAAAATTAAACACTTATGTTCATCAAAAGACTTCGCCAAAAGAGTCAAAAGAGAACCTACAGACTGGGGAAACAATTTTGGACATTACAAGTCAGACAAAGGTCTAATCTCCAAAATCTACAAGAAATTCCAACACCTGTACAACAATAAAACAAATAATCCTATTAAAAACTATGCAAAGGAAATGAACAGACACTTCACCAAAGAAGACATTCAAGAGGCCAATAGACACATGAGGAAAGGCTTATGATCACTAGCCATTACAGAAATGCAAATTAAAACTACAATAAGATACCATCTCACTCAGGCATTACTGGCACGAATCAAAAACACTGGAGATAACAAATGTAGGAGAGGCTGCAGGGAGATCGAAACTCTTATGCACTGCTGGTGGGAATGCAAAATGATGCAACCATTTTGGAAAATGATATGGCACTTCCTTAGAAAGCTAGAAATAGAAATACCATACGATCCAGCAATCCCACTCCTAGGAATATAGCCCAGAGAAATAAGAGCTGTCACACGAATAGACATATGCACACCCATATTCATTGCAGCACTGTTCACAATAGCAAAAAGATAGAAACAACCTAAATGCCCATCAACAGATGAATGGATAAACAAACTATGGTACATACACACAATGGAGTATTAGGCAACGATAAAGAACAATGATGAATCTGTGAAGCATCTCATAGTATGGATGAAACTGGAGGACATTATGCTGAGTGAAATAAGTCAATCACAAAAAGACAAATATTATATGACACCACCACTGTAAAAACTCATGTAAAAGTTTACACACAAAAGGAAATAATCTTTGTTGGTTACCAGGGATGGGGCGGGGTGACTAAATAGACTATAGATAAATGGTAACTTTGGCAAAGGGTAAGACAGTACACAATACTGGGGAAGCCAGCACAACTTGTACAAGGAAAGGTCATGGAAGCTCCATAGACACTTCCAAACTCCCTGAGGGACTGAATTGCTGGGCGATGGGCTGTGGAGACCATGGTCTCAGGGAACATCTAGCTTAGTTGGCATAACACAGTTTATAAAGACAGTATTCTACATTCTACCTTGGTGAGTAGCATCTAGGGTCTTAAAAGCCTGTGAACAGCCATCTAAGATATTCCATTGGTCTCACCCCTTCGGGAGCAAGGGAGAATGAAGAGAACAGGATACAAGGAAAAGATGAGTCTAAAGGACTAATGGACCACAGCTACCAAGGACTCCACCAGACTGAGTTCAGTACAGCTAGATGGTGCCCGGCTACCACCCATGACTGCTCTGACCAGGATCACAACAGAGGGTTCTGGACAGAGCTGGAGAAGGATGTAGAACAAAATTCTAACTCACAAAAAAAGGCCAGATTTACTGGTCTAAAAGAGACTGGAGAAACCCTGAGAGTATGGCCCCCAGACACCCTTTTAGCTCAGAGGTGAAGTCTCTCACAAGGTTCACTGTTCAGCCAGGGACTGGACAGCCCCATAAAACAAAACGGGACTAATGAGGCACAGTAGTCAAAGGAAAAGGACTAAAAGGCAGGAGGGGACAAGAAAGCTGGTGATAGGGTACCCAAGGTTGAGAAGGGACAGTGTTGACATGTCATGGGGTTGTTAACCATTGTCGTAAGGCAATATGTGTACTAACTATTTGATGAGAAACTATTTGTTCTGTAAACGTTCATGTGAGGTACAAAAAAAAAGAATTATCTATGTGAGATCAAATTGACAACAGTAACTCAAAAGGCTTGATGGGAAGCCTAGGGGGTAGTGAGTTGAAGACAATGGTGATGGAATAATTTGGAAAAGGACAGTGAGAATAGCAGCACAACCAGAAGAATGTAATTGATGTCACTGAATTGTACATGTATAAATTTCTGAAATGGTGTATCTTTGGCTATGTATCTTTTCACCAAAAAAAAAAAAAATGGTCCTCCAAGGTCAAGAAGGGAGAGTGTTGACATGTTGTGGGGTTGTTAACCAATGTCATAAAACAATATGTGTACTGATTGTTTAAAGAGAAATTATTTCTTCTGTAAACCTTCACCTAAAGTACAATTTAAAAAATTTTTTAAAAAAAGCATCAGGCTATACTATCTATTGTGGAGGATATTTACAACAGGCTTTATGAAAGAAGTAAGATTTTAGTTCTTGAGGTGTGAGTACAAGCTCATTAATCTATCAAAGAAAGATGATATTCATGATTGTCAAAAAAATAAGGACAAAACTTAGAGATGTCAAAGAGCATGGCATGACTATGGAGGAGTGAGGGGTCTCTTATGTGCTATGTGTGAGGAACAGTTATGAAAGATGTTATGGAAAACACTGCTGGAAATATAGTCTGCAGCCAAATGCCCAATTGTCTTAGTTACCTACTGATGTGGGATTCCTTGAGAAACCTTCCCTGAAACTGAATACTGGGAAGTTTTCAAATCCCATCTCCCAGCTTTATCCAACACCTATGAAATGTTAAGAAATGCTATCAGACTATCCCTGGTCAGGGAATCATCAGGTTTCAGGTTACCCAAACACCTTAGAAGTTGCAGCTGGCAACTGTGATCACATAATAAATTCATTTATCCATCAGTTCATTCATTCATTCAACATATCTTTATTGTGTCCCTATAGGGTGACAGGCATTATTTCAAATTTAGGCTATACAGAAGCAACTAAAGCAAAAATCTTTGCTTTTATAGAGCTTACATTTTACTTTAAGAAGTTGGAATATAAATAAAATAAGTAAGTAAATCCTGGAACATATTAATCTCTGCTAAGGCTTTGCTTCATCATCATCATTAACATCATCATTATTATACTTGGATCCACAATCAATACCCATGGAAGCAGCAGTCAAGAAATCAAACGATGTATTGCACTGGGAAAATCTGCTGCAAAAAAACCTCTTTAAAGTGTTAAAAAACAAAGATGTCACTTTGAGGATTAAGGTGCATCTGACCCAAGTCATGGTGTTTTCAGTTGCCTCATATGCATGCAAAAGGTGGACAATGACTAAAGAAGACCGAAGAAGAATTGATGGGTTTGAATTTTGTGGTGCTGACGAAGAATATTCAGTGTACCACGGACTGCAAAAAGAATGAACACATCTGTCTTGGAAGAAGTACAGCCAGAATCCTCCTTAGAGGCAAGGATCGTGAGACTTCATTTCACATACTTTGGACATGTTATCAGGAGAGACCACTCCCTGGAGAAGGACGTCATGCTTGGTAAAGTAGAGGGTCAGCAAAAGAGAGGAACACCCTCAACAAGATGGATCAACACAGTGGCTGCAACAATGGGCTTAAGCATAACAACAATTGTGAGGATGGCAGAGGATCGGGCAGTGTTTTGTTTTGTTGTACATAGGTCGCCATGAGTCAGAACCAACTCAACAGCATCTAACAACAACAAGAAGAATATGACAAAGATTTTGAGGAAAAATAAAGTACAAAAAAAGGGATAGACAGTGGGATGCTGCAGAAATTTCTATTTTAAATAAGGCAGTCAGCAAGTCTCCTTGAAAAAGTTGTATTTGAACAAAGACCTAAAAGAGGCAAGGCACCAAGTCTTGCAGATATCTGCACACGTAAGGATCCAGCAGAGGGAACAGCAAATGTGGAGACCTCAAGGAAGAAGCATCTATGTTGTATTTGTGTAACAGAAAACAGGCCAATGTAACTGGAACAGAGTGAAAGAGGGGAGTAGAAGAAAAGCAGATCATGCTGAGCATGCTGCTCTTAGTAAGGACTATGGAGTTTATTCCAAGTGTCTCTGACAAATGTTTAAGAAAATCTGATTTACAATTTAAGAGCACCATAATAAATTTTTGTGTTAACTTAATAGACAGTGGAGGGTGGTAGATGAGGGATAGTAGGGAATCTATTGGAAGGCATTGGAGTGATGTAAATAGGAGAGAAACAGAGCTGAACATAACTCCAAGAATATGGGCTTGAGTGATTGGGAGACTAAAGTTGCTATTAAATGACGTGAGGAAGGCTGCTGGAGGAGGAGGTTTGATGATAAGATAAAGAGCTTGATTTTGGACATGTTAAGTTTGAGATACTTAGTAGATGTCCACTTACATATGTTAAGTATGAAATTAGAAGTATAAGTCTAGAGTTCAAGTTAGAGAATGGAGATACACATTTGGAAATTCTTAGCATATTGTTAGGTCTAAATCAGTGGTTCTCAACAGGGGGTGATTTTGCCCTGCCAAAGAGAAATTTGGCACTGTCTGGAATAATTTTGGTCATCATGACTGGAGTAGGGGTGTGATACTGGTATCTAGCTGGTAGAATCCAAGGATGCTGCTAAACATACTACAATGTACAGGGTAGACCATACAACAGAATTCTCTGGCTCAAAATGTCTGTAGTGCTGAGGTTGAGAAATCCTGGTCTGAATCCAGACATTAAAATGGATGTGATTAGAGGGTGATTACAGATAGAGAAGAGTAGGAGTCCAAGACTGAGCCCTAGGAATTCCAGTGTTAAAAAGTAAAGGAGATGAGGAAAACTCATCAAAGGAGTTTGAAGCACAGTCAGCTTGATCATAGTAACACAAGGAGGGTGGGATGAGTGAGAAGATTCAAGAATGAGAGCATACTGGACTGTATCAAATGTTGCTGATGGACATGCAAGATAAAGACAGAATACTGACCACTGGATTCAGCAGTATGGAGGCCACTGTGACAGGTGTAGGAAAAAGTATGATTGGAGTTAGATCAAGAAAAATAGGGAGGAAGATACTGAATCCTGACATATAAATAACTCTTTCAAGGTGTTTTACTGTAATGCAGAGAAAGAGACAGAAAGAGACTGTATGGGAATTTAGGTACAATAAGTTTTTTCCTTCCTTCCTTTGTTCCTTCCTTCCTTCATCCCTCCCTACCTCCCTCTTTCCCTCCCTCAATTACTCTCTTTTTTCTTTCCTTAGATGGAAAAATAACAGAATGTGTGCAGATTGAAATAAGCCTGAGAAAAATAAAAATTTGATGATAGAGAAGACAGAGGGGAGAATACATAAAGCAATGTCTTAAGGTAAATAAGAAAGAAGGGAAATATGTCACTACATCAAGGCATGAAACAAATTAGAAAAGAATAGTTCAGCAATTATCCACATTTTGTCTCTTTCCAAATACCTGTCTGGGGTTATAGAGCTAGGATTGAATTAAAAAGGTTAACTGGTTTATTTCATAGACTCTGAATGAGAAAGCTCAGTGAGTCATCAGAAATTGACCTCTTATTGTTGATTAGAGACCATGAAAACATACTCTAAAACTTCCTTAATGGACTTGCTCCAGAAACATAGACTCCTTGAGCCTTTTATCTTGTCTCATTTGTCACTCACCTACTTGGGCTTCTAAAGCCCACCACATGTATGACTAGAAATGTTGAAAAAACAGTAGTTTGGTTTCCATTCTCAAAGTCATATCACTTTTGTAAACAACACATGAGTCACCTGGTCCCGGATCTGTTTGTTCTTGATCCCATAAATGATGGGATTCAGCTTCGGTGGAGCCAGAATGCAGACATTGGCCAGCAGAACATGAATATGAGGTAAGATGTGGCGTCCAAACCGCTCAATGGGCGCTGAGAAGATGCCAGGCCCATAAAAGAGGATGATGACACAGACATGGGAGCCACATGTGTTGAGAGCTTTGTGGCGAGCATCTTTGGAAGGAATTTGGAAGACAGCACGAAGAATAAGCATATATGAAATGAAAATTAACATAACATCTAAGACCACTGTTGACATTAGGACAAAAAAACCCATACCAGATGTTCACATGGACGTCATCACAGGAATATCTGTCCAAGCCAGTGTGCTCACAACCAGTGTGTGGAAGAATGTTATTTCTGCAAAAAGTCAGTCTTTTCAAAAGAAATATTATGGGGAAAATTGTGCCATAACTTCTGAGAAAGATAGTCATGCCAATTTTCCCAATCAGGCTGTTTGTTAGAATACCGGTGTATCTCAGTGTGTAGCATATGGCGATGTAGCAGTCAAATGCCATCACCAGCAAGATCCCTGACTCAGAGATGAAGGTGGAATGAATGAAGAAGAGCTGTGTGATACAGCTACCCAGGAAGATCTCCCCAGCATGGAACCAGAAGATGGCTAAAGCCTGAGGTACCATACAGGTAGAGAGGACAACATCTGCCCCAGACAGCATACAAAGGAATAGGCACATGGGTTCATGAAGGCTGCGCCTTGTGAGGATGATGAAGATAAGCAAGCTGTTCCCAAGCAGAGCAATGACATAAGAAACGAAGAAGGGGATGGAAATCCACATGTGCTGGTTCTCTAGGCCAGGAATGCCCAGCAAACAAAAGACTGTGTGGCTAAACCCAGTGTGGTTCGAGGTAGCCATACCTGGAGCAGATGACCTGGAACTTCCCCGCCTATTCACAGAGATAGAGGAAATTTCAGATTATACTCAAAATTTTTTAAAAACTTTTTTTCTTATGTCACCAGAAGCTTTTAACACCTACCCAATTTTTTTCCATAGTCAATGTACCAGGAACTATGTAGGATGAAATGATGAATGTGACATCTATTCTTTCAATGAGGTAACAGTCTTACAGACAAGATAAACATTCACACAGCTAACTAAAATATGTTTAAGTGAACATATCAGTGGTACCCTCCACACACACCCCAAAAAAACTACAATGGGAACATATTGGAAGGTATAATTCAGTCTGTCTGGCTGTAAGATGTCTTTGGGTGGAGGTGAATTAGGTGGAAAATAGAGTGAAGTCATTTGGGAATTTAAGGAAAGACTGTTGCCATACAAAATTTAAAGAATTTAAAACAGTTTGCAGTCTGCATAGTTGTGAGAATGCATATATTATGCAATGGCAGAAAAGATTGAAACAAAAGTATATTGGCTCTGATTACAAATTAAGGAGGTTGGATGCTTTCCTGAAAAGAGATGGTCAACCATCATGAGTTATGAAAATGAAGAGCATTAGCTGCATTAATCTGGCAGTAGTGGGAAAATTGATTGGAGGGGAAAATGATCTAAAAGAAAAGTTTAATATTTTTCTTATTAGAAGAAAATGATGTATTGATATGTTTTCACAGTAAAATAGAACTAACAAAGCAACTTTGTGAAGTACCTATTTTATGTCAGGCACTGATGTAAAAACATTACTTATGGCACCTCATTAATTTCCTGTAACAATCTAGGGTGGTAGATATTATCATCACCAACTTTTCAGAATAGGAAATTGAGGCTCAAAAAAGTTGGCATCATTGGTAAGGGATAGAGATTGGACTTTCAGCTTCTCTAATGATAATATACATCATTTCCTGGTCTGTGAAGCAGGCCAAGGGACAAGAAACTTTACTAACCTGAGTAAACTTAACAAGGTCTTGTGAATGGGCATAAAAGTTAGGGTGGAGGGAGGCCCTGAGCAGGTAGCCATTCTCCATCCCTTTTTATCCCTGAATGCAGAACAGATTTAATACCACAAGTGTTTTGAAATGATTTATAATTGAAATTCCCCTTTCTGTACCTCTTTAGCCACTAGGAGTAAAGCCATAAAAGATTTGTGCACCCCTGCATCCAGGCCAGCTGAAGGCTGAGAAGTTAAGAAAAGATTCTAACTTCTATAATGCTAGAGAAGGAGAGGGGCCCAGGTGCTAACAATGTTTAAAGAACAAGTGGACTCAAACCAAATAACTGGTGGGGTTAGGCAATGGGAGAAGTTGCCTGAACTAGTATGGTTGCTTGTCTACTTCAAGGTCATCCTAAAAAAACTTCTCAAGTGCTTCATGAAGTTTGTCTTTATGAAGAATGGTAAGACAGAGGTACCTTCAGCATCCCAGAGAAGTTACTTCCATCCATCTGCTTTGTGGTGCTGAGAGAACTGGTCCTATTCAGGGCATGCTCACCACCTGTCCAATATGTCAGGAATGCACCTGGGAGACCCATCTCCCAAAGTTATTCCTTTCCTCTGCTTTAGTAAGGAGTCTAAGCATTAACATTCCTATTTGATTTATTATGAGCTCTTTGAGCTCTGAAATGTGTTTTTCATCTTTGCATTTCCAGAATCTAGCACACACAAATATTGAGCGGGAGTAAAGAAGAAGCAGTATATTCTGGGAGTCAGGACCTGGGGCTAAAGTAGAACTTTCTCTGGAGGGACTCAGAGCTCCTTGGCACATCTGCAGCAAAGAAGGCTTCCAGAGTCCCTCATCATACTTCCCTCCCAGACACTACTTTCCATTCTAGTAGGCCTACCATTTTTTGTGACTGTGATCTCTCCCATTCTGCCTTCTTAACTCCAAAGGTCCTTAAATACCTACCTTAGCCCCATAAACCTCAGGTCTGGATGGTGTTCTTTTCTTATTTCTCCCCTAAAAGTTCACCCCATATGAATAAATAACACGTGCTTCAAACATCTTCATGGCCTAGAATGGGATGGGTCACAGAAGAACTCTCTGAGTGATGGGCACCAGGGAGCAGAGATTTTTAAGCATTTTCCTGCATTTCCCCAGGGGAAGCAATTAATCCAATGGGCCCACACTTAAAGTTGTCTTTCAACAACACCTCCTCCATCTCATACACATGGGTGAAGTTATTATGACTCCTCAAGCTCACACGCACCACCCTCTCCTCGGCACTCCATCCCTGGATTAGGTGTCCATATGTATTATTTCTAATAAATAAAGAGCTAGTGTTACTACACCAAATATTCCTGCCTCTATTTTAATGGAAATTAGTAATTATTAATCTAATTTTCAATCAGCATAAGTAAATTGACTATCTAATATGCAGATTATCTTTGAACACACTTATTCCTACAAAGCTTTCTTTGTAATTTAGAGAAATTTAAAATTAAATTTGTTCCTTATTTGTCATATCATTTTACATTCTGGAATCTGAAATAATGAGTTTTGATTCCTTATGTGAGAAAATTTTAATATCTTCATATATGTATTTACAATACATACATGAGTCAGGGTCATAATAAACAAATATTCCTCACCCTTCTTTCCTTTGACTGCCAGTAAATCTACAATTAATGCTCAGTTGCCATATTTTCCCAATCTCTTTCTGCTGGTAGCATTACTCCCTGCTTTTAAATAGTGTCTGTGTTTTATCTTTATTAAATTAGCCAAGTAAGTGGTATGCACATATTTGTAAAGGACAGACTTCTTTGTATCTGTGTATGATAGTAAATTAATAGATTTCTATTTAAAATGGTGGATTGAATTTATTCAGAAAAACTCCATGCTCACTAAACTAATAGAGATGTTTAATATTATTTTTCCATTAAATGTATGAGAATATTAAAACAGAAAATCTACAAAGATATTATCATAATTCAAATATAACCTTCATCTAGACTTAGTCATCATTAATATTTTGCAACATTTTCTCTTTATCTCTCGTTATTCTTACTCTATTTTTTTTTGCCCTACCATTTAAGTAAAATATGCAGAGATCATGAGTCTTTATCCCTTTATTCCTAAATATTTGGCAAGTATCTTCTAGGAACAGAGACAACCTCTTACATAATCACAGTGCTACTATCAAATTCAGGACATTTAACATTGATACGGAGTCCCTGGGTGGCCAAATGGTTTATCGCTGGACTACTAACCAAAAGGCTGGTGTTTCTATCCACCCAGAGGCACCTTGAAAGTAAGTAAGGCTTGGTGATCTGCTTCCAAAATGTTACAGCATTGAAAATCCTATGCAGTACAGTTCTACTCTGCACACATGGGGTTGCCATGACGGCAACTAACAACAACGACACTGATACAATGCTATAATCTAATATATAATCCACACTTAAAATTTGCCAGTTGTTCCAAAATTATTATTCATAGCAACTTTTTTTTTCAATTCAGGACCACAGATTACATTAAGTTGCCATACATTTACTCTCTTTTACAGATGTATCCTTTCATCATACTTATTCAATGTGTATGCTGAGCAAATAATCTGGAAATCTGGACTGTATGAAGAAGAACTCATCAACAACCTGTGATATGCAGATAACACAACCTTGCTTGCCGAAAGCAAAGAGGATTTGAAGCACTTACTGATGAAGATCAAAGACTATGGCCTTCACTATGTATTGCACCTCAACATAAAGAAAACAAAAATCCTCACAGCTGGACCAATAAGAAACATCATGATAAATGGAGAAAACACTGAAATTGTCAAGGATCTCATTTTATATGGATCCACAATCAACACCCATGGAAGCAGCAGTCAAAAATCAAAGATTTATTGCATTGGGAAAATCTGCTGCTAAAGAGCTCTTGAAAGTGTTAAAAAGCAAAGATGTCACTTTGAGGACTAACATGAACCTGACCCAAACTATGACATTTTCAATCTCCTCATATGCATGTGAAAGCTGGAAAATGAATAAGGAAGACCAAAGGAGAATTGATGTCTTTTAATTATGGTGTTGGTGAAGAATATTGAATACACCATGAATTGCCAGAAGAATGAACAAATCTATCTTGGAAGAAGAACAGCCAGTGTGCTTCTTGGAAGCAAGGATGGCGAGACTTCATCTCACGTACTTTGGACAAGCTATCAGGAGGGACCAGTCCCTGGAGAATGACATCATGCTTGGTAAAGGAGAGGGTCAGTGAAAAGGGGGAACCCTGCATAAGATGGATTGACACAGTGGCTGCAACAATGGGCTCAAACATAGCAACGACTGTGAGGACAGTACAGAACTGGGCAGTGTTTCATTCTGTTGTACATAGGTTCGCTATGAGTTGGAACCGACTCAACCACATCTAACAACAACAACAACCATCTGAAACAGTTCTTCAGTCTTTTATTGTCTTCCGTTGATAATGTTATTTTAAAGAATAAGAGCCCATGATTTGTATAATGCTACACAGAATGCTGTGTAAGTGATGCTGTGTCTTTCTTGTTATGTTACATCTGCAAGCACCTGATAGCAGTTTTTGTCACATTATTGGTGAAATTTATTGTTGACCAATTACTTAATTAAAGTAGTATCCATCAGATTTCTCTACTGTAAAGGTACCTCTCGTTACACCCACCACCCCCATAATCAATACATAATCTAAGTGGAAATACTTTGAGACTGTGGGCTATACTGTTCCCTAAGAAAACTTCAACCAAGGGTTTTATCATTCATTGATGATTCTCATATGAATCAATTTCTAGTTTGGTAGTTGCAAAGTGATTTTTTTTAACTCAGTCTTTTCCACTTCATTTATTCATTTGCATTCTACTGTAAATAAGAGGACTTTTTTTAAAGCATCAGCATGAACTCATAGCTTCATTTTAGTATCTTATAATCCAATGCTATCATTATTCATTTTGATACTCAAACTCTTCAAGGCATACCGATTTCCAACAGTGATTGTAAAGTAAGATGTAAAACTGTTATTGTTTGTAAATGATACGATAGCATAAAAACATTTGAGTGAATTTAGCAAGGTTGCAAGATATTAGGTCAATATACAAAAATAAATTTAATTTCTACATATTAGCAACAAACAACCTGTCTTAGGCTGGGTTCTCTAGAGAAGCAAAACCAGTGAAGTGTATAAATATATATAGAGAGAGAGATTATATCAAGGAAACAGCTCACCTGATTGTAGAGGCTAGAACGTCCAAAGTCCATGGATCAGGGTAGGGGCCTCTCCCAAGTCACACAACTGCAGAAGCTGGCAAGCCCAAGATCCGAAGGTCGGAGAGTAGGGCTCCCGCTCACAGGCTGTGCAGATCAGTGAATCCCAGGTTCGGCAGATAAGCTGACAACTCAAGTCCCAAGAACGGGAGATGAGACGACAGGAAGCAGCTGCAGGATCCAGAGAGAGCAAAAAGCCAGAACCTCTGCTTAGATACAGATGCGGGCCACACCCCCAAGGAGACCACTTTTCATCTGACTGGCTACTCACAATATATTCAATCATGGGAATGATTACATTAAAACACTGAGAATCATGGCCCAGCCAAGTTGACACACAATCTTAACCATCACACAACCCAAAACTGAAACTTTAAAACATACCATCAAATATATTTAAAAATTAAGGAAATATTTGAAAAAGATGGGCTCAGGATTGGGCAGAATATGCAAGTTCAAGCTGAAGCTGAAGAAAATTAAAACAAGTCTACAAGAGCCAAAGTAGGACCTTGAGTATATCCCACCTGAATTTAGAGACCACCTCAAGAGTAGATTTGACACCTTGAACACTAATGATGGAAAACCCAACAAGTTGTGGGATGACATCAAGGACATCATACATAAAGAAAACAAAAGCCATTAAAAAGACAGAAAAGAAAAGGAAAAAAAAGAACCAAAATGGATGTCAGAATAGACTCTGAAATTTGCTCTTGAATGTGCAGTAGCTAAAGCAAATGGAAGAAATGATGAAGTAAAAGGGCTGAACAGAAGATTTCAAAGGGCTGCTCGAGAAGACAAAGTAAAGTATTATAAGAAAATGTGCAAAGACCAGGAATTAGAAAACCAAAAGGGAAGAACATGTTTAGCATTTCTCAAGTTGAAAGAACTGAAGAAAGCATCAAGTTGCAATATTAAAGGATTCTATGGGCAAAAAATTGAATGACTCAAGAAGGATCAATAAAAGATGGAAGGAATACACAGAGCCACTATACTAAAAGGAATTGGTTTACGTTCAACCATTTCAGGAACTAGCATATGATCAAGAACTGATGGTACTGAGGGAAGAAGTCCAAGGGCATTGGCGAAAAACAAGGCTCCAAGAATTGATAGAATACCAACTGAAGTGTTTCAACAAACAGAAGCAACACTGGAAGCCCTCAATTGTCTATGCCAAGAAATTTGTAAGACAGATATCCAGCCAACCTACTGAAGAGATGCTTATGTGTGCCCACTCCAAAGAAAGGTGATCCAACAGAATGCAGAAATTATTGAACAATATTACTAATATCACACGTTGTTGTTGTTAGGTGCCATAGAATCAGTTCTGACTCATAGCGATACTACGTACAACAGAACAAAACACTGCCTGGTCCAGGGCCATCCTCACAATCGTTATGCTTGAGTTCATTGTTGTGGCCCCTGTGTCAATCCATCTCGTTGAGCATCTTCTTCTTTTTCACTGACCCTCACTTTACCAAGCATGATGTCGTTCTCCAGGGGCTGGAGCCTCCTGATAACATATAAAATATGTGAAATGAAGTCCAGCCATCCTTGCTTCTAAGGAGCATTCTGACACATGAGTTATTTAAAAGTGTGCTTCTTGGTAATGACAATGTCCTGAAAGACAACAAAGTTCTGAGGAACTGTTCCAGTTTAAAGAAGACTAAAGATACATGGTCCCTGGATGGTGTAAATGATTAACACACTCAGCTGCTAACAGAAGGATTGGAGATTCGAGTCCATTCAGAGGAATCTCAGAAGAAAGGCCTGTCAATCTACTTCCAAAAAAAAAAAATCAGCCACTGAAAATTCTATGGAATACAGTTCTACTTTGGCACACATCATGACAAAAGATGGACAACAAATGCAACTTGTGATGTTGGATTGAATAGCAGACTGGGAAAAATCGTTGCTATAAATAATTGTATAAGGACCATGATTATTCTGAATATGTACTGCATTTTAGATAATAGTATTATATCACTGTTAAATGTCCCAAATTGTATATTTGAAATGTGAGAGTATTGCTTGGCCTTAGGAAATATATACTAAATATTTGAGGTGAACAGTCATCATATCTGTGACTTATTTTCAGATGGTACAGCAAAAAATTGTAAGAATAATAATATATAGTAAGGAAAATAAAAGAGAGAAATAAAGCAAATGTGAAATGACAACAATGGGTAATTCTAGATGAAGGATATAAGGGTTTTCATTGTAATATTCTTACAACTTTTTTGTACATTCACACTTTCTTAAAACAAATGTTAATAAACACTTTATCAAGCTCTTCTATAAGTGTGAGTAGAGTTTTGAATCAGCTTCTTATATCATTTTGTGTAGAATAGTGTGATTTTATCATCATACAGAGACACAAAAAGTTGTTCCTGAGGTATAAAGCTGTTTCCACTTTACAAATATATAGGTACATATAACAGGTGTATGTATTAGGAAGCTATTTCGACTAACTAAATAATAATAAAAGCATATGAAAATGATACAAAAAGTGGAGATAAATTTTTATCAGGAATAGGGACTTGAGCAAATAAATGACAATTAAATGATTATCAGATTCAAAGATAACTGAAACTTAAATGCAGTTTTTTGGTGGCCGAAGAAGAGGAGGGTACAGACTATTTTTTCACAGTAAAATTGGCTCTCATAGGTATAGTAAACAGATTTTAAAAAGACATGCCAGTATTCTCATCTAAATATTCAAACATTATTATTACAAATTCCAAATTATAATGCTTGATGACTATGGTATATATTTAATTTCAATTTTGTTTAAATTACGAAGAAATGCTTTTGTTATAATCAGTCTTTTAAAAATAATTTACATATGTATTTAGAAATTATTTGTGCTGTTTGAAAATGGGATTAACATTTACTAATTACCATTCCAATGAAAACATGAGTGTTTTGTGCAGTAATGCTTTTTTTTCTATTTTATTTATTTTTTTCTTTTTTTATTGTGCTTTAGGTGAAAGTTTACAGCTCAAGTTAATTTCTCATACAAACATTTATACACATAGTTTTGTGACATTAGTTGCAATCCCCACAATGTGACAGCGCGCTCCTCTTTTCCACCCTGGGTTCCCTGTGTCCATTCAACCAGTTCCTGTCCCTTCCTGCCTTCTCATCCTGTTTTTGGACAGGAGCTGTTCATTTGGTCTCATATATCTGTTTAAACTAAGAAGCACATTCCTCACGTGTATTATTTTTCGTTTTATACTCCTGTCTAATCTTTGTCTCAAGAGTGGGCTTTGGGAATGATTTCATTTCTGGGTTAACAGAGCTTCTGAGGGCCACAGATCTGGAGGGTCCTCCAGTCTCTGTCAGACCATTAAGTCTGCTCTTTTTACGTGGATTTGAGTTCTGTTCCACATTTTTCTCCTGCTCTGTCTGGGACTCTCTGTTGTATTCCCTGTCAGGGCAGTCATTTGTTATAGGTAATGCTAACATTTCATGTACTGGAAATATCATATGCACATACCTATCCAGGGATGGAGTTGTGGATGAGGTGGTATGTGGGCAGACTTGGAAAGCCATAATGATGTGACCATCAAGTGTGAGACAGAGGCAGTGTTGTTGAAAGGACAGCTCTAAGATGGGCTCCCTGGAGTAGAGCTGCCCCAAGACCTTCAGGCAAATACATAAAATCTTGGCTCTCTGGTGCCCATCCTTTTGAGAGTCCTATTGTGACTCATTCCATTCTAGCTCATGAGAACTTCACTTGAAGCAGGTGAGTGATCTTCTTATTGCTGTAAAGTGGTTAACATTGAGCAAGTACTTAAAAAAAAAAAAAAAAGATTGTTTTCCTGATGGTATCTATTTCACTCTGATATTAATCCATAAGTGCATCCGTTTATCTTGCTAGGGTAAACACCTTACTGCCCTGACAATTCCAATATTTGCTGTCTTTTTCCCTTCCTGTCGATCCTCCACACTGCTACCAGATTAATATATGCAAAATGTTTTCCATTTGCAAAGTCAACATGGCTGACCAATGCTTCTCAGGGTAAGTCCAGGCTCCTTAATTTCTATTCAGAGTGAATCTACTTTTGCTGTCATCTATTCGCAAGTGGTCCAACTTTCCAATGTCACAACCACACAGATGCAGAGCTGATAGCTGTTTTAAACAAACTTAGCATTTGCATGTCAAACATGTCCCCTTAAACCCCCAAATGACCTCATTCCATTGTCTACTTGATACTTCTTCCACCTATTGACAGTCTACACTATCTCCAAAGGTAAGCTCAAATATGGACTCCTTCTTAAGCATCAGAAATGCAGAGTGAGTTGCTCCTTCTCTTGTTTTCCTGTATTAATTTTATTTTGTACCACTAGGTATCGACTCAATTGTTTACTTTTCTTTAGCTGTATAATGATCTATTTTATTTATGAGATTAAGACTTCATTGTGAAAACAAACCATATCTTATTCATCTTTTTATACAACATAGCTCCTTGCATCCTAGACTGCAATGGGATGAGGTAGGAGCCAAGAGCTCCTGGTGACATCAAAGAAAATCTTTGAGTGTAATCTGAATATGCCTCCATCTCTGTGAATAGGAGGTGAGGCCTCAGGTTGTCTGCTACAGGTGTGGCTACCTTAAACCACACTGGTATGAGTCACACAGTCTTCTGCTTGCTGGGCATCCCTGGACTAGAGAACCAGCACCTGTGGATTTCCATTCCTTTTGTCATTTCCTATGTTGTCGCCTTACTTGGGAACAGCCTGCTTGTCTTCATTATCCTCACAAGGCACAGCCCCCATGAATCCATGTACCTCTTTCTCTGTATGCTGTCTGGGGCAGACATTGTCCTCGCTACCTGCATAGTACCTCAGGCCTTGGTCATCTTCTGGTTCCACACTGGGGAGATCTCCTTGGATTGCTGCATCACTCAGGTCTTCTTCCTCTCTTCCACCTTCATCTCTGAGTCAGGGATCTTGCTGGTAATGGCATTTGACTGCTACGTTGCTATATGCTGCCCACTGAGATATACCGCTATTCTTACACATGCCCTAATTGGGAAAATGGGTGTGAGTATCTTTCTGAGAAGTAATGGCACAATTTTCCCCATAATAGTTCTTCTGAAAAGACTGACTTTCTGCAAAAGTAACATCCTCCCAAACACTGCTTGTAAGCACATTGTCTTGGCTCACATTTCTTGCAACGATATCTGAATAAACATCTGGTATGGGTTTTTTGTACTAATGTCAACCCTGGTCTTAGATGTTATGCTAATTTTTGTTTCTTATGTGCTGATCCTCCATGCTGTCTTCCACATGCCTTCCCAAGACACTCGCCACAAAGCTCTGAACACCTGTGGCGCCCATATCTGTGTCACCATCCTCTTTTATGGGCCTGGGATCTTCTCAGTCCTCACTCAGCAGTTTGGAGGCCACATCTCACCACATATCCATGTCCTGCTGGCCAATGTGTATATTCTTGGTCCACCTATGCTGAATCCCATCATTTATGGGATTAAGACCAAACAGATCCAGGACCAGGTGGTTCATGTGTTCTTTACAAAGCACACATGACTATGACCATGGACTTTTCTCAGCAGTTCAATGCTTTACATGAGATTTGGCCTCTGGATGTAGAAAGGTTCAGCTGAGATGGTAGTTAGATGACTCCCTGTGTTGGTGTCCCTAGAACAACTGCACCAGGGATGTTTTAGCTCGTGTTTCTTCCAAAGACTTTATTCTGTCATTAGATATCAGTGTCTTTGGGAGCTTAGTTTGCTCTTTCTCATGCACAGAATTGAGAACTGGACCAGTTCACCTTTTTGAGTTACACTTACCCCTATAACTCTAGACTAGAGGTTAGAATGAGATGAACTGGACACAAGGGACTTCCCTGGATAATTGCTGAACTATTTTTTTTTTCCTGATGTTTTTAAAACTTTGAATAGTTGTACTTATTTTATTCCTCTTGTTAGGATATTTCTTTAGCTGTTCTCTTCTATGATATCAGTATCTTCAAATTTTTCCTTTTTAGACAAATTATTACAAAAATCACCTGTATATTATAATTCATATATTTTCACCCTTACTGTATTTTAGCATATATTGATGTATATGTACATACAATTTATTTATCCCTCAAAATATTGCAAAGGTTTATTAGTGCTTACGTTTATGATATTTTTATTTATATTGGCATTCATCTAAAGTAAATATTTGACTGCTCCACTGGTTGGCTAAAATACAGTATACATCATATAAGATATTGAGCAATTATTTAAAAATTAATATTAAAAAAGAGTACACTTACCTAAATTAATTATGACATATTCATCACATAAAATAAAATAAGGCATTGAGAAATAACAACATGGTCTATATCTTTGATAATGGAACTATGCTGTCAATATTTTTAAGAGGTATAAGTTCAAGATGAGTAAGTTAAATATAATCCATTAAAAATATATCCACTGAAACACATAAACATTAATATATGCCAAAATTATATTAACGATGAACATATAAGAAGTGATTTTTTTTTAATTGTGCTTTAGGTGAAAGTTTACAGCTCAGGTTAGTTTCTCATACACACATATATACACATATTGTTATGTGACCCTAGTTGCTCTTTCTATAATGTGACAGCACACTGCTCCTTTCCACCCTGGATTTTCTGTGTCCGTTCAACCAGCTCCTATCCCTTTCTGCCTTCTCATCTCACCTACGGACAGGAGCTGCCCATTTAGGCTTGTGTATCTACTTGAACTAAGAAGCACACTCTTCACAAGTATAATTTTTGTCTGAAGATTTGGCTTCCTGAATGGTTTTAATTCTGGGTTAACACAGAGTTGGGGGCCATGTTTTCTGGGGTTCCTCCAGTCTCAGTCAGAAGAGGATATAAGTGATTTTTATAATAATTTTAGTCTAAATTGTCTAATATTTATATAGCCAACATGATTTACTCAAAGAAAAATAAGTGAAAGGACTTTTTAAAAAGTGGTATGGTCAAACATCATTCCTTGATTAATATTTCCTTTAGTGTAGGAATGGTAGAGATGAATTATCACAGGTTTTGCTTGTCTGAAAATGTTTTTACTTTTGTCTTCAGTTTTAAATGGATAATTTCATGGGTATAAAATTTTATTTTGGCAATGTTTTCTTCAGCACTTTAACAATGTCCCTCTATGTGCTGTCACAGTATAGGGAGAGCAATTAGGGTCACATAACAATGTATGTATAAATTTTTGTATGAGAGACTAACTTGAATTGTAAACTTTCACCTGAACTACAACAACAACAACAAAAAAATGTCCCTCTACCATGATCTTGGGGTACATCTAGCTCAATTGGCATAACATAGTTTATAAAGAAACTATGGTAAGTAGCTATTTTGGTAAGTAGCTTCTGGGGTCTTAAAAGCTTGTGAGTGGCCATCTAGGATACTCCACTGGTCCCATCCCATCCGGAGCAAGGAAGAATGAAGAAAACGAAAGATACAAAGGGAAGATTAGTCCAAAGGACTAACGGATCACAACTACTACAGCCTCCACCAATCGGTAATAAAATTTTGAATCCTTTGAATGTAATTTGCATGACATTAATTTGTGTTACATCCTTTGAACGTAATTTGCCTTCTATCCCTGGCTACTTTTAAGATTTTCTTTTGTTTTTGTTTTTGTTTTTGTCAGAACATTTATTATCATGTGTCCATATATGGTAGGAAAGCTTTGGTTTTCTATGTGCTGTGTCCCACCCTCTCCTCAGCACAGTGCTGCTTTAAAGTTCTAACAGCCAGCATTCTGAGCCTGGTCTCTGGCTCCAGAGACAGCAGGAAAAAAAAAAACCAAACCTGTTGCCGTGGAGTCGATTCCGACCCATAGCAACCCTGTAGGGCGGAGTAGGGGTTTCCAAGGAGCGCCTGGTGGATTTGAACTGCTGACTTTTCGGTTAGCAGCTGTAGCACTTAACCACTATGCCAGTAGAGAGCAGAGCAAA
Source organism: Dugong dugon (assembly GCA_030035585.1). NCBI lineage: Eukaryota > Metazoa > Chordata > Mammalia > Sirenia > Dugongidae > Dugong > Dugong dugon. The sequence goes on along the minus strand of CM057467.1, from coordinate 76,377,282 downwards.
CTTTATTCGCAAATTACCATGTGTGTCTGTCCTAACCAGCCTGAGGAGTGAAGCAAGAGTCATCTCAGTTTGACCTGTCTCAGAGCTCACAGAGCAGAGGGCTGGCAGACAGTGCCTGAAGACTGTAACTGCCTGAAGCTAATTGCCTCTAGTTAAAGAATGTGATTAAGACATATAATAAATGCCTAAGAACTTAAAGGAGAAGCCAGGGGTAGAGTTTCTTTGGAAAATTAAGGCATTCAAAAGCACTGAGTATAAGGTGAGGGGGATGCCGGCGAGGAGAGATTGACAAAGCCACACACATGCCCAGGAGAATACACATGTGCAGACAATACCTAAGACCCTATGATTTTACCTTGGGCTGATACCTAGGTTAAGTGCAAGCCTGGCTAAGTGTTGAAGGAGGGCCCCAGCAGATAGCAAAAGACTGGGAGACATTTTTTTATTGGCACTTAGGAAATCTCTGTGAGAACACTAGCTGAACACAAATTAAGGAACAGACTTTAGTGTCCACACATGACTGGGAAGGCAATCTTAAAAAATAGTTAGGGAAGTCACTAAGCAAACAGACTGCCGCAGACTTTATAAATGAAAAACAATAAAACAAACAACAAAAAAATACTCTCCTCCACACCGCCCCCCGCCAAAAAAAACCTCAGCAAACCTTGGGAAAGAGAGACAGTCTGACTTCAGAGTCACCACATTACAATCGTCAAATGATTAAAAAAAATCAAAAGGCATACAAAGAAACAGGAAGGGACGACTCATTCAAGAGAACAAAATAAAGTGACAGAACCCATCCTGGAGGAAGCCCAGATGATGGACTTACTAGATAAAGACTTTAGGACAACAGCACTAAATATGCTCAAAGAGCTAAAGGGAAACACAAAGAATAAAATCAGGAAAATCGTACAGGAACAAATGAGAATATCGGTAAAGAGAGAGAAATTATAAAAATGAATGAAACGGAAATACTGTCTTTTTAACTGATATGTGTTGAGGCTACTCTGAGAAAGTATTTCCTACCATCCTCTGCTTGGGCTACCAAATAATATACATTTAATGTTCAAATAGCTTATTTACTCAAGCTATTCTTGATAATGAACTTTTCCTTCCTTTTCACATTCTTTCCATATCTTTAAAAAAATCACTATTTAGTTAGTCTAAGTAAATGGTACACACATATTTGCAAAGGAGAAACTGTTTTATGTCAAAAAATAGCTTTGTGTCTTCGTGTAAAAATAAAATCAGAGAATTCTAGTACAAATGATGTCTGGATCTCCTTCCAAAGAATTCTTCTCCCACTTAATTTATAGAGCATTCTAGTCAAAATTATGTCTGGATTTCATTAGAAGAATTTTCTCTCACTTAATTTATAGAGATAGTCAATAAAATTTTTGACTAATGTTTATTTTAAGAAATTAAACTGTAGAGAAACTGCAAGAATATTACAATGAAAACTCATCTGGAATTATCCATTGTTATCACTTTTCTACATTTGCTTTATTGCTCTCTCTCTTTTGTTATTCTTATTATATATTATCATTCCTACAATTCTTATTTTGCTGTTCCATTTGAAAATAAGTTGCAGATATCATGACTTTTCACTTCAAATATTCAGCGTACATTTCCTAAGAACAAGAAGAATCTCTTACATAGCCACAGTCCAAATATACAATTCAGGATATTTAACACTGATACATCATTATTATCTAACATACACTCCCTATTCAGAATTATCATGGCCCCTATACAATAATTTATGGAGACTCTGGGTGGCACAAATGGTTAATTGCTCAACTACTAACTAAAAGTCCGGCAGTTTGAACCCACCGAGAGATGCTTTGAAAGAAAGCCCTAGTGATCTGCTTCTGAAAGATCACAGGCTTGAAAACCTCATGGAGGACAGTTCTACTCTGCATTCATGGGGTCACCATGAGTTGGAATTGACTTGACAGCAATAGTTTTTGTTGTTGTTGTCTATCTGGAAGTTGAGTATGGTTACAAGGGGTGTATATGGCTGCCAAGTCAACAAGGGGTTGACTGTTGTGGATTTGCACAGTGTCAACTTAGCTAAACTGAAACTACATTTCCTAGAATTCACATCCCTGCAGAGTCCCAGGTTAGTATGTGTCTTAGATATTTTGCATGAGATTTGAAAGCAGATATGGCTCTGCAGTCATATTATTTTCCAAATCAGAAAGTCAGAGCAGGGCTTGAGGCTCTGTTGCAGCTAATGCATGTTGTCCCTTATCTGCTGGTTCACCTTGTGGGTGTGGGGAAGTGGCTGGGCCTGCAGCAGCTCCAGGTTCTGCCAGATCTCCCTTTCAGCGTCTCTTACTTCAGGGCCAGATGCATGTTTAGTTCCACGATGAAGGGCACCAGCTTCTCCTGGAAGACACCCCATCATCAAAGTTGGAAGCTTGGAGGTGGTAAGAGGCTGGAGGGAGTCTATCCTCACAGGTTCCAGTTCGACCCTGCTTCACACTTCAGACTGCCTGCCCTGCTGACTTCAGGCTGCAGCACAAGCACAAAAAGAAACAACCTCACCCTCCAAACAGCTTCACCAACATCCACAACCACATATAGTCACATCTCTGTAATAAATCCCCTATTTTATACATAGACAGAAATAGACATTCATCCATATTACATACTACCGTTTTAATCAAACCCCGACACAACAGGCTTCCTAGTGCCTGACAGCAAGCCTGGCACATAGTAGGTGCTCAACTAATGTTTGTTGACTGACTGAGTGACCGAAGGAACAAATGAATGAATGAAACAGAGTCCCTGCCCTCAGGGAGCTCACAGAGAAGTGGGGGGGCAGAGAGAACTAAGGAGGTGGGCAGACAATGCACCAATTGTGGGATTTTTGCATCCCTGGTTGGTTTGTCCCTTGGCCTCTCAGCCCCTGACTACTCCCTGGTCTAGCTTGTGCAGGGTGAGCAGATAAACACATCATTGGACTGCCATGCTACGTAGTGTCCTCAGAGGTGCTGGGGTAGGTAACTCAGTGCCCTAATGTGTGAGAGGGAGGTGTGGACATTCTGCATGGCTTCCTTCCGAAAATGACGTTCCAATTGTTATACATGTCCAGGTGCTGCTGCAGACACAAGGCCAGCGTGTGGTCACACATGCAGATCTGCTCTTGGTGCTTGCTCCTGGGACCATATAAATATGCCCATCGGTGATGCTGTAATTGTAGCTGTTCCATTTGGGGAAGCACCGGGGACCAGTCATGAGGAAATAGAAGCAGTCCTGTGTAAGGCAGCACCAGTGAGTGGCATCCACAGGCTGCTCCTGGCCCGGCAAGCCACAGTGACAGCCATAGGTGAGGTAACTGATGAGAAGCCACTTACTTGTGGCCTGCTTGATCATTCAATAGAGCTCCAATAAGCTACACTGGGTGAGGACGAGGCCACAGTCCACCAACAAAGTGAGGACCAGCTGCAGCTTCATCTCAGGGCTGGATCCTTGAGTGGAATCGGAGAGTCTCTGCTGCCAACTGCCCCAATCCCTGGAAGGGGCTCCAGAAGAGGCAGCCCACCTGGAGAATGAACTTGATCCCACTTCCATGGCTTTCTGGGAGCAGAGAGAGTATTCCTGGCAGAGGGTGGAGAGCTCTGGTTTGGTTTTTATACAATTATTTATAGCAACAATTTTCCAGTACTCAATTCAATCTAACTTCACATATTGCATTTAGTTCTCACTAATATTTAGTCATGAATCTTTTATCTCCTTTGGAAACTAAATCTGGAATGATTCTTCAGGCTTTCACTGTCTTTCATGATATTGTTATTTTCAAAGTACACGTTGTTATTTCGTTTAATGTCCCTCAGTTTGAGTTTGTCTGATTATTTCTTCATGTTTTGATTCAAACTTTGCACTTTTGACATGAAGACCACATAATTGATATCGAGTCCTCATTGCAGTATCACATCAGGTGGCATTTGGTGTCAGTTTTTGTCCCATTGATGATGATGTCATTGGGTCACTTAAAGTGGTTCAGCCAGATTTCTCCCCGTAAGGATAGCTATCTTTCAATAAGATTTTAAAATATTCACTTTCACTGCACAATTTAATACAGTAGTTTTAGCATCCATTGATATTTGCCTGAACCAGTTATTATTGCTATGCTTGCAAAATGGTGATTTCCTACCTCGATTATTCCTTCTTCATTTATTCACTTCCTACTATAAATAAGAGCTTTTGACTTACAGTTCTAGTCAAGATGGAGTAGTCCCTTTTGGCTACTACAAATCTGGTCAGCATTGAATCTCTAAAATCTACAAGATACTGCAAAATCTCAACAACAAAAAGACAAATAACCCAATTAAAAAATGGGCAAAGGATATGAACAGGCACTTTGCCAAAGAAGACTTTCAAGCAGATAACAGACACATGAGGAAATGCTTACAATCATTACTCATTAGAGAAATGCAAATCAAAACTACAATGAGATACCATCTCACCCCAACAAGGCTAGCATTAATCCAAAAAACACAAAATAATAAATGTTGGAGAGGTTGTGGAGAGACTGGAACACTTATACACTGTTGGTGGGAAACTAAAATGGTACCACCACTTTGGAAATCGATTTGGCACTTCCTCTAAAAGCTAGAAATAGAAGTACCATGCTATCCAGCAATCCCACTCCTTGAAATATATCCTAAAGAAATAAGAGCTGTCACATGAATAGATATATGCACACTCACATTCATTGCAGCAGTGTTCATGCCAGCAAAAAGATGGAGACAACTAGGTGCCCATCAACTGATGAATGCATAAACAAATTATGGTATTTTCATACAATGGAATACTACGCAAAAATAAAAAGAACAACAATGAAGCCATGAAACATAACATGGAGGAATCTGGAGGCCATTATGCTGAGTGAATTTAGTCAGTTACAGAAGGACAAATATTGTATAAGACCACTATTATAAGAACTCAAGAAAAGGTTTAAACAGAAGAAAACATTCTTTGATGGTTACGAGAGTGGGGAGGGTGGGAGAGGGGTATTCACTAACTAAATAGTAGACAAGAATTATCTTAGGTGACGGGAAGGACAGCACACAGTACAGGGGAAGTCAACACAACTGGACTAAACCAAAAGCTAAGAAGTTTCCTGAATACAACCAAACACTTCAAGGGACAGAGTAGCAGGGGCAGGAGTCTGGGGACCATGCTTTCAGGGGACATCTAGGTCAAGTGGCATAACAAAGTTTATTAAGAAAATGTTCTGCATCCCATTTTTGTGAGTGGCGTCTGGGGTCTTAAAATCTAGTGAGCAGCCATCTAAGATGCATCAATTGGCCCCAACCCACCTGGAGTAAAGAAGAATGAAGAACACCATAGACTCAAGGAAAGCATTAGCCCAAAAGACAGAAAGGGCCACATAGAGACTTCATCAACCTGAGACCAGAAGAACTAGGTGGTGCCCAGCTACCACCAATGACCTCCTTGACAGGGAACACAACACTGAGTCCCTGATGAAGCAGGAGAAAAGCAGGGTGAAGAACTCAAATTCTAGTAAAAAGACCAGACTTAATGGTTTGATTGAGACTGGAGGGACCCTGGAAGACATGGTCCCCAAACTCTCTGTCAGCCTAAAACTAAAACCATTCCCGAGGCCAACTCTTCACACAAAGATTAGACTGGACTATGGGACATAAAATGATACTCATGACGAATGTGCTTCTTAGCTGAAGTAGATACTGGAGACTAAACGGGAAGCTCCTGTCCAGAGGCAAGATGAGAAGGCAGAGAGGGTCAGGAGCTGGCTGAATGGCACAGAAAATCTGGGGTGAAAAGGAAGAGTGTGCTGTCACAGTATAGGGAGAGCTACTAGGGTCACATAAAAATGTATGTATAAATTTTTGTATGACAGACTAACTTGAACTGTAAATTTTCACTTAAAGCACAATAAAAAAAAGAAAATGGCAAAAAACAGAGAGAGAAAGACGCAAGGATGGCCAGACTTTGTCTCACATACTTTGGACATGTTACCAGGAGGGACTAGTCTCTGAAGAAGGACATCATGCTTGGTAAGGTGGAGGGTCAGTGAAAAAGAGGAAGACCCTCAACAAGATGGATTGACCCAGTGGCTCCAACAATGGGTTCAAGTGTAATAATGATTATGAGGATGGCACAGGACCAGGTAGTGTTTGGTTCTGTTGTACATAGGGTCCCTATGCATCAGAACCAACTTGATGGCACCTAACAATAACAACATAACAGTTCAAAGAAGGAAAATAGCCAGTGTAGCCAGATGAAGAATGTCAGAGAAAAAGCTACTACTGGGTTCGAGTATGAAGGACAATATGAGGAATATGATGGGAGACAAAATGAAGGAAAGAAGGGATTGGGATTTTGACCATTTCTCATACATAGACACAGGTGCTCAGATATTCCACACCAGGAATGCACTAGGGGAATGGGTTTTCTACAAGAAAAGGCCTGTGCTATTGTCTTAGGCTGGGTTCTCCAGTGGGGCAAAACCAATGAAGCGTGTATATATAAATATATATACAGAGAGATTTATTTCAAGAAAATGGCTCAGACAGTTGTGGAGGCTAGCAAGTCCCAAATCTGTGGGTCAGGTATCAGGTTGGGGGCTTACCCTGACCTATGTAGTTGCAGGGGCTGACAAACTCAATATCGGCAGTTCAGGCGGCAGGCTTCTGGCTCATGTCCCAAGAACCGGAGGTCAGAAGACGAGTTGGATGCAGGATTGAGAGCACGAGCATAGTCAGAACATATTGGATGCAGGCTATATCCCCAAGAAAACTCCCTTTTCAACTGATTGGCTGTTCACATCAGATCACAAATTGGAGGAGGATTACATAGTATCTGCCATATAACTGAGAATCAAGTTGACCCATAACCTTAACCATCACAGACATATTGGAACTTCCATCGCTGGTAGAGAGTGGGAGAAACGTCACTTGGTAGGTCTGAGGCAGCAGCTGCCCTGGCAGCCATCTTACCACTGAGTGTACACTCGAAAGCACAAGGGCAGTGGGGCATGCCTCTTCTAAGGGTTTTCAGGTCAGATCCCATCATGACCACGTTCCCAATTTGCTTAGTTGCCCCCCAATCCATGTCATTTTAGTAATATGTTATCACATAAACTTTCCATGTCCTCTACACTAACGTAATTTGTCACAAGTTTCTTCCCTTGAAAATGTCTTCATTCCTTCAGGAACACCAAATGCGTTCCACAAAATCTCATATATTTTCAACAACCTTGTAAACACCCCATTCACTTCTTTGTCTTATTTGAAACCTGGCTCTCAGTCTCCCACTATATTTCTAAAGTAGAAAATCTAATTTTTATTTCCCACTCCTCATAGTGCCTGACTAGGTATTGGAGGTAGCGTCATTACTATTTTAATCATAACCTCCTCTCTCTAGCAATAAACCCCTAACCTAGTGATGCTCACACGATATGGAAACTGCATTGAGAAAATAGAGAAAAACTTGATCAGGGAGGAAATCATTCACCACCTTATCCCCAAACCTGCCAATTACATATATCTGGGGGAGGATTACACAGTAAGCAAGATAAGCACGGGTTTACTTGTGCTCACTTACTAATCTGTACTGAACAATTTCACACGTTCATTACAGGTTAGTAAATAAGCACAAGTAAGCCCAGATATGGAGAAACCCATGTGAAATTGTTCACTACAGATTAGTAAGTAAGCACAAGTAAACCCTCGATTAGCTTGCTTACTGGGTAATTCACCCCTGTCAGGGATGGTAAATTTGAAAAGATGCTTTGATTCTGTAGGAAGGTGATGTGAGGCTGGGAGAGAGAGAGATGCCAGCCACACCTAGGAGCAGGATATTTGACGTGGTGAAAAAATGTGAAATTTTTCACTACCGATAATCTGGTAAGCAAAGTAAGCACCGAGTTTACCTTGCCTGTGTTTACCTTGCCTAATGGATAATCCGTTGCTGCATGTATCTAGACCCAGCCACCCTGTGGTTAAAGATAGAAACCTGAGAATGATTCTGAATTCCTCCCTCCCCCTTTCCTCTTCACCAGGTGCTGTCATTTCAACTGAAATATCTCTCTCCATTCCATCCAAATCCTCTTCATTTCCACACTCACCACCCTACTCCAAGCTACTGTCCTCTCCTGCATGAACTATTGTAATAGCTGGTCCTTTCACTTCCACTCTTGCCCCCATCTGCCTTTTCTCCACAGACCAGGCAGACTGTTCTGTTTAAAACTTTAATCTAGTTCATTATATAACATGTAAATTAATTCAAGAATTATCACTTGTTGTTGTTAGCTTCCTTCAAGTCAGCTATGGCAACCCCATGCACAACAGAATAAAGTGCTGCCTGGTCCTGCCCCATCCCTATGGACAGTTGTGGATCAATTCTGTAGTGATCCATATGGTTTTAAATGGCTGATTTTCAGAAGACAGTCAACATGCTTTTCTTCCTAGTCTGTTTTAGTCTGGAAGCTCCCCTAAAGCATGTTCAGTATCATAGCAACACACAAGCCACCACCGACAGACTGGTGGTGGCTGCGCATGAGGTGCATTGGCCAGGAATCAAACTGGGTCTCCAGATGGAAAGTGCAAATTCTAAGAGTGAACCACCAGTGCCTCATTCTATTATCACTTAAGTCTGCTTTATTTTTCTCCTATTAATAACACATGGTTTGGTGTCACTGCTAATGATTATCAAGAAGAATGTTGGATTTATTAGCTGGTATTCCCAGTGCTCAAACCAATGAACTTTTTAAGTTTTAATAAAATTCTCATTATGAAAGAATGCTTTGCCCTGTGTAATTGATAAATCTTAAAAATAAAAAAGTGTGTGGCTTAATGGTATGAAATCTATCCCCCAAACACAAACAAGATTTTATTTAAATTAGATTATTTGATTTAATTAGATTTCATTTCATGGCACATTTTTGGAATAAACAATTCCATTTGTAGGAATTATGGGCAACCAATTATCTACCTCAAATTTTTACATACTAAAATCAGGATTATGGGAATGCAAAATGATATAACCATTTTGGAAAATGATATGGCACTTCCTCAGAAAGCTAGAAATAGACATACCATTCGATACAGCAATCCCACTCCTAAGAATATATCCTAGAGAAATAAGAGTCGTCACTCGAATAGACATATGCACACCTATGTTCATGGAAGCATTGTTCACAATAGCAAAACGATGGAAACAACGTAGGTGCCCATCAACAGATGAATGGATAAACAAACTATGGTACATACACATAATGGAGTACTATGCAATGAGAAAGAACAATGATGAATCTGTGAAGCATCTCATAACATGGATGAAACTGAAGGACATTATGCTTAGTGAAATAAGTCAATCACAAAAGGACAAATATTGTATGAGACCTCTATTGTAAAAACCCATGAAAAAGTTCACACCCAAAATGTAACAATCTTTGTTGGTTACCAGGGATGGGAGTGGTGGTGGTGGGGAATATTAAATAGACAATAGATAAATGGTATCTTGGGTGAAGGGTGAGACAGTACACAAGACAGGAGAAACTAGCACAACTTGTACAAGGAAAGGTCATGGAAGCCCCATAGACACATCCAAACTCCCTGAGAGACTGAATTGCTGGGCAGAGGGCTCTGGGGACCATGGTCTCAGGGAACATCTAGCTCAATTGGCATGACACAGCCTATAAAGACAATGCTCTACATTCTACCTTGGTGAGCGGCCTTAAAAGCCTGTGAGCGGCCATCTAAGATACTCCACTGGTCTCATCCCTTCAGGAGCAAGAGAGAATGAAGAGAACAGGATACAAGGAAAAGATTAGTCCAAAGGACTAATTGTCCACAGCTACCAACGCCTCCACCAGACTGAGTCCAGTACAGCTAGATGGTGCCCGGCTACCACCACTGACTGCTCTGACCAGGATCACAACAGAAGGTTCTGGACAGAGCTGGAGAAGCATGTAGAACATAATTCTAACCCACAAAAAAAAGACCAGATTTACTGGTCTAAAGGAGACTGGAGAAACCCCGAGAGTATGGCCCCCAGACACCCTTTTAGCTCAGTGGTGAAGTTACCTCCGAGGTTCACTGCTCAGCCTGGGAGTGGACAGCCCCGTAAAACCAAATGAGACTAATGAGTACAGGAGTCCAGTGACAAGGGCCAGAAAGCAGAAGGGGACAAGGAAGCTGGTGATATGGAACCCAAGGTTGAGTAAGGATATTGTTGATGTGTTGTGAGACTGTTAACCGTTGTCATAGGGCAACATTTGTAGTAACTGTTAAACGAGAAACTATTTTGTTCTGTAAGCCTTCATCTTAAGTGAGAATAACAGTACAATTCGAAGAGTGTAGTCAATGTCACTGAACTGTGCATGTAGAAATTTTTGAAATGGTGTAACTTTGGCAATGTGTATTTTCACCAAAAAAAAAAGGTTGAGAAGTTAAAGGGTTGATATGTTGTGGGGTTGTTAACCAATGTCATAAAACAACATGTGTACTTCTGTTTCATGAGAAACTATTTGTTCTGTAAGCCTTCACCTGAAGTAACAATAAAAAAATAAAAATAAATTTAAAAAAATAAATAAAATAAAATCAGGATTAGTAAAAGAGATACAATATATAAGAAAATGCATCTGAAGTTCAAAAATGCAATACAATCCTTTTCTCATTAGCAAAAAAAAAAACCTTTATAGTTGGTATGCAACTTAAAACAAGCAAAAGAAATATGGCTAAAGCGATTGCTTATAAAAAGATGTTCTTTACTTGCTTAATACCATGAAACAAAACACTAATCCATTAAAAGCTTTGTTTTGCTCATTCAGAAAATGCAAGAATGGTGGTAACCTCCTTACAGAGAGGTGAACATTAAATTAGTTATTCTGTGTAAAGTACAGTGCGGGCACGTTTCAGGTAATTCCTAATAGTTATTATTCATAGCCTTCTCCTCTTTTCCCATCAAATGTGTTTCTTGGTAATATTCTCTTCCTCCTGTGGTATACCTAAAAATAATACAAACAGCATTTAGGAGATAGGTCTTTAAAGATGCTTTTCAGAGAAAACACAGAGTAGTCTAAAACTTGGCCCACAAGTTCTTACTTAGGAAGGAGCCAAGGTCAGCCAAGATCTTCAGTAGAAGCAGACCACGTGAAGAAAACTCTTGCCTGTCTTCTCCAATTCCAGAAGCAGCTCATCCAGACTGTCCTCCATGTCGTCTGCCTACTGTATGAGCTGGCAGAGCTCACAGATGAGGAAAGCTCCCAAGATGACATCTTTCAGGGTGTCTTTAATGTCCATGTTGATCATGTGCACAGGCTGAAAGGTCTCCTGTTCTCTGGAACACAGCTCTTCCACCACTCTGTCATAGACTGTTTCTTCATAGGTCACCATGACATCAAAGGCATCTCTGCACTCTTGAAATCTTTCTGGCTGGGACTTTATCCTCTGGCTTCTTCCCAAGATGTGTAACATTCCATTCTGCATATAGTAGTCTCTGTCTTTCCTTACAAGATCGTCATACATTTGTTGATATGATGTCGCAAAATCATAAACCAAGGAGAGATTGGGTCCTGGCCCTGCAAGGTTCACATGAGACCCAGTTCCAAAGGACTGGACATTGAACCCCTTTTTCCTGAGGATTCTGTTGACTTCCGTGCTCCAGTTGATGTTATTCATACACACCACAGGTAGCCTGACTGGAGATGAGAACATGATGTGGAACTTCAGGGAAACTTGTGGGCTTCAGTGGCTACAGGGACTCTGAAGCCACCAGGATGACCTCCTACTTCCAGCTCTTCCAACTACCAAAAATGTCTAGGAAAAGAAAACAGGTTTCTATTAAGTTACCTAGCAGAGTGGGTGGAGACTCTCATGACTTCTTCATTGACTGAGTTATGATAACGAACTCTAACGGTGAACCTAACCTAATCTTGAGACTTATCAAGAGGATTGGATCACCTAAGCCACTAATTGTCCAGAGGGGTGGCGTGCCCTTTGGAAGCATTTCAAAATCTCAAGTTGGCCTTGTTGTTTCACACAGTGTCAGGGGCTGCTATTGACAGTGGCCAAAGCCTCCTAGGCCGACCTCCTACAATACTCAGGACAGTCCTGCTCAAGTCTGAATTTTCCAGTGAGTCACAGGACTCTCCAAAGACCTCTGGACATGAATGTGTCCAAAGTTCTACCTGATCTTTGAATTACTAGTGTTAGGTATCACTGAGTAGCAATAAATTAGCTTCTCCAGATTCTACTCTTTATTAGGTTATTTTGAAATACATTCAGAGCCAAGGAGAAAACTAGGTAGAGGTCAATTTCTTGGATTCTGGTATTTTCCCAGAGCCTTAAAGTCTTTCCTTCACTTTCACACACACAAATACCCCAAACACAGACTCTCTGAAATGCTATCGTTCAAACCCTGGCCTGACCTTGCATTCAGAGATTTTTATTAAAAAATCATCAAAAAGAAAAGGGGTGCTTACTTTACTGGAGAGAAGTTTCAATTTTGACTGAGATGAAGGGGAAATGGAATGTATTATTGGAAATCAAAAGATGAAAGATTCACTAAAGAAATCTTTAGCTTGAGATGCCTTAACCTTGGGAATCAGGTTGGCAGAGAAGCAGCGCAAGCACCTGGTGTAACAGCTAAGAAAATTTCAAGATGTTTTAGTGACAGAGGGATGTCGCTCAGGAAAAAGGAAGATTCAGGGTTTAGAAGAGAAGCAGGATTTTCTTAAGAGAAAGCTCATATTAGGGACTAAGCTAGGCAGAAATAATAAAGAAGGATCTTAAATATATTGTGAAATTTTCTTGGTGACAGTCAGTGACTGGAGCCTAAAGAATTCTAACAAGTGGAAAGAAGCAAGATCTTTGAGCCCTAACTATAATTGTTACCCAAGAGGAAGAATTGGGAAACACTCTGTTAAACCAGCCCTTGAATACTAGTACACAAAATGGTGCCATATAATTTGGACAGATGGAAAGGGAGGAGAGGAGCCCTGGTGGTGCAGTGGTTAAGCGCTCAGCTGCTAACCAAAAGGTTGGTAATTCAAACCCACCAGCCACTCCGCGGAGAAATATGTGGCAGTCTTCTTCCGTAAAGATTTACAGCCTTGCACTGGGGAAGTCAGCACAACTTTACCAGGGCAAAGTCATAGAAGCTTCACAGACATATCCAAATGCCCTGAGGGGTGGAGCTACAGGGCTGAGAAGGCTGGTAACCATGGTCTCAGGGGACATCTAGCTCAATTGGCATAACATAGTTTATAAAGAAAATGTTCTACAGCCTAGTTTTTTGTTGTTGTTGTACTTTAAGTGAAAATTTACAATTCAAATTAGTCCCTCATACAAAAATTTATACATACATTGTTATGTGACCCTAGTTGCTCTCCCTGTACTGTGACAGCACACTCCTCCTTTCCACCCCAGATTCCCTGTGTCCATTCAACCAGCTCCTAACCCTCTCTGCCTTCTCATCTCACATCTGGACAGGAGCTGCCCATTTAGTCTCATGTATCTACTTGAGCTAAGAAGCACACTCTTCACGAGTATCATTTTATGTCCCATAGTCCAGTCGAATCTTTGTGTGAAGAGTTGGCCTCAGGAGTGGTTTTAGTTCTGGGTTGACAGAGAGTCCGGAGGCCATGCTTTCTGGGGTTCCTCCAGTCTCAGACCATTAAGTCTGGTCTGTTTACTAGAATTTGAGTTCTGTACCCTACTTTTCTCCTGCTCCATCAGGGACTCTCTGTTATGTTCCCTGCCAGGGAGGTCATTTGTGGTAGCTGGGCACCATCTAGTTCTTCTGGTCTCACTCTACATCCTACTTTGATGAGTAACATCTGGGGTCTGAAAAGCTTGTGAGTGGCCATCTAGGACACTCCACTGGTCCCACCCTATCTGGAGCAAGGGAGAATGAAGAAAACCAAAGACACAAGGGAAAGATTAGTCCAAAGGACTAATGCACCACAACTACCACAGCCTCCACCAGACTGAGTCCAGCCAGCATAACTAGATGGTGCCCGGCTACCACCACCAACTGCTCTGACAGGGATCACAATAGAGGGTCCTGAACAGAGCTGAAGATAAATGTAGAACAAAATTCTAACTTACAAAAAAAGACCAGACTTGCTGGTCTCGCAGAGACTGGAGAAATCCCAAGAGTATGGCCCCCAGGCACCCTTTTAACTCAGTACTGAAGTCACTCCTGAGGTTCACCCTTCAACCAAAGATTAGACAGGTCTGTAGGGCCAACAATAACACACGTGAGGGACGTGCTTCAGAGTTCAATCATGTATATGAGACTAATACACACACCAGCCCAAAAGCAAACACGAGAAGGCAGGAAGAGACAGGAAAACTGGATAAATGAAAACAGGGAAACTGTGGTGGAGAAGTGGAGAGTGTTGACACATCAAGGGGCTGGCAACCGGTGTCACAAAATAATTTGTGTATTAACTGTTTAACAAGAAACTAATTTGCTCTGTAAACGTTCACCTAAATCACAACAAAAAATAATAATAATAAAGCAATAAGCAATAAAGACAGGCCATTCTGTAAACACTGGGCATTGAGCTGAATACAACATAAATCTTGATTTTTGTGGAGTTAATCTAACCCTTTGTACTTTGTGTCAACAATATTTTTATTAGAAGCCACCATACTTTAACTCAGGGTTTCTCTTCTTTCCTTTCAACTCAATAACACCTGAACCAATTATGAACAATGTTATGTGCTTTTTTTTTTCTCATATTACACCTAATGTACAGAGAACTGAGTTAGTCATATCCTTATTTGAGAGCACATAATCATCATCAGTGTGTACAAAGCCTGTCTATATTTTTATTCCTGCTACCCATTCCCTTTCCCCTTACACACTCTCACACTAATGTATTTAGTATATTAATTTAAACTTGCATTAATCTTATAAAATATTTAGAGTTGTTCACATTTTTTTAAGTTATAAATGTATAGTTCCATAAATGTCACTCTGTTTCTTACTGTCTTTCACTCGACACTATTTTTAAGCCTCTCTCTGCTGCTGTACTTACATCTATTCCCCTCAATGCTGGAAATATCCAGCTCCCAGATGTCACTAACAAGGCTGGGACACACATAGATGTCATCTTACAAGCCCCCGTAAGAAATTCTCCAGGATATATACCTAGGAGAGGATTTACTGGGACATCAGCCACATGTCTATAATTACACACACACCATGTTTTATTGTGCTTCGCATTTACTATGCTTCACCTTTATTGCATTTTGCACAAATTGAAGGTTTGTGGTAACCTTGCACTGAGGAAGTCTATCAGCACCGTTTTTCCAACAGCATGTGCTCACTTCCTGTCTCTGTGTCACATTTTGGTAATTCAAACAATATTTCAAACTTTCTCATTATTGTTATATCTGTATGGTGATCCGTGATCAGTGATCTTTGATTTCACTATTGTAATTGTTTTGGGGTGCCATGAGCCACACCTATATAAGACAGTGAACTTAATTGATAAAAGTTGTGTGTGTTGAGACTGCTCCACCAACAGGCTGTTCACCCATCTCTCTCCCTCTCCTCAGGTCTTCCTAGGCCCTGAGACATGACAATATTGAAATTAGGCCAATTAATAACCCTACAATGACCTCTAAGTGTTCAAGTGAAAGGAAGAGTTGCATATCTCTCACTTTAGATCAAAAACTAGAAATGATTAAGCTTAGTGAGGAAGGCAGGTTGAAATAGCCTTATTGCTGATACGGAGAAAGTTTTAGTGGTCTGGATAGAAGATCAAACCAGCCACAACATTCCCTTAAACCAAAACCTAATCCAGAGCAAGGCCCTAACTCTCTTCAATTCTATGAAGGCTGAGAAGGTGAGGAATCTGCAGAAGAAAAGTTTGAAGCTAGCAGAGGTTGGTTCATGAGGTTTAAGGAAAGAAGCCATCTCCATAACATAAAAGTGCAAGGTGAAACAGCAAGTGATGATGTAGAAGCTGCAGTAAGTTATCCAGAAGACCTAGCTAAGATAATTGATGAAGGTGGCTACACTAAACAACAGATTTTCAGTGTAGATGAAATGGCCTTATATTGGAGGAAGATGCCATGCAGGACTTTCATAGCTAGAGAGCAGAAGTCAATGCCTGGTTTCAAAGCTTCAAAGGACAGGCTGACTCTGTTGTTAGAGGCTAATGCAGCTGGTGAATTTAAGTTGAAGCCAATGCTCATTTACCATTGTGAAAATCCCAGGGCCCTTAAGAATTATGCTAAATCTACTTGGCCTGTGCTCTATAAATGGAACAATAAAGCCTGGATGACAGCACTTCTGTTTACAACATGTTTACTGCACATATTAAGCCCACTGTTGAAACCTACTGCTCAGAAAAAAAGATTCCTTTCAAAATATTCCTGCTCCTTGACAATGCACCTAGTCACCCAAGAGCTCTGATGGAGATGTACAAGGAGGGTGATATTGTTTTCATGCCTGCTAACACAACATCCATATTTGTACCCATTCCAAAGAAAGGTGATCCAGCAGAATGCAGACATTATAAAACAATATCTTTAATATTAAACACGAGTAAATTTTGCTGAAGATCATTCAAAAGTGGTTGCTGCAGAACATTAGCAGGGAACTGCCAAAAATTCAAGCCAGATTCAGAAGAGTGCATGGAACAAGGGATATCATTGCTGATGTCAGATAGATCTTGGCTGAAAGCAGAGAATACCAGAAAGATGTTTACCTGTGTTTTATTAACTATGCAAAAGCATTCGACTGTGTGGATCATAACAAATTATGGATAACATTGTGAAGAATGGGAATTCCAGAACACTTAATTGTGCTCATGAGGAACAAGAGGCAGTCGTTTGAACAAAACAAGGGGATACTGCATGGTTTAAAGTCAGGAAAGATGTATGTCAGGGTTGTATCCTTTCACCATACTTACTTAATCTGTATGCTGAGCAAATAATTCAAGAAGCTGGACTATACGAAGAAGAATGTACCGTCAGGATTGGAGGAAGACTCATTAACAACTTGCCATATGCAGATGACACAAACTTGCTTGCTGAAAGTCGATTGCACCTCAACATAAAGAAAACAAAAATCTTCACAACTGGACCAATAAGCAACATCATGATAAATGGAGAAAAGACTGAAGTTGTCAAGGATTTCATTTTACTTGCATCTACAATCAACACCCATGGAACCCGTAGTCAAGAAATCAAGTGACATATTGCTTTGGGCAAATCTACTGCAAAAGACTTCTTTAAAGTGTTTAAAAGCAAAGACGTCACTTTGAGGACTAAGGTGCGCCAGACCCAAGCCATGGTATTTTCAATCACCTCGTCTGCATGTGAAAGCTGGATAATGAATAAGGAAGACCTAAGAAGAACTGACGCCTTTAAATTATGGTGTTGGCGAAGAATACTGAATATACCATGGACTGCCAGAAGAATGAACAGATCTGTCTTGGAAGAAGTACAGCCAGAATGCTCCTTAGAAGCAAGGACAGTGAGACTGCATCTCATATACTTTGAACATGTTATCAGAAGGGACCAATCCCTGGAGAAGAATCTCATGCTTGGTAAAGTGGAGGGCATCAAAAAGGAGGAAGACCCTCAAGACATGGATTGGCACAGTAGCTACAATAATGGGCTCAAGCATAGGAAAGATTGTGAGGGATGGCACAGGGCTGGTCAGTGTTTCCTTCTGTTGTACATAGGGTCTCTATGAGTCAGAACTAAACAGCACCCAACAGCAACAACAACACAACATCCATTCTCCAGCCCATGGATCAAGGAGTAATTTTAACTTTTAAGTCTTATTATTTGAGAAATACATTTTCGTAAAGCTATAGCTGCCATGGAGCCCTGGTGGTGCAGTGGTGAAGAGCTCAGCTACTAACCAAAAAGTCAGCAGTTCAAATCCACCAGGCCTTCCTTGGAAACACTATGGGGCAGTTCTACTCTGTCCTATAGGGTCAATATGAGTCAGAATCGACTTGACAGCAATGGGTTTTTTGTGTGTTTGTTTTTTTATAGCTGCCATAGATGTGATTCCTCTGATGGATCTGGGCAAAGCAAATTGAAAACCTTCTGGAAAGGATTTACCTTTCTAGATGCCATTAAGAACATTCGTGATTCATGGGAGGTCAAAACATCAGCACTAACGGGAGTTTGAAAGAAGTTGATTCCAACCCTCATGGATGGTTCAAGACTTCAGTAGAGGAAGTAACTGCAGATGAGGTAGAAATAACAAGAGAACTAGAATTAGAAGTGATGCCTGAAGACGTGACTGAATTGCTGCTATCTCATGGTAAAACTTAAATGGATGAGGAGTTGTTTCTTATGGATGAGCAAAGAAAATGGTTTCTTGAGATGGAATCTATTCCTGGTGAAGATGCGGAGAACATTGTTAAATGCCAACAAAGGATTTAGAATATTACATAAAGTTAGTTGACAAAGCAGCAGCAGGGTTTGAGAAGATTAACTCTAATTTTGAAAGAAGTTCTTCTGTGGGTAAAATGCTATCAAACAACATCGCATGCCACAGAGAAATCTTCGTGAAAGGAAGACTCAATCGATGTGGCAAACTTTATTGTTGTCGTATTCTGAGAAATTGCTACAGCCACCTCAAATTTCAGCAACCACTACCCTATTCAGTCAGCAGCCATCAACATTGCAGCAAAACTCTTCACCTGCAAAAAGATTATGACTTGCTGAAGGCTTATATGATGGTTAGTATCTTTTGCCAATAAAGTATTTTTTAATTAAGTTATGTACATTTTTTAGACATAATGCTATTGCACACTTAATAGACTACATTACAGTGTAAACACAACTTTTACATACACTGGGAAACCACTTTATTGTGGTGGTCTGGAACCAAACCCACAATATCTCCAAGGTGCGCATAACAAAACCAGCCAGAACTGATTCTTCGGGGAAAGGAGATTTTCTGCATGCAGCCCTACAGACCTGTGTGTGGATGGAATGTTGCTCCATAAAAATGGCTGTCCTGGTTCCGCTTCTGAATTTTATGGCGGCATGTCAGTTTTACCTCCTGCTTCGCTCACTTCTAAAGCCAACCACATAAAGCCTTATCTCTCCAGGTCTCTTCAGAAAGCATCATCTCAAATTTCCTAACTCCAGCTTCTGTCAAGAGTCCAGCAGAACACATGGAAGAAAAGTTCATTTTTACATGTAATCCAAGAATTTCTCATTAAGACAAAAATATGATACCATTTGTCACCTGCTGGATTACCTGCTGATCCAGCAAAGATGAAAAGGCATATTAGCATGGGTGTGGACAACTGACACATGATATACTGTTCTTGGGATTATAAACTATTACAACCTCACTGGATAACAAGTCAGCATTATGAATTAAAAAAAAAAAACTTCTAACACATATGCTTTACCTTTCACCATCAGTTCAAATCTATCAGCTTATTCTCAAGAAATAAACAGGTTGTAAAATGTACATAAAAAGATAATGATTATGTAATTGTTCATAATATAAAAAAATGGAAGAAACTGATAAATGCCAAATTATTTTAAACACTGGTTAAATCAGTTTTGGTGTATCCGTATCATGGACTTCTTGCATTCATTAGCAATGTGTTAAAGAAATACTTATTGACATGGAAGCATCTGCCTCATCAATTACATGAAAATCAATGTTTCAAAAGAGCATATGCAGTATGACTCCAGTTTTAAAACATATATATATATACACATATATATATATACACACATACATATATATTGTCTTGGTTATCTAGTGCTGCTATAACAGAAATACTACAAGTGGATAGCTTTAACAAAGAGAAATTTATTCTTTCACAGTCTAGTAGGCTAGAAGTCCAAATTCAGAGCGTCAGCTCTAAGGGAAGGCTTTTTCTCCCTGTCGACTCTGTAGGAAGGTCCTTGTCATCAATCTTCCTCTGGTCTAGGACCTTTTCAGTGCAGGAATCTTGATTCCAAAGGACACGCTCTGCTCCTTGCGCTGCTTTCTTGGTGGTATGAGGTCCCCCACTCTCTGCTTGCTTCCCTTTCCTTTTATCTCTTGTAAGATAAAAGGTAATGCAGGCCACACCCCACGGAAAATCCCTTTACACTGGATCAGGGATGTGACCTGAGTAAGGGTGTTACATCCCACCCTAATCCTCTTTAACATAATCTAATCTTACCTCATTAACCACAGGCAGAGATTAGAATTTACAACACGTAGGAAAATTATACCAATCACAAAACGGAGGACAACACACAATAATCAAGCTGACACATATTTTGGGGGGACAGAATTCAATCCATGACACGCATATATATGCAGAGCCCTGGTGGCACAGTAGTTGACAGCTACAGCTGCTAACCAAAAGGTCAGCAGTTCAAATCCACCAGCTGCTCCTTGGAAACCCTATGGGGCAGTTCTATTCTGTCCTATAAGGTTGCTTTCAGTCGTAATCGACTCGACAGCAACGAGCATATATATGCGTGTATATATATGTGTGTGTGTGTATATGTATACATAAAACAAAAAACACGTTTTCAGGGTTTTTTTTGTTTTATATATATATACATACATACATATACATACACACACACACACACACACACACACACATATATATATGAGTAGGGGCTGGTGGATTTGAACTGCCGACCTTTTGGTTAGCAGCCAAATTCTTAACCATTGCACCATGGGGCTCCTTTTATATTTATATATATATTTATATACGTATATATATACACATATACATATATGTGTATGTGAATATATGTATTAAAAACTGGGATCATAAAATATACATGTGAGGACTTGTAATAATTCATTTTTTCAGTAAGTACTTATCAGGCACTTACCATGTGAGACCATTCTAAGAGCTCGAGACACAGCAATGAACAAGTTTGCATGTTGAAAATGGACCAAAAATAAATATACCAGAATATTGACAGTTATCTCTGCTTGATATGCCTATTGATTTTTATTTTCCTACAATTACATTTATGTTTTTTTCTAGGAAGCATTCCTTATGTTTGTTTGTTTTTAATTGTAGCTGATAGAAGAAAGGTTACTTGACTCAGTAGGTGCCCAGGATCAGAATCCCTAAATCATTTAATTCAGTTTCACTGGCACTGACTTACTAGATTCTCCAAAAATACATCCACCACTTATAGCAGCTGAGAGGGCAGGTCCCAGAATTCAGCTGGGTCTCTTTCTTAAAGATTCAGGTAGCCTTTAGAGGAGGCCTGGTCACAGGCTGTTTTACTTGCCCTGTAGTATATAGGTGCAGCAAGAAGTGTTTGCTATATCATAAACTTCCCCCTCGATAGCTAAGAAGAAATTGAAGTCTATGTGACTGCCCATGACAACTCTGGGTAAGAAATTCAAACTGGCTTGTTAGGCTTCCAGAACAGAAACTGTGTCATTTATGATGTCTGTGAAGGCCAGGGACAAATTTTGGTCCACCTTTCTCCGTTGCCTTATTTTACTGTGGGAATGGTATAGTTTGCATCAAGAGGGGCAGTTCGCCCTCCTAGGAGTTTTCCCAATTAGCCTGTGCTTGCCTCTTTTTGGATATTTTTGGGTATTCTTTTCAGGGAAACATGATCTACTTAGAGGGGTGGTACTTTTAAATATCTCAAAGTCTCTAACAATTATCCTGAGTACACATGATAAGTTAGAAGACAGCAGGAGGTGTAAGCCCTATGTCCATACTGGAATTAGTAACCTAGCGGAATACACACTGTATTAGGAACATAAGTGTCATTTTAGCACAACAGGGGTGAGTCAAATTTTTTTGACCTTTAATGTAGGCAGTTTTTGTGAGTTAAACAGTTCCTGAAAAGCAGGCTGGAGTATCTCCGAAGGGAACAAACTGACTGGTGATAGCCCCAGAGTTAGTCCCGTCTCCTGATTGGCTGGTCTTGCTGATAGGATTGTGATGACCTCAGAAGAAGCATTTTGTTGATATGAGATCAAGCTCCAATTTGTACAAGGCTGAAGTTTAGGATTAATGAAGTAAGAGAAACTGAAGCACCAGAAGGGGCCTGCCAAGGGGACTCTTCATTCTGAAGCGTTTAAAGAAACAATTATTAAATTTTGTCAGCTATTAGTTAAATTCAGAGAAGCAGCTATGGTCTAAGAAAGATAAACCAGAGAGCTTTGTTTGTTTGGTTTTTTTTATCTTGACCATGCTGAGACCATAGAAGTCAAGATTAATAAAATAAAGGAGATTACATTAGTGTTCTAGATGGTGTCAGTGTGTTCCAGGCAAGATTAAAGGAGCCCTGGTGGTGCAATGGTTAAGCGCTAAGCTGCTGACTGAAAGGTCATCGGTTTGAACCCACTAGTGGCTCTGCAGGAGAAAAGAACTGGCCATCTGCTCCTATAAAGATTACAGCCTAGGAAACACTATGGGAAGTTCTACTCTGATATACAGGGTCACTATGAGTTGGGATCGACTCAACAGCACACAACAATGGCAGTAATTAAGGAAAAGAAAAAGGGTGCTGATGAATCACAAAACTGATCTTGTTTTGTCTTCTTGGGTGGAAGGTACCCACTTCTGCAGTGTTTTTAGGCAATCTGCCGGGAAGTATTTAATGGTAATGAGGCACCATGCCTACAACTTACTCTCAACAATTCAGAAGAAAATAATAATAATAAAGGATGTAGGGTAGACAGAATGATAAAGTATATGTGGTAAAATATTAACATGTACGGGATATGGGAACTGAGAAAGGGATATATGGAAATACTTTCTATAAACTTCTGAAAATTTTCTATAACTAAAATTATTTCAAAATAAAAAGCATTAAAAAGAAAAACATGTAGAGTGGGAGAGAAGAAAAATGAAGTTAAAATGGCCCAAGTTTCTTAAATTGCCCAAGAAGAGGGGTAAAGGTAAAGATTAATATTACACTTTGCCAAATCAAGAAAAACGTGGGCCATCAACAGATGAATGAATAAACAAAATGTGGTACATACATGCAACGGAATAGTATACAGCCATAAAGAAGATGAGTTCCCAAGATATCTTGGGATGATATGGATGAACCTGGAGGACATTATGCTGAATTAAATAAGTCATTCACAAAAGGACAAATATTGTGTGATATCACTTTTATAAAATGACAAGAATAGGTATATATACAGCTTCTAGGGTCTTAAACGTTTGCAAGTGGCCATCTAAGATACAACTATTGGTTTCTACTCGTCTGGAGCAAAAGAGAAAAAAAGAAACCCCAGATTCAGAGAAGGAACCAGTCTATAAGACTAATTGTCTACATGAACCATGGCCTCCTCTACCCTGAGACAAGAAGAACTAGAACCAGCTACCACTACTGAACGTTCTGCTCAGGGCCACAATAGATGGATCCTGATAGACAGGGAGAAAAATGTGGAACAGAACTTCAAATTCTGAAAAAATCCATATGGCCTCCACCAGACTGAGTCCAGTACAACCAGCCAGTGCCCGGCTACCACCACTGACTTCTCTGACCGGGATCACAACAGAGGGTCCCGGACAGAGCTGGAGAAAAATGTAGAACAAAATTCTAACTCATAAAAAAAGACCAGATTTACTGGCCTGACAGAGACTGAAGAAAGCTCAAGGGTATGGCCCCTGGACACCCTTTTAGCTCAGTAATGAAGTCACTCCCAAGGTTCATTGTTCAGCCAAAGGTAAGACAACCCCATAAAACAAAGTGAGATTAATAGGGTACAACAGTCCAGGGACAAGGACTAGAAGGCAGGAGGGGACAGGAAAGCTGGTAATAGGGAACCCAAGGTTGAGACAGGACAGTGTTGACATGTCGTGGGGTTGTTAACCATTGTCATAAAACAGTATGTGTACTAACTGTTTAATGAGAAACTATTTGTTCTGTAAACCTTCATCTAAAGTACAATTTAAAAAAAAAAAATCCAGACTTACTGGGCCCACTGAGATTGGAGGAACCCCCAAGACTATTGCCCTGAGATACTCTTTAAACCTTGAACTGAAACTACCCCCTGAAGTCACCTTTTAGCTAAGTAGAAGTTAAGTCATAAAGAATATCACCCTTGAGTACTGCACTCTTTTAAAAAATCATCTATATGATTACTTTAAAGCATGGATGAGATGGCTGTAGGCAGTGAGAATAGGTTAATGGGCATGGAATAACTAGAATGGAAATAATGTTGACACAATGTGAAGAATGTAACCAATGTCACTGAATAATATGTGTAGAAATTGTTGAATAGGAACCTGCTTTGCTATGTACACTTTCTAAAAAAATATAATATTATTTTAAAAGAAAAGTAGGAAATTATAGGACAATCACTAAAGGAAGGGAATAAGATAATGTGCCTTCCAAACAATAGCAAAAATAATCTTGGGGAACCTCCAGGGAAGGTGAAGAAATCAAGCACTGACCAGAGAATCGCTATAACATCCAGGTAGAAGGACAGCTTTGCTGCCAGCCTGAGGATAGCCACCAGCTGCAGCCTGTCTAGTCTGTGGGAAGATACTCTCCAGCCATCGCCAGCCCCTCCCCCACCTTACCACCCCTCGTTCATGGGGACTGACCCAGGAGTTCGTCTTTCTGAATCAGCCAAGGGACAGGCCCTGGTGCAAGCCCTGCCCAAGAGCCCAGAACAAAACAGAAGGGAGGCCTCCAAACTGGTGGGCAGCAGGGCAGCACCATTCCATTTCCCCCATATTGTCTGGCCCTGCAGGAACCAGGGAGGCATCAGCTGCAAGGAGGTGAGGACTTTAAGAGGGGATGATGAGGGGCCAGAGTGGGTAGATTGGGTGGGGTGTCTAGGAACCACTTAGAAGGAGCCATAAGACCATGGCTAATCAATATGACATATTTAAAAAATAATTGCCCTCCCCATCACATTTTCCCACTGTTGGTAGTAAAACTTCTGCAAATAAGTGCCTAAGAGCTACTTAGAAGGGAGAGCAAATGGAACGAAGTGCCTGCCTTCTCTGCTCCAAGACTGGCAGTGGTGAGCAGCAGCCCAGGATTCAGACTGAGGGTAGGTATCAGCACTGAAAGAAAAAATAAGATTACAATCTCAGGAACCAAAGACTAACAAGTAGGAAGGGAACCATCAGAAGGTCCTTGGACAAGATGCTGTGGTAAATCTGAAGGCCTCCCAACTCCAAGGCAGCTGTGGAATGTCCATTTCCCTTTCTAACACCTGGCATATGCTCATGGCAGGGAAGAGCCCTGCACCTGCCAACCAGTACCACTCATCCTCAGGTCTTCCTGGGCATAGGTTGTGAGTGTGAAGGGATAGGACCAGAGTTTTTTCAAGTGTTTGCATAAGCAGCAAACCCCTCCCGCCTCCTCCTGCCAACACACCCCCCTGTGAAAACCTCTGAATCATGGACCTGGGATAGGATTTTTTGTTCCTTTGTTTGGGTGCGGTAGTAAGGGCAGCATACAAATTTCGAGTCCTGGAAAGGTAGAAGGTTTTAATTACACTCCTCTTTCCACTTCAATAGCGCCTGGCACATAGTTAGCATCAAAGGAACGTCCAGGCTCCACCAGGTTTGGATCTCACATTCCTAGAGGAGTCTTTAGATCCAGAAACAGCCAAGACTGCATTGTGCAAAGACCATAGCATTGTGTTACCATCCCCCAATCCAGGTCCCAAACCTCCCTGTCATCACATTATCCTGTCAAACAATTCTTGCTAGAGAATTTTAGGCTGTCAGTATAAACAAATACTCAGGCATGATCAGAATGAACTCAACTTTCCCATGGTTCCCCCACAGCCAGGGGGAACAAGCTACCCCAAGCCTGTGCACACACACACACACACACACGCACGCACGCACACATGCACGCACACACACACACAGAGAAGGGGAAGCCTGGAACAGGAAGAACTGGGGCTGAAGGACAACCCACAGTGGCTGCCCCAAGAAACAGGACTCAACCTACAGCATGATGACAACTCTGGCAGAAGCGACTCCCTGAGCTGGGGTAAAGGCAGACTTAGCTTCCTAACCAGGAAAGAGGCCACTAGTGGCTCAGGAAGGTGGCTGCTCAGGGTGTCCTCACTTGGGGTGGGGGTGAATTCTGCTCAAGGAGAGGCACCAAGGGTCTGGCTCGTGCTCACTAGCCCCCAGGGAAAGGAATTTTCACCTAGGAAAGAATTGCATCTTGACTGTCTTCCTTGCTCTGCTCTCAATCACCTTCATAACAATCTGCTGGACTTCAGAATCTTCTCTCAGCCTGGACACCAGCACCTTCCCAGGGCCACACCCCTCAGCCTCTTACAACTTATCACAAGGATGCTGTTCCCCTTTCCTGGGAACACAAGGGAGCCTGAGGTAAAAGCAGGGGTGACAGGGAGGGAGGCAGACCATGTCCCAGAGATACTCCCTAAAGCCTACAAATTATTCCACTGGCCCCAATCCCAACCCAGCATGGCCTATGGAAGGAAAGAGCCCAAAAGCCACAAGGACACAGCAGGCTGCAGGGAAAGGACCCTCACACCACCAGCCTCTCTGCCCTGAGGCCAGGAAGATCCACTGAGCAGAAGAGGCAGGCCCAGCTAAGGGAGCCTAGGCAGTCCCCAAGTTGTCAATAATTCCTGTGAAATGGCCTGAGTAGCAGACTGCTCTAAACCACCAAAAAGGGACGGTTAATTCACCAGTTCTTACAAACTTCAATTTGCCTTCATTTTTGGAAAACAGCATTTTTCCAAATTTTGACACTCAAGGTATCATGCAGACCTAACTTACAGATTAGTTAGCTAATTCTAGCCCCTCTCCCCATATCCAAACTTCTCCCTAGTCTGCCCCATTTCATCAGTAGCTCCCTGTGCCTACTCTAAGCCAACACCATCACCACGTGGCCTGGTTATGCAGGGACCCAGACCTTTCTCACTGCCCCTACAGATTGACCCCAAAGACATTTCTGTTTTGAGAGAATTTCCTATTGGTTCCAGATCAAGTAACTAGGGCCACAGGAGGCTCCAGATTCACGTGGCCCCTGACACTTCCCTGGAAGCAGAGACCCCATGGCTGCCTCCGCCTAGATTGCCTACACCTGCCCTAGCTAGATCCTGAGGACCATTCTCCCATGAAGGCCTCTCCAAGGTCCCCAAGGCACAGTCAGAGCGAATTAGTCAGGAAACCTGTCCACTTGCTCTTTGAAGGGCTGCTGAGCATCTGATGAGATTAAATAGGAAAGTGCTCTGTGAACTTTAAAGCACCCTGCAAATACCAGAAGAGTTTGGGGTGGGGCAGGGGAGGAATAAAATAAATGGCAAAGTTATTGGGTGCTGGACTAGCAACAGAGGTACTCTGAGAGCTCCAAGGAGAATTCTATAGGGGATGGTGTTACCCAGCAAGAATTTCCGAAAAATGGGGCCAGTGCCAGTGATGGCAGTAGGCCTGCCTGGCAAAGACAGACACCCTACGTGCAGCCTGCTCTGCCAGGGAGGGCTCATTGCCAGGAACAGGCCACAGGGAAGGTATTAGCTGTGGCAGGAATTGGCCAAGGGAATTAGGGACTTCAGCCTGCCAACTACCCAGAAAGTAGAGGTAGAAATTGTCCCAGCTTATATCTCCCAGCAGGACTCAGCTCCCAGGAGGGTAGTGGGGGACTGTCAGGTATAGCTAAGGAGTGAAGGTAGGCAATGGTAGCCTGCTGGGATGCATTGATGACTTCACCTGTGGGAGGAGGTACAGAGTCCCCGGGAACTCCTTATGGGCTGGAATTTAGCAGCTACAACCCTCTTTGCCACAGCTGAGGAAGGCCACAAGCCTCCCAGATTTTGCCACTCTGTCCCCACAGTTGAAAGGCCAGATGCTCAGAATAGAATTCTTCCCCCTAATGTCCCCTCCCCCATCCAAGGTGACAGAATATTTAACAACTAATCCAGTTGGCAGCAGAGGCAGCAATTCCCATAAGTAAGAGTGAGTCTGGGGAAGCACCATCCAGTGGCCACAGCCTCAGGGGGCCAGAAGGGTATCTGGGGACCACAGCATTGTCCCCAGGGGAGTTGTCTTCCCACCAGCGTCCAGGTGCATACTCTCTTCAAGAGGACACAGAGAGACAGGGATCAGAGCCCAAGGGTTGTGGTGTGCTGATGGTGTGTGGGTCAACGAGCACCAGGGTTTGGACCCTTGGTAGTACTCATCCAGAGTTTCCTGGGGCCAAGGCAAACGAGGGTACTCAGGGAGCATGAGACAGCAGACATTTCCAAATGGTACCTAGAGTTTCAGTGTTTTAGTAACTGGTATTGCCATACATGGTACTGCATTTGAACTGTGGTGTTGGCAGAGAATACTGAATATACTGTGGACTGCCAGAAGAATGAACAAATGAGTCTTAGAAGACGTACTACAAGAGGGCTTCTTAGAAGTGAGGATGGTGAGCCCATTTTGCTTATTTTGGACACATCATCAGGAAAGACCAATTGCTAGAAAAAGACATCATGTTTGGTAAAGTACAAGGTTGTCGAAAACAAGAGAAACCTTTCATGAGATGGACTGAGACAGTGGCTGCAACAATGGGTTTAAATATACTGATTATGAGGATGGCTCAGGACCAGGCAAAATTTTGTTCTGTCACACATAAGGTCACCATGAGTCAGAGCCAATCAACAGCAACTAACAACAACTGCCAAACCTGCCACACAGCCTGAATATCAAGCCTGCCCTTCCCCATCTTGACCTCTTGCTGATGCCCCACCACCTGTCTCCCACATGAGCAGCAATCAGGCAGAGGACTGTAGTATGAACCATCCAACCACCCCCATGACCCTCGCACATTAACAATGCTCCCACCTTGGCCATGACCAGGTGGTTTTCCCTCCTTGTATCTCTATCCCACTTTACACTTTCACAGCCACCATTTCACATGAACCTCACAACAAGAGCTGAGCTTAGTGTCAAACAAGTATACCTTTTGAATAGATGGGAAAACTAACCCCTGGCACAGGAGGGAGTACTGCAGTCAAACCACCCATGGCCCAACTTCCACCCCCGTAAAGTAAAGCCTTGAGAGAACCGGAGGGGCATCTTCCAGCCCAAAAATTGTTATCTGTTCTGTCCCACCCTAGATCTTACTCAAGCTTTCTTATCCAAGGCTTCACTCCTGCAGGCCCTGCTGTGATGTATAGATACTATGCAGTCCGCACCAAACATCTGACCTTTTCCTTCCTGCCTCACCTAGACCTGGTTGGAAGGGTTCAAGAGTTAAAAGATCCCTTGAGAATTATTCTGCCCAAGATACTGATAAGAGCAGAGAAGTGACTTGCCCAAGGCCACAGTGAGTTAGAGACTGAGCAGAGAGGTAGAGCCCATACCACTCCTGACTGGTGTGCTTTTCCCTGTAGCAGTTAGGAGCCTCCTCCCCTTGAGCGGGAAGAAACCCCCTCTTCTCAGCTCCTGCCAAAGTGTGGGCCCTTACAAGCATTTGGCCATATAAGTCCCTGGCAAACAGTATAGCCTAAAGAAAGGATCATCATGAGAAGAACTGAAGGCATGACAGGCCACCTGGAGGGTTAGTTTTTTTGGTTTTGTTTTGTTTTGTTTTGTTTTGTTGGAGAAGAGGAGTTCTGAAGACAGTACCACCAAGTGGCTGACCCCTAGCCTCCAGACAGCAACCTAGTTCCAGCATTACTTGTTTTCCTCCAGGACCAGAGCAGCCATGACTGCCACCCACTATAGCCAAATTTTATTTCATTGCAATTGTGTCAGAAGTTACAATAATGGCTATAACCTTAGAGGGTAGACCAGCCGCAGAGGGGGACAAGCTACATATGGAATTGTCTGCCCCACACAAATCTGTGCCTGGGAACCCCAGAAGTGCTGTTATTTGGTCTAATACCACTGCATTCCCTAATTTTAAAATGGCTAGCCTGGTCTCAATGCCAGGCCTTTCCTAAGAATACTCCCCTTCAGAGTCATCACCCTAGTCACAAACTAAGAGGTTCTCAAAACAGTCACCTTTGACTTTAGATGTTGATGTACTTTGGAGTCCATGGTGGCCTAAATAGTTAATGTGCTCAGCTTCTAATCAAAAGGCTAAAGGTCTGAATCCACCCAGAGGCACCTCAGAAGAAAGGTCTTTCAATCTACTTCTTAAAAATTAGACACTGAAAACCCTATGAAGCACGGTTCTATTTGGCGGAATCGACTTGATGGCAACTAGTTGCTGGTTTGTCATGGTACTTTAAAAAATGGAATTCAAGTTAAAACCCACACCTTAAGGCTGGCCTGCAAATTTGAAAGGAAAATAGAAAACATAAAATTTGGCATTTTGAAGAGCCAGAGTGTTGACTTCAAAAAAGGGCCCTAAAGATCGCTTTTAGCCAAGACTTGGCTTCTTGCCCTTTTCTACATGGCAGCCAAGTCTTCCCTATCTCACTCCAGTCCAAGTGACCCTAAGAGCACTGGAGGGGGGTCACTACCATCAGGAAACCATCCTGAAATAGACACCATCAATCCTAATGCAATCTGGCTGTGCAGGTGGCAGGCACCACAGCCCAGAGGGAGCACAGTAAAAAGGAGTGAGGACTTAGGTATTAGGAAAAGATAAACTGTTTGCAGAGGGGTAGCATTATGGCTTTCTGGATCAAGTGGACGATGATAAAACAAGGGAAAACAGTGCTAGACCCACACGCTGGACAGCTGAGGCCAGATGGAGAATCATAAGCACAGCCATGGTCTATTAAGTAGTGAGCCCTGGTGGGCCCTGAGTAAGAACATGGTTCCCTTCCTCGGGAAAGTCAGTCCACTTGGAGAGTCAATGACATACTGAGACCACGGGCTACTTCCACTGATGTGGTTGAAAGGACAGGTTTTAAGATGGAACTTAGCTGTCCCCCCTGGGTTTTGTTGTTGTTGTTCCCTTTGGTAAGGGGAGGAGAAAGATTCACTGGGCTAGAACAGAAAATGGTCATTGAGAAAAACAGACTGTTGCCAGGTAATAAAGTTGAAAAATATAAACGAGGCACCCAAAAATCTCAATGCCCAAGATCTTCTACAGCTCTATCAGCCTCAGAACATGGCTTCAACCTTTTACCACATCTGGTAAAAATACCTGAGAGAGCAAGAATGAGGATCTGCGCTTTATCTCGCAGGACCACCCACTACCCCAAAATCTGTATACTGGCTCCCTGCCCACTAAATTTGCAGGTTAGCTTGTGCCTTCCATCCAGGGCTCCGCTCGGGGCTCCGCCGCGCTTGGTTCCCGCCATACGCCCCCGCCCGGTTCATTTCGTGGACTCGGGCGCCCCCGCGCGACTGCGGCCGGACGGCGCACCGGCCTCTGGCGCCCTGCGTCCCGGAAGCAGGTCTCCTGGGATCCAGTACTCGCTAGCGCGCCGTCCGCCAGTGGTCCGTGAGGCCGCCTCTCTCCCTGGGGACTCGTTAGCGCACTGCAGATCCGCTGTTTGCGAGACCGCCGAGCTCCCCTGGGCAGTGCCGGCGGCGGCCGGCCGGGCAGAATTAACGAGTCCCGCGGGAGCGCCGTCTCCACCCCGCCGGCCGCCCCTCCGCGGCGGCTGGGAGGTCCGGCCTTTGCAACTTGGCGCGCCGCTGCTCCCGCAAGGCAGGCTTGGCCTGCTTCTAGCACCGCAGAGGGCGGCGGTCGCCCTTCGCCCCCTTCCCACCACCTGCGTAAGTAGAGTTCCCACGCGACCTTTTTAAAGGAGCCTTCCCATAGTGCCCTGCGGCGAAGTCGCCATGGTGGCTCAGGCTGGGGACGAAGGGGACTTCGTCACAGCCCACCCCAGTGCGTTGTGGGCCAGCGGGAGCCCCAGAGGCGACCCCGGGCGCGCCCTTTCCCGCCCCACCAAACCTCAGCATGGCCATCCCTTGCTTGTGGCCCAGTGACATCTTCAGTGAACAGAGGGCTTAGCCATCTAAAAGGGAAAGGGGAGACGGGAAAGTGAGCAAGTCAGGGCCCACCCCCCTCCGCCTGGGATGTGTGGTGCTCTGCTCATAATCATAAAATGAAGGGATTTGGGAGCTACTTAATCTCTTTGAGCTCTGCTTTACCATTTACAACAATGGTATCCACCCCATGGGGTTGTTGTACTGATGATAATCTAACATTGTTAGATTACCATTTACTGGCAACTAGGCCTTAGCTTACCGTATTTAGTCCTCACAAGAAAACTATGATGAGGCCTGTTACCTCATTCACGTTTTACAGTTAGGAAAACTGCGGCCTAAAGAGATGACATGACCAGAAAGCACACAGCTAGTAAATGGGTGAGACAATGCTGAGGATCTTTAGTGTTTTCATAAGTGTCTTCCAGGGGTCACTACTCACACAGATGCTCCTCAGAACAAGGGATTCCATGTTTCAATTATTTGGGGAAACACTACATGCTATATCTCCCTTTGCTTTTGTGGAGGCTGACAATGCATTTTAGCCTGTTAGAGTCTCTCAGAAAAGAAACCTTTAACTTGGTTTAATGCAGTGTTTCCCAAACCCATTTGAACAGGGAACCCTTTTTTAAAAGACATTCCTACTAGCATCCTGTGTTCCATGAAATTCACTTTGGGAAACACTTCTGTATTGAGCTCTCAGTCTTAAATGAAAGAATAGATGTGGAAGTTCCTGAAAAGTACTATAGAGATATGAGCGTATGTTTTGTTATTATGCTATTGTTATCATCATCATGTTCTTCATTACTTTTTAGGGATCCTGTCCCTGGCCTTCTGTGGATCCACTCTGTGATGCTAAGTAATAGTAATAACTAACATTTACTAGACATTTCCTTTGTGCCAAGCACTGTTCTAAGCACTTTCTGTGTATTGATTTATTCCTTGTAATTATCCAGGTATTGTCCCACCTGAAAAAAGACATAAGACTGTGAGAATTAAATAAGTAATGGATATAAAACTCTTAGAAGAAAGCCCTTAGAAGTACTACGTAAGTGTTTGCTATTATCATTATCCCCATTTTACAGAGGAGGAAACTGAGGCACAGAGACATTAAGTAACATGTTCCAGGTCACATTAATAGTAAGAGGATTGGAACCCAGGCAGCCTGGAGGCAAAGCCTATGCTGGTAACCACTGTGCTATCCTGCCTGTCTGCTAGGGGTGGAGGGAACACTCCAGGCCAGACCTTCATCAGCCAAACCAGAATTCCCTGGGATAATAGGAACATCTCTTCTCTACCTAGGGCCACCTCCCCATGTCTTGCCCACCCTCTTTGCCCATCATAACCACAACCACAGACACCCACAAGGGAGAAGAAAGGGGACAAGATTTGGGGTTGGATAGCCCTGGGTTGGACCCTGGCCCCACCATTTACTGGATAACCTTAGACAAGTAACTTAAGGATCAGTTTCCTTTTCAGTAAAAAGAGGGAGCATCACCCGCCTCACATGTTTGTATGAGGATGAATTGAGATAATGGATATAAAGCATTAGCACAGTGCCCGGACCATCTGAAGAATTCAATAAACAATGACCTTCACTTGTACCTCCTCTGGGAAGCCTTCCCTACCAGTGCCTCCTACCACCCCCAGGCGAGGTCAGGGTCCTTCTGCTGTTTCCCTGGCTTATCCCCACCTCAACCTGCCACATGCCCTAGTCTTGAAGTTACCACTTTATGCACCTGTCTCCTCCCACAAAACTGAGCTCCTCAGGACAAGGGCCGTGTTGGTTTTGTTCACTGCTATATCCACAGAGCCTAGCACCACCAAGCCCAGCACACAGTAGGAGCCCAATAAATGTTTGCTGACTAAATGATTGAATCAATAATAATAAGAAAAATAGCTAATATTAAGTATTGAGAGCCCACTATGCTAGGCCCAGTTCCAAACATTTTACATGGATTGTAACTCATTTAGTACAACAGCCATATAAGGTAAGTACTACTGTTTCCCATTGAGAAAACAGAGGCACAGAGACAAATAGTTAGCCTGACTTCAGAATCTGCAAGCTTAATAATAAATGAATGAATGGATGGATGCCTGCCTACCTATCCTCACTGGCTCAACAAGAGGGCCAAAAGAGACTCAAAGCCCTATATGTGCATAAAAAGTTTTATTGTAACTGAGCCCTGCCAAAAAAGAAAGAGTCCTAGGTTCAGCCCCTGCTTCTCCCTAGGCCTCAGTTTCCCCATTTCGGCAGCAGGGGGATGGACTTGCTAATATCAGGACTCTTACACTCTCTGTGGTGCCTGTCTGCAAGGGGCGTTTGAGGAAAGAGGGAAGGGGAAGTTGAGCCAGGAGAAACCTAGAAAAAGTGAGGTCGATAGCTTGGGCCAGTCAGGAGAAGAGGACAGGTCAGGGACCAGCAGAGCAGGGAAGGGCCACACTGCTGCCTCTGTGAGCACACAGGTCAGAGCTGACTAAGCTAGGAGTGGAGATCAAGGTCAGTGTCCCAGCCAGGCTAATTATTAAATACAATAATGACCTTTCATACCTGATCAGCACTTTGCAGTTTGCTTAATCTTTTTAGTAAGCATTATCTCACCTGTGCCTAACACCAACCTGTGAGTATTACCCCTGAGAACTAAGACCTAGAGAGGGCTGTGACTTGCCCAGGGTCACACAATGGATCAGCGTCTAGACCCCACAGGACCCTTCTGTCAATTGACCAATCAATTTAAACTGCAGCAAGTTTTACTCTAGAAACTGCTCTAGCTCTTTAAGGAGAGGGCAGTCAGGACTCAGGTGGCATGCCTAGGCCATAGTCAAGAAGAGACAAGTAGCCATTTACATTCATTAAAAGTTTGGCGAGGCGAGTAAAGTGGGCACCTGGGGGCCGGCTGATCTCCTTGGGGCCAGGGCGCAGCTGGACCCCGCGACGGGCTCCGCCTGCTGTAATTGGGCCCCAGGTGTCCAGCTGAGCCCGTGTGTCCAGGAGCCCCGCAAGCCACCGAGGTCCAGCTTATTACGGCCAAATTGGTCGCGAATCACTCCGCCAGCCTTGGGGACAGAGCGTGATGAGCTCGGAGAGAGAAAAGTTTGAGCAGCCACAACTTTGTCCCGTGAGGCCACAGCTTTCTCCTCGGTGACCCAAACTTTTCCCAGCCCTGGGGGCACAGAGGTCCCTGCTGGCGCCCACGTTTCTCCAGGTTGCTCAGTCCAGGTGTGCCTGTTGCTGCTGGGGCTGGTGTAACCCTCCGCCGCAAGTCTGAGGTGCTGCTGGGCTCCCCAGAGCCTCACGGTGGTTTGGTTGTTCGCAACCTGAAGATAGGTCTGTACCAACTTATCTTCCACACCCTACACAATCCTGGGACACTTGGTGGGGCAGCAGCCCCCTCCACATCCGGGGAACGGTTCTGGGCATTCAGCCCTGAAAGATAAAAGATGTCTATTTGTCAACATGACTATGGGCCCCTTCCCCACACAGCAGTTCACAAGCATTCATTAGTGCATTTCGTCCTTACGCAGTCTACAGGAGGGAGGGAGGATGATGTAAAGATGGTGATAGTGATAAACACTACTATTTCAGAGTTAAACATCTTATATGGATCAGCTCATTTACTCTTTAGAAAAACCCCATGAGGTTGGGCATTATTATGCCTATTTCATAGACAAGTAAACTGAGACTCAGAGACATGATGCTTGCCCGCCTCATACAGCCTTTTCCTGTAGACAATACTAGCTTTGAAGGGAGACTAATTTGGGTTCACCAGTTCTGCCATTTAACTAGCTGTGTAAACTTATGCAAGTTGATTAAACTGTTTCTTCGTCTGTAAATTGGAGATAATATTAGTATCTATTTTATAAGATTGTGAGGTTAAAGACAATGTATATGAAATGCCTATCCCAGGCCTCATCCTTAGTAAATTGTTCATTAAATGACAATGATTAATACTATTTTAGAGCTTGGTGGAATAAATAAGCACAGGATTTGGAGTCAGCAGTTCAAAAAATATTTTAGCCCTTAACCCAGTACTGAAGGCACTCCTGAGGCTCACCCTTCAGCCAAAGATTAGACAGGCCCATAAAACAAAACAAGAATAAATGGGCACACCAGCCTAGGGGCAAGGACAAGACGGCAGGAGGGGACAGGAAAGCTGGTAATGGGGAACTGGAGGTTGAGAAGGGAGAGTGTTGATAAGCTGTGGGGTTGGCAACCAATGTCACAAAACAATATGTGTATTAATTGTTTAATGAGAAACTAATTTGCTCTGTAAACCTTCATCTAAAGTACAATTTAGAAAAAAAAAAACAGATCAGTGGTTAACAGAGGTTGGGGGTGAGGAAAGGGAGTTGACTACAAAATAGGACAAGAGAACTTTATGGGATGATGGAATTGCTTGTGTATTGATTGTGATAGTAGTTACATAACTGTATACATTTGTCAAAACTCATTAATTTTACTATAAGTAAATACCTCAATAAACCTTACTTGAAAAAAGAAAAAATTTTTTTTTTTTTTTTTTTTTTTTTTTTTTTCTCTCTCAGTCCATGCCAAGCTCTGTACCAGGTCCTGGAGTTTCAAATGTCAGTTAGATAAGATATTTTTAAAAAAAGCTATCAAGCTACCAAAAAAAAAAAAAAAAACACATAGAGGGACCTTAAATGCATATTGTTAAGTGAAAGAAGCCAGTCTGAAAAAGCTACATACTATATGATTCCAACTACATGACATTCTGGAAAAGGCAAAACTACGGAGATAGTAAAAAGGTCAGGGCCTGGGGGAAGGAAAAGGAATGAACAGGCAGAACACAGGGCATTTTTAGGGCAGTGAAACTATTCTTTATGATACTGTAATGGTGGACAAATGACATTAAGCATTTGTCAAAACTCAGAATTGCACAACACAAAGAGTAAACTCTAATGTAAATAACATTGATAATAGTGTTGGTTCATCAACTGTACAAAATGTACCATATGAATAGAAGATGTTAATAATAGGAGAAACTGTGTGCAGGGGGAGAAGCGAACTCTGTACTTTCTGAACAATCTTTCTGTAAACCTAAGACTGCTCTAAAAAATATAAACTATTATTTTAAAATGTCAATTGGATGTTCTCCTTGCCCTCTCAGAGCTTAGAGTCTGATGGGGAGGATGAGACAAGATAATAAGTGCTTGTGGCCGATGCTGTGGTAGGAGGAATACAGGTCTGTTGTCAGTCTGAGAATTCACTTAACCTCTCCAAGCTCAGCTTTATCATTTGTAAAATGGGGACAGCAATACATGCCTTGCAAGGTTATTGTGAGAACCAACTGCAATAACATAGGTAAGTGTGGCCTGCAAATTCTAGAGCGGTATAGAAATATCCTTACTGTTTCACAGATAAAAATAAAAAGCTGAGGTTCAGGGACCTTGCGTCAGCTGGTGGGTGGCCAAGCCAAGAGAGGGAACTCCAGGGCTTTTTTGCCCAGCGAATGATCGAGCACCTCAGCAGAAGCAACAGCCTTTCTTCAGCCCTTCCACCATTCAACCATTCCTCCTGCAGGTTCACTGATGCCTGCTAGAGCTGCACACCACCGGACAGAGAGGGAGATATGTGAGGCCGGACCCTGTCTTTTCCCAGAGAATTCAAAGGAGTGAGTCAGCAAGACAAACTAACAGGAAATACTCAATATTCATGCAGAAAGGGAAACACAGGCTCGGGGGCAACCAGAGGGAGCAGTGGGGGTGGGAGGCACTCTCTCTCCTGCCCCTCCCTGCTCAGAGGAGGCTGTGAGCTCTGGGCCCTTCTCTCTGCTGCTTCTTTGCCCATCCCTACGCCATCCTCCAAACAAACCCACAACCAAGCAGAAACAGAGAGCTTGCTATGGAAACACAGCTTGAAGACATATCCTTCATTCCCCTTCCAGTCAGATGGGGGCCCCAAAATATCTCTGAGATAGAAATTCTTAGTGCCCCCCTCAGAGACTCTTAGGAAAGGTCTGAGCTCAGTAGTCTCAGCTCAGTGTGATGGACGTTCATGTTGGGGCCGGCCTAAGTCAGGACAAGGGCCAGGGCTGGATATCTCTGGTCTCCTTTCCCTGGCAGGTTTTGACCCCAGGTAGTAAGTAGCAGAAGGTAGCTGGGCCCTGGAGCCTCCTAAAAACAAAAACAAAGCAGTTGCCATCAAGCCAATTCTGATTCATGGGGACCCTGTGTGTCAGAGTAAACTGTGCTCCGTAGGGTTTTCAATGGCTGATTTCTTCCAAGGTGCCTCTGGGTGGACTCCAGTCTCTTGATTAGCAGCTAAGTGTGTTAAACATTTGTACCACCCAGGGACGCTCCTAGGACCCTTGAATCATTGATAATGTCTTGGTGGCCACTGGCTTCCCCAGCCAAATCTGCCAGTCCCTGCCAGCACCAAAACTGCCGGAGGAGTAGCAGCTGAAGGGTAGGGAGGAGGCTAAAGATCTGGATGGGGAAGGTCTGAGGAAGGGACTCAGGTTGGTCCCAGGTCCCCTGGGGAAGATTTGGAGGAAGCTCAGTGGAGTCACCCCATTCTCCCCTCACCCCAAATTAAATGTGGGAGCCAGCAGGAGTGGGATTTAGAGTCAGACAGCCCAGGTACAAATCTCAGCTGTTGCTTATGGTAGTATGGCCTTGGTCAAATGTCTTTACCTGTTTCCTCCTCCAAAAAATGAGGAAATAATAGGGCCAACCACATAGGGTTGTTGCGAGGATTAGAGTTAAAGTCTTAGTTAACATTTGGAGTCCATACTGTGTGTTGATCGAGTGCCTGGGTGATGCAGAAGGTTAAACGTGCTCAACTGCTAACCAAAAGGCTGGTGGTTTGAGTTCACCCAGAGGCACCTGGGAAGAAAATCCCCGCGATCTACTTCCAAAAAATCAGCCTTTGAAACCCCTGTGGAGCACAGTTCTACTCTGACATACATGGGGTTGCCACGAGTCAGAATTGACTCAACAGCAACTAGTTATGTGTTGGTACCTCATTTAATCCTCACAACATTCATATGAGGTTTTGCTTATTCGCAATTGTATACTACACCTAACCTAGCAGGTGCTCAATAAGTATGTTTTGAATGAAAGAATGAATGAATATGAGGTTGGTGCTATTATTATGCCCATTTTTCAGAAGGGCACTCAGAGGTACAGAGGATCACACAGAGCCAGAACTGGATCCCAGTTCTCCTACCACAGGCCCTGATACTAGCATGGCCCAGCTGACTCAAGCTCAGTCTTGGAGCCCAGGAAGCATGAGGGGTGGGAAGGAGTGCACCAGGAATGAATGAGGATGAGCCACCTCAAACTGACCAGCCCTGCCAGGCAGAGACTGCACCCTCTTCCAGGCACAGTCCAGCCCAGACTTGAGCCCAGCCAACCAAAGGTTGATGTGGTGCTTGGGTGTCACCTGGTGGTGACTGTGGGCAGTGCAGGCCGCACCTGTTCAGGCCCGGATACCTCAGGCCTCAGAGGAAGGCCAAATCTGCAGCCAGGAGAAGCCAAGGGCCCCAGTCCATGGATCCCAGGTGGGGAATGGGGCGGGGAGGAGAGGCTGCTCCCAGTGCTTCTCTTATGGACCAAAGGGTCCCCACTGTCAAATGACCTGTTTGCACAGGGGAGGGGAGTGTTACATGTCCAGCAGGGACCTGAGAACTCCTGGCTTCCTAGATAGCCAACTCTAGATGGCCCCTAACCTGACCCTCCCACACAATACACACTTAGGAGCCATATCATACCTACCAGATTTCCCACTACCCACAGCCTGAGGTCTTTGGGACTGCAGCCTGCTTTCTTAAAGCCTTGGGATCAGCCAGATGACCTTCTGAGTGGAGAATCCCCACCCCTTCCTTATGCACATAAGACCCATGGAGGGCTGGGTCCTGCCAGGGCCATACAGGAAGGTCCTGGCCGGGTGGGCCCACAGGCCTCTGGACTGTCAGGCCAGTAGATTCTCAGCAAGGCCTTCCTCTTCTGAGCAAGTGCTATGATTCAGCCATACGTTCATTCGACCTAACCCCTGCCCAAGTGGATTCAGTCTATAGCACATCCCTTCCCCATTGCCCATTCCTGTAGAGGGCGGAAGGCTACCACCAGCCTGGGGCCCAGGCCAAGTGGCTTCTAGGTAAAACAGTCTGGGGATCAGAACCAGACTTGACTTTAGGTCTCAAATTGTCTTTTTTTTTTTTTTTTTGCAAACTCTCTGTGCCTCACTTTCTTCATCTGTAAAATGGGTTTAATGATGACTACCTTGCTAGGGGAAACCCTGGTGGCGTAGTGGTTAAGAGCTATGGCTGTTAACCAAATGTTGGCAGTTCAAATCCACCAGGTGCTCCTTGGAAACCCTATGGGGCAGTTCTACTCTGCCCTATAGGGTCGCTATGAGTTGGAATCGACTCGACAGCAATGGGTTTGGTTTTTTGTTTTTTTACCTTGCTAGGGGGTTATGATGTTTAAATGAGATATGGCATATGACGTGGCAGGTGCAGGGCCCAGCCAGGGCCAAAGCTGGTTAAATGGGCCATTCCTTCCCCCTAGCCCCTGGCCAGCCCAGGAAGGGGCTGATGAGGGAGCCTAGAAGAGACTATGGCCCTCCAGCCACACTGATAACAGGGTCCCAATGCCGAGGGCTTCTCAAAGTCAGGTTCCAGGCTCAGGCATATCAGGACAGGCCTCTCAGAGGTGCTTCATCCTCCTCAGGACCCTGACTTTTGAGGTCAAAGAATGGACCGACAGGTGAGTCTGCTGAAGAGGAGGAGACTCATGCAGGAAAGCACCTGGTGCAGGGAAGCACCGTGGATGGAGGTAGGAGCCAGCCCAGCTGTGCCCTCCAGAAAGGACTCTAGTCAGACCAAGGCAGGGCTGGGCCCCCCAAGGCCCGTCTGGAGAGATCTGCTCCCTCCCTGCATGGGAAAAGATTTGAGAGCTGAAAAAGGAAGTTTCCTCACCCGGGCAGGGGGCCTACTTCCTGCCCCCATGTGGAAGATTTCACAGTCCCTTCCCCAGAGAAGGAGCTAAGGCTCATGAGGCCAGGGGATCTGCCTGAGGCAATAGGGGCCCATTTTTAAGAGTGGACCCAGAGAGGGGGGGGGACGGTGGATGTCAGGCTATCAGGATGGGCAAAAGGATGGGGGGACCTAGCTAGTCCTCATGTGGAGGGAAAAATCTGCCCCAACATTCCCTGGTGCTGAGGGGCCCTCCAGCTCCCCAGCTTTTCTCCACCCCAACCCCCGAGCACTAGAGCAGGTTCAGGGCACATGAGGAGCTCCAGGCTTGGTTCTGTTACCAAGCAGCTGTGAGAACACTTACTCCAAGCCTCAATTTCCTCATCTGTAAAGTTGGGTGGTGCCACCTACCTCCCAGGTGTGTTGGGAAAATGAAACCAGTTGAGAAACGTGAAACAGCCTTCTAAATTATGTGAAGTTCATTCGAAGCATCAGACATTTGAGCTAGGAAGAGAAAGACCAGGAGCAGTCACACAGTTCAGTGCCCTCCTGCTATGGACAGAGGCCCAGAGACAGGCCCCAGAACCTGTGTGAGGTCTCAAGCTTCCTCGCTCACTTCTCCACAACACCTCCCATAAGTGCACACCAAGGCCTGTGCGCTGGGTAGGAGGGGTGGAGAAAGAAAGAGAGACCCAAGGTTAGATGCTCTGATGAATCCTGCCCAGAGACAGAGGAGTAGATGAAGCACTG
The DNA here is from genome assembly GCA_030035585.1 of Dugong dugon. Lineage (NCBI taxonomy): Eukaryota > Metazoa > Chordata > Mammalia > Sirenia > Dugongidae > Dugong > Dugong dugon. The sequence continues at coordinate 76,335,756 of CM057467.1, read as the reverse complement.
AGGCAGATTTCAGGGACTTCAATGAGGCTCCTATGCCCAAAGGCTCCCCACATACTCCACATGCCAAAATTTCCATCGTCAGTGCCAGAGAGCAAAGTGAAGACATTTTACCTATCCATGTGTGGAGCTTCAGATCCCATCAGAGAGCAGCTTGGATATAATGTCTTAGTTACCTAGTGCTGCTGTAACAGAAATACCATGAATGGATGGCTTTAAAGCACAGGATTTTATTTTCTTACAGTTCTGGAGGCTAAAAGTCCAAACCAGGGTCTCAGCCATGTCGATTCCATCCTCATTGGTAGCCCCAGGCATTCCTTGTTTTCTTGGTGTTCCTCTACTAGTAGAAGATCCTCATACGGCGTCTGTCCTCCTCCATTTGTGTCTCTGTGTCTAGTTTGCTTTTGTTATAACTCAGAAGTGATTGAGGCTTGAAGCTCATCTCCTCCGGGAAGGCTTTCTGGATTAGCCCTGCCCCACATGGAAAGCCCTCAGGTTTCAAGGGCTGAGTTTCCAACCTTCTAAGCTGAACTTTGGAAATAAGGAATATGGCCCAGACTAGATGGGTTTCTTTGGAGCAGCACCCTTAGCTCCTCCATCCCTGATTTCACACACACACACACACACACACACACACACACACACAGACACACACACACCCCTACTTCACCCCTCTCCACCCAGAGCCTACAGGCTAAGTCATCCTCACTGTTCCTCTCTCATTCTTCTGCATCCCACATATGGAGGCTGTCATGAACTGAATGGTGGCCCCCAAAAGATACACCCACCTCCTAATCCCTGGAACTTGTGAGTGTGACTTTATTTGGAAAAGAGGTCTTTGCAGACATACTTGGAAATCCCTAGGTATTGCAAATGGTTAGCACACTTGGCTGCTAACTAAAAGGTTGGAGAGTCAAGTTCACCCACAGGCACCTCGGAAAAAAAGGCCTGGTGATCTACTTCTGAAAAATCAGCCACTGAAAAGCCCGTGGAGCAGAGTTCTACACTGAGACACATGGGATCACCATGAATCAGAATCAACTCAATGGCAACTGGTTGGGGCAGATGTAATTAAGGATCTTGGGAAAAGATCATCCAGGACTATCTGGGTGGACCCTAAATCCAGTGAAAAATGTCCTTACAAGAGACCTACAGAGGAGAGACAGAGAGAAGAGGAGAAATCCGTGTGAAAACCTTCTGGGATTGAGGGATGCAGCCACAAGCCAAGGAACCTCTGGAATAACCAGAAGCTGGAAGAGGCTGAGAAGGATCCCCTAGAGCCTCTGGAGGGAGCACAGCCCTGCTGACACTTTCATTTTAGGTTTATGGCCTTCAGAACTGCGCTGTGAAAGAATAAATTTCTGTTGTTTTAAACTACCAAGTTGGTGGTTATTTGTTACAGCTGCCCTAGGAAACTGATACAGAGGCTTAAGCAGAGCAAGCAAACCATTCTCAGAGGTCTGGGTTGGCCACGGTGTGAGCTGACCCAGCAGCACGTCCAGTGAGAGCCACTGCAATCCTGGGGGCACAGTGGAGGTGGATGCCCAGAATCCAGGAGGGGAGAGACCCCTTTACCTGGGCTTCTGCCTCTAGGCCCAGCCACACCCCAACCCCCGCAGGAAGGTCATGGGCAAAATAGAGGGTCCAAGCACCCCAGTGAGAAGAGCACAGTCACCAGGGCTGCCCAAGGCTCAGGGAGGAGGGGACAGTAGAGTCTCGGCGGCGGGGCGGGGGTGGTGGTCACATATGGCAGACTCAGCTTAGTGTGAAAAAGTCCTTCCTTTTGGCAAACCTCACACCTGGGTTTGGGGGCTGAGCAGGGTTCGGAGGGCTCCTGATGCTGCCCTGCAGCCATGGCTGTCTACTGGACACCTCTGGCAACCCTGCCACCACCTCATCCCAACCAAGGCTAAAGCAAACCCAAGCCAGATGTCCTTGGAGGGCTCCTGGGCCCCAAACCACACAGTCCTGTTTGGTTCCTACCTCCCCTTACACCCAAGGCTTTGGGATCAGTCACACATCTTCCCACCCCCTGACATCACCGCTCCTACCCCTCAGGTCAAGTCTTAGCCTCAGCCATCCCATGCCCTCCTCCTCCTCCACTGCCTGTGCCTCTCCTCTCAGGCCTAGTTCAAATGTCCTGTCTTCCATAAAGCCTTCGCTTAATACCATCTGCTCCTCTACCGGGCCCAGAGCAGAGAGCAGGCAGAGGGGTGAATGAAGAGAGCCAGATTTGGGTCAGATGACCCATCCCAACATTTCCATGGTCCTGCTGTGACCTTGGATAAGTCACTTAAACTCTCTCACCTTTGATGCCCCACCTCTAGTAATATCCTCATTTCAACAGGCCTTCTTACAACCTCATTCTTGTGCTTCCAGCAGGTTGAGAGAAGAGGGGAGAAAGGGGTTGAGGATGGAACCTTGAGAACAATATTTAAGGGGCAGTAGGAAAAGGAAATCACATGGAAAAAAAAACAGAAAAGGAACAGAGTAATAGCTAGAAACTCTGGATAATTCAATATTGTAGAAACCAAAAGAATTGCAAGAGAAGCAGTTAGTGGTGGAAAATCAGCAAGAGTTTAGTACATCCCCTCACTTCTACTCTTCCATCTGATTGGTTCTTACAAGTTTTTTTTCTGTTGTTTTTTTTTTTTTTTTTTCCCTAGAATGGTATCTGGTTCATGTTAACCTGCGTCCTAGGTCCTAGGTCCTGCCTGAGGGCTTAAGCTGTTTGTCCTCAGATCGAAGAACTCCCTTTAATAATTCTTGTAAGTTTGGTTTGACTTTTGCATATTCCTTTAGTTTCTGTTTATCTGGAAATGACCTAATTTCACCATCAAATCTGAATGAGAGTTTTGCAGGATATATTATTCTTGGCTGACAATTTTTTTCTTTCAAGATTTTATATATGTCATCCCATTGCCTTCTTGCCTGCATGGTTTCTGCTGAATAATCTGAGCTTAGTCTTATTGTTTCTCCTCTGTATGTGACTTCTTGTTTTTCACGAGCTGCTCTCAGGATTCTTTGTTTGTCTTTAGTTTTAGCGAGTGTGAATATGATATGTCTTGGTGATTTTCTTTTGGGGTCTCTTCTATATGGGGTTCGTTGAGCTTCTTGGATGACCAGCTTTTCATCTTTCATGATATTGGGAAAGTTTTCTGTTAGCAGTTCCTCAATGATCCTCTCTGTGTTTTCTGTTTTCTCCCCCTGTTCTGGTATGCCAATCACTCGTAAGTTTTTGCTTTTAATTGTGTCCCACATAACTCTCAGGGTCTCTTCATTTTTCTTTGTTCTTTTTTCTGAGTTTTCCTGAAACAGAGTTGTATCCAAGTGTTTGTCTTCAGTTCCACTGATCCTGTTTTCCATGGTTTCAAATCTACTTCTCAGCCCTTCTATGACACCGTCCATTTCTGAAATCTTGTTGTTTATCTTTTGGATTTCTAATTGTTGTTTTTGTATAATTTCGAGTTGTGAATTTATTTTGGCATTTTGTTCTTGCATCATCTTCCTGAATTCTTCCAATTTTTTGTCTGTATTTTCCATAAATTTGTCTATTTTTTCCTCATGTTTGTCAGCTTTTTGCCTCAGTTCTTGGAAAATTCCGAGTATTAGTGATTTGAGTTCCGTATCAGGTACTTCTAGTGCATTTTCTTCCACAGGAGAGTTATCTGGTGTTTTAATTTGGACGCCTATTGGAGCCATCTTGTCTTGTTTTTGTAAATGTTTTGATATTGTTTGCTGTTTTCGGGGCATTCAGTAGATATTTCTCTCGTTTATCGATTGTAGATTTTTTTTTTTTCGTTCTTGTGGTACAGCTGGGCAGATCTAGTTGAGGAGGAGCCACTGGGATGGGTTGCTTGTGGCACTCACCGCAGCCACCAGGACAGTCGGTAGTCAGTGCTGGGCAGGTTCCAATAGGGCGTGCCTGCACCGCTTGGTGATGTGATGTCTAGTGCACGGTGCAGGTAGGTAGGGTGCAGTGGGAAGATGGTTATGTGTGAAGCTAAGCGCAGTTTACCGGTAGTTCTGTCTCCGACCAGATGCTCTGCAAGGCTGCTCTCCCGTTTGCTGGTCTCCGATAGGAATCCAAGATGGTGGATCCGCGCTGCGTTAGCTGGTAAGGAATCTCTGCCTGAGTCTCTCCTCGCTCTCCGTTCTCTTTTAGTATTCTCACTCTGTTTGGTGTTTGGCTGAGTTCTTTATCTCTTCATTTGGTGTTCTAGGGTTTCAGGATTGTTGATTCTCTGTTAGGCTTAGTTTTTCGGATCTTTGCTGTGGAGGGACGGCGTGGTGTTTCTGCCTAGAGCGCCATCTTGCCCCTGAATCTCTGTTTGTTTTTTTTTTTAATGAGACTTTCCGCAAAAGCCCAGGTGTGTTCCTTGAGGTGTGATAGTGAGACAGACCTGGGCTTTGAAGTTTTAATACCACCTCCACAGCTTGTCGGCTTTGTGTCATTAAATTATTCGCACCCCTGCCTCCCTTCCTCTAGCTAACTTGAACTTTGACTCTCAGATTAGACGTCCTCTCCTCTGAGAAGTCTTCCCTGTCCCACAAGCTGAATTAGAGGAATCATCTGGGTTCCCATAGCACTCTGGTTCTTTCTCTTTAGACTCAAAGCAACTTGAGCACAGAAACCACATCAAGTGCACCCATGAAACTCCTGTGCCTAGCAGAGTGCCTGGTACATAATAAATATTTTTTTAATGTTAAATGAGCAATGAATGAAGAGTGACTTCCTATGTCTTACTCTCAGTTATAATATCTGCCTAATAGAGATGTTACAGGTAGTGAGGGGGGAAATACATGTGAAAGCACTTAACAGAGTCCAGAACATAGCAGACCCTCAAAAACATGTTAGCTTTCCTTCTAATCCCTCCTGTCAAAACAACCTGAAGGACTATTTCTCAGAGTTTTGAGTTAACAGAGGATAGACCTGGGACCAAGGAGAGAACGAGAGATTTCAGCTCTAGGTGGGGAAAGACATTTAAGCAAAGCCACCCACTCATGGAACAGATGGTCTCAAGATACAGTAATGAGCTAGCTCCTTGTTAGAGCTGTGCAAGCTGAGGGGATTCATGTCAGGAAGTGTACATAAATGTTCACAGCAGCATTATTGAAAATTGCCAGAAAGTAGAAACAACTCAAATGTCCATCAATTGATGGATAAACAGAACATGGTATATCCTTGCAATGGATATTATTCATCCATAAAAAAACCTTGAAACTATTATGCTAAGTGAAAGAAACCAGTCACAAAAGACCACACATTTTATGATTCCATTTATATGAAATGCCCAGAAGAGGCAAACCAATGGGAACAGAAAGTAGATTAGTAGTTGACTAGGGTTGAAGGGGCCTAGAGAAGTAAAGAAATAACTACTGATGGGTACAGAGTTTCTATGTGGAATGATGGAAGTGCTCTAAAATTGATTGTGGTGATGGTTGCACAACTCTTTGAATATATAAAAAACATTGAGTTGTACATTTTAAAAGGGTCAACCATTTGGTCTGTGAATTATATCTCAAAGCTTTTGTTTAAAAAAATAGTATGGTACTGGCACAAGAACAGACAAACAGAACATCATTACTCTTAAAAAGACCCATCATACACAAGAACTTAGTCTAGGATAAAGATGGTAACACAAATCAGTGGAGAAGAGGCACAGGGACAATCATTTAGCTATTTCTGGGATAAAATATCAAGTTGACCATCACCACATGTCACATATTAAAATGAATTTCATGTGGAACAAAAACTTAATATAAATAAATTAAGCCATATTTTAAAGAAGAACAAAATATACTACACTATCTATTTGATCTCTGGATAAGGCAGGACTTGCTAAGCTTAAAACCAAGAGAACTCACAAAGAGAATACCAGTAGATTTAATTTTATATATTTAAAACTTTTAGTCTTAAATTACTTTATAAACAAAGTAAAAACACTAACAAGATTTGGAAAAATCTTTGAAATGGATAAAAAAGGAATAATAATTTTAATAGTTAAATTGTTACAAAAAACACTAAGTCCCAAATAGATAAATAGGCAAAGTAAATGAACAGAAAATTCACAAAAGAGAACACACAAATTAAAAAGATAGTATATTTCAACCATCAGCTTACAAAAAAAAAAAAAAATGGCAATTCAACTCAGTACTCAGTGAGAAGATCAACACAACTTTCCTGGAAATCCATTTGGCAACCTCAAAAACATTCATATTATTTGACCCAGTAATTCCACATCTGAAATCTACCCTGAGGAATTTACCTGCAATGCATACAAAGATTATTGAAAGATGTGTATCTCATTAAGTTATGACCATGAACTCATTTTGTTTACAGGGATATTGGAGACTCACAACAATCAAAGCATGAGGTACAGCCTGGTGAAGGTGGGGCAGGTGCTGGTCAGGGCCAAGTTATAGAAACCAGGCCTCCTGCTACTCTTCTCTTGCAGAGACAACTTGCTCCCCAAGGGAGATGTCAGGGTGGAGCAATGGAAGCCCCAGTGTGTCCTACACCAGCTTCCTCCTGGTGGGCTTCCCAGGGCTGCAGGAGTCTCGTGCCCTCCTCATGCTGCCCTTCCTCAGCCTTTACCTGGTGATCATCTCTGCCAATGTCCTGGTCATCCACACAGTGGCTGCCCAGCGGAGCCTGCACCAGCCCATGTATGCACTCATCCCCCTGCTCCTGGCTGTCAACATCTGTGCCGCCACCATTGTGGTGCCTGCCATGCTGTTCAGCTTCTCCACCCACTTCAACCATATCTCCCTGGCTCACTGCTTGTTCCAGATGTTCTGCATCTACTTCCTTGTTGCTTTTGACTGCAGCATGGCCCTGGACTGCTATGTTGCCATCTGCTACCCTCTCCGCTACCCAGAAATCATAACCACTCAGTTGCTGACTGGCCTGGTGGGGGTGGAACCTGCTAAGAGCACATGCATCATTGCTCCAGTGGTGGGACTGTCCTCCCAGGTTCGATTCTGCTGGTCAGATGTGATCTACCACTTTGCCTATGAGCACATGGCCCTGATGAAGCTCTCCTATGGGGATGTATCGCTGAACAAGACTGTGGAGCTCACTGTCCGCATGTTCAACCGAGTCCTGGATGCTCCTCCTTGGTGCCCCTTACTCTCGCATCATCCTTGCTGCCGTCCGGATTTCATCAGGCAGAGCACGTTCCAAGGCCCTTAATACCTGTGGCTCCCACCTGCTGGTCATCTTCACTGTCTACTCCTCCACCGTGTCCTCATCTATTGTCTACCGTGTGGCCCGCACTGCCTCCCAGGATGTGCACAACCTGTTCAGTGCCTTCTACCTGCTGCTCCCACGTCTAGTCAACCCCATCATCTATGGGGCCAGAACCAAGGAAATCAAGCAGCACCTGGGAACTCTGTCCCAAAGAGCACAACTACAGGCCCCCATTGAGAAGTCCCAGCCCCTTACCCTGATGTGAGGAGTTCCCTACCTGACTTTCTGGGGTAATTATGCAAGTCATCCCTGCTATAGTTTGACTTTGGCTATCTGCATTGGTCTTTGAGAGTCGCATACCCATTTTCTGAGAAATAGCCACCCAACCAGAGTTACACAGTAACCAGCTGCAAAGTAAGCATCTGTCTCTGGCTTCTAAGTCTTCACTTCCTTCTGCATGTTCATTTTCATTCATTTATCCATTAATTTATCAAACACTTACTATACATTCATCACGCTAATTCCAGGATTGCAAAGGAAAAAAAAATCTGTCTCTTCCCTGAAGGAGGTCCTAACTAGCCATCTGTAAAGACACAAAATGTTCAATAATAGCTCCTGTAGGCACATAAAGGAGGAGACAATCACTAACACTGGGAACATTTCACAGAGAAGATGAATTTGAGTTGGGTTTGAAGGATAAGATCAGAAAGTGTATACTGGGGAGGAAGGAGATGGAGAGAAGAAAAGACACTCCAGGCAAAAGGAACAGCATGGGTAGAGGCATGGATAAACACAGTAGACATGGAAATTCACTGGTAGCCCCACATGGTTCTAGCATAGAGGGAGTATGGATATATGTCAGGGAGGAGGCTGAATGGATAAGCAGAGGCCAGATCATGAAAATCTTTGTCTATCATGATAAGGAGTTTGAGATTTTATGTTAGGTAATATGTAGCCACTGAAGAGTCTAAAGCAGGGAAGTGGCAAGATTATATTAGTGCTTTGGAATGATCACTCGGCGGTCATAGTAGTGTGGATTAGAGGAAGACAATCTTGGAAGCCAGAGACCAGTTAGGAGGCTATTATGCTCGTTCAGATGAGAGACGATGGTGGCCTGAACCTGACTAGTGACAGCAGGGATGAAGAGCAGTAGACATAAAAGAAATCAGAAGATTTCATTTGTATGTAGGGATCAGAGAGGCAGGAAGAACAAGGAGAGAATAGCTTAACCAAAGCCAAAGGAAGAGACTATCTTAAGAAGGTTGGAGTGGTCAGCAGTGTTAAACCCTCTGATGGGTCAAAGAGAATAAGGACAGAAAGCATCCTTCAGCTTAACAATAAGCAAGTAGCTGATGATTTTAGCAAGGGCAATTCATGATGAACATGATACAGTCCTTGCCCTCAGGGATACTGATAGGAAAAACAAGCAAACAGGAAGGAGCAAGTCCCTTCGCCTTCCTCCTTCTTTCCAATCTCCTTCTAGTGTTCATTATTGGAAAAATATAACAGGAGGCCTGCTGACAAAGGATAAATGTAGTTTACAGAGTCCCAGCCCCAGCATCACAAAGCTGAGTATAGAAGGATGGGTTTGGACCTGAGAAATAATAGTTTAATGATCAGCACATAACTTTAAAACTTTTGCAAAAAAATCTTTTCCAGAAAAACAGGGAAAGAGAAAATATCACTTAGGGCTGGTTCAGCCATTTTGAAAGTGAGCAGAGGAGGGCTTTGATCTATTTTTTATATATTTTACACACATAGAAAGGCAGACATGAAGGACATTATATTGTCCATGATATTCCCACAATACCTTGCAAAGATATTACAATGATGGCCCCCATACTTCACCTCTCTCTGTATCCATATACCTTGCCATGTGGCTTTGTAGTCCCTTCCCACTCAGATTCTGGGCTCAACCAAGTGACATTGCTGAAGGGGAGATTAGCAGCTATAGACAAAGTGCTCGAGTGTTTCTGTTTGGGGTCTTGCACATCTGCTATTACCATGCGAATGAATATTCCCAGGATCTGCCATCACCATGAGGATATTCACAGGCTAACCTATAGAAGGATGAAAGACTCAGGAGCAGATCTGAGTCATCCCAGACATCCTAGCCAATATCCACGCATGTGACTGAGTCCAGCCAAAATCAGCAGAGCTGCCTAGCAAAACACCTAGATGTGTGAGTGATAAATACTTATTATTTTATGTCACTTAGAGTTTATAGTAGTTTGTTATGCAGAAATGCTGTAGCAATACAGAAATGATACCGAGATAGGTGCCAGAAGTGGGGTGCTAGAATAACAAAAATCTAAAACATGTAGCACTGGCTTTGGGATTGACCAGTGGACTAAAGTTGGGAAAAATAGAGAGGAAACTCTGATTCTGAGCCTAGTCATGGGATTTGCTTTGGTCAAAGGGATGTTAACAGACATGATGCAAGCAGAAACTTGTGAAGTGCCTGTGTATTTCCACTTGCTCTCTTGCATCTCTGTCATATTATAAGAACATGCTTGGGCTAGCCTGCTGGAGGAAAAGAGACACATTTAGGAGAGCTGAATTGCCCCAGACATCCCAGCCAATGCTAAACTAGATTAACTGATAGCTGGCCAACCCTAGACATGTGAACAAGCCCAGCCAAAGTTAGAAGAGCCACCAAGCTAACCACCCCAGAAGTGTGAACAATAAATACTTACTGTTGTAGACCACTGAGTTTCTGTGGTTGATTGGTATGCAGAAATTTTGCGACAATAGATGACTGGTAAAATGAGTAAACAATGCTTTATACACAATATGTGTACAATGAATGTTAGTCTTCCTCCCTTATCACATTGTATTAGTATGTATTGAGTTAAAGTCATTTATAACTGCTTAACTGTGAGCTCTGTAAGAGCATAAACTGTATTTTAAAAGTATCAGGGGCCCCCAGACACCCTGCTAACTCAGAACTGAAGCCATTCCCAAAGTCCACCTTTCAGCCAAAGATTAGACAGGCCTATAAAACAATCAATAACACACAGTGCTTCTTAGTTCAATCAAATATATGAGACAAACTGGCAACACCTGCCCAAAAGCAAAGGCAGGAAGGGACAGGAAAACTGGACAAATGGGCACAGGGAACCTGGAGTGGAAAGGGGGAGAGTGCTGACACATTGTGAGGATTGCAACCAATGTCATAAAGCAATTTGTGTATTAATTTTTGAATGAGAAACTAGTTTGCACTGTAAACTTTCACCTAAAGCACAATAAAACTAAAAAAAAATCAGGGGTAAGATAGTGAGAAAACATGATTTTTTTAATAGAAAAGTAACTGTTCTTTAAAGAAAAAAAACATTTACAAGTGCTTGAAGATACGTGTTAAGAGTGAGAGGATAATGCCCACTCCAATATATACCAGTCTCTAATAAAAGGAATCAGGAATGCTTGGAGAAATGGCTGATTCCAGAGATAGGTTGGACAGTAAAATATGCATCTGGATTATTTCACGGTGCTAGGAAGTAAGGAAGTGCTCAAAAAAAGTCCTGTCAAAAACCAGAAGAACCAATTTGAAGGGATTCCTAACAGCCAAATCACGGGCAATTTGAGAAACAAAATAAATAATGACAGTAATGAATAATATCTTTAGAATAAAATAAGAATCTGTACATCCATATTAATTTAAATAAGTGGATGAATGAATGGGCAATTACATACATAAATAAATGGGGGAGGCGCAAAGGGAAAGCTCTTCCTTACAGTAGGTCATTTAATAAATGTAGAAGGAATAGTAGAAATAGAAAATGGCCATTTGGCAAACACTATAGCAATAAATGTTTCAGGCAAGAATCATCAATGGATGCTAAAATTAGTAGGCAAATGTGTGGTATATATAGATTTATAGTATTTCCTCACAAGGTACTTGTTAACTACAAAGGCAAAAATAGTAAGTTTACAGTGGAGAAATTTAGCAGTCCCTTAAGCAAGTGATAAGTCTGGAACCACTATCGAAGTTTACTAGAGCTGTTTTTTAAAAAATCCAGGAGCCAACTTGAAGAAGCTCCCAATCTGAGCATCAAAAAGAATAATAACTGCAATGGATTGAAACCCATTGTCATGGATTGAATTGTGTCCCGCAAAAATATGTGTTATCAATTTGGCTAGGCCATGATTTCCAGTATTGTGCAATTGTCCACCATTTTGTCATCTGATGTGATTTTCCTATGTGTTGGAAATCCTATCTCTATGATGTTAATGAGATGGGATTAGTGGCAGTTACATTAATGAGGCAGGATTCAATCTACAAGATTAGATTATGTCTTAAACCAATCTCTTTTGAGATATAAAAGAGAGAAGCAAGCTGAGAGACATGGGGACCTCACACTACCACTAAAGCAGCACGAGGAGCAGTCCACACCCTTTGGACTTGGGGTTCCTGCATGGAAAACTCCTACTCCAGGGGAAGACTGATGATAAGGACCTTCCTACAGAGCTGACAGAGAGAGAAAGGCTTCCCCTGGAGCTGACGCCCTGAATCTAGACTTCTAGCCTTCTAGACTGTAAAAGAGTAAACTTCCATTTGTTGAAGCCATCCACTTGTGGTATTTCTGTTATAGCAGCACTAGATGACTAAGACACCCATCAAATATGTTTAAATTACGTAAAAATAAAACCTAACTGGTCACTTTTTAAGGATGCTAAAGAACCAATTTTTATTTCTCTTTATAGAAGTATTACAACAAATAAAGAAAGAACTATAGAATTAGAAGACCATCATTTTGCAAACCCTAAGGAATTAAAGGGACCCTAAGCATTGAGCATCAATTGAGCACCAAAAAAATAACAAAACGAGAGACAACCAGATAGTACATGCCTCTTGATGAATAACACAAGAAGTTATCTTACAAAAATAAATGAACAAATAAAACTTGAATCTAAGTAAACACCTAGATCCAACTACCAATTTACAGAAATCACAGAGGACAGAGGAACACTTTAAGCTAAACGAGGGGAATATAATCAGCAAAATCCCAACACTGAAGAACTGTACAGGACAAATGATCTAGTTTCTTCCACAAGTATTTTAGAATTTTACAAAGGAGGGAGGAAGAAGGGAGAGAGAGAGAGCGAGAGGGAGAAAGGAGAGAGAATCACTTAGATTGTGTGAATTGAAATATATATATGTATATATATAATTTTATATAAATTAATAGATTTATAATTAATCATGAATAATATAATAATTTATAATTATTACAATATTTTATAATAACTAATATAATTATTGCATAATTAAAATATAACATTATAATAAAACTACAATTTTAAACTTAAACTTTTTTAAGGCAAAACTAAACCTTGGTATGTAAGGATGCCCAACTGCAATGAAGCTGTTATCATAAAAATCAGGAGAGTAGTTATCCTGGGAACGGTTACTACCCTAAGGAAGGGTTACCTACCTAGTTAATGGGGAAGGAGGGGTTGTGACTGAGCTGGGGCATGTGGGCAGATATAAGGGTGGCTGGTAAGATTCTTGAAACCTTGGATGCGTAGTGGTTAAGAGCTACGGCTGTTTACCAAAAGATGGGCAGTTCAAATCCACCAGTTGCTCCTTGGAAATCTTATGGGGCAGTTCTCCTCTGTCCTTACAGGGTCGCTATGAGTCGGAATCAACTTGACGGCAATGGATTTGGGTTTTTTGGTTTGGCAAGATTCTATCTCTTGACATGGGTAATGGCCTTACAATAATTCTTAAGCCATACTTTTCTTTTTTTGTAGGTTTATGTATGCGTTTAATATATAAAAACAAAAACTTAAAATAAGAACAAATAAAATAAAAATTAAATTGCCTTAAAAAATTAGCTTTAAAATTCCTGAAATACTCAAAAGTAGGCAAAATAGAAGCCTAAATGTTTGCCAAAATTTTAAGATAGGGCCAAAATCTCCCTGTTATATGAAATGTTATTCTGACAAATTAAATTTCAGGCAAGTGCATCATCAGGCAGCCCCCAGCCTAAACAAGGCGAACAAGGTAGGAGACATTCTTGACCACTTGTTTAAAGTGAGGGGAATATTATCTTTAAGCCCCTTTTCCATTCTTCTCATTTTTTCAGTTGTTAAAACATCCAGAATGATCTAACATCAAACCTTCAATTCCATACAATTCAAAGCATCTCCCCTCCCCTCCTCTGGTTTGTATTAGAAGGGAAACATGCAATGGGGAAGAAGAGAGCCAAGTGATCACTTTATTTATTCCCCTCCTTGTTCTTTGGTTCCTCCTCCAAATCACTATGCTGCCTCAGACTCGTCCAGGGTTGCATCAAGGATAGAAAGGAGAGGGGGCGTGGCCAAGACGGCAGAGTAGTCAGACGCTTCCAGTGGTCCCTCTTACAACAAAGACCAAAAAAAAACAAGTGAATGGATTATATATGACAATCCAGGAGCCCGGAACATCAAAGGCAAAGTTCAGGAATCAGACGGAGCAGCAGGAGGAGGGAGAGACAATTCGGAAGCAGCGAGGAGTTGCTAGACCTGACACAGCGAGAGCCTGAGCCCTTCAGTCAGGATCAGCTAGGGGGTGAGTGGTGAGGCAGGCAAGGAGCAGCACTTGGGAGGCATTTTCCACATCTGGAGAGACGCAACAACGGAGAATCTACTCGGCCATCCACAACCGATGAGAAGCAGCCCTCAATCGGCAAAAGATAAGTACTTGCATCTGGCCTACCACACAGATCAAAAACACCCCCCTTAGGGAAAAACCTCTCTCCAGTTTACTTGCCCACTACCTGCTCTGCACTGGGTCCGGGACCAGCTTCAGCAATTGCCGAGTCCCCTGGGCCGGAAGTAGGACCCGTCATATGCCCTGAGCCATTCTCCCAGCCTTGGAGAGTGAACAATTAACAAAAGGGCAAAAAATAAACTGCCAGCTCCCCTAAGCCAGGAATTCAGGGTAGCCACAGCTTCTTTGCCTAGGCACAGGAATAAGACATCCACAGACTTCGAGTGCCTTTCCCCCTACATAGACTTATGTAGGCCCATTTCAACAGCATAGGCCCTCATTACTGCAGTACAACAGGTTATATACCTGAAGTCTAACTTCAACTGTTTCAGCTGTGAAGTGGCAGCTTCATGACATTTGACACTGCTCTGCACATTAAGCAAGGTCTTCATCTACCCACATCAGGGGCCTGAGGACTGATGGCTCTCTACCTATGCCACCTAGCCACATGTGACAGGGGCCCAAGAATAAGAGGTGCCATCAGTTCTTATAGCCAACAGCATTGGGTGCTCATAGTCTGGCTGCAAAACCCACCCAAGTGCTCTAGGGAACAGGGACACACTTTCCTCCTGGACACTCAGGGGTGGCCATCAACCCCCTGTCTTGCTCAGTCTGTGTCCCCCTGCTGCAGCAGGATGCCTGTGCCTACACCAATCATCCATGCCTGTCTAGAACTGTAGGTGAGAGCCTGCACCACACACTTGGTGGCCAGCTACCTGGACACCTGAGCAGACTTCATACAGAAGGAGTGGGCAGACTCCTGGGCTCACACTTAGTGGCAGGTCTGGCCACATAGGGGCAGGACATTGAAGCTTCAGGGGTGCTGGTGACTGAGCTAGCTCACACGAGCAGCCTATTTGGGCATATCAAAGCAAAACAAGGACACAGTAAGCAAACATAAAATAAATAAATATAATAACTTATTGATGGCTCGGAGACAACAGTCAATATGAAATCACATAAAAATGCAGACCATGATGGCTTCAGCAAGCTCCCAAATAAAGAATCTAGAAATTTTCCTGAGGAAGAAAATTTCTTGGAATTCCCAGAGGCAGAATACAAAAGATTAATATACAGAACTCTTCAAGAGATTAGGAAGGAAATTAAGCAAAACACAGAAGACCCAATAGATAAAATTAAAAAGATTAGAGAAGAGCATAATGACAAATTTAACAGGCTGCAAGAATCCATAGAGAGACAGCAATCAGAAATCCAGAAGATTAACAATAAAATGTCAGAATTAGACAACTTGGTAGAAAGTCATAGGAGCAGAACTGAGGCAATGAAAGTCAGAATTAGTGAGACTGAAGATAAAGCACTCAATACCAACGTATTTGAGGAAAAATCAGAAAAAAAGATTTAAAAAATGAAGAAACCCTAAGAATTATGTGGGATTCTATCAAGAGGAATAATGTACAAGTCATTGGAGTACCAGAATGGGGGGGGGGTGGTAACAGAAAATACAGAGAGAACTGGTGAAGATTTGTTGGCAGAAAACTTCCCTGATATAGTGAAAGATGAGAAGATATCTATCCAAGATGCTCAGCAAACCCTACATAAGGTAGATCCCAAAAGAAAATCACCAAGGCATATTATAATCAAACTTGCCAAAACCAAAGATAAAGAGAGAATTTTAAGAGCAGCTAGGGATAAACGTAAAGTCATCTACAAAGGAGAGTCAATAAGAGTAAGCTCGGACTACTCAGCAGAAACCATGCACGAAAGAAGGCAATGGGATGACATATATAAAGCCTTGAAGGAAAAAACTGCCAGCGAATTATATATCCAGCAAAACTGTCTCTCATATATGATGGTAAAATTACAGCATTCCCAAACAAACAGAAGTTTAAGGAATTTGCAAAAAACAAACCAAAATCACAAGAAATACTAAAGGGAGACCTCTGGTTAGAAAATTAATAACATCAGACAACAACCCAAGACTAGAACACAGGACAGAGCAACCATATATCAACCCAGATAGGGAAGTCACAAAAATAAATCAAAGCTAAAACACTGAAAATAGGGAAACAGATGTCAATAGGTAAAAGATGACAACATCAAAACAAAACAGAGGGACTTAAAAAATGTAGACATAGATTTTTCATATGGAGAGGAAGTCAAGGTGATATAAAGAAAAAAAGACTTGTTTATACTTAGAAAAATAGGGGTAAATATTAAGGCAACCACAAAGGAAACTAACAATCCTGCAAGCCTAAATAAAAAACAAGAAAAACATAAAGACTCAGCAAATACAAAATCGACAACAATGAAAAAGATGAAAAGAAAATACATAAAGAAAAACAACTTAGCACAGAAAATTAAGTGGAACAAAGAAACTGTGAACACCACACAAAAGGACACATCAAAATCACAGCACTAAACTCATCCCTATGAATAATTACGCTGAATGTAAATGGACTAAATGCGCCAATAAAGAGACAGAGAGTGGCAGATTGGATTAAAAAAATATGATCCATCTATATGCTGCCTACAAGAGACACAACTTAGACTTAAAGATACAAACAGGCTAAAACTCAAAGGATGGAAAAAAATATATCAAACAAACAACACTCAAAAAAGAGCAGGAGTGGCATATTAATCTCTGACAAAATAGACGTTAAAGCAAAATCCACCACAGAGAATAAGGAAGGACACTATGTAATGATTGAAGGGTCAATACACCAGGAGTACATAACTATAATACATATGCACCCAACGACAGGGCTCCAAAATACATAAAACAAACTCTAACAACATTGAAAAGAGAGAAAAACGGCTCCACAATAGTAGTAGGAGACTTCAACACACCACTTTCGGTGAAGGACAGAACATCCAGAAAGAAGCTCAACAAAGACATGGAAGATCTAAACACTACAGTTAACCAACTTGATCTCATAGACATATACCAAACACTCCACCCAACAGCAGTCAAGTATACTTTCTTTTCCAACATGCATGGAACATTCTCCAGAATAGACCACATATTAGACCATAAAGCGAGCATTAACAAAATCCAAAGCATCGAAATATTACAAAGCATCTTTTCTGACCATAAAGCCATAGAAGTAGAAATCAATAACTGAAAGAGCAAAGAAAAAAAATCAAACACATGGAAACTGAACAGCACCTTGCTCAAAAACTACTAGGTTATAGAAGAAATTAAGGATGGAATAAAGAAATTCATGGAATCAAACGAGAATGAAAACACATCCTACCAGAACCTTTGGGACACAGCAAAAGCAGTGCTCACAGGTCAATTTATAGCAATAAACACACACATTCAAAAAGAAGAAAGGGCTAAAATCAAAACATTAACCCTGCAACTGGAACAAGTAGAAAGAGAGCAGCAAAAGAAGCCCTACAGCGTCAGATGAAAGGAAATAATAAGAATTAGGGAAGAATTAAATGAAATAGAGAATAGAAAAACAATTGAAAGTTAACAAGACCAAAAGGTGGTTCTTTGAAAAGATCAATAGAATTGATAAACCGTTGGCCAAACTGACGAAAGAAAAACGAGAAAGGAAGCAAATAACCCATATAAGAAATGAGATGGGTGATACCACAACAGATCCAAATGAAATTAAAAGAATCATAACAGAATACTATGAAAAATGGTACTTTAACAAATTTGAAAACCTAGAGGAAATGGACAAATTTCTAGAAACTCACTACCTACCTAAACTAACACAAACACAGGTACTGCAACTAAATAAACCTATAACAAAAGAAAAGATTGAAAAGGTAATTTAAAAACTCCCCACAAAACAAAGCCCTGGCCCAGACAGCTTCACTGGAGAATTCTACCAAACTTTCAGAGAAGAGTTAACACCACTACTACTAAAGGTATTTCAGAGCATAGAAAAGATGGAATACTCCCAAACTCATTCTATGAAGCCAGCATAACCCTGATGCCAAAACCAGGTAAAGACACCACAAAAAAAGAAAATTACACACCAATATCCCTCAGGAACACTGATGCAAAAATCCTCAACAAAATTCTAGCCAATAGAATTCAGCAACATATCAAAAGAATAATTCACCATGATCAAGTGGGATTTATACCAGGTATGCAGGGATGGTTCAACATTAGAAAAACAATCAATGTAATCCATCACATAAATAAAACAAAAGACAAGAACTGCATGATCTTATCAATCGATGCAGAAAAGGCATTTGACAAAGTCCAACACCCATTCATGATAAAAACTCTCAACAAAACAGGAATAGAAGGGAAATTCCTCAACATAATTAAGGGCATTTATACAAAGCCAACAGCCAACATCATCCTAAACGGAGAGACTTTGAAAGCATTCCCCTTGAGAACAGGAACCAGACAAGGATGCCCTTTATCACCACTCTTATTCAAAATTGTGCTGGAGGTCCTAGCCAGAGCAATTTAGGCTAGAAAAAGAAATAAAGGGTATCCGAATTGGTAGGGAAGAAGTCAAAGTATCTCTGTTTGCAGATGATATGATCTTATACACAGAAAATCCCAAAGAATCCACAAGAAAACTACTGGAACTAATAGAAGATTTCAGCAAAGTTTCAGGATACAAGATAAACATACACAAATCAGTTGGATTTCTTTACACCAACAAAGAGAACTTCTGATAGGAAATCACCAAATCAATACCATTTACAATAGCCCCCAAGAAGATAAAATACTTAGGAATAAATCTAACCAGAGACATAAAAGACCTATACAATGAAAACTACAAGACACTACTGCAAGAAACCAAAAGACACCTGCATAAGTGGAAAAACATACCTTGCTCATGGGTAGGAAGACTCAACATTGTGAAAATCTCAATTCTACACAAAGCAATCTACAGATACAATGCAATCCTGATCCAAATTCCAATGGCATTTTTTAAGGAAATGGAGAAACAAGTCACCAACTTCATATGGAAAGGGAAGAGGCCAAGGATAAGTAAAGCATTACTCAAGAAAAAGAACAAAGTGGGAGGCCTCACACTACCTGATTTTAGAATGTATTATACCACCACGGTAGTCAAAACAGCCTGGTACTGGTACAACAACAGATACATAGACCAGTGGAACAGAATTGAAATCCAGGTGTAAATTCATCCACCTATGAGCAGCTGATATTTGGAAAGGCCGAAAGTCCATTAATTGGGGAAAAGACAGTCTCTTTACAAATGGTGCTGGCATAGCTGGATATTCATCTACAAAAAACTGAAAGAAGACCCATACCTCACACCATGCACAAAAACTAACTCCAAATGGATCAAAGACCTAAATATAAAACTGAAAACTGTAAAGATCATGGAAGAAAAAATAGGGACAATGCTAGGAGCCCTAATACATGGCATAAACAGAATACTAACCGTAAGTAACAATGCACAAGCACCAGAAGAGAGACTAGATAACTGGGAGCTCCTAAAAATCAAACACTTACACTCATCAAAAGTCTTCACCAAAAGAGTTAAAAGACAACCTACAAACTGGGGGGAAAAAAATTGGGTATGACAAATCCCATCAGTATCTAATCTCTAAAATCTACAGGATACTGCAAAACCTCAACAACAAAAAGACAAATAACCCAGTTTAAAAATGGGCAAAGGATATGAACAGGCACTTTGCCAAAGAAGACATTCAGACGGCTAACAGACACATAAAGAAATCCTCTCGATCATTAGCCATTAGAGAAATGCACATCAAAACTACAATGAGATACCATCTCAACCCAACAAGGCTAGCATTAATCCAAAAAACACAAAATAATAAATGTTGGAGAGGTTGTGGACAGACTGAAACACTTATACACCGTTGGTGGGAATGTAAAATGGGACAACTACTTTGGAAATCGATTTGGTGCTCCCTTAAAAAGCTAGAAATAGAAGTACCATACTATCCAACAATCTCGCTCCTTGGAATATATCCTAGAGAAATAAGAGCCATCACATGAATAGATATATGCACACTCATGTTCATTGCAGCACTGTTCACGATAGCAAAAAGATGGAAACAGGTACCCATCAACAGACAAATGGATAAACAAATTATGGTATATTCACACAATGGAATAGTACACAACGATAAAGAACAACGATGAAGAACAACAATGAACATCTTATAACATGGAGGAATATGGACGGCATTATGCTGAGTGAATTTAGTCAGTCACAGAAGGGCAAATATTGTATAAGACTACTATTTTAAGAACTCAAGAAAAGGCTTAAACACAGAAGAAAACGTTCTTTGATGGTTACGGGGGTGGGGAGGGAAGGTGAGGGTTATTCACTAACTAGATAGTAGATAAGAATTATCTTAGGTGAAGGGAAGGACAGCACACACTACAGGGGAAGTCAGCACAACTGGACTAAACCAAAGCTAATACGTTTCTTGAATACAGTCAAACACTTCCAGGGACAGAGTAGCAGGGGCAGGGGTCTGGGGGCCATGTTTTCAGGGGACATCTAGGTCAATTGGCATAACAAAGATTTTTGAGAAAATGTTCTGCATCCTACTTTGGTGAGTGGAATCCGGGGTCTTAAAAGCTTGCAAATGGCCATCTAAGATGCATCAATATGTCCCAACCACCTGGATTAAAGAAGAATGAAGAACATCATAGACACATGAACGTATTAGCTCAGGAGACAGAAAGGGCCACATAAACCAGAGACTTCATCAGCCTGAGACCAGAAGAACCAGATGGTGCCCGGCTACCACCAATGACCACCCTGACAGGGAACACACAGAGAGTCCCTGATGGAGCAGGAGAAAGGTGGGATGAAGAACTCAAATTCTAGTAAAAAGACCAGACTTAGGGAATGGACACCCCAGTAAAACTAAATGGGACTAACGATGTACAGGAGTCCGGTGACAAGGGCCAGAAGGCAGAGGGAGAGTAGGAAACTGATGATAAGGAACACAAATTGAATAAGGACACTGTCGATGTATTGTGAGATTGTTGACCACTGCTATAGGGCAACATTTGTAGTAACTATTAAATGGGAGGCTGTTTTGTCCTGTAAGCCTGCATCTTGGGCGAGAATGGCAGCACAATTGGAAGAGCATAGTCAATATCACTTAAATGTGGAAGTAAAAAGTTTTGAAATGGTGTTTAAATAAAATAAAATAAAAAATAAACAAATGAGACTAAAGAGGTACAATAGTCCACTGACAAGATCCAGAAGACAGAAGGGGACAAGGAAGCCCCCTGGTGATAGGGAACACAAGGTGCAGTAAGGATATTCTTGATGTGCTGTGAGATTGTTAACCATTGTCATAGGGCAACATGTGTAGTAACTGTTAAATGAAAAACTATTTTGTTCTGTAAGCCTTCATCTTAAGTGAGAATAACAGCACAGTTGGAAGAGCGTAGTCAATGTCACTGAACTGTGAATGTAGAAAATTTTGAAACGGTGTATCTTTGGCCATCTGTAATTTTCATCAAAAAAAAAGGTTGAGAATTTAGAGGCTTAATACGTTGTGGGGTTGTTAACCAATGTCAAAAAAAACAACATGTGTACTACTATTTCATGAGAAACTATTTGCTCTGTAAGCTTTCACCTGAAGTACAATAAAATATAAAAAAAAAAAAAAAAAAAAAAGACCAGACTTAATGGTCTGACTGAGACTAGAGGAATCCTGGAAAGCATGGCCCCCAGACTCTCGGTCAGCCCAGAACTAAAACAATTTCCAAGGCCAACTCTTCAGACAAAGATTGGACTGGACTGTGGGTCATAAAATGATAGTCGTGAAGAGTGTGCTTCTTAGCTCAAGTAGATATATGAGACTAGAAGGGCAGCTTCTGTCCAGAGGTGAGATGAGAAGGCAGAGGTTCAGGAGCTAGTTGAATGGACATGGGAAATCAGGGGTGGAAAGGAGGAGTGTGCTGGCACAGTATAGGAAGAGCAATTAGGGTCATATAAAAATCTATGTATAAATTTTTGTATAAGAGACTAACTTGAAATGTAAACTTTCACTTAAACTACAACAATAAACAAAAAATTTTAAAAAGGATAGAAAGGAGAGATGAAAGACTAGAATGTTCTTACCTGACTAAGACAGTTGTTGCCTGGCATTTAAGCTCTCTAGATGTGGCAAGAACGAACAAATCTGTCTTGGAAGAAGTACAGCCAGAACATTCCTTAGAACGTTCCTTAGACTTCATCACACATACTTTGGACATGTTATCAAGAGGACCAGTCCCTGGAGAAGGACTTCATGCTTGGTAAAGTAGAGGGTCAACAAAAAAGAGGGAGACTATCAGTGAGATGGACTGACACAGTGGCTGCAACTATGGGCTAAAACGTAACAATGATTGTAAGGATGGCACAGGACTGAGCAGTGTTTCGTTCTGTTGTACATAGGGTTACTATGAATCAGAACAAACTTGACAGCACATAACAACAACAACAACAGATGTGGCAGTGTCCACATGCTTCTTCTGTCTTCCCCAGGGAATGCAAACTCAAGTAGTCAATAGTGGGTGATGTCTCTCCTAGCTGATGGCTTGGGCTTCTCCCTAGTCCCCGACTCCTGGAAGTCCATCTTCAGCCCCTCTGTACGTCAGCCCCTCCAGATAGTCCTCTTAGGCAAAATCCTTTTCTAGGCAACTCAAAACCAGCTCCCTTCTGGGCATTCACCTCTGTTGTTCCCTGTCGATGTACTGCTGCAACGATTTTTGAATTATCTTCAGTAAAATTTTACTTGCATGTAATAGTAATGATATTGTTTGATAATTTCCACATTCTCTTGGCTCACCTTTCTTTGGAATGGGCACAAATATGGATCTCTTCCAGTTGGTAATCCAGGTAGCTGTCTTCTAAATTTCTTGCCATAGATAAATGAGCGTCTCCAGCATTGCAGCCATTTGTTGAAACATCTCAACTGGTATTCTATCAATTCCTGGAGGCTTGTCTTTTGCCAATGCCTTCAGCGTGGCTTGGACTTCTTCCTTCAATACGATTGGTTCTTGATCATATGCTACCTCTTGAAATGGTTGAACGTGGACCAATTCTTTTTGGTACAGTGACTCTGTGTATTTCTTCCATCTTCTTTTGATGCTTCCTGTGTCGGTCAACATTTTGCCCATAGAATCCTTCAAAACAGCAACTCAAGGCTTGAATTTTTTCTTCAGTTCTTTCCATTTGAGAAATGCCAAGCATGTTCTTCCCTTTTGGTTTTCTAACTCCAGGTCTTCGCACATTTCATTATAATACTTTACTTTGTCTTCTCGAGCCACCCTTTGAAATCTGTTCAACTCTTTTACTTCATCATTTCTTCCATTCACTTTAGCTTCTCTACATTTCAAGAGCAAGTTTCAGAGTCTCTCTGACATCCATTTTGGTCTTTTCTTTCTTTCCTGTCTTTTTAATGACCTTTTGCTTTCTTCATGTACGATGTCCTTGATGTCATTCCACAACTCGTCTGGTCTTCAGTCATTAGTGTTCAATGCATCAAATCTATTCTTGAGATGGTCTCCAAATTCAGGTGGGATATACTCAAGTTCATATTTTGACTCTCATGGACTTGCTTTAATTTTCTTCAGCTTCAACTTGAACTTGCATATGAGCAATTGATGATCTGTTCCCCAGTTGGCCCCTGGCCTTGTTCTGACTGATGATATCGAGCTTCTCCATCATCTCTTTCCACAGATGTAGTCGATTTGATTCCTGTGTATTCCATCTGGCGAGGTCCACGGGTATAGTCACCATTTATGTTGTGAAAAATATATTTGCAATGAATAAGTTGATCTTGCAAAATTCTATCATGTGATCTCTAGCATTGTTTCTATCACCAACGCCATATTTTCCAGCTACTTACCCTTCTTCTTTGTTTCCAACTTGTGTACTCCAATCACCAGTAATTATCAATGCATCTTGATTTCATGTTTGATCAATTTCAGACTGCATACTTTGGTAAAAACTTCAATTTCCTCATCTTTGGCATTAGTGGTTGATGTGTAAAATGTGTAACTGGTCTTCCTCGGAGTCATATGGTTATTACCCTATCACTGACAGCACTGTACTTCAAGACAGATCTTGAAATGTTCTTTCTGATGATAACTGCAACACCATTCCTCTTCAATTTGTCATTCACACCATAGTAGACCATATGACTGTCCCATTCAAAATGGCCAATATCAGTCCATTTCAGCTCATTAATGCCTAGGATATCGATGTTTATGATTCCATTTCATTTTTGATGACTTCCAATTTTCCTAGATTCATACTTCATACATTCCATGTCCCGATTATTAATGAACGTTTGCAGCTGTTTCTTCTCACTTTGGGTTGTGCCGCATCAGCAAATGAAGGTCCCCAAAATTTTACTCTATCCACATCATTAAGATCATCTCTACTTTCAGGAGGCAGCTCTTCTTGAGAGGTTCATCTTCCAGCACTATGTCAATGTTCCACTGCTACTCATAAGATTTTTCATGGCCTATTTTTACAGAAGTAGACTGCCAGGTTCTTCTTCCTAGTCTGTCTTAGTCAGGGAGCTCCACTGAAACTTGTCCACAATTGGTGACTCAGCTGGTATTTGAAATACAGTGGCTGTGATGGTTAAGCTTGTATGTCAACTTGGCTAGGCCATTATTCTCAGTGTTTTAGCAGTTGTATAATGTGATCACTCCCATGATGGAATCTGCTGAGTGGTACTGGTGGAGGCGGGGCCTGTGGCAGCTCACAGCCCTCTCAGTTTTGTCTCTCTGCCTTCTGCTGGTTACTTTCTGCCTGCTCACCTTGCCAAGGTTTTTGTCTTGTTCCAGACTCAGCAGCTGCCTCTTATTGTCTCACCTCTGGTTCGTGGGACTTGAGCTAGCAGCTTACCTGTTGATCTTGGAATTCATCGAACTTCTCAGCCTGCGAGCAAGAGTCCAGTTCCCCGACCTGCTGACCTTGGGTTCACCAGCCCCTGCAGCTACGTGAATCAGGAGAAACCTTGTTGTCTGCTGATCTTGGAATTCATTGACCTTCACAGCCTGTGAGTGGGAGCCCCTCTCCAACCTGCCAACCTTGGGTTCACCAGCTTCTGTGGCTATGTGAACCAGGAGAGGCCTCTACCCTGATCTGTGGACTTGGGACATTTTAGCCTCTACAATTGCATGAGATATTTCCTTGATATAAATCTCTCTGTATATATTTATATGCTTTACTGCTTTTGCTTCTCTAGAGAACCCAGCCTAAGACAGTGGCATACCTTCCAGCATCACAGCAACAGTAAGCCACCACAGTACAACAAACTGACAGACGCCTAGTGGAGCTGTCCACCTCTTGCCCTTGGGAAATAGTGGAAAACTTTCTCTGGCAGCCTCTCACCTTTACACTTTTTTCATGCTGAAGTTTCCAAATCCCAGAGGCCAAAGGCAAGCTGCTTATGTCTCTTAAAGCCACCTCACTTGGCTTAAAATAAGGGAGACACATTCATCTCCCACCCCTCATTAAAGAGAAAAAACACACAGTAAATATGTAAGAACTATTTGTGTTTCATTTTTGTAAACTGTTCCCATTTTTTAGGGGTATTGGTCTTTTTCTTATTGATTATTAAAAGTTCTTTGTGTGGTCAAGAAAATAGCCCTTTATCTATGGAATCACAAGTTTTAAATCTCATCCTGAAAATAGGATTTTTAAAAATCTGTAAATGACATTTGAGCCATTATGGAGAATAGCAGAGATACCACAAGTCTTCAGAGTGATAATATTGATTCTCATTTTCAGGAAAAAAAAAAAAAAGATGGATTTTCAGTCTCTACAGAGTAGCAAATATGATGTTGGTTTAAGATAAAATGATTTTTGAGAAACATCAAGTCATACCAAGGCTAATTTAATATCTTTCTTTGACAGGATCCATGTCATGTCAATAATGTTATCTGTATGCACAAGAAGGAGAAATGTGGACCAAGAGCAAAAACAGTTGGCTAGATTAATAACTGGTTTAATAACCATACCAAAGAGTACGAATTAATTACTAGTGATACCTGCCTGGAGGAGCCACCCCTGCACCCCCTGCCTCTTTGGTTCATGGCTTTTCACAGCAGGATCCATACCACAGTCACCTTGTGCCCCAGCTCCCAAGCCGCCCTGATTGGGGAAGTAAACACCTCAGCAACCTCAGTGCACACACACACAACACTCCAAATGAGGCTGGATCCAGGATTTGGTATCCCTGTTATGACCACTTTCTTCAAGTGTCCTCTCTGCCTCACATTTTGGTATCTCTTGAGTGTCCATGTAATTCCCAAATTGCAAGAGCTCCTCCTCAGCTGAGCCCCAGGTCAGCCCAGTCAGTAATATCCAGCTTCTGCCTGCTAGTGCCCAAGGCCCCCTGGAATGAAGCCTAACCTCAACTCTGACTTGCTCTCTCTGAGCTTCCAATGGCTCATCTGTAAAATGGAGGTAATCCCTCAGCAGATGTGACTGCTCTGTAAGAAATACCAAGAGCCATATAAATGAAAATGTTTGTACACTATCACCTCCACCCAGCCCCTCTCCCTGAAGTCTTCCCAAGGGACAGCCCAGTTCTTCTGGGTTTCTCATTGTTTCCCCCCTTGAGTCTCTGGAAATGAACCCCACTAGGAATCTCCTCAGGCTCCTTCCCTGGAGCCACAAGCTTAATTGTCCATCCCTCCCCCTCAGCCTCACAGATCACCTAGGAGCTGGGCACTGACTTCAGGATTTACTTCCCAGAGGTGAAACCAAAGTCACAGGCTTTGACCAGAGACCACTACAGGTGGCTACGGTGAGGTTGGGGTGAGAGAGACAAGAGATTTGTGGGGGCTTTGGAGGCAGGTCAATCTGAGATTGAAACAACTCCATCTCTTACCATTGTCAAGCCTGGGTTCAAATCCCAGTTCTATCATTTAATACCTATGATACTTTCTTACAGTTAACTTTTCTAAACCTTAGTGTCCTCATCGATAAACAGAGCTTAGTAAATAGTACTCATCTCTTGGGGTTGCTGTATTAAAGACAGACTACATGGAAAACACTTGGAACAGTGCCTGGCATGTAGTAAATATTCAATAAAAGTTAGCTATTAATATTGCTGCTGAGACAAATATTGAAGGCTGACTAGTGCTGTCTTGTGTGTGGAGAGGGGGGAAGCTGTGGTATAGACAGAAGCATCCTGGAAGATCTAGATTTGAGGCCTGATTCATCTTTCTAGGTGAAGCTGAACAAGATACTTCGAAGTTCTGAGCCTTGGTAGAGTTAGTTTTTATGACCCTATTCAGTCATTTATTCATTCAACTTCATAGGACTGCTGTAAATTTCAAATGAGAATGTTTACTAAAATCCCTTTGTGTGTTCATTTATTCCTTCAACACAACACACACTGAGCACCTGTTCCGCAGTAGGCTCTGTGCCAGGCATGGTTTCTCCCCCGCCACCCCCACCCCAGGAACACTTTCAGTCTAGTGGGGAGACAGATAAGCAATTACAGCATGACTCCAACATGCTGTGGGAGTCCAGGGAAGGAGCAGCTAACTCAGTCACAAGTGAGAGGCTAAGGGGGAAATGGAGGTGGATATCTTGAAGAAGGTAATATTTGAGCTGAGTTTTAAAGGAAAAATAAGAATTACTGAGGCAAAAACGGGGGAGGGAACAGCATTTGCCAACACTCAGAAACATAAAATAGCATGATGCGTTCAGGAAACTGTAGGTGGTCCCTTGTAGCTGGAGCAGAAGAGCATAATTTAACATTTATGGGAGCAATGAAGCCAAGGTGATGAATTTGAAACTTCGTTCTATCACTTACTACTTGTGTAAGCTTAGGCAAATTATACCCTGTGCCACGGTCTCTTCACCTGTAAAATGGGGATAGGGTTGTAAAATTTCTCATAAGGTTGAAAAATATCTCATAAGGTGTAAGAATTCAAAGAGTTAAATCAAGTCACAGCACTTAGAATAGTGTCTGGCACAAAGTAGGCACTCAATAAACTACTGTGTTCAGGCACATTGAGAGATGTACTTAGAGAGGTAAGCAGGGGATAGACCATTAAAGGTCTTCTGTTAAGCTAAGGAGCTTTTATTTCATCCTGAAGGCAGTGGGAGCCACTGGCGAATTTAAACCAGAGAAGTAAAATGTCAGATTTGCATTTTATATAGATCTCTCAGAAAACTGCATGCAAAATGGATTTTATAAGGGTGAGGATAGAGGTGTCAACATAAGGAAAGATGTGATATATTGTAGGTTGAAGTAATGAGGATTAAGACAAAGAGATAGAAAGAAGCCTACTAAGAGAGCAGAACTTACAGAAGTTTGAGAATGTTTAGATGAGGGAGTGGGTGACAGGAAGAAATCTGAATGTCTTCAGATTTGTGGCTTGTGTAATCGAGCTACAGTCTTGGATTTAACAATCATCAATGTATAAAGAGAGGTTGAAATCATGGATTTAGAAGAATTTTACTCAAGAATGACAGGTAGAATGAGAGGAACAGTGGACAGAGAGCACAGATAATAATTTAAAACAATGTTTCTCAAACTCTCATATGCCTATGAATCACCTTGGGATCTTATTAAAGTGCAAGTTCTGTTTCAGAAGAATTTGGGATTCTGCATTTGTAATAAGCAACCAGGTAATGCTGATGCTGCTGATCCAAGGACCACAGTTAGAGTAGAAATAGCAGAAAAAGCAAATGGTGGAAGAGAAACTTGTAAAAGAGATTCTATCAGTCTCAGTCCAATCAGAGAACAAAACCAGCAGCAATTTGAACAGAAAATATTTACTATAAAGAATTATTAACTACAAGAGGGGATTGGAATAATAAGGGATTGACCGTTGTTGTTAGGTGCCATCAACTTGAATCCGACTCATAGGGACCCCATGTGACAGAACAGAACTACTCCATAAGGTTTTCTTAGCTGTAATCTTTACAGAAAGGAGCCCTGGTGGCACAGTGGTTAAGTGCTTGGCTGATAACTGAAAGGTAGGTGGTTAGGACCCACCAAGCAGCTCTGTGGGAGAAAAGTGGCAGTCTGCATCCAAAATATTACAGCCTTGGAAACTCTATGGGCCAGTAAGAGTCAGAATCGACTCAACAGCTATGGGTTTAATCCTTATGGAAGCAGATTGTCAGGTCTTTCTCCCATAGAGTCTCTGGATGTGTTCCAACCACCAACCTTTGGGTTAGCAGTCCAGTGCTTACCTGTTGTTCCACCAGGGCTCCTTGAGGGGTTGCCTAAAAAAAAAAACCAAACTCATTGCCGTGGAGTCGATTCCGACTCATAGCGACCCTATATGAGGGGTAGACTAGTAAAAAGTAAAAAGAAGAGGCCAGAGCAAGATGGCAAAGTGAGTAGACACTCCTATTTACTCCCCCAGAAACTAACCCACTGAACAACAAATAAAAACAATTTGTGTGGAAATTGTCAAATGGAAACCTAACTTGCTGTGTAAACTTTCACCAAAAACTCACTAAAATATTATATATATATATTTTAAAAAAAGAACTCTAAAGAATATAGGAATAGCAGATATAAGGAGTAGCCACTATATCCCTAGGTCTGAAAGAGTGCTCAAGGAAGAGCTCTCCATCCCCTCTGGGTGGGATCCAGATCTTGTTGGATGAGGCACAGCCTTGATTCAATAAATCAATGAACGACAGAGAAGTAGCTGTGATGTCATGCTAATGAACTTGCTGGAAATCCACCATCTAGGAAGTGTTCCACCAGAGGCACTCTACTATAAAACCACCCAAGGTGGGGTGCCAGGGGAAGCTGCTTAGCCATTAGATGTTCCTGGCCTCCGTGCTCTGTAGGAGCTGAGCACTGGGGAAGCTACTCATTCTGCAGGAGAACTGAACTAGAAAGCAAACTCCTTTCCACCCACAATGTCTCTCCAGTGCCTTTTAGTGACAAAGTTTAGCATCATGCCAGCTGGCAGAGGAAAATTATTTAAACAGCACAGATCCATTGTCACAGAGCAGATAGAAAGGCTGAATTTGGAGATGAGAGGTAATAAATTGATAACAAGCACAGAGATAAAGCAGAAGTGGCTGGCAGGGAGCTCATTTGCTTTGAAAAGATCCTGCCCTTCTTTATATCTTATTTTATTATCTACCTCATTGGCTACAATTTAAGAGTTATAATATTGACATAATCAAGTAAGTGTCCATTGGGTCTAACAGTTGGTAGGGTATTCAGGCTCATGGCAAGTGACATTTTGGAGAAGAGTTGGGAAAAACCAGACTGCAGTGGTTGAGGGGTAAGTGAGAGGTGAAAACGTGCAGAGGATGGCCAAAAAGCTGGAGGAGAAAGACTGGAAACTAGAGAGCTGAATGGAGTTAAAGTAAATTTATTTCCTCTAATGGCAGAGCCTTGAGCCTGTTCATATGCTCAGGGGAACGAGGGAAGAATGGGAAGATATTCTGATGATAGAAAGAAAGGGATATAATCTAAAGTAGAAGAGAGATGCTACATCTCTTTCACTGGGAAACAGAAGGAAGAAAGAAAAGATGAGCACAGTAGCCAAATTTGTGGGGACAGGGGAAATTAAAGGAGTTCTCGTTTGTGGCTTTGACTTTTACAGTGGAGGAGATATGCCTCTTTCTGCAGAGTACACAATGGCATTTTCATCTTGGCTCTCCTATCTGTCCCACTCCTCTGCCATTCAGAATATTAAGCCTTATAATGTAATTTAGCTGTATTGGTCTTTCACCTCTACTAGCCTATAATTTTTTTTTTACCTTGAAGCCTTTAGTGCAACCAAATCTCTCCCCCTCTGATTTCCAGCACTCCATTTTCCTCCTAGTTCTCCCTCCACCTCTCTCTCCTTTCTTGGTCTTCTTCACTGACATCTAGTATTCTGCCTGCCCCTTAGGATTCCATCTCATGCCCTCCATAAAATTATAATCCCCACATTTTCATCTCTAGCCTTAATCCTTCATCTTAGCTCTCCATTCTTATTTCCAGTTGCTGACTTGACGTCTCTTTGCTTGAGAGTCCTGAAAACATTCAAATTCAATTCATTAATTGTACCTCCTAGTACCCTCCGTTCCTCCTTTCTCAGGTCCTGGCAGCTCCATTGTAGTCATCAAAACTACAAATCTTGAAATTATTTTTTATGTCTCCCACTCTCTCCATTTCCAATTGGTTCTTAGTCTGATTGATTTGCCTCCAGAAGCATCTCTTCATCTCTCTTGGGACTTTCATCAGCCAGTTAACTGATCTCCCTATCTCTCACAGTCTTTCTCATTCCTCGTTCCCCTCCTTTAAAACCTGTTGCTGTCGAGTCGATCCTGACTCATAGTAACCCTACAGGACAGAGTAGAACTGCCCCATAGAGTTTCCAAGGAGCATCTGGTGGATTCAAAATGCTGACCTTTTGGTTAGCAGCCATAGCTCTTAACCACAACACCACGGTTTCCTCCCCTCATTTAGAAGACTGTTATTCTATATTTCCTTTATTGACTGCTTTGGGGCCCAGTGTCAAAGAAGCTCTTTAACGAATCTGAGTAATCCCAAGATGCAAAACAGGAGTACAAATTATAGTTCACATGATGGAGACAGACTAACCTTGTCCAAATTTAAGAGTTTTAAGGGAAATCCATGTCAGTTTTTTCTCCTCCTTGAGAATGACCACCCTCTGATACATTTGGGAAGTAGAAGCACAGGATCCCTGGACATCTACTTGGCCACTGCCCTTCAGGTTGTATTTTCCTCCTCATCCCTCTAGTCTTACCATGGGTCACTTCTCACCTCTTTCACTCTCCACTTCTCAATTCCACCCGCCTCCATGAAAGTCTTCTTCAGACCTCCACTGTAAGGATTTTTACCACCTCCCCACAAAGGTTGTCTGGCCCTCGCCCAACCTTAACAGCAGTACATTTCCCAAAGTCTGTGTTATTATGTCTAAAATAATGTCCAAAATTTCCAGAAAGGCATTCCAGAGTGTGCTTTGGAATTCCAAATCCACTTTGAGATCTCCCTGAGGTGTGAGTTTACAGATGTGCTCTTTATTCTTCTGAGTATTCAGAGGCTAGCTGCTGGAACACCCACACAAACACTATTTTCAGACACAATACATCTAAACCCATAAGAAGGAAGAAAAACATTTCTTAACTGTTCCACAATTTATAAGGCTGCTCTAACCTTCAATATAGTCAGTAGTAATTGTAAGGTGATCCACTGCCCAGTTTACCTGTAACTGAAGGGTTTCCTGAGAAGCCAGACTTTCAGTACTACAACCAGGAAAATCCCAGGCAAACAGGGACAAGTTGGTCACCCTAAAGCTGTTAAGAACATAAACTCTGAAGTCCGATGCCTAGGTTCAAGTCCAGCTCTGCCAATTATTAGCTGTGTGAACTTGAGCTAGATTTAACCTCTCTGAGCCTCAGTTTCTTCATCTGTAAAATTAAAATAATAGTACTCCTTCGCTGTTTTTATATTTAAAAAATTCACACATGAAAGCACTTATAACACTGACTGCAAAAGGTAAAAGTCTAATAAATGTTAGCTATTTTTATGTATATCTGTGTTAGTTCCTTTACCATCTTCCTACCCTCACCCCGCTCTTCCGTCAAACAGTGCCTCCTAAGAATCTAGAATAAGAAGTGAACCCATTACTGTATCATACACCTTTTGATATCTGCTCCCTTAATTACACAAAGATCTGGCCAAGACTTTGAAATTACAGCTGTAAAAGCCCACTTAAATATTTAGCCTCCTCTCATCTTTCTTCTATTCCTCATTCCCATACTCAACAAGCAGTGCTCAAGCATCTCCTGTGTGCTGCAGTAGCTCTGTGCCTGAAGTTCCAGCGAATGCACTGAAACTATGCTGTTACCTTTGCTCTCTTGAACTTACATTCTGAAAGGAAAGCAAGATAATCACCCACGATATGAGGAAAAGGCCAGGCAGTGGGCACATTTGTTCTGCCACTGCCGTGATACCCAAAATGCTGGAGCACTTTGTGCATTATGCCAACCCCATCTCACTTCATGGCTGTCTGGCCCAGACGTTCATCTACCTCACCCTCCTCCTGGACTACAACCTCTTGCTGGCCATGGCCCTGGATCGCTACATGGCCATCTGCCACCCACTCCGCTATACTGACCTGATGACCTCCCGCCTGCTGGGCCCACTGGCCATTCTTGCCCTGACACGGAGTCTGGGAGTGGCAGTGCCCTTGGTGGTGCTTACCTCACACGCTCAATTCTGCTGGACAGCAGTGATCCGACACTTCACCTGTGAGTACACTGCACTCCTGAGCATAGCCTGTGGGGAACTGACCTTCAACAACAGGTTGGGGCTGACTATGTGGTTGGTCACTATGACCTTTGATCTGGTCCTGCTGGGAACTTCCTACACCTGCATCATCTATGCTGCCTTCCAGATCTCTTCCGGGGGAGCCCAAGCCAAGGCCTTGCACACTTGTAGCTCCCACTTGCTGGTCATCCTAACCATCTATCTCTCTGGTCTCTCTACTTCCATCTTCTTCCAAGTGGCCAAGACTGTGTCTCAGGATGTCCAGAACCTGCTCAGTGCCATCTACTTGCTGCTCCCAGGAGCCTTGAATCCTGTCATTTATGGCGTGAGGACGAGAGAGATCCGGCAACATGTAAAAAAGATGCTCTGTGGAAAGGAATCAGCCTAGGTGGTTGGGAAGCCAGAGGCTGCATAACATCAGAGTGGCAGGGAAACCACCAGGGTGAGAGGACTTTTATCAACTTGGGAAGCTGGGGCTGTGATCTCTGGGTACAGGAGACATGCAGGTGGTACTAAGGGACTGGCTAAAATTTCCTGAGATTACAGACTCTACAGCAGGCCCATTGTTAGTCAAATTGCTTGCTGAATTCTTAGAGCACTCTTTGTTTTCATCCCAATAATAAAATTGCTTTTACCTATATATCCCTCTTAGTTTCTCTGTTTTCCTCACCCTAGCTACTGAGAAACCCCCAATTATTAACCAGATGTATGGAGATTCACCAGGAATGGTGCAGAGCAAGTCATACAGACCACAGTCTGCCTGTACACCCAGTATGAAGCAAATTTAGTCCAAGCCCTCCTGTGGGGGCTCAATCTCTCCCAAATACAGCCTAAGACTTTACATGAATCCCCAGTCTCACCAAATACAGGCTAGCCTTAAGAGCATTAGAATTAAGGCACACAGATTGGGTTCTAGGGTCCTAGACATAGATGAGGCCCTGGCCTAGGGTTTCCAATCTGACACAGGTAAACAATTCAGGCCTACCTGAAGTGTCCAGCCTAGCCCACACAAATGGGTCAGGTCCTGCCATGGGGCCCCCATTCTGACTCAGACACCAGGCCAGGTCTTCTCTAGAGCCCAGTTGTCTTACTTATCTAGTGCTACTATAACAGAAATACCACAAGTAGATGGCTTTAACAGAAATTTATCCTCTCACGGTCTAGGAGGCTAGAAGTCCAAATTCAGGGCACCAGCTCCAGGGGAGGGCTTTCTCTGTTGGCTCTGGGGGAAGGTCCTTGTCATCAATTTTCCACTGGTCTAGGAGCTTCTTAGCACAGGGACCCCGTGTCCAAAGGACGCATTTTTCTCCTGGCTCTGCTTTCTTGTTGGCAGGAGGTCCCTCTCCTCTCTGCTCAATTCTCTCGTTTATACGTCAAAAGAGATTGACACAAGATACAACCTAATCCTGTATATTGAGTGCTCATTAACATAACTGCCTCTAATCCTGCCTCATTAACATCATAGAGGTTAGGATTTACAACACACAGAATAATCATATTGATCACAAAATGGAAGACAATTACACAATACTGGGAATCATGGCCTAGCCAAGTTGACACACTTTTTGGGAGGATACAATTCAATCCATAACACCAGTCTAACCTAAACCCATAGGTCAGGCCATTCTTCTCATCTCAGCCTGTGTGACCTATCTAAAATGTAATCAGCTATCTCCTGCTTAAACACCTTCCATAGTTCTCTGTCATCCATAGGATGGAGTCCAAGTTCCTTAATATGCCACTCAAGGTTCCCCATGATGTGACCACAGCCAGTCTCTTCAGTTTTATCATCTACTGAAAGTCAGTAACAGAAGGAAAAATGGAAATTTCCCAAATATGTGGAAATGAAACAAGATAGGGCTAAACAACCAATAGATCAAAGGAGAACTTGCAAGGAAAATCAGAAAATATTTAGAGGGCTGAGGGCTGTGGGGATCATGGTCTCAGGGAACATCTAGCTCAAATGGCATAACATTCTGCTTTGGTGAGTAGCGTCTGGGGTCTTAAAAGCCTGTGAGTGGCCATCTAAGATACTCCACTGGTCTCACCCCTTCGGGAGCAAGGGAGAATGAAGAAAACTAAAGACACAAGGGAAAGATTAGTCCAAAGGACTAACGGACCACAGCTACCACAGCCTCCACCAGACTGAGTTTAGTACAACTAGATGGTGCCCAGCTACCACCACTGACTGTTCTGACAGGGATCACAATAGAGGGTCCCAGAGAGAGCTGGAGAAAAATGTAGAACAAAATTCTAACTCACAAAAAAAGACCAGACTTACTGGTCTGACAGAGACTGGAAAAACCCCAAGAGTATGGCCCAGGACACCCTTTTAGCTCAGTAATGAAGTCACTCCTGAGGTTCACCCTTCAACCAAAGATTAGATAAGCACATAAAACAAAATGAGACTAAAGGGGCACACCAGCCCAGGGGCAAGGACTAAAAAGTAGGACAAGACAGAAAAGCTGGTAATAGGGAACCCAAGGTTAAGAAGGGAGAGTGTGGACATGTCGTGGGGTTGTTAATCAGTGTCATAAAACAATATGTGTACTATTTAATGAGAAGCTAGTTTGTTCTGTAAACCTTCATCTAAAGTAAATAAAAAAATACTTAGAGACTAATGAAAATGAAAGCACAACATACCAAAACTTATTTATGGGATGCAGTGAAAGTAGTGTTAAGAGGGAAATTTACAGATGTAAATGACTACATTTAAGAAGAAAAAAATCTCAAATCAATAACCTAACTTTACACCTTGAAGAACTAGAAAAGGAAGAGAAAACTAACTCCAAAACTACCAAATGAAAAGAAATAATAAAGATTAGAGTGAAGATAAATAAGAGGATAGAAAACAATAGAGAGAATCAACTAAGCCAAAAGTTGGTTCTTTGAAAACAGCAATTAAACTGACAAATTTTTAGACTGGCAAATGTAAGATGCAAGTAACTAAAATCAGAAATGAAAGTGGGGACATTACTACTGACTCAACAGAAATGGAAAGGATTAAAAGAGAATACTAAGAACAATTATACACCAACAAATTAGATAATAACCTAGATGAAATGGATAAATTTTTAGAAAAACATAATTTACCTGAACTGATTAAAGAAGAAATACAAAATCTCAGCAAACTAATAACAGGTGAAGAGACTGAATCAATAACCAAAAACTTCCCAAAAAAGTAACAGACCAGATAGTTTCACTGGTGAATTCTATCAAACATTCATAGAAATGATTGTAATCCTAACCAAACTTTTCCAAAAAATAGAAGAGGAGGAAAACTTCCTAATTCATTCTATGAGGCCAGCATTACCCTGATACTAAAGTCAGATAAAGACACCGCAAGAAAACTACAGACCAATATCCCTTATGAATACAGATGCAAAAATCCTCAACAAAATACTAGTAAACCAAATCCAACAGTATTTTAAAGGATTATACACCATGACCAAGTGGAATTTATCCCAGGAATGCAAAGGTGGTTGAACATAAGAAAATCAATCAATGTACTATACCACATTAGTAGCATGAAGGAAAAATAAAATTATCATCTTTATTGATGCAGAAGAAGTATTTGACAAAATTCAACACCTTGTCATGACAAAAACACTCAACAAGCTAGGAATAGAAAAGAAATTCCTCAATATGATAAAAGGCATTTATGAAAAACCCACAGCTAACATCATCCTCAGTATGGAAGGACTGAAAGCTTTCCCAAGATTAGGAATAAGACAAGGCTGCCTACTTTCACCACTATTATTCAACATTGTACTGAAGTTCTAGCCAGAGTGACTGAGCAAGAAGAAACAAAAGGTATCAAAATTGGAAAGGAAGAAGTAAAACTATCGCTATTAGCAGATGACATGATTCTACACTTCAAAAATCCCGAAGGATCCACAAGAAAGCTACTAGAGCTAATAAAAACAAATTCAGCAAAGTTGCAGGGTACAAGATCAACACACCCAATTCAGCTGTATTTCTCTACACCAGCAATGAATGAAACCAGAAGGAAACTAAGAAAACAATTCCATTTACAATAGCATGTAAGAGAATAAAACACCTAGAAATAATTTAACCAGGGAAGTGAAAGACCCGTACACTGAAAACTATTAAAACATTGCCAAAAGAAATTAAAGACCTAAATAAACGGAAAGACATCCTGTGTTCATGGATTGGAAGACTTAATATTGCAAAGATGTCAATACTACTCAAAGCAAGCTACAGATTCAGTGCGATTTCAGTCAAAATCCCAACACCCTTTTTTGCACAAATGGAAAAGCTGATCCTAAAATTCATATGAAATTACACGGGGTCTTGAATAGTCAAAGCAATCTTAAAAAAGAACAAAGTTCAAGAACTCATACTTCCCAATTTCAAAACATACTACAAAGCTATAGTAATCAAACAATGGTGGTACTGGTATAAAGATAGACATACAGACCAATGGAAGAGAATTCAGAGTCCAGAAATAAACTCAAACATCTATGGCCAATTGATTTTCAACAAGGGTGCGAGATCTGTTCAATGGAGAAAGAACAGTGTCTTCAACAAAGCGTGCTAGGACAACTGGATTTCATTCAGAATAAAGTTGGACCCCTACCTCACACCATATACAAAAACTAACTCAAAAAGCGATCAACAGACTAAATATAAGAGCTAACACCATAAGACTCTTAGAAGAAAACATAGGAGTAAATCTTCATGGCCTTGGATTTGGCAATGTATTCTTAGATATGACACTGAAAGCATTAGAAACAAAAGAAAAAATAAACTGAACTTCATCAAAATTAAAAACTTTTGTGTATCAAACGACATTATCAAGAAAGTGAAAAGACAATCTACAGAATGGGAGAAAATATTTGCAAATCATGTATCTGATAACGGTTTAATATCTAGAATATATAAAGAAATCCTACAACTCAACAACAGAAGACAAACAACTCAATTTAAAAATGGACAAAAGACTTGAACACACATCTCTCCAAAGAAGATATACAAATAGCCAATAAGCACATAAGAAGATGCTCAATATCATTAGTCATTAGGGAAATGCAATCAAAACCAGTCACAAAAGGTCATATATTGTATGATTCCATGTATATGAAATGTCCAGATTAGGCAAATCTAGAGACAAAAAGTAGAATAGTGATTGCTTAGGGCTGGAGGTGGTGAAAACGAGAGTAACTGCTAATGGCCAAAGGATTTTTTTGGGGTGATGAAAATGTTTTAAAATTGTGATGATGGTTGCACAACTCTGTGAATATACTGAAAACAACTGAATTGTACACTTTAAATTGTATAGTATGTAAACTGTACCTCAAAAAAAACGCTATTTAAAAAAAAAAAAAAAAAGGTCTTACTAGGGGAAGTGAGAAGAGAGATGCTGTGAAGCAATGCCCCTTAGGAAGAGAACAGAAAAATCCAGATTTTCAAGGCAATATAGACACTTTATGTTCCGGTAGGTCTTGAGTCCAAGCCTTTAATAAGAAAATTAGCTCAAAGGTAGAAAGAAATTTTGTGTCAGAAGGTTGTAAGAATTAAATGGTTTATAAATGTTAAACACTAAGGTGCTGTACTAATGTGAGGAATATTATTGAAGCCTGGAATCAAGTAATAGAGATATATTTTCAGCAACTATTTAATGTTTCAGATATACCAGCTGGGTAGTCTTTCCCTGTAGCTGTAGTCAAAGAACTAAATCTGGTCTATATCCTTTTAGGGATAAACCTATATGTACATACCAACAACTATGCATAATGTCTGACACAAGGTAGGCAGGCTCAGCAAGTGTTTCTTAAATGAACAAATAAAGAAAGAACCAAGTAATGAAATGAAAAGCCACCCAGCTTAATTCCATGACAGTCATTCTTCTCTAGTTCTACTCTGTACCCACAGATACTGAGAACTTTTCCTAGAGAGAGTGTAAGGATAATTAAGTTTAAGTTTACATGGAATATGAAGTGAGGAGCAATTACAATGATTACAAAGCTGTATATTACAGGTTAATTTTAACAATCTCAGAAATAGTTGTTAGAAAAATTATTTCATATCAGAGCACCATTGAGGAAAAGAATAAAATAAGTGGCTAAGAGTCCAGAATTAATAGGTGAGTCTATAATCGGTATATGAAAATTGATTGACAATAAATTCAGCTAATTCGCTGAAGATGTAAATAAAACTGGTAATCCAAAGTCAGTTCTTCATAGAGAAATATGTGTTGAAGTTTATCAAAACCAAAAACATCTAGAAACATCAAGACATCGACCAAAATATAAGACAGAAATACTCATTTTATACAGTAGAATATAAATCAGGATTTCCAGGGCTTCAAACTGGTTCATTCCAGTTCGACCCCCTGCTGAGAATTTTCCTTTCCACCCCAGACATACTGAATCAGAATCTACATTTTTAACAAGACTCCTACGTGATTCTTATAGATCACCAAATGATTCTTATGGGTACATAAGAATCACCTGGGGATCTTGTTAAAACGTAGATTCTGATTCAGTATATTTGGGGTAGAAATTAATGAACCAGTTCAAATCCCTAAGGATTTCAAGTCACTTAACCTTTTTTAATCTATTTCCTTACCTGTAAAAGTAGAACTTAACGTAGGTTATATTCTGAGATATAGAACACTGAACACAAGTCATCAAAAAAATCCATGAAAACCACTGAAGCAATAGAGAAAGGAGATTTAAAGAACATTCCATAATTTTCTTTAAAAACTCCATGAAAATTTGGGGTGCATTTTACAAACTAAAGGTGCTAATGATACTTCTCCATATCAGAAATGGGAAACTAGCCACACTCAAAAAGAGCACCAGTTAAGTCTAACAATAAGGGATCAGTATGTGTTTGTTTGTATACATGCATGTGTTAAAAAGAGGAAAAAGGCATATATTAAAGTCAGAATTCTATATAGATTTTAAGTAATCTGTCTTAAAATTTCCTTCCTGAACTCTCAAAGAACAGAAAATTTTCTTTTTTCAAATTTGGCATTTGTATGAAAATACTTGACAAAATTAATCTGACACAGTCACTTAGAAATGTTCATCTTTATTTCAGATGACCTATAGGACCTTGTCCAGAAAAAGGTCCTAGAGCAAGTCAGATGACAACGAGAATTTAAGAGTCTTTCCTGGGTGGCTCTGATGGGTTGTTTGCATGTATAAGGACTCAGTTTTGCTTCTAGGGACCCACCAGTCAAAACAGCACAACTAAGTTACCTTACCAAAACTGAGAAAGAGTACATTAAATCAATTGATCCTTTTTCTACAATAAGATGAAGCCAAGCCTTACCACCTCAAGCAAACTCACTACTCCTATCTATGATCAAGCAGTAGTGTGGCTGTCAAAGAAGTGCTGGTCTCTCTGAGCCTTTCTTCTCAGGATCCACACATCAGACACTCATCTCTATTCTCCAGAGAGCACACCATGGCTGCTGTGTTCCTCTCCTTCTCTTCTTCCTCTTTTGATACCCTTTCTTTATCTTTCAGCTTCTCCTTATTTAGAGTGAACTGGATCGGATTAGCTGCTGGTCTTGTCCTTAAATAATACATCCCAGTCTTCAAACCCTACAAGGGAAGTAAAAACAACTATCAGAAGAAACCATTTGTGAGGATGCTAGACATTCAAGACCAACGTTGAAATACATTCCCATAAACCAGTTCAAGTTCTCTTCTAAACCTGAAATTTTATCTCTACTAAGAAGCCCTTTCAAAAATGCTCGGTGTGTGGAAATCACATAGCTATACCCTGTTTTTTTACCCCTAAATAGGCTTACCTAATTTGGAAATGTCAAATATTTTTGTTCTCTAGTCTATTTTTTTGTTTGCTTTTATGCATATGACTTTTAAGTTTGCCTAAGACAACATGTCTGCCTTAGATTATAACTACTTGAAGAGTTAGACTGTGTCTCTGTATAACAACAGATTATGACTACCTCAAGGATAAGAGAGATCAGTTAAGAAGCTAAGAATAATGGCAGTGGAATAGGAAGAGATTCAAGAGACAGTATAAAGGAAAAACCAACACATCTTGATGAGTGGCTGTATGGAGAATAAAGGAAAGGGAGGATC
Source organism: Dugong dugon (assembly GCA_030035585.1). NCBI lineage: Eukaryota > Metazoa > Chordata > Mammalia > Sirenia > Dugongidae > Dugong > Dugong dugon. The sequence continues at coordinate 76,294,550 of CM057467.1, read as the reverse complement.
ATAGGTAACTCTAAGAGTTCAAACCTAAAATGATTTACTCCTAACAGAAACAAGAAAGTCATAAGCCGAGAGCTAATTCGGGTACAAAAACCATGGGTTGGTTTGAACATAGTGGATTTGAAGTGAAAGAAGAAATTCTAGGTGGCACTATTTAACAGCTAGCCAAATTTCCTCCACCAACCTGCTTCCAGCCGTAGAAGTGCATACTAGTGAGTTTGCCATAGTTAGGCTCAGCAATATGGATGTTCAGAGACTGACTTTGATCGATGAAAGCCCCTCTCTCAGCTGCCATCTTGAGTATGGTTTTTTGAGAGATTTCCCACACTGTCTTATAAAGTTGCTTCAGGTCATCAGGAATTTCAGGTATGCTCTGAAGAAGGGAAACCGAACGTTTATTTTACTCCTCTTGAAGAAAGCAGTATGATTCAGAATAACGACCAAAGGTTCCAGTCTTGTTTCTACTTCCTGCCAGATCTGACCATACCATTCAGTATCATATGACATGATCCTTATCAGATTTGCCAAGACTGCTCATCTCTGGTTTAGAAAATTCAACAAGTCCATATCTAATCAACCAAGTATCATTCTGGTGGTGGTGACTTAAGTATCTATATTTAATTGATTCATGGCCTAAACATGCATTGTTTAGAGGCATTCAAGAAAGGAAGAAGTCAGAACTAAGCAGCAATAAATTACTCTTGAGTTTTGCAGAAAATACAAATAATCAAGGATATAACTCACAAGGACATATCAAGGGAAGCAATGAGACAAAACCCTTTAATTAAACTAGGACTCTATAAACTCCATTTGGAGTCACTAGAAATCAGGTTTTCTTACGTCTAGGGTAAATTCAGCATTAAAACATACAGACTGCCTAACGCTACAGTTCCTGACATCAAACACAAAAGTTACAAGAATCTTTCTATACGTGTTGCCATGCACATTGGTGTTCAGTCAGAAGCCTCTATCTACAAATAAGTGCTTCTTGATTCTCAGCTGCAAATAACTTATTGTTAAACACTAATTTGTGAGTCTGTCTTCTGGACTATCAGTCCTCAGTCTCCATCATGCTTTTTAATCAAGTCTGACTCTCTAATTTCAGACTTTATATCAGTGGTCCCCGAACTTTGTTTCACTTTGGAGTCATCTGAGGAACTTTAAAAAATACTGATGCCTCACTCCCACCCCCAGACACTCTTATTTAATTGCTGTGGGGTGCAACCTAAGCTCCAGGATTTTAGAAGCTCCCCAACTGATTCTAATATGCAGAAAAGTTGAGCACCACTGCTTCATATTAGTGTACAAACAACAAGAAGGTAAAGGTTATGTGAAGATGTATACTGTCTTAGCACAACAATGCATAGGTAAGCAGAGCCTGTACTACTACACTGAACAACCATTCTCTCTCTCCACTGCCTGAGAAGTGAGGATGCACCACAATGTCCAACTCAGCTCTCTGAAGATCACATTTCATTTTCATCCCATACCTGGATAGAGCCATTGCATGCAATAATCTGGTTCTTCATCTCTTCATTCCACAAGCCTCGCTCAGTAAGATCTTTCAGTAAGTGGGGATTCACAATCTGAATGGAAAAGCAGAAACAATGAGAAGGTATATACAACAATGACAGGGTTTACACAGGACCACAGGCTTAAAGCAAATGAAATCACTGATGAATTAGTTAACATTAAATTTCTTAGTAAACACTATTTTTTATAAAACTGAGAGTACCATCCTACCACATGAAAACTGTATTCCTTTAAGATCTTGACATGTTATTCAACAAACATAACATACGGCATTTTCAAGTGACAAGAACTAACATTGCCTAACCTGAGTAAATCAATACAGATCATTTTTTTTGTTTAAATTATTGTGTTTTAGATGAAAGTTTACAGCACAAATTAGTTTTTCATTCAAAAATTTTATACACAAATTGTTTTGTGGCATTAGCTGCAATCCCCCACAATGTGTCAGCTCTCTCCTCCTTTGCCTTTCTACCCTGGATTCTCCGTGTCCATTTGTCCAGTTTTCCTGTCCCTTCTTGCCTTCTTGCCTTCGCTTTTGGGCAGGTGTTGCCTGTTTGGTATCGTACACTTGACTGAACTTCTAAGAAGCATGCTCCTCCACGTGTGTTATTGTGGTTTTACAGGTCTGTTTAATCTTTCGCTGAAATTGTTTGTTTTTGTAAGTAAGGATACAATAAATACTTGGGAAAAAACTGAAATGTATCCTCTCCAAACCTTACAAAAATGTATTTCAGGATATCTGGAAATTCATAAATGAAATGCTTTTAAATGAGTGATTCTCAATCCTAGAATCACCTGGGAATCTTAAAAAACAAAAACAAAAAAAACCACTCGTCCCACCTACAAGAAATTCTAATTGGAGAGAAATGCAAATTAAAACCACAATGAGATACCATCTCACCCCGGCATTACTGGCACGAATCAAAAACACTGGAAATAACAAATGTTGGAGGGGCTGCGGGGAGACGGGAACTCTTATACACTGCTGGTGGGAATGCAAAATGATACAGCCATTTTGGAAAATGATATGGCGTTTCCTCAGAAAGCTAGAAATAGATGTACCATTTGATCCAGCAATCCCACTCCTAGGAATATATCCTAGAGAAATAAGAGTCATCACTCGAATAGACATATGCACACCTATGTTCATGGCAGCATTATTCACAATAGCAAAACGATGGAAACAACCTCGATGTCCATCAACAGACGAATGGATACACAAACTATGGTACATACACACAATGGAGTACTATGCAACGAGAAAGAACAATGAATCGGTGAACCATCTCATAACATGGATGAAACTGGAGGACATCATGCTGAGTGAAATAAGTCAATCACAAAAGGACAAATATTGTATGAGACCTCTATTGTAAAAACCCATGAAAAAATTCACATGCAAAATGTAACAATCCTTGTTGGTTACCAGGGATGGGAGGGGGGGGGAATACTAAATAGGTAATAGGTAAGTGGTAACTTGGGTGAGAGATGAGATAGTACATAGTACAGGGGAAACTAACACAACCTGCACAAGGAAAGGTCATGGAGGCCCTATAGACACATCCAAACCCCCCGAGGGACTGAGTTGTTGGACGGAGGGCTCTGGGGACCATGATCTCGGGGAACATCTAGCTCAATTGGCATGACACTACTTATAAAGATAATGCTCTACATTCTACCTTGGTGAGTAGTGTCTGGGGTCTTAAAAGCCTATGATCGGCCATCTAAGATACTCCACTGATCTCATCCCTTCGGGAACAAGGGAGAACAAAGAGAACAGGATACAAGGAAAAGATTAGTCCGAAGGACTAATGGTCCACAGCTACCAAGGCCTCCACGGGACTGAGCCCAGTACAGCTGGATGGTGCCCGGCTACCACCCATGACTCCTCTGACCAGGATCACAACAGAGGGTTCTGGGCAGAGCTGGAGTAGGATGTAGAGCATAATTTTAACTCCCAAAAAAAAAAAAAAAAAAAAGAAGACCAGATATACTGGCCTAAAGAATACTAGAGAAACCTCGAGAGTATGGCCCCCAGACACCCTTTCAGCTCAGAGGTGAAGTTACCTTCAAGGTTCGATGTTAAGCCTGGGAATGGACACCCCAGTAAAACTAAATGGGACTAATGATGTACAGGAGTCCGGTGACAAGGGCCAGAAGGCAGAGGGAGAGTAGGAAACTGATGATAAGGAACACAAATTGAATAAGGACACTGTCGATGTATTGTGAGATTGTTGACCACTGCTATAGGGCAACATTTGTAGTAACTATTAAATGGGAGGCTGTTTTGTCCTGTAAGCCTTCATCTTGGGCGAGAATGGCAGCACAATTGGAAGAGCATAGTCAATATCACTTAAATGTGTAAGTAAAAAGTTTTGAAATGGTGTTTAAATAAAATAAAAATAAATAAATAAATAAATAAACAAATGAGACTAAAGAGGTACAATAGTCCACTGACAAGGTCCAGAAGACAGAAGGGGACAAGGAAGCCCCCTGGTGATAGGGAACACAAGGTGGAGTAAGGATATTCTTGATGTGCTGTGAGATTGTTAACCATTGTCATAGGGCAACATGTGTAGTAACTGTTAAATGAAAAACTATTTTGTTCTGTAAGCCTTCATCTTAAGTGAGAATAACAGCACAGTTGGAAGAGCGTAGTCAATGTCACTGAACTGTGAATGTAGAAATTTTTGAAACGGTGTATCTTTGGCCATCTGTAATTTTCATCAAAAAAAAAGGTTGAGAATTTAGAGGCTTAATACGTTGTGGGGTTGTTAACCAATGTCAAAAAACAACATGTGTACTACTATTTCATGAGAAACTATTTGCTCTGTAAGCTTTCACCTGAAGTACAATAAAATATATATATAAAAAAAAAAAAAGAAATTCTAATTGGTTCTGTAAACCTTCACCTGAAGTACAATTAAAAAAAAAAAAAAGAGATTCTGATTGGTAACCAAGGTTGAGAACCACTATCTTAAATGATGCTTCTATATACTTCTTGAGTATCAACCACTTAAGCATATATCACAATGATTATAGAATGATTAAACACCATGTGAACTCTAATATCAAGCTTCTTTCATACTCAACCCCCAGTCATTCACTCCTTCAACAAATATTTATTCAATGCCTATTATGTGCTGAAATAGTATGGAGAACATTAGAGATGACATGACCTACTTTATCAAAGCTTTGCCTTCAAACTAAGAAAAACCGGGCATACTAAATCTGAATGAGCATTTACTCCCAGCATCAGGTTTCTGAAAGATCTCTCTGTAGGTCTGGTTGTGATCTCACCTGAAATTCTCCTGACAAGACTCTGCGAGTGTAGATGTTGCTGGTATAAGGTTCAATGGACTCATTATTCCCCAGTATCTGAGCAGTTGAAGCAGTAGGCATCGGGGCAATAAGTAAACTGTTTCTTACACCATACCTAAAGAAAAGGAGATTATTTGGTGCTGGTCATAAAGCTACAATCTGCCAGGAAGGCAGCTACTTTAAGTCACTGGAGTAAATGCAGCTGCTGTGAGCAACATCATACATGTATTTGACTCATATATTGACTTTTGAACTTAACCCCTACAGGGATACAACTTCACAGTATGGATGGTATAGCTCACGCCCTTCTTAACTGCTGAATTCCTAAACACAACTAGCACTATTTTTACTGCTGGAAATCCTTACCATACCATGACCTATGCTAATTGCACTGTAGCACTGTGGTATCAGCACTTGATTCACTATCTTGCCCAGGGAAGCACTTGAATCTCTTTTGAAGACTTCCCCACCTGTGTCAAGGTACACTCATTCAACCCTCACTCTTTTCTAAGTGCCTATGTGATCCCTTCTGGAAACATACTGATGTGAAAGTGGTCAGAATCAGATACATATCGTCACAATTCTCCATTATCCTGTGAATAGGGCAAAAAATACGCTCAAAATATATTTCTGACTTCTATTAACTCTTTAGTTATAAGTTGTTAGAAGGTTAACATTTTTAACTTATTCAGTACCAAGGAGAGTGCTTAAGAAAGAACACACCATCTCACATACTGAGCAATCTTCAAACTGCCCCAGCTCATCAGAGATACCCTCCCTGTTAAGATCTTTCCTGACTAGGCAGGCAACTCCCAATATAAGTGTACCTTTATGTATACTGTACCTTTATGTGTACTTTATCCTGTACCTTTATGTATACTATAACTACTTGTGCTACTATAACTACTTGTGCTTACCTTACTTAGTCTTAAATTTCTCAAAGACAAACAGCATGTTTCTCTGCATTCTACACCTATGGACTCATACAGTATTACATGTATTATGAGTAATAATGCAATTCTAAGGCAAATAAGTATTTTTAAGAGCATTTTTAAGCTACTGTTTCCTTTGTAAACAGTAAACATTTTGCATAGAGTATCATGATAGAAAATTATTCACTCAAAAAAACATTCTGCCTGCCCTCAAATCTCATGTTTATTAGCTTGAAAGGCCTAAAAAGACCCAAGTTTTAGATTTTTCTTTCATACAGTTTAACACAGTACCTTACAAAATCCCTAACTTATTCCCATGACAACCAATTCAAACAAAGGTCATTTATATGCTCAATGTGGTTAAGCAATAAATAAAAGTAAAAATATTTCAAAACAAACACACTTGGAAATATGAAGGTTTTAATGAGAAAAAAGAATTACCTCCGGATAAATCAAGATGGTTAAGCCCAAAATCAAGACTAACTAATAGTAATACACCTACCATGTACTGAACTGTTTTCACTGTGCCAAGAAATTTATAGGTTACCACACATATATTATCTTACAAAGTATTCTTACAAAAATAGTCCTGTGAGATAGGTCATTTTAGCCCCATTTAATAGAGGAAGAAAAAAGTTAAAATGACATACCTAACTTCTAAAGAGCCAGGATGAGAACCCCAATCCTCCTGACTTCAAAACTACTTTACATCTTTATATCTCTTTACTTACTTTGCAATTTTCTCTTTCAGAAGTTTCCAGTCCCATAGGTCTGTAGGAGTAACATTCCACATATCATACTGAAGGATCTAAACAACCCAAATGCATGTTAAGTCACTCTATGGCAATTTAAATCTACGGCAAAAAACAAACAACTAATTTACATTCAAATAAATGCTGTAGAACTGAGTAAGGAATACAAAGTCCAGAAAGTTTCCTGGACAGACTTCCATGTAGGCATATTGATCAGAAACAGGCTAAGAAAACTGGGTAAAGTCTCACCTCTTCCCCATGTCCCTGCTGAGCCTTCTTAGAGGATCAATATCACACTTCCAAACCAGAAAATCCTAACATTCATGAAAGCATGTTGCTGAGATGCATTCTTTTACAGCAAAAGCATTACTCTAACCTCATCTTTCTTCATTGTCTTGATCTTCCCCCTGATGTTTACTTAGCTAAACCACATTAGACTTCTTAAGTATCAGCAAGCATGTCAGAACTAAAAATAACATCTTATTTTATGTGGGAGAATCATATTACTGATAATAATGTCAGTGTGAAATGCAGAATTCTAAGAAGGCCCCCCACATTCCCAACCCCTGGTGTATATGCCATGTATAATCTTGAGTGTGGACAGTATCTGTGAATATGATAACTGTCTAGGACTATGGCAAAGGAGAAGGATTTTTGCAGATGTAATTAGGGTCCCAAATCAGTTGATTTTAAATTAATCAAAAGGGAAATTATCCTGGGTAGACCTGACTTAATCAGATGAAAGCCCTTAAAAGAGGCACTAGGCCATTACTAACAAAGAGACTCTCCTACTGGTCTGGAAGAAGCTAGATGCCACAAATTCTACAGCTGTAAAGTAAGGAATTGGTGAGCCTGGAAGACAACCTAAGCCCTAGCCAACACCTTGATTGCTGCCTTGTGACGCCTTGCGAAGATGACCCAGCTAAGCTGTGTCTGGACTCCCGACCCAGGGAAACTGTGAGATAATAAATGTATGTTGTTTTAAGGTGCTAAGTTTAGCAAGAGAAAACGAATACACCTACTCCTCATTTATCGACTATCTCGTTATCCGACACTTCACATTTATGACAAAAGTAAAAAAATCTACTATCCTACTATTCTGCACATTAACAATGTACGTCTGGCGGTAACAAAGGCCAAGGTGTGAGGTGAGAGTAATGCTGGCTGTGATGGTTAAGGTTATGTGTCAGCTTAGCTGGGCCATGATTCTCAGTGGTTTCACAGTTATGTAATAATGTAGTCATCCTCTATTTTATGATCTGATGTGGTCATCCTCCATTTTCACATAATGCCGATTTTCGCATAACGACCTGGTCTTTGGAACTTAACTATGTCGATAAGTGAAGAGTAGGTATACGGGCAGCATTGCTTTTGAGCCATTTTAGCAATGACTAGTTCTAAATAAGAGATTAAAATAGAGTATCCTTTCTACTCCAGAGTGCAAAAGTACTGTGTTAGCTTCCCATGGCTAGTATAACAATGTACCACAAACTTGGTAGCTTGAAACAGTTCTGGACGCCACAAGTCCAAAATCAAGGTGTTGAGAAAACCACATTCCCTCCAGAGGCTCTAGGGGAGATTCTGTTCCTTGCTTCTCCCAGCCTCTGGTAGCTGCTGGCATTCCTAGGCTTGTGGCTGAATGCTCCAATCTCCGTCTCTGTGGTCAGACTGTCTCCTCTTCTCTGTGTCTTTAATAAGTACTATTGTCACTGGAATTAGGGACCACCCAGATAATCTAGAATTATCTCATTTTAATCTTTAACTTAATTACATCTGCAAAGGCCCTTTTTCCAAATAAGGTAACATTTACAGGTTCCAGGGATTAGAACATGAACATATTTTTTGGGAGCCACCAGTCAACCCACTACAGGTACTCACCGGCAAACAGAAATTTTATCCATATACTTACTCCTTTGCTGACTGGAGAGCCCTCATAGGTTTCATATGGGCCATGCTCCTTGGCCAGTTCACAACTGGCTTCCAGGGCTCCATAATAAATGGTTTCAAAAATTTGCTTATTCAATAACTGGGCGTCTGGACTCTCAAAAGGACACCTCATCAGGATAAAAGCATCTGCCAGACCTTGTACCCCAATTCCAATGGGGCGATGGCATTTATTTGATAAGAATGCCTTTGTGCCAACAGATTTAGAGAAGAAAAAGAGAAAACATTACTGAACGTAAAAAGCACCATTCTGCACCAAATGACACATACTATCTCTTTATCTCAGTTTTCTCACACCATTCCAATGATAACTATTTAAATGATGACTTTCAGACCCTGATAAACTCCCTCCATCTTGGATTTCAATAATTACCAATAAGCAAGAAATCGATTCATACCTCTGGAACAGGGTAGAAATTAATATCAATAATTTTATTCAAGTTACGGACAATAACTTTGGTGACTTCAGCCAACTTCTTAAAGTCATATGTGTGTTCTGATGTGACATACATATTCAGGGCCAGGGAAGCCAAGTTACAAACTGCAACCTAGAATGCAAAAAAAGGAGTCAAGAATCACAACTTTTATTTCTTTCCCCATTTGTTTCAATGGCACCACTGTGCAGACTTCTAACACTCCCAACATTAAAATTTAAATATTAATCCCCTCCCTCTTCATTATTCATCAGTCCATTTCTAAGTCCCACTGATTCCACCTCTCAATATCTATTCACATATGTGAGTAGAACATCTACCAGTGAAATAGGTAAGAGGGAGAAAGAACCTGTGTTCACCGAGTATACAGCTCTATTACCAGACATATATCACGTTGTGTTGTGATTATCTTAATTTGTCTCATTCAGTAGTTGTGCATTATCTAATATGGTAACCACTAGTCCCGTGTAGCTATTTAATTGAAATTAAATAAAATTTAAAATTCATTTTCTCAGTTGTACTAGTGACTAGTCTCCAGATGATTCTCCCAACTGCTGTATGAACACTAGGTGATGAGCTTCTTTAGGCAGAAATCATATCTTATTTATCCTTATAATTTTAACACCTATCACATCTGGTATATATTAAGTGCTTAATAATGTTGAATGACTATACCTTCTTTTCCATTTTGATTACAACTATCCCAATCCAAACTCTCAACTCCTCTCATCTGAACTACTGATACAGTTTCCTAACCGGATTCCCTGATGTTCTTCATATCTAGTCCATTCTACACGTCACCAAAGACCCATTTTTAAAACAGCTTGGATCACATTAAAAACAACAACAAACCCACTGCCATCGAGTTGATTCTGACTCATAGCAACCCTACAGAACAGAGCAGAACTGTCCCATAGGGTTTCCAAGGAGCAAGTGATGGATTCGAAATGCCGACCTTTTGGTTTGCAGCCAAGCTCTTAACCACTGTGCCACAAGAGCACCATAAGTCCAATAAACGCTAAGGAGAAAAACAATACAGGAAAATAAGATGGAGAATGCGGGGTAAGGATGGAGGGTGCCACTTTTAAATAGAGTTGTCAAGGAAGGCCTCACTGAGAACGTGACAAATGAACAAAGAACTAAAAAGGCTAGAAAGCAAACCATGTGGTTATCTGGGGGAGGAGCACTTAAACATTCAAGGTAGAGGAAACAGTAAGTGCAAAATCCTGAGGCAGAAGCATGCTTGACATGTTTGAGGAATATCAAAGAAACCAGCAGGGCTAGAACAGAGTGAGCAAGGTGGAAAGTAACAGCAAGTGAAGTGGAGGTACCCAGTTGTGTAGGACCTTGCAGGGCATTGGAAGGACTCTGAATGGAAAGGAGTAAAGCAGTGATACATGCTACAACACAGATAAACCCTGAAAATATTAAGTGAATGAAAGAAGCCCAACACAAGAGGCCATATATTGTATGATTCCATTTATATGGAATGTCCAGAATAGGCACACTCAGAGACAGAAAGTAGAGTAGTGTTGGGGAAATAAGGAAATGGGGAGTGACTGCTAATGGGTATAGGGTTTCTTTCTGGGGTGATAAAAATGTTCTAGAGTTAGGTAGTAATGAAAGTTACACAACCTTGTGGACATACTAAAAAACACTGAATTGTGCACTTTAAAAGTGTGAATTTTATGGTATGTAAATTATCTCAATTAAAAAAAACAACCTCTGGATGGCAAGAAAGCCATAGAGGAGTTTTGTCCAGAGGAATGACATGATCTAACTTTTGTTTTAAGAGGGTCACTCTAGCCTCTATAATATAATCTTGTATAACAGTTACTTGAATACATGTTAATTTCTTCCTACTAAATTATGTTTCCAGAGGGCAGGGATTGAGCCATATCATTTTGTATTCTGTATTCCCGGGGCACTTAATATAGTGTCTTATACATTGCTGGTGCTCAATAAATCTTGTTGAATTAAATTGCAACTTCAGCATCATATCTAACTCACATCCTACTTATGTCATTTTTTTTTTTTTTTTAAGGAGCCCTGGCGGCACAATAGTTAGAGCTTAGCTGCTAACCAAAAGGTTGGCAGTTCAAACCATACAACAGCTCTGCAGGAGAAAGGCCTAGTGATCTGCTTCTATAAAGATTACAGCCTAGAAAACTGTCAGGGGCAGTTCTACTCTGTCACATGGGGTCGCTATGAGTCAAAATTGACTCAACAGCACCTAACAATAAGATTTTTTTTTTTTAGTTCTAGAATTTGGGATCTGTTTCTTCCTCATTTCCATAGTTTTAATCCTATATCCAAGCAGTCTGCCATCCACTACTACAACAATCTCCTTAGGCTAACCTCCCTATCTCCAACCTCTTCTCACACCAAAACACTCTTTAACTAGAAGCAAGAACCATCCTTCTCATCCTAGCATTTTGACGCTATACTCCTTTCAGAAGCCTATAAGGACTCCTACCTCTTAAGACATGGAACCATCAGCTTCCATCTACTATCTCTCTTCCCCTCTCATAGCCATCTTTCCATAAACCAAGCTTGATGTATTTGCTCCATCAAAATAAACTTAATTGGCACTCAACACAAAATCTATCCTTCTCTCTCATCTGCCATATAGGCCATTCTTCCCAAATGGAATGGAAAGCTTTTTCCGAAACTTTTTCTTTTAAACGAAATCTATGTCCCATTTCTAGCCTTGCCTCTTCTATGAAATCTCTTGAGATTAGAATTTTGTCTCACCATTCACTGAAAGACTCTCTACATGCTTACATACTTTAATCTGAAAGAGCTTCCTAATACATTTTTGTATTTATCTTAAACCATCATCACTGTATACTGCTGTTTTTCTCAAGTAAAGATTATTACAAAGATGTATGTGTAAGAAAAATCTGACCATTTTTAACATGGTTTATAGACTAAAAGATACTTAAGGACACGAATCATGACTCTTACTTCCTTTGTAACTTCTCACTGGCTATTCTGCTTACAACAAACTATGAAACTCCCTTTACCCATCTCAAGTGAAATCAATAATAACTGCCCAAGGTTCTCCCAGTACTCTAAGGCAGAAGTTTTTCTACCCACCTCATCTTTGCTGGTATACTCTACTATTTCTGTGCACAGGTTGCTGCATTTGATTGTTCCCAGGTTCTGCTGGTTGCTCTTCCGATTACAGGAATCCTTGTAGAGCATGTACGGGGTACCTGTCTCTGTCTGAGACTCAATGATGGCATACCAAAGCTGCTGTGCTTTTACAACTTTGCGGACACGACCTTGTTTCTCATAACTGAAAGGCAAAGCTAACACTGTTTTAGTATTTATACACTAAGAAAATTTTTATTGCCAACAACTTTAAAAACAGACACTAAGATATACAATTATTAAAACTCTTAAGTTTTTAATAAGTTTTGCTAAGCGGGGGAACAAATATAATAGTCATTTTACTCTGGCTAAAGCCATTTAGTAAAATCAGGCAGCTTTCGATCCCTTTAATGTACCCCAATCCTACTAAATCAATAATATCTTTCATAATAAAAAGGAAAAACGTAAAGTAGCCAAATCTCCTGATATTTATTAAACCACTGAAACGTGTGCCCTAGCCTCGCATAGTTCCTATGTGCAATATAAAGAATAACTTATTTTATCAAATGTATTGTATGACAAAGCAAAACAATAACCCTACTAGTTTTTGCCTTAATTTTTATAAGGATCGATTTAAAATTCTAAGGACTTACTTACATACCCCATAGTTTTAAGAAAGAAGAAAGGAACCAAAATTTTGGTGAAGAATAGGGAGCAAACCTGACCAAACTTAGATTATTAATCACAATCTCTCCTAAAAGTTTCTGAAAATTTCTAGAGACTGGCTAATGAGTGGTATATTTTTGAAATGTTAATCACCCAAGTAAGAGAACACATAGTTAAAACATTTTTAGATTTTTACATTTCTCCCATACCTTTCATATAGCTTCTCAAATTCCTCTCCCCAAACCTCATCCAGGCCAGGACACTCATTTGGACACATTAAAGACCAGTCCTACAAAAGGAAGAACAGTAACACCCATAAGAAATTTCAAATAACCAACCACAGCCCATTAAAAACACTACAAGCGATGGCTTCTTTAATAGGCTCCTTTGCAGATCTGCTGTGGAAATAATTTTAGGTTCAGGCCCAAACATCTAATTCTGCCTGTTTGTACATAACTTTTAAAACATTTAGGTCAGATAGCATCTCCTTTTGAGAATAAAATCTAAAAGGGAAGAATGGCATCTCTTAACTTGCTCAGAATGCTTTCCACGGTATCACACATAAGTGGGCCCTTCCAAAGCATGATTTAAGATGACTAAAGAAGAGAGAGCTCCTGTTCAGGTCCTATTATTAACAGGTACCCAACTCTCACCTGATTAGTCTCCACTCGTTTCATAAAGAGATCCGGAATCCAAAGGGCAAAGAACAGGTCCCTGGCACGCTGTTCTTCCTTTCCTGTGTTCTTCTTTAAATCAAGGAACTCAAAGATGTCTAAATGCCAAGGCTCCAGGTAAATAGCAAATGCACCAGGTCGCTGATGGTAAATAAATCGTCATTCTTTTCAGAATCGAAATGACACAAGGAAAACCTCCTATTTCCCAAAGTACTTTTATAATATCTCCTTTAATCTTTGCTACAATTAATGAATTAAATGACAGTATAAATAAAAGTATTATAAAAATTTTAAGTAGTAATATTTTTCTTACAATTCTAGGAGTAAGAAAGAGCAATTGACATAAAGAAAATATGGAACAAGAAAGATTAAATAACTTGTCCAAAGTGACACAACAAACTTGAGATAAAGCCTCTTCACTTACAGTCTAGCTCACTTTACACTATATGAGATGCATGTAAAGCTCAAGGAAAATGTTAACTTTGACAATATAAGCTATGCTCTTTATTAGAGGTCAAAATGGTGATCTGTCTTATCCAGGTCCCCACAGATTATTTTTTAGTCCATCAGAAGGAAATTCATAAACAGGTGATTAGTGTACCTACATATCCACAAGGGACAGCCTAAGTTACAAACTATCCTGCTGATAACTTTGAGTAGATAACCAAATTTCTCTCAACATTATTTTCTCTATGTAAAATTGAGAGGGTTTTTTTTTTTTGTTGTTCTGTGTTTACATAAAAATGTAGAACACACATTACAACCTCTATCCAAGGTTAGGTATTAAAATGAGTTATAACTTTAGAAATTCTTTACAAATAAACTGTCATATAAAAAAGCTGAATAGATCAGAGGCTGCTAGAGCCAGGGATATGTGTAGGTGGGAGTGATGGGGAGAGACTGAATGCAAAGGTGCATGAGGAGACTTTTTTAGAGTAATGGAAATGCTCCATATCTTGATTAGGGTGGTGATTACACAAATGTATATATCTGTCAATACTCAACAAACTGTACAATTAAAATATATAGTTTAAAGTAAATGATACCTCAAAAATTGATTTTAGAAGTTAAAAGAACAAAAAAAGCATATACTTAGAAACTATACAATACTGAACCATCACAATGTAAGCATACATGGCTAAAGCTTTTCAGTTCTGATTTCCAGTACTTTCAAGTAGCAGAACATACCTTATTCCCACCTTGATCCACATATCTTGCTGTGTTGTTATACACTCTCAGCATAGGTACAAGGCCATTAGAATTGCCATTAGTCTGAAAGAGAGACCAAGAATAAAGGCATCTGGAGAGACAGAGGCAGCTCAGCAAAGAAAAAGAACAAAATGGCCCAAGAGTGAACAAACGACTCACTCCCAATCTTTTGTCAGGGAGGGTGCCTAATTTCTAGATACCAATCTATAATTTTACTGCTCTCCCTCTTTACCTCTGTTTTGAAAACACAACATCCAACATAAAATCAACAAAATGTTGTCAAATTAATCACAATCATATACATAATTATTTCATAGCATCTCTAATTTATAATGAAATATAACAATTACAAGTTAAGAGCGCCAAATCAGGGTAAATAAATTTAAACCCTTTGTTTTCTAAAGGTCATTATTAAAGATACACTTTGGGTAGAGTAAAAGTAAAAACACTACTACAAAGTCTTTTTCCCAAAAGAATTCAAGGCAACTTACAATAAGAATTATTTGCAATGGATAACTTAGGTCAATAAATAAGGCAAATGGAGATATTCAACAATAAATGCATTCTAGAATGAGAATATGAAAATATCAAGAGTCCTAAGACTGGAAGACGTTGTTGTTAGCAGCTGTCAAGTCACTCCTGATTCATGGTGACCCCATACATGACAGAACAAAACACTGCCCAGTCCTGCACCACTCCATAATTGGCTTCAGATCAGACCATTGTGATCCACAGGGTTTTCACTGGCTAATTTTTGGATGTAGATCACCAGGTCTTTCTTCCTAGATCATCTTAGTCTGAAAGCTCCACTGAAACCTATTCAGCATCACAGCAACACGCTAGCCTCCACTGACAGATGGGTGGTGGCTACACATGAGGTGCATTGGGTGGGATCAACTGGGCCTCCTGCATAGAAGGTGATTTTGCCACTTAACCATCAATGCCCCTTAGACTATAAGAAACCTCATCAAATTCTTAAATAATCCTTCTAACTCCAAGGCAAGTCTTGACACAGTCTAGAAAGATAAGTGAACAATGGCTCACTGTACTGTTGTGTGAAAGTGCAGTGATATACACAGAACCTTTAAAATACCAGAAAGGAATAGTTTCCTTCTAGAGTCTCTAAGTATAGGTTAATTTTATCCTGCAGGGTTAGGTATTTTCTTCACTTTACAGATAAGAAAACTAACTCAGAGATATAAAATAACTTACTCCGAGCCACACTGCTAATAAGTAGTTGAGTTAGGATTTAAATTCGGGTCTTAGCCAAAATCATCTTGACTCCTGACGAACAGTCAACTAGCAAAGGGCTGAAGTTTACATTATAAAGTGCCAATGTTTAGAGCTTGAATCCTGGCTCTAGACCACATACTAAGTGATCTCTGAAAATAATTTAACTTTCTAAGCCCCAGATTCCTCACTTTTAAAATGAAGACAACAGTATCTATACTCACAAGGTTACTGAAATGTTACTGTTCCTAGCATGTGTCTGTAATAGTATCTATCTCATAAGGTTGCAGTAAGGATTAAATGAGTGATTCATGTAAAGCATTACATTTATAACAGACTTAGCAGATAGTAAGTACTCAATAAATTACAGCCGCTATTATTTCTAATATAAACCAAATTCCAGAATCAGAGCTAAAAAGGATCCTAGAGATCATCTAAACTAAACCTCTAACAAGACAGATGAAAATGAAGACAGAAATGAAATGACTCTCTAAGTCACACAGACAGCTAATAATTAACAAAGACAAAGTCTCCCAAACCCCAATAGGTACTTTCTCAAACATAAGCCTGACTGCTTATGGACTTAAATTCTCCTAGCCTATACTTTTTTTTTAAAGTCTTAAGACAGAAGCTTACCCCAGCAATATAGCTGCCAGTAGCTCGGATACAACTCACAGCAACACCAATTCCCCCAGCAGACTTGGAAATTAGTGCACATTGCTTTAGAGTGTCATAAATGCCTTCAATGCTGTCATCTTTCATACTCAGAAGGAAACAGCTACGGGGGAAAAGAAGTCACAACTCAGAAGAAGGAAAGAGAGCAAAGCTAAATCACAAAAATGATTATACAATCCAAAAACATTAAGTTAGGTAAATAAAAGATTCAAAGTTTACAAAGTTCCTAAGTGTTGTCAGAGGAAAAACAAAACAAAACTTTTTTAAGTGGGTACGACACAATAAAACATATCTACATGAGATTATTTTAAAATCACCTTGTTGCCTACCCTAGTGTTAAGCCTAGAAGAAAATCTTACAGAAGTATAAATAGCTCATTTTTACCAGACTGCCTATGTGCCATTATCACATTTTCTCACATAAATTCATAAATATACATCACAGTCTTTTCAACTTGTTAGTAAAACAAGAAAAATAAAACCTCTGAAAAAAGAAATATCAATCCAATCGTCAGCCAATTCTTTGATATATCCAAGGTTGGATTACCCAATAAGTAAGGTATGCACAGGCTTAATTGTGCTTACTAAATTATCTGTAGTGCACTATTTCACATGGATTTGGTGAAACTGTGCACTACAGATTAGTAAGCACAATTAAGCCCGTGGGTACCTTGCTTACTATAAGCCAGTGCACACCGTGCTTACTGGTTAATCCACCCGATTAATCATATATTCAACAAAACTGTAATGATGCACTCACATTGTCTTTTTTAAGACAACAGCTCTATCTGTGCTTTGGAGCTTATCCTGCTCCCCACCTCAGGAACTTTTCCAATGATCTCTTCACTGTCTTATTCAACTGTTCAAAAAGATTCTATCCATTCGCTTTCTGTTAAATATTCAGCTATTCAGAATGATATTGAGAATAATATAACAAATACTTTGTACTTACCACTTACCTCAAGAAATCAGACACTACAAATATCACCTAATTGCAGTCTCCTACCATTTCCATGCATTTCTACTCTGTTTTAGCATTTATACATGTTCTATACATATGTTCTACATTTTAAAATTTGCTGGTAGCATACTTATTTGTCCTAATGCAACTTGCTTTTAAATCAGTATCATTGTAAAGGGATACACTCCAATCAGTACCTGTAGCTCTAGTTTATTTTCACTGCTGTAAGGTATTCCTAATTGTACAAACATACCAATATATTTATCCATTCTCCTATTGATAGCCATTTGGATTACTTTCAATTCGTTTGCTATTCTACACAGTGCCGCTGTGAAAATTGTTAAACACACGTCCTTGTGCACATGTCCAAGGGCTTCTGCAGGAGAGACTTGATAGGTCAAAAGATATGCACATGTCCCACTTTTTTAGAGATTCTCCAATGTGGATGATCAAGTCTACACTCCATCAAGCAATGTATGACAGTTCCCCCTGCTCCACATTCCTGCCAACACTTGGTATCATCAGACTGTTTAATTTTTATCAATCTGATGGGTACGAAATATCTCATTATGATGTTAATTTTCATTTTCCCCATTAATAGGAAAGTTTATCATCATCTCACATGTTTACTGAAAAATAAATTTTCTTTTTCTAATTACTTATTTATATCCTTTGTCTATGTTTCTATTTGGTTTTGCATCTTTTTTTTATAATCCCTCAATACTTAATATGTGTTACAAATATCTTCTCCCAGTCTGAAACTTGTTTGTTCACTTTGTTTTTGGTTCACAGAATTTATAATTTTAATGTAGTCAATTTTGCCAATATTTTCCTTTATGGCATTTTGCTTTTTATATCTTACTTTAAAAAATTCTTCACCACTATGAGGTCATAAATGCCCTTCTATCAAGATGTAAGCTGAAATATTAAGAGTCATGATGTGGCATAAAGAGAATACAAACCAAAAGTAACAATGCACAAACACCAGAAGAGAAACTAGATAACTGGGAGCTACTAAAAATCAAACACTTACGCTCATCAAAAGACTTCACCAAAAGAGTAAAAAGACAACCTACAGACTGGGAAAAAAATTTTTGGCTATGACAAATCCAATCAGCATCTAATCTCTAAAATCTACAACATACTGCAAAAACTCAACAACAAAAAGACAAATAACCCAATTAAAAAATGGGCAAAGGATATGAACAGGCACTTTGCCAAAGACACTCAGGCAGCTAACAGACACATGAGGAAATGCTCACCATCATTAGCCATTAGAGAAATGCAAATCAAAACTACAGTGAGGTACCATCTCACACCAACAAGGCTAGCTTTAATACAAAAAACACAAAATAATAAATGCTGGAGAGGTTGTGAAGAGACTGGAACACTTATACACCGTTGGTGGGAATGCAAAATGGTACAACCACTTTGGAAATCGATTCGGCACTTCCTTAAAAAGCTAGAAATAGAAGTACCATACGATCCAGCAATCCCACTCCTTGCAATATACCCTAGAGAAATAAGAGCCATCACACGAACAGATATACACACACTCATGTTCACTGCAGCACTGTTCATGATAGCAAAAAGACGGAAACAACCTAAGTGCCCATCAACGGACAAATGGATAAACAAATTATGGTATAGTCACATACTAGGATACTACACAACAATAAAGAACAACAAAGAATCCATGAAATAGCTTATAACATGGAGGAATCTGGAGGGTATTATGCTGAGTGAACTTAGTCAGTCACAAAATGACTAATATTGTATAAGACCACTATTATAAGAACTCAAGAAAACGTTTAAACACAGAAGAAAACATTCTTTGATGGTTATGAGGGTGGGGAGGGTGGAAGAGGGGTATTCACTAACTAGATAGTAGACAAGAATTATCTTAGGTGAAGGAAAGGACAGAACACACTACAGGGGAGGTCTGCACAACTGGACTAAACCAAAGCTAAGAAGCTTCCTGAACACAACCAAACACTTCAAGGGATAAAGCAGCAGGAGCAGGGGTCTGGGAGCCATGGTTGCAGAGGACATCTAGGTCAACTGGCTTAACAAAGTTTATTAAGAAAATGTTCTGCATCCCACTTTGGTAAGTGGTGTCTGGGGTCTTACAAGCTACCGAGCGTCCATCTAATATGCATCAATTGGTCCCAACCCACCTGGAGTAAAGGAGAATGAAGAACACCATAGACACAAGGAAAGTATTAGCCCAAGAGACAGAAAGGGCCACAATAACTAGAGACTTCATCAGCCTGAGACCAGAAGAACTAGATGGTACCAGGCTACCACCAAAGACAGCCCTGACGGGTAACACAACAAAGAGTCCCTGACGGACCAGGAGAAAACTGGGGTGTAGAATTCAAATTCTAGTGAAAAGATCAGACTTAATGGTTTGATTGAGACTGGAGGGGCCCCAAAACACATGGCCGCCAGACTCTCTGTTAGCCCAAAACTAAAACCATTCCCAAGGCCAACTCTTCAGACAATGATTCGACTGGACTATAGGACATAAAATGATACTTGTGAAGAGTGGGCTTCTCAGTTCAAGTAGATACATGATACTAAATGGGCAGCTCCTGTTCAGAGGTGAGATGAGAAGGCAGAGAGGGTCAGGAGCTGATTGAATGGACACGGGAAATCTGGGGTGGAAAGGAAGAGTGTGCTGTCACAGTATAGGGAGAGCAACAAGGGTCACATAACAATGTATGTATAAATTTTTGTATGAGAGACTAACTTGAATTGTAAACTTTCACTTAAAGCACAATTAAAAAAAGTTTCTAATGTGGATTTCAAGAGTCTACTGTGAAAGTAAAAAATGATTTATTCTTCTCATTCGATTCTTCCACCAACATTTCATTTGTTCAATAAATGTTTACATCATGCTTAAAAAAAAAAAGAATCATGATGTCTGCAACTCACTTTCTGGGCTATCTGTTATACTGTAATAGCTTATTTGTCTATCCCAATGGAAACATCACACTGTCTTAATTACCATGGCTTTAGAGTTGTCTTGAAATCTGGTAGGGTTTTTTCTTTCAAAATTGTCTTGCTATTTGTATTAGATCCTTTGGCTGCCAAAACAAATTACCACAAACTTGGTGGCTTGAGGCAATAGATACGTATTCTTTCATGTTCTGAAAGCCAGAAGTTCAATGATAGTGTCACTGAGCCAAAATCAAGAGCATTCCCTCTGGAGGGTCTAGGGGAGAATCAGTTCTTGCTTCTTCCAGCTCCCACTGGCTGCCAGCATCCCTTTGCTTGTGGTCACATCACTTCAGTCTCTCCCTCCATATTGCCATCACCTTCCCCTCTTCTAGGAGTCCTGATGGCACAGTGGTTAAAAGACTCAGCTGCTAACAAAAGGTTGGTGGTTCGAACATACCAACTGCTCCACGGGAGACATATGTGGGTGTCTGCTTCCATGAAGATTTACAGCCTTGGAAATCTGTGGGGCAGTTCTACTCTGTCTTATAGGGTTGCTATAAATTAGAATCAACTCAAGAGCAATGGGTTTGGTTTTTGGTTTGGTCCCTTCTTCTTTGTGTATCACATCACCCTCAGTCTCTCTCTTATAAGGACACTTCTGATTGTATTTAAGGCCCACCTGGATAATCTCTCCATGCCAAGATCACTTAATCACACTTGCAAAGACTGTTTTTCCTTATAAGGTAACTTTACAGATTCCAGGGATTAGGACCTGATATCTTTGGGTAGCCATTATTTGGTCTACTACACTATTCTTAGCCTTTGGCTCTTCCACATAAATTTTAGAATTAGAATGTTGAGATTTTGATTGTAATTATACTGAATCTATAATCTTTACAATATTGAATCCATTTACGAATACAAAATCATTTTCCATTTATTTTTTAATGTCCTTCGATCGTGTTTTAGAATTTTCTCATTAAGTCTTACACATCTTTTATTAAATTTATTCCTGATACCTTCCAGTATTTGTTGCTATTATAAATGGTATATTTTTTTAAATGGTATATTTTTAAAACTTAATTTTCTAACAGCTAAAGTACAGAAATGCAATTGATTAATATTTATTGATCTTACAGCCAGATATATTGCTTAAATCTCTTGTCAATTCTAATCATTTGTCTGAAGATGTTTTTGAGTTTTCTATGTAAAGAATTATATAATCTGTGAATAATTACAGTTTTGTTCCCTCATATCCAATCTCTTGTTTATTTTTATTATCCTATGATGTGGCCTCTACTACTATACTAAATAGAAGAGGTGACAAATCTAAGCTTTTAGTGAATATCTTTTATCAAATTAAGGAAGTTATTTTCTATATACATTTTGCTTAAGTTTTTTATTATGAAAGCATTATTAAATGATATAAAATACTAATGCAATTAATTACATTAATATATTTTTGATGTCAGTATATCCTTGAATTATTGGGAAAAAGACAACTTGCTAATATGTATTATATTTTTTACATATTACTGAACAGTGCTCCAGAGTTCCCTTTCTCAGAGAATGGTCAGCACTGGAACACTTGCTACACTACACATAAGCCCAGAAACTAACCTCAACCCATATCCAAAACATCACCAAATTCTGTTAATTTTACCTCCTAAATATCTCTTGTATGTCTACCTCTCTCAGTCTCTACTTTCACCACCCTGATCCAAACTACCATAATCTCTTGTATAGACTACTATAACAGTACCATAACTAGATCTCAGCATTAATTTTTTAAACAGTTTTACCGAGATATAATTCATATAACATACAAATGAACCATTTAAAGTGTACAATTCGATGGTTTTTAATAGTCACAGAACTGTACAACCATCACCCACAATCAATTTCAAAACATTTTCATTATCAGTATTTGCCTCTACAAATCCATTTACTACACTGCAGCCAGAGCTCTTTCCAAAATGCATATTATCTCATTTAATCAGAGCAGGCAGCAATTAAATTTTATTGAAATTAATTTTTATGTGATGAACTGCTTAGTTTCTTTAGGTCAAGGTTTATTTTCTTAGTCAAAACCATTTCAGAGAATTACAAAGCAACAATAGGGGACACATACCTAGAGAGTTGTGGGCGGTTGGTACCAGCATTGAAGAGAGTGGGGGAGGCATGAGTAAACCACTTCTCAGAGAGAAGGTTGTATGTTTCAATAGCAGCATCAATGTCTTCTTTGTGAATCCCAACAGATACCCTCATCAACATATGTTGAGGTCTTTCAGCCACTATAAACAGAAGAGGAGTTTTCTCATGATGGGATATATCAGAAAAACTAAGCTGAGACATGCACATGAATCAAAAAAACAAAAAAACCCCAAACCAAAGCCATCACTGTCGAGTCGATTCTGACTCATAGCAACCCTATAGGACAGAGTAGAACTGCCTCATAGGGTTCCAAGGAGCACCTGGTGGATTCAAACTGCCAACCTTTTGGTTAGCAGCCAAACTTTCAACCACTACGCTGCCAGGGTTTCCTGATAAGGAACACAAAAATAAAATTAGAAAAACTTTACCCCAATAAGTAGGATAATTATTCTTATACCAAACCTAAAGTTCAAAACGTTATTTAGAGTTTAAATAGAAATGTTAAAGCTAATGACACACAAACATGTTCATTTCTCACCTTTTCCATTGATCTTCAACAAATAGGACCGCTCCAGAGTCTAGAAAAGGCGAAGCAACCAAAAACTTTGAGAGCAGTTTTTAAAGATAGAGGGAATATATCATTTACAATAAGGCAATCTGTTTAAATCTTCTGTTTTTATATAATTCTAAATTAAAAAGTAAGATATTTACTCTTCCTGGCTTCAGTTTATAGCATTATCAATGGGCTTTTTTGTTTTGGAAAAGACTGCATGAAATTTTCTGGAAAAAGCCAGCTCTGTAATACTAACAACAGATTTAGTCATAATCATCATCATCATCATCATGGATAACACTTATAAAGTGCTTAGAATAGGCTAGGCACTGATCTAAGCAACATATACACTCACTTAATCCTTATAACAACTCTACGGAATTTTATTATCTCCTTTCTCAAGATGAGGAAACTGAAGCACAGTGGTTAATTAAGTAACTTACTAGAAGTAACAGAACAGGAGTATGAACATAGGTAGTCTGATACCATCACTACAATACTGTCTGTCAACAAACACAAAAGTACCCAGAAAAGCACCTGGCACACAGTAGGGATTTAGTAAATAGTTGTTACATACACAGTAGAATAATATGGAATAATTTTGGCAAACTATCTGTATAACTAACTCCTCAAGTCATCCAGAAGTAATACTTGGAAAACTGAAAATAGGCATGCTATCTTTGCTTTATTCAAACCACCACCACCACCACCAACCTAACCTCATTAATCCCCCAGTTCCATCCCAACTCCCAACAACTTACTGCCTTTATAGCTATATTGCTAAAATGTAAAAAATCCTGTATTTCCTGATTTAAGGCGGAACTCCCACTTATTTGAAACCCATTACTTACCTTGAAACCAAAGTAATTATAAGAGAAGTCTCGGTCGTAGATAATGGCTGAATTCAGGCGCTGATGGGCGGAAACACATAATTAAAATAATTAGAAAATCTATTTTCAACTAGATTTATTTTCCCAAAATCTGGTATCTTTCAGTCCTGATTCCAGAACTAAAATTGATATAAAATACAAAAAAGATAACTCTAAGCATTACTGCTGTAGAATAGAAATCCATTTAAAACATTAAGAAAAAGAAACAGTATAAACTGAATATCCTAATTCGGTTTAAAAACATGCATATTAAAGACTAGAAGAGAGCATACAAATATAAGTTGTGTGATTAAAGGTTATTTTAAAATGTTCCCTATTATATTTATATTTTATCTATAATTAAACAGGGAAATAATGTGAGTGTTCAATATTCTCATCCTTAAACATGTTTTCAGATTGGCTGTTGATCCAAAAGTATTGGTACCACACAGTTGTTTACATATATATATAAAATTTATTTTGTTGCTTTTGTTTTTGAGAATATACACAGAATATACACCAATTCAACAGTTTACATTTACAATTCAGTGACATTGATTACACTCAAGTTGTACAAACATTCTCACCCTCCTTTTCTGAACTGTTCTTCCCCCATCAACATGAACTCATTGCCTCTTAAGTTTCCTATCTAATCTTTCGAGCTACTGTTGTCAATTTGATCCCATATAGATAGTTTCTAAAAGAGCACAATGCTCAAGGCAGACATTCTTTACTAATTAAGCTAATTAAGTCTTGGTTTAAAGAAGACTTCAGGGGAGGTACCACATACTTACTAATACATATTTTTATTTTAAAGATTAGCCTATTTCAAACTGCACATAACAATATATAAATAATGACAGAAGGCAGGATTACATTAATGCTAAGGCTCTTCAAATCTATAGTCCTTTAACGGATTTTAAACAAACTACTGCTGTGACAGTAAGATTTTATAGTAGAATTAGCCATTGTTACAGAGTTTTTGTAAACTATAAAGCCATTTGGAGGAAAATGAAAGCGGTTAGGTACAAATAATCATTTGGATAGAGAGAAATGGAGCCGGTTTTTCAAAATATGAGCAGTGTTTCTGCATAATGATCCATGTCCATGGACTAGAAAAATCTACACCAAACTCTGCTTCCTCTTTCTTTTAAAGTTTTAAGGACATCTTTGTTGCCAAAGGCAGGTAAGCCTAGGGTGAACAGTGGAGAACCGAAATACTTAATTATCAATATTTATCTTTTAGACAAAGGTTTTGCTGTTGTTATTTTTGTTTCAACCTGTCACTGAACAACACACAAACAACTCAGAATTTTCTCTTAGTCCCTTTAGCAACAGATACATAGTTCGAGAGATAATCAACTAATCATTCTATTACCTAAAGACTGGCTTCTAATCTTTCCAGATATCCATGGTAAATAAACCCTGTGTGCAAGGGAGCTGGCTGGACCCACACATCGTTTCCCTTCGATGCTCTGGAATCTAGTTAAGAAACAAGCTGGAACCTAAGTGGATAATTTTAAGTTGCTGAGCAAGATCTTTCACAATTTTACCTAAGCAACTTTTTTGAGAGTCAGTTTGACAATGTCTATCAAAATTCTGAATGCATATACTCTTTGGCTCAGTAATTCTACTTGAGGGATTTATCGTATTAAAATACGCATACGAGCAAAAGACCTACCATACAAGGATATTCACTGCAGCAAAAAAGGAAAGACAATTTAAATGTCCATCAATCGAAGAATGCTTACATATCTGTACAATGACAATATATAAAATGGAATGCTATGCAGCTATTAGAAAGAACAGAGTAAATTCATAAATGCTGATACAGAACAATCGCTAAGACATACTGGTAAGTGAAAAAAGCAGCCGCGAGAACAGAGTATGCTACCAGTAAAAGGAAAAATAAATATGTGTGCACACATGTGTATTTACAGAGTAGCTCTGCAAAAATACATTTAAAAATGATAGAGCACCGTTGTTTCTAGAGAGGAAAACCAGGATTCAGTGCAGAGCAAAGAAAGAGAATTATTTTTTACTTTATATTCTCTGTAGTGCTTAAATTTTCAAAAATATACATGTTACTTAAAAAAAAACCTATCAAAAAAATTTCACCAGAAAAGCATTAGACATACATCTTTACTGGCCAAAACGATATCCAGTGTTGACTTGGCCACCATGGGAGAGTGTCTGCCATTATGAGGATTTATGTAGTTGTACAGGTCTTCCATCACATCTGAAAAAAATCAAAATGTCACAAAACCACTTAACAGACAATTCAATCTTCAGGTAATAGTTTAAAACAGTGGTTCTCAACCCTTTTTTTCCATCCCAAACCCCCATCCCAGTGCCTAACATAGAAGGTGCTCAATACACATATAAATGCTGAATAAACATATTATAATGCTTCACTTAAAGAAATGATCTTCAAGAGTCAGAGTGTGTGTAAGCTCTTGTAGTTTGGAAAGGATTCCCAGGTGATTCTGATACCCTGTCCCTATGAAAATTGTTGGTTGAAAATAAGGAACTTCAGAAATTATAATCTCTTCTCACTAACTGTTCTTATCCTAACAGAACAGAAACTCAGCTTAAAACTCAGGATCTAGAATCCAAGCATTTCACTTCTATAAAAGCATATTTCAGAAGCTCTCTCACTTTGCTCTTCAAGACATCACAGCAGTTCTTAGCACTATGCATTTACATATAAAACACACACGCACAAAATGCTGAATTTTTTAATGGGACTGAACTGAATCTATAGAGCAACTTCAGAACTGACATCTTTACAATAAATCTCCTGACGACAGAGGATATAATGATTGAGGCCTTTTATAGCAGATCTAGAATTCAGAGCCGAAAGATTTCTAATCTCAGCTAGTCTACCAAGCTGGCTGCTTATAAACTGAACAAATTATTTAACCTTCCACTGTCCACATTCCCAAGCTGTAACATGGGGAGTAAAGGAATAAAGTGTTTGCTAGTAGTGACAAAAGATCTACTGTTACATTTTGTTAAGGCAGAATCTGTCGATAAATATTATTCCTTTTTCCAATCACCCCACCATCAGCTGCCAAAAGACAGGCCTTTTTTTTTTTAAAAGAACAAAAAAGGTAAGAAACAAGGACTCACTGATCCTTTCATGTAGTAGATTACCAGCATCGAGAAACAGGAAGTTCTAGTCCCCTCTCTGCCACTAACTTGCACATTTTGCTGTTTTAAACAAGATGTAACTTTTCTTTTGACAGTCAAGGTTTCTCTCTAGTGCCCTTAAAAATTTTCAGAGAATACTAAAGTCTTTCTAACTTTTTCACCCCAGACTCACCACTGAACACTTTCTTCGTTTCTTTGTGCAAGTTAGAGACAGCAATCCTTGCTGCCAGGATGGCATAGTCAGGGTGCTTAGTAGTCAAGGTTGCAGCTGTTTCAGCAGCCAAAGTGTCTAGTTCCACAGTGGTGACCCCACTGTATAAGCCCTGGATTACTTTCATGGTGATCTGAGCCTACAAAAACAAAGCCAAGAGTTACCTGTACTTTCCCAAGAACCAACAGCTTCCTTTAAAAAATAATTAAGAAAACAATCATATTGATATCGTAATGAAACAGCCAACTACTTTTTTGGAAAAGTTATTTTTCAGAAAGGTGGGTTGTAAAAAACATAGTAGTGAGAATTCATAAACCAACAGAACTGCCAGAAAACACATACTACAAATACAATGAAAAAGTGTCACTTAAAAAAAAAATAGTAATTTAAGGGTGGTCTTTAAAAAGATTAACTCTCATAATAGCTGAAAAGAGACCAATGATCTGCAAGTATTTCCTCATCTTTCATTCAAATTCTCCCTACATGATCAGGGCTCCAACTACATCCTTATTCACCCTTCCCCAATTCCACATAAGGACAAATACAGGAAAGCAAATTAATCAAACCTGAATCATTCCAATGAAAGGAAATGAAGGTCTGCAAAGCTTACCAGTGGTTACCAGAGGCGGGAGGAAAGGGAAAAGGGATAGTTATTGCTTAGGGGGCACTGAGCTTCTGTTAATGGTGGTGGAATAATTTGGAAAAGGACAGTGGTAATGGCTGATGATGATCAATGGCACAGCATGATGAACATAATCAATGTCACTGGATTGTACATGTAAAAATTGTTGAATTGGAAAAGTTTTGCTATATATATTTTTACCACAATTTTAAAAAAAAAAGAGAGAGAGATTAAGTTCTGAATGATGGTTGGGGCTGAGTCTTTTTTTTTTTTTTTTTTTGCTTTTCAACAGTTTCTACATGTACAATTCAGTGACAATTATGACATTCTTCAAGTTGTGCAACCATTCTCAGCTTCCTTTTCTCAGTTGTTCCTCACCTATTAACACAGACTCACTACCCCCTAAGATTCCTATCTAAACTTTCGAGTTGCTGTTGTCAATTTGAGCCCATATAGATAGTTTTCAAAAGAGCATAATGCTGAAGGCAGACATTTTTTACTAGTTAAGCTAAACTATTATTTGGTTTTAAGAAGACTTCAGGGAATATTTTTGGTTTAAACATTATCTCAGGGCAATAGTTTTAGGGGTTCATCAAATAATTTTTAATGACTACTCTTTCTTTAGCACTTCAGAAATTACAAAGTCAAACTTCATAATCTTCTCTGATATTTCAAAATCACTTTGTGAGATGGTATTATTACTATCACCACTTTACATGAGGAACCTGAGGCTCAGGTTACTGGGACTTGCCCAAGGTTATATTACTATTCAAATCTTCCACTCAACCTCACTGCATTACACTGTTTTCCAGATCATATTATAAGAGGTTCCACTGTTAAAACACACAATGCACAAGTTAATACCATATTAACTCTCTTTAAAAAAAAAAATTTTTAAGAGAAACAAATTATAAGTTGCACATATGTGTATATGTCTACTGCACCTTTAAAAAACAGCCAATCTAACAGAAAATAAATGTATTATCCAGCTGACTGAAGCGCATCGTCCTCAAAACACACACACACACACACACACACATATACCAGGAGGTGAGGGAAGGGCCAGAAATAAGAAAAAAGTAGAAAGAATCACAGGAAGCAAGGAACCCAAGATATAAACACTATTTACTTACAGGATCAACAAAGTCCATATTGAGTCCATAGCAAAGCTTCTGGATTCGAGAAGTGATTTTGTCGAACATGACCCGCTCTTGGCGGCCATCTGAATAATCATATCATACAACTCATGTTAGAACTAATTAAGACAGCAATGTCAAAGAATCAAAATGTAATCAACGTCTGAACTTTTTAAATTGACCAACATGAAATGCTATTACAAAGATAAAAGATTCAGACCCCCAATAGATTCATCAAGAGATTATTTTTGTCTTCTCTGATGTCATCTTCAAAATGTAGGGATTCTACACTGAAAGCTTTCCCTTCCTTTATATTATAACTCAGATGGATTCATGCAATAACTTCGCAACTGATCTATATTCCCCCTTGTCCCACACAACAGCCAGAGCTATCCTTTAAAACTTAAAAATCTTATCATTACCACCACCACCCAAAGCCCCTAACAGTGGCTTCCTATCTCCTATGGAGTAAAAGTCAAAATCTTTACAACAGTCCATAGGACCCTACAAGACCTGCCCTCTGCCCCCCCTCCCCACAACCAACTTCACCTTCTACTCTCCCACCCTCCTCACTTACTCTACCCTGGCAACCCCAGCCTCCTTGCTATCCATACCTCCTTTACTCAATATCTCATTCTCAAGGAGGCCTTTCCTGATCACTCTATTTTAAATTGTAATACCCCAAACATAACTCTGCTCCTCTTAGTCCCTTTCTTTCTATGCTTTACTTTTCTCCATAGCCCTTACCACCATCTGACATCCTATATACCAGAAAAACCAAACCAAACCCATTGCCATCAAGTCAATTCTGACTCATAGCGACCATAAAGGACAGAGTAGAACTGCCCCATAGGATTTCCAAGGAGCAGCTGGTGGATTCAAACTGCCAACCTTTTGGTTAGCAGCAGAACTCAACCACTGCACTACCAGGGCCCCGTCTGTAGTTCTCTGTAAAATATCCTAAGTCCTTATAGGGCCCTCCCTTCCCACATCTGCATCATTGCTTATACCTTACTCTGCCTAGAAGTCCCTCTTCCACCTACCATATATCTAAATTCTACTCACCCTCCAAATCTCGCCACCTCCATAAAGCCTTCCCAAACCATTTTAACTCACATTGACCTCTTCCTCCTCTGAAATCCTCTGGAACACTAATTGACTGATTCCTCTTTGGTTATAAGCTGTCTTCTTTAATTCTTCTTTTCAGTAAGTCTTCACTAATTCTATAAGACTAAGGATGTGCTTCTTCTACATACTATGAACTTGCTATTCCCTCCCCCTGGAATGTTCAGGCCACAGATCTCCACATAGTATTATTCAGGGCGCAGCTCAAATGTCAGCTCTCAGAAAAACCTTCCCTGATTGCCCGATCCAACATCATCTTCTCAGTCATTCTTTATGACATCAACGTATTTTACTATCTTCATCTCACTGATCACTATATGAAATTACCTGATTCTTATGTTTACTTGTTTCTTGTATACACTTACCACTCCCACCGACACCACAATGTAAACTCCATGAGAAAATGGATCTAGCCTGCTTTGTTCATTGCTGAATTCCCCAGCACCTAAGAGTTCCTAATACCAAGAGGTGCTAAATAAATATTCTCTGAATAATTAAATGAATAGGCTCCTAAAGCCTATACTTAACCTATCAGAGTATTTATCATATTTTATTATAATTACTTTTTATTTGTCAATGTTTCCCAATTGATTGTAAGATTCTTGAAAACAGTAACCAGGTCTGCCTACTCACGACTGTAATCTCAGTGCCCAGCACGGAATCCAGCACACAACGTTTTAAAATAATTAAAGTGAGCTGGAAACAGCACTAGGAAAGAAGGGTAGGCAAAGGGGAAGGGAGGGAAGAAGGGAAAGGGCCTAGACTAGAAAAGAGATTATCAGAGTGCAAACGAATGCTTGAGAAGTATTATTTCATGAACTTCTGTTTCAGTTTTGTGGATATACACACATATATGTGTATATACTCAGTCATAATGTAAAAATGTATTTTTTACTATGAAATACAATCCAAAGTTTTGAAAATGCTCTACTAAATTCCAAAGCAGTTTACAACTCAGTCAGCTACTCCGTCATTTACTGTAATGCTTCTCAATTTTTATTTTTTAATCTTAATCTCCTTGAAGGATATGATACTCTCTCATTAAGAAAAATAGCTCAAAAAGAAGATAAGAAAAATTCATCTACTATTACCTTCTGTTATCTAACAATTTTCAGATGGATTTTTTCTACATCCCGAACAACTGTAAGTTCTTTGAAGATGGAGCTGCTTTCTCCCTCTATTATTTCCCTTACAGTGCTTAACAAGACACCAGCATATTCAGTAAATACTTGTAGGCTTGACACCAGGTGCCCTCCTAAATAATTACATTAAAATTAAAAACTGCAGGAGTTAGTCTGCCATTACACTGATATGCCAAAAATTAGAGGGAAAAAAGAAAAGCCTAAGCACATTAAAAAAAAAAAAAAAAATGAGTACAATTTTGTATATGAAGAGGCCTTGCTGAACCAAAACATAAAACAGGCAGGGTTCAGAGCAGTGAAATATCTGGATCAAATTATGTTCTCTGAAAGAATGAAAAACAAAACAAGCCCTGCCTTTTAGAGATTGTTGTAGGTAGTGCTTTTTAAACCACAGTATCCCAAAGTGGACCCAAAATGTGAAAAGTTCAACAAAGAGGTGTTAACTAACTACTCCAGTAATCTATGTCCACAAGTTTTCATTTCACCTTTGTTATAAGACTTATCATAAGAATATCCTCAAATATCCCTTTCTAAAGGTCTAAAAAACTGGATGTTCATCTTTCACTCACAGGAATTGACCAATAAGGTGCAAACAGTTATCACCCTCGGCTACTAAACAAAAAGTTAAAGGTTCGAGTCCACCCAGAGGCACCTCGGGGGAAAAAGGCCTAGCAATCTACTTCCAAAAAATCAGCCATTGAAAATCCTGTAGAGCAATTCTACTTTGACACACATGAGGCTGCCATGAGTTGGGGTCAACTCGACATCAATTGGCTATGTATTTTGTTCTTCGGTCTCATTAGCTAAGATGGAGGGGCTAGGGAAATTCAGAGAACAGTGTTCTCATATACTGAAAACAAAAAGAAGGGCCGCCACTATCTACCTTTCCATCTCTTGAATGTAGTTAAACCAATCTGGATAAATCAAATCTACTATCTGCCTAGGTACAACACTCATCATATCCTATGTTTTGACATTAATTATTCTCATTAATTCTTTGAGCACGTATTCATAGTAGGTCCTATGCTAAGTGTAGGTAGAAAAGCCCCGGTCTTTGAAATGTTCACAGCGTAACGGACAAAACAGGAACATACAGTCAGTCAACCAGTATTTACTGAGTGCCCACAATTTCCTGAGCACCTGAAAGTCTGGCAGTTCAAACCTACCTAGCAGCTGTGCGGGAGAAAGACCTAGGAATTTTCTCCCATAAAGATTACAGCCCAAAAAATCCTATGGGCCAGTTGTACCCTGTCACGTGAGTTCACTATGAGTCAAAAATCAACTCATAGTGAAAATCAACCTAACAACAGCAATTTTGAAACAATCGCTTTAACAGAGGGGAGTAGATTCAACTCAAAATTTGTTCATACCTGTCTCATACGGTTCTAAGAGTATGTTGCTCTTGTTTTAACCAACCTGATTAAACCTATTCCCAAGGCAAGGACTTGTCTCCCCTTTTAAGCTCACACAGCCAAGCAAAGGGCTGGGCACAAAGGAAGCGCTCAGCAAGTCTAATGGGAAATTAATGTTAAGAAGGAGTACAAACCCCTGGCTCTTCCCTGTCCCATTCTGTCGGAAAATATTTGGGCCGTCCTTCAGTATCTCTTCTCATCAGAAGGAAAGACAGGTAGTCCCTGTCGCAAAGTCTCCTTTGAGACTATTCCTGAGGCATATGACAACACAATCTGTCACAAAGGGCAAACTCCAGGGAGCTGTGTCTGGGCACCTGCCTTTTTCAACCTACAGCTCTACCTCATCCTACAAAAGAGCTCTGGAAACTGCCAGGTGCCCGTGTACAGAATCCCTTCTTTCCTATCTCCCCAGGGCGCCTTGGGCAGCTTACCAACCCCAAGGTTTTCAAATAATCTTTGGTGTCAGCTATGGGTTCGAACCCTGGCCTCACCATCAACTAACTGGGTAACTTTGGGCCAGTCACCAAACCTCACTCTGAGCTTCAGTTTCTTCAAGTGCGAAGAGGAGATAATAATCCCTACCTCAGAGGCTCGTGATGAGGAAAAAAATAAGGCCTGTAAAGTGCTGGACGCACACAGTTAACTACTCGATAAAGGGTAGGGGTTGTTCTTCTGAAATGCAGCAGGATGACAAAGCCGAGGGGCGCAGACTGAACGTCCGAGGGAGGATGGGGGGCAGGCTGATCGAAGCCAGAAGGCCGCGCAGGCTGACAGGGCGGGAATCGGCGGCGGGAAGGGCGGGAAGCAGCGGCGGCGGCGGGCGGCCGTGGGTAACGGCGTCCCTTTCTGCCCCTCCCCACACACCGCATCCCCCTTCTGCCTTCCCCACCCAGCCCGCAGCCCGTTCCCCGGCCCCTCACCTCGCTTGATCACATGCATTGCAGCTACTGGCTGAGGTGCTGAGGGATTCGACTTGGGGCTGCGGCTGAGGCGTCGGCAAGATCGCGAAGGTGGCACAGTGCGAAGGGTCGTGCTCCAGGGGCTGCTGGATAGGCGCTCAGGATGGGCAGGGACTGGAGTTGGGGACTGAGAGCGCTCTCCTCACCAAAACAGGGGCGCGACGATCTGAATCCCCTTCCCGCTCCCGCCACCTGTGACGCAAAACCGGCGCGACGGAGCTCGAATGACGTTACTCGACACTGTCTACGCCCAGGGCCGGAAGGGCAGGACTAGCGGCAAGTCAGGTTGCCCAGTAGCCTCCATGTTGAGTATGGGCAGGGCCCAGGAGACTGCGCGTGTCCCGCGGCCCCACTGAGTGTGCCGGTGGGAACGCTGTTTTCCCGCCGCCGTGCAGAGTGTGGGCAAAGCTGAAAGGCCCCACAGCCCTGACACAGCACGCAGAGCCCTCCAGGCCCGGCCCTGTCCCTTTCGCCAGGTGCTCCTGCCACATCAAGATAGGTCAAGTATTTTTAAGATAACAACAAAAATCCAAGCATCCAAAATACATCTTGTTTTGATGACTATTCCATTATGATAACCCTAGACTGTAGTCCACGTGGGCTCTAGCCTAGGATCCACAACCAGGGGCAGCTGGGAGCCCTACAGCTTCTATGTTGGCCAGAAGCTTGTCACTTAGTAGGGTTGGAAGAGAGTCTTACTATGTCAAAGGCATTTGGATTTTAACCTGAGGGAAATGGGAGCCCTGGGAGGGTTTTAAACATGGCAGGGCCAAGGCCCATTTGCTTTTAGAGCACTCCAGTGGATGGTGGGTGGCAGAGACAGGGTCAGCAATAAGGCAGTTGTTGCCTTGTGCAAGTAGAATGGCCGCGGCTTGGTGAGTGTTTGAATGTGGGGACTAAGACAGAGGCCTAATGTAAAAGGCTTGGGTAAAAGCTTCTGATTTCGGCTACACAAACTGATCTTTATGAAATCTCATCTGTGGCATTCCCTCCCTAAACTCTTTCATTGGTTCCTCACTGCCCTGTACATGCAGCCCAAGCTCCCTGTGAGGTAATTTACTAAAGGTCATAGGAGGCCATAGATGAAGCTCTAAGATAATTGGGGTCAAGATGGCCCAGAAATAGGGATGTTAGATTTAGCAAATAAAAAAATTATCCCAATACTACATGGTACATAATTATACTAAAAATTGTTTATCTGAAGGTCAACTTTAACTGCGCATCCTATATTTTATCTGGTAACCCCACCCAGAAAGCTTTTCAGTATGTGCATTCAAGTTTCATTTTCCCATGGCAGAGGAGAATTAGTCTAGTCTTCATCCTCTGCCTGCTTTGCCCCAGAGAACACAACACAAATGAGAGTCAAAGCCAGCACAGGTTAAAATCTCCTACATGCTTTATTGGACTTCAAAGAGTCTTATGAAATGGCACAGAAAAACCCATGTGAGGGGGCCCAGAGGGTACCAGGCAGTCTGTAGCCTAGCACCCTCCTAAGACCAGCCCCAGGTACCCCCATCCCAGGCCCAAAATAGGATCCCAGGGTAGAAGCATGACAGGGAATGGGGCAGAAGGAAAATACCTTTACAGCCATAGCAAAAACAGGTAAGGGAGGGGGTTGTCTAGAGGCTGGGAAGGGGGAGGGGAGTGGTCACACAGCCACCTTCACCTACACCATCTTCCTCAGCCACCCCTTCCCCAAACTAGTTGTATCCTTTTTGAGCCTCTGGCCCAGGCTATGCAGTAACATGAAAATGGGATCTGACAAGGGGAGTATGTGGTGCAGGCACTTGGGAAATTCAGGATATTTCTTTTTTCACTTTTAAACTGTTTTGGTTCAAATGCAACAGCATCATTGCCCAACAGCTACAGGGCCCCATTGGAGCCCTGTATCATAGCTGTGGCTCCAATGGCCAGGGAGCCAATTGTCCTGAGCCCCAGAAGTATTGATGCTTGGGGAGCACTGGGGCAGCACCTCTTAGAGACAAACCCTCCTGCATTGTGGGTAAGCAGGGGGAAGAGGGTGGCAGGTGTGGGAGGGAGAAGAAAGGCGACTACCTTGTAGCACAAAGCTCTGGCATCTACTCATCCTCCAGCTAAGAGAGGCCTCTCCCTATCCATCCTCTAGCCTGGCCTCTCTTCGAAAATCTTTGGTGGCTTGTTCCTTGGAGTTGGCTTCACTTCCCTATGGACCTCTGGAGGCCTCAGTGAGCTCCAGGCTGAGGTTCCCTCAGGCCCGCCACACTCCCAAAGAACAAATCCCAAAGATTAGGCCCTAGGTCCTAGCCCCGGTCTGGGGCAAACAGAACCATCATGGTGGGGTGGGACTGATCTGAGACACAGTGTCAGAAGTTACTCCACCTATCTTCCCCAAAGCTGCTAGGGGAAGTTGGGGAGTGGGGAAAGGGAGAAGCCTGAAAGCAGAAGACAGAGAGAAACAAGAAACCAAACCTCAAAACTGGGATAGCAGAGGCAGAAGCTGGACCCCAGAGGTAGAGCTGGGAGCTGAGAGGGCAGAGAGGGGATAGCAACTAAGACATGCACTGAAGTGGAGAGGGCGTGACAGCAGCAGCCCATGGTTGGGAGGAAGTCAGGGCAGGCAGGCCATGGTGGTCAGTTAATAAATAATGTTGAAGGACCCAAGGACAAGGGGAGTGGGTATGTACAGTGCCCAGGCCCCTGGGCCAGCCCCTCCCATGCCCCACTCTAGGGCCTAGGTATCTTGGGGGTGGAGAATGGGGAGGCAGAAGATCCAGGAAAGAACAAGCTGTCCCACCACTGCCACCCCAATCCTGCCTACTTCTTAAGAGGCTTCTTAAAGATTTTGAGGGGAAACTTCTTCCGGCCTGGGCTGGAGTCTGTTTCCTCGCCAATGGAGCCATTATCCTCCTCAGCCACAGCCTTCTTGCCAGCTAGGTGGGGAATGCGGGTATTTCGGCTGGCCTGCAGGACTCGGCTGTCCCCAGCTGAAGATGGAGTGTCTGGGTCTAGGGGACTGGGGCTGTGAGAACGGGAAGAATCCAAAGGTGGAGAGCCACCAGGTGGGGCTGAGGGGCTCAGCTCCATCAGGCTGTGGGCCTTATTCAGCCCATGGTTCAGCGCCAGTAGTGCCTTCTTGGCCAGGGCAGGGCTGTCAGGCAGTTTCTCCAACAGAGACCCTGGGTGGACCCCCTCAATTGGCCGGTGGCTGCCATTGGAAGTCACGACACTGACAGCCTCATCTGCAGCACGGACCATCTGAGGAGGCTTGGGGGCCATTCGCTGGCGGTCACTCATGTGGAGGGAGGACTCCGAATCGGAATGGGTCAAATCCCTGCAAGACACGGGGAAAGAGAAAGAAAAGGACACACATAGGATAGGAGACAGAGGAAAAGTTGAGGAGGAGAAAAAGACAGAAGATAAGGACAGGGTAGAAAAATGAGGACAGAAAGAGGGACAGAAGAAAGAAAATAGAATGAACAAGCATGTGGGAAGGAGAGAGGAAAGAGGAACAGAAGGAAGTTGAGTAGGCCAGAGGTACAAGATGAGAGGAGACAGGAATAAAGAATGGGGATAGATTGGACAAGAGACAGTAGAATTGGGGAGGAAGAAGAACAAAAGGAGAAATGGATACAAGAAGGACCAAGGGGTGAAAGAAAAGAAAGTGAAAAGTGAGGAGAGAAAAGAGACAGAAATAAGAAACAGAAAGAAATGTCATTATACGATCATCTGGTTGGCAAAGGGCTTTTCAATGACTGTGGTCCACTCCTGCTAGATGCTCAAGCCCTAAGTTGGTGCAATTATAAGCTTAAATCCCATAGGTGTCCTCCTCAATAAAATATCCTCCTTCCCATAGCTGGCTCGATTTCTTAGGACTCAAACCTAAGCTAACAGAGAACCACCTATTTCTGAGCCACCTCTAAGCCACCGTTTCCAATAGCTTCCTCCCCCACCTGCTCCTCTCATCCTGGGATACATCCAGCTCTGGACGAGGCCCCAAGGAACAGGGCACATGCAGTCAGTGGGCCTGACCCAGGCTGGGAAGGAGAAGATTAGAATAGCCTTGCAAACAATCCCTCACCAACCCCAAAAGGCCAGGATGCTGCCACTTCCAACCCTCTCATAGGACTCAAAGGAAGTCACAGAGAAAAGTGTTGTAAGAGTTCAAACAGTAGTCTGTGGTGGCAGCAGGAAGGGTGGGGTCTCTTTCAGAGCTCTGCTGACAAGGAGAATATAGGAAGGTGTAGAAAGGCAGACATTGGCCTTTAAGGGGCAGTGGTTCAGAAGAGCTCTAGACCAGAAGTCTAGGTTTCCATCTGGTTCGATTTCCATCTCTGCCTGAGGCTTGCTGCTGAGGCTTGGACAAGTCATCTGACTTTGCTGGTCCTCAATTTTGCCCAAATGAAGATAATATCAATTCAATGCTTTTGCAAGACTGTTTGGAGGATCAAATACACTGGCAAAGCACGTGGAAATGTAGAAAGTATTGTGGGAATGAAGATGATGAGGCCAGTAAAGCTAGAACGGCTGCATATGGGCAAGTCACAATGGGCTTCTTTGCAAGGCTGAGTTATGGGGACATGCCACTGCACAGTGGACATGCACACACAGAGGCTCGACTAGGAACTCGAGACCCTTTAAGTGGCTGGCTCTTCCTACAAAGGCTATGAACTAATTCTGGATGACACACCTTCTGCCTCTACAGACAAAAAGGTAGATATGGGGGTCCCCAAACCAGTCCCTGAACCCTCCTTCTGCTTCCCAGAGACCTGAGAACCTACAGCAAAGGCAGAGGATAGGGCTAAGGGAAATGTTTAAATATGTGAGTCAGGAAGCTAAAGGAAAGGAGACATGAACGGGAGAGGAGAGTACCACAGGATCTGGCAAGAAGGATGCTGAGGGTTGCAAGTCAGAAGGGCACTGGGCCCCTGAAACAAGCAAAAGCATGGGGTTAGCTCACAGCTGTTGCAGATTTAAGTCTTAGTAGGAAACAACTAACTAAGCAGCCACCCCGTGGGCCAGTAACTTCCTCGAGACATGGGAGAGTAGAGAGAAGAATTCGAGCCCCAGCATCTGTTCTGCAAATACTGTTCCAGCCACATGTCCCAGCACTTACCAATATTCAGTCTCATACTTGATTTTCATACATCTAACACTGTCCTGGATTCTACCTAAATGTGTCCCGTCTCTCTGAGCCCAAGATGATCCTCTCCATCTCCTGTCTTCTCCACACACATGAAACACTGAGCAAGGTGCCAAGGAAGTTCTAGGGAGCAACCACACGAGGAGAAGGGGCCTTCTAAGCTAAGGAGGTGAGGATCCTAGGAGCCTAACTTTCTAACACCAAGGAAGAGAGGTCAAGGGTTGGGGCCCTCCCAACCTCACTCCCCCTGGTGGCCTGCAGCCCCATTTGGTCTTCATTTGCATCCCCCTATGCCTCCATGCCTCCCTCATCAACTAAAAGCTGAGACTTCCAAGGTAAGAGAAGAACCTGGGAGGAAACCTGAGTACATACAGAGGGGAAAAGGCCCACTAGGGCAGGCTCACCTTCCCTCCCTGAATATTTGGGACCAGTCAGGACAAGGGTGTTCCTCCCCAAAGGCTGGGCTGCCTTAGGTTCCCATCCCCAAGCTACTAACCTTACTAGAGAGCCTGTTCGCCTTTAGAGACGATCCTCTGGTGCATGGTGCAAAAGAAAATTAAGCAGTGAACAGGCCAGGTGGAAGCAGGTACCTTCCCACCCCTCCTCCCCTCTGCCCTCAGCTTAGTTCTGGGGGCATGAGATTCATAGCATCTCCTAGCGCCCCCAACCCAATTCAGTCCTCTCCATCTGTATTGAGAGGACCAGTCTCCCTGCCTAGACTTTTAGATGAAAATGAGGATGAGAGTGAAAATGAACAGCTCTGCTGGGTGATGACCCTAGTAAAGGCAGTCCTTTTGTTGAAGAGAAAGGAACAGCCCTCAAGGATAACTATCCAGAGGTTCAAGGGTCAGAGCTAGAGAGTGGTATCCAGAGTGAGGCAGGACCAAAAGGAAGCAACAGGGAAAGCAGGCTGCAGCTCAGAGGCCAGGACTAACCATGATTACAACTTTAGAGGAGAGGTCCTTCCAGGGGAGAGGACTTTCTGAGGGTACCCTAAGCTTGTTCCAGGCAAGATCCAGGCTACTACTTCTGACCCTAGCCTAGCATTTTGAGGTATTAGCAGGGAAAATCCTTGCACTGAGAGAGTGTTTCACCAATTCTTTTGCAGTTCACTTATTCAGACTTTGTAGAAGGATAAAACTGTCCAACAGAGTGTCCTGGAATAGAAAGGCAAGTTCTAGTTTGTAGTCTGCTCCTAATTAGCTGTGGGACCTGGGGAAAATCATTTAACCTTTCAGAATGAGTATTTTAATTCCTACCCTACCTGTAAACTTTTATTGTCCAAAACCAGACTTACCTTCCTCCCAAACCTGTTTCCTCTCTTCTTTTCCCTAACTCCCTGAAGGGACTACATCCATTCATTTACCCAAGCTACAAAGGTGAGTGTCATCCTAGATATCTCCTCCTCCTCCATCGTCTGAAGCCAGCCACCAAATTAATTCCCTCTTTTCCTTCCCAAAACCTCGTTACCTTTCCTACTGGTCTACTGCCAGTTAAACCAGTTGCCATTGAGTAAATCTAATCATGGCAACCCCATGTGTGTCAGAGTAGAACTGTGCTCCATAGGGGTTCAATGGCTGATTTTTCAAAAGTAGATCACCAGGCCTTTCTTCCGAGGCACCTCTGCATGGACTCAGCAAACCTCCAATCTTTTGGTTAGCAGCTAGGCATGTAATGGCTTCTAAATTCCTGCAGTCTCCTCCCCCAACCCTTTCTTTACACATGCCACTAAAATGGTATTTCTAAAATGCAAATCTGACCAATTGATTTTTTTTTAGAAACTCTTTTGCAGCTCTCCATCTCTTAAAGGGTAGAGACCAAAGCCGTTAGCCTTTCAGGGCCTTTTCTTCTAGCTTCATCTGCTGCCCCTTCCCACCAAAGCATCCCAATGTTCTAGCCTCATGTATATCATGTTCTCTTGAACCTCCATGTCTCTGCACATGTTTCCTCTGCCTAGAATACTCTTTCTTCTTTCCCTGAACACAAGATGTTAGCACAAATGTCATCTCTTTCATGAAGCGTTCCACCCTAGGTACATATTATTAGTCACTCCCTCCTCAACACCCCCACAGCACTTATCAAATCGTTCCATAATTATTTTTGTATTTCTCCCAGACCGGACTGTGGACAGTGATGGCTGGGATTGCACAGAGCAGGTACCAATAAATGTTCGTTGAAGAAGTAAAGGAAGTGGGGGCTCCACTTAGATAACTGATGTGAAAGTCTGTGTTTTAGGCAAAAGTGCTATAGGACTGTGAGAGAGGAGGGCTATTATTCATTTTTAGAGGCAGCAAACTCCAGACAGAGACAAAGAAGGAGAGAAAGGTGTGGGAAGTTAGGCTGATCTTCAGAAGGGGTCCCAGAGCAGGGAAAGGACAGGACAAGGAGAAGATTACCCATTGCACATATACCCACAACTGACCAAGCAGCAGTCAACAGACAGAGAACAAGGTAAAGACAGCAGAAAGGGAAAGAAGGGAAGAAAGGAAGAGAAGAGAGACAGCTGATACCCCAAGCTCTCTGAATGCCCAGGCATCACAGTGGTGCTGTCAGAAGGGGGTGGGTCAGAGTAGGCCCCCATCTGGAGGAAACAGGAAGTTCTGTGGTGGTAATAGACAGGGTGGACATGAACGGTGTTGATGGTGGTTGTGGTGGTGGTGGAAGAACAGCAGGAAGAAGCAGCAGAGGCAGATGGAGGGCTGGTCCCGTGGCCTTCAGAACTGAAAGACTGTCCAGATGAAAGGCTGCGCATTCGCCGCAGAGGTACCCGGCTTGTCAAGAAGTGGCCAGCCTCACCCTCTACCAACCTCTGAGATCCTAGGCCATGTTGTGGTTCCATCAGGCGCTGCCGGACACTGCTCTGCAGGCTGGGGGCTGCAAGGAGAGTGAAGAGAGTGTGAGGAAGGACAGGATTTAGGCTGGCAGACAAACAAGGTTGCCCATGGAGAAATGCCTGCTGGAGACTACTCTGGGCCTTTGGTGCCCAATCTGGAGAATGGGGCACCTCGTCCCAGAAACCTCCCACCAAGGGTCCTGAAAGGAAGGGGAAATTGATGATGAGGTGCTCAGGTCAATTTTAGTGGCAATTCCAATGGAAGGAGACCTAAGGTCAATGTTACTATAAAGGGAGACGGCAAGGCAGTTAGTGGAGGACAAGGCAAGGGAGAGTAGGATAGGGGCTTGGGGCAAGGTCCGGGAGAGCACTAAGAACCAGCCTTTTTAGAAAGCCAACCTCAGGAAATAATACACAACTTAGACAAGGATTTATATACAAACATGTTCATCAAATCAGTATTAATATTTGTATGAAAGTAAACATAAAAGTGGAACAATGAAAAAATACTACCCAGTTGCTGGAAGACTAGAGAGCTATTAAAAATGATGCTTATGAAAAGATTTTAAGAATATGGAAAATGCCTATTAAAATGCTAAGTAAAAAAAACAGGATACAAAATTGTAATAGAAATACCTTGAGCTTTGGAATACAAGAAACTAGAACTTGAAACCAGGCCTTTCTACTTCCTAGTGGTGTGACCTTGAGCAACTTCCACATTCTGAGCCTATTTCCAAATTTATAAAATCCTGCAGGTTGTTTGGAGGGTTCTATAAAATGTGTTTAAAGTACTCGACACAGTTCTGGCACTTCATAAATGGTCGTGGTTATTATTATCTTAACTACATAAAAATATTTTTCAAAAAAAAAAAAGACTAAAAGAGAAGGCGCTCAAATAGGGCAGAATGGATACCATGTTTCTGCTCAAATTTACTCTTATTTACTTTTCCAAATTTTACACAATAACCATGTAAACAACAAAGAAGCAGCTCTTTGATCAATGCTATAAATCAGACTCTTAGAAAATGAAGGCCACTATGCCCAGTGAAAGGGAACATGGGCACCAGGTAACTCAGGAATGTGATAGAGCTCATCCCCAAGGGGATCCCTTGGGCTCACTCCCAGCTCCAGCTTAAAAGGGAACACAAACTTTTGTTCTTTCTCCTCTACCCTGATGGGCCACACTGCCTTCTCCCTACAGGTGGGAGAAGGGGCCAGGTTACAAGCGTGGCAGGAGCCTTGAAAGGGCTACCATCGAGAGAGCACAATTCCATGGTGATGGAGAGTTGAGGTGGCAGGGCTTCTATGGCTGATGGCTTTCAAGGCACGAAAAGGAGGCTGAAGGGTAAGAGAAAGCATGGAAAAGGTAGGGGGAAAAGGAGAAACAGGGAGGAAGGGGAGAAACATGAAAAAAAGAAAAGAGGAGGGTGATCTCTCCTTCCCTCTTTCCATCCCAGCCCAGTTGAAGAAGGGCCATCACGACATCTGCCCACCTGGGCTGAAGGGAGAAGCCTAAGCCTTCCATAACCATAGGTGTTCTCTCTATAGCCCTCAGTTGATCAGGCTGATTCTTCTCACCCCCGAACCGTCCTTGTAGTTAGTGGGGACAGTGCTGAGGGGATAGAGGCAGCAGGCAGGGGTGTGAGGCAGGCAGGAGAAGGGGCCCGTGGGGTAGGAGTGTTGGTTTAGTCCCAGAAGTCGGAAAAACAAAAGCCCCAAAGAGGCTTCTCAAACCCAGGTATTTCCAGAGGGACTGATCATCCGAGCCGACGGATGCAGAGCAGAGTGAGCGGTCACTGAACCTACGCCCCATCAGCCAGGCAGCATCTAGGGTCCAACAGCCAGGCCAAAAGAAGAAGAGAATCTGATTTACAGAGGGTTTCAGGCTGCCAACCAGTGAGGGAAGGGAAGGGCCAGGGGGCAAGGAGTAGGTAGTTCGGAGCTAATGAAGGTCCCCCTCAACCTGGAGAAAGTAGGAGCCTTTAGATCAGTAAGACAGGATCATGTACCTGCCTGTCACTGATCCTAACCTTATTAGGCCTTTTAGCTAAGAGTCTGATCAGTGAGACAAAGAGGCTCGGCCAGGGGCAAAGAATCATTGAGGAAACTTACAAATAAATCCTGTATGGAGCAGGAATATGGCTTTCTGAAAGTGAGCCCCTAGCCCAGCCCCAGCTTTCTGCCATTCCCCTGTACTGGTGGGATATGGGCCTGGGACAACAGCTTTTCCATAAAAGCCTATCCTATTTACCTATAATCATGTTTGGTAAAGCAGAGGGTCAGCAAAAAAGAAGAATACCCTCAACAAGATGGACTGACACAGTTTGAAGCCAGGTATGCTTATGCAGGAGATCACTCCTGGGCAAGAATGCTTCTCTGGCTTAGAGGACTTAGGTCTGTATTACCTTAAGGGACTATGTACTTCATGGGGCCTCACACGAAAAGGCAGAGAGAAAGACAGACACCATTCCACTCATCCACTTTAGCAATTAGGAATAAGGAACATAAAATAAAAACAAACAAGTGCCATAAATAGTCAAAATGAATGCCATATTTACATTATGAACCACTAAAGGAGATTATAAAGGTGGACAGGA
Organism: Dugong dugon; assembly: GCA_030035585.1. Taxonomy (NCBI): domain Eukaryota; kingdom Metazoa; phylum Chordata; class Mammalia; order Sirenia; family Dugongidae; genus Dugong; species Dugong dugon. Next base: position 76,250,299 of record CM057467.1, on the reverse strand, counting down.
GAAAAAGGAGGATAAAGAGATAAAGAAAAACAAAGAGTGAAGGGAGACACACATAACACAATAGACCCAGAGGGGCAGACAGAGCATACAGCAAGGAAAACCACCAAAAAGACAGTTATAAAAAATATCCTGATGCAACTGTGCTATATAAACCAAGGACATGAGTTGTACTATCATACTTGGTAACTGCCTCATGTGCTGTTGAGCCGCAGCTGAGGCCAAGGACTTATCAACCGGTGTGTCAAAGGTTCCTTCCCTCACCCCCACCTAAGAGGTCACCTACACTGAATGGACAAGGGTGACACAATCTCCTCATCCATATCATCCACATCGTCAGTCATGATGAAGTGGGCAGGGTTGGGGCGGGTGCTGCCCATCCAGCTGGGATCTATGTTGAGGGCAGCCACCAGTGAGTGGATGCCAGGGTTATTGACAATCTGGAAGCCACAGAGAATCTCAATCTGTTGCCAGCGGTGCAGGCGCTCTCGCAGTGCTGCTGTCACCTCACTCAGTGCTTGCCTGAAGACAAATGAAAGAGAATTGCAGGCATGGGCTGAGTGTGAGCCCCAAGAAAAATGAGGCCTCTTCTCAGAGGAACAAGTTGGGAAGATACATGTGAATCAGAAAAACAATAAAATCATAAACTAAAAGCAAGGTGGGAGCTGGACCAGGACTGGAGCAGGAGAACAGAGCTGTCCTTCCAACAGTGAAGGAGTAGAACTGGGAATGGAAACCCTGTAGATCTCCAAAGCACTGACAATGGTACGGGCATTGCCAGCACTGCAACACTGGGGCTACTTACTTAGCTGTTAGGATTTTATGATCCACATCATCCAGGGAAGAGCTGTGGGCCACGTGGAAGGTGCCGAAGAGTGTGTTTCTCTTCTTTTTTATCTTCTCAGCCTGCAAAGATGAGGCCCCAGCTTAAAGAGAGCAGGATTAGAGGTTGGAAGAAATGAGAAAGGCCTTCCTATGACTGGGTTCCCCTCCTCCTAGCACAGCTTAAGCTGCACAAGGAAAAGGAAGAAAAGGAGGAGGAAAAGGGAAAAAGGAAGGCAAGGAAATGGAAAAGGGTGGGGGAGGGAAGGCAATAGAGGAAACGAAAGAAGAAGCAAAGGTGTCTCCTGACAGTACCCCAGCCCCAGGAGGCTCTCTGTCCTTGCAGCAGTCTGAGGCTGGCAGTCTACAGCTGGCAGAGCCCTCCCTCTACCTGCCTCCAGTGGCCTCATCTTTCTCAGAAGGCATGTGGAAGTAACCCCACACCCCTATTCCCTCTTCTAGAAGCTTGAGGACATCAGGAGCTGCACATTTAGGAAAAGAAACAGAACCCAGCACAAAGGGAACTCTTTTTCCTGATAATATCTAAACACTTGAGGTGCCCAATGGGAAACACAGGGAGAGGCAGAGAGAAGGATGAAGGGTAGGTAAAAGGGAGGAAGGCAATGAAGAGAGACGAGGGAGGAAGAAAGAATGTTATCAGAAGGGCAGGTCTCACCCCCTCCTTGGCCACTAGCAGCTGCTTCTCAGCATTTTGCTTCTTGATGTTGTAGTACTGCACCTCCACCTCATGTGTTAGCTGCAGCCACTTCTGAAGGGCCTCTGGAGCATACCATGAGCTGTGTGACTCCAGTTCCTTCTCCGCTTTCCTCAAGGCCTCCCGAACCTGTGCAGCCAGGAAGATGTGAGTTCATTTAGTACTACTATGACCTTCTCCAACACTTCTGTATGATGCTTCAGAATTCACAGTTCTTATGTGCTATCTCAGGTGAGCTTTACAACCCTCCCAGGATGGAGAACATAGAAGAATTAGTCTCCATATTTTATATATAAGGAAACAAGCTCAGAGAAGGAAAGTAACCTAACTCAAGGTCACACAGTCAGCAGTATCAACTAGAACTCAAACAGATCTTTTTGCTCCCTGACTAGGGCTCTTTTTCCCATCAGATCAGATGACTCTCCTGGTCATACAATCAAACTCAGCAATCTTTCCTGCTCTTTTGAGGCACAGGCCAGCTCAGGGAATTTTCTTTCTGAGAGTTGGGGGTCTGTGCTTGCACCTCAAGACATCATAATGTGCAGAAAAAACATTTGGTTGGGAGTCTGAAAAGCTAGTTATGGTCACTGGTCTGTCACTCAGCTGGCGGTATGACCCTGTGCTTCCTATAGCAGATCTCAATTGAGTGTGGGGAAGGCCCTTCTCCCATGTAAATCCAAATGATCAGTGATGGGTTTATCTCAAGAGTGAGTGGGCTCTCCATCATGGGAAGTATATGAAGAGTTCGTGTCAGAGAGACCTCAAAAATGACTGCTACTCCAGAGGGGATTGCCCTGAATGCTCTCCAAAGTCTCTCAGTGATCACAGCAAGTAGGCTTTGAAGGGCACTCTCTACAAGGTGGGGAGACAATAAGCATGTCTACATCTAACATGGGCATTGACCACGGAGGCATGAAGAGACCAATATGTAAGCAGAAATCTCCTCATTGACTCCTGCAAAGAGCACACAATGAAGCAGAAAGAAAGCACTCAGTACAAGAGATCTGACAGTATTTAGACATATAGACTGGATTCCTTCCTATCTCACCCAGATTATCAGGGTAAATGATCTCCAACTCCCTCATCTGGACACTGACCTTCAGCTAGTCAGGATCCCAGAGAAAGGGTATTGAGAGCAGCCTCCTTATCCCCAACTTCAGGCAATGAAGCAAGTATCCCACAGCAAGCCTAAGACAGACCAGGAGGGCTTTAGCTAAGAACAGAACACCTTTATTCCTTCCAGGGCCAATGAGAGGGCCAGTCTTCACTTGGTTTTTATTTCTTGAAAAAGAAACTGTACAATGATCCACCCCTGGCTTTCAAGATTTAAAATGAAGAACAGATACTTTACAGGCTAATACACTAAGTCTGAAAATTTATGATCAAGTTCTACATTACAGGCAGTTAAAGGAATGGGATAAGCTAAGAAGGGGAGAATAGACAGAGAGAGAAGAGAGAAAAGGGAGTAGACAGAGGGAAGCATGATGGTGGGGGAGGCATACAAAGGAACTGGCCTAACAGGCTCAAAAACTGCTTAATGAGAGAAATAATTACAAAATAGGGAGATGGGAGGCAGAGAGACAAAGATAGACACATCTTGCCACACACAGGCAATGAAAGCCTGAAGGAGATGAACACAACAGATAAGGGCTAGAGCAAGTCAAGCCAGAGTGAGCTAGTCAAGGCTTTTAGTCTGGAGTCCCTGGGTGGTACAAGCAGTTAATGCACTAGGCTGCTAAGCAAAAGGTTGGAAGTTTCTGAGTCTACCCAGAGGCACCTCGGAGAAAGGCCTGGCAATCTACTTTCAAAAAATCAGCTATTGAAAACCCTATGGAGCACAGTGACATATGTGACACATGTGAAGTCTCCATGAGTCAGAATCAAGTTGATGGATTTTTATTCTTTTAGTCTATGGTTGTGGTTCTCAACCTTGTCACACATTGGAATCACCTGAGGAACTTTAAAAATACTGATGTCTGGTCCCAAAGCACAGGATTCCGATTTCATTGATCTGGGGTGTTGTCATGGGCCTCAAACATTTTTTAAAGCTCTCCAAGTGATTCTAATATGCAGCCAAAGTTAAGAGGCACTGATCTGTATGTTTTAAAGTATTATCACCTGACTTCCACTTCCCAGTAGGATGCAGTAGGTCACTGCAGAAGAACAATTCTCCTCCAATACAAGAACTGGAAAAAGCTGTACAAATTATGAGAACAGTATTTTCAAAGACATCAGAGAGCTGTAGAAGCAACACGGACTAGGTCTACAGTTCTCTAAGTATGATCCAGGGACCCCTGGGTGTCCCCAAGACCCCAAGAGCATCTGTGAGGTAAAAACTATTTTCATTATAAAAAACTGCTGAAAGAAATTAGAGAAGACTTGAATAAATGGAAAGATGTTTTGTGTTCATGGGTTGGAAGACTTAATATTGTTAAGATGTCAATATTACCCAAAGTGATCTATAGATTCAATGCAATCCTGATCAAAATACCAACAGCCTTCTTTACAGAAATGGAAAAACCAATCCTCAACTTTATATGGAATGGCAAAGAGGCCCTGAACAGCTCAAGTAATGCTACCACCAAAAGCTAGGCCAACTCGTCTGTCTTCAAGCCCAATTCTCAGCCCTCACTCAGGATCATCAAATACCTCCAGGAAAGAAAATGTCTGGCAATTATCAGCTCACCTTAGAAGGGCTTTTTAGCTCACCTAGTCCAGTTGTTTTTTGGTGTCAGGACCCGTTTACTGTTAAAAATTATTTAGGACCTCAAAGAACATTTGTTGATGGGAGCTATATGTTGACACAGGAGCCTTGGTGGCGCAGTGATTAAGAGCTCAGCTGCTAACCAAAAGGTCAGTGGTTCGAACCCACCAGCCACTGTGTGGAAGAAAGATGCTTCTGTAAAGATTTACAGCCTTGGAAACCCTATGAGGCAGTTCTACTCTGTCTTATAGGCTTGTTACGAGTCGAAATCAACTCAACGGCAATGGGTTATATGTTGATATATTACCATATCAGAGGTTATAGTTGAGAAAATTTAAAAATATTCATTAATTTATTTAAAATAACTGTATTAAATTCATTACATGTTAACATAAAGAACACATTTTTATAAAAAGAAATTATTTTATAAAATAAAAACAATTTAATAAGACGAGTGACTTTTTATAATTTTGCAAATCTCTTTAATGTCTGACATAATAGACAGCTGGATTCTTATATACACACACGCACAAAACAAAACAAAAAAAACCCATTGCCACTGAGTCGATTCCGACTCATAGCGACCCTATAGGACAGAGCAGAACTGTCCCACAGAGTTTCCAAGGAGGGCCTGGTGAATCTGAACTGCCAACCTTTTGGGTAGCAGCCATAGCTCTTAACCACTACACCACCAGGGTTTATATATTATATAAACCAAACCTGTTGTCATTGAGTTGGTTGATTACAACTCATAGCAACCCTATAGAACAGAGTAGAACTGCCCCATAGGGTTTCCAAGGAGCAGCTGTTGAATATTATTAGTCATTAGGGAAACATAAATTAAAATCACAGCCAGATACCACTATACTCCCACCAGAATGCTACCACATTACAAAGGTTCTAGATCAATTAGAATTCTCATACATTGATGGTGACAGTATAAATTGCTACAATCATTTTGGAAAACTGTTTGGCAGTTTCTAATAAAGCTAAAAATATAAGTACACTATTATATGCCCTTGATGAGATGGATTGACACAATCGCCTGAATAATGGGTTCAAACATACCAAAGATCATGGAGATGGCACAGGAACAGGCAACATTTCGATCTCTTATATATCAGGTTGCCATGAGTAGAAGCAAACTCAGTGGCAACTAACAACATTATATATATCCAGCAGAAATGAGTACTTATGCCCACCAAGAGACACGGGCAAGAAGGTTTGTAGCTGTGTTATTTACAGAAGCAAAATAATAAAAATAAACCAAAAACTGCAAACAACTCAGAATGTCTAGCAGGAGAATGAATAGATAAATTATAGTATATCATACAATGGATTATTACTCAGCAATGAAAATAAATCAACTAGCACTACGTGCAACAATGTGGATGAATCTCACAGACGTAATGATGAGTGAAAGAAACCAAACACAAAAGAGTATAAACTGTATAATTCCATTTATATGAAGTTCAAAATCAGGTGAAACTAATCTGTGGTTTAGAGATACTGACAGAAGTTACCTTTTCGGGTAACTTCAAAAGTAAGTCTTCTGGGGTGCTTAAAAGGTTCTGGACCTAGATCTGAGTGGTGGTCACATACATATGTAAACGTTTTCCAGCTGTATAGTTATGACTTATGCATTTTATTTCGTGTAAATATCTCAATAAAAAAGGAACAAAATAACTGTTATCACTGTCCTTTGAAAATCATGGTGATCATTGTTTGCAACTTTTCCACTGCTCTTATTGGTAAAAGTCTCATGACTCTAGAAGATATTCTTGAGCCATACTTCAAAGTCCTCACACATGAAACTTTCCAGTGAGACCTTTGACCCCTGTCCTGCCCTCTTCCCACCCCTCAAGGTATCTAGGAGTTAGCAGACTCTCCTACCTGCTCCAACTCCTCCTCAGCATATTTTTGGCGGCTCCGCTCATTCTCAGTGCCCTCCCTTAGCTCCTTCAGCCGCTGGGCTTCCTGCTTGGCAAGGTTGATCTCATCACGCAGCTTCTTCTCCAGATGTACCTTCTCCACCTCCACTGTGCGGTGTTCCTCCTGGGCCTTGTGCAGCCTAGGGGGCGATGCAGGGAGCTGGTGGAGGCCAGGCAAGGGGGCGCCAGCCAACATGCCATGAGTCATGGCATCAAACAAGAAAATGAGGGCTCCAGCCCTCGGCACCTGTGCTCCCTTCTCTGCTTACTACTTGCTCTGAGCTAGCCCAGGGCCAACAAAACCATCATCCTTACCCTAATTCTTACATTGGTGATAATTCTGCTGCCAGTAATCAAGGCTTTGAAGCCAGGTCCCCAGGCATCTGAATGTCTCCTCTAAAGTGCCTCACAAAACAAAAATCATAATAAATATTATTTACAAAGTATTTCACATTTGTCCTCCCTAAAGATATTGATATATTAGTATCATTGTCAGCATTGGACAGATGTAGATATGAAGGCTTAAAAAGGGGAAGTGACTTTCGGGTAGATATGAGATCTAGAATTCCAATCTGTATCAGTCCAAATTCCTCTAGTCCCCCTTATACTAGGGTTTCTGGAAGGTTCTATAAATGTAGAATACCCTGCAAGCTAGACAAAGATCAAGGGAAAGCCTAATGGCTGAGATATGACTAGGGTGGTGGTATGGGGGAAGCTTAAAGAAGATGAAAAAGGCACTATTGCGTGGGACCTCTTAGACTCCTCAGTAGCTGCTACCAGAAGCATAGGAAAATGAAAGCTAAGAAGACTGGGCAGGGCTTAGGAAAGAGAGCCCTCTGCTACCCCTGGGTCCTGAGTTCCTTTCCCAAGTATCTTCTGTGGCGGGAAAGACCTCAAAGGCATTAGCTATAATGAAAATCTACACTTGCACCCACACACACATTCCTTCTGTCCACTGACAAGACCGTTCATCTGTCCAACCATGCCTCCTTCCTTCCTCCCTCTATATTTCTAGGTTAATCCATGCAATTGTTCATTCATTCATTCACCAAGTACTTTTGGATGGCTACTGAATGCCAGGCCCTTTGCTAAGCACTAGATACATGGAAATAAATCAGAAAACTCCCCTGTCACTGAGAAACTCATGATCTAGTCCAGCATAGACAAGTAAACAGATAACTGCATACAGTGTGATAAGTTCTATAGAGATATACAAGGTGTTGGGTGAGCCCAAAGGATGGGGTGATTAGCTCTATCGGAAAGGAGTCAGGGAAGGTGACGCCTGGGCTAGACCAGGAAGAAAGAGTAAAAAGTTTGTTAATCCCTCTGGAAAAAGGAAAGTACTTAGCTAACATCAGGTCTTTCCACCTTAATAGGAACCACTGAGTTACCAGGGGACAAGGGGAAAAGGGGAAAGGATGATGAGGTAGAGGAGATATACATGGTTTAGGCTTAGGGTGTAGAAGAGAAAGGACAGCTATAGAACAAGAAGGGCCCACCAAGAAGAGCACTGAGCACTGAGTTAATTAAGTAGATGGAATAAAAGTGGCAAAACAAGAACTCAATTTCTAATAAGCCCCAAGTATAGAGTCGTCAGCGGCTGAGGTCTCAAAAGATGTGGTGGGATAAGTATGGAGGGAAGAGGAAGAAACCTCTAGGCTGCAAGCTTCCTGCTGACATATTCCAGTACCCTGCCTATTTTGCGCTCCTTGGAAACCCTATGCGGCAGTTCTACTCTGTCATAGAGTTGCTATGAGTTGGAATCGACTAGATGGCAACAGGTTTTTTGGGCCTACTTTGCCTCAGGAGATAAAAGGGGTTGAACTTCCTTAAGGTGCACACCAGATGGCACTATTTGCATAGTTAAAAAAAAATCAGAGGCGCCATTTCCTAACCCTCAACCTCCCTTCCTTGCTGAACATTTTCCTTTATTGCATTCTTCCATGATCTAACTGCCTGAAATTCCACCCTTAGAGATTCAAGTCTTCACTGAAATATTGTTCTATTTGAAAGCAGCCTCTTTAGAAAAGCAAATCTATGGTATGTGTATCTTCCTCCTACAATAGCAAGCTCCTTTAAAGTGGAACCAAGCCTGACTCATTTTCATAGTCCCAAGAGGGACTAGTAGAAATGGAGATCAATAAATACTGTTCGGTGCAGAAATGAGCAAATAAATGTACAATCAAGTCCTGCCCCACCCCATCTACCCCACAGAAGACTGAGTATCTTGAAAACAATAATCAAGCAATGTTACAAGTTAGAAAATGAGACAGCCTGATTACAAGTCCTGGCTCTAAGTAGTTGTATGACCGTGAAGAAGTCTGTTCCTTTTACCCACCCTGTTTCTTCACTGTAAAATGGGAATCAAAATCCCCGCCTGTCACAAAGAATTATCTTGAAAACCCAAAGAAATCCTAACTGGAATGTACATATAGTGTCACATTTATTCACCCAAAATACCAGGAGCTCTGTAAAGCTCTGTGGTGGCTCAGTGCAGGCCTGTTAAAGTAAGGGAGGGACAAGGTAGCATGTGAGTTCTGGATACTGTCAGAGGTATGCACATGTGTAAGCCTGTGTGCGTGCGTGCACACGTGCGTGCGTGCGTGTGTGCGTGTGTGCGTGTGTGTGTTTCTAAACGCCCCAGTGGTCATTTAGCTCTGGAGGCCTCAGGGAGCAGGGAGAGCCGGGAGCTTAGTTTTATCCCCAAACTTGGAATGTCTCCTGCCTAGATTATTTTGCCTGTGGAATGAAAAACAATACATGTTTTTCAGACAAATGAAGTATGGGGACCTCTCAGACAGAAGCAGTTAGCCCCCAGATGGCAAAGGTCCCAGAAGCAGGGGGCCCAGCAGGGTAGCCAGGAATCAGCTCAAAGATCAGACTCCTAGTTCAGCACCTCTTAACAGTCACAGACTCCAGCCCATGGAAATAAACCCTTCAAGGCTGCTGCCTCAGTAAAGTCAGCACCCTTTGGGTGTCAAAAGTCCTAGCTCACTTACTGACATGCGGCCCTAGCAAAGCACTTACCCTCTCTGAACCTCCACTCCTCAACTCTAAAATAAGGATAATAATAGTACCTACCTCAAAGGGTTTGGTGATTTAAAGCAACAATGCATTTAAATGCTTAACAATGCCTGGTTCATAAGATATCCTTGCCCTCAAAAAAAGAAACTCTGTCATTAAAAAGAGTCAGGCTTCATTTCCTTTTTACATGGATTCCTTCAAGACCAACAAACTGGAGTCCCTAGGCTACCAGAATCATTGTCCTAAAAGACAGTCCTGAAGTAGGCCCTCTCCCCTTCTTAAAACAAAACAAACAACAAACCTGTATTAACTCTCTATTGTCTTCTGTATCCTACTAACCTCTTCCATATGAGTCTTAAGGTCCCAGGGATCTGGCCCTGCACCATACACTCATCCTTAACTACCAGGACTTCCCTACCCATCTTTCAAGGCCACCTCCTCAAAGCCCTATATCCACATATCTTTTAGCTCTGTGCCCCTCCAGTCCTTATAGTTCTCACCTCATAGGTTGGCAGTGAGTCACCACACCAAGTGTGTACTCACTGTTCCTTCTTGTGTGTGAGTTTTGTTGTCCCACTAGCAGGGAGTTCCTTATCATTCCCAGCATTGGTCTGGCTCCTAGAATATGTCAGGAAGTACTCAGATTGACTACCTGACTAACTGACTGACTGGAACCTTCTTTTCACAGCTAAAGTTTCTGCCATAGTTATTAAGTCATGTTTTACTGAAACCAAATCCCAGACCATCAGACCTAGAAGGCCCTTAACGTTCTCCTAGTTCAACCCCCTCACATTACTGATGAGAAAATAAGTCCTGGAGGGAAAGGGATTACCCAAGCTCATACAAGTCAGTATTTAAGAGATTTAGATTCCATACCAGAAAGAACTAGGGGCACTAGGAAGAAAGTTTTGTTTCTTTGAGAAACACTAAAGAACAGTTATTTATATTTATTTATATGAGAAGAGAAGCAGCCCAGAAACAGGACAAAGGACAGAATGACTCTTAACAAGTCTACCCAAGCACAGAAGCTCAAGACCTCTGACAGCTACACAGTTCTTCCTCTGAAGCTCAAAGGCAGAGAATCAAGCTTCTCCCCAGGAGGGATAAATACCCAGGGCAACTGGAATAGCAGGAATCTAGGCTCTCAGTGCAATTTTGGAAGGATTACACAGCCCAGGCAGCCCACTGTCAGCATGGTCTCAAGGGCCTGATGACCTACAACCCAGGTGGAAATAGGAGGCTGCCAAGAGCTGGCAGCAAAGGGCTGTGGGGAAGGGGCAGGGCCTTACCTTTCCTGAAGGTCATGCAGACTCTGCTCAGCTCGGTGTAACCCCTCCAGATCCTTCATCATCTTCTTCATGTGTTCCTTGGAGTAACGGTTCTGGATATAGGCAAACCAGCAGCCGCCCACACCAATAACAATAGACACCACCAGCATGAAGTCTTTGAGGTGATTGTGGCGGGTCACTGTCAGAGAGGGGAGGGCGTGGTGAGTCAGGGTGCCCTCTGCAACTTAGCCTTGCAGATTCCACTGCATTCCCAGGGACACCTCCCTAACTCCCAACCTTCATTTCTCTCATTTTTGAGCTCCCACTACCATGGGATTGGTTCCATAATCTGGCCCTGATTTATAAATTTCCTGTGTCTACAAGATCACCACTAAATTCCTAATCTTGACCATCATCTGCATGCAACCTACCTTTCTTGCCTCCTCTCCCACTATGCTCAACACAGATTATCAGTAGCTATTTCTCCCTCTCTCTCTAACAACCACCACACTCTTATACATGCTAGCCCCTCTGCCGGTAATGTCTTTAGTTTGGTAAGGATGAAAGGCCTCAGAGCAATACAGGAAGCTTATTAAATCATACTTCCCTAAGATGCTGTAAGGAGAAAACTAGTGACTTCTCAATACATCCCAGCCATCTCTGGGCTGGCATGAGCCCATATGCCCATATACAGTGGCTTCCATCCTACAGAGCAAGCAATGCTGGGTATGAGAGTGGTAAATGGGGATGGCTGTTGAGAGTAGAAAGCAGTAACATTAGAGCCTGAGGTCTGGCCTATGAAACTGATGACTGCAGTAGCTGAGTCTCCTGGACTGCTAGGCCATTCTAGGCACTAGGCAAAGCCTGGATCAGGTAAAGTCTGGAAGTTTCAATCTATAGAGAGCATTTCTAGGCTGTGGTTCAATCAAGAGTCTAGGTAGAATAGGAACAGTGCCAAGAGATTTGCATATATGAGACATTAAACATGCCAGGAATACAGGAATGGATTTACCTCCAGAAAAGGTCTGGCAGCAGTCAAGTGAAATGCCACAGCTCTAGTCACTAGCTGGGGTTCAAAGCAATGCCCAGTCATCAGACCAAAACTGAAATGCTAGACAAGGAACCAGGAGGAAACGATGGCAGAAGATAAGAGCAAAAGCCACATCCTGAGAACTAAGCCAACCAAGAGGGGGCAGTGTGGGAACCTGACATTGCTCTTGGTGTGCCAGATCTGGGCTCTGGGCTACAAAGTAGCAGACTTGAAAAAAACATCATAAAGAGGAGAGGGTTGCTGCTACAGGCCCTGCCTAAGTTGTGCTCAACTTGGGAGACAGTAGCTATGGGCTCAGAAGAGCCCCAGATATTGGAGTCAGGGAAGGAAAAAAAAAAGGGAAGGAGCTACACCCGGGGCTGAAAGGACTCCAAAAGGACCCAGGTGAAGCCACCAAGTTAAAGCAAGGTCTAGACAGCAGGAAAAGACACAGATAGCTGAAAACTGTATGAGGCTGAGGTCCACAGTTTGACAATAAAAAAAGGGTCAGGGGGAGAAAACTGTATGAGGCTGAGGTCCACAGTTTGACAATAAAAAAAGGGTCAGGGGGAGAGTTACATTTACTGAAAGCCTGGACAGCAGGACATGAGGATGGTATGGGATCAAAGGCAGATTAGTCCACTCTATTCCTACCCAAGGGAGGGGAGTTACTAGGTCCAGAATGGTAGCCGTGTCTTTCACATGTTTATGCCAGGCTCTGAAAGAGAAAACAGAGGGTTCCCTAGTCATACCCTAGACTCCAGGCAAGCCTACACATTCCAGCCGTACTCAAGCCCTCACTTCCCTGTCCTTCAGGTTCCAAGAGGAAGAGTTATCTCTGAAGCACAACTGCCTGCCTTTCTCTCTCCTCAGCAGCCATGGGTACTCATGTCTCCTCTGTTTGTTAAAGACTTTCAGTTTTGGTTTCTTAGGGCTTCTCAACTCCAACATTCCCTTTACATTCTTATAAAAAATCAAAGGTACTCTATGAGCAGCCATCTAAGATACTCCACTGGTCTCACTCCTTCGGGAGCAAGGGAGAATGAAGAGAACAGGATACAAGGAAAAGATTAGTCCAGAGGACTAATGGACCACAGCTACCAAGGTCTCCACCAGACTGAATCCGGTACAGCTCGATGGTGCCCGGCTATCACTACTGACTGCTCTGACTAGGATCATAACAGAGAAGGAGGTAGAACAAAATTCTAACACACACAAAAAGACCAGATTTACTGGCCTGAAAGAGACTGGAGAACCCCCCGGAGTATGGCCCCCAGACACCCTTTCAGCTCAGTGGTGAAGTCACTTCTGAGGTTCACCGTTCAGCTGGGGAGTGGACAGCCCCATAAAACCAAGTGGGACTAATGAGGCACAGCAGTTCAGGGACAAGGGCTAGAAGGCAGAAGGGGACAGGAAAGCTGGTGATAGGGAACCCAAGGTTGAGTAAGGATAGTGTTGATGTGTTGTGAGGTTGTTAACTATTGTCATAGGGCAACACGTGTACTAACTGTTTAATGAGAAACTATTTTGATCTGTAAACCTTCTAAAGTGAGAATAGCAGCACAATTGGAAGAGCGTAGTTGATGTCACTGAACTGTGTGTGCATGTCGAAATTTTTGAAATGGTGTATCTTTGGCTGTGTATATTTTCACCAAAAAAAAAAAAAGGTCAAGAAGGGAGAGGGTTGACATGTCGTGGGGTTGTTAACCAATGTCATAAAACAATATGTGTACTACTGTTTAATGAGAAACTATTTGTTCTGTAAACCTTCACCTGAAGTACAATAAAAAAAACAATTATACTATGTGAGATCAAACTGACAACAGCAACTCAAAATGTTTGATGGGAAGCCTAGGGGTCAGCGAGTTGAAGACAATGGTGATGAAATAATTTGGAAAACAATAGTAAGAATAGCAGCCCAACTGGAAGAATGCAATCGATGTCACTGAATTGCACATGTAGAAACTTTCAAAATGGTGTAACTTTGGCTATGCATATTTTCACCAAAAAAAAAAAGGCCCTCCAAGGTTGAGAAGGACAAGTGCTGACATGTCGTGGAGTTGTTAACCAATGTCATAAAACAACATGTGTACTGACTGTTTAATGAGAAACTATTTGTTCTGTAAACCTTCACCTAAAGTACAATAAAAAAAAAAAAATTTAAAAAAACAAACAACAACAAAAAAAAAAACAAAGGTACTTTTGTTCAAACAAGACTCCATGCAACCAGCACCCTCACCCTATTACCTCCAACATTTCAAAGTTCTTAAGGTGGGCATGCAGGTTGTACCCCACTGGCCCTTAGCTATTCCATTCAATCCCTTATTCTACCTGGTCTAGATCAGTTTGGAACCAGATCCTATTATCCTGCCCAGCTTCATATTTGCATCCAAGTCATGAATAAAAACCAAGGGTAGAGTCTAACAGTCACCCCTTCCTCTAAGGTAATAATGTTCTACCTATGAGTATCCTCTGGATTCCTTTAATCAGTTTTGTTTGGCTCTACTTAAATGTACAATCATGCACCCTATATGTACCTCTGCTTTGTCAGTGAATAGCTGAAGCCCAGATACACTGCCTGTAATACCCCATGAGCTACCAAGCATGGTGGAAGGAAAATGAGTCTAATCTGGCTGATCTACACGTTGTGGCTTCTACTGATCATCACTTGGCTTCTACTGATCATCACTTGCCTGTATGCCAGTGGCCGGCACAGCACTGACCAACACACAGAAGGCACTCAAAACTTTGTAGGATCAAATTTTTACTGATAAATCTCAAGTGTGATAATATCTCTCCCCTTAATCCACATAAGAAGGGAAATAGAGAAAAAAAAATTACCAGGCATTTATATTCATTATCTCTAATCCTCACAACTCTACCAGGTAGGGTATTATTATTCCCATTCTAGAGATCAGGACATTGAGGGTTAGTGAAAGGCAACAACTTGCTGGAGTTCATAAAAAGAGACAAAGTTGGGATTCAAATCCACATTGCCTGACTTCGTGGTCTTTCTGCTACACTACATCTCTTCACTACAACTTTCACACTCATGGAGCAAGTATTGTGTCTACTTTGTTACATGCTAATATTTCTCACCATGGAGATACATATACTGATTTGATCTAACCTGAGTGTGACTCAGAGTTCCAAATTCTGAGTTTTCCACAAACAACATCTTGGGAGCTAACTGTGGTGTTGCCATTAGGACAGAGAAGACTCCAGGGCCAAATGGTTTAACCAATTAAGGTTAAACAGAAGGCCTCACAGAGAAATTCTTGTGTCATCAAAGGAAGCATCCTGCACTGAATGCTAGAGAGTCTAGGTTCTATGCTTGCCTCCACCCACAACCGTTTATAAAATTCCCTTCCCCAACCTAGACCTCAGCTTCTTTAGCTATAAAATGGCCATGCACCTATCTCACAGACCAAATGCACAGCTGTAAGTGAAACCTTTGAGGTTCCTGGAGATATTCAGATGGACATTTCAAATTAAGAATGTGAATGCAGAGCTTAAGGAAGAGAAAGCAGCTGGAGAAGCAGATGTGAGAATTGTCAGGTCCCATCAGTGGAGCCCTGAGCTAAACCCCCTACCCCTAAGGGAATCTATAAACCACTGTGTCAGAAAAAGAAAGGAAAACAGGCAACCTATGCTTTACTAATAATGTACTTCTTCACATCCTAATCCCATACCCATTCTTCAACTCCTACCACCTTCCCATCCTACCACAGCCCACAGGGGTCCTTCCAGTCCTTCTCCTCTGAGCAGGGATTCCATGATCAGCCCACTCTTTGGACAGGTAAACATGGGTTATCTCTTGCTATCTCAGGGCCTGACTTGTATGTTTTTTAGCTTTCATGTCAGTCTGTGAGTTCCTCACGGCCAGGCATAGAACTTATTTCTGTAGACCCATACTTAGCACAGGGCCTTAACAGAGCAGGTACTTAGCAAAAGTAGAAAAGCGAATAAGGGAAGAAGAAAGGGAGGTTTTAGCAGGAAAGGAAGTATATTAGTTTCCTGGGACTGTCACAAACTGGGTGGCTTAACACAACAGTAATTTATTCTCTCATAGTTCTGGAGGTTAGAAGTCTGAAACTGAGGTGTCAGCAGGGCCATACTCCCTCCAAAGATTCTAAGGAAGAATCCTTCCTTGTCTCTTCCAGCTTTTGGTGGTTGTGGCAATCCCTAGCATTCCTTGGCTTGTGGCAATGTAACTCTAATCCCTGCCTCCATCTTCACATGGCCTTCTTCTCTGAGTCTCCTTTGTGTCTTTACATGGCTTTTTTATAAGTACACCAGTCATCAGATTCAGGGTCCACCATAATCCAGTATGACCTCACCTTAACTTGATTACATCTGCAAAGACCCTATTTCCAAATAAAGTCACATTCACAGGTACCGGGGGTTAGGATTTCAACTATCTTTTAAGAGGATGCAATTCATCCCACAATAGTTCACCCTATGCCCCCTAAAATTCATGTTCTTCCCACATGCGGAATACGTTCATCCCATCCCAACGTCCCCAAACTCTTAACCTATTCCAGCATCAACTCTAACTCCAAAATCTCATCTAAATAATATCAATTCAAAAAGTCCTAAATCTCGTCTTCTAAATCAGGTACTGGACTCTAGGTATGGTCCATCCTGGGGCAAAATTTTTCTCCATCTCTGAACCTATAAAATTAGAAAACAAGTTGTCTGCTTCTAAAACACAATGGTGGGAATGGCATAGAAAGAGAAATGAGGAGGAATAAGAGAGTCATGGGTCCCAAGCAAGTCCAAAACTTAGCAGGACAAATTCCATTAGGTTTCAAAGCCTGAGAATAATCCTCTGTGGCTTGATATTCTTCCCTCTAGGCGCACAGAGGCCCCACTGGACCCACCCACTAGGCCCATGAATTCCCACTGGCCCCACTAGACTCTGAGCCACTGCAGTCATTCTTCCCCTTTTTTGAAGGATAATGCATGTTCACAGCCAAATAACTCTATCTTCCCATTTCCTGCCTGTAGAATTCCAGAAGTCCAACAGCCTTCCTTAATTTTGTCCCATCTCTGTCCCCTTCAGTCCAAGCTGGCAGTGTTATTGGTGGTATAACATTCTCAAAACCCTTGTAAGTCTTCTGCATATGTCAAGCTATGCCTTTAGATATAGGGGTTCTGCATAGATTCTTCCTAGATAATCTTACTTCTACCCCTGGCTTCTGCTGAGAGGATTGATTAGATCTATGAGTCATACACCTAATCTCTCTGGCAGAAGAGGTTGTCCAGCCACACCCTTAGTGTTTTCTTCAGAGTATGCCTGTCTTAGTTATTTAGTGCTGCTATAACAGAAATACCACAAATGGATGGCTTTAACAAACAGAAACTTATTTTCTCACTGTTCAGGAGTCTCGAAGTCTGAATTCAGGGTGCTGGGTCTAAGGAAAGTCTTTCTGTCTCTGTCAGCTCTGGGGGAAGTTCCTTGTCTCTTCAGCTTGTTTCCTGGTTCCTTCTGGATCTCCATGCGGCTTGGCATCAATCTTCCCCCATCTCTGCTACTCTCACTTGCTTGTTCAATCTCCTTTATATCTCAGAAGAAATTGACTCAAGCTACTTTCTACAGTAATCTTGCCTCATTAACATAACAAAGACAACCCATGCCCAAATGGGATTACAACTACAGGCATAGAGGCTAGGGTATAGAACACATATTTTGGGGGGACACAATTTAATCCGTAACAATGCCTTGGCATCTTTTGCCAATATGAATATGCTGAGAATTTTCCAAATCATCAAGTTCTAGGTCCTGTTTACTTAATACTTTCTGCCTCAATACCTCTCTTTCCTCTCACATTTTACTGTAAGGAGCAAGGTGAAGCCAGGTTGCAACATCTACATTTTGCTTGGAAATATCCTCAACTAGATATTCAAGTTCATCACTTACAATTCTACTTTCCACCCAACACTAGAAACAACAAGGCCAACTTTTCTGCCACATATAACAAGGACTGCCTTTCTTCCAGCAATAACATGCTTCTCATTTCCTTCTGAGACCTCACCAGAAGCACCTTTAATCTCCATATTTCCATCAACAGTCTCTTCAAGGCAATCTCAGCTTTCTCTACCATGTGCCTGTGCCCATTACCTACTTCCACAGCCACATTCACATCTTTAGGTATTTCTTACGGCAGCACCCCACTTCCCAGTTCCAAAATCTATGTTAGTTAGTATCCTAGAACTGTTGTAACAAATTACCACAAACTGGGTGGCTTAAAACAACAGGAATTTGTTTTCTGACAGCTCTGGAGGCAGAAGTCTGAAATTAAGGTGTCAGCAGGGCCATACTCCCTCCAAACGCTCTAGGGAAGAATCCTTCCTAGCCTCTTCTAACTTCTGGTGGTCACCAGCAATCCTTGGTGTTCCCTGGCTTATAGAAGCATAACACCAATCTCTGCCTCCATCTTCCCGTGGTCTTCTCCTCTGTGCTTCCTTTGTGTCCTCACATGGCCTTCTTATAAGGACACCAGTCATTAGATTAAGGGTCCGCTCTAATCCAGAATCACCTCATCTTAACTTGATTACATCTATAAAAACACTCTTCCAAATAAAGTCACATTCACAGGTACCAGGGGTTTAGGACTTTAGCATATATTTTGGGGGTCACAACTCAACCCACAACAGGGAGTACAACATTAAGTGCACATAAAGGGCAAATACAGCTCCAGAGGACAAGAAGAGTAAGGATAACTGTCCTGCATATCCCCTCCCAAGCTCAGCTCTCAGAATCCACCTCATACCCAGTGACTATAGATTATCAGACCATGAAGGTTTCAGGACAGCAGATGTGGCTGTCTAGGTGAGAGTGAACTCAAGTAGTACCTGGGAGCCAGAAGGTGGCAGAATTCCCAGCCTGAATGCTGCAGACAGATATTAGCAAAATGAGGTCAACTGTTAACACAATCAGGCTTAAGGCAGGGGAGGTGGGAGTAAACAAATGAGATACTGACATGTTAACAGAGTCAGGAATAATGGTGAGAATTTCTGGAGTACCAGTTAACACTGAGAAAGTGAGCCTCGAATCATTACCACCTTCTGGAATCCCCTCTTCCAATCTATTCTCTCCACCTTCCCTACTATCCACAATACCCTGGACCTCATGCCCCTGGAAGATACATATTCATCCCTCACGGTCAAAATATGTGCTAAGAATTTCTTTTGTCATTTACACAGCCCTCTGTGGTGCTGGGGTGTCTGTTTAACCTATAAGGGCTACTTCTGTGCCCTTCTCCCTTCTAGTTATAACCCAACAAATGCTCTGCCTCAAGCATCTATAGACACTCAGTAGGCAGCAGTTCTTCCCACCTCCGGGCTGGGTCAGATTCCATACTCATCTCTCCTCTCTCCTGTATCTCTGGAGAGGACATGCCTCCCCAGTCTACATAACTTCACGCTTACACCCATCTAGCATACAACTGGCACCTACTCCATGCTGGATCTGATACTGAGTGCTGATGACAGGTGAACAAAACTGTCTCTGCCCTCAAGAAGTTCCCAGTTTGATGGATAACAGACAGGAAAACAGAATGTTACAGAGAAAGCAGCTGCAAAAGGCTGTGGGTTCCAGAGGAGAATAAGAAGGAAGAGTTGAGCATGCCTGGGGAGAGGCTAGCATCCTAGAGAAGGCTTGAAGGGTGAGTTGGAGCATAACAGAATGGAGAAAGAGAGGATCAGGATTCAGCTGACTGAGACCAGATGTAATTTACATACCTTAAAGTTCACTCTTTTAAAGTGTACAGTGTAAAGTGATTTTTAGTATATCCACAAGTTGTAAAACCATCACCACAATCAACTTTACCTCCAAAAGAAATCCCATACTCATTAGTAGTCACTTCTCATTCCTAACGCCCCACAGGCCTGGAAATCATTTATCCATTTTCTGTTTCTATGGACTTGTCTATTCTGGACATTTCATATAAATGGAATCAAACAATGTATGGTCTTTTATGTCTGGCTTCTTCCACTTAGCATGTTTTCCAAGATTCATCCATGTTGTAGCATGTATCAGTACTTCACTCCTTTTTTTACTCCTTTTTATTCTTTGTATGGATAAACTACATTTGTTTCTCCATTCATCAATTGATGGGCATTTGAGTTGTTTCCAATTTTTGGCCTTTTTTTTTTTTTTGCTATTATGAATAAAGCTGCTATGAACATTCGTATATAAGTCTCTTGGATATATAACTAGGAGTGGAATTGCTGGGTCATATGGTAATTCTATATTTAACTTTATGAGGAACTGCCAGACTGTCTTCCAATGTGGCTGTACTATTTTACCTTCCTACCAGCAATGTATGAAAATTCCAATTTCTACACATCCTCACTAACATTTGTTATTATTTGTCTTTTTGATTATGGCCATCCTAGTGGGTGAGAAAGGAGCCCTGGTGGTGCAATGGTTAAGCACTCTCGCTGCTAACTGAAAGGTCAGTGGCTCGAACTCACCAGCAGCTCCACGAGAGAAAAGAGCTGGCTATCTGCTCTCATAAAGATGACAGCCTAGGAAACACTGTGGAGCAGTTTTATGATCGCTAAGAGGCAGAATCCACTTGATGGCACGCAACAACAGTGGTAACTCACTGGGGTTTTGATTTGCATTTCCCTAATAACTAATGATGTTGAGTATCTTCTGCTCAACTTTTAATTGGGTTATTGGTCTTTTTTATTGTCGAGTTGTAAGAATTCTTTATATATTTTGGATACCAGATGTCTTAGTTATCTAGTGCTGCTGTAACAGAAATACCACAAGTAGATGGCTTTAACAAAGAGAAATTTATTCTGTCACAACCTAGTAGGCTACAAGTCCAAATTCAGGGCATCAGTTCCAGGGGAAGGCTTTCTCTCTATGTAGGCTCTGGAGGAAAGTCCTTGTCATCAATCTTCCCTTGGTTGTGGAGCTTCTCAAGCACAGGGACCCTGGGTCCAAAAGATATGCTTCGCTTCTGGTGATGCTTTGTTGGTGGCATGAGGTCCCCCTGTCTGTCTGCTTGCTTCTCTCTTTTATATCTCAAAAGAGATTGATTTAAGACACAATCTAATCTTGTGGATTGAGTTTACATAACTGCTGCCTATCCCACCTCATTAACATCACAGAGGTAGGATTTACAACACATAGGAAAATCACATCAGATGACAAAATGGTGGACAATCACACAATACTAGGACTCATGGCCCAACCAAATTGATAGACACATTCGTGGGGGAAACAATTCAATATGTGACACTAGACCCTTACCAGATAAATGATTTGCAAATACTTTCTCCCATTCTGCGGACTGTCTTTTCACTTTCTTGATAGTGTCTGTCATGGATTGAATTATGTCCCCCAAAAAAAGTGTGTATCAATTTGGCCATGATTCCTGGTACTGTGTGGTTTTCCTATATGTTGTAAATCCTGCCTCTATGATGTTAATGAGGGAGGATGGGTGGCAGTTGTGTTAGTAAGGCAGGACTCAGTCTACAAGATTGGATTGTATCCTGAGGCAATGTCTTAAGATATAAAAGACAGAAGTGAGCACAGAGACAGGGGACCTCATACCATCAAGAAAGCAGTGCTGGGAGCAAAGCGCATCCTTTGGACCAGGGTCCCTGCGCAGAGAAGCTCCTAGTCTGGGGCAACACTGAAGAGAAGAAGGCCGACAGAGAGAAAAAGCCTTCCCCTGGAGCTGATGCCCTGAATTTGGACTTTTAGCCTACTTTAATGTGAGGAAATAAATTTCTCTGTGTTAAAGCCATACACTTGAGGTATTTCTGTCGTAGCAGCACTGGATGACTATGACAGTGTCCTCTGAAGCACAAAAGTTTTTAATTTTGATGAAGTCCAATTTATCTACTTTTTCTTCTGTTGTTTGTATTTTTTGAGGTCATATCTAAGAAATCATATGCATGGCCTTTTAGATTCCCAGGAATATGTTAGCGCTTTTCAAAGCACCATATGGACATTTTACTACCCAGATATTCCTTTTAGGTTTTTTGGTTGGCTTACTGTTTGCTTCAACTGTTACCATAACCTCAGGCAGTTTCGATATTAAACAACTGCTACTGGCTGTCTTTGACAAATGTCACCAGGTTGTTGGTAATGAGTGAACTCTGAGTCAAGTCAGATAAAGACAAGTCTTGGTAGTGGGGTTTTCCAGGAAACTGCCAGACAAGTCAAATAATGACAATTCTCTGAGAATGGGGCTTTGAAAGAGCTCCAACCTGGTTTTGACTCCTCCAGCGGCTGCTAGGCTGCTGCTGTTCATTAAGATTGTGAGTCATTGGTTATCAAGGCTACCATGGAACTAGGGAGAAGGAAATTGTGATAAGGCAAGTTAAAATGCCACAAAGTTTGCTGTTCTTACCAAGATTCAGCCATTTTTCTTGACTAAATGGTACCTAGATTGTTGCAACCTTTTGGTTAATTTCCAGAGTTTTAAAAAAGTTGATTTTGACTTCTTCTTTTTTTTTTTTTTTTTTTTTGGCGCCAGTGTTCTCATTGCTTTATAAAGGACAGGATTTTGAAGACCCTTACTTTACCATTCCCATATGACATCACTGCAAGCTGTGTTTCTTGATAGATCACTCTGTCTTCCTCAAAATTCTCCCATTAGGCAGGCAAACAAGAACAACTGGGCCCAGAGCTACTAGCCTATGATTTCTGGTTGAGGTGTTACAGATCTTTAGCTGGGGCATATTACAAGAAGTTCATCTGTCACAAGAAGTAGTTATCAGTTATGGATGCCAGCCCCTTCCTCTTCTTCTTTATTTCCCTGCCAAAGACTTTGCTCATGACTGTTCAACAGAGGGGAAGAAATTAGCTGGCTGTGGGGTCTCCTTGGCAGGGATGCCCCTGAGCTCCAGACTCAGCCTGCTGGGACTTTTGTCTTCCCTCTCTGAGTCAGCAAAGAATCCCATCCAAGGTAGGGCAAAGGTAGAAAGACAGCAAAGGTTCTTCTTACATAGAGCTTAGAGATAGAGGTAGAAGAGAATGAGGCAGGAATATGGGCCAGGCCACAATGCCCTCTGTGCTCTTTTGCTGACTGCAGGACCTTTATGCCTTGCACAGTATAGTCCCTCCTGGTTGGAACTCAGTCCACAAACTCAGTCCACAAATTCATGGCTAATCCTAGATAACAAAGACACCTGACAACCCCACCCCTGCTTCTATATATTATAAACAGCTTAAAAGGAAATGAAGGTAAGAGGCCTGGAAAGAACACAAGAGGAAGTACTAGCATTACAGTCAATGGGAAAAAAATGACACCAAATAACTTACAGAGTTGTGGGGCAGAAGGAAAATTGTTCACTATTCATCTAGGCCTTGTTCCAATGTCACTCTTTCTAGAAAACTTCCCTGAGCCTCATGCCCAAAGAGAAACTACTTCCTCCCACATTCTCTGCAGTCATAATTTTTTGCACATGCTTTCCCACATTCTGATCTAGTTATCTATTTATACTTTGATCTCCTAAATCTTTCTCAAATCCCCTCCCTCTCCTCTCCATTCCCATAAGTCTTAAGTTAACTATGCCTCTTCTGTACTGTTACTACTTCTTCCCCATTTCCTAACTTCTTGCCTTTAGCCTCTCTCATTCCAATACATCTTCCACAATGCAGTCTGGATAATCTCTCCAAAATAGCAAACCTGATTGTGTCACTCAGCTCAGTAAAATTCTCCATTGATAACACCACAAAAATGAAATCTCTCCTGCCTATCTTCTTCAACATATCTTACACTCTGTTGTTGTTAGGTGCCGTTGAGCGGGTTCCGATTCATAGTGACCCTGTGTACAACAGAACGAAACACTACCCGGTCCCGTGCCATCCTCACAATCAGTGTTATGCTTGAGCCCATTGTTGCTGCTACTGTATCAATCCATCTCATTGAGGGTCTTCCTCTTTTTTGACACTCTAGCCCCTAAGATATTGGCTCTTCCCCAAATACACCATGCTCTTTCATGCTTCTAAACCTTTGTACATAATATTCCCTCTTTCTAGAGTGCTCTGCCACTTCTCCATCTGTTAAGATCCTTGCCATCATTCAAAACACTGCTTATATGTCATCTCTTCTGTGCACCCAATAAGACTGGGCTGAATTTCTTTCTCCTTCACCAGATTGAGAGGTCCCTAAGAACAGAAGCCATCTCATTTACCTGCACACTCCCAGTGCCAACCACAGTGCTCAGTAAAAAGTAAATATTCAATAGATGTAGAATAAGTGAATGAGTAAATGGAGACAAGGAAGGAGGAGAATAAAATCTTGGTTTTCAAATTGGCTACTGTAATCTAGGGAAGTAACTCTGTTTCCATTCAAGACCATTATGATAGATTTATTGTATTACTGGGCCCAGGTTTTCATGCCTCTCTGTATCCATGCATTTTGTGTAGTGTCCCTTCACAGTTACTCTACCATATAACTTGCTTTTGCCATGTGACTTGCTTAGACAATCAACAGCAAATGTGACACAAGCAGAGGCTTGAAAAGTACTTGGATGCTTCTGCTTGCCCTCTTGAATGACTGGGTCTTCTCTCTCTTATTTCTCACTGTTGCCATGAGAACATGCCAGGGCTAGCCTGCTGGAGGAATGTGAGAGACACGGGGAACAAGAACCCAGTCATTTCAGCCAACCAGCTGCCTAGCCAACCAATAGCTGACTACAGATACATGAGTGAGCCCAGCCAAGATCAACCAAAACTGCTTTGTAGATCTGTAGGCCTGTGAGCAATACTAAAAGGTTATTGTTTTAAGCCTCTGTATCAGTTGTGGCAATAGCTAACTGACATAGGTCTTCTATACATCAAATCTATGAAATCCACATTTCAAGTCCCCTAAAACTTCCTTCTGAGCTCCAGAGTGTATGTTCAACTCTCTGCTAGACTTTTCTTCTTGGATGTCCTTCAATTCTTTGAACTCAACATGTCTAAAACTGAACTCATTACCTTCCTTGCCCCTCCATCAAATCTATGAAGATTGACTCAGTCACTCAAGCTGAGATAAATGCTTTCTTCTTCGGGTTCCAACTTTATCAAGCTCTCTCCTCCATTACAGCCTTTATCTCACTGTACAGGTAGTCCCCATCGTAAGTACCGTTACGATGACTCCATCGTAAATCAGTAAAGATACCTCTATCAGTATCTTTATAAATCTAATCTTTATTTGTCTTTAGGGGTAGGCATGAGAATGATAACATCAGCAAATTACATGCTGCAACAATGTATGCAGTACATATTACTAACTATAAGATGTACCAAAAAAAAACCAGATGGTCATTAGGTGTGGACTACCTGTATTGTAATTGTATGATTATGTGTTCATCTCCCTAACTAGACTGCTAATTCCTTGAGGGCAGATGCCATGACTTATTCACCTTTCTATAACTAGGGGTCCTAACTTAGAACCTGATACCTTGTAAAAATTCAATAAATGTTCAACTGAATTGGAGACAGATCTATGATGAGCTCTTCTTAGCTCTAGTAACTTTGCTCCACCTCTTTCAGAAAAGAGTTTTCCTGCTGACCTCTGAATTCCCTTAGGTTAGGTCACTCACAGCCCACAGTCTATACGAAACAGGCCTAGGAGAAAATATCTCTGTGCTGGTATCAGTCTAACCTGATTCATTAGGGGCCCTCTTGCTGACTCTGATCTCCTAGGCCCACTACCATGGATCCAGGACTCTCGTTCCTATGCTCTCCAGCCCAAACTGATTTTTCAAGACTAGAATCTTTGTCTACTTTAACTTGCAGTTTCTAATGCATTCTTTCAGATATGGTAAGTCCTATTTTGAAACAGAACACAAAACAGCCTAATAATACACCTTAAAAGACTAAGGAAGAATTTCAGGCAGCTGAAGATGAAGACCTCCCTTCCTAGGGGCTGATGGAGTAAGTCTTCTGAGTAAGTACTCTTGCTGGTGTATATGACGAGGGGTATAAGCTGTTAATGGGAAGTTAAATAAGGCCACTTCTCACCTTTCAAGACACAGCTCCAGAATTAACTTTTCCGTAAAGCTTCCTGACATCCAGTAGAAATACTCCTCGTACCTTTGTGCCCCTCACTGAACACTGGACAGACTTACATGACACCTATAACATTTACTATATTTATTGACACTTCTATCCCCATCTAGGCGAACTCCTTGAAATCAAGGACCCTGCCATTTACATGGGCACACAGTAGATGTTCAGTAAATGTTGGTGAATGAATGAAAGGCCATTGCTCGGTATAGAAGGTGGGCCTCACATAAAGGGTATAATCATTCATGTGTCATTCATTCAAAATCTACCAGTTAATGGTAAGCAAAATGTGTCCCAGGAATAACAAAAACAAAAACGTAGTAAAGGAGGTGGGAACAATCTTCTTCCACATTGTTCTATTTCACACTTTCAAAAGATGTAGGCTCAACTGTAGTGATACATCAGCTTGGGCACTTTCCAAGCTAAATGCATGGGCAGGGAAATGTAGTGCCTCTGACCCTGCCTGCCAGCTGCTTCTCTGGACTGGTTCCTGTCTCCATAGGATTCTGCTGCTGGCACCCTCAACTGATGCCAACAGCTCCTAAAGCGCAGGGAATGGGCCCCGACAGTCTGCTTGGTCAAAGCTGATTTTCTAAGAAATCTCACTGAGTTTGTTCCCCGAGTTCACTTAGAATAAGAGAAAGAATGGTAGGGTTGGCTGACTCACCTTGTAGGTCTCTGGGACTGAACTACCTACTTTTCTCAATTAGCCACATGCTGAAGAGACCATCCTACCTTAGGCCTAAGTGTGTCTCCTTTGCTTCAGTGCAAGTCCATTTAGTTCTCTTGGTCATCCAAGGACACAAAGATGCTCAGCAATCAGTTCACACACTCTGTGTGTCTACATTAACAGCAGGGAACACCTAAAGGACATTCAGCTCCTTATGAGTTACTTGCTATCCTTGAACATATCTTTCACATTTTAGCCTTTATATTATTGCTCAGGTTGTTTCCTCTACCTAGACTGCCCTCTCCTGCCACCTTCATGGAATAAAGCCCTACGCATCATTAAAGGCAGAAACCACATGACACTTCTGTAGGAAACCTTCTCTATCCCTCCTCTGGGCCCCAGAAGCACTGTATACCTCTCTAGAACACTCACTTTATCCCTTTAGGGCAGAATATGATTCATCCAGGTCTCCCTACAGGGTCCAGCACAGCACTGGCACAAAGTAGATATTTCCTGAATGTCTTTAATAAATGGGTGCTGATGTCTGGGTGGATTACATACACCATCATTCCACATCTCAACAACCGTGGAAATAGTGCAGGCATTGCAGCTGTGTGCAGGTGTGCCTAGAAGACCCAGGACCTCAGCCTAGCCTTGGGGTCCATGGCACAGCAGCAGCCCTTCTCTCCACAAAACTCACAGAGAGGAGGCCCAAAAAGCACTGTGTCCAGGGCCTTCAGCTGAAGCTTCTGCCGATGGCTCCGGTCTGTCATCTTCAGAACGGTCCCTGTCATGGTGGTATTGGTTACAGCTAGCCTGTTGAGGCAAAGAGTAGGGTGTCAGTTCTCTGCCAGCCAAGACAGGAAGGATTCCAGTAGGATCACCACCTACTCCAGGAACACTCCCACGACTTCTAGCTCTTGGTGACTGCTCCCCTATGCATTCTAGAACGAAGAGTCTACACCAGAGGATCTTAATGGGGAGTATGCACAGACACATTACCAAGAATTTTCTCACCTTCTTTCCCCATGTCCATTATTTCCTGAGTATCCCACCCTCTAAGGA
Source organism: Dugong dugon (assembly GCA_030035585.1). NCBI lineage: Eukaryota > Metazoa > Chordata > Mammalia > Sirenia > Dugongidae > Dugong > Dugong dugon. Next base: position 76,223,044 of record CM057467.1, on the reverse strand, counting down.
TCATTCATCAGTCACCATTTCCACATACAAGTGTAAATTTTCTGTTATGCCTCTCCTTCCTGGGATTATCCACTCTACATCTGTTTCCATACTCCCATTGCTGGTAAATTTATTCTCCTGTCCAGCCCGGGTCAAAACCTTATACAACATTACCCAGTGATTCTGGGGACCTCTGAATTATCCTAATCCTAATCCATTGCACATTAAATATAAACCTGCTGATGACAAAAATTGCATTAGTCTTGTTAGCTTGTATTTGAGTCACTGAAATGCAATTTACTCCCAACCAGACTACTGTAATTTTTTTATGACCTTCAACCATACTGTCAATGATAACTCTAATAATAGAGAGACTGTAAACAAGAAAATGACCTGGGAAAAACTGGAATTTGTTTCTCTTCTGCTGGAACACAGTGGGTGTAGGAGGAGAGTGTTATAAGATATGAAAGGTTGAGAATCACTCATCTGGGTCCCACAAGTGAGGACTTGATACCATAAGATCCTGTAAGGTTGGTGCTCTTTTCTGATGCATAGCTGTACTTCCCCAGCTGGAAAAGATTCTTCTGACAGCACAGTGTATGATTTATACTCCTGCCTGCACATGCAGGAGGAACTACTTCTCTGGCTTTGGAAAGCAATCAAGCCCACCTATAAGAGAGGCAGTGAGGCACTGTGATCAGGGGGGTCAGGAGATCTGGCTTCTGGTCCAAGTTCTACCAATGGCTCACTTATCTGATCATAAGCTGCTCCGCCCCCCTCTCCCGGGGTCTCAGTTTCCTTCTGTGTACAAAAAAAAAAAAACAGTTGCTGTGGAGTCAGTTCCAACTCATGGCAACGCCATGTGTGTCAGAGTCGAACTGCTCCATAGAGTTTTTAATGGCTGATTTTTTGGAAGTAGATCACTAGGCCTTTCTCCAAGGTGCCTGTGCGTAGACGGAAGCTTTCAACATTTCAGTTAGCAGCTGAGTGAGTTAACCATCTGCACCACCCAGGGACTCCTCCTTCTGTGTAAAGTGAGGTAACATCAGATGGTTCCTACAAGCCTGAGAGTTCTTGGGGCTCTTCTTTAGAGCACATCACCAAGTATACTGGACTTCATCTAGCTGATCAAATTAAACTTTGTCATCTTATCTATACTCTACTTCTTCTCAAAGAAACCTATGTGCTAGAGGGCTATTTACATCTAAGCAATGAAAGAAATGATAAAGGAACTAATATTTACTAAGCAACTACTGTGTATCTGACATTGTTCCAACACTACACACAATAGCTCACTTAGTTCTCACACAACCTCAACAGAACCCAATTCTATTATTAGCTATATTTTATAGATAAGAAAACTGAGACTCAGAGTTGCATAACTTGCCCAAAGTCACAAAGCAAGGAAGTGGTAAAGCCAGGAAACAAACTCAAATCTCCTAGACCCTTCCCATTATACCACGCTGCCTAGCAATGGGCCTAGAACCATCCCCACCCTATGCAATGAAGGCTCTATGCTTCCTGCTATCACCAAGGTGCCACAGCTTGGCATCTTCTACTCCTGTGTCCAGCCTGGCTGGGCCTGGGCCTGGTCTTAGGTCTAATCCTAGCCACAGGAGAGCCAAGTGAGACCATGACTTGAGAAATAACTTCTTATGCTATACCTTGGAGTTTTAATCCAAGCCATAGCCATTCCCCAAGATGGAATGGTCCAGGAATCCACAAGGCAATACTTCTATTTATATGGGTAGCCTAGCCTTTTGTAGTGAGAAAAGAAATCTAAATCCTAAAGCTTCATGGTCAACCATCCATTCACTTGTCTATCTAGACCATTAAATATGGAGTTCCTCAAGGCAGGGGTCAGGTTTAATGCATCTCTTTGTCCTCAGGGCCCAGAAGATGATACGTACTTAGTAAAGTTTTATTAAACAGAGCTAAACTGATATTGCCAGGAAGCCTATCTTCAGCAAGAGGAAGGTGGAGTGAAAAAAGCAGGACACATAGAGCCAGGCAGACCTAGGTTCAGATCCCAGCTCTGCCACTTACCAGCTTGGATAAATAATAAAATATTTGAGATTCAGTTTGCTCACCCAAAAACTGAGTTAGTAACTCCTTCCTCCCATAATTGTTGTGAGAATCAACTGAAATAACAAGTAGGAAAGCACCCTAGAAAGAGATGTACAAACATTAAGATTATTACTCTCTTCAGAGTAGGGAGGAGCTGTGAATAGGAGGCTGCAGGAAGCAGAAGAGGGAACAGCCAGCTCAGCTAGGCCTCAGCAGGAGTGCCTGGTAGTTGACTGGAGACTGCAATGTGTGGGCATTCCAACAGCTTTACCTTCCCCTTTCCTGAAGCTCATAACCAGATGCACCTACATAATGAGATGACAGATCATATGTAATCAGCACTTACCAGACAGTAAGCCTTTTGAGGGCAAGGGCAGGTAGCTGTCATCTTTATCACCAGTACCCAGCATAAGCGCTTGGCACAGAGCAGGTACCCAGTAAATATTTGTTGAATGAATAAGTAAATGGATTAATAACTAGATGACAGATGTCACTAGTTTGATATAACAAGAACTCCAAGCAGTACTCTATCCCCTCCCCACTCCCATTCCAAGCCCTAGCATATTGTGACTGCAAAGGAAGCAAACAGTTGTGATACAACAGCTGTTGGAGGAGTCATCCAAGAGAGGAGGCTGTGGTCAATGTAGTTAGCCCCCACCTCTGCACCTAAAATGTTCAAGCAGACAAACTGCATAAGGATAATCCAAGGAAGGCTAAAAGGGCCCCAAGGCTCCTGGGTGATAAAAGAAACAGCTGCTGGGGGACAGAACAAGAAAACAGAAACACCACAAGCTTTGAAGTCTAGGTTCAAATCATAATTTTTCCCCTAACTAGCCATATGACCTTGGAAAAGTTACTTAACCAGTTTCACCATCTACAAAATGAGGAGCATAATAATACTTACCTTGAAGAATTGATGTAAAAAATTAAATCAGATGCTGTATATAAAGTGTTGAGTGCCTGGTACACACATAGTAGGCACTCAATAAATGGCATCTCTTAGTATTGTTCCCAAGACTGATAAAAACTATTAAAGAAGAGAATGGTTGCAAAGTGTCCATCATGCTCTATAACAAGCACACAACAGATGTAAGAAGAGGAGAGGTCTACAGACTCTGGCCTGAAAAGGGTGGGCCCTCACTTAACTGGCCAGAGCACCTGAAGGCAGGCCCGCCCCAGCCCATTCCCTGCACCCACATGTGAGAGAAACCCAGTACTCTCCTGACCTCGGCATGGCATGGCCACCAAGCTGCAGCTTCCGAAAGGTCTCCTCATACTGAGGCAGCTCCACATACGTGATCAGCCACTGCACCACCTCTTCCACGGTCCAGTTATATACTGTGGGGAGAGACAAGAAAAGCCATGACTTCAGAATGCCAAGCATTGCTTGCACTTTTTGTCACAGTCATATTGACCTTAACATTTACCACATGTTTATGTATTTGATAGCTCTCTCCCTCACAAAATTCTAAGCATGAAAAGAGTGCATACTGTATCAGTCTACTTACATGAAACTCAAGAAAAGCTAAATATATAGTGATAGAAAGAAGATCAGTTTTTGACAAGAGCCAGGAGTGGGAACTAAAAATTAACTGGGAAGGAGCACAAAGTAACCTTCTGGGGTGATGGAAATGTTCTATATCTTGAATGTAGTGGTGGTTACATAGGTGATATATTCAGCAAAATTCATCTAACTGTACACTTTTAAGTAGGTGCATTTTATTGTACACAAATTATACCTCAAAAAAAGTTGATCTAAAAATATTTTTAAAAAAACTGTTAAGTGTGACTAGGGTCGAGAACCTTCCTTCCTTCCATCTATCCATCCATCCTTCCCTCCTCTCTCCATCCATTTAACTAACACTCACAAAGAGCCCACTCAGTCCCAAGCCCTCAGGAAATTAGTTCCCAATTCAGTGGAAGCGGTCAAAAACTAAACAGTGCCAGTGGATAAAGGAATATACATAGGCCACGTAGAGAAAGTGAATAACTGCCCAAGGGTTCAGGGACAGCTTTAGAGAAGATGATGAATTGCAACATAAAGGATTAGTAAGAGCTCATCTGACATATTTAATGGGTGTGGGAGAGGAAGTTATTCTACGTAGAATTAGGTCAGGTGCAAGGAAAGATGTGAAATTGGATATGTCTAGAACACAGAATAAATGCAAAGTAGGGGCAGAAGAAAGTTGAAGCCATGTGACGTTCGGCCTTGACTGCCATGCCACGGCAGCTATTTGTATTTTTCTGGGGAGGGCCTGCCTCAGGTTGCTCTGGTCACTTAAGTGAAGTCCCACCGTTTCACATGTGGCTATTTAAATTAATTTAAATATTTAACTATTTAATTGATTAAATTAAAATTTAAAAAATTAAAAATTCAGTTCCTCAATCAGACTAGCCACACTTCAAGTGCTCAATAATTACATATGACTACTGGTTACTGTATTGAACAGCACAAATTATAAAACATTTCCATCATCACAGAAAGTTCTATTGGATAGTACTAGTCAAGACAATTTACTGTGAAAATGTTTCCATTTTGTGTATTTATTTTGAAGATAACCTAGAAATAATAATAAAAACAACCGTATTCTGGGTCATCTAAGTGTATAAGAGTGTAGGCTCTCAACTTCAGTGCCTATGTTGCATTTGTGCTTATAATTGTGTTAATGCAAAGCAATTATAATAGTAGATCATTTTCTTAGCGTTTTAGGTAATGATGCGCTTCAAATCAATAATATGTCTTCAATTTAGATATTTTAATATAAAAGTACCCAGAGACCAAACTGATGTTTTTTCAGAAAATATATTTTCATAACTGCAATTCAAATGTTTGAGACAAATGTTACCCACCAAAAGATAGAAACCACCAAGAACTGTCCCAGTTGGTGCATCACCAGAGAGACTGCCATAACATCACAAGACAACCTATTATGATCTGCCTGATAGCACTATAGTGGACATGGGTTGTTTTTAACATAATTTGCTCCCCCTTTTGGTGGCAACAGTATCCTGAATTTGTATTGGGGAAGCACTCTACCCTTTCTGTTAGCCAATACGCATGAGGTAAAGCTAAATTAACCCCTAGGAATACAGTATGAAACCAAGCTAAGCCAGTCAGCACATTCCATCCTCCTGCCCATGGTGCTTGGTTCAGAAATGGGCACAAAATCCAAGTCAAGACCAAAGAAACTGAATTCTAGGATTTTTCTCTCTTTCTTTTTTTTTTAACCTACAGAGTATGGGACGAGTTTGCTCTTCCACTATACTGGTATCTGGGATGAAATTATCCTGAATTATAATATTAATAATAAAAATAATAATATTAACAGAAGCTGTCACTTAAATAGCACTAAATATGTGACAGGCAGTCTTCTAAGCACCTCATATATATTAATTCACTAATATTCATAATCACCCTATGAAATAGGTAGCCCCATTTCATCCTCATCTTGCAGAGGAAGAAAACGAGGTACAGAAAGGTTACATAACTTTCCCAAGTCACCCAGGCAGGATATGGTAAAGCCAAGATTTGGACCCAGTCTGGCTCCATATCCCATGCTCTATATATTGCCTCCCTGACGCTGCTGGAAGTCTTCATGCAGAGGCAAAGCTGGGCAAAGGAATGGATCCAGATGACATCATTTAAGCCCTGAGTCAGGCCATGCTTATAGGCAACCCTATTCACAGATATTTCAGTTTTGTGCAACAAACAAGTTTCCCCTTTTGCTTATGTCGGATTGACAGGATTTTCAATCTTGTCAAGAGGAAATACTTCTAACTGAAGTAATCACTGAGTGGTCATTCGGAGCATGGCAAATCACATCATCACCATATGTGGAACACTGTAGCTAACTGTTCCTCAGTATTATAATGTTGTGGGGTTTTTTTAATTTCTTTTTTTTTTTTATTGTTGTAGTTAACTGAAGTTTACATTTCAAGTTAGTCTCCCATACAAAATTTTATACATACATCGTTATGTGACCCTAACTGCTCATCCCATTCTGTGACAGCACACTCCTCCTTTCCGGCCCTGATTCCCCATGACCATTCGACCAGCTCCTAACTCTCTCTGCCTTCCCCTCTCACCTCTGGACAGAAGCAGCCCCTTTGGTCTCTTGTATCTTCTTGACTAAGAGGCACACTCTTCACAAGTATCACTTTATGTCCCACAGTCCAGTCCAATCCCTGTCTGAAGAGTTGGCCTCAGAAATTGTTTTAGTTCTGGGCTGATAAAAGAGTCCAGGGGCCATGCTTTCCGGGGTACCTCCAGTCTCAGTCAGACCATTAAGTCTGCTCTTCTTACTAGAATTTGAGTTCTGCACCCCATCTTTCTGTTGCTCCATCAGGGACTCTCTGTTGTGTTCCCTGTCAGGGCGGTCATTGGTAATGTGGTTTTTTTAAACAGATAACCATAAAAAGAATCCCTTTTAAGCCATGTTGATATCTATGTGGTGTTTAGACACAAAGATAATAAGTTTACCTCCATATTTTATCAAGAATCAATTATAAAGGACTAGAAGTAGACTTAATACACAATGTGTTTGAGCCGAGAGAAAGTCATATGACATCATGATGTATTATACAAATCAAAGTTTTACAGTAGCTTATACAGAGAAAAATGGTAGGAGGACTGAGTCATGAGATGGCACCCAGTAGTATAGGCATTGAAAGAGCATGGAAACAATTTAGCTTCAGCAAAAATGTACTAACTTATTGGATTTGAAATTTGTTTTTATTTACTGTATCTTTTTTGTTGATATTTGTATAAAATTTTATATAGTGACTTAAATCTTGTTTTAAATTTAAATAACATTAAATTAAATATTTAAATAACATTAAAATGAAAATAATTTAAGTCAGCGCTGTAAATCCAAGATAAATTATTTCCCTTATAAGGACTTTGTACATTCCTCAAGTTTGAGAGTGAACAAGGAGCCAAAAAAGTTTTGAAGCAAAATGATATGGTGAGATTCATCCCCCTCTTCTCTTAAGATCCATATCTTTACCAAAAACTGTCTTTCATAAGAATTATGTCTAATTTCCTATTAGTAGTCAGCAAACATTTATGGCTTGGACCCTGTCCTCTTCATTTTTCCTTACTTCACTGTTTCTAAAATAGAGCTTTGCACACAGTGGCATCAATGAGAATTTACTCAGAGAAACACTACCCTGAATAAGGAGTTCCAGAAATGTTCTGATTGTGAGCTTACAAACAAACAACAAAAAACACATATATATAGAAAAATATACAGCTCATGTGGATGAGATCCTTGTTAAAAAAAGAGAGAAATTAATTTACAAATGATACATTCAAACCCTGGGCTTTGGAAAAGGAGGGATAATGAAGTTGAGGTTAAAGAAGTGTTAGGGGAAGTAGAATACACTAGCCATTATTCCTGAAAATGAATACATATCCTCACACCTTACAAATGTGATTGTTTACTTTAATCTGGAGTATCAGGTAATGAAGGCATAGGAGAGTGACACACAGATGTAGCAGACAGACAAATGCTAGCCTATAAAACGCAGAGAACAACACACTCCAGCCACTGCTGCCAAGAGAATGTAGTCTCATCCAGCACAAATGGGCCTTTCTGCTTGGTGTGTGGATTAGAAAGGTCACCTTTTTGTTGCTAAAAAGGCCTGAGGCCAGTGGTGCTTCAAGGACCTTTTGTCTACTGGGAAGATTCCTTGATACAAGCCTGAGCATAGACCCTAGGCATGCAGAAACTCCTTGATCAGCACCCTGTGCTACAGTGGAGGCAGGCAGGAGTCACTCTAGACAGGGTTCCTCAATCTCTGCATCACTGACATTCTAGACAGGGCAATTCTTCATCATGTGTGTGTGGTGGGGAGGGGATTTCCTGTGCATTACAGGATGTTTAGCAGCATGCCTGGCCTCTACCCACTACATACCAGTAGCACGTTCCCAGTCATGGCCATCAAAAATGTATTCAGACATTGTTAAATGTCCACTGATGGGGTGGGGGGCCAGAATCACCCCTAGTTGAGAACCACTGCTCTGGGCACTACAGGAAGTGAGGCCAAGGACTCTATAACGGGTGAGTGGACCCTAGTGAGGCTGGATTCTGGACCACTCCAATATTGCTAACCTGTAGGGAAAGAAAAGGATAAAGGCTAAACCTCAAGGCAGTTTTTTGAGCTCTATAATACGGTCCTGTTATTTAGGCAGTTGCCCTACCTACACAGGGCTTGGCAGCATGGTATCTTCTACCCAGAGTCACTGCAGTCTAAACAAAGTAAGCCAGGATGAGCTGCATCATTCTCTGATAGCAATCCTGTGCCCCCGCAGGAAGATATCATTCAACAGTGAAGTATTAGGGCCCCTAATCTCTAAGTAACTAAAAGTTGAAAGTCATGTTCTGCTTTCTCATTCCAAAAGAGAAAATGGGAAGAATCCCTGGGTCAAAATTAGGAAAAAGGCAACAGCAAGTATAGAGAGCTCTGGCTGTTGGAGAGAGGCTACAGAATTTGGCAGAAAGAGTTCAGTAGAGAGGCAAACTCCAAATGCTCACATGCCCAAATCCCAGGAGGACATGCAAATGAGAAACAGTTTTCTACAGTCATGAGTCTCTCATCCCCTGAGCTTTGTCCATGTGGCCTCTAACCAGATCAAAGACCACATTTCTCAGCAAAATGAAGAACAATGCTGCAGAGAATCAGAAAAGGCCAGTCTCTGGAGTGTTCCACAACAAATGGTCCCCCACAAGACAGATGCAGTAAGTGATTCTTTGTAGTCAGCAAGCCTTTTTAAGGAAATAAGCTAACTGTAAAAAAAATTTGAGCACATATTGCCAATATATCTGTCTATAAGTTAGGTTCATGAATTGGCATTAGGTAAATTATAAAACATACATAGAAACAAAGAATGAGGTAAAAACAAATACAATATAAATCCAAGCTCTAATGTTTTTTTCTGGCATGCCAATTGCCTTGTCCATGCTCTACTAGAGTATGTATACTCCAACTGAAGACCAATGGACTCACAGTATAACTCATCCCAATAACAGGTGACCTAAACTTCACAACTTGGCCCTTGAGGCTGCCTCTGCTGTAGCCCCTAACTTAGCAGTCCTCATCCAGAATCAGGCAGTATTTGTACTATTCTTTTACTCACCCTGGAACATCACTCTCAGGCTTCTAGGCCTTGGCTATTTTCTCTGCCAGAAAAGCTCTTTTTCTGCATCTTAGCCTGCTAACACCAATCCTTATAACCCAGCTCTACCTCTTTGCTTGCTGAAAGTCTTTGAGACCCACTTCAGAACTCTAGCCTCTAAAACTCTCAAAATAACTACTAGCTCTCCCTTTCTCGCTTATTCAGCAGGTTCTTTATACACAGTTCTTTTCTAACATGTATCTTATATTGTTACTATGTAACAACCTGTGATATGCAGACACAACCTAGCTTGCTGAAAGTGAAGACTTCAAGCACTTACTGATGAAGATGAAAGACTGCAGCCTTCAGTATGGATTACACCTCAACACAAAGAAAACAAAAATCCTCACAACTCGACCAATAAGCAACACCATGATAAATGGAGAAAAGGCTGAAATTGTCAAGGATTTCATTTTCCTTGGATCCACAATCAAAACCCATGGAAGCAGCAGTCAAGAAATCAAGAGACATATTACATTGGGCAAATCTGCTGCAAAAGACCTTTCTGAAGTGATGACAAGCAAAGATGTCACCTTGAAGACTAAGGTGCACCTGACCCAAGCCATGGTGTTTTCAATCACCTCCTATGCATGTGAAAGCCAGACAATGAATAAGGAAGACCAAAGAAGAACTGATGCCTTTGGATTATGGTGCTGGCAAAGAACACTGAATATACCATGGACTGCCAGAAGAACGAACAAATGCGTCTTGGAAGCAGTACAGCCAGAATGCTCCTTAGAAGCAAGGATGGTGAGGCTTCGTCTCATGGACTTTGGACATGTTATCAGGAGAGATCAGTCCCTGGAGAAGGACATCATGCTTGGCAAAGTAGAGGGTCAATGAGAAAAAGGAAAATCTTCAACGAGATAGACTGACACAGAGGCTGCAATGATGGGCTCAAGCACAGTAATGATTGTGAGGATGGGGCAGGACCAGATAGCATTTTGTTCTGTTGCATGTAGGGCTGCTTTGAGTCAGAAGCGACTCAATGGCACCTCATAACAACAACAACAACAACTTATATTATTATTTAGTCGTATATCTGTCTTCTCCATTAGACTATAAGCTACTTGGTGGTAAGGACCACGTCTTTTTCATCTATGTATCTACCAATGTCTAACTAACCCAGGGTTAGATCGTTCTAAGTACTCTGTAAAGTTTATTGAATGAAAAAAAGAACAAATGAATGAATGGACAAATAATGGCAATCTGTGGGTCCTGGATCACCTGTTGCACATTCCATCAGGATCAGCATCACCCTCCCTCAAAGACTTCCTATGGAGGTAAAGTGGGGAGCATAAAAAATTTTAAAAACACTTATTATTTATGCATACGAAGCAGCAAACCCCAGAAACTGATGTTCTATTAGTTTCTCAGATAATAAACATAGATTCTGACCTCCATACTATGCTTCAAAGACAGAATGAACCTTTTCCATTTGAAAAAGTTTTTTAATAAAAAATGAGTAAAACCTTCTGTTTTATTCTGAGATAACCACCAAAATAAAGTTACCCAGGACTGCCAAAACCCTGGGCATTTTGGAAGACTGGGTTTTTACTGTAAAATGTAGTAGAAAAAGCACTAGATTTGAAGCTGGAAGATCTTGGTTTTATACTACCTGCCACGGACCAGCTTGAGTAAATCACTTAACTATTTTGAACCTCAATTTCCTCTTCTGTAAAATATTTATCCTGTCATTCAACAAACATTTATTATGTACCTATTATGTGCCAGGAGCCCTGGTGGTGCAGTGGTTAAGAGCTACAGCGGCTAACCAAAAAGTCAGCAGTTCAAATCCACCAACCGCTCCTTGAAAACTCTATGGGGCAGTTCTACTCTGTCCGATGGGGTCACTATAAGTTGGAATCAGCTCCACAGCAGTGGGTTCAGTTCAATTATTATGTGCCAGGCACTGGGAACAGAGCAGTGATCAAGACAGAGACCCCTACTCCCATGTAGCTTTTGTTGTTGTTAGGTGTCGTGGATTCATTTTTGACTCATGGTGACCCCATGTGACAGAGTAGAACTGCCCCACAGGGTTTGCTAGGCAGTAATCTTTACAAAAGCAGATCACCAGGTCTTTCTCCTGTGGAGCCACTGGATAGGTTCAAACTGCCAACCTTTCTGTCAGCAACCAAGTGTTTAACCATTTGTACCACCAAGGCTCCTTGCCAGCGTAGCTTAGAATCGAGCAATATCTACCTCCCAGAGTTATTAAATTCAATGTGTTCATTTGTTTGAAAGTGCCTAGGGTTTAATACGAACTCAGTGGTAATTGTTCCTTCATACACACATTCACTTGATAAGGGGTGGATGTTGAAGACCTGTCAGAATCTGGGTGCGAAGAGATGCAGGCCCACCAGAAGAAAGAAACACGAGCGAAGACACAGAACTATAAAGTGCGGGGCATGCTCGGAGAATAGTGACTCCAGTTTGTCTCAAGTCCAAGGGTCATGTATAGAGACAAGGAGAACCTAGTATTGCTGAAACCAAATAATAAAGGGCCTAGAAAGAAGGTGGTCTCAAACTCCAAAATCATTTACTCATTGAAAAAATATTTATTGAATATCTACTATTTGTCAGGCACTGCAAGAGAGCTAGGGATACAACAATAAACAAAATAGAGTCACAGATCCCATGGTGCTTATATTCTGGTGGAGGGAAACAAAGTAAAACACTATAAATAAATCATTAAGTGTCAGATAGTGATAAGTACAATGAAGAAAATAAAACAGGGTAAGAGGATAAAGAATACAGTTATTTTAGACCAGGTTAGGGAAGGTCTCTCTGATGAGGTGACATTTGAGCAGAAAATGAAGGTGTGAGCCATGTAGATACTTGGGGGAAGAGCATTCCAGACAAAAGCCAAAATTCAAAAACCACTGCCTTCGAGTCGATTCCGACTCAAAGTGACCCTATAAGACAGAGCAGAACTGCCCCATAGGGTTTCCAAAGCATAATCTTTATGGAAGCAGACTGCTACATCTTTCTCCTGCAGAGCAGCTGGTGGGTTTGAACTGCAGACCTTTTGGCTGGCAGCCAAGCACTTAACCACAGCACCACCAGGGCTCCTCCAAACAAAGGAAACAGTAAATATCACTCTCTAGCACGTGAGTTACAGCAACAGTCTCCAGGAATGTGCCTAGAGCAACCTTTTCTCTTGCCAGGGAAAGAATAAAAACCAAACTCATTGCCATCGAGTCAATTCCAATTCACGGCAACCCTGCAGGCAGAGTAGAACTGTCCCATAGGGTTTCCAAGGAGCAGCTGTGAACTTCAACTGCCGACCTTTCTGTAAGCAGCCGTAGCTCTTAACCACTGCACCACCGGGTATCCAGATATAGCACAGTGGTTAAGAATGTGGGCTTTGGAGCCAGGTACCTTAATCTGAATTTAGGATCTGCCTCTTACTAGATGCATGACTACAGGCAAGTTACTTTCTGTGCCTCACTCATTTTTGTCACCTATAAAATGGTGAGAATCAGAGTACTCATAAGTTTGCAGTGAAATATGGGAAGCTCCTATCATATGGTAAATGCTGCAGAGTAGTAAGAGAATCTAGACTCTGGAATACTGAATGAGCCAGATAATTAGTATTAGATCACACAATGGCAGCACCAAGGACAAAGTTTTGTACATGTACACTGAGCCAGGCCCTGTGCTAAGAGTTAGGATATAGAATCATATAAGATTATGTCCTTAGGAAGTCTGTTGGAATGCTCAACAATAAGAAAACAAACAACCCAATTTTTAAAAATGGACAGAAATTGCAAAGACATTCCACCAAAGAAGAGATACAGATGGCAACCCAGCACGTGCAAAGATGCCCAACATTATTAGTCATTAGGCAAATGTAAATAAAACCACAATGAGATACCACTACACTATTAGAATGGGTAAAATTAAAAAGACTGACCACACCAAGTGCTGACAAGGATATGGAGGAACTGAAAATCTCATACACTGCTAGTGGGAATGTAAAATAGTACAATCTCTTTGAAAAACGGACAATTTTTTAAAAAGTTAAACGTACACCTACCATATGACCTAGTCATTCCACCCATAGGTATTTACCCAACAGAAAAGGAAATATAAGTCCATAAAAAGATTTGTACATAAATATTCATAACAGCTTTATTTGTAACAGCCACAGCCTGGAAATAATTCTAACATCTACCAAAAGGTGAATGCATAAATAAATTGTGGTGTGCTATACAATGGAATACTCCTCAGCAATAAAAAGAACTATTAACACATGTAACAACATAAATGAATCTCAAAATAATTATGCTGAGTGAAAGAAGTCAAATTAAAAAAGAGTACATATATGATTCTATCTATATAAAACTCTAGAAAATGCAAACTAATCTATAGTGACAGAAAGCAGATCAGTGGTTGCCTGGACCTGGGATAGGGGTGTGGAGGAGGGCTGGAGGAAGAGATTACAAAGGGGCATAAGAAAACTTTTAGGGATGATGGATATATTCACTATCTGGATTGTGGGGATGGTTTCACAAGTATACACACGTCAAAACTTATCAAATTGCACACTTCAATATTTACAGTGTATTGCATGTCAATTATAACTCAATAAGGCACTTTTTTAAAATGATGATGAAGTTGAGTTTCATAAGATAGTGTCAGAGAGGATGCACACAACATATATTAAAGAGCAGAGTCCTCAGGACATGGTAACAGAAATAAGGTAAGAGACGTTCAGTTTCCTCATTCATTAAATGTGTATACAAGTAAGACCCTTTATCTCAAGTGGCTATTTAAAATAAATTTTAAAATGACTGTGATAAATGTTAAATCACTGCAAAGATGCTAGTTGTTTTCTGTTATCAGAAAAAAAAAAAGTTACCTGAAAGAATGTAAGGGAAAGACAAAGCCAATTTTATGTTTCCGCCAAGAAATGTAGCAGCAAGCAACTAACGGCTGAGGTATTTAACTAAATGACTTGAAGGTTCACTTAACAAAATTAAATAGCAAATTAGGGGGCCCTGAGTTTCTGCTGAACGAGCCCTCGTGACTCAGTAGTTAAACGCTTGGCTGCTAACCACAGGGTCAGCGGTTAGAACCCACCAGTTGCTCTACAGGAGAAAGAGGTGTAGTCTGCTTCTGTAAAGATTGACAGCCTTGGAAACCCTATGGGGTAGTTCTGGTCTATAGACTCTATCCTATAGAGTTAATATGATTCAGAATCAACTAGATGGCAACAGGGTTGGTTTTTTTGGTTTTATTTATTTATTTATTATACTTCAGGTGAAGGTTTACAGGACAAACAGTTTCTCATGAAACAGTAGTTCACATATTGTTTTATGACATTGGTTACAATCCCACGACACATCAACCCTCTCCCTTCTCGACCTTTTTTTTTTGGTGAAAATATACATAGCCAAAGATACACCATTTCACAAATTTCTACATGCACAGTTCAGTGACATTGACTACGCTCTTCCGATTGTGCTGCTATTCTCAGTTTTTTTGGTTTTTATTTGTTTGTTTTGGTGAGTTTCTGTTAAGGGTGATAGAAAATGGAAATGGATAGTGGTGATGGCTGCATAACACTATGAACGTAATTAATGTCACTGAATTGTACATATAAAAAATGTTGAAATGCTAATGTTTTGTTATATATATACTTACCACAACTTTTTTATTGTACTTTAGATGAAGGTTTACAGAACAAACTACCTCTTCATTAAACAATTAGTACACATAGTGATTTCTGACAATGGTTAACAACCCCATGATATGTCAACACTCTCCCTTCTCAACCTTGGATTCCCAATTACCAGCTTTACTGTCCCCTCCTGCCTTCTAGTCCTTGCCCCTGGGCTGGTGTGCCCCTTTAGTCTTGTTTTCTTTTATGGGTCTGTCTAATCTTTGGCTGAAGGGTGAACCTCGGGAGTGACTTCATTACTGAGCTAAAAGGTTGTCCGGAGGCCATACTGTCAAGGTTTCTCCAGCCTCTGTCAGGCCAATAAGTCTGGTCATTTTTTTGTGAGTTAAGAGTTTTGTTCTACATTTTTCTCCAGCTCTGTCCAGGATCCTCTATTGTGATCCCTGTCAGAGCAGTCAGTGGTGGTAGCCAGGCACCATCTCGTTGTACTGGACTCAGTCTGGTGGATGCCGTGGTAGTTGTGGTCCATTAGTCCTTTGGACTAATCTTTCCCTGGTATCTTTAGTTTTCTTTATTCTCCCTTGCTTCCGAAGGGGTGAGACCAGTGGAGTATCTTAGATGGCTGCTCACAGGCTTTTAAGACCCCAGACGCTACTCACCAAAGTAGAATGTAGAACATTTTCTTTATAAACTATGTTATGTCAATTGAGCTAGATGTTCCTCAAGACCATAGTCACCACAGCCCTCAGCCCAGCAATTCGGTCCCTCAGGGAGTTTAGATGTGTCCACGGAACTTCCATAACCTTGCCTTGTACAGGTTGTGCTGGTTTCCCCAGCATTGTGTACTGTCTTACCTTTCACCAAAGTTACCACTCATCTATTATCTTATTTAGTGTTTTCCCATCTCTATCCCTTCCCTCCCTTGTAACCATCAAAGATTGTTTCTTTTTGTGTGTAAACCTTTTCATGAGTTTTTACAGTAATGGTCTCATACAATATTTGTCCTTTTGTGATTGACTTATTTCACTCAACATGATGCCCTCCAGATTCATTCATGTTGTGAGATGCTTCACAGATTCATTACTGTTCTTTATCATTGCATGATACTCCATTGTGTGTATGTACCATAGTTTGTTTATCCATTCATCTGCTGATGGGCATGTAGGTTGTTTCCATCTTTTTGCTATTGTGAACAATGCTGCAATGAACATGGGTGTGCATATGTCTATTCATGTGACGACTCTTATTTCTCTAGGATATATTCCTAGGAGTGGGATTGCTGGATCATATGGTATTTCTATTTCTAGCTATCTAAGGAAGCGCCATATCATTTTCCAAAAACGGTTGTATCATTTTGCTTTTGCACCAGCAGTGCATAAGAGTTCCAATCTCCCTGCAGCCTCTCCAGTATTTGTTATTTTCTTTTTTTTTGGTTTGTGCCAGTAATGCCAGGGTAAGATGGTATCTCAATTTGGTTTTGATTTGCATTTCTCTAATGGCTAGTGATCATAAGCATTTCCTCAGGTGTCTATTAGTGGCTTTAATATCTTCTTTGGTCAAGTGTCTGCTCATTTCCTTTGCCCATTTTTCAACTGGATTATTTGTGTTTTTGTTGTAGAGGTGTTGGATCTTCCTATACATTTTAGAGAGTAGACCTTTGTCTGATCTGTAATAGCCAAAATTTTTTTCCCAGTCTGTAGGTTCTCTTTTTACTCTTTTGGTGAAGTCTTTTGATGAACATAAGTGTCTAATTTTTAGGAGATCCTAGTTATCTAGTTATCTTCTGGAGTTTGTGTGTTGTTGGTTATGGTTTGTATCCTATTAATGCCATGTATTAAGGCCTCTAGCATTGATCCTACTTTTTCTTCTATGAACTTTTATAGTGTTTGGCTTTACATTTAGGTCTTTCATCTATTTTGAATTAGTTTTTGTGTGTGGTGTAAGGTATGGGTCCTTTTTCATTTTTTTGCAGATGGACATCCAGTTTTATCAGCACCATTTGTTAAAAAGACTGTCTTTTCCCCCATTTGATGGACTTTGGGCCCTTGCTGAAGATCACGTGAATGTATGTGGATGGATTTACATCTGGGTTCTCAATTCTGTTCCACTGGTCAATGTATCTGTCGTTGTACCAGTACTAAGCTGTTTTGACTATCGTAGCTGTATAGTAGGTTCTAAGGTCAGGTAGTGTGAGTCCTCCTACTTTATTCTTCTTCTTCAATAGTGCTTTACTTATCCGGGGCTTCTTCCCTTTCCATATAATGTTAATGATTAGCTTTTCTATATCTTTAAAGAATGTTGTTGGTATTTGGATTGGGATTGCTTTGTATTTATAAATTGCTTTGGGTAGAATTGTCATTTTCACAATTTCGAGTCTACCTACCCATGAGCATGGTGTGTTTTTCCATTTATGTAGATCTCTTTGGTTTTCTTGCAGTAGTGTTTTGTAGTTTTCTTCATATAGGTCTTTTACATCCCTGATTAGATTTATTCCTAAGTATTTTACTTTTTTAGGGCTATTATAAATGGTATTGTTTTCCTGATTTCTTTTCATCATTCTCTTTATCGATGTATAGGAATCCAACTAGTTTTTGTATGTTTATCTTGTATCCTACTACTCTGATGAATCTATTAGTTCCAGTAGTTTTCTCGTGGAGTCTTTTGGGTTTTCTATGTATAGTATCACATAATCCACAAATAGGGACAGTTTTACCTCTTCATTACCAATTTGGATGCTCTTTATTTCTTTTTCTTGCCTCATTGCTCTAGCTGGGACTTCTAGCACAATGTTAAATAGAAGTGGTGATAAAGAGCATCTTGTCTTGTTCCTGTTCTCAAGGGGAACGTTTTCAGCCTCTCTCCATTAAGAATGATGTTGGCTGTTGGTTTTGCATAGATGACCTTTATTATGTTGAGAAATTTCCCTTCAATACCTATTTTATAAGGAGTTTTTATCAGGAATGAGTGTTGGACATCGTTGAATGCCTTTTCTACATCAATTGAGATGATCATGAGATTCTTTTCTTTCCTTTTATTCATGTGGTTTAGTATGCTGATTGATTTTCTAATGTTGAACCATCCTTGAATACCTGGTATGAATCCTACTTGGTCGGGGTGTATTTTTTTTTTTTTTATATGATGCTGAATTCTATTGGCTAGAATTTTATTGAGAATTTTTGCATCTATATTCATAAGAGATATTGGTCTGTAATTTTCTTTTTTTTTTTTTTGTGGCACCTTTGCCTGGTTTTGGTATTAGGGTTATGCTGGCTTCACGGAATGAATTTGGAAGTATCGCTTCCTTTTCTGTGTTCTGAAATAGTTTGAGTAATACTAGTGTAAGCTCTCCTCTGAATGTTTGGTAGAATTCTCCAGCTTACCACAATTTTTTTAAAATTTTTTAATTAAACAGCTAAACAACAGAATAAACATATCTATCATTGATTTTATGTAAGCTAAAAGGGATACTGACTCTTTCATGTTGATCTGACTTTTAAAATGGTTTAGACAGAATCCTATGCCATCCAGTCCCCCTGTGTTGTGTCAACAAAGAGAAGCCAGTCCTACTTGTTCTTTCTCTAAAAGGTCCTCCAGCACTGCTCCACTGCCTTCTGAAGACAAATCCTGTCCTCCCAAGAGTGGCACAGATAGAACTGGAGATTCCTGAGCTTAATATATCAATTCCAAAAGCCTAATAGAGTATACCATGGACTGCGTAGTTGTACGTAGGGCCGCTATGAGTTGGAACCAACTTGATGGCACCTAACAACAACAACAAGTAGAAAATAAACATTTTCTTATGATAAAGTCCCATAGGCCCACTAGAATATTAGGTTCTTTTGCTTTTAGCTGGAATCATATCATTTACTTAAAATCAAAAATTGACAGTTAAAATATTTTGATTCATAGAAAAGAAGAAAGAAACTATTACTTAATAAATATACTTTGTTTGGCAGATAACATCTTTTAAAATCTAGTATCTGTGAAGGGTGAGGAGATGCACTTGGTTTAGAAGAATGAAAGCCATCCTTCAGAGGTCAACCCCCTTGGGTCAGTGCCTCCCACAGTCTACTGTTCCTGTTTCCACAGGCTCAAATATGCAAACGGCGATTCTATTCTCAAAGATTCTAAAAAATCTAGCCAGCATCTCTTCCTTTAGAGAATTGCCACTCTCCCAACCTCACATCGTCCTGGAGCAACTGCAAATCACAGCCCCCGCAACCGTACACTATCAGCACTCTGTACAGGTCTGTGATCCTGACTATGCTGATCTGATTCTTTCCCCACCTATCTGACTCTACAACAAAGACACTCAGGAAAGAAAAATGAATGAAGCCAAGTCATTGGACAGCAGCCCATTAGAGACTGTCAATCCTCTAGTCTCTGCAGCTGAGTCCCTGGAGTTGCCCTTGTTCTTCGTCCTTCCTCAGGCCTGCTTGTTCAGTTCTTCCTTACTTAATTACCTAATCTTTCTCTGCCTCATTTTTCTCATCTGTAAATGGGGACAATAATAATATCTACACTTTATAATGTTGTTGTAAGAAATAAATGAGTTAATACATGTAACGCACTTAGAACAATGCCTTGCACATAGTAAGCATTATAAAAATGTTGAGTCATTTTTTGAGTTATTGTTTTTACTATTAAAGTCCAGAGCTGGCTAATGTAGAGATTAGCACTTTCCTGCTAAGATCTAAATAACAAAGAGAAAAGACTGGCTCCCAACATTAGTCAGAAAATGTTAACAACACCACATAGATGATACTGACATTAGCCAGCTTATGTTCTGAACACAAATGACCACTGTGGATATCTAAATCATCTAGCTAAACTCAGACCAGCCAGTATGGGCCAGTGCCAGAAAATTACATGCTGTGGAAATTATCACTCCAGAGACATTGCCTTGCTCTGAATAATGAAGCAAATTGTTGGAAGAAATAGGACACAACATGATTCTCACTTTTAGTTTATGAAATCACCAGGTACGACACATGGTAAGCAAATCCTAAAATGATATATACTTATGTCTCACATCTTAGCTGTGAACAACATCACTGTGCACTAAACTGTTTTCCTCTGTTCATCAGCAATGGGCCTACCAACACTCAGTCCATTGTCTTACATCTTCCTGTAATTTAGAATATGCTAGAAGTGTTCCAGATAGTTGCTGGGTCCAGAAATAAAGTTCTTACCATAAAAATACCTTTGGCTGTTTTCTAGTATTATGATTCATAATGCTCTGTTTCAGCCCTCTCTTGGTCACTTTCCCTTCCCAGCTACTTCTATGTGAGCTTTCAGAAAAGGCCAGGAATGCTCTCCCTGCCATCTTTTAAGTTCCTATTTGTGAAATTCACTCCTAAAAATCAGGCACCTTAGCCCCCACATTATTAGAGAAAAATCAGAAAACTAAAATGAATGATACTGATAGAAGATTTTTCCTGGTAGTGATGGTATAACTCCAAAGCTCATGTCACTGCTTGACCTCTCATCAGTAGACAGTCTAAGTTGCTCAGGTGCCATTAAAGAAAAGCCCCACAAACGGACTCAGCTTCCAAAGAATTCCAGGAAGCTGTCTGCTGTAGCTGCCTAGTGCTTTATCTAAATTGATAAAACACAAAGCTAACAAGAAGCACCAGCCTGTCTATCCAAGAACCAGGATTAGAATACAAGTCTTCCTACTTTATACTTTATAATACTTCTCTATCTTCATATAGATGGTCCCTTCTAGATCTAAAATTCTGTAATCTTAGGTAAGAATTTAAATAAAAATTGATTTGTGTATAAATTTTTGAATGAGAAACTAATTTGCCCTGTAAACTTTCACCTAAAGCACAATAAAATTTAAAAATTTAAATAAAAATTGAAACTGCCTCATTCCTACCAAAACTGTTCTTCTCTATCTGTGCTTTTAGCCCTGGTAATACAAGGAAGGATTGTATGGAAAAGCAATGGTCTAGGGAACAGAAGACCCAGGTCTAAGTCCCAGCTCTACTATTAACTACATATGTGACAATGAACAAATTATTTTATAAATCTGGGCCTTAGGCTCTTCATCTGCAAAACCAGGGACTATAACCCTGGTGGTCACTCATGTTTAACCCTTCTTAGCATCAAAGCCTGCCCTAGGAGACCTTGGGAAGAGACTGCTTCCAATCTTGTCAGCGTCAAAGGAAGCTCCGGTCACAGATACAAATGGAGAGGAGGCTAAAGACCTGTTTTTCCGTTTCCTTTCAAGTCTTACACAACTACGCAGCTCTCTCACTCAGAACTCCAAAGCAAATGCTGAAAAAAAAGGGGGCGGGTCATGGTTTAGCAGGTTTACACTTAAAAAAGATCTAAAGTTTTCATTAATAATAAGTTCAATATGAGTCAGCAGAATATCTACTCAGATTGCATTTGCACATGCACAGGGTCCAGGACCAAGAAGTTGACAGTCCTGCTCAACTCCATGTTGATCAAACCACACCTGCGGTTCTACATCCACTTCTAGGAGCCATGATCTAAAAAAGACATTAACAAAAGTGTTCCCAGGCAGGAAACCAAGATGAGGAGGAGGCTGAGAAAACACGCTTTCCTCAAAAAACTACAGCTATATAACCTGAAGAAGAGAAGACTCATGGGAGAGTCTATCTATACTTCCACCCAGTCTTTGAATCATCTTGGACTCAGCAGAGCTGAGGCCAAGTAGGGAGTTACAAATAAAAGAGACTGGCTCAGAGGCCAAAAAACTCCCTGTCACTGGAGGTGAAGAAGCAGAATGTGGGAGAGTCCTATGGGTGGGAAGAGGAGAGTGAGGGTGAGGAGAAGGATAAGATTAGGATGGGATTCAAAAAACATTCTAATAAAGAACTTCAGAGGCCTTGTCTAGAGCACACTTTCCCATTTCCAGCAGAGTGACTATATTCAGTCTTATTCAATGACAATATCATTTCAATAATTTGCCCTTTACTAATCATTTTAGATTAATGTCCTTTTAAGGCCAAGTTGCTGTCCATCTTCTCTCTTCTCTAAATTTCAGCAATTAGGATTGAACAACCAGACTTCCTATTACCTTCTGAAGACTTCCATGCCTTCCAGAGGTCCTCCACACTGATGAGCTTATCCTCACCATGAAACGTGCTGTGTTTCACTGTTGGGTCATGGTAATTGAGGTCTTCTCTCAGGAACTGCAAGGGAAAGGCACACAAGTCACAAGAGATACCTGGGAGCCAGCCCACCAAGATCTACACACAGGTCATCTGCCTCTAGCGCTCCACAGCACATCCCATCTACCCAATGCACAAGTGCACCACATCACTAATGAATCCTTCCATGCACATGTCTTGGTTGTCAACTAGACTGTCTTTTCTTCTTTGTTATATGCTTCACTTGAAAAAAATGTGAATAAGAAAGTCCTTCTTCAGATTGTTTTATTAAATTTTGGAAAGATAACAAATGATAGTTAACTGGAATTCAATAAGCTAGACAAGGGAAGAAGGAAGGAGAAGAATTAACAATTTTAGAAAAACTTATTTATACATTAAGCAATATGCCAAGCACTTCCATGATATTTTTTCATCTAAACCTCATAACCATACCCACTTTACAAATGAGGACAGTAATATCTCTTGAAGATTATGCAATCTGCCCCAAATCACTCTAGGTTTAAAGAGGTTAAATTATTTGCTATGTTAACTTTAAGACATGCCCACACATTCTTTGATACACCTCCCACAAAAGGTGGACTCCTCTCCCCTTGAATATAAGCCAACATTAGTGACTCATCCTCTAACAAAATGCAGCAGAAGTGACATCACATGATTTCCAAGGCTAGGTTAGAAAAGACAATATAGATTCCGCCTGGCTCTCTCTCTCTCTTTGGGACATAATGCCTTGGATAGCACTGAGCCAACATTTAAGAAGTCTGACTACTGAGAAGCCGCCATGCTGTAGAGATTGTGTGGAAAGATTATACAGAGATAGAAAGAAATGCCTGAGCAGCTACAGCTGTTAAAGACTTCCATGTCAGAAATGTGAGTGAGTAGACCTTTAGGTGATTCCAGCCCCAGCTTTCGAGTCATTTCGTCTGACACCAAGTGGACACAGATGAGCTGTCCCTGCTGAGCCACATCCAGATTGCAGATACACAAGCAAAATAAATGTTGGTTGCAGATACATGAGGTTTGTCACGCAGCATGAGATAACTGAAACACGTGCCCAAGGTTACCCCTGCTAAGTGATGGAGTTAGGATTCCAAACCAAGATGTATGAGTTCAAAGTCCAAATTTTTCTCCCCCACCCCCGCAAATGCTATATTATACTTTTACAAAAAAGAAGGAAAACAATGCTTGTAGAAATTAAACTGGTGATTAACTTCATCAATATTCATTCAGCCCAATCCTTAACATCATTAGTATATACAGGACTGAACATTGATCAGTGCTTTCCTAGATCCTCAAATATCAAAGAAATATGTAATTCTGATCACTACATTACCCTTACTCTTGCAAGAACACATTTTAGTAGGATTCTCAGGAATTGTTTTTTAATCTATCTTTCTTTATTCCCAGGGTTCAGGAAAGGGTCTGGCCCTGAGTAAAGCAATAAACCAGAGCGTAGGGTACTGCGCACAAGGAACTCGACTACATCCACAGCTATGCTCTAATGCTGCACTTTCCAACAGATGTTTCTGCAATGATGGAAGTGGTCTATATCTGCATTGTTCAAAATAGTAACTACTAGCCACATATGCCTATTAAGCATTGGAAATATGGCTAGTATGACTGAGGAACTGAATTTTTAAAAGTTCAATTAATTTAAATTTAAATGTAAATAGTCACGTGGCTAGCCATATACTGGACAGACAGTACCTGGGGTACTGCAAAGGGGCAGCCTAACAAGGCTCCTACTGAGGCTAGAATGGTGCAAGGAAGTCAAGACCTCTGGTGAGATGAGAAAGTGAGAGCATGTGCAAGTTTAACAATTCTTTGTGCCCTCTGGCCACAATTAAATTCAGATTCTTTTCACACCTGAGGGTTAGGTTCCCCAGCTCCCAATCTCTCATCTGAAATGAATAAGAGAACCTACTTTCTAAAGGATTACATAAGTGACAGGGTCAAGGGCTCAGAGCAGATTTTGTCAATACTTAGAAAGGTAAATTGACTAAAGTATTTTACATATTTGGATTTTTTAATCGTCAGCTTTTTGGGTCACCTGACATTTGCTATAAGGTGTGAATCTTAACATCTTTTTTTCTCAAGTTTATTTTCAGTTATTCCAATCTCATTCATTAAACAATATCTTTCATTAAAGACTTTTTTAATGTTTGTTTAATCATAAATTAAGTCCTTGCATACAGTTGGATATAGTTCTCATTTCTCCACTCTTTTGCACTGAATCATATTTCTATTTTTGTGCTAGCACTTTACTATTTTATTACACTTTTTAAAATTTTCTAATGTATGGACTCCTTTTTCCCATGGATTTTCTATTTCAGAATATTTCTAGTCAGTCTCAGCTGCTAATTTTTCAAAATGAATCTTAAAACTATTTCAGTGATTTCATTGAGATTCTGATTGCTCTCACCGGGGACCTAAGTGATGAGATCACTGAACCTTAAATGTTAGACACTGGAACAAAGAAGACACAGTCACAAGCAGTCTGAGACAGTCAGTCTAGAAGCAATAATTCATTTACTCAACTACTCATTCATTCATTTATTCAACAAATATTCAATGAGGATCTCTATGCACCAGCATGGTTTCAGGCGCTAGAGATGCAGTAAGTAAACAGACGAAGATCTTTGTCCTCACTGAGTAACATCCTATTGGGTGAGAGAGACAATATAAAGAGGAAGAGGAATAGGGAGTGCCAAAAGAAGTGGTATTGGGGGCTTGCCATTTTAATTAGGGGAGTCAGGGAAGGTCTCATTAAGATGATATTCGAGCAAACAGCTGAAAAGGTATAGGAGAAAGGAATGCAGAATAACTGGAAGAAGAGTATCCCAAAAATAGGGAACGGCAAATGCAAAGGGCCTGAAGTAGGAGCATACTTGCTATGTTCAAGGAATAGCAAGGAGGCCAGTGTGGCTGAAAAGAAATGAGTGAGGTGGTGACTAGTAGGAAACTAGTAGTAGAAACAACAGCGGTCCAGATCTTAAAGGCCCTTATAGGCCATTATAAGGACTTTGGCTTTCACTCTGAGATGGAAGCTGCTGGAGGAATTTGTACAGAGGTACAACATAATCACATTTACATTTTTAAAAGGATTTTCCTGAATGCTGTATTGAGAAGTAGACTATAAAGAGGCAAGGGCAGATGCAAGGAAACCTGTCAGGTGGCTATTGCGATAATCTAGGTGTGAGATAATGGTGGCTTGAAACAAGGTGGCATCTGTGGAGGTGATGAGAAGTTGTCAGGTTCCGGACATATTTTAAAGAGATTAAATCTGCAATCCTCCTGATTGTTTAGTTTTGATTAATCAGCTCCTTTAAGATATATTGTTCCTTGGTCCTCATAGGCTCTCAACCAGACCATCTTAATCTAAGACTACAGAAACACATATCTCATGCAAGGCTGTCATTACCACCAGCTAACTCCAAGAAACCACCCAATGAGAGATACTAGCTGCTTATGGAGAACAAATGAGAAATGGGCTACTTTCATAGCCAGATCATTACGGGATCAGAGAAGGACAGAGAAGCTCAGGGAAAGAAAAGTATAAGGAGGGTCTGCACAGGGACTCACATACAGGCCCTATTCGTGTCACCAAGCACGGAAAGAAGGAGTGGGGTCAGAAAGTAAGGCCAGTGAGAAGACAGTGCCAACTGAGAAACATGGACTGATAGAAGCTCTATCTAGAGGAAGGGCCTGATGCTGAATAGACTCTGGAGAACAAAGAAGTGAAGCTGCAACAATCTGGCCTGAAGAGTCAGGAAGGCAGTGTACTATAAATACAAAGAGCTCAGAATTTGTAGAAACAGGACACTTACCTCCTGTATGACTTTTGGGCAAGCTACTTAGCCCCTTTTAGCCTGTTTTCCCCCTCAAAATGAGGGCTAATAACACCTTGTCTTAGTCATCTAGTGTTGCTATAACAGAAATACCACAAGTGGATGGCTTTAACAAAGAGAAATTTATTTCTTCACAGTAAAGTAGGCTGAAAGTCCAAATTAAAGTCTAAATTCAGGGAGTCAGCAACAAAGGAAAGGTTTTCTCTCTCTGTCAGCCTTCTCATCAACGTTCCCCCAGACTAGGAGTTTCTCTGCACAGGGACCGTGGGTCCAAAGGACACACTCTGCTCCTGGCACTGCTTTCTTGGTGGTATGAGGTCCCAAACTCTCTGCTTGCTTCCCTTTCCTTTTATCGCTTGTAAGATAAAACACGGTGCAGGCTACACCCTAGGGAAACTCCCTTTACATTGGATCAGGGATGTGACCTTAGTAAGGGTGCTATACAATCCCATCCTAATCCTCTTTAACATAAAATTACAATCACAAAATGGAGGACAACCACACAATACTTTGAATCACGGCCCAGCCAAATTGATACATACATTTTTGGGGAGGGCATAATTCAATCCATGACACACCTCTCATTCAGTTGTGATAAGGATTAAATAAGATACTTTTAGAGAAGCCATAACCTGCCTTTGGATATGCCTTTTACTGGCCCACAGGGCATTTTATTAAGTTGAACTTACATTTAAAAATCAGAAAATTTTATGAAAAAGTTCAGCTTTTCAGGCTATCTTAAAAAAAAAAAAAATGAAGAGATCTAGCAGTACTGAGCACCAGTGACAACTTCAGAATTTCAATACAGGAGAAGCTCAAGGGCTGCATTTCATTAGAAACGAAACGTAGTGGCTACGGGGCTTATCTTAAGGTTATGTTTACACAGCAAGTACACTGTTTTTACTTATTCATTACAAAAAAAAAAAAATAAAGATTTTTTATTCACGTTACTTAAAATTAAGAAAAAAACAATTGTCCATATCAAAGAATACATACATTTTAATTTGGGGAAGCTTAGGGGTGGTCGGCTCAGTGCTAGGGACATACTAAGAGCCCCAAGCCCCAGTTTGCCTTCAGCTGGCAAGGCCAGCAATACACTTTCCCTGTTCTACCTCCAAGGTATAGCAACTCTCCAGCCCTACATCATAATTTAGTCTGCAGGGACCTTGATCGCCTTTCCCTTCCTGAAGACATCACACTGGTCCATTACATGGATAACATTATGCCGATTGGACCTAGTAAGAAAGAAGTATCAATGACTCTAAACTTATTAGTAAGACATTTGCATGCTAGAGAGTGGGAAATTAACCCAAAAAAATTCAGGCGCCTTCCACCTCAGTGAAATTTCTAGGGATCCAGTGGTGTGGGGCACGTCAAAATACTCCTTCTAAAGTGAAGGAGAAGTTGTTGCACCTGGCCTCTCCTGCAACTAAAAAGGAGGCATAATGCCTGGTAGGCCTCTTTGAATTTTGGTCTTTTCATTTGGGTGTGCTACTCCAGCCTATTTATCAAGTGACTCAAAAAAACTGCTAGTTTTGAGTGGGGCCTAGAACAACAGAAGGCTTCTGCAACAGGTTCAGGCTGCCATGCAAGCCACTCTGCTGCTTGGGCCATATGATCCGGTTGAACTAATGCTGCTTGAAGTGTCAGTGGCAGATAGAGATGCTGTCTGGAGTCTTTGGCAGGCCCCTTTTGGTGAATCACAGTGCAGACTCTTAGAATTTTGAAGCAAAGCCCTGCCATCATGTGAAGATGACTACTCTCATTTTGAAAAGCACCTTTTGGCTTGTTATTAGACCTTAGTAGAGACTGAATGCTTAACCACGGGCCACCAAGTCACTATGCAGCCTGAGCTACACATCATGAATTGTATGTTGTCTGATCCACAGTCATAAAGTCAGGCATGCACAGAAGCACTCCATCATTAAACTGAAGTGACTCAAGCAGGACCTGAAGGCACAAGTAAGTTACATAAGGAAGTGGCCCAAATGCTCATGGTCTCCACTCCTGTCACATTATCTTCCTTCTCTCAGTCTGCACCTATGCCTCATGGGGAGTTCCTTATGATCAGTTGACTGAGGAAGAGAAAACTCGTGCCTGGTTTATAGATGATTTTGTGTGATATGCAGGCAACACTCAAAAGCAGACAGCAGCAGCACTGTAGCCCCTTTCTGGGACCTCCCTGAAGGACAGTGGTGAAGGGAAATCCTCCCAGTGGGCAGAATTTTGAGCACTGCATCTGGTTGTTCTCTTTGCTTGGAAGGAAAAATAGATACATGTGTGACTGTATACTGATTCATGGGCTATGGCCAGTGGTTTGGCTGTATGGTCAAGGAATTGGAAGGAACATGACTGGAAAATTGGTGACATGGAGGTATGGGGAAGAGGTACGTGGACAGACCTCTCCGAATGGGACAAAGAAGTGAAAATGTTTGTGTCTCGTGAATGCTCACCAAAGGCTGACCTCAGCAGAGGAAGATTTTAACAATCAAGTCGCTAGGATGATGCATTCTGTAGAACCCAGTCATACTCTCTCCCCAGTCACTCCTGTCATTGCCCTATGGGATCATGAACAAAGTGGCCATGGTGGCAGGGATGGAGGTTATGCACAGGCTCAACAACATGGAATTCCACTCACCAAGGTTGACTGGCTACAGCCACTGCTGAGTGCCCAATCTGCCAGCAGCACAGACCAACACTCAGTCCTTGATTTGGCACCATTCCTCAAGGCAATCAGCCAGCAACCTGGTAGCAGGTTAATTACATTGGACTGCTTCTATCATGGAAAGGGCAGCGTTTTGTTCTTACTGGGATAGACACTTACTCTGGATATGGATTTGGCTTCCCTACATGCAATGCTTCTGCCAAAATTATCATTCATGGAGTTATAGAATGCCTTATCCACCACCATGGTATCCCACACAGCATTGCCTCAGATCAAGGGACTCACTTCATAGCAAATGTAGAACGGCAATGGGCCCATGCTCATGGAATTAATGGTCTTACCATGTTCCCCAACATCCTGAAGCAACTAGCTTGACTGAATGATGGAATGGCCTTCTAAAGACACAATTACAGCACCAGCTACGTGGCAATACCTTGCAGGGTTTGGGCAATGTTCTCCAGGAGGTTGTACATGCTCTAAACCAGAGTCCAATATATGAAACTGTTTCTTCCATAGCCAGGATTCACAGGTCCAGGAATCAAAGGGTGGAAATAGGAGTAGCACCACTCACTGTTACCCCTAGTGACCCACTCATAAAATTTTTACTTCCTGTCCCTGTGACCCTATGCTCTGTGGATCTAGAGGTCTTAGTTCCAAAAGGAGGAATGCTCCCTCCCGGAGACACAACACTGATTTTCATTGAACTGGAAGTTAAGAACACCACCCAGCCACTTTGGGCTACTTATACCTCTGGATGAACAGGCAAAGAAGGGAGTTACCATACTGGCTGGTGTGATTCATCCTGATTACCAAGAGGAAATCAGATAGATATTACATAATGGAAGTAAAGAAGAGTACGTCTGGAATACAGAACCCTTAGGGTGTCTGTTAGTACTACAATGCCCTGTGATTAAAGTCAATGGAAAACTACGGCAACCCAATTCTGACGTGACTACTAATGGCTCAGACCCTTCAGGAGTGAAGGTTTGGGTCACCCCACCAGGCAAAGATCCATGACCAGCTGAGGTGCCTTCTAGGGCAAATGGGTGGTGGAAAAAGGTAGTTCTAAATATCAGTTACAACCATGTGACAAGTTGCAGAAACAAGGACTGTAATTGTTTTTAGTATTTCTTCCTTGTTTTCTTATACATGTGTGTGTGTGTGTGTGTGTGTGCATGTATATAAAACTAAAAACCAAACCCGCTGCCATCGAGTCGATTCCGACTCATAGTGATCCAAGAGGACAGAGTAGAACTGCCTCATAGGATTTCCAAGGAGTAGCTGGTGGATTCAAACTGCTGACCTTTTGGTTAGCAGCCATAGATCTTAACCACTGCGCTACTAGGGCTTCATATGTGTGTGTGTGTGTGTACATATGTGTGTGTGTGTGTGTGTGTGTGTATACACATATATATAACCAAAAAAAAAAACCCGTTGCTGTTGAGTCAATTCCAACTCATAGTAACCCTATAGGACAGAGTAGAACCACCTGACCTGCAGATCTTGGGATTTGCCAGCCATTTCCTGAAATCCTGTGAGCCAGCAGCCTTCTGCCTGACCTGACAATTTGGGTTCGTCAGCCCCTGCAATCACTTGAGTCAGGAGAAGCCTCCAGTCTGATGCCTGACCCATGAATTTGGGACTTGCCATCCTCTACATCTGCATGAGCTACTTTCTTGAGATAAATTTTTCTATATGTATTCATATATATACGCTTCACTGGTTTTATTCCTTGAGAGAACTCAGCCTCATACAATGTCCATCTCCCCTACCAAATCACACACCTCCAAAAGAAGGTTCCAGTTACCTGGACTTAAACATACCATACAAGTGTGTTGTACCGAAGTGGAACTTTGTTATCCGATATACTAAAGTAAGCACTACCACATCTTACTCTGAACACTGTCTCACATACAGCTGATAGCTAAAGTATGATTTGAGAAAAAGTTTTAAAGCAAAAAAATCAAAGACAAAAGGCTTTTGGCTCAAACAACAAGGATTTACTGTTTCAGACTCAATAACAAGCAGCTCCTCCCTCAGGAAGGTCTAAGAAGGCTCCCTAAAACTCTTGCCTTACCGTGGGAAATTCAGCATTGGCTAGAGCTACAGCTCAATAGCTCTCTGAAGAGCCAAGGGACCAGCTGTCACTGGTATATTTAGCTCTCTAAGCTCACAAAAATGATCTCCCCGGCAGTGGCACAAAGCATGCAACCTCATCCCAAGTGTCAGTGAAGGGGTATGGGTGAGAGCAGAGAGGAGGGGAAACATTTCTCTAGAATTCCTACAAATTAGGCCCTCCAGCTCCATCTTCTGACATAAAGCCGAAACAGGAACAGCACATCTTTGGGTGCACAGATCTGGGCAAGTCTTCTGGGTTCTTCTGTAGAACTCATTATTCCTCTCTCCCCTTTCCAGGCTTATTTGCCACTGCTCACCTTCTATGTCTCCCAAACTAAAACATACCACCTCCACTCCCACTTCCCTGCACACATAATATTTAGAACCCACAAATCACAAACCCCAGATCTGAGCAGCTTCCCAACTCTTGTTCACCTCATGAACATCTAGCAAGGACCTACGTTTTAGTTATGACAGCTCTGAATGCCACTTATACAGAGTACTAAGACATGAATTTCATGGGATGAAGTATATGTACCCAATGAGATCAGATGCCATTGCATGGGGGCAGGGACATTTCTCACTCATCTTTGTACATTTAGTCTTATTTTTGCTAGTCCATCTACCATACTAGTCACTAGAATGACCTTTGTAAAGTACATATCTAATTGCATCAATCCACATGCTTAAAATCTTTCAAGGCTCCAAATTATATACAGGATAAAGTGCAACTTCTTGTCCCGCCATTTAAGGCCTTTTATAATCTGGCCCTTAGACTAACTTCCCACTCTCATTCCTAGCCACTCTCCCTCCCTATCAGACACCTTACACTCTAAGAATAATGAAACTGTGGCCATGGTCCAAATGTGGCCCACTGCTTATTTTTGTGAATAAAGTTTTATTGAAATATAGTCACATTCATTCATATTTGCATTGTCTATGGCTGCTTTGGAGCCCTGGTGATGCAGTGGTTAAGCATTTGGCTGCTAACCAAAAGGCTGCCAGTTCGAATCCACCAGCTGCTCCTTGGAAATCCTATGGGGCAGTTCTAATCTGTTCTATAGGGTCACTATGAGTTGGAATCAACTCGATGGCAACAGGTTTGGTTCGGTTTTATGGCTGCTTTTAGTACTACAAAGGCAGAGTCGAGTAGTTTTGATAGAGACTATATGGCCTGCAAAGCCTGAAATATTTACAGTCTGGTCCTTTACAGAAAAAGTTTGCCAACCCCTGCTCCAGCTACATCAAACTACTTCAGACCCCCGGAACAAACCATGCTCTTATATCTCCAAGCCTTTACACATGGTTTTTCATTTAAAATGGTTTCTCCCTCTCTTTGTCTGTTAAAAAAAAAAAAAAAAAAAGGCACTGCCTCTGTGAAGTTTTCCAGACCTCTCGCAGGCAAGTTAATTGCCCCATCCTACTTGTTCCCTTAGTTCTCAGGGTATATATATCTATGACAGGACTTATCCCATTATACTATATTTATTATTTAATTACCTCCCTCTTACTCTTCCTAAGCAACTCAAAAATAAAGACTGTATTTTATCTCTTTACCCAGTGTCTTGCATAATCTCTGGGACACCTAAAATGAATAATTAACTGACTCTGTAAGCCAAACCCCAAGTATAAGGACTGGCACAGAGCAGGGTATGTTGTTATTAGATAATTGAATTAATGCCTCTCACTTGAGTTTGCCCTACAACACCCTGTACAGTGCTTAGCTTAATTATATCTACTGAACAGAGGAAAGAAAAAGGTCCCCAAACTGTCAGCCAATGTAAAACAAAGATATTCAGCTAGATGCCCAAGAACTACCCTTGTTTGGATTCAGCATAGCTTGATTCTTGAGCCAGACTGACTACCTGGGTTTGAATCATGGTTCTACCACTTACTTTCAGGGCATCATGTACATCATTTGTAAAGTGAAGATAATAGTAGTACCAAACCTCATAATGTCCCCATATTGGAGAGGTGATTGGGTGTTAAATGAGTTAAGTTGCATAAAGAACTAAGAATAGTGCCTGGCAAAAATAAGCTCTTATGTTATTACTTACCTATTTTTAATATATCATAAGAATATAAAGATACTAAAAATGTATACTCCAGGGGCCCACTGTTACATAAGTAAGGCAGACCCATAGAGGAGATAGAAGATGGATATTTCCTGAGTGATTCCGATATAAAGGCCATGTGTCAGGAAATCAGAGAGAGACAGAATTAAAACAAGGCACTGTATGTAGCCTACTGATTTCTAAGGCCCTTTCTGTTCTACTTTATGATTCTTACTTTGAAAGCTTTAAATTCATTTAAAATATAAACTTTACAACCATATGCAAGACCCTCTCTGGGCTGGCCCCTACATGTCTTTCTAGCCACATCAACTTCCACTTCCTCCCATACTCAATGATAATGAATTACTTGAAACTACCAGGCTCTGCACCAGTCCAACGTCTTTGCACAGGATATTGCCTCACCTAGAATGCTCTGCTTCTCCTGCTCACTCACGGTCACCTCTTCAAACCCAGATCACTTATCAGTGACTCTGTATGTGGGTAAAGCTAACTTAGGTCCTGCTCTTCTGTGACTCTCTCACAGTAGTCACTTATCAAACTATAGTATCCTCACCTGTTTACATAGCTGTCTCCACCACTAGAAGAATTCCTTCCAAGGCAGCAACTTCACCTTACCTCTTAAACCTGTTGCCGTGAAGTCGATTCTGACTCATAGCGACCCTACAGGACAGAGTAGAACTGCCCCCATAGGGTTACCAAGGAGCAGCTGGTGGATTTGAACCGCTGACCTTTGTGGTTAGCAGCCTGAGCTCTTCACCACTGTGCCACCAGGGCTCCACCTTTCATCTTACTCCTGTACTTTCCAGCACCCAACACACATGCAGTACAGTGAATCCCTCTAGGGTTGCAGAGAAAGCTTAGTTCATGCATGGCATGGAATCATCCTTGATGTCCTCAGAGTATGATATTGGGCACATGAACAGGTCAAATCCTAGAGGCAGCATCTGAAGTTGCAGCTTTGCCATATACCTGACCAGGATGGCAAAGAATAAGAAATTCTGATACCTCCATTCTCGCAAAGTATCAGGAGGACCAAAGTATCCAAGCTAGCCAAGGACTACCAGATAGGGAACTTTTGTCTTATGAAAGAAGGATAGAAATAACCTTTGTCTTATGAGAGAAGGATAGAAATAGAACCATAGAATTAGAAATTATTTCCTGAGAGAAATGGGATTATCTTTTTAATTGGGGTCAATACTGTCGCATTTACATAGGATAAATACACAGCACTGGTACAGAACACATTATGGGAAATAACGCTTACAAAAATTAATGGGCTAGAGGGAACTTCTGGCATGACAGTATGAGGACCTCCTTGGGCCCAGTCCCCAGAAAAAGTGGTGAAATTGAACCTATTATACCGCCACAGTAGTCAAAACAGCCTGCTACTGGTACAACAACAGATACATAGACCAATGGAACAGAATTGAGAATCCAGACATAAATTCATCCACCTATGAGTACCTGATATTTAACAAAGGCCCAAAGTCCATTAACTAGGGAAAAGACAATCTCTCTTTAACAAACGGTGCTGGCATAACTTGATATCCATCTGCAAAAAACTGAAACAAGACCTATACCTCACACCATGCACAAAAACTAATTCAAAATGGATCAAAGACTTAAATATAAAATTAAAAACAATAAAGATCATGGAAGAAAAAATAGAGACAATGCTAGGAGCCCTAATACATGGCATAAACACAATATGAACCATAAGAAACAATGCACAAGCACCAGAAGACAGACCAGATAAATGGGAGCTCCTAAAAATCAAAATACTTACACTCATCAAAAGACTTCACCAAAAGAGTAAAAAGACAACCTACAGACCGGGAAAAAATTTTTGGCTACGACAAATCCAATCAGCATCTAATCTCTAAAATCTACAAGAAACTGCAAAACTTCAACAACAAAAAGATAAATAACCCAGCTAAAAAATGGGCAAAGGATATGAACAGGCACTTCCCCAGAGAAGATATTCAGGTGGCTAACAAACACATAAAGAAATGCTCATGATCATTAGCCATTAGAGAAATGCAGATGAAAACTACAATGAGATATCATCTCATCCCCAACAAGGCTAGCATTAATCCAAAAAACACAAAAGAATAAATGCTGGAGAGGTTGTAGAGAGACTGGAACACTTATACACTGCTGGTGGGAATGTAAAATGGTACAACCACTTTGGAAATCGATTTGGCACTTCCCGAAAAAGGTAGAAATAGAAGTACCATGTGATCCAGCTATTCCATTCCTTGGAATATATCCTAGAGAAGTAAGAGCCATCACACGAACAGACATATGCACACGCTTGTTCACTGCAGCATTGTTTACAATAGCAAAAGGATGGAAACAACCTAGGTGACCATCAACAGACGAATGGATAAACAAATTATGGTATATCCACACAATGGAATACTACACAACGATGAAGCCATGAAACATCTTATAACATGACGGAAGCTGGAGGTCATTATGCTGAGTGAATTTAGTCAGTCACAGAAAGACAAATACTGTATAAGACCACCATTATAAGAACTCAAGAAAAAGTTTAAACACAGAAGAAAACATTCTTTGATGGTTACGAGGGCAGGGAGGGTTATTTACTAACTAGATAGTAGATAAGAATTATTTTAGGTAAAGGGAAGGACAGCACCCACTACAGGGGAAGTCAGCACAACTGTACTAAACCGAAGCTAAGAAGTTTCCTGAATACAATCAAACATTTTGAGGGATAGAGTAGCTGGGGCAGGGACCTGGGGACCATGCTTTCCGGGGACATGTAGGTCAACTGGCATAACAAAGCTTATTAAGAAAATGTTCTGACTTCTGGGCAACATGGCGCTACAGTCAGAAGCACCACGCCATCCCTCCCTAGTGAAGATCAGAAAAACTAAGTCAAAGAGAGTCATACGTCAATCCTGAAACCCTAAGCATCAAATGAAAAGATAAAGAACTCAGCCAAGCACCAAATGGAATAAGAAACTGACTGAGAACAGAGAGCAAAGAGAGATACACGCAGAGGTCCCCTATCAGCTACCGCAGCACAGATCTGACATCTTGGACTCCTATCAGAGATCAGCGAACAGGGGATACAAGAAAGCAGCTTCATGGAGCTTCCAGCAGGAGACAGAACAACCAGTAACCAGTGATATACGCTTTCCCACCCCTGCCCCTTCTTCACCCCTACTTAGCCTCCTCTGCTTCCTGCAGCCACAGTCTCTTGGCCGGCACAAGCTTCACCCCAGTGTCGCTTGGATTCCACTCGCCCGCACTGGCCAGCTCCCTGAGTGCCTTTTGTTGGCTGCTGGTGTTGCTTTTCTCCACTTCTTTAGATTTCTTCCTTACCTCTCACCACCTCCCCCTCCTTTCTCTCAAATACCTGGCTCCGTGTGCCATCTTTGCTTCTTCATGAAAGGCTGCGAAACACTGCTCGACTGTGAAACTGTTTCCCAGCCCGTGCCGCCATGCTGGTGGGACCCTCGGGGCTTTTTAGTTTGTTTGTTTGTTTGCTCTGATTTGTTCTGTTTTGATTTGTTTTCTTTTTCTTTTCTCAGCTTGGGAGCCCCTTCTAGCCGGGCAGTACCAAGTGGCTTGGAAGCTACTCCCTTACTCTGCACAAATGCACAGGGACATCCCTGGGTGCATTTTCTTTTTCTTGGTTTTCTTTTTCTGTTTTTTTGTTTCTTTGTTTTGTTTTCTTCTCTCTCTTATTCCCTTTTTATTTTTATTCATTTCCAGTTTCTCAATTTATTCATTTTTTTCTTTTAGCCTTTTTCTTTCTTTTTTCATTTTTGTTTTTCCCCATTTCTCACTCTCTCATCTCTCCACTCCAATAGTAAGCTCCCTTAGCACTCTTTTTTGTTTGTGTGTTTTATTTTGGCTCCTGTTCCTCTGTCCCCTCTCTCCTCTTTTCCGTGCCCATCTTAGCTCCACACATCACAATCTACCCCCTCCTTCATGCCTACCTGCACCGTGCACTGAACATCACACTTCCAAGCAGCAGAGGCACAGCCTACTGGAACCTGCCCTGCACTGATTCCTGGTCCGCAGTGTCAGCCCTGGTACGTGCCACAAACTACCCATTCCAGCAACTCCCCTTCAGTTGGACCTGCCCTGCTGTAACATACCTAAGTGACTGACACTGCCCATTGGAGAAGGAGGTGGAAAGTATTGTGCCCACAGACGAGCAAACAACAAAGACTGCACAGCCCACCTGCTCACACATAACCAAAAACAAAACAAAACAAAACAAAAAAGCAGAACAAAACAAATCTATAATCAATAAACGAGGAAAATAATCACTGAACACCCCAAAGACGGCAGACAATATCAAAACATTTACAAAAACAGTACAAGATGGTTCCAGCAGGAGTCCAAAATAAAACACCAGATGACTTTCCAGGAGAAGAAAATGCACTAGACCTAACTGATAGGGAATTCAAATCTCTAATATTCAGAATTATCTAAGAGTTGAAGCAAAAGGAGACAAAAATGAGGAAAAAATAGACAAATTCATGAAAAAGGTAGACAAATTCATGGAAAATACAGGCAAAAAAATGGAAGAATTGAAGAAAATAATACAGGAACAAAATGCTAAAATAAATTCAGACTAGAAATCATACAAAAACAACAATTAGAAATCCAAAAGATAAACAATGAGATTTCAGAAATGGACAGTGTCATAGAAGGGCTGAGGAACAGGTTTGAAAAGGTGGAAGACAGGATCAGTGGAACTGAAGACAAACACTTGGATACAACTCTGTTTGAAGAAAAATCAGAAAAAAGAATGGAGAAACTCTGAGAATTATGTGGGATACAATCGAAAGCAAAATTCTGCAAGTGATCGGAATTCCAGAACAAGGGGGAGAAAACAGAAAATACAGAGAGGATCACTGAAGAATTGCTGACAGAAAATCTGCCCAGTATGATGAAAGATGAACAGCTGACCATCCAAGAAGTTCAACGAACACCATATAGGATAGACCCCAAAAGAAAATCACCAAGGCATATCATAATCACCTCGCTAAAACCAAAGACAAACAAAGAATCCTGAGAGCACCTCGAGAAAAACAAAAAGTCACATACAGAGGAGAAATAATAAGACTAAGGTCAGATTATCTGGCAGAAACCATGCAGGCAAAAAGGCAATGGGATGACATATATAAAACCTTGAAAGAGAAAAAGTGCCAGCCAAGAACAATATATCCTGAAAAACTCTCATTCAAATATGATGGTGAAATTAGGTCATTTCCAGGTAAACAAAAATTAAGGGATGATGTAAAAAGCAAACCAAACTTACCAGATTTATTAAAGGGAGTCCTTCGATCTAAGAACAAACAACATAAGACCACAGGCTAATAAAGGACACAGGATTGTACTAGCCAGATACCAACCTAGGAAATGAACTCTTAAGGACTATGCAAAACCAGAAGAATTTCAATAGGGAACCAGACAAGTCAATCTGTAAATGACAACAGCATCAGAACAATAAAAGAGTGAATAAACGGTGTAGGTATAGAACCTTCTAATGGAGAGGAAGGCAAAGCGATACCAAGTAATAAGAGACTGGTTCAAAACTAGGAAGATAAGGGCAAATTTCAAGATGACCACAAGGAAAGCTAACAAACCTACTCATCAAAATAAAGAAGAAAAACATAAAGTCTCAGTAAAAACAAAATCTACAAAAACAAAAGAAATGAAAAACATCCGCAAACAAAAGGAACTCAACACAAGAGAGTAAGAGGAACAAAGAAAACATCAGCACCACAAAAAAAAAAAAAAGCACTACGAAATGCAATCCAACTCCTAGGAACATATCCTAGAGAAATAAGAGCCATCACACAAATAGACTTATGCACACCCATGTTCATGGCAGCATTGTTCACAATAGCAAAAAGATGGAAA
The DNA here is from genome assembly GCA_030035585.1 of Dugong dugon. Taxonomy (NCBI): domain Eukaryota; kingdom Metazoa; phylum Chordata; class Mammalia; order Sirenia; family Dugongidae; genus Dugong; species Dugong dugon. The sequence continues at coordinate 76,184,437 of CM057467.1, read as the reverse complement.
CAACCTAGATGCCCATCAACAGATGAATGGATAAACAAACTATGGTACATACACACAATGGAGTATTATGCAACCATAAAGAACAATGATGAATCTGTGAAGCATCTCATAACATGGATGAAACTGGAGGACATTATGCTGAGTGAAATAAGTCAATCACAAAAGGACAAATATTGTATGAGACCTCTACTATAAAAACTCATGAAAAAGTTTACACAGAAAAAGAAACGATCTTTTTTGGTTATGAGGGATGGGAGAGGTGGGGGGTACTAAATAGACAATAGGTAAGGGGTAACTTTGGCGAAGGGTAAGACAGTACACAATACTGGAGAAGCCAGCACAACTTGTACAAGGAAAGGTCATGGAAGCTCCATAGACACTTCCAAACTCCCTGAGGGACCAAACTGCTGGGCAGAGTGCTGTGAGGACCATAGATCTCGGGGAATATCTAGCTCAATTGGCATAACACAGTTCATAAAGACAATATTCTACATTCTACCTTGGTGAGTAGCGCCTGGGGTCTTAAAAGCCTGTGAGCTGCCATCTAAGATACTCCACTGGTCTCACTCCTTCGAGAGCAAGGGAGAATAAAGAGAACAAGATACAAGGAAAAGATTAGTCCAAAGGACTAAAGGACCACAGCTACCACGGCCTCCACCAGACACCAGACTGAGTCCAGTACAGCTAGACAGTGCCTGGCTACCACCACTGACTGCTTTGACTGGGATCACGACAGAGGGTTCTGGACAGAGCTAGAAAAGGATGTAGAACAAAATTCTAACTCACAAAAGAAAGACCAGATTTACTACCCTGAGAGACTGGAGAAACCCCAAGAGTATGGCCTCCAGACACCCTTTTAGCTCAGTGGTGAAGTCACTCCCGAAGTTCACCGTTCAGCCGGGGATTGGACAGCCTCATAAAACAAAACGGGACTAGTGAGGCACAGCAGTCCAGGGACAAGGACTAGAAGGCAAGAGGGGACGGGAAAGCTGATGATAGGGAACCCAAGGTTGAGAAGGGACAGTGATGACATGTAGTGGGGTTGTTAACCATTGTCATAGGGCAATATGTGTACTAACTGTTTAACGAGAAACTATTTGTTCTGCAAACCTTCATCTAAGATACAAAAAAAAATAATAATTATCTACATGAGATCAAATTGACAACAGCAACTCAAAAGGTTTGATGGGAAGCCTAGGGGACAGTGAGTTGAAGATAATGGTGACGGAATAATTTGGAAAAGGATAGTGAGAATAGCAGCGCAACTGGAAGAATGTAATCAATGTCACTGAATTGTACAGGTAGAAACTTTTGAAATGGTGTAACTTTGACTATGTATATTTTCACCAAAAAAGGGTCCCCCAAGATCGAGAAGGGAGAGTGTTGACATGCCGTGGGGTTGTTAACGATTGTCATAAAACAATATGTGTACTGACTGTTTAATGAGAAACTATTTGTTCTGTAAACCTTCATCTAAAGTACAATAAAAGAAAATAATTATGCTCTACCAATATAAACTGTACAGACTAACAATGGTGCCCTCTCTGGGTCTGTATATCAGATGCTTCCATATCATTTACCACATATGAGGTGACCTGAGAATAGAGTGGGACTCCACAGTATGCAAAGGAGAGCATCAGTGTCTTCAGTCACTCATTTGCTTTCAGGTTTGCTGATCCACAGAGCTAGAGCTGCGTGCCTTCGGGCCGAGGCTTACTGGCAGAGTAGGGTGCTTTTGGGTACTTACTGGTAGAGCTAAAAGACCTCTGTAACACTTGCCTGAGCAGGGTAGAGGCCGAGGGCCACAGAGGCGTGCCTGCAGGCACAGCTGAAAAGAAGCTGTCCTGATGAAGAACTGTATTCTAAGTGTTCCTGAACCTGAATTGTAACCTGTTACCTTCCTTAATAAACACCATAATCATGAGTATTGTCTGTGAGTTCTACTGTGGCCATTGAGATGAATTATCGAACCTAGCAGAGTAGAGAGAGCTGTGGGAGGGATGGTTGGTGTCAAAATTGGTAAAGATGTGGGAGAGAGGAGGCATGTCCGACCTCTGCCTCATAGGAATCAGCCTTGGGCTGTTGATCCTGATTCTCCTTCCACCTTATGAAGTTAGAGAAGGTCAGAAGCTGCCCCCACGCCATTTTTACAACATGTTTTCATTCTCAACTAATCAGGGAGCTTGTTCACCACCCAGAGATAACAGAAGGCTTGTAAAGTATCATACAGGAAATAGAATCTCACTGACACAGACTCAAATCTTTATCACTTATCATTTACGTCACCTTAAGCCTGTAAAATTCAGACTACATCACATAGTTACCATGTGGACAAAATGAGGTAATTTAACGCACAGTCCATCACAGTCCCGACATGTACAAAACCGAAAAAAAAGAAAACCAAATTAATTGCCGTTGAGTTGATTCCGACTCACAGCGACCCTACAGAACAGAGTAGAACTGCCCCGAGGGTTTCCAAGGCTATAAATCTTTACAGAAGTAGGCTGCCACATCCTTCTCCCGTGCAGCAGCTGGTGGGTTCAAACTGCTGACCTTTGGGTTAGCAGTAGAGCATTTAACCACTTCAACACCAGCGATCCTTCTACATGTAAAAGGGGCTTGTAAGTGTTTGACTATTCTGAGCCTGGATCCTTTGGCAAGAGGGCTCACACTGTGGAGAATGATTTATCCTGACTGAATCAGCACTCAGCCTCTGGGTTCCAGCAACTTCTAATCTTAGCTCCTCTTCCTCAAGATGACAGGTGGCTAGATGAAAGAGGCCGTGGCTCTCACCCAGCCAGTGCCAAACTGCTGAGGTGCACACCTATCTGGACCTCCTTAGCATTAAACCCATTGTCAGGTAGATTCCAACCATATAGGACAGAGTAGAACTGCCCCATAGGGTTTCCAAGGCTGTAATCCTTACAGAAACAGACTGCTACATCTTTCTCCTGCAGAGCGGCTGGTGGGTTCAAACTGCTGACCTTTCGGTTAGTGGCCAAGTGCTTAACCACTGTGCCACCAGGGCTCCTTCCTTAGCATTCGCACTCCTTTCCTAGAGATGCCAGATGCTGCTAGGCACTGAGGGGAACAGAGAAGAAGCAACTACTATTGAAATATGCACACAACTCTATGGTTTATAAAACATTCTTTGCATCCCCTATCTTATTTGGGCCTCATACCAGCCATGAAAGTATATATTAGTGGTGTCCCTATCCTATAGATGAGAAAACTATTCTCCAGACATCTCCCTACTGATGTCTCCCAAACTTGCCATATTTTTTGTCTCCCTGCCTTTACTCATAAAGTTCCCCTTTCCTGGAATACACCTCCTTACTTCATCTGGTAAACTCCTACTCATCTTTAAAAGCAAAGTTCCAGTTTCATCCTCTGGAAAGTCTGCTCCTGGCACACTTTTAGTCAAAATTGTAGCCAGCTCTGCTGACAATCCATCCTTCTGGCTTATTATCTTTGGGACAAAATCCAAATTCCTCAGTATGGCAAGAATCCAGTCAATGCCTGCATTTCCAACCTCATCTCCAACCTCTCCCTCCCTGCCCCACTCTTATATTCTACGTTCAAGTTAAAAGAACCGCTGACTCACAGATCCCTAAGCACATCACACTCCCCCCTCTGACTGGTATATCCTTCTCACCTCTTTCCCCAGGTTAACACCGATTCATTTCCCAAAACTCATCTCAGACATCACCTCTCTAGGAAGTCTTTCTTGACATCCTAATATGGGTTAAATTCCCTCTTCTGTACTTCCAGAGCTCATCTCCTGTCACAACACCTATCATATCAGGATTGAACATATATGTCTTTCTGCCTCACTAATATGAGAACAAAAAGAGTCCTGGTGGTGCAGTGGTTAAGCGCTCAGCTGCTAACCAAAAGGTTAGTGGTTCGAATCCACCAGCCTCTCTGTGGGAGAAAGATGTAGCAGTCTGCTTCCATAAAGATTTATAGCCTTAGAAACCCTATGGGGCAGTTCTATTTTGTCCTATAGGGTCGCTATGAGTTGGAATCGACTTGATGGCAATGGCAATGGGAATATGTGAGCCTTTGTGGGTAGGGAATTTGTCTTCTTTATTAGTATTTACGTCTTTAGCACCTCGCACAGAGCAGACACTCAACATGTTTATGGAAGGAAGAAAGAGAAAAAGAAGGAAAGGAGAAAACACAAGAACAAATGAAGGGAACGTCATTGATCCTCAAGTGAATCAGACATTGCATTGGAAACCAATTCTTCCTCATGTCATGAAGTATGCTGAATGTGATGCACATGCAGAAACAGAGACCCGTCTAAATACACATACAGACAAACTACACAGACACCAGTCAGGCCTGAAGGTAAGCAGAGCCTAGGGAGCCAGGCATTGATTCCTCCTTAGGAAGAGTCAGAAGCTTAACCTCTGATGCAGGCCTTTTTTCTCTCTACTGGCTTGACCATTTCTGGCTTCTATGTGACCCTTTATTCTGTCTACCACTTTGTAGGGTCCAGATACTGCTTCGACTAACAGCATCTTTGGGATCCTGATTATATTGCTGGCTCTGCTGTCACCTCCAGGTTCTGCACACTATACTGCAGGCCTAACCCTTTGCACCTAACTTTCTCCTTGGTCCTTGACTGTGTTATAGATTGAATTGTGTCCCCCCAAAATGTGTGTCAACTTGACTAGGCTACGATTCCCAGTGTTGTGTGGTTGTCCTCCATTTTGTGATCTGATGTGATTATGTGTTATAAATCCTAACCTCTATAATGTTAGAAACCCTGGTGGTGTAGTGGTTAAGTGCTATGGCTGCTAACCAAAACCTTGGCAGTATAAGTCAGGATTAGAGGCAGTTATGTTAATGAGGCAGGACACAATCTACAGGATTAGGCTGTATCTTGAGTCAATCACTTTTGAGATATAAAAGAGAGAAGCGAACAGAGAGGAGAGGGACCTCCTACCACCTAGAAAGAAGAGCCAGGAGCAGAGTGCGTCCTTTGTACCTGGGGTCCCTGTGCTGAGAAACTCCTAGACCCAGGGGAAGATCAATGCCAAGATCTTCCCCCAGGGCCAACGAAAGGAAAAGGCTCCTAGACTGTGAGAGAATAAATTTCTGTTTGTTAAAGCCATCCACTTGTGGTATTTCTGTTATAGCAGCACTAGATAACTAAGACAACCTAGTGTATGGGCTTTCTCTCAGCCTCTGCTTCGTTGGCTCAGTATTCCTCGCCTCCTTCCACATCTTATTGAACACGTAGACACATCTGAATAACGAAACATACACACTCCAAAAGCACAAAATGATATACACACACACATACAAAGAAATACCAACACAAAGGCACATATAGACATATACAAAAATACAGGTACACGACAGAGAAGACTTACAAGTACACCTAGTCTCTGTCATCAACAGGATTCCCATCCAGAAGAGACACAGCAGACTCACTCACAAAGAGGGAGGAAGGAAAGACAACAGTCTGCTTAGTGAGAAAGAATTTCCCTGTCTGTCAAAGCAAGCCACCTTCTGGGTTTTCCTGGAAACATGAGGAGTACCATCTGGGGTTGCTTCTGTCCTGTCTTGTATCTGGCTGTTGCCCTGGGACAGATTGCAAACTATGCCTACTCCCTCTGATGGGTGGCTCAGCTTGCCTGGCAACTGGCACCTTGCCTGAGTGCCGGCTGACAATATGCCTTCTGCTACACCAGCACATATTAGATCAGGGTACCCTGATTCCCCTTGAAACTCCCACAGTCCCCTGTGCACCTCACCATTACAGCACTTAAAACATGCTATTGGCCTTGGTGGGTGACATACCTGCTTCTCTCACTAGCCCTGAGGGCTTCTAAACTACAAGAAGACAATCTTATTTTCATCCCTATTTTTTTGTTGTTAATTGCCATCAAGTCGATTCCAACACATGGTGACCCCATGTGTTACAGAGTAGAACTGCTCCATAGCGTTTTCTTGGCTGTAATCTTAATGGAAGCAGACTTCCAAGCCTTTTCTTCTACAGTATTGCTGGGGGATTCAAATTACCAACTCTTAGGTTAGCAGTTGAGCACAAACTGTTTGTGCCACCTAGTAAGGCTCCAAATGACTTGCCTTTTCAGCTAATACATTGCAAGCTTGGATTTTAATGCAGGCCTGACTCCAAAGCTAATACCTGGACTTCTAAAGTCAATGTCCAAGCAATTTATTCTAAGAAAATCACAAAAGTTAGGGCTGAATGTATGAGCAGGGTCACAGAACTTGGACTCAATGGGGTTGCAGACTATAACCAACAGTGAGTGACTCCAGGTAGATGGATGCTACAGTCATCCTATAATTATTTATAAGAATGAAGACAGGACATTTCTTTAGCCTAAGGAGCAGGCTTCACATGAAGAATGATGCCATTCCTGGAGTCAGTCATCTCTGTCCTGCCCAATCTGGACAGACTTCAATCTGCTTTGCCCAGATTAAGGGCGGGGTGGGGGGGTGGTCAGAGTGTCCCAGGAGACAGGAGATAAAATGGTGATTACACCAGGAGACAGGCGGGAGCTAGAAGGCAGAAAAACAGAGAGATGCCACCAGACTATAATAGCCTTTGGGGGTCAAAGAAGAGTTACTGCAGCAAAAGAAATGTATACATCAGAAAACTGCATTGAGATTATTTGGATAATTATTTGCAATTATTTCTTTTTTGCTCTATTTTGTATACAGTTTTAACTTAAAAAAAAAAAAAAAATAGCTCCAGCTTTGCACAAAGCTGTGCAAAGGGGAAGTGAGGAAAATATTTACATTCACAATTGGTTCCAGTACCAAAGGGAGAGCACTGTTTCCCAGTGCCCAACATGGAAGCAGCAGCAGAAATCAAAGGGAGGCCCTGAACACAAGGTTAATCCAGGAAAAATAAAACCAGGACTACTTGGCAGCGGCCTTTGATCTCTCCCCACATGGAGCTCCATCTTGTAATAACCAAGAAATAGATGCATGCCCCTGGTATGTGGGTGAGGTAATTACCACCTGGTTTCTCCTACAGCTTCCTTGCCATCATAGATTCCCCAGAAGCAGTGCCAACTACAAAAAAAAAAAAAAAAATTATCTCAAAGAGAATGTCTTAGGACCCTGCAGTCTGGTGTTCTTAAAAGCCAGCTACACCTGTCTAGAAACAGAGGCAATCTAGCTGTCAGTTAGCTAAGCAGGGATCTAGACTTCCAGAAACCATAGTACTTCAGACTTGGCAGCACCTCTCCATTTCTGTCAAAGCTGGGGGCAGGGGAATAGGGTTAGAAATCAACACGATTTTTAAAATGTTTTCAACAGAGCCCTAGGGATTCCTGTGGCTTGACTTGCAGAAGGGCAACAGTGAGGTGATCACCACTCCAACAAATGCAGCTCCGCTTTTATTTTTTTAACACCTTTGTTGGATATAATTTACGTACCATTTAAAGTACATAATTCACTGGTTTTTAGTATATTCATAAAGTTGTGTAACCATTACCAGAACAGTTCTAATTTCAGAACTAATCTAATTCCAGAACAGTTTCATCACCCCAAAAAAGAAACCCGGGGCTCATTAGCAGTCACTTCCAGCAGTCATTCTCGCCAGTAGTAGTTCCAGCTGTTCTGCCTCCTCCTTACAGCCCCTGGCAACCACTAATCTACTTTCTGTGTCTATAGATATGCCTATTCTGGACATTTCATACACATGGAATCATACAACATGAGGTCTTTTTTTACTTTCTTTCTTTCACTTATCATACTGTGATTTTAAGGTCCATCCATGTTGTAGCATCTATCAATAATTCATTCTTTTTTTATGACTGAATAATATTCCATTGTAAGAATATACCATATTTGCTTATCCATTCGTCAGCTAATGGATATTTGGGTCCATTTTGCTTTTTGGCTATTATGAATAATGAGCAGCTCCACTTTTATCTGTTTTATATATTGGGCCTTGGTATACAATTTCAGTTGAAAGAAAAGGGGTTCTACTGCTTTAAAAAAAAAAAAGTTGAAAACCACAGGGCGTAGGCCTTGTAGAATTCTAGAAACTACATGAAAGAAGGTAACTGTGTGATGAATAATCCAAACCAACTGAAAATTGTAACCTTTCACAAAAGTAAATTTCCCTGACATTTTACTGTAACATTAAAAAATTGTTCTGTAGTGTAATATAAAGAATTTAAGATTTAAGATCAGAAGATCTGGGTATAATTCTAATTAGCTGTGTAGCTTTGGGCAAATCACTTAAAATCTTTAAACCATGATTATTTTGCCTGTAAAAGAAGGGGAAATCTCTCTCACAAGGCTGTAAGGATCAAATAAGATAAGGTACAGGAAAAGTAACTTTTAACTAAAAAATGTTATGCAGATGTGAGGTCTCACTTTGATTTGCACTTAAAAGTCAAGACCAACTGCCCTGGTACTATTAGGGAAATAGGATGTAACCTTAATCTTTGAAGGAGGACAAAGGGAAAGCAACCCCAAGTCTCAAACCAATCCTTGGTCTTCTGGAAGGGTAGAAGCTTGGGCCAAAAAGCCTAGAATACCCTCAGAGACACTGGGTTCCAAAGGTTGAGGAAGGGAGGGCAAGTGACCAAGGAAACCAGCCTGATACAGATCTGAGCTGTGATAATCCAAAAAAAAAAAGGATAATTAAGAGCTAACTCAATCTCAGTTTCTTTATCGATTATATGGAAAAATTCATATTTATCTCACAGACTTCCTGTAAAGACTACATGAGAGTGTATGTGACAGTACCCAGCATAGGCGCAGCACATGGTAGCAGTCATAGTAGGAGTAGAAATAGTAGTAACACCAGTACTATAAACAAGACCACAGGCTCGGTACGTCATATACATTTCATTTAATCTTTGCAATAATCCTTCAAGGTAGGGATTATTGCCGCCAATTGACAGTGAGGAAACTGAAGCTCAAAGAGTTTAAGAAAATTTCCAAGTCCATGACCTTGACAGTCATACAACTAATAATTGGTAGAAGTACATCTAAAACCCTCATGTTTCTTGCTTCAAAGCCTGTGCATAATTTTGCTCAGCTACACAGCCTTTCAGCATTCTCATTGTCTTTTTTTTTTTTTCCTTTTCTTCATCTATGCCTCTCTAGCATGTGTATTTCTCTAAGACTTTCCTATTATTTTAACTACAGTGATTTTATCTCCATCTAGATTCTGTATATGATTCTTGGGAGTTGGGAATGGCTGTGGCCCACAAAGGAGATAAAACATACACATCATAGACTAACATGTGTACAGCCTAGACCTTAGCAGCTCCAGAGAAACACCTCACCACTGACTCATCCTCTACCCTGGGTGGCAACTCACAAAACCAAAGCACCCAGGCCATTTTCCCCCATACTACTGACCAGCCCATAGCATTATCCCCCAAACCACTGACCAGCCAACTCTTTACTCTGCTATGCCCCAAGGAGACAATTTAGGGGACACAGGGTGATAAGATAAAGTCTTTGTTTTTAAATTAAAAAAACCTTAACTTAGCACCTTTATGTGTAAGGCCTTACACCAAGCACAATGAGAGAAACGGTGATGAATTAGACGTGGATCCTGCGCTGGAAGTACTCACAGTCTAGTAGGGCGGACTCAACTTCACAATCAGAGCATAGCAATATGCCATGAGACTTTCGTGCCAAGTACTAAGGACAGTCTCCACAACAAAGAATTGTCTAGCCCAAAATGTCAACAGTGCTGAGACTGTGAACCCCAATCTAGGCCTTGACAGACAAGTGGAATTTTAATAGGCAAAGATGGGAGGCAAGAGATGCCAGGATAAGGATTTTTCTGGAGCAAAGGCACAATGGTAAAATATGAACAGCATGTTTGGGCTCACTGTAGCCCAGAGTAAACGAATGCAGTGGAATGTGTACTAGCCAGGTAAGCCAAACCCAGAATGGTTCAGACTAGTTTAGTAAGTAAAGGTAAGTCACTCGCTTACAGTTTCGCCAACTCTAAAATAAATTAATAACATCTAGCTGATAGAGTGGTTAAAGATTAAATGAAACTGTACATGTAATCATCTGGCACAGGGCTTGGCACATGGTAGGGACATTCCCTTTCCACCTTACTCCCTTTACTAGGTGGGAGTGACCTGATGAGAGCTGTGCTTTAGTAATTCTAGTATCAGTGCAGAAAGACAAACCCACAAGCAAGACAATACAGTCAAAATCATTAGGGCAGAAAGCAATATAATTTCTAAGTAAATGCTAAATTGAATGATATAGACTGTGTGCTTATGGGAGTAAGTACTGAGATGAGAGAGACCAGCAGGGATGGGGGAGTCAGGGAAGGTTCATGAAAAAAGTGAGGCAGGAACATCCCAGAGGACAGCTAAGAACGATACAGACAACGCCAGGGGTTGAGGCGTGAGGTATGAGAGTTTGATTCCAGGTAAGGAGAACCACTTGAGCAAACAAAGGGGACTGGAAATGACCATGTAATGACTATGAGACAAAGACGGTAACAGCCAGACCAAAGTGATGGTTGGTAGGAGGTGTGTCTAGAGAATTTTAAGGAAGGCTAAGGCCAGATTTGAAGGGATGGACTGTGAGGCACAAGAAATGAGATGGAATAGGAAAAGGAAATCACAGGGGAGAGGCTGAACCAAAATGTAGCTCTGGAAGATCACTGGCAACAGGTACAACAGGGGCTGGTGGGGAAGAGACTAGAGGCAGGGGAACAGTTAGAGGGGTTCTGCAGCTACCTGGATATGAGGCAATGAGGTCCAAAGCCTGAAGAGGGAACAAAAATTATTATTAATTGTGATAACAACTTTTGGGTATAACCTAGCTACTTAAAAAAAAAAAAAAAAACTGTTGCTGTCGAGTTGATTCCAACTCATAGTCACCCTATAGGACAGAGTGAAACTGCCCCATAGGGTTTCCCAGGCTGTAAATCTTTACAGAAGCAGACTTTCGTATCTTTCTCCCGCACACAAAATCAGTCCACAGAACTGGGCTTCCCTCCTCTCCCTATATACTACTTGCCATCAAGTAGAAGTTCTTCCTGGCCCTTGGGATATTGAAGTGGGCTTGTTAGCCCCTCAGGGCTTAGCTCCCTCAGCCCTGATTCCACCTGGTCCCAGCCTCTACTCTTCCCCAACTCTCACAGTCTCCCAGGACCTAGCATGGTTTTACGTGGGATAATGAAAAAGGGTGGAAAACAAGCCAGTCTCTACCCTACCGAAGTCCAAGCAGACCTGAAAACAGAACTATAATATGGCTTTGTTATTCAAAATCCTCTAGCCCTCCAGATGGGTAGGGAAAAAGATCAGAAGTTCTCAACCCAGACCTATTTTAAAGTACCCATGCATAGACAGGAGGTCGGGTAAGCTGCCAGAGAAATTGCAACCTCTAGAAATGTGTGGCCCTGACCTATTATGGAGCCCTCCTCCATTACCATCAGCCACTCAGGCAGAGATAGAACTACCTCCTACAGCGTCCCAGCTCTAGTCAAGTCAGCCAGGCAGCTGGGGGTGGCTCCCATAGCTAAGTGCTGTGGTACCATGGGATAATGAGAGAGCCGACTTGGAATTCTTGCTATCCAGGCAGCCCTCCCTCTCTGTACCATTCCACTGAGGGAGGAAAAAACATGGACTTAGCACCTATCGTGGGCCAGGCATTGTGCTTGGAACTTGGCATTAAATTCTAACAACTCTAGAAGGAATTGTTGTTGTGTGCCATCGAGTCGATTCCAAGTCATAGGGATCCCATGTGACAAAGAACCGTCCTATAGGGTTTCCTAGACTCTAATCTTTACCGGAGCAGATCGTCAGGTCTTTTCTCCCATGGAACCACTGGGTGGGTTTGACCCGCACCCCTCAAATTGCTGAAGAAACCAAGGCTCAGAGAGGTGAAGTTATTTGCCTAAGGTCACATAGCTAATAAGTGACAAAGCGAAGTTTTGAACAAAGCTTCTCTGCCTCCAAATGCATGCTCTTACTGATGATGACAAAAAACAATAAGAACAACAGAAACTAACATTTACTGAGCCTCTTCTATGTGCCAGGCATTGTACTACTTGCTTTATATGCATTTTCATTTAATCTTCCCAACAACCTCATTAGGTGCCTACTATTATTATTACTTCAATTTCTAATAAAGAAATTGAAGCTGAAAAAGATTAAGTAACTTCTCCAAGTTTACACAGCGCATAAGAGGCAGAGCCAAGTTCAAACCCAGGTCTGTGTGGCTCCAAAGCACAAGCTCTTAACCCTGTGCTATATACTTCTACACCACACACCACAAACACTAACAGGACCATAAACGGATCTTGCAGGCTCATAGATTCTTGTGGAGTCTTTCTGGGCTCTTACTGCTAACTACTCATCCCCACCCTCCACCAAAGTGTGCTCACCCCTTTGCTCAGGACTCCCATCTCAGCCTGACACCATGCAGCTAGAGCTATACTGGTCAGCCATTCAACAAGGTAATGAAGCACATATTCTGTACCAGGGTCTGTTGGACATTGGTGAAACAGAGACAAAGCAGATAAGGTCAGTCTCTGCCCTTAAGAGGCTCACAATCTGGTGAGAGAAATAGACATCTATCAGACAAGCATAAAAATACAACTGTCAGATGCAGGTAGATTTCCTGGAAATACAGAGGAAAGAGGGGAAAGTAATTAGCGTTCACTGAGCTTGTCTTATGAGTCAGGTATAAGACTGGGAACTTTTTAAAATTAACATATGATTAATTTTTTTGGTGTATAGTTCTATGAGCTTTAACATATATTTAGATTCATGTAACTGCCACTACAATCTGGATACAAGAAAGTTCCATCACTCAAAAAAATTCCCTCATTCTGTTCCTTTGTAGTCAAACCCTCCCCACAGCATCAATCTGTGGTAATCACTTATCTACTCTTTGTCCCTATAGTTTTTGCCTTTCTCAGAATGTCATATAAATGGAATCATACAGTACATAACCTTTTAAGACTGGTTCCTTTCACTCAGCATAATGCCTTTAAGATTCATCCACACTGCGTGCACCAACAGTTCATTCCTTTTATTGCTGAGTAGTTTTCCATTGTACGGACATACCATAGTTTGTTTATCCATCACACTATGAAGGACATTTGGGTTGTATACAGTATCTGGCAATTATGAATAAAGTTGCTATAAACATTTACGTACATGTTTTAGGTTTTCATTTATCTAGAGTAAATGCCTAGGTGTAGAATCGCTAGGACATATAGTAAGTTATGTAACTTTATAAAAAACTATCAAGTGTATGCTCCATAAAAGCAGGGATTTTATCCATTTTGTTCATTCTAGTATCCCGAGCCCTAGAACAATACCTGGCACATAGTAGGTATTCAACAGAAATTTGTTTAATACCTGAATAAATGCCCATGATTTCCCATGTAGGGTCCAAAGAAGAAAACAGCACTGCTGTCAAAGAGTCTGGTCGAATCAGGGGACAGTGGTTATAGATGGGCCCTTGTCAGCCTACCTCAGACTGTCAGGACAACCTGACAGTACCATCCCACTGTAGCAAATCCTTTGCCCATGGGCAGTGTCCCCACCTAAAGGCCTGAATAGAAAGCATGTCATGAACTCCCACACTGCCAGCTAGCTTTGCAGAAAGGGCACCATCACCAATAGTGCCATCTTGCTTATCTGAAGGGCCCACAATCTACGGCCTCTGCTATTCAGAACAGAAGCAAGCAAAAATGGCACTTGAGCAGTCAAACTGGCCAGCCCACACACTAATAACTAAATATTTTCTAAAAATGCCTGATGGGTCTCAGTTTAGCATTTCACAGCTCATAGTGGAGTAGATACAACTATTAGAAATGAGAATGAAACAAAGAAGAGACAGGAAAACCATAACAAGCAATCATAACAATGCATATAGAAATCTAGACACTGCAGTAATACTGCAAGAGGTCTGAAGACATACTGTAAATTATTCAAAGAAAGTCAACACTGTGTTCACAATAATCTGTAAGAAGAGAAGAGTTCTTTCAAAAATGGCTAAGGTTTTAAAAGATTTATCACTACAGTTATAATTCGGTTATCTGAAAAACTCACCAATGGGACTGAATAAATGATCACCCCTTCAGACTTCTGCTAAGGTCCTTGGGTAATCAGCAATGCTTTTAAATGGGTCATAAAAATCTCAGGTGCTTGATGACTAGCACAAACAGGGTTTCATTACTGGTACCTCACCGTCCATTACCCAACATTCTAAGCCCTGAGCTGTCCACCCAACTTTCTAGTTAGATCCTGAACTCCAAGGTTGTCTCATCTATGTTTGGATTGACCTAGGCACACACATTTTGCTGCCCCTACTTTCTCTGTCGAGGACAATAGCTTGCAACTGATCATGAAAACCCAGACTAGCAGGCTTCTCTAACCACCAGAGGCCTGAAATGGCAGGGAGAACATCTGAAGCCAAAGCAAGACAGAAGCTATGCTAAAAAAGAACAGCTCACCACTGGCACAAAGAAAAGTGAGGTGACAGCTTTTGCATTATTTTGGAACAGTTTGTGCTGATGAGCTTTTTGTTGTGGTAACATTCCTCTAAAAAGAACATTTTCTTCCTCCCTTCATTGACAAAGCAATTCAGTAGAAGGTGAAAAAAAAGGAGGAAAGGATGACAAAGATATCCAGGAATTTGCAGATCTTGGATCGTATCGTCTTCTTAGCTATTGTGCCATACATCTCCCAGTCATGTGACCAGGTCCTAGGGGAGCGAAGCCTCATTCACCACCAAGATCATGGCTCTATTCGTAGCAGAAAAAAAAAAAAAATTTTTTTTTTGTCCTTTGAGAGCCAGTGACAGTTCTAGATGTGACCAAAACTTCAGGCACTTTCATCATGGTTGTTCTCCTTCCTTAAGAAGCTGTAATTGTCTTGTTCAACAAGTATACATATCTCAGCCTGGCTGCCTGGGCCTCAATTTCCTCTCCAGCTTTTTGTCCTGCAGTTTTCTACCACAGTCTCTCTGTCTAACCAAACCAACTCATCAGGCTTCTTACTATCTCCACACCATTGTTCACACTGATTCCCTACCACTCAGGCTGCCCCACCCTTTCCACTCTATCCACATCGTACATTTCCTCCAGGAAATCTATTTCCCTCCTACTTTGAATTCCTGGGATATTATCTAGTTCAATTAATATAAATCCCCCCTGCTGATCAATCAGTGGAGTTCTATATTCTATTTGTCCATCTTCAGTGACAAATTCCATTATCTACCAAAATAGACTCTTCTAGGACAAGACAGCTCTGATAGGTAGTTCTTTATTCTAGAAGAGTATGCCTGTTATGGACTGAACGGTGTCCCCCAAAAACGTATGCCAACTTGGCTAGGCCACGATTCCCAGTATTGTTTGTCTACCATTTTGTCAACTGATGTGATTCTCCTATGTGTTGTAAATTCTACCTCTATGATGTTAATGAGGCAGGATTAGAGGAAGTTATGTTAATGAGGCAGGACTGAATCTGCAAGATTAGGTTGTACCTTGAATCAATCTCTTTTGAGATATAAAAGAGAGAAGCAAGCAGAAAGATGAGGGACCTCATTACCACCAAGCAAGAAGAACCAGGAGGAGCACACATACTTTGGACCCAGGATCCCTGCACTGAGAAGCTCCTAGACCAGAAGACTGATGACAAGGACCTTCCCCCAGAACTGACAGAGAGAAAAACACTTCCCCTAAAGCTGGCACCCTGAATTTGGACTTCTATCCTCCTAAACTGTGAGAGAATAGATTTCTCTTTGTTAAAGCTATCCACTTGTGGTATTTCTGTTACAGCAGCACAAGATAACTAAAACAATGCCTATTCTTTTCTTTCCCCACATTGGTCCTGGTTTGCCCTTAGAATAAAGGAAACAATACAGAAGTGCTTGAGAGCATGAGCTTGGAAACCAGATCTGAGCTCAAATCCTGTGTGACCTGGAACAAAATGCCTAAACTTTCCAAGGCTCCAATCCTTGGTAATAATACCAACTTCATAAGGCTGTTAAGAAAGTCAAAAGAGTAACTATACAAAGAGCTTAATAGCACTGTCTGGCACAGAGTAAGAGTTCAATAAACGATAGTACTATGGTTTCCATTGTTATTATCATCTTTATTTGTTTGACTCCTCTACTTCTTATGTATTTGAAGACAGATATTATACTACCTGAATCTCTTCTTCTCCAGACTAAAGCTTCTTCACTAGACTGTACATTATGTGAGGACAGACTGTATCTGTCTTATTGACTGTCACATCCCCAGCGCCTAGCACAGGGCCTGGCACATATATGATAGACTTGAATAAATATTTACTGAATTGTATTCAATGCTCTCCATTTCATAGTTTCCATACTCTTCATCATTCATGTCACTCTTTTCTGATTAGATTCTCACTGTTCCAAAACCTTCTGACAATATGAGATTCAAATTGAATTCAAAATTCAAAGGTGGGCTTAACAAGCAGCGAAGAGAAACTAGGCTTACCTCCTTCCTCATCTTATACAGTGTATCACTACTGAAAAGTTGGCATAACCTGGCAGCTTCACCAAACTGCTGGCTCAATTCAAACCCTTAAATCTTGATGACTGTGTAATCTGGGCTCTGTGGAGTTGGAGCAATAGTAACGCCAAAAGGTGAAACAATAACAGAGCTTTCTGCATCCTAGAGATCCCTCCAGCTCTTGCTACCTGAACCACTCAACTACAGCTTGGAATCAAGAAAAATCTTTCTAAAAACATTTGCTTCTTCCTCCCAAATAGAGCATAAGCTTCCAGAGGGCAGGATCTGACTGCCTTGCCTTCTCTCCCACATGCCAAGCACAAAGTAAGTACTGACTGATCACCTCCATCCACAGCAGGATTACAATAAGGATCCAGGGAAACCTCGAGGTTCCCTCTCCCCCTCAAGCAGCACACTCAGTCAGTGTCGTGCTACTAGCCAGTAAGTGGGAACCAGTTCAGGCATAGACAGAGGCATAAGGCCTGCACTCTGACAGGCTGGCTCCTCAAGGGCTGCTCTGCTGAGAGCCACCTCCCCTGACGGGAAAAAGTTCCTAGAAAACAAGCCAGCATCAGAGAACATCTCTCCACAGGGAAGAGCGTGTCTAGGCAGCTTTCAGGGACTGTTTCAGCCAGGAAGAGAAGAGCACCAGGCAAGGTGAGAGAGCTCACCTCATCGCTTTCTTCCACATCGACATCACCATTGGCATCATCATCCATCAGCTTGTGGATGCTGCGGACAGCCTCAAAGCTGAGCTTCTCATCCTCACTGTCACACAGGGGCTTGTCAATCCGGCAAAACTCTGTACAGGAAAAGCAAGAGACAACATTACTCGGGGCTGCCACCAAGCCTCTATAACCCATCTGTCTCCAAGTCTTTAGCTTCTAGTACCTGACTCCTCATGTAGGTCCTGAATGGGTTCCTTGTACAGTGTGGAAAGTGTTTCATCTAGCCTTTAACTGTCTTCCTAAGAATGTGCTGAGCTCTCTCAATGAGGGACAGTGCTTTATCATCCTGATAGTTCTCTGGCAGGGAAATCAAGCACAGGACTAGGAATATACTAGGATCTGGACAAAGAACATAGATAATTCACAAGAAAAATAATAATAATGAGAGAAAATACAAATGGCCAATGAACACAGGAAAAAAGTTTAGTTCACTAGTAATAAAAAAATACATATTCAAATGATATCATTGTTAATCAACCAAATAAACAAAGATTTAGCAACTCAACAAAGTCAAAGGTAGTAAAAATAAGTACTGCCATATAGCTAGTGGTAATGTAAAATAATACAGTCTTTCTGGAAACAGAAAAAGAAGTAGTTAGTTCCAGGGCCAGAATAATGGGGTAGTTTTCCTTTTTGTTCACTTTGTCACTGCTGGTATATACAATGCCAGCCACAGGCTTACTGGGGAAACCCCACAGGCAATTATGTCCAGCAAATGTCTATTAGATGTCTAGAGGTCCTGAGCTCATCTGATACAACAGCTTGGGAAGTCTGGAGTGCAGCTTTTTCTGCCTATCATCACACAGCCACACAGCAATAAAACCAGCACTAGAGCCTAGGCCACCCCCAGCTCTTTCCAAGACACTGAATTTTCTTTTACAAACCTGGAAAACACAGACACTGACTGATGATGCACATAGCAGAAAGAGCCTGGAATCTAGTCTTAGCTCCACCATGTAACTCTTGGGAGGTCACTTCCCTTCTCCAGCTCTCAAGTTCACTGTTTGAAAAAGGCAATTTGGCTAAAGTTTCTAATATTTCTTCCTATGCCTAGATTCTAAAACTTCCCTTTACTTTTGACCCTGATCTTGATAACCACTTCCTAGACTGAGTACTCTTTAGATCTCTCCCAAAGAAGATGGAAGAAAGATCCTGACTTCACAGGTAAGAGAAGAAACTATTCACAGGAGAGGAAGCAAGGACAGGACAAAAAGCCTGTGGCTATGAAGCCTTCTAGAAGGCACTGATCAAAGACCTGAAATACTAATCCATTTGATCATTTATTTGTCTGCTTGCCAGAGCCACTGACAGGACAAGACAAGATAGGTCACCTCTTTATCACTTGCCAGTTGCTCAAATCCTTTTCAAGACAAGGTAAGGGTACAAATATTTAATTTTTAAAGCATCCTAGGTGTGACTCAATAAAAATCTGTTGAATATTGAAGTTCATAGATGTGAAATGATATGTCCAAAGTCTAACAAAGGCAGATGAAGACCCACAGCAAGAGCCCTGGTCTGCTGACTCCCAGACCAGCACCTCACCTAGACTGCCTTTATGCTAAGGTGACCAGATAGCTTTGGGTTGGTTCCATCTTCTGGAAGTCACAGATGGTAATACTGATAAGAAACACACTGAATCAATGGCTTTATAAGAGAAAAAAAAAATGAAGATGAACTTTGTGCATACAAAACAAATATCTCCATATTTATATTGCTCTACATTCATTCTGCCAAGTTGGGGAGGGAGTGAAGGGATAGTAGGTAGTGAGGGAGGCAGTAGAGTGTAGCAAAAGATTAAGGCATTGTTTTTCAACTTCCTCACCAACAAGAGCTCCTGGAATGATTGTTTCATTTATGGACACCATTGCTGAAAAAATTATCTCCTCCAAAAAAAAAAAAAAATGCAATAAATAATGACTAGTTCACAGATGACGCACATAACACTAAGATTAGCATAACTACCATAACTGTTTCCTTCCTTCACCTGTTTTTTGTATTACTCAAAGGCATGTCAGAAGTTTTTGATCAGCATATGATGCACTCATTTAAACAACACTTATTGAGTGTTCTTCATATATCAGGCCCTATGATCAGAACTGGGAAACCCTGGTAGTGTAATAGTTAAGAGCTACAACAGCTAACCAAAAGGCCAGGAGTTTGAATCCACCAGGCACTCCTTGGAAACCTTATGGGGCAGTTCGACTCTGTCCTATAGGGTCGCTATGAGTTGGAATCAACTCGATGGCAACCAATTTTTGTTTTTTTTATGATCAGAACAGAGCCCTGTGGCACGGTAGTTAGGAGTTTGGCTGCTAACCAAAAAGGCTGGCAATTCGAATCCACCAACCACTCCTTGGGAACTCTGTGGGGCAGTTCTACTCTATCCTATAGGGTTGCTATGAGTCAGAATTGACTTGGCAGCAACAGGTTTGGTTTTTGGTATGATCAGAATGGGGCCTAAAGAGATGAATCAGATCTCATCTTTGCTCTTAATGAATTCAATAATAAAAGTGGAGAAAGGCAATCAAAACCCTACGTGTTAAGTGCCAGGATAGAAAGAATCACGGTTACTCAAGCAGTCAACAAACTTTCTGTTAAGGACTAGATAGGAAACAATTTAGGATTTGTAGATCTGTTGCAATTATTTAACTCTGCCATTGTAGCACAAAAGCTACACCAGACATAAAAAATACATAAATGGATGAGTGTGGTTGTGTTCTAATTTATAAAAAAAGACGGTGGCCCATATTTGGCCTGTGAGCCATGGTTTGCTGACCCTTGCTTTAAAAAATCAAAAGTGGCACACCTGAACCACAGGGAATTGACAGATTTCTGATCTAAACCAAAGAAATCCGCTCTTTTCACTAGCCTGTATCCGCGTACAGGCTCATCCTAAGTAAAGTACAACTTCTAGTAGGCTTTTATTTCTTTCTTTCTTTTTTTTTTTTTAAAGTGCTCTTTATTAAGCTTATGCTATGTCTCAGGCACTATTTGTTAATTGCCTCACATGGTATCTAATTTATGGTATGGTAGTGGCCTCTGGAGTCCCTGGGTGATACAAATGATTAACGTGTTCAGCTGCTAACCCACAAGTGCCTCAGAAGAAAGGGCTGGCGATCTACTGAAAAGTCAGCCATTGAAAACCCTATTGAGTACAGTTCTACACATGGGGTCATTATGATTTCCAGTAGGCTTTTAAAAATAAAGGAAATAGTTTATCAAGTTCTAAGGGCTGGAGACCCCCAGACTGGGCACCATTGGCCTGAGGTCAGTCAGTTCCTGTCCCCAACGGTCTCCTGCAGGTCCAAGAAGTTTGAGCTTCAAACACCAGGCTCTGGTTTGTAATGTGATCAGACAGACAGATGACCTTTGCTGCTGGCATCATCTGGCACAGGGAAGGATTAAAGGGATTGAGGATGAGGAAGTATAAAAGTTTGATGTCCCATCTGGCTATAGAATCCAGTCCAGAAAAATCATGTCAATCAAAACTCACAAATAACTCCTCCAACCAACCATTTCCTAAGCTGCCTCCCTATTCTTCCTGAGCCCTCTTCTATCTTCTCTTAAACATTCCAGTCTGGCAAGGTTTCCCGAAGCCATCTGGAAATACCTTAGAAGATCTACCAATTTAGCAACACATTATTACTGCAATGAAAGGGCCCGGGACTTAGAGTCAGAACACATATGTCAAAATCCCAGCTTCACCAGTTATAAACCATATGATATTGGGCAATTATTTAACTTCTCTGGGCTTTCAATTTCTCATTTACAAAATGGGGGTAATAATCTCTACTACATAGGTTTTTGTGAGAATTTAAATAAGATCACATTCGTTAAAACATCTAGCATAGGGCCTGGCCTTTGATGCACTGTAGCTCCCTTCCTTCCTCTCAGAGTAGTAAGTGAGCGGTTCCTATTCTTCTGTTAATTTCAACCACTTTTCCCTGTCAGACTATCAAGAATCAAGTATAGGTGGCACACTCCAATCAACTGGATTAGTTATATGTTCCAGGTGATTGGGCAGGTGGCTCTTTGCAGCACTGGCAATGACCTGTGCTCCCCCAACATTTATGTATCTATCACTAGTAACGTTTATCACACTGTGTTGTAATTGCCTGTTTAATTTGTCTTCCCCATCAGATTATGATCTCCGTAAGAGTTGGGAGCCATTTCCCCAGCAGCAAGCAAAGAGCAAGGTTCTAGATGGGTGCTCAGTAAACGTTCATTCAGGAAAATGAAAAATTAAATACCAACTCCACAATTATGCGTAGGATTTCCCTAGGTAGAAAAACAAACAAACAAAAAAAAACAAACCCACTGCCATCGAGTTGATTCCTACTCATAGCAACCCTATATGACAGAGCAGAACTGCCCCATAGTTTCCAAGGACTGCCTGGTGGACTCGAACTGCCAACCTTTTGGTTAGCAGCCATAGCAGTTAACCACTATGCACCATGGTTTCCCCAGGTAGAAAAGAGAGAAGAATTCCAGGCAGAATACCATACATAGGTCGGAGTTTTCAAAATTTTGGTTTCAGCCATAACCAACAACACACAAACTCCAGAAGATAAGCCAGATAACTAGGATCTTCTAAAAATTAAACACTTATGCGCATCAAAAGACTTCAACAAAAGAGTAAAAAGAGAACCTACAGACTAGGAAAAAAATTTTGGACATTGCAAGTTAGACAAAAGTCTGATCTCTAAAATCTACAAGAAAATCCAACACCTCTATGACAAAAAGACAAAAAATCCAATTAAAAATGGGCAAAGGAAATGAACAGAAGCTTCACCAAATAAGGCATTCACACGGCCTAGAGACACATGAGGAAATGCTTATGATCACTAGCCATTAGAGAAATGCAAATTAAAACCACAATGAGATATGATCTCACCCCAGCATTACTGGCACCATGAATCAAAAACACTGGAAATAACAAATGTTGGAGGGGCTGCGGGCAGATCAGAACACTTATGCACTGCTGGTGGGAATGCAAAATGGCACAACCATTTTGGAAAATGATATGGCGCTTCGTCAGAAAGCTAGAAATAGACATACCATTCGATCCAGCAATCCCACTCCTCGGAATATATCCTAGAGAAATAAGAGTCGTCACTCGAATAGACATATGCACACCTATGTTCATGGCAGCATTGTTCACAATAGCAAAACGACGGAAACAACCTAGATGCCCATCAACAGATGAATGGATAAACAAACTATGGTATGTACACACAATGGAGTACTATGCAACGAGAAAGAACAACGATGAATCTGTGAAGCATCTCATAACATGGATGAAACTGGAGGACATTATGCTGAGTGAAATAAGTCAATCACAAAAGGAAAAATACTGTATGACACCTGTACTGTAAAAACCCATGAAAAAGTTCACACACAAAATGTAACAATCTTTGTTGGTTACCAGGGATGGGAGGGGTGGGGGGGGAATACTAAATAGGCAATAGATAAGTGGTATCTTGGGTGAAGGGTGAGACAGTACACAATACAGGAGAAACCAGCACAACTTGTACAAGGAAAGGTCATAGAAGCTCCATAGACACATCCAAACTCCCTGAGGGACTGAATTGCGGGGTGGAGGGCTGTTGGGACCATGGTCTCGGGGAACATCTAGCTCAACTGGCATTACACAGTTTATAAAGACAATGTTCTACATTTTACCTTGGTGAGTAGCATCTGGGGTCTTAAAAGCCTGTGAGCAGCCATCTAAGATACTCCACTGGTCTCATCCCTCCGGGAGCAAGGGAGAATGAAGAGAACAGGATACAAGGAAAAGATTAGTCTGAAGGACTAATGGACCACAGCTACCAAGGCCTCCACCAGACTGAGTCCAGTACAGCTAGATGGTGCCTGACTACCATCACTGACTGCTCTGACCAGGATCACAACAAAGGGTTCTGGACAGAGCTGGAGAAGGATGTAGAACGAAATTCTAACTCACAAAAAAAAGACCAGATTTACTGGCCTAAAGGAGACCAGAGAAACCCCGAGAGTATGGCCCCCAGACACCCTTTTAGCTCAGTGGTGAAGTTATCTCCAAGGTTCACCGTTCAGCCTGGGAGTGGACAGCCCCATAAAACCAAATGGGACTAATGAGGCACAGCAGTTCAGGGACAAGGGCTAGAAAGCAGAAGGGGACAGGAAAGCTGGTGATAGGGAACCCAAGGTTGAGTAAGGATAGTGTTGATGTGCTGTGAGGTCGTTAACCATTGTCATGAGGCAACATGTGTACTAACTGTTAAATGAAAAACTATCTTGTTCTGTAAGCCTTCATCTAAAGTGAGAATAGCAGCACAACTGGAAGAGTGTAGTCAATGTCACTGAACTGTGCGTGTAGAAATTTTTGAAATTGTGGATCTTTGGCTATGTATATTTTCACCAAAAAAAAAAAGGTCAAGAAGGGAGAGGGTTGACATGTTGTGGGGTTGTTAACCAATGTCATAAAACAATATGTGTACTACTGTTTCATGATAAACTATTTGTTCTGTAAGCCTTCACCTGAAGTACAATAAAAAAATTTTAAAAAAGTAAGAAAAAAGGAGGCAGTTCAGCTTGCAACTCAATCACGAGTGGTTTTCCTTGAGATAACCGTCAAACTTCTAGATGCAGCAGAAGCGCTTTATGTGTACTTCCAATTGCATAACTCAGAACACTAAAAAGACATGTAAACTGAAACCAAACCTAACCTGTTGCCATCAGATTGATTCCAACTCATAGCGTCCCTATAGGACAGAGGAGAACTGCCCCATAGGCTTTCCAAGGAGCAGCTGGTGGATTCAAACTGATGACCTTTTGATTAGCAGCCAGTCTCTTAACCACTGCCCCACCAGGGCTCACGGATAAAATGTAATAAAATTAATAATTCTAATACTTTATTAAAAACTTAAGAAAAAAAACACGGAGAGTGCATGTAACTGAGGAATATAATTTTTATTAGTACAGTTTGGTGTCATGGCTTTGATTAATGTTAAGGCGCCAGTAGTTTTACTGACGCACCATCAGTGCAAATGTATACACAGTGAAAAAGACAAACAACATCTTAGTCTCTGGTTAGTGTATATATACTAGGTTATACTATAAGTTTAGTATAAGATTAGTTTGGACCTTCTGGGCCCCTGAAAAAGATCCTGGTGACTCCCAAGGGTCTGCAGAACACATTTTGATAACCACTGGCACAGACAAAACCACAAAGTTTTGTCTTGCATATGCAAATCTCCTCTCCTTTTCCCAGGCGGAGCTATTCATTTACTGTTCTGTGCTCCACAGCACTTTGTACATAGCTCTGTTATATTAGTTCTCATGTTCTGAGTTGCTCACATGCCACATTCAGACTCACTCTATCTCCCAGGGCCCAGCATGGTACCACTACTAACATCCACCCTGTCAAGTATGAAATCAGCAAATGCAATGAATACATGAATAAATGCATGAATGAACAGACTCAAAACAAACTATATCTCCCTCAAAGGGTAAAAGAACCCTTGGGTACAACCCACCAATCCTCACCACCAATCTTCACCATCTACCTACTGCTTATCAGACATGAATAGCAAATGCCTATATCTTCTCTTCCAGCCACTTTCTTTTTCTCATCATCATTAAAAAGTAATTCATTCCCCAGGGAACAGAGCAATCTTTAGGCATGCAAAGCAGTCACTGCAGTGAGCTTGGCAATGGACTGTCTGATGGGAGACACAGTGCAAAGTAAAAGAAGTGAGAGAAACAGCAGTCAAAGAAGGCACAGGCAGGGGTAGAGAAGGGCACTAGTCAGACTACTCAGTGCTTGGCTGGGACCTGAGAGGAATCTGGAAACTACCAAGTTTTATCAGCAGGTGCCTCATCAGTGAGAATAATTTATCCCACTTCACCCCCTACCCCAAGACAGGACTGGCAACTCTGCAGCGACCCTTGATGGGATTAGAGCTCTTGGAAAGGGCTCGAAAGACTGCAGACTGAGAGCATTAGCCCTGGAAAGACTTTCAGATTTGGCCAAGGACCATGAAGTTCCAGACATAAAATAGCTTGGGGCCTAATATGGAGGTGGGGCTACGGGGGAATCTTCTAGATAGAAATGCAGAGGCTGTAAGAACTGAAACCATTCCCGAAGCCAACTCTTCAGACGAAGATTAGACTGGACTATAAGACATAAAATGATACTGGTAAAGAGACTACTTCTTAGCTCTAGTAGATACATGAGACTAAATGGGCAGCTCCTGTCTGGAGGTGAGATGAGAAGGCAAAAAGGAACGGGAGCTGGTTGAATGGACACAGGAAATTCAGAATGGAAAGGAGGAGTGTGCTGTCACATTATAGGGAAAGCAACTAGGGTCACATAACAATGTGTGTACAAATTTTTATATGAGAAACTAACTTGAACTGTAAACTTTAATTTAAAGCACCATTTTAAAAAAATCCACATTAGAATAGTTGAGAAATAAGCGTAAAAGAGAAAAATAAATAAATAAAATAAGAAATGGCCATTGCATAGACTAGCGATAGCAGTGTACCATGCACTAAAGTATAGCTAACTTGATCTTCTGCAATCTGCATCCAACAAAATGATAATAAAAAATAAAACTGATACAGATAAACTGCAAAAAAAAAAAAAAGAAAAGAAAAGAAAGAAATGCAAAGGCTGAGAAGGGGAACAGGTTTGGGCCTTGGAGCTGGCAGGAAAGGCCTCCACTGGAATATAACATCTCAGCTGAGGCACACAGCATGCCTAGCCACCAGAAAAGATAGGTCAGATCTCTGGGCTGGGTAAAACTCAGCCTATCTGTCCCTGTTAGAACATCCTGTCCTCATATCCAAGAAGAAGCCCAGCTCTTTTCAGCAGGGGGTAGGGACTCAGAAGAGCTTTTCTCTGGACAAAGCTGGCACTGGTTTCAGCTGGCCCAAGCAGCACTGACACAAATAACCTCAGATTCTATCTAAGCTCTGACTTCTGACCAAGCTCACTTTTCCTTGCTGGAGTCACTCATCAAAATATAATCCATAGCACTGACTATGTATAAAGCTCCATGTTGAGCATCATAATGAGATATACCTTCAAGTTCCATCAACACTTCTGATTTTGTATATCTTGTGGCCCCTACCCAGTCTGCTTACAACTGCAGTTATTTGAGGACATCTGAGGGCAGAGCTCATGTCTTTTTCATGCTTTCATAGCACTTACTACCACCTGGCATATGATGCATTTATTCATTGATTTATTTATTGTCCATCTCCCTCCATTAGAAGTAAGGTCTACAAAAGCTGTGACTTTTTTGTTCACTGCATAGTAGGTATTCAATATACATTTGCTGAACCAAAGAATGAATCTTTGTCCTCCCTATTGTGCAAGGCAGGTTTTTTTCTCGCTTCCTGACTTTTAAATGTTGGAGTTTTAAAGAATTTGGGTTCAGTCCTAGGCCCTCTTCTCTTCTCACGCTACACTCTCCTAAAGTGATCATAACCCTTCTACCACCATTTAAAGAAATTACTAGCTATTACAAACTCCCAAAGCTATGTTTCCAGTCTACTTCTGTTCCACAGAAACCCACATAATTTAACTACTTTCTAGACATCTCCACATGAGTGTCTCACAGGCACCTCAATTCATAATGTCTAAATCTAAATTCATTAACTTTCCCCTAAGCTTCCTACTTCTCCAGTTGCTCATGTCAGAAGCCTTGACACCTCACCCTCCCTTGCAACCAACATCTAATCAATTACCAATCCTAGTTCAAGACTCTTCAAGTACTCCAAATCATTCTCCACACAGCAGGTCACTCCCAGGTGAGATATTCTAAATATTTAATGACCAATCAGAACAAATGCTGACTATAGGTAGTGCTAGTGCATACCAGCTAAATATCTATCCTCATCACTTTCCTACTTATAATCCTTCAAGAACTTCTCATTATTCTTAAGATAAAGTTTGCATTTCTTTATGCGACCTGTGAGGCCCAGAATGATCTGATACCTGCCTATCTTTCTGGCCTCATCTTCAGCAACTTCTCCTGCTTTCCGCGATCCTTCTTTGATGCACCAAGTTTCTCCCCTCCTCAGCCTTTCCACACAGAACAGTGGTTCGCAACTCTGGCAGCTTTTGCCCATGCCCTACCCCATACCAATTAAATCAGTATCTCTGTGGGTGGGGCTGGACATGGATTTGGGTGGTTTTTGTAAAACTGAGTCCCTAAAACTAGTCCCCACAAAGCAGGCAATGACCTCAATAACAAAGGCATCTGATGCAGGGGCCTTCCAGCTATTCTGACTCCCTGTGCCTAATCCTTGGTCTTCTGCAGAACTTCAGACTCCTGTCCAGTTGCCATCAAGTCGATTCCAACTCATGACGACCCCATGTGTTGCAGAACTGCACTCCATAAGGTTTTCAAAGCTGTGGCCTTTAGGAAGCAGATCACCAGGCCTTTCTTCAAGGTGCCTCTGGGTGGGTTTGAACCGCCAACCTTTTGGTTAGTAGTCAAGTGCTTAACCCTTTGCACCACCCAGGGACCTTGACCATCTGTCAGACAGCCTAATTGCTGGCCCTTTTATTTCTATATCCTTCCCAACTGAATTAATTTAAAAACATCTGACCCCCAGTCCAGTGATCACATGCTCCCATTTCAACACTCACTTACTACTTATCAAGCAGCTATTTGTTGAACACTATATTAGGTGCTGGGAATCCAAAGAGAAGTAAAACACACTCTCTGGCCTTCAGGATTCCCCTCCCGCTGCTTAATTACTGAAATATGATAGAGAATTGCAGAGACAGTAGATTTGAGGCTTTGAATTAGATACCATGTCCTCAGAAAAACATTCCCCTCTATCAGCTCATCCACAGCATACAGATTTTTAAATGGCAATTAATGAAAACAGAGCGCAATTGAAAAAGGAAAGGCTAGGGGGAAATACCCTGTGAGGGAAGAACATTTCATAACGATCTTAAGTTTGCACAGAAGACATGGAATTTGGCCCCAGCCTGAGGTCCATCCACCAAATCAACTCAGCTGGGGTGTTGAGCCCCTAATAAGAAGGAAAATCCATCATTAAAATTCATCATTAATTCATTAGCTCAAGCTACATGGAAAGACCTACAATCAAGAAATATACCAGGTTCTTAAGAGCAAGATGACTAACTCTCCCTTAGGGGTCAGGGAAAAGCTTCCCAGAGAAGATGCCATTGGAGCTTGGCCTTAGGCAATATGGAACATCAGGATGCTAGAATGCTGGGCTTGCAAAGGGCAAACTAAAAGGTCCCAGGTTTCTCGCAAAAACATTGTGTTGTGATAAAAGAAATATGCTATAGCCCTTGTTGATTTACCAATGCTGTCATTCTTCCAGGGCAACTTAGCTTTACCCTGCACTCAAACAGACCCAGAGCTCTGAGCATAAGCTTGAGACTCTACAAGAGGCTCCTCTATCTTGCTCTAACACGCTTCTGCTTCCTGCCTTGCAAACTGGCTCCCACAGCAGCCAGAGTCACTTTAACTTACAAAGATCTCTGCTTGTAGACAACACCATTAATGGTCTTAAGACTTAAAGCCACCCAAAATGAGAAACAGTTCAGTTCAGATGCAACCTTTTGTGGTTTAAGCTTGAGCTGGCCAAAGATGAAAGTCAAAGTCAAAGCACAAACATACAGCAAAAGCAAAGGGCCGGGTACAACCGCCACCAAACCACCACCCATTCAGTGGAAGCCCAAAATCCAATGATCTCTGCTACCTCACCCACCCATCACCAAAACCACATTCCAGTGAGGCCATTCCTAGGCACACAGCACCAGCTGCAATGGAAAGAAAGGTAGTGGAGTAGGTCCTTAGGCCCTGTCCTGAAGCACCATCCAAATGGAATAGAGTAGCTGGGCACCCTTCCCACCCCCACCCCACAGAAAAGCTTAGCCTGGCCCTTGTGGGACTTGGAAATCTGCAAAGAAGCTAGCAATGTGCCACCTAGGCACCACAGGCCACTCTTCCCAGGAAATGGGGGCTACTTATGCAGCCCACATGGTGAGACTGCCATGTGCAGTCTAGATATCACATGGCTATTTAAGGAGTTCTGTTGTGCAGAGCTCACTGGAAACAGCACTGCAGGGAATACAGAAACTAGGTCAAAGTCTTGTTTGATCACATACCGTACCCATTTTCACCTCCATGCAGTGCTCCTTGATGATCACATCCTACCCTACACTCAAGCTCAATCCAAGTTCTGCCTTCTCTTAGGGGATGCCCCTGCCTCCTACAGTCTTCAATGAGCATCCTATTTGTATTTGAATATTTCATCCACTCAAAAAATATTTATAGATACTTTTTATACGGCAGCACTGTTTGTAACAGTATTGCTGCATTTCTCTCACAGGAATTCATGTTCTTTGACAAGGATGTCCAAGTCCTGCATATCTCCCGCCAATCCCTACCAGGAATCACCTTCAAATACAACAAAGGTATTATACTTCTAGATGATTTAACAGTGGACACACCCTATCTCAAGACTGCCAGTTTTCCTCCCTCTATTCCATCCTGCACTTCCCTATCAGATCTATTTTGTTTAACACCACTTTATGCAGGCATCACCTTGCTAGCCACTTTGCTGACTCTTCATTACCTATAGCAGAGGTCTTCAAACTGCAGGTGTCAATCCCTCAGTCAGTAGATCAGTTTTCTGTTGTTGTTTTTTAAACCAGAGTTCATCAGTAAGGGTATGTGCTATTTTGTAAAAGTTTTGCTTCCTTTTAATAATAATAATAATACCTTACATTATAATAATAATAGCAGCTTACACTTACTATGTGTCAGGCACTCTTCTATGCACTTTACGTTTGTTATCTCATTCATCCTCACAACATCCCTGTGAGGTATCATTATTATCATCTCAATTTTTCAGATCAAGAAACTGAAGCACACAGATATAAACTAAGTGGTGACATTTAGGGACAGGCAGTCTGGCTCTAGAGTCCAAGCTCTTAGGCACTACACTACACTGCAGAGTACAAGAAGGGCATTTATATATGTATAAATGCACGTGTGTACAGTGTTTAAAAATATTTCCCATAAACACACCTCTTTAAAAGAAACTCCAAACTTCTGCCTCTTTAGCTTTACTTCCCACTGCTTCTTCCACATACCCTATACTCTCACCAAATTGACATACTCATGGGACCTGCCTCTTCATTCATGGTTTGCATGCCCCTTTTGCCCCGCCCCCCACCCAATCCAACCAACCTTTTAGGCTTCATTCCTCCAGGAAAGCTCGAAAATGGGAGGAAGAGAAATATCCCTTTATTGAATGCCTATCATGCATCAGTCACTATGTTGGTGCCTTGCACACATTATCTCATTTAATCCTTACCACGCTGTGAGGCTGCTATTACTATCCCTATTCTACAGATAAGGAAAAAGCACTTCAGAGAGTTCAGGTAACTTGCCCAATAGCCTACAGTTCTAAAGCACATGCTCTTTCTACTATGACTTCTAAGCCCCTAATGACCTATTCCCCACATTTAAATACTTACACGTACACTATTTAATTTTTGCATGTTATTAAAACCTGTCTCAAACTATTTTCCTGTTTATGTATGTGTCTCATCTCCCCAACTGGACTCTGAGCCCCCCTTCCCCACCCGACAGCACCTACCACATGGCTAGGCACACAGTGGCTGCAGAGTTTTCACCCAACCAAAGTGAAAGGTCTGGGCTCTGCTAGAAGGGCAGCTTTGAATAAAGCTGCTAAACAGCTGTGCCTTAACCATACATAACTATTAACTAATTTCTTCAAGAGCTAAAGAAAAGAAGCTCTCTAAACCAAGAAAATCACATAGTGAAGTCTATGAGTCACTCTTGTCAGCAATAATATGAAGATCCCAGAAAACAAGTAACAAAAAAAGAATTACAGTGGGTGGAATGTTTTTTCTCTTCCCAGTCTGTAGGGAACACAATTGGGATAATGCTCTTAAAGAGTACACATAGCTTCAGCTAAAGAATGAGGGTATCCCAAAGGGAAAGTCAGCAAAAAACAGCCAACCCTAAAGATGCTCACAGAAGGCCCCAAGGGGCTCAGGAAAATATGGTGGAAAAAATACTGGTCTAGGAAACATAAAATCTGGGCTCTAGTCCTGGTTCATTCATTTATTCAACAAATATTTATTGAGAGCACTGAGAATACCAGTCCAACTTAGTGTGTAATCTGAACAAGTAAATTACTTCTCTGGACCTCAACTTCTTCAACTCTAAAATGAGCTTAATAAGCATGTTGTTTCACAAGATGCTAAAACGGTCAAATGAGGAAAGAACAGACCAATGCTGTGGGCAAAGTATAAGGCTATATCTCATATCTTTATTTCTCTGGCCTAAGGGTAGAGCAGTGATTGGGAGAAATGTGGAAATTAGATCAGTAGTAACCTCAACTGCATCACAGTCACCTGGTTTTCTGACCCTCCTGTTGGGCCTGTAATATTTCCAAGAATCACAGCACAGAGTCAGTCCTAGGATTTTCAAGTTGGAAAAGCCTAGAAAAATCACAGAATCTCAGAGCTAGAAGGACCCTGACAGGCCAATTTATCCTAACTCACACTCATCTCTCATCTGTCCTCCAGCCCATAACCAGATGATCATAAGAGATCAAGCCACATCTTGTAAGTTAGATTCTCTAGTTTCAATAACTATGCTTATTTTTGTATCGTTATCCCTGTCTCTTTAGAAAATTCTTGTCTAAACATTCTACCCAAAGCTTCCTTATGTGGAAGAATGCAGGAAAATTCCTGTGCCCAACTTAGGCCCAAATATAAAGGGAGAGCAATACCTTGCTGAAGTCAGTATGTTGGTAGTGGAGATAATTAGTAAGAGTCCCTCCATGAAAAAAGCAGCTTCAAAATCCAGGTTCAGACTGCATGGTCCAACTTCACCCTTCTCACATCTTCTAATGCAAACCTTGCTCATTCTGGATGGTGATCTTATGAAGAAATTCAGCATTTCCTCACAGCACGTCCAGGAAGCCAGTCTCTATTTAATAACCGTCATGCCTAAGCTCATCTATCTGGATGGCCTTCTCCAATGCTAGGAGTTCTAATAGTTTAAAAAGTCTTCCTTGTATAGCAGGGTGCCCAGTTAAACAGGAATTCAAACTACTTCAGTTAGAGAAACTGTCATTTGAAAGTCGTCAGCCCTTCTCTGTCTAAGAAGCATTAAGCCATGTTGGGGTAGACCCTTATTCAAGGGCCCCCTTTTAGTCATATAAGGCAAATTGGGTACACATTGTCCTTGGGGAAAAGAATCCAATAGGATCTTTTATAACCTGGAAGAGACTGTTCCCAATACCCCCTGGTATGCAAAGCTGGGGAAAATGAATATGCACAGGGTCCAAAGCCCACCCAGGAACAGAGACTGAAACCTTGACTCCCCTACCCCCTTACTTTTGAAGCTCAATGCTATTAGAATTTTTCTCACAGGTTGGGATACCTAAATGAAGTTACAGGTAGGAAGGGACACTAAGACACAACAGAAAGAGCTCACACTGGGGTAAAGGAAAGTCTAAATTGGTGTTCCAAGTTCAATGCTGTACTCAAAATGATTGTGTGACAAGGCTGGTTCTGGAACTGGAATCTGGCTAAATCTAGAAACACTTCTATACCCAGGCAATTGGAGATGGTGGGGATTCCCTCCTTCAGTGGATGAGCTTGTAAATATAAACTTAAGAGCATTCACCTCGAGAGCTCAAGCATGACGGACCCTAGGCCAAGTGTGACACTGAAGGAGTGGTATCATCCTCCTCAAAGAACCACTGTGTGTTATGCATAACCAGGTCCTCAAAGCACCAGTAAATGAGGAAACAGCATACTGTGAGAGATGCATTTTGAAAAACCACACTGTATAGCACCAACAGAAGCTTAAAAATGGGACCCTCTAGCAGACTGATAAGATTCTCCAGTTTTCTATTTGGAACTAAGCCTGACTCCTTTGGACTGAATAAACTCTTAGAATTCTTGAACACTTCAGAAGGAAAAGGAAAAACCCCGAGACAGACATACCAAATTTCCAGACAATTTCATACTTATTCAGGAGATTAATCTTAATATCAAAAAGAGAACTGACTTTATTTGTACTTCAAGTTAATGGAGTATATCATAGTCATTATACTGTAATTTCTCCAAAATACACTACAGTGTCTCACCCACTGGGCCCTAATTACATATGCCCTCTGAAGCCACACAGAAAAACAGGCCAGTTTTTTCTTCCAAGGAACAGTCATTCAAGGTTATGAAGACAAGGATAACACTTTCTCTTCAGGGCATCCAAACCTGGCTCCTTTGACCCCTACTCAAAGGATTAGATTTCAAGGCCCCTCTCCATATAGGTTGCCTCCTTTAGATGTGCTCTAGTCTGCCCATGCCACTCTTATAGTACCAAGCCCAGAACTGGCCACAGCATACCACTAAGATTACTCTCATAGCATATGAGGGAGGCTATCATCCCTTTTCAGCTTCTATACCTCTGTATCTCTGTTACGTGAGCCTAAGACCCAGTCCCTTTTTCAGACACTACATCATACTGGAAACTCTTGTCAAGAGGCTTTCTAGACCACCCCATTCTTTCCAAGCCTGGAGAGTCAAAGACAAGTAGCTCTACCTGCTTTGGCGTGGGATTCTAGAAGTACTGAGATAGCTATTTTATCCCTCCTTGCTGTCTACCTCTGGGCCTCCTAATCTCAAGACCCCTTTAGTGCTTAGACTTTAGGTCTAAGTCATCTTACTTCTTAATGCACTTGCCACTGGGGCAAGAGGCACAATGGCTGGACAACAATAAATGAAGAGATGAATTACAAGGAAGGCAGTAAAGCACAAGAATTAAGAATATGGGCTCTGCAGTCAGATAGGTGGGTTCAAATCCTCGTTCTATCACTTACTAGCCATGGAACCTTGGGCAAGTCACTTAACTTCTCTGTTCTTCAGTCCCCTCTTCTCCCGCTGATCCACCTACTGATGGGAATGTTCTATATCTTGATTACCGCGGGAAGGTTACACAGGTGTATACATTTGTCAAAACTGAAACCAAACACTTAAAATAAGCACATTTTATTATATGTAAGTTATATCTCAATAAAGTTGATTTTAAAAGTTAAAGAAAATGATAGTAACTGCTCATGGATTGTTGTGAGGTATTGAAAAATACCTATAATAATGCCAGAAAACATAGTAGGCACTCAATAAATATTATCACTTTGTAATGGGTTTGCAATGCTGTACACAATCTGCGTCCTGTGATTGCTGCTGGGGAGTAAGCAAGGGGTCTGAAGATCCACAAGCATCCTCATGTAGTCCAGACATGATGATTCCCAGAAGTTCCATTACATGCCTGGCTTTCACCAGATAAAACACCAGTGTTAGTGAGCAGCCAACTAAGACACATCTATTAGTCCCATCAGACGTGGAGCAAAGGAGAATGAAGAAAACCAAAGGCACAAGGAAAATATTAGTCCAAAGGACTAATGGACCACATGAACAACAGCCTCCACCAGCCTGAGCCCAGAAGAAATAGATGGTGCCCAACTATCACCATCAACTGCTCTGACAGGGATCACAATAGAGGGTCCCAGACAGAGTGGGAGAAAAATGTAGAACAAAATTCAAATTCATAAAAAAAAAGATGAGACTTACTTGTCTGAGAAAGACTAGAGGAACCCCTGAGACTATGACCCCCAGACACCCTGCTAACTCAGAACTGAAGTCACTTCCGAAGTCTACCTTTCAGCCAAAGATTAGACAGGTCTATAAAACAATAACACACGTGAGGAATGTGTTTCTTCATTCAATCAAATATACAGGACCAAATGGGCAACATCTGCCCAAAAGCAAAGCCAAGAAGGCAGGAAGGGTCAGGAAAACTGGATGGATGGACATAGAGAACCCAGTGTGGAAAGGGAAAGGGGGAGCATGCTGACACATTGCTGGGATTGCAAGTAATGTCACAAAACAACTTGTGTATAAAATTTTTGAATGAAAAACTAATTTGCACTGTAAACTTTCACCTAAAATACACATACACACACACAAAAAAAAAAAAAAAACACTATTACAAACCACACTTCTTCCATGTTCCAGCCAAGGTTACGTTTAATGCTGGGAAGGCCAAACCACAGGAATCACCATCAAAATCAAAGATGTTCCAGTGAAACTGGGACAGATCTTCTTTCTTCAGTCTTAATCTGACTTAGATTATGAGGTTTTCCAGGCCAACTGGCTTTTTTATTCAATCCCTTGCCAAGTCTTCCCTGAACGGCCCCGTGCCCAGTCTGTGCAGGAGCTAGGGGGTGACAGAAGGGAAGGATATCAGGTTCCCTGACTGCCTCCCCTTCACCAAACAACAATTTGTAGGAATTACAAAGAGAAAAAAAGACCCTGATATCAGAAGCAGCAAGGTATAGTTAAGAGAGCACCCTACAGGGAGTCAGAAGACCAGGGTCTAGCTTCAGGTGACACTAGTCACATGACCTTGAGTGAGTCCCATCCATGCCCACTGTTTCTCCATCTATAAAATGAAGGGGTAAGTATAAACAATCTCACAGTCTGTGGCCCAAGGATTGTAGAAAAACAAGTGTAAGAGGACTTGTTTCATAATCTCAGCCCTATGAGGAAATCTCAGGGAGAGCCAAATGAGCTAATTTAGAAGAAATGATTCTGTCTTAGATCCAGAATGCAAAATGCAGGAGGAGTGCCTCGCTGCTGCAGCACCAGTGACAGCAAGCATAATCTGGAAGAGATCACTTCCAGCTGCTATTACAGGGAAAGGGTTCATTTCCATTTTCTCACCTTGCACTGCCCCACAGGGCCAAACCTGCAAACCAAGGATTCAGGATGCCAAGAGTGGCTAACTTCTGGCATTTCCTCCCTACTCATTCCCTGGGTCAGGCCCAGGGGCTTAGAAGAGCACTGTGAGGTGAAGGGCAAGGTAAGGCAAAGCAGGCAAAGATAACATCTGTGGATCACAATGCTGTTCTCTCTGGAAGCCAGCTACTCCAAATCATGTTTGAAGGGCTATGGGGCCTGGGACATACATAATATAGTAACTTATGGAAGAGAATCCTTTTAGTTTACGGAGGTACACAAGATAGTCATACAGGTAACAACCATCTACTTCTGGTTTGGGCATCAGTGTAATTCAATTCAACCATTATTGAAACTCTAGTGTACCTGAGGCCCTGCGCTTGCTAAACAGACAGGAAACTGACTCAGTCTCTTGCTCTTAAGAGGTTTAAGATGTGGACAGGAGGAGGGTAGACAGCTATGTACAAGTGCTATGGAGGCACAAAGGTGGGTGTGACAAAATCCACAGAAAGAAGAGACCAAAGTGGTATCACTGAGAAGGGGACATCTAAACTGGATCTTGAAGGATGAGTAGGTATATATGGGGTACAGAAGATGGAAAGGGCATTCCTAACAGAGGGAACAGAATGTACAAAGACCTGAGATATGAAAAAGCCTGTCATGTTTCAGGAATGGCAAGCAGTCTGGTGGAGCTGAAATACAGGATGGGTAAGTGGAGCAGCCTTGTGTTATTTAGGATCCTACTTCTCAAACCGGGCTGCAAAGCCTCCAAGAGAAGAAGAAAGGAGAGAAAAGAGTGCTCCAAAGCAGATGAGGCTGCTGAATTTGGGAGCAAATATACATCCCACCTTTTCTTCCGCCTTTCCCCAGGCTCTGCCTTACACACACATCCCTCTTCCACCCTCCACCCACCCCCACAACATACCCTGGCAACTCTGGGAAGGACAAAACCCTCCCCACTCTAAGGTCAGTAGCTCCAGAATGCCTAGTTGAAGAAGACGGTCCTCTACTGAATGAGAGAAATAAGAACCTCAGGACCCCTGGAAAGGAGACCAAAAAAAAAAAAAAAAAAAAAAACCCCATTGCCATGGAGTCAATTCCAACTCATAGTAACCCTATATATAGACAGAGTAGAACTGCCCCATAGGGTTTCCAAGGAGCAGCTGGTGGATTCAAACTGCCAACCTCTTGGTTAGCAGCTGAGCTCTTAACCACAGCACCACCAGGGTTACTGGTAAGGGGACATTAAGTATTAATAATTTACGAAGATTCTACCAACGCTAGCAACCATGCCACTTAGAAATCTGAGGGAATCCCTTCCCCCACACAAGCCCAACCCCAATTTCTTTTTCACTCAAACTCATTTCTAGTAAGCCATCTCCAGCTCCTACCCTCTTAAGAATGCTCTGGGAGCTGGTAAGAAAGGCAGCCCAACAAATCCAGAGCTAACTTACACTTTAAAAGTTATTCTAGGGTATCTCCCAAGCAGGACACACTCCTAAGCCTCAGCCATGCTGCTGAGAATGGTTAGGTGACTGACACAGGGAGGCTGGCAGATAAGTCAAGATAGAAAATGCCAAAGAAGCCATGGAAACAAGATGAAAGGCAAGACTTGAAGTCTGTATCAACACTGGGAAACATTGAGAGTGGGAGAGATGCATGTACTTTAGAGTCAGACCTGGGCTCTAATGGCAGATTGCTACTTACTAGCTTATTTAGTTCACTGAACTTCAAAGCTCTTCATCTGTAACAAGAATAATACTAGTATCTACCTCATAGTATTACTGGAGTATTAAATGAAGACTATAAGGCAGCTAGCATGGAGCCCTGGTGGCACAGTGGTTAAGGGCTCGTCTGCTAACCAAAAAGTCAGCAGTTCGAATCTACCAGCTGCTCCTTAGAAACTCTATGGGGTAGTTCTACTCTGTCCCATACAGTTGCTGGTGGCACAGTGGTTAAGGGCTCGTCTGCTAACCAAAAAGTCAGCAGTTCGAATCTACCAGCTGCTCCTTAGAAACTCTATGGGGTAGTTAGTTCTACTCTGTCCCATACAGTTGCTATGAGTAGGAATCGACTTGACAGCAATGGGTTTTTGGTAGCCTGGGCACACAGTGCTTAAATAACTTCCCTTCCCTTTAACTGAGGCCACAATGTTGCACTGTTGCACAATTGGGGGTCGGGGGCAGACACCATTCACAACACAGTCTATGTGAATGAACACACCCTGGAGTTATGCAATGTGCGTTCCAAGGTAGCCAGTCACTAAGACTTCTGTTTATAAATCAGAAAAACAGCTAAAAAACCACCTGAGGTGCATTCAAGACAATGAATAAGTCTGAAGCCACACAACCAACCAGAATAACACAGAATAACACACCAAGGACATGGAACTCTGAAAACCAAGGCAACTTCATCTCAACCAGAAAGCTTTTCTTGTTTCCTAGTGGGGCAACACCAATTCTGGACCTCCATCAACCTCAAATCTATAGATGAGCCCCATCAACCAAGAATTCAGTGAGTGTGAGGCCAGGGACAGGAAGGAGCAAATGCTACAAGCTTCCGGCTGAAATCTATGTACTCTCTGCTTGACAGGTAAGTCAAACACTCAAGGGCAGGCAGTTTCTTTAAAAGTGTTAAGTCCTATCACACGGGACCCAGAAGACTGAGCCCAAGATCTAGGATGACGTTAGCACCCTTGTTACCAAGGAGTAGCACCACGGCTCCTGACTGAATTTCCTCTTGACAGATAGGGACCATGTCTAATTGTTCTGTATATCCCTAGAGCCTAGCACAGTGTATGATGACATACTACCAGCTGTAAATGGCTGCTGAATAAATGAACTGACATGGACATGGCTTTATCCCTATTGGCGTTCTTTTAGGCCTTTGCATACACTCTTTCTGCTGCCTAGAAATGCCTTTCTTAATTATTTACTTAGCTCATTCTTCTCAATTTAAACATCACCTCCTCAGTGAGGCCTTTCCTGACACCCTAAAAAATACTAAGTTCCCCTGTTATAAATACTCTCTTATTACATCTCTTATTTCGCACTTTATGACATTCATCAGATTTCATTGTGATTACTGTTGTTAGTTGCCTTTGAGGCTCTGACTCATTGTGATTACTTGTTTCATTTTTGCTATACTGTAAATTTTTCTGGTAGGCAAATGTGAGTAGGAGCCATGTCTGTCTTGTTCACTGTACTAATTCCCAGTGTCAGGTACAGTACCTGGCACAGAGAGAGTGCCCAGTATGTTAAAAGAATGACTGAATAAGTGAATGAATAAATGAATGAGAGAGCTCCAGTCCAAAATTACTCTGGGGTAACTGGGGATTCAAAATCGTCTACTCAGTCCTAAACTGGCAATAGTCACTTTTGTACTAGAATCTTAATAAAGCCTACAAATGCCTATGCATGGAAATGATGGCAGATCTAGTGAACAATATAACAAAGAATCGTCTGTATGATATGGAGTCCCTGGGTGGCCAAACGGTTAAAGCACTCAACTACTAACCAAAAGGTTAGCGATTCAAACCCACCCAGAGGCTCCTTGGAAGACAGGCGTGGAGATCTGCTTGGAAAGGTCACAGCCTTAGAAATCCTATGGAGCAATTCTATTCTGACAGACATGAGTCAGAATCAACTTGATGGCAACTAACTACAACAAGTTTGTACGATAGAAGTAAGGAGAGATAAAGTGAGGTTGTGAAGCAGGAACCCTGCCTCTGAGTGCCCTGTATGCCATGCTAAGGAATATAGCTTATTAGCCTACAGGATAGCAACTATCTGCTTGGCTTCACTAAGGCCACAAGGGCCTATCACCATCCTACGACACCCATCCACTGAGCTCCTTTTGCTGCCCACAGACTGATAGGCCTTCCTCATCTCCCTTCAGGTTCACCCCCATTCCTCTGAGCTGGGGGTAATTCAATAAGGCAAGCACCTCCAGGGATAGCCTGCCCAAATTATCCTAGCCCAGTTTTACTAAAGAAAGATGCAAACAGGGAAGCTGTCATTTAAGATGAACAAAGTCAGAAGACCTGGATTCAAGTCTTGCTAGCTGTGTGATCTTAAGTTACTAAATCACTCAATCTTTCTTAGTTTCAGTAATCCCTATAAAGTGGCAATAATACCTATCTCAGAAGGTTGTAGGGAAGATTGAGGTAACACATGCAAAGTGCTTAGTACAGTGCCATTCATATAGTGAGCGTCCAACACATATTTATTTTAAAAAAAAAAAAACCCTACCCAGGGCATACAAGTATTTTTTCTTATTTCCCCCTAAATGCTATACAGTCACTATGAATCAGAATCCACTTGATGACAACGAGCTTGGTTTTTTGGTTTTGGCTAAACACTTGCACTTGACCTGAAGCAGCACACAGAGGCCCATGAGGCAAGTGGCTACTCATATAGACTTGGGCCTGCATTGCCTCCTAAAAGAGGATGGGCAGATTGCCCTATTTCCATTCTCTGTCCAGCTGTCTGAGCACTGGGGAAATTACCAGCAAGCAGCCTGCTGAGAGTGGTGAAGTGGGGGAAGAGCTGGGGCCCTCCTAGAACTTCAGATCTATTATTAGCCTGGTCACGTGTCTACAGAGGCACAGGATTGCTGTCTGTAAATTTGGTAATCTAAGGCCTAAAACACACCAATTTAGGATTAGGGTGTGTTTCAGACCAAAGATTGCCTGAGGTCCACTCTGGATAATAAAATATGGGAGCAAACCAAAGCAACCGGAGGTAAGGTGGTGACCCTGCATAAGATGCAGAGAAGGCAACAGCAAAATAAATCCCTCACCCTCCCCAAACCTGATAGCTTTATGTTATAATACACCTCAGATGGGGCTTAACGTTTCCTAGGAATTTCCAATTTGACTTTAGAAATATCTTCAGATATTCACCCTACCCCTGACTGATATATAACCTTGGACATGTCACAGCCTGTTTCTACATCTGAAATTCAAGAGGGCGAGGCCAAACGACCCCTACATCTTGATAAGCTTGCACAGAGAAGTTCATCTAAAAGTCCCAGCCCTGATTTATGAGAAGCCAAAGTCTGTAACAATGTGTCATACAGACAGAGACAAGGATCTCAGATGAATTGCCCTCTGCCACCAGCCTCAGCCACTCAGTTAGGACGAGAGGCAACGAACATAATGAACCAGGAACAAGCCATACCAACCTCTCCAAATCCCAGCACCTCCAACCACAAAATGCCATCATCTCATTGCATCCATCAAGGGGCTTAGTAAATGCAAAGGAAATGATCTTGTGGGATCAGAATGTGGGTGTGAATTGCCAGTTCCCTTACAACTCCTTAAAGGGCAGCCCTGGAGCAAAGGTCTGCCAGTTTTAAAATAAAAAAGGCAAGACGAAATAAAGAGCCTGTATTTCCTGCCTTTCCCAATCTCAGCACTACCACCAAAAGAAGAGCAAAGCAGAACATCTGTAAGAAACTTAATACAGTTCTATATGTCTGTGTTTATGTGTGTGCATGTATGGAATTGTGTGTGGGTATATGGTCTCTTCTTTACTCCACCAACAAGTCCCATGAAAGGGACTCAAGAAGTGATAACTTCCAGAATGCCAGGAAAGCAGTTAGAATGGGCCTTGTAACACTCAGAAAAGGACTCAAGATCTTGCCAGTCCTTTGGGACTCTGTGAAATATCCCCCTACAACATAAAAATGAGAGAAATAAGAAACACACACACACACACCAGAGCTAAACTAAAAATATCCACAGGGTACAGATAAACTAAGTGAGTTTAAAAGACAGAATGGCTCCCAAGCCATAAAATTTAACTGTTATACCAGATTACATCTTTATTAACATATCTAAAGAGAAAAATGTGTCCTTCATCAGGAAGATTGGTCAGCCAAGGAAATTAAGGCACAGGCACACATATTGACAGTACTCATCATTCATTCATTCATTCCACAAAGGTTTACTGAGCACCACTATGTGCCAGACACAATTCTAGGCCCTGGGAATACAGTTGTCCTAATACTCTTCACAGGAGACGGAGCCTTAGCCTACAAAATTCAAACATTCCAGTGGCTTTCCCATGACATTTCTATCCCTACTGTGAGACAAATGCATTAGGCTATTGTAGCCACTGTATCAGCCAGGGTTCTTAGTTACAAGAACAACTTGGTTTGTAAGTTCAGCAATAGAAACTGATTCTGGCTAGTTTCAACAGTAAAGGAACTTATTAAAAGAATAACTCAGACTCATCTGGCGAAGTGTAAAATTAGGCATAGATGCCAAGAACAACGCCTAAAACCATGTAGCAGAACTAGTCTGGTCAGGACACTGCTGCTTCCACTACCAACCTCCACTATCCCTAGCCACCATAATACCACTGCCACTGAAGCTCCAGGAACTCCATCTTTGCCACCTCCTCTGCAGGCCCTGCTTCTTTCATTACTAGGTCTTCAGAGTCAAAGTCCATGGGTAGTGAATCAGACCAAAAGAACCTAGGACAAGCTGCACAAGAGATTGAAAGTGAAGATCTGGCATTTTAGGCAAAGAAACAAACATAGGAAAGGGTGATAAACCCTCATTTCATCTAGTTTGTTATTACACAAAATACTGGATTTATCTAACTAATGCCCCTAATTAAGATTCTATATTCACCATAACCTTTATGATTAGGAGTTGGTGTTCAATAATGCCACCCAAAGGTAGAAAACGTACTGATCATTTCTACACAAGTATTCCAGTATATGTGGAAGAGGTTGCATAGACCTGGCTCACTATTATTTACTCCCCATTGCTAACTGCCACAGTCTCATGATCTTGTCTTTTCCTCCAGTTCCAGTCTCTACAAAAGGTTTAAGACTAACCCATGTTCCTTTCTGGAGAGTGGAAAACAAGTGACAATGATCTAAGAATGACAAACTGAACAAAGCACCCATCCTGGGACAAGAAAACCAGAATGTCCCCAGATAACCCCCAAGAAAAGATTAACTCATCTGGGACGTGACCACCTCAAGGGGGAACTAATACAAACTTCTAAGACCCATAATCCTGTCCCTATAAAAGTCTTCAGCCACTCTCCAGTGGGGGAGATGGGTTTTTTGAATCTATTCCCCTCTGTCTCCTATATATCAATATATAATAAAACTCTTGCTGCTCACCACATCCGTCTCAGAATTGGCTATTGCGGCAGGCGGCTCCAATCCACATTATTGCAGTAACATATACAACAGTCCTATTTCTCAAGGTAAAT
Source organism: Dugong dugon (assembly GCA_030035585.1). NCBI lineage: Eukaryota > Metazoa > Chordata > Mammalia > Sirenia > Dugongidae > Dugong > Dugong dugon. Next base: position 76,141,168 of record CM057467.1, on the reverse strand, counting down.
ATAAAAATTGGCATTTTAGTTTTATATATCACCCACATAAACCTGGCTACTGTGAATCTGCTCAAATAAATAAATGTTGTCAGTGTGCTGACAAAATTTAAACTTCCAAAAGGTTAAATAATAACACTCACTAAGCATACTATTCTAAACATTTTATATGGATTAACTAACTTTTCATAACCTTATAAGTGGATATCGTTATCCCCATTTAGCATAAGATGAAACTGAGACACAGGGAGGTTATGAGAACTTGCCCTAGAATATGCAGCTAATAAAATAAAACGCCCAGAATTTGAACCCAGGTAGTGTGAGTCCAACTTGAACTTCTGTCATCTCCCCAAAGTAAATCCCCACCTAATAAGACCTCTTAAGTGGTGGCCTTGATCATTGCAGTGTTTCTGGTGAGTTGCAGACTGGCAGGAAGACACTGAATTCCTGATTTAATTAGTCACAAAAACAAAATCTTATTGGAAGAAAGATGGCTATCCACACATGACAGGAACAGATAAAGGATCTAGGTGAGGCTTTGCTTGGCCCCAGATACTCTAATTACAGCTTCAGACAGTACTAACCACACAAAGAAGTCTTGGCTGGACTTAGAGCTCAGTTCTTGCTTCACTACAACTATTTATTTATATTTAGGGATTATATCTGCATTCAGAAAGAATGTACACAAACAATTTACATTAAGACAGTGGTCTCCAAAGTGAGTGTGCAAGACTTTTCAATGCAGTACAGAAAAAAATTAAAATTTTTATAATTGTTTTTAATTTTAAAATATAAGAATTATGTTCTACATCTGGGGTCTTAAAAGCCTGTGAGCGGCTGTCTAAGATACTCCACTGGTCTCACCCCTTCAGGAGCAAGGGAGAATGAAGAGAACAGGATACAAGGAAAAGATTAGTCCAAAGGACTAATGGACCACAGCTACCACGGCCTCTACCAGACTGAGTCCAGTACAGCTAGATGGTGCCCGGCTACCACCACTGACTGCTCTGACCGGGATCACAACAGAGGGGTCTGGACAGAGCTGGAGAAGGACATAGAACAAAATTCTAACACACACACACAAAAAAGACCAGAAAAAATATGTTATCGCAGAATGGGGTGAGCGGTTGGGGTCTCATAACGATGTATGTAAAAAAAAAAAAAAATTCTGTATGGGAGAGTAACTTGAAATGTAAACTTCATTCAATTACAACAATTAAAAAAAAAAGACCAGATTTACTGACCTGACTGAGACTGGAGAAATGCCAAGAGTACAGCCCCCAGGCACCCTTTTAGCTCAGTGAAGTCACTCCCGAGGTTCACCATTCAGCCAGGGATTGGACAGCCCCATAAAACAAAATGGGATTAATGAGGCACAGCAGTCCAGGGACAAGGACTAGAAGGCAGAAGGGGACAGGAAAGCTGGTGATAGGGAACCCAAGGTTCAGAAGGGACAGTGTTGACATGTCGTAGGGGTTGTTAACCATTGTCATGGGGCAATATGTGTACTGTTTAATGAGAAACTATTTGTTCTGTAAACCTTCATCTAAAGTGAGAATAGCAGCACAACTGGAAGAATGTAATCGATGTCACTGAATTGTACATATAGAAATTTAGAAATGCTGTATCTTTGGCTATGTATATTTTCACCAAAAAAAAAAGGTCCTCCAAGGTCGAGAAGGGAGAGTGTTGACATGTCGAGGGGTTGTTAACAAATGTCATAAAACAATATGTGTACTGACTGTTTAATGATTGACTGTTTATTTGTTCTGTAAACCTTCACCTAAAGTACAATAAAAAAATAATAATAATTATGCTCTACCAATATAAACTGTACAGACTAACAATGGTGCCCTCTCTGGGTCTGTATATCAGATGCTTCCATATCATTTACCACATATGAGGTGACCTGAGAATAGAGTGGGACTCCACAGTATGCAAAGGAGAGCATCAGTGTCTTCAGTCACTCATTTGCTTTCAGGGCACTATGACATACTGCAGTTAACACATGCCTGCTTAAATGGACTTTTTTTTTTTTTTTCAACTAAACCAACACTCACCACATACATAAATGACCTTAAAAGATTCTTGCAAATAAGTAAACAAGATAAAAAACAACCCCCAGAGATGGAAGATAATATTAAAATTACAAACAAAAATAAGTAATAACAAAATGACAGAGCTAACCCTTTTGTTCCTTGTACAAGTTCTTGATCAGTGACATTACAGGGTAAAAACAATCTAACTGGTTCAAACAATAAGCTGGCAAAAATATTCGAAATTATCAAAAGACTACTTAAAGTATAGATTTACATGTATTATTAACAATAGTGTTTACTGTGCCTTGATATATTAAATCAGGGGTCAACAAACATTTTATGTAAAGGAACCAGATAGTTAATATTTAAGGCTTGCAGCCTCTATCGTAACTCATCAACTCTGCCATGGTAGTGTGAAGGTAACCACAGACAACATGAAAATGAATGTGGCTGTGTTCTAATAAAATTTTATTTATAAAAGCAGTAGTAGTTTACTGACCTTTATATTAAATAATGATGAAATAAAGCTATCATGATCAGAAACACATTTAAAAATTAAATCTGAAGATAAACCTCCATCTGTGATGTTTAAACTCTAGAGATAATCTAAGACTAAGAAGTCTCTTTATAGGTTTCCTGCTTAATAGTGAAAAATAAAAGGGTGAAACATTTATTCCTTCTTGCAATAAAAAATGAAGTTAAATAGAAAATGGAAAGCAGTACTTAAAAAACTGCATCTATATGTCAGCAAATGCTGCTGAAAAATATATACAAAATATTGCTTATAATTTGACAAAACAAATATTATTACCAATTATGGAGCATGGGAGATTTGCTATACAGTAGGCTGTAACGCTGTGTATTCCTTCCATCTTCTTTTGATGCTTCCTGCATCGTTTAGTATTTTCCCTGTAGAATCCTTCAATATGGCAACTCGAAGCTTGAATTTTCTCTTCAGTTCTTTCAGTTTGAGAAATGCTGAGCATCTTCTTCCCTTTTGATTTTCCAACTCTAGGTCTTAGCACATTTCATAATACTTTGTCTTCTCGAGCCACCCTTTAAAATCTTCTGTTCAGCTCTTTTACTTCATTTCTTCCTTTTGCTTTAGCTACTGTACATTCAACAGCAAGTTTCACAATCTCTCTTCTGATGTCCATTTTGGTCTTTTCTTTCTTTCCTATCTTTTTAATGACCTCTTGCTTTCTTCATCTATGATGTCCTTGATGTCATTCCTCAAATCGTCTGAGCTTCGGTCATTAGTGTTTAATGAGTCAAATCTATTCTTGAGATGGTCTCTAAATTCAGGTGGAATATACCCAAGGTCATACTTTGGCTCTCGTGGACTTATTCTAATTTTCTTCAGCTTCAACTTGAACTTGTATAAGAGCAGTTGATGGTTTGTTCCAAAGTCGGCCCCTGGCCTTGTTTTGACTGATGATATTAAGCTTTTCCATCATCTCTTTCCACTGATGTAGTCGATTTGATTCCTGTGTATTCCATCTGGCAAGGTCCACATGTATAGTTGCCATTCATGTTGTTGAAAAAACATTATATGCAATGAAGAAGTTGTTGGTCTTGCAAAATCCTATCATGGGATCTCTGGTGTTGTTTCTATCACCAAGGCAGTATTTTCCAACTACTGTCAACTTCTTCTGTGTTTCTAACTTCCACATTTCAATCACCAGTAATATCAATGCATCTTGATTGCATGTTTGATCAATTTCAGACTGCAGAAGTTGGTAAAAATCTTCAATTTCCTCATCTTTGTCATTAGTAGTTGCTGTGTAAATTTGAATAATAGTCATATTAACTGGTCTTTCTTGTAGGTGTATGGATATTTTCCTATCACTGACAACGCTGTACTTCAGGATAGATCTTGAAATGTTCTTTTTGACAATGAATGCAACACCATTCTTCAATTTGTCATTCCCAAGACAGTATACTATATGATTGTCTGATTCAAAATGGACAATATGTTTAAAATATTAAATGACATAGGAAGCATCAAAAGAAGATGGAAGGAATACACAGAGTCACTGTACCAAAAAGTATTGGTTGACATTCAACCATTTCAGGAGATAGCACATGATCAAGAACCAACAGTACTGAAGGAAGAAGTCCAAGCTGCACTGAAGGCACTGGCGAAAAACAACGCTCCAGGAATTGATGGAATCTCAACTGAGATGTTTCAACAAACGAAGGAAGCACTGGAAGTGCTCACTTGTCTATGCCAAGAAATCTGGAAGAGAGCTACCTGGCCAACCAACTGGAAGAGATCCATATTTATGCCTATTCCCAAGAAAGGTGATCCAACTGAATGCAGAAATTATCGAATAGTATCATTAATATCACATACAAGTATAATTTTGCTGAAGATCATTGAAAAGCAGTTGCAGCAGTACATCAACAGGGAACTGCCAGAAATTCAAGCCAGATTCAGAATAGGACGTGGAACCAGGGATATCATTGCTGATGTCAGATGCATGATGCATCCTGGCTGAAAGCAGAGAATACCAGAAAGATGTTTACCTGTGTTTTACTGACTATGAAAAGGCATTCAACTATGTGAATCATAAAAAATTATGGATAACACTACAAAGAATTGAAATTCCAGAACACTTAATTGTACTCATGCAGAACCTGTACATAGACCAAGAGGCAGTCATTCAGCCAGAAAAAGGGTATACTGCATGGTTTAAAATCAGGAAAGGTATGCATCAAGGCTGTATTCTTTCACCATACTCATTCAATCTGTATGCTAAGCAAATAATCCTAGAAGCTGGACTATATGAAGACAAACATGGCATCAGGATTGGAGGAAGACTCATTAACAACCTGCGATACACAGATGACACAACCTTGCTTGCTGAAAGTGAAGAGGACTAGAAGCACTTATTGATGAAGATCAAAGACTACAGCCTTTAGTATGAATTACACCTTAACACAAAGAAAACAAAAATCCTCATAACCGGACCAATAAGCAACATCATGATAAATGGAGAAAATATTGACATTGTCAAGGATTTCATTTTACTTGGATCCATAATCAATGCCCATGGAAGCAGCAGTCAAGAAATCAAACAATGCATTATATCAGGCAAATTTGTCACGAAAGACCTCTTTGAAGTGTTAAAAAGCAAAGATGTCACTTTAAAGACTAAGGTGTGCCTGACCCAAGCCATGATATTTTCAATCGCCTCATATGCATGTGAAAGCTGGGCAATGAATAAAGAAGACCGAAGAAGAACTGATGCCTTTGAATTATGGTGTTGGCAAAGAATACTGAATATACCATGGACTGCCAAAAGAATGAACAAATCTGTCTTGGAAGAAGTACAGCCAGAATGCTCATTAGAAGCAAGGATGGCAAGACTTCATCTGACGTACTTTGGACATGTTATTAGGAGGGACCAGTCCGCAGCAGCAGCAGAGGACCGGCAACAGCAAAACCAGAAGACCAGTGCCAAATGGTGCTAGAGCCAATCCAAGGAGCTAGAGAGCTGAATGCCTTCCATCTGAAGTTTACTGGCAGAGTGAGGTGCCTCCAGCAGTGGAGCTACAGAGCTTTGGAACACTTGCCCTGCAAGCATGAGGCCCAAGGAGCCAAGAGGCCAAGGAACCAGGAAGCAGAAATGACAAGGAACACAGAAAGCCGAGCTGCATCAGTCTCAAAAGGTATGGCCACGACCTCTTGGGTTTCAGAGGGTAGAACCATGGCCTCTGGTATTTCTAAGGGTGGACTCACCACTCAGATGGACTAGGAGAATGGTGCCCCTAAAACCAAGGGAGCAGAGTTGCCGTCCCAATGGGCCTAGAAGGCAGAGCTGCAGCCCAGAGCCGACAGGCCTCCACTGAGAATCCGGAGTGTGGCCAATACCTAGATTCTGGAGGGCAGGGCCATTGTCTGAACAGTCTCAGAGAACAGAGGATTATTTTCAAGCCCTGAGGGCTAATGTAATGTGTTCTGCTGACTTGCTTGGTGCCTGTTACACTTTCTTTCCCTCCAATTTCTCCCATTTGTAATGGAAATGTCTAGCTTGTGCCTGTTCTGCCATTGTACTTTGGAAGCAGATAACTTGTTTTCTAGATTTCACAGATGAAGAGGAATTTTTCGGTTTTCGACTTGGAGTTGATTTAAGACTTTTGCTATGATATAATGGGGTGAATGTGTTTTACATGTGGAAAGGACATGAATTTTGGGGGGCCAAAGATGGAGTGTTACGGATTGAATTGTGTCCCCTAAAAATATATGTCAACCTGGTTAGGCCATGATTCCCAGTATTGTGCAGTTGTTCTCCATTTTGTGATTGATATGATTTTCCTATGTGTTGTTGTAAATTCCAATCTCTGCCTGTGGTTAATGAGGCAAGATTAAATTATGTTAAATAAGATTAGAGTGGGATGTAACACCGTTGCTCAGGTCACATACCTAATCCAATATAAAGGGAGTTTCCCTGGGGTGTGGCCTGCACCACCTTTTATCTTACAAGAGATAAAAGGTAAGGGAAACAAACAGAGAGCGGGGACCTCATACCACCAAGAAAGCAGTGCTTTAGACCCAGGGTTCCTGTGTGGAGAAGCTCCTAGTCCAGGGGAAGACTGATGAGAAGGACCTTCCTCCAGAGCTGACAGAGAGAGAAAGCCTTCCCCCAGAGCTGACGCCCTGAATTTGGACTTCTAGCCTACTTGACTGTGAGAGAATAAACTTCTGTTTGTTGAAGCCATTTACTTGTGGTATTTCTGTTATAGCAGCACTAGATGACCAAGACAGAATTCACGCTTGGTAAAGGAGAGGGTAGGCAAAAAAGAGGAAGATCTTCAATGAAATGGATTGACACAGTGGCTGCAACAGTGAGCTCAAGCATAACAATTGTGAGGATGGCGCAGGACTGGGCAGTATTTCATTCTATTGTACATAGGGTCACTATGAGTTGAAAGCGATTCGACAGCACCTAACGACAACAACAGGATGTAACTTTCTTTCATATGCCAGCTAAGTGTAATTTGCTAGATTCTGTTCAATACTAAAGTACAAGAAGAGGGGTATTAAAGGAAAAAGTACAAGTGAAGAAATATCCTCTACAGTATAAAACTTCTTTAATTAAAATAAAGTTTTATTTTAATAAATAAAAAATAAAGTTTCATAAGAAAACTAAGTATAACCACTGATAAAATAGCTGCTTTACCTGGAATTTAAAAAGGATTCTGGGTAAGATTAAAGAAATAGCACTATACATAATATTCTTTCCTATATCATTCACAAGCAAGCTATTGCACCAAAGTAATTGAAGTTGCAAGTACAAAGCGCTGCCAGGTTTCATTGAAATGGTTTATTTTATAAAAACAAGACCTTTAAAATATGGTGGTACCATCTGCTGTAGCACCAAAAATACATTAAATACCTAGGGGAAAAAAGTTTAAGGGAAGACATACAAGACCACTACAAGGAAATCTATAGAATACTACAGAAAAAAAATTTAAAGACCTACAAAATTAGAAGGATATACCATGTTAATACATTGCAAGACTCCTAATACAATCAATTCTCATTATTCATGATAGTTATGTTCTATAAAGTCACCACAAACACTGAATTAGCAAGTACTGAACCACTGCTTCTGTTCCTGTGAGCCTCTGGTTACATTTTTATCAATTGATCAATAAATAACTTTATGTGTGTTTCTGTTCAAAGTCGCCTTATTTAATATATATTATTGATTCATTAACATAGAACTCACAGCCAACATCACTGTAACTCATGCCTGAACGAAGTTTATCTAACCACACATATTTTGTCTGTAAGGCACATCACAGTCTTCTTGTGCTTAGGAACACTAAACAGCACTTCAGCACTATGCCATTTTAAAAAGAAAAATCAACAAAAAACAAAAAAAAAGGTCACTAAGTAAACCACAAACAGGACATTTGTTTACAATATGATAGCTGAAACAAGAAGGCAGAACATCACCTTGTTCGACCTCAGCTGGTAATGAACATGTCGGGTGACTTAAATTTAACATTTTTCTGCACATGTCCACAAATGACCACAAAAGCACTAAGAGTATCAATTTGGGGGTTACAAATAAATTTTAGGTGAATTCACAAATACAGAATCTGCGAATAATGAGAATCAACTGTATTTAAGACATCAGTTCTTCCAAAGTAATCTATAAATTCAGTGCAAAACCAATCAAAATCCCAACAGGTTTTTTTCCTTTGCAGAAATTAACAAAGTGGTTCTAAAATTCATATAGAAATCCAAAGGGCCAAGTATAGCCAAGGCAGTCCTAAAGAACAACAAAGCTGATGGACTTACAGTACCAAATATCAAGACCTATTATAATAATAATATACAATATATAATAACAACATATAATAATGTGGCATTGGAGCAAGGATACAACAAACGACTAATGGAACAGGAGAGAATCCAGACACAGACTCACACATAATGGTCACTTGACTCAAAACAAAGGTGACACTGCAAAACAGTAGGGAAAGAATAGCCTTTTCAATAAATAGTGGGAGATCAACTGGATATCAACATAAAAAAGAAACTGTACCTTGACTCCTACCTCACACCACAAACACCAAGAAAAATCAATTTCAGATGGATTACATATCTAATGTGAAAAATGAAACAATAAAGCTTTTAAATGAAAAAACAGGAAAACATCTTTATGACGTTGGAGTAAGAAAATATTTTTTTAATAGGACACAGAAAGGGCTAAACATCAAAGAAGAAGTTGATAAACTGAGAGAAAATATTCATAATAAATATATAAGGCAAATGATTTGTACCAGGATACATAAAAGAACACCTACAAATCAATAAAAAGACAAACAACTTAATAGAAAAATGAGCAAAAGACTTGAACGAACACTTTACAAAATAATAAATACAGATGGTAAATATATGAAAAGATACTCTACTTCATTCATCATCTGGGAAACAAATTAAAACCACAATGCAATAACACTACACACTTATCAGAATTTTAAAATGAAAAATGGGGAAATATTAGGTGTTGAAAAGCACATCAAACAACTGGAACTTTTCATACACCATTTGTGGAAGTATGTATTAGTATCTACTGTTACATAACAAATTACCTCAAAACTTAGTTGCTTAAAACAATAAACATTTATTATTTTACACAGTTTTTGAGAGACAGGAACCAGAAAGCAGCTTAACTGGGTGGTTGTGGCTCAGGTCTCTCATGAGGTTTTATAAAGGGCTGCAGTCATCTGAAGGCTTGACTGAAGCTGGAGAATTCACTTCCAAGTCAGTGATGGGTGTTGTCAGGAAGCCTCAGTTCCCCTCCATGTGGACTTTTTCCTAGGCTACTTGAGTGTCCTCACCACATATTGCTGGGCTTCCTCCAGAACAAGTGATCCAAGAGAGAGAGAGAGCAAGGAGAAAGCCGTAGTGACATTTATGACCTAATCTCTGAAGTCACATACCATCACTTTTGCTTTTTATTAAAAGCAAGTTACTAGGTCCAGCCCAGTCTAAAGGAAGGGACCAGCCTCCACTTCTTGAAGGAAGGAGTATCAAAGAATTTGTGGATATATTTTAAAACCAAACTCATCCACTTTGGCAAAGAATGATTACTATCACTATGTGGAACTTATGTATCTTACCAAGGCCTCCACTGTATTAGTCTCCTCTTGCCCATGCTGTCTAATCAGCATGTCTCTGACATAATAAATCAAAGTGATGTTCTATGCGATGACCAGATGGTCCAGGTCTCCTATAACTATATTACAACACAGAGTGGAAGTATTTACATAGCCCTGGAAAAAACTATAAAGTCATATTATTATCTGTTCCACGTGAATGCAAACTTTTTGATCTTTTTTTCTTATTGTGATAGAAAAGAATGCAGTTACCAAATCTATGGTTACATACCATATCAACCGCTCTAGCAAAGATACCACATCTATCATGGCAATCACAATTAAGCTTACTGAAGTCTACAGTCATTCTCTAGGATCCATCCAACTAATGAAGTAAGTATAGATAAGACAGGGACCACCATCCCTGCATTCTGAAGATACATAAGGATGGTGTCATGGATTGAATTGTGTCCCCCAAAAAACGTGCGTAGCAACTTGGCTAGGTCATGATTCCCAGTATTGTATGACTGTGTTATCTGATGTGATTTCCTTATGTGTTGTAAACTCTATCACTGTGATGAGTTTATACTGATGAGGTTGACAAGATTAGTGTCTTAATGCAATCTCTTTTGAGATATAAAAGAGAGAAACGAGCAGAGATACATGGGAACCTCGTACCACCATGAAAGCAGTGCCGGGAGCAGAGCGTGTCCTTTGGACCTGAGGTTCCTGCACAGAGAAGCTCCCAGACTAAAGGAAGACTGATGACATGGACTTTCCTCCAGAGCTGATGGAGAAAGCCTTCCCCTGGAGCTGATGCCCTGAATTTGGACTTGTAGCCTACTGGACTGTGAGAGAATAAATTTCTCTTGTTAAAACCATCCACTTGTGGTATTTCTGTTGGAGCAGCACTAGATGACTAAGACAGAATTTGGACTAATCTCTGTGCCTTCCAAAATGCAATATTGGTTTTGAGTCACCATCTTGGCCAGGGCAGATAGGTGGCAGTTTCAAAGGCTTCCACTTGGTCTTCCCCACTATGGTAGCTCTTACTCCACAGGCCAAGGATCCCACTGGGTGCAACTCCAACTGCTATGTATGTCAATTCCAATTATATCCATTTCGGAACAGGGGACGTGACCACTTGGTATGTTCATGGGGTAATTCTACTTCTAAAAATTTATCATAAGAAAGTAACGAGATAAATATATACAAATATTATACTAAGTGAAAGAAGCCAGATACAACAGGCAGCATATTACATAGTTCCATTTATAAGAAATGTCTAGAATAGACAAACCATGGAGACAGAAACTAGATTAGTAGTTGCCAGGGGTAGGGGGAGGGGGAATGGGGAGTGACTGCTAATGGGTACACGGTTTCTTTCTGGGGTGATGAAAATATTCTAAATTAGACAGTGGTGATAGTTGCATAATTTTGTGAATATACTGACAGCCACTGAATTGTACACTTTAAAGGGCTGAATTTTATGGTATGTGAATTATAGCTCAATAAAAAGTTATATGAGAAAAAATATACATGTTAACAAGGATGCCCATCTGTAAAAATGGTGTGGGGGCAGCATCTGACCTCCTCTAATTTCACAAGGGAGAAGGAGAATCAAGATCAACAGCCCAAGGCTAATTCCTATGAGGCAGAGATCAGACATATCTCCTCTCTCCAACCTTTTTACCAATTCTGACATCAACCATCCTTCCCATGGCACTCTCTACTTCTTTGCTAGGTTCAATAATTTGTTACAATGGTCACACAGAATTCACAGACCATACTCGCAGTTATGAGGTTTATTAGGTAAATAATAGGTTACAATTCAGGTTCAGGACGCTCAGGATACACTTCTTCAATCAGGACAGCCTCTTCTCAGCCGTGCAGTAGGCAGGCCTCTCTCAGGCCTTGGCCTCCTGGCCCCTCAAGCCTCTTGGGCTGGCCCGGCCTCCGCCCTGCTTAGGTAAGTGTTACAAAGCTCTTTTAGCTTTACTGATAAATGCCTGGAGGCACCCCATTCAGCCAATAAGCTTTGGCCTGAAGGCGCTCGGCTCTCTTGCTCTGTGGGTCAGTGAGCCTAGCTCCATAGTCAAGTGCCTGGAGGCACCCCACTCTGCCAGGAAGCCTCTTGCCCAAAGGCACTCCACTCTGTTGCTCCATGGGCCAGGAAGCCCACTGTGCCATCTCCTGCTGGTCTCCTGGTTCTGCTGCCTCTGCTGTTGCCACTGTTTCTCTGTTGTTGCTTCTCATCATCTCTCGCTGTCTCCAGTGTTACTGCTCTCTCTGTCTCCTGTGTCTAGGAAGTTCTCAGCAGAGTGATCTCGGGTCCAAAGGACACACTCCACTCCTAGCTCTTCTTTCTTGGTGGTCGTGAGGTCCCCTCTGTCCGCCTCTGGGATGGCTCATTTTAAGCCCAGTGGGATGGCAAGATTGACCAATCCCCTTATTAGGTTTCCATACACCTTATTTGCATTGTCCCACCCCTACAGGGGTGCCATGCACTGTATCTGCATTATTAGCAAGCTATCCAATCCTCTTGGTGGGCCACAAGCACCTCATTTGCAGAGTCCCACCCAATCATTTGGTAGGAGTTATAAGACCATAGCAAGAGAGGCCATATAAAAGCGATCACTCACACCACACCATCCTAGCATTGTCTATGACAGTGAAAAATTGGAAATGTCCAATAATAGGAAGCTATATAAATTTCATGAGACATATATAAATACTATGTAGCCATTAAAAATGATGTGCAGATCTATTTACTGAAATGGAAAAATATTCATGGTATGTTGCATAGTATGAAAAGTATGTTATAGAATAGTATATAAACTGTGATTTCATTTTAAAACTATAATCCCACTTTTTATAAACATATACTTGTATGTCATATATGTGTATTATGAAAAATCTAAATAACACTAAACCTTGAGGAATTCAGAGGTAAAAGATAGCAACTACTACAAGACAGCATGATAAGTGCTATATAATCAAGGGATATACTAAGCCTTGCAGAAAAACAGAAGATTAACTATTCTTTCTGGAAGAGCAAGGGGAGGCTAAAACTCATCACACTGTACTTTCATTGTTTATGTACTCTCCCTTCACTAGATAAGCTGCCTCAGGGACAGGAATCTTTTTGTTTGCTTGTTTTTATTTTTATTTTTTTAATGTTGTTTAAGTGAAAGTTTACAATTCAAGTTAGTCTCTCATACAAAAACTTATACATACATTGTTATGTGACCCTAATTGTTCTCCCTATACAGTGACAGCACACTCCTCCTTTCCACCCCTAATTTCCCGTGTCCATTCAACCAGCTTCCAACCCTCTCTGCCTTCTCATCTCACCTCTGGACAGAAGCTGCCCATTTATCTCATGTATCTACTTGAGCTAAGAAGCACACTCCTCACTAGTATCATTTTATGTCCCATAGTCCAGTCCAATCCCTGTCTGAAGAGTTGGCCTCAGGAATTGTTTTAGTCCTGGGTTGACAGAGAGTCTGGGGGCCATGCTTTCTGGGATTCCTCTAGTCTCAGTCAGACCATTAAGTCTGGTCTTTTTACTAGAATTTGAGTTCTGCACCCCATCTTTCTCCTGCTCCATCAGGGGCTCTCTGTTGTGTTCCCTGTCAGGGTGGTCACTGGTGGTAGCTGAGCACCATCTAGTTCTTCTGGTCGCAGGCTGATGAAGTCTCTGGTTTATGTAGCCCTTTCTGTCTCTTGGGCTAATATTTTCTTTGTGTCTTTGGTGTTCTTCATTCTCCTTTACTCCAACTGGTTGGGACCAACTGATGCATCTTCGATGGCCACTTGTTAGCTTTTAAGACCCTAGATGCCACTCACCAAAGTAGGATGCAGAACATTTTCTTAATAAACTTTGTTATGCCAATTGACCTAGATGTCCCCTGAAACCATGGTCCCCAGGCCCCTGAGGGGTAGGAATCTTAAATGAATAATAAGGGCCTTAGGAAACTGCTGGTGGTAGGAACAGAAGGCATAAGGCAGATCCAAAAGGAAAATAATGTCATGCAAGGTGAAGCTGTCAGGGAGTGAGGAAATGATCTTTAAGACCTGTTCCAGCTTTGTGATTCCATGATGCTACAGTAAGATTTCATAACAGAACACATCTCAGCAATGGAAAAGAGGCACTAATGATCTCACAATCACAAACATTTATTAAGTACTTATTTATGTGACAGTCATGAGGCCAGGAACTAGGGATAGAAAAGTGAGCAAAAAAAGCAAGGCCCTTAACCTCATGAAGGTTACAATACAGGAGCAAAGACAGCCATTGAGCAAATAATTGAAGTATAATGAGTACTAATTATAAAGGAGATGTATATATACAATAGGAAAGTTCAGTTGAGGGAGTTATCCACATTGAATTCATTAGTCTGCTCTCTGCAAAACTGGGCGGATCCTGGAGAATGACAGTAGACTTTTGCAAGCTCAACCTAATTAATAACCCCAATTGTAGTTGTCATGCTGGACATGTTATCTTCGCTATAGCAGGTTAATAATGGTCTTAAGATACACGATATGTGGTCACTGATTTGGAGAATGCATTATTTTCTTTCCCAATGAGAAAAAATAAAAAACAGTTCATGCTTCACAGTGGGATATAAATCTATGAATATTCAATTCAGAGACTGCCACTTTGATAAAGTTTTTAGCGGTCCTGTGGACAAGGCATTCTAAAACATCTCCAAAATAAAAGACAAACTGTTAAATCTGCTTAGGCCTAAAGTGTTATAGATGTCAGTGGTGGGGAAAAATGCAGCATGGGAGTTTATGGCAACCCCAGTGGGAGAATCACACCACAGGCTCCTGGGGCTTTGGAGTAAAGCCAAGCCATCTTCAGCAGAGAATGACAAACTTTTCAAGAAACAGATCCTAGAATGTTACTGGGCTGTGGCAGAGATGGAACGCTTGACCATGCATCCATAACTGAACATTTTGAACTGGATTCTGTCAGACCTGGTTAAAATGGTAAATATTATTATGTGAATTTTATCTCAATTAGAAAAAGAAAAGAATGGTTGTTGGCTGCCTATTGAGCTGGCTGGTGTGCAAGAGCAGTTTCACCCTCACACAATTTATGATACAGAATCCAGCCCACAGCTTCATACACTCTAGCATATATAATCAATTTCTGTTGAGTCAATTCTGACGCATAGCGACCCTACAGGACAGAGTAGAACTGCCCCATAGGGTTTCCAAGGCGGTAATCTTTATAGAAGCAGACTGTCACGCCTTTCTCCTCCAGAGTCGCTGGTGAGTTTGAACCGCTGACCTTTCAGTTAGCAGCCAAGCACTTAACCACTGCACCACCAGGGCTCCTAGCATATATACTCTTTGCCAAATGCTTAAGATACAAATATATTTCATATATTCATCACTCACATTAACCAACACATTGTAAAGTGACTTCTTCCTGTTCTTTGTGAGTCCCTATTTAAATGTGAAAGGCTCCTGTTGTCAAAAAAAAAAAAAGACATAGTTTAGTGTCAGGGCTAAGCAAGGTACCTGGCATCTTCAACCCCAGGCAATAACGGGCTCTGCTCCTTACCTCACTCTCCCTGACTAAAATGGAAATACAATTTCTACTATTAAAAAGCAAGGAGCCCTAATGGCGCAATGGTTAAGTGCAGCTGCTAACTGAAAGGTCAGCGGTTCAAAGCCACCCAGCAGATCCGCAGGAGAAAAGATTCAGCGATATGATCCTATAAAGGTTACAGCCTAGGAAACTCTATAGGGCAGTTCTATTCTGTTATATAGTGTCGTTATGAGCTGGAATCCACTCAATGGCACACAACAACACTATAAAAAGCCAGAGAGACAGGAAGAAACAATTCAGGGACTATCTCACCTCAAATACATATTTATTGGATAAATTGTCTAGCAGCTTTCAAACTGCCCTGTAGACTTGGGTTCCTTGGCAATATCTCAGAGACCGCTAGTCAAGAGGCCAGGACTCCAGACCCTCCAGCCCTTCTTTAAGCAGTGCAGCTCTACTTTGGTTGAGTTTTAAATATTGGAAACACACTGCATATGTTTTTAAATAAAAATGGCTCAATTATGCAGTGAACATCTATAGATTTTGCTGATTTAAAGTATCTTCCCACCTCCCAAACCCTTCTTTTGGGAAATGCACTTTGATCTTCCATCAAGGAGCCCCCCCTTCCCTGATCTCAGTTCACATGGTTCCAGCAGAGCAGACTCTGAGCCCTGGGTTCCATAAGTAGAATGTAACTCTGCTGGCCATTGAAAGCCCAGCATCCTCCTGGCCACAGTGATTAGTTTCAGGTGGGCACATGATCCAAACCAAAATCATACCCAAGACTGCCAGCATCATCAGGAAAGAGGTATTGTATTTCAATAGTGGTTGCTTAGCTGGTAGAATGCATGCCCAAAGCTGATAACTATCTTTGCTACATCACAGGAGGGTCCTGCCTAAGAATTACACCAAAACAAAAGAAAGCAGAGCCAAGGGGAGTGAGATTGGGTCTTGGTGACATCATTCAAGTCCCTGGATCTAGCTGGGTCTAAAAGCGGGTCTACTTCTGAACTTTTTAGTTATTTCAGTCAATAAAAGCTCCTCTCTTGCTTAAGTCAGCATTTCTGCCCTTTGCAAATAAAAGGGTCACATCAAATATAAAATTATTTGAAAAAAAGTTGGAAATCACCCACATGGTCAATAAACTCCAGACTTTTACTGTGAATCACAACCAGAGGGAGAACCTAAAAAAAAAGCTCCTCGGTGACTTGGTCTACTCTTTGACTCCACACTAAATTCTTAAATGTATACAGCATTTTAGAATTTCAAAAACACTTTCCCATTGATAACCTCATCAGATCTTCACAAAACAAAACAACAAAACAGCATTCACATTTTATATCTGGGGACACTGAGGCTCTGACAGAAGTGACTAGCATGCAGTCATCCAATCTGAAATCAAGCTTCTGCCTCTAAGTTATAGTATCTTCCCACTACTCATTACTGCTTCACACAGTTCTTAGAAAACTATACACATATTAGCCCAAGAGACAGAAAGGGCCACATAAACCAGAGATTTCATCAGCCTGAGACCAGAAAAACCAGATGGTGCCTGGCTACCACCAATGACTGCCCTGACAGGGAACACAACAGAGAGCCCCTGATGGAGCAGGAGAAAAGTGGGGTACAGAACTCAAATTCCAGTAAGAAGACCAGACTTAATGGTCTCACACTGGAGGAACCCCAGAAAGCATGGCCCCTGGATTCTCTATCAGCCCAGAACTAAAACAATTTCCGAGGCCAGCTCTTCAGACAGGGATTGGACTGGACTGTGGGACATAAAGTGATACTCGTGAGGAGTGTGCCTCTTAGCTCAAGTAGATACAAGAGACTAAATGGGCAGCTTCTGTCCGGAGGTGAGATGGGAAGGCAGAGAGGGTTAGGAGCTGGGTGAATTGACATGGGGAAGCAGGGGTGGAAAGGAGGAGTGTGCTGTCACAGTATGGGGAGAACAATTAGTGTCTCATAACAATGTACGTATAAATTTTTGTATGAAAAAAAAAAGAAAAGAAACCCATACACAGGGCTGGGAACTTGGCTGAGCTCAGTACAGACTTGCTACCTGACTACATTATTCCTCTGATCCCTGGCAGCTCTGCCTTGTTTCAGTCAGAACTCACCCTACTCCCTTTCCTCCACAGGCTGAGATACAAACAAGCCCATGGCACGCGACCCAACCACACGTGCATAAGGGTGTGTCACTGAACTGACTGGCAGACCTGAAAGTCAGTGGCCTTATTCTATCAAATGCACATCAGTGGACGGGATCTGAGGAGGAAGAAGTGTTCTCTAAGATGCACTTATGGTGAGAAGCTGTGCTACATACAGCCAGCAGCCACTAAAATATCTCCAAACCACATTTCCGAAAAGATTGGGGATCTAAAGGTCTAAAAATCATTACTGACTTAGAAAACTCCAACAGCATACATTAACGGGTTTAAAAGCACATGAGAAAATTCAGGAAATCATCTGGGCAGCAGGAACTAGAGCTAGGAGGTAAGGCAAGGCAAAATAAGGTCAGGAACCCAGTGAAGAGTCTGACTAAGAGATACCTAGGAACAGCAGCAAGAAGTGACTTAATACTGCAGCAACCTGATGTCTCGCTGTATTAGTTAAGGTACGGGTAAAGCTGCTGTAACTTGGAGACCCCCATTATAGACTAAATTGTGTCACCCAAAAATATGTGTTAAAATCCTAACCCATTTGGGAATAGGGTTTTGTTATGTTAATGAGGCCATATCACTATACAATATGTTTTAAACCAATCAATTCTGAGATATAAAAGGAGCAGATTAGGCATAGAAGCAAGCAAGCTCGAATGGGGGAAAGATAGATGCTATGTGGAGATCTCAAAGGAACCCCAAGACGAATGCTAGAGAAGCTGAGACAAGGATTTTCCCAGAGCAGACTG
The DNA here is from genome assembly GCA_030035585.1 of Dugong dugon. Lineage (NCBI taxonomy): Eukaryota > Metazoa > Chordata > Mammalia > Sirenia > Dugongidae > Dugong > Dugong dugon. Next base: position 76,123,047 of record CM057467.1, on the reverse strand, counting down.
AGAGAGCCTTCCCCTAGAGCCAGCGCCCTGAATTCAGACTTCTAGACTCCTGAACTATTAGAAAATAAATTTCTGTTCTTTAAAGCCACTCACTTGTGGTATTTCTGTTACAGCAGCACTAGCAAACGAAGACATCCCCAAGTATAGTGGCTTAAACCAAATAGCAGTTTATTTCTCTCTCATGTAATAGTTTAGAGGTGAGCAGTCTGGGGCTAGAAGTGGAACTCTGCCATCCTCACTGAACACAAGGCTTCCATCTCTGGGGCCAAGAAAGGTGCTATGGCTCTCATCAACTCCCAGGTAGCAGGTAGGAGAAAGAGGTGAGAGAGGCACTCAGCCATTCTTTTCAAGGACATGACCCAGAAGTGGTACCCACACTACTTCCATTTAGATCCCACTGGTGAACTTAGACATGTGGCCACACCTCACTGCAAATGAAGCTGGGCAGCTGTGTGCCCTGCTAAAACTCAGGTGATCTATCATTAGAGAAAGAATGAAAGAGTCAATACTGGCAAAGACAGCTAGCAGTCTCTGTCATATTCACCTCAGATATTATCATTTTTTTTAAATTTTTTGTCTTGTTAAGCAAAGGACTTATTCCCAAGCTCAGCTACCCTGAGGTCTGCAGTTATTGTTCAGTGGAAACTCCTGGGTAGGATAAAAAGAAAAGAAGAGCAAGACAGTTGTTGATAGATGCCCCCTGTTAGCCTCACTACACTGACCAACACCAACGAAGCCTAATATTTGCCTTTTGTGACTGGGTGTTTACCGAACAGAAGTACAAGTTGCTCTGGGAAAACAGTGAGAGCTGTCTCAGTGCAATACAAGGGGAGCGGGGGGAGGAAGCAGGGCCCCTGTCTTTAAAGAACTCCCATCTCATATGGCAATCACACACAAAGCAATCACCATGCAGTGAGATAATTACAAAAAGAAATATGAAATATAGTAAAAGAATAACTGTGGAATGAACTCCCGGCCCTGGAACGGGCAGGCAGACCTGAGAAGGCTTCAAAACAGTGGTGACACTGGAGCTGAGTCTTGAAGGATAAGGAGTTCACCAGACAGAAAAAACTAGTAAGACATTCTAAGCAAAATGAGAAGCATCATACAGAGTTTCTGTTTGGGTGTGAAGAAAAAGTTTTGGAAATAGATACGGATAATGGCTGGACAAGATTGTGAATGTAATTAATGCCAATGAATCATACACTTAAAAATTGTTAAAACAGCCAACTTTATGATAGACATATTTTTTTTTACCATGATAAAATACACATGCACACATGCACACACACACATGGAAAGCATGAATAAAAGCATAAAGAGAAAGAGGAGATGTTTTATGAAAAGACAATATACAGAAGCCACCTCAGGGAATGCCATGAATGGCAGACTGAGACATTTAGATTTTATGATCCTGAGGAACAAGAAGGTAACAAAGATTTCCAAGCAAGGGAGAGCTGTGGTTAGGTTGACTTACTAGAAAGATGGCTCTGGCAGCCAATAGGAAGGATAGACAAGAAGGGGACATGCCTTGGGCTCAAGCGCCTGCTCTTATGCCTAGGCTCATCCCTAACTCCCCATTGCTACACAATAAGCCAAGCCCTTGCAGAAGGCAGGCAGCAAAAGAGCCCCCTGCCAATTTCTACAAACACTGAGGGAAAAGGTGGTTCTTACTTTTTTACATGGTCCAGGAAAGCCTCTGATGACAATTCCACTGAGGTCAGGCTTCATCCAGTCTTCAGGCAACTCTGCTCAGACTGACAGGCCAGGCACTTTTGGCTTTCAGCAGACATCTGCCTAGAGTCCCTAGACTGCCATACCCTTTTCTAACCTTTCCTGACCTCAACTCTCCTGGGAACACAGGGTATCTTGATCAGAAAGCAAATTTGAGCATGTTTATCCCTTATTTGAGCCCTGGTGGTATAGTGGTTAAGAGCTCAGCTGCTAACCAAAAGGTCAGTAGTTCAAATCCACCAGCCGCTCCTTGGTGGCTTGTGCCTATGGGGCAGTTCTACTCTATCCTATAGGGTGGCTATGAGTCAGAATCAACTCAACGACAATGGGTTTGGTTTTCTTGGATCCCTTATTTAAAACTTTTCAAGGGCTCTACCTTGTCCAAAGAATAAAGGCTCAAATCTTTAACGTGCATACAAGGCTCTCTATAATCTGGTATCTGCTTGTATCTCTAGTCTCATCTCACAAATATACTGCCCTAAAATTCTTTCCTCTCATTATGTTTCCCTCTCTACTTGCTCAAAGATGCTTTTTTTTTTTTTTCTCTCACTCTGGGAATAATGGTGTTACCCCACACACTTTTCCCCCAGGCTTATCTTACTCTGGGGAAAGTTCTCATCCTATTTTCATTATTCCCTGGGAACAGCTCTGATCCCAGTCTCATTTCACCCTGGGGACCTCTGTGATCCAAACTTCACTACTCACTATTCTCTAGATGAGTCATTGACCACATCATACCACAGGATGACGTTTTGCCACTTCTCACTTTTCTACTTCTATCATGTGCCTGAGAACAGCCTTACCTGAATACATCCGCCTCTGCTCCCTCTGCCTGGGTTTCTTAAACATATGGGGTTTCACCAGTCCTCTCACCACAAAGTTACTGGTACCTGGGATTTAGGAGGAACTACAGTGATCCAGTCAGCTGGGGGCTTGTATCCTGATCTTATTCTCCTTTACCTTCATTTCTGACAGAATCCCTGGAATGACAGACAGCTATTAGGGTGGCACTTTAACTCAGCTTCATTTTACCCTGGAGATATCTCTGACCACAATCTCATCTTACTTGGGAACAGCTCTGACCTAGGCTTCCCCCATCATCCTACCAGGGAGAAAGTCATACCCCAGTATACTCTGGGGATGGTTTGCACTCTGGCCTTGCTGACACCAAACACCAGGAAAGAAAAGTGACGTGAAGCAGCTGGCCCAAAGCAGCCCTAATCCTATTCCAAACTGGAGAAAGAAGGTCTCTCCTGGGAGGGAGAATAATTTCCAAATCATCACAAAACTCCTCTGGACTTTCTGAGTATACCACCCAAATGTGTGTCAAATGGTGCACAGGAAGAGCTCACACAAAGAAAGTCCTTTTTCCTGGTGTGTTTTACGTTTCTAGCTGTAGCAAAGTCACAAAGATCAGTGTGTTCCCATGTAAGCAAGTGAGCAATGTCCAATTCAGGATATTCGGACTTTGACTTTCAACTTTTCTTCTGACTCCTAGGTCTGAGTGTGGTTTACACATTCAGCAACAGTAATATTTAGACTCCATCATTCTACGATATTTTATTTAGGCTTAGCAATGTACTAAGTGGAACAGACCTAGGCTTTACAACTTTCTAGCCATGTGATCTTGGGCTAGACTTTCCTTGTTTGTAAAATGGGAATAACAATATTGGCACCTTGCAGGATGGCTGTGAAGAGAAACAAACAAATTTATGTAAGCACCTAGCAATGTGCCTGGCAAACAAAATAGGTTTTCATTCATTTGTTCATTCATTCAACAAATATTTACTAAGGATATACTATGTGCCAGTCACTATTTTAGGCACTGAGGATTCAACAATGAATAAAAATCCCTGCTCTTATGGAACTTATAGGAGGTGAGGGGCACAGTGGAGGGCCTGATAAATAAGTATCAGCTAGTGATAAATGCTATGGAGAAAAATAAAGTACAGAAAGAGGTTGGGGTATGCTATGGGGGAGGGACTGCTATTTTAAACAGATGATTGGAGGAGGCCTCACTGAGAAGATAATATTCAACCAAAAGATCTGAAGGAAATGAGGCAAGAAGTAGTGTAGAAAATTAGAGAAAGAAGGCAGAGCAAATGCAAATGCCCTGTGGCAAGAGCATATGTGTCCATTTCAAAGAATAGTGAGGAAGCCAATGTGTAAGGGTGAGCAGATGGAGAATAGTAGGAGACAAGGGTAAGACAGGTAACGAGGTGCCAACTCACATATGGCCTTGTAGTGTTATCCCAGGTACCACTCTAAGGACTTTGTTTTTTTTCTCTGGGAGATATAGGAAGTCGCTGAATAATGATGAACAGAGGAGCTATGTGACTTGGGTTTACATTTTGAAAGGATCAAACTGTAGGCAGGCAAGGTCAAACATCAGGGAAACCAGTTAAAGGCTATTAAGAGGCTATTACCTCTCCAGGCAAAAAAAAAATGATAACAGCTTCTTGGATCAGGGTGTTAGCAGAGGTAATGAGAAGTGTCTGAATTTTAGTTGTTTTGAAGGTAGAACCAATAGGATTTACTGACAGACTAACTGTAGGGTGTGAAGTTAAGTTTAAAATGTCTATTAGACATCCAAAACGTCAGTTAAGAGGTTGGATATACAAGTCTAAAGTTGAAGCGAGAGGTCTGAACTGGAAACAGAAATTTGAGAGATGTCAGTCAATGAATAAAACCTAAAACCAAACCCAAGCCGTAGAGTCGATTCCAACTCATAGCAACCCTGTAGGACAGAGTAGAACTGCCCTACAGGGTTTCCAAGGGTCTGCAGTTCGAATCAACCAGGTGCTCCTTGGAAACTCCACAGGGCAGTTCTACTCTGTCCTGTTGGGTCTCTATGAGTCAGAATCAACTCGACAGCAACTGGTTTGGTTTTGGTAATCTTTACAGAAGAAGACTGCCACATCTTTCTCCGAACCACTGATCTTTCAGTTAGCAGCTGAGTGCTTAACCATTGTACCACCAGGGTTCCTTAGTCAATGAATAGATGAGGGGTTAGGGATGAAATCAGAGGTTGAGCACTGAAGTTTAAGTCTTCATGGTAAGAGCTGGCAAGTATCTCTAGAACTTGAACAAAAATAGGGGTTATAGTTCATAGTTTTAATATCTTCTATTTGTTGATGATATGAATGAATCATGAATGCAGCTTTTAAATGCCATGAGATACTCAATAAATGAAGTATCCAATGAATGGTAACTGCTATCATAACCCCTGTTTTTCTTAAGGTGCTAGAGATACTTACCAACTCTTACCATGAAGACTTAACCTCTAATCTCATTCCCAACCTCTCAAGAAAATTTTACTTTCTGCTCTGCATCCTTTCTCATTCTCTTCCTTCCTTTTAAATTTTCAATTTAAAAAACCAGATAAATGGAGGCATTATGGTGTTCAGTGGTAAAGGCACAATCTTAGAATTAGATAGGCTTGGGTTTGAATTCTATATCTTAGCCATTTACTAGTTCTGTGACCTTTGAACTTCAATTTTCCTATTTGTAAGGTGGCCTAATAGTACCTATCCTGTAGGATTGTTGTAATGATAAGACACCCATTCATTTGTTTAACAAATACTTACTAAAAATCTATTACATTCCCTGCACTGTGCTCAGCACTAGAGCTAAACAGTAAACAGGCACAGGCACTGTCCTCTTGGAGCTTATAGCCTAAGGGACCATAATATTTATAAAGGACCCAGACAAATTTAAAATTTTTTTAAAAAATCATCTAAATATAATAATATGTAAAGGACTTTACACAGTGCCTGGTGTATAGTCAGTGTTCAATAAATGACAGAATTTACTACTTTATAATTAAACCCATTGCCATCAAGTCAATTCTGACTCATAGGGACCCTACAGGATAGAGTAGAACTACCCCATAGGGTTTCCAAGGCTGTAATCCTTACACAAGCAGACTGCCACATATTTCTCCCTTATACAAGCAGACTGCCACATATTTCTCCCACAGAATGGCTGGTGGGTTCAAACCACTGACCTTTCAGTTAGCAGCCAAGTGCTTTAACCACTGTGCCACCAGGACTCCTTAAACCCTCATAGAACCATATACTTTTAGAACTTGGAAAGACATTTAAAAATCAAAGGGTCCTATTCATCACTCATTTAACCGATGAGCAGATTAATTTACTCCATAACAAACTTATTCAGGATACCTACTCAGTCAGTCGTCAAGTGTTCACAATATAAGGACAAATAAAGCACAGTTCCTACCTTATGTTAGGTCAATATTCAAAGGGGAAGTGAATTACTCAAGATAGCCTATTTGATCACTTATACTAATAATCATGTCTTCTAATTTTCAGTGTTGTGCTCTTTCCACTGAACCAAAATTATTCAGTTCAAATAAAAGTCTTTATCAGGAAGCCTACCACGTGCCCTGTGCCAATGCAAGTGCTATCCTACAGCCTAGCAATTCCTCATTGGTGGCTTGTCAAAAGGGAGCAGCCTCTCTGGGCTTGGAGGTTACCCCTTTCTCTGTAAACAGTCAACAACAGGAGCAGATGGGACCTCAGAGGCCCTGATAGAAAGTTACAGACAGATGGAGAAAATAAAATAAAAGTCTGCAGCCCCTAAAATCACTGGCTAAGCAGAGAGTTTGCAGAGCAAGGACAGATCAACACCCTCCTCCCTCATCCCAGAGATTAAGTCGTGTTCCCTCCAGGCTAGGACTAGTTCCAGAACTCTACCTTTGTTCCTCTGGGCTACCCATGTCTACCCCCTCCAAGAGCCCTCTATAGAGTCTCAACATTGAACTCCTCAGGAAAAAGATAGAACTGTGGGGTAGCAGAAGCCCTGGTGGCACAGTGGTTAAGAGCTTGGCTGCTGTCTGACTGAGACTGGAGGAACCCCGGAAGGCATGGCCCCTGGACTGTCAACCCAGAACTAAAACAATTCCCGAGGCCAACTCTTCAGACAAACATTGGACTGGACTGTGGGACATAAAATGATATTCATGAAGAGTGTGCTTCTTAGCTCAAGTTGATACATGAGACTAAATGGGCAGCTTCTATCTGGAGGTGAGATGAGAAGGCAGAGAGGGTTAGGAGCTGGTTGAATGGACATGGGAAATCACAAGTAGAAAGGAGGAGTGTGTTGTCACAGAACAGGGAGAGCAATTAGGGTCACATAACAATGTATGTATAAATTTTTGTATGAGAAACTAACTTGAAACATAAACTTTCACTTAACCTACAACAGTGTAAAAAAAAAAAAAGAGGTTGGCTGCTAACCAAAGGGTCAGCAGTTCGAATCCACCAGCTACTCCTTGGAAACCCTATGGGGCAGTTCTACTCTGTCACTATGAGTTAGAATCAACTTGACAGCAATAGGTTTGGTTTGGGTTTGGTAGGATAGAAAAAGCACATCTTGGAGTTCCACAGACCTGGGCTGAAACTCTGGTTCCAGCACTAACTAGTCATATGTTCCCTTTTGAGCTTTCATCTGGAAAATGGGAATAATACTTACTTCTGGGAGATGTGGTGAACATTAGAGATATGTCCAAAGTATCTAGAAAAGCTCCTGGCATGCAGAGGTTCGGTGCAGTGAATTACTTAATATGGCCCTTCTAGCCATTCACAGTCTTATGACTCCCACAGATTGATTGGGTGGAACTATGCAAATAAGGTGCTTGGACATCCTGCTAATAATGCAAATAAGGTGCATGGACACGGGTGTGGCTAATGCAAATAAGGTCTGTGGAACTCTAATGAGGGGTCAGTTTTGCCATTCTGCTAGGCTTAAAACGAGCCATCCCAGAAGCTAGGAGAAGGGATCTCACTACCATCAAGAAAGAAGAGCCAGGAGTAGAGCACATCCTTCAGACCTAGGGTCCTTGCACTGAGAACCTCCTAGACCCAGAAGACAGAGAGAGAGCAGTAACACTGAAGATAGGGAGAGACGGAGGTGTAGCAATAGCAAGAGTGATAGCGGCGCAAAATGCCTGCAGTGGAGCTTGCCAACTCACAGAGCTAAGAGCTGTAACACTTGCCTGAGAAGGCCCTGAGCAGGGAGCAGTGGAAGAGGGCAAGAAGAAGCTGTCCTAATCAAGAACTGTATCCTGAATTGTTCCTGTTACTTCTGATTCATTCTTGATCCCAAGTTGTACCCTGTTACTTTCCTAATAAACCACTTAACTGTAAGTATGGTTTGTGAGTTCTGTGGGACATTGCAGCAAATTACTGAACCTAAACACTGAAGGGAGGGGGAGTAGTTGATGTTAGATATGATGGAGTGGTATAGCACTTTAGTAAAGTCGGACTCGGGGTCCACCTCATAGGAACCAGCTTTGTGCTGATCCTTACAAAAGAAATTATTCATTTAAGAGGATACTCAAGAAATGGTACTATCATTAACTATTATTATTAGGTAATTTAGGACACAGGTGTCCCTTGTCTAGTCCACACTCCTTTTAGTGACTGCGGACCTCAACACACCACCACAGTTTCTGGCTCCCACAATAACATGGAGTATTCAGGGTGATGTGGCACCTTCACTGGCTACATTTCTCAATCTCTTCTCCCCTCAGCCTACACCAGCTCAAGTCTCTACTCCACTCCCCCAACTTTAAAAAAAAAAAATTTGAACCTGCCTTCCCTTCAAAATACTACCCTCTTTTCTTCCTTCCCGAGCCACTATATTTCTCAAAAGAGAAGTCTATACCTGCTGCCTCTACTTCCTCACCTCATACTCCCTCCCTAAGCCACAGCAATCTAGCTTCTGTCCCCACCCCTCTGCTGAAACTGCTCTAACCAAGGTCACCACTCACTCAGTGCTCACCCTACTTGTTCTCTGCTGCAATAGGCACTATTGCCTTCTTTTAGAAACTCTTCCCATTCCTGGCTTCCCAGACACTACTTTCTCCTACATGTCTGATAGCACATCTCTGATTGCTCCTCCTCAGGCTCCTTCCCTAACCTTTCTATCTACACATATCAGAGTTCCTCTGGCTCTATCCTCAACCCTCTCCCTTTCCCCATTTTACAGGTTTTTACTAAAGTGGCCTCATCTACTTCTGTGGCTTCTGCTACTGCTTAGATGTCACCATCCCCGTACCTATGTTCTTACCTTTCCCAGGAACTCCAAAACTAATATTTTCTCCTTGAAGTGTCAGATATTTTCTCCTGGGTATCCCCCATAGGCATCTCAAAACCAACATCAACTTCCCCCAAACCAGTTCTCCCTTCTGTATTCCATGTGTTAATAGCACTACAATAAAATCTATCCGCCCAACACTTCCTCCTTTACCCTTGAGTCGCACAGTTTAAATAACCCCACCACCAGAGCCCTAGTTCCAACCTCATCATCTGCTACTGCAACAGTCTTCTGGCTGCCTTCCTTGACTCTAGCTTTATCCTACCCATCCTAAGCACAGGCACCAGAGAGATCTCTCTAAACACCAACCTTACCAAATCACTCCCTTTAAATATCTACAATAAAGCTCAACTCCATATAGGATTTAAGTTCAAGCTCTTTACCATGAAATACAAGGTCATTCAGGATCTGTCCCTTCCCATACACCCAGCTTCACTTCCTGCCACTGCCTCCCAAGTAACCCAGAAGTCCAGCTCAAGGGACAACTCACCATTCCCTGAATATGCTATGCAATTCCACACTACTCACACTGCCTAGAAATGCAGTCCAGCTTAAATACCCTTAAAGCCTTCCCTGAGCTCTTCCATGCTAAACATTTAGACCCTCCTTCCTTGTCTCTCCCAGTACTTCTATATTAGCGCTTGTGACTGTATTGAGTGCACTTGCTTATGTGATTTTCTTCTCAGTAATTTGTGGGTTATTCATGGACAGGAACTATGTCTTTCACATCTCCGTACCCTCCATTTGCTTGCCCAGCCTCTCAAGATGAGCAACCAGATTGACTAATCAATCCTGATAGCAAATACTCCCCTAATGTCTCAAGAGCAAACTTCAATGGCAATAGGAGGTCTCAACATGTTCAACTTACCCTCTTGCAAGAGCTTCTAGGAGCTGCTTGTGGACTCTGACCCCAGAGGAGCAACTACTGACCTGATCCCTGGGGGCCCTCTGCTTGGAACAACCTTGTTCAATACAGAGAGGTGAACTTCCTTCCAATTAAAATTCTTTGGAAAACAATTTCTAAAATGTGCTGAGATTACAGGTAGGACTAGCAACTGCCAGGTCTATTGCAGAAGTAATTTGTGAAATAACTCCAAGACCTTTACACACCTTCAAAAGCAACTGGGATGGTTACTACAACAGCCTGTGGCTGGTCTTCTTCCCTTCAGTTCACCCCTTGGGAAACTGCCCTGCACCACACTACTGGCAACAAATTGCTTCACTAGTCAGAAATCTATGATGGCTTCTCACTACCTAAAACCATATAGCATAGGATTCTAGAAACAAATCACCTAGGTCTGAATCTCAACTCTATCCTTATCAACCATGTGAGTATGGACAAACTAAGTTCTCTGGGCCTCCGTTTTCTCATCTGCAAAATAGGAAAATAACAGTACCTATCCTCATAGGATTGATATGAGGATTAAATAAGCTAATATATATGAAATGATAAGAACAGTACCTGGCATATGGTAAGAACTTAGTAAATTATACATAAATATAGTCAGATTTCAAGTCCCTCTGTCATTTATAGCCTGAGACTTAAACTGTTGCCCTGACCCATTTCACATTCTACAACTCACCAGCTCCCAATCCTTACAACTTCTGACTTTATCACTATGATACGTTGCCTTTACCCACACCAGTCCCCATCTGCCTAGCCCCTCCCTCTGTCCTTAGCTGCAAATTCTCCCTCTGGCAATGCCACCTTCAGCTGCCCAGGAAATAACCCCCTCAGTGGAGTGCCCCATAGGTGGCGCCATGTCTAAGAGCAGTATAGGATAACACCTTCTCCTGAACATTCTATTCTCTATGCTCACTCCTACCTGTACTCAGCTCACTTTCACAATCCAAATGCCTCCTTGAGCTTCTGCAGTATATAAACCTTCAATACGGTTTTAGAGGCTAGTTAAGTCTCACTATCGCCAGGAAGCCTGCTAGACTAGAGTAACTCATACAAATGTCTTCCTTCCCTCAACTCCTAAAGTCTTAATCTGTAATATACACTTCGACACTCACATTATCTAATCATCTCTACCAGATTAAGTTCCCTGAGGCACTGTCTGGTTTTTTATCATTATGTCCCCATTACCCTAGAACAGTGACTGGATCATAGTAAATGTTTAATAAATACTTATTGAATGTAATCAGTCTAATCCAACCTCCTCATCTTTAAATGAGAAAACCTAGGTTCAGAAAGTAGAAGTAACTCACTCAAAGTCATATAGCTGGTTCACAGCAGAGTGAGGGCTGGAACACAGAACTCTCACTATATCACAAGGTAACTAGGCAATCCAAAACCAAAACCCAAATCTGTTGCTGTCAAGTCGATTCTAATTCATAGTGACCCTACAGGACACAGCAGAACTGCCCCCATAGGGTTTTCAAGGAGTGGCTGGTGGATTCGAACTGCTGATCTTTTGGTAAGCAGCCAAGCTCTTAACCACTGTGCCACCATAAGACTAAAATATTGAACACAATCCCCAAGCCCCCACCCTGGCTTCTGGGCCAGCTGAAATTACCAAGGATTCAGAGAGTCAGTCGCTTGATCGAACTGAATGTTCCCTCTAGGGAGGGATTTACCACTCACTCTAGAAGCACCTAGTCAAAGGCTAGGCCAACTAACTATAAATGCTCAATTAGCTAAATCTACCATTGAGTATGGAACATTACCAGGACTGGTGGATTAACCAAGATCTCCAACTTCCTGCAACAACGGCCCAGTATGTAAAAAAAGAGGAGCCCTGGAGGTACCTTGACAGTGGAAGGATAGCTTGCCATACTACTTCTTCAAGCCCTCATAACAGAAAAGCCAGGGGCCACTTTGTGCTCATTTACCCAGTTGTATTCCACGGAACACTGATGTCTTATGAAATGTCAGTAGGTGTTACTTGGGAGAAAAAAAAAGACTCCATGATCAAAAAAGTTTAGCAAATCCTACATACTTTTCCTTATCCCCCACTTAGAGCTTCAGGATACTCATTAACCTATTATAGACTCCCAGCTTTTTGAAACTTGATCTCAGAGCTCTTTTACTGAGTAATACCTGTTGTCTTTTCATGTGATACCCATGTTCTGAAGAACACTTTTTTAAAAATGGTGTACCATGTACATATATAAAGGTACTGTTATTCCAGGGTTGCCCAGAATAGTTAGAACCCTAAAATTGGAGAGAATGTCTGGACTACTAAAATTGCATTACTATTTCCATCACAGTAAGCTTGGAGGAAGGGCAGGGGACAAGACCCATTTCCAGACTGTTCAGTGAAGAGGCAGCTGTTATTAGAAAGAGGGGCCTTTATCAGATACAGCATTTCTAGAGGCTGACCAGAGACGGCTTTAGGGAGCCCAAGATTGGGTTGGCACTAGATACAAAGTCACCTGACAGGTGCCCTCCTGGAAACAACTTTTCAGTTTTTACTTCACAGAATTGTAGGCCTGAAAGAAATATTTTGAAATTATTTAGATTAAACCCCCACTTTACTGACAATAAGAGGCCCTAACAGCCTGGCTTCATTTGTCCCCACTTGAGCTAGATATAGGAGTGTAAAAATGTCATGGTGGAGGCATCTGATCTCCTCAAACTTCAGAGGGGGAAGGAGAATCAAGATCAACAGCCCAAGGCTGTTTCCTATGAGGCAGAAGTCAGATATGCCTCCACCCGCTAACCTTTTAACCATCTCTGACACCAACCATCCCTCCCACGCACTCTCTACCTCTCTGCTGGGTTCGGTAATTTGTTGCAATGGCCACACAGAACTCACAGATAATACTCATGATTATTAGGTTTATTAGGGAAGTAACAGGTTACAATTCAAGTTCAGGAATGCTCAGGATACAGTTCTTCGATCAGGACAGCATCTTCTCAGCCATGCCCACAGGCACACCTCTCTCTCTGGCCCCTCGACCTCTGCCCTGCTCAGGCAAGTGTTACAAAGCTCCTTTAGTTCTGCCGATAAGTGCCCAGAGGCACCCCACTCCACCAGTAAGTCTTGGCCTGAAGGTGCCCACCTCTAGCTCCAAAGGCTTCTTAGCACGGGGATCCTGGGTCCAAAGGTTGCACCCCACTCCTGCCTCTTCTTTATTAATGGTGGTGAGACCCTCCCTTCCCACCTCTGGGATGGCTCATTTTGAGCCTAGTGGGATGACAAAACTGACCAACCCCCTTATTAGGGTTCCATACACCTTATTTTTATGGTCCCAACTCCACAAGGGCCATGCACCTTATTTACATTATTAGCAATCTATCCAATCCCCTTAGTGGGTCACAAGCACCTCATTTGTATACTCTCACCCAGTCATTTGGTGGGAGTTACAAAGACTATGGCTAGAAGGGCTATATTAAGGAATTCACTGCACCACAGGTAGAAACACAGGTTAGACAATAATAATTATAATTGTTAACATTTAATGAAGGCTTATTATGTGTCAGGCAATCTTCTAAATGCTCAACATGGATTACCTCATTTTAATCTTCATAACAGCTCTAGGAGACAGATAATATGCTTATCTCATGTTACAGATGAGGAAGTAAATTCAGAGAGGTTAAGCAACTTGCCCAAAGTATTACAGCTAACAAGGGATGAGACTCAGGCAGGCTGACCCCGAAGGCCTATGCTCTTCATCACCAGCACTAGGTACCAACTTCTCTGGGGAGCCTTCTCTGACAACTTCTCCCACCATCAATGATTAGGAAGGCCCCCTGAGTTCCCACGGCCCCCTATATTCCCTCTATCACAGCAGTGAGCACCACCAAATTATGAGTTCAATGAGGGCAAGATTACAAAATCTTCTGTTTCCTTGTATCCCTTGTAGCTAGCATTGCATCTGAAGCTCAATAAAGTTTTAGAATAAACAACTGTCAAGGAGTATATTATAATGACAAAAAGATACAGGCTTTAAAGTCAAATAGACTTAGATCTGAATCCAGGTTCAACCATTTCTTAGTCACAAGATCTTTGGTAACTCATTTAACCACTATGAGGCTCAGATTCCTTATCATTAAAATAGAGGTTAAAATTTTTTTCCCCATATAAAAATTTATACTTACATTGTTATATGACTCTAATTGCTCTCCCCATACTGTGACAGCACACTGCTCCTTTTCCATCCCTGATTTCTCATGTCCATTCATCCAGCTCCTAACCCTCTCTGCCTTCCCATCTCACCTCCAGACAGAAGCTTCCCATTTAGTCTCTTGTATCTACTTGAGCTAAGAGGCACACTCCTCACGAGTATCACTTTATGTCCCACAGTCCAGTCCAATCCCTGTCTGAAGAGTTGGCCTTGGAAATGTTTTAGTTCTGGGCTGATACAGAATCCAGGGGCCATGCTTTCTGGGGTACCTCCAGTCTCAGTTAGATCATTAAGTCTGGTCTTCTTACTGGAATTTGAGTTCTGCACCCCATCTTTCTCCTGCTCCATCAGGGGCTCTCTGTTGTGTTCCCTCTCAGGGCAGTCATTGGTGGTAGCTGGGCACCACCTAGTTCTTCTGGTCTCAGGCTGTTGAAGTCTCTGGTTTATGTGGCCCTTTCTGTCTCTTGGGCTAATACTTTCCTTGTGTCTTTGGTGTTCTTCATTCTCCTTTACTCCAGGTGGTTGGGACCAATTGATGCATCTTAGATGGCCACTTGCAAGCTTTTAAGACCCCAGATGCCACTCACCAAAGTAGGATGCCGAACATTTTCCTAATAAGCTTTGTTATGTCAGTTGACCTAGGATGTCCCCTGAAAGCATGGTCCCTAGACCCCCACCCCTGCTACTCTGTTCCTCAAAGTGTTTGATTGTATTCAGGAAACTTCTTAGCTTTGGTTTAGTCCAGTTGTGCTGACTTCCCCTGTAGTGTGTGCTGTCCTTCCCTTTACCTAAAATAATTCTTATCTACTATCTAGTTAGTAAATAACCCTCCCTGCCCTCATAACCATCAAAGAATGTTTTCTTCTGTGTTTAAACCTTTTCTTGAGTTCTTATAATAGTGGTCTTTTACAATACTTGTCCTTCTGTGACTGACTAAATTCACTCAGCATAATGACCTCCAGCTTCCTCCATGTTATGTTTCGTGGCTTCATCGTTGTTCTTTATCATTGCGTAGTATTCCAGTTGTGTGGATATACCATAATTTGTTTATCCATTCATGCATTGATGGGCACCTAGGCTGTTTCCATCTTTTTGCTATTGTGAACAGTACTGCAGTGAACATGGGTGTGCATATATCTACTCGTGTAATGGCGCTTATTTCTCTAGGATATATTCCGAGGAGAGGGATAGCTGGATCGTATGGTACTTCTATTTCTAGATTTTTAAGGAAGCACCAAATTGATTTCCAAAGTGGTTGTACCATTTTACATTCCCACCAACAGTGTGTAAGTGTTCCAGTCTCTCTACAACCTCTCCAGCATTTATTCTTTTGTGTTTTTTGGATTAATGCTAGCCTTGTTGGGGGTGAGATGACATCTCATTGTAATTTTCATCTGCATTTCTATAATGGCTAGTGATTGTGAGCATTTCTTCATGTGTCTGTTAGTGGCCTGAATATCTTCTTTGGTGAAGTATCTGTTCATATCCTTTGCCCATTTTTAAATTGGGCTATTTGTCTTTTCGTTGTTGTGTTTTTGTAGTATCTTGCAGATTTTAGAGATTAGATGCTGATCATATTTGTTGTAGCCAAAATTTTTTTCCCAGTCCATAGGTTATCTTTTGACTCTTTTGGTGAAGTCTTTTGATGAGCATAAGTATTTAATTGTTAGGAGCTCCCATTTATCTAGTCTCTCTTCTGGTGCATGTGCATTGTTACTTATCATTTGTATTGTGTTTATACCAAGTATTAGGGCTCCTAGCGTTGTCCCTATTTTTTTTTTCCATGATCTTTATCATTTTCAATTTTATATTTAAGTCTTTGATCCATTTTGAGTTAGTTTTTGTGCATGGTGTGAGGTATGGGTCTTGTTTCAGTTTTTTGCAGGTGGATATCCAGGTTATGCCAGCACCATTTCTTAAAGAGACCGTCTTCTCCCCAGTTAATGGACTTTGGGACTTTGTCAAATATCAGCTGCTCATAACTGGATGAATTTATGTCTGGATTCTCAATTCTGTTCCATTGGTCTATGTATCTGTTGTTGTACCAATACCAGGCTGTTTTGACTACCGTGGTGGTAAAAAACAGAGGTTAAAATTTTTTACTGCATAATATTGGATAAAAACTAAGCTAAGCACCTTACACACTGCCTGGCACATAAAAGTTACTCAGTTTTATTTGTTTACCATCCTCCTCTCTTCCCCTTTTCTCACATACACTGATAGAAAAAGCACTAGTCTGGGAATCCAGATTTAATTATCTATAACTTTGTTTAAGTACTTCCTCTTCCTGGGCTTCAATTTACTCAACTACAACAATTTGGGAGACACTATCCACAATTTGCAGGACTGTTGGTTCAGAACAAATGAAATGAAACATACTTTAATGGCTAAAAAGTACTGCACAGATGGAAGAAATTTTTGTCATTCTGCCTACCTGGCTTTTAAAATCAGCCCAAACCATGATACACAGAAGTGTGTTGAAGCTCAAAAAGACTGACCTCTTAGAGATCTAAAAGCTATAAACAGAGAGAGTATTTGCACTGTCACTAGGGGGAGGCAGTCCCACAGGAAGAAGCTGAAGTAAGACACTGCCAAGTGGCTTTGCTCCAGAAGTCCCTAGCTAATTAAGGCCTTGCTCCCCTGCCCTGTCTGCCTGTGACCGCCACAAAGGCTAGAGAACACCAAGTGCTCCACAGCAGCTCTTCTCTTGGCCAGAGTGACATAAGGTATTATCAGCCAAGGATCAGCCAAAGCTAATGCTAAGAGGTTTCTGCCATTGGACTTCCTTAGGAGAGCAAAGCCAAAAGCAAGGAATTTTCAGCCTGTGCTGAGGTTATCAGCTCAGGATTCCCAGGAGTCAGCCCTGAACACAGCTACCAGGACCCTGGGCCTGGGACACATGCCACAACTAAAGCCAGGTTCTTTGGACAGCCTAGGGAGTTCCCTTAGGGTTAAGGATAAGGGACTGGTCCTCCCATGCACAGCAAGTAAGTGTCTAGTCTTAAGAGCTCCCAAGGCCACTTTTCAAGCCCTTCTTCAGGTTGCAGAGGGCACAGGGACTTAATTACCTTCCTCTGCTCATTAAAGCAGAACCCCAGCTCTGCCCCTTGCAGTTCCTTCCTCCAAGCCTGGCTCTAGGGTGGGACAGTCCAGTCTTCTCCCTCTTCAAAAGTTAAAAAATACAGGCCTTTTTTGTTGTAAGGGTTTGACTGCTGGGTTAAGAAAGAATGCAGGCCAAAAACAACAAACTTGAGGAAGTAAAGAAAGTCTTACAAGTTAGTTACACTCACTGTCCCCACTTCACAGGTCCTGATTCCCTGTCTTAATTAAAGCTTTTAGAGAACAGTTACAGTTCAATAGTTTTCAAACCTTATTTTTAAACAATAAACCTTCTTTTTCAAATGAGGTTCAAATTAAATCTAATTAGAAGCCCTAATACACTAATTAGATCCCTAATGAAATAATTGATCTAGCTAATAAACATCAATGACTCCTAAAATCATTAGGCAATAAGCTAATGAGAAATATTTTAATGAATAAATCAAGCTGACAACACCTGAACCCACTCATCAATCTGAACACCACAAAAAGAGGGACAACCAGATATGGTTGACATTTTTGCCAAAAAAAAAAAAAAAATTTAACTTGAATTTGATCAAATACCTAGATCCAACTACCAATTTATAGAAAATACATGTTTAATGACACCTTAGGGAGAGAATACAAAATCCAGAAATTGGGAATCTCTTCAGTTTCTTCAATGTTAAATTCAATGTTAAATTGGATTAGAAGACTTAAGATTTAGATCAACCATTGTGTAGATCTTCTTTTGATCCCAATATGAATAAATCATCTTAAAAAGAATAAATTTATGAGTCATTATGGGAAAATTAAACACTGACTGGATAGTTGATGGTAGTAAGGGATTATTGCTTTGTTTTGTTTTAGGTCTTATAATGATATTTTGGTGATGTTTTCAAATACAGTTCTTTTAGAAACATACTGAAATGTTTATGAATGAAATGATATATCTAGAATTGGCTTCAAAATAGTCCAAGGAGAGGGCAAAGATGAAGAAAGATTGATAAGATTGGCTATGAGTGCATAATTGTAGATGGTGAGTAATGGGCACATGGAGATTCATTATACTGCCCTCTCTAGTTTTAAATATGTTTTAAATTTTCCATAATAAGAAAGGGTTTTTTTAAGTTAAAAAATTAGCTAAGAGTGGAGGTGCTATGGTTGAGATACGTGAGAAGAGGGGCATAGAGCTCTTCGCAATGACTCACCTCTCCAATAGTAGTTCCTGAGGCACCTCTGGGAAGCTCCAGGACACCTTCCAAACCACTAATGCATTGGAAGGACTACAGATACCTGAGTAAGAGGACCTGGCTTCATATCTTGGCTCTGACGCCTCAGTAACAGTACGACACCTTAAAAAAGTTACTAAAACCCTCTAAGATTCCTCTTACTCTTCTATAAATATCCTCACAGGATAGCAATGAGGATCAAATATTATAAGAGATTAAAAGCTTTTATATTCTAAAAATATATATAATCATTATTAGAAACCACTTCGGAAACAATTTGCCTTCTATTCCTGACAATAAAGTTATCAACCATCACCCCATCCCAACCCTTCATGCCAAGCCCTTCCAATACTCAGGAAACACACAAAAATATTCCATGAAATATTCCGTGAAGACATGAGAGGCAGCAAGAATTAAGAGTCAAACTAAGTGGGCAACTCATGTAGGCCTGGCCAGCTCTAGTGTGAGTGTGTTGGGGAAGGAGAAGGTAGGGAAATGTCCTAGAGATTACTTGAAAATTTACCCTCAGCCCAGGATCTAGGTCTCTAGCCTACCAGCCCCAAGTGATTTAAAAAGAAAAAAAAAAAAGGAATTATGAAGGGCCTACCATTAGGGGGAAAGAAAATCTTAGTTTAGTGACAGTATTTAACTGCCTATTCCTGACTCAGAAATATACTACTTCATCCTCCCAAAATAGTGGAGTCTATCCTGTTTGTCAACACAGATTATTTTCCTTCACAATCCCTCATGTTTTGAGTGATTTTGTCTATAAACAAAGTGCATTCATTGAGTAATAACTCAACCTTTTCAGCTGTGTTTATTATCACTACCTCTGCTTTTCAAAATGCTGATCCAGATTCTAACCAACCATATACAATTATCAAAGGTTTCTAACAATATTGTGAAATCACACACCTCACTGTCCTGACTTTCATGCTAATGAGCAAGAAAGTGAAAGTAAACGTTTAGCCGTTCAAGCACTGGGCCCTGCTACCAGTTGCCTATTTTGGCGGTTGCTCCATACTTGTGTCCAAGGTCACTCACTCACTGGACAGGTTTATGTCCTATGATGACATCAACTGCTAGTCAAAGCACCAATCCACATAAGAAAATTAGTCTTACCACACAGAACTGACATAACTGAAGCCAAAAGCAAAGACACTTTTATTATAGGTAAATGTACAATTTCCATTAGGCTTGTTGAAATACTTAAATTCATTTATTCATCCGAAAAGAAATATTTACTAAGCGTTCCCATTTAAGACCCTGTGCTAGCTAGGCCAAACCAAAAAAAAAAAACAAACCTGTTACCGTCAAGTTGATTCTGACTCATAGGGACCCTGTAGGACAGAGCAGAATTGCCCCATAGGGTTTCCAAGGAGCGGCTGGTAGATTTGAACTGCTGACCTTTTGCCACCAGGGCTCCGCTAGCTAGGGCACTAGGGACAAAATGAATCAGATTACAGTCCACGGCTTCAAGGGGTTCACACAAATACTCCCCTTTACTGCTTTCATGGATGCCTAAGTTTCTGGAGACCACAGGTCACCAAAGTTAGAAGAGTGCTAGAAGGAATGACATCTTTATTTCCTTATGAGCACAAACAACTTGTCAAAAGGCAACCTGCTTCAAGAAGTACTTCTCAAAAGCATAGCCCTGGAGATGCAAGAGGTCTCATTGCTAGAAAATCAAGAAAAGATTAAGATTCTGAGATTAAGGCATTCGTCTACAAGCCAACATTTACTGAATTTCTATGCTGTCCTTGGACACTATGCTAGACCAGCAGTCAGCAAACTATGGCCCTCAGGCCAAATTCAGCCTAACACCTGCTTTTGTAAACAAGTTTTACTGGAACAACAAAATAAAGTTTCATTTACAAACTGTCTACAGCTGCTTTCCTGCTATAAATTGTCACTTCAATGGGGACTATATTAGCCCACCAAGCCTAAAATATTTATTATCTAGCTCTTTACAGAAAATGTTTGCCAACCTCTATGCTAGATTCTGAAGATGCAGAAATGAACATGACTCCATTCTGTACCTTGATCCGGGTGGTGGTTACAAGGGTATATAAATATGTAAAAATTTACCAAACATTTCTTATTATTGTATGTATGCCATATTCTAATACTTTTTTTTTTTTAATGAAATAAACAGTTCTCAGTCCCTGCTCTCTAGCAACTCGAAGTCTAGTAAGAGGACACAAAAGTAAGCAAACAATTGCAATACAGTAATAATAAGAATCATAATGAAGGGCTATACTAATTACAGTAATAGCACAAAAAGAAAATAAGCAATCCAAGTAGGCATGTAAGGCCAAGTCTTCATAGAGAAGATAATTGAAGTATATCTTGAAAAATGAGTAGCTATATGTCAGGAGGGTAGTGGTAGAAGAGAGATGGAGGTGAAAGGTAGAGGTCATTCCAGGCAAAGGGAACAGCATGTGCAAAGAGTCAGAAATGCAAAAAAACATGACACACCTTTGAGAAATGACAAGTAGTTCACAGAAACACTTAGATAAAGTTTTCATGGAGCCATGTCGAAAGATGAGACAGGAGCAATACGAAGAGGCCAGATCTTAGCAGGGGTAACCATACTATCTGTGATCTAAACAGGGTCACTTCTGAGAGTAAAAGAGGGCTGAAAAAATAGTTGTAAACCAGAACTATCTCAAGCAAACACGATCACCCTACTTATATGCTATATTAAAGAAGTTGGACTTTAACCTATAAGACAGGACAAGTTAATAAATTAAGTTTTAAAAAGAGGATACCAAGATTTATACTTCAAAAAGAGTTTGCTTCATCTGTTTATTTTATTTAACATACATAGTACTTACTATGTGCCAGGTACTGCCCTAAGCACATTACAAATATTACTATTTTTAATCCTCACAACTACCTTGTGAGAAAGATATTATTATTATGCCTATTATTCAGATGAAAAAAACCAAGGCACAGACCAATTAAGTGATTGCCCGAAGTCACACAGCTAACAAATGGCACAGCCAGTATTTGAACCCAGGTAGTCTGGCCCCAGAGTCTGTGCTGTCACTGTTTCATCTCAAATCCCACCTTCAACATTTACTCAGAGAATCCTGAGCCCTCAGGTGGCATTAGGTCCCCCTGTCAACATGCACCCACAGCACTCTGCACTTCTTCATAGAATTCATTATATTTCTAATCATTTGTTTAAAAATCTATCTTCTTTACTAGATCATAAACTCTGTAAGGACAGGGCTAGTATAATCTTGTATACCACTGCATTCCCACAGCCTGATACATTTATTAGTCCTCAATTTAGAAATACTACTAATAATAGCTAACATTTATTGAGCACTTACTCTGTGCCAGGCACTATTCTAAGAGCTTTAAGCATATTAATTTATTTAAGAGAAACTGAATAACTTGTCTAAGATCACAAAACTAGTAAGTAATGGAGCCAGGATTCAGGATTCTTTTAACTTTATGCTATACTACCATTTTATTAAACAAATAAAATATTAATTAATAAAATTAGTACTCCTGGTACCTAAACAGTGCCTCAGCTGGCATTCCAAAAATACATGCCTTATTGTCATACAGGTGCTGGAGAGATGGCCTGTAATCATATCTCCCTCCTCCCAAAGAGGTAGCCTGGCCCACAGAAGCAAAAGCACATATTCAGATCACTGGGGAGGCCGCACAGTGCAGTGGTTAAAAACATAGACTTTAGAATTGGAACATGAGCTTTTGAAATTAGATTGAGTCCCACTTCCATCAATTACCAGATATGTGACCTTAGGTTTCTCATCTATAAAATGAGAATAATAATACCTATCTCATAGGTCTTTGTGAGAATTAAATAAGGTAAATATGTAATTGTATTTGACATATAAGTACTCAATATGCATTTGTTTTTTATTATAAAAATTAACATCATCATTATTATTATTTGTCTGACCAGTGGTAGACTTAGCTGTAGCTCAGCATTCCTATGGTTTCCTGGCAGGATCTTTGGGACTCCAAGTCTTACCAAAGTTGATCATTTTTCAAGTTTAAAGTTTAACTGGGTATAGCGCATAAAGAGTTTCATGGAGCTTTAGATTTCTCGCCAATGTCTAGACAGCAACACCTCCCAGAAGCAAATCAGGAAACCACTACCTCTAGCGTGGCCTAGCTGATAATGGAAGAAATCATACTAGAAAACACACTTAATACAATATTCTCTTGGGTTTAAAACCTCAGTCCAATCCTCACTGCCAGGCTGGAAAGCCTGATTCGGTACAAGAGCCTGGCAGGGAGTAGCCAAGAGCCACTGTCAGTGCTGCTGGATCTGCAACTCTAACAGGAATGAGGGAGGAAAAGTTCTGATGACTTCTGTGGGGCCAGAAGACACTCTCAGCAATCTCTGTGACAAAATTAACTCAAAACCTCTGGATGCCCAGCCCTATATCAGGGCCAGAAGGGTATGATCACAGAAATCATAGATTTGGGAGAACTGGGTAGAACTCTGGAGCTCACCATCTGGATTGGCCCATGCCTTCAGACTGTAAAATACCTATTTATCATTAGCCTCATATTACAGAGAATGCAACTGAGGCCCAAAGAAGGTAAGTGACATGGCTCAGGTGGCAAGAGAAAAAGAGTACCTAGTCTCAAGGAATAAAAGTCCCCGGGTGACACAAACAGTTTGCAATCAACTTCTAATCTAAAGGTTGGTGGTTCAAAGCCACCCAGTGGCATCATGGAAAAAAGACCTGGTGATTTGATTCCATAAAGACTACAGCCAAGAAAATCCTATGGGGCACTTCTACTCTGTAACACATGAGGTTGCCATGAGTTGGAATTGACTTGATGGCAATGGGTTTGGGCTTTCTGTTAGTCTCAAGGAGTAGCAATCCTGATGAAAAGATAAGACTTATGATCATGAAACTGTCAAAACACATGGTTAGATGGTATAGAAGACTCCAAAGAGGAGCTACAGGCATGGAAAGGAAGAAGAGATGAGATATAGAAGGCATCAGAGTAAAAATCCCAGCCTATTCTGCCTATCAGACCTCTCACAAGATAAAAGGGCCCCTCCTTGCTCTTATGGCTCCCTTAACGCTTTCTACCCTGTAATATCTGTTTTCCTATCTCCCCACTCAATGGTAGTACTGTGGAAGTCATGTAACTTATGTTATTCTTATCTATATTGTCAGCACCCAACCTAGGGATATAGCTGCATCTCCTGCTGACTTTGGAAAGATCTGGACTTACCCTACTCACCCCCATAGTACTAAAACAAGATGCATGTACCCTGTTAGGCCTCTGCCAGTCCCTCAATCAAGAGCCTAGATAAGGCTAATAGAAAGTAACTTTGGCCAAGTAATTTAACCACTTATTTTCTTCATTTGTAGGATACTGATAACAATAATCATCTCTGAGGTCTGTTTTAAAAAGTAAATGTCTGTGAAAGCACTTAACACAATACCTGACACATAGCAGGCACTCAGTGATTGCTAGCTCCCTTCCTGCATCCCATTTGTCTGGGTTTCTGTAAAAAATATTTTACTCATTGGACCAACATTTATTAAACAACAGGTATTTATTTATGTGTTGGCACTGTGTTAAGCCCTAGGGATAAGGTGATGGTCTTGTCTTAGACTTCTCTCATCGAACCTCAGCACAGCACCAAGCATCCTGCCCACCGTAGCTGCCTGGCACACAGTAAGCACTCACTAAATGGGAAACTCCTGAAAACACCACTAAATGTGGACCACTGATGGGTCACTTGCCAGCACAGCAAGGCTGCTCCATCTACTCTGCTAGCCCTGGAGATGCACAGGCACAGCTCAGATCAAGTCCCTGGCCAGCAGCATGTCCACACATTTGCAGAACCTCTCCCACAATAGAGCCCAGCCATGGAAATGACAAGATAAACACAAGAAGGAGCCAGATCAGTTCCTCAAAACAGCTCTAGAGACTATACAGCAATGTTCCAGAACGTGAGGCATCTCCATTCAGGACCTGGGTTATAATATTAAACTGAACACCCACCCTCACACTTCCTATACCCCCCACTGAGAAGGAAGGGAAAATGCTCCTTCCTTTTAGCACTTGCTTATTTGGAAAAGCTGATCTCCTGGGAAATGACTGAGCCCATATCCAGGCAAATAGAATTTGGCAAAAGCATGAACCCCACAAAAGCATCTCAATCATTCCACCTTGCTGGGCTCCAGTGCTGAAAATAGCCTCAAATGAAAAACAAGCTATGTGGACTACTTATCCAGTTTCATAGCAAAGGCAGATCTTAAGCTGGCTGAAGAGGACAAACCCCTCACTCCTTAACTCAAGCAGGGCTAGAAGCCTCACCTGTTTCCGGCCCCATAGCAACTGGCAAAGCTCTGGCACCTATCAAGCTTCATCCTTCCAAAACAGCAATGGAACAAGTATAGAACAGGGAAGGGCCTTCTGCAGTCAGCCTAGCACTGCTTGGAAGGGGTTGGGGGAGAGAGAACTATTCCTGGATACTTCTGAAGACCTGGACACACCTGAAGACATTTGCAGATACCCTATTCCCTCATCAAATCTGAGGGTGAAATGAAAGGCCCAAAGCTGCCCACACTCCAAAAGAAGCAGTCTGGACTTCTGCTTCATCTTCTGGCAATGACCTTAACAGTTTCCTCCATCAACGTCCTACCTCAATGCCTGTTTACAGTCAGCCTTACTAATCCCAAACAGAGTTAATCTGCAGTCTCAGAAACCAGGCCCATTCCTGTCTATTAAACACCTTGACCCATGCCATTAGAGTCAGTATGTTCCAAGTCTGTCTCCTCCAACACATTAAGAAGTTCTAAGAGGCAGGGCCCAGGTCTCATAATCTGTGTCTGCAGTTCTGCCCAGTGCAGGGCCAGGCTCAGAGCAGATGCTCAAAGGCCTATTTATTTCAGAGCAAAAATGAGCAAGTACAGAAACAGGATAAGAATGTATCCTGCCTTACTCTCCCTGGACACCTCCACCCAGTGCGTGCTGCCCTCAGATCCTGGGCTCAGGCTGGGTTTCCCAGTTTCCTCTCTTGTCACCAAAATCATAGTCATCTCTGCCTCCTCTGCCTGTGCACAATCCTATCTGAACCATTACCAGGACCCTTGGCATCCCAGATGTCTGTTCACCCTGTGGGTATATTTGGGACCTCCCTGAGGACAAGGCCCCATGTCTCTCTTTTGCAACACAGAACACAATACTAGCCACAAGGAAGTCCATAAAAAATTATTTATGATGAAAAAAAAATCATCTTCCCTCAAGTTTTCAATTGCTCATTTGTGAAAAGGTAAAAAAGGTGAATGACTGACCCTGGCCTCTCTCACCTGGCAGCTCCCACAGGCTTAGGTTCTCTCTCTCTTTCTCTCCACATCCTCAGTTGATTCCCAGGAAATTATCCATAAAGAATTCAGGCCAAATGGTTCAGCACCTATATTTGGCCTACAACTATGTGATACTCAAGATGTCATTAGAACAGATGACAGCTCATTCTTCACATCCCACATCCCTCAGACTATAGGGGATGACTCATCCATGCCAATCTCAGCCAAAGGCAAGAAAAATCCCCTCACACCGAAGTAGAACAATGCTGTATCCTCCACCACCCACTGGTGGGCCTACGTCTACAATTATGTTTGGGCTCATGTCTAGAAGTGGGAATGGGCTCATAGGTCCTCACCTGCATGGGCTGACATCCTGTGGGAAGGCTTCCAATCAGAAAAGAAAATAAATTATAGCTTTCTACCACTGTTAAAACCAATAGCTCTCAGTAAACCCCAATTATCTTTTTTAAAATATATAATTCACATACCATGCAGTTTATTATTTTAAAATGTATAATTCAGTGTTTTTTAGTGTATTAACAAGGTTGTGCAACCATCACCATGATCTAATTATAGAACATTTTCATCACCCCAAAAAGAAGCCCCAGACCCATTAGCACTCACTCCCCTTACCACGCCCCCCAACCCGTGTCATGGTTTGAATTATGTCCCCCCAAAAATGTGTGTATCAATTTGGCTAGGCCATGATTCCTGGTACCATGTGATCTTCCTGTATGTTGTAAACCTGCCTCTATGATGTTAATGAGGGAGGATGGGTGGCAGTTGTGTTAGTAAGGCAGGACCTGATCTGCAAGACTGGATTGTGTCCTGAGGCAATCTCTTGAGATATAAAAGACAGAAGTGAGCAGTGAGACAGGGGGACCTCATACCATCAAGAAAGGAGTGCCGGGAGCAGAGCATGTCCTTTGGACCGGGGTCCCTGCGCAGAGACGCTCCTAGTCTGGGGGAACACTGAAGAGAAGACCGACAGAGAGAAAAAGCCTTCCTTCCTTCCCCTGGAGCTGACACCCTGAATTCGGACTTTTAGCCTACTTTGACTACGAGGAAATAAACTTCTCTTCATTAAAACCATCCTCTTGTGGTATTTCTGTTGTAGCAGCACTAGATGACTAAGACATGCTGGAAACCACTAATCTACATTTTGTCTCTATTTTTTTTTAAAAATTGTTTAAGTTGTTGTGGAGTTAATTTCAACTCATGGTAACCCCACGTGATTCAGAGTAGAACTGCACTCCACAGAGTTTTCAATGGCTCTGACCTTTTAGAAGTAGATAGCCACTGGAGCCTTTTCTCCAAAGCACCTCAAGGTGGATTTGAACAGCCAATCTTTCAGTTAGTAGCAGAGCACTTAACCATTTGTCCCACCCAGGCACTCCCTTGTCTCTATCGTTTTGCCTATTCTGGACATTTTATATAAATGGAATCATATAATATGTGCCCTTTTGTTGACTGGCTTCTTTCACTTAATATTTTCAAGGTTCATCCATGTTGTAGCATATATTGGTACGTCATTCCATTGTATGGATAGATCACATTTTGTTTATCCATTCATTAGTTGATAGGCATTTAGATTATTTCCACTGCTGGCTACTACGAATAATGGTATGAAGCATTTGTGTACAGGATTTTGTATGAACACATGTTTTCAATTCACTTGGGTATATACATAGGAGAGGAACTGCTGGGTAATATGTCTATGTTTAACTTTTTGAAGTCAAACTACTTTTTAAAATGTATTAACTCACTCCTCTGCCTTCCTCACTGTCAAGGCCTTCCATGATCAGTCCTACTCTCCAGTACACCTGCAGGAGCCCAGTGGGTACTGTCTTAGCTGGTGGCTACTGTACTAGACAGCACAGATATAGAACACTTCCATCATCACAGAAAGTTCTATTAGACAGTGCTGGTCTAGAAGGATAAGATGACTAGAATGGTTATGTTGTTGTTGTTAGGTGCCATCGAGTCGATTTCTGACTCATAGCGATCCAATGTGACAGAGTAGAACTGCCCATAGGTTCTACTAGGCTATATAATCTTTATGAGAGGAGATTGCCCAGTCTTTTGTCTTGCAGAGCCAGTGGGTGGGTCTGAACCACCAAACTCTCAGTTAGCAACCAAGCATTTACCCATTGTGCCACTAGGGCTCCTTAGAATGGTTATAGCTAACATTTATGAACGTTCACAATGGGCCAGACACTGCACCAAGACCTGTATAGAAATTATCACTTTAAATCATTCTAACAACCCTATGTAAATATTATTCCAATTCTATAGATGGGAAAACTGAGGCTATCAAGAGTTAAAATATTTTAGGAGTTAGATAACTTGTCCAAGGTCACATAGCTAGTAAATAGAGCCAAGATTTAAACCCAGAAAGTCTGGCTCCAAAGTCTTCTTAACCTTCTGCCTTTTTAACCACTACATTACAAAAAAATGACTGTAATAAAGGCAAAATGTGCTAATTGTCACAAGTAAGGTCCAGATAAAGAACTAAGGGACTTCAAAAGACCTGATGATGGAAAAAAAGAAAAGGCTTAAGTAAAAGAAGCATAAAAAACAACTTGAATTGGCAAAAACTGTGATAAATATATTTACAACAACATTAAAAATAAAAAAGAGAGAGAGAGGCTGCTTATGTACAACCAAATACCTCATGGGATTTGGTTCCTTGGTTTGGAAGTTTAGGGTCATGGTTTCATGGGACATCCCAGTTTCGTGCTTCTGTTCTACCTTCTAGTTTGTTGCATAGTGCCTGGGGTCTAAAAGCTTGCAAGAGGCCACCCAAGGCACAACTGGTCTCTATTTGCCTGGAGCAACAGATGAAGAAGGAGAATCAGGAACAGGAGGAGTATATGGATGTGTGGCTAATTGCCTCCATGAACAACTGCCTCCTTTGCCATAAGACAAGAAGAACTGGATGGTGACCAGCTACAATTACCGAACATTTTGATCAAAGATTCTAAAGAAAAATGTTGATCCAAAGCAAAACCAAACTCACTGCCGTCAAGTCGATTCCAACTCATAACGACTCTACAGGACAGAGCAGAACTGCCCTATAGGGTTTCCAAGGCTGTAAATCTTTACAGAAGCAAACTGCTACATATTTCTCCCATAGAGAAGCTGGTGGGTTCTAACCGCCGACCTTCCAGTTAGCAGCTCAGCGCTTAACCACTGTGCCACCAGGGCTCCTGAGAATCCTGATAAAAAGGGGGAATCTAGAAAAGAATTTCAAATTCTCATGGAATCCAGACTTGCTGAAGCCATGGAGGCTGGATGAACCCCTGAAATTACTGCCCTGAGACAATCTCTAAACCTTAAACCAAAAATATCCCCTGAAGTCTTCTTAAAACCAAACAATAGTTTAGCTTAACTAGTAAAGAATGTCTGCCTTGAGCATTATGCTCTTTTGAAATCTATCTATATAGGATCAAACAGCAACCCAAAAGATTAGACAGGAACTTTAGGGGGCAGTGAGTTTATGTTAACAGGGAAGGAAGAACTCAAAAAAGGAGGACAAGAAAGGTTGCACAACTCAAAGAATGTAATCAATATCACTGAACTGTACATGCAGAAACTGTCAAATTGGTGTATGTTTTGCTAAATATATTTTCAACAACAACAAAAATAAATAAAATAAATTATTTTAAAAAAAAAACTAATGTAAATCTACTCATTCTGTACTTAGCCTACTCAAGCAACAACCATCTCCTTCAGAAAGTCTTCTTAGATTATTCCAAACCCAGTCTATTCTCTCCTCTCTCTAGATTGCCTATAATATACCATTTTATATTTAACTGTTCTCAAGCTAGTTAAGAAGTTACCTGATTTCTAAGTTCTCCAAAGCAAGGACAGGGACTATGTTTTAGTCCCTTTTATAGTCCATCGTGCTGCAAAGAACAGAACTAAAAGCAAACTTGTTCACTCTAAACATTTCTGGAGGACTGATGATTATTACTTAGGTTAGATTCAAACATATCAAGGAACAACAATCACAACAAAAACCCGCTGCCATCGAGTCTATTCCAACTGATACAGACCCTGTAGGATGGAGTAGAACTGTCCCATAGCGTTTCAAACTACCAGCCTTTTGGTTCGCAGCTGTAGCTCTTAACCATTGTGCCACCAGGGCTCTGGCAAGAAACAAGGCAGAACTAAACGAGAAAGTGGAGAAGAGTGGTTTCCACATTCTTATCTTCTGGGGGCTGAGCAGAACAGGCCCCAAATTCCCCTTTTGCCAATTTACATGGAGCTCCACTTGGGGCATGGGTTTCACTCAACCCCTGAGTCAGGGCTGCATCAGTCAGTGTCCCATGGAGGTAGCAAGAGAGTTTCTAATAGAAGCCAGTTTCTTTGGCATTCAAGCTGCTGAAAACATCTGGCTGGTTCTCACACAGCTCACTCATCTTCTTGACTTAGGAAAAGGAGAGCCAGACCCCATACTACTCACTAATTAAAAAAAAAAAAAACATTTTAAATGTTCATCAATTCACTGAATCTTTACAATACCCACAACAATCCCGAGGCAGAGATTCCTGCTCCCATTTTATAGATGAAGAAACTTTAACCTTAAAAATTTAAGTCTCAAAGATGGGGTGAACTCAAATTCCAGTAAAAAGACCAGACTTAATGGTCTAACTGAGACTGGAGTAACCCCAGAGGGCATGGCCCCCAGACTCTCTGTCAACCCAGAAGTAAAACCATTCCTGAAGCCAACTCTTCAGACAAAGATTGGACTGGACTGTGGGACATAAAATGATACTCGTGAAGAGTGTGCTTCTTAGCTCAAGCAGATACATGAGACTAAATGGGCAGCTTCTGCCCAGAGGTGAGATGAGAAGGTAGAGAGGGTCAGGAGCTGGCTGAATGGACACGGGAAATTAGAGGTGGAAAGGAGGAGTGTGCTGTCACAGTATAGGGAGAGCAATTAGGGTCACATAACAAACAATGTACGTATAAATTTTTGTATGAGACTAACTTGAACTGTAAACTTTCACTTAAACTACAACATTTAATAAATAAAATTAAAAAAAAGATTTGGTTGTGTCTTAAGTCAATCTCTTTTGAGATATAAAAGAGAGAAGCAAGTAGAGAAACAGAGGAACCTCATACTACCAAGAAAGTAGAGCCAAGGGTGGAGAGCGTCCTTTGGACTCAGGGTCCTTGCACTGAGAAGCTCCTAGACCAGGGGAAGATTGATGACAAGCACTTTCCCCCAGAATCAACAGAGAGAGAAAGCCTTCCCCTGGAGCTGACACCCTGAATTTGGACTTCCAGCCTCCTAGATTTTGACAGAATAAATCTCTTTGTTAAAGAAAAAAAAAAAAAATTAAGTCTCAGAAAGGGCCACGTAAACCAGAGACTGCATCAGCCTGAGACCAGAAGAACTAGATGGTGCCAGGCTACCACCAATGACCACCCTGACAGGGAACACAACAGAGAGTCCCTGATGGAAAAGGAGAAAAGTAGGGTGCAGAACTCAAATTCTAGTAAAAAGACCAGACTTAATGGTCTGACTGAGGCTAGAGGATCCCCAGAAAGCATGGCCCCTGGACTCTCTGTCAAACCAGCACTAAAACCATTCCTGAGGCCAGTTCTTCAGACAAAGATTAGACTGGATTGTGGGACATAAAATGATACTCGTGAAGAGTATGCTTCTTAGCTCAAGCAGATACATGAGACTAAATGGGCAGCTCCTATCCAGAGGTGAGATGAGAAGGCAAAGAGGATCAGGAGCTGGCTGAATGGACACGGGAAATTAGGGGTGTAAAGGAGGAGTGTGCTGTCACAGTATAGGGAGAGCAATTAGGGTCACATAACAATGTATGTATAAATTTTTGTATGAGAGACTAACTTGAACTGTAAACTTTCACTTAAAATACAAAAATTTTTAAAAAAAAAATTTTTTTTTTAATTTAACTCATTTTGCTAAGTCACACAGCTAGAGAGAGAGAAGAATCCAGGTCTCTGATTCTTGGTTCAGACCCTTGTAAGCTGACATTAAAGACCATCCAGTGAGCGGCCTTTCCTGACCACTCCACCTAAAATAGCACCCTCATCACTCTCTAACCCTTTGTCTTGCTTTATTTTGTTTTCTAGAGCTTATTATTACCTAATATTATTTTACATGGTATTTGTTTATTGCCTATCTTCCAACTTGAATATAAGAGAACAAGGAATTTGTCTTAACCTCTATTGTATAAGAAGGGCCTAGCAGAGTTCATGGCACAAGTGTGTACTGGCCAAATATTTGGCCTCAAATATGTATTATATGAATGAATGAATCTACTGCAAACCCCAACTGATCCCCTCTAACCATTTATGCCAAGGCAGCCTTCAGCCTTTGCTCACATTTCCTATGTTCAAATTTCGTTCAGTATTTATTAACATCCACTATATGCCAGGCCATATACTAGACACTAAGGACAGAAATGAACCTAATACAATCCCTGACTCTAGAAACACAACCTAGTGGTTTGGGGCAGACAATAAAAAACTGTTCCATTATAGGGATGTTCATAGAAAGGAGCACCTAACTAGTGAAAGGGGGGAACGGGGGATTGGCTATGAGAGCTTTCCAGAGGAGGTGACATTTGACTTGAGCTTTGAACAACAATTATAATTTTAACCACCAAAGATGAGAGGAAGGATATTCCAGACAAAGGGAAAAGTATGAGCATAGGCTCAGAGACATAAAAGAACTAAGTATATTTAAAGACTAATGAGTAATTTTTAAGCCAAGGAAGGTTTGTCCCAAAATTATGTTTTTAAAAAAGAATAGCTCCATAACACTATACTCTAAAAAAAGAAAACTCAAAAGCCACTAAAATTTTCCCTTCCTGCTCCTGCCCCTGCTTGTGTCTCTTCCTCCAGGATGCCTGTCCTCCCATCCCGCAGCCATCCGAACTTGCCATTTTAGCAATGAGTTATGCTCCCTTCCTCTCATTTTCTCATCATTTCCTGTGTGTCAGGCAGTCAAAACTCCCCAGCAAGAAAGCAAGCCCCATGTATTCTGGTCCTGTTTCCCCTATAATACAGAGCCAGTCATGGGTGGGGAGTAGGGGGAGAAGGGCTGAATGACCTCTCTTAAAGCAGATGGTTGAAGTGGTGGTAATTCTGACTAGGGAGCTGGAGGCTGGATGGCCAGGGAGACCGAAGACACCACCATCATACAATGGTCTGAATCTGATCTATTTTTGTTTTGGAGAGACACAGGGGTTCAAGAAGAGTAAAAAAGCATTTAACAAACAGCTTTAGAGCAATATCTGGTTTCAGAAAAAACTGAAATCTCACAATAACAACTGGGTTCTTGACTTTCCAGAAGCAACAATTCTAATGCCAAAGTCTTGTAGAAAAACAATAGGGATTTTACACCCAAAGTTTGACACTGAAATCACCCCCGCAGCTGTCCACACGCTGTTTTCATTGCCTTTAGGAGGCAACACCTGGAGACTAGAGACTTCGGGCGCAGCACTGAAGCTCAGCCCCTATCAGCCAGCAGGCTCCAGGGTAGTATGCCATCATTGATGCTTGGAACTCAAGTCACAAGAACCAACCTTCAAGGGTCACTGACACAACCTCATCAGGCTCCTCATGCCCCTCAGGTGCCCTACACTTACAGTAACATTAACAATAAAAACCACCAACAAATACTTCCTTTTTTAAGATCAAAGTCTACAGCCTTCAGTATGGATTACACTTCAACATAAAGAAAACAAAAATCCTCACAACTAGACCAATAAGCAACATTATGATAAACAGAGAAAATATTGCAGTTAAGGATTTCATTTTACTTGGATCCATAATCAATACCCATGGAAGTAGTAGTCAAGAAATCAACCAATCCGGAGGTTTACCCTTCAGCCAAAGATCAGACAGGCCCATAAAACAAAATGAGACTAAATGGACACACAAGCCTAGGAGCAAGGATGAGAAGGTAGGAGGGGTCAAGAAAGCTGGTAACGGGGAACCTAACGTTGAGAAGCGGAGAGTGTTGACACGTTGTGAGGTTGGCAACCCATGTTGCAAAACAATATATTAATTGTTTAATGAGAAGCTACTTTGCTCTGTAAATCTTCATTTAAAGTACAATTTTAAAAAATGGGAAAAAAAAGAAAGAAAGAAATCAAACGACATATTGCATTGGGCAAATCTGCTGCAAAAGGCTTCTTTAGTGTTAAAAAGGAAAGATGCCACTTTGAGGTCTAAGATGCCCCTGACCCAAGCCATGATATTTTCAATTGCCTCATATGCATGCCAAAGCTGAACAATGAATAAGGAAGGAAGACTGAAGAAGAACCGATGCCTTTGAATTACAGTGTTGGCAAAGAATATTGAATATACCATGGACTGCAAGAAGAATGAACAAAACCAGCTTGGAAGAAGTACAGGCAGAGTGCCCCTTGGAAGCGAGGATGATGAGACTTCATCTCGTTTACTTGGTACATGTTATCAGGAGGGACAAATCCTGGAGAAGGACATCATACTTGGTAAGGTAGAAGGTCAGCAAAAAAGAGAAAGACCCTCAACGAGATGGACTGACACAGTGGCTGCAACAGTGGGCTCAAACACAGTAACAATTGTGAGGATGGCACAGGACTGGGCAGTGTTTTGTTCTGTTGTACATAGGGTTGCTATGAGTCGGACCTGACTCGACGGCACCTAACAACAACAAGTGACCCTTAAGTACATTCTCACAACAGCCTTAAGGCTCAGAGAAATTAATGATTTATCCAGGGTCATGAGGCTAATAAACAACAGTAAATCCAGATTTCAAACCCTGGTCTGCCTTCTTCCAAAGCTCATGCCATTACAACATGACACTGACTCCTAGCACATGCATCCTGCCCCAACTACTTCCTGGATCTCCATGAGGGAATGCTCTGACCATTCAGAATAAACCAATGCTTCATAATTTATCATTAATCCTAGTAGCCACAGGGACAGAACCTCTCTCAGGCAAAAGCAACCAGAGCACTGACACTACTAAGAGGTATCTGAGATTGTTATCTAGGTCACTCCACCACTCCTGAGTCACCAACCAAATCTCCTAAAAGCCCACACGGGAGAAGTTCTGCCATGGATGGCCCCTGAAGGCAGAGTGGGGAAATGGCAGGGAGAAACATGTGGAAGGCATGGCAGAGGAAACACTAAGCTGGAAATCAGCAGACTTGAGATCTAGTCTCAGTCCTGCCCCTAATTAGCAATATGACCTTTGGAAATTGTCTGCCTTCTTTGCACTTGTTTTCTCTGCTATCATATGAAGATAATCCCCTCCCACCATACCTCACAGGGTTGCTGTGGGTATGGTGGGTGTCATGGGTGGGTGTCATGGATCGAGTTGTGTCCCCCAAAAATATCTGTCAACTTGGCTGGGTCATGATTCCCAGTATTATATGCTTGTGTTATCTGATGTGATTTCCTTATGTGTTGTAAACTCTATCACTATGATGAGATTATATGTGATCCCCTCATGTGTTGCAAATTCCAAGAAAGCAGTGCTGGAAGCAGAGCACGTCCTTTGGACCTGAGGTTCCTGCACAGAGAAGCTCCCAGACCAAAGGAAGACTGATCACAAGGACCTTTCTCCAGAGCCGTCAGAGAGAGAAAGCCTTCTGGAGCTGATGCCCTGAATTTGGACTTGGAGCCTACTGGACTGTGAGAGGATAAACTTCTCTTTGTTAAAGCCATCCACTTGTGGTATTTCTGTTAGAGCAGCACTAGATGACTAAGACAGTGGGCAAAAGGACAGGTCCTAAACAGGAAAGTTCTCTGTAAAGTGTAGAGCACAAACCAGTCTGAGGGGTCATTATGATATGACTACCATCAGCTGACTGGGGAGAAGATTACCGTCCATGGAACCATTAGGAGGTGAAACAGTAGATAATTAGGTGTCAAATTACATGGTACGGACTAAAAAGATTATAGTTGTAGAAAGGGAAAATCACTCAGATTAGTCAGAGAAGAGAACAGACAGGATCAGAGGATGATGGAGAGCAATGGTGGGAGCAAAAACATGCAGCCAGCAAAAAAGGGGTGAAGAAGCAGAAGAGTAACACTCCTGGATCAGATGCTGTATGTTGGGAGGTCAGGAAGTTCACAATGGGTGGACAGGGTAAGGCCAGGCTGTGGAGAGAAGATAAGCAGGTTGAGGAGCAGGATGCAGTTGGCAACAAGGAGCCATTGCAACATAAGCTATGGAGGAAAACAGATCTGGATTTCACAGCAATCATTTATTGACATTTATAGGCACTGTCATCAGCTGTGGGGATACAGAGATGAATGACACAAAACCTGTTTAGGGTCATGGCTACGTGGGTCTATCCAGTTAATTGCCCTAATGTTGTTTTTAGAGTTTTTGTTCTAACATCTAGTTCGGTGAGTAGCACCTGGGGTCTTAAAAGCTTGCAAGCAGCCACCCAAGATACAACTGGTCTTTATTCTCCCAGAGCAGCAGAGGAAGGAGACCCAGGAATCGGAGAAGGAAATGGACTGCAGGTCTAATTGCGTCCATGAACTACTACCTCTTTGCCATGAGACCAGAAAAAATGGTTAGTACCCAGCAACCATTACTGAACATTTTAATTTAGGAGTTTATAGATGGATTATGATCAAAAGGAGGAAAAATGTAGAACAGAGTATCAAATTCTTATGGAAACCAGACTTACTGGATCTATTGAGACTGGGGACACTACCGAATCTATTGTCCTGAAATAATCTTTAAACCTTGAATCAAAACTATGCCGTGAAGTCATCTTTAAACTGTAGTTTAACTCAATTAATACAGAATGTCAGCCTTGATCACTGCACTCTTTTAAAGAATTATTTATATGAGATCAAATTGACAACAGTAACTCTAAAGCACAGAGGAGAATTTTAAGGGGCATGGAGAGTAAAAGTTAATGGTGGTAAAACAATATGGGTAGAGACAGCGAGAATGACACCCAATGTGAAGAATGTAACCAGTGGCACTGAACTGTACATGTAGAAATTGTTGACTGAATGTATGTTTTGTTGTGTTTCTTCACCTAAAAAAAAAGACACAACTTTTGCCCTAATGACTGTGTTTAAATCCTAGCTCTTCCATTTGCAGAGTGATGTGGACACTAGGAACAAGCTTTGTAACAAGATAGACCTGGATTCAAATCCCTGCATTGCCACTTGCTAAATGAGTGACCTTCAGTAAGTAACCAAAGCTCTCTAATTCCTAGTTTCCTCATTTGCAATGCTTAAGTAATAATAATCCTTCATAGAATTATGGTGAGTAGTAAATTATAAAAAGCACATTAAAAAAAATAAACTTGGGAACATCTAGCTCAATTGGCATAACACAGTTTATAAAGACAATGCTCTACATTCTACCTTGGTGAGTAGCATCTGGGGTCTTAAAAGCCTGTGAGCAGCCATCTAAGATACTCCACTGGTCTCACTCCTTCGGGAGCAAGGGAGAATGAAGAGAACAGGATACAAGGAAAAGATAAGTCCAAAGGACTAATGGACCACAGCTACCAAGGCCTCCACCAGACTGAGTCCAATACAGCTGGATGGTGCCCGGCTACCACCACTGACTGCTCTGACCGGGATCACAACAAAGGGTTCTGGACAGAGCTGGAGAAGGATGTAGAACAAAATTCTAACACAAAAAAAGACGAGATTTACTGGCCTGAAAGAGACTGGAGAAACCCTGAGAGTACGGCCCCCAGACACCCTTTTAGCTCAGTGGTGAAGTCACTTCTGAGGTTCACCATTCAGCCTGGGACTGGACAGCCCCATAAAACAAAACGAGACTAATGAGGCACCGCAGTCCAGGGACAAGGACTAGAAGGCAGGAAGGCAGGAGGGGACAAGAAAGCTGGTGATAGGGTACCCAAGGTTCAGAAGGGACAGTATTGACATGTAGTGGAGTTGTTAACCATTGTCATAGGGCAACATGTGTACTGTTTAATGAGAAACTATTTTGTTCTGTAAACCTTCATCTAAAGTGAGAATAGCAGCACAACTGGAAGAATGTAATTGATGTCACTTAATTGTGCATGTAGGAATTTTTGAAATGGTGTATCTTTGGCTATGTATATATTTTCACCAAAAAAAAAAAAAAAAAAAAGTCGAGAAGGGAGAAGGTTGACATGTCATGGGGTTATTAAACAATGTCATAAAACAATATGTGTACTGACTGTTTAACGAGAAACTATTTGTTGTGTAAACCTTCGCCTAAAGTACAATTTTAAAAAAAAACACTGTGACCACTTTAAAAAAATAATAAACATGGCATGTGCTTTCACCAGACATATAACAAATGATAATTATTATTATTATAAGGAGCCCTGGCAGCGAAGTGGGTAAGAGCTAAGCTGTTAACCAAAACAGCGGTTCGAACCCACGAGCCGTTCCAAGGGAGAAAGATGTGGCAGTCTGCTTCTGTAAAAGATTTACAGCTTTGGAAACCCTACAGGCAGTTCTACTCTGTCCTACAGAGTCACTATGAGTTGGAATCAATTGAACAGCAACGGGTATTATTATTATCATGCACTAGCTATGTGACCTTGGGAAAGTTGTTTAACCTCTCTGGGCTTCAGTTTTATCACCCGCAAAATAGGGCTAATAATAGTTACCTCAACGGGTTGTGAGAATTAAGGGAAATAGTCAGTGTAAAGCACCTAGCGTAGAGTAACAGCTCAGCAAAAATCCCTTTTCTTCTGTCTCTTTTCTTAGCCCTCCTATTTTCCCTTTCCCCCAACTCATATTTGAGACCTCCTCTGTGGTAACAGAAACCCTGGTAGTGTAGTAATTAAGAGCTATGGCTCCTAACCAAAAGGTTGGCACTTCAAATCCACCCGCGGCTCCTTGGAAACCCTATGGGGCAGTTCTACTCTGTCCTGTAGGATTGCTATGAGTCGGAATCGAATAGACGGCAACGGGTTTGGTTTTTTTCTTTTTTTTTGCTTTCTGTGGCAATGCTCAGCTCTCAAACGAGGGCACTCAGAACGTAGCCAGTGCACTTACTGACTCCACTCGTAAAAGGCACACGCCCACTTAACCTTCAAACAGCTCTAATTTACCCAATCCTTGACCCTCCCATGCAAGATGTTCTGTACCTTCTTCTTGCCAAATAGCTTCAATTCACAAGCAAGAAGCCCTTTCTGCATGGCAGCCAGGCAGTTCCTCCTGTTTATTCCTCCCAAGAAACTTAATGAGAAGAGAAAGCTCAGAAGTCTGAAATGCTGACCAGAGAAAGGAGAATGGTATCCTCAAGGCCTTAAAACCACTGGATAAAAGGGAGAGGTGCCAGGCACCCTCGCTGAGGAGCAGATAAATCCCATGGTTCTTGTGCACACAGGACAAGGGCAGGCAAACCTGCTACAACGCCCAACAGTGCCAGGAATGCCTGAATACAAGGCCTCAGCCTACCAGAGTCAGTCAGGCATGAGGGAAAAATTAGGTTTTCACAAGTAAAGGTCAACTCATAAATGCCTGATTAACCCAAGCAAACACGCTCTGCTCCACCTTCTCTGAGAATTTACAACTGATCCGGAACCAGAGTCAAGCTGAGTGCACGTTTTCAAAGCTATAACTAACAATTACTGAGGTGGGGAGGGTAATTAATGGCTGGCTATAAAAGGCCAGTTCAAATCAGCTGAGTCCAGACACTAGCTGCAGAAGTTGAGAACGAACTCTGCACAAACCTGCAATACAAATATTAACTTGCCTGAAAAGACAAGAACCAGTCCTCCCACCAAGACCATGGGAAAGGCAGAGAATCAAAGCATACCAATTCCAAAACCCTTGCTTAATCCCAGGGAGTTCCTATCGTGAGGATATAACATCAATTAAAAAAACCAAACCCGTTACTGTTGATTCTGACTCACAGCAACCTCACATGTGTCCTAGTAGAACTATGCTCCGTAGGGTTTTCGATTGCTGTAATCTTATGGAAGTAGACTACCAGGACTTTCTTCTGCAGCACCACGCGGTATATTACAACTAAGACAGGTCTAGCACCATAGAGCCATTTTTCTTAGCCCCAAGACAGCCCCTCACCCAGCCCATTTCCTAGAGTTCTTTCTTTTCCTCCTCAGAACCTCCTTAAAGAGCAACAGCCACCAGCTAGCCAAAATCAGCTGAAACAGGTCCTGCCTTCCATCCTGGCATTCCAGATGACCTGTAGCTCATTCACTGCTTCATGCATGGTAAATTCTCCAACCCTAGTGGAGAACAGACACGCTAGTGAACAAAAACCACTAAGTTCCTCCTGTGCGGGGAATCAAACTGGGTCTTAAAAACGCTTACTCAGTCTAAAACGCTCTGCGCCTGCCCGCAGGCCATTTTGTATTCTGAAACAGATCTTGCCTATATAAACCAGCCTCAACAAACTTGTCTGCGAGGCAGTCTTGGATGGCAGACAGTCTTTTATGGTTTTTTTGCTTGGTCAGTCAATAAAGTTTCCTTTCGTTCTCCCCAACTCTGTCTCTGTCTTTCTGGCCCTGGACAGAGTTGCACGGAGCAGAACCTGGAGTTCCTGGCAACGCAACTGCCAACCGTTCGGTTAGTAGTCAAGTGCAAACCGTTTGCACTACCCAGGGACGTATAACATCAGTAATTCCCGTTTAAAAATCTTAAACATTAGGAAGACATCAGATCAAACCTGTGAAGTCATCTTCTAGGCTCCCCCCAGCAGACCTAACTGCTTCTTCCTCTGTGTTGCCATCGCACTTCCCAAACCAGGAAGAGAAAAGGGAACTCTCTTTATATTGAGCACTTAACTATATTCTAGGCCTTGTACAAAGGCTTGTAAATTTTTTTATTTTTTTAATCCCCTTGATAACTGTGTTCAATAGCTAATTCTAGCCCCATTTTATAAATTAAGAAACTGAGTATCTGAAAGATCAAGTGACTTATTTAGGAAAGGGGCTGGTAAAGGACAGAGCCTCAATATGAACCCAGTCTGTCTGATTCCAAAGCTTAACGTTTCTTTCAAGAAATATTAAGAGCCTACCATGTGCTAGCCACTATTCCTGCGTAGATGCATAACAGTGGATAAAACAGACGAAAGCCCCTGTCCTTGTGGAGTTTTCATTCTAAACCAAGCTGCCTCCCTATTTTAGCATACCACACAATTTAATATGTAGATATCAGCATTTCTCCTCCACTAGGCAGGACACAATAAATATGTATTGAAGGAATTCAATGAAGTCCTTCCCCTCACCTCACAGGAATTCCTCTCTGCTGCTGCCCACACAGCATTCAACTGTTTATTCCTCAATTCTGCATCCTTCTTCCCCCGCCTAGTTCAAGCCACATCTTAAACCAAAAGCTTCCTTGCAGTGCTAGCAAATTGGTACCTGCCACCTAATGAGTATGACAATAATAGTACTTAAGAGTTTACAAAATATTTTCACATATATTATCTTATTTAATCTTAATAAAATTCCAATTTAACAAATAGGGAAACATAAGACAGAGGTCCCTGGGCTGCAAAAAATTCCACTGCCTTAAGCAGCTTGCTTGGAATGCTTCCCCACCCCCCAACCCCCCACTTTACAGTAACATCCTAGTTCCCTTGCTTAACACACCCAGCGCTTTACATTAACATCCTGGCTCCCTTTTCCTTAACTGCTGCCCAGAACTAGAGGAAATTTGCAGAAACTGGTTTATCCACCATGTTGACATTCTGGATAACCTTTTAGCTCATTAAGTACCTCATACATAATAACTTCCCTGCCACTGGGTGGGGTTTAACCACGATTTTATGACCATGCGGTGCATGAAGTTATATGTAAACCCCACTGCGCCTGCATAGTATGATTAAGAATGTTGCTGATGTTAACTTGTATGAACTTCCTGCTCGTAAACTCCATAAAAGTAAGCTTCCCTTTTGCCCATGCTGAGCAATCTGGGAGGCAGAAGCCCTGACTGTTCCTTTCCTTGTGCAACAAAATAAAGACATTTCTAATCTCCTACCTCGGCATCTTGTTTATTAGCTGTGACGAGTGCCAAGCAAAACCTGGGGTTTCCACCCGACAACAAACAGACAACCAGAAAGCGTAGTTACTAGCCTAAGGACACGACTGGGTGGTAGAACTGAGCTAAAGCACAGTTCTCCCTAATCCCAGAATGCTATTCTTCTCACCTTCTCCTATGAATATTTCAAAATCTTTTCTCCATATCAGAGAAGCCAAAACGGGTGTGGTGTTGCTATCTAGTTCATTCAGTTTGATCAAGTTATTTCCCTTTGGAAGAGGCTGCACAGGCCTGGCTCACTATCATTTACTCCCTATTGCTAACCGCCACATTGTCTCATGATCTTGTTTCTCCAGTCTCTACAGAAGGTTTAAGATTAACCGATGTTCCTCCTTGGAGGGTAGAAAACAAGTGATAACGATCTAACGATGAAAACCAAACAAAGCACCCATCTTGTGACAAG
This sequence comes from Dugong dugon, assembly GCA_030035585.1. Classification (NCBI taxonomy): domain Eukaryota; kingdom Metazoa; phylum Chordata; class Mammalia; order Sirenia; family Dugongidae; genus Dugong; species Dugong dugon. The sequence continues at coordinate 76,081,045 of CM057467.1, read as the reverse complement.
AAAAGCCAGGATGTTGCCAGATAATCCCCAAGGATGTCACCAGATAACCCCCAAGAATACCAGTAGAAGATTAACTCATCTGAGACATCACCACCTCAAGGGGAAACTAACACAAACTTCTAAGCTCCATAATCCTGTCCCTATAAAAGCCTTCAGCGGATCTCCAACAGGGGAGACGGGTTTTTTGGAGGAATCTATTCCCCTCTGTCTCCTATATATCGATATATAATAAGCATCTTGCTGCTCACCTCATCCCTCTCAGAATTGGCTATTGCAGCAGGTGGCTCCAATTGCGGTAGCACTTCTGTATCAAAACAGAAACATTGTGTTTCATCCTATTGTGGGATTTATTTTGATTGTTACTAATATCATTATTCCCATTGAAGGTGTTTTAACTATATTTCATTATGTTCCAATTTGCCATTTATTCCCAAAGGAACAAACTTCCAATGCTAAACACTAAGCACATATGCTATGTGCATAGAAAAAGGCCTGAAAATATTTTTAACTTTTTTTCAAGTCAATGAGAAAGATAATTCAATTTACAAAAATGCCTTTACAGGCCTACCTTCTCCTATAAAGCCTTTATCCTATAAAATCAGCAGAGTTGCAGAAAGTGTAGCCCCAAATCCCAAATGCAGGGTTAATAACTAAGCACACTCTTTGCAAAAAAAAAGTACCCACAGGCAACAGGCATATTCCAGCAACCAAGGCCAAGCCAATGGCTTGTCCCACAACTCCACTCCAGGCTGCCTAGCTCTATTGGTTGCAAGGAGATAACAAGAAAAAACAAACTCTAAAGCCAGATGCCAAGGAAAAGAACCTAAAGGAAGAGCGATGCCTCCTCTTGGAGACCCAAAAGACACCTTGCCTAGAATGTCCTACTGCTTCCAGCATACCAGTTTACTCTAGGCAGATCAGGAAGAAGCAGGCGTGGCTCTACTCAGGGAGTTAGCCAAGACTCCACCCAAAACCCTTCCCTTTACCAGTCTGTCCTGATGCCTGAAATTCCAACCCTACAACTTTATTCAGTTCAGTTTAACAAATACACCCTGAGTAACACACTCTGCAGGAGCGGGAGCAGTCAGATGAGAGAGGTAGATCCAGACCTCACTGACTCTAACGTCAGCCAGATTTGAGAGGGGCAGAGTGCTCTGGCAAAGCAGGACGAGAAAGGAATTCTGGCTGAAGCAATCAGATTTTCTGGAGGTGGGAGCTTAGCCAAGGCTTAGAAGGAAGGATTGCAGGGCATGGAATTATTTGTGCTACCTTAGGAAGGTAACCAGAGGCTTTGGGAGACACCTGGATTTGAATTCTTGTCCAGTCACTGACAGGCTGTAGTGATAATCAGGGAAGTTATTTTCCTTCTTTGAGTCTATTTCCTCATCTGTGAAATGGCCATTATGAAGCATATTTCAAAAGATGGCTGTATACACATGGGTCTCCATGAGTCAGAGTGGGCTCAAGGGCAACTGGTTTGGTTAAATTGTAGACATCTAATAGCAATGCAAAATAATTCTTGTCTATAGACATGTAAATGAATTCTATATCTGGTGGAGGGCCAATTCCCCCCACATAGTTCCCTCTCCTTGGTAAAACCAGTTTTGCCTCCTTTGTACAGTCATTTCAATATTCCTAATCTATAAATGTGTCTGTTCTTTGTGTTCTCCTTTGAACTGGTTATAACATAAGCTTGGTTTCCTCAGGATGAGTTAAATAAAATCTTTAAACACACACACAAAAAAGAACTAGCCCAGTACCTGGCACACTGTGGGACTTCAATAAATATCCTTTTCCTTACCCTTTTTCTGGTTAGAACAGGAACACACGCCAGGAAAGGATACTCCAGGACAATGACAATTAACTTGCCAGTCAATAGAATAAGGGCCCTTCAGGAGTAATGGAACAGAGAATAGAGCTGAAAGGGTACCTCCTGAGCCTGGAGAGTAGCAAATCCAGGCAGATCAGGATTCATGTCTCAGTCTACACCTCTCCCACCACCAGATGTGTGACAGCTCATTCTGGATAAATATCACATTATCACAGTGCATTTAGTAGATGAGGAAATGGAAAACCACTCCTCTACTCCCCAGGAAAGACATGCCTGTGCCAATTTCTGATACTCCAGGAGAATGGAGCAGGACCTAGTGCTAGAAAGTACTGAGTCCAGCTTCCAACAACATTTTAATTAGTCCAATCTTAAACGTCTATAACCACAGGAGATTAAAAGAAGCCCCCAGGGAAAGCCTCTGCCCTTCACACAGCTCAGCCAATTAGATCTGTTCAAGTACCCTAATTTTCATCACTGAATTCCTGGGGGAATCAGGCTTCACCAGGCTCTGACCTCTGGCTGAAAGTACAGGCACATGCTCAGCTCAGGAAGGCAGCTGGGTGTGGGCTACAAGAAACGCAGCATCAAGTATGCCCTGAGACACTGACACCCTTCCTGCATCACTAAACTGAGCTGAAAGAGCTGCCCTCTTGCCAGGCTCCATCCCCCACCCTGAGTCCTACTGTGACCCATCCTCCTAGTGGCTGTGCCCTAACCTAACCAGTTGAAACCAAACCCACTGCCCCTGGAGTAGATTCAGACTCATAGCGACCCTAAAGGACAGAGTAGAACTGCCCCACAGGGTTTCCAAGGCTGTAAATCTTTTTTTTTTTTTTTTAATTTTTTTTTAAATTGTACTTTAAGGTTTACAGAACAGTTTCTCATTAAACAGTTAGTACACATATTGTTTTATGACATTGGTTAACAACCCCATGACATGTCAACACTCTCCCTTCTTGACCTTGGGTTCCCTATTACCAGCTTTCCTGTCCTGTCCTGCCTGCTAGTCCTTGTCCCTGGGCTGCTGTGCCCCATTAGTCTCGTTTTGTTTTATGGGTCTGTCTAATCTTTGGCTGAAGGGTGAGCATTGGGAGTGACTTATTACTGAGCTAAAAGGGTGTCCAGGGGCCATCCTCTAAGGGTTTCTCCAGTCTCTGTCAGGCCAGTAAGTCTGCTCTTTTTTTGTGAGTTAGAATTTTGTTCTACATTTTTCTCCAGCTCTGTCCAGGACCCTCTATTATGATCCTGGTCAGAGCAGTCAGTGGTGGTAGCCGGGCACCATCTAGTTGTACTGGACCCAGTCTGGCGGAGGCCGGGGTAGTTGTGGTCCATTAGTCCTTTGGACCAATCTTTCCCTTGTATCTTGTTTTTTTCATTCTCCCTTGCTCCCGAAGGGGTGAGACCAGTGGAGTATCTTAGATGGCTGCTCACAGGCTTTTAAGACCCCAGATGCTATTCACCAAGGTAGATGTAGAACATTTTCTTTATAAACTATTTTATAAGGCTGTAAATCTTAAGGGAAACAGGCTGCCACATCTTCCTCCCATGGAGCAGCTGGTGGGTTCAAACTGCCAACCTTCTGGGTAGCAGCTGAGCACTTAACCACTGCACCACCAGGGTTCCTTAGGCCCTAACCCACTCCATACTAAACTTAGCAAAGAAATTTGTTGATTCATAGTAAATGTTAAATAAAGAGGTAAAGGACACTAATAGAAACAGACCCTCTCCCAGGGGTTAAATCTAGAATAGCTCAACCAGAGTACTATTTTTGGAAGATTCAAACTGAACACAAACCACTCTACAGCTAGACATTTCACCAATGTGATACTATCCATTCAGAATTCACAAGTGAAACAAAGCCTCTCTTTCCTTCCCCTACTCCCCAACTCCTAATCCCAGTTTCTTCCACACCACTTACGTGATAAAATAAACTAATGTCACTAACAGTACTATAAGATGTACAATTTTTAATCAAAGTACACATCTCTACCTAAAGTCAGATAGCTATTTCTTTCACTCCCCACAAGTTATTAAACAAAAACAGAAACAGTATAGGCACTGGGTCAGAAAGACCTGAGTTCAAATGCTAGTTCGGCCACATCTAAGTTTTGGTGACCTTGGAAAAATTACATAAATTCTTGGAGTTACAGTTTTCTCCTATGTAAAATGAGAATAATACTTACCTTTAAGCGTTGTTGTGCAGATATAAAGGACCTAGCCCAGTGCCTAGAACACAACAGGTACTCAATAAATAGTAGCTATCATCATTATACTTATCATTGAAGTGATTTGAATTGTCTTACATATTTATCCCTTCAGAGACATGAATTGTGAGTCCTAGTAACCTTTGCCCTTGTCAGGAAAAGCTTCTTAAAATAAGACTCCCCCACTACTCAGCGACACACACACAGACACACACTGCTTTCTAACCTGGGTATGTATTATACCTGAAGGGCACTCTTCTCCCTCGGCTGCCAGTACATTTCAGAAGCTGGCTCTGGGAACTTGGCAGACACAGCTACATTTGTTTTAACATACACTGTAGTGGTGAGAGTTATAAGAGCTTCCTGAGAGGCCTGAGATAACTCAGAGAGGCCAAACAAGAGCAGAGCTACTGAATCATACTGGAGAAAATTAGAGGCATATGAGATTAGAAAGCCTACCTGCCTGCCAGTCACATTTCTGGTCATCACCTAGGCCAAAGCTCAACACAAGACAGCCAGGAGCCGTGTAAATGTGGCTAACAGAGGAAAAGGACAGGTTTGTCTTAGCTGGGCCATGCTAACAGCATAGCTGATGCTCTTATGCCTGCCTCTACAAACTCTCCATGAAGGCCCTTCCCTCCTCAATGCCGTGAAGGAAAGTGGGAGTGAAGTCTGCTCAAGCTGGAGTTCTCTGGGGCCCAGGGAGTTCTCAGCACCAGAGACAACATTTAAAAAGCCAGTGATCTTCACAGGGCTATCCACCCCCTGCTGCACAACAAGCCCAGCAGTGGGAACCATGAAAGAAGGCTCCCTCCTCCATCCCACGAGCCAGGCTAAGACAAGCAGTTAAAGTTCATTCCGTTCATTCTGCTGCCTCAAGTTTGACCCGAGGTAAACCCATCTAAGTTGTGGAACCAAAGACAGAGGAGCAGTAGGACCGAAGAATGTCTTGCCCACAGGTCTCCTGCCGGCCCTCTGCGAGCACAGCCCTACTCCACTCCTACTGCAGCCACCTGCTCAGGGCAGCCATTGCTGTGGCAAACAAAAACTGCCAGCCAGAGACAACGGCCAAGCCATCACCCAGTGTGTGATGGGTAACTGTCACTGAGCACAGCTTCAGCAGGTGCTCAGTAAACAGGGATGAGGTACTCAGTCAGGCAGAAAAAGAGTGCCCACAGAATGCCTCAGAAAACCCACCATGTGAATTCTACCCCCAATCCCAGTGCATACTTGTCTAAGCTTTTCACAGGAACTGACGTCAACTTACTTGACGAGCTCTCTTCATGCCCACACAATCCAAGGATCAACTCATTGTTATTCATTCATTTATTCAACAAATATCTATTGGGTACATACTCTCTGACTAGCACTGTGATAGATACTGAGGATAAGTACTATGGTTAGCAAAACAGACATGGTTCTTAACCTCAAGAGGGAGAAAAAAATGAGGGGAATAAAATGCTTTAAAATTTATACAACCCTTCCACATACATTAACTTCTTTAACCCCAGTTTTTCAAGTAAGGAAACTGTAGTTTGGGTCATACTGTCAATAAAGACTCAATCCAGCAGTAACCATTGCTCCTGATACATCAAGCTGCCTCTTGCCATAAGAGGCATAAGCAAAGTGTGAAGTGCACAGTGAGTGTTACAGACAGAAAGTGCTACAGGAAGAGTTTGATAGGAGATGAGAGGGATCTCATGGCTAACATTAGTGTCAGGGCAGACATCAGAGAAGACTGAGAGACTGTGTAGAAAGGAAGAGAGGGGAGGACATTCTGGGAGAAGAGTAAAATGACATGAGGCAAAAGGCAAAAGAGAAGCAGTATAACGTGTGTTCTGGGGACCAAGACAAAGAAAAAAGCCCAGCTGGGCCAAGAACACAGAGAGGGGAACAGAGGGAGATGAAGTGGGCAAAGTGGCCGGGGGCCAGAACCCTGGGTAGGAAAAGCAACTACCACCCATAGAGGGATTTTAGAGTCTGTGCCTTCTCAATTCCAAGCTCCCCAGCAGAGAAAAAAAAAAAAAGGTACAGTGCTGTTGGCTCATTTCAGGTTTTTCCTTGCATGGCCTCTCACACAAAATAAATCTGCTCCACTCTGATAGCGTGACAGAGCCATGGCCATCCCTATTCAAGTCTTGCCTGCCCCTGCAGTTTGTGCCAACACAGGCAAAGCTTTGTCAAATTCTCAATGCCCAGAAAGCTTCCCCTTGGCACTTCCCAGGTGGCCACAAGTAATCCCAAAAGGATTTAGATGCATTTAGTCTGCTGGTGGAGGCCCCAAATCCACAATGCAACCAGCCGAACCAAACAATGATGAGACATGCAGGATAATGCTCTGACCTGTCTCCTTCAAGAAACTTCCTCTGCACATCCCAACACACAGAGATTTCTCCTTGCTATGAACTGAGAATGCCAAGAAAGTGACACAGAGTGCAGACATTAGTCACCATATTCTACAGATGTTACTGGGCTTCTTTTTCTGTGCCTATATAAAAAAGCTCTAGCTGGACTTGAAACTCCTCAGAAGTAGCACCTGCCACTGACTTTGCATACCCCCAATTTTGCCCAGCCCAATTTCTGTGACCATAATACACTATGTACTGCTTTCTCGATCTTTAATGTATAGGTCCCAATTTCCCTAACAATCCAAACTGGCTGCATCAGGGTAGTGAAGCTCCACAACATAGTGGGAACAGCATGTGAATGAGAATCAGGGAAAACTAAATTCTGGCCCTGGCTAAGCAAAACTTCAGGTAAGTTTGTTCCACTCATATGTAAAATGAGGAGTTTGGGTCCCTAAAAGCCCTTCCAAGTTTGATGTACTAGGATATAAGTCCTAGCATCTAACACCAATGGCCTTAAATGTCAAATTAGGTTTTTCATCTCTCAGTGGGTATCTTAGTCATCTAGTACCGCCATAACAGAAATACCACAAGTGGATGGTTTTAACGAAGAGAAATTTATCTCCTCATAGTCAAAGTAGGCTACAAGTCCAAATTCAGGGCATCAACACCAGGGGAAGCCTTTTTCTCTTTTTGTCGACCTTCTCATCAATGTTCCCCTGGACTAGGAGCTTCCCGGCACAGGGACCCCAGTCCAAAGGACAGGCTCTGCTCCCGGCACTCCTTTCTTGATGGTATGTGGTCCCCCTGTCTCACTGCTCAATTCTGTCTTACATCTCAAGAGATTGCCTCAGGACACAATCCAGTCTTGTAGATCAGGTCCTGCCTTACTAACACAACTGCCACCCATCCTCCCTCATTAACATCATAGAGGCAGGTTTACAACATACAGGAAAATTACACAGTACCAGGAATCATGGCCTAGCCAAATTGATACACACACTTTTGGGGGGACATAATTCAAACCATGACAGTGGGTAAGTCCCAATTCAATATCACCTATAAATCTAGCTCTCAGAAGCCAAGCTGGTGCAATGAGGGCTCCAAGGCTAGTGGCTGTACAATGCACTCCAGAATCAAAGTCACCAAACTAGGCATTGGGAGGCAGGACTAGAGTCTAGGATAAAAAGATAGTTTAGGATTGACCCGAGACAGGGGAGGAGAAGCTAGAAGTCCTCTGAGAGTGCAGAGGAAGGGGCTGTGTCAACTTTGCATGAGCCAAGAGGGCACAATACCAAAGGGAGTACAAAAAGAGTCCACAAAACCCTATGAGGCAAACAAAGGAAGTCAAAGAAAAGCTAAGAGGCCACAACACCTAGAAGCCATTGTCCCCAAGATCATGGCCCTAGGGTAATGTCACAGGCAGTATCTAACATGGCCCAAAATGATCCCTGCTCTCCAGATGTTCATGCCCTAGTGTAACCCCTCCCCTGGAGTATGGGATGGGCTTACTGACTTGCTTCTAACAAACAGAATATGGCACAAGTGACAGTAGATCATTTCCAAAATCAGATCATTAAAAAGACTGTGGCTTTCATCTTGAGCTCTCTGTCTCTCTCTTTCTCATTATTTCTTGGCTCACTTGCCCTGAGGGAAGCCAACTGTCACATCATGAGGCAGCCCTGTGGAGAGGTCCATGTGAGGGACTGAGGCCTGCGAAACCACTAATTAGCTGGAAAGAAAATTCCCTTCCCCTAGTCAAGCCTTCAGATAAAACCACAGCCCTAGTCAACAGCTTGACTAAAACCTCATGAGAGACCTTGAGCCAGACCAGCTAAACCACACTCAGATTCCAGACCCACAGAAGCTGTGACATAATAAACATGTATTTCTTTAAGCCCCTATGTTTTGAGATAATTTGTTACACAGCAATAAATAACTAATACAGGTAGGAGCCAGTCCCATATGCTCAGGCATGGGTGTGGCCAGAGAAGTGGTTACATCCAGCAAAAGGAAGTGGGTATGGGCCATAAGTAATGTCAGATACTAGCACCCAGGCTTTACCAACAGCTTCTCCAGTGCCAAGAATGAGCCTTGAATAAAGGCTTAGTTTGGCCACATTCAGAGTCTTTACATGTGTGACACAGGTCCTCTGTGGAATTAGACAGTTTCCCAGCTCCTATTAACTGCATTCTCCTGGTAAGGACTCCAATGATAAAAGTATGGCCGCTTTAAACTCCTAGACAATCTTCTTCCAAGTGAAGTGAGGCCTGCAGACCCAAACTGAACTGACTTTTTTTTCTTCCCTAACAAAGACAGCAAGACTTCATTTAACTACCATCAGCAAGGAAAGAGAAATTCTATGTGTTGTTCTCAGTTTCTTTGTTCCACTTAACTTTCTGTGCTGAGTCGTTTTTCTTTGTGTTTTCTTTTCATCTTTTTCATTGTTGTTGATTTTGTTATTTGCTGAGTCTTATATTTTTCTAGTTTTTTATTCTGATTTGTAGGATTGTTAGTTTCCTTTACAGTTACCTTAATATTTATCCCTATTTTTCTAAGTTTATACCAGTCTTTTATTTCTTCATATAGCCTCGACTTCCTCTTCATATGAAAAATCTATGTCTACATTTTTTAAGTCCCTCTTTTTTGTTTTAATGTTGTCATCTTTTACATATTGACATCTGTTTCCCTATTTTCAGTGTTTTAGCTTTGGTTTATTTTTGTGACTTCCCTATCTGGGTTGATATCTGGTTGCTCTGTCCTGTGTTCTAGTCTTGGGTTGTTGTCTGATGTTACTGATTTTCTAACCGGAAGACTCCCTTTAGTATTTCTTGTAATTTTGGTTTGGTTTTCGCAAATTCCCTAAACTTCTGTTTATCTGGAAATGCCCTAATTTCGCCATCATATTTGAGAGACAGTTTTGCTGGATATATAAGTCTTGGCTGGCAGTTTTTTTCCTTCAAGGCTTTATATACGTCATCCCATTGCCTTCTTGCCTGCCTGGTTTCTGCTGAGTAGTCCGAGCTTATTCTTATTGACTCTCCTTTGTAGATGACTTTTCGTTTATCCCTACTGCTCTTAAAATTCTTTATCTTTGGTTTTGGCAAGTTTGATTATAATATGTCTTGGTGACTTTCTTTTGGGATCTACCTTATGTGGGGTTCAATGAGCATCTTGGATAGATATCTTCTCATCAGTATCAGGGAAGTTTTCTGCCAACAAATCTTCAACAATTCTTTCTGTATTTTATGTTATCTCCCCCTGTACTGGTACTCCAATCACTCGTAGGTTATTCCTCTTGGTAGAATCCCACATAATTCTTAGGGTTTCTTCATTTTTTTTAATCCTTTTATCTGATTTTTCCTCAAGTAAGTTGGCGTCGAACACCTTATCTTCAATCTCACTAATTCTGACTTCCATTGCCTCAATTCTGCTCCTGTGACTTTCTATTGAGTTGTCTAATTCTGAATTTATTGTTAATCTTCTGGATTTCTGATTGCTGTCTCTCTGTGGATTGTTGCAGCCTGTTAAATTTGTTATTATGCTCTTCTCTAATCTTTTTAATTTCCTCTATTGCGTGTTCTGCATTTTGATTAATTTCCTTCCTAATCTCTTGAAGAATTCTGTATATTAATCTTTTGTATTCTGCCTCCAGTAATTCCAAAAAATTTTCCTCCTCTGGAAAATTTCTTGATTCTTTATTTTGGGAGCTTGCTGAAGCCATCATGGACTGCCTCTTTATGTGATTTGATATTGACTGTTGTCTCCGAGCCATCAATAAGTTATTATATTTATTTATTTTATGTTTGCTTACTGTTTCTTAGCTTCTTGTTTTGTTTTGATATGCCCAAATAGGCTGCTTGTGTGAGCTAGTTTGATTATTGGCAACTTTGAAGCTCTAATGTCCTGTCACCAGGTGGTTAGATCTGTTACTAGGTATGTGAGCTCAGGAGTCTGCCCACTCCTCCTGTGTGGATTCAGCTCAGGTGCCCAGGTAGATAACCACCAAGTGTGTGCTGCAGGCTCTCACCTACAGTCCTAGACAGGCATGGATGATTGGGGTAGGCACAGGCATCTGGCTGCAGCAGGGGGACACACTCTGAGCAAGGCAGGGGGCTGACAGTCACCCCTGAGTGTCCAGGAGGAAGGCGTGTCCCTGTTCCCTAGAGCATGTAGGTGGGTGGATTTTGCAGCCGGACTATGAGCACATAATGCTGTTGGCTGTAAGGACTGGGGAGCAGCTCTTATTCATGGGCCCCTCTCACAGGTGGCTAGGTGGCATGGGTGGAGCCACCAGTCCTCAGGCCCCTGATGTGGGTAGGTGAAGACCCTGCTTAGTGGGTAGAGCAGTGTCAAACGTCAAGAACCTGTCCCTTCACAGCTGAAACAGTTGAAGTTAGAGTTCCGGTATATACCCTGTTGTACTGCAGTAATGAGGGCCTATGCTGTTGAAATGGGCCTGTCTTAGTCATCTAGTGCTGCTATAACAGAAATACCACAAGTGGATGGTTTTAACAAAGAGAAATTTATTTCCTTACAGTAAAGTAAACTAAAAGTCCAAATTCAGGGTGTCAGCTCCAGGGGAAGTCTTTCTCTCTCTGTCAACCTTCTCATCAATGTTCCCCTAGACTAGGAGCTTCTCCGCACAGGGACCCAAGTCCAAAGGACACGCTCTGCTCCTGGCACTGCGTTCTTGATGGTATGAGGTCCCCAACTCTCTGCTTGCTTCCCTTTCCTTTTTATCTCTTGAGAGATAAAAGGTAGTGCAGGCCACACCCCAGGGAAACTCCCTTTACATTGGATCAGGGATGTGACCTGGGTAAAGATGGTGTTACAATCCCACCAGAATCCTCTTTAACATAAAATTACAATCACAAAATGGAGGCCAAGCACATAATTCTGGGAACCATGGCCCAGCCAAATTGATACACACACTTTTGGGCGGACATAATTCAAACCATGACAGGGCCCACAAAAGTCTATGCAGGGGGAAAGGCACTCAAAGTCCCTGGATCCCTTATGCCTGAGTCTAGGCAAAGGAGCTGTGACTACCCTGAGTTCCTGGCTTAGCGGAGCCGGCAGTTTATTTTTTCCCGTTTGTTAATTTGTTCACTCTCCAAGGCCAGAAGAATGGCTATGGGCATGTGACAGATCCTACTTTCAGCCTAGGGGACTCGGCAATTGATGAAGCTGTCAGGGACCCAGTGCAGAGCAGGGAGTGGGGAGGTAAATGGGAGAGAGGTTTTTCCCTGAGGAGGGTGTTTTTGATCCACGCAATAGGCCAGACACAAATACTTATCTTTAGCGATCAAGGGCTGCTTCTCACTGGTTCTGCGTGGCTAAGTAGACTCTCAGCGGCTGGGTCTCTCCCGATGCAGAAAACTTGCCTCCCAAGCACGCTGCTTGCCTGCCTCACCACTCATCCCCGAGCTGATCAGGCCTGAAGGGCTCAGGCTCTCGGCGGGTCAGGTCTGGCATCTCCTTGCTGCTTCTGAACCGTCTCTTCCTCCCCGTGCCGCTCAGTCCAGTTCCTCAACTTTGCCTTTAATGTTCAGGGCTCCTAGATTGTCATATATAATCGAATCACTTGTTTTTTTCGGGTCTTTGTAGTAAGAGGGTCCACTGGAAGCGTCTGACCTCTCCGCCATCTTGGCCCTGCCTCCCAGAAAGAGAAATTCTAAAAAGAGTGAACTTTCTAAATAAGTGAAGCTTGTTTCTTTTACTTAACCTAACCCTTCCCAAGGAAAATTTTCAACTTCTAATCTGTGCCTAGTAAACTTTAGTTGAATTAGAACCAGGCAACCAATCTCCTTCAATTCAGTTCTCCAAACTTTATAGAGAATCTACTATGTGTCAAGCTTTATACTAGGAGCTGGGAGTATAAACAGATAACTCCAACAGTGTAGCACGATAAGACTGTAGACTCTACTGTCCTCCAGAGCAGCACAGCTTTGTGATAGGTGACTAGAGTACTCAAATACGTTTGTTACTTCCCTCAGGTCATGGCTATGGCCAGATCACTGAGGTTATAGGCTCTGAGTGCCAAGTCGGTGAGGCGTTCCCCTCTTTGGGACACACTGACAGATAATATGTTCTGATTAAAAAAATTTTTTTAAATTGAAAAATAAAGGGCTTGGTGCATAGATCCCCAGAGTTATAGTTCGAAGTCTGCCACTTTTTAGCTATGTGACCTAGAACACAAATTTCTCAGCTACAAATTCTTCATCTTTAAAATGGGAATAATAATAACAGTCCTACCTAATTCCAAAGTTGAGGATAAAGTAAAATAATAGGCTGGAAAGGGATAAAAAGATCTGAGTTTGACTGAAATTTAATACAAAGTGACCTGTGTGGGCAACACCTCCAAGGGTTGAAGAAAGACCCAGAATTTGTGTCAAGACATATGAGATGGCTTGAAAGGAAGAGAGAAAACAGGATCCATTCAAACAGGTCCTGATTCTAGCTTTTCCCACAAACTTTAACAGAAGTTTTATGATGGGCCCCCAAAAAAATCAGATAAATAAAGTACAACCCCTCCTTCACAAAGAGCTTACACTTGTGAGGGAGCAAACATATATACATATATAATACATATTATATATGTGTATATGTATATGTATATGTATATATACACACACAACATGCTATGTGTTTCATCAGAAATTTATTCAAAGTGTCCTGGGAGCAATAAAGACAGCTGTGTTTTGTTATCATTTTATTTCCTAAACTGTGCTGTGGGCACATGAGTATTCAAAGTACTATTCTTTATACTTTGTTGTATATCTTGAATATTTCACAATTTTTTTTCAATCAGTAGCAACAAAAAAAAGAAAGCTCTGTTGGAGGCCCAGTTTGGTATCTTTCTCTTTCCCTAAAAGCCTGATAGCCAGAGCAGCTGAGTTTCCTGGACAATCATTTCCCACAGGAAGCAAAGGCAAAGCACCACAGCAGTCTCAGTAGTAATGCCACTCGGCAACGTATCTCAAAGGCCCCCCAGCAGGAAACCAGAGGGGCCCCTTGGGGCTCAAACCGAAGTCCTGTGGAGACCTAGGAAACCACTCCCCTCCACAAGGACTCATCTCTTCTAGCCAGAGAGCATGAGAGTCTTAACGGAAAGACTCCAGACTCCCAGGGGGCCCATGGACAGAATTCAGCGGGCCTATGCTAGGAGTAAAGAAGCCCTGGTGGCACAGTGGTTAAAGTGCTCGGCTGCTAACCAAAAGGTCAGCGGTTCTAACCCACAAGCCATTCCACAGAGGAAAGATGTGGCAGTCTGCTTCCATAAAGATTTATAGCCTTGAGGACCCTGTGGGGCAGTTCTACTCTGTCCTATAGAGTCACTATGAGTCAGAATTGACTCGATAGCAGTGGGTTTGGTTTGATTTGGGTTGGTGGGTGCTATGAGTTGGAATGAACTCGACGGTAACAGGTTTGGTTTTTTTTTTTTTGGTAAATGTGGATGGGAAAAAAAATACATTTTTATTTTCAATACTCTCTTATTGAAAGTTAGCCTTTCCTGGAACACAACAGAGAGTCCCTGATGGAGCGGGGGAAGGGTGGGATACAGAACTCAAATTCTAGTAAAAAGACCAGACTTAATGGTCTGACTGAGACTGGAGGAACCCCAGAAAGCATATGCCCCAGACTCTCTATCAACACAGAACTAAGACAATTCCCGAGGCCAACTCTTCAGACAAGGATTGGACTGGACTGTGGGACATAAAATGATACTCATGAAGAGTGTGCTTCTTAGCTCAAGTAGATACATGAGACTAAATGGGCAGCTTCTGTGGTGAGATGAGAAGGCAGAGAGGGTTAGGAGCTGGCTGAAAGGACACGGAAAATCAGGGGTATAAAGGAGGAGTGTGCTGTCACAGTACAGGGAGAGCAATTAGGGTCACATAACAATGTACGTATAAATTTTTGTATGAGAGTAACTTGAATTATAAACTTTCACTTAAACTGTAACAGTAAAAATTGGAGAAAAAATAAATTAAAAAAAAAAAAAGCAAGTTAGCCTTTCCTTCAATCATACATGCAGGCAACCAACCACAATATTATTAGCAGCACCTATGATTTTTCACCAAGAGACGTAATAGCTATTTCCATGTCACATCGCATTGTTGCAGATATCTCAAAACATTATTTACAATTTATACTCATCATAACTTCAAAGTTATGGTAGTTATTAGACCTGCCACTAGACCACACATGATTGCAATCTTCCTGTCTACAAGCACCCAGGCAAGGTAGCTGGCCAACCATGAAGCAACTCTAATTATTATTCAGTCGCCAAACAGTGAGATCCCATGTGCTCACACTGGTGACCCAGACATCTACAATGCCCTCTTTCCTCCAACCTCTCCTAAGTCAGACTACTCTCCTCCTTCTCTTCTGCCTGCACCCACCCTCTCCTTCCTGGAAGCCCTCCACAGCTACCTGAGCCCAGTCCACACAGATCTCTCTTAACCCTCAGCATACACTGTCTATATTGCCTGTTTGGCACTTCACTAGGCTGTGCATTATCTTGTACTCAATATTTTCTAAATATACATGGTCCCACCAGTCTTAGACTTCTTTGGTAGCCCCAAGTTCCTTCCATAGCCTCAAGCAAGCAGTAAGCACTCATTACGGATTGTGGATTGAATGGCTGATTAAGTCAGGGTCCCTGACTTAAATGACTATGTTCTCCCAATAACCCACTGTGGAGCCTCTATTTGATGCCTCTTTGGGCATCAGTTTCTTCATATGTAAAAATAAGTGTGTGGAACTAATTGATGTTTCCACCTCTTAACTTTTCAATTAGGCAGTCACTTTTCATCTCCCCAAGATGTGAGAAAAATTATGGGGGAAACTGTAAAGCCTCCCCCAGCTTTCCCAGACAAGGTTAGTCACTTCCTCCCCTTGGCCTCCCACGGCCTTTTGTATACATATACAATACCGCTATTACAGCATTTACCACAAAGGTTTGAGAGAGTGTATATCCTCTGGCTGAGGGAGGATAGGAACTGGATAGAGAGAAGAGTCAGACTGCCTGGATCCAAACTCTGGCTCTATGCCTTACTATCTATCTGTGCAACCTTGGGCAAGTTACTTAACTTCTCTGAGATTCAATTTCCTCATCTATAAAATGAGGATAATAATACCTATCACAGAGGATGGTTCTAAGAATTGAATAAAATGAAATGTTTGGAATAATGGCTGATATATAACCAAAAAACCTGACCCGTTGCCATTGAGTCGATTCTGACTCATAGTGACCCTATAAGACAGAGTAGAACTGTCCCATAGGGTTTCTAAGGAGCGGCTGGTGGATTTGAACTGCCAACCTTTTGGTTAGCAGCCAAACACTTAAACCACTGCACCACCAGGGCTCCAAAAAATATGTAAGTTATTATTATTGTTGTATTAATCTGCCCTACTAGGCATTGGAAACCCTGGTGACGTAGTGGTTAAGAGCTACAGCTGCTCGGCAGTTCAAATCCACCAGGCGCTCCTTGGAAACTCGATGGGGCAGTTCTATTCTGTCCTATAGGGTTGCTATGAGTCAGAATCGACTCTGTGGCATTGGGGTTTTTTCTTTGTTTGTCTTGATTACTAGGCATTAGGTTCCTACTTTATTTAGCTAGATAGCTACATCTCTATCCTCCTATTCTTCATCACAGCACCTTGTTTATGTTTTCTTCCATAGCACTTACCACATGATAATATATATATCTATATCTATATCTATATCTATATCTATATATATATATATATATATATCTTTGTGTTTATTTTCTGTCTCCCCTGCTAGATTGTAAACTCTATGAGGGCAGAGAACATGTCTATTTTGTTTACCATTGGATCCCCAACACCAAATATAGTACCTATCCCAGAGCAGCACTCAAATGTTTGTTGAATAAATAGCACATGAGCTGTGACTATTCAATGTTTGCTGAATCAATCAGCCTAGCTAAGGATGATTGTCAAAACTGAGGCCTGGGAGCAAATGATGTCCCGGCTGTACCAGGATTAGTATGACCCCCTCCCCAACTCCTACTATTAGCCTCAGCCAAGCCCCACCTACCTACCCTTGGCCCCAGCCCAGTTCCGGGAGCCACCCTCAGCTAAAAATAGCATTGCTACCAAGATGGCCAGACCATTTATAGCCTTGGAGGCAGCAGCAACTAGCTGGGTGAGCAGACAGGGCTCAAGCCTCCCACTCCATCAGGGGCTCCTCACACTGCCTAGATGCCTATCCTCCAAGGCCCTGTTGTAGCTGTAATGAGCCAAACCTCAGGTTCTGATCAGAGGACCTCAATACCTCCAACGCTGGCAGCCACAACTCCAGACTCCACCTGGGACTCTTCACACAATTCTGCAGAAAACATTTTGGGCTTCTGGAGGCAGTAAGCCCAGAGCCTAAGGGATGTTTCAAGCATCAGTTTTAGGCCAGCTCCAGAAATGCAGGCCCAGCCTCATACAACCAGGCACAGGTCTTTACTGAGAGTGACTTAGCACGACTACGTGTGTAGGCATCAAAGAAGGTGACAGGAATGGCCTCTCCACTGCCCAGTGAGAGGGTCTTGTAGCAGTGCACCTGTCTTCACAGCAGGGTCAGGTTTTTAAGTGTTTAGTATATGCATAGTAAAGCCAAAAACATTCTGACTAAATCCTTCTTAGAATCAAACCTTCTGACCAAAAAGAGTCAGATGGGCATATACATCCAACAAGAGAAAAAAATCCAATTCTCTGGGTCCCTGTAGAAAACTCTCCAGAGGAGGAAGAGGCAGCCCTTTTCTTGGATTTCAGCTAAAGAGTCACCAAGGCCTGCCTAACTCACCAGGAGGAAAGCAACATTCTCCTGGCCTGCCTGGGGCTCCTTTAACAGGGCAGGGCCTGGGAAGATGGAAGAAGACCAGGAATTAAGCATTAGAAGATGTGCCTGTAAGAAGGAACACAGGACCCAGTTTCCTCGTCCATAAAAATGGAGATAATACTATCTGCCCCACCATCTATTCTCACAAAGGAAAAACAGCTGTATATAAACTGTAGAAAACATAAAAATTGACTTGGTATGTTGAATCTGACTTAGAAAAGTGACAGCTTTAAGGGCAAGCAAAACTCCCCCTGTGCTCTGGAGATAAAGAGGAGCTGGAACAGCCGCAAGAGTTCCAAGTTGCATAGAAAGCTTCTCCCCAAACCCTTTTGCAGAACCCAGTCCTGTGTAAGTCAGAGACAAGGTCCCAGACAGCCAGACAGGTGCAAAGGGACAATACACCAGAATAATAGTGCAGGACCCCAGGGTTCCCACAAATTATAGCCATCCCCAGCACCTAGGGTTTCTCTCTGAGACTCCCATCCCTAGCATTCGACGTTTACTGTGACAGCAGAAACCAATTTCTGAACTGAAAGTAAGAAAAGACCAAAAAAAAAAAAAAAAGGTCTAAGTGGTATAATCAGCACAGCCAGATCTTTGAAATACGTTGCATGGAAGGCTGCTTCCATAAGTTCCAGTTGTAGGGTCCTTCTGAGGGATGCTGGAATGTCTCTTATCTTGGGTGGGGGGGCTTGAAATAAAAACTTCCTGAAAGCTAGCTAATGCATAAAATTCAAAAGTCATCCCTTTAGCTTGTGTCTAAAATACAAAACACTCCCACATCCCCCCAAAACACACATTTTGTGTCAGGGCCTCATATTTTAGAGTGAAGAAAGGCCATATTGACAGTTATAAACAGGGACGTCACTGGGACAGCAGAGATGCTCCTTAGGCCTTTTTCACTGTTCAATCTACATCTGCCTACTATCCTTTTCCTTCACAATCCAATGAGAAGCAAGCTTTGAGCTAGGTTTCAGGTGCCAAGAAGAGGAAATTCTCTATATAGAGAGAGGATTAATGTGCAGAAAGAACCTATCTTCAAAGCAACAGCTCAGGTGCCATGCTTTTTTGTACACAGGGCAACCCTGGTCTCCTTTGAAACCTAGTCCCTGGGGCTTCTGGAATCACACTGAGCCCAATCAGGGAAGCTAAAAGGGGACTGCCCAAGAAAGAGCCAGCCTCTGGATCCATCCATGAAACTCTCCAGCAACCATGACCTATATTTCCTTTTCCTAATTGTATCAGTGGGTACCCACTGAGCTGTTCCTGTCACTTGAGCTTGCCTACCCTCAGAAACAACCCAGTTATAAACTCTCCCCATGCTACAGCTCCACAGCTTTGGGCTGATTACAACAGAGTGAGAGAAGTGCGGAAGGAGAACTGATCTTCTAAGCCTTGTGTAAAGCAACTGAATTTTAGAAGTGCTCTTTTCTGCTGCAACAGAAAACCAGGGCTTCTGCCGCCTGACAGTGCACAGGAAAAACCAAGACAGATAAAAAATAACATGGAATTCCTACCCTAATCAGTCAGAAGAAACAGAAGGCGTCAACAAGTGGTCTCAGGAATTATATCATGTCCATGTCAAGAAAAGGCCACGTAACTCCTTGGTGGTTAACAGGGTTCCATCTAAGGAACTGCCTTGATATTTCAAATGGGTCCAGAAACAGCAAGTTACCTAAGAGAAGGGAGGGACTAAGTTCCTATGGTTGTTGGGATAGAAAGGCCAACCTGAACACCAGGCTATCAGCCAACAGACCGGCCCAGCCCTGACTTTCCCTGTTCAACCCAAGCAGCCTCAGCTTTCCCTGTGCTGCTAAATGCTGAAACTGGTCAGGCACAATGGACTTACTATTTGGCCAGACCATTCTTTTAGACAAGTAGTCCTGAGAAGGGGTCTTGGCTTGCTGGTCTAAAAGACCGAGGTGCCCTAAGGCAGACCTTCTCTCATTGCCAACAAAAGATATCCTGGGGAGGGATAAAAAGAATTGTTCAGGGGAAAAAGAGACATTAGCCATGGCTCCTCAACAGAGAACTTGGACTTCTGGGAAAAGACAGTACCATGCGTGGCTCCTTCACCAACCGCTCAGGTATAAACCTAGGGTTCAACTTGCCCACTCCGGTCCCCTCAGTTCTGAATCACAGCCCCTAGTCCAGTCTAGGCCCTTGTTAAGGCCTTACCTGCTGCAGTGGACTCCTCAGAACTGGCCCCAGAGCCGGTTCCTGTTGCCTTCTCACTGTGGCTATGGCTGAAGCTCTGGCCCTGATGCAAGAGAAGCCCCCAAAGGAGCCACAGGGCAAGACGAGGGCACACATCCATGACTTCGGGACTCAGTCAACATGCGCCTGATGTGGTCACCTCGGGATCCCTGAGGCAAAGCCAGGAGCCCGGGAGTGCAGCCGACGGTCCCGGAACCCCGGGCAAGATGCCCTCCCGGCGCCGCAGCTGTCCAACCACTCGCCGGCCTGCCTCCTCCGACAGCCAAAGGTCAAGTGCTCCAAGTTTGGACGCGGGAACAGAGCCCGCGCCTCCAGTCCAACCGTGGGTACTTCGAGGCTGTGGCGGCCTGAGCACCCAGTCTACTCGGGCCGCTTCCGGAGAGTTTGGGCAGGGTGGCTGCAAGGTCGCTGTCAGCTCCGCAGCCGGCTACACCCCTGCGGGAGGGGGCGGGCAGGCAAGCTCTCCTGCAGGCACGGGTGGGGAAGACGAGGAAGGAGCGAAGGAGGTGGGCACCTGGCCTCGCCCCGCCGAGGACGGGCGAGCAGCAGGGGTTCCGGGAAGGCGTGCGACTCGCAATCACCCGCAGGCGTAAGCGACTCCGGGATCCCAGGCCTTCTAGGCCGAGGTCAGCGCCCCTGCAAGTCCCGTGTCCACGCGGCCGGCGGTGCCCAGGTCCAGCAAGCGGACGCGTACGGGCCAGGCCCGGGACAGCGACTCCCCGGCGGGCTGGCAGCGCGGGGCGGGCTCGGGGCGGGCGGGGGCGTGCTCTCCCGCAGGCCCGCCCCGTGCCGCCCGGCCCCCAGCGAAGCCCTGTTCCGCCCCAACGCCCTGGTTTATGCCGGAATAACCTGTTGGAGGCGAACGCCTGGCGCCCCCCAGCCCCAGCAGGCTCTCCTGGGCCCCCGGCCAGCGTCCGTCCGCACCAGGACCCTCCTCCTACACCAAGTGTCAGTCCCGACCTCCCTGTCACCCACGAGAGTGTCTCCTGCGCTAACCGCCAGCCCGCGGGCGGGCCCCAGACACGCAATTGCTCAGGTAACCCAGGCCTGCGGCGGCAGCGGCGTCGGCGGCAGCAACGGCTGCTGCTAAGCCCGGATCTCCGGGCCGCTGTCCTGCGCCAATCGCCTCAGCTTTACAGCCTTGCTGGACAAAGGCTCCCGGCACAACGATGGTCACCCAAGAGCTGCCAGAAGCGACAACAATCCGGTCCGGTTCGGCCCAGGGCTCGCTCCCAGCCCCCCATTCCAGGCAGGCTTTCCAAGCCCCGCCGTCCCCCCCGCGCCTCGCAGCTAATTGGCTTCTGCCTCTCTGCAGCTTAGGAGCCCGCCCCCTTGCGCAGCGGCCCCTGGCGGGCAAATCCGGGTGCTGCAGGCAGGACTCAAACTCCTGGGAGGCCCTGCCCCTTTGCAGAAGGGTGGGGAGTGAAGTGAGGATCCGCCCCGGGGGAGGCTCCTTTGAATCCTGCGAATGTTTTCGGAGGAGATGCCAGAAAACAAAATGAAGTGTCCGACCAGTTCGCTCACACATTCCCTTAAGTCTCAGCTAAATGGTCCCATCCGCCTTCTCTTACTGCTCCTACCCCCAAGCTAAGCCGGATGCTCTCCCTGAACTTTCACAACCTATTTTCCTACCTGCCCTTCAAACGCCCTCCCCTTGAGGTTCTTGCGGGTAGGCCTGTGGCTGGTTCCTCCCTACGTTTCACTCTCACAGCTCTGGGTCTCCCTTGGAGGAGGTGTTTAGCAACTTGAGAATGAATGCCGCAATGAAGAGAGAGCCGCACCTGGGCCTCCTTCTACAAAGCCTGCACTTCCTGTTCCCTTATCAAGCATGCTGTCAGCAAATCTTTACTGAAACCTATTCATTGCCCTACCCTGTCCTTGGCTTTGGAGACAGGGGAAGGGATTAAACCCAGTCCCTCCTCAGGCAGTGCTAAGCCAGCTACCTGCTCTGAGCAAGCCCTCTGAAGACTGGGAACAAGGATTTGCCCAACAGCTGCTTGGCTTAAGAGTTAGGCTATTGATACAAAAATACATTTCTAACGTCATCTACTACCACTCTCCCTACTCGTTTATTAGGCTCCAGTGACGCTGGCCTTCTTTAAGTTCCTCAAACACATCGAACTCTTTGCCAGCTAACAGCTTATGTATTTGCTATTGCCTGAAACACTTGTCCCTGAGCTCTTCATACACCTGACTTCTCATTCTTCAAGATAACAGTTCAAAGTCTTCTCCTCAGAGACTCCTACTCTGACCACCCCATCAAGGTCAGTCTGTGGCCAGAATTGGACCAAGGATGGAGCTAATAGTGAAACTGTGATTTGGAAATTAAACATCTTTAAGTGACACTAACCAGCCTTTTCCAGTATTCCCTTAACTAGAACACTTACTGATGCCTCATGCAAAGTCTATGGCTCTTTCCCTTCTCTGGGCACTCATAGCAAAGCACTGTCTAGTTTGTGTTACTGTGAGCCATGCACATGTCTGTCTGACATTTTCAGAGGTTTTATTCATCTCTGTGACACCAGGACATATACAGTCATAGACTCTACTGACTAGGGGCTCAGTAAAAGCTGATCAACATGAATTAATTCATTTGATCATTCAAATATTGATTAACAGCTATGTGCTGGGAAATTGGCCAGAACAGAAGTTAACCACTAGACCTATGGTCTGAGACAGGTATTTTTAAACTCAAATGGCAAAGGGAGCAAGTAAGTAATACAACTGAGAGAAGTAGGTAGGGAGTGGTGGGCACTATGGCACACTGGAGAGCAGGCAGACAGGGGGACCCAATATTGTCAGATCTTCTTTAACAGAAGATAGAAATCTGGACTTTTATGTGACATCTCCATTTTTTAATATTAGCAACTAATTTTAAAAAATTGTAAACCCTATATAGGTCACATAAAATAAATCTGCAGCCCAAATTAATTACTCAGATTTCCTAAACCTACGCACCTGCCTATGTACTCATTTGGTTGAGAGAATACACAAGAAAGAAGTAAAGCATGCTTAACACAACTTCCCTTAAACTCAACTGCATCATTTCTCATGGTACCACATGATTTCTTTTGGGTTATGGGTACATAGCCCATTTGCTAGAAAGAGCCTAGTTCTTGGAGTCAGGAAGACAGGGTCTGTTACCCATTCATGCCAAGACCTTGAACAATCATTTAACGTCTTGGAGCCTGTCGCGTTTCCTGTGAGGCTAAAATGGTGTCTGGAGCCATAGCCACGGCCTGGACAGTAAGGGGAAGATTCTGGTCTCCTGTTCATAATGTGACATGAGATAATCTAGTTCCCCTCTACATCTTCGTTTCCGCAGCTATAGGATGGGCAGATACCAGATTATTGATCCAGTTCAGCTCTAATATAAGAGGAAAATCCTGAGACCTTCTAGATCTTCCTTGATCAGAAGCTGTTACTCTTGTTTCAATAGTCCCTGTGAAGAGTCTTCTTGTGACCCTGACCTCTGCATGACTCCCTCACCACATTGTAAGACTCAGGAGTAAACAGTATTTTTTTTTTTTTTTTCTCATTTCTGTCTTTTTTTTAACCTATACACCAAGCCTTTACCATATGCTAGGTGTATCTCCCTGCATCAGTCTCAGGGTCTTGCTCATAAAAGATATTCTGCAGATGTTGGTTGAATCAAATTGAATTAACTAATTATGCCTCTATCCCAGATTCACAACAGCTTTCACATTAATTATCTATTCCTCACAATAGATCTGCTAGATAAGATAGCAGTTATGCTCATTTTTAAGGAGCCCTAGTGGCGCAATAGTTAAGTGCTTGGCTGCTAACAGAAAGGTTGGTGGTTCGAACTCACCAGCGGCTCCATGGACAAAAGACCTGGCAATCAGCTCCTGCAAAGATTACAGCCTTGGAAACCCTGTGGGGGAGTTCTACTCTGTCCTATAGGGTCACTATGAATTGGAATAGACTCGACAGTGAGGAAACGTGAGGCTTAGAAGATGAAGTGGCAGGATGAAAACCAACTCTCTTTACTCCTTTGGAATTTCCTCCCCATCCTTCAAGCCCCAGCTCAAGTGAAATAGAAATATTCATGCCTTGACCAATAATGACAGTAGATCATGAACCAAGGGTTATGATTAATCAAAAAAAAAAAAAAAAACCCAGCTCAAAAGTCACCGCTTCCTTTGAAAACTTCCCTGACTTACCCCACCTCTCCAGTCTCCTGATTTAATTTAGAGTACTTATATAACTGGACTATGATTATCTAAAACCAAACCCATTGCCATCGAGTTGATTCTGACTTACAGCGACTCTACGGGACAGAGTAGACCTGCCCCATAGGGTTTCCAAGGAGCAGCTGGTGGATTTGATTATCTAGTGAATATCTATCTTACCCCATTAGACTTTGAACTCACCAAAGACTGCATTTTATTCATCTTTATTTTCTCACAGACTAGGACTTTGCCCCGTACGTAGTTGGTACTCAAACATTTTGCTAAGCAAATGAATGAATAATATGTGCTCTGTCCAGCAGACTAGCTGCCTTTCCTCTACACTGTGTGGCTTCTGGTTACCAATAGCTTACAAATGGAAAGTGAGAGAATCTATGGCAGAAGAGTAATCAGGAAGAGTCCCAAATCTCCTGCTCTGAAAAGTTTAGGAATCCCATTATTAGTGGCGCTCTCTGGTGTCCAAAAATGGTACGTACAGCTATCACTGAGGAGCCCTGCCCAGGGTCTGGCTGAGTAAGGAATAAAGAGAAAGATCTTGGCATCTAGCAACTCCTCTTCACAGGCTAGTTTTACATAGAGAATCATTTCTTCTTCTAGAATCAGTTCTAGAATCTTGCTGCCAATGTTCATTTATGTATTTAACATCTAGTGAGCATCTGTTCAAACAACCTAGTTCCCCCCAGAGAGCTGTTTTTAGGGGAAATAAATACATGAAGAGACAATTAGTACTTGTCGATAATGTCTTGAGAGAGATTAGTATAGAAACAGGTGAGGAAGCACAAAGGAGGGGCAAGCAATTGCCTGAAGTAGTCAGGAAAACTGTGCAGAGGCACACAGATTGGGGGTTAGGGGAGAGGTTCTAGAATTAGACTGCATAGATTCACATCCTGGCTCTGCTGTATGACACTGGGCAAGTTACTCAACCTCTCTGGCCTCAGATTCCCCACCTGCAAAAAAGAGGATTCTGTAAAGCTTAAATGAGCTAATCAAGCATTTAGAACACTTCCTGTCATATAGTAAAATGCTCAATAAATGTTGGCTCCTGTTATCATTCTACCAGCAATTTCAAAGCCTTTAAAGGACTTCACCAAGATCTGATATTTGTTGGGTTTTTTTTTTTTCCCATACAAAAATTTATACATACATTGTTATGTGACTCTAATTGCCCTCCCCATACTGTGACAGCACCCTTCTCCTTTCCACCCCTGATTCCCCATGTCCATTCATCTAGCTCCTCTCTGCCTCCCCATCTCACCTCCTGACAGAAGCTGCCCCCTTAGTCTTTTGTATCTACTTGAGCTAAGAGGCACACTCCTCACAAGTATCATTTTATGTCCCACAGTCCAGTCCAATCCCTGTCTGAAGAGTTGGCCTCAGAAATTGTTTTAGTTCTGGGCTGATAGAGAATCCAGGGGCCATGCTTTCTGGTGTTCCTCCAGTCTCAGTCAGACCATTAAGTCTGGTCTTCTTACTAGAATTTGAGTTCTGCACCCCATCTTTCTCCTGCTCCATCCAGGGCTCTCTGTTGTGTTCCCTGTCAGGGCAGTCATTGGTGGTAGCCAGGCAGCATCCAGTTCTTCTGGTCTCAGGCTGTTGAAGTCTCTTGTTTATGTGGCCCTTTCTGTCTCTTGGGCTAATACTTTCCTTGTGTCTTTGGTGTTCTTCATTCTCCTTTACTCCAGGTGGTTGGGACCAATTGATGCATCTTAGGTGGCTGCTTGCAAGCTTTTTAGACCCCAGATGCCACTCACCAAAGCAGGATGCAGAACATTTTCTTAATAAGCTTTGTTATGCCAGTTGTCCTAGATGTCCCCTGAAAGCATGGTCCTTAGACCCCTGCCCCTGCTACTCTGTCCCTCAAAGTGTTTGATTGTATTCAGGAAACTTCTTAGCTTTGGTTTAGTCCAGCTGTGCTGACTTCCCCTGTAGTGGGTGCTGTCCTTCCCTTCACCTAAGATAATTTTCTACCATCTAGTTAGTGAATAACCCTCACCCTCGTAAACATCAAAGAATGTTTTATTCTGTGTTTAAACCTTTTCTTGAGTTCTTATAATAGCGGTCTTATACAATATTTGTCCTTCTGTGACTGACTAAATTCACTCAACATAATGACCTCCAGCTTCCTCCATGTTATGTTTCACGGCTTCATCGTTGTTCTTTATTGTTGCGTAGTATTCCATTGTGTGGACATACCATAATTTGTTTATTCATTCGTCCGTTGATGGGCACCTAGGTTGTTTCCATCTTTTTGCTATTGTGAACAGCGCTGCAATGAACATGGGTGTGCATATATCTACTCGTGTGATGGCGCTTATTTCTCTAGGATGCATTCCAAGGAGAGGGATAGCTGGATCGTATGGTACTTCTATTTCTAGCTTTTTAAGGAAGCACCAAATCGATTTCCAAAGTGGTTGTACCATTTTACATTCCCACCAACAGTGTGTAAGTGTTCCAGTCTCTCCACAACCTCTCCAGCATTTATTATTTTGTGTTTTTTGGATTAATGCTAGCCTTGTTGGGGTGAGATAATATCTCATTGTAGTTTTCATCTGCATTTCTCTAATGGCTGATGATTGTGAGCATTTCTTCATGTGTCTGTTAGCGGCCTAAATATCTTCTTTGACGAAATGCCTGTTCATATCCTTTGCCCATTTTTTAATTGGGTTATTTGTCTTTTTGTTGTTGAGGTTTTGCAGTATCTTGTAGATTTTAAAGATTAGATGCTGATCGGATTTGTCATAGCCAAAATTTTTTTCCCAGTCTGTGGATTGTCTTTTGACTCTTTTGGTGAAGTCTTTTGATGAGCATAAGTGTTTGATTTTTAGGAGCTCCCAGTTATCTAGTCTCTCTTCTGGTGCTTGTGCATTGTTACTTATGGTTTGTATTGTGTTTATGCCATGTATCGTTTCACCATTCTTACTCAATCCGTATGCTAAGCAAATAATCCGAGAAGCTGGGCTATATGAAGAAGAACAAGGCACAGGATTGAAGGAAGAGTTATTAACAACCTGCGATATGCAGATGATACAACCTTGCTTGCTGGAAGTGAAGGGTGCTTGAAGCACTTAGTGATGAAGATCAGACTACAGCCTTCAGTATGGATTACACCTCAACATAAAGAAAACAAAAATCCTCACAACTGGACCAATGTAAGCAACATCATGATAAATGGAGAAAATATTAGTTGTCAAGCATTTCATTTTACTTGGATACACAGTCAACACCCATGAAAGCAGTAGTCAAGAAATCAAATGAACATACTGCATTGGGCAAATGTGCTGCAAAAGACCTCTTTAAAGTGTTAAAAAGGAAAGATATCACTTTGAGGACTAAGGTGCACCTGCCCCAAGCCATGGTATTTTCAGTTGCCTCATATGCATGCAAAAGCTGGACAATGAGTAAGGAAGATCAAAGAAGAATTGATGCATCGGAATTATGGTGTTGGCAAAGAATATTGAATATACCGTAGACAGCCAGAGGAACAAACAAATCTATCTTGGAACAAGTACAGCCAGAATTCTCCTTAGAAGCAAGGATGGCGAGGCTTCATCTCACATACTTTGGACATGTTATTAAGAGGGACCAATCCATGGAGAAGGGTATCATGCTTGATAAAATAGAAGATCAGCAAAAAAGAAGAAGACCTTCAGTGAGGTGGATTGACACAGTGGCTGCAACAATGGACTCAAACGTATCAGTGATTGTGAGGATGGCACAGGATCTGGCAGTGTTTCGTTCTGTTTTACATAGGGTCGCTATGACTCAGAACCAACTCAAGGCACCTATCAACAACAACAGAGTTGAGATACTCCTAGAACAGCAGGGCTAAGGAAAAAAGAATTGCCCAGAAGGGACTATAGAAGATGGCCTGGATACCACTCACCTTGGAAAACCTCACTGATGGGAACATGCCCTGGAGGCAAATAGGACTATTGTTCTGCCTGCTTGAGACTAGGGACCCTGATAGAGGATAGGGCATGGCCTTTGTCTCCTTTTCGCATCCAGTTAGTCCCTCAAAGGGAATCAGGAACAATCGATCAGAGGACACAACTGTAGAACTTTGTTTAATTTGTCACTTCTCCCATCGGTTCTTTCTATCCACTGATCTCCCCATCAAAGCTCACAAAATGGGATGTTGGGCTTGTCTTTGGGGAACAATGAAGGGAGACTGTGTTCTACTCCTCAGGCAGGCTGCAAAAGGGAAGACTAAGGAATTAGGAGGAGCTCCAAAAAGGCTAAGCCCCTGGAGCCACATCAGAAACAAAGGAGAACATAGACTTATGGTGAGACCGAAGGGGCTGGAGCTAGAGCTGAGCAGAAGACCCTTGTGGGCCACGGGTGAGCAAAAGGAGCTGGAGCTCAGAGGAGAACTGGGCTGGGAAGACCCATTTGGAAGTCCCCAGGCCATGGATGAGATCAGTTCAAAGCTTTTCTCTTAGCTCTCCCTGTCTCTACCCTGCTCTTTAGGGGAACTGAGTAGCTTTTCACATTTTGACCTTGCAAAAGAAGGAAGAATGGGTCTGAGGGAAAACGAAGCTGAGAACATCAGAGATGTGTGGAGAAATGAACTCATGTTTATTTGTTGGACCCTGGGCAATTTATTAGATGCTCCACATGCATTATCTAATTTAATCCTCACAACCTCACAAAGTAGGTAGTATTGTCATTTCCATTTTAAATGAAACGGAGACTGAGAAGTTAGCTCTGTTATATGCTCTTATAGCACCCTGTACTTCTATGTTTTTACCACTGCATGATTGACATGTAACACTGTACCTGGTGCAAAGAAGTCTTTTAATAAGTATGCGATGAAGGAATGAAGGAGAGAGGTCATGTTACTTGTCAAAGACCATGCTGTAAGTGTGCAACCAGGATTTGAAAGCTGGACTGTCTGGCTCCAAAACCTGTGCTGTCTCCACTCTACCCCACCAAGTGCATCATTTCTAAGTGCCCAGGCTCAATGTCCTTGTCTCTCTGTCACTTGTTAGCACACGTGCACGCACGCACACACACACACACACACAGGGGTGGATTAACCAGTAAGCAAGGTTAATCTTTGATGTGGTGAAATTGTGCGCTACAGATTAGTATGTAAACACAAGTAAGCCCGTTCATACATTGCTTATTGGGTAATCCATCCCTGCCACATTACCTACCAAGAGCTCACCTGTTCAGGGAAAGCTAACAAGAAACAGCCCATCTGGGGCTGTGCCCTCTTCCTAGCCTCTTCAGTTGAGCATCCTCTTCCTTCAAACAGCCTTTGCAGACAGCCCCAGCCTTCACCTACCTGTCTCCCTCTCCTCTGTCTTATTGTCCCTTCCTAAATCTGTGCCACAAAAATGGCTCCAAGTCATCTGGCCTCTGATGGCTCTATATATATTAGTGCTTTATTAAGGCAATTTAGGAGTCCCTGGGTGGTGCAAATGGTTAAGCGCTCGACTACTAGCCAAAAGATTGTGGTTCAAATCCACCCAGAGGCACCTCGGAAGACAGGCCTGGCGATCTGCTTCTGAAAAGTCACAGCTTTGAAAACTCTATGGAGCAGTTCTACTTCGCACGCATGTGGTTGCCATGAGTCGGAATAGACTCAACAGCAACTAACAACAACAACAAAGCAATTTAATTCTACAGATGTATACTGAAGGCAAATGTGGCCCAGCCCTGCCTGTGCCAGGCCCAGTGGGTGGACACAGAGATGAATCAGACATAACCTCAAAGAACTTTTAGTCAGTGGGGGAGTCAGACATTAGGCACAGATATAATTAACTAGAGCACAAAACAAGATGACCTAAATGGTATTAAAGAACTTGGGGCAACGTGCTATAAATATAAACCTTGATTACTTAATTATTAATAATTATTATTCTGAAGAGTGTATCATCTATCTTTTAGTCAGAGCTAAAAGGTATTATCTAGTTCAACCTCTTGTTTTCCACTGGAGTAGTCTGAGATGCAGAGAAGGGTGGGGCCTAACCTAAAGTCTCTCACCAGTCCATTTGGCTGAGCCAAGACTAGAACAAGTTTTTCTGAAGCCCAGCCCAGGGCTCTTTCCACCTCCTGTGATAGTTCCATGTGCAATAGTCCCATCTCCCATGAGACCATGTGATCCTCGAAGCAGAGTCAGGTTCTCCTACCTAAGTAAGCTAAGCTAGGACCAGAAGAGCTCAAGACACCCAGGGACTCAGGAAATGCAGCCTGACCACAGGCTGCCAATCCAGCCTTTTGATCTACTGCACCCCAACATGCACCCTACTCTTACCAATATGCCCCTAAAATTTATTTTCTTCAAATATTTTTTGCAGGAAACTTAGTTCTTTACCCAGAACCAAACCCATAGCCATCAAGTTGGTTCTGACTCATGGACACCCCATGAGTAGAACTGCTCCATTAGGGCTTTCTTGACTAATCTTTACAGAAGCAGAATGCCAGGCCTTTCTTCCATAGCACCACTGGGTGAGTTCAAACCACTAACCTTTAGGTTAGTAGCTGAGAACAAACCCTTTGTGCCACCCGGGGTCTTTTACCCAGGATAAACCAAACCATTGTCTTCAAGTCAATTTCAATTCCTAGGATCCTAGAAGACGAAGGTCAAAGCCCCACTATTTTTCTGCCCTCAAGTCTTGGGAAGGGAACTCTAGGAAGAGAGCTCAAAAATCTTTGTTCTGGAACATAATTTTTAATGGCTTTAGAGAAGCCATTTTAGATGTAGTCCTCTTCTAAATCCTGTCTTTTATGAAAACTCACAGTTCTTTCTTCATTCATTAAACCCCAAGCATCAGCCATGTACTCCTTCTAGGCTATGGAGGGGAATGAGATTTTCTCCTCGTCTCTCCTTTCCAGAGAGAAGTTGGTCCCAAGTGCTGCTTGACTGAGGAGAGAGACCGAAACTGCCTGGGAGAGCAGGGGAGGCTTCCTGAGGAGGAGAATCTTCCTGAGGAGGAGAATTAATTCATCTACTCAGTCATTTACCAGCCTGAATCTGATAGCGCCTCTAACTTCACAGATACCACCAGCCACATATGCTGTTGAGCACTTCAAATGTGGCTAGTCCAAACTGAGACATACTGTAAGTGTAAAATACACACCAGATTTCAAAGGCTTAGTACTTCTAATTTTTAGTTTTTATATGGATTATATGTTGAATGACAATATTTTTTATATATTTGGTTAAATAAAATGTATTATTAGAATTAATTTTACCTGTTTCTTTTTACTTTTTAGCAAATGTCATTATTAGAAAAATTGTTTTCTCAATTCATTTTTTTCCAAATTTTATTATGTTGTTGTCATTGAGAATATACACACCAAAACATAACACCAATTCAACAGCTTCTACATGTACAATTTAGTGACATTGATTACATTCTTCGAGTTGTGCAATCATTCTCACTCTCCTTTTTGGACTTGTTCATCCCTCATTAACATAAACTCACTGCCCACCCTAAGGTTCCTAGCTTATCTTTCGAGTTGCTGTTGTCAATTTGATCCACATAGATAGTTTTTAAAAGAGCATAATGCTCAAAACCAAAAAGCCAAACCCCTTGCCATCAAGTCAATTCCGACTCATAGCGACCCTATAGGACAGAGTAGAACTGCCCCATACGGTTTCCAAGGAGCGCCTGGTTGATTCGAACAGACAACCTTTTGGTTAGCAGCCGTAGCTCTTAACCACTAGTTAAGCTAAACTATCGTTCAGTTTTAAGATGAGTTCTGGGATATTTTTGGTTTAAGGTTTAAAAATTATCTCAGGGCACTAGTTTCAGGGGTTCATTCACCCTCCCTGGCTCCAGAAAGTCTAGCTGTTGTTGTTAGGTGCTGCTGAGTCGGTTCCAACTCATAGTGACCCTATGTACCACAGAACAAAACACTGCCGGGTCCTTTGCCATGCTCATAATTGTTTTTATGCTTCAGCCCATTGTTGCAGCCACTGTGTCAATCCATCCTGTTGAGGGTCTTCTTCTTTTTTGCTGAACCTGTACTTTACCAAGCATGATGTCCTTCTCCAGGGACCGATCCTTCCTGATAACATGTCCAAAGTATGTAAGACGTAGTCTCACCATCCTTGCTTCTAAGGAGCATTCTGGTTGTATTTCTTCCAAGACAGATTTGTTCGTTCTTGGCAGTCCATGGTATATTCAATATTCTTCACCAACACCACAATTCAAAGGCATCAATTCTTCTTAGGTCTTCCTTATTCACTGTCCAGCTTTTGTATGCATATGATGTGACTGAAAATACCATGGTTTGGGTCAGGCACACCTTAGTCTTCAAGGTGGTATCTTTGCTTTTCAACACTTTAAAGAGGTCTTTTGCAGCAGATTTGCCCAATGCAATGGTCTTTTGATTTCTTGACTGCTGCTTCCAAGTAAAATTAAATCCTTGACAACTTCAATCTTTTCTCCATTTATCGTGATGTTGCTTATTGGTCCAGTTGTGAGGATTTTTGTTTTCTTTATGTTGAGGTGTAATCCATACTGAAGTCCCTGGTCTTTGATCTTCATCGGTAATTGCTTCAAGTCCTCTTCACTTTCAGCAAGCAAGGTTGTGTCATCTGCATATTGTAGATTGTTAATGAGCCTTCCTCCAATCCTGATGCCACATTCTTCTTCATATAGTCCAGTTTCTCGGATTTTTGCTCAGCATACAGATTGAGTAAGTATGGTGAAAGGATACAACCCTGACACACACCTTTCCTGACTCTAAACCACGCAGTATCCCTTTGTTCTGTTCGAACAACTGCCTCTTGATCTATGTATAGGTTCCTCATGAGCACAGTTAAGTGTTCTGGAATTCCCATTCTTCACAATGTTATCCATAATTTGTTACGATCCACACAGTGGAATGCCTCTGCATAATCAATAAAACACAGGTAAACATCTTTCTGGTATTTTCTGCTTTCAGCCAGGATCCATCTGATACCAGCAATGATATCCCTGGTTCCACATCCTCTTCTGAATCCAGTTTGAATTTCTGGCAGTTCCCTGTCGATATACTGCTGCAGCTGCTTTTGAATGATCTTCAGGAAAATTTTACTTGCGTGTGACATTGTTTGATAATTTTCACATTCAGTTGGATCACCTTTCTTGAGAATAGGCATAAATATGGATTTTTCCAGTTGGTTGGCCAGGAGGCTGTCTTCCAAATTTCTTGGTATAGATGAGTGAGCACTTCCAGCACTGTATCCGTTTGTTGAAACATCTCAGTTGATATTCCATCAATTCCTGGAGCCTTGTTTTTCGCCAATGCCTTCAGTGCAGTTTGGACTTCTTCCTTCAGTACCATCGATTCCTGATCATATGCTGCCTCCTGAAATGGCTGAACATCAACCAGTTCTTTTCAGTATAATGACTCTGTGTATTCCTTCCATCTTCTTTTTATGCTTCCTGCATTGTTTAATATTTTCCCCATAGAATCTTTCACTATTGAAACTCGAGGTTTGAATTTTTTCTTCAGTTCTTTCAGCTTGAGAAATGCCACGTGTGTTCTTCCCTTTTGGTTTTTTATCTCCAGCTCTTTGCACATGTCATTTTAATACTTTACTTTGTCTTCTCGAGCTGCCCTTTGAAATCTTCTGTTCAGTTCTTTTTTCATCATTTCCTCCTTTTGCTTTAGCTACTCAACGTTCAAGAGCAAGTTTCAGAGTCTCTTCTGACATCCATTTTGGTCTTTTCTTTCTTTCCTGTATTTTTAATGACCTCTTGCTTTCTTCATGTATGATGTCCTTGATGTCATTCCACAACTTGTCTGGTCTTCAATCATTAGTGTTCAGGAAAGTCTAGAGTCCATGAGAATTTGCAATTCTGTTCTTAATTTTCTCCCATTTGATGAGGATTCTTCTATAGTTCAGAAATGGTATCTGGGCACCATCCAGTTCTTTTGGTCTCATGGCAAAGAAGGCAGTTGTTCATGGAGGCAAATAGCCACACATTCTATGTTGTTGTTGTTAGGTGCCATCGAGTCGGTTCCTACTGATAGTGATCCATGCACAACAGAATGAAACACTGCCAGGTCCTGCACCATCTTCACAATCATTAGCTTGAGCCCATTGTTGCAGCCACTGTGTCAATCCATCTCATTGAGGGTCTTCCTCTTTTTTGTTGACCCTCTACTTTATCAAGCATGATGTCCTTCTCCAGGGACTGGTCCCTCCTGATAACATGTCCAAAGTTAACATTTCGTATCTTCCTCCTATTCCTGACTCTCCTTGTTCCTCTTTTGCTCCAGGTAGAGACCAATTGTTGTGACTTGGATGGCCGCTTGTAAGCTTTTAAGACCCCAGGCATGATGCAAGGAACTAGGAGGTAGAACAGAAGTGCTAAACACATTATTAGGCCAATTAACTGGGATGTCCCATGAAACCGTGAAGCTAAATCTTCCAACCGAGGAACCAAATCCCATAAGGTGTTTGGTTGTACATAAGCAGCCTCAGCAGCTACTCTTGTTTTTTGTTTTTGTTTTTTTTTTCTGTCACTGTCATTATTAGAAATTTTTAAATTACATATGTGGCTCGCATTCTGTTTCTTTTGGACAGCACTGGGAGAGTCAAGTGCATGGCAGAAGCGGTTGGGGTGTGTGTGTGCTGGAGGGAGGGAAGATGCAGCCAGGCAGGGAGTAGTTTATTAGGGCCAGATTGTGAAAGAACAATCCGATTTCCTCTGGGCGACTATACAGGAAAGAAGTCAGACAGAACAGAATGTGCAAAGATCCAAAGGTGTGGGCAGGCACGTTGTGTTTAGGAAATTCATCCTTATAGTATGACTTAAAAAGAAAAAATAAAGAAGCATTTGTTAAGTGTTTACTTTTAGCCAGGCATTGATAGCAGGCCTTTAACATCTATTTTTTTATCTTTACAACTAACCGGTGAAGGGGAGATTATTCGATTTTACCAAAGAAAGAACTGAGGCTCAGAAAGCTCAAGCTATTTATCCCCGGAGCTCATCCTCCTTTTTATGTGGAAAGCCTCTTGAAGACAGGGAAGCCCCACCGTTTTAAACGCCTGAGTTTTTCTCCAGAGCATCTAGCACGGGGTTCCGCACGTGGTCGGCGCTCAGAAGTTTGATTTGAACCAA
Organism: Dugong dugon; assembly: GCA_030035585.1. Classification (NCBI taxonomy): domain Eukaryota; kingdom Metazoa; phylum Chordata; class Mammalia; order Sirenia; family Dugongidae; genus Dugong; species Dugong dugon. The sequence goes on along the minus strand of CM057467.1, from coordinate 76,046,307 downwards.
GAATATGAATTCCCAAGTCAGACCTCCGCGCAAGGTGTGGGAGTAGAAGCACCAGAGGGCGCCCACGAGTACGTACACCGACTCAGACCCCGACCTCAGGCCGCCGCCTGGGTGCGGCCCTTCAGCCTCTAGCAGTTGCGCGACCCGGCGGGAAGATGCAGCGAGAAGAGCCCCACGTCCTCCGTCCGCCCCGCCCCCTCCCCAGGGCCGCGCCGAGCCGCCGGGTGCAGAACGACGACACGACATCCTGTTTTGGGGCCCGCGGCTCCGCCTGCGCCTCTGCTGATCTTGTCTTTCCCCGGGTGCTGACGCCAGCTCCCCTTCCCCCAGTCTCCCCCCCCTCCAGGGGTCTGGGGCCTTCCCACTACTGAATCACCACCGCCCCGCAACCCCCCGGGGCTCGGGGCAAGGGTGGGGACTGCCCCAGTCTAACCTATTCTGCCCATTCCCCAGCTGCATCCATTGCCCGATCCGATCCCTGGGTTTGGCAGAAGTCACCAGGCCTAGGGGCGCCTTTTCTTAGCATCTTCCCGCAAGGGGTGGGAGGGACGAGATACAGGGGTGGGGGACAAATGCCCTGCGCCTAAGCTTAGGCCTCGGCTGCGACTGTAACCTAGAAGGAGGCGGGGAGGCCTGACCTTGGGAGGCTTGACCTTAAGAGGCTCGGGCCAGTGAGCTGAAGGGAAGGCAGGGAGCCTCGGACTAGGCAGGGGGCGAGGCTGAGGGTCGGGGGCAAGGCAGAGAGAAGGTGAGGCTGGGAGGACGGGCCGCGGACTTCCTGGTCGCGCCCCGCGCTCGTTCCCGCGCCCCGCCTCCGCGCCCCTCCCCGGCCGGCAGGCCCGCCCCCCCCACTTCCTCCGGCCTCCCGCTCTCATTTCCTTCTTGAGCCCGGAGCCGCTGCCGCTGCCGCCGCCCCCAGCTCCCCCGCCGTGGGGAGGGCATCAGGTGAGGCCGGGCCCGGGCTGGAGGTCTGGGGGCCCGGGGGAGGGGAGCCCGTCCAGCGCGGGACGGGGCGCAGGCGCCGGCCCAGGAAGTTTGCTTGCGGGAGGCCGCGGGCGGGAGGTTCTCAGCTAACTCCAAGTTGGGCGGGCGCGGCCGGCCGGGCAGGGCGGGGACCGGGCCACCGTGAGCCAGCGGCGGCTCGGTGAGGGTGGGTTCCCAGTAGCCGTACCGGCTCCCAGAAGCCAGGGGGGCCCCCTGAGGCCGGCGTGTTTCCCGCTCAGGGAGAAAAGTCTCTCTGAAGTGGAGGTCCTCAGAGCTAGGATGTGGGACCCAGAGGTGGGGGTGCCCACAGTTGTCGAGAGAGGGCGGTGACCATAGTGTGTGAGGGGAGAGGGTCTTGGCTGGAGAAGGTGCTCCCTCTACTCGGGCAATTGTGACATTTGTGAAGTTCAGAGGGGGGCGGTGTCTGGGGCCTGCGAAGCCCAGAGACTGCAGAGAAAGAGCTCCCTCCCTGGGAGAACGAGGTCACCCCATACCCACACTCTGCAGCGGAAAGAACCCGGAGGGAACCCCACCGACCTCAGTCCGTCTCTGTGTGTCTGTTTCTCTGAGGCCCAACCTCTCCATCCCTGGAGCCAAGCAACAGGTATTTAGTGAGCAAACATCTGCTGTGCCTAGCTGACGAGTGTCTGGACTTGCTCTGTGGTGGGTAAACTGAGGAAGGAAAAGGCCTGGTCTTGTCCTGTGACTGGAGGTGGAAGGACTCTAATTCAGAGATAGTGAGAGTTGGACAAGATGGCATAACTGAGAGTAGAACTGTTTTCAGGAAATGGAGAAAATACGGCTTCTGAGAGGCTCAGGGTCTCTGGCCTTCAGGGAACTGTTGGGAGCCATCTCCTAGTCTTCACCCCATTCTCAGTCCCTGAATTCTACACACATTCTCATTCTCTCTCCATCCCTTCTTTCGTCTCCGCTCACAAACCCTGCATCACACTCTCCTCTCATCCCCTTCAGTCTCCTTTCCCCCAAATCACAGCCCTGATCTCTCCTCACCTACTCTGCCCCTCTGTCATCTCAGTCCTCTGCTGCATCCCCCCTCCTGTCCCTGCCCAGCTTCTGGCTCCCCACCATCTTGCTCCTTCCATCTCCCCTCATTCTCATGATCTCTCAACCTGTCAGCCTCTCTCTGTCACCTTCCCTTTCAGCCACTTCTCTCCAGCTTTGGGGTCAGGATCTGCTGTAGAAGACTTGGTGAGTTTGAGAGCCTTTTCAAACCTCCCCAGCCTCTAGAGGCATTCTGCAACCTCCCAGTGATGGAGATGATTAAAGGGCTGGAAAACCTGTGTGTGTGTGTGCGTGCGTGTGTGCAAGTGTCTGTGTGTCCATATCTTTATCTTGGAGACAACCAAATAACTGCTCTCAGCCCTTGAGAGGGCCCAGAGCAGGGGAAGCCAGCAGAATGAAGGGAGCCTACAGTGGATGAGCTTGTGGTTAGGCAGGAGGAAGCAGTCCATAGCAGTCAGGATAGAGTGACACAGGAATAAGACTGATGAGAGAGGCCATGGGAAATCAAAATCGCCTAGACCTTTAAGTGCTTAACCAAGAAGCCAGTCCTGAAGGCTGGGGGACAGTGTCCTTAGGAGATGGAGTCCCTGGCTCCAACGCCTCCTGGTTCTACCACCACCTCGTAGGAAGAATAGGACCAGGTCAGCTAGGTGTGATGGAAGGAGAGGGAGCAAAGGCAGGATTCTAAAAGGAAGTCTGCAGCTGGTCTAACTTCAGTCTTGGCTGCTTTCATTTCAGTTCAGCAGAAGAAGAGGGGTGTGAGGCAAAGGTGTCTGCCCCTCTTCTCTCCTGCCTTCCAGGGCCTGCCCAGACTGGGTACTCATATGTCCTGGTCCTTGGTGACCAGGAAGCCCTCTGGAGTTCTGCTGACCCCTCTTGTTGCCTTTAGCCATTCTTAATATAACCCCCTATCACCTAGGACCCTACTCCCTCTCTTTCATGAATTTCTTCCTAGTCTGATTGTAGCCTAGCCTGGCTTTGTAAGCTCTTTTTGTTCCCCTTCTAGACCTCCTTCCTCAAGCTTTTAAGATATATGCTAAGGGATCCTGCTTGTCTCTAGCTCCTCCAGTCTGCTCTACTACTATCTACTAGAAAAAAGAGAAGAGGAGGGGAGCAGGTACTACTCTTTGGGGTTCCCAGGCACAGCTAAATTTAAGGGTTCTCCCCATCCCCCATCCCATCCTATCCTCTTCCCTTCTCACAGTTGTCCCTCTCCCATGAGTTGTTCCTCCTTCCAGTCCTGCCCTTCCACCTACCTGTCTCTCCTCTCATTTCTGGGAGGTGCAGGGAGTTTGGCCCCCGGCGGAAATCCCAGGGAGGGGCTGGCCTTGCATAAAATTCCAGCCCAGAGAAGGATGTGCGTGGAAGACACTTTCCCGGCATCAGGGTTCAGTAAAAAAACCACCCAAGAGTTCTGACACACAAGAGTTCAGCATTTTACATAACTGAGCAACTCACAGGACTCTGAGGATGAAGATAGGATGGATGAGATGAGTTCTCCCAGCCAAGATCTGGCCCTGGAGGTATGAGCTAATTGCAAGAAAACTGTTACTGGAAAAATACGACAGGGGTGGGAAGAATCTAACTCGGAAAATATCATGGGTGGGGGGCATTGCCTACAACCTAGAAGACAGCTGTTGAAGTCTTGACTAAAGAAATATTGTCAAGGTCATGGCATGAAAAGAAGTGGCTGATGTGAAGTTGTTACAGATCCTGGTTGAGAATCTGGGACAATAGGGGGTTGCTTCTGGCAAAATGTTAGGCAGAAGTGGCTGCTGTAAGCTTTTAGGGGCTCATGAGCCAGAAGATACGAGAGGTTGTGGTAGCTGGGGAAGTGGGAAGAAGAGGGGGCCCTGGCAGTGAATTTATGTTAACGGAGGAGGAACAGTTCCAAAAAGGAGGGTGAGAATGGTTGCACATCTTGAAGAATGTAATCAGTGTCATGAAATGGTACGTGTAGAAACTGCTGAATTGGTATATGTTTTGCTGTGTATATTCTCAACAACAGCAACAAAATTTTAAAAAAACCCTATGGAGCACAGTTCTATTCTGACACACATGAGGCTGCCATGGGTTAGAATCAACTGGATGGCAACTGGTTTTTTTTGAACATTTTATTGTGGTTTGGGTGAAAGTTTACAGAGCAAATTAGTTTCCCATTCAACAATTTATACACGTTTCGTGACTTTAGTTGCAATCCCCAATGTGACAGCACTCTACCCACTTCCTCCCTAAGTTCCCCGTTTCCATTTGCCCATCTTTCCTGTGCCTTCCTGACTTCTGAACTTTGTATTTGGGCAAATGCTTCCCTTTGGTCTGGTATGGTTGATTGTTCGAGGAACACGTTCCTCACAAGTGTTACTGTTCGCTTTATAAGTCTGTCTTTTGTTTGGCTGAAAGGATCTTCGGGAGTGGGTTTAGTTCCAGGTTTGAAGGGTGTCTAAGGGCCACAGTGGAAACCCTGGTGGCATACTGGTTAAGAGCTACGGCTGCCAACCAAAAGGTCAGCGATTCCATTTCACCAGGCATTCCTTGGAAACCCAATAGGGCAGTTCTTCTCTGTCCTATAGGGTTGCTATGAGTCGGAATCGTCTTGATGGCAACGAGTTTGGTTTTTGGTTTTAAGGGCCACACCCATGGGGGTTCTGCCAGTCTCTATCAGACCAGTAAGTCTGGTCTTTTTTATGAATTTGAATTTTGTTCTTCATTTTTCTCCCACTCTGTCTAGGACCTTCTATTGTGATCCCGATCAGAGCGGTTGGTAGTGGTATACAGGCACCATCTAGTTCTTCTGGTCTCAGGCTAGCAAAGGCTGTGGTTCATGTGGTCCATCAGTCCTTTGGACTAATTGTTTCCTTGAGTCTTTGATTTTCCTCATTCTTCTTTGCTCCGGACAGGAAGATACCAATAGTTGTATCTTAGATGGCCACTCACAAGCTTTTAAGACCTCAGTTGCTACTCACCAAATAGGATGTAGAACATTGTCTTTACAGACTATGTTATGCTTATTGACCTAAGTGTCCCCCAAGACTATGGTCGTTAGTCCTAAAGCCCAGTGACTCAGTCCCTCAAGGTGTCTGGTTATGGTTAAGGCGTTTTCATAACTTTGTCCCCTGTGTGCTCTGCTATATATATGAATATCTTGGAGCACATACAACTGGTCCGGTTTTGGTATATAGTAAAGGAATACCCAATCTCAAAAAAAAAAGAGGGGGTGGCTCAGACTGAAGGCCTCATCCTCTATACGCAGTATAGACCCATTATTGGTGAAGCTTATAGGGGTCTGTGAGAAGGGCCAGGGAGGGAAACCAAAGACACAACCTAGGCCACCTCCCCAGGCCGGACTGGTTTTCCCGTCCAGGGTCCAGCTTCCTCTTTTGCCCTCATTTTGTATGAGGGAAGGGCATTTCCCTAAGAGCTAGCGGCCAGAGGAGGAGCTCCTCAGCTGGGCCAGGGCCAGGGTGGCTATCTGTTCAGTAATGTCAGTTCTAGCCCCAGGATGGGCTAGGTATGAGGGCCTGGGAACTTAGAAGCAAAAAGGGCTCAGAAATGAACCTGATCCTTTTGGCCTATTTTCATTCTTAAAGGGATAAACTATGGTAGGGTCATTCTAAATGAGGTCAGAGAGATGTTGGACCCATTCCCAAGTGCGAGTAACAATCCCCACCTTCTCTCCTTTGTGGAATGACATCAGGCTGGAGGTCAGGAGACCCAGGTCCTTGTCCTGGATTTGCTATCAGCTCTCTAACCCTGGTCAACTTAGTCCCTCTGGGCTAGGTTTCAGCATTAAGTAGTTGCATATCAATACTTCAAGAGGTATAGTGAATACTCTTCCTTCCCCAGGAGGCCTCTCACAGCAGCGCCCCCTGCTCGGGGCCCTCATGTCTCACCAGCCTTGATCTGACAGTGTTCCCTGTAAGTTTTTGTCCAGGGTCAAGAACGGTGTTTCCCCAAAGCACAAGGGTTGTTGTAGGTTGAGAACTTCAAGAAGAGAGCAAAGAGTGCTGGGGATTTTGCCAGGGGGCTGCAAGGTAAGGGAGCACCCTGTCCCCTGCTCCAGCTCTGCCCCACTGACAGTGGAAAATAGATGTCGGAGTTTCCTCCCTGATGTTGTTTTTCCCTTGTGGAAACCCCCTCAGGCCTGGGGCAGGGCTGATGGGACAGAGCAGCCCTGGGTCTCTCTGGGTATTTTCAGGTGGGAAGGCAAGATTGGGAGGGTGGTATTTGTGTACAGCCTCATGAGAAATGAGCAGAGACAAAGGAAGTGCCATTTCACAGGCCTTTCATGGGGCCCCAGGACTGCTGATCCGCTGCTAGGTGGTGAGGAGGAAGCCAATGTGGGAGCCTTCCTCTGTGCTGCTTGAGGGGAAAGGAGTAGCCTCCTCGGCTCCCCCAGCCAGAACTATCCTGGCCCTGGGATTCACCCTAGATGGAGCACTCGGGGTACTGGGATGTGAAGGGAGGGAACTGGTGAAAGGGCCCCAACCGCCCCCCACAACTTTCCCAGCTGCAGCTGTCTTGGTTCCTCCTCCTCTTTGCTCCTCCTCTCCAGCCCCCAGTGGGTGGAGTCAGCTCTCTCTTTCCCTACCTGCTGTCACGTTGGATCCTCTCAGGGACTGAAAGTTGGGGAATGGCAAGAGGTGGTGAGTTCTCCAGCATGGATTTTTTTAAGGCTGGGAACAAGGCTCTCTTGAGTTCTGTCCCTGCTGGTAGAGAGAAAGGGAAGACAGAGACTCAGCACTTGGCCTGGGCCCAGCCCCACACTGACCTCATATCTCCCCCAGTTTCCTCCTCCCAGCCCAGCTGCAGCCAGCTGTAGTCCCTCTGAGCCTCTTCATATCACCTCTTCCCCCATCGCCTCCCTTCAAAACAAACAAACAAACAAAAAACTGGCAGGCTTCAGATGCTATTCTCAAGGCTGACCTTGCCCCTTGCCTTACCCTTGATCAGGGGCCTTCAAATATTCCTTAGCCTGTCAGGAACACTTTTCCTACCCATCTTCCTCCTGGTCATGTGGTGGCTAACCACTACCTGTTCCTCCCCTCTTAGCTTTCCAGTTGAGGACAGGTCACTATAGTGTGTGTGTTTGTTACTGTAACCTTGTGCTCCTTACAGGAGGAGGGAGTTGGTTACACTTGTCTTGTTTCTCCTAGGCATAGAGGCTCTTCCTTGTTCACAGCATCAAAGTCTGGGGGTTGGTAGGGAGTTAGGGTTGTGTCAGTTCACAGCTTTTGCTCAGCCCTGTGCTGGGCTTCTGGAAGTAAGCAAGAGGACACTTTTCTCTGCAAGAGGCATACAATTAGTTCAGTACAACGAACAGTATAGACAGTGCTGAGGGAGGTAGGGCAGGAGAGGGGGTCCTTTGCTGTCCAAGAGAAGCTGGGGAACAGAACTTGTCCCTCAAAGGACAGAGGATCTGAAGGGAGTGAGCAGCATTCCAGGAAGAAGAATTCATGTGCAAAGCCATGAAGGACAGACTAAGTTCATCCAATTATTTACTGACAGTGCTCTTCTAGGAGGACAGAAATCAGCCAGGACTTTGCTCTCTAGGCCCTCCCAGTCTAATCGCAAAGGTTCAGAAGAGCCTCCATGTGACACAGGATAGAGCAGGCCTGTGAGTGCCACAGGGATCAGACCTTGGATGGGGTAAGCCATTTGTGACTTAGGTGATTTGAGAAAACTTTTCTGGAGGAGGCGGCAGTAGTGCTTGGTTCTGGAGGACAGAGGAAGGTCCCTTGAGGCAATTGGAGCCTCCTGAGCTGGGGGATGCGAGAAGGGGCAAAATGCTGGATTCCCGTGGTAGACAGTGAGTACTCTGCTTTGTGTTTTGGGGAAGAGAATAGCCTTGTAGAGGATCAGGGTGATGTGGCCAGAGCTCAAGGCCTAGAATGAACAGAGAAGGAATATAATCTGAATGAAGTTCAGGAAGGGCTGGAGAAGGAGAGCCCAGGGCAGGGAAGCAGGTTAGGAGGCTGTAGTGAGTTTCTGTTGCATCCACACTCCCCAATCTTCTAGGGCCAAGTCCTCCCCTCCCCCACCCCCAGTTGGGACACTTCCCCTGCTGTAAAAGACCGCAGAGATCTGGCAATCAGGCCATCAACTGCTTCCTTCCCAACCCCCTTCTGAGCCTGCCTGGGCCACACCCCAAGGTCCGGTCCCACTGAGTTCAGGCTGGGCTCCAGTTAGCTTCCCCCCTGACCTGTGCTCCCATGGGTTATGCTCCCTGCTGGGCCCAGGTGAAGCTGGTACTGGGAAGAGGGAGATTTTTGCCTATCCCAGTCAGTTACAGCTTCTGGCTGCTGTTGCTGTCCAGTAAAATTCAGGATTGTGGTGGGGGTGTTTGTCCAGTTCTGGGCTTTGGAGGGATCTGTCCAGATCTCAGTAATGGCAGCTAGAGCAAGCAAATCAGAAGGCACTGGTTGCACACTATCCCGGTACTCAGCTTTTCTATGGGGAGAGTAGAGAAGCCCAGGCTCCAGTACTGGGGGACATCCACAGGCTGGGAGACTTGTGTGTGACTATTGGAGGAGAATCACACAGAGCCAAAGCAGGGTTAAAAGGGGTGGCTGTGCAGTGGAAGTTCAAAGAAAGAATTCAGTAGCCCCATGGGACTATGAGACTTAAGCTAGGCCTTGAGGGGTGAGGGAGATTTGAGAGAGGAGAGAGTATGGCAGCAGAGGAAAGAGCAAAAGTTCTAGAGGCAAGAATGGTCCTGGCTTGTTTACAGGAAATATTGAAGACCTCTTTGGAGCAGGGAACAGGGAACTCACATTTGCAAAGTACCTACATTGTGCACATATATTGTATGTTAACACACTTAATCCTGATGACAAGCCTATGAGGTAGGTAGTGTTAAATTTGAAAAGGTAAGGAAATTGAGGCTTAGAGAGAGAAATCACAAGCCCAGGGTCACACAGCTGGTAAGTGGCAGAGCTAGGATTTAAACCCAGGTCTGTCTGACTCCAGAATCCCTACCAGGTACTTTGAATGCCAAGATGAGGGACCGGACATGATCTGAAATAAGTCAGGAATAAAAAGCCAGAACAAGTCATTATAATTTGCCTAATACACTGATCTGCAAACATTAATTTCTTTACTAAACAAAGGTTCTCCAAAAAAGGCTACCTAGTAAGTAAGTTACAGTTGAGCCCCCATCCCCAAGCAGGCCACTATCCTTGTTTGGCCTCCTGCAGCACTGAAGTCCCTTCTCATGTGGCACAGGTTGTTGTTTTTAGTTGCCGTTAAGTTGGTTCCAACTCATCGCAACCCTACCTTTTAGCATATGCCCTCTTAAATGGGCAATAGAAACTTGGTTCAGGCCTGGTTCAGGCCATGGGATTTCAGAGAAAAGATTTGTCTTGGGAGAGAGGATAAGAGTCTAAACTGGACCGTGAATAGGGTAAATGGGGGCTGATGCCACCGCTCAGACACTTACATACTTGGATTTAGTGTTTCCTTCCTCTTAGGATGAAAGGCTTTGCTACTGTCACCTCCTCTGTGCACAGCACTTCACACTTTACAAAGCACATTCATTTTCTTGATTTCATGGGACACTTGCTACTGCTCTGTGAGGCTGGGAGGGCAAGTATTATCACTCCTGTCTTACAGATGAAGAAACTAAGGCTCCAGGAGGGGAAGTGACTTGCTCATGGAGGCCGTGTGATGCATTGTGGAAAACACACAACTTTGAATCAAAAAGCTGGGGTTTGTGCCCTGGCTCCCTTACTAACTAGCTGTGTGACTTTGAATTACTTCTCTAAGTTTGTTTCCACATCTGTAAAATAGGAATAGTACCAATAGGTTGTTAGAAGGATCTCATGACATAATACCATGTGAACGTAAGGGTTATACCGGGTGAGGGCTTTTCATCAAGTGGCAGCTTCAGCAGGTGAACCCAGGAGGTCAGATTCAGGTATCCAGTGCTCTTGTCCCTACACCACACTGCCTCTGCCTTGATTGCTTCTGGACACTACCTCATTCAGGATCCTTTTCCGGTGTCAGTCCCTGCTCTCTGCCAGCCCGGAAGCTACCCTCTCCTTCCCTCGCTCCTTTGTGGGCTGATTTACTGATTGCTGGTTGATAACCACCTCCCTAGAGAGCAGCCTAGAGCCAGCTGTACTTCCAGTTTCTTGGGCCTTGTGACTGTTGTGCAGAGTTCCCTCCTTGCCTTCCTGCCTGGGCCAGCCCAGTGCTGGGCTTGTTGGGGAGAGTTCCCAATCATACTGCCATACCCATCCTCCTGCTCTGTGTGAAACTGAAGATTTATAGGCCCAGTAGTTATGCTCTGAAATGCCAGGGCCTCTAGAAATCCACTGGACACAAGTAATGGCAGCCACCAGCCCCCTCCCCTGCTCCCAGGGCTCTTTTCGTCTCATTTCATCCACTCAGTGCCGTTGTCAAGACATTTTCCTCTTCATTTCATGAATAGGGAAACTAAGGCCCAGAGAGGGTAAGTGCCTCGTGCTTGGTTGCAGGGAGTCAGCAGCAGAGCAGAGCTGGGGCTAGAACTTAAGTAATGCCTTCCAGTCCCAGGTTCTCTCCACTGCCCTGTTGTTAGTTGCTATTGAGTCGCTGACTCATGGTGACCCTACATGTACAGAGTGGAACTGCTCCATAAGTTTTTCAAGGCTGTGACCTTTTGGAAACAGATCACCAGGCCTGTCTTCCAAGGTATCTCAGCGTGAGTTTGAACCACCAACCTTCTGCCTAGTAGTCAAGAGCTTAACCATTTGCACCACCCAGGGACTCCCTCTCCACTGCCCTAGACGGCCCTTATCTCCTTCCCTGACCCATTCCCCAAGAGTCTCTGTTTGAATGTCTGGAGGTTGAATACACACACTTATTCATGCAAATTAAGGTTGAAATAGATTTAATGGAAACCAGAAAGGCAACCTCACAGAGTGAAACCATTTCCCTTACAGCTGGCCCCAGGGGAAGCTGTGGCCAGGGAGGGAGCTAGGACCAATCCCTGGGTCCTGTGCAGCCCCCATACCACCAAAGTTACTTCACCACTTCCCAGTGGGGGAATTTCCCCTCTAACTTTGGTTCTCCAGGCTTTTGAACCAATTAAGAGGTCAGGCTGTGGGGCTAAGGAGTTCCTAGAAGAGGGTGCAGGCTTGCTTTGTGGAAAAAAAAAATGGAGAAGATAGGCGATGGTGAAGGTTGGGTGGAGCCAGGGATATTTGGGGATTTGGGTGTGTCTAAAACAGGGTTGCCCCCTCCCAGGGAGAAGGGACCTGGTTGTGGGGGAGAGGCAGGGAAAGAAGTCACATACTGGCCCACAAGAGGCCCCCATGGCCTAGAGGAGGTAGCCAATGAGAGAAGGACCCTTGCCACAGCAGTATAAATAATCACAGGGTTTCTGGAAGCTCTGTCCTGTACCAGAACTCAGAAGAGCAGTTCCTCACCCCAAGCCCTGTGAGCTGCAGAGGAGATTAGGGTGGTGGCTGGAGCCAGGACTTCCTCCCTCATACTTACCCCACTAATAATTACAGTAGCCTGTTTATTGGTCACTTCCTATGTGCCATGCCTCGTGCTTAAACAAATTAGCTTATTTCATACTCTCAGCAATCCTAATGCAAGATTATCCCTACTTTACAGATGAAAAAATTAAGGCTTACGGAACTTAGATCTATGTTGCCCAAGATCATTCATGACTAGTTGGCACTGTGATTAGAATCCTTGGCCAGTCTGACTCCACCGTCTATGTTCTTGGTGATAGTGCTTTAATGGCACTGTGCTCTCTACCCAAGAGACTGCAAGCCCCTGAAATTCTTCAGAAACACCCACTGTGGTCTCAGAAAAAGGGATGTGTGATTAAGGGGAAAATCAAGTTTTTGTCTTGTTCATTCCTCCTGGCTGGGCTTGGAGGATCTGCCCCACCCACCAAGGGCCTCGAAAGAAGATGCTGATGGTCTGGGAGCCCCTGCCTCATTCGTCGTCATATACCTAGATTCTAGCCCAAATTCCAGCTGGGCTCATTCTCCAGTATTCCTCTGCACCCAGTTGCCATCCTGGGTATGTGTAGCCAGATAGGATTTTCCGTGTTCACAAGAATGATGGGGCAAACTCTCCCCCACTTTTCCTTATCTCTAGAGCACCCTGAATTGGGACGGGGCAGCTGTCTAGAGAATTTTACTCCTTACTCAGTATACTTCTCATTGTGCCTTTTGGTTTGCACTCAGTAGCCAAGATGTCAGGTCTGGAGAAATTGAAAATACTGGTGCAGTGGGTAGGGTGGCCCTGAGTTGGGAGAGGTTCCACCCATGACTGCATCTCAGAGTGACCTGGGTCAGCTGCCCTGTGTGAGTACCCCTCTCCAGTCTACTGGGTGAGGGGGGTCCATATCTGGTAGACCCCTGCAATTGAGCAGCCTCCTTCTGTATCTATACTGCTTTTACTAGTGCCCAGAGAAAAACAAAAATAATTTAATACTTATTGAGTGCTTATCATGGCCAGGCACTGTGCTAAATGCTTTACATGTATTAACTTAATCCTCACAACAACATAATGACATAGGTATTATTTTATCCCCAGTTTACAGATAAGAAAACTGAGGCATGGAGAGGTTAAGTAATTTATCCAGGGTCACACAGCTAGGAAATAACAGAACCAGGTTTTGCCCTTAGTCAGTCTGGCACCAGAGCTTATATGCTTCACACCGTATTATACTGCCAGCCTTCAGGGTTCTCACACCTGAATACCTTTGCTCGAACTCAGGGCTGTTCTCATTGTGTATCTGTCTCTCTGTGGTCTGTCTTGATGGGATTGTGGGATGGTGTCAGGTTACAGGAACAGGAGCTGGTTTCTCTTTGTGCCCCCATCCTTTGTTCCCAGTGGGTAGAGGACTCCCTAACCAAGAGTGTCCCTCTCATCTGTCCTGCAGGTAGCTGCATCCAGAGGGGCCCAGAAGAGGGAGGAGGCGTTGCCTCCACTGCAGCAACTACACCCAGGATGCAGAGCATCAAGTGTGTGGTGGTGGGTGATGGAGCCGTGGGCAAGACGTGCCTGTTGATATGCTACACAACTAACGCCTTCCCCAAGGAGTACATCCCCACGGTGTTCGACAATTACAGCGCCCAGAGCGCAGTTGATGGGCGCACAGTGAACCTGAACCTGTGGGACACGGCGGGCCAGGAGGAGTATGACCGCCTCCGCACACTCTCCTACCCTCAGACCAACGTCTTTGTCATCTGTTTCTCCATCGCCAGTCCGCCCTCCTACGAGAACGTGCGGCACAAGTGGCATCCGGAGGTGTGCCACCACTGCCCTGATGTGCCCATCCTCTTGGTGGGCACCAAGAAGGACCTGAGGGCCCAACCTGACACCTTACGGCGCCTCAAGGAGCAGGGCCAGGCACCCATCACCCCTCAGCAGGGCCAGGCGCTGGCCAAGCAGATCCACGCTGTGCGCTACCTCGAGTGCTCCGCCTTGCAGCAGGACGGCGTCAAGGAGGTGTTTGCTGAGGCTGTCCGGGCTGTGCTCAACCCCACACCGATCAAGCGTGGGCGGTCCTGCATCCTCTTGTGACCCTGGCGTTCAGCTTAGAGGCTGCCCCTGCCCCGCTACCAGTTGTGCCTTGGTGCCTTATCTGCCCCCATCTGTGCCTTAAGGACTAATTCTGGCACCCCTTGCCAGGGGGCTCCCTGAATCCCATTTTCTCTGAGTGCCTTTTCTCTTTAAGGAGGCCTACAGGGAAAGGGGCTATGGGCCTTGCCCCACGGCACTTGGGAAGACCAGGTGTTCTCATGAACTCACCCGGGCCAAGGTTGGATCCCTTCCCAAGAGACCAGCCCAGTGCCCTCTCCTCATTTTCCCCTACTGACCAGTTCATCCAGCTTTTCCACACAGGTGTTGCTGCCTATTGTGGTGCCTCAGATTAGGGGCTCTCAGCCATCCTAACATCTGCCTTTGCTGCTCTTGGAATTGCCTCCTTCCCCCAAGATGCTCTCTCCCTTCCCTAAGGAAGGAGCCACAGAATCCTGAGAAGATGAATGTGCCCTAATCTGCCCCCATGTGCCTTGGTCTTATGCATCTGCTGACTGACTCGGCCCCTGTGCTCCTGGAGGCCTTTCCTTCCATCAGCATCAATAAAACCTCCTGTCTCCAGTGGCCCTGGCTCCTCCCTGTGTGCTAGGCAATGGGGGTTGGGCAGGGCTGGGCATGGGCTAGGGCTCCCCAGAGACTGGGAGCCTTTTGTTTCCTGCAGGAGGGAACAGGAGACAATAGGCTTCACTGTGGTCCCCTGCCCCCCAACTGAGGTACCAGTCTTGCTTTGGGTTTGGGGTCCAGCCATAGATCCTATAGTGGATGGGGATGCAGAGTATGAGGAAAGATTTCCTGAGCTAGGGCTCAGAGAGGGAGATTGAGAGCCATTGGCCTGAAGACAGGGTGACAGTCCTGGTATTCTCACAAGTCATGCATCTGAGGGCTGTGCCCTTAGAAGGTGGATTCCCCAGTCACTCTCATTCACCAAAATGCGCTTAGACCAGCCTCACAAGACTCCAGGTCTAAAGGGGGGTGCCACTTGGAATCACACCCCACCATGGACTTGTTCCCTCCATCCTGGAGCCTGTCCCTCACTTCAGTTCCTATCAAATAATCGGAGCCTAGCCCTGAGGACTAGCAGGCCTAATCCACACTGTCTGCAAAAAAAAAAAAAAAAAATATTTATTTTCCTTTGAAATAAAATGTACAACCAGAAGGGATCAGGGCCTGGGGCAGTAGAGAGGATGCGGGGACACCAGGGAACCCATTTTGGAGTAGGAATCTGTGCCTCTGACACCTCCACCCCATAGCTTTGCAAAGGAGGAAGAGTCTGTAAGCCAGAAATTTCAGAGGGGAAGGGAAATAAATGCTATGCTGGGTTCCTTTTCTGGAACAGGTCACCACTCAGATACAGATTAATACCTCCATCAAGTGACATCAAAACCACAGACTGGCAGAGCCCTTGGAAATCATATAGCCCTCCCCACTCCCCAATATACACATGGACACAGTGATGCTCGGATAAGGGAGGGTATACCCAAGGGCACACACCAAAGAAGTGAAGTCAGGACTAGAACACCTGGACAAACTAAGCAGGGGACTGTGGCCGTAGGTCTGGATGTGCACAGTAGATCTTAAGACATCAAATGGATGACCCCGTGGAGACTGTATTTCAGGTAGCGGCCCCTGCTCCATGGTCCCTAACCTTTCTGAGAGGTGGCTATGTAAGGGTCAAAAACTAGGATGTGGTTATGAACCTCATGACTTTTTTTTTTTAGCACCAGAAGGTGGAGCTCTCCTGCCAGCACAGCTTCTTGAGGCCTCTCAGGCAGGGGTGCTGCTTGAAGGCCCTGTGCCCACTGGGGAAGTGGGGGAAAGAAGAAGCCAGCAGGGCTGGGTTAAAGCCTTGTCCTATGCCCTTCCTCCCTCCACCCAACCCACCACCTCGCTTCAGTAGCGCCCAAAGAGGACACAGGTGGGGAAGGCCAGGGTGTCATCTTGTTTCTGGGCAGTGGGCCTCCTCCCCAGCAGAGAAAGGTTCAGAATCGCTTTTCTTCAGGCTGGGAGGTAATGAGCAGCTCCTTGTTCCCGAAGTCCCACCAGGCGGTCATGTGGAACGCCATGTTGGTTAGGACAACAGTGTACTCCAGGATGGCAAAGATGGTGTATACTGTTGTGAGGACACAGGAAACAGGGCAAGGTGACTCTCCTGCCACCCCAGTCAGAGGCTTCTTGGTAAATCACTACATTCCTAGACCAACACAGGGAACACAATAGCAGCCAACCCCCAAGACTACTGCCATACTGCACATCATAGAAAACAGCACAACTGCCCCACAGCCATTATGACCACCTATGGATCGCAGTGTGGCCTCACCTCCAGCCTCACAATACATGTTGTGCCGAAAGTAGACAGCCAGCGCTGAGAAGAAGGCGATGAAGTTGATGATGAAGAGCCTCTGTTTCCAGCAGTAGGATTTTCGCTCCTAGGGAATGGGCTGTCTGATCACCCTGCAGCTTGCTGGGTATGTGTGAGCAGCCTCCCCTAACTTGGTCCAGGCTCCTAAGGACTGGGCCTTGCCTCCCTTGTTTCCCCACTAGTGGTCATGGGAAGGGACATGGGGAGGGGCAGCAGGTATGATGGAGATGTTCACAGCCCTGCTGCCTGGTGCAGATCCTCATTCTACCCCCAAAAGAGCCTCCATATATTCTGTTCTCCAGTCCCCCATACTACCCAAACCCAGTCCTAGACTCAGACCAATCACCTTGTTCCCAACCCCCAACCCCAACTCCAGCACCCATCAGAGTTCCCATTAGAACTGCAGTTCCCACCTCACCATTACCACATCCTGAGGACAGATGTCCTTGCTTTTCTCCTGGGCCGCCTGCAGCCCCACTGGGGGTAGGTCCGTACCTCCTGACTTACTTTGTGCTTCTTGGTCAGCCGCCAGAGAATGCAGGTGAGGAGCATATAACTGAGGGAGGATGCGATGAACACAATGAAAGCATTCTCGTGGATGGCTGATGAGAGAGAGGAGGGTTGGGGGCGCGCATTACAGGGAGTGCCCAAACCCCAACGTAGGGTGAGGGGAGGGACAGGGCGCATTCCCTCCCTGAACCCTTCCCCACTCCTCCCTGGTCTGGGCACCCACTGAAGTCCTCGGAGGATGAGACGTAGGTGAGCACTAGCAGCGCGAGGTTCTCGATGACGTTGAGGCTAAAGATGAGACGGCAAAGTGGGCGGTAGCCGGGGCACGAGCAAGCACAGCTGAGGTAGTGGTTCCAGTAGGCGAAGGCCACCAAGAAGCGGGGCGCCGAGTGCAAGCCGATGCAGAAGCGCCATACGTAGCGCTGGGGAACCTCCCCGCCGATGGCTGAGCTCACCGATGGCAGGTAATTGGGCACCTGGAGAGTTGTGACCGGTCTGGGCACCACCTCCAAAGGCCCTGCCCATCCTGACAGCCTGCTCTGTATCTATCAAGATAACTCTCATCCCCCAAGGCTCTACTCCAGCCCCACCCCTTCCGAGATGTCCTCTTTCAGGCTCCCACAGAGCTCTCCCAGGAAACCTCCCCTTCCAAGTCCTGGGCATAATATCCTCTGTTCTCATTCCACAGCCAGCCTGAGATTTGTGTAGGGGCACGGTGGGGCCTCCTCCATCTTCCCCCAAACTGGAACCTGCACATGGCTGGGCATCCATGCAGACGAGTTCAGATGTTCCCTGAACCCACAGCGCAGGGCTTTGCCACCAAGAAGGGCCTGTGAGAGGTTGTAGGACCTCTGATTCAGTTGCAGGGGGAGAGATGAGCCACAGACCATCTGAGCTGCCTTGTGACAGTGCTAGATTCACAGCCCAGCTGAGCTGTTCCTCTAGTTGCTCCCAGCTCCACTTATTCCTCTGGACAGGTGTGCTAAGGTGGCAGGAGGTACTGTGAGATCCTGGGGGAGACGGGCTAGATGGACACCTCCACCATGATCATGTTTAAGAAAGTGGATGCTCCCAGCCTGGTATAGTCCAAGAAAATGACACTGTTCCTGTATACCTCCCCCACCCATCTTTCTCAATGCCTGCAATTCCTCTTTCCTTAAGGAATCGGAATCTCATTCCTTAAGGGTAAGGAAGGAGAAAGAGTTAATAATCACATAGCTAAAAGAATTGGTGTATTGCTTGTATGGGGAGAAGGTAGTTTATATAAGGATAGAAAAGCCAGGGATGCGAGGAGAATCCCTTAGACTCCAGGGCCTAGAGCAGTGCTTCTCAAACTTTAAGTGTGCATACTACTCACCTGTGGATTGTGTTTAAATGAAGATCTGGAGTGGAACCTAAGAATCTGCATTTCTGAACAATTCCAGGGCTGTAGAAGCTGTCAGTCCATAGCCCATAATTTCCATGGACTTTTTTAGACCCTTGACAAGGGCCAGGCGATGCCAGAGCCCAGCAAGGGAACAACCCTGCTCTGACTATGGAGTGACAGTCTTCAGAGATGGAATTCTGAACGATTCCTTCCTTTCTCCCAGTGGGGTGCTGAATGGGTACCTGGAGGCTCTGGGGAGGTAAGCAATGCTAATGCAGCTCATGGGGCAGGAGGCACCTGGGCAAGGACCAGTCAGGGGTTCCAGCCTCCACAAAAAAAGGTGGATTCCCCTCAGCACTGTCAGAAGCAGCTAAGTACAGACTCATGGAGAGGGGGTGCTACTCTCAAGGCCATGGCTTGAGACCAGACTCACAACTTCACTTTGAGTTATCAGTAAAGAGGCAGCACGGAGGCTTTGGAGCTATACAAATCTGAGTCTGCATTCCTGCTCTGCTTTTATTAGCTAGATGATCTTGGGCAAGTCACTTCACCTCTCTAAGCTTCAGATTTCCTCATTAGTAAAATAGGGATAATATCACCTACCTTGCAGAGTGATTGTAAATACAAATATAACATATGTAAAGCATCTGGCATTATCTGGCATACAGGGGATACAACAAGTGGTGGCTTTCAGAAGACAAAGTTCCTTGAAGAGCTACATGGCCACTGAACATGGGAAGGCCTGCATCTGGGGCAGTACCATATATTCGTCTGATACTTCTGAGCCACCCAAGCCTCCTCATTTGGCTTTTCTGCCTTTCTGGTTACCTGGCTGGGGTTAGTGGGAATGTCCCTTCCACTCCCTGAAATGTTCATTCTGAAAACTCCTGCCTCAATTTCAGCTATTTTAAAGGGAACAGGGCCAGCATCTAAGGCTTGGCTGGGAGAGCCCACATCATTCAAGGGCCCAGAGCTCTGACAGATGCTGGGGAACAGGTAATGTGTAGAGATGACACAGAGCTGGTGGGGAGGCCTCAGGAGGAAGAAAGAGTTAAGGCCCTATGGCTGCCAGTCCTGTCGTCACAAGCTCCTCTCAGATTAGGGGTAGGTGTGGGATTCTAAGAGCAGAGATTAATCTATCACACACACACATACACACACATATCCATAATCAGGTACAGATAATCACTCCCATCCCCAGCACACAAATTCCCCACTCACCAACTGTACGAGCAACAAGTAACATCAGGTGCTATCAGACACCACCAGGTACACAACTCACCCAAACCTCCCCATGAGCCCAAAGCTAAGGGGACTGACAGATGAGGACATATAATTCCTTTCCCCAAGAGTAGAAACCCTTTGGCCTGGGGGACATTGTTCAACAGTCCTGTGTGCAGGGCAGTAAATCAGAAACTTACATGGTATAAAAGGAGAAAGTAAAAAAAAAAAAAAAAAAATCCCTTCCCTATCACATTGTTGTGTGTCTTCGAGTCAATTCTGACTCATAGTGACCCTACAGGACAGAGTAGAACTGCCTCATTGGCTTACCGAGGCTAAAATCTTTACGGGAGCAGATCATCAGGTCTTTTCTCCCAGAGTGGCTGGTGGGTTCAAACCACTGACCTTTCAGTTAGCAGCATAGTGCTTAACCACTGCACTACTAGGGATCCTTTCCCCATCATAGCACCTCAGATTTCACCATTAGATATTCATTCCATTGGCCTCAGACTAAAGTCTCCCCAAGTTATGAATGACTTCATTATCTACTTTACTGCCCCCACCAGCTGCCAACTGGACAAAAATCTCCAATTCCCGTTAGTTCTACTGCTATTCCTCTCTGACTCCATCACCTGCTCTCTATTGTCACAGTCCCCATCTTAGCTCTTTTCTCCCCAATAGCCTGAGCTACTGCATGAACCTCCTCACTGGTCTCCCCACCTATACTCTTGCCCCTACCCTTAAATCTGTTCTCTGCTCAGGAGATAGAATGATCTTCTGAAGCACAAATCTGATCAGGTCCCTTTCCTGTTTAAAATATTCATGGCTCCCCATTGTCTTCTGAATAAAATCCAAAAGTCATCAGCCTGGCATTCACTAAGAAGCTTCTTCACCCCCACAGCAACAACATCCCCTTCTCCAGGAAGAAAGTTTTCCCCAACATTCCAGCTGGGTTAAGTGCCTCCTCTGGGCCCTGCAGTCCCTATAGTCCCTTTTATCACAATAGGAATCCCATCCCGTCGCCTGTATCTATGATTGTCTCTAACAAAAATGAGATGCTGAGGTCAACTCCATGGTCAATTCCATGGTTCTGACACAGAAAATCTCTACTGTTGGGCCCTTAGGAAAGGCCTGGTGGATTGATCTCGGAGGCAGGAAATCCATCTAGGTCTCTGGCTGGCAGAGTCCTGAGTGAACACAGGTTTTGGGACCTGGGGCTGCCAGGGGGAGAAACAAAGCTTAAAGATCGCGGAGCAGGGCTGGAGATCCTCCAAGGTCAGGCCTCCAGCCTGGGCTAAAGCCATCTGTTACTTCTCCTGGCCCTTAGCCTCATTTTACCTCCTCAGGCTAGGCTACTTTCCGAGTCTAGTCTTCCTTTTTCCTCTCGTGATCTCTCTTGCCCATTCCCAGTTCTTTCCCCATCACCCCCACTCTCTGCTCACTTGCACTTTCTATGATTCTCTTCTACTTTTGGAGGACTCTGACTCTACTCTCTGTGAATCTCTCCTCCAAAGTGTTCCCTAATTCTGACTCGCTCCCCTACTGTTTTATCCTTTCCTCCTTTCTCTGACTTTCATCTTCCCTCCTCCTTTTCTGATTCCACCTGATCACCATCTCCTAACCTGGCCCTGACCCAGGTGCTGGGGCACCTGGCACTCACCCCACAGTCAGTGGCCACCGTGTACTCAAAGTGGAACACCAGGGACCAGATGATGCAGAAGAAGAAGCCGAACACGGGGAAAGTGATGACCCACCAGACCATGGCTGTGAAGCGGAGCCGGAACACAGTCCCGTCGGGGTCCAGGGGCTGGGAGGCCGCAGAGAACATCCTGTGGGAAGTGTTGCCCAGGTAGGAAAAGGGACACAACTTGGGGCCTTATGGGATACCTGGGCCTCGAAGAGTGGAGCCTTTTCCAGAGCTGGCTCCTGAGGGAAGAGTCAAGGCAGAAAGGGTAGAGAGATTATAAGAGAAAAAAGCCAGTGCAGAAGAGAAGGAGGTACTGCAAGAGATGGAGAGAGACAGGCAGGCTAAGCTCTCAGGAGTCCCCTTGGTGCACTGGTCCTGTAGGTCCACCTCTTGAAGAGCCTGGAGAATAGAGGCTCTCAGTGGCCTGGACATGGGAGCTCTGATGGCCCATGTCACTCTCGCAACCCTCATACCTAGGTCACACTCTCAGAGTTTGGAGGGTTATTATTCCCATTCCACAGAAGAGGAGTCTGTAGCCCAGAATTATGTGAGGATCAAACACTAGGACTAAGGCTTCTTGCCACCTGACAGCTTAAGGCTCCAGGTTAAGGCTTCCTTTAGGCCAAGTGACCTAGACAAAGGACCCTTGGCTCAGACTGGCAAAGCCCTTCCACTGACCTTGTCTGACCACATTCCTGCTCCTCACCCAGGTTCAACAAGGAACAGTGGGAGTGCCACTTTTAATGGGGCCACAGGCTGCCAGCCATCCTGCCCCTAGGCTCAGAATGATCCAAGCCTCAGGCCAGCAGTAAACTGATCCCAAGATACCAGGGTACCTGCCTAAAGAGACCCATACCCCTCATCTCCTTCCCCTCTGAAAGGACTATGTCACCCAACCCAACGTTTGGGGGAATCTGAGGGTTACAGGAAACGTCCCTACTCAGCTTGAGCCTGCTGTGCTGTGCCAGACCCAGGTAGCCTCTGTCCAGGTCAGACTTAGGGAGCTAGGCTTCTTCCAATCCCCTCTCCCTCCAGGCAGAGAACCATCCCCCTCCACCCCCGACTACCACGAAACATAAACGGACCCCTCATGCTGATTCCCTTCTGCGGGGCAGAGTGAGATAGTTTTGAATTAAAAGGCCTAAGACCAAATCTCCCCTTAGAACTCATACCTCTCTCTACTAAGAGCACCCAGTCTACTAGTCCAGCTCAGGGTCAGGGATTGGGGGTGGCGCACTAAGCGATACTTACACTGGGTGCTGAAGAATCCAAGGCTTGGCTTGTGGGCTGTAGCCAGACTGAGGCCGTACTGAGACTGGAGGGTCCCACCCCCGGCTTTCCAGGGCCTGCCTTCCCGCCCACAAAGCCCAGTTCTCCATGCCTGCACCAGCACACTGCCTTCCCAGGATCACCAAGGCCATGTCATAAATCCTGGAACGCTCTGCAAAGGTAAGAAGTGATAGTGCTTAAGAGTTATGTGGGACACTATCAAGGGGAACAATCTATGCACGATTGGAATTCCAGAACAGCAGGAGACAAGAAAAAGCACAGAGAGAATTTTCGAAGAATTGCTGGCAGCAAACTTTCCTGATATCATGAAAGATGAGGAGGTTTTCATTCAAGAAGTTCAATGAACCCCATACAGGAGAGACCCAAAAGAAAGTCACCAAAACATATCATAATCAAACTTACCAAAACCAAAGACAAAGAAATAATTCTGAGAGAAGCTCATGAAAAATGAAATATCACATACAAAGGAACATCAATAAGACTAAGCTCTCACTTTTGGTAGAAACCATGCAGGCAAGAGGCAATGGGATGACATATATAAAACCCTGAAAGAAAAGAATTGCCAACCAAGAATTATAAATCCAGCAAAACTGTCTCTCAAATATGATGGTGAAATCAGGACATTGCCAGATAAACAGAAGTTAAGACAATTTGTAAAAACCAGACCAACCTTACAAGAAATACTAAAGGGAGTCCTTCGGACAGAGAACCAACATCAGATAACAACCTGAAATCAAGACACATGACCAAATCACTCAGATACCAACCCAAACGAAGAACTCTCAAAATTAAAATAAAGCTACAAAGCTGAAAACAGGGAACTAGAAATGTCAATCTGAAATCAACGACAACCTCAAAACAAAAAGAGAAAACCAGTGGTGTAGTTACAGAACTTCCATATGGAGAGGAAGTCAAGGTGATACTAAAAAAAAAAAAAGACTGTTTTAAACATAGGATGATAAAGGTAAACCTCACAGTAACCACAAAGAAAATTAACAAACCTACCCACCAAAATAAAGAAGAAAATCAAAAAGACCCAGTAAACACAAAATCGACAAAAACAAAGGAAAAGACAACCCGCGAACAGAAAGAACTCAGCACAGAAAATTAAGCAGAATAAAGAAACTGTCAACACCATAAAAAAAAGCATAACAAAATGACAGCAATAAATTCATATCTGTTGATAATCACACTGAATGTAAATGGTTTAAACACACCAGTCAAGAGACAGAAAGTGGCAGAATGGATAAAAAACATGACCCATCAATATGTTGCCTACAAGAGACACATCTTAGACACAAAGGTATAAGTAGGTTAAAAATCAAAGAATGGAAAAAAATAAGTAAAAATCAAGTAAACAGTAACCAAAAGGAACAGGCGTGGTAATATTAATCTCTGATACAAATAGACTTTAAATCAAATGCCATCATAAGAGACAAGGAAAGACATTATATAATGATTAAAGGATCAATCTGCCAAGAACACATAACCATAACAAATATTTATAGGTCAGAGCTCCAAAATACATAAAACAAACTCTAACATACCACTTTCGGTGATGGACAGAACTAGAAAAAAACTCGACGAAGACAAAGAAGATCTAAATAACACGATTAACCAACTTGACCTCATAGACATATACAGAGCACTCCACCCAACAGCAGCACAGTACACATTCTTCTCCGGAGCACGTGGATCATTTTCTAGAATAGACCATATCCTAGGCCACAAAGCAAGCCTCAATAAATTCAAAAATATTGAAATAATACAAAGCATCTTCTCAGATCAAAATGCTATAAAATTAGAAATCAGTATCAGGAAAAACAAGAAAAAAAATCAAATACTTGGAAACTGAACAACACCGTGCTTAAAAACCACTGGGTACAGAAGAAATTAAAAATGAAATTAAAAAATTCCTAGCATTAAACAAGAATGAAAACACAACATACTGAAACCTTGGGGACATAGCAAAAGCAGTGCTCAGAGGTCAGTTTAAAGCAATAAACACACACATCAAAAAAGAAGAGCAAAAATCAATACCTTAACCTTACAACTTGAACAAACAGAAAGAGCAGCAAAAGAAGACCACAGCTGCCAGAAAAAAGGAAATAATAAAGATTACGGCAGAAATTAAAAAAAGAAAAACAATTGAAACAACAAGATTAGAAGCTGGTTCTTTAAAAAGATCAATAAAATGGACAAACCACTGGCAAGTTGACAAAAGAAAAAAGGGAGAAGACGCAAATAACCCAAATAAGAAATGAGATGGGTGACATTACAACAGAATCAAGTGAAATAAAAAAGATCATAACAAAATACTACAAAACATTATACTCCAACAAATTTGAAAACCTAGAGGAAATGGACAAATTCCTAGAAACACACTGCCTACCTAAACTAACATAAACTGAGGGAGAAAATCTGCACAGACCTACAACAAATGAAAAAATTGAAAAGGTCATTAAAAAAACTACCACCACCACCAACAACAAAAGCCTATTCCTGATAAAAACACTCACCAAAATAGGAATAGAAGGGAAATTCCTCAACATAGTTAGGGACACATAGACAAAACCAACAGCCAACATTATTCTCAACAGAGAGAGACTGAAAGCATTTCCCCTGAGAATGGGAACCAGACAACGATGCTCTTTATCACCACTTTTATTCAACACTGCACTGGAAATCCTAGCTAGAATAGTAAGACAAGGAAGGGAAATAAAGGGCATCCAAATTGGTAAGGAAGAAGTAAAGCTATCCCTATTCGCAGATGATCCTATACATAGAAAAGCCACAAGAAAGCTACTGGAACTAATAGGATTTATCAAAGTGGCAGGGTACAAGATTAACATATAAAAATCAGTTGGATTCCTCTACACTAACAAAGAGAACTTCAAAAAGGATATCAGGAAAAAAATATCATTTACAATAACCCCCTCCAAAAAAAAAAAAAATACTTAGGAATAAATCTAACTAGGGACATAAAAGACTTATACAAAGAAAACTACAAAACATTACAGCAAGAAACCAAAAGAGACCTTCATAAATGGAAAAACATACCATGCTCATGAATAGGAAGACTTAACATTATGAAAATATCAATACTACCCAAAGCGATCTATAGATACAATGCAATCCTGATCCAAATTGCAACAACATTCTTTAACAAGATGAAAAATTAATCACGAACTTTATACAGAAAGGAAAGTAAAGCATTACTGAAAAAGAAGAACAAAATAGGAGGCCTCACACCACCGGATCTCAGAACCTACTATATAGCCATGGTAGTCAAAACAGCCTGGTACTGGCACATCAGACACACAGACCAATAGAACAGAATTGAGAAGCCAGACATGAATCCATCCACCTATGGATACATGATCTTTGACAAAGGGTAGAAGTCCATTAAATGGGGAAGAGATAGTCTTTTCAAAAATGGTGCTGGCAAAACTGGATATCCATTTGCAGAAAAATGAAACAGGATCCACACCTCACACCATACCCAAAAACTAACTCAAAACAGATCAAAGACCTAAATGAAAGAAAACATAGGGACAACGCTGGGACCCTAATTTATGGCATAAATAGAATATCAAGCATAACTAAACATGCACAAACTCCAGAAGATAAACTAGATGACTGGGACATCCTAAAAATTAAATATGTATGCTCATCAAAAGACTTTATTAAGAGACTGGGGAAAAAATCTTTGGCAACGACATATCTGATAAAGGACTAATCTGTAAAATATATAGAAAACGTCAACAACTCAACAACAAAAAGACAAACAACCCAATCATAAAATGGGCAAAGGACATGAACAGACACTTTGTACCAAAGAGGACACTCAGGCAGCCAACAAATATATAGAAAGATGCTCTCTATCATTCACCATTAACCTATTGCCGTCGAGTCGATTCTAACCCATAGCAACCCTACAGGACAGAGTAGAACTGCCCCATAGGGTTTCTAAGGGGCAGCTGGTGGATTTGAATAGCTGAGCTCTCAACCACTGTGCCACCAGGGCTCCAACATTCACCATTAGAGAAACGCAAAGCAAAACCATAATGAGATACTATCTCACCCCTGTAAGAATGGCACTGACCAAAAAAACAGAAAACAATAAATGCTGGCAAGGTTGTGGGGAGATTAGAACTCTCATACACAGCTGGCAGGAATGGAAAATGGAAAACGATATGGCGCTTCCTTAAAAGCTAGGAAGAGAAATACCATATGATCCAGCAATCCCACCCCTAGAAATATATCCTAAAGAAGTAAGAGCCATCACATGAATAGATATACGCACACCTATGTTCACTGCAGCATTATTCACAATAGTGAGAAAACAGAAACAACCTAAGTACCATCAACAGATGAATGGATAAACAAACCGTGGTACATACACACAATGGAATACTATGCAGTGACAAAGAACAAAGATGAATACACAAAACATCTCACAGCATGGATGAATCTGAAGGGCATTATGCTGAGTGAAATAAGTCAATCACAAGTAGGCAAATATTATATGAGACCACTATTATAAAAACTCAAGAAAAGGTTTACACACAGAAAGAAACAATCTTTGAGGGTTATCAAGTAGGAAGGGGAAACCATTAACTAGATGGTAGACGTGTGTTAATTTTGGTGAAGGGAAAGGCAATACACAATATAGGGGAAATCAGCACAACTAAGGCAAAGGAAGCCACTTAGAGACAGGAAAACTGGCCCCTTTTTGTTGGAGCAGGACAGAGTATGTTTGTTTGGCCCCACTAGAGAACTGGCTAATCCTGTGACAATAGAATCAGGATCCAAAAAAGATCTAGATGGGCCTGGATATGAGGTGTCAGTGTCCAGCCTGTGCAGAAACAGCTAATGGAAGCTCAGCCTGTATTAACAGAAGTCTAACTGGTGCAAACAGTTAACACGTTTGGCTGCTAATTGAAAGGTTGCAGGTTCAAGTCGACTCAGAGGTGCTAAAAAATATCTACTTCCCAAAGATCACAGGCATTGAAAACCCTATGGAGAGCAGTCCTACTCTGAAACACATGGTGGGGGTCACCATGAGGCGGAATCAACTTGCCCACAACTGGTTTGTTGGTGGTTAACAGTCAGTAATAGGAAGGGCACTGTCTTGTCCTCACTGTACTGCCCAGGCCATGTGGAGTCCTATGCCCAGATCAAGGCCCAGCATGCAGAGAGGATAGTTACCAGCTGGGCCAAGTCCAGGGTCATAGTCAGGAGGAAGGAGCCTGAAGACCATGTCCTGTGATGGTTGCCTGAAATAACTAGAGATTTGTTACCTAAGAAGAGTAGACTTAGGGACCCCCATTACTGTCTTCCTATCTCTACAGAGCTGGCCTGAAGTCAGGAGGAGAGAGCAGCTTCATAGCCCCCAAAGCAGAGCCAGTGCCAGAGCAGAGAGTCACAGAAGGAAAGTGTACGCTCACTGTAAGAAACAGCTTGCTAACTGTTAGTTACTAAGCCTCCTTGGAAATAAGCTGCCTGGGGAGAAAGAAGCTCCCCATCACTGGGTGCAAGCAGAGGCAAGTCATCTAATTATAGGTGAGTGAGACTAGGTTACTTCTTTTATTTCTAGGGTCAGCCACTTTTGGGATATTCTGGGTAAGAAAGTCAGAGCATATATTAAAATATCCAGATAGATCCAATGGGGTGGTCCTAGGGAATGTGGACAAAAGGCCTCTAGGGTCATATGTTTGGACCTAGTCCTGCCCCAGAGGGGCCAGGTACCCCTCCAGCAACTACCTATGCCTTAGT
The DNA here is from genome assembly GCA_030035585.1 of Dugong dugon. Classification (NCBI taxonomy): domain Eukaryota; kingdom Metazoa; phylum Chordata; class Mammalia; order Sirenia; family Dugongidae; genus Dugong; species Dugong dugon. The sequence goes on along the minus strand of CM057467.1, from coordinate 76,018,542 downwards.
TCCTTAACTGGTATGCCAAGTATGCTAAGATTATCGATCCCATAAACCGTCGGAGTCAGCCACAAAGAGCAGAGCAGCTCTGTTTAGCTCCATATGCCACACACACATTATAATTTTCTGTGTGGCTAAGATTAAGGAGTCCTGGTGGCAGAGTGGTTAAGTGTTCAGCTGCTAACTGAAAGGCAGACAGTCCGAACCCACCAGCTACTCCACAGGAGAAAGATGTGGCAGTCTGCTTCCCTAAAGATCTACAGCCTTGGAAACCCTATTGGGCAGTTCTACTGGACAGGGCCAGGGTTGCTATGAGTCGGAATCAACTCAATGACAGTGGGTTTGGGGACTAAGACTGCCTTGCACATGCCTTCCCTTTCCCTGGGCACTGAGCTGGGATCCTATCCATTTACTCAACAATTATTTTCTGACTCTGATGCCGTACCCACCCTCAAGAAGCACCTTGGTAGGGAAGCTAGACACAAATATAATGTGATGCAACTGTGCCAGAGATAACACAAGGAACTGTGTTATTTGTGACACTCAGAGGAAAGAGTGATTATGTTTGATCTAAGGAGGCTAGGCAAGGCTTTCTGGAGGAGCACACCTGGGCAGGACTTTGCAGATGAATAAGAGTTGGCCAGGGTGATGGCAACATTTGGTGCATTTATCTGAGATGAGAGCTAGGTCAGGGAAGGTTGTTGGATAAACCCTTTCTGACTGCCCCCGTCTGATCACCTGGCCACTCCCTTTTATTCCAGTCCTATTCCTTCTGACAGCTCCCAGCTCCAGGGATCATCACACCTGCTGCCCATAGCTCAAGGCCCACTTCTGCCCAGTGACAAATCAGGAGAAGGGGAAACCTCAAGTCATATGAACAAAAGAAACGGGTCTCCACCCCATACTCCCTGCCAGATCCCACTGCCAGTCCTTGCTGTTTCTCTGGAGCAGATGCTCTTTATAGGAAGGTGGGGAGCCCAGCTGGCTAGGGGCCTTCAGAGCTCTTTCTGAGGCTAGTCCAAGGGTCCACATCCAGGCCCTGCTTCTTCTCCACCTTAAGCCCCTAGGATAACATCCTCTCCTGCCCTGCCTTCCAGCCTGACAATCTCCTCTTCCTCCTTCTGCTCCTCACCCTTCATACTTCCCAAACCACCTTCCTATCCTCCCTTTACCTGGAGCTTGACACTCACCCTGGGAAGGAGGAAGGTAGGAATTATCAACCTCATTTTAGGCAGGGGGAAACTAAGGCCCAGTCTCTGCATCTCAGGTCATACAAAGAGTCAGTGGATGAGCTAGGAGAACAGAGGTCAACACAGGTCTCATCCCGTTTACTCCAAGATCCTATAGAGAAAAAACTCACATCTTTCTTCCTAGCCCAGGACCCCATATCCCTGTCTAGAGGGTGCCTGGCCACCTATGGAACCTCAGAGGGCATGTGGCCCACACCAGAACACACATACACACACATAATCAGGTCCCCATCCAGACAAACACAGATATAGTCTCTGTCATACACATACCCCACACAAAGTCATTAAATAGTCACGTCCCTCACAGTTACACTCATATATTTAGAGAATCATATTCCCTAGAGATAGGCACAAGCCCACAGTGCTACACTAAGGGGCCCAAAATTCCCTCTAGCCTAGTCCTATTCTCTCTCCACTCCCTACCACCCAGAAAACCCGGAAACTCCTGAATCTGCCCCACCAGGAAGTATGGATTGAGCTCTGGGTTCTAGGGATGCCCAACTTCAGTGTCCCGAGCCCCCTGTGGCCTCCATGGAAGGTGGAAGGAAGCCAATCCTTGAGACCTCAGCTTGCAGGCACCCCCCAGCACCCAGTGTGTTTGTTGGACCCCAGTGGAAAGCTGGATAATCCTATGACAGGAGAATTAAGATCCAAAAAAAGATCTAGATGAGCCTGAATATGAGGTATCAATGTTCCTCAAGCCCTACCCCACAGTGTGTGGCCGTTGTCTCCTTGAAGTGGAAGAGCAGGGACCAGAGGATGCAGAAGAGGAAGGCGACAAGTGGACAGCAGACCGTGACCAGGGCCACCAGGGTGAAGCGGAGCCGGACCAGGGTCCCATCCCGGTCCAGCGGCAGTGGGACCTGGTACATCTTGTCAGACCTAGGAATGGAGTGGTGTGCTGTCAGCGTCCCAGGGTTGGGGCTCAGTGGTGAAGCCACCTCTTGTGCTCAGTCATAAGCTTGGCTGTGCTATGGAGTGGGGAGTATGAGGAAGAGGCCACCTAGTCCCAGAGACAGCTCCTGGCCTAGATGAGGAAGACTGACTTGGAATCTCAAGAGAACATTCACTCTCAATTTCCGAGGGAAGAGAATGGACCAAATCTGTGCTAGGAAGAAGTCTGAACAGATTGGGAAACCTTCTCCTTACCCCTATGCCTGCCTTAACAGGCTTAGGACTGTAGGAGCTAGTCTAACTAGTCTCTTCTTATTTCAGAAATCAACCCTAAAGACTACCTGTGGACAGAATGGTCCATCTCTTCCCCCAGGTTTTTGAGCCTCAGGCCTATCTTCCAGGTTTCAGGATCTCTCATCAGATCTTAGTGCTTCACCCACTGGCCCCACAGCCCTCTTGCACCTTCAGTCCTTATCCAGGCTCCATGTACTCTGTGTGTCTACACTACAGTCCACAGCAGCAGGAGCCCCATGGAAGATGATAGAAGCTCAACTCCCCATCTGTTCCTGCCTGCTGCCTCACGTGCTCTGAGGGTGAAAGGCTTTGCAGAATCAGGCCTGGCAAGAGCCTCAGCTTGCTGTTTGCTGAAGAGAGCTGCTTGGTCAGCTTCTGGAGACTTCCTGGTACCCAGGGCCTGTCCACTACCCTCCCAAGACCAACTGAGGGCTCCTGAGGACTGTGACTCCCCCATCAGACAAGGACATCTAAGGTCAGGAACTACAGTAGCTGAGTATACACCAATAATCCTAACCCATTCCCCTCTCAGTGAACAGGAGAGGCAGTTGAGGCCAACAGAGGGGCAGCAACGTGGTTGGAGCCACACAGCAAACAGAAGAGCCAGCACTGGGAAAATGGGGGCCCATGAAGAGTCGCACACTAAAACTCTGGCCTTCTTTGACCCCTCCCTCTCTGGGTCAGAGCCTGGGCAGAAAGGTCAGGTTAAAACTAGGGAGAGGGAGGGAGGAGTACCAACTCCACAGGAGGAAGAAAGGTGAAAAACAAATCCTATGTAGGTGAATCAGCTCAGCCTTGAGTCCATTGTAAAGATAAGAAACCAAGACACAGAGAGGGAAAGGCCCTTCCTTCTTCAAAGCCACATGCTGAGCTGAAGGTAAAGCTATCCCTGGAACTTAGGCTTTTTGTTGCCAAACTAAGCCTGGCTCCATATACACAAAGAACCTACCTTTCTGGGCTGCAGGACCTTGCCAGATCAAGTCCAGACTCTTCCTGGCCACACCCTAGACTGACTCTCCCCTCTAGCCCCACCCTCAAGAAGAGCAATGACCTCGAGTCAGGCCAGCCTCCTGGCATTCCCTGGCATTCTGGAACCAGGCAGGTGGATATGCTTCTATATTTTCATCCATCTTCCCCCACTCACCTGTCTGTCAGATGGGATCAGGCAGCCTGCCCCAATAGTTCAAGCTCCTTTCTCCTTTTAGGGGTGAGGGGTCGTCTCCCAGGGGAGCTGGAAGTGGCTCTGGTGACCCTCCCAGATAAAACATATTCCATGGATCGTCCCCAACTGGACTAAGTCTCTCAGGGCCCTAGAAGGGGAACACCTCCCCTACCTAGCCCAAACCCAGATGCGGTTGCAGCATCACAAGTACCCCCTCCCAAAATCCCTTCCTGAGGTCAGGGGGCTCCAGAACCCTCCCTTTTAGCTGTGTGACCTTGGGCAAGTCACCTAACCACTCTAGGCTTGTTTCCACAGTTGTACAACATTGGAATCATGTAGTTTAGATTATTTCTAAGACCCTTCCAACTTGGTCATTCTGGTCTTCCAGATCTCAGCACAGGGAGCTTACTACCAGAAGGGCAATTGTTCAATCCCTGGACAGCTCTAACTTCCTCACAGGTACTATTTAACTGAAAACTGCTTTCTAAGGAATACCCTTCCTTACCTCATCTCCAAAGGTCCATAGAGATCTTATTGGTCTCTGGTCCACATCCATTCTTACTGAGTGCCTAATAGCTACTAGGAGCCCTGGTGGTGTAGTCGTTAAGAGCTCAGCTGCTAACCAAGAGGTCGGCAATTCGAATCCACCAGCCTGTCCTTGGAAACTCTATGCGGCAGTTCTACTCTGTCCTATAGGTTGCTGTGACTTCATGGCAATGGGTTTGTTTTTTTAATGGCTACTAGGAGTGTCTGGTGCAAATGGTTAATGTACTCAGCTACTAACCAAAAGGTTGGCAGTTTGAGTCCATCCAGAGGAATCTTGGAAGAAAGTTTTGGTGATCTGCTTCCGAAAAATCAGACAATGAAAACCCTATGGAGCACAGTTCTACTCTGACACACAGAGACTCCATGAGTTGGAGTCCACTGACAGCAACTGGTTACTGAGTATTAGGCACCCCGCTCAGCACCCACCTGATATACACTGTCTCTTTTTATTCATTATGATTCCATAAGTTAGGCACTGTAACCTGTTTATTTCTATTTTATACATGCTCAGGGAGGTTAAAGAACTTGCTCAAGGTCACAGGTTAATAATAAGCAGAGCTGGGATTCGAAACCAGTCTGTGACGTTCCAAGGGCCCCCACACCTCCATTCTGCACACCTAGGAAGAATCCTGACCAGGAGGCCCTGTGAAGTAAAGACGCGTAGCTGGAAGAGCTCAATCTCTGCACATAGAGCCCCGAGGTGGAGAAGGGGAGGAAAGAAGGCAGCTACTGGGATACTGCGTGTGCGCGTGAGGGGGACAGGTACCAGGACCTCAGTGCTTCGGGCCCGGCTCTGCAGAGGCCGAACCGCGTGGCTGAGCTCCCCTAAGTGGGGCTGCCCGCTGATCCGGCGCACCCATCAACATACTCACCCAAGAAGCGTCAGTGAGGAGGCGGCGCCGGTGCAGGCTGGGAGCAGAGGGGAGTCGGGGCGGGGGGCGGAGCAGAGGGGTCGCGGGGAGGGGGCCCCAGCCCTGCGGGGGAAGAGCCGCAGGGGCCGGAGCGGTGACGACCGGGGCGGGGCTGGCGTGCTTGGGGCGGAACTTGGGGAGGAAGCCTTGCCCAGATCCTCTGCTGGCTCCTCCCCGCTAATGGGGAGCCAGATTCCCGGGTCTCCCTTTAATCTGTGTCCCTTCATGCTATGCGTCTCCAACCCTGGCCTACCCCACTACATTCTGACTGCCTTGGGGCTGCCAGAAAACCCCCGGACACCTAGGTTTGACACGTTGGACTAGCCATCCCGTCACCTTACCTCTCAGTTGCGTTCCATCCCCTGTTGAAAGAATATAAAGTTAATTCACCAGGCCCCAATTGCTCTTATTCCCTGGCCCCAGTCTCTCCTGCCCCCCTCCTTTCTAACCAGATTAGTCAGCCCACACCCTTCTGAAACAAAAAGCCAGTTTCGTGCCAGCCTTGGTACCTCTCTGCAAACTTTGCTCACCAGAGCAGGCTGGGTGCCTTTCAACAAAGGTAAGAGCACTTAGCAAGTAGTGAGATCCAGTGAAGCTCGCCCACAGGAACCCTGGGCCAGAGTTGTTCCCGCCTTTGATCAGGAGAGGGTGTCCTGTCCCACACAGCACAAGGAGAGGATCTCATGCCCCCAACCCTGGGTCCCTCCCCATCATGAGAAGCTTGATCCCCAGAAACCAGCTCCCAGGGTTCTCTCCCCACCCAGATCCTTCCTGACTCATAAAGGAACTTGTGGGGACCCCTGGCTCCCTTTGCAAAGACTATCCTACTCCAACAGGGAAGGAAAGTGAGGGGGCTAGTAATCTCTCCTGCTGGTAGTCAGCACCTGCAGGGGGTGGAGTTCTGAGCTAGACATATTACTACCACATCTGCCCCATTTAAATCCTTACAGTAATAACTAACACAGTCTGATCACCTACTATGCCTCAGCTACTTTTCTACTTTTTATGTGTTATCTCATTTAATCCTCATAAAAACCCTATAGATACTATTAATATCCTCATTTTATTAATAAGAAAACAGAAGGGAAATTACATCCTCACACAATAGTAAATTGTCATAGCCAGGATTCAAGTCTAGCATCTTAATCACTATAATTGCCATTTTTCAGATGGGGAAACAGAGATTCAAAGTTGTTTATTAATTTTGCAGAGCTCTTTTTCATGCATTCACTTTTTTTTTTTTTTTTTTTTAGAAAAAGCAAAAACTGCACAATGATCCTTTGGCTTAAGGGGAAAAAAAATGCTTAGTACAACTAAATGGTATCAACACCCATCAGGCACTGTGTAAACATGGCCCTTTTTACAAAGGAGAGGACTCAGAAGACAGCAGATGCACAGTCCCATTGCCGGTGAGGGAGGAGCAGAGATAGGAGGTCGGAATCTGTACTCCTGGCAGATCATGGGGTACTGAAGACGGGGCATATGCTTTGGAATCAGTCGGATCTGGGATTAAGCTCTAATCTATCCCTTTACTAGCTGGTGATGTTGGGCATGTTATTTAACTTTGGTTTCCTGAGATGAGATGGTGGTAGCCTTGGTAACAACAGAATCCATTCGTTCCTGTATTCATTCATGCACAGAAACTATTTGGAGCCCAAACAGGAAGATTCCATGAACTTCTCAGCTACACAGGGCCCTCTGCTGTACCCAACACCTGCTAGCACCAAAGCCTCGGAGCTGCTCTGTCAGGCAATCCTGGAACAGCAAGGCAAGGATATGAAAGAGAAAGGGGACAAGGGGGCAGATTCTTTCTCACATTCTTAGCTTTTGAAAGGCCACACGTTCACGCTTGTTCATTCACTCAGCCTAGGCCCTCTCTGTGGCAGGCCCTGTGCTGGACAATGATGGAGAAACCAGAGATGTCTGACTTGATTCTGAATCCAAAGGGCTTGCAGTTTGGAAAACAGGTATCTTATTCTAAAAACTACTTTTCTTAACCTTGAATTCTCTCCCACTCCATCCTTTAAGGTTCCAGGACAAATGGATAATTTGTAAAACTTTACTAAAAGAACCACCTCCGACCAATTTCAAGTAACTAGACAGGATTTCTGCCTTGGGGTTGCATGTCTAGCTCCAACCCATGGGTGCAAATCCCTGGCCTTTATTCTCTAAATACCATTCCCTGAGGCTGGGTCCCTTCTCCCTGCCTCTAAAGGATCTCCAATGCCTGAACCATGAAGTGCTCTAATCCTGCTTTTAATTATCTAGTGGCCTTGGACAATTCACCAGATAGCCCTGAGCCTCAGTTTCCTTATCTGTGGATGGTTTTAAGAATATCCATGACAGGGCTGTTGTAAGAATTAAATGAAGTAATTTAGTGGTATTCAGAAATCAATACAGGGTGGTTATTATGATAGGCACATAGGCTATAGCCTGAACTCTATTCCTGATGGAGCCTTTTCTGAAATGTCTGACCCTGTCACTGACCCTCTGAATCTGTTTCTCCCATTGTCAGTTTGAAAGACTATCCCCTACCTTGACTTATAAGAAAAGCAGAATGAAAGAATGAGGTCTTACTATGTGCCAGGGGCTTTATGTACACTCTTTTATTTGATCCTCTTAATAATCTGGTGCAATAACTCTGATGAAAGCCATTTTACAGATAAAGAAGTTAAATAAGCATCTAGTTTCACCCACATTCAGTAGGTGCTCAGTGCTTGCTGAATTGTATTTGTCCATTGTCCAAGTAGCTGCTGCTGTTGTTGAAGCCTTCCAGTGTCTCCTGCCCTCCTGGTTGGTTTGGTTGGTGTCTGGACGTACCCCAAAGAGACCTGTGCCTGAAACAGCATGACCATTTTCCAGCTTCAGCCACAATCACTGTTTTACTCCCCCACCCACACATACATACCAAACACCCCAAACAGATAGTTTGTTTATAGGGATGTTCCAGCCTCCAGTATCACAGTGACAGCATAGAGCTGGGGGGCGGCAGAAGAGAAGTGAATGTGGGATACAGTTGTCCGGGAAAGCTTCCTATAGGAGACCGCCTTCACTGGTCTCCTTGCCCTCATGTCTATCTATTATCCTCCATATTCCAGCCATATTGGCTTTTCTTAACATATAGATCTGACTGTGTCCTACCCTGGCTGCAAATTATTCAGTAACTCCCCAGGCTTCAGGCTCAAGAGTAAATTCCTTGGGGTAGTATTCAACATCCTTCATATCTGGCCATCCTCTACTTTAGCAACCACATATTTCACATTCTAGCTACAGGCCTCTCTTCCAAGAAAGCTTTGCTAAACTTTGTCCTTATCTTCCCCTAGATAAGGTCATGTTGTGCCCACCATGCCACTCCACAGGCAGCATTGAATGGCCTTCCATCACACATTTATTAGAGCTCTGACAACAATGCAGCAAAATAACTTGTTGCCTATCTGTCTCCACTTTCCCTGGAGATTAGTTAGGATGGAATCCTGCCTGTTCTGTTTCATTTCTGGAAATCTCAGTTTAGCCCAGGGCCAGGCATACAGTAGGAACTCAGAAAATGTTGACTTGAATTGAACTGCACTGGGATTTGAAGGATGGGCAGAATTTAAGTATGTCAAGAAAAGGCTTAGGGTTTGCAAGAAAGGCCTTTGAAGAAAGTCTGCTGGGCAGGGGGAAGCATAGGATGGGAAGAGGTAAAGAGGAGGGGATATAAGCAGGTAAATGTGGCTAAAGCTTCAGGCCAAGCTCTGCCCCTGCCTCCTGGGCAGTCTCAGGAGAGAAATCTTCTTTTACTGAGGAGGAGTTCTTTGTTCTTCCCAGAGATCTTTTTCATGGCAAAGATATTCCTCTTTAATGGCTCTGAACTACTCAACCCAAGCTCATCCATCTTGCCCCAGCCCTACTCTACCTCAAATAGTAATTAATCCTCATTTTTCTTTAGTACTTTCTGTGGCTCCCCTAACACTTCTAGGATGAAGTCCCAGTTTGCACTCCTGGATACACTAAGCTCTTCCCTGATGCCATACCTTTGCTCTCCCTGTTCATGTGGCCTGGAATGCTTTCTTTCCCCCGTTTCAGTAAATTCTACCCTTCCTAAAAAGATATTGATAGTATAACACTTAAGTAAGAATGCAGTGGTAATTTCTAAGTTAATCACTAAAATATTAGAAAAGGAGAATTTAACTTCCAAACTGACATAAGAATAAAAATGGAATAATCCAAAAGAATACAAGAAAGGATAGATACAAATGGCCTTAGTCATTAGAGAAATGCCTATCAAAACCACAATGAGATATTACTTCTCACCCACTAGGATTACTATAATTTAAAAAAAATGGAAAATAAGAAGTATTGGCAAGGATATGGAAAAAATGGAACCCTTATATGTTGCTGGTGAAAATGTAAGATGGTGCAACCACTTTGGAAAACAGCCTGGCAGTTCTTAAAAAAGTTAAGCATAGAGTTATCATATGACTTAGCCAGTTGCACTCCTAGGTATATATCCAAGAGAAATGAAAACATGTCCACAAAAAAAAAAAAAAACTTGTACACAAATGTTCATAGCAGCATTACTCATAATAGCTAAAAAGTGGAAACAGCCCATCTGATGAATGGATAAACAAAATATGATATACCTAGCTATATTCAGCTATAAAAAGGAATGAAGTACAGAAACATGCTACAACATGGTTGAACCTTGAAAACATACTAAGTGAAAGAAGCCAGACACAAAAGGCCACATATTATATGATTGCATTTCTATGAAATGTCCAGAACAGGCAAATCCATACGGACAGGAAGTAGATTAGTAGTTTGGGGCAGGGGAAGGGGGGAATGGGGAGTGACTGCTAATAGGTCCAAGGTTTTTTTATGAGGTGATGAAAATATTCTGGAATTAGTGGTGATGGCTGCACAACCTCGTAAATATACTGAAAACCACTGAACTGTATGCTTTTAAAGGGTGTATTTTATGGTGTGAATTATACTTCAATTAAAAAAAAAAAAAAGATCTAGCAAAGAGCTAGACCTCAATAAGTTATTACCAAAAAAAACGGAGAGAAAAAGAAGCACAATCTAGGAGGGACAAATAAAAAGTATAAAATGTTAGATAAAATCCTGAGTATACATTAAATTCATTACATGTAAACGTACTAAATTATCTAGTTAAGTCAAAGATATTCAGACAGGATTTTTAAAAATTCCGCTATAAACCAAAACCCATTTCATTGCTGTTGAGTCAATTCCAACTCGTAGGGAGCCCTATGGGACAAAGTAGAACTGCCTCATAGGAGCAACTGGTGGAATCAAACTGCCAACCTTTTGGCTGGCAGGCAAAGGTCTTAACAGTTGTGCCACCAGGGCTCCAACTAAACACTTGTAAAAGGAGGCGGCCTCTGAGCTCCTTTAACTTCACAAGTGGGAAGAATCATTATCAGCATAAATAGCCCAAGGCTGATTCCTATGAGGCAGAGGTCAGACACACCTTCTCTGGGTCGAGCTGGGAGCCTTCTTGGGCAAGTGTTACAACTCTTAGCTCAGTAGGTCAGCAAGCCCCACCACAGCCCTTTGGGGCTGGTCTCCTGGTTACTGCCCTCTCATGTTGCCTGGAGGCTGTCTCTTGCTGTCTTCCTTGTTTCAGCTCAGGAGGCCCCCAACTGGGCCTGGCAAGAAGAAGCTGTCCTGATTGAAGTACTGTATCCTGAGTCATTTCTGATCCTGATTCTGAATTTTACTCTGTTAAATCCCTAATAATCATGAGTATGATCTGTGAGTTCTGTGTGACCATTGCAACAAATTATCAAAGCCAGCATAGAAGTAGAGAGTGCCATAGCAGGGATGGTTGGTGTCAGAACGGTGGGGTTCACTGCAATGGCCCAGACTCACTGGAGTATGTGGTTTTGGAAAAAAGGGGATAAATGGGAGAATGAGAAACCTTTGGTTTCTGGATAGGATAAAAAACACCCATGGATTGAGGCAACTGTTATATTGCAATCAGTTACCCGAGGCAAAAGCTATTCAAGGGAAGTAACAGTGGTAGATCTAACTCCTGAGGAATTGGCTAGTTGGAGGCATATGGAAATACAGTTTCTGTTATCAGTAATAGCTGCAATAGCAGGGAAAAAGAAAGTAGGGGCGGATTGTAGCACTGAATCAAGCCCAAATTCAGTCAGGTCAGAACTACTTCTGCTAGTCTCAGGGCCAACCAGCAAAGGCAAAATTGCATCTGACAATAGGAAGTATCCCTACACAGCTGCTCACTCAGAAAGTAGTCCAGGAGGAGAATAGGCAAAACCAAGAAACTATTAAAACCAGGCGGTGTAGTGTAAAGGAGTTGCTTCAATTTGTAGATTGGTATCGTCAGTTTCCTGGGGTACCATTACTAAAATGGATTGTGAGAGTGACTAATTTAGGGGCAGTGTCTTTAGTTTTGAATGCTGTAGAATGGAAGAGTATGTTTGGGTTGATGCAAGACTCACAACTCACTATGGAACAGTCACGAAAGATGATGCAGGATCCAGTTACACAGCAGGTTAACCCGGAGGGGATGGCCAGCCTGGTGAACTGGGTAAAATTTGCAGTGAGATTCGTTTATCCTGAGAAGGGAAACTGCCCCTCTCCCTCTAAATACCCAATGGAATGCTCCAGAGAAAGCAGTTGATGTGCTGCTTATGCAAGCCATGCTGGAACGGCTTTATGGTACTCATGATAAGTCATCCCATGAGTATGTTTCTTACACAGGTCATGGCAGATATGGTAATCAAGGGATCCCCTTCTATATGGGCACCCAATGTAACCTTGCTACTGCAAAACAAAGTAATAATCCAAGAAGCCTTGTCGGATCTGTTGGCACAGCTTCCTGTATGGGTCTTACAGATGCAAGAAACATGAGGGTGGTTCATAGGAGAATTGGAAGAGGCAATGGGGGAAAAACTAAGCTCAGCAGCACAGATTTTTAGATGGTTACTAAGAAATGGGATGAATATAGCAGACATTGATGGAGTTGAGACAAAGGTTCCAATGCAGCACTATGGGAGGTTGGGTGGTCCAACAGAAACTCCTATCGGTCCCCAACATTAAAGAGGGCTAAACAAGTCTATTCTATTCACTCCAGTTGGGACAAACTTAATGATGGGAATTCCTCCCTGGGACCATTTGAAGGAGAGGCTCAGCTAGTTGATCAAGATAAGGATTAAGAGGGGCCAGGGTCTTCTGGCTCAACCTCAAGCAAGGGACCCGAGGCCATATGCACATGTGTGGGTGAAATGGCCCAGGGGTGGGGAATAGACCTTCTTGGGGCTCCTGGACATAGGAGCCCAATGTACTGTAATCCCAAAACCTGTCAATAAAATCTTGAAGGGGTTTAAAGTTAGACTGGGGAGATATGGGGATGCAATACCAAGGTGAAAATTTGCATGAGAATTGGAAGACTTAAACAGATCTTGTATGAAATAGTTGCATCTCCCTTACCTGAATGTATTATTGGTATGGATATTATATCTAATTGGGAAACACTCCCTCTACCTGATGTTGTAAATCTGAAGGCCTGTAAGTCTGCCCTTAGGCCAGTATTGATTGGGTATGCTAAATGGGAACAATCAGAACTGCCCAAATCCACTCAAGTTGTTAAGTTGAAACAGTATAGGATACCTGGTGGAGAAAAGGAGATTACTGCTTTGATTAAAGACATGCTAAAGGCTGGAGGGTTGGTGCCAACAAATTCTCTGTATAACAGCCCTGTATAGCCCGTGAAAAAGGCAGATGGCTCATTAGGCTGACAATAGACTACTGAGCCCTAAATAAAGTAGTGCCACACGTGGCTTCAGCTGTTCCAGACATGATCTCAATTGTGCAGAAAATACAGCAGGCTAAAGGAGACTGGAAAGAACTCTGGTGATGCAGTTGTTAAAGCACTTGGCCACTAACTGAAAGGTCAGTGATTCAAACCCACCAGCCGCTCTGCAGGAGAAGATGTGGTAGTCTGTTTCTGTAAAGATTTACAGCCTTGGAAACCCTATGGGGCAGTTCTACTCTGTCCTATAGGGTAGCTATGAGTCGAAATCGACTCAATGGCAACGAGATTTGGAAAGGAGACTGGTACTCAGCGATTGATCTTGCAAATGCCTTTTTTTCAATCCCAATCTTGGCAAAGAGCCAGCTGCAGTTTGCTTTCACCTGGAAGGATCCCAATTTACTTTTACTGCATTGCCACAAGGTTACTTGCATTCACCAGCTTACTGTCATAGTTTGGTTAGAAGAGACTTGGACTTGGTGCAGATCTCAAGTGTAATGATACATCACATTGATGATATTATGTTAATATCAAATACTAGGAGTGATATGAATACAGTGGTAGCCCATATGACCAACAGAGGCTGGTTAATAAATCCAGCAAAAATCCAAGGCCCTGCCCAAATGGTGAAATTCCTGGGAACAACTTGGGCAGGAGTCACCCGTGACATTCCACAGGCAACAAAGAATAAGTTGTAGTCGCTACATACTCCCAAGACTAAGCAGGAAACCCAACATTTGATTGGTTTATTTGGATTTTTGTAGAATGTATATTCCACATCTGGAAATATTGCTGTCCCCCATCCATAAAACCACTTGGAAGAAAACTGCATTTGAACGGGAGCCAGATCAACAGCAGGCTATGTCTGAATTACAGAAAGGACTACCACTCTCCCTGCCTTTAGGCCTTTATGATCCACATTCAGACATGATCTTGGAGGCATCTGCCAGACATGCTTATGCAGACTGGAGCTTATGGCAAAAACCTGAGAATGCTGCCCTACAGCGACCACTGGGATTCTGGACTATAAAGTTTCCAGATGCTGCAGCACAATACACATCATTTAAAAGGCAATTACTTGCACCCTCTGAGCTACAAAATGCCAATAAGGACTGCTCTGTCTGTGAGCAAAAGACATGGGTCACTCTGCCAGCAAGAAAGATATAGGTTGCAGATGGCTATGGGGCAGATTCCCTGGGGGAAAGGTCATGCACATAGCTGGCAAGTTGATTATATTGGACCAATGACATCAGTGGCACCAAGTGGTTACAAATGGGTCCTCACAGGAATAGATACTTACTCTGGACTGGGCTTTGCATATCCCATGACAGATGCAAATGCCAAAAACACCATTAAAGGATTGGAACAAAAGATACTGTACCAATTGGGGCCAACAAGTTATATTTCATCCGACCAACAAACATACTTTACAGCTCACAGGGTGAAGCAATTGGCCAAAAAACATGATAATAAATGGACATACCATGTTGCATAACACCCTAATAGTAATGGTTTGATAGAGAATTGGAATGGGCAGTTGAAACATCTGTTATCTAAAACAGGGAGAAATAAGGCATGAAGGGCTGGCTCACACACATTCATGAGTGTGTGCTCACACTCAACATGAGAAGGGCAAAGGGAAGATCACCACTGGACAGATTCCTATGCTTCTCTGGTGGATCTGGGGAAGAGGGGGTGGGGGAGGATGCTTATGCCACTGTACAGTTCTTCCCCATATCATCTAAAATTATTTTATTTCTGCTGGATACTGCAGTCTCAGGACCGGGGACTCAGGTGTGGGTGCTGGAAACAGGGGTGATCCCTAAGCAAGAGACTGCAACTATACCCCTGAACCTGTATACCAGAATTCCCAAGGGCCTGATAGGATGGATTGTACATTCTCATCTGACAAAATTGGGGCTGACAGTGAATACTGCCATATTGCCTAGTGCATGAGATAGCCCACTAGTGTTGCACCCATGTAACCCTACCTAACATGAATGGGAGTGGACTGAGGAGGAAGCGCTTGCTAGACTGGTCTTGCTACCAGCAATCTGGACTGGCACAGCAGCCGAACCTGATATCCCTTCCCATGGTGGAAAAGTTTGGGTAGAAATAAAGGACAAATGGAAGGAAGAAGAAATAATAGCTGAAGGTAAAGGAATGAACAAATGGGTTATGCAGTGGGGGAAACAGAACACTATGCTGATACCTCAAAAGAGACTCTGAGCAAGGGAATAATCCTCTCTCAGTTAAATTTTATCAGAAGCCAGAAAGGGTGAGGATGAGATGACTTTTGGGGAATCTGACCAGATCAGATGGACACCTGCAGACCTGAATGGCTGGTACCTGAGTAACCTTACCCTGCGGACTCTTTGGCCTACCAAAGGACTAATTGCTAATGCCTGTTTTGGACTGGTAAAATGATTGGGAAGGGAAAGTTAATTCTTCAAGTATAAAAGGGCAAATGGCTAGAAGAGCCAAGGAGTGGCCTGCAGTGCAACAAATTGCTTAAGATGGCCCTTGTAGCCATAGTCTTTGTGACTCACACAGAGATTGAGTGGGACTATGCAAATAAGGTGTATAGAATCTGTGCTGCTTGGGGTTGTGTGTTAACTTGGCTAGGTCTTATTTCTCAGTATGGTAGGGTTGTCTTCCATTCTGTGATCTAATTATCCTCCATTTTGTGATATGTTGTGAATCCTAGCCTCTGTGCCTGTGGTTGTGTTAATGAGGCAGGGTTAGGGATATAACTTGAGTTACCACCTTAATAGAGGGTGTGACTCAAGACACTACCCTTACTCTAGTCACTACCCTTACTAAAGGGCATGACTCAAGTCACTGCCTTCTCAAGTAGGGGAAGTTTCCTCGAGGGTGTGGTGTGCATCAAATGTATATAAATGCTCTAGGGAACTTCTCTCTCTCTCACTCTAGATCCTGCATCCAGTTCATGATCATCTAACCTCTGGTTCTTGGAGTTTGAGCCAGCAGCCTGCTCTCTGACCTGCCGATTCTGGGATTCGCTAGCTTCCACAGTCCCTTGAACCAGCAGCCTATTGTCTGACCTGATTTGCCAGCTTCCACATCTTTGTGAGCCAGCAGCCTGTCATCTGACCTGCCAGTTTGGGTTTGTCAGCCCCTGCAGCCACGTGGGTCTGCAGAAGCCTCCAGCCTGACGCCTGACCCATGGATTTGGGACTTGCCAGCCTCCATAACCACATGAGCCATTTCCCTGAGATATGGTTCCTGAGTTCTGTGAGACATTGCAGCGAATTACTGAACCCAAAGATGGGAGGGGCAATGCTAATGGGAGGAGTAGCTGATGTTAAAGATAATAGAGTGGGACAGTAGTTTGGAAAAGTTGGACATTTGTGACATCTTTAACCTCCACCTCATAGGAACCAGCTTTGTGCTGATCCTTATAAAAGAAATGATTTATTCAACACTATTTACAAACCTTAACCTTCCTTATCAAGTTATAGGAAAACAGAAAGGGAATCAACATGCATCAAATATATTCCCAGTCTCTTGGAAATTCCTTTATCTTTTTTGACCTTCAAGTAGAAATTATCGTGTCCACTTAACAGACAAGGAAACTGGGGCACAGAACAGTTAAATAATTTGTATAAGCTCTAAAAAGTAGCAGATCTAGGACTTGAACCTGGCTCTTTCCAATACACCATATAAGAAACCTACAACCATCACTTTGGAAGGAAATCTTTCTTACTCTTTCATGTTTCTGAAGTTCTTACATGTCTGTCTCCTCCATGAACACCAATCCTTCATAGCTGCTTGGGATGAGTTTTCAGGGCATGTGTGTGGGAGACTGGGGGCTCCCAAGACACAGCTGGCCTTTCTTAACCAGTGCAGAGTGTTGATCTGTGGACATCTCTGGGCTTCCGATGCTCAGGATAGGGCTTAGCTCAGCAGGCTTTTGTGAACATGTATCAAAATGCTTATCTTTAGAGTGGAAGAAGACGATGACTATCAAAAGGGATGCTATGAGAATTAGGCACAGTAGGAGTATGTGGGCCCAGGAAGCCCTGGATCCACAAAAAATCTTCCCCCAGGCTAAGGTCCCTGAGAATGATGAGGCTATGGGCTATATGCCTACCAGAGTAGCAAACAACATTACTTAGAAATCACCGTGGTCACAGGAAATTGCCCATTGGAGCACTCCTTGTCCAATGTGTCCCCCTCCACTCTGCCCACAAGTGAGTGCTATTTAAGGATCCCAGCTCCTGCATACCTGCTAGTCTTTCAAGATGTATTTCTGAGCCCCTTTTCTGTGTCAGACCCTATGTCTTAGAGCATGTAGTGTTTAGAATGGGAGCTCCTTGACATTTTTAAGGAATACAAACAATATCTACCCTTTATTGAAGGCTTATTATGTACCAGGGACCATGCTAAGTGCTTTATATATACTATCTCATTTAATTCTCAAAACAACCCTGTGAGGCAAGTAGAGTTGTTATCTCCATTTTACAGACTAGGAAACTGAGGTTCAGGGGGTTAAGAAATTTGTCCAAGTTCACACAGCGAATACAGTTAAACCCAGATTTAAGCCCAGGGTTCTCTGACTCTAAAATTCAACTTTTTACTATGATTCCTTTAGTGTAGAAAACAATTCACTCATTCATGCATCAAACACTAATGTGTATCTACTCTGTGCCTGATACTAGGAACACCAAAATAAATTAGTAGAGGAAAAGGTTTGAACAGAGTTGGGCTTGAGGATTGGAGGATGAGAAATCAAAGGTTCAGGGAGAGTGAGGAAGCTACAGTAACTATCAGGGAGAGTTTATGACTCTCTGAGGTACAGCAAAGGCGGGGGGGGGGAGGGGGGACGGGAATGGGTGGGGGAGGGGGGAGGTGGAGAGAAAGGAGGGATGTTTGGATGGAGTTCAAGGAAGGAGGTCATCAATATATACATTTTTTCTTCCTTCAAGCACATCCATTATCTTATTTCATCTATACAACCACTCCACTTTCTGACAAATTAATCAAATATCCCTTGCTACCATTAAAAACCCAGGATTTAAGTTTTGGATAGAGCCCGTTTCAGTTTTGTATTGATAGAGGTGGTGGTGGCGGGGTAGTCCGCAGACGTTTTCTGAGCATGAGCACAGCCCCTGCTATTCTGTATGAGATCCTCAGTTACTAGGGAAGTCCAGTTTCTAGAACATTGCTCGCCCCTCCTCCTCGTAATCAAGCTTCTGTTCTGGGAACAGAAGACAGGCAGTAAATAATAGGATACAAAGTGACAAGGCTGTAACAGAGGCCTGTCAGGAGCATTAGTTCAACTTTGATTGGCGAGGTTGGCAAGAGAGAAGGGTGCCGCGATTTCGGGCCTCCCGGGAGGGTCCTCCAGCTCCGCACGTGGTGTGGCCAGGAAGCGCGGGCAGGGCGACAGAAAAGCCTTCCCAACACCGCCCGCGGACTTGAGAGGCGGGGGGTTAAGGGAAGGGTAGAATAGTTACCATGCCATCCTGGAGCCTTCCTTCTGATTGGCCCGAGCTTCCGCAACCGGAGTCTCTCGGGCCCAAGGAAGTGGGAGGATCCTCGGTATGGCGTCACCACTCCTCTCCCACACCCCGCCCGATACACCCCAATCTAGCCACTCACCAGCCCACTTCGAGGGGCCCTGTGTGACGCCACGACTCTCTCCCCGCCAACCGCGGCAGTGTGGGGGCGGGACTTCATGATCCCTTCCACCGCTCCTCCCCTTTTCCTCTCCCTAACTCTTCATGCCCCTCCTCTTCCCCCTAGTCTCTTCTCCCGAAGACCGCCCTCACGTTCTGTTTCGAAAGACTAGTTGCCCAATGAGTAACAGGGCGGGCCTAGAGTGGCGGTCTGGTCTGCCAATGCTCAGACAGCGAGGGCGGAGCGCTCGGAGCGAGACTCTGACGGCGGGCGGCGTGTGACGCAGTCGGGCCCTCTGCGCTTTGCGCCTGGAGCGGCGGTCGGTAGCGGTGGTAGTGGCAGCGGCGGTTTCGAGGCGGCCGCGCGCTGCTCAGAGAGCGGCGGGTGACGAACCGGCCTGGGCCGTCACTCCTGACACTTCCCCTGCCCTACCGCAACGCGGTAAGTCCGAAGCCGGAGCGGCGGCTGTCCGGGATCGGCAGGCTCCTCCCCTCAGGGCGGGCGGCTGCGCGGGGCGTCCCAGGCCCTCTCAGCGCCGAAGTCTCGCGCCCGTCGCGCACCTTCTACCATGAGGAAGGGGGCGGGGCCCGCGATTCTGCGGCTCCCAGGCTTAGCTCTTCCGCCTCTGCGAGGGAATCGATGTGGTGGGATCTGGGCTGGGAGTGGGGTGGGGGTGGGGGTCTCCAGTTGCAGCTCCCGCCGACTGAGCGCCCATTTAGCTGGTTGTACTCATTCATTCTCTTGGCGGTGATAGGCGCCCCCGGTGGGCCGGCCTTTTGCAGAGATAGCTTCTTAAGACCCTGAATACGATCTCCCCAGACTTCCTTGGCAGTGGTGCAGAAATGGGCTTTATTTGCCTTGCCTTCTCCACGAGAGAAAGGTGGTAGTTGGGTGAGTTGGGAGTTTGCTAGTTTTTAAGATAATATCTGAGAATTAGGGTCGATTCAGTGGAGTAAAA
Organism: Dugong dugon; assembly: GCA_030035585.1. Classification (NCBI taxonomy): domain Eukaryota; kingdom Metazoa; phylum Chordata; class Mammalia; order Sirenia; family Dugongidae; genus Dugong; species Dugong dugon. The sequence continues at coordinate 75,999,116 of CM057467.1, read as the reverse complement.
GGTTATTTTCTGTTTTTCCACGTGTTCCTTGTAAAGCCAGATGAAAGAAAGATTGGGTTTTTGAATTACTGTAGTAATGAGGACCTTAGAAATTATTTGAGCCAGTCCCCTTCCCCTGGATCATGTGTAAGTTCTATAGATGGAGAAACCGAAGCTTGGGGAAAGGACGGGATTAAGTCAGATGTCTTGATTCAGTCCAGAAATTTTTTACCACACCACCCTCCTAGGGGGCCCCAGTCTTTCGTTATTGAGGATTCTGGGGGTGGGGAGGGTAGACATTCTGTAGTTAGTAGATGTAGTCTTAAATAGCGTTTTGGATTTGGGTGCTACTAGCTCTTTCCAGAATAAGGGAGAAGCTGCATTAGTGGTACCCTTGCCTAGACTGATAGAACTAAACTCAAAAGTTGGTTACAGAACGTTAGTGGTGTCATGTATTGGAAACGAATTGATAAAACTTCAAGTCATTGGCTAGTTTCCCGTTCTAGATCTCAAATTTTGACCTGTGTTAGCGGCTGTGGATTCAGAAGAAGAGTCCGGTTAGTGACCCACAACAGTATTGGAATAGATAGCAAGAAATATAGGCAAGACTTAGAAAGCTAGGCAGCGGTCACTTTGTAATTCTAGTACCTTGGAACTCCATGGTTCTTCTTTGGCACAAAATTCAAAATAAAGTACTTTAATAGAATAAGATGAGGGAATTAAACCCTGATTTGGAGGAAGAAACTAACTGCCAGAAAAGAAAAGAACAATGATTATCCCCTTGGCAGTCTTATAAATTCAGAAAGAAACATTTGTGAATTGGATGACAGATGGTATGTTTACTTGGTGAAAAAAGTTAGGATATCAAAGCCAGAAATTGGACAGGATGGAGGTACTGGATGTAAATACTTTGATAAAATTATTATTTTTTACTCTTCATTTAAGATTAGAAATTGAATTACTAGTTTTGCCACTTTGGTCCATTCCAGTCAGTCAGATTGTTACTTCTTGTTTACATGACAGAGCAAAAACTGAAAAACAGTACTGTATGATGAGAGCAGACAAGAACCGTAGTGTAGATACTAAGATGTGAACAGTGTATGTTTTCTGTGACATTTTCTCAGTTCATTACTCTCTTCTGGGAAGCCTTCCCTGGCATTCTTTCCCCCTCAAGCTTCCATAGCACTTATTTGATACTTCTGTTTATAGCACATATAGTTTTGCATTTTAGCTATTTACTTTTTTTTTATTGTATTACACGGTGGTAAAATGTTTTTGTTTTGTCTTTATATTCAGGTTATTTGGCACATAATAGTCCCTTAGCGTGTTTGGTTGAATGAATAAACAAATACGGAGGAGTTACCAAAAAATCATCATAAGAGAGTTTGGGTATTTATGTGCTCCTGAAATGTGGTGCCCAGATAAGAGGATCTGTATAGTTTATATACTGCATAGTGTTTTGGTAGCTGAATTTGTTCGTGTCTACTAGCTCCTAGATAGCTAAGAGCAAGTAGAATTTCTAGGGAACCAAACTCACTGGCAGATTAGAAAAAAAAATAGTTGTATTATTTTATTGTATTACATTGTCGGTTATATTATTTATATGGTGGCAGTTAACCTGGAAGTAAGGGATAGTAGTTCTGATGTTTATTTACAATAAAGAGCACATCTGTAATTATGCAGTTTCTTGAAAGATTAGGGGACTGAGGAATTTGGAGTTTTAAAAGTAGGTATTAGAGGCAAGCATTGTGTCGGAAGTGGAGTTAGAACCCACGCCTCCATTCCGAGACCAGAATGTCTACAGGCAAGGTGCACACCTTCAGTCTTACCCCTTAGACTACTTGGCCATCCTGACAAGTACAGCCAGAATGCTCCTTAGAAGCAAGGATGACGAGACTTCGTCTTACTACTTTGGACGTGTTATCAGGAAGGACCAGTCCCTGGAGAAGGACATCATGCTTGGCAAAGTAGGGGGTCAGAGAAAGAGGAAGACCCTCAGTGAGATGGATTGGCACAGCGGCTGCAACAATGGGCTTAAACAGAGCAACAGTTGTGACGGTGACGTAGGACTGGGCAGTGTTTTGTTCTGTAGTATGTAGGGTCGCTGTGGGTCGAAACTGACTTGACGACACCTAACAACAGCAACATTAGAGGCAAGGATTTGAATAACATTTCTTGAGAATTTGGTACATCTGTTCGTGTTTGAAATTGACCTCAAGTATCTGACAGGGTATGTCTCTAGAGCAAGATTTCTCAACCCGGCACTATGAACATTTTGGACCAAATAATTCTTCATTGTGGGGGCTGTCGTGTGTATTTTAGGGTGTTTAGTAGCATACTTGGCCTCTACCCACTCAATACCCTTAGCCCCCCAAGTTACAACAACTGAGAATGTCTCCAGACACTATCAAATGTCCCGAGAGGCAAAATTATCCGCGATAGAGACCACTGCTCTAGAGAAAACATTTCCAGTATTTCAATAAAATGCCTTTATCTTGCCAAGTGTTTGCTTGTAAAGTTCATCAGTAAGTTGTATTTTTAAAAAATTATGCTTGAAAAACCCTTCAATTGCCAGGGTCTGGTACTTGGGAATCAGAAAAGCTAAGAGTCCAAGGGTCACTTTTAGTTTATCCTTTGATTTCTGTGATAGCCTCCTTTTCTGTGGAAATCAAGGTCTTGTTTGAAAGGGGATAGGCTGTTGGGTAAGTAAGTATTTCTGTTTTTGTGGGAGAGAGCAAAAGAGCTTGTAGTTGAATTGATATAATTAAATGTGATGTTACGTGATTGCATTATATAGACTTGATGCCACATGAATATGCATTGATCAAAGTCTTGTGCCGCTGTGCAAAATAATTTTTTAAATACTGAGAATTATTTGCCATATTGTAGAATTTGTACTTAATTCAGTGTAATGAGAAACCATTGCAGTTTTTTTAGTAGAACAAAAATGATTTCCTAAAATATAGTTCTAATTAGGTAAGTCTGAAACTAAGACTGATTTTAAGCTGGCGTGGCTAGTTAGGTAGATTGGAAGATGTGAAACTGGAGGCAGGCAGACGAGTTAGGAAGAAGCTATAACAATAGTCCCACCATCCGTCAGTTTGTCAAACTTCGTAGCTTTTGTGTTGCTAGGATGCTGGTAGGTGTCCCACTGGTATAACAAATACCAACAGGGTCACCCATGATGGACAGATTTTAGACGGACTAGGAAGACAGGCATGGCAATCTGCTTCCAAAAATTAGCCGGTGAAGACCTTACGGATCACAACAGAACATTGTCCAACTCGCTTGCATTGGACACATAATCAGGAGGGATTAATTGCTGCTGTTGTTAGTTGTTGTCAAGTCGATTCCAACTTGCTAAAGGAGGACATGTTTGGTGAAATAGAGGGTCTGTGAGGGCGAGAGAGACCCTCAGTGAGATGGATTGGCACAATAGCTGCAACAGTGTACTTGAACTTGCCAACAATGGTGACAGTGACACAAGACCAGGCAACATAAGATTGTCATGAGTTGGACTTCACTTGATGGCAGCTGTCTATCTGTTTGTCTATCTGTAATAGTCTAGGATAGCAGTTCTCAAACTTTTGGGTCTCTGGACTCCTTTATACTTTTAAAAATTACAGAGGACCCCAAATAACTTTTGTTTATAGGGTTATATCTGTTGATATTTACTGTATTAGAAATTAGAACAAAATTTTTAATATGATCAAATTAATAATAATAATTAACTCATGTTCAACATAAGTAACACAGTTGTCATGAAAAATAACTGAAAAGATAGAATGATGGCATTATTTTACATTTTTGCAAATCTCTTTAATGTTTGGTTTAATAGAAGACAGCTGGATTTTCAGGTCTTCTTTTGCATTCAGACTGTTGATATGTTGTTTTGGTTGAAGTATATGAAAAAAATCCAGCCTCAGAAAGGTATGTATTTGGAAAAGGGTGGAGTCTTTTAATAGCCATTTTGTATAATTGTAGATACTCTTCTTTGACACTATACCCAAACTTGACAAGTAGTTTTTTTCGTAAAGGTTGCAATATGGAATCTGAAACGATTTCACTGAACTTTTTGTACTTTGTTACATTAAAATGTGCTGGTCATTTGGAAATTATTGGTTCACTGAGTTAGCCAGATCTTCTGAATGTTGACAAATTTCATTATACAGTTGTTAGTATTACCACGCGTCTCATCAGATGTCTTTTTTAAGAATTTGGAAGCTGACAAGCTCATAGTGGCAAACACAAGTTTTCCAGAATTCTGATTTTTGCTTCAAGACCAAGTAACCAGTTTGTCATTCACTCTTTGAAATAAAAATGGTGTTCCATGAAGAAAATTGGCTAGTTCAACTCCCTAATCAGTCACATAAGTGCTTTTCCTTGAGACAGCCCTTTTTTTCAGTATCCAGAAGTGCTTTATGAGTTCTTCCCATTTCATCGCAAAGAATAATCACTCAGAAGTTGAGAATTAATTAAATTAGTAATTTTTACTGCTTCGTAAAGGACATTCTTAAGTGAAAGTGGAATCTTTTTTTCGTACTGTTAAGTACGTGTCAGTGAAGAATTATATGACTGCTAGTATAGTATAGGACCATTGCTTTGGTTCATGCTGAGGTTCCAGCACCATTGCCTTTGCACCTCAGTGCAGAGGTCAGCATAGTAAAAAATTGTATTTTAGTATTATGAAAATAGTTTGGACTTCATTTAGTTGTTGTGGTGGTTGTTAGCTGCTATCAGTCAAGTCACCTCCAACTCATGGTGACATTATGTACAACAGAATGAAATGTTGCCTGGTCCTGTAGCATCCTCACAGTTGCCAGCCTGTTCAAATCCATTGTTGTGACTGTTATACCAGTCCTCTCCAAAGGTCTCCCCTACCCTCATTAGCCCTGTACTTCACCAAACATGACATCCTCTAGTATCATGTTTGGTGAAGTACAGGGCTAATGATCCCTCCTGATGACATATCCAAAGCAAGTGAGTTGGACAGTGTTGTGTTGTGATCCATAAGATTTTCATTGGCTACCTTTTGGAAGTAGATCACCAGGCCTTTCTTCCTAGTGTGGAAGCTCTGTTGAAATCTGTCCATCATCGGTGACCCTGTTGGTATTTGAAATACTGGTGGCATAGCCTCCAGCATCACAGCAACACAAAGGCCACCACACTGTGACAGACTGATAGACAGGTGGTGATTGACCTCATGGACCCCCTGAAAGGGACTTCTAGGGGCCTGTGGATCACACTGCTCTAGGACAATGATTTTTCACACTGGCTCATACAGCCCCTAAGCTTCCTTGGAGAGCTGAGCTGGTGGGGCTCTACTGTACCCACCCCCAATTTATTTCAGCCAGAGCAACTTTTGCTTTTGTCTGTGTCATGTATTGGGTTACATAACTAAAAATGTTAGGAAAAAACACTGGTCAAGGGAAAAAGAATTGAGCTCCTGAATTAGGGCTGTCTGTAGCAAGAAGGGAACAGTTTGTCTTCCATGAATACATGTTGCATTCACTCATCACTTCACATTGTTTGGTCTTACTTCCACATGCTCTTTTAACGCAAAGGTTACTGGTATCTGCACATACAGCCCTTCTTGCAGAATAAGCTTCTTAAGGAATGGGCAAATTGATTTTGTAAGTTTAAAAGATGCGTACTTACTGTCTGGGGTTTTAAAAGCTAGTGAGCGGCCATCTAAGATGCATCAATTGGCCCCAACCCACCTGGAACAAAGGAGAATGAAGAACACCAAAGACACAAGGAAAATATTAGCCCAAGAGACAGAAAAGGGCCACAAAAACCAGAGATTCCATCAGCCTGAGACCAGAAGAACTGGATGGTGCCTAGCTACCACCAGTGACCGCCCTGATGGAACACAACAGAGAGTCCCTGACGGAGCAGGAGAAAAGTAGGATGCAGAACTCAAATTCTAGTAAAAAGACCAGACTTAATGGTTTGATTGAGCCTGGAGGGACCCGGGAAGACATGGCCCCCAGACTCTCTGTTAGCCCAGCACTAAAACCATTCTGGAGGCCAACTCTTCAGACAAAGATTAGAGTGGACTATGGGACGTAAAATGATACTCGTGAAGAGAGTGCTTTTTAGCTCAAGTAGATACGTGAGACTAAACGGGCAGCTCCTGTCTGGAGGTTAGATGAGAAGGCAAAAAGGGACAAGGCTGGTTGAGTGGACACAGGAAATCCGAGGTGGAAAGGAGGAGTATGCTGTCACATGCGGAGAGCAGCTAGGGTCACATAACAGTATGTGTATAAATTTTTGTATGAGAAACTAACTTGAACTGTAAATGTTCGCTTAAAGCCCCCCAAAAAAAGATGAGTACTTAAGAATGAGGAGAGAAGTATGAGGTGAGTGGAAGAGAATGAGTGAACAGAGTGACAGTACATTGGGAGTGGTGATGTTTGTTTTTGTTGTTTGCAGTGGTGCTTAATGGTTGTGCTAAGAGGTCAGTGGGTGGCACTTACGTATTAGGAAATAAGAAATCGTGTTAGGAATGAAGTTCTAGTTAGGTGTTGACTAGCCAAGGCTTAGAGTGAGGGAAAAAGGTTTTTTATTACATTTTTTTCTAATTAAAAAATATTGTAAAATATCTGTTGAAAAACGAAACAAAAAGCCAGCTTTTGATGACCTTTCGTTTGAGGCAGCTTTGTGTTTCTAACACTCCTTTCGTGTAGGCTACATAACCTCCATTGTTCAGGTGCAGAAATTGAGGGTTAAAAGGTTGAATATCATAACTCAGTTACACAGTAGTAAATGGCAGAGGGTTTTTTTCTTTTTTAAACTTTTATTTTGAAATATTTTTAGATTTACAGAGAGTTGCAATGATAGTAAGTGGCAGAGGGTTTTAAACACAGATTTGCCTCATTCCAGAGCTAATATATTCTTTTCACTATTTCTGCTTGTAAAATGATACCATGAATTAATGGGATGGAAATAATGTTACTTGGTAGGAGAAGCTGTATTACATACTATGAATTACTTAAAATTCATTTGTACCCCAGTGGGGGAAATTGGACAAGACAAGGTACTTTTTTACCACAGCAGCAAACAGCTTATATACTCAAATGGCAGGGATAACAACAAATACATAACATAACTAAAAACAGTTGGGAGACATTGGTTTATGTAATAGGGATTGGAAACGGGGAGAAGAAGGGAAATGTTTTTGTTCTGATAAGAATCTGAAGTGTCTAATTTGAGACCATTTTGTGAAGCAGGAGATGCTTGAACAGCAATATTTAGAAAGAAAAGGGAACATAGTTTTTAGAGAGAAGAGTGAATGTTCTAACCAAGGAAATGGCTTGATCAAGGGATCAATCATAGGAAGGAAACTGTAAAACAGCTTTAGGGCAGCATATAGTTTGGGGTGTGATATTAGGTAATTAAAACAAAAAAAGTCAAGTTGATTCCAGCTTATGGCAGCCTCATGTGTGTCAGAGTAGAACTGTACTCAATAGAATTTTCAGTGCTGATTTTCTGGAAGTAGATTGCCAGGCCTTTCTTCCAAGTTGTTTCTGGGTGAACTTGCACCTCCAACTAACGGTTCATGCCACTGAGGGATTCCATTATGTGTTTAAGACTAGGCTAGTTTCTTCTTCCTGGAATTCTAGCTATCCCTTCTTTCCTATCCCTCCTCTCTCATTCAAGGTAAAAAATTGACAGTAATTTTTCCATTCAATTTAACTGTGGATGATAATCCCTGTGTTTCCTACTATTTTTGTGAAGATTAACTGAAAGACTATATTGAAAAAAATATTTTGTAAATGGCAAAGTACTATGCTAGTTCATTCATGTAGCAAATATTTGTTGTTTTTGCTGTTTATGGAGTTTGATACAAGAGAACTCAGTGAAGTGGAAGGGGAAACATTGCACCCCATTTGGGTAACTTTCTGGAATTAGAAGCAAGCTGGAAATGTCTTGCGGGAAGCTCGCTTAGTTATTCATATAGCATGTAGCAATGGCAGTTGCTTGGTTGTCATCATGTTTCAGGATCTGGTCCTTTACTTTTCTGGACAGAAATTGTACCCAGAAATTTTGTCATTGTACCCAGAGTTCACAAGCTCACAAAAGTTGGAAGTATAAACTAAGACATCAGTTTATTGAGCATCAGTTGGGACATTGTGAACGAATAGTCCAGTCCAGTGACCGGACTACTAGTCCAGTCTGAATAAGAAAGGCTATCTCTTTATTATATCTGAGAGTCTGAGTTATTAGTTAGAAGATTGAACATAGAGTGCCAAGTAAAATTAAGGACATTGCCTCCTTCTGTATAGTGCTATTTCATTTTTATTTTTTCTTTCAAAATACGTCTTTTATGAAAATTTCAACGTATGTACATATGTAAGTCTATTTATAAAGGAAGTTGATGCGGGAAATTTCATCTAGGCCATGGGGATGCCTGGTAAATTGTTACTAATCCATAGAAAGATTACCTCTCGGTGACTAGAACATTCATATTTGCCAGAGACATTTTCTTTCACCTGATAGTGCTTATCAATACTGTCAAATTTTGGTTTTATAGATTTCCCATTTATAGTGAATGCAAACTTATTTTCTTTAAATTAAAAGTGTTAATATAAGAAAGGGTAAAAACTTAGATGTATGATATGCCTTCATGTACTTGGATGGATTTAGATGTTCCATACATTTCAATCTCATAAGATTACTCTGCCTTTATTTCTTTTAATTATTTTATTGGTAAAAATATAGATAACAGAACATTTGCCAGTTCAACAGTTTTTACATGTACAATTCAGTGACGTTGATTACATTCATCATGTTGTGCAACCATTAGCACTATCCTTTTCCAAATTATTTCATCACCGTTAACAGAAACTCAGTGCCCTCTAATTCTGCCTCTTTTTTTAAAATGGATTTTACAACTTTGTCTTTTTAATGGAAAAAATTGCAGTTAATACAAATATCTATATTCTTTGGATCTTTTTTTAAATAGAGGATATAAAACATAATAGAAAAGTCTGGGTCTTCTGAATTCTTTGTCTTATGTCTCATTCCCCTTTCTGTCTCCAGAGGCAACTACTTTCATGAATTTGGTGTGTATTTTTCTAGTCGTCACTGATTTTACTGTATATAATGTACACATAAATAATAGTGTGTTATCTTTTCTGTTGTGTGTAAATGTATCTTTTTGCAGCTTGCTTTTTTCAATAAGGAAACCCTGGTGGTGTAGTGGTTAAGTGCTATGGCTTCCTAACCAAAAGGTTGGCAGTTCAAATCCACCAGGCTCTCCTTGGAAACTCTATGGGGCAGTTCTACTCTGTCCTGTAGGGTCCCTATGAGTCAGAATGGACTCGACGGCATGTTTCCAGTGAACATGGTTTACGTGAAATTACCTGTCAGAGGGTAACTTTGTCCAAATGCTCTGGTAGTGCCTTCATACCATATTCTTGCTACATAATAGAGTGCTCTGATTCACTCCTTTAGTCAGTTGTTACTAATTTTAGGTAACGACATCATAATGAACTGGTGAGTACATTTATTGTGTGCTTGTTGTATGAGAGAAACTGAGTTTGCTGTAGACATGTAAGGCCAGATAGGTGCACAAATACCAATTCTTAGTTGTGTACCTTACTTATTTTATGTTCTTTCCCTTCAAGGTCTAGTTCACATTCTAAATCCTCCAGGAAATTTCCCTCAGATTTCCTTCTCATATTCTGACTTGACTTTGACTTCTTATCATGCTTCTTGGCACTTACGTACTCTGAATTTTTAGTGAGTGGTCCTTTCTTTAATTAGATCAGAAGTCACATCCAGAGCCTGCTAGGGCCAGGCAGCTGTTATAAACTAGTTAAAACAGATACACATATATAAACGTTTCTACACAAGTATATATGTGTGTATGTAATATGTTGTAGCTGTTAGCTGCTGTTGATTCTGACTCATGGCGACCCCATGCATATGTACTGTACATATATATCATGGACCAATCAGAAAATGTCTGCTGGTTGCATCCACCCATTTTGTAATCTCATCCTTTTTGCAACCTCTGAATTAGATGATAAATTCCATCAGGAATCTTAATCTTTCACGGTTTCCTTTGTTTTTAATTTGGTGTCGCATAATTTATTTGCTTATTTATTTATTGTGATTATTGCAACAGTGAGTCCCAGTTGCCCTAACACCACCAGCTGAAGCACAGTCAGGCACATCTTTGCAGAACTGATAGTCAATTTTGAAAATGACACATGCTTAATAGTAATAACATTTATGTTCTCATTGTATACATTTACAAAGTGTTTATGAAGCCAGACAGGTTATTCAGTAACGCTACTAGAAAATACGGCTGTTGTGTTCCTGACCAGAGGGAGAACTATTTTGAGCTTGAGTCTCATCTGGAAGTTGCCCTTCCCATAAAGAAGACACAATATCATACATCGCTTTCATCTCCCATCAGTGACTTTCGTTTTTTTGTACTTTAGATGAAGGTTTACAGAACAAACTAGCTTCTCATTAAACAGTTAGTACACATATTGTTTTGTAACATTGGTTACCAACACCACGACTTGTCAGCACTCTCCCCTTCTTGACCTTGGGTTCCTATTAACAGCTTTTCTGTCTCCTCCGGCCTTCTAGTCTTTGCCCCTGGGCTGGTGTGCCCTTTTAGTCTCATTTTGTTTTTGGGCCTGTCTAATCTTTGGCTGAAGGGTGAGTATAATTTTATTTTTAAGATAGAATTTATTTCTGAAGTAACTAGATCATTCATTGTGTGTTAAAAAACACATTAGTGGTGATTGTTATTAATTTAGAAAATGAGTACATGTATATTTTGTTCCCTGTGTTAGATTCTGGGATAGTAAAATGAACAATATTGTCTTTTACTCTGGAGAAGCTCATTGTGTATGGTGGAGAGGACTGGTGGGGGGCAGGGGTTTGTTATTGTTAGGTGCCATCGAGTTGGTTCCGACTCACAGTAACTCTGTGTATAACAGAGCGGAACGTTGGCCAGTCCTGCACCATTCTCACAGTTGATGTTACGTATGAGCCCATTGTGCGGTTTGCTGTGTCAGTCCATCTCATTGAAGGTCTTCCTCTTTTTCGTTGACCCTCTGCTTTACCTAGCATGATGTCCTTCTCCAGTGACTGGTCCCTCCTGATAACATGTCCAGAGGAAGTGAGATAAAGTGTTGTCATCCTTGCTTCTAAAAGGGCTTTGAACTGGTTCTTCTCAGTTTAGTTATGACTGAGGAAGCAAAACCAGGACAGACCGAAATTTTAAGAAATTGGGTGAACCACAGTGGGAAAAATTACAGGTCAAAGCCCTGCTAGAAATGTAATCTCCCTCTTAGAAAACAAGGGCACGTATACTTGCCGTAGCAACCAAATTGAATTTTGAGCAGAGTCAGAAATAGCAGTGCCCTGCTCAGAGATGGTGGCCGACTGTGCTGCTTTGAATGTCTGCTGGTAATCATCTGGTCTTATGCATCAGGCTCCTGAAAGGGCTCACAGTGCCTCTTCTGAGTCTCCCATTTCACGGATTCAGCCTGTAATTTTTCCTGTTCGGTTCTGGTTCCGGATCACCCACATTGTAAAAATTCAGGTCTGTTTCAGTTTCGCTTTGTCAGCCATGACTGAACCAGTTCGAAGCCCTGCTTCTCAGGAGCATTCTAGTTGTGCTTCTTCCAAGACAGATTTGAGGGTTAAAACAAAAATCAAACCCATTGCTGTAGAGTCGATTCTGACTCATAGTGACCCTGTAGGATAGAATAGAACTGCCTTGTAGGGTTTCCAAGGCTGTCATCTTTACAGAAGCAGACTCTCACGTCTTTCTCCCACCGAGCTGCTTGTGGGTTAGGAGGTATCAAAAGGTTTCGTTTCCTGGGAAGCAAACTCTTGAGTTGGAGAATGTCCTGCAGATTTATTAGGGAGTGCTCTTGGGATCACCACCTATGGAAGAGAGGGGAAAAAGCAGATTAGGCTGAGAGAGAAATTGTCTTAATGAAAGCCTCATCCAATCCCATGAAGAGTATGAAGCTGGGATCGCCCTTTAGAATTACCCTGAGTTGGGGCAGCTTTTGGCCATGAATATAGGCTGTCACCAAAAGGGGGTGGGACCTTGGGGGAGGCCACTCTTCAGCTGAGGCAGTTCTGAAAAGGGCTGACAGCTGAGGGCTGTCTCCTGGTAGCACTCTTCAGCAGCTGCTGCGACAAATCCTTTAGTCTTTTCCTGTGTGTAAACCTTTTGTTGTTACTTTATGGTAGCAGTCTCGTACAGTATTTGTCTTTTTGCGATTGACTTATTTAACTCAGCATAATGACCTCCAGATTCATCCATGTTGTGAGATGTTTTGCAAATTGGTCATTATTATTTATCATTGTATAGTATTCATTGTGTGTATGTACCAGTTTGTTAATCCATTCATCTGTTGATGGGCACTTAGGTTGCTTCAGCCTTTTTGCTATTGTGCATAATGCTGCAGTGAACATGGGTGTGCATATGTCTGTTCATGTGACGGCTTTTATTTCTTTGGGCTATATATCTAGGAGTGGGATTGCTGGATCATATATTTCTGTTCCTAGCGTTTTGAGGAAAATTCTTTAGTCTTAAAGGGATGTCTGTGTAGTTAGTGTATCACAGTGACTACTATAGGGAGGTCAAGGTAGGTATGTGCAAACAAATCATAATGTGCTGTGGAAGCCCAGAGGAATGACTAATTGCTAGAGGGAGTTAGGGAATACTTATAGAAGAGTTGACATTTGAGATTAGGGAGGCGACATTTTTCATTGAGTCAATGACATTTACACAGACTTAGGAAAAGGAATGATTTGTTTGAAAAGGAAAGGATGAAATATATTATCTATCCTTTAATTTCAAGCAGTTAGGATAAAAATCATGAGGCTTTTTCTAAAATCTTAGTTTGCTTTCATGGTAATAATTTTCAAGAATTTTTAAGAAAACAGTAGATCAAGCTTAGAGACTGAGACAAGCTCATCTTTGCCAGAACAAAGAAGATAGGCTTAGCCTGAGCGAGAAGCTTTTTTCCAGGGGTCTTAATTGGATTTGCTCCCTGCATTGTCACATGTTCTTGGGTCTGAAACAGATGAATTTCCATGATACTACACATGTTGTTTTTTGTTGTCTTACTTTCTTCCTAGGATTTGAGGGTGTCCATGGGGAGTTAGAAGATAGGTTAAACCGTGGCTCCACCACTTATCAATTCTCCGACCTTGGGAAACTTGCTAAATATCTGATCCTGTTTTCTCACATGTAAAATACAGGTAGTGATGGATAATACTAACCTTTTAGAGTTGTTGAAATAAATATGTAAAAGAGCTCTGTAAACTATGAGGTGTCACCCAGGATGTTGTTATTACTACTAAAAATCATTTTGTGAAATATTTATGTGATGCTAGGGTTCTGTGTTAGGATGAGATTATTAAAAACCAAAATTTGATTGCTAGGAGCTGAGGGTTTGGATGTAGTAGAGGCTACAACGCAAAACGGCATTATGAGAGAGATTGCAATCAAAATGAGTTGGTGGAGGATATCTAAGCCCCAGCAAAACTGTCAGTTCTGAATCTACCATTGAAAAGCCAGTATAGACAGAATCATAGACGTCTGGCCCGAAGACTTCAGCTAAGTGTTTCTAAGAATATTTCCTCTGGAAGAGATAGTCACCAGTTGATATGGTAAAGGCCCTGTCTGTCTCTTTGTGATACCTAATGAACTGGAAAGGCAGGAAACTTCAAGCATATCTCATTACTGAATGATAAATGGTGGTTATATGAAATACAGCCTCTAGTTCTAACTGAATGCTTTAGATTCACTTGGGGAGCATTTTCAGAATACAAACATCTGTATCCCAACTCTGGAGATTCTAGTTCAGTATTTCTAGAATGGGACCTGGGTGTGTGTATTTTGAAAAAATTTCCCAGGTAATTCTGATGTGGCCTTCTAGTTAAGAAACACTGGTTTTAGTGAGCTTTGTTTAATTGAAGGCATTAACTCAATTTCTGAACGTTGGGAAAAAGAACTAAGTGTTGGGCTTTTTTTTTTTTTTTTTAAAGAAAGTTTGGGGGAGTGAATGCTGATTTCTATCAAAGCATTATGTATTTAGGGATAGCCTGATCTTATCCAGTGTTTTCCCACTCCCAAAATGTTCGAGTGTTAAAACACCTAAAAGTGTGGATGGGACACTGGAATGTTGTGGAGGGCCCCTCAAAATGCTATATTTAGTTCTATTACGTGAACAAAGCATAATTTTACTAGAGGAAAAGACTACTCCATTGTGTGTATATAATATAAAAATCATCATACGTGTCACAAAGTCCAAATAATAAGCATGATTGGACATTTTCTGAGTATTTACATTCAAAATAGTTTGCTACTTATTATTATTTTCTTATTTGCTGGCGTGTAAGTAGTAGCAGGCATCCTAAGTTTAAGAAAAATTTATGGAGGTGAATAGCCTTTATGTTTGAGTAAACTGTACCAATAACTCGTTTTTATTCCAATAGGGAAAAAAAACCCAAACATCCTTTCTGTGGTTGTAGTTGTTGGAACACTTTTGTCCAACTCATGAAGTCACTAAGTACGTAGTTTGGATACTGGAGGGAAATCATTCATATGAGGTGGGGGGGTTTTCATCATAGATTTCACCTAATGTTCCCAAAGGAATTTAGAGAGATAAGTAGGGGCCATAGATCATAGTCTTAAGAAGTAATCTCAAAGAGAATGTCTGGGCACCAGAATCTCTGAGATTTGGAAATAGAAGAGGCACACAAGCAGTGAAGCCTGTGAGAGCCAGAACTTGATGGGACTGCCTTGTTTTTCTGGGTCTCGACAGGGTGCAGTCTTAACACTTTTCTATCATTCATTTTAGTGGAAAATATTTTGAGTTTGCCTTCTCTGACAGGTTTCTGCCTTACACAGGTTCTGGCTTTCAGAGGTTTTATTGTAGTTAGCAAAACATTTAATATTATAACATTTATATCTATAGGTTGCTATGAGTCAGAATCGACTCGATGACAACAGCTTTTTTTTTTTAATCTGAAAAAATAGGGAAGATAATTTTTTTTTTTAAAATATTTTATTGTACTTCAGGTGAAAGCTTGGGAAGATAATTTTTTACAATGCAAACTGTAGAAAGCAAAGCCTGACAAAAAACTTATGTATTTTAATACTAGATACTTGTATTTTAGGTGGTTGTGGTAGCAGAATATGGTTGTGATTTTTGGTGAGTATGGTACATAACCTCCTATGTGGCTCATGTCAAAATATTGCATAAAACAAACAGACAAAAAAAAAAAGTTGTTGAGTCGATTCCAACTTACAGCATCCCTGTAGGACAGAGTAAAGCTGCCTATTAGAGTTTCCAAGGAGCGGTTGGTGGATTCAAACTGCCGACCTTTTTTATTTTTTATTTTTAGTTGTTGTAATTAAATGAGGTTTACATTTCAAGTTAGTCTCCCATACAGAATTTTTTTTTTTTAAGCATACATTGTTATGAGACCCCAACCACTCACCCCATTCTGCAACAGCATGCTCCTCCACTCCGTCTCTGATTCCCCATGAACATTCAGCCAGCTCCTAACTCTCTCTGCCTTTCCCTCTCAGCTCTGGACAGAAGCCACCTCTTTGTACTCTTATATTTACTTGTCTAAGAGGCACATTCTTCACAAGTATTACTTTATGTCCCACAGTCCAGTCCAATCCCTGTTTGAAGAGTTGGCCTCGGAAATTGTTTTAGTTCTGGGGTGATGGAGAGACCAGGGGCCATGCTTTCTGGGGCGCCTCCAGTCTTAGACCATTAAATCTGGTCTTCTTACTAGAATTTGAGTTCTGCATCACATCGTTCTACTGCTCCATCAGGGACCCTCTGTTGTGTTCCCTGTCAGGACGTTCATTGGTGGTAGCCGGGCACCATCTAGTTCTTCTGGTCTCAGGCTAATGAAATCTCTGGTTTATGTGGCCCATTCTGTCTCTTGGGCCAGTACTTCCCTTGTGTCTTTGGTGTTCTTCGTTCTCCTTTACTCCAAGTGGTTGGGACCAATTGATGCATCTTAGATGGCGGCTTGCAAGCTTTTAAGACCCCAGACGCCACTCACCAAAGGAGGATGCAGAACATTTTCTTAATAAGGTTTGTTATGCCAGTTGACATAGATGTCCCCTGAAAGCATGATCCCCAGACCCCGCATCCCTGCTACTCTGTCTTTCAAAGTATTTGATTGTATCAGGGAAACTTCTTAGCTTTGGTTTAGTACAGTCAAACTGCCAACCTTTTGGTTAGCAGCTGAGCTCTTAACCACTGTGCCACCAAGGCTCCCAAATTTGGCATAGCGGACCTGAAATCTTTATTAAAAGGGGACTTGGGTAAAAAAAATTTTAGAGGCATTATTTTAAAGAGATGATTATTTGTGAGGTTTAACTTCATATTATGGTGCTGTTCAGCTCAGAATAGTAGAGTATGCATGAAAGATCATTTTACAAGGTGTGTTTTATCATACAGGGTTTTAGGATAATGAATGGGAGTGAACGGTATACTACAGTTGTAAACGGGCCTAACTAAGTTTGTAGAATGATTGTGGTTGTTGTTAGCTGCCTGCCACTATGCACAATGGAACAAAATGCTGTCCAGTCCTGCGCCATCCGTATGATTAGTTACAGATCGGGCTGCTGTGATTTATAGGGTTTTCTTTGGCTGGTTTTTGGAAGTAGATCTCCAGGCTTTTCTTCCTAGTTCATCTTAGTTTGGAAGGTCCAGTGAAACCTGTTCGGCATCATAGCAAAACGCAAGCCTCCATCAATGCTGGAGATTAATCCCGGTCTCCACACGGAAGGCAAGAATTCTACCGCTGAACCACCAGGCCCCCACTGTAGAATGATACATTTTCTTAAAGAGAATTATATTGCATTCTGTGGTTTTTTAAAACAGTAATTTTTTTCTTTTTTCCAGCTTTCTGAAGCAAGGACTCATTTTGAGGATGTTTAATAAATCATTTGGAACACCCTTTGGGGGTGGCACAGGAGGCTTTGGCACCACTTCAACATTTGGGCAGAGTAAGTTTAAAAAAAGAGGGGAAGAAAATTTCTTATTTAAGCTGTTCTTATTAAGGACAAATTCACTCTGATAGCTTCAGACTAGAGTTTTATTTCTGCTTTGGTGTTTATAACACAGTCTCTGGAAAAATGACTAGGATATGATCTTGTTAAAAAATTTTCAGAAAATAGAAATAAGTTCTGAGTTTTCATGACTTTCCGACCATCAAGAGAAGATATTTAAAATATTTGTATTAATTGGTTCTTTTAGCAGAAAGTTGTAATTTGTTACTAATTCTTCAAACCAGGAAGTAATTTTTTAATGTTAAAGTCTAAAATACAAATATTGCACTGCTCTGGGATTTATTCTGTGAACAAAATATGATATTCAGAGACATAATTGTTAAATGTCAAAGTCCTAATCCCCACTGGCAAGATCCTCTCCCACTCAGTATTGTACATGACACTGGCTGCCTATAGCAACTGCTGTTTATTCACTTTTAAACTCATTGTTAAGAATAATTTTAAACTTACACAGAAGTATAAAGAATGTTTAATGAACACTTACGTACCTGTCTCCCAGTTTAAGCAGTCAGCATTTTCTAAATCTTGTTTATTTCTCTATTTTTAAAGGGAAGACAATGTTTGGCCAAAGTATTTTAAGGCAAATCTCAAACTCTTTCTATAACTGATAAGGCTTTTTAAAAAATATAACCATCAAACCTTAATCATACCTTATAAAGGTAACAATAGCAGAAATTTTTTCAGGTGTCTTGTGACTTGTTCTTAGAATACTCTACTTCTAGGTCAGTGGTTTTTAACTGAGAGTGCCCATCATAATCACATTTGGAGGCTTTTTTCCCCGAAGTACACATCCTTCATCATAGAACTATAGAATCAGAATCTCTAGGGTTGGAACCTGAGCATATGCATTTTACTTTATCTGTAGCTCACATCACTTGTTAGCTTTGTTACTCTTTTTTTTTTTTTTTTTAACCTATCAACATCTGTAACATTTATTGAAAAGCGATACATTTTCACTCTGAGTTTCCATCCTTCCCCTGGGGACAATGAAATAAAATGTCTGTGGCTTAATTTTAATACTGTAAATTAGTAGTCTGATGAAATTTGGAAGAAGTGTTCAGATATAGACAGGTAATTCTATCCAAATGCAGAGTATTAAGAAGCATTCAAAGTCTTTTTAATTGTGTCACCTGAATTAGAATGTATTCTGACTTTGGATTTTGCTTTTTCAGATACTGGCTTTGGCACTACTACTGGAGGGGCATTTGGAACATCTGCATTTGGTTCTAGCAACAATACTGGAGGCCTGTTTGGAAATTCACAGACCAAACCAGGTAGGGGCTTTATTTGGAATATAGATGATTTATTTGTAACTGGTGTAGGACTTCATTTAGTAGCTCTGATCTGTTTACTTAATTGTTTTTTTCTCCCCTCTCCATCTTCCCAGGAGGATTATTTGGTACCAGTTCATTTAGCCAGCCAGCTACTTCCACAAGCACTGGTTTTGGGTTTGGCACATCAACAGGAACATCAAATAGCTTGTTTGGGACTGCAGGCACAGGAGCCGGTCTCTTCTCATCCCAGAATAATGCCTTTGCGCAAAATAAACCAAGTGGCTTTGGGAGTAAGTAAGATATTATTGGACTGCGGCATCTGACAATTTGGTTTCCTTATTAAATGTGTTCTTGCTTTCTTTTCCCTCTGTTCACCCATCTCCCTTTCCCCACAAATGGCAAAAACATGGGGAGAGGAAGATTTCAAAAATGTATTGAAAAGTTTAATAGACTGGGGGACGGGGGAGTGGCATATGTACATCTGTCCAAGGATGGAACTCTGAAAAGCACTACTATTTAAGAGATAAGAGGAAAAGGTGCCTGATAAAGAATGGCTAGCAATAGGATGAAAAGCCAGGTCAGAATAGCGTCAGTGTTGAGCAGGAGAATTTCAAGGCGGAATATGTTGTAGTCAGCAGTGTTGTGCTGCAGAGGTACCTTTTCATACCTCTGTCTCACATTTGGTAGGAAGAGACTAGAACAGGAGTGACAAACACTGGACATGACATGGTCATCTTCTCATTCCTTGTCTGTGGTAGCTGTTGCTTTCCCATTCGTTGTCCATGGCAAATGTTGTTTATTGATCACATTTTTTTTTTCTTTCTAAGTCTGACTTTGGCCTGGGAATACTTCTACACACAATACTTTGAGATAGCCACTACTAGTTGATCAGGTGTGCCCTATGAGGTTATGCTATTTCCAGCTCAAGAATATAGAAGAATGAGTTGTTAGTCAGATAAGAGTGTTTTCCAAAGGGAGTGTTGTTTGTGGGGATGTTGAAATAGGTGACAATATAAAATGCAATTTAAGGTGCTAATTCAAGAGAGCTGTGCCCATTTACTTCAAACTGTATATTAGGACATATTTTTAGAAAGAAATAACAGTTTGTCTGCCAGTGAGAAATCACAATTTCTAACTTGGTAATTCGAATGTTATTTAATTTTAAATATTGGCAGATAACTTTTTATTAGTCACTGGCATTTCTGGCACCATATGTGTAACTTCTTTAGAGGTAGTGTCTCATATTTCAAGAAATATTCTTTAGCTAACAGTTAAATTCATTTATATGGGATGGTTTTTTAGAACTCGTCTTTGGAAAGTAAGGTAATCAGAGGATCTGCTATTAGTTTCTATAAAGTGATTGACAATACCTACTAATTTTTCCAAATTTTTTTTTGGATGAAAAGTTACCTTAACCTGTGTTTCATTGCTGGTAGGACCATTTGTATGTTCTGAATATTTTGGTTGTGTGTGTGTGTGTGTGAGTAAAAAAATACATGTAAATAAAATATTCTCTAAGCCCTGTCGAAGTCTGTTGTGATCAGATGTTCTCAGAAACACAAGTTCATTCAACATCTAGTCTTAAGAAAAGGATGAGATAAAATTTATGATGAAGGAAAGTAATATTCCTTTTAACTTGTCTTCCAAGTATGCTTAAGGAGGGTTTTATGGATACTTAGATGATTAAAGAATTCAGACTTTGTCTCAGTTGAAAGTTGTAAACTTAGATGTATGAATGTGTCTGTATGAAAAATGTGTCTGAACTTGCTAGGCAGATTTGAAAGAACATTTGAGGATGTGAAAACAGTGCTGCTGTGGTGCCACAGCCCAATTCCAAAAGGAATTCTTAAATTCCTTTCTGGTTACCACTCATTTTTCTTTCTCATTTATAGATTTTGGAACAAGTACTAGCAGTGGAGGGCTCTTTGGAACTACAAATACCACCTCTAACCCTTTTGGTAGCACATCTGGCTCCCTTTTTGGGCCAAGTAGTTTTACAGCTGCGCCTACTGGGACTACCATTAAATTCAACGTAAGTATTTTCTTCTGATCTTTGTGGAATATGTCTCTTTTCCACTTGTATATTTCTTTGCAGGATGAATTGTAAAAAATTACTCCTCTTTCCATTTATGAATAAAGTATTTTGACTCTTCCGGAAAGATGTGTTAAAAATAAAGTCTATAAATAATTGTATAGTAGATAGTAAGTGTTGTGAAACATAGATCTAAATTATAATGTATGTTTGAATTATGCTCAACCCAATCAAATTTGTATTCATAAGGTTGCTTATAATAGGTAGTATAAGGTTGAACTTGAATTTACTGTTTTCACAATTTGACCTCTGAATGGTCGACCCTTCTTTATTTCTATAAAGGGGCAAACTGTAGAAAAATCATTTAAAATAAAGCCTCTTTAAGGAGGTATATGAAATAGCTTATCAGTATTCTGTGTCGGTTGAAAAATGAATTTTTAGTTGATGAAATGGCAGAGTAGGACAGTAGAGTTTTGATTTTTTTTTTTTTTTCTTTTTTTAAGAGGAGCTGGGTAGAGGATTAGAGTGGAGGATTTTGTTTATAAAAATACGGCATACCACTTGATATAAGTTGTTGAGGGATGCTTAAGATAGATTGGAGGTGCAGTTAGTCTAATGGAAATCTATGGCAGAAATAGAGATTGGCAAAACTTTTTATTAAACTTCTCTCCATAAAATGAAGAATATCATCTCAGGTGATAAATTCATAATACTGAATTTAGAATCCTTAATTTAAAATAAAGTCAAATATAAGTGGTAGTGAAAAATACTGTGTGATGTCTCTTAAAAAGTATGGTACAAGTGGGACTCTGTGCCTTTTTCCTCATAAGGCTGTCGGGGGAAAAACAGGCTTCCATAGTTTCTTAAATGCAACAGCAGTTATAAAGCAAACACTTCAGGGCAGAATAGGGGATAGGACTCAGACATAGAGGTTTAAATGTGTATGCTGCATAAATAGGTTAACACTTTTCTTATGCAGATAATATTAAGCATATTTTAGTAGATACTTTGATGGCTTGGGTTATGGGATTAAACCCTGGGTTCGTGATAACTTTGTTACTTAGTTTGACTTATTCAGACAACTTGGATGTAGGGAGTAATCAGGAATGCAATATATTTATGCAAGCATTTTTGAAACTCTCAAAAGACTAAGGGGACTAATTTTAGAGTTCACTGGTTGAGGAATTGTGTCTGTGAGAGTAGGAATATAAAGCTTGCACTTTAAAATTTGCCTTTATCTCCCTTTGCAGCCTCCAACTGGCACAGATACTATGGTCAAAGCTGGAGTTAGCACTAACATCAGCACCAAGCACCAGTGTATTACTGCTATGAAAGAATATGAATGCAAGTCACTAGAGGTCAGTAAAATGCAATAGAGAGTATCAGTCTAACCTTTTCATTCTATTGGAAAGCAGCTTTTAAAAATGCTTTTAATTATTTTTAAAATTAAATGGTTTACATTGAGTTTATGGAAAACGCTTTAACATGAACTAAATTGTTTAAAATTTTAATGTACATTTAATATCTGATTTTCAAGATAGGGATCGTATTCAGCTTGTTTGTATTGGTGTAGCTTTACTGATGATCTATTCTGATTGGATGTTGCTTGCACTACACTGGGCAGTGTGTGTATGTGTACATGTGTTCTTAGTAAACTTGTTATTGTTGAAGTATAGCATACACGCAGAAAAGTGCAAAGTCATAAATTTACTACTCAATAAATTTTCACTAAATGAACACACTCATGTAACCAGGATTCAGATCATGAAACAACACTACCAACATCCCAAACACTCCCCTTGTGCCCCCTAGTCACAATCCTCCTCTTCCAAAGGTAATCACTATCTAGACTGCCTATTTTTTAACTTTATATAGCTGGAATTTTACATTATGTACTCATTTATGTCTGTCTTCTTTCAGTGTTTTGAGATTCATGTAGTTGCATAAGGTTAGTTCGTTCTCTTTGCTGTCCATTGTATAAAATTTTAAAATATTTAAACATTTTAACAGTCATCCTGATTATAGCTGTCACTGTTTCTTGCTTCTACCTACATCCCATAGTTGCTTTATTGGAGTGTGCAGAAACACGCTGACTCAAGAAATAAAATTGTTAAAGTTTGTCCTCATTTTTCCTAAATTTTCTAAACTTTTCAGAACCCTTCATCTTTTATCAACTAATTTTTACATTTAAGGATGACAGTAAATGAGATTATTATATAGCATTTTACCAAAAGAAAGTATTTATTCCTTATCAAAAACTAATTAAGATTAAGATAGGTTAGACCCTTTGGGCTGTAGTTTTATGGTAGTGATGATATGGATTTTAATGTCCATTATAAATTATTGGAAATTTTTTTTGTAATGATATTGAAGTTAATGTCATTCTGTCATTTTCTTTTAGTCATGCTTCCTGTGTGATACTTGAGAATTAAGGTATTAGTTTCCTAAATAATTTTTTTGGCTATATAGTAAGGTTGGAAATATGTTTTCATTCCCCTTAGGAACTTCGTTTAGAGGATTACCAGGCTAACCGGAAAGGTCCTCAGAACCAGGTGGGAGCAGGTACCACAACTGGCTTGTTTGGGTCTTCTTCGGCCACCTCCAGCGCTACAGGACTCTTTAGCTCCTCTACCACTAATTCAGGTTTTGCATATCAGAACAAAACTGCCTTTGGAACTAGTAAGTGCTTCGCATCTTATTGTACCATACTGAGTTTATTTAAGCTGGGAGTTGGCTAATGTGTGCCTGGTTTGCAGCATGGTTTTCTTTATCTCTTGACTGCTGTCAAAATGTCTTCAGATTTAACTGTAAGAGGAGTACATCCTAGAAAGTTAAGGTTGTATGCTTATGATCTCTCCTAAACTGAAGTGGGCTTCCGTAGGACTCCAGTGTGACAGGTAATTCAAACAGAAACTATGCAACGATTAACCTTTTGTTTAGTAACAGGGATGCAAGCAATGGTTGTACTCATTTAACAAATTTATTGAAAGCTTCCCACATGCCAGGTACTATTCTAATTGTTAGATATACAACAGTGAACAAAATAGACAGTAACTGCTTCACAGAGTTTACCTGTTAGTGAGAGGAGAAAAACAGTAGAAAGTAAACCATGATTATCACTTTGTGATAAGTGCTGTGGAGAAAAATAATGCAGGGGTACTGGGGGAACAAGGAGTGCCTGGTATGTATGTAGGGATGGGGAGAAATGCAGTTTTAAATGAAGATGGTTAAGGAAGGCTTCACTGAAAAGGTGATGTTTGAACAGCGACCTGTCTGAAGAAGATGAAGGAACAAGCTGCAAGCTGTTCAGGTTCCTAGGGGAAGAGCATACCAGCTAGAGGAAACTAAGTCTAGAAACCATCAGTTTTTGCAAGAGAGAGAGGACGAGGGGAAGTACTGGGGAATGTATGGGGATTAGATTGTGTAGGATTTTGTGGGTCAGTGTCAGTACTTGCATTTTTATTGGAGTGAGTTGGGAAACCATTAGAAGGTTTTGAAAGAGGAGTTATGTAATTATGAGTTAAGGATCATTTTTGAAGGTTCCTGTATTGAGAGTAGATTGTAAGGTGAGAAAGTTGGGAACAGATCAGTTAGAAAGGGATGAGATGATGGTGGCTTCGACCAAGGTGGTGCTATGGAGACAGAAAAAGGTCAGATAAACTCCTTATTCCTTGGCCTGCCTTTCCTCTATCAGCTTGCTAACTGGTTTCTGATACGTTTGATTAGTGCAAGGGGCAGGAGAACAGGAAAGTTCTTACTTGACCAGTGTGCTTTTTATAAGATGGATTTGTGTGTGTGTGTGTGTGTGTGTGTGTGTGTATTTTGGTGGGGGGATCAGATTCTGGACCCAGCTTTATACACAACTGGTAAGATTTGCCAACTGGCTGATTAGATGTGGCATGAGAAAGAGGAGTCTAGGATGATGACCAAATTACTTTAAAAAAATGTTACTTTGAAAAGCTAATACTGATAATATGGAACAAAATTCACAAAATACAAAAAAACTGTATAACCAAAGGTCTGTACCCATCTCGCAGCCACTAGTTTGCCTCTGTAAAGACAACGAAAAGTTAGTTTTTTCTTGCACACACATACAAATAAGTACATATTTATCAAAGTGATATCTAACATTCTTTTTCAATCCTAGTGTTCTCTGATTTAGTTTATTCATTATCGAGTACTGTGTATCTGACCCTGTGCATCTAAAGAGGAGATTGCTGTTAAGAAAAGTGTAGTCGAACAGTGAAAATACATACATAGACTTTGAGTGTAGTGTGACAGCATGTAAAATAGAAAAAAAGCTATGGGCTTACAAAGGAAGATCACTTAGCCCAGGCAGGGTTCTTAGGGTCAGGGAACTGTTATTGTAGGAATTGAAGTCTGAAGCGAATCTGGAGTTAGGTGAAGAAGGATGAGAATTGAAATGGTCATTCAGTTTGAGTAGTGAATATAGGGTAATTCTGATTTGTAACAGATAACATAAGACTTTTGTAGTGACTGGATAATGTAAAATTTGTTTTTGTTTTTTTAATTTATTTTTCCTTTTTCTGAAAGGTACAACTGGATTTGGAGCAAACCCAGGTGGTCTCTTTGGCCAACAGAATCAGCAGACCACCAGCCTCTTTAGCAAACCATTTGCCCAGCCCACAACCACCCAGAACACTGGCTTTTCCTTTGGTAATACCAGCACTCTAGGACAGCCGAGCACTAACACCATGGTAAGAAAATAGGCCCTTAGTTAACTCCACCACCATGTATCTGTCAGTTTGGTGGCTTGTGTGTTGCTTTTTTGCCAGCTTCTGCAGTCCAAGATTGATCAAACATGCAATCAAGATGCATTGGTACTTACGGTGATTGAAATGCAAAAGTTGGAAACAAAGGAGGAGGAACAGTAGCTGGAAAGTACGGCGTTGGTGATAGAAATGATGCCAGAAGTCGCATGATAGAGTTTTGCAACACCAATGACTTCATTGCAAATACTTTTTCACCAACATAAGTGGTGACTTTACTTGTGGACCTCACCAGATGGAATACACAAAAATCAAATTGACTACATCTGTGGAAAGACACAATGGAAAAGCTCAATATCGTCAGTCAGAACAAGGCCAGGGGCCGACTGTGAAACAGACCATCAGCTGCTCATATGCAAGTTCAAGTTGAAATTGAAGAAAAGTAGAACAAGTCCATGAGAGCCAAAGTATGACCTTGAATATATTGCACCTGAATTTAGACAGTCTTGAGAATAGATTTGACGCATTGAACACTAATGAACGAAGACCAAATGAGTGTGGAATGACATCAGGGACATCATACATAAAGAAAGCAAGAGATCTTTAAAAAGACAGGAAAGAAAAGATCAAAATGGATGTCAGAAGAGACTCGGAAAGTTGCTCTTGAATGTAGAGTAGTGAAAGCAAAAGGAAGAAATGATGAAATAAAAGAGTTGAACAGAAGATTTCAAAGGGTGGCTCAGGAAGACAAAGTATTATAATGACGTGATGAGACCTGACGATAGAAAACCAAAAGGGAAGAACACGCTCAACGTTTCTCAAGCTGAAAGAACTGAAGAGAAAATTCAAGCCTAGGGTTGCAATATTGAGGGATTCTACGGGGAAAATATTAAACAACACAGGAAGCATCTAAAGAAGATAGAAGGAATACACAGAGTCACTGTACCAAAAAGAATTGGCTGATGTTCAGACATTTCAAGAGGTAGCATTTGATCAGAAACCGATGGTATTGAAGGAAGAGGTCTAAGCTACACTGTAGGCATTGGGGAAAAACAAGGCTCCAGGAATTGACGGAATACCTATTGAGATGTTGTAACGGACAGATGCAGTGCTGGAAGCGCTCACTTGTCTATGCCAAGAAATTTGGAAGACAGCTACCTAGCCAACCGATTGGAAGGGATCCATATTTATGCCTATTCCCAAGAAAGGTAATCCAGTCAAATGTGGAAATAATTGAACAATATCATTACACAAGTAAAATTTTGCTGAAGATCATTGAAAAGTGGTTTCAGCAGTACATCAACAGGGAACTGCCAGAAATTCAAGCAGAATTCAGAAGAGGACATGAAACGAGGGATATCATTGCTGATGTCAGATGAATCATGGCTGAAAGCAGAGAATACCGGAAAGATGTTTACCTGTGTTTTATTGACTCTGCAAAGGCGTTTGACTGTGTGGATCATAGCAAATTATGGGTAACATTGCGAAGAATGGGAGTTCCAGAACACCTAAGTTGTGCTCATGAGGAACCTGTACTCAGACCAAGAGGAGATCAGGGAACAAGGGGATACTGCATGGTTTAAAGTCAAGAAAGGTGTGCATCAGGGTTCTGTTTTTTCACCATACTTAAATTCAGTCTGGATGCTAAGCAGATAATCCAAGACACTGGGCTGTATGGAGAAGAATGTGGCATCAGGATTGGAGGAGGACTTAGTAACAACCTATGATATGCAGATGACATAACCTTGCTTGCTGAAAGTGAAGAGGACTTGAAGCACTTGCTGATGAGATCAAAGACCGTAGCGTTCAGTTTGGATTATACCTCAACATAAAGAAAATAAACATCATGATAAACAGAAAAATTTAGGTTGTCAGGCATTTTGTTTTACTTGGATCCACAATCAACGCCCATGGAAGCAGCAGTCAGGAAATCAAATGATGCTTGCATTGGGCAAATCTGCTGCAAAAGATCTCTTTAAAATGTTAAAAAAGCAAAAGTGTCACTTTAAGGACTAAGGTGTGCCTGACCCAAGCCATGGTGTTTTCAGTCGCCTACTATGCATGTGAAAGCTGGGCAATGAATAAGGAGGACCAGAGAAGCATTGATGTCTTTGAATTATGGTGTTGGCGAAGAATATTGAATATAGCGTGGACCGCCAGAAGAATGAACAGATCTGTCTTGGAAGAAGTACAGCCAGAATGTTCAGTAGAAGCAAGTACGGCAACACTTAGTCTCACATACTTTTTACTTGTTATCAGTGGGGAATAGTCCGTGGAGAAGAGCATCATGCTTGGTAAAGTAGAGGGTCAGTGAAAAATAGGAAGACGCTCGACGAGATGGAGTGACACAGTGGCTGCAACAGTGGGCTCAGGCATAACAGTGATTGTGAGGAGGGATAGTGTTTTGTTCTGTTTGATGGCTCCTAACAACATAACAACAGTTAACTCAGAGAGTCTTATTTGTAGAGCTAAGTTATAAGGTTTCTAATTATGTGAAACTAGGAAGTTTTATCCTTACTGTAGTTCTTAAGGGTTGAGAGTATGAAATGTTGTGAAGAGAGCAAATTCTTCAAATAATTAACTGGATTTCAGTTCACCTTCTATTCTTTATTGAGAGGGTGTCGAGCAAGTCACTTACCCTGCCTGAGCATGTTTTCTCATCCCTAAGTAACAGCTGCATAGTGGGCTAGAATCGGCCATCCTGAAGCTATACCTTGAGTCATGACTCCAGCCATTCTGTAAGCTATAGGAAAAATATTTATCAATTAGTGGCTATATTTCAGAACGTTTTTTCAGCTTGTTCCCGTAAGTGGAGGCAGGCAAAGTCTAGTTAAAAAAGGTCTACCTAAAACTGAAAGCCATATTGGATAACTGCTACTTCTCTGTAGAAAGCGAAGGATAGTCCTAGTGGTCATTACCTGTTTGTTTCTAGAGACCCCTTTGGGGAAGCATGAAATTAAAGATTGATTTGAGGTGTGATTTATTGATGAGAAGTCTTGGGATTTACTTGATCTTTAAATTAGAGATAATTTTCTCAGTTATAAAGCAAGTACAACTGAGACCCAAAAATCGTCAACAAAATAATAGCAAACTAAATATGGCTACATTTAAAAAAAAAAATTACACACCATGACCAAATGGGATTTATCCCAGGAATGACAGGCTGATTCAACATATGAAAATTAATCAGTGCAGTACACCATAGTAGTAGAATAAAGGACAGAACCCACCTGGTCATCTCAATAGATGCAGAAAAAGCATTTGACAAAACCTAATACCCTTCCATGGTAAAAACACTCAACAAAGTAAGAATAGAAGGGAACCTAGAATAGCTAAAACAAATCTCAAAAAAGAATAAAGTTGGAGAACTCATACTTCACAGTTTTAAAACTTACTACAAAGCAATAGTAATCAAGACAGTGTGGTACTGGCATAAGGATAAACAGATCAGTGGAGTAGAATTGAAAGTCTAGAAATAAACCTTCATATTTACAGTCAGTTGATTTTTTTTCATTAAGTATGCTAAACTAACACAGTTCAATGGGGAAAGAGTAGTCTTTTCAACAAATGAATATCCACATACAAAAGAATGAAGTTGGACGCTTTCTTTGTACCATATAAAGAAATTAACTCAAAATGGATCAAAGATGTAAAGGTAAGAACTAAAACTATAAAACCCTTAGAAGGAAACAGGAGTAAATCCTTATAACTTTGGGTTAGGAAATAGTTTCTTAGGTATAACACCAAAAGCACAAATGACAGAAGAATTAGACTTCATCAAAATTAAAAACTTCTGTTCCTTAAAAGGTACCATGAAAAAAAATGAAGGGGAAAAAAAAACCCAGCACGCAGACTGGAAATATTTGCAAATCATATCTGATAAAGGAGTTGTAGCCAGAATATATAAAGAACTCTTAAAACTCAAAAATAAGTAGACAGATAGCCCAATTAAAAATTGGGCAAACGATTTGATATTTCTCCAAAGAAGATACACAAGTGGCCAATAAGCACATGAAAAGATGCTTAACATCATTAGTCATTAAGGAAATTCAAGTCAGAACCACAATGGTATACTACTTCATACCCACTTGAATGGCTGTATTAAAAAGACAATAACAAGTGTTGGTAAAGCTGTGGCGAAATTGAATCCTTATACATTTTTAGGGGGATTGTGAAGTGATGCAGCTGCTGTGGAAAACAAGTTTGGCAGTTCCTCAAAATGTTAAACATAGAATTTCCAATTGAGCCAGCATTTCAACTCCTACGTGTGTACCCAAGAGAATTGAAAACACAAAAATTTGTACGTGAATGTTCATAACAGCAATATTCATAATAGCCAAAAATTGGAAACAAACCAAATGTCCATCAACCAATGAATGTACAAACAAAATATGGTATATTCACACTATGAAGTATTACTTGGCAATAAAAAGGAGTACTGATACTTGCTACAACATGGTGAACCTTTTAAATATGGTAATTGAGAAAAGGACAAGTCACAAATTACCACATATTGTATGATTCCATTTATATGAAATTTCTGGAATAGACAAATCCATAGAAACAAAGTAGACTAGTGGTTGACTAGGCTTAGGGCGAGGGATAGCGAGTGAGTGATCATGGAAACAGGATTTTTTGGGGGGTAATGAAGTGTTCTAAACTTAGATAGTGGTGATGGTTGCACAGTTTAGTGAACGTACTGAAAAATCACTGAATAGTATACCTCAGATTGATGAATTTTATGATATGTAAATGATATTTCAATAAAGCTGTTTTAAAAAATAGTATAGTGAATTTTCAATTCAGCAGTAGTCGGTTAGCACAATGTTTCTCGTTCATTAGCTATTCCTTAATAAAATACTTTGTTAAACATTGGACAATGCAGAATTCCATCATTTGAAAGGAGTGTAAGAAGACTTCTTAACATTATGTTCCTGTCTCTGTTCAGATGAATTTGATTATTCTTAGTTATTTGATTTAAAATTCATTTAAAAAATGGTTAATTCTATTGTCCTAACTTCTTGAAAGTGAGACACCCTGTCATACCATTTTGTTTTCAGTGTTGCAACCCTGACATCTCTTTTTTTAAATTTTTTTATTGTTGTAGTTTAAATGAAGTTTACATTTCAAGTTAGTCTCCCATACAAAATTTTATACATACATTGTTCTGTGACGCTAATTGCTCACCCCATTCTGTCACAGCACACTCCTCCTTTCCGAGCCTGATTCCCCAGGTCCTTTCAACCAGCTCCTAACCTTCTCTGCCTTCCCATCTTACCTCTGGACAGAAGCTGCCCCTTTGGTCTCTTGTATCTACTTGAACTAAGAGGCACACTCCTCGTGAGTATCACGTTATGTCCCGCAGTCCAGTTCAATTCCCGTCTGAAGAATTGGCCTCGGAAATTGTTTTAGTTCTGGGCTGACAGAGTATCCAGGGGCCATACTTTCTGGGGTATCTCCAGTCTTAGACCATTAAGTCTGGTCTTCTTACTAGAATTTGAGTTCTGCACCCCACCTTTCTCCTGCTCCATCCGGGACTCTCTGTTGTGTTCCCTGTCAGGGCAGTCATTGGTGGTAGCCGGGCACCATCTTGTTCTTCTGGTTTCAGGCTGATGAAGTCTCTGGTTTATGTGGCCCTTTCTGTCTCCTGGGCTAATACTTTCCTTGTGTCTTTGGTGTTCTTCATTCTCCTTTACTCCAGGTGATTGGGACCAGTTGATGCATCTTAGATGGCCGCTTGCAAGCTTTTAAGACCCCAGAAGCCACTCACCAAAGTAGGATGCAGAACATTTTCTTAATAAGCTTTGTTATGCCAGTTGACCTAGATGCTTCCTGAAAGCATGGTCCCCAGACCCCTGCCCCTGCTACTCTGTCTTTCAAAGTGTTTGATTGTATTCAGGAAACTTCTTAGCTTTGGTTTAGTCCAGTTGTGCTGACTTCCCCTGTAGTGTGTGCTGTCCTTCCCTTTGCCTAAGATGATTCTTATCTATTTTCTAGTTAGTAAATAACTCTCACCCTCCCTCCCCACCCTCGTAACCATCAAAGAATGTTTTCCTCTGTGTTTGAACCTTTTCTTGAGTTCTTATAATAGTGGTCTTATACAGTATTTGCCCTTCTGTGACTGACTAAATTCACTCAGCATAATAAGTTCCAGCTTCCTCCACGTTATACGATGTTTCATGGCTTCATCATTGTTCTTTATTGTGTAGTAGTCCATTGTGTGGATATACCACAATTTGTTTATCTATTCGTCCGCTGATGGGCACGTAGGTTGTTTCCATCTTTTTGCTATTGTGAACAGTGCTGCAAATGAACATAGGTGTGCATATGTCTATTCATGTGATGGCTCTTCTCTAGGATATATTCCAAGGAGCGGGATAGCTGGATTGTATGTTACTTCTATTTCTAGCTTTTCAAGCAACCCTCATATCTCTTAAAGCACCAGATTTTTAAGTGAGCGTTCCCCAGCACAAGAGTAACTGTAAAGTCTTAGCTGCTCAGCGGGATCTTGGAACTTGTTATCTTGGAAACAACAGGGGTGTAGATACAGGTATGAATTTGTGGTCCTGCCATTCAGGAGCTGTGACATTTTGGGCAAATTTTTAACCTCTCTAAACCTTGTTTTCATTTGGGAAATGAGGATTATCCCAGTTTTTCCTGATGGTTGTAAGGAAAAGAGATGCTCTATGTAAAGTAATACAGTGTCTGTCATATAGTAAGTTTTTTTTTAAAAAATGGTAACTATTAATCTAGTATTCTCCATGATTCGGAATTAACTGGATGACAGTTGGTTTGGTTTTTGTTAGGACTCTAAGAAAACTGCCGTAGATATCTTTTAATCTAGATTATTAATCTTTTGCAGGGTTTATTTGGAGTAACCCAAGCCTCACAGCCTGGAGGTCTTTTTGGGACAGCTACAAACACCAGCACTGGGACAGCATTTGGAACAGGAACAGGTCTCTTTGGGCAGCCCAATACTGGATTTGGTGCTGTTGGTTCGGTAGGTTTTTACAGTTGACTGTAATTTGAAGATATGTATAAACCTGTTAAAGAGCTTACTAAGATTTGATTGCCTTTCAAATATTTTTATTGGATATGCTGTATGATTTGATATTGAGAGCAGCTAAAAGCTATTTGATGCAAAATAAAACAACTAAATAATTTGAGCAGGTTTCTTTTCAGTTAGTAGATTTTTTTCCTTTTTAAAACTTCTTTGCCTTAATGCTTGTATGCAGTTTACCTCTGATAGCAAAGTATTACTCCAGTAGGTTGAGTTTAAATTCTTCGATCTAAATTGAGATAAAACATTCACTCTGTTAAAATCAGATAATTTTTAATTCCTAGTGCCACCCTTTGTTTTGGGTGATAAATTGGTATGGTATTTGGGAGCTACAAAAATGTTTTTTTTTTTTTTTTTGTATTGATCAAATTGCTGAAATGGTGGGATTCTCATGCTGCTGGAGGCTAAACTGAATTATTTTCAGTTTAAGTAAAAAATTTAAGTACAAAGTTGCTATTCAGGAATGCAGTTGACCTAGAAACAAGAGTGAATTCTGTATTAGTACTTATAAAAAAATAACTGGTTATGTGAGAATCAGTATGAAACAGTCAGTCTGTTATGTATCCATTACAAGAAGCTTTGTACTTGCTATTGTTGGTAGTTAAAAAAAACAAAAAAGAAACAAAATCCATGAAACATATGGTCCTGTTTTCATGGAGATTTAAATCTGATATTTCTGAACTTAGTTTCCTGAGAAATTGAGTAACTTATATAATGCTTCAGAAAGCTCTATACAATTCACCGTTTAAGGTGTATTCAATGATTTTTAGTATATTCACAGAGTTGTGCAAGTATCATTCCACAGTCAATTTTAGAACATTTTCATCAACCCAGAAAGGAACTCCCTACTTATTAGCAGTCACTTCCCCTTCTCCCCAGCCCCTCAAGCCTAGTCAACCACTAATCTACTTTCTGTCTCTGGGTTTGCCTATTCTGGACATTGCATTTAAATGGAACGGTACAATATGGTCTTTTTTAACTGGCATGTTTTACTTAGCATGTTTCCAAGGTTCATCTGTGTTGCAGTATGTTTAAATTTTTTATTGCAACTGTTCCTACTAGCACATTAAATTCTTGATACATTTCTGTTACAAGGTAAAAAATGTTTAGTTGCCTAGTTATTTTTTTTCCTTGACCTTACTGAAAATCCTGTTTGCTGAGAGGTTTTCAGGCTCCGACAGTCTGTGTTTATAAAGTTAATCCTGCTTAGATTACTGTGGTGTGTTTTTCTGATAGTTTTTATTTATCATTCCATGTTTTTCATAAATGTTATGACATCTCTTCCCCAACCCACTTCCCCACCAAACCCAGTATACCTAAGATAACCTCTATTTACTATTGCATGTATATCTTTCTTTTTTTTAATTATGCTTTAGGTGAAAGTTTACACCTCAAGTTAATTTCTCATACAAAAATGTATACACATATTGTTATATGCCATTAGTTGCAATCCCTATAATGTGACAGCACACTCCCCCTTTCCATCTCGGGTTTCCCATGTTCCTCCAACCAGCTCCTGTCCGTTCCTGCCTTATCATCCTGCCTCAAGACAGGAGCCACCCATTTGGTCTTGGGTGTCCGCTTGAACTAAGAAGCATACTCTTCACGAGTATTATTTTATGTTTTCTAGTCCAGTCTAATCTTTGTTTGAAGAGTGGGCTTCATGAATGGTTTTAGTTCTGGGTTAACAGAGCTTCTGAGGGCCATGGCTTCGGGGGTTCCCCTAGTCTTAGATCATTAAGTCTGGTCTTTTTACGTGAATTTGAGTTCTGCTCCATGCTTTTCTCCTGCTATTGTATGTTTATATTATTTTAAAATTGTCTGTGTTCTGTTCTTTTTAGACCCTGTTTGGCAATAACAAGCTTACTACATTTGGAACCAGCACAACCAGTGCTCCTTCATTTGGTACAACCAGTGGCGGGCTCTTTGGTAACAAACCAACCCTGACTTTAGGAACCAATACAAACACTTCCAATTTTGGTACATATAAAAAGCAGGTTTGACTCTCTTAAGGTTACACTGAGTATACCACACATCTTTCTCCTGATTCATATGATTGGGAATATTTAAAAATTCTCAGGTAAGCCGTGGCTTGGTATGAGATACCAGAGGGAAAAGTTTAAAATCCTGGACATGGGCTGGGAAAATTAAAAGAGATGTACAGTAAATTGCCTTTCCTTGTACAAATTCTCTTGTCTTTCTCCTTAAGTGTACCTGCAGGGTACCTAGCAGAAAGTTCATTCCCTAATGAAGGTAGATTTTTTTCAAAATAAGGAAACACCATTTTCTTTGGATTACTTGACCAGTAACTAAGGAAGCATAAATGAGACATTTGGTCAATATAACACATTCTGTTAGGCCAGTTTTCAAACACGGAAATAGTTCACAGGAGGTGATTTGATGATGCTTATTGAAAGTTGAAACCTTTCTGATTTTGGAGATTATACAGTAGTTTTCTGGTAGTTTCAAAAATTTTATTTTTCTGACTATGTAGCAGGATCTGTTCATTGTAAAAAAAAAGAAAAGAAAAGAAAAAATTCAAATAAGATTGAACAACAATTTAAAAACAAAAAACCCTAAACTATTCTTTGGAGATATGCTGGAAAGTTTTAAACCAGTTTAATGGAAACATTATTTTAAATGTCTTCTGTCACTAGCTAATTAAGTTTTCAAATGAATTTGACATTTGTTTTAAATGAGATATGGAAAGTTCATTTTATTTCCAAGGAAAATAGTGGTTCAAATATTTGTTGAGAATCTCATGTGCCTGATGCATTATAGGCACTGATTGATTCTTTGTGGGAGATGAGTACAAAGATACGGCCATTTGGTACAGTTCAGCAGTTACACAGTTCTTCAGTCAGTTTTTGAAAGATATGGTAATGTACTGGAGAAAGAGAACATATTAAACACCTGTTTGAAGATTATATGTTATCACGGAAGTACATGAAGGAGGGAGCTAGTTCTTTGTCTGGTACCGATTCCTAAATTTGGTTTCATTTTTATAATCTCTTTTAGTCCTGTTGCTTGCTCACTCTTAATAATGATTATATTTCCACCTTTAATTCTTTCTGATTGTATCCTATTTGAAAGAACAGTTTTGAGGCAGTGGACTTGGTTAGTATGGGTAAGATATCTAGTTTGTGTATTTGTGTTTCTTATCAATAAAATTAGGATGGGAAAGATAATATAAGCGTTAAATCAGTATTTCTTAACTTTTTTTCACCACTCCCCTTTCCCCAAGGAGCCTTTTTAGACCTTTTTTCCCTAATCATCCTTTCTTCCCATGAAATTTGATACCTCAGATATACTGTGTATCTCTTTATGTACTGTGGCTCTTTGGACAATCACAAACCATTATATCTGATTTTTAGCCCCCCGCAAGAACAAATTTTCGCCCCTTTGAGAATATATGGGTTTAGCAAAAGCTCTTTTTGTTGCATAGTTTATTTCATTTCCAGAACTAAATGTTATTTTTATCTGACAGGGTGCTTGTATAGGTTATACTTGATAAAATATGCCATACTTTTAAAATATATTTGATGTTATTCCAAGGTTGTAGATTTCTGATTTGTTTGGATTTTTTGTTGTTGTATGGATATACTCATGTTCAGTAATTTGAAATTGAAAGGCCTCATCTTTTATCTGACATGCCTCACTAGCTTGTATGCTGAATTTGAATTGTCTTTAATTTTAATTTGTAAAATTGTTTTGAAATAAGAGTTGGTGAACCTTTGTAAGTGAGAATCAGAGGGAATGTGTGGTATAAACAGTGTAAGTTGGGACTTACTTCCCTCTTGTGGGTTTGAGGTAGTTCACAAGTTATCTCATTTTCTACTGTTGATGGGGTTGGAAGATCCTTTCTGGTTAAATTTTAACTCAGAAAGAAATAGAATATTTCCAACTACATTTTCTTTTTTTATAGAAAGTTGATTGTGCTTGACTAGTCAGCACTCCATTTTTGTGGCATAGCTATTAATTAGCACAGTTCAAGAAAAGAGTTAATGCATAAATCAAATATATTGAAATTATGTCAGATTACTTGCTTAGATTTTAAAATGACATTAGAAATATGTTTCTTTTAAAACTGTTTATATTCCTTTCTTCAGCTTTTTTTCTTGATCTTTTTTATTGAGATAATCCAAATACTGAGCATGACAAAGTATAATAATCTTAGTTTAGTGATGCTGTCGTATATACTAAGATATTCTCTTTGCTATCTTTTGGACATGTTTCTCTCCGTGATACTTTTAAAAGTCACATCAAATGTTTGCCAAACGTGGTTTTCTGGCCAGTAGTTGATTTTGATTTTTTTTTTTCCTTCTTATCCTGAGAGGAGTGATACATTCATTAACTATTTTGTTGATATTCAGTTCCAGAAGGAGTGTATTTATGGGCATATCTGAAGAAAAGAGAATAATAGCAATAATGTGATCTAGATATTTTTAGGGGGAGAGCAGTGGATTTTAATGGGGAGTCATAGGTTTATCTCTAAATCATTCATCATGGTGAAGGAGGATAGTTTGCTTAACTCTTCGTTGTCTCTGATAATGGAACAGTTCAACTTGAAATAAGTTATTCATAGATTATCTTTTCTTTCTTTAAGTTTTATTGTGCTTTAGGTGAAAGTTTACAGTGCGAGTTAGTTTCTCGTTCAAAAATTTATGCACAAATTGTTTTATGACAGGCTTGAAATCCCTGCAGTGTATCAACACTCTTCCCCTTTCCACCCTGGGTTTCCCGTGTCCATTCATTCAGTTTTCCTATCCCTTCCTGCCTTCTCGTCTTTGCTTTTGGACAGGTGTTGCCCATTTGCTCTTGCCTACTTGATTGATCTAAGAATCACATTTCTTATGTGTGGTGGTGTTTGTTTTATAGGCCTGTCTAATTTTTTCTGAAAGGTGGACTTCGGGAGTGGCTTCAGTTCTGAGTTAGGGTGTCCAGGCGCCATAGTCTAAGGGGTTCGTCCAGTCTCTGTCAGGCCAGTAAGTCTAGTCTTTTTTTGTGAATTTCAATATTGTTCTACGTTTTTCTCCTGCTCTGTCTCGGACCCTCTTTTTTTTATTTTTATTTTATTGTACTTCAGGTGAAGGCTTACAGAACAAATAGTTTCTCATGAAACAGTAGTACACATATTGTTTTATGACATCGGTTAACAACCCTACAACATATCAACCTTCTAACTTCTCAACCTTTTTTTTTTTTTTGGTGAAAATACACATAGCCAAAGATACACAGTTTCAAAAATTTCTGCACGCACAGTTCAGTGACATTGACTACGCTCTTCCAATTGTGCTGTTATTCTCACTTAAGATGAAGGCTTACAGAACAAAAGAGTTTCTCATTTAACAGTTACTGCAAATGTTGCCCTATGACAATGGTTAACAATCTCACAACATATCAACAATATCCTTACTCAATCTTGTGTTCCCTATCACCAGCTTCCCTGTCCCCTTCTGCCTTCTGGCCCTTGTCACTGGACTCCTGTACCTCGTTAGTCTCATTTGGTTTTACAGGGCTGTCCACTCCCAGGCTGAACAGTGAACCTTGGAGGTAACTTCATCACTGAGTTAAAAGGGTGTCTGGGGACCATATTCTCGAGGTTTCTCCAGTCTCCTTTAGTCTAGTAAATCTGGTCTTTTTGTGTGTGTGTGTGTGTGTGTGTGTGTGTGAGTTAGAATTATGCTCTACATCCTTCTCCATCTCTGTCCAGAAGCCTCTGTTGTGATCTGGTCAGAGCAGTCAGTGGTGGTAGTCTAGCTGTACTGGACTCAGTCCGGTGGATGGGACCCTCTATTGTGATCCCTGTCAGAGTAGTAGGTGGTAGTAGCCAGGTACTGTCTACTTCTTTTCGGCTTCATGTGGTCCATTAGATCTTTGGACTTAGTACTTTCCTTGTGTCTTTGGTTTTCTTCAGTCTCCTTTGCTCCGGACAGGATGGGACCAATAGATGTATCTTACATGGCCACTTGCAAGCTTTTAAGACCCCCAAGGCTTCTCCTCGAAGATGTAGAACTATCAACTATGTTACGCCAGTTGACCTAGATGTCCCCCAAGACCATGGTCCCAAGCCCTCAGCCCCAGTACTTGTCCCTCTGAGTGTTTGGATGTGTCTAGGAAGCTGCTGTGACTTTGCCTTGGTCAAGTTGTGTTTGACTTCCCCTATTTGTGTATTATCTTTACCTTCACCAAAGTTAACACTTGTTTGTCTACTGTCTAGTTATTGATTTCTTCTCCCCACCCCTCTCTTCCCTAGTAACCATCAAAGATTGTTTTTTTTCTGTGTGTAACCTTTTCTTGAGTTTTCATAATAATGGTCTCATACAATATTTATCATTTTGTGATTGACTTATTTCACTCAGCATAATGTCCTCCAGCTTCATCCATGTTGTGAGATGTTTCGCAGATTTATCTTTATTCTTTATCATTATGTAGTATTCCATTATATGTATCATAGTTTGTTTATG
Source organism: Dugong dugon (assembly GCA_030035585.1). Taxonomy (NCBI): domain Eukaryota; kingdom Metazoa; phylum Chordata; class Mammalia; order Sirenia; family Dugongidae; genus Dugong; species Dugong dugon. The sequence goes on along the minus strand of CM057467.1, from coordinate 75,960,479 downwards.
CGTTCATCTGTTGATGGGCGCTTAGGTTGTTTCCAGCTTTTTGCTCTTGCAAATAATGCTGCAATGATATGGGTGTTTATATGTCTATTTGTGTGACAGTTCTTATTTCTCTAGGATATATTCCTGTGAGTGGGATTGCTGGATCAGATGGTATTTCTATTTTTCACTTTTTAGGGAGGCGCCATGTCTTTTTCCATAGTGGTTGTACCATTTTACGTTCCCACCAGCAGTGCATAAGAGTTCCTGTATCCCCGTGACCTCTCCAACATTTGTTATTTTCTGTTTTTTTTTTTTTGATTGGTGCCGGTAGTGCCAGGGTGAGATGGTGTCTCATTGTAGTTTTGATTTGCATTTCTCTAATAGCTAGTGATCACGAGCATTTCCTCATGTGTCTGTTAGCGGTCTGAATGTCGTCTTTGGTGATATCTTTTTAATACCGGCCAATTACTTGAGTGTACCTATGAGCTGATTGAGTATGATACCATGACAGCACCTTATATGATCAGCCACATGTTACTATCCATGACAGGTTCACCTGTTCAAAATAATAGCTGCTATAGAGATTTTTATAGTTGGTTTTCTCTTAGTAAGAACCTTTAGTTAGGTTTTGTGAAGTGTGTTTATTTGTTGACTGTCTTAATTTGTAGTTTGAGGAAATGAGGTGTTTTTTTTAAAATAATAATTAAGCATGAAACATGGATTAGAGGCTTTGTGCCTTACAAAAGGAATGTTTCCTAAACTCAAGCACAATCACTTTGTTGTAATATTGGATATTATCCTTTATCGAAATGATATTTCAAGTCTGAAATTAATTTAGCAAATATGAAGACTTCTAGGGTCAGTTTACAGGAGCCAAAAGTTAAATTAGCCTACCATTTAGGAATCCTAAATATTAATAAATGAAAGGATACAAGGCTTAGGGTCAGGCTGCTTTGTTTTAAACTCCTTTGTAGAGGAAATTGGGAGTTGTGTTGAAAGTACTATCCACCCATTCTTCTGTCCTCCTAGGTTTTGGCACGAATACTAGTGGAAATAGCATTTTTGGAAATAAACCAGCAACTGGGACTCTGGGAACTGGACTTGGAGCAGGATTTGGAACAGGTAAAGAGCTGCTACAGCAAGAATTAGGAAGTGTTAACGTCTTGGCTTTCTAATTGCTAGAACTTAGGAACTCTGTTTGGTCATATGCCTGGAAATAAGAGACCCAGATTTCCATTTTCACAGATGGATTCATATAACATTCCCATCATTTATACTTTACCAGGTCTTAAAACATTGCACACTTACCTTAGAGGCTACATGTTCCTTTTTCTACAAAGTCTTTGTCCTCTCACAGTGCTGGTCTATGTGGAATTTTCAGTATTTACTGTGAAACTTGTTAATATGATGGCATTGTTAACTTTCAGTTCCCCCGTATTACCCTGTGACAGGGATTTGAGACTTTGTTTATCAAGTAAGTTAGGGTCAGGGTCAGTAAGTTAAAAAGTATTTAACACATACTCTGATGTTTTGCAAAGTCTGTGAATACCTTTCATTTCTTCCCATTGTGATATCGACCTGAAATGTAATCTTTGTCCATCTGTCTGCTATCATCCAGTAATTATTTTTCAGTGCCTTTGAAAACATTGACCCTTCTGTTTTAAATAATTAGAGGGTAGTGGTGGTCATAAAATGTATAAGTGCGTCAGTATGTACAGTTCAACAAGGTTGTTTAAGCATACAGTTTTGCCTTCCTTCCCACTTCATATGACAATTTAAAGTTTCTGCTTCCATTGTCTGGTTATCTCTTGTCTTTGCTTCTAAGATCTGATCATTATCTGTCATCTTAATTGAACCTCATTTTGTACTCTGTGAACTATTCCTTTTGTTTGTTTGTTTCCTTTTTAAAAATAAAACATATAAGTGCTTATAAAAATTCCTAACAATATAAAAGTATCATGAAAATTCAGTCTTTCGGCTATGAGATAATAGCTGTTGAAAGTTTGGTGTGTATCTTGTCAGACCCCTTTCTCCCTATTTTTCAAACATGTATTTATACACACACACACATACATGTTTGTAAGTAATATGTATTTTATATATAGGTTTTTTGCCGTATTCTTAAATGAAAGCCACATTCTATACGAATATTTTTTAAACCAAAGGCTGAGAGAGGCGTTAGTTGATTGTAATATTAATGTAGTGGGTTGCAACCAGTGTTTTAAAAAAATGAACTAGAATTTAAAAGTTATTGTATTTAGTAAGGTTAAGTATTGTTTTAGGAAACTTGTGTTTCTGTTATATATGATGTGTGTGTATGTTTTGGATCTCAGTGTACTTTATATTATGTGCTCTAGTCAAAAATGTTTGAAAGCAACTGCCTTAAGTATTCTGTGACTTGTTTTTTCACTTCACATGATGTGGGCATATATATATATTTTTTTTGATCAGTACCTATAGCTCTATTTCATTAAAAAAAAATACACTAGCATTCTATTGTGTATATATGTGTGTATACAAACACATAAATACCTGTACACACACCATTATTTACTTTTCCTCTGTGCACATTTGATTTATTTGATATTGTTAACAATGCTCTAATAAAGATACTTGTTACATAATTTTGTGTATTAGTATTACTATAGGATTGATACTTAGAATTGGAATTATGTCAGAGTATATACATATTTTGAATTTTGGTAGCTCCTGCTAATTCATATTTTACAAAAAGACCATGACAATTTGCATTCTTGTTCACATTGTATGAAAGTGCCAATTTCTGACATCATCTCTATATTGTTGGGCTTTTTCATGTTCACATAGATGATAGTAGAAATTGGTGTCTTCAGTTTGCATTTCACTAATTACTCGTGAAGGTGGATATCTTTATATATATTTGTTTATGTATATTTATGCCCATTTGAATCTTCAGCTAACTATTCATAATGTTTGATGATTTGCTTTTTAGTGCTTTGTTTATTATGGATATTAACTCTTTTTTGGTTATATGGTAGAATCTCATTTCAGTGTTTAGCTTTTTCACATTTTACCTACGTATATTTATAAAAAACTAAAGCTAAAAAGCTCTGTTTTTTTGTACAGTGTGATCCCTGAACTTAAGCAGAATATGTCATTTGACATCCTGCCAGAGAAATAGTGTTCTTTTCTAGCCCTGGAGGGAAAAATAGCTTTCATATGGGCAAATAAAGGGTTTTTTCAAGGGTTGTTTTGAAACTGGAGTTTACAAACCATGAACCTAAGGCCTGAATGAGATGCTAGTCTTATGTCGCATATATTTCTAGCAAGCCTTTTTGTTCATCATTTAATTTTGTCTGTGGTATCTTTCTTTATGTACAGGTTTTTATTTTTATGTGTTGAAAGTTTTTCTTTCCTCTTTGGCATTTAGGTCTTACAAGTCTTGAATAGAAATACCTTCTCTTGTAGTCTTAAGATTATTAAAAAAAAAAGTATAGTTTTTTTCTGGTGCTTCTACTTTGTGAAAATTTAATAGTCCAACCTTTTTATTTATTTGACTGTATTCAGTTTTTTTTAAACAGTTCTCCCTCATACACAACAAATTACATTTTTGTTGTTACATATTCCTCTTTCATGTATTGTCCATATAAACTAAAAGACAAATACAATCAATAAAGTTTACACCTCCACTCTTAACAGCTGTAGATAATGTGGGGAAACAGTGATGAGAATCAACAAACACAGTCTTGGATTTTTTCGATTAGCACATCTATAAAAGCTGACTTTTGTTTTTGAGAGGAATGTGTTTCCAGGCCTTTATATATAAACACCCATCTTCAGGAACTTTGCATTTCATGGAATCACAAATAGAATAGCACTATACCTTTGGGCTGTATTTTTGGGCTTTAGCTAAGTGACTGGTCCTGTGCAGCCTTTTGGTTTGAGTGATACATAATCAAACACAAGCCTCAGTAAAAATAAATTTTCCTATAACATGGGCCTTTGGGTTTTTCATGGGTAATCAACAATACAAATATTAATTGTATAAATATTTAGAGTCTGTTAAAAGGTATCTAGTAAGCAGTTTTTGTGCTCTTAAGGTTTAAGTGGCCAATCTTAGTATAAAATGTTTTATGTTGTCACTTGGTATATGATTTTTTTCCCCATGTGCTCAGACTGAGGAACACTTATTAAATGATGGGCATGTCAATTTTTTATTCTTCAGTGATACTGTTAACTACCTGCACAGCATACCATTTTCTAGGTAGTTACTTGGTAATATTATTAAGAAGTTTTGATTCTTGATGTTTTCTATGAAGTAGTAATTTTAAGGATATATATGGTAAGATTGACCGCTCTACTACGATCTACACAGAAAAAATATTCTACCCAAAGCCAACAGATAGTATAGACAGAATTAAATCCTAGCATTTGTTAGAAGGTCCCAAGGAGGATATAATTATTTTCACTTTTTCCTCGAGCCACTTGGAGTTTCTAAAGCCACTATTTCCATATTGCCCCCAGTATAGCTTCTTTATGACTGTCACAGTTAATCATAAATGTAGCATATTTTCATATCTTAACTGATTACCAAACCATTATCATATCACATGCAACATCACACTCATAATGTCCCACAACTGGTGGACTGTTAGTAAGTCCTTTCATTAAGCATAAAAAGCCATTTGTGCATTAAGGAAGACAGAACTGGGTAAAACACCTATTTTTTTCCATTATAAATTGGAACAGAATGCAGTTAGGGTGTATTATGACATTACCCTACCAGATTAACTGAACCTCCTACCAATGCCTTATTTACTGTCTTGTGAATTACTGAAATATAGGTGTCATTAGACTGTTCCATGGGCCTGCACCCAGGACTGCTGCAAAGGCAAGGGGAGGAACACACACCCAGCCAGAACAAAAATTTTTTATCTATTTTATGCATTCAGATTTCATCCAAGTTTTTTATCAAGGATAGAGAGACATTTGGGTAGCTACCAGTCATCGTCATCATCTTCCTCAAAACTGCTGTAAAGCATATCGTTTGATTGAGAAATGTGATTTTAGTATTCCATGGAGCTTGCGCTGTTTTCCGTGGTTTGAGACTTTAAATGAAGTCTTGCTAAACCCAGTCCCAAAGCTGGGCTTTTAAAGGTGAAATAATCCCGTTCTCTATTTTGAATGGCTACATTGCTGCTTTATTGTTATTTGTGAGACTGGACAGTTATGGACTGTTTTATCCATTCAGTAGTCACCCTTACTAATTTATATTGTATGGATTGTCTATGTATAAACTTCCTGTCTGCTTTTTGTTGTGATCTCAGAGCAATTCTGTTACATTATATACTATATAAAAATATTATATAAAATAATATATTCCATGTAATATGTTTAACCTTTAAGTATTACATTTTTGAAGTGATTTTCCTGGTATACCATGTCTCTGTCAAGATGCAGTTGATATGTAAAAAGGCATTTCAGGTCTTCCACATTGCCAATAACTTTTCCTCACTAAATTTTCCCTATTTTACCCTTTTAAAATCATTGCTGATAACACAAACAAGGTCCATAAGCAAGATTCATTAGGTGTAAAACATTACAGGATTCTGCAATAGGTTTCCCCTGTTGAAAAATTAGTTCTTATTCCATCAAATCTGGTTCATGCAGAAACGTGAGTCTGTTTAATAACCTTAATCACTGGACATTTCAGTTTTTGTAAGAAATGTTTGCCTTTGTCTAGCTAAAGCAGTTTTCATGAGATGGTTAACTTTGACAATCTTAATTTTTGCTATTCGAAGAAGATTTATTGGATTTGGTTTTGGATAGTTTAGCCTATCTGTGAGTCAGAAAGATTAAATAGTGTTTGAGTCATCTGAGTGTTTTGATTGACAAATACTGAAATTTAAGGAGAATTGATTATTTAATGCTTTGAAAATATATCGTACTATAGAATAGCACGTTAAGAGCCCTGGTTGTATTGTTAGATGCACCTGTTTGAACCCCGGCTCCACTATTTACTACATTTATTACAGTGGGCTAATTATACTAAATCCACAGTTTTCTCATCTGTAAAATTGGGATAATAGTTACAACTTCAGGAACTTGTGGAGATTAAATGAGATGATAATAGCTAATGTTTAATGTTTAGTATATATCAGATCTCTTCTAAATGCTTTACATGTATTTATTCATTTTGATCTTAGAATAAACCTCTATGCTATATATTATCTGGTGCTTTAGTTGAGAAAACTGAAGCACAGAGAGGTTGAGTATTTTGCCTATGATGTATGCAATGCACTTAGCACTATCCCTAGCACATAATTAGCAGTTACTATATTAGCTCTTTCGTTGAAATGAGTGGTCATTTTGAAGTTACCAAATGTATTATATTTTTAAGTAACTCCTGTGGCACAACATTCAAAGGATCTTCTGTGGCACTTTTTTCTTTCCCCTTGTCTCCATAGCTCTTGGTGCTGGACAGGCATCTTTGTTTGGGAACAACCAACCTAAGATCGGAGGGCCTCTGGGTACAGGAGCCTTTGGGGGCCCTGGATTTAATACTACAACAGCCACTTTGGGTTTTGGAGCCCCTCAGGTCCCAGTAGGTAAGTGTCATTCACTTGAGAAGACTTTACTCAGTTTATTTCTTGCTAATACTTGACTTGCTGTCTTATGTCTATCTCACCTCTGTTCTCCCCATCAAAGTAATACATACATGCATGTCATTAACAATTGTATAGTACAGAAGGGCTTGTAACGGGTTCCCTTCTTCCCTACTCTCAGGCCGCCTCCTCCTCCAAAGAAACCACTTTTGTTATGGTGTAGAAGTCCATATCTAAATGATGTGCTTATATCATGCTTTGCTTTATTAAGTATATAGTAAATTCAATATGGTAGGTGAGAATTTAGCTCACTTATCACCCTCTATCTTCTTACTTCTCTCAGTATAACTTTATTTAGTAAATTCACTAAATTTAGTTTTAAACGTATTGAAGTGTTTTTCAGACTTCATTTAAATACCCTTTCCCAGTTTTTGTCATAAAGGCCTAACACCTTGGTTATTATTTACTTGTATCTTAAGAAAATTAACTTACTTTTTAATTTGAATTTGTTTTTAAAGAAAACTATGTTCTACAGGAAATGAAAAACTAATATCACTTGGTGTAAATAGAATAACTGTAAGATAAATAGATAGACTGGTAGGTGGGTGAGTAGGTAGGTGAAGGAATGAATGGATGGATAGATACGTAGGTAGGCAGATAGAAAAAAGTTAGTCTTTGTACTGTTTATCTTCTGTACTGCCATGATACGTGTTCCACATTTTGAGAAACCTTTGCAAATTTAGTGTGTGTACGTATATCCAAAAACCCCAAACCAGTTGCCATCAAGTTGATTCCAACACATGGCAATCCTGTAGGGCAGAGTAGAACCACCCTATAGCATTTCGAAGAATGTAATCTTTACAGGAGGAGGTTGTCACGTCTTTCTCCCATGGAGCAATGGGTGGGTTCAAACCACTGATCTTTCAGTTAACAGCTGAGTGCTTAACCACTGTGCTACCGTGGCTTCTTGTGTATTTATACACTTTTTCTTATTTAATCAACTAGGAGATTCTATTTTTCTTTTTTTAATTGTGCTTTAAGTGAAAGTTTACAATTCAAGTTAGTCTTTCATACAAACATTTATACATACATTGTCATGTGACCCTAGTTGCTCTCCCTATAGTGTGACAGCACACTCCTCGTAGGAGATTGTATTTCTTGATTCCTTTTTGTCAAGAGAGGATGTTAGCGCCATTACCTACCCTTCCCTTTCTCTTAGTTCTACTTTCGCCATCTTTATGTTTTTATATTGATAAAGTTATAACATGTTAGTCTGAGTTATCTGGGGCTGCTATAACAGAAATACCGCAAGTGGATGGCTTTAACAAAGAGAAATTTATTCTGTCACAGTCTGGTAGACTAGAAATCCAAATTCAGGGTGCCAGCTCCAGGGGAAGGCTTTCTCGCACTGCCAGCTTTGGGGGAAGGTCCTTGTCATCAATCCTCCCCTGGTCTAGGAGCTTCTCCATGCAGGAACCCCAGGTCCAAAGGACATGCCATGCTCCCAGCACTGCATTCTTGGTGGTATGAGGTCCCCCCATGTCTCTCTGCTCACTTCTCTCTTATGTCTTAAAAGAGATTGGCTTAAGACACAATCTAATCTTCTAGATCTCATCACTATAACTGCCACTAGTCCATCTCATTAACATCATAGCAATAGGATTTATAACACATAGGAAAATCACATCAGATGACAAAATGGTGGACAGTCACACGATACTGGGAATCATGGCTCAGCCAAATTGATACACATATTTTTGGGGAACACAGTTCAGTCCATGACATTTGTTCTATCCTATAACTGTCTTCTATTCTACTTTTTTTTTAGTTGTACTTTAGGTGAAGGTTTACAGAACAAATATTTTCTCGTTAAGCAGTCAGTACACATATTGTTTTATGACATTGGTTAACAACCCCACGACATGTCAACATGCTTCCTTCTTGGCCTTGGAGGGCCTTTTTTTTTTTTTTTTTTTTTGGTGAAAATATACATAGCCAAAGATACACCATTTCAAAAATTTCTACATGTACAATTCAGTGATGTCGATTGCGTTCTTCCAGTTGTGCTGCTAGTCTCACTTTAGAGGAAGGTTTACAGAACAAAACTTTAGTTTCTCATTAAATAGTTAGTACACATATTGCCCTATGACAATGGTTAAGAACCCCACTACATGTCAACACTGTCCTTACTCAACCTTGGATGTCTTCTGTTCTTAAAGGATTACTTGAAAGTTGTAAATGACCACAGCATTTTACTGTAACTATGAAAACATTACTGTCTAGAGAGATATAGCTTCCTCATGCCTACTTTTTGTTTTTCCTAGAATTTCTAATTTTTTATTTCCCCTTGTGTTACCAACCTTTATTGCCTTCCTAGACTATTCCGAATTCTCAGGGATAGTACCAGAATTCTTCTTTTCTCCCCCAGATACCTCATTCTTTGATCTCTTTTTCCTTCTGCTGCAGTGTGAGTTCTGATTATTCTGTAGGCCTTCGGCATTGCTTCTGGGTATTGCCTTCAGTTCTCAGTGGGAACTGGTGTGTCCTGGATATAGGGTTTTCCTCTTTATTTCCTAAATTTTCTGGACTGTATTTTCAAGTAAAGTGTATATGAGTACTTTGAGTACTTGCAGGTCTGAAAATATCTTTGGTCACACTTGAATGTCACAGAATTCTGATGTGAGAATTAATTTACTCTCAGAACTTTTACTTTGTTCCTTCGCGCATTGGTGATTGCTGATGAGTGGTTTAATACTTTCTGATTCTTGTTTCTTTGAAGGTGACTTGTTTCCCCACCTCCTGAAAGCGTTTAGGATTGTCCTTTTGTCCTGAAATTTCACAGTGATCTGCTGTAAAAATGACCTGGGGGAGGTGTCCGACCTCTCTCTTCGCAAGGGGGAAGGAGAATCAAGGTCAGCAGCCCAAGGCTGATTCCTATGAGGCAGAGGTCAGACATGCCTCCTCTTTCCTCCATCTTTACCAATTCTGACACCAGCTCTTCCTTGCATAGTACTCTCTACTTCTCTACTAGGTTCGATAATTCATTGCAGTGGCCACACAGAACTCGCAGACAATACTCATGATCATGGGGTTTATTAGGGAAGCAACAGGTTACAGTTTAGGTTCAGGAATGTTCAGGATACAGTTCTTCCATCAGGACAGCCTCTTCTCAACCATTCTCTCTCTCTCCGTTTAAAAAAAAAAAAACTTCTTAGGGGTTCTTTTGTTTGTTTAGTTTTATTGTGTTTTAGGTGAAAGTTTACAGTTCAAGTTAGTTTATCATTCAAAAATTTATACACATATTGTTTTGTGACATTGCTTGCAATCCCTACAATGTGACAGCACTCTCCCTTTTTCCACCCTGGGAAAAACTGTCTGTTTGTCCAGTTCTTGTCCCTTTCTGCCTTCTCGTCTTGCTTTTGGGCAGAAGTGGCCTATTTGGTCTCCTGTATTTGATTGAATTAAGAAATACGTTCCTCATGTGTGTTACTGTTTGTTTTATAGGCTTGTCTAATCTTTGTCTGGGAGGTTCTTCTTTTAATTAAATCTCCAGGATTATCTTTGCTTTGATATCCTTATCTTTAATGCTTGGTAATTCTTTCCATTCATATTTGAGAATAAAATAATAAAAAACTCACTGTCAGCCCTATGTATATGGGTAGGGCTTGTTTACCAATGGGTTCTGCTTTAGGGTTAGCAGGCTAGGAACCAGGTCCTCTAAATGTTACAATGCCAGATTCTTAGCTAGTTGCCCTTGTTCTTTCCATTCAGTTTACTTGGTTTCATCAGAGGCACACACTCTGATATTTTGGCTTACCTGTTGAGCACTCAGGGATTAGGAGGATGATAAAGTATAGCTGTTTTGTATACAGACTTTGCATTAACTTTTCCTTCCTTCTGTTTTTTCAGTCCCACTTTATCAAACCTGGTATTTTTGAATACCTAACCTTTTTCCCATTCTCCAGGGAAGCTAGGCTCCATTTTTGGCTGTAACCACCTTTGAGTATAATCTAAGCTATAGTTTCCTTTACGCTGCTTAATTAGTTACCACTCCTCTGTCCACTTCTTTCTCGTAGAAATTTGTTACATTTTCTTAACTGTTCGTTTGCCACCTTCTTATTTCTTGTCATTGGATTTATATAGATACATTTTCATTTTATTTTACCATAGATTTAATGAGATCTTTAGAGGAAGCATAAATAGAATTCTGATTATCTCTGTATGAACTTTGAAGTCAGTTTGTCATTAAAGATGATGTTTTCATTTTGTTTCTTTTTTATTTTTGGTTATTTTCAATAGAAGAAGGTAGCATAAATAACCTACCAGTTTTACTTTGATAGCTTTTTGACTGGTTTTTAATAATCCGTCTATTTTACCAAAAGCAACTAAAAATGCCTGACGTGGAACTTAACAGTACAGTTGTCTCCATTAGTGTTGTTGTTTTCATCAACTGACAATGAGTACTGTTTAAAAGGAGAGTAAAGAGATTTATTCAGAGCAAAGGCAGCTCAAGCTGGAGATACGTTGGATCTCACAAAGTGAAAACCAGCTCTCCCAAAAGCTGCAATCACATGGGCGTAGTTATAGGGTTGAATCAGGAACTTAGCTTACGTTATTCTGATTGGTAGGCGAGCAGTCATTAAAGTGGAAGGCAGATTATCTTGAAGCGGGGTTTTGTTTGGGATTGGTTAACAGAGTATACGTGGGTTCAGAATTGGGCACACTTACATAATTGAGGAAATCCTGACTTGCCCGGGGCGGGGAGGGAGGTCAAAAGATGATTGATGGGGGCCAGGTTCTGCTGGTTCCACTCACCCAGAGGCCAAAAGCTATATGTGTATGAATAAAAAGAAGTTGGTCTGCTGGTTCTATCCAGTCAAGAGTCCCAGGGCCATATGCATATGAAGAAGTCAAGGTTATATTCTCAGGAATTCAAAAGCAGGAGTCACAAAATGGAGTTGGTCCTACACCTGAACCAGCCACCTTAGGCATGCCAGGCATCTCAGTTTTGGAACCCTTGCACATTCCCTCCTTCTGATCAAGAATTTCTACAGAAATTCTTTCATCATTTTATTGACCACTAATAAAAAGAGTGCTTTCTTCTGCATGGGCTTCAGGTGGTTGTTTTGGATGACTACTTGGTTAACAAACCTTTAAAACCCCAGATACTGTGGCTATGAAAAGTAGCCAGGCACCATCCGATGTCTTCACCATGCTATAATTTTAGCCTCTTAGTTCTTGTGGTCCAGTTGTTAGGGTCTGTGTGGGGCTTGCCCACATTGGAGAGATGGGCTTGCCCACATTGGAGAGATAACCTTGCATCTAAAGACTCTGTTTCAGGGGGCAAGCTCAGATCCATTTGGAACATGAACACCGGAGGATCGAGGATGATAAGGACAGTGAAGCCCCTGGAAGATAGGAAAAATTTTGCTTATTTCTTTAATTATTTGTCCAGTAAAATGAGTACCCTGGTAGCTACAAAGGACCCTGGGGGCTCTGCAGGTAGGGATGATATTTTCAAGAAGCTTCTTGACCACAAAGGTGGCAGTACCTTAAAGGCTGGGAAAAGCTTCTACACAGTGAGAAAACTACAAATCATCACTAATACAAATTTATAATCATTTAATGGTGGTAGCTGAATAAAATCAGTTTGTCATTCAAGCATAGGCCCTGAAGGCAGGGGGTACCTTCCAGGCAGAGGTTTATAGGGTTTACCTGAATTAAACTGGGCAAAAATATAGGGCAGTAAGATGGCACATAATCAGTAGCCTCATAAAAGTGCCCCCACCGATACCTTTTTAAGATTTCCATCATTTTGTCTGTTCCCAAATGAGTGTTTGCATGCAGTGCTTCTAGCATGGAGATTTGTAAAAATTTCAGGAGAACTAAATTCTTGTTGGAACCTTTCCATATTCCAGAGGTAGAACACTGGGAGTGACTCGATCTTTTCCATTTCTCTATTTCTTCATATGGGGCTATTTCTGATGCTCAAGGAAATCCTGGCTAGCAACTAACTCCTTTGTGAAAAGAAAAATTCTCTATAAGCATACTAAAATATTATTTATCATCTACAACAGTGTCCCACTGCATAGGACCAAACGTTATGGGGTCTAATACAGTAGAAAGACAGTCAAAACTATGAAAAAGGACATGGTCTACTCTGGCAGGAAAATCTCCTCACCGTAATTATCCAAAGCCCAGATTAGGTCATCTGGTTTAATTCTTACATAATCACGTAAAGAACTCTAAATCATAGGGACATGCAGGCACTCACGCAAAAGATGTTTGTTATTAGGTCTAGTCCACAATCCAGTGGTTGGGTCTTGATGACATCTAGCCTGCTCCCATTCTCTAATTTCTTCTTTTGGAGTTAACTGTTGGTGTTTAAACAGCAGCTTTGAAATTTCATGAGGATCGAATCGGGGTAGGCGTTTTCCAGGGTTCTGCAATGCAGATGTCATAAGAGTAAGGCCATCATGATCATGAATGAGGGTGATCATCATGACTGTTATTATTATTAGGGGTGGCCTGCTTAGCTGCTGTATCACCTACGTCATTCCCTGTAATTTCCTCTGTTTAAGGAGCTCCTTTGGCTTGGTGGGCCTGAATTTTAATTACAGCAATCTCAGAGGAGAGCAAAAGGGCTTCTGAGAGGTCTGCTACTAAGGGACCATTTTTAATTTAGGTCCCAGAAGGGGTTAAGAACCCTGTCTGTTTCCATAACATAACAAAATCACGAACTAACTACCTGAATCCATACTTCGAGCCCATGTAAACATTTACTGACTGTCCAGAAGCTAATTTGCAAGGCCTTGTGAGCGCAATCAGTTCAGCTTGTTGACCTGAAGTGACTTCAGGAAGGGTGCCACTTTCAAGGACTTCAGTGGATGTGGTCACAGCATAATGTCTCTGGTAATAAGAGCTAGTAGGTTCAGGTTTTAAATATGACCCATCAACAAATCAAGTCAAGATTTGGAAGTGGGGTCTCTTATAAATCTTGTCTGGTGGAGAACAGTTGTTCAGTAAGACTTAAACAGTCATGGATAGGGTAATCATCTTCATTAAGTGGGGTTAATAAAATAGCTGGGTTTAATGAGGTTACGGTATGCAACTGAATATTAGAAGCAACTAAAAGAAGAACTTTGTAGGAAGTTAGTATGTTAGCTGATAAATGCTGGATCAAAGTTGAATTTAAAATTGCTGACACTGCATGGGGAACATAGACATCTAAAAAATTTGCAAAAACCATGTCTGCCAAACTTTCAACCAGTTTAGCAGTCGTGGCTACTGCCCTGAGGCAAGGGGGATAGCCCCTAGCTACAGGATCTAATTGAATACTGTCATACACATTGAGTGTTTGTTGTCTTCCTTTTTTTTTTTAGTTTTTTTATTGTACTTTAGGTGAAGGTTTACAGAACAAATAGTTTCTCATTAAACAGTCAGTACACATATTGTTTTATGACATTGGTTGACAACCCCACGGCATGTCAACACTCTCCCTTCTCGACCGTGAGGACCTTTTTTTGGTGAAAATATACATAGCCAAAGTTACACCATTTTGAAAGTTTCTACATGTACAATTCAGTGACATTGATTATACTCTTCAGTTGTGCTACTATTCTCACTATTCTTTTCCAGGTTATTCCATTACCATCATCTTCAACTCACTGTCCCTTAGGCTTCCCATCAAACCTTTTGAGTTGCTGTTGTCAATTTGATCTCACATAGATAATTCTTTTTTTTTTTTTTTGTACCTTAGGTGAAGGTTTGCATAACAAATAGTTTCTCATTAAACAGTTAGTACACATATTGCCCTATGACAATGGTTAACAACCCCACTACATGTCATCATTGTCCCTTCTCAACCTGGGGTTCCCTATCATCAGCTTTCCTGTCCCCTCTTGCCTTCTAGTCCTTGTCCCTGGACTGCTGTGCCTCACTAGTCCCGTTTTGTTTTATGAGGCTGTCCAGTCCCCGGCTGAATGGTGAACTTCGGGAGTGACTTCACCACTGAGCTAAAAGGGTGTCTGGAGGCCATACTCTTGGGGTTTCTCCAGTCTCTCAGGGCAGTAAATCTGGTCTTCTTTTGTGAGTTAGAATTTTGTTCTACATCCTTTTCTAGCTCCGTCCAGAACCCTCTGTTGTGATCCCAGTCAGAGCAGTCAGTGGTGGTAGCCAGGCACTGTCTAGCTGTACTGGACTCAGTCTGGTGGAGGTCGTGGTAGCTGTGATCCATTAGTTCTTTGGACTGATCTTTTCCTTGTATCTTGTTCTCTTTATTCTCCCTTGCTCTCGAAGGAGTGAGACCAGTGGAGTATCTTAGATGGCTGCTTACAGGCTTTTAAGACCCCAGACGCTACTCACCAAGGTAGAATGTAGAACATTGTCTTTATAAACTGTGTTATGCCAGTCGAGCTAGATATTCCCCGAGATCTATGGTCCCCACAGCACTCTGCCCAGCAGTTTGGTCCCTCAGGGAGTTTGGAAGTGTCTGTGGAGCTTCCATGACCTTTCCTTGTACAAGTTGTGCTGGCTTCCCCACTAATGTGTACTGTCTTACCCTTCACCAAAGTTACCACTTATCTATTTAGTTCCCCCCCACTCCTCCCATCCCTGGTAAGCAACAAAGATTGTTTCTTTTTGTGTGTAAACTTTTACGCAAGTTATACAGTAGAGGTCTCATACATATTTGTCCTTTTGTGATTGACTTACTCAGCATAATGTCCTCCAGTTTTGTTCTTCTTACTCTCCTGTGCTGACTTCGTTTGTGGATTTTTTTCGTTTCTTTAGTGTTTGTTTTTACTGAGACTTCATGATTTTCTTTTTTGTTTTGATGAATAGGTTTGTTAACTTTCTTTGTGGTTACCATGAAATTTACCCTTACCTTCCTAGATTTGAACCAGTCTGTTATTACTTGGTATCTCTTGACTTCCTCTCTGCACCGTTTATTATCTCTTTTATTGTTCTGATGCTGTTGCCATTTGCAGATTAGCCTCTCTGGTTCCCTTTTGTAATTCTTTTGGTTTTGCATAGTCCTTAAGAGTTCATTTCCTAGGTTGGTATCTGGCTAGTACAATCCTCTGTTCTGTATTCAGCCTGTGGTCTGATATTGTTTGTTCTCAGATCAAAGGACTTCCTTTAATAAGTCTCGTAAGTTTGGTTTGGTTTGGTTTTTACATAGTCCCTTAATTTCTGTTTATCTGGAAATGACCGAATTTCACCATTATATTTGAACGAGAGTTTTGCAGGATGTATTATTCTTGGCTGACAGTTTTTTCCTTTATAAGGTTTTATATATGTCATCCCATTGCCTTCTTGCCTGCATGGTTTCTGCTGAATAATCTGAGCTTAGTCTTATTGTTTCTCCTCTGTATGTGACTTCTTGTTTTTCGTGAGCTGCTCTCAGGACTTTTTGTTTGCCTTTGGTTTTGGCAAGTGTGATTATGATATGCCTTGGTGATTTTCTTTTGGGGTCTTTCCTATATGGGGTTCGTTGAGCTTCTTGGATGGCCAGCTTTTCATCTTTCATGATACTGGGGAAGTTTTCTGTCAGCAATTCTTCAGTTATCCTCTCTGTGTCTTCTGTTTTCTCCCCGTCTTCCATGTTTTTGAGTGAGGACTCCTGAGACATTGCTGGACACTTGTACAAACAGTGAAAAGCCTAGGTTATAATTAGGAATCCTAAGGCAGGAGTATTAATTAAAGATTCTTTTAGTTGTTGGACGGCCTTCTTACCGTCCTCTGACAGTTGGAAAGGATCCAGTTCAGAAGTTTTCAAATGTTTATAGACTGGTGAGCCACTGAACTAAAATTTGATAACAAGGCTTGGCAGTATCCGCAGAGCCCAAGAAACCCACTCAATTGTTTTTTGGTATTAGGAATAGTGTAGGCTAGGAATGCTTCTTTTGGGGTCTGTAGTAACTCCTTCTGCAGAAATGATGTGGCCCAAATATTTAAGTGAAGGTCGGGCCAACTGCAGTTTTTCTTTAGATGCTTTGTGCCCTCCAGTGACCAAATGTTATAACAGGAGGATACCGTCCTCCAAGTAGTCAGAATGGGAGTTAGAACAGACCAGCAGATCATCCATATGTTGTAACAAAGGTAGACCCTTTAGTAAAAAGTAAAGGCTGCAAGTCAGCATGCAGAATTTGTTAAAAATAGGTTGAGGATGGGCTGTGAAGCCCTGAGACATCACAGTCCAAGTATATTGTTGGTCCTCCCAAGTAAATGTGAACAAATATTGCCTGTCTGGGTGTACAGGAGTGCTAAAGAATGCACTGGAAAGGTCAGCCACTGTAAAGTGTGGCATCAGGGTGAATGTTGCAAGGAAGTAAATGGCAATTAGGAGCTAATGGAAATCTAGGGATGAAAATGTGATTGTTAGCACATAAATCTTGGACATATCTCCATCCTCAGTTATTTGGTGTTACTTGTAGCGGGTGTTACAATGAGTCGAACATGGGATGATTAAACCTTTAGCAAGGAAGTCTTGAATTATAGGAGAAATTTTCTCTGTAGCTTCCTATCTCAAAGGATTTTGGGAGATTTTTGGCAAGGATTTAGATGCGGCAGTCTGAATTTGGGTTGAGTCCATTGACAGCATTTGGCCAACAGCAATGGATGTAGTAGCCTGTAAGGTTTCAAGAATTGTAGATAAAAGGTCTGAGGAGGAGGAGATGGGAGCTGAGGGTTTACCTTCCTTCAGCAGCAAATGGAGTGCCTGTAATTAATAAAAGAGCTTCTTCCTCATTTGGGTCTGCTCCTGTTCAGGAATCATTGTATAATTTGGTTTCAGAAAAATCTTGCAATATTTCTCCTTGCTAAGTGATCTTTAAATGGCAGTTCCATTTAGATAAAAAGTCTCTCCCAAGCAAATTAATGGGACTGTCTAAACTAAGTAAGAACAGCTGCATGTCTTCAATAGCGGCCAAAGATTTAGAAACAGGTAAAGAATGAGTTGAAGTTTGTTTTTTGTTAGCAACACCTACAACTTTAGAGGTCTTTGTGCTCTGGGGTAGAGGCTTTTGCAAACTTGGGGTTAATGGCTGAGAGGGTGCCACCTGTGAATTAAAAATGTTACAGGGTCCACCGTTGATCCGAATAATAGTTTCACCTTGAGAATCTAAAGCCACCGTCAGAAAAGCCCCTAAATGGTCCCTGGAGCACCCTCATTCAGGCTTATCCTAAGGGGTGTTAAAGGGTGGAGTGCCTGTTTTGGTTTTTAGCTTTATACAGTCCTTTTTGAAATGTCCCAGTTTCTTACAATAATAACAAACTGCGGGGGTATTTTTCCACAATTTGGTCCCTGCATAGGCATTGAATTTGGTATAATTAGGAGATTGCAGCTGTTGTAACTACAAGGCCATTAACTTGTTTTGTTTAGAGAGACCGCTGGTATAAAAACTCATGAAAAGGTTTACACACAGAAAGAAACAATCTTTGATGGTTACGAGGGAAGGAGAGGGATGGGGAGGGAAAAACACTAGACAATAGATAACTGGTAACTTTGATGAAGGGTAAGATAGTACACAATACTGGGGAAGTCAGCACAGTGTGACCATGGCAAAGTCATAGATGCTACATAGACACATCCAAACTTCCTGAGGGACCGAACTACTAGGCTGAGGTTTGGAGACCATGATCTCAGGGGCCGTGTAGCTCAAATGGTATAAAGTAGTTCATAAAGAAAATGTTCTAAATCCTACTTTGATGAGTAGCGTCTGGGGTCTTAAAAGCTTGTGAGTGGCCATCTTTAAGATAACTGCACTGGTCTCACCACATCTGGAGCAAGCAAAAATGAAGAAAACCAAAGACACAAGGGAAGGATTAGTCCAAGGACTAATCACTTGACTGCTTATTGTTTAGCAGTGCCTCTTCATCCTCACCACGTCCTGTGAAGCAGACTTTACTCCGTAGGGAAGGAAACTGGGCTGAAAAAATTTAAGTCTACGGGAAAGCATGACTTGGGCTAAGAGTGGCTCACCTGAGTTTGTATCCTTTGTTCTGTTTCTTTGGCTTTTTGTTCTAATGTTTGGCCCAGTTTGTAAGCTAAGGTAGTTAGCTCTGGTGTGGGAACATTTTTCCCAATCTAGCCTATGGCGTTTGATCAGTTCAGCCAAATCAGGGTGGAGCCCATTAAGAAAAATGGAATTAAAAGCTGTACTGACTCCTGATTCCTCTAAGTTTAATCCAAAATGTTCCATAAAAACCTTGGTCAGATGGTCTCTGTAATTATAAACATTGCCATCTTTCTCTTGTTTAGAGCCTGGAACTTTAGCCCAATCTATTTTCTGAGGAAAAATCCTGGGGATAGTATCAGTAAGGCTGGTGACAATAGCCTTGATCTGATTTATTAATTCAGTGCCATGGACATGAGCCTGGATTGCTAAGGATTTTTCAGGGCTGTCAAGTAACAAACTGACCTGTGAAGATTGGAGTTCTCTAAAACTGCACAGATTTTGAGTCTCCTTGAATAGTCCCCAGAATAACACTGCTGCTGTTATGTGAAACTATATGCCAAAAGACCCCTTTTTTCTTTTTTTCCTTGCCTGTTGTCTTAAGTTGGGGTTTAGGAGCTTTCTGAACACAGATGATGTATTATATGCTTTTTAAATTGACATTGCCTCTGGATTTCAAAATCCTGAACAAATTTGCACTATGTCCTCAAATGTCAGCATTCTGTGTTTCAGTATTTAACAAATACATCAGATTTTAAGAAAGCTTAGTTTGACTAAGGTGGATCTACTAGTTTTTCATTAATTTAGCTATAGATGTCCCTTCTTTTTGTTGTTGCTTTTGTTTTCCCCTGTTGCGGGGCTCTGGTGGCATAGTGGTTAAGAGTTCGGTTGCTTATCAAAAAGTCGGTAGTTCGAATCTACTAGCTGCTCCTTGGAAACCCTAAGGGGCAGTTCTACTCTATCCTGTAGGGTCGCTATGAGTCGGAATCGACTGAACAGCAGTGGGTTTGGTTTGGTTTTTTTATTGCAAGTATTGATGTTTTCAAAAAGTTTTGTTTATAGCACTCTTACAATGTGCATTATCTTACTATATGTTGGATTTAGCCTTATTACTAAAAATTTTTTTTTTAATTATATTTTTGGTGAAAGTTTGCGCAGCAGTTGTTGTTGTTAGGTGCTGTTGAGTCGGTTCCAACTCATAGTGACCCTGTGTACCACAGAACGAAACACCGCCCTGTCCTGCACCAGCCTCACTATTGTTGTTATGCTTGAGCCTATTGTTGCAGCTACTGTGTCAGTCCATCTTTTTGAGGGTCTTCCTCTTTTTTCATGATCTTCTACTTTACCGATCATTTACACAGCAAATTAGATTCCCATTTAACAGTTTTTTTCACTGTGTGTCAGCATTCTCATTATATCCATTCTGGTTGTTCTGTTTCCATTAATCTAGCTTCCTTGCCCCTCTTGCATTCTCATCTTTGTTTTAGGGTAAATATTTACCATTTGGTGTCAAGTAGATGATTATTTAGGAGCACGGTACTCATGGCTGATAGTTTATCAACCACTTTCTTTTGGCTGATAGGTGACCTTCGGGAGTGGTTTCAGTTCCAAGTTTAAAAGGTATCCAAGGGCAATAGTCTAGGAGGTTCCTCTAGCCTCTACTGATCCAGTAAGTCTGGCCTTTTTTAGGAATTTGAATTTTGTTCTACATTTCTTTCCCATTCTATCTGAGACTATATGTCATGTCCCTGGTCAGAACAGTTGGTACCATCTAGTTCTTTTGATCTCAGGGTAGGTGAGGCCTTGGTTTAAGTAAGCTATTAGTCCTGTAGACTAGTTTTTTTCTTTGAGTCTGGTTTCTCTGTTTCTCTTTTGCTCTCCAGACAAGTACAGACCAATAGTTGTATCTTAGATGGCTGCTTGCAAGCTTTTAAGACCCCTAAATGTTTAGAGGGGAAAAAAATTTTTTTATTTCTTAAATGCCTTATTCCTGGGGGTGGGTGGAAGGGCCTAAGGGAGAGTCATAGCTTAGGAAGCAGTGATTGAGCTTCTCTTAAGGGTGATGGGAAAATTTGGAAATGGATAGTGGTGAGGGCTGCGCAACACGATGAATGTAATTAATGTCACTGAATTGAAGATGAAAAAGTTGAAATATAATTTTCATAGATGTATATATATATGTATCTTTATCACAATTTAATATGAGTAAAATGGGTTAATTCTTTTAAAAAATGCTTTAAGTCTGATTTATTATCATTATTTTTTGAAAGATTTATCTTTCCAAGATCTCTCAGTCAAAGTAGAATGGAGATGGTTGTTTTTTTGTTTTTTTAATTGACTGTGTAATTGTAGGAAACCCTGGTGGCGTAGTGGTTAAGAGCTACAGCTGCTAACCAAAAAGGTTGGCAGTTCGAATCCACCAGGCACTCCTTGGAAACCCTATAGGGCAGTTCTACCCTGTCCTGTAGGGTCGTTATGAGTCGGAATCATCTCAACGGCAATAGGTTTTGGTTTTATATAATTATAATCATAAAGTTTTCATTGTTCCTTGTGTCTGTTCCCTAAATTCAGTTACTGATGACTGATGTTCGTTCTCACACTTTGAAAGAAAATTAGGCTAACTGGGTGACCTTTTTTTTTTCACTTTCAATCACTACTTAAGTATAATATGAATATTAAATGTAAATAATGTATAAGTACATCTTAACTATTTTCATTTTTTTTTTTAATGCTGCCTTCTTCCTCTGTATCCTTAGTATTTATAATATTAAGTACATAATCCACCAAGTTGATGTGCCTTAATTTTTACAACTGATAACTTAATGTTGATCACGTAGGTTATTTCCAAGTCTTGACTGTTATAAATGTGCAGTGGACACCTATGAACATTTCTTTATTTTGTTTATAATTTAATTAAGTCCTTGGTTTAAATTTGTATGATTGAAATTATTGCGTTAAAGGATATAAAACAGTATTGGCTCTATGTGCTGTCATATTCTCTTTAGAGGAATTAAACCAATTTATAATGTTTCTATAAGTCAAAGGCTGTAACACTTTATTCAGCTGTGCCAGTGAGGGATAGTGAAGTAGGTATAAAATATTTCTTCAGGGTTGTTTTACTTTGTATTTCTTTGATTACTAGTGATGATGACATTATCTGTGTGTATTTTTATGTGTGTCATCTCTTATGAAACATCTTTTCATATCTTTGACCCTTTAGCTTATTGGATTCTTGATTTCCTTTATAGTTTGTTTCTCCGCTAGTAAGATTATTGAGTGAGTCTGAACATTTTGGAAACCATATCCCCAAAGAGTACTGACTGAGTTCTCTTGATATAAATGCACTGGATCCTAGAACTAACATCTTTTTTTTTTTTGTCTTTTGTTAAGCTTTGGCAGATCCAAATGCTTCTGCTGCCCAGCAGGCTGTCCTCCAACAGCACATCAATAGTCTAACATACTCACCTTTTGGAGACTCCCCTCTTTTCCGGAATCCCATGTCAGACCCTAAGAAGAAAGAAGAGGTAAAATTAGGGATGCTTTTGTAAAATTTATTTTCAGAGAAGGAGAAACGAAATGTGCTGAATGTAATTTCTGGGCTTTCTAACATAAGAGAGTAAGCAAAACTAGGTGTAATTAATTTTTTTTAATGTGTTATTTATGCTCTTCACTAAGCCAGGGGATAAATTATTTTTGCTGTATCTGAAAGAGCATCATGACAAACAATGAAATGAGCACTGAACTGGTGGTCAGGGCTGAGACTTTACAACAGCTATTATTCTCATTTTATAGTTCAGGAAACTAAGAATCAGGGAGGCTAACTGGCTTTCCTAAGATTATAATGCTCTTAAGTGGCAGAATCAAAATTTTATCTCCTGATTTCTACATAGCTATGTCTTAATCTCTTAGGCTCTAGTGTCAGAGAAATTATCTTTTTCTCACTGTGTCTTTGATCTGTGTTTAATTTTTGTTTTACCACTTACACTCTCTGAGACCTTGGGCAACTTATTTTGCCTATCTGAATCTCAATTTCCTTATCTTTAAAATGGGAATAGTAATACCTTTCAGTGTTGAGGATTAAAAGAGATAATGCATACTTGGCTCATAGGAAGTTGCTCACTATACAGAAACCATTGTTATTCAGTCATTTATGTCATCTCATTTATCCCTCAGGTGGTTCTTAAATGAACCCTGTAAACTAGATATTATGAAAAGCAAAACATGAACTATGACAGCACCTTTTAAAGTGCTACATATATAAATGCAAGTTGTGATTAGATGTAAAATTATGCAGGATAATTTACATGCCTAAATATGTGGTAGGCATTGTGTTCAGCCCCAGGGATATAAAAATGAAAATAAACATGGACTTATTCTCTAAGAGCCTGCAATCTAGCAGGGAAGATGATACCTGTAAATGTTTAACTCTGGCTTAAAATAGTATATGCATTGATAGAAGGAAGAGTCATCATCTGATGAATGGATAAACAAAATGTGGTGCATCCGTATAATGGACTATCTCATTCAGCCGTAAAAAGGAATGAAGTACTGATAACTTGCTACAATGTGGATGAAACTTGAAAACATGCTATGTAAAAAAAAAACCAGACACAAAAGGCCACATGTTGTATGATTCCATTTACATAAAATGTCCAGAGTAATCAAATCCAGAGACAGTAGATTTATGGCTGCCCAGGGATGGGGAACGGAGGGAATTGGGAGGTACAAGTTTTCTTTCAGGGTGATGGAAATGTTATCGAATTAGGTGGTGGTGATAGCTGCACAACGCTATATTAATATACTAAAAACCACTTAATTGTATACTTCAAGATGATTAAAATGGTGAATTTTTAAAAATTTTTCTATTGTACTTTCAGTGAAAGTTTACAATTCAGTTTAGTCTCTCATACAAAAATTTACACATACACTGTTATGTGACCCTAATTGCTCTCCCTGTACTGTGACAGCACCCTCCTCCTTTCCACCCCTGATTTCCCGTGTCCATTCAACCAGCTGTTGACCGTCTCTGCCTTCTCATCTCACCTCTGGACAAGAGCTGCCCATTTAGTCTCATGTATCTGCTTGAGCTAAGAAGCACACTCTTCACGACTATCATTTTACATCCCACAGTCCAGTCTGATCTTTGTCTGAAGAGTTGGCCTTGGGAATAGTTATAATTCTGGGTTGACAGAGAGTCTGGGGGCCATGCTTTCTGGAGTTCCTCCAATCTCAGTCAGACCATTAAGTCTGGTCTTTTTACTAGAATTTGAGTTCTGCACCCCATTTTTCTCCTGCTCCATCAGGGACTCTCTGTGTTCTCTGTCAAGGCGGTCTCTGTGTTCTCTGTCAAGGCGGTCATTGGTGGTAGCCAGGCACCATCTAGTTTTTCTGGTCTCAGGCTGATGAAGTCTCTGGTTTATGTGGCCCTTTTGTCTCTTGGGCTAATATTCTCCTTGTGTCTGTGGTGTTCTTCATTCTCTTTTACTCCAGGTGGGTTGGGACCAATTGATGCATCTCAGATGGCCACTCAATACCTTTTTTTTTTTTTTTTTGTACTTTAGGTGAAGGTTTACAAAACAAATATTTTCTCATTAAACAGTCAGTACACATAGTGTTTTATGACATTGGTTAACAACCCCATGACGTGTCTACATGCTCCCTTCTCAGCCTTGGAGGACCTTTTTTTTTTCCAGTGGAAATATACGTAGCCAAAGGTACACCATTTCAAAAATTTCTACGTGTACAGTTCAGTTACGTCATTTACGTTCTTCCAGTTGTGCTGCTATTCTCACTTTAGATGAAGATTTACAGAACAAAATAGTTTCTCATTAAACAGTTAGTACACATATTGCCCTATGACAATGGTTATAACCCCACTACATGTGAACACTGTCCTTATTCAACCTTGGGTTCCCTATCAGCAGCTTTCCTGCCCCCTTCTGCCATCTAGTCCTTGTCCCTGGACTGCTGTGACTCATTAGTCTCATTTTGTTTTCTGGGGCTGTCCAATCCCCGATTGAACAGTGAACCTTGGGAGTGACTTCACCACTGAGCTAAAAGAGTGTCCGGAGGCCATACTCTTGGGGTTTCTTCAGTCTCTGTCAAGCCAGTAAATCTGGTCTTTTTTTGGGAGTTAGAGTTCTGTTCTATATCCTTCTCGAGCTCTGTCCAGAACCCCCTGTTGTGATCCAGGTCAGAGCATCAGTGGTGGTAGCCGGGCACCATCTAGCTGTACTGAACTCAGTATGGTGGCGGCCTTGGTAGCTGTAGTCCATTAGTTCTTTGGACTAATCTTTTCCTTGTATTTTGTTTTCTTCATTCTCCCTTGCTTCTGAAGGGGTAAGACCAGTGGAGTATCTTAGATGGCTGCTCACAGGCTTTTAAGACCCCAGATGCTACTCACCAAAGTAGAACGTAGAACAATGTCTTTATAAACTGTGTTATGCCAATTGAGCTAGATGTTGCCCGAGACCATGGTCCCCACAGCCCTCCACCCAGCAATTCAGTCCCTCAGGGAGTTTGGATATGTCTATGGAGCTTCCACAACCTTTCCTTGTACAAGTTGTCTGGCTTCCCCAGTATTGTGTACTGTCTTACCCTTCACCAAAGTTACCACTTATTTCTTGTCTGTTTAGTATTTCCACCACCACCCCCCCCCCCGTCCCTCGTAACCAACAAGGAGTGTTAGTTTTTGTGTGTAAACTTTTTCATGAGATTTTTACAATAGAGGTCTCATATAATATTTGTTCTTTTGTGATTGACTTATTTCACTGAGTATAATGTCCTCCAGTTTCATCCATGTTATGAGATGCTTCACAGATTCATCACTGTTCTTTATCGTTGCCTAGTACTCCATTGTGTGTAGGTACCATAGTTTTTTTTATCCATTCATCTGTTGATGGGCATCTAGGTTGTTTCCATCTTCTTCCTATTGTGAACAGTGCTGCCATGAACATGGGTGTGCATATGTCTATTCGTGTGTCGGCTCTTATTTCTCTAGGATATATTCCTAAGAGTGGGATTGCTGGATCGTATGGTATTTCTATTTCTAGTTTTCTAAGGAAGTGCCATATCATTTTCCAAAATGGTTCTATCATTTTGCATTCCCACCAGCGGTGCATAAGACTTCCAATCTCCCCGCAGCCTCGCCAACATTTGTTATTTCCAGTGTTTTTGATTCGTGCCAGTAATGCCGAGGTGAGATGGTATCTCATTGTGGTTTTAAGTTGCAGTTCTCTAATGGCTAGTGAAGTCGAGCACTTCCTCATTTGTCTGTTGTCCACTTGAATGTCTTCTTTGGTGAAGTGTCTGTTCATTTCCTTTGTGTGGGGATATATGCCATTTAAACATGGCTGTACTATTGATAACTGCAGCTCCCACAGGCCTCTGTGCTGCACAGCATGTTGAGACTTGTCCCCAACATGTTGAAACTTGTCACAACTTGTTTTCCCAAAACTGTTGTCCCGTTACTGATTGGCTTGTTTACCTGAATTCCTTCTCCCTTGCCCGAAACTTATTGTTACTCACCCATAGCCCATCGTTGTGTTATTTGCTTCACTGCTTGCTGTATTGACTATAAATAAACTCCTGGGACTGAAGCCGAGAGTCGACTCCTCAGAGTGACCCTCCTGGCCCCACTTCTCTGTAAGAGTTGTGTTTGGTTACTGTCTCCGCCGTCCTGACATTCGCCGCCGCTGCGACAGATGGTGCCCCGTGTGAGGGTGCTGTAGACACCCTCTCACTCAATCCCTGAAGGTGGTGAGTATAAGACGCACGTCTATCTCGGGCTGCTCTTACAGCCCCGGGAGCGGTGGGGCTTTTCCGCAGGCGGAACTTTCCCGGACGTTCTCATCTCGGGCCTCTATAGCCCCGGGAGTGGCGGGGCTTTCTCGTACACTCCCTCAAGGGATTTCAGGCTTCGGGCCAGGAGCTTTCCTATCATTCTTTCCTTCATTTTCCATTACTCCCTCACTATGGGGAACTCTCTTTCTTCTGAACAGCGTAAGGTGTCAGAAGAAGCTATTAGAGCATGTCAAAATGTTGGCACAGAAACTCATAAGGCACAAGTATTAGCGGCAGCTCTCCGTCCATCCACTGCCACCTGTTTTGGGTGCGGTAACCCTGGACATTTTAAGAAAGACTGTTTAAAAAACAAAAATGCCAACACTAAACTTCCAGCCCAAAAGTGTCTCCACTGTAGTAAAGGCTTTCATTGGGCTAATATATTCTGGGTTTCTCTATGCTACAGCCCTTTCTGGAAAACGTTTTACTCATGCCTGTCATCATTTCACCCAAGCCATTGCAACTATGGGATGTCCCCAGGCTCTAAAAACTGATAATGGTCCTGCATATACTTCGGCTAAATTTCAACAATTTTGTGCCACTTGGGATATTCTTCATACCAATGGCATTCCATATAACCCTCAAGGGCAAGCCATAATTGAATGTGCCCTTCATACTCTCAGACAGCTCTTAAATAAACAAAGCGGGGGGAGATGATGAGTCTAGACTATTTGACCAAAATGAAAGACTTGCCAAAGCTGTCTTTTAACTTTTTATCGGTTGCTAAAGATGGTCGTACTGCTGCAGAATGACATTTTATCCCGTCTGACACCCAACCTCGCCCACAGGTCCTCTAGAAAGATCCTCAAAATCTCTCTGTCTGGCAAGGACCTGTAGAATTACTAACCTAGGGGCGAGGGTATGCGGCTGTTTTGTCTCCTACAGGTCCACTTTGGATTCCCGCTCCAGCTGCGGTGCAGCCCTTACTCCATCCCTCCCGTGGCGCTTAGAGCCCAGTCCCGGGTTGCTGCTGCCCGGGCTTGCCGGCCCGGTCGCCTGGGTTGTCGCTGCCCAGGATGGCTCCGCCTGGAGGCTCTGGGCAGGCGAGTGCGGGCTCTGCACTCCGGCCGTGACTAGGGGTCCCAGACGCACCCTGCGCTGAGGCTCCCCCGCGCACCGGCACACTCTGCCCTGCACCTCCGCCCCTTCCCTTCTCTGAACCGTCGCCACCACCCCTTTGGTGGCCGCCATCCGACCCAACTCCAGAGCTACAACTGACACCGGCACCCCTTCCCCCAGGGATGAACACTGAAGTGCCACCATCCAACCTGAAATCACCCCTTCCCCTGGGGGTGGACACTGAACAACGGAGATCTGCGATACTGGTAGCATGGAGAGGTCTAAAAGCCCTCTCCTCCAAAGCTGAGCATATACTCTCAACTACAGCTGCCCCACTTACACCTGAAAACCTGTTTCTAGCTATGGTTTCCCTTGTGATAATCAATCCTCAATAGTCATCCTGTATTACCTTGTTAATCAGTAATTTGTTAATCAGTAAGTTCCCAATGAAGATTTGTTACGTGTAAATTCCTCTATATTTTCTGTTTCTCCTAGTTAGATGCTTCTGTATAGATAGATTTCTAAGTTAGATGATTCCTTTCCAATTGATAGTAAATTTGTGTAAATCAGTGTTTGATTGTTAAATCTGTTATGATGTGTAAATTACCCTTCCTAGTGATTCCCTTCCAAGTAATGGCAAAGCTGTGTAAATCATTGCTTGTTTGATTGTTAATAAATCTTTGAGCCTTTATAAATCTTTAAGCCTTTAAGAGTAATAATTTCAGTGGATGTTAAAAGTTAGTGTTTACCTGATAAAATTAGAGTCTGAGGAAACCCATTGGTCCAACAATGTAATATCTTTATAAGATCATCCTCTATTACTACACACCTAAAAGGCACATTGAGTCCGCTCACTCCAGCTATGCAGTTGATAAGAGCACCGCTCTTACTTGGTAACCTGGTGAAGAACCAGATGGTATCCGGTGGAAAACCAGCACCTTGAGTTTAAAGAGCCTGCTATGGCTGCCATCTAGGAGCTTAAGCCCAGGCATTAAGTAACAACCTGGTGAAAAACCAGATGGTATCCGGTGGAAAACCAGCACCGTGAGTTTAAAGAGCCTGCTGTGGCCGCCATCTAGGCGACTGGAAGTCCAGGTGTTAGTCATAGCTATGCTACTGCGCCTCCTTAAACATATGGAGTGTGCCCCAGCTGTAGCTAGGCTCACAAGGACTCACTAAGACACCAGGCCCTGAGATGTGGAGACAGTAGCTGAGATAGTCTTGGACTTTATCTCATAGAGAAAATTTTACTTTGTCCTAACGGACACTTGTTGGACCAGTGAAAACCCTCTTGATTCTTATTCCATTAACTAAACAAAAGGGGGGAAATGTGGGGATATATGCCATTTAAACATGGCTGCACTATTGACAACTGCAGCTCCCACTGGCCTCTGTGCTGCACAGCATGTTGAGACTTGTCCCCAACATGTTGAGGCTTGTCACGACTTGTTTTCCCAAACCTATTGTCCCTTTGCTGATCAGCTTGTTTACCTGAATTCCTTCTCCCTTGCCCGAAACTTACTGTTACTCACCCAAAGCCCATTGTTTTGTTATTTGCTTCACTGCTTGCTGTATTGACTATAAATAAACTCCTGGGACTGAAGCTGAGGGTCGACTTCTCAGAGTGACCCTCCCGGCCCCACTTCTCTGTAAGAGTTGTGTTTGGTTGCTGTCTCCGCCGTCCCGACATTCGCCGCCGCTGCGACAGATGGTGCCCCGTGTGAGGGGCTGTGACACCTTTGCCCATTTTTTAATAAGATTATTTTTCTTTTTGTTGTAGAGGTGTTGGATTTTCTTGTAGATTATGGAGATTAGACCTTTGTCTGATTTGTAATGTCTAAAAATTTTTTCCTAGTCTGTAGGTTCTCTTTTCACTCTTTTGGTGAAGTCTTTTGAAGAGCATAGGTGGTTGATTTTTAGAAGATCCCAGTTATCAAGCCTTCTGGAGTTTGTGTGTTGATGGTTATGGTTTGTATCCTGTTAATGCAGTGTATTAGGGCCTGTGACATCGGTCCTATGTTTTCTTCTATGAACTTTATAGTTTTTGGCGTTATATTTAGGTCTTTGATCCATTTTTGAATTAGTTTTTGTATATAGTGTAAGGTATGGGTCCTGTTTGATTTTTCTGCAGATGGATATCCAGTTTTGCCAACACCATTTGTTGAAAAGACTTATCTTTTCCCCATTTGATGGACTTTGGGCCCTTGTTGAAGATCAGGTGACCGTAGCTGGATGGATTTACATCTGTGTTCTCAATTCTGTTCCACTGGTCAGTGTTTCTCTCATTGTACCAGTAGCAGGCTGTTTTGACTACCGTAGCTGTATTGTAGGTTCTGAGGTCAGGTAGTGTGAGTCCTCCTACTTTATTCTTCTTCTTTAATAGTGTGTTACTTATTCGGGGCTTCTTCCCTTTCCATATAAAGTTAATGATTAGTTCTTCCATCTCTTCAAAGAATGTTGTTGGTTTTAGGATCGAGATTGCATTGTATTTGTAAATTGTTTCGGGTAGAATTGTCGTTTTCACAGTGTTGAGCCTATCCATGAGCATGGTATGTTTTTCCATTTATGTAGATCCCTTTGGGTTTCTTTTTTTTTTTTTTTTTAATTATACTTCAGGTGAAGGCTTACAGAACAAATAGTTTCTCATGAAACAGTAGTATACATATTGTTTTATGACATTGGTTAACAACCCCACAACATGTCAACCCTCTCCCTTCTCAACCTTTTTTTTTTTTTGGTGAAAATATACATAGCAAAGATACACCATTTCAAAAATTTCTACATGCATAGTTCAGTGACATCGACTCCGCTCTTCTAATTGTGCTGCTATTCTCACTTTAGATGAAGGCTTACAGAACAAAATGGTTTCTTATTTAATAGTTAGTACACATGTTGCCCTATGACAGTGGTTAACAACCTCACAACACATCAACACTATCCTTACTCAACCTTGGGTTCCCTGTCACCAGCTTTCCTGTCCCCTTCTGCCTTCTGGCCCTTGTCCCTGGACAGCTGTACCTCAGTAGTCCCATTTGGTTTTATGGGGCTGTCCTCCCCCCGGCTGAACGGTGAACCTCGGAAATGACTTCACCACTGAGCTAAAAGGGTGTCTGGGGTCATACTCTCGGGGTTTCTCCAGTCTCCTTTAGGCCAGTAAATCTGGTGTCAGGGCGGTCATTGGTGGTAGCCAGGCACCATTTAGTTCTTCCGGTCTCAAGATGATGCAGTCTCTGGTTTATGTGGCCCTTTCTGTCTCTTGGGACATATAGCTTTTTTGATAATCATGTAGAAGCTGGTAGATCTCAGTCAAGATACTCCAGGCAGAGGCACAGTATTAGCTTTAATACTTTAATATTTTTATTTCTGGTACTTAGTGTTTGATTCCAAAAAAAGCAAACCCATTGCTGTCGAGTTGATTCCAACTCATACCAACTTTATAGGACAGAGTAGAACTGCTCCATAAGGTTTCCGAGGAACGGCTGGTGGATTTGAACTGCCGACCTTTTGGTTAGCAGCCGTAGCTCACTGTAGCTCTTAACCATTGTGACACCAGTGCTTCTGTGTTTGACTTGTGTAATTATTAATGTTTATTGAGTGGTGAATAAATGCAGGAAAATACCTTTTTTTTTTTTTTTTCAGAGTGTTTTGGATTGTGTAGAAGTTGAATATTAATTCATAGCTGAGGTTTTTTTGAAGGATACGATTTTTGGTTTGCAAAAATATTTTGTATGGTTTGGAATTCTTTTGATTCCATAGTTTCTTAAAATGAATATAAATGTTGACACCCTTTTTAAAAGGAAAACTACTACAGGCGTAATCTCTTTTGCAGGATGGAGAAAACAGACAAGTTATATCAATAATGTATTGGTACATTTTAATTTACGAAGCACTTTTCAAATGCAGTACCTCAATTGCATTTTAAAACAAGTCAGATAAATCAATTGAAATGAGGGCTGGAGAGATGAGTAAAAATCCGTTATAGAGAAGTAAAGATAGTTCTGTTAATACTTGTACATACATGCATAGATAGGTGTTAATATACTTGTTTTATGGGCCATGAGGTTTCATATCTAGTAGGCAAGTGGCAGAGCTATGGTTTGACCTCTGGTCTTTATTTTAAGGCCAGTACCATACATTTGAATTAAAGTAATACTTTCCTTTCATTTTTCAGAGATTGAAGCCAACAAATCCAGCAGCCCAGAAGGCTCTCACTACACCTACTCATTATAAACTTACACCCCGCCCTGCCACCAGAGTCCGGCCAAAGGCTTTACAGTCAACAGGCACAGCCAAGTCACATCTCTTTGATGGGCTTGATGATGATGAACCTTCCCTAGCCAATGGAGCTTTCATGCCCAAGTGAGTTTGGTTTTGTTAACAAATTAAATGTAAAATATTAATATAAACTAGATATAAAATAATCGTGTGTTTACATTTATTACAGTTGTTGTTCTTTCATTTCTTATGTCTGGTCTTTATACATTTCTTAGTTGATATTTCTGACCCCACTGCTCTTTACTTTTGCCTTACACTTTTTTTATGTTTCATGTTTAGTTTCTTGTCCTCTAGTTGAAAGTGTGTTCTTCATATGAAACATTTGATTAATCGCTTTCCCTCCCTCCCCCTCTGTTACTGTGTTTTTAATCCATTGTACCCTAGTCCCACAAGACTGTTCAGAGTACCCTTAGCCTCTTAGCCTTCCCGTTGGAATCAGAAAATCCTAAACCAAACCTTCTTCTGTTGAGTTGATTACAACTCATAGGGAGCCTATAAGACACAGTAGAACTGCCCTATGGGGTTTCTAAGGCTGTAAATCTTTATGTAAGCAGACTGAGGAGCTGCTGGTGGGTTCAAATCACCAGCCTTGTAGTTATCAGCCAAGTACTTTAACCACTGTGCCACCAGGGCTCCTTGGAATCAGAAAAGTCCCTGGGAATAAAAAGCCCTAAACACGGGATAGCTCTCTGTGTCCAGGATGCTGGCTTGGTCATTTTTAACTATCTCGTTGGCTCTCGATGCCTACGGGCAGCTCCAACTTTTTTATTTATCCTCCCTGGAAGGATCAGTCTGCGTTACCCTATCCACAGTAATAAAAGGGGAAGTCTCAGTTAACTTTTCTATGGTAACAACATTTCTTTGTTGTCAGGTGGCTATTTCATTGTCTTACTGTTGATTTAATTATGCTATATTAAGGAGCTTAACTAGTGTATATGGTTTTGGGAGCAAACACTACTGGTTTTTGTTAGCATATCATTCAGTTGTTGAGACTAGAAATATACGAACGTATAAAAGTTTTACTGGTTGTAGTTTAGCATACATGGACCTCACCTTTTTTTTTTTTTTTTTTTTAATAAAAAGGAATATAGTCCATTAAGTCATCCAGCAAGTTTTTAAGTGGTAGTTAAGATTACTTCTACTATAGATGTGGTTCTTCTGCTTTAAGCTCAAGTACTCGAGGAAATCATACCTTAGGTAAAACTGCTGTACACAAACCTTAACTTTTTAAGTGTTTGTGATCGTTCATTATCATTAAACATCAAGTTTTTTTTTTTTTTTAACTCATTCCTTTCTTCTTTATTGTCTTTTTTTTTAAAAATCTTTCTCATTTAAGAAATACTTATTCCTGTTTTCTTCAAGCCAGCATGCTAAGTTTTAGGGAGGAGAGAGTCACAGATCCTGACTGCCCCCCCAAAATAAAGAAAGAAAATGATTAAAGGGAAGCTATGTACAGAAATAATTGAAATACAAGACAGAGTGTAATGAATGAATTAAATGTCTAGATAAAGTGCTCAGTTTGTTCAGAGGAGCTTGAGTATTTTGAAGGGGATTTCCCACTTTGTTTTGAAAGTGCTTGGGTTTATTCTTCCAAACACCAGATTGCAATGTATTTGAATCCTTCAGTTCTGTTACATATTTATAGGAAAAGTTTATAAATAGAACATATTCGTTCATTTTTAAGTATAGCATTTATTGAACAAGAGTGCTATTTTGAGCTCCAGTTTTATGTCTGTGACATAACTGTGTGTACTTGACATTTTCTCCCTCTGTTTATAGGAAGAGCATTAAGAAGTTGGTTTTGAAGAACCTTAATAATAGCAGTCTCTTTTCTCCTGTTAATCGTGATGCCGAAGATCTAGCTTCACCATCTGATTATCCAGAAAATGGAGAGAGGTAAACTGAAGTCTCTTTTGGGTTGTTCCTACTGGAGAGCCCTGTTCTCATTTTGAGGAGATTCTGAGCTTAGAATTTTTTCATTTCATTAAAATTTGAATTATGAAGTTTGGTGAATGTTATATAGAAGTATTATAGCATGTGTAAATGCCTAGAAATTCAATCATGTTTTGCTTCTTGAATGGTTTAGACCTCTAAATTATTGGGGTTCTTCTGATTCAGTTCTGTAAAACTAGTTTGATATCATGTATGTTGTTTAGACAAGGTTTGTTTGCATTTGACACTCCCACCCCCTTAAAAGAAGGGATATTTTGTTTGTGATGATTGTTAAAGTGATACATAGTCATTATAATGAAACCTCCCCCACCCCACCCCCAAAAAAAAAATCAGTGTAGAAGTATATAAAGGAAGAAGTGAAAGTGTCCTCACTACTCGTTAGTAGTTTGGTATATGTTCTTCCACTTTGGAC
This sequence comes from Dugong dugon, assembly GCA_030035585.1. NCBI lineage: Eukaryota > Metazoa > Chordata > Mammalia > Sirenia > Dugongidae > Dugong > Dugong dugon. Next base: position 75,926,418 of record CM057467.1, on the reverse strand, counting down.
GTTTATTTATTTCTGTATATATTCTGTTAGATAAGTTGGGTAGAGCTTATGTGTATTCTGTAACCTGCTTTTTTCCATTTATTATAAATGCCTTTCCATTATCAGTATGCATGTATCTGCCTCCTGATTTTTACTTTTTCCCATACAAAAATGTATGCATGTGTTGTTTTGTGACTCTAATTGCTCTCCCCGTACTGTGACAGCACACTCCTCCTTTCTATCCCTGATACCCCATGTCCATTCAACCAGCTCCTAACCCTCTCTGCCTTCCCATCTCGCCTCCAGACAGAAGCTACCCATTTAGTCTCTTGTATCTACTTGAGCTAAGAGGCACACTCCTCATGAGTATCACTTTATGTCCCACAGTCCAGTCCGATCAATCCCTGTCTGAAGAGTTGGCCTTGGAAGTTGTTTTAATTCTGGGCTGATAGAAAATCCGGGGGCCATGCTTTCCAGGGTACCTCCAGTCTCAGAGCATTAAGTCTGGTGTTTTTACTAGAATTTGAGTTCTGCATACCACCTTTCTCCTGCTCCATCTGGGACTTTCTGTTGTGTTCCCTGTGAAGGTGGTCATTGGTGGTAGCCGGGCACCATCTAGTTCTTCTGGTCTCAGGCTGATGAAGTCTCTGGTTTATGTGGCCCTTTCTGTCTCTTGGGCTAATACTTTCCTTGTGTCTTTGGTGTTCTTCATTCTCCTTTACTCCAGGTGGTTGGGACCAATTGATGCATCTTAGATGGCTGCTTGCAAGTTTTAAGACCCCAGACACCACTCACCAAAGTAGGATGCAGAACATTTTCTTAATAAGTTTTGTTATGCCAGTTGTCCTAGATGTTCCCTGAAAGCATGGTCCCCAGACCCCTACCCCTGCTCCTCTGTCCCTCATTGCCTCCTGATTTTTAATGACTTCATAGTTTTCTACTTTGTGAACGTAAGATAATTCAACCAGTTCTCTATTAGTAGCCATTTAGATTATTTGGTATTCCTTTATTCAAAATAATACCTCAGTGAAAATCTTTATATATCTTCGTGTACATCTTTGCACTCGTTTTTTTTTTTCTTTCAATGATATCCTACTTTGATTCTTTATTAATAAAGCATTTTCTAACACTTTGCTGATTGTAATATTAAATATCTAAATTTTTGTTTGTTTTTTATATTTAAATTTGCCACAGGTCATTTGACCCCATATAATAGACCACACTGTAAAAAGAAATTAAAATCAAGATGCTCAGATCCATTCATTCCTGAAAATAGGTCAGTTAGAGGCATGGACATTAGAGACAGATTTCCTAGGTTAAAATCCCAACTCTCCCACTTAAAGCTTTATGACCTTGTGCAAGTTACTTTACCTTTCTGTGCCTTGGTTTCCTTATCTATAAAATGGAGATAGTGATAGTAATCTACTTCACACGATTGCTGTAAGTATTAAATGGATTTTTAATATGTGGAATTGCCTAGAACAGTGCCAAGCTCTTAGTAAGGACTCAGTAAGGCTGACTGTTAACATTGTTAATACTACTACTACAGGGGCTAGATTTTTTTTTTTTTTTTTTAACCCTCCCCTTACAGATTCAGTTTCCTGAGCAAACGTGTTGATGAGAACCATCAGCAGGATGGAGATGATGATTCGCTTGTGTCACGTTTTTATACTAACCCTATTGCCAAACCCATCCCTCAAACCCCAGAGAGTGCTGGAAATAAACACAACAGCAGTAGCAGTGTGGATGATACCATTGTTGCATTAAACATGCGTGTTGCCTTGCGAAATGGGCTAGAAGGAAGCAGTGAAGAGACCTCTTTCCATGATGAGTCACTGCAAGATGATCGAGAAGAAGTAGAAAATAATACTTACCACATGCATCCAGCAGGTGAGGTTCTAATTGGTACATGGTTAATCTCTTACCAGTTGCTTGCAATCTCATTTGTCACAGATTTTCAACACAGTGAAAGTCAGCTCTCTGAACTTTTAAATATTATTTATTGCATTTTATAGAGGTTAACATTTAAATACTTTTCACTTATGCTTTAATTGATTGCTAATTCACATACTTTTGGGACTTTTGGGAGTAGTTAAAATTGGTAAATCACTGATTATTCTGGTGTAGTTTATAGAGCCCAGATGTTATAGCCAGGCAGATAGGGTTCAAATCCTGACACTTCCTTATAAACTCACTTGATTGCTTATTAGTTTTTTTGTTGAAATGAAAGTAGTAATTATTTCCTATTGTATTAGGTTATTGAGATTTGAATTAGATAGGTATATGTACCATAATGCCTGACATGTGTAGGCTTGCAAATAGTAGCTGTGGTCATGATTATTTATTATTATCTCAGTTCTGTGCTTTCATTTTTTTTCAACAAAGACTAAGCCATTAAACAAATGTAAACTACAGGACCTGGGGGTCTTGATCAGATAACTTAAATCTTTTTCTCTGTTGTTACATCTCAGTTATGTTTTCATGAATGTCATCACATTTTTTTTGTTTTTTAATTGAAGTAAAATTTACATGTAATGAGCTGCATACATCCTGAGTTTTTATTTTGATGAATTTTGTCACACACACAAACGTATATATATATGTTTTTCTTTCACTGTCCAACACCCTGTCAAAACATGTAACATTTATTTTACCCTGAAAAGTTCTCTTATGTCCCCTTTTAATCTATTCTGTCCCTCATAGTCTGTTCTTCAAATAGAATCATACTGTATATAAACTCTCTTTTTCACTCAATATAATGTTTATGAGATTTCATCCATGTTGCATATATCAACAGTTCATTCTTTTTATTGCTGAATAGTATTCCATTGTATAAAAATACAACATTTTGTTTATCCATTCTTCTGTTGATGGACATTTTGGATTGTTTTGCTTGTAGTGTCTAAAATTTTTCTCTATTTAGCTATCTATTACCCTCATGTATGTCTTCTGGTCACTTAGTGAAGAATCTCAAGTAGTCAGTACTTGTGAATCTATTATGATGTTTCATCTTTTCCTCAAATACTGAGTCAGTAAATTTTTTATTGTTTCCAGGTTCTTTCATTGATTTTTGTTTGCTGCCACCCAATTTAGAGTTCATTCCCAAGTACTTTATTTATTTACTACCAAGTACTTTTAAACATTCCTATGATAGGTACAGGCACGCCAACAACCCTCTAAACCTTGCCAGAAGAGAACCAAGCCAGGTGTACAAGTGGGCATTGCTGGAGTTTGATGCAGTGTCTGTCTTAAATTCTTTTATCTCAGAGAGCAGATTAGCCTGACTTTCAGCAACAAATGGAACATGGAGTGATTAAAATGAACATACCAGTGTTCTACTACTTCCTTTGAATGCTTCAGCTTTTTTTTTTTTTTTTTGGTGTTGTCACCCCCATCTGATCCTTACTTTTAGATATGTTCAGAAACTCCTCTTCTCCACTTTAGAATTTCTTCTTCTTGCCCATCAAATTTCACTAGATATCTCTGAAATTTCTCTAGCTGATGCTTTTTTAAATAACAATATAGGCCTTTAAGTTTCTGTTTGTATATGGGATTTTCTCATGTAGGATTTTTCATCTTGGTTTTAGCTGTCTATTTGGGGATATAAGTTTGTAAGATGCAAGAGGTTTATGGGGGACAGTAAGCTATAGGGTACAAAGTATTGGAATTGGAATTTTAATGCCACCTCTGCCACTAAATTACTATGTCAGCCAAGGCAAGTTATTTCCACCCAGGGTTTTAGATACCCTCATGTGTAGAAGGAAAAGAAAAAAAATGATTAAAAAAACCTTTCCCAGAGTGTATTCTGTGGAATGCCATTTATACTGGGTATCATATGAAAAGAAGGTTCTGTGGTTAAGTCTAGGACACACTGGGTTAATCAAATTTAAACAGACTTCATTATTGTGAGAGTTTTCAGAGTCTTAATATGCTATCGTGTGTGTTCCTCAAACTTACTTGACCGTGAAACTTTTTTTTAAAAAAAGCATCTTATCTCGTAGGAATAGCATTTAATCAAAAACTAGTTTGGAAAAATCCTTTATTCCTGTATATTTTTTCTCTATGTAATAATTTAGTTACTTTATTACAGGTTATTTTTTAAAATACTCATTTTGTAGAAATTTTTTAAAAAGAAAAAGAATGAAGTAAATATTCGTGAGACTTCTCTATCCAAGGATTATCACTATAATGTTCTATTTTCTGTTTCTTTTGTCACAGGTATTGTTCTTACTAAGGTTGGTTACTATACTATTCCATCTATGGATGACCTTGCTAAAATTACCAATGAGAAAGGAGAGTGCATTGTATCTGACTTCACTATTGGTCGTAAAGGTGAGTGTGAATGTAGGAGTTAGTAGTGTATAAGCCTCAGAGATGTCCATCTTGTCTTTATAATTAAGTAAAGAGAAGCTCTTGAAAGATGGGTTTGTGTTTTCTTCCATTTGTGCCCGCCACTTAAAATACTTGGCCTGAATAGTAGACACTTTGATTGACAGCAAAACAAGAATAACTAGAACCATATAACATTCTTTGGACTTAGGTATACCTGTTTGGGGTTGGTAACTTTTTGGCCGATTTTCAGTTTTCCGCAAGTAAGGAAAATACTAGAAGGATCAAGAAATATATTAAGGGAAAGAACTGAATAGTTAACAAGAGATGGCTAATACTTATGTTGAACTTCATATTATTAAATTATTAAAGATACAATTTCCTTGACTAGGAGGAGATCTCATCTTGCTGTTTGTAGAAAAAAGTGTCAGGTGTTTTAACTAACTGCAGCCTAGATGCTAAGGGTTGTTTATGTAATGTAGCAGCATTACAATACTTAGGAAGAGATTTAAGAAGGCTGTTTTGAGGACAGCAGAAGTATTGTAAAAATGCAAATGTTAGACCAGTTAACAGTCTAATTGATGTCACCCCGTGTTCCCATGCTTAAAATATTGTGGAGAAATAACCCACTTTAGGAATTGCTGGATAATTTAAAATCTTGACTAATGTTTAAAGCTGCTTGCTCCTTCTGATTTTTTCATCACTGGAGTTGTGTAGTAGGTATGTACCCTCATAGGGATGAATTTTTAACTGTTTGCTCTGATTTGTAGGTTATGGTTCAATATATTTTGAAGGAGATGTGAATTTGACAAATCTGAATTTGGATGATATTGTACATATTCGAAGGAAAGAAGTGATTGTCTACTTAGATGATAGCCAAAAACCACCTGTGGGTGAAGGACTAAATAGGTATAAATTTATTTACATAACATAGAAATAACTAGCTAAACCACATTTTTTTTTTTTTTTTTTTTAAATAAACTCTAATGGGATCATACTGTATCCATTGTTCTGCAGCTGGCTTTTTTGACTTACTGTATCCCATGTGATTATTGTGTCTCTGCTCTCATTTGAAAGTGTAAATGATAAAGAAGTGCTGCTCTGTGATTTTTTAAAATTTTTTTTACCCTCTCCTTTTCCCTAATATTCTCAGGTCCAACTGCTAGTTTCCCAGCACACTGTTTAATAGTATTTTATTTTGCTCCTTTCCCCCCTGCCCCCTTGATATGGCCATGCTTAAGTCTTTCTCTGTATTTTAACCTGAGATTCTAACTTCTAATATCTATTCAGTCAGGTGAAAGGGCCATGGTTTAAATGGTCTGTCTTGAAATTTTGTAGCCACGTTTGGAGTAGCAGCTCTAGTAGCACCATTCTTTGGGTCTTATTTGTTCTATAAATTTGTTTTATTCATTAGTATGATTGGGTACTTACTCTGTGCTAGTCACTGTACTAGATACAAGGCATACAAAATGAATACGATGTTGTCTTAGTCATGTGGTGCTGCTATAACAGAAGTATCACAAGTGGATGCCTTTAACAAAGAGAAATTTATTTTCTCAGAGTCTAGTAGGGTAGAACTCCAAATTTAGGGCATTAACTCCAGGGGAAGGCTTTCTCTGTCGGCTCTGGAGGAAGGTCCTTGTTGTCAGTCTTCCCCGGACTAGGAGATTATCTGTGCAGGAACCCCCAGGTCCAAAGGACATGCCCTGCTCCCAATGCTGCTTTCTTGGTGGTATGAGGTTCCCCGTTTTAGTGGCTTCCCTTTCCTTTTATCTCTTGTAAGATAAAAGGTGGTATAGGCCACACCCTAAGGAAACTTCCTTTACATTGAATCAGGGATGTGATGTTAGTCCTACCCTAATCCTCTTTAACGTAAAATTACAGTTACAAAATGGAGGACAACCACACAATACTGGGAATCATGGCCTAACCAAGTTGACACACATATTTTTGGGGGGACATAATTCAACCCATGACACACATAGTCCTTTAACTCAGATATTGATATTAGAAGGACTACATTACTACTATTGTAGTTATCTTCATGTACTGATTATTTATGGTTAGTACTGTGATATTCCTGATACTTCTTTCTGCCAGTATTTGGTGTTAATAAATGGTAGTAACGCTACTATTACTGTTGTTGCTATATTGTTATTAAGTACAGTAGAACTTAAGATCTACACTAAGACCTAGGTCTTAGCACTGGACTGTGACCTAAATTACTTGGTCAAGGATTCATTGCCTAAGTGTTACTAAAATTATATTAAAATAATTAATGTACTGTGGTAGTTTGAAATAAATGCAGCCTGACTGCAGAACCAAATATTGAGCCAGTTTATGTGGTGGTGACTCTTTGCTCTTAAGTTTATCTACCTGGGAAGGCAATACTCAGGTTCATGAAACACCTACAGTATAATTCCAAGGTAACATAGCTACTTTTATTTGATGTTTGTGTAGGTGTTAGTTGGCTTTCTGGTCTTAAATATGAAGCATTTGCATTTTACTTGGTTGTACTTTACAGGAAGGCTGAAGTTACATTGGATGGAGTTTGGCCAACAGATAAAACATCTCGTTGTTTAATAAAGAGTCCAGATCGACTTGCTGATATCAACTATGAAGGGAGACTGGAAGAGGTTTCAAGGAAACAGGGAGCTCGGTTCAAAGAATATCGGCCTGAAACTGGTTCTTGGGTGTTTAAGGTACAGCCGCTTGTCCCATTTCTGACTAGTATAAATTGTAGTTCAAGTCACAACATGTTTTTTTGGAACTCTGCCATTCTCTTTATTTTTGGGGATTAGGAAACAGGTCTAGAGACACATGATGATTTGTTCCAAATAACACAGCTAGTTAAAACTCGGCAAAAATGAGCTTACGGGCTCATGATTCAAATCCTCTTCTCCAACCTGTGAGCATGGAGATACATTTGTAAGGTGTGGGTTTTCTAATCTGTGGCATCATTAGGAACTTTAGTAATTGATCAGACCTAATTCTTTGCCTCTTGGTAGATAACTCTTCCTAAATTTCTGAAAGTGAAGCGATTCAGACTTTCTGCCTTCCTTGATAGTTTGGCTCAATGTTTTCTTCCTCTTTTGGCCAGTTGGATTATTTAACTTGTTGAAGACCCTTGTGTAGGTAGAGAATAATGAGGCAGTATTTAGATGTGATGAAGTAGCATCTTTGGATTTGGTTTTCTATATTAATAACTGCATTTAAAATTGTGTGTGTGTGTGTATATATATTCATTCATTTACTAATAATATTAGAAACTAATACATGTACCCAACATCATCTAAATCTTAAGAAAAATAGTAGAGTATAATGGGTTACATTTTGCCCTCTCCCTTTCCCTCTTCCTCTCCCTCTCCCTGTAACCCTGCAAGATTGTAAGGGCAAGTATTGTGGAAGCTCTTTTGAATATAACAATGTTAAATTTTTTGGGGGGGGGATTATTCTCTCTCTTAGGTCTCCCATTTTTCTAAGTATGGTCTTCAGGATTCTGATGAAGAGGAGGAGGAGCGCCCATCCAAAACTAGTACAAAGAAGTTGAAGACTGCCCCTGTGCCTCCTGCAGGCCAGACTGCTCCATTCCAGATGGCTCTTAATGGCAAACCAGCACCTCCACCCCAGGTAGAGAAGGGACAGTGAATTTGAATGGAATCCATGATACAGAAGTTGAAAGCAAGTCATTCAGCTAATACAAAGCTGTTTTATGACCCCTGGAACTTTGAAGAGTACAAATGTATTGGCAATCACGTTGAGACAAGTGCAAGGGAGGGTGTGAGGTGGTACTGGCATCTGTTTTTTGCTTGAGAGATTTAAAGAATTCTCTTGCTGTTTGGATCATTGCTTCTACAGATTGTCATTTTTAAATACCTCCCTCTCTCATTTGGACTTGCTGAATTCTCTGCTCAGCGATCAACCCAGGATAGCATTTTGCTCATGTGGGTTGATACGAAGTAATTCCTACTTTTGTTGACTACCTGGTGTGCAGTTTAATCTTGTTCTTTACCGCCGTGGTTTTTTAAAAATTAGCTTTCTGCAAGAGTTTTTAACTCCATTTTTCTCAAATTGTTTGCTTATACTTCAGGTAACCTCTTGATATTTGTATTTTAACAATACGTAATCTTTATGGAAATAGATAAAGTTTTAAAATTCAAACGAATTATTTGGCTTGGGGAGGAGAGTAGAGGCTGCGTTGTTTATTGCAATTACTTATACCATACTCTTTTTCAGGATTGTTAAGCCAATATAGACCTTTTGTCCTTGTGAGGAAAGGTTTGTAATTTAAATATCAGGTAGTTTCTTTGAATGCCAACTCATAAAGAGTTTTACTTTAATTTGGATGTTGTTTATATTCAATCAAGTTATAAAGATATTTTTCCTTTGCTGCCATACTCCCTCAAAGAAGAATTTTTGATACAAGATTTCTTTGTAAAGCATACTCTACCTCTCAGCTACTAAATGCTGGAACTTTGGAATTTTCCGTGCTACAATTCCTATGGCTGCTGAAATGTGCAATTTTTATGATTTATTAAATAATTTCTTGGGATGCATTTGCTGGAGAATGTTGTGTATGTATGTTCATGCTTGCATGCACAGGGTGAGGGGAGGGTGTGGTAAAAGTGGGAAACTGAAAATATGTTAACTTTTATATATATCATCTTTGTAGCATTTAGAATACCCCTAAGAAATCTCTTCTGAGCTAAAGAAATGCAGTAAATGAACTTGGTTTTTTTGTTCATTTTGTACTGTGTTCATTTTAGGTGAATTCGTATGCTTTGTACAATCCCTTTCCAAAGTGTTTTTTGATGTTAACATTACAGGTATTTTTTAGAGAGTCAAATAGACTTATTTTCAGCTGATGAAAGTAATGTTTAGGACCCTAAAGATGCAGCTGGAAAAAAAAAGAAAAAGAAAGCTTCATCTCTGGACAGACAGCACAAATTTATGTAATGTTGGCAATCAGTGGTTAAAATGCACATAGGAGATAAGTATAAATCCCTCTAATGACATTTCAGTAGGTAAAAGCTCTTTGGAAAAGCTGAGCCCCCCAGAATTTCTGAAGAACATGGTTCTAGCAAGAAACGAGAGAATTTAAAAAGGAAAAAAAAGTAGACAGATGGTAAGGATTCAAAATGAGCCAATACTGTGAAAAAGGGATCTGTTTTAGCGTATTTCCTTTGATCGAGGAAGTGGATGGTCTTTGAACTTTTGTATGGGAGAGCAGATATGGCAGAATCGTTAGAGGTCTTCAGATAATTAGGCCTTAAATTTTGTTTGCTTATTTGTTTATGAAGGCCTTGAGCTTAGTGTGTTAGAGCAGTAATGCAGGACTATAAAGAACTCTTCCTTTATATTGGCCAGTGACCTAGATGAGACAGGTGGGAAATGCCGATGGTTGTGGTTTTTCTTTATTAGCACCAAAAAAAAGTTGCCTTCAAGTCAGTTTTGACTCATTGCAACCCTGTGTGTGTCAGAGTAGAACTGTACACAATAGGGTTTTCTATGACTGATTTTTTTGGAAGTAGATTTCCAGGCCTTTCTTCTGAGGTACCTCTGGTTGGACTCAAACCTCCAACCTTTTGGTTAGCAGCTGAGTGTGTTAACCATTTGCATCACCCAGGGACTCCTGTTAGCACCAACGATCCTAAATTTTGTTTGGCAGAGGAAAATGCTTGAACCACCTGAGTGAACCATAAACAGCACAATCTTCTCTTCCTAGTGGCAAAATGATTATCTACACACTGTCACCTGGCCCCTTGGAGAGAGGTTGATTTACATGATACAGTGTTCCTACAGTCTGCTGTAGCACTTTTTCCTGTATACAACCTCAAGTTCTCTAACATTTTTTTTTCTTCTAATGTTTCTTTAGGTATTTAGGAAGATTTGCATTTTTGTTTAATGATCACATTGCCTTACCTTTTATATAATATCCTCAGTTCCCTCTTTGCAGTTGGTTCTCAAGCCTCATTTTTGCTCCTAAAAAAGCAGGTAAATCTAAACAACCAGAAAACATAAAGGTAACTAAATTTTTATGTAATCTTGTTTCCTGTACCTTTTAGGTTAGAGAAATTGTTGACATTCCACACAAATGAATTAAGGCAGTCGAAGAGAAGTTTGTTCTGTAATTAAAATAATGGTGCCAAAATGCCAGTTTGAGCTCCAGCTCCCGGTTGGCTGTATCAGAATACCTTTGTCAGCTTAACTTTGATTCCATAGATCTGGCATAGGTCTCAGGCATGTTTATATTTTAAATAGTTCTCCTCTGGTGATTCCGATATACAGCCAGGTTTTGAAACTGCTTGCTGAAAAGACCTCAGACCTTTGACACACAGGTGGAGATACATGCAGCTTTTTACTTCAGCTTTACACTAAAATGTAACTTGTGTTCACTTACACAAGGCAGGCTAGTTGAATTGCTCAGAAACTTAACATCGTTTACTCAGTGAGTTTATTCAGATAAGTTAAAAGGGAAAAGTGATTAGGATTTAGAAGGAAATCCCATTTTATTTCATACATACTTTGAAATAAAATGGCAACACTGTAAATTGACTCATTGAATTAATACATATATACGTATATGAGGAAACCTGATGGCTCACTGGTTAAGTTCTCAGCTGCTAACCATAAGGTTGACAGTGCAAACTCCCTAGCTGCTCCACGAGAGAAAGATGTGGCAGTCTGCTTCCATAAAAATTGCAGCCTTTGGAACCCTATGGGGCAGTTGTAGTCTGTCTTATAGGGTCACTATGAGTTGGAATTGACTTGACAGCAGTGGTTTTTGGTTATACATATGTGTTTTATATTTTTATGCATATATATATATATATATAATAATTTTATAGCCATAAGCTTCTTAATTTCAGATATTATTGAAGGACAGATTCATTTTCTTACGTATCAGTTAGAAAAATTTTTTGCACATTAATTTAAAAATCAAATATGAAATTGTTAATTTTATAAGATTTTTGCCTTCTGCAGTAATATCCCTGAATGCATGTGTAGAAACATACACGGTTGCCTTAGTGGGCCCTTGAAACCCTGACATGGAATTTCTCTTGAGGACTTGATATTGTTGAGAGGGCTGCGTTTCAAACAAAACGAATATAAAGCATTCTTTGCAATTAGAAAACAGATTGTTTTGCAGGCAGGGAGGCAGGCAACAGCAGTAGTTATTTGGATTAAATGGGCTGAGAGGAAGTATGAATTATTTAAACATCTGTTAGTCTTTGGACTAGTCATTCACTCTTTGTTTAATAAGGATGTCTTGATTTACCTCTTTTACCTACCGACTTAGTAGATTTTTTTTTTATCATTAGGGTATTGGCAGCCTTGTTTGTATGAGAAAGATTCTTTTGCTTTGAAAGTGGAAGGTTTTCAAGTCATTCAAGGTTTCAGTCATAATTCTTCATTGAGCTCCTCACCCTCCATGTATTCAGGCATATATTATCTGTGTACTTAGTTATTCATAAGACACTGTGCTGGTACTCAGAAATAAATATGATCCTATCTTCAAGAGAGGAAGTAGGAAATGTAGTGTAGGAAAGGGAGAACTCAGTATAGGAAAGCCTCTTGGGCTTTTCCCAGTACAAGCCTTTCTTTTTCTGTAGACCTCCCAGAAGGCATCTCCCCCCTCTCCCACCCCAGTTCCTTCTGTGCCATCATTTTTGTTGGTCTACTTTTCTTTCCAGGACTGTCTTTGAAGAAGGACCTGTTCTCCTAAGATTTCTCTGAAACTAAGGACACAGACCTTTACCCTTTTTTGGGGGGAGCGGGAGGTGGGGGGTTTACTGCAATTATATATACTTTAACAGAATTCATATATAAAGGTTATAAAAACTTATCAAGTCCTCATAGTTTCATAGTAATTCCCCCTTGTCCACTTATTAGATGATACCTGGGTAGCTTTGGAGTCCATACATCAGGGTGGAGCAAATAAAACCTTAATTCTTAACATCTTTCTTAAGGATATGCTGAATACCTTAGGTCTCTTATAATCTTCCCATTTCGCCTGAAACTGTTGTAGGTGAGCGTCTCCTACTTTTAGTATTATTTCTTTGTTGAGTAGTGTAATAAGTTGGAGCCATCCTTCCCATTTGTACTTTCCATCCTCATCCCTTCTTGTCCTTTCTCATTTATTAATTGCTTTCTCTACTGTGTGACAGGCACTGCATTAGGCAGTAGAAATAAGTGTTCAGTGAATGTGGAACTGAACTGAACTATGAGCTTGGTGTTAGATACAGAAAATAGTAGGACATAATCCCTGTTTTCAAGCTGTGACAGTCTGGTGGGGAAAACAGATATATATACAAGAAATCATAGTATGTTGTGATATGTAGTATTAAAAAAGTATAAACAGTGTTATGGGAACCCAACAGAGGTGGATATCCTGACGATTGATGGGGGATGGAGAGTATCGAGACCTTTCCCAAAATTGTTAGGCTAAAAGTTAACATACTAGGGAGTCTGTGGTGTGAATGGTTGAGAGTGTTTTCCCATAATTCTTGTAATGGGAGCATCATCACCAGGGTTTCTTTTTTTTTTTTTTCTTTCTTTCTTTTCCCAGTGTTTTAAGGCATTAGAGCCATCACACCTGCCTGTAGCCTCCCCAGTAGGTGAAAAATGGCATCATTGCCTTTTGACCATTCTGTAGCCTCCAAGAATTTTGTTCAAACAGCCCTGGGGATTGTTCACATTGTAACTGGCAGTTCATCACGTGTCCAACACCTCAATTTTTCTGTGATTGTAAATGGACACACTCATTCTTTTAATTAGAGTATTTGTTAAAAGAACGAAGGGTAGCAGTAGCTAATATGTCATTCAGGATAAAGTTGAAAGTTACAACTAATGGTTGTTTCTTTGTCCAACAAAATCATGAAAACTTTTTTTTTTAAACTACCTCTTGTATAATAGCATCCATTTGAGGGTTAGCATAAAATAGGCCACTTGTAAAAGAGCTGCCAAAAATTGTGAAAGGACAAAAATCTGCAGATGATGTAATGATAAGAAAAATAATTGGTAGGCCTTTTTGGTATGAAGATGTTTCATAAATTGGCTCAATCATTTCTTAATATTTTACCAGGTTATATGTGAGTTTAGGCCTTAATTTGTACTGAACTAGTTATTTTATTTTAGCATGTACTTGAGGTTTTTTGTTTTTGTTTTTTATTTTGAGTTCACCCACATATCCTTGATAGTATTTTGATTGCTCTTTAATAATAGTTAAACTCATGGTTTGTGTCTTTTTTCCTGATACCATTCGTTACTTTAATTTTTTTTTTTTAATTGGGAATTGAGATTGTTCTAATTATCTGGTTTGTTTTTAAATTGTGGTAAAATATATAACAAAACATTTGCCATTTTAACCATTTTTAAGTATACAATTCAGTGACATTAATTGCATTCACCAGGTTGTGTAACCATTACCATTATCCATATTCAAATGTTTTTCATTCTTCTGAACAAACTCAGGACCCTTTTAAGTAGTTATACTCTATTTCCCTTCCCCCAGCTCCTGGTAACCACTGATAAATTTTGTTTCTATGTGTTTACTTACAGAATATACTTCAGTTTTATAAGCGTTTTACCTTTTCAAACTATAAGCTGTTAATCATGGTTATATCTTTAAAGGTGCTTAATAAATGTAAATATAACTCTAAAAGCTTTTAAGCAAAAAGATTTTTCCCAGATTAAAATTGTTCCTAATATCATTACTTTGGTTTTCTTTTTGGGAAATTAGACATTCCTTGTATCTTACATGGTACTGCACAGGTAGAATCTGGCTAACCTTAGCATTCAGTTACCGAAAAGATAAATTCCAGGCCCAAAATTGTGTTTTGCTAGAAATTTATCTCTAAATGTTTTCTTTAAGAAAATGCAAAGTTACTGGAGACTTTGATATTTGTATCTTTTGTTCTCTTTTCCCAATGACTTCTGGCTACAAGGCAGTGTGAGGCAGGGCGAACCTGTGTAAATCGGAAAATTATAGTTGCTAGCTATCAGGTAAGGCATAATGTTTGTGTCTGAAGACCACCATTTGCTTTGGTATTGTCATTTAGCTTATGTTCCTAAGGTCCCAAATAATCAAGGCCTTGGATTTTGGCTTAGGTTCCAGACACTAGACCATAATGTTACAAAAGGGTGATTCCATGAACCCTCATTTGGATCCCAAGTAGTTACTGGGGGAGTTTTGGGTAATTGTTGTTAAATCCTCTTTAGCAAATATGCTACCTCATTTCATGAGGAAATGGACAGAACTTGATATTGATTTATTATATTATGAATTAACTAAATCTGGTCTAGGAACGTTCCATTTGGTGTAATTTAATGCTGCTTCCCTGGTCTTTCTGCTGTCCACAGAGCCAAAGCCCAGAAGTGGAGCAGTTAGGGAGGGTTGTGGAGCTGGACAGTGACATGGTAGATATCACCCAGGAGCCAGTTTTGGATTCCATGTTAGAAGAGAGCATGCCTGAGGATCAGGAACCTGTGTCAGCCTCAATACACATTGCATCTTCATTGGGAATTAATCCACACGTTTTACAGGTGAAGTCCTAACCCACCGTTTTTACAGCAGGAAGCCAGACTAATATTTTATCACCTTTGCATAACATCAAGCCACTTCCTTGATTATCCACTTAAGAACATTGAATGTTCACTGGAATAAGAAAAAACAGGAACATGACCAAGGTTTGGGTCTTGTTTTTCCATTTAGGGAGACAAGGCTATATTGAGAATCAGAAGATACAGCTTCAGATCTTAATTGCATGAGAATTACAAGACCTAGATTCTAATCCTAGTTCTATAATTTATTGCTGTGTGATTTTTGGCAAGTTACTTAACATTTGTGAGTGCTGATTTTTCTCTTCTATAAAATACTGCTTTGTTTACAGGGTAGTTTTGATGGTCTGTAAGTGCTCCACAGAAGTTAAAAAAAACCTGGGAGATACAGGTTTTTTTAAGTTCTGCCTCAGCTTCCCCTTGCCCGGTGTCTTTTGATATGTTATGAGTTTAGCCTCTGGCTTATGTTTGACTTTAAAATTATTCAGCAAACCCGTGAGCAACTGCTGTGTACCAGACTCTGGCAAGAGTCTGTAGATAACAAAGAATAGTATGATATGACTTCTGCTTTTCAGGCACATGTACAGCATAATAGAGCCAGTTACACGAATGTTATCCCAGCTCTGAACATAGCCTTGAGGCAGAGCGATTTATTGGTCTTCATAAATTGCATTTTTCTTTTATGGCATTGCCTTTTTAGATCATGAAAGCATCATTGCTTGCTGATGAAGAAGATGTAGATATGGCCCTGGATCAACACTTCAGCCGCCTTCCTTCCAAAGCAGATACTTCTCAAGAAATCTGTTCTCCCAGACTCCCGATTTCAGCGTCCCACTCATTGAAACCCCGTTCATTAGGTACTGTAAAAGAAGGTGCTGTATTACAAGAAAGCTATAGAGTCATCAAGGTCTGCTTTTCATATTATCCTCTGAGTGGACTTCTCTAGTAAATATTCCCATAAAGGTCATACCTATGATGTAGGGTGTTAGAAATTGTACTCTATTAGGAGTGGCCCGATTTTAAGAACCATGACTAGCTCTATTGGTTGCAAATGCAGAGGTTGTACAGAGAAAAAAAGCATCTGTGCTTCATTTGGGGTCATGTTTTTGTCTGTTATATAAATATGAATGGTAAGCTTAGAATTTCTGGCTTTTATCAAACCTTACTTAGAGGAATCAGCAAATTGTCCTGCACTAACTACACTGTTCGTGCAGTCCGGATACTATCCTGGAGCCCTGTGTGGTTAAGAGCTTGGCTGCTAACCAAAAGGTTGGCAGTTCAAATCCACCAGCCACTCCTTGGAATCCCTATGGGGCAGTTCTGCTCTGTCCTGTAGGGTCACTATGAGTCAGAATTGACTCGATGGCAACAGGCTTTGGTTTTGAATATTATCCTTATTGTCTTCTAGGGATAAATTTTGCCTGTCATAATACACAAAACTTGTCAGAGTTCTACTTTTCCCTAACCTCATATTCCCAGGGAGGTGATTACATGTTTAATTTTAAAGCTTTCCCTTTTTTATCCTGGTGGGCTTGTAACTATGTGAAATTGGAGATGTAGAGTATTGATATCAGCAAAGGACTTAAGCAGATATAATCTCAAAACGTTTTGAAACCCAGAGGCACTACCAGAAAGAGATTTGTTTATGTTACCTTAAAAATAAAATGTTTATTTTTCAGTTCTTTTGAGTACCATTATTAACAACTTTTTAAAACATTTTAACTGATAAAGCATCAATTAGACTTCATAATAACCATTTCCATAATGGGCACTACATGAAAATCTCATATTTTAGTAATGCTGTGCTTTACACAGGAACCATAAAATTGAAAAACAGGCAATGGTAGCAAGAACTGTGCTTCAGAAAGGCACATACACAGTCACAAGATGCCTCAGTGTGTTTTCATTTCCTTAGGTCTAGCATTGAGCATTACAATTGTGTGAATTTGAGTTTTTATCTTATTTTTTTATATGGACTGAGTGTTACGTTTGGGATCATTGTAAGGGCATGAGCATTGGTGTCAGACTGACCTGGGCTTATCTCCCAGGTCCTGCCACTTAATAGCTTTGTGAGTTTGGACAAGTCACTTATCTAAGCCCAGTTTTCTCACATATGAAATGGAGATTATAATAATAAAGTTATTGAAGGATAGAATTTTTTAAAAATACAAACAGCTTGTACATAGTGTGTTAGAAATGTGTTAGCTAATTTTTAATAGTAGTAGTAGTACTGTTTGTTATTAATATTATTATTGTTGACATCATTATCATTAGAATTTCTGTCTTTGTTTCCTGGTTGAAAGAGTTAGTAATGTATGCCAAATCTAACTTAACTTCTAATCGTCCACATCTGATTTAATTAGTTTGGTAAAACTCTGTATAATTTCAGCCTCACTGCTTTTTGATGTTGTTAAAGAGGCCATAGACTAATTTCTAATAGTCATCTTTTTCCCCCCTCATTTCAGTTGGTGGTTTACTACAATCAAAATTTAC
Organism: Dugong dugon; assembly: GCA_030035585.1. Lineage (NCBI taxonomy): Eukaryota > Metazoa > Chordata > Mammalia > Sirenia > Dugongidae > Dugong > Dugong dugon. The sequence continues at coordinate 75,909,057 of CM057467.1, read as the reverse complement.
AAGTGGAGCTTTTCTTTCACCAGGTGCCTCTGTACAAGAATGTCGTACTCCTAGAGCATCATCTCTAATGAATATTCCATCCACATCCCCTTGGTCTGTCCCTCCACCCCTGACCTCTGTGTTTACAGTGCCCAGCCCAGCCCCTGAGGTTCTGTTGAAAACAGTGGGTACACGCAGGCAGCCAGGCCTAGTCCCTCTTGAAAAGTCTGTCACGTATGGCAAGGGGAAACTCTTGATGGACATGGCCCTATTTATGGGACGCTCGTTTCGTGTTGGTTGGGGCCCCAACTGGACTCTTGCTAATAGTGGAGAACAGCTGAGTGGCTCCCATGAACTGGAAAATCATCAGATTGCTGATTCTATGGAATATGGATTCCTGCCCAATCCAGTAGCTGTTAAATCGTGAGTCACGTTTTTTTATGCTTTTAGAGAAAGGCAGCATGGCAGGTGAGAACTATTTATTTTCAGGAGACCAAGGTCAGGACCCTGCTTTATGTCCATTCTGGATATATTCCTACCATAATTTTAGACATAGAAGATACCTGGATAATAACAAATGAAAATTGTTAATAAGATAACTCCATTTGTACCATCAAGGTATGAAGAGTGTGTAATACTTACCTAACAGTTAAAATTTAGTTGAAAGTGTAACAGGCCCAAAACTAATGCTATAACATTCTTTGGGTTTTTGGGCTTTTTATTGTATTAGCTTTTTTTCTTGCAGTCATTTTTTATTTCTTCATATATAAACAATATTCTGAACTAAACGCATTTCCTTTATCTTACACCTGATAGGGTGGGCTTATGAACTGTGGATAGTCCATGCATAAGTATCTGGAAATAAGATGATCTGATAACTATATTTGTTTCTCTGCACTCTACAGCATTAACATTCACATATGCATGCTTCTTTTTCTATGTACACTTTATATACCCACCTTACAGATTATATATACATTTTTCTTGTAGTTATCAGCCCGTATATTTATACAGCTATTTCATGTAAAATATGTAATATGTATTTTCCTGTTTACTTATAATTATGGCAACTTGGGCTATCTTTACTCCAGATTAAGTGAATATGTCCCGCTATTGTTTGTTAGTTTTTAAAGTTGACTTTGAAAATGTAAAAAACAAGACCATCTCTTGAACTTCACAGTTAGGAATATTGAGCCTAACCTAGTGATTAATTCTAGATTAAGCATGATTTCATGATACTTTGAGGTCATTAGTATTAGTTTTAGAAATTGGATCAAGGCCAGATTGAGTATATGCTCATCTTAATTTAGAATCACTTCCTTAGTATCTAAAACTTAGCCTTGTGGCTTTTGATACCTCACTACTAAGTATAATTTTAGGAATGGGTATCTTACAATAGCTATTGATCCGTGGATTTTGTCATATCCAGAGACATGCTCAAACCAGTTCCATAACTATACTGATTCCTATCCTTGTTATAACCTAGCCTAAGAAGCTTTTAGGTTTTGAATGTACAGGTCAGATAATTTATTTAGTATATAGCAGTTAGGTTCAGTATAGTTTGACATAATAAACCAAAATTTCCTTAAAATTATAGTGAAATATTTTGCTGTTTATAGTCATAAAAAGAAGCAAAGGTTTGATTATAGGGAAATCCTAGCATCTGTGTTATCTTCATTTTCTATTGTGTTGTTCGTTTGCCTTGTAGTCTAACTGAGTCCCCATTCAAAGTTCATTTGGAAAAACTCAGTTTGAGACAAAGGAAGCTGGATGAGGACCTGCAATTATACCAGACACCTCTAGAGCTCAAATTAAAACATAGCACCATCCACGTGGATGAGCTGTGTCCTCTCATTGTCCCCAATCCGGGAGTTGCTGTCATTCATGACTATGCAGATTGGTCTAAAGAAGCATCAGGAGACTTAATGGAAGCACAGAGTAAGTATGCACTATTATGCTTGTAGCCTTTGATGTCCCAGGAACAGAGGTAGTAGTATGTATACATAGGAGGGAACACTTTCTTACATCAGTGTAGTAGGTGGATGCCTGAGTGTTTTACTTTTCTGTAGTTGAGTTGGGATGAGCAGAATTCTAAACAACAAGAAATTGTGGCATTGTTTACAATTATTCTTATGCCCTTTAATATACATATCCTTGTTGAAAGAACTGTAGCCAGTCGAATCCCTTGGATTTAGGAAGTTGCAGTCCTTTCCCATCCCAGAGGATAAAAGAAATACATTCATTCCTTCTTGCTTTTCTAAACTCTACCTGTTCTTCTATGTCCAGCTCAAGTCCCACTTGATCTTCCCAACAATGTTGGTGTTTATAATTCCCTTTCTGGCTTCTGGCACCATTTCCTCTGTACAGCTATTGTGACCATGTCCTGCTGAACCAATACTTTGATAAAGGGTTTTTTCCTAATTTGGGAACTTAATATGTTGAATAGTATAAAAATCATATTTAACTATCAGTAAAACCTGCAAGAGCCAGAACCCGGGTAGGGAGGGAAAACTCAAAATATTTTTCACCAATAGAGGGCAATAGAAAAGTAGAAAGTGGTAAGACTGCACCCTGTTGGAGGCAGAAAACTTTCGAGACCTGGAAAAACAAAGCAGTTCCTTCGAGTTCTGGCTTACACAGGTTTCACTGTACATGTTCAACAAACCCCCTTTACTGAAAAAGGACAGTATTTTAGAATACACCATACCACAGATTTTGGCACTTATTTGGGTTCATTCCTGTGTGTTTGCTTCAGTTGTCTCATCTTTTCAAATGTGTAAGTTACCTTCTCAGTACATTTGTAAGTGGCTTGAAGCGATAAACAGTGCTCCCTTTTTTTGTTTTGTTTCTTGAGAGGCAATATGGCATAGTGGTTAAGAGCATGGAGTTGGACTCATATTGCCTGGGATGGAATCCTAGCTCTGCTACATATTGTTTATAACTTTGGGCAAGTCAGTTAACTCTATACCTGAGTTTCCTTGTCTATAAAATGAAGAAGGTAGTTACTACCTTATAGTATGTTGTGTTGAGTAGACTCGGTTTACACTAAGTGCTTTGAGCAATGTTGGTTAGACTCAATAAATGTTAGACTGTGCCCTATAATAAAAAAAATCAAAAGTTGCCATTGAGTCAGTTTTGACTCATGATAACCCCCGTATGTTTCAGAGTAGAACTGTACTCCATAGGGTTTTCAATAGCTGTGATCTTTCTAAGTAGATTGCCAGGCTTTCTTCTGAGGCACCTCCAACCTTTTGGTTAGTAGCCAAGCGCTTAACTGTTTACATGACCCAGAAACTCCTGTGTCCTATAGTAGGAGAGGATAACCTTTCACAAGTATTGAGTAGTTTGCATTTCTTGAAGTGTTCTGTAGACATAATCTGATTAAATTAGAGCACCTGTTCTCTGTTACAGCATAACTGGGTTATGGGAACCTGTTTAAAGAAGAATACAATTAGGTTTATTATGAAAGTTATCACGAGAAGAAAAATGGGGAGTGAGCAATAAGTTATACACCCCTGGAGCTTGTAGGACAAAGCTGAGTAAGGTGGACACAGATTCAGGGTAATCAATTTGAGTGGTGGTTTGAGTATTTATTAACTTAATGTATTTTTAAGCCACAAGTAATGCCCTCTCTGGAGTTATTGTAAGACTTAGTGTCATAGCATTGTTTTCCTGTCCCTTCCTTAGTTGTGAAGCACTGGAGTCTGACCTGGACATTATGTGAAGCCCTTTGGGGCCACCTGAAGGAGCTTGAAAGCCAGCTGGACGAGCCCAGTGAATACATTCAGATTCTGGAGCGTCGGAGAGCTTTCTCCCGCTGGCTCTCCCACACTGCTGCACCTCAAATTGAGGAGGAAGTCTCCTTAACCCGGAAAGACAGTCCTGTGGAGGCTGTCTTCAGCTTCCTCACGGGCAAGAGGATCAGTGAGGCCTGCTGTCTGGCCCAGCAGTCAGGTAGGGCTTGTGGTCCTTTTTTGCACCCCTGCCTACTTCCTATCTACTGTCCCCTACCCATTAATTATGGATTTGCCTTTGTCTTCTAACCTGAAAATATTGTATGTAGACTCCCAGGAAGATTGCCGGTTCCTCTAGAATATAAGTTATGCTTTCTAGTTTCACTTTTAGAATCTTAAACATTAAATTTACTTAATTCACATTGTTTTAATTTTATACATTACATATACATTGTAATAAAGATAGAAAATGCAAGTAAGCAAAAAAATGTAAATTAAAATCCCCCAAATCCTATAACTCACCACTACTCACTGTAAACATTTAAATGTGCAGTTTGTACTTGTATTATTTCATTTGTAATATATAATGTGTGTGTATATATATATTAGAGAAACATACATGTAAACTTTTCAAAGATGATATCCTGCTATATTCTGTTCTTTTCATGTAAAATATTACAAATGCCCTATAGTATAGATATAATACTTACATAAATGTTTTTTAGTATTCTGTTAAGTACATCATGCTAGCAGATTTCTTTTTTGACATTTAGGTTATGTATAATTTTTGTTATTTTAAACAATACTCTGAACATCTTAAACATATTTTCTTTGTATTCATTCATTTATTTCATTCAAATAAATATGTAGAAGTTATATTTCTGGGTTGAAGGTACTTTTTGTAAGGACTGTGTGTGTGTGTGTGTGTGCACGCACAAGCGCACACACTTCTTTAGTTCCCTTTCCACTAATGAGAGGCGTTCACCAATGACTCTAGACACTAATGACTATCTAGACACAAATCTTGATACAAATACAAAGATGACATGGCTCAGTCTATGTACAGTTAAATCCTTGATCAAACCCTGTTTATTGGAACCTAGTTTATGGGAAGCCAACTGATGGGAGCCATCAACTGGATTTATTTTTGGAGGGCTTGGCCAGTTTTGAAATCATAAGACAAAAATCACAAGAAAAATGAATCAGTAACTTATGTAAATGGTCCAGTTACATTCCACTGTCACTACACATTGAACTCAGTACCTTTCATGGCCTTCATACATTGGTATAGTCCGAATTGGTGTTTAGGATTGACCTTCCATAAAGCTGAAAAGATTACAAATTATTAAAGAGATACAATGTTATACTCACTAGCACACCTACATATAGCAGGGGGGCATCTTAAGGAGTGCCAGAAGTCAGTGCCTTAAATTTGCCTGTTCATAAACTACTTTTTTCCTCCATTTTTTCTGACCCTAAGTTAAACCTTTGCCAGGGCACTAGCTTTCAGTTTACTAAAAACTTTTGCCCAAAAACGGGAAATAAAGTATAAGTTGAATGTGGCATTCAATATTTGGAAGGTAATTCAAAAAGTCTTCAATAAAGGCAGTTAGTAAAAAGTATTTTTTTAGTTTATCTTTATATTGTAAAGAAACTTTTCCTCCATTTTAGATAAATGCCTTACCTAGGATCACAGAAGTAGTAGTAGATCTGTTGTTGAACCTCATACACTATAATACTATAGAGTCTACCTATGTAAGTTATGGTGAACTACTTTTCAGATTTTCTAACCAAGCAGAAAATGGTAAATTCTTCATCAGTATTTTGGCAGTACTACAGAGATCCATCAAAGGAGTTAAGGTCTCCCTCCTGAGTGCTGGAAGAAGTAAGAAGATAGTGCCCCCAGGTGTCCCACCAAGGCACTAAATCCTCAGTGACTACTAGAGAGCTTCTGTTTCTCTTCCAGGTGATCATCGTCTTGCCCTTCTTTTGTCCCAGTTGGTGGGTAGCCAGTCAGTCCGGGAGCTGCTTACTATGCAGTTGGCGGACTGGCATCAACTCCAGGCTGACTGCTTCATCCAGGATGAGAGACTGCGCATCTTTGCACTGTTGGCTGGAAAACCGGTATCTTACCCTTTTCTCATAAACTTGCATAAGTTATCTCATGAATTTAGGATTGCTTAAGGTTGGGGCAAAGAGCTAACTTTGCAAATTACATACTATTACACATAACTAGGCAATTTATTTTTTAATTTTTAATGGAAATATTTTTGAATTACAAAGGTAGAATATACACATTGTAAAAATAGAATACTAATTATATAGAAATTTAAAAAGTTGAAGTTCACTGTATCCCATATCATAGAGATAAACGATGTAAATAATTGGTCTGTTTTTCCAGATATATCTGAGTCTGTATCAACATATATGTGCCTATTTACACATGTATATATGCAAGTAAAATCCATTATACATAGCAGTTCTGTAAGTTTATTTTTTAAACTTTATATGGACATTTTTCCATGTTCTACAGCTTCTTTTCCATTGTATGGATGATGTACTGTAATTTTTAAAAGCCAGTTCTCCATTGCTGCTTACCTGTTTATCTTCTTAAAGTCAGTTCTCAAAAATGAAATAGCTGGTCACAATTTACGCAGATGAAATGCCTTACCTAGGGTCACAGTTTTACATGTTACCAACTGTGAGCAGTGTGAAGAACTCCTTGGTGCTCTCAGTGGCTCTCATCTCTTTTCTCAGAGCACTGACTGACTATTTGTTTAAATCTACCCCCTCCTGAAACCAAGGGAATACGTATTTCATATCTAGATCATTAACACTGGTATCTAGATTGTTTAAAATATTACTTGAATTAGTGAATAACTTGCAATCACAAGCAGTAAGAAGGTATGATGATTTTGTCTCTTGCAGGTGTGGCAGCTCTCAGAGCAAAAGCAAATCAATGTGTGCTCTCAGCTGGATTGGAAACGCTCCCTGGCTGTCCATCTTTGGTATCTGCTTCCACCCACAGCCTCCATTTCCAAAGCACTCGGCATGTATGAAGAAGCATTTCAGGTATACGTGCCCAGTAGAGCCAAGCTAGAGTCCTGGTGGGAGTTCTGTTTTACCAGCAAAATTCTGCACAGGGGGAGAAAAAAATCAAAACATCAAATCACGTTTCTCATAATACTTCTTACTAACTACTTTTATTGAAAGTACCATAAAATTGAAACGGACCCAGGAAACCTGATGGAAGACTTTATCCTTTTCTCCTGCCTCTGGATAGAGCTACTCTTAAATTTCTCCAAATGTCTGCTGCTTTTTTATTTAATATGATGAGCTTCTTTCTCACTGATGTTTTCCTGCCCCCAAATCAGAGGGCTTTTCTTCTTCCCTAATGTCTTAATTCCTTTACGAATTCTCTGAGATCCAGCCTGACCCAAGGTTTAGTATAGCCCCAAATTAGCAAGTCTGAAATTCGCCCCTAAATAACATATTTCATAATCATTGTCACTGTTGAAGTTAAGGTATTATTACTGCTTTTAGTACCATTGTTTCTTGAATTCTTACTGTCCCTATTTATTGTCTTTGATACTGTTTATCAGGAAAACAAACAGATATAATAAGATTGTGACAAGGGGTATGGGGGTTTGGTGAGAGGTACCTGAAATCTTTAGACTGGTGGAATATGCCGCTGACCAAAATAAGTTTAAAATCCTTGGTAGATTCCTTTGGAGTGTTGTATTGTTCTTAATACACATGTCTAGGTAGCAGCTAATGAAAAAAGCTAGTAGTTGATGTGTTGTTTTATCAAACTCTTCCCTTCAGAATACCTCTGAGGGTGACAGATATGCCTGCTCCCCACTTCCTTCATACCTGGAGGGCTCTGGCTGTATAGCAGAAGAGGAGCAAGATTCACAGAGACCACTTCGAGATGTCTGCTTTCACCTTCTAAAACTTTACAGTGACAGGTAAACCAGAGCCAGGGATTATAATCAATTGAGAGCTCCATAAGCCTTAGAGAGTCCTTTCCTGATTCCTTTTCATATGCCACCAAATTGCCATGAGTCTGTATAAATCATCAAATATAATTGGAGTAGTTTGTGGAAAGATTATTGGAACTAGAATTAGGTTGACATTTCAAGCCACATGTGGTTAGTGGCTATCGTACTGGTCAAGGCAGATTACTGAACATTTCCACCATCACAGAAAGTTCTGTTGGGCAACACTGGTCTAGAAAAACTCCACCCATTACTCAGAGAGGCATTAGGAAAGTTGTTTTTTTTTTAAAAAAAAAAAAAAGTGGGATCTTAGATGAAAAGGCAGAGGTATTGGTCAGTAATCTAAATCCCAGACCATTAAAACTTTACAGGTGTAGGATCTTAGTTTATACTACTCTCATGATCTGGGAATTGCAAGCTAAGAACTTAACACATAAAGTGGTCTAGGACCATTGAAGTCCCTGGGGCCTCAGCAGAAGAAAAAGCAAAAATCCTTATAGGGACATTTTCAAAACCCAAGGCACTTGGATTTCCCTGTAAAGACCCATACCTGCTGAAGATAAAGTCAAAGGTAAGAATTTCCAAGCCACAGCAGGAAGTAACCATCATGAAGACTAGTTAGCTGTTCAGATAAGCAGGAGAATTAGCACCCCAACAACTTCAGATAATATAACAGTCTGAAAGATACTAATGTAACTGTTTTTTAAATGATTAAGAAAAGTAATAGACACTTGAATGAAGGAATGGAAGGGTGAGAATTATGAAAATTTCCTGTATCTAGATTGTAAAATATATAGGGCAAACCAATGCCAGCAAACCTGTTACATCACACAGCCTCAGAAGAAAGGGTAGTTTTTTTGTTTTTTCTTTTGGTAGAGTCTCTAGTCTGACTGGACGTAGGGGTAATTGATATAGCACAATCTCAAAGTGAGAGAAGAACTATACATTAAGTCCCTGGGTTACGAATGTCTGACTTAGGGACAGTTCATATTTGCCCTTTAATGTTGTGTAAATTTGCCCTCAATTTGAAACGACTGAACCAGTCCCTACTCGCAGCAAATTCTCATCACAATCACCTTCACTTGCTGCATGTGCAGCTTTTAAATCATTGAAAAAGCTTCGAGCCTTTTTTGCACTAAAGTAAGGCTAAATAAGAACTATACGCACCTATTCTGACTTACTTACAAATTGACTTAAAGACACACTTAGGAACTGATCTCCTTCAGAGGCTGCCTGTAATGCTTTTGCCTTCAGGGGCTTTCTTTGTCTTCTGAAAGTTAGCTGGAACATTTGACCTATTGGATGCAGGTGGTCTGCTGGCTGGACGTGGCACATACTTAGTAACTCTCTTCGTACATTCTCCTGTAGACATTATGACCTCAACCAGCTGCTGGAACCTCGAAGCATAACAGCAGACCCCTTGGACTACCGCCTAAGCTGGCATTTGTGGGAAGTGCTACGTGCTCTTAACTACACCCATCTCTCAGAGCAGTGTGAGGGTGTGCTGCAGGCCAGCTATGCTGGCCAACTGGAGAGCAAGGGCCTCTGGGAGTGGGCCATCTTTGTCCTGCTGCACATTGCCAACTCAAGGTGAGTGAGAGGCTGTCAGACCCTCTGGGTATGTCTAACAGTATGGGGCAATGCTAAAGAATCATAGTCTCTTAAGGTTCAATTCAGCAGGTAAGTATTTAGCATGTATTCTGGTGTCTGCTTTTGGGAGAAACTTAAGACAGTTCAACCATCGGCCCAAACTGTCTTTGTTCACATGAACCATTTAGAACTGAAACTGTGTTTGATTAAGTGCGAAATTACGCTATTTATTGTAAGGCCACTCAGTAGTCTGAGAAGGCAGAAGAGATCTCTGTGGGATGCAGTGATTAGGGAAAAGTCTTTGTAGAGACAAGATTCAAGGAGCCTGTAAAATTGGAATAGGAAATAGGAATGGAAAAGGAGGGGTATACCCAGGTGGAGCAACAGCATTAACTTAGGCACAGATTCACTTGAATGTGGCATGTTTAGGGATTGTGCAGTAATAATGCTGGCTGAGTTGCCTCATTGGATCCATGGCAGTCATGTTATGGGTTTGTTTTGCCCCCTTTTTTTTTTTTTTTAAAATTGTGCTTTAAGTGAAAGTTTACAATTCAAGTGAGTTTCTCATACAAAAATTTACATTTTTTCTGTGACCCTAGCTGCTCTCCCTGTACTATGACAGCACACTCCTCCTTTACACCCCTAATTTCCTGTGTCCATTCAGCCAGCTCCTGAGCCTCTGCCTTCTCATCTCACCTCTGGACAGGAGCTGCCCATTTAGTCTCATCTACCTACTTGAGCTAAGAAGCACATTCTTCACAAGTATCATTTTATGTTCCATAGTCCAGTCTAATCTTTGTCTGAAGAGTTGCCGTTGGGAATGGTTTCAGTTTTGGGCTAACAGAGAGTCTGGAGGCCATGTCCTCTGGGGTCCCTCCAGTCTCAGTCAAACCATTAAGTCTGCTCTTTTTACTAGAATTTGAGTTCTGCACCCCACTTTTCTCCTGCTCTGTCCAGAGACTCTCTGTTGTGTTCCCTGTCAGGGCAGTCGTTGGTTGTAGCCGGGCACCATCTAGTTGTTCTGGTCTCAGGCTGATGTAGTCTCTGGTTTATGTGGCCCTTTCTGTCTCTTGGGCTAATATTTTCCTTGTGTCTTTGGTGTTCTTCATTCTCCTTTTCTCCAGATGGGTTGGGACCAATTGATGCATTGTAGATGGATGCTCACTGCCTTTTAAGACCCAAGATGCCGCTCACCAAAGTGGGATGCAGAACATTTTAAATAAACTTTGTTATGCCAGTTGGCCTAGATGTACCCTGAAAGCATGGTCCCCAGACTCCTGCCCCTGCTACTCTGTCCCTCCAAGTGTCTGGTTGTGTTCAGGAAACTTCCTAGCTTTTGGTTTAGTCCAGTTGTGCTGACTTCCCCTGTAGTGTGTGTTGTCCTTCCATTCACCTAAGATAATTGTTCTCTACTGCCTAGTTAGTGAATACCCCTCTGCTTCCCTCCTTGCCCTTGTAACCATCAAAGAATGTTTTCTTCTGTGTTTAAACCTTTTCTTGAGTTCTAATAATAATGGTCTAATACAATATTTGCCCTTTTGCAACTGACTAAATTCACTCAGCATAATGCCGTCCAGATTCCTCCATGTGATGTTTCACAGATTCATCGTTGTTCTTTATCGTTGCGTAGTATTCCATTGTGTGAATATACCATAGTTTACCCATTCGTCCGTTGATGGGCACCTAGGTTGTTTCCATCTTTTTGCTGTTGTGAACAGTGCTGCACTGAACATGGTGTGCATATATTTATTCGTGTGATGGCTCTTACTTCTCTAGGATATATTCCAAGGAGTTGGATTGCTAGATCATATGGTACTTCTATTTCTGTCTTTTTAAGGAAGCTCCAGATCGATTTCCAAAGTGGTTGTACCATTTTACATTCCTACCAACAGTGTGTAAGTGTTCCAGTCTCTCCACAACCTCGCCAACATTTATTATTTTGTGCTTTTTGGATTAATGCTAGCCTTGTTGGGGTGAGATAGTATCTCATTGTAGTTTTGATTTGCATTTCTATAGTGGCTAATGATCGGAGCATTTCCTCATGTGTCTTTTAGCTGCCTGAGTGTCTTCTTTGGTGAAGTGCCTGTTCATACCCTTTGCCCATTTTTTAACTGGGTTATTTGTCTTGTTGTTGTTAGGTTTTGCAGTATCATATAGATGTTAGAGATTAGACACTGATCGGATTTGTCATAGCCAAAATTTTTTTCCCAGACTATAGTTTGTCTTTTGACTCTATTGGTGAAGTCTTTTGATGGCAAAAGTGTTTGATTTTTAGGAGCTCCCGGTTATCTAGTTTCTCTTCTGGTGTTTATGCATTGTTAGTAATGTTTTGTATTCTGTTTATGCCATGTATTAGGGCTCCTAGCATTGTCCCTATTTTTTCTTCCATGGTCTTTATCGTTTTTGATTTTATATTTAGGTCTTTGATCCATTTTGAGTTAGCTTTTGTGCATGGTGTGAGGTATGGGTCTTGCTTCAATTTTTTGTTGTAGAGGTGTTGGATTTTCTTGTAGATTATGGAGATTTGACTTTGTCTGACTTGTACTGTCCAAAAATTTTTTCCCAGTCTGTAGGTTCTCTTTTTACTCTTTTGGTGAAGTCTTTTGAAGAGCATAGGTGTTTGATTTTTTAGAAGATCCTAGTTATCTAGCTTATCTTTTGGGGTTTGTGCATTGATGGTTATGGTTTGTATCCTGTTAATGCCGTGTATTAAGGCCTGTAGTGTTGGTCCTATTTTTTCTCCTGTGAACTTTTTATAGTTTTAGGCTTTATATTTAGGTCTTTGATCCATTTTGAAGTAGTTTTTGTATACGGCGTGAGGTATGGGTCCTGTTTCATTTTTTTGCAGATGGATATCCAGTTTTGTCAGCACCACTTGTTAAAAAGACTGTCTTTTCCCCTTTTGATGGACTTTTGGGCCCTTGTCAAAGATCAGGTGACCATAGGTGGATGGATTTACATCTGGGTTCTCAATTATGTTCCATTGGTCAATGTATCTGTCGTTGTACTTGCTTCAATTTTTTGCAGATGGATATCCAGTTATGGCAGCACCATTTGTTAAAAAGACTGTCTTTTCCCCAGTTAATGGACTCTGGGCCTTTGTCAAATATCAGCTGCTCATAGGTGGATGAATTTACATCTGGATTCTCTATTCTGTTCCATTGGTCTATGTATCTGTTGTTGTACCAGTACCAGGCTGTTTTGACTACTGTGACAGTATTATAGGTTCTAAAATCAGGAAGTGTGAGGCCTCCCACTTTGTTCTTCTTCAGGAATGCATTACTTATTTGGGACCTCTTCCCTTTCCATATGAAGTTGGTGATTTGTTTCTCCATTTCATTAAAAAAAATGCCATTGGAATTTGGATCAGGGTTGCATTGTATCTGTAGATCGCTTTGGGTAGAACTGACATTTTCACAGTGTTGCGTCTTCTTATCCATGAGCATGGTATGTTTTTCCACTTATGCAGGTCTCTTTTGGTTTCTTGCAGTAGTGTCTTGTAGTTTTCTTTATATAGGCCTTTTACGTCTCTGGTTAGATTTATTCCTAAGTATTTTATCTTCTTGGAGGCTATTGTAAATGGTATTGATTGGGTGATCTCCTCTTCAAAGTTCTGTTTGTTGGTGTAGAGGAATCCAAGTGATTCTTGTATGTCTACCTGGTATCCTGATACTTCGCTGAAATTTTCTGTTAGTTCCAGTAGTTTTCTTGTGGATTCCTTGGAGTTTTCTGTATATAAGATCATATAATGTGCAGATAGAGATACTTCTTCCTTACCAATTTGGATGCCCTTTATTTCTTTTTCTAGCCTAATTGCTCTGGCTAGGACCTCCAGCACAATGTTGAATAAGGGTCGTGATAAAGAGCATCCTTGTGTGGTTCCCACTCTCAAGGAGAATGTTTTCAGACTCTCCATTTAGGATGATGTTGGCTGTTGGCTTTGTATAAATGCCCTGTATTATGTTGAGGTATTTCCCTTCTATTCCTATTTTGCTGAGACTTTTTATTATGAATGGGTGTTGGACTTTGTCAAATGCCTTTTCTGCATCAATTGGTAAGATCATGTGTTTCTTGTCTTTTATTTATGTGATGGATTACATTGATGGTTTTTCTAATGTTGAACCATCCCTGCATAGCTGGTATAAATCCCACTTGATCGTGGTGTATTATTTTTTTATATGTTATTGAATTCTGCTGGCTAGAATTTTGTTGAGGATTTTTGCTTCAGTGTTCATGAGGGATATTGTCTGTAATTTTCTTTTTTTGTGGTGTCTTTAACTGGCTTTGGTATCAGGGTTAAGCTGGCTTCATAGAATGAGTTTGGGAGTATTCCATCCTTTTCTATGCTGTGAAATACCTTTAGTAGTAGTGATGTTATCTTTTCTCTGAAAGTTTGGTAGACTTCTCCAGTAAATCCATCCAGGCCAGGGTTTTTTTTGTTGGGAGTTTTTTAATTACCTTTTCAGTCTCTTCTTTTGTTATAGGTTTATTTAGTTGTTCTACCTGTGTTTGTGTTAGTTTAGGTAGGTAGTGAGTATCTAGAAATTTGTCCATTTCCTCTAGGTTTTCAGATTTGTTAGAGTACAATTTTTCATAATATTTTGTTATGATTCTTTTAATTTCAATTGGGTCTGTTGTGATATCACCTGTCTCATTTCTTATTCGTGTTATTTGCTTCCTCTCCTGTTTTTCTTTAGTTAGGTTGGCCAGTGGTTTATCAATTTTGTTGATCTTTTCAAAGAACTACCTTTTGGTCTTGTTAATTCAATTGTTTTTCTATTCTCTATTTCATTTAATTTTGCTCTAATTCTTATTATTTCCTTTCTTCTGGCGCCCAAGGGCTTCTTTTACTGCTCTCTTTCTAGGTGTTCGAGTTGTATGGTTAATGTTTTGATTTTGGCCCTTTCTTCTTTTTGGATGTGTGCATTTATTGCTATAAACTGACCTCTGAGCACTGGTTTTACTGTGTCCTAGAAGTTCTGATAGGATGTGTTTTCATTCTCGTTTGATTCTGTGAATTTCTTTATTCCATTTTTAATTTCTTCTGTAACTCAGTAGTTTTTGAGCAAGTTGTTATTCAGCTTCCAAGTGTTTGATTTTTTTTCCTTGCCTTTTCTGTTGATTGATTTCTACTTTTATGGCTCTGTAGTCAGAAAAGATGCTTTGTAATATTTCGGTGCTTTGGATTCTGTTAAGGCTTGCTTTATTTATGGCCTAATAAATATGTCATCTGTTCTGGACATTGTACTATGTGTTCTGGAAAAGAAAGTATACTTGGCTGCTCTTGGGTGGAGTGTTTGGTGTATGTATATGAGATCAAGTTGGTTGATTGTGGCATTTAGATCCTCCATGTCTTTATTGAGCTTCTTTCTGGATGTTCTGTCCTTCACCGAAAGTGGTGTGTTGAAGTCTACTATTATTGTGGAGCTGTCTCTCTCTCTTTACAATGCCGTTGAAGTTCATTTTGTACATTTTGAAGCCCTGTCATTGGGTGTGTAAATATTTATCATGGTTATGTCCTCCGGCTGTATTGACCCTTTAATCTTTATATAGTGTCTTTCATTATCCTTTTTGGTGGATTTCACTTTAAATTCTGTTTTGTCAGAGATTAATATTGCCACTCCTGCTCTTTTTTTGAGTGTTGTTTGCTTGATATATTTTTTTGCAGCCTCTGAGTTTTCATTTGTTTGTGTCTTTAAGTCTAAGTTGTGTCTCTTGTAGGCAGCATATAGACGGATCATTTTTTATTCCATTCTGCCACTCTCTGTCTCTTTATTGGTGCATTTAGTCCATTTACATTCATTATTGATAGGTATGAGTTTAGTGCTGTCATTTTGTTGTCTTTTTTTGCGGGTGTGTGGTGTTTACAGTGTCTTTGTTCCCCTTAATTTTCTGTGCTGAGTTATTTTCTTTATGTATTTTCTTTTTATCTTTTTCACTGTTGATTTTGTATTTACTGAGTCTTTTTGTCTTGTTTTTAATTTTGATGTGTAGGATTGTTTCCTTTGTGGTTACCTTAATATTTACCCCTGTTTTTCTAAGTTTAAACCAGTCTATTATTTCTGTATATTACCTTGGCTTCCTCTCCATATGAAAGATCTATGACTACATTTTTTAGTCCCTCTTTTTTGTTTTAATGTTGTCATCTTTTACATATTGACATCTGTTTTCCTATTTTCTGTGTTTTAGCTTTGATTTACTGTTGGGACTTCCTATCTGGGTTGATACCTGGTTGTTCTGTCCTGTGTTCTACTCTTGGGTTGTTATCTGATGTTTCTGATTTTCTAACCAGCGGACTCCCTTTAGTATTTCTTGTAGTTTTGGTTTGTTTTTTGCAAATTTCCCAGACTTCCACGTATCTGGAAATGCCCCAGTTTCACCATCATATTTGAGAGACAGTTTTGCTGGATATATATATGATTCTTGGCTGGCAGTGTTTTTCCTTCAAGGCTGTATATAGTCATCCCATTGCCTTCTTGCCTGCATGGTTTCTGCAGAGTAGTCTGAGCTTAGTCTTATTGACTCTCCTTTGTAGGTGACCTTTTGTTTATCCCTATCTGCTCTTAAAATTCTCTCTTTATCTTTGGTTTTGGCAAGTTTGATTATGTTTTGGTGACTTTCTTTCGGGATCTACCTTATGTGGGGTTCGATGAGCATATTGGATAGATATCTTCTCATCTTTTACAATATCAGGGTTGCTTTCTGCCAACAAATCTTCAACAGTTCTCTCTGTATTTTCTGTTATCCCTCCCTGTTCTGGTACTCCAGTCACTCGTAGGTTATTCCTCTTGATAGAGCCCCACATAATCCTTAGGGTTTCTTCTTCTTTTTTTTTTTTTTAATTCTTTTATCTAATTTTTCCTCAAATAAGTTGGTGTCAAGTGCTTTACCTTCAGTCTCACTAATTCTGACTTCCATTGCCTTAATTCTGCTTCTATAACTTTCTATTGAGTTGTCCAATTCTGAAATTTTATTATTAATCTTCTGGATTTCTGATTGCTGTCTCTGTCAATTTTTGCAGCCTGTTAAATTTGTCATTATGCTCTTTTCTAATCTTCTTGAGTTCCTCTGTTGCTTTGTCTGTGTGTTCCTTGGCTTGTTCTGTGTTTTGCATGATCTCCTTCCTGATCTTTTGAAGAGTTCTGTATGTTAATCTTTTATATTCTACCTCTGGTGGTTCCAAGAAGTTCTCTTCCTCTGGAAAATTTCTTGACTGTTTGTTTTGGGAGCTTGCTGAAGCCATCATGGTCTGTCTCTTTATGTGATTTGATATTGACTGTTGTGTCGGAACCATCAATATGTCATTATATTTATGTTTGCTTACTGTGTCCTAGCTTCTTGTTTTGTTTTGTTTTAATATGCCCAAATAGGCTGCTTTTGTGAGCTAGTTTGATTGTTGGTGCCTTTGAAGCTCTAACGTCCTGTCACCAGGTGGTTAGGTCTGTTACTAGGTATTTAAGCCCAGGAGCTGTTTACTTTTCTTGTATGGATTCAGCTCAGGTGTTCAGGTAGTTGGTCACCAAGTGTGTGGTGCAGGCTTTCACCTACAGTCCTAGACAGGCAAGGGTGATGGTGTATGCACAGCTAGCTAGCTGTAGTAGGGGGTCACACGCTGAGGAGGGCAGATGGCTAACAGCTGCCCCTGAGTTTCTGGAAGGATAGTGTGTCCCTGTTCCTTAGAGTGCATAGCTGGGTGGGTTTTACAGCCAGACTATCGGCACCCAATGCTGTTGGCTGTAGGGACTGGGAGGCACCACTTATTCTTGGACCATTGTCACGGGTGGCTAGGTGGCATGGGTGGAGCCACCAGTCTTCAGGTCCATGATGTGGGTAGGTGAGGACTGTGCTTAATAGCAGAGCAGTGTCAAATTTCACAAACCTGCCACTCTACCATATAGCTTGTACAGTTGAAGTTAGGCTTTAGGTATATACCCTGTTGTACTGTGGTAATAAGGGCCTATGCTGTTGAAATGGACCCGTACAGGTCTTTGCAGAGGTGAAAGGCATTCAGAGTCTGTGAACCCCTTATGCCTGTGTCTAGGCAAAGGAGCTGTGCCTACCCTGAGTTCCCGGCTTAGGGGGGCTTGTAGATTATTTTTTCCTGTTTGTTAATTTGTTCTATCTCCAAGGCTGGGAGAATGGCTCAGGGTTGTGTGATGGGTCTTACTTCTGGCCCAGTGAACTCGGCAGTTGCTGAAGCCAGCCCAGGACCAGGTGCAGTACGGGGATGGCGCAGGTAAATGGGAGAGAGGTTTTTTCCTGAAGGGGGTGTTTTTTGATTCTCATGGTAGCTCAGACACATGTACATATCTCTTGCCAATTGAGCACTGCTTTTCACTGGTTCTGGATGCCTGAGTAGACTCTCTACCGTTCAGTTTCTCCCGATGTGGAAAACGCCTTCTGCATGCCACTGCTTTCCTCACTGCACACACCAGCCAATCCAGCCTGAAGGGTGCAGGCTCCCGCCTGGTCAGGTATGGCAACTCCTCGCTGCTTCCGAACTGTCACTTCCTCCGCCTGCCACTCAGTCTGATTCCTCAACTTTTCCTTTGATATTCAGGGACCATAGATTTTCATACATAATCTGTTCACTTGTTTTTTTGGGTCTTTGTTGTAAGAGGGAGCACGGGAAGCGTCTGACTCCACCATCTTGGCCCCGCTCTTGGATTGCTGTTTTAAGGTAGCAGGATGGTATTATAATAACAAAAATACATACTTAAGTGCTTTTACATATGTTTATACTCTAAGTACTTTATATAAATTAACTTATTTAGTGCTCATAATAAACCTATAAAATAGTATTTTTATCTCCATTTTACATATGTGCAACCTGAGGCACAAGAGAGATTAAATAGCTTTTGCTCATGGTCACACAGCTAATAAATGACATAATGAAGTTTCCCACTCAGACACCCAGAATCTATGCTCTTACTGACTGTGCTGTGCTTCTCATATTTTATGTTGTAGAAGGAAGTTAGGTTTTGGAGTCAGACCTGCCTAAATTCTGGATCCACAGTATACTCAGTTTTGATCTAGGGTAAAGCTTATACCCACTGTATACTTACTCACTTTTGAATCTGGTTAAAGATTATACTCTCCATGCCCCAATTTTTTAATCTGTAAATATTAATTCCTAATTCAAAGGTGATTGTGAAATTAAAGGAGTAAAAGTGGCAAGTATCAAGCATCACCTTCCCTTTAAGCAGTTTCTCTTTCCTCTTTCCTCTTACCAGGAAGCAAAATGACCCCAGACTATTCCTTTGAGTTTATTTAAACACACTCATGGGGGATTTCACATGGTGAAGGGCTTGCTGATAGGATGACTCATGGAATGAGTTGGCTGTGGGGACCAGATCCTGTTCCCTGAAAACGAATATAAAAAGGAAGCAGTTGTGGTGAAATTGGAAGTTCTTAAAGAGCCTAGGAGTTCAGAAAAGAGCCCAAGGTGAGGAAGAATAGTTTCGATGTAAAACCAAAAGGACTGGTGCTTTGGCTCAGGCAGAAAAGGACTCTTGTTTAGGGGTCTTAATAGCAGAAAGAATTCAGTCTAGATATAGAGGTAGTGAGAGAATGAATTAGGAAGGCTGATGTCTTTAAGAAAAGAAATAAGGACCTGGAAGAGACCTTACCTTAAAAACTACTTTGTTACATTGGCCATGTGGGAGAAAGGGAAGGGAGTAAACTGGGATGAACTGCAGAGCTCTGATCTATGGAGCAGAATTCCTCTATCTCAGTCCACGATCTACTAGGTGGTGGCAGGGAAATGTTACCAGACAAATAAAGAAGGGATCCTAGCTGGGAAAAGCCTTTTCTGGGGAGTTTACAGCCTTCCCTAACATAAAAGTATTTATTATCGCTATAAATGATGTCCTTAGGATACTTTCTGTTTCATTTAAAAAATTAAATGCTAGTCTGATGGCTTCTGACTGTTCCTTGATGTTTGATGTGATCCACTGAGGGTCAAGACCTGCAGTTTGAAAGACTGTCCCAGGGACCACTCTGAACTGTCTGGAGCAGCCTTTTCCATGAGTTACAGATGGGATTTATTCCAACTTATCCCTCTTCCTTATAGCATGCGTGAGAAGGCTGTCCGAGAGCTGCTTACCCGGCACTGCCAGCTATCAGAGACCCCTGAATCTTGGGCTAAGGAGACTTTCCTGACCCAGAAACTTTGTGTGCCTGCTGAGTGGATTCATGAGGCCAAAGCGGTACGAGCACACATGGAATCTGACAAGCACTTAGAGGCCCTCTATTTATTTAAAGCTGGGCACTGGAACTGCTGCCACAAACTCGTCATCCGGCACTTAGCATCTGGTGAGTGTTTCAAGCTGGGGCCTTTGTCTCCCTGAATCACCCCAAATTCTTCCAACATCTGAACCCCCATAGTGGTCATGCTACAGATGCTGCTCAGAATAGGACATGGCAGACATGAATCAAATCACACTTGGAGAAAGCTATTTGCAGAAGAAGCTTGGCCAAGATGAGGGGCTAGAAGGGCAGGGGTAGACAATATTATCAAGTTACAATTTGCCGGCAGTATCCCTGATAAGTACTAATTCTATTAAACTTTTTGTTTATTTAGAAACATTTCATTCACTAACACTAGAAATACCTGCTTGGGAACCTGAAGCTAGAAGTTCTTTGTAATTTCCTTAGGAGAATTTCAGAATATCTGCTTGTAATTTCCAAGTCTGACCCAACATTATTTCCCTTTCCCTCCTATCTTAGATTTCTGCCATGTCTTGTCTGCACTTTTAGGAACTATGTACTTGTGCAGACATAGTGCTTAATATTTTATTTCTTTAGATGCCATCATTAATGAGAACTATGACTACCTGAAGGGGTTTTTGGAAGACCTGGGACCTCCAGAGCGCAGCAGCCTAATTCAGGACTGGGATACATCTGGGCTTGTTTATCTGGACTATATTCGGGTCATTGAAATGCTCCACCGTATCCAGCAGGTACCTGAGTTCCTTAAATGACTGTCTGGTTTTCCTTTCCACAAGCCCTTAAAACTTCAGAGGCCTCATAAAGTCTTAGCAACCACTCATAAAACTCATTGGCAGAGATAGCACCTACTCTGCAGGAGGAACATTTTAATGATGCTAATTTGATGTAATGGAACCCTGGTGGCATAGTGGTTAAGTGCTTCGGCTGCTAACCAAGAGGTCGTCAGTTCGAATCCACCAGGCGCTCCTTGGAAACTGTGTGAGGCAGTTGTCCTCTGTCTCTGGAATCAACTGGAATCAACTCGATGGCAGTAGTAGGTAGTAGTTAATTTCATGTAGTCATTTTGACAGTTGTATTAACACTTCAAAACACTTTTTCATGTTTCTTATCAAATAGTGTGTATAGTAGACAAGTGGTGTGTGCAGTAGGCATTTCTGAGGCTTGTCCATAGTCTCCTCTTCTTGTCCAGCCCTAGTTTGAAAGAGAAGCTCAGAGATGAAAGATACAGTAAGGTCAGAGATTTGGTGAGGATAATTGTTCCACACATCATTTGACATTTTTAAAAATTGCAAGTATCATGATTGTTTTAGTCTTCATTAAAATGTCTTAGATCAGTCTCAGTAGTCATAAGATAGGTCTCCATTGCTTCCAGCATGAAGACTAAACTCATAAATGTAGGATTCAAGCCCCTTTAGGGGTCTCCACCTTTCGCTCCTGCTTTAACTCTTATCACTCTTACCAGCCTTGCCAACCTGCTCCACTCACACTAAATTACTTGCAGTGCTTCCAACACTCTTACTCCACTCTTTACCTACATACTCACCCTCCTCCTTGAAGATTTAGATTGCTGTTAGCTCTACTTCTCCCTCCCTTTTCCTCCAGGAAAAGGTAATTGCACTTTCTTTTTTACTACCAAAACAATCGGTACATTTTTCTACTAGAGTACCTCTCAGACCATATTTTTAGTTACTTATTCACATCTTTCCTCAGATAGCCTGTGAGCTCCTTTTGGGGATGTCTTCCTTGTCTTAAAGTTAAAGGCAATACAGTATTGCAGTTAAGAGCTCAAGTTCTGGAGTCAGACTATTAAGTTTAATTTCTGGCTCCCACACTCACTAGCTATGTGACCTTGAGCAAGTTAATTAACTTTCTGTCTCTCATCTTGAAGTGGGGGGTTGGTGATTTGTAATACATATTTGAACAAAGTTGTCATGAAGATTAAACAAAATATATATAAAGTGTTTAGCATAGTACTTTACATATACTGAATGCTCAGTACTAGTTAATCTGTCATCATCATCAGAGTACCAGCTTTTAGCATAGTGCTTGTCACATAACAGGCAAAATTCAGTGTTTCACTTTTAGGATGGATTGAAAGATCATCCCTAAATAACCACTGAAGAAACCCTTTTCTAATTGAACACTAATAAATTTATTCATTTGCATGACCCACGCACTGGTGGATTTGGGGGATATAAAAGTAAATAGTATGTATTCTGCCCTCCCTAGACTAATAATTTCATGGGGGAGGTATATATACATAAACTAGTAATTACTATAGAGTGATAAGCGTTATGGTAGGGCTAAGCAAAGAGTACTATAGCAGCACATAAAGATAGTACCTAACCTAGTCCAAGTGAGTCGAGAAAGGCTTTCTAGAAATGACATCTACACTGTGACCTCAGGGATAAAAAAAGGAGGAGGGGTGGGAAAGTGCTTTAGCAGAAGGAGCAACTTGGGTAGAGGTAGATGTCAGAGACATCTTGGTGCTTAGTACAGGGAACTTTTGATAGATTCAGTGGTTTGGGAGTGTGGAGTGGGAAGGACAGCCATGTAGATGTAGTGAAGCTACCAATGTCTCTCACCTGGGCTATTATAGTAGCTACCCATCTTGGTTATCTAGTGCTACTGTAACAAATACCACAAGTGGGTGGCTTTAACTAACAAATTTATTCTGTCACAGTCTAGGAGACTAGACGTCCGAATTCAGGGCACCAGCTGCAGGAGAAGGCTTTCTCTGTCAGCTCTGGAAGAAAGTCCTTGTCATCAGTCTTCCCCTGGTCAAGGAGCCTCTCAGCGCAGGGACCTCGAGTCCAAAGAAAGTGCTATGCTCCTGGTGCTTCTTTCTTGGTGATGTGATGTCCCCCTTTCTCTCTGCTCGCTTCTCTTATATCTCAAAAGATTGGCTTAAGACCTAATCTTGTAGATTGAGTCCTGCCTCATTAATATAACTGCCGCTAATCCCATCTCGTTAACATCATAGAGATGGGATTTACAACACATAGGAAAATCACATCAGGTCACAAAGTGGTGGACAGTCATACAATACTGGGAATCATGGGCTAGCCAAGTTGACAGATATCTTTGGGGGACACAATTCAATCCATGACACTACCTAATTGGTCTCTCAGATTCTCCTCTTGCTTCCCTAAAATTCATTCTCCATACAGCGGCTGGAGCAATCATCTCACTCTCATGTCTAAAACCTTCCAGTGGCTTCTCATCTCACTTAAAATAAAATCCAGGCTCCTTAGCAAGTCTTAGAAAAGTTCTACATCAGTAGTTCTTACTTTTATTGTGCCATGGACCCCACTGGCAGTCTAATGAAGTCCATGGATCTCTTCTAAGAATAACATTTTTAAATTCAGAAAATTTAAATATATAGAAGTATAGAGGAAACCAATTATATTAAAGTACAGTTATCAAAATATTAAAAAATTTTAGTGTAGTGAGATGTTCTTTATTAACATGTTGAATAACAAGCTCTAGCAGTGGATCTCATAATTACTGTAATTTTAAAGTACTACATTTTAAGATCGTCACCTTTAATGTGGTATGAAAATAGCTGTGATTTCTGTTGGTGAAAAGTCATATTTACTGCTAACACCTACATCATAATGAAATGAAATGCTAAATTTTAGATGTTAGTAAAAAAAGATATAATTTTTTTTTCAATTGCAAGGTCACAAACCCTTTGAATTCCAAATATCCTAGGTTAAGATCCCCTGCTGTATATGATTTGGCCCCTGCCTACTTTCCAGTATTTTCTTGTTCTACTCTCCTTCTTACCGTACATTTACCACACAAACCTTTTAGTTCCCACTGTAGGACTTTTACCCTTACTTTTCTTTTTGTCTGGCAAGATTGGTCCTCTCTTTGTTATCCAGGTCTCAACTTAGATATGACCTCCTCAGAGAAGCCTTTCTTGATCACCCAGTCTGAAGTGGCCACCCAATTTCTCTCCTCCACATCAACCTGTTTGAATTTGCTTGTTTTACGATTCTTCAAGATTTATTACTATCTGATATTTTCTTGTTCATTTTCTGTAAGCTCCATGAGAATAAAGACATCATCTTATCTTACTCACCACCTTTTTAAGCCAAGGTAGATACTGTATTCTGGTGGATGAAAGGGACAATACTTGTATAGATATTAAATAGTAGATTCTGCTAAGCCCTAAAAAGAATGTGGACTTCTGTGAGGGAGAGAGAGTTCTTGGAAGGGCTGAGTGAGCCACTGGAGGAGGAAGAGGTGATAGGAAACTTAATAAGTAGGATGGTTTATTGTAAGAGTTTGAGAGAGGACCTAGCCAAGAACCATATTTGAGACAAATGAGAATAAGATGCTGCCGGAAAGTATTCAGAATATAAGCAATGAGTAAAAATAAATAGATTTTTTTTTTAGGAAGATCACTGGCTACAGAATGGGAGGAAAATGAATATAGAGGGGATGACACTGAAGGTAGAGTGGTGAGAGGTAATTGTGCCCTGAGCTAGGGCAGTGGCCCTGGAAAGAGGGGTGGATATAAGAAACATAAGAAAAGTAGTAGCAGGATTAATTGAGTAGAGGCAAGAGGGAGAAGGAATAGTCAAGACTGATGCCCAGGTTTCTCTCTGGTTAGATTATGGTACCATTCACTAAGATGGGCAACACCAGCTGGAAGAAGAGCAGATTTAATGAAAATGGGTGAAGATTATGAGTCTAGGTATGGAAAATGGTGTTTGAGTTCCTGTGAGATATCCAGATAGAAATGTTCAGGGAGTTACATGTAACGATTTAGAGCTCAAGATTGGTATACTAGGCTGGAGATAAAGATTTAGGAATCATATCCAATCATAATTGGAGCCATAGGAGTAGATTACAACACATAGGGAAAGGATACAGAGTGAGAAGAGGGCCCTACAGTAATTTAGAAAGGGCTGTGAACTTGGAGTTAGGAGATCTAAATGAAATGCTAGGTTTGGCACCGCCTCTTACTAGCTGAGTGCTCTTAAGAAATCATACTATCTCTCTGAACCCAGATTTATCTGTGAGAACAAACTAGGTTTTTGGTGCCATGTTAAATCTTGCTAGTCACATGTTTATGAATGGTGATCTCAAGACTTGCCCAATGCAAGGCTTTGTACACTATTGTGTATTACTGCTAAAGTAGTACCTTGTCCTCAGAGACTGGGCTGGATGGCACTGCCACTCAGCTTCGTGGTGTTCTCCCTCCCTCCCCTCACTGTCGTTTTAGGGTTTTGCATAGAAAGCCTATGGGTGAGATTGGGGTGATGAGAACTCCTCTTGGCCTAATTGATTTCTCTGTTTCTTTGCAGGTGGATTGCTCCAGTTATGAGCTAGAGCAGTTACACACGAAAGTGACCTCACTGTGCAACCGGATAGAGCAGATCCAGTGTTACAACGCCAAGGACCGCCTGGCTCAGTCAGGTAAGCCTTCACCTCTCCCCTTGTCCTGCCTATCTGCTTCTTGCCTTTATGATTATCCACTGCACCACCACCCTCCCCACTCCCATACTTAGCGCTCACTCCACTTTTTCTCTGTAGACATGGCCAAACGTATAGCAAACCTACTGCGGGTGGTACTGAGCCTTCAGCATGCCCCTGATGCAACCTCCGACTCAACGCCAGACCCTCAGCGAGTTCCTTTGCGTCTGCTGGCTCCCCACATCGGCAGGCTCCCCATGCCTGAGGACTATGCCTTGGAAGAACTGCGCAGTCTCACACAGTCCTACCTGCGGGAACTGACTGTTGGAAGCCAGTGAGGCTCTAGGCTGTTTCTACCACACTCACATGCTCATTCACACTCACCACACAGAGCTCCCTGTATTCTCTGGGTTGGGCTGTGGGATCCACCCTCCCTGCCTGCTGCTGCAAGCAGCATCCTCCAGTTGTTCAGGGCTTTTCTTAATAATGAATATAACATAAGGGCTTCTGGAACCCAAAAAAGGAGCCAAGTGTCCTTTTACCATCCTTAAGACCATTCTTTTTTTTTTTTTTTCTCCCCCTTTTTAAAAATGGTGAATAAAGCACCTTTGGCAGAATCCCCCAAAAAACCAGAGAATCCTTTTTCACACCTAGCCATTCTGGATCTTGTGACCCTCCTTGTCAACCTGCTACCCTTCCCCTACCCAGCCCTTTTATACTAGGACTGTTTAGAAGGAGTGGGACAGGTATTGGGACAAATGTATTGATCTAGGACTATCCTTCCTTTACAGATGAACTAGCCACAGAAAGGAGAGAGGAGTCTGTCTCTTAAATAGATGTAAACACTGGGCCTAGGGGTCAAAAGAGGTTGAACTGAGTGAGGAAGCAGATCAGAGTCTTCTGTCTCACTTAGGGTAGAAGTGCATGCCTGCCACGGAGGGATCGATCTTCAAGGCTTCTTTGTTCCTGCCCCAGAATGTTCCATGTCCAGCATACCTTCCTTATGTGCAGCAGCCCTTGATCACATATCCCATGTCTCTGGGAAGCCAAAGCACCCAGAACTCGGTTTGGTCCCTGGTTCTTGGTTATCTTGCTAGTCCTCGTGTCTGGATTTGACAGGTTGGGTAGCCCTCCCTGCCCCTCCCATTCTAGCCCCAAAGCATTTCCTGCCCTCCCAGAAGGTAAACCATCATTGATGCAGGCAAGCAGCTGGGCTTTAGGGGTAGGCAGAGGGCATATGCTTCACTGCTGCCAGCTATGGGAAGCCCAGGTAATGGCCTGAGACAGCTGGTGTTAGGGCTGTCACATGGTCACCCCTGGGTCTTTATGCATGAAGATTATGTAAAGGTTTTTATTAAAAAAATATATATATATATAAATATATATATATATATATATATAAATAAATGATCTAGATTATTTTCCTCTTTTTCTGAAGCTACTTTCTTAAAAAAGTAAATAAAATTAAATGTTTATAGCATCCCTGGAATTGGCTTTCCCTTTGTATTTTTGAGCCTTCTGCCCCAAGGATCTTTCTGGTGGCCTGTTTTAGCCCATCTGTTTTAGAGTGTATAGTCTAAAATGGAGATGGGCCTTGAGTTGAAGAGAGAACAATTTGATGCTAAACTGAGATAAAGACCATACCAAGGGCTGTATTTATTTAATTTTTTTTAAATTGTGAACGTTTACAGAACAAATAGTTTCTCATTAAATAGTACACATATTGTTCTATGACATTGGTTAACAACCCCATGACATGTCAACACTCTCCCTTCTCGACTTGGAGGACCTTTTTTTTTTTTTTTGGTGAATATACATAGCCAAAGATAACATCATTTCAAAAATTTCTACATGTACAATTCATTGATGTCGATTACATTCTTCATTTGTGCTGCTGTTCTCACTTTAGATGCAGGTTTATAGAACAAAATAGTTTCTCATTAAACAGTTAGTACACATACTGCCCTATGACAATGATTAACAACCCCACTACATGTCAACACTGTGCTTACTCAACCTTGGGTTCCCTATCACCAGCTTTCCTGTCCCCTTCTGCCTTCCAGTCCTTGTCCCTGGACTGCTGTGCCTCATTAGTCCCGTTTTGTTTTATGAGGCTGTCCAATCCCCAGCTGAACCTCAGGAGTGACTTCACCACGGAGCTAAAAGAGTGCCTGGCGGCCATTCTCTTGGGGTTTCTCCAGTCTCTGTCAGGCCAGTAAATCTGGTGTTTTTTTTGTATATTAGAATTTTGTTCTACATCCTTCTCCAGCTCTGTCCAGAACCCTCTGTTGTGATCCCGGTCAGAGCAGTCAGTGGTGGCAGCCGGGCACCATCTAGCTGTACTGGACTCAGTCTGGTGGAGGCCGTTGGTAGCTGTGGTCCATTAGTCCTTTAGACTAATCTTTTCCTTGTATCCTGTTCTCTTCATTTTCCCTTGCTCCCGAAGGGGTGAGACCAGTAGAGTATCTTGCTCACAGCAAGGGCTATATTTATAAGTGCAGATTTATGGATGAGGGGGCTGAGATTATTGATTAATCTTGAGTGCTGTACATATTTTATGTACATAGATCCCCAGCTGGAGGATTGGGGTAGGGATCTAAAATTGCACAGTGATACGTACTTAGCATTCAGAGTCTCCTTATTCTTCCACTCCTAGTGCTTTTTGTTTGTTTTTAAACCTTGGTTAACACTTCACTTCTCTCTCTGTTTCCTTCTTTGTGTAAGAGGGAGAATGACCCCTGATGTTGCTGCTTCACAGAGATGTTATTGAGAGGGATCAAATGAGGTGGTTGAGTACTGTTCATATCTTATTTTGATCTATTAGACTGAAGATGTAAGCAAATTCCAATTAGGATTAGGCCAAAGCCTTCTGGGACATCGAGGAATTTACGATGAGAAAGGAGAGTGAGTGTGCCCTTTGACTGGGACTTCCCTTTTATTGAGGACAAGGGCTACTCAGTTGGGAATCCACCCTCCATTATTGACTCACTGTAGCTGTTATAGAGCACTGCTAGGTTTTCACAAAGAATTTCTGACCTTTCCTTGCTCAGAGATGTCTTGAGAAGTTATAGAAATCGTTAGCCTTTAACAGTGTTAAGAATTGTGAATATGAATATTATGCCCTCTTTGGGCAAGTACTGTTTTCTTTACAGTTAAAGAGGAGGGGCTCTAAATAAAATCTGTTTATCATAGAAACCATGTTGTATCATACAGAATAGACTTCCAGTTCAAGGGGTATGATAAAGATGAATCTCTTCTACCTCCCAAAATGCCATTGAAATGATTTTGTTTGTTTGTTTCTCAAAAATATAAAAGAGGAACCAGTTTTCTAAAAACAACAGAGCTGTGGAATCCACAGCCTCATACAGATGACACAACATCTAAAGTATACTGGCGCAGCAAAAACCTGGAGTAATGCCAAGATCAAAGTTCACAGAAGTCTGGAAAATTAAAAGCTGGATTATCTAAGCCAAGACCTGCAGAATAGCTGCTCTTTTTAGATGTTTTACCCTTTGACTCTTTTTTGTTAAGTTATATTTCTAGAAAATTATTCCAGATTTTCAGGTTTAATAACTTTTAAATTTTTTCTCTATCTCTAGTTATCTGTCTAATTCCTAATTGTGTGCATTTGTGTTTTTGTCTTTTCCTGATTTGGCTAGCTAGTGGTTTCACTGAGTTTTATTTTTCAAAGAACCAGCTCTTAGACTTACTGATCAATTTTACTGGAGTTTTGTATTGTAATGTATTAATTTCTGCTTCAAATATTCATTTCTAATGCTTTCCTCAGGGTTTTAAAAAAATTTTATTGTAGAAATTTTCATCTACACAAGAGTAAAGTAGCATAACGAGCCCCACATTCAACATATGTAACAATTTTCCAATCTTATGTCACCTTTACCCTCATTCTTAACCCCTCCCCACCCTACAGTGGTATAGACTAAGGCAGATCATTAATTCAACAATACCTAAGCATTTCTAACAGATAAGTATATTTTTATACACGTGACAATACCATTGTCACACCTAACAAAATTACAGTCATTCCTAAATATCAACTAATACCCACTCCATTTCAAATTTCCCTAGTTGTCTCAGAAGTAAATTTTTACAGTTGATTTGTTGAATCAGGATCTCAGAGGATCCACACATTGCATTTGGTTGATGAGTCTCTTAAACTATTAACAGCACCCCCCACCCCCCGCCACCCGTTTTTAATGCCATTTCTTTGTTGAAGTAGCTAGTCATTTGTCCTTTGAGGTAGAAGACTAGAGACTTTTCATAAGTGGTGCTGTGTACTTTTTTTATCACTTAGAAGAGACAGTGTCTGGCTGTCCTACCTTATGTGATGTTAGACTGTTGGTTCAGGTGTTGTCAGCCTGATTCATCTATTGCAGAGCTTCCCATCAGCCTTTCACCTGATGATAATCATTGCCAAAATTCATTATTTCATTATTGTACATCCTTTATCTTTTTAGATGTGGTGATCTCATTTTCACAATAAAGACTTACATCACATAATAAGTTAATGATTTTTACTTTTATTTACTTTTTTGCTATAATGGCTCCTTAAAAGAAGTTTTGGACTTTTACTTTATTTTCAATATAACATTTTTTTACCCTAAAACACTAAATATGCTATAAGAAATATTTCAACATTTTCTTTCAGACAAACACACAAGTTTACCCTGCCCAGTTTTTAGTCAGAGAATATAGTACAGAAAGAATTTGTACTGTGTGTAATGTTTAGACCAAAAAAAAAACAAAACAAAACAAAACCTGTTGCCATGGAGTCTATTTCAATTCATAGCAACCCTATAGGACAGGGTAGAACTGCCCCATAAGGTTTCCAGGGAGCAGCTGGAAGATTCGAACTGCTGACCTTTTGGGTTAGCAGCTGTCATTCTTAACCACTGTGCCACCAAGGCTCCGTCACGTTTAGATGAACCCCAAATATTTTGCTTTGCTAAGGTAAACTCAGTGAGATGAAACGGCAGCATCTTCTACAACTCTTCAGTCTATTTCCACGTATTTTGAAGTATTCTTGGAATTAGCCTTTATTTTGCCCTTTTATTCCAAACATTTTTAAGTGTAATTTGTGTACAAGACAGCCTTGTGCCCCAAACAACTGAATAAATGCTGAAGAAAATAATGTGGAAAGAAGAATGCATCTTTCACCCCCACACCCAACCCTCCACCAACTACCACCCACTCTCAAGTCTTCCACCTCTGGCAAATACAGTAAATCTTCATTACATTAGTTATGTACAAACTAAATTTATTTTTATTTTATTGTTTAAATAATTATATAGTAAAATTGACTTTATTTTGGTGTGCATTTCTATGAATTTTAACATATATAGGTTTGTATAACCACCCCACAATCAGGAGACAAAACAGTTCCATCAACCAAAAAACCTCCCTCTTTCTATCCCTTTATGGTCACTTCCTCTCCTGAACTCTAATCCCTGGCAATGTGGTCTCCATCACTATAGTTTTGTTTTTTCAAGGATGTCATGTAAGGATGGCTTTTATCACCACTCTTATTCAACATTGTGCTTGAGGTCCTAGCCAGAGCAATTAGGCTAGAAAAAGAAAGGGCATCCAAATTGGTAAGGAAGAAGTAAAAGTATCCCTATTTGCAAATGACATGATCTTAAACACAGAAAACCCCAAAGAATCCACAAGAAAACTACTGGAACAAATAGAAGATTTCAACAAAGTATCAGGATACAAGATAGACATACAAAAATCACTTGGATTCCTCTACACCAACAAACAGAACTTCGAAAAGGAACTCACCCAATCAATACCATTTACAATAGCCTCCAAGAAGATAAAATACTTAGGAATAAATCTAACCAGAGACATAAAAGGCCTGTACAAAGAAAACTACAAGACACCACTGCAAGAAACCAAAAGAGACCTGCATAAGTGGGAAAACATACCATGCTCATGGATAGGAAGACAACACTGTGAAAATGTCAGTTCTACCCAAAGCGATCTACAGATACAATGCAATCCTGATCCAAATTCCAAGGGCATTTTTTAATGAGATGGAGAAACAAATCACCAACTTCATATGGAAAGGGAAGAGGTCCCAGATAAGTAAAGCATTACTGAAGAAGAAGAACAAAGTGAGACGCCTCACACTACCTGATTTTAGAACCTATAATACCGCCACAGTAGTCAAAACAGCCTGGTACTGGTACAACAACATATATAGACCAATGGAATGGAATAAAGAATCCAGATGTAAATTCATTCACCTGTGAGCAGCTGATATTTGACAAAGGCCCAAAGTCTGTTAATTGGGGAAAAGACAGTCTTTTTAACAAATGGTGCTGCCATAACTGGATATCCATCTGCAAAAAAGTGGAGCAAGACCCACCATGCACAAAAGCTAACTCAAAATGGATCAAAGACCTAAATATAAAATCAAAAACGATAAAGATCATGGAAGAAAAAATAGGGACAACGCTAGGAGCCCTAATACATGGCATAAACAGAATACAGAACATTACTAACAATGCACAAACACCAGAAGAGAAACTAGATAACTGGGAGCTCCTAAAAATCAAACGCTTATGCTCATCAAAAGACTTCACCAAAAGAGTAAAAAGACAATCTATAGACTGGGAAAAAATTTTGGCTACGGCAAATCCGATCAGCATCTAACCTCTAAAATCTATATGATACTGCAAAACCTCAACAACAAAAAGACAACCCAGTTAAAAAACGGGCAAAGGATATGAACAGGCACTTCACCAAAGAAGACATTCAGGCGGCTACCAGATGCATGAGGAAATGCTCACGATCATTAACCATTAAACAAATGCATATCAAAACTACACTGAGATACCATCTCACCCCAACAAGGCTAGCATTAATCCAAAAAACACAAAATAATAAATGTTGGGAGAGGTTGTGGAGAGACTGGAACACTTATACACTGTTGGTGGGAATGTAAAATAGTACAACCACTGTGGAAATTGATTTAGTGCTTCCTTAAAAAGCTAGTAATACTACACCAGACTCCGTCCAGTACAACTAGATGATGCCCAGCTATCACCACTGACTGCTCTCACAGGGATCACAATAGAGGGTCCCAGAGAGAGAGCTGGAGAAAAATGTGGAACAAAATTCTAACTCAAAAAAACAGCAGACTTAACTGGCCTGACAGAGACTGGAGAAACCCCAAGAGTATGGCCCCCGGACACCCTTTAGCTCAGTAATGAAGTCACTCCAGAGGTTCACCTTTTAGCCAAATATTAGACCCATAGAACAAAACGAGACTAAAGGGGCACACCAGCCCAGGGGCAAGAACTTAGAAGACAAGAGGGGACAGGAAAACTGGTAATAGGGTACCCAAGGTCAAGAAGGGAGAGTACTGATATGTCATGGGGTTGTTAACCAGTGTCATAAAACAATATATGTACTGTTTAATGAGAAGCTAGTTCTGTAAACCATCTAAAGTACAATAAAATGAAAAATAAAGCTAGAAATAAAAGTACCATACGATCCAGCAATCCCACTCCTAAAGAAATGAGCTGTCACACAAATAGGTACACACACACCCATGTTCACTGCAGCACTGTTCACAATAGCAAAAAGATGGAAATAACCTAGGTGCTCATCAACAGACAAATGGATAAACAAATTATGGTATATTCACACAGTGGAATACTACGCAATGATGAACAATGATGAATCTGCAAAACATCTCATGAATGAATCTGGAAGGCATTATGCTGAGTGAAATTAGTCACAAAAGGACGAATACTGTATGAGATCACTATTATAAGAACTCAAGAAAAAGGTTTAAACACAGAAGAAAACATTCTTTGATGGTTACGAGGGTGGGGAAGGAGGGAAAGGTGTATTCGCTAACTAGATAGTAGAGAAGAATTAGGTGAAGGGAAGGACAACACGCACTACAGGGGAAGTCAGCACAACTGGACTAAACCAAAAGCTAAGAAGTTTTGTGAATACAACTGAACACTTCGAGGGACAGAGTAGCAGGGGTGAGGGTCTGGGGACCACAGTTTCAGGGGACATCTAGGTAAACTGGTGTAACAGTTTATTAAGAAATGTTCTACATCCCATTTTGGTGAGTGGCGTCTGGGGTCTTAAAAGCCAGCGAGCGGATATCTAAGATGCATCAATTGGTCCCAACCCACCTGGAGCAAAGGAGAATGACGAACACCAAAGAGACAAGGAAAATACTAGCCCAAGAGACAAAAGGGGCCACATAACCAGAGACTCCATCAGCCTGAAACCAGAAGAACCAGATGGTGCCCAGCTGCCACGAGTGACCTCCCTGACAGGGAACACAACAGAGTCCCTGATGGAGCAGGAGAAAAATGGGGTGCAGAACTCAAATTCTAGTAAAAAGGCCATACTTAATGGTCTGACTGAGACTGAAGGAACCCCGGAAGACATGGCCCCCAGAGTCTGTTAACCCAGAACTAAAACCATTCCCAAAGCCAACTCTTTAGACAAAAATTAGACTGGACTGTAAGACATAAAATGATATTTGTGAAGAGTGTGCTTCTTAGTTCAAGTAGATACAGGAGACTAAATGGGCAGGTCCTGTCCGGAGGCAAGATGAGACGGCAGAAAGGAATAGGAGCTAGTTGAATGGACACGGGAAATCCAGGGTGGAAAGGAGGAGTGTGCTGTCACATTATAGGGATGGCAACGAGGGTCACATAACAATGTGTGTATAAATTTTTGTAGAGAGAAACTAACTTGAGCTGTAAACTGTCACCTAAAGCACAATTTAAAAAAAAAGTCATATAAATGGAAATACAGTTTTCAGTCTTTGAGACTAGCTTCGTTTACCCAGCACAATGCCTTTGAGGCTCGTCCAAGTTGTTGCCTGTTCATTCCTTTTTATTGCTGAGTAGTAACTATTTCATTGTATGGCCTTTCTACAGTTTATCCATTCACTCACTGAAGGGCATCTGAGTTGTTTACAGTTTTGGCAGTTATGAGTAAAGCTGCTATAAACATCCATACACAAATTTTTGCTTGAACATAAAAGTTTTCATTTCTCTAGGGTAAATTCCCAAGAGTGAGATTCCTGGGTTATATGGTAAGTGTATGTTTAACTTTATAAGAAACTGCCATACCATTTTGCACTCCCACCGCCAGTATATAAAAAAGTTTCAGTAGCCACACAACATCTCCACCACTTGGTATTGTTAGTATCTTGTATTTTACCTATCCTAATAAATGTGCCGAGTCCCTGGGTCGTGGAAATGGTAGTGTGCTCGGCTTCTAACAAAAGGTTGGAGGTTCACGTACACCCAGAGGCGCCTCAGAAGAAAAGCACACAGAAAAAGAAGTGGGGAGGAAGTCTCCAAAGGCACCAGCACCTCTCCCCTTATTCTCTTGTTCCAGGGCAATTGTTTTGGCCCCAGTGAATGCGACAGTTGGTGAGACCGAAAACCAAACAGGCAGGAAAATATGGAGAGGAAGAGGGAAGGTGAGGCCAAGGCAGCTGAAGGCAGAGCCATACCGGGGAATCGAGGAGTATTTGGATATGATTCTATTCGCCAGGCCTAGTGGGTTGAAATGTGTTTGAGCTGGAGGAAGAGGTTGTTTCTTCAGTTTAGTGTAACAAACATTCACCATCACTCCCTCAAGAAGCTTACAGTCTAGAGGAGAAAAAGACATTCCACAATGATGATCCAGTAGCATATGCAGTTACAGAGAGGATGTCTAACTGCAGAAGAGCAATGTCAGGGAGGTGGCGGGGTAAAGAAAGCTTCACAGAAGACAAGGCATCCAAGTATGGGCCTGAAGGGTGAAAGGAGTTTGCTGTGTCTCTAGGAGGGAAACAGCACGGCAGGCAGATGAACATACACAAAGGCACAAAGCCAGATAGTGGCATGGTGCTTCATGAGGCACAGGCAGTCTTTTTGCTTCACAAGCATCAAGTACAAAGGAGTGCAGGAAACAAGTCTGGAAAGTAGGTAGATGGTCAGATGATGAAGGACCTTCAGTGTCAGGCTAAAGAGTTTGTAGTTTCTCTTACGGGGAAGCCACCCACAGGAGAACTGACTGGAGGGGACCTGTGAGGAGGCTGTTGCAACAGTATGGACAGGAAAGGATGAGTCTGAACCAGGATAGCTGCAATGGCTGCAGAGAGCAACTTCTAAACATGTTAAGGAGGCGGTATGGACAAGACATAGTGACTGATTAATGTGAGAGGTTCCTCTCAACCTGGATGAATGGTGGTACCATCACTGAATTAGAGACCATGGGGGAAGAGGAGAGGAGGAAAGACGTTCCATTTTAAAATGATGTGAAATGCCATGTGCAGCATCCAGAGGGAGATAATGGGGAGGGCAGTTGGAGATAAGCACGCAGTGTCTAGGGGAGGGGACTGGGTTGGAGAAAGTAGAGTCATCGGTGTATCCATGATACCTGAAGTCATAGCCATGGATGTGATTCCAGGGCTGTTGTTCAGACAACCACCTTCGACAAAAGTCATCAACAACTTCACACCTAATGACTATTTGTGAATCTAAGCATGTGCTCCTGAAGATATCCTGAATAACTCCCAGGGACCACGGTGCAAATACTGCTGATCATCTACTTTGCATCAGCACATGTGCTAGGCTAGATAACCTTGCATTACTATATTATCTCATTTAATCCTTACAACAACTTTTGAGGTAAGTACTATCTATCCCATTATCCAGACTGAGAAAACGGAAACCCAGCAGAGAACAGGAAACAGGTCTGAGAGACTAGAAGGGGTGTGGCAAGTTTCAGTAGCTTTCCCAGGTCAGACAGGTCCTAAGACAGAGCTAAAAGTGACTCTAAAGCTGTTGTTGTTGTCAGGTGCTGTACATAGCGACTCTATGTACAAAAGAACGAAACAGAGCCCAGTCCTGCACCATCCTCACAGTCACTGTTATGCTTGAGCCCACTGCTGCAGCCATCATGTCAGTCCATCTTGTTGAGGGTTGTGTTATCCCTACTACCCCATATTACCCGCAGTGTTTGAGCATGGAGAAAAGACAGGCTCCAACTGGAATGGCTGCAGGCACTCTGAAGAGAGGACGTGGGCCACATCTCCTGCTCTTTGGGGCCACCTGGAGCGGCCTGTGGCTCAGAACCACTCCCACCATAACGGGAGAGTTTGCTTGGCACACGGCGCCTCACCTGGGCAGATGTATTCTGTTCCTCACTAGGAGGAAGGTGCAGGTCCTCCAGAATTCAGGCAATGGTAGCAGAGCTGGGAGGGCAGTTACCAGTCCACATGCCCTTTGGCCCCAGGCCCCCCCAGATCCTGACCCCTGTGTCCCTGGACTCTCCAACCACCCAGGCTGGGCATGAGCTGAGCCTGGGTGCTGCCTTACACATGCTGAATAATTCACATCCTGGTAGCCTGAGGTGTCGGTTTCAGTTGCTCTGTTCCCAAGGGCACAGATGTACCCTGCCCTGTAATTATGCTAATGAAAAGGACTAAGAAGGAGAGGCTCTGCTGTCCTCTGCCTCAGACCCCTCGACGGTGATAAGGATAGACTACTGTTCTGCTGAGAGGGCACCAGGTTCACCCAGACAGGAGGTGTGGAGAATGGAAGGGGAATGCGAAGGAGGCTGAACTAGCAGTAGGAGAAAGTGAGAGGGAGTAGGAGACTGAGAGGAAGATCAGAGTCAGGGAAGCAGGGAGAGAGAGACCAACAAAGAGTTACAGAGGAAAAGACAAATGGAAATCCGGCAGAGAGGCGAAGAGAGAGGTAAAGGGGGTGGGAAGCATAGAAAAGAGCAGGGGCTGGAAGAGGCAAGGACCAGTGGAGGAGAAACAGCAGATGCCAAGGAGCAGTACTGAAATCCAAGGGCCGGTACAAATGGAGGGTCAGATAACTGGAAGGTTCCCCTGTGAATAGCTGGGCCCAGCAGAGATCTGTCTTACTTCTGCCTTCCAGAAGGGCCTAATGCTGCCCTAGGTCTGGCGAGGAGGCTTCACATACAGAAACCTGTCCACCTCTTACTGCAACTGTGGCCATGGGGCACAGGAACCGCCTCAGCCTCAGCTTCCTCGGCTCCAGCTTGGGTCTTCTGTTCCTGATTCTGCTCCTGCCAGGTATGAAGCTCAGTCCACCAGCCCTGGCCTCTCCTAGCATTGCTGTCCTCCCTAAATACCTCCCCACATAGTCTCTATCTTTCTCTTCAGTACCTGTGCCGGAAACAAACTTTCTATGTGGGGAGCATGGAGGAGGGATGCTAAAGAGGTTTAGAGGAGACTTAACCTAGCTTGGGTAGAAGCAGTGAGGGGGGCTTCCAGAGATGGGGCTGGAAAGGTCAGAGAGGCCAGACCATGAAGGGCCTTGAATGCCAGGCTAAGCATTTGGGCTATATCCTGGAGGTTTTAAGCAGCTGGCCTGGTCAGGTTGCATTTTGAAAGACTTGATCTGTCAGAGAAGTCGCTGGATGGTGCACACATTAATACATTTGGCTGTTAACCCAAAGGTTGGTGGTTCGAATCCACCCAGAGGCTCCTTGGAAGAAGGACCTGGCGATCTACTTCTGAAAAATCAGCCACTGAAAACCCTATGGAGCACAGTTCTACTCTGACACACATGGGGTGTTATGTCACAAAATGCTAGGAAAGAGGGTGTTTTCAGGAGGAGGGAGTGGCCCACAGTATCAAGCTTTGAAGAAACCAACTGAAATGTGCCAATGAAATGGAAACAAGTTTGAGAGACTGAAGGGGCAGAGCAATGGGGTTCAGAATGCCTGAGTCAAAGTTTGGACTCTCATGGTGTATTTGGGTCCCTATAGCACTTGTGGCAGAGTCCCTGGGTGGTGCAAACAGTTAACGTGCTCAGCTGCAAACCAAAAGGTTGGAGGTTCGAGTCTACCCAGAAGCACCTTGGAAGAAAGGCCTGGTGATTTACTCCCGAAGATTCAGCCATTAAAAACCCTATGGAGTACAGTACTACTCTGACACACATCTGGTCACCATGAGTCAGAATCAGACTCAGCGACAACTAGTTAGCATTTGTGGCAAAGTAGACAGAAGAATTTGGTCCTTGGAAGGGGCAAAGTGGGGTAGAAACCTCCAGTCAACCGGGTTCCAAGAGACTTTCAGATGGGATGGGAGATGGAACCAACTTGCCCTATCGTCTTTACCCCATTTATGCCTGGAGGCAGGCCACAAAGGAACTAGAGCCATGGCTAGAGGACAGGGACCAGACATCAGAACAGTGGAGCAGGGGACAGGGACTCAGCCTTGTGGGGGTGGAGGGTGTGAGTAGAGGTCCCTGGACTAAGGCCTGGGGCAGACAATCCTTCTTACTGGTCCCCCAGGGTGCTCAGGAGCTGAGGGCAGGCTGGCTCACAAGCTGTTTCGTGACCTCTTTGCCAACTATACAAGTGCCCTGCGACCTGTGGCAGACACAGACCAGACTCTGAATGTGACCATGGAGGTGACACTGTCCCAGATCATTGACATGGTGCGTTGTGGTACTGTGCCTATAACACTGTCAAGGAATAAGGGGTGACAAACGGATTTTTCTCTGAACAATTTTGGAAACCTTAATATTAACAATAATAACAGCTACTAACGGTTGGATGCTTGCAGTGTGCCCAATACTTTGCACACTTGATTGCCCTGAATCCCTGCTAGGCAGGGATTATCACCCCATGTTATTGCTGAGGAAGCTGAGGGCTGGAGAAGACACACATCAAGATCACACAGCAAGGTCAGGCCTGGGTAGGAAGTGGAGTATGGGCAAGTTAGGCTTATGGGTGCTGACCAAAGCTCTGGAGGTGCGTGTGCTTGCACAGGGGAGGGTGTGCATATACACATGTCCACACTGGTGCCCACTCCCTGCAACCCTCTAGGATGAGCGGAATCAGGTGCTGACCCTGTACCTGTGGATCCGACAGGAGTGGACAGACGCCTACTTGCGATGGAACCCGGATGCTTATGGTGGCCTGGATGCTATCCGCATCCCCAGCAGCCTTGTGTGGCGGCCAGACATCGTGCTATATAACAAGTACTGTTCACCTGGTCCCTTCCCCTCTCCTATCTCTCCCTACAGCTGCCCTTGCCTCTGGGCATGCGTCTTCCCTGCCCCCCACCCCCACCCCAACACCGAAACCAGTTGCCACGCTGCCCTGGAAGCTGTCCACGTCCTCAGAACCCTTCTAAGCTGCTGGGGGCTCACAGCCCATGCCCCCATGGCACTCCCAATTTAGACTGTCCCAGGCCAACCCAGGGTGAATGTCTCCTGGGAACAAAGGGCCAACTCTGTGTCTTAAGGAGAGAGGCCTGGGACATAGGTGCCTCTTTATGGCACACTCCACCCTTCCAGGCCAGCTCTAAGTCTCTCTGGGCTCCTTTAGGGGCCTACCTAGGGATCTATTTCTTCCAAGGCTTAACCCCGCTAGAGTTTTCCTCTATGGCCCCTAGCCTAAATGAGCTCTGTGTCTCCCAGCCAACACTCGGCTCTGCATATTTTTTCCTAGGCCCCTCCACAAGCTTTGCAGATGTACCCCAAGGGCACTCACTGTGCCGCCCTGCACCACCTCTGGGTTTTGTAGAAGCCTTTTCCTCTGCGCTGGACCAGATCTGTGTCCCTTCTGGGCCCCTGGTTCTATTTCTCCTGGGTCCTTCTAGTCCTCCAAAAACAGAGAGCCTCTTTTTGGCATACTCTACCTTCCGTGGGGCCCTGGTGGCGCAGTGGTTAAGAGCTCAGCTGCTAACCAAAATGTTGGTAGTTTGAATCCACCGGCCGCTCTTTGTAAACCCTATGGAGCAGTTCTATTCTGACCTATAGGGTTGCTATGAGTTGGAATCAGCTCGATGGCAATGGGTGTTTTTGTTTTTTGTTTTTGTTTTTTTTCCTACCTGTGCCGACTTTGTGGCTTTAAAGCTTTGTGACCCCTCCATCGCCCCGGGCTGTCTCAGTGAGCCTCGCTCCGCCTGTCCGCAGGGCGGACGCGCAACCGCAAGCGTCGGCCAGCACCAACGTGGTTCTGAAGCACGACGGAGCGGTGCTCTGGGACGCGCCAGCGATCACGCGCAGCTCCTGCCGGGTGGACGTGTCGGCCTTCCCGTTCGACGCGCAGCGCTGCGGCCTGACGTTCGGCTCGTGGACTCACGGCGGGCACCAGCTGGACGTGCGACCGCGCGGCGCCACCGCAAGCCTGGCCGACTTCGTGGACAACGTGGAGTGGCGCGTGCTGGGCATGCCTGCGCGGCGGCGCGTGCTCACCTACGGCTGCTGCTCTGAGCCCTACCCAGACGTGACCTTCACGCTCCTGCTGCGCCGTCGCGCTGCCGCCTACGTGTGCAATCTGCTGCTGCCCTGCGTGCTCATCTCGCTGCTCGCGCCGCTCGCCTTCCACCTGCCCGCCGACTCGGGAGAGAAGGTGTCGCTTGGCGTCACCGTGCTGCTGGCGCTCACCGTCTTCCAGCTGCTGCTGGCCGAGAGCATGCCGCCGGCCGAGAGTGTACCGCTAATCGGTGAGTGGGTGAGGGCGTGGGGTACACTCCTCTGGGGAGAGTTGCCCTTCCCAATATCCCCACCCAACCCTGACTGAACTGCGTGGGGCTCCACCGGGGCGCGGTCGTGGAGCGTAGAGTTCAGGCAGAGAGAGCAAGGAAGGAGGGAGACAGCCCCTGTCCGCAAAGTGGCCCCTGCCTTGGGGTGTGAGAAGAGTTGCGTCCTGGGAACATGCACTCACTTTGAAATTGAGGGGAAAGGAGTAGGCCCCTTCCAGAGAGAACACTCCTTGCAGGCAGGGGTGGGAAGAAGCAGTGGGTCTTTTCTCAAGGACTTGATGAGCAGGGAGGAAGTATCATAATAATAGGTAAAATGTATTGTGTGATCACTGTGCACCACTCTCCTAAGCACTTGACATTTATTCAGGTAAGCATCACCACAGACCTAGGAGGTGGGTTGTTATCCCTGTTGTACAGAAAGGATCAGTAAGTTGCAAGGTCATGCCGCCGGTACTGTTGAAGAATGGGACTTCATGGGTTGGGTGAGTGTGCATGCAGCCTGCAGCAGAGAGGGGGACAACTAGGGAGCAGATAGCTTCCAATAACTGACTTGTAGGAATGAGGAATGGGGAGACCTTGGCCCTTACCTCCTTCCTGCTTCCATCATTGGGTGTTGAGGGTCCTGAAAGCTTCATAGGTAGGCTTGTTTCTATTTGAGCCTTGGAGGCTGGGAAGCTCAGGCCCCCTAAGTTGTTGCTGGCGCTGGCTCGATCTTTCTCCTGCAGGGAAGTACTATATGGCCACTATGACCATGGTCACATTCTCCACGGCGCTCACCATCCTCATCATGAATCTGCATTACTGTGGCCCCAGTGCCCGCCCAGTGCCAGCGTGGGCTCAGACCCTCCTGCTGGGACGCCTGGCACGGGGCCTGTGTGTGCGGGAACGGGGGGAGCCTTGTGGGCAATTCAGGCCACCTGAGTCACCCCCCCGTCCCCAGCCTCCTGAGGAAGGGGCCGGCCCTCTGGCAGGCCCTTGCCATGAGCTGCGGTGTCTGTGCCACCAGGAAGCCCTACTGCACCATGTAGCCACCATTGCCAACACCTTCCGCAGCCACCAGGCTGCCCAGCGCCGCCATGAGGACTGGAAACGCCTGGCCCGTGTGATGGACCGCTTCTTCATGGGCATCTTCTTCTCCATGGCCTTGGTCATGAGTCTCCTGGTACTGGTGCAAGCCCTGTGAGGGTCTGCGGCTGGGACCCAGGGATCTCCTGCAGCCATAGCACCTCCATACAGGGATGGCAAAGGCCGTGGTGGGTGTTGGCCCTAGATCTTCCAGCTTTCCCCACTGTGCCTAAGAGCCTGAGACACCCTCTCTTCAAGATCAGCACTACTGACTTCACAAACCACAGGGGGACACTTGTTGGCTACATCCCCTAACCTCTGAAGGAAGTCCAGAGCTCTTCCACTCCACTAATTCCTGAAGAGGAGGGACAAGATCAGAGTACACTGTTGGAGGGACAGAATTGAACTTCCATGCCAGGTACTGGAGCTTTTAGTGGGAAGAGTACAGATTGTTAGATAAGAATAACTGCATTTGCAGATGCTGTTGCAGGGACTCGGTCTTGCCTATCCCTACCTGGGGGCTCAGGGATGGGGTCTGGGGGCTCATGGTCTAGTTTCCAGATCAAGAGCCCATACAGGGATTTGTCACCAAAGCCTCAATTCATAATAAAGTAAGTGTGTGTGTCCAGCACCTCCTCGACATCCTGTCTTATCCTTGGGGCCCCAGTGGTGGAAGTTGGGGATCTGTGTTTGGCTCTCTGGTTACAGGCCTCAGGACTCATGAATCAGAGCAGAAGTTACATCTGTTGACAAGAAAGTGACTTGAGATTTGAGTGAGACCCTGGCAGAGGGCCCAAAGCTCTCTCTGCCATCTGTCTGGCACTCTACCCCTGCAGTTAGGTACAGTCCACTCTATTCCCACACAGTGACATTCTGAGAGCTCAGCGATGTCCAAGGGAGGGGCCATACAGGGATCAGCCATTCACAAAGTATTTGTTCCTTTCTAATTTTCATTCATTTACTGGCTCTTCCTCAGTAAGGCCCTGGGACTCTGAAGGATCAGACCCAGGCTCTGCCCTTAGAAAGCTCACAGACAGACATGGGAGACAGATATGGACACATGGTATAGGGAAGCACCCAAGGGCCTCTGGGAGCAGAGAGGTGGGGCCCCTAACCCAGGGGGTGAGAGAGGTCATTAAAGGTTTCCTGGAGGAGTGAATAGGAGCTTACCAGGTGGACACGTGAGGCATCTGAGTGATATGAGAAAGTACCATGGCCAAGTGCTTTCATCCCCACTCATCCCCCAAACTAATTGAAGTCTCTTCTACCTCTGAGTGACTTGCTACCAGTCCTGGAGTGCCCCGGCCTCTATCCAGAGCCTCACTCTTAGAGCCCTGGGCAAGGTTTAGTCCCAACATTCTCTCCTGTTTCTCCACCAACAAGCCTGGCAGTTACCAGAGGAGGTCCCAGAGTTCCCTGCAGATGGGTTACCAGGGATTTTGGCTATGCTTAAAGCACACATGTGGCCAACATCCTCATGCTGGGCAGAGGTGGCAGGCAGGGCTGCTCAGAATCTGCTCGATCAGAGGAGGCCTGGACTCTCTGTAAAGGCCTCCACCACAAGGATCCAGAGCAGCAGCAGGAGAGCCCAGACTCCAGAAAGGGTACCCTGACCCATGGCTGCAGGAAAAACAGAGACAGAGAGGAGAGAGAGATGAAGTGAGGTCCATGAAAAAACAAGATGAAGGAATACAAGCAGAGTGAGCAGGAAAGATTGATCCACAAAGTGCAATGGGAGACAGAAATGAAGTACAAGAATTTAGGGAGGAAGGTTGACAGAGATGAAGAGACCAGGGATCTGCTGCAGCCACAACACCTCCAGACGGATGGCAAAGGCCGCGGTGGTTGTTGGCCTTCAGAACTTCTAGCTAATCTCTTCCCACTGTGCCTAAAAGCATACCCTGTCTTCAAGATCAGCATTACTGACTTCACAAACCACAAGGGAGCACCAGTTCTCCTTCCAGAGGTCATTAAATCTACTTGTCTGCCTTCTGTTCACACAAGTGAGGCATTGCAGGGTGGGACAGGACATGGGGTAGAGATCTCGGTGGCATCTATTGATGCCGAGATTTGTTCCTCAGCCCAAACCTCGGTGTGAGAAGAGCTGAGCAGATATGGGGCAAAAATCCTAAACTTTTTCAGTGCCTGAAATTATACCATCAGAACTCAAAGAGGCCTGGGTTAGAGGCTGGAGACCTGGCCCTGCCACTAATTCACTCTGTCACCTTGAGCAAGTCACTTCTGTCTCTGGGTCTCATTTTACTATATGGGGGTAATACTCCCTGTTCCAGCAGATTATTGTGTGGTAAAGATAAAATGAAATGGTGTCTGGGGAAGTGTGGGAGCCAGCCTGG
The DNA here is from genome assembly GCA_030035585.1 of Dugong dugon. Classification (NCBI taxonomy): domain Eukaryota; kingdom Metazoa; phylum Chordata; class Mammalia; order Sirenia; family Dugongidae; genus Dugong; species Dugong dugon. The sequence continues at coordinate 75,865,151 of CM057467.1, read as the reverse complement.
TGTGGTGGTTCAGAGTTTGTTCTAAAGTTAGGCTGTCTGGATTCTACCCCTTACTAGCTGTGTAGTTTAGGGCTGGTTGTGCCACTTCTTTGTGCAGAACAAGGATGATAATGGTACCTACACCACTGGGTTGTCTTGAAGATTAATGACATGATGTGCCTGGCACTCAGGGTGTTGCTATGTCATGGAGAATAGTGGGAACCATGGAGAGGCCTGCCCACTGTTCACAGAGTCTGAGGGAGGGAGAAGAGATCCAAGAGAGGGAGCCACAGTGGGCCTTGGTTTCTTCCCTGGGAATGAACTGTTCCTGCAGAATCCTCTGGGAAAACCTGTTCCCACCTAGAACAATGGGCAGAGCTACTCACCTGAACCAGAGTTGGCCCAGGTGAGCCCTGGCACAGCAGGTGTTCAAGGGAAGAGTCACAGCTGAAAGGGACCTGGGGATCATCTAGTCCAATTTGTTATCATACAGATAGGACTAGAGAGAGAGGAGGCCCAGAGAGAAGAGGGGCTGGTCACAGAGAGAGTCAGGGCAGAGGCTGAACTAGAGCCCAGGTCTCCAGCACCCAAGGTCTGGCCTTGACTTTGAAAGGAGGGTCAGAGGGGAGCCCTGAGTGCAGTAACAGGCACAGTGGGTTCTGCAGCTAGAGGAGGAGAAGCTGCAAGGGAGGACTTTGTGGGGAACAGCCCTCCCCCACATCACCTCAGTACAACCCAGATCTCTCTGGGGCCTGACCAGTGGCCTTATCCTGTGAGGGAGGGGGCAGGCCCAAACTGGAGTGCAGGTGTATCAGCTCCCTTCCACCACCACCCCCTACACACATATACATCCAAGTGAGGGACCCAACCCCAGGACAGCCTGTCCATCTACCCCCAAACTGAACCCAACAGATGCCCGTAACCCTTACCTGAATTATCCAGACGGCAGGGCCCAGACTTACACTGCTTATCTAGAGGGAAAAACAGCAGTGAATCAAAGGCTCAAGGGCTCTCAGGACAGAAGGGACCTCAGAGGCCTGGCAGCCAGCCCTGACTTGGCTGGGAAAAAACTGGTGCATTTTTCCCTAACTCTGCTCCATTATGGTGGGACCTCACTTGGTTAGGTTTGACTCAACCTGGGAGCAGCTGGGTCTGAAGGGGGCAGGCTGTGAAAGCCAAAGTCCATTCTGGGGCACTCCTCCTGCTCATGGGGCCTGTGACTTTGCCTCCCTGCCACACCCACCTCTCCCTCTCCGGTGGCCCAGTTTCAGCCAAGGAGGGGCTAGTTTGTGTTCTTTTGTTTGTCTTCCTCCATTAACCCTTCCACGCTCATGATGCTATCCAAAGTGAGAACTGAAGCCACCCTGGACCTTCTGCCATCGTAGATGTGGTCTGGAGTTCTGGCCAACAACCTGCCTCTAACTATGAAAACAGCCTCACAAGCCCCTGGACACCACCCAGCTAGGAACAGCAGCCCACAAGCCCATTCAGAGATTAAGCACCTGGGCCAGCCATATGGTTCCTCCTTTGGCTGGAGCGTCTGAGATGTGCCTGACCACAGCCTGGACAGGACCAACTACTGTCTCTCCCACCACCCCTAGACACACAGTACAGCTCATAATTCTACTCAGTCTAATAGGCTCCTCTCGGAAACTGAGGTTGGGGCTCCTACTCGTTTCTGGTACCAGCAGTCTGCATGTGGGGACTGGGGCTAGAATTTAATTCCCTTTCGGCTTCCAGCTGGAGAAAGGCCAGCCAGGTCTGCTTGCCCTCTCAAATGGCGAACGACCCCTGGCTTGGTCAGGAAACCCTCTTCAGCCTCCCAAGAAGCAAAGGTATTGAAGGTAGGAACTCATGTAAAGAGAGAAGGTGTGCCATCTAGTGTGGCAGAGGTTAGGGTGTGGGAATGTTAGCTTAGATACCTCCTGGGACAAGAAGTAAGCTACTTAGGAATGTTATGTCTCCCCTTGAGTGGAAGGCATGGAGGGATCAGTGGACGTGACTGGGTCCTACTCACTGTTTGTTTTTAATATTTATGCCTCTGAAAGCGTGGGTAGGGGCTTGGGTTTGCCAAAGGCCCTCGAGGACGGGAGAAGCCCACCTTCCGCACATTCGCTGACCACGTGCGCCCTCCTCACCTTTGATGTACTCGCAGTTGTATGTACTGCGCTTGCCCAAGGCCCGTAGATAGATGTGGGCGGGGCCCTGGGCTGGTCTGCTGGCGTTGACTACCTGGAAGGTCTCGAAGGGGGGGATCAGCACCTCCTCCTCCGCAGGGAAGAAGGAGTAACCCTTGATGGGGGCCCCAAGGCAGGTCCAGATGCCAAACAAGGTGTCCTGACCAAAATGCTGGGCCGCGACATTCTGCAGGGAAGCAGAGGCAAAGCCCCCCAGCCTTACGGTTGCCCCTGGCCCTGCTGGCCGGAAACGCAGCCCACTAACCCCTCGGAACACCTGCCGGCACTGGCCCCTGCCAAGCAGCTGCAGGGCCTCAGTCAGCAGGAAATGGAGTGTCTTGAAGGAGAAGTGGCGGAGGTAGTAGTCCCGGGAGCGTCCTGCCTCGCGCACGGCTGCATTGAACTCCTTGTGCAGGGGGCTGTTGGCTGTGTAGGCTAGAAGGGCCACCCGGTGCTCATCGCGGAAGCCCGGGGGCGGCGGAGGCGGAAGGGTAGCGATAAGGCCCCACTCTGGCCCCCAGGCCTGGTGCTCTTGCCACTGGCTGCTTGCCAGCGCCCACCCGTCGGCATACACTTTGTTGGCCTGAAACTCCGTGCGGTTGAGATCTGGGAGAGCTGCTCTCATGGCCACCACACAGCCAGCATACTGGTCATCGAAGGAGGCCAGGGCCATGTCCAGGGGAGTTTCTTGAGAGAAGAGGTCTCGTCGTTTGATGAGGTGGTTCTGGGCCTGCAGGGAAGGGAGCATCGAGGCCCGAGAAGATGGACCCCTGAGAGAATTTAACCCTTATTATCCAGCTCTTCCTGAGGTGTGGCTTGTCTTGCTGAGACAGTTCCTAGGGCCCCAAACACACCTGGAGGGGAAGGGGGTTGGTACTACTGGCTGCAAGCTCCCTAAGACCAAGGAAACTTTGGGCATTTTCTCTTCTCTCTGTTCCTCTTTCCAGAGTTTGGAAAAATCCAACAGCTCAGCTCCCTGCTTGGATGGGGACAGTGTAAGAGGACCATACCTGAAGTGCCTCCATGAGGCCAAGGGACACAAGCAGCAGAGACATCATGGCAGGAGTCTGCATGTTGGAGGTGACCCTGGGCAGGTTATTGTCTCTCTCTGGATCTCAGTTTACTCATCTGGAAAATGGGAATGTCAGTCTGTTCAGTTTAATAAATATTAATCAACACATAATTTGTGCCACTCCCAGTGCTAGGCATAGCGAATCACAAGATAGAAATGGAGGCTCAGAGGAGATGACCCTTTTTGCTGAAAGGAACATGGGAGACTTCCTGGAGGAGGTGATGTGTGAACAGGGTTTTGCAGGATGAATAGGTGAATAAGACTTCAACAAGTGGAGGTGGGGAGAAAAAGGATTGAGGTTTGGGGTGGGAAAGAACTTTTGGGGATCAGAAATGGGAAGAGCAAAGGTACTGGAGGTAGGAACTCATAGAATATAAAGAGAGAAGGTGTGTCATCTAGTCTGGCAGAGCTTGGGCAGTAGGAATGTTGGAAAGACTGACTGGGGCCAAGCATGAAGGGACTTGGCTGCCTTGGTAAGGGGTCTGGTCTTCACTTCATGGGGATTGTGAGGCTGGAACAGGGGTAGATCCAGGGGTGTTAGCTGGTGGGGTGATAGCAGGACTCCAGTGACAGGCTTAGAGCAGGGCTTGAGGTGCAGAGGTCCTCCCCTCTCCTTGCAGTCCTACTGCAGACTGAACCTTCCAGGGCAGGGACAGATATAGACTTCCAGGATGGGGGAAAGGGGTAGTTGGGGGAGAGTACAGAGGGTACCTGCTTCCCCAACGGAAATGAGAGGGAACCACAAGCTCCCTGTGAGTGGGCATATGGAAGGCCTGAAGTGGCTCCAAAAAGAGGGCATCCAGCACTGGGTCAGGATCAAAACAGATGGTTTCTACGTCATTACTTTTTTTTTTCTTCCTCCTGTTTATTTTATTACAAAGAAATGCGTGCTTGTTTGTAAAAAAGGAAAAAAAAAGTGTATGGATCACCAAGTCCCCTTTCTTTTTTGTCTCTCTCTTCATCTGTCTTCCCCATGCCTCTCTGTAGGGAGGGAGGTGTGACCAGTGATACAGACCCTTGCACAGGGGCCTTTTTCTATGCATTTACAAATAACGTAATATTTAATTATGTGTATATATTTATATATATATATACACACACACATAAGGAAACCCTGGTGGCATAGTGGTTAAGAGCTACAGCTACTAACCAAAAGGTTGGCAGTTCGAATCCACCAGGTGCTCCTTGGAAACCCTATCGGGAAGTTTCACTCTATCCTAAAGGGTCACTATGAGTCGGAATTGACTCGATGGCAATGGGTTGGGTTTTCTGTTTATATATATATATACACACACACACACACACACACACACACACACACAAACAAGCATAGTTTTCTGTCTACAGTCTGTTTCTGTTTTTTATCACTTTTTTCAAAAAGAAAAAGGGAGCATGCTTAAACACACACATATTCTATAACTTTTTGTTTCCAGGAAATAATATATCATGGACTTCCTTCCATGTCAGTACATACATATCTACCTTTTTCATAGTATAAGTTAAATTATAATTTATTTAAGCGTTTCCTTATTGATGGACAGTTAGGTTTTTTCCTACTTTTTTGATATTACACATAATACTGCAGTGAATATCCGTGTATATAAATCCTTGTGTACCTGTGTACGTATTTTTATAGGAAAGATTTCTAGAAGAAATCAGAGCTCAGCTAGGATTAAATCAGCATAGGAGACCTGGAAGGCCCTAAAACAGGCCTAAAGTCAAGTCCTAACACACCAGTTCCTATAGGGATGGCTTCCCAGGCTCTGTGTGATCAGCCCTGTTGATCTCTCCAACCTCATCTCTGGTCCTTGTCTCTGAGTCTGCTTTTGGGGAACCCAAACTAAGAGAGAGGGTCTTTTTTTGGGTTTCAAACTTTATGAATGTGGAACAGAATTGCTCCTTCAGAATGAACAGGAGGAGCAGACCTGAACCCAACCCACAACAAAGTGGAGCCCCGCTGAGCCAGATGGGTAACCTGAAGCCTGAAGATTAACCAATCCACAGTCAACTTGAAGACTCATGAGAGTAAGTGTTTCTTGTATGCCACTGTGATTTTGTGGCCTACAGCATATGTAATGAAAGCTCACTGAGCCAACTTCCTCTCTTGCTGCCTCTTCACTGCCCTATTTCTATCTCCATCGCTGCCCTACAAAGTAGTAAAAGAGATAGATCAAAAAAAGTCCTATGGTAAGGAGGGAGAACTGTGAAGTCAGACTAAGGACATTGAATGATGTGGCTTAAGTGGTCCAGTGAGGCTGGACCCAGAATTACTAGGTAGCATCTACTAGACTTAGTGTCTGATAGGATATAGGAAATGAGAGAGGGGGAAGATCAGATATATCATCCAGGTCTCCTTTCTCCAACCTGCAAGCACAGAGGAGGAGCAGCATAGACTTTAAAAGCTCATCTTGCTCATCCCTGTAGTCCCAGCAACAGCATGGTACTTGGCACATAATAGGTGCTCAATTAAAAATGTATTAAATGAATGAGCAGGTTTGGAGGGGAAATGGTGAGTTCAGTTAGCAATACGTGGACTCTCCAGGGGTAGATGTCCAGGAGGTAGCAGGATGGACAATAAGAAGAGAGATTTGGGAGTCATAGGGGTATTTAAGTCAGGGGAGGGATGAGATTCCCAGGGAAAGAGGAAAGAGAGGGCTGAGGGGAAAGAGAGCTACTTGAAGGGGGAAGCCAAAGCACAGGTGGAGCAAGACTCCTCCTTGGGTTCCTGAAGGTTCTTCACTTCTAGCCCTCGGGTTCGGTAAGATGCCCTTGTATCCTTGTGAAAAGTTCCTCTTTAGGCTTTATCTAGCTCAGGGTGGTTTCTGATAACTTGCCATTAGAAGAGTTTCATGTAATGTACCATCCTCATTATTCACCCAGTCACCCAAGCTGGTCACCCCAGTGTCCTTTCATTCAATCAGTCATCAAACATTAATGTAGTTGCCAACGAATGCTGGGCACAACATAGAGAAGTTCTAGCTTCTTCCCTTTCCCCACCCCCATTGCCCCTTCCCTGGCTCAGGTTTGCACCTGCCTCCTCACTGATCCCTCTGCTGCCACTGTCACCCCTGCTAAGCCGCCCTCCACAGAACAGGGAGAGCAATGCTTCTAAAACACAACTCTGGCCATGTTACTTACCTGCTTAAAAGCCCTCTGTGCAAAAACTGATGGGAAGAAATATCTCGAAATACCGAGTAAAAATGCAGAATGAAAATTATGAGGGAAAAGATGAGAACTCATCCAGGGAAAAAAAAAAAAAAAACCAAACCAACTATAAAATTCCTCCATACTCTCAGGGCAGAGCCCAGCCTACTTACCCTGGTAGTTGAGGCCCTCCATGATCTCTTCAGCTTCCCACCACCTGCTCTTGACTTCTGCAGTACAGAACAAAGTTCCAGGTGAGACTCTGCTGTTTCCCTCTTGGTATCTCTGAATGCACTGCCCTTCTGCCTGGGATGCCCTTCCTTCTCCTGGCTACCCATTCTTCAAGGCTTAGGTCAGGGGTCACTGCCTCCAGGAAGCCCTCTGACTCTTATGGGCTGCCATATCACCCTGTGCTTTCCCTTGTCACCCCCTAATTACGCTGTGCTGCCCTTGTGTTTGTCTGTCTCTGCTCCCAGCCTGTGAGCTCCTTGAGGGCAGGCACCAGGTATGACTGATTCTTTGTTCCCAGGGCTCAGCCCGAGGCCAGGCACAGGTGAGCCCTCCAGGAATGTTTGCTGAGAGTCTGTGTGGCTTTCAGGGTATAGCTAATAGTATAGATCACTGCAGAGCAGGTGGATTGCTGACCTTTGTGACTAGTGTCGAAGAAACGTGGGGTGAGGGCTAGGCTAATGGCTTGGGGAAGGCATGGAAGGCAAGAAAGTAGAGATACTGGGGTTTCTTTTTCTGTCCTTCCCCCAATCCTGCCCAGGGCACATATATATTTTGTTAGTGTCCCCTCATCCAGGCACTTGCTGAACATTCCCTTCTGGGAAAGCTCCTTGCAGTGACCCCAAATATCTCCCCAGGATTCCCCAAACTGCCTAGTATCCCTAAGTATCCCAAATCTCTTCATCAAAGGTCCTCCAAAACTTCCCCTCATGTCTCCTAAAACTCCATTAATCCCCCAAACTTCCCCTCAAAAAACCCTTTTCATGCCTGGCCCCTAGAAGGAGGGTAAGGTACCCCTTACCTGGGCCTTCTCCAGGGAGGGGAAGCCTGTGCGGGGCTCTTGCATTGGCCGCCAGGGGAGGGGGAGGACAGGCTTCTCCTTTATACTGTCAATCCCCCCCCTTCACCTCCCCCACACAGCTGTTCAGAAATGTGACACTCATCCCATCTATTTCTGGATGTTCCCTCAAGGCTCAGGAACACCAGCCTCCACCTAGTCTGCCCTGGGCCAGTGCTCCCCACATGAAAAAGGGAATCCCTGGGGACAAAAAGGTGAGCTGAGGCAGCACGGATCCAGGCTCTGACAACTATGCTCAAAAGCCTCCTCACTGAATTTGGTCCTGTGTTCTGATCATCTGAGGGGAAGAGACTGAGGAGGCCTCGGAGAGCATCTCCTGACGTTGTGTTCCTTTCACGTGAACTTCGAGACTCACCTTAGGTGCAAGGAGAGATTCTTGGATTAAGGAGGCTGGGTCCTGGGTCCCAGCTCCACCACTGACTTGCCAGGTAACCTTGGATGACTTTCTGCCCCACCCTGGGCCAATGTCCAATGAGTAGATTTGACTCCATCTCTTGGGGTCTTTCTTGGAGTTTCAGGTACGAGGTACCAGGATGGAAGTAGCAAATTCCAAAGCCAGAAGGTAAGGAGAAGAGGACAAAGCAGTTGATCTGGACCCAGAGACTGTCCTTGCTGTCCCCCAGACAAGATCTTCTATTCCAGCAACTACATACACTCAAGTCCCCCCAGGGAGAGAGGCAGGCAGGATATATAGGCAAGATGCTGTTTTTCACAGTAATGGTGAACAGTAGAAGGGCTCCTGAATTTCTTATCTAAGGGGACTTTGGGGTGGCCAATCTCATTCAACAACTTGTCTTAAAGCTGTGTTTGCTTAACAAGCACTCTGTTTTGGGGGATGTCACTCTACCTCTCTCCCTTCTCTCCCCCAACTTGGACACACAGTTTTTCTTCCTGTTTGGTCCACAGGAAGGATTTTGGGTGAAAGAAACCTTATTTGGCTGACAATATGAGGGGATGGAGGGAACAGGGATGGGGCTAAATGAATGAGTCAGACTAGAATGGAGGCCTTTCGGTAGGTCTACCCTACCACACCCACCCCAGCTCTAGCAGGCAGCATGGCTTAAATTCTGACATTCAGGACCCCTAACTCCTCTGGCCACTTTAGGAGAACTACCCTTCCGCCTACCAGGCTCAGGCTGTCAGAAAGCCCTTCCTAGAGCCATTTACTGATTCCCAGCTGGCCCCTTCTCCCATTACCTTTGATTGGGCATCCAAAACTAGGAGCCAGGGTTATTTATAGACAAACCCAGAGGAGGTGGGGGGAAAGGCTAGTGTTTATAAACATTGGGTTACCTGAGTCTGAGAGTCACCCTCAGAGAGAGAGGGTCTAGTGGGAGGGGTCAAGACTGGACTCTGAGGATCTGAGACAAGGAGCTCTGTAACTGGTCTACGGAGTGGGGGAGGTGGGGGAAAGAGACTGAGAAGGAAGGGGAATGGGAACTCAGTTACTTGGAGGCGTGACGCAACAGGCGGGCCATGTGCAAATTACACGCAAATCAGTGAGGGCCCGAGGGTGACCTCTAGGCAGGCAGGACCCTCACGGGGCTCCTTGGCCTAGCGGACTGGAGAGGGAGAAGCCGAGTCTCACAAGTCCACTCCCCACCCTCACCCCCCCACCCCCCGCCCCGGAGCCAAAGCTTGTTCCGAGAAAGTACCCTTCGTCCTAGGGAAGGGGAGTTTCGCCCCACAGCCCCTTCCCCAGCCACTCCCGCTCCCCCCAACCCCGGTGTCGGTTGTAGGGGAAGGGCGGTGTCGGGTTACCGCCGCGGGGGCTATAGTTAGCTGCGGGGACTTTATTTATCAGTGGACTCCCGGACTGCGCAGCACCCGCCCAGACGTTAGCCCCCGGCTAGCGCCAAACACCAGTGTTCCTTCCCGCTCTCTGCTTCCGCGACCTCCAGGTGGGTCCTCGGCCCCCTCCCTCTCTTCTATCCAGCGAAGACAAACTGCGGCTGCCCCAACGTTACCATCGCCAAAAACGCCCCCGGGCAGGAGGCGCTGACCATCGGCGCGTCCAAGAGTCTGGGGACCAGAGACCCGGCTTTGTGCTGGGGGACAATAAAGGCCAAGGCCCTGCCCACGCCCTCAGGCCCGCCCTTGACCCCACCCACGCCCCACTCGAGCCCCAGTCCTGGGCCAAGGACCCCTCACACCGCAGAAGAAGGGGTCCAGATCTCCACCCCTCAGCCCGTCATAGCCTGAATTCCGCAGCCGCTGGCCCCACCCTCACCCGGACCTCGCCCTCCAGAGTCTCCCCCAGGGACGATGTTGGTGGCTCTGCTGATCGCCCTCAGCTGCATGGGCCTCCACACCTTCTGGCAGGTAACTCTGGGGACCTATCCTCTGTCACTAGGGTAGTTGGGGGACACACCCCGAAGAGGTGAAGTGGGAGGCTGACTCAACACTTTCTCCCAGGGACTCTTCTCTAGGATCCCACTCCTCTTAATGGTCTTCCTCTTAGGAACCTCCTTCCCTGCAGGGAGCTCCAAGTTCACATCACCACTCCCAGAATCCCCACCTCCACCCACAGTTCCCTCAGTGTTCGTCCTTCCTTTATACCATCCCTCCCAACTGATTGCCTCTGTCTCCTCTACACTTCCCACCTCCCACCATAGGTCCAACCTAGGCAAACCCCATTGGGCTACCTGTGTGCTGCAGTCCTGGCAGCCAGGGCTCGACCTCCCCCACTCCATCTACCACCTCAGATTTGGGGATAAGGGCTTCTAAAGCAGTAGAGGACTCTTGAGTTTCAGACTTGACAGTGACTTGGTGTGGTGGCTGAGGACTTGACCCTTCCTCACCCACCTCCTCCAGGTTTGGGAATAGAGCTTCAAAAGCAGGAGTAGCTGACAATGACTTGGTGTGGTGGCTGAGTACCTGCTAGGGCTTCCTAAGGAGGAGAGAGAGTATCTAAGGAGGATGGGAAGGGGTCAGATATCAGAGGTGGAAGTTGGCATTGGCTCTACGTTTGTGTATCATCTGTAGACTGAATCTTAAGGCCAGAAAAGCATTTAGAGGTTGTCTAGACACACCTGCCACGGAATGCGGGAACTTCTGTAATGACAAGATGACCCATTTTAGGTTGTGCAGAGTGAAGATCTATATGTTAATCCTCACAGTAATATTATGAGGTTGGAATTATCCCTAATTTATAGGTGGTGAACCTGAAGCCCAGAGAATTTGAGTCTTACCCAAGATCCCACAGCTGGTAGGTGGTGAAGTCAGGGTTTGAATCCATGTCTGTCTGACTCCAAAGCCTGTGCTATTTAAGCCTCCTCTTGAGCCCTTGCCAAACTGTTTGCATACATCAGATATTTGGACACAGAAATAAGATTCTGTGTTTCTGAACTGATCTAGCACCAGGACCCCTGTCCAGTGCTCCGAACTCATGCCGTGTCCTGTGTGGCTCCTCTCTTTCTTACCTCCATAGGCCCAGGCTGTTCCCATCCTGCCCCTGGGTCTGGCCCCAGACACCTTTGATGATGCCTATGTGGGCTGCTCAGAGGAAATGGAGGAGAAGGCAGCCACCCTGCTAAAGGAGGAGATGGCCCGCCATGCCCTGCTGCGGGAGTCCTGGGAGGCAGCCCAGGAGGCCTGGGAGCACAGGCATCGAGGGCTCACCTTGCCCCCTGGCTTCCAGACCCAGCACGCAGTGGCCATCATGGTCTACACCAACTCATCTAACACCTTGTACTCAGAGCTGAACCAGGCTGTGCGGACGGGTGGTGGCTCCCGGGACCTCTACATGAGGCACTTCCGCTTCAAGGCCCTGCATTTCTACCTGATCCGGGCCCTGCAACTCCTGCGGGGCAGTGGGGGCTGCAGCGGGGAACCTGGGGAGGTGGTGTTCCGAGGTGTGGGAAGCCTTCGTTTTGAACCCAAGAAGCTGGGGGACTCTGTTCGCTTGGGACAGTTCGCCTCCAGCTCCCTGGATGAGGCAGTGGCCCGCAGATTTGGTAATGCCACCTTCTTCTCTCTAAGGACTTGCTTTGGGGCCCCTATCCAGGCCTTGTCTGTCTTTCCCGAGGAGCGTGAGGTGCTGATTCCCCCCCATGAAGTCTTCTTGGTCACCAGATTCTCCCAGGATGGAGCCTGGAGCCTAGTGACTCTCTGGAGCTATAATCAGACCTGCAGCCACTTTAACTGCGCCTATCTGGGTGGTGAGCTGTGCATGGGGAAATGATGTGTGAAATAAACCAGGATGTCCCTACACAATCTCCGCGGCCTTCAAGGAGACCTACTTGGTTAATGGGGAAAGTTGAGGGCTAGAAGTCAGCTGGGGTTATTGTCCTTTACTGACTCAGGTTCTGCTAGCTCTCAGAAGGTCCTCTAAGTGTTTTCTGGATCTGTGAATATGCTCAGATGATTCACAGATGTTCTGTAAAAGTACTATCTGCTAACTTTAGACAGTCTAACCTAAGAGGGTGTTAACCTTCTTCTGATCCTAGCCTTAATTAAAAGACCTGGTCAAGGAGGTTAGCAAGCAGAGGAAAGAGAAATGAGTACTGCTTCAGATTTCAGGAGGCTGAGGGCTTGGTGGGAACGACAAGATACAGAAATGCTATTCCTGAGTGCTGAGTGGGAGACAGAATGGAGGAGTGATGGGCTTGGGTGGGAGCAGGGATGGATGGGCAATCTGGAAAGATCCTGGGGAAAGAAGGAAGGGAAGTCAGAATTTTGCATTTAAGAGAAGAAAAAGATGGGTTGAGAGGGAGACTGGCCCGTGCTGGGGCCTGGTGGGAAGTTTGGGGTACAGGGGTCTGTCTACATGGAGGCCTCACTGTGCTGTCTATTGCAGGAGAGAAGAGGCGGGACTGTGTGTCAGCACCAAGTGAGTTATCCTCCTGCTCCCTCCCTCAGCTGTTTCCACTCCCACTGCCAACTTTTTTCCTTCTCTCTCCAGCAGGGGGTCAGCCAGACTCACCCTCCAAGGATGCCTTCTCTCTACTCTCCTGGAAGACCATGCTTTTGGCCCCTGGGGGCTTCCAGCTCTCAGGAGCTGACCCCTGAAAATCCAATGCCTGCCATTTAGGAGTCCTGGGAACTCGTGGCTGTCATATGAAGGAGGGGGTCTTTGAACAGCCTCGAAGCAAGCACATGGTTCTGGACCTAGCCCTAGCAGCCATCTCCCCAGGGCCAGCATGTGGGGGGACTTGAGGCCATGGCAGGGAGGAGGGAACCCCACTATGTGGTGGAGACTTTCTGGGACAAACAAGGGTAGTGCTGTAATGACCACTTGATTAAATGGTGTTGCAGTGTGGAGACATCAAATTTCACAATTGTTTTTTTCTGTGAGGCTGGAACATCTGCCTTGCTATAGCCATGCCAGACTCAGGACTGAGGAACTAAAAAGAATAACCTCTTGGTCCGTGCCATACATTGTAACTTGCAAATCTGGAAGCATTAGCAGCCAGAGGTTCCTCACAACAACCCTGAAGGCCCTATTTGTCAGATGAGGAATGAAAGGCCAAGGAAGAAAGCCACTTGCCCATGGTCAGAGAATGTGTTGAAACCAGGTCTCCTGCCTCTCAGCCCAGAACTCCTTCCACCAAAGCACTTGAGGAAGCCCAAAGTCGAATCCTAAGCCCAAAATACCTGGGACCCCAGAGCAAGCCATTTTCTCTTTGCCCTGCTCCCTCAAGGGTCCGTTTCTGTGGGGATGCAAGGACCTCAAAACATCAAGAGGCAGGGATTCTCACACACTCTGGAGGCATCCAACAACAGGAACAGAAATTTTATTGAGGCAAAGAAAGCAACATAGGCTCTACTAGGCTCATCTAGGCTGTTTTACTCAGCAACAGAAAAAGGGACCCTCCCACTGTCTAGGACTCTCCCTTGGTCCCCAAACCCTCCTCCTGGAGCAGGTCCCCAGCCCCATCTGCTTCTTGTTCTCTGTGCACTAGCACTTGAGCTGGGGAGGAGGGGCCAGACTCTCCAGAAGCTGGAGTCCTCGCCCTTCCCGTATTCTGAGGCCCAGTTTCTGAAGACACTTGGGCTTCCATAACCCTTGGCAATGTTAGCTCTGGGGTCTCAGGGATGGGGGTCCCCAGGTTCTGGAAGCTGTTATGCACTCAGGTGATGTAGCGACTGAGGATGTTGGCACCGCTGGGTGGCCAGGATGTCCCTCCTTCTGTGAGAGTCCGCCGTACACCAGCTACCTCACTTTGCAGTTGAGATATGGTCTTGGTCAGCTCTGTAAGTCTGTTGCCCAGGTCTGGGGGAGATGGAGTATTGAGGGGAGGTCTCTTAGAAGATAAGCCTACCCTGTGCTACTTCTACCCCCAACAGTACACAAGGGGATGCCCTGTCTGGGGGTCCTGAGGGAGGAGAACTGGAGGAGGTGAGGGACTACCTTATGGGCCGGGGATCAGGTTGGCAGGCAAAATCTGGGACAGAAGAATCTGAGTGGGGGTAGGGAGGGATTAGTTTAGGAGATATAAAGAAGGAAAGTCTTGGGGCCAGAAAGGGGATCAGGAGTCATAAGCGTGGAAAAGTTTTTAATGGGTAGAGAGATTTGTACACCTACCTCTATGAGCCCTCTCCCTGATCTACACCTGTCCAGCCCATACTCATCTTTCAGGGCCCAGTTCAAGTTCCACCTCCTCCTTCCCTAACTACTTTCCATGATATTCTCAAAATGATAGGTTCTTTGCCTCCTTTGGGCTCACACTGCAATTTGTGCTTCTCTTAGCTAAGTGCTCTCTGCCTGGTATGATGGTCTCTCTCCTCACCAAACTGAAAGTTTCCCATGTGTCCTTGCTCTACACAGTCCCCCACCCTCATGTAGGGCCTGGGACAAAGGAGGACATAGCAATAAATGTTGGTTAAATGAGTGAATAAGTGAATGAATGAATGAATCATGAATTAAGTGAATGAGTGAATGGGTGAGTGAATGAGAGAATAAATGAGCACGTGAGAGAATGAGGGCAGGAATGAGGGATTACATGAAATGAGTGGAATAAATATCTGAATGGGCCAGGGGGTAATTGAGTACAAGGGGCTACACTGTGCAAGTGTGGCTTCCAAGGGCAGTATAGGATGTGGACACATATAAATGCAGGCTGGGTGAGGGGTGTGAGTCTGGGTGTGGGGCATTTATCCCAGGCGAGCAACGGAACAGGAATGGGGAAGTCTTGGAGGTGGGCGACTAACCTTTCCAATGAGTCTCCTCGAACTCACGCCGGGCAGTCTCTATGTAGCGTTGGACCAGGGCCTTGATGACACGAAGCCGGTAGGATCCTCGCTCTCCCTCCCCAGGCCCTGTCCCTGCCCCGGGATTGGCCTGGAGTGGAAAGACAGGAGGGTGAGGGAGATTCCCGTCCTCCAGCATCCTCTAATCACCAGGTAATAAAGGAGTGAGGTACAGCCTGTGCAGCTTTTCTATCCCTAGAGGCCACACACCTAGACCCTGGTCTGCCTCCACAGTACAGTCCTGGAAGGTAGAGGACAGAGGAATGGGTTGAGCTGTGGGGGCTGGAAAGCGAGATGGTGGTAGACAGAGACAGAGATCGAGCAGTACAGAGCTAAGCTTCCTCTCCTGCCACTGACTCAACCCTGGACTTGTTGGGTTAAGTTAGCCCAAGCTAACCTTGCCCTTCAAATTCCATATAGGGGTAGAGCTAGGGATGTGGGAAAGCATTTGCATGGACCTGCTCATGCATATGGGGTGGAAATCATCATGCAAACTAGAATGATTGATTCTGGGTCCAGTTTTAGAACTTGGGACAGTACCAGATGGGGGCAGATGATGAAAAGTGGTAGCAGCAGTGTAGTAGGCAGAGCACTGGACTTGGGGGACACAGATTCAAACCCCAGCTAAGTCACTTAGCAGCTGTGTGCTTCAGGCAAATTATTCAACCTCTCCAAACCTGAATGTGTCCAAATTTAAAATGGAGATGGTATTAATACTTACTTCTCAGGGAGGTCCAGTGCCCGACAGAGTATGGGCTCTGAAAATTCTTAAGAAATAATTATTTTTATTTATCTAGTTTTATCTAATTTCTACATACTTTATACTTAGCATATTTACTTTTATAATGTAAAAAAGCAAAACATTTTATTAAATATCTTAAAAGGAGTTAGACAGAGATGGGACAGGGAGAGTTATGAAAGAGAATGACTGGCCCTTTTTGGCTACAGAATATTAAAGCATTTTTCTTGTGTAAAATAAAGAATTTGGGGAGGTCATTTCCTGAGGTTGCAGGACAGGTGGGGAGGGGACACCTGACTGAATCACCAAAGAGCAGGCTAGTGAGGTGGCAGCAGCTGGAAGACAGTGGGGCCTCAGTGGAGGTGCAATGGAGGATTGAGGAGACTCCCAGCTGGTGTGGAGGGATCTGGTGGACACAGTGACTCTGCCCATCGCAGTGAGACAGACAAGCACAGGGCCAGGGAACTGAATACAACATCAGGTGAAGAAGCTGAGTTTCACCCAAGGCTGGAAGTAACCCTGACAAGTAGTCTAAAAAATATGCATTGGGTAATATGGACAGGGCCAGGAAGTAGCCGGAAGGAAAAGGCAGTAATTCTGGATTTGAGAGTCAGAGATCTGGGACGGTGTTTAAAGAGGTGTCCATGCAGGATATCCTGGAGCCAGGCTGGGGTGGGAACTGGGAAATCTTTGGCATTTAGTTTCTTGAATGTGTCATGGTTTCTCCATGTCTTTGCAAATATAGTTTCCTGAGCCCAGAACTCCCTTCTCCATCTTATCTGCCCACCAACCTCCTGCTTACCCCTCAGGATTCTGTTCTGCCTTCAGCACCTCTGGGATGCCTCCCTGATTCCTGAGGCTGAGTCTGGGCTTCCAATAGCCTCCATGTGCTTCTTTCTATCATAGGTTTGTCATTCTATACAATTACAATCTGTTTCTGTCTGATACTCTGTACTGATCAGCACCTCAAGGGACCATCATTATGTATCTCTTTGTTTCCAACATAGGTGTGCTTTGTTTGGTAAGTGTTTGTTGAACAAACTACTGACCAACCAGAGTATCCAGGGACCTCAGAGCTTGAGCGATGACTTATAGTCCCATATAGCTGGCCTGGAGGCCGGAGCTTAGAGAGATCCTCAGGTAAAAAGTTTTAAGGGGCTAGAATCCTCTGCAGACCTGGCAATAATGCTGGTCTGAATTAGAAAAGGGCTTTAATTACCAAGCCAGACTGGGTTAGGGGCAATAATGAAGGGTCAGGGAGGCCTTGCAGGCATGGCCCCCTCTCTCAGGCCTCTATCAGCCTTTTAATTTCCAAGTTTGTAGGGGCATTCTTCCCTTGGCTCTCTAATACATTTTTTCAAAAAGGTTCAACCAGGTCTTGGCCCAGTTTAGGGCAAAAGGCTGGTCTGTAGCTTAGAGGGTGTTGGGTGGTTTGGGAGAAGGATGTATGAACTTCTCTTTAACCTGGTGACAACAGAATTGGAAATTTAGGAAATGGCCAGAGCCAGAAAGAGGGAAAGGGAAGCCACGTGGGAGAGCGGGAATTGAGAAGAGGCTTTATGGAAAGACAGACAAGCCAAGAGTGTACAGACAAACAGATGGCATAGACACTATAGTTGAAGTCCTGATATGAGGGAGACAAACAAGCAGACGAGGTACTTACAAAGGTGGGGATTGGGAGATAGTCTGGCTTCTTGGTTTTGCAGCAGGAGCAGCAACAGCAAATGAACTGGAAAATTCTCCTGAGAGATTTAGATAGTGGGAAGTGGTTAGTCAGAAGACAGGGCCTAGGAAATTTAGGGCAGTAGCTGGGGAGGGGGTGAAGTGGGCTGGATCTCTGGGGAACTGGGGGTGAAAGCTCTGAAGTAATCACCTGAGAAAGTAGCAGATAGACTTGGGGGAAGGCAGAATGTTGAAGGGCACAGGCAACTTCAGGCCCTCTCTGAAGTAGGACTGGTAGAGCTTGGAGCGAGCAAACTTCCACTCCACATCAGCATCATCCTGGAGACCAGAAAGTAGGAGACTGTGCAAGGATCACTCTGGTACCAGCCCTTTTGCCCACTCAGTCTGCCTTCTCTTTTCCCCAATCCTCACACCTCTTATTCTCCATTGTGTCAAACACTTTCCTCTCCCCTGTTCTTATCTCCATCCTCATCTATCACCCACATTTCCCCTGCTGGCCTCTGCCTTTCCTTTCTTCCTCTCCATTTTCTTTTACCGTTCTGACACCCAGCCTATTCTCCAGCCTTCAAGTTCTAATCCATCTGTCGCCTCTCCTCTCTCTTCTCTCGTTCCCACCTATTTTTCCACAACTCCCACAATCATCATAAAGTGGAAAGAGCACTAGACTTGATGTCTAGACATTCTGATAACATCACTAAGATCCTCATTTTACAGATGAGGAAAATGAGGCCTAAAGAGGAAACTTGTCCGAAGTCTCGAACAAGGCAATAGTGGAGGCAGAGTAGGAAGCCGAGTGTCTTGACAACTTTCACCTTATTCCCTTCCATCAGTTCTTCCCTTCTTCTCCCTGCCCTAAGCTCACCTCAGTCCACGTACCTCAATCTTCTGGAAGGAGTTGGTGATCATGGCAATGAGCATGTTGAGCAGCACAAGGACCATGACGATGGTAAAGATGCCGTAGAGGGCCCGGCCCACGAATTCAGGCACCAGAAACTGAGGCATGTCTACCACGCTGTGCTCTTCCATGCCAAACATGGTCCAGAACAGAAACTGGAATGTCTCATTGAAACTAATATGCCAGGCCAAGTAAGGGACAGGAAGTGAGGGGTGGCAGATGAGCCTGAGCTCCACCCAGACACACTCCTCCTTGCCCTCCAGGACCCAGACAAAGGTGTTCTGCTTCCCTGAAGCCCTCTGGGCCACTCTGGCCCATACAGACACTCGCCATTGCTGAGCTCCAATTTTTGTTCTTTAGTCAACTGATAAATAATTATTGAGTACATAGTAGCACCACAGGTGCTAAAGATACAGCCATGAATAAGATAAGCATAGTCCCTGTCTTCAACGACCTTATGTTCTGGGGGGTGAGATAGACACTAATTACTCTAACATTTAAAAATTGTGGTAAGTGCTATGAAGGAGCAGCATAGGATGCAATGAGATGTAGAACTTGGGTGTGGCCTAGTCTGGGGGTCAGGGAGGCTTCTTTGAGAAAATGACATTCAAGCTGAACTCTAAAGAATAGGTGGAAATCAACCAGGTTTGAAAAGGAAGGTAGGGTGAAGAAGAGCATTACCAAAGTAGAAGGAACATGGGGACATTTGAAGAACTCAGAGAAGGCCAGCATGGCTGGTCTCAGAGAGTAAAGGGGAGAGAGACTTTTGAGAGGTAAGTGGGGACCAGCCAGATCAAGCATGACCTTGTATAATAAAAACAAAAGTCCTTACTGCGGCCTTGGAGCAATAGGAAGCCATGAAGTTCTAGGTGGAGGGGTGATACCTAATTTACATTTGAAAAGACCACTTTGGCTGCTTCAAGTAGAATGGAAGGAAGCAGGTGAAATAGTAGAGGGATGGAGACCAGTTAAGAAACTTGTCACCATGATCTGGATGATAAGATGATGGTGGTTAGGACCACAGTGGTAGCAACTCCAGTGCCACCTCTTGTAGGAAGCCCTTCCTGAACTCCCTTCCCCATCCCCCAGCTGAATGTGCATGTCTATTAGTCACAGACCAAATCACAGACTCTTCCTCCTATTGTATTTTTTTGTGAATTATCTTCTCCATCTCAGTGCCAGTTCAGACCTAGATTACTGCAACAACCTCACACTGGTCTCCTGGCCTCAATATTTCTCCTGTTAATTCATCCTCCACACTGTATCTAGGGTGTTCTTTCTAAATGTTAATCTGATGTGTTCTACTTCTACTTGTCAACCATTAAATGTTCCTAACTATCCTCAGTCCAGATGTCCACCATGCAGCCTACCTGAGATTTTTAGTAAAAATACTTTTTTTTTTTTTTTTTTTTTAAATAATAGAAACAGTTTTAACTGGAGCAAAGAAGGAAGTAAGTCAGTGAGCCTCAGTAACTCATAAAGTTTTCTGAAATTATCCCTGAGTAAGTCTTTTTTTTTTTTTTTTTAATTTTTATTGTTGTGCTTTAAGTGAAAGTTTACAATTCAAGTTAATCTCTCATACAAAAATTTATACATATATTGTTTTGTGACCCTATTTGCTCTCCCTATATGGTGACAGCACACTCTCCCATTCCATTCCGGATTTCCCGTGTCCATTCATCCAGGTCCTGACCCTCTCTGCCTTCTCATCTCACCTCCACATGAGAGCCACTCATTTAATGTCATGTATCTACTTGAGCTAAGAAGAACATTCTTCATGAGTTTCATTTTATGACCCATAGTCCAGTCTAATCTTTGTCGGAAGAGTTGGCCTCGGGAATGGTTTTAGTTTCGGGCCAACAGAGAGCCTGGTGGCCACATCTTCCAGGGTCCCTCCAGTCTCAATTAAACCATTAAGTCTGGTCTATAGTAAAAATACTTTTGACTTAATTAGCTGCCACCCATGAATGAACAGCCCAGGAGGGTACAGTCTTCCCTTGCTACCGTGGAGTGACTGATACCACCAGGAGCCATGAAGCAGGCTGGAATGGGTAGTTACTATCGCTGGCATGGCAGATGACATTCAAGCTGAGCTTTATCTTTAAACTGTGCAAGCTCAGGTCCTTTAAGCTGACATCCTGAAGCCAGGACATGAACAAGGATTCATGGTAAGAGGAGTGGTCTGAATAAAGTTTCCATATACACCATGAAAAAACCTTGACAAATATCCACACGCCCAAGTGTGGGTACTTTAGCATCACCAATGAAACCATCACACAGTTGTACTCATGCGACTTTATGATTGGGTGGCTGCTTGGGAGGCCACCTGGAGTTCCATGGCCTGCTAGAGAAAGTCTAAGCTTCTCATCAGAACCTTCAGACTCCGAGGCCTGGCTCCTGCTATCCTCTCCAGCCTCCTCTCACAAAATTTCCTTCTTGCACCAACAACAGGGGACTTCTTACTATTTCCCAATGTAACTCCTTGCTTTGGTATAGCCCCATTTTGCCTGGGATGCTCTGTTTCTTCTCTGAAGTCCATAATCGTTCAAGGTAGAGTCCAGATTCTCCCTTGTCTGTGAAGCCTTCCCTGATTATCCAATACAGAGGAATGGGCTTCCTCCTCTAGGCACCCTCAACATAAGCCCTCCTTTTTCATAGCACTTGTTGTTGTTGTTGTTAGGTGTCATTGAGTCGACTCCGACTCATAGCCACCCTATGTACAACAGAACAAAACACTGCCCAGTCCTGCGCCGTCCTCATAATTGTTGTTATGTTTAAGGCCATTGTTGCAGCCGCTGTGTCACTCTATCTCGTCATTCCAAAATTGCACTTATTTGTGCACATGGCTATCTTCTCCATGGGACTGGGTCTAGTTCATTTCTCCTGTCTTTGTTTGTAGTGCTAGGAACAGGACCTACTACAAAGAAGGTGTCAGTAAATGGGTGTAAACTCAAAAAAAAAAAACCAGAAACCCAAAGCAAGCTAATGACTGAATGACTAAGAAAGTGAATTAATCTAAAAAGTGAGTAAATGAATGAATGAACAATGAATGAGTGAACTAGCAAACATGAAAATGAATATTTTGCCATATTTAGGACAATTTGAACATCAAAAAGAATTATGACTGTAATGGATTATTATATTTAAAAAGTCTTTGAGTCTGTAGTGATTTCAAAAAGGAAAAGGGGAGGAGAAAGCACTTCTTTATAGAAGAAGGCCAGCTAACAAACGCAGATATGATAGAAGTAGAAAATCAGCATTTTGCAACCACCACTGTAGTAACTGATTCAGGTAAATATCATCTGTGGATGCTAAAGCCAGTGGGTGAAAGTTTGCAAGGGAGCAGTTTAGTCACAGTCTCAATATATTTCCCCATTACTGAAAGAGGAAGAGATACCTTTACAATGGAAAGGTTTGCTAAACTCTGTCTTAACCAGGTGGCATCACCAATGGGCCATACTGACATCATGTGCCTCCTGATATGATACAATGGGAAGTACACCTCGTCTAGATAGGTTGTGTTCTTGCCAAAACAGATAAACCCAAATTGCGGCAAACGCTCTCTACACAATAGCTTAATCTGTGCTCTTGAAAAAAGTTTAATTGTCATGAAAGACAATGAAAAGGTAGGGAGAGTGTTCTAGATTAAAGAAAACAAAAGAGATATGATAACATGGTGCAATGGATAATACCTGATTAGATCATCTCGGATTTTTAAAAAGCTATAGAGATTTTGTTTGTCAATTGGGGAAATCTGAATAAGGACTATATAATAGATAATATTATGGTACTGATGTTAAATTTTTTGCAGATGACAATGGTTTTATGGTAATGCTAACTATTTAGGGGTGAAGTCATGGTGCCTGCAACTTACTTTTAAATATTTCAGAAAAAAGAATAAAGGGAGCAATAGATCAAGCAAATGTGGAATAACGTTAACAATTGAAGCTAGATGAAGGGCATATGGATGTTTACTGTACTACTCTTTTAACTTTTTCATAGGATTGAAGTTTTTCAAGATAAAAAGTTTGGGGGAAGAGTGAGAGATTGAACTAATGAATGAGTAGATGAACAAATGACTTAGTGACAGAGTGAATCAATGAGGGAGAAAGCAAACAAGAGAATTAATTATTGGGTGGATAAATGAGGGAGGGAGGGGGAAGGAAGAATGACACTAAGGCTCCAAGTTGCAAGGTCCCAGACTCCCATTTGCCCACCCTGCCTCTGCCCCAGCATACTTGCCCAGCCGCTCTGTCTCTTGGTAGGGCACATAGATGTTGAGGCCACAGAGGTAGGTGGTCAGGATGATCATGAGGGTGAACATGAACCTGACAGGGGGTGTGACAGGGAAGAGTCAGTGCAGGTCTCCACTGTGGGAAAAGTCAGGCTCTGGAAAGAAGAGGGATGGGGTGGGGGGGGCGGGCGGGTGATCGCCTACCTAGCCCAGCTTCTCTATTTGACAAGTATTTAATTTTGTTGTTATTAAGAACAGAGAAATTAGCGGTGGGAAGTGAGAAGAGATTTAAAGTGTGTGCCAAAGCAGGCGCCTTCCTTCAAGAACAAAGGGTACTGAGTCCAATCAGTCAATGCTGAGAGATGGGCCAGTCTCCCAGGGAGGGACTGAGATGGTGAGATGTGGTACAGGGATGGGTGGGCATCAGAGAGTCCTTCTGAATAGGAGTTGTCATCAGAAGAGTTAAAGCCACATGTGGGGATGAGTAAACCCGCAACAGGGAGGGCTAGAGAGCCCAGGGGTGGAGTGGAAGGGTCTCCTCCAAGCTAAGCTGAGCTGAACATGGTCACAGATGTAACCAGGGCTTTTCCCACCAAGGTAACTCATTCCAGTCCCACTTCAGGGAGGGGATTCCCAGGGGAGCAGGTACTAACTGTGGGCTCTGATTAGGGCGAGAGGCCAAGTTTGGCTGTAAATGATTAGGTGATAAGCACCAAGAAGACCAGATAATGTCATGGGTTCAAAGGGCAGTTTTAGAGTGGAAAGAATCCAAAAGGACTTGAGTCCAGCACCCTTACCACATAGATGGGAAAACTGAGGTCCAGAGAGGGATCACATAGAGAGACAGCGACAGAACTAAGACTAGAACTCCCAACACAGGGCTCTTTCTGCGGTCGGGGGTTCTTAACCTTTTCTGGAGTCATGGGCCTCTTGGACCATTGGATGGAAGTTACAGACCCTCTCTGCAGAGAAATACACATTTACACTTATACTGTAAATTTTGCCTATAGTTTCAGTGAGTCACAGGTCCCTCGAGTCTATGCAAGTAACCAGGTTAAGAAATCGTGTGCTACACTGGAGCTGGGGAATTTCAGGAGGAGGGTAAGTGGAGTTTACCAGAGAGGAGGGTGCTCTGAGGAGGGGTGGTACACACCGTATCATGTCGTTGATCATCTTGCCAATGGAAATCTGCAAAGTGCCCAGTGACTCGTGGGCTGGCAGAATATAGGCCAGGTGGGTGAAGCTGAGCATGCTGGTGACAGCGAACAGCACCTCAGCCAAGAACTGGGGATCCTCGGTGCACCACTCACTTCTCTCTGTGTAGGGTGGAATGGGGGTTGGGGCCGAGGGCCAAGGAAGAGGAGGGACTGGGGGATTCAGGATGAGTTGGTGTGGCTCTCACCAGCAGTAGTGAAATAGTGGCAAGCAGTCCCATCTGGAACATCCTGGCAGTGCACGTGGGCAAGCCCAGCCAGGAGGAGGCGCAGTGCAAAGGCCGCCAGGTACAGGGACAGGATGACCACATCCAGGAAGTTCCACCTCGATCCACACCTCCTTACACTCAAACCAGAGGAAGCCTGAAAGCAGGGACAGAGGGCCAGGATAGGATGGGACAGAATTCTCCTCCTCCTTCCAGGTCAGAGCTGGATTAGAGGCGTGTATGGGGGAGAAACTATCTTTGAGGGGAGGTGGGGGCTAAAACATCACTGGGATAAGTTGATAAAACATAAGCATTTGATCTACTTAAGTACACAGTGATCTTATGTGAAAATATGAAACCTTCCTCCCTGATGTGAACTCTCTGGTGTGACCTGCACCAATGGTCACAGGCAGGTGATGTCCAGAAAGTGAGTGTGTAACACCAGGGAGAGGCTGTTTTTGAGAGTGAGGGATTTTTTTTTTTTTTTTTTTTTATGTGAAGTTTAAATCTTTAATATGCCTTCTGAGTTGTTTGGCTTGAAAAATCACCAAACAACTTGAAAAGGAAATAAGAACTATTAAAAAGTACAACTGTTTTTGTCATTTTTTTTTTTTTCCCCAGAGTGATGATTCTGCTTTGGCCAGTGGAAGTGAATTACTAAGTATACAATTTCGAGAAAATCACTTTTTCTCTGCCCTCTACCAAAGAAGTGCTGGACAAATATGTAAAGAATGTTGCTTTGAAAAGGCTCCAAATTATCAGCCAGCTCAGGATGCCAATGTCTTGGTGGAGTCTGGTGTCAGACCTAGGGTGAGGGGCTTCAGAGCTGGACCCCATTAGCCAGGTGATCCTGCCACATTGTACCCTTCTCTATCCTCTGGATATAATTGTGTGCCTTTTCATTCATTGTTCCCTCCACCTTGAATGTCCTTCCATACCTTTTTGAAGCTTTGTTGACTTTCGTGGCCCAGGTCAAGTATTAACGCCTCTGTGAAGCCTCCCTAAGCAGTCAGAGTGAGTTGTTCCCTGCTTTGTGTTCCTACAGCACTCTGTTCATCTCTCTGTGATGCCACTGCTGTAGGGCACTGCAGGATCTCTCTCGATGGGCCTGTCCTCTCTCTTCTGTCTCCCCTTGAACTTGGAGCTCCTCAAGGGCAAGGACCATGTCCAATTCATCTCTTTGTCCCCATTACCCAGATCAAGGCCCAGTATTCACTATAATAAAATATTTATTAAGTTCCTACCATGTGTCACTGGGGTCTTGTGGTGAATAATACAGACACAGTCCTTGTCATCCCCGGGTTTATAACTCAGTAAGGGAAATAGGCAAGTAACCAAGTAGTTACAATACAATCAAATGCTAAGACTGAGGAGCAGGGGAGAGAAGGGCTGTTATAGAAGTGTTTAGGAATGGATCCTCATCCTGATTTGGGGGTCAGGGAAAGCTTCTCAAAGAAAGTGAGATTTAAGCTGAGACCTGAAGGAAGAGAAGGAGCCAGCCAGGTGAAGGGGCAGCGTGGGAAGGGGAGAGGGCTCTAAGAAGAGAGATGTGCCAAGGCTGGAGGCAAGTGGGAGCGTGATGTGTTCAGGAACTGGAATCAGATCCGTGTGGCAGGAGGGTACCTTGTGAGGGTGGGGTGTTGCTCAGTACATGTATGCTGAATGGATGAGTGGAACCATATTTAATTTATCCACATATTTTCAGAGCTTCACTCACAGTAGGGCATTAGCAAATACTTACTGCAAGAGTAAGTGGTGAGTTTTGTTTCATATAAGACTTTTCTTCCACAAGGACAGGAAGTATATTGGTTTTATCTTCACCCAGCACAAGTCAGTAAATGTTTAGTAAATAATTGGGTGAAAAACTCCTTCTTGGACTGATCTTATTTTCTTTCCCTAAAGTTTCTTGGTCAAATTTCCTTTCTGACATCACTGTCTGGTATGGTACAGGTGGAGTAGTGAACCTGGTATACTAGTGGCTTGGGATTTTGCTAACCGAGTTAGAGCTAAATGAGGGGAGGGAAGCAGAGAAAGGGGCCACCCAAACAGCCTGCTGACCTCACCAGCCAGAGGCTAGGTAGAGCTCTGGGTATTGTTGCAGGTAACGTGCATTTGCAGAATTGTTTGAGAATACACAATTCTGCTACAGAAAAAAAGAAAACAAATGGACTGATGAAACTTATGGGTTAGCACTAGATAAGTTAGTAACCTGGGTGACATGTTAAAAAAAATTAAGTAGAGCATATGTGTGTGAACATACATAGAAAGAGGTGAAAGGACTGGTAGTCACTAAATATTGATGATACACTGAATATGCATGAGGCATGTGCGGCCCTCACTATTCATCAGATCTTAAATCAGCCAGGCTTTGGTGATGCCCATTTTGGCCCCATGTGTCTTCCGCCCAAGGAATGCAAATACAATTCATAGCTGTTCATCAGGATAACTGGTAAGCTACAGCTGTGGCCAGTCAGACTTGCCCTATGTTTCTCCCATAGATCAAGTGTTGGTCCCAGGCACCTGTCTGTAGCATGCCCTCTGCTCGAACCTCAGCTCTGGTCCTCATAACAACACCATTTATTGATTTAATAAATGGTACGATTTGAGCACCTTAATCTGGTCTATGAGACTTCTGCTCCATGATCTCTAGGATAGCTTGCTTCGTAGTGTACTTTCAGGCTACCATTACACCAAGGTATTTTCCCATCTGACACTATGGGCCAGAGTCTTATTTATGAGAAGAGAGGAACCTCTAGAGTGGGTAGTGACTGGTGCTAGGGTGAGAGAAGAATGGGGCCCTTGCTCAGGAAGCCTGTCACAGGGTTAGGTGCCCTGACTGAGGGTGAAGTGGAGGGGTCCCCTGGTGTGCTAAAGCCCAGAGGGGTCTGCTTACTTGTTCAGTGGACACCTGCAAGGGCAGGGTTCCCCACTGGGGTGTTTATCATGGAGAACAGTGAGGAGGCCCCCCAAAGGACACTGCTACAAATAAAGGGCCCCACACATGTATCTGTGACCCAAATCATGTGTAGGGAAGTCTCCCAGACGCGCTGGCTGCGCCCACGGAAGGTGCTGAGCTGTGTCTCCATGACCAGGGACTCCCCCAGCAGGAAGATGAGGAACCACAGATAGGAAGTGGAGTGCAGCAGGAACTTCAGCACTGGGATCTTTAGCAGGCGGCCCAGCTTGGGTGGAGAAGGAAGAGAGCGTGGCTCCCAGAATCCTGTTCATATCTCTCCCCCTTCTGGAAGCCCTTCTGGACTGTTCAGCCCACATGACTCTCCCTTTCTCAGATTCACCCACTCATTTATTCAGATATTTATTGAGAATGTACATATTAGGTCCTATACTTTCTTATCTATTGTTTCCTTTACAACCACAATGAGGTAGGTATTATTATTTCCATTTTTCAGATAAGGAACTGAGAATCACAGAGGTAAAGTAACTTTACCTTAGGGGTCCCGTAGGCTCCTCAAACTCAACCAAGCTAAAAAATAAATTCATTATCTTCTGTCCTGAACTTGATCCTCCTCCTTCTGTGTCCCCATCTCAAAAAATGACCAAATTACCCAGGCCAGGCACCTGAGAGGCAGCTGTGCATCCTCTCTCACATACCTCTCCACACTCCGAGTCTCCCTAACTCCTGGCTCCCCCTCCAATCCATCCTTCGTACTACTAGTAGAGACATCTTTCCAAAACACAAAACTGATGGGGTAACTCACCTCATTAAAATTCTGCAGTGGCTTCCCATTGCCCCAGGATGTAGTCCAAAGTCTTCACATGGCTTATGAGGCTCTGCACAATCTGGACCCTGGCCCTCTGACCAATCACTATTTGCACTTACCCTTTTGAAACACGAATTCTTTTCAGTCTAATGCTTTACATTCGCTGCTCCGTGGCCCTTCATAATGCTGTTCCTTTCTAGAATCCCACTTCCTATTCTTTACCTGGTTAATGGGAACAGGGCTTGTTTTTCATTATATCCCCAGTGCTAGGCACAATGCCTGGCTCACAGTAAGGTCTCCAAGAAACATTGGTTGAATGAAGGAACAAAAATATCTGGGACCACAAGGGCTCCCAAAGAATTTCCAGGATGGGGTGGGGCCTCTTTAAGAGAGTGTAGGGCTGTGTATAAAGGAGCCGTGGTGGTGCAGTGGTTAAGCACTTGGCTGCTAACTGAAATGTTGGCTGTTTGAACCCATCAGCTGCTCCACAGGAAAAAGATGTGATATGGCAGTCTGCTTCCGTAAAGATGTACAGCCTCGGAAACCCAGTACTACTCTGTCCTATAGTGTCACTATGAGCCAGAATCAACTTGACAGCAACGGGTCTGTTTTTTTTTTTGTTTTTTTTTTTAAGGGCTGTGTATAGGATTCCCTGGTGGCTCAGTGGTTAAGCATTTGCCTGCTAACCAAAAGGTTCAAATCCACCAGCTGCTCCTTGGAAACCCTATGGGGCAGTTCCACTCTGTCCCATAGAGTCAGTATGAGTCAGAACCGACTCAACAGCAAGGGTTTTTTTGGTACAGGATTCAGGCTTTGGAGGCAGGGAGACCTCAGTTTAAATCCTGACTCTGCTATTTACTGCTACCATCGACAAAAGGAGCCCTTGCATTCCCTGTGCCTCAGATTCCTCCTCTACAAAATGGAGGTGTAATACCTACCTTCCAGGGTCACTTCCAGTTACTTAATGCCCAGTCCAGGGCCTGGCATAGAACAAGTGCTCAATAAGTGACAGTTATTATCAGTCTCATTCTTAGTACCCGGGACTTGGGTGCCAGCCAGTAGCCAAGGCAGAGGAAGGGCATGGTGAGGAAGATGAGGAAGAAGACAAAGAGCTTCCAGATGGTGGTGCTTCCACACCAGCCGGCCAGGTTCCCACACCAGATGGAGGACAGGACTTGCTGGCAGATGGGGTGTGCTACAAACTAAGTAGAGCAGAGAGGACCACCAGGCAGGGAGGAGACAAGGGGAGCACTTGGGCGCACAGCCCTTACTTCTCTACCAGAGACTGAGCTGGCCTTCCTTCCTCCCTAGGTCAGCCAGCCCAGAAGACTGGCGACTCACTTGCCATGTGACCTTGGGCAGACCCCCCCACCTCGGCCTTGGTTACTTTCTTTATGAAGGAGGAAGCTGAACTCAGGGATTTTTCTGAACTTTCTAGATCTCTCATTCTTGATCCTAAGTTAGTCTGTGGTGGATGAAATTGGGTACCCAAGTCCCAGAACCCCAGGATTCTCTGCCTTCTTAAGCGATATGGGGCACCAGCCTGAATGGTCTCAAGGAGGAGAGGAACAGGGAAGGGGGGCTTCATGTCTTGGACAGCAGGGCCAGGGGAGCTACTATGAAGGAAGGTTTTTGATTAAGGTACTGGTGGGCTAAGATATCTGAGGGTGGGTGAGGAGAATGAGAAGTAAAGGGCTGGAGGAAGCCGGAAAGGGGAGCAAGGGGAGCATGTCCTTAGCCTGGTGGTGGTGATGGGGCATCTAATGAGACAGTGACTAAAAGAATCACTTGCTATCTAAGCCCTGAGAGGTTTAGTCTAATCTACTTCCTGTACAGAGATACCAGAGTCAAAGTAGGGAAAAGAACCAGCTCAAAGGTAATCAGGAGGTCAGAGGTAGAGCTGAGTCAAGACCTAGATGTCCTGGTTGGAAGGTAGGGTCCTGTTAGGTAATGGGACTCCTAAGGACTGGGCAGAGATTAGAGGTTTAGACTAAAGGTAAGAAGGGAGAGTTGGGGACCCATGGGATCAAGAGCCTAGATAGAAGGGCACTCAAAATCAAGGTCTAAGAAGGGTCCTGAGGGTAGGAAAAGGACTTGGAGTGGAGGATACCTAGAAGTGGCAGGACAAGGGATCAGGGCAGGGAAGGGGAGATGGTTAGGGCCCGGTTGACCCGCTTCTGGTTGTAGTTGACAGCCAGTCGCAGCCTTGCTAGGTTGGGGATGCCCTCCTCAAAGGCTTGGCCCAGGCCGTCAGCCTCAGGCTCAGTCTTGCTGTCCTTGCCCAGGTCGTTGAGCACTGCAGTCACCTCACTCTGGTTCCAGCACATGCCCAGCAGTTCAAAGCCGTAGTCCTGGCTTAGTGACTCCAGGGCAATGTACTTAGGCTGTATGGAAGCAAACCTGTGTGTACCTGCCCCCTGTGGACCCAGTCCAATTAAATCAACCCCCAACTACAGTGGGCCTGGGTCTGGGTCCTGCCCTTGGGCCACCTCTTTCCTACATCTGGTGTTACCCTGGGTAACACTTTTTTCTTGGCCACCCCACCTGTCTTCTTGCTATGAGGTACCTCCTATGTCACCTTTGCTTATCTGACACTATCTCTGCCTCATCACCAAGTCACTTCAACCCCAAACCCCGTCACTTCTGCCCATCCTTTGTATGTCCCTTTCCTAATCTCTACTTCCTGCCCCACTTTTACTCCTACTCTTTATGCATTTCATGTGCTCATTTAGTTTTTTCTGAGCCCCTACCTTACATGAGATCCCATGCTGGCAGTTTTAGGAGATGCAGAAATGAATATGGTAGTTCTTGCCTCCACTTTACCCATTCCATTCGCAGTTTTATGTGGAGCCCTTACCCCAGAGAGAATCTAGGCTAAGATTCAGGAGGCTAGGTCTGAGTCCTAGCACTATTCCTCTGCTAGTATAACATTGTCCCTCCGCTTTCTTGCCAAGAAGTGGGGATGGTAATTCCTGCTCTGCCTCCTTCCACGGGCTGTTGTTAGAACGGGGGGGGGCGGGGGGGGGGAGGAATTATACCTGTGAATGTCCTCTGGAAAGGCCTGATACCTGTGAAGTGGAGGCTTTTCATTGTTCTACTCTGCCACAGCCCAGAGTGGGAGGCAGCATCCTTCTTTCCTCAACTCATATGGCATAGCTACGTCCTGCCCTAGGCTTCTGTTTTGACCTCCTTGTCCATTTCCCCACCTGATGGTAATCTTGAGGACAGGAACCAAGTCTGCTTGGCACAGTGGGTGTCAGTGGATGAGGGAACTGAACCAGAATTCAAGGTGGTATTCAAGGCCCCTAGCCAGTCCCTGCCTCCAGGCCTCCACTGGCTCCCCCTCATTCATTCTCTGTCCTACACATCTTGTCTCTACTTTTGCTTGGAATGCATCCCTATCCCATGTACCCTCCCTGCTCCTCTTCACCTGTGTTGAGCCACCCATTTCTGTAGCTAAGCCTAATCCTGCTTCTTCCATGGAGTTTATCTCAACACAACAGCTACAGCTTTGCGGACTTGTTTTCAGGGCTTTGGAAGCCCTGTTAGCAACATGCAGAGATAATGAAGTTGAGTGTCCTAGGAGTGTCTTGTTCCCCCTCTCAGCCCTCTCCCTGCTTGTGATTACAAGCTTGAGCGCCCCATCCTCTGGTCCCTTTGATCTCCAACACTCAGTGCTCTAGGTGGGAGCACACAGCAGGTACTCAGAAAAGACGTATTGTCATCTCTAAGTCTGTCCCGCTGTTTTTCAAT
Source organism: Dugong dugon (assembly GCA_030035585.1). Classification (NCBI taxonomy): domain Eukaryota; kingdom Metazoa; phylum Chordata; class Mammalia; order Sirenia; family Dugongidae; genus Dugong; species Dugong dugon. Next base: position 75,834,055 of record CM057467.1, on the reverse strand, counting down.
CTGTAAGTCTATGTTCTCTCTCCTCTCTCAGACCCAGAGAACTTCTAGGGTGGAGCTTGTGTCACCACAAGACTAGGTGCCCCTAGAGGGACTGCTCTCTGCCATTAGAATGAAAGCCCCCTTCACGGCCTCATCTTTCTGTTGTTTCCTACTTCCCAGAACACTTACCACAGGCCTAACCATGCTCTGGTCGAAGAACATCCATGGGGCACAGAGGACAGAAGGAAGAATGAGAAACCAACCTTGAACTCAGGCTCCTTGCGTGCAAGGTGCCTGAGCTCACAGCTGAGCTGGAAGGCAGCCAGCATGGCATCTTCACTGGCCAGTGAGAAGTGGGCCCCGCTGGCAATGCCTCGGTAGGTGTTGATGCGGGACAGGGAGAACTTCAGCAAGTCGTAGCGGCAGGCGTTGCTGCACTCGAGGCAGGCACAGGAGACTGGGTGGGGCTGGGCGATGGTATGGCCCTGATCCATGAGCAGCTGTGCAATCTCATACAGGTCCTTCTGGCAGTCCAGGGTGAGTGGAGTGACACCAGGTGCAAAGCGGGAGCCATCGATGAGTCAAAGAAAGCCAGTGAGAAAGACCTAGTGTCTACTTTGCGGCCCTTCTCCTGTTCCAGCCGGGCCAGCAGGCGACGCACCACTGCTGGCTGGTTTGTATCCACTGCCACTAGCAGTGCCTCATAGATCTGCTGGAAGTCGAACTTGACATTAGCCAACAGTACATCGGTGATGGCCTCATGGCCCAGGTGGATGGCCAGGTTGAGAGCTTCCCTCCAGGAGCAGTCTTCGGCCTCCTCCACATTCCGCAGGGGCCCACTGCCACCTGTCACCTCCACCCCTGACTCCAGCAGCTGCTGCACAAAGCCTAGATGCCCCTCCTGGATGGCACCCAGGAGTGGAGGTGGGAACTTCAGCTTTTTGTTCCTGATCTCGGTCCAGTTTAGGCTGTGGCTAAATGGAGTGGATAGGGTGGAACTCCAAATCTCTAAGCCCCTTTGCTTTGGGGCCCCCTTCACCTTCCTACTCTCAAACCTTTAACCCTTGACACCCAGCCCACTATTATTCCTTGTCCCAAACACATACTAAAAAAATTTTTATTTACCATTTTATTGTGTGGATTCTCAGGCTAGGGAAGTGTCAGCACTGGGTCTGACTGGAGACCCTTCCTCAGTATAACTTCTGCACCTCACAGGAACCCACAGACACAGTGGGCCAAATGTGGGTAGTCTGGGTGGAGCTGGGCTAGGAGCCCAGTTCCACATGCAAGCACACAGGATCTGTCCAGGACCCAGCCCTCATCTTGCTGACTTCATTTCCCATCTGCTTATTCCTCCAGGAAGTCTCTGAGAATCTCCAACAGGCAGTCCCACATAGTTCCACACAGGAGGGTCTTTGAACTGGGCTTTTACTAAGCTCTTCAGCACTGACCAGGCCTCCTAGTAGGGTCCCCAAATGCTTCCCCTCCACCAAACTCCCTTAGCTCTGTCCTCTTCTGCTTTGGGGGACATTTCTCCCCTCACTGCTCTGAGGCCCAGCCCCATCCTCACTGCTTTTCTAAGCCCAGGTTCAGGGTTCCAGGGGCTCTTCTCCCACCCACAGGAGATGCCCGCCACATGTCTGGCAGCTAGGATGTCCCTGCTGCCCCTCTGGGTCAAACTGCTGTTTCATTCATCGCCAGAAATGGGACTTGGATGCAGGAAGGCAGGGGAGCAGCAGGCCTCTTACCATGAAGGGGTCCATGGCAGCACCCACCTATGCTGGCAGAGACTGAAGGACTGAACTCGTGCTGTCTGCTTCCCTGATGGTGCCTGGCATCCTCTATTCTACCCATTTAAAACCCTGCCCTGGGCCCTCCCTTTGCCAGGACCAGCTGCTCCCCCTCTGCCCTGTACCCTGAGGACCAGGGTAGCTGGTGTTAGTGTCATACAATGAAATGTTCTGGGAAAAGGGAGAGAGGACATAGTTGATCAAAGAAGTTGGGAACAGAATTTAGAATGTTCTAGCTAGAGAGAATGCAGAGACCCTCTAGTCCAACTACCTCATTGTACAGATGGGGAATGGGATCTGCCCAAGGTTCCACAGCCAGGCCTAGAACCATTCCTTAGTCATTAACTCATCTAGTCCCTGTAATACCTCTGTGAGTAGAAAGGAAGGGGGATTTTCTCTCTGTTACTGAGGGTTAATTCTGGGCCCAAGATAAGTAACCTGCATAAAGTCACAAAGCGGCACTATTACCTGATTATAGGATGGGAACCTACAAAGGATACTGAGAGCTAAGTTCAAAAGATGCTGGAATTCCAGTCTACAGCTCAAAACCACTCTCATCTTCCTAGTATGCCACAGGATCTTATCTATTAGGTACTGTTTTTCTCTTCACTGGGCCTCAGTTTTTCTTTCAGGAAAATGGTCATGAGGATGTGCTCCCCTCACAGAGGGGTAGAAGTTCTGGATTGTGTTCCAAAGCCCTAGAGAGATCACTAATCCTACCCCAGAAGTTCCAAGGGGGAAAAAGACAGGGCTTCCCTTGGGAGAATCAGGTGCCACAGCGACAGAAGCCTTGACAACTGGGAGTAGGGAGTAAGCTGGGCCCAGAAGTGCCTTCAGACAGACTCCTGAGGGAATGGATGAAGCGAAGGAGGGAGACAGGCTAGGCGTTGTCAGCACTTCTCAGCTGTCAAGTGATCCCCATCCTTAGTCACACCAGCATAGAGATGGGGGGGCAAAACCACAGGCCTTCCTGGCTCATGCCTGAGTTAGCTCCCCACACATGCTGGCATGTTCTTCCACTTCTCCCACTGAGAACTGGAACTGGCAGATAGGGCACTGGACCCAGGAAATGGGTGGCGGTGAGCTCTCTGGGGAGGAAACCCATACTACAGACTGGGATGAAGATGGTGATGAAGAGGGAGAGGCTGGACGAGGTGGGGAGGTCTCTCCACAAGTGGCAGCGTGCAGGGGGAGAATCTCAATGGTGAAGGAGCCTAAGAGGGAGAGAAGGAAGGAGGTAAGCAAAATGTACCCGCTCCCAGGCAGAATGCCATCCCAAGCAGTCTGAGGGAGCATCTGCTGTTAAAATGCAGGAAATTTATCACCATTCAATATTTTACATCTGAGAGACACTATCTAGTCATGTATTCACTAAACATTTACTGAGTGTTTACTATGTGCCCAGCATTGTGCTAGGAGCTAGGGATATAAACCCAGGCTTGCCTTATGGAATGCAGAGTCTAGTGGTGAAGATAAGCCATGAACACACGTTACAATGACACAAAGCAGAAAGAGAGGAGTGTTAAACCTAAGGGAATCAGAGAATGCTGCAGGAGCACAGCAGGGTGAGAGAACTTCAAATCAGACAAGACTTGGCAAATAAGTATCATTTGAACAGAGACTTAGAAAATATGCAGATTCTGATCAAGAGGGGGAAAATGCAGAACAGAATTTAAAATTCTCATGGAATTCAGACTTTTTGGATCCAAGAAGGCTGGATGAGCCCCTGAAGCTACTGCCTTAAGATAATCTTTAAACTTTAAACCAGAAATATCCCCTGAAGTCTTCTTAAAACCGAACAACAACTTAGTTTAAGTAGTAAAGAATGTCAGCCTTGAGCATTGTGCACTTTTAAAATCTGTCTGTATGGGATCAATGTGATAACAGCAACTTGAAAGATTACATAGGAAACTTAGGGGGCAGTGAGTTTATGTTAATGGGGGAGGAACAACTTGGAAAAGGAGGGTGAGAATGGTTACACAACTCAAAGAACGTACAGTTCAAATGTCACTGAATAGTACATGTAGAAACTGTTGAATTGGTGTATGTTCTGCTGTGTATATTCTCAACAATGACCAAAATAAAATAAATTATACTTTAAAGAAAGAAAGTAAGTAGAATTTGGACATGAAGGACAAGGTTATGAAGGAAATTGTAGGCCCTCTCCAGTATTACTTTATATTGTATTGTTTCATGCTTCTCCTGAAGGCAGAACCCATGTCCCTTCCTCAGCTTAGTGAACACAACCTGAGCAGGTGCTCAATATACACTTGTCCTGAATTATAGTTGGCTAAAAGTATAGATATACACCTGGGTATTACAGAGAAAACAGAGACCAGGAGTCCAAACCCAAATGTTCCCTGACCACATTCCCAGATCTTCTAGTTCTCCCTCAAGGTATGCCTAATGGTCCCGTAACAACCCTGTGTGCCCAAGCCCTGGAGCTTACCAGCACAAATGGGGCATTGTCCACTATCCTGGACATCATTACTTTGGATTTGGGGTTGGTGTTGTCGCCTCTGTCCATGGCTTTGGGTTTGGGGTTGGTGTCGTCTCTGTCTGTTGCTTTCGGTTTGGGGTTGATGTTGTCGTGCTGTTCCCCTCCCGTTTGGCCGAGAGTTAGAGTTAGACAGAAATCTGTGACAAAGAACAGTTAAAGACCAGATATTAGCAAGAGGTGATATCACCAGTTGTAAGAGCTGAAGGAGCCTAGAATTAAGGCAAAAAGAATGTAAAACAGCTGATGTGGAGCCCAAAGGCCTGGGTTGGAGGCCTAGTGTCCCCACTTAATGCACCAGACTGGAGGGATGCCATTTAACCTTTGAATATCTGAGAAGAGAGCTTCTATTACTGCTCTAAGAATCTTATTTTTTTAAATGAGATATAATTCACATACCATAAAATTCACCCTTTAAAGTTTACTATTCAGTGGTTTTTAGTATACTCATAAAGTTGTGTAACCATCACCAATATCCAGTTCCAAAACATTTTCATCACCTCAGAAAGAAACCTCGTACCATTAGCAATTACTCCCCATTTCTCCCTTACCCCAGACCCTGGCAACCATTAATTTACTTTCTGTCTCTATGGATTTGTGTATTCTGGACTATTCTATGAATGAAATCATATATTACGAGGTCTTTTGTGACTGGCTTCTTTCACTCAGTATGTTTTCAAGGTTCATCCATGTTGTAGCATGTATCAGTATTTCATTCCTTTTTATGGCAAAATAATATTACATTGTATGGATACACCATATTTTTGTTATCTATTCATTGGTTGATGGACATTTGGGCTGTTTCTACCTTTTGGCTATTATGAATGTTTTTATAGATTCCTTAGGATTTTCTACATACATTATCATAGCATCTGTGAATTGAAATAGTTTTACTTTTTGCTCTCCAATATGGATGCCTTTTATTTCTTTTTCCTAATAGCCCTAGCTAGACCCTCCAGTAAATGTTGAATAGACATGGTGAGAGTGGATATCCTTGTCTTATTCCTGATTTGGGGGGAAAGCTTTCAGTCTTTCACTATTAAGTATGATGTTAGTGTAGGTTTTTTTGTTGATACCCTTTATCAGTTTGAGGAAGTTTCCTTCTATTCTCAGTTTGTTGAGTGCTTTTATCACGAAAAATGTTGGACTTTGTCAAATGCTTTTTTTGTATCTGTTGAAATGATCATGTGGCTTTTGTCCTTTATTCCAATAATAGGGTGTATTACATTGATTGATTTTCACTTGTTGAACCAATCTTGCATTCCTGGGATAAATATGCCCTGCTCTCTTTACTGCTTTCATTTCAGAATGTCTGAAATGACCTCTAGGCAAAGCAGAAATAACTTGCTATTTTAGAAATAAACACAAGGAAGAAGGTATCAGGAATTCATTGAATTTCTTAATAAACAGAGGTCACATCATCTAAGGCTGGCCATAGAGGCCATAGATTGTCTAAGGCTGGCCATTTGGGGAAAGGATGGGAGTTGGCCCTCACATCTCCAATTTTAGCCCCATTCTAAAGACTCACCTTCAATTTCAATTAACAGTAGTTAAGCAACTAATTTTAATAAGTACCTACTGCATGCCAAAAAAAGGCATGCTTTTTTAATTATGCTGCTGGCCCCTTGGGGAGACTACTTCAGGGGTAATAATTAAGGACTTTGCTTAATATAAGACAAGGAATGGTGATGCCTGAGGAGGACAGGAAAGGAAAGCTTTATCTCAAGGTATATTCCTTAAAAACACCACATACCAAACAAAAGTCAGGTGTCACCTACTGTGCAAACTCTCTTCTTTTAATATTTATTCTCTATATCACAGCCAAGATCAGGATGCAACATCTAAAGCAGATTTTATTAAAGATCCAGAATGGTACAAAGCTAAATAAATATAGGATGATGTGGAATTAGGTTACATAGTTCCTGAGATAACTAAGTATTCATCTTCAGACTCTGGTTCACTACAGGGCTGTCTCCTTGTGTAGCTCCCATCCTGACAAGGTGTGGAAGAGGGTATTTTTTCACCACTACCCTCTAGGTCCAGACCAAGAGATCAAGACTAGACACAAGGGCACTTTCTGACCTAACTGAAGCAAGAGTGAAGGAAAAAGGACAGCTGCAGGAGGGCAATATGGTTTGGGGAGGTGATTTGGGTCTTTTAATTTAGGTTGACCTACTTACCTTCGGTGCTGTACTTTCTGTCTCTTCGTCCTGCCTGTGTCATTCTCTGAGTTTTGCTCCTCTGCTCTGGGCTCTGTGTTAGAAATGCTCATCAAATCTAGCTCATTAACAAAAGTCTTCATCTATTCCATTCCTTCTGCCAGGAATATACTTTCTATTCTCTTTCCCAGGTTAATATTTTCTCATTCTTTCAGTCTTAGATGAACTGTTAACTCCTATGAGGCACTTTCTCTGATTTTCTCATCTAAACTTAGTCATTCAATATGCTTTTGTTTCCAAGCACTTAATCACAGTTTAAGTTTTAGATTTCTTTGTGTGACATGGACACATGCATCTCTGTTAGGGTAGGTGCATTGCTATTTTATTCACTGTGGTATCCCCAGCACCTAGCACAGAGCCTGGCACATAAGAGATGTTCAATGTCAAATGAGTGATACAAAACCCAGTAACAACCATTTGTCCCATAACAACCATTTGTCTAGTTATTCAGAATTTACAAAACACTTTGTACAGCATTTAATGTTTTTCAAAGTGCTTTCATAGCTCCAATGTCCAGCCCATAGTACGTGCCCCCAAAGAGGTTAGTTCCCTTCCATTCTCCTTCTCTTAAAATATAGTAAATAACATCTTTCCTTACGTGGTAGGCAGCTTCTGAAATTAGTACCGTTGATTCCTGCTTCCTAGAAAACCCTTGCTCTTGAGTGTGTCTTGGACCTAGTAACTTGTTTCTGATGACTAAAATATGACAAAAGTGATGGATGTCATTTCTGTGATTATGTTACAAAAGACTGTGACTTCTGTCTTACTAGCATTGTCTGGTTTGCTGGCACTCTGTCTTGCCCTCTTGCTTGCTCACTCTGATGGAGTAAACTGCCATATTGTGAGATTCTCTATGGAGAGGCTCTCATGGCAAAGGAACTGAGGGAAGCCTCAGTCCAACAGTCCACAAGGAGTCCTACCAAGAACCCTGTGAGTGAGGTAGGAAGCAGACCCTCCCCAGGTGAGCCTTGAGATGACTGCAGTCTTGTAAGAGACTCAGAGCCAGGACCCAGCGAAGCTGTGCCTAGATTCTTAAACCTCAGAAACTGTGTGATAATAAACATTGTTTTAAGCCACTAAGTTTTGGGGTAATTTGTTACATAGCAATAAATGATCAATATACTCTATTTCTTTGAAATGACAGACAAACCTTTCCTTTCTTAAAATTTTTCCAATGAAATAATAAGCCATCCTGTTTTCTTAACTTTTCAGGGAGAACCCTACATGTTTCCTCCCTCTTGCTATATGGAATAGTAAAGTGAATAAGTGCTCTGGGGTTCAAATCCTGGCTCCACCACTTATTAGCTGTGTGACTCAGAATACTTAACCTCCCTGAATCTCAGATTCTTCCGTAAAATGAAAGTAATGATAGCTACTGCATAAATCTGTAGTGAACATTAAGTAAGACAGTTAGTAAAAGTGCCTAGTAATGTCTTATGCAAAGTAGGAACTCCAGAATGTTTTCTCATCCTTTCTTCCTCTGCGATAAAACCACACTATACCCCACCTTATTTCCCCACTAAGCATCATACACAGACCACCACCCTGACTTACTCATCCTTCTGAGGTGATCACAGGCCATTAATACTATAAGAGGCCTTAGATACTACTTAAAGTTCTTCACTTTGAAGATAAGGGAATTGAATCCCAAAAACATAAAAATTTGATTCCTAGACTGATTTTCTTTCAATTACTACACAATATTTGGTTTTTCTTACAGAAACAAGACACTGACAATCTTGTTTTTTCCCACATGAAGTCCCATTTGTGAGCCATCCCCTTACAGTAGTGGTGGATTCAGGGAGAAAGGAGACCGCCAGAGAGAGTATGGAGCTAATGGTAGGTCACGTGCCTCACCTGAGCCATCAGGATGACTGTGACCTGGTTCTGCGTGGTTGTTCCTTGGGTCTGCCACACTGGCTATGGGCGCCCTGTGGGCAGCTGAAAGCACCATGCGGGCTGAACGCCCCAGAATCCCTGGCTGCAGCTGCTTTAGAAAATTCTTGAGCTCTGAAATTTCCTTGGTGCTCCTGCAGGGAAACAGACAGTGCTTGGCTTAACTCAGAACAGAGGCCTCACCCACGTTACTCTTCTGCTCACTCAGGTCAATGATATGTAACAAAAAAAAAAAAAAGCCAGTTTGACATACAGATAAGACTAGGTTTAGAGTATGTGATCAACTGGGCTTGTGTGCCTGTGAGAGACTTGGTAGCATTTTTCTTCCAGGAAAAAGAACTGTGAAGTGACTGGAAGAACTCCACTCTGGCAGCTACATACGTCTGGGGATCTGGGAAGAATGTCCTCCGGATAGAAGGATTAGCCATCCAGGGGCTAGGACCAGACTCCTGAGCATCAGAAGACCCCTGAGGAGAAGAAAATGGAGAAATAAGAAATAAAGAGCTTCACCACCAGGGGACACTGCCACCTAGTGCCAGGGCCTACTCCCAAACCTGAGGAACTCAGCTTAAGGAATGAATGTATCTGTAATAACTCCTACATGCATGTTTGCTTGTGTGAGCACGTTTTTGAGTTTCTTCCAGCTCTAAGATCTGAGCTTTGGTGATTTTTGTGTATGTAGTTCCCCAGTGGTGGGAGTTTTATCGTGTTCCTGAAAGCTCCCAGGTAAGAGACTACATATTCTTGGGAAAAACAGGGCTATGGGGACAGATGTGAAACTTTTGGAAGTATACATATATATACGTGTGTGTTTAAATTCGTACGTATATAGAATTGATTAACATAGGAACAAAACTCAAATCACTTTTCTCTCTTTACATACCTTCAAAAGGAAAAAATCATACACATATATTTCTTCATACAGACAAACAGCTTTATTTTGAACTATTTGGGGACATTTTCATCATTTCCTTCTACAAACTATTTAATCATATTGCTTAATTTCCAGTATGATTTTATTTTATAAACAATTTTGTTCACCTACAACTAAAAGCCTACCAATTTTAGCCACCATTTCTAGCCATCTATAAAAAGAGATGTGAATGTATGTATATAGATACGACCTGTTATTTTTCTAGCATTAACCACTATATCTATCACAGGCATCTATAAACCTCTTTACTTCTAGCTCCAGAAATGTCTCTGTGCAACCATCTCTTAACAGATCATCTCTACAGATATTTTATTTATGTGGTATGCTATTGTTCCTTGGAAACCTTAGTGGCGCAGTGGTTAAGAGCTACGGCTGCTAACCAAAAGGTCAGCAGTTTGAATCCACCAGACGCTCCTTGGAAACTCTATGGGGCAGTTCTACTCTGTCCTATAGGGTCACTGTGAGTCGGAATTGACTTGATGGCAATGGGTTTGGGTTTTCTTTTTTACTGTTCCTTAATTCTTTGTCAAAATCCAATTTATCTATGACTATTTCCTTTTTTCATTTTTCCAAATTTCCTTTTTTCTCTACATTTTAAAATATTTCTTAATTTTTTCTTTGATTTTCAACTCTGATTCTTCTATCACAGATTCTTTTAAAGGTAAATGTGTTTCTTGTAAACACGGCTTTGGATTCCTTCTACAAGTTTGATAAATAGCATTTTCATTCTCATTCACTGTTAAATATTTTCTAATTGCCACTGCAATCTCGTCTTGGACCTAACATCAATTTTGAAATATTCTGTTTAACTTTTCCAGAGTTTTCATTTTTTTCTTTACCTTGTCTCATGAGTTTAAGAGTGAATCTTACCAGAAAGGGTAACTAGACAGGTATGTAGATATGGTTTATTCAGCCTTAATGCTAAACAAGATTAACCATTAGAAATTGAGCTTCAGAGCACAAGCTAGGTAGAGTCAGGTGGCCTACGTTCAAATCCAGTTCCAAGATTTATTAAGCAGTGTGACCTGCGACATCCCACTAAGTTTCTCTGCACTTCTGTTTCCTTACTGGGAAATCAGTGATCATAAAAGCTCCTATTTCACAGGGTTAAACAACAAAAAAAAAAGAAACAAAAAAACAAACTACTTGCTACTGAGTCAACTCCAACTCAAGCCGAATCTACCCAGAGACACCTCAGAAGAAAGGCCTGACGATCAACTTCAGAAGATCACGGCCACTGAAAACCTTACAGAGTCGAGTTCTATTCTGAATCACATAGAGTCACCATTCACAGGGTTAAAAGTACTTATATTTTGCTTTCGCTATAGTATACCAATTAGAATGATACATCACAGCATTTTAAACCCATTGCCAATGAGTCAATTTTGACTCATAGCAACCTTATAGGACAGAGTAGAACTGCCGTATAGGGTTTCTAAGGAGCAGCTGGTGGATTAGAACTGCTGACCTTTTGGTTTGCAGGTGAGCTCTTAATGACTGTGCCACCAGAGCTCCAATAACCAAAACCAAACCCCTTGCTGTCAAGTTGATTCTGACTCATGGTGACCCTTAAATTATAAAACTGAGTGCTGTCTGATTCATTTCCATGTACCATCGCTCTCTTGTAAAAATGTTTCAGGACCTCCCTTTTCTGTGCTTTCAAGGAGGTACCTGCATACATGGGTTTTGTTCTGCTTTTGCTACTACTCAACGTCTTTCTGTTATTATGGCTCTGGAGTTGCTGACTCCTTTCCTCCTGGATCCCATCATAATCCTAGAGGTGCAGATTAATTTAGACGGTTAAAATCAAAAAGCCTCTTGGAAGCCCTAATTTATCCGAAAACTATGGTGACTATATGTCTTGGTTTGCCTGAGACAGTCCAGCTTTATGTCTGTTGTCCTAGTGTAATTATTAACAGCACACTCTTTTGCCTCGGTTTGGATGATAAACTATACAGTGTCCTTATCTATAACTCCTCCAAAAGGTTATTTATATAATGAACATTTATACTGTAAGTCTGTTCTAGGTGCCAGCGATATATTATTGAACAAGTCAGGCCAGGTTTCTAACCTCACAGAGCTTACATTTTATGGAACAGCCAGGATCACAAAGATCTAACGCCACTCTTGTCAGCTCCCAGTACCAGAATATCAGAACATGGTGGAGCACACTGATTTGCCTCTGTCGGTCCTTTTGCATTTTTCAGCCGTTCTCAGAAATAGGAGAGCAAACCTCAGACCAAGCTTTACTTTGTGTCTACTCTCTGGGTCTTTCCCAAGGTTGCACTATAAAAGCATCTACTCCTGCTCTCTGCTCTAACTCCATTTTCTCTTCCTAACGCCCAGTCTCCTCTTTTTCTCAGTAACCTCAACAGGAGTAGATTGAAACTCTTGTGAACTGAAATTATTTTGGTTGTCAAATATGTTTGAAGCTTCTAAGAATGTATTGAGTGTATAGGAAGCAATGTGGGGTGATGACAGGAGACTTGATTTCTAGTTTCTCACTGAATACACAAAAGTTTTCTATCTGAGATATAAAATGAAGTGCTTGGGGCTAGATGATTCCTGAGTTTTGTTTTTTTAAATCTCTAGAATTCTATGACTTTAGTTTTCTCTGATTACTTATTTATATTTGTTTGTGAGTGGATTGTGGTGGAGGGTACAGGCTTCGAAAAATATATGGAGGCATCAATGACAAGAAAGCAGGAGGACAGGAGTCAGAAGAGACTTAGGATGAAAATATACCTAGAAAACCACCTGAGAAAAGGTGAGTTAAACTGACATAAACTCAAGGCAAGAAAGTCAGTAGAGAACAGGAGACTAGCATTCACATACATCTTCTCTTAGGAGTATAGGTGTGTTGTATAGGGAGGGAGAAAAGGTGAACAAATGAAATTGCAGAGCACACATCTAACAGTATAACTGGCTTTGCTGGGCAGATCAAGCAGGGAACAAAAAGGACAGAGAGATTATAAGTGAGCCCTGGGATTTTCCAGTGCTGAAAGGAAAAGTCTGATAAAAGCTACCAAAAAAAAAAAAAAAAAAAAAAAAAAAAACAAACCCACCAAACCCGCTGCCATCGAGTCGATTCTGACTCATAGTGACCATATAGGACAGAATACAACCGCCCCGTATGGTTTCCAAGGAAAGGCTGGTGGATTTGAACTGCTGACCTTTTAGTTGGCAGCCAAATGCTTAACTACTGTGCCATCAGGGCTCCAATAAAAGCCACAGCCACCAAAAACCTGGAAATATGAGGTTAACTTTGTACTCAAGAAGAACAAATGGTCCAGCAACTCTGTGAACACTATATTCGAGGCTCACTCACTTGCATCTTCTATATATGAGCGAGGGAAGGAGAGGAGTTCACTCCTTCCTATAAGAAGAGAGCAGCAAGCCTGTTTGTGCTCATATTTGAATATGTATGTGTGATGTATGCGTCTATCCCTCAGTCAGGCAGCAGCTTCCTAACCAGAAACCCGGAAAGGGTAGATCATTAAGTCCTTGTTCTACCATCATACATACCTGGCTCAGCCCAGAGCTCACAAGGGCTGAGGGGCTTGTCATGGGATCCTCTAAGGAGTCCAGAGAGGAACGAACCCGCAGGAAGGCCAGGCCAAAGGACTGATGACGTGTGAAGGGTTGGGAGCAGGTGAGGCGAAGTCGATCCCATGACTCACCTGAGGCCGGGGCTAGGAAATCATCTAAGGAAAAAAAAGAAAGAACATGAGGGGAAAGGAAATGCACTAATGGGAGGAGGGAGAAAAGAAGGTCAGCACTGAGAAGAGGAAAGAAAAGAAGACAGGGGCTATGCGGAGTAAACTCCAACAAAAGGAAGAATGGAGATCACTGATAACTGACCACCTCAGGCGTTGGTGCTCAGGGTCTAGTAGAGCCACACAGGCCAATCAGGGACCTCTCAGATCCAATCCCTTGCCTTCCCACCATCGCTCCTGTCTGTCTATCATGGTTCCACACTGTTCCCCACATCAGTACATTCTCATTGTGCACCTCTTCAGAGACCTCATCAATATCTCATTTTAACAGGAGGTATATGGAATGTTAGGGTCTGGGATGACCACTTGCCTAATGATTAGCTGAGATATATCTAGTCTTCCCTGACCATTTGATCTCAACCTTCCTCACACCACAATATGCCCCATATACTCACAGTACCACATCACCAACATCACAAATCCTTCACACACTTTATTCCCATCACTAGCCAGTCAGTACCTCATCTCTCCACCTCATGTGCCCCTGCAATATCACTCTTCCTCCACAACATTATAAACACCTCCAACTTAAACACAGACAAACCCTTACTAGACTGTAAGTTCCCAGAAGCCAAGAATCATATCTTATGCTTCTTCTGCACTGTCAGCTGAATTCAGAGATTGGCACAGAACAGAACTCAGGAAACACCACATGCTACATAGTATAATCATCACATAGCTTTCCATTGCATATGTAAATATTTACCCTACACCCTTATTGGTACAGATATATGAACAAAAAGCACACTAATTGCAAATATGGGTTCTACATAGGTTCTATGGAATACCATGTTATGCGTAAATAAATATACCTAGCTATCATGTATCCTGGGGCCCTGTTGGTGTAGTGGTTAAGAGCCCAGCTGCTAATCAAAAAGATGGCAGTTGAAATCCACGAGCTGCTCCTTGGAAATCCTACGGGCAGTTCTACTCTGTCCTACAGGGTCACTATGAGTTGGAATCTACTCGACAGCAACAGGTTTATCATGTACACTTACCATGCAGAACTCACACACAAATATACCACACTGTTGTTCACTCATTACTGACCCAACTCCCCCAACAGTTATAACTAAACCCCTGCATAGACTCCCTCCCACAATATATACCCAACAGTACTTACAGCCCTTTAAAGTACTGCATCTCTTTCACACACACACACACACAACACACACACACACACACTCTCTCTCTCTCTCTCTCCCCGCCTCCTTTCTGCTTTTGCCCTCTTTACCATCTTTAAACATGCGGACCCCTGAGCGGTTCTTCCCCTGCTTTGAATCAGCTAGGGACATTAGCATGGTTGCAGGGAGCAGGGTGACGAAAGGCCTGTCCAGGGACCAGGAAGAACGACCCACATCGATTTGCAGGAAAGCACAGCCACAGTTACCTGGGGACAAAAAGTTGAGAGAAGGATAAAGGTGATGGGATGACAGGGGCCCCTCTAACGGTAGATAAGGGAATTGGGTGAGAAAAGGGCATTCTAGAGCTTGTTGGAAGTCTAGAAAAGTCAAGCAACATGTGGAGTCCCACGGGGAACCAGCAGCTGAAGTGAAATGGGGCCACAGTCCACTAAATGACCATGCGAAGGTTCACTGGGTTCCTCCTAATCAGAAATCTTCCCTTTGCCTCTCCCTGTCCTCTGACCCTGGCAGGCAGTACTGAATTGTCTCTATTAAATATTTGCTAGGGAGTCTGACATCTCTTTGTCTGGACAGTGCTGGGACAAACGGTTTTCACCAGTCCTGAATTCCAGACAATTCTAGGATCAAACTTCTCAGTCCATAAACTCCCAACTCCTCCAGTAAACCTTCCCGGATTAACCCTGTATAGTTCATCCTTCCAGCATCTTCTTGACACTGCTATTTAGAGGTGCATATAGATTCTGTTTGTTTGCATTTATAATGATGTCCTATGGCTTCATCCTGACCACTCAGACCAAAGCAGGGCAGTACGTTGCACAATTCCAGAAGCACCTTTCACATTGTATTCCACAGCTCCTGGAGTTTTGCAATACCACAGACCTGCCCTAAGCTCTTGGGCCATATCTCTCCATCACTCCCAGGTAGGGCTTAGTCCATGAAGACTGCTCAGCTAGATTTAACTCAGACATTCTAGTTGAGGGGTCAGGGGGAAATATTACTTCTCTGGTTCTCAGGCCCCAGAGAATTCACTCACCAACATCGATGTAGCCAATGGGCACTGCTCTCTCCAGCTGCAGTTCCACTTTCAGTTGCCCACTTTTGTCCTGAGGGCAGCTGAGCCAAGGTCCCCTCTGACTGTCTGGGTTCAGTAGGTTCTCCACAGGATACTTGGGATCCTAAGTATGAGAGAGGAGGAGAAGATCAAGAACATTACTGAGTCCAAGGGAAAAGAGGATGCCCATGAATGAGGGATCTCCACTCTCCCAAACCTTTTTAGGCATCCAAACATGACAGAAACGGCACTAGTCAGGAGCCCCGGGAATACATCAAATGCTAAGTGGTATACAGACATCATCTCATTTAATTCTCCTAACAACTCTGAGGTAGCCACTATTATTACTTCCTGTTTAATAGATAGAGATCTGGTGGCACAGTAGTTAACAGCTTGGCTGCTAACCAAAAGGTTAACAGTTTGAATCCACCAGCTGCTTCTTGGAAATCCTATGGGGCACTTCTACTTTGTCCTATAGGGTTGCTATAAGTAAGAACTGACTTGACAATAATGGTTTTTTGTTTTGTTTTGTTTTATTTAATAGATGAACAAACTGGTTTAGAGAGGTCCCAAGGCCATGAAGCCAAATAACCAACCAAAGTCAGGATTCTAACTCAGGGTTCTGAATCCAGAGCTCTTAGCCACCACACTATACCACTTCTTTTCATTTAAAAGATGACTTTACAGACATTTATTTTATCTTGAAAGTAACTCAAGGAGGTAAAGAAGGCAAATTTTTTTATTTTAATTTTATAACCGAGGCATAGAATAAAGTGATTTGTTCATAGTCAACAATGGTGGTATTGAGATAGAAATTTTGAGTTCTAACCCAAGGTCAGTTACTTTTTTGGTTAAGTGACCTTGTGGAAGCCAATTTGCCTCGATGGACCTAAATTTCTTCATTTGTAAGTAAAGCAAGAGACTAGATTCATGATTTTCAACTTTTTTTTTAAAAAAAAGCAATAAAACCTTTCTTTGAATTGAAATCTTACACCCAAGTGTGTATGTACGTGTGTGTACATATGCACACACAAATAAATAGCTTTAAGCAAATAAAAGCAGAGCTCTGGCTAAAGCACAGGTGGAGGAAGGACTAGAGACATACTCGTCCCCCTTACTTTCAACTTCTAAAAGTGGGTTCCCACAGAGTATCGTTTGAAAACCACTATAATTAGAAGACACTTAATGTTCTCTAGCATTTTATAGGCTAAGAGTCTAAGAAGAAAACCATTTAGGCTGACTATGCAGTAAAGGATAAGGGCAAATTTTATTTTATTTCCCTAGAATAGGGGTTGATATAGTAGTTATTAATTGAGGCAGTGCCATCCCTTCTAAGAGTCTTTCTGAAATGTGTAGGGGTATTTTTAACAGTCACAATGACCAGGGAGCAATACTGCCATTAGGGGCAGGGGCTAGGGATGCTAAATGTCCCACAGTGCAAATGACATTGCTACAAAATGCAGACTCATCCCACTCAAAATGCCAGCGGTAACCCTTGAAAAAGATTAGGGTAACAAGAGGAGAGGAGAGGGGAGAAGGGGCAAATGGATAAAGCAGTGACAGCAGAGGAAAGGGTGAGAAGTCCCTAACGACCTGGCCCTAGGACCCAGGGCCAGGGATACGGCTGTAATTGGGATATTACAGGACCTTTAGGTAGAAGGCTGGAAGCACCCTTGATGGTGACAGTGGTATCTTCACAGGTCAGGGACTACCTCGAGTATCTGGGCCTGTTCTAAACGACAAATTGACCAAACTGCCTTTCTGGGGACCCTGGTGCAGACTTTGGGCTTACAGTTTTGCTAGCTCCCTCCAAACTATGTGTAGGATCCTGAATGTGCTTCCTTCTTTACCATCAATTCCTGAGTACACTTCTTTTATGCCTCCTGCATTGCTCTGGGGGACAACCTAAAGGCAAGAGCTATGCATCCCCCATTAGAGTCTGGACTCCTGAAGAAGGGACAATGTCTCTCCTATTAGATTGGGATTTTGCTGAAAGTGGAGTCAAATCTATATATATATATATATATATATATATATATATATATATATTTTTTTTTACTCCTTTCCAGCTACCAAGAAAAAATCCTGCTAATATACCTGAGAGGAAAATGATACCACGTGGCTGATCTTCACCGGCGCCATGGTGGGCCCAGCAGCTAGCTGTCCCACGACCAAGTCAAAAATGTTTTCTTCCAAGATTTCTTCTAACTCTGTCACCACTTTCACACTGCCTATATTTTGGTCCTGTCAGCCTCCAGAAGAGAAAGAATGTGCACGTTACTCCTGAAGAAGAGAACAAAAGAAAAACAAACTGCTCATGGCTGATTCTCTGGTAAGCGGGGTTATTTGCAGCAGTCAGTCAGACTGCCACTGATGACCACCACTGGCCTGGTGCAGGTGGTGGGGTAAGAGGGGTTATTTGCAGCAGTCAGTCAGACTGTCACTGATGACCACTACTGGCCTGGTGCAGGTGGTGGGCAGGGAGCAGATCTGAACCAGCTGATGAGACTCCAACAAATGTGAAACAACTGGAATGCAACCACTGGGCAACAGAGCAGCAAGTACAAAATAATATAATAATATATTAATGTTGGATTTATAAGTTCCTACAGAGAAGCACAAGGCACCTTAAATCATTCATTTCAGATCCCTACAGCCTAGCACATAGTAAGGATGTTCAACAAATGTTCAACCAAATATGATACAAGTCTCTTCTGTTTGTTTTTTTTCCCGTAAGATGAATCTTCCTAAATTGCCTTTTCCTTAAGTTACTCCTCTACTAGAAATTTTCAATGGCTTGTAGATTATACCAATTCCTTGCTACACGGTAGGTACTTAATAAGTATAATTCAGCTTGGTCTCTCAAAGCATCTACAATGTAGATTTCTATGTTTCCTGCTGCATCTCCTACTATTCCTTTCATCAGGGGAGGTGCCTTACCTGACCACCATTGTTTTGCTTATTTATTTAATTTTAATATTAATTGACTTTTGCTAAACTTTTAAAGGAAAATATTAAATCTACTCAAAAGCACACATATTAGTATGATGAACTCATGCATCTATCACCTAGCTTCAACAACTCCTTGGTCAGAGGTTTTTTTTTCATTTTTTCCCATATAAAAAATTATACATACGCTGTTACGTGACTCTAACTGCTCTCCCCATACTGTGACAGCACACTCTTCCTTTCCACCCGATTCCCCATGTCCATTCAACCAGCTCCTAACCCTCTCTGGCTTCCCATCTCACCTCTGGACAGAAGCTGCCCGTTTAGTCTCTCGTATCTACTTGAGCTAAGAGGCACACTCCTCACGAGTATCACTTTATATCCCAATCAGTCCAATCTGTCTGAAGAGTTGGCCTCGGAAATTGTTTTAGTTCTGGGCTGATAGAGAATCCAGGGGCCATGCTTTCCGGCGTTCCTCCAGTCTCAGTCAGACCATTAAGTCTGGTCTTCTTACTAGAATTTGAGTTCTGCACCCCACCTTTCTCCTGCTCCATCCAGGACTCTCTGTTGTGTTCCCTGTCAGGGCAGTCATTGGTGGTAGCCGGGCACCATCTAGTTCTTCTAGTCTCAGGCTGATGAAGTCTCTGGTTTATGTGGCCCTTTCTGTCTCTTGGGCTAATACTTACCTTGTGTCTTTGGTGTTCATTCTCCTTTACTCCAGGTGGTTGGGACCAACCAATGCATCTTAGATGGCCGCTTTTTTTCTTCTTCTTTTCTTTTTATTTTTTCCCATACAAAAATTCATACATACATTGTTATGTGACTCTAATTGCTCTCCCCATACTGTGACAGCACACTCCTCCCTCCCACCTCTGATTCCCCATGTCCATTCAACCAGCTCCTAACCCTCTCTGCCTTCCCATCTCACCTCCGGACAGAAGCTGCCTGTTTAGCCTCTTGCATCTACTTGAGCTGAGAGGCACACTCCCCACGAGTATGTCCCACAGTCCAGTCCAGTTGGCCCTGGAAATTGTTTTAGTTCTGGGCTGATAGAGAACCCAAGGGCCATGCTTTCTGGGGTACCTCCAGTCTCAGTCAGACCATTAAGTCTGGTCTTCTTACTAGAATTTGAGTTCTGCACCCCACTTTTCTCCTGCTCCATCTGGGACTCTCTGTTGTGTTCCCTGTCAGGGCGGTCATTGGTGGTAGCTGGGCACCATCTAGTTCTTCTGGTCTTAGGCTGATGAAGTCTCTGGTTTATGTGGCTCTTTCTATCTCCTGGGTTAATACTTTCCTTGTGCCTTTGGTGTTCATTCTCCTTTACTCCAGGTGGTTGGGACCAGTTGATGCATCTTAGATGGCTGCTTGCAAGCCTACAAGCTTTTAAGACCCCAGACACCACTCACCAAAGTAGGATGCAGAACAGTTTCTTAATAAGCTTTGTTATGTCAATCGACCTAGATGTCCGCTGAAAGCATGGTCCCCAGACCGCTACCCCTGCTACTCTGTCCCTCAAACCGTCAGAGGTGTTTAAAAGTTGTCTGGATGTCTTTATCTCACCATGTGTCTATACCCTGTCCATACTGCTCACGTTTGTTACCCAGCTGGTTCCTGAAAATATGAGTCCGTGATCCCTGATATATTCCCAGCCATACTGGTCATTTTGCCTCCCTCCCTGCTTCATCTCCACAATATGTTCTCCCCATCTCCAAGACTGCTCACGCCATTGTCTCTGCTTGGAATACTCTTTCCCTTCCACATTCATGAAATCTAATGCATTTTTGATGTTCAAATGTCACCTCTCCCTCTGCTTAACTCAGCTCAAGATGACAGCTCCCTCCTCTTAATTCTCACTTAGCATTTAGTACAGAGTGCCTTGCATTACAATTATCTGGGAATATAGTTTATGTCCCTTAACAAATTGTAAACTCTTGGGCTTCATGTCTGATTAATTTCTGTATCCTCAACATGAGAAACATATAGTTACCAATTAGCAAACATCTGCTGAATGAATGGCCATAAAAATTGAGCTCCAAAAGGCTGGAGGGGCAATAGTTAGGAAGTGCTCAGAGTGGGGCCGATAGGTAGGACAGCAGTAGCAAACTCTTAGTGAACGCCATCTAAAAGGTCAAGCATTCCTCACGGGGCAGTCCATGTGGAGCCAGGGCTTCAAAGAAAGAAGAATGGAGGATGAGTCCCGAGTCGCCTCTCTAGAACTCCAGATTAATTAGAGCTGATTTTTCACTATAGGAACTCACTGAGCATCTAAAAATTTTGCCTACTCTATGCTAGATACTGAAAATATAAAAATGAATAAGACATGTTCTCTGTTTCGGAGAAATTCAGTATACATTTGTAATTTGATGTGAAAAACTCCACTATCTCTCATCACCAACATACGGATGTCTCACTTAGCCATCCCCAAAACCACACTCTTGGCTTGGTGACCCTGAAGCTGTCAATCTTGGATAGTCATTCAGTCCATATCTTGGAGGGTACCTGGTAATTACCAGGCACTATACTAGGGGCTCAAAACACCATGGTGAATAATACATATACAATCTCTTTTTCTCATGGAGATCACTGTCCATCAAACTGCTTGCAGTTTTGAAAGGATTAAGTTCTCTAAGGCCTCCTTGCCCTTATATAAACACTGCTGTTCCCGCTTTTTTCTAATTGCTTGTTTACCTGGTGTGTCTTCCCACTAAATAGTGAACTCCTTGAGACTACGGATTTTTGTGATGTTCATCATCTTCCACACCTCATAGAGGTGCAGACGCACAGCAGGCATTAGTAAATATCCATTGAGAGGTCTCCAGGTGGCACAAATAGTTAAGCACTCGACTACTAGCCAAAAGGCTGGTGGTTCGAACCCACCCAGAGGTACGTCAGAAGACAATCCTGGCGATCTGCTTCCAGAAGGTCACAGCCTTGAAAACCCTACGTAACACTTCTACTCTGACACACATGGGTCACCACAAGTGGGAATGGACTTGACAGCGACTAAGAACAACAGTGAAGGGGAACTCAGAAGTTCAGAAAACATTCATTATAGAGAGTAGTCTATTAAATAAATACAGTTTCAATCACGATTTCAACAGAAGTTTCTGGCAAACATGACAAACTCATAAAATACAGGACCACAAATTGCTAATACAATTCTAACAAGATCAAAAAGGCAGACGTTAACTCCTTTAAAAAAATTAGTTAATTAAAACACACTGTCTAGAAACAGGCAAATAGATTCCATAAATAGACCCATATAAATAAGAATTTAAAACCTGACAGTCTGATTATATACGTGATAGAGCAGCATCATGATTCTATTAGAAAAAAGATGAACAAGGGGTGTTCAGAAAATTGATCCCTACTTCACAACATATTAAAAAAATTATACCCAAATAGATTAAAGACAGAAACATGAAAAATAAAACTTTGAGACAGCATAGATAAGGTTAAAATACAAATAACTGACTGAAAGATGATATTTGCAACAGATAAAAAGTTGGATAGTATTAGAATATATTTTTTAAAAAGCTACAAATCAATAAGAAAAAAACACACTTCTTTGGAGAGTAATTTGGCAATGTCCAAAAAATAGAAAACATACATACTCTTTGACCCAGCCAATTCTACTTCTAGGTATATACTCTAGAGCAGCACTGTCCAATACAACCATAATGTGAGCCACACATATGTAATTGTTAATTTCCTAGGAGCTACATTAAAAAAACTAAAATAGATAAAATTAATTTTAATAATACATTTTATTTAATCCATTTCAACAGATGTATATAAAAATTATTGAGATATTTTACATTCCTGTGACTAAATCTTTTGAAATCTGGTGTGTATTTTACACTTTCAGCACATCTCAGTCCTAACTAGCCACATTTCAAAAGTGCAACAGCCCCACGTGGCTGGCAGTTAATGTATTTTAACGCACAGCTCTAGAGACGAAAATGTGCACAAAAAGACAAGCACAATGCTTCTAATAGCAAAAAAACCATAGAACTCTAATGTCTATCAATTGAAGAAGGTATAAATGAAATGTTATATATCATACAACGGAAGGCTATATAATATTTAAAAGGAATGAAGTAGATGTAAATGTATGTAACCATGGAAGGTCTCAAAAATAATGAGTGAAAGAAAGAATGACAGACAGACAATAGCACTTATGTTCATTAAAACCCCAAATGAAGCAATACTGTATATTGTTTATGGATACACATAAATTTTTTTTAAAAAATGGACTGTAAGGATACACAGCTAATTCATGATAATAGTTGCTTCTGGGGAGGATAATCAGATAATGGGCCTGGGAGTAGAAGACACAGATAAGTTCAACTTTTATCTTCTAAAAAAACGAGGAAGCAAATAGATCATGATGTCAATAGACAATGTGGGGTGATGGGTATATAGTGTTCGTAATATTTTCTGTATTAAAGTTTCACATAATAAAACTGATCCCTATTTTAAGTGAAAAAGATGCCTGTAGATGCTGTAAATAATACACTATAACTTCCAAGTGAAAAAGATGCCTGTAGATGCTGTAAATAATACACTATAACTTCCTGTTGACCTGAAAATAAAGTATTCTGGTATTCTTGGGACTCCACGCGCCCAACAGGTAAGTCATCCTAGCCCTATTTACTGGGCCCATGTGAGCAGGGGATACGGGCGTGCACGTATCGGGTCCGGATGTACAAACAACAAAGTGTTGGAAATCAGATACGAAGATACAGGCGGGGGTAGGGCACAGGGAACAAATAAGGCGTCTAGAAAGGGGGGTAAGAGTAGAAGCCAGGGGCGCATGATGTGGGATGGGAAAGAGTACCGAGATGTGTGACGTGAATCCTGAGGAATGAGAGCCGAAGAAGTGCAGACTGAGGGCGGTGAAGGGCCCGCAAGGCTCTTCAGCTCTCAGCTCGGGGAGCCTAAGCCGCTCGGCGACCACCATGGCTCCTCGAAACAGACTGCTCTGTCCACTTTCTTGATGGCCACCCCTCTTCCATGTCAGCTACTCTCCTCTTCATCAACCAACCCCAACGCCCCCTCACCCGTGACAGTGAACCACGAAGAGCCACCGCTGCTTCAGATCGCCGACCATAAACTAATTCTCCCGCCTATTTCGGCTCTCTGACCTCCGCCTTATGATCCTGAGAGTTTCTCTTCCGCCTCCCAAAGCACAATAATTCGTTCCAAGGCCTCAAGAAGCTGCTATTTCTGAAAAATCACTCTCATCAACGTAACAAAGCAGGTCTTAACAGCTGGTAAAAAAGCATATTTGTGTGTTTATATGTATTTTCACTCACTACCAGCAAGAAAGAGGAAGAGAAACTTCCGGGTCAGGTTCAATGCATCCTGGGAAATGTAGTCCTTAGCCCCCTGGAACCCTGAGTGAGGGAGCGTCTTCAAAGTTGTCCGTTTAGTGATCGTCCCCTTTTGGATCTTAAAAGGGGGACCTGGTGAAATATTTGCACTGAAAATAATACAACTCCAACTTCTTATTTTCCAAGATCCTTCCCCTTCTGGTGGCTAGAAGAGCATGGGCATGGTTCTTCCTTGACCCCAAAGTGAGTAGCAAGTAGATGGTCCTAGTCCCTGACAGGTCTCCGCCAGCCTTGATGCCCCGCCCCTTCTGCCGGAGCCCGCGCCGTCGATTGGCTAACAGTACTTAAGCGGCGGAAGCAGCTGGCTTGCGCGGGGACTGAGGGGAGGGGGCGAGCCGCGAAGATGGCGGCGGTGGTGGAGGTGGAGGTTGGAGGAGGTGCTGCTGGGGAACGGGAGCTGGATGAGGTAAGGAGAGTTGAGAGACTAGTCGAGGAGAGACTCAGCCTGAAACTGAGATATTGGGAAAGGGGATCCTAGGAAAGACGTGGTCCTAGACGAGAAGCGGCTGACTGGGGGGTGGGTGCACGGAGAGGGGAATTAGACCCCTAACTCGGGGGCCTCCTAAGGCGGTCATGGAGGTAGAAGACTTTCGGTAATCTCAAGGGTGGAGATAGAGGAGAGAGAGAGAGCCTGGAAGGGTGAGGGTGTTAAGATTTGGAGATTATTAGCTGGGGGTCCTAGGGTAGGACTATAGGGTTCAGAGGTAGCCGAAGAGTTGGAGGGGCGAGGAGTTTCTTCAAGGGAAGGCCAGGCTTTCACTGTGAGAGCGGGTGCTGTCGAGGCTTGGGGTGGGGGGTGGGGACGCGGAAAGGGCAAAGGTGCTAATCTGCTAGTATTATAGCTTTGAATTATTTTTAGGTAGGGACTGTTTTATTACTTACACTTACATCCTTAGACTTTGTATAGTGCGTGCTCAGTAAAGTTTTGGTCAATGAATGAAAGAACGAATGGATGAATGAATGATTGTATACCGGAATGCTTCCATTCACTCATTTAACAAACATTAAGTATCACCCTAGTGCCTGAGCTAGATGTTAGGGATACAACGGGTCTTCCCTTTGAAGAGCCCACGGTCTGGTGGTGTGAGACAGACAAGAAAACTATTCATTGCATCAGAGGTATATATAATAATAGCACTGAGAAGAGGGAGACCAATCTTCATGGGCTAGGCAAGTCTTCCCAGAGGAAGGATAAATGATTTTCCTTAAAAGATAAACGATTTTCTGTTTATCTCTCTTTCTCTCAAGACTTGTGAGGGTGAGCTCTTTGAGGGTGTATGTTCCCTACCCTAGTTAATAGGCATTCGGTGACTGGCCTATTGAATTAGGAGTGGTCTTTGAAGGAATCAGTAGGAGGAAGGAGACATTGAGTTTGAAGGGACAGCGTCGAGAAGCAGAGAGAGAAGGTGAGAAAGGAAAGGGTAAAGGTTCAGAGACCAGTGGGGCATTTGTAGCTAGGGGTGCTTCTGGTCTTGCATGCGATAGTGTATGGACAGAGACAGCACAGAGAAAAAAGAGGAAGGGGATTGTCAGGGATGAAACCAGTAAGATCTATGAGTAGCCAGAATTTTAGTGGCCCCTGGGTGTGTGTTGGGGTGGAGGGTTAGGGCCTAGACTCAGAGAAAGGGAGTAAAAGAGGACTTGGAAAGCAAAGACTGTTGCTTGGTGGTGGAATGGGTTGGAGAAGTTGGTGTACCTGATTTGAGGTGTTGAGACTGAGAAACTGACAGATGGTCAGAGCAGGGTCACTGGGACAACTTTTTGTTTCAGTGGTACCTACTCCTAGGTGAGGGATTTTTGTTGTTGTACTTTAAGTGAAAGTTTACAATTCAAGTTAGGCCCTCACACAGAAATTTATACATACATTGTTATGTGACCCTAACTGCTCTCCCTATACTGTGACAGCATACTCCATCTTTCCGCCTGTGATTTCCTGTGTCCATTCAACCAGCTCCTGACCCTCTCTGCCTTCTCGTCAGTGAGGGATTTTTAAAGAAGTGTTTTAGACCCTTTCCCCCCAGTCACTAGAGAGGTGTTTGGATACCAGTTGGTTGCTGGGGTGATTGCGGAAATGATCTCCAAGGCCCCTTCCAGCTCTAAGTCTCTGTGATTACAGTGGACTGTGGTTATATAAGGTATATTTGAATGCACCTTGAAAAAGATAAGTGCTGTATTAAGGTTATTATATATGGTTTATTAGTTATGGGCTCCCTTTTGAGGGAGCCTGATTTCAGTTACACATGTCAGGGTTCATTAAGATAAAGAGCAAAAGTTTTGGGAGAGGAGAAGAGAACTTAAAATTTTGATGGTAAGACATTTTTGCTTCTGCTTTTCTTCCCTTATTGTTTTAAGGACTTAAGAGCTTCTAGCAGTATAATATACTCTCCAGAGTGTCATGCCTTGAGGTCAACTTTGTATGTAACCACTAGCATTCACCTCAGAAACCTTTTTACTTGTTTCATTCACCTAGAAAGAATATAATCTGTTGTCTGGAAATTCTGTGTAGACTGGTCCTGTCCATTTCTTTGTGTGTTTAAGAAAGTGACTCTGAGAAGCAGGAAACAGTCATCTCTTTAAGCTCCAAAAAGAACAGGAGTCTGGTCTAGCCAACTTCAGTTTGAGTATAAATTTCTACTAGTGTCTCAGCTGTTTCTTAGCAGCCTTAACTAGGGAAAGAGGGTGAAACTCATCATTTCACATGTAATTATGGGGTCTAATATGTGTCAAAGGAGCCCTGGTGGTGCACTGGTTAAGTGCTCAGCTGTTAACCAAAAGGTCTGCGGGTTGAACCCACCAGCTGCTTCTCGGAAGAAAGATGTGGCAGTCAGCTTCCATAAAGATTACAGCTTTGGAAACCTCATGGGGGCAATTCTGCTCTGTCTTACAGGGTCGCTATGAGTCAGAATCGACTCGACAGCAGTAGGTACTGTGTGTCAGAGGAACCCTGGTGGTGCAGTTGTTAAGTGCTCAGCTGCTAACTGAAAGGTCAGTGGTTCCAGCTGCTCCACAGGAGAAAAGACCAGACCTGGCGATCTGCTCCTGTGAAGATTACAGCCTAGGAAGCCTTATGGGGGCAGTTCTGTTCTGTCATATAGGGTTGCTGTGAGTTGGAGTAGGCTCCACGGCACACAACAAACAAGCAAACGCTGTGTGTCATGCACTGTGGCTTCAAAGATGAGTAAGACAGGATCTTTACCAACTTACAGTCTAGTGGAGAGACATGTAAGTAGCCCATTACAGTATAAAATAGTTACAACACAAGTGCAGTGGGACATGAGAGAAGCACCTGAGTTGGCTAGGAGGAGTCAGTGAAGTCTTCATGATAGAGATGGGTTTGAACTGAAAACATAAAGTTGAGTTTACAAAAATAGCAATGATTTGCATGTGGCAACAGAGTTGCCTTCCTGGAGCGCTTTCTGCTTGGTTGATGGATTCTACTTTGGAGCCAGATTTTAAAAAAGGTAGTGGGTAGCCTGACTAATGGAATTGGTGCTCTTTTCCACTTCTTTGGAAAGAATGTACACACTGAATTAATTTCTTCAGGATATCATACCTCTGTTTTCCAGTATCAGATGCCATCAGCATGATACATAGTCTGAAATAACAGCCATCAGTTCATTCATTTTCCTTTCTGGTTCTTCTTCTTTTATTTGTTTTCATTATTACTTTTCCTGTATGTTGGGAGATAATTTGGGCTTTGCTGACTGCTTTTCTTGTTTTGGAGAGGTGGATAGAAGAGAGGGCTTGGGGAAAGACCTCTACAGAGTCCTTACCATAAACCAGCCCCTGTTTAAAGCTCTTTTCCTTCATTATCTCATTTATTTCTCATAGCAACCCTATGAGTTAGATGGTGTTAACCACATTTTATAAATGAGGAGACTAAGGCTAGAGAGGTTTGGTAACTTTGCTAGGGTTCCACAGTTTGTGAGTGGGGAAGTGCAGATTCCAATCTAGGTCTGGCTAACTTGAAAGCCCATGCTGTACTGAGCACCTTGGTTCCATTTCTCACTGTGCTATTTGTGTTCTAGGTAGGTAACTTAAAATTAAATAGCCTTAATTGTCTCCTATGTAAAAATTGTTACAGTACATTTGATAAGTGGTGGTGATTCAAAAGAGCACTGATTCGCACATTTGTGAGGTAAATTGTATTAGTATTCCAAATTTTTGATTGAGGAAGCTGAGTTCAGAGGATTTGAGACGTACCCCGGACCTTGCAACTACTAAGTGATATCGCTAAGATTTAAAACCAGGTTTCCAGATTTAAAAGTGTTCGTTTCCCTTCTGTCTAAGGACCCAAACTGAAGACTCATCTTGCCAAGTGAACTGCCCCTTTCTTTATGTAGCAAAAGTCCCAGTTCCAAAACATGAAACAGCATTTCATTCCTGAGAGGGTTGAAATTGGGGTTAACCAAAGGAATATTGGTTTTTCTGTATTTATTGTTGTTAGGTGCTGTCGAATCGGTTCTGACTCCTGCGTACAACAGAATGAAACACTGCCCAATCCTATGCCATCCTCACAGTCGTTGCTGTGTTTAAGCCCATTGTTGCAGCCACTGTGTCAGTCCATCTTGTTGAGGGTCTTCCTCTCTTTCTCTGACCCTCTGCTTTACCAAGCATGATGTCTTTCTCCAGGGACTGGTCCATCCTAAAAACATGTCCAAAGTATGTGAGATGAAATCTTGCCATCCTCACTTCTGAAGAGCGTTCTGGGTGTACTTCTTCCAAGACGGTTTTGTTCATTCTTCTGTGTTGGTTCTTTAATTTACTGATCATTTGATTCTACTGAGCTCCTGGTCATGAGGAATGATTAGCCCAGTGGTGACTAGGGAGATGAGAGATGGACCTAGCCAGCTCAGGCCAGGTATTAAGCAGGCCGTAATGGCTGGCTAAGTTCAGTTCTGTCTCTCAACTTAAATCCCAGCTTGAGGAAGTTAGTAGATAAAGTCTTGGCACCAGCTAAGAGGCCCAGATGCAGACCTATTCCTGGAGCCAGTGAGTTCCTCCTTGAAGTATTGGCTGGCCAACTTCTTAGAGGGGTTATAGACATCTTTTTGGCATAGACAGCTGGCTTGGGACCTAAGGTAGAGAAAACTTCAGCCGCAGTCAGGGCCAGCCAGTCCACCTGCCCTGCATATGCCAGAAGTTCTGGACAGTCTACTCCCAGATCCCGTTCACCTGCTAAAATGATGTGATATCATGTAAATCAGTGAATAGTTTCTAGCTCAAGCCAGAGTTCAAAGCAGCCTGCCACTAACTTGAGGTATTATTGCTTTAAGTGAGTAATTTGCCTTTTCTGGGTCTTGTTTTACTCTTGTTAAAAGAGAAGATTGAACTAGATTGATGGTTTTTAAACCTTTATTTCTTTATGAAACCCTTTATTCAAACAAAATCTCACTCTGAAGCCTTGTAATTCTTGAAGGGACTCAGCAGAATCCCTAGGGTTTCTCAGACCACACTTTGAAAACCAAAGAGCTTTCTCTTACTGCCTGCTGATTGGATGGGCCTACTTTATGTTCCTTCACCCCCACTGTATTTCCTCTATCCCAGCCCTATCAAGCATTATTATAATTGTTCTTTCCTCTGTCTTTCCCACTAGACTGTAAGCCGTGAGAGCAGAGTCCAAATCTGTTTTGCTCATTGTTGTATTCCCTTCACTTAACACGATGCCTGGCATACAGTAGGCACCTGATAAGTATTTGCTAATTGTTATTTCTGCGTAGAAGTAATAATAGCTCCCATTTAGTAAATGTTTGTGATACACCAGGTCCTCTGCTTGGTGGTACATGTTTTTTTATTCAAAGTTTACAACATTCTCTGAGAATTGAACCGTTGGCCTAGATCATGTCTAAAGTTCTTTCTGGCTCTAACATACTGTATACTGTCTTTCTGGTTACTGCCAGGTCTTTGTTGGTACTGTCCTATCTTCTTGAATACCTTTTGTTTTTCTGTGCCTTTGTAAATCCCATCTGTTATTTAAAGTTCCTGCCCAAGGCTTGCTCAGCTTCTAGGATGACTTCGGTCTACAGTGATCTCCTCTTTCCCTGCCTTTTATGGTTTTCTTTGCATAGGCTTGTTCCTTCATTTATCAATTCATTCATCACACTTTTATGAAACACTTACTGTATGCCAGGCACTGGGCTATGCCTGATAATGCCAAGGTGGAGAAAGTGTGATAATTGCCCTCAAGGAGTTCTAGTTTGGGTAGAGAGACTGATAAATAAGTGCAAAAACTTGTCACAAGTGCTGTGATAGTAGCGTACCATATTTTTGTGCAAATATCATGCACATTATACATTTTTTGCCAACCATGCAACTGCCTTGCGCATTATTTTCCTCGGCACGCTATGTGCGTTATATGTGTGGGTGTGTTTATTTACATGGGCATGTTATTTGTGAAAAAATATGGTATAATGCTGTGGGGGACATTAAGGAGGATATAGCAATCAATGTCACATCTCTTTTCCCAACAAGATTGGTACAGCCCCAGCAGGCAGGAACCCCCTTGCTACCTCAAAGCAGTAATCATTGTTTTTGTTTTTCTTCCAGTGAGTCCCTCTCTATAGACATTTGATGAATGTTCCTTGTTTCCAGGGATTTCATTCTCTACAGAATCTCTCTCAAAGCCAGTATCTTTGAGGGACCCAGGCATGTGCAACTAGAGTATAATGTTGGATATCTCACCACTTATCTTTTTTTTGCATTAACAGTAAGCTTTTATTTATTTTTATTTTTTAAATAACATTTTATTGTATTTTTGGTGAAGGTTTACACAGCAGTTTAGGTTCCCATTCAATAGGTTCTACACAGTTGTTCAGTGACATTGGTTACATTCTTCACATGCATGAACATTCTCATTATTTCCATTCTGGTTGTTCCTGACCATTTCTCTTTGAGGTTTTTTTTTTTTTTTTTTTTTTTTCCCAAAGGCATGTGAAATGATTGGTAGCATAATGTAGTGGTAAAAAACACTTAAGTAGTAAGCAACCATCCTAGGTTCTAGACTAGAAATAGCAGATTTTTTTTTCCTTTTATTTTTTCCCATACAAAAATTTATACATACATTGTTTTGTGACTCTAATTGCTCTCCCCATACTGTGACAGCACAATCCTCCTTTCCACCCTTGATTCCCCATGTCAATTCAACCAACTCCTAACCCTCTCTGTCTTCCCATCTCACGTCCGGACAGAAGCTGCCCGTTTAGTCTCTTGTATCTACTTGATCTAAGAGGCACACTCCTCACGAGTATCACTTTATGTCCCACAGTCTAGTCCAATCCCTGTCTGAAGAGTTGGCCTTGGAAATTGTTTTAGTTCTGGGCTGATAGAGAATCCAGGGGCCTTTCTTTCTGGGGTTCCTCCAGTCTCAGTCAGACCATTAAGTCTGGTCCTCTTACTAGAATTTGAGTTCTGCACGCCACCTTTCTCCTGCTGCATCCGGGACTGTCTATTGTGTTCCCTGTCAGGGTGGTCATTGGTGGTAGCCGGGCACCGTCTAGTTCTTCTGGTCCCAGGCTGATGAAGTCTCTGGTTTATGTGACCCTTTCTGTCTCCTGCACTAATAGTTCCCTTGTGTCCTTGATGTTCTTCATTCTTCTTTACTCCAGGTGGTTGGGACCAATTGATGCATCTTAGATGGCCACTTGCAAGCTTTTAAGACCCCAGACACCACTCACCAAAGTACGGTGCAGAACATTTTCTTAATAAGCTTTGTTATGCCAGTTGCCTAGATGTCCCCTAAAAGCATGGTCTCCAGACCCCTACCCCTGCTACTCTGTCCCTCAAAGTGTTTGATTGTATTGAGGAAACTTCTTAGCTTTGGTTTAGTCCAGTTGTGCTGACTTCCCCTGTAGTGTGTGCTGTCCTTCCCTTCACCTAAGATAATTCTTTTCTACTATCTAGTTAGTAAATAACCCTCACCCTCCCTCCCCACCCTCATAACCATCAAGAATGTTTTCTTCTGTGTTTAAACCTTTTTTTGAGTTCTTATAATAGTGGTCTTATACAATATTTGTCCTTCTGTGACTGACTAAATTCACTCAGCATGCTGACCTCCAGCTTCCTCCATGTTATAAGATGTCTTACGGCTTCATCGTTGTTCTTTATCATTGCATACTATTCCATTGTGTGGATATACCATAATTTGTTTATCCATTTGTCCGTTGATGGGCACCTAGGTTGTTTACATCTTTTTGCTGTTGGGAACAGTGCTGCAGTGAACATGGGTGTGCATATATCTATTCATGTGACGGCTCTTATTTCTCTAGGATATATTCCAAGGAGTGGGGTAGCTGGATCGTATGGTACTTCTATTTCTAGCTTTTTAAGGAAGCGCCAAATCGATTTCCAAAGTGGTTGTACCATTTTACATTCCCACCAACAGTATATAAGTGTTCCAGTCTCTCCACAACCTCTCCAGCATTTATTATTTTGTGTTTTTTGGATTAATGCTAGCCTTGTTGGTGCGAGATGATATCTCATTGTTGTTTTGATCTGAATAGTAATAGCAGATTTGTTTAACCTCACATACAGTGAATTGAAAGGAGCCCTGATAACACAGTGGTTAAGTGCTCGACTACTAACTGAAAGGTTGGTGGTTTAAGCCCACCTAGCAGCAGTGTGGGAGAAGGACCTGGCAGTCTGCTTCTGTAAAGGTTACAGCCAAGAAAACCCTACGGTGCAGTTCTGCTCAATGACCAGGGGTCGCTATGAGTTGAAAATCAATTTGATGGCAGCCACAACAACAACAACAGTCAGTTGATAATAGGTGCTTAAAAGGCTGTGTTGAGAAGGATTCTGAGGTCAGGGCTCAGCAGAAAAGCATGCTGAGGGTGAGTGCCGAAGGTGAAATAATATAGAGCACTTACTCTGTGCCAAGTCCTGTGCCAAAGTGTTTTATCTAGTTTATTACCACAACCTTATGAGGTAGGTACTATTATTATTATCCCCATTCTACAGATGTGGAAAGTGAAGCATAGAGAATTTAGTAACTTGCCTAATGTCATTAAGTAACTTGTCACTGTCAGCCAGTTAAGTGACAGAGCTGGGGTTCAAATCCAAGATAACTTCAGAGCCTGTGCTCTTAATCACTCTGGGCAGTATGGGAACTATATACGTCCATCTCTGTTATACATACTTCCTACCTCTGTTCTACACTAGACCATTTCCACTAAGTTAAATGTGGGATTTCAGGCAAGTCATGTACAGAGGTGATTTGCCTGGGTCATGCTAGAAAGAAAAGATCAAAATGGATGTCAGCAGAGACTCTGAAACTTGCTCTTGAACGTCAAGTAGCTAAAGCAAATGGAAGAAATGATGAAGTAAAAGAGCTGAACAGAAGATTTCAAAGGGTGGCTTAAGAAGACTAAAGTATCATACTGACACGTGCAAAGACCTGGAGTTAGAAAACCAAAAGGGAAGAACACACTTGGCATTTCTCAAGCTGAAAGAACTGAAGAAAATATTCAAGCCTTGAGTTGCAATATTGAAGGATTCTATGGACAAAATACTGAATGATGCAGGAAGCATCAAAAGAAGATGGAAAGAATACACAGAGTCACTGTACCAAAAAGAATTGGTTGACGTTCAACCATTTCAGGAGGTAGCATATGTCAGGAACCAAATGGTACTGAAGGGAGAGGTCAAAACTGCACTGACGGCATTGGCAATAAACAAAGCTCCAGGAATTGACGGAATACCAATTGAGATGTTTCAGCAAATGGATGCAGTGCTGGAAGTGCTAACTTGCCTATGTCAGGAAATTTGGAAGACAGCTACCTGGCCAACTGACTGGAAGAGATCTATATTTATGCCTATTCCCAAGAAAGATGATTCAACCGAATGTGGAAATTATCAAACAATATCATTAGTATCACACACAAGTAAAATTTTGTTGAAGATCATTCAAAAATGGTTGCGGCAGTACATTGACAGGGAACTGCCAGAAATTTAAGCTGGATTCAGAAGAGGACATGGAACCAGGGATATCATTGCTGATGTCAGATGGATCCTGGCTGAAAGCAAAGAATACCAGAAAGATGTTTACCTGTGTTTTATTTACTATGCAAAGACATTCGACTGTGTGGATCATAACAAATTATGGATAACATTGCAAAGAATGGAAGGAAATCCCAGAACACTTACTTGTTGTAATGTGACAAGTTCAAACAAAACCAGGGGATACTATAGGGTTTAAAGTAAGGAGAGGTGTACGTCAGGGTTGTATCCTTTCACCATACTTATTCATTTTGTATGCTGAGCAAATAATCCGAGAAGCTGGACTATATGAGGAAGAATGGGGCATCAGGATTGGTTGAAAACTCATTAACAACTTACGTTATGCAGATGACACAACCTTGCTTGCTGAAAGTCAAGAGGAAGTGCTTACTGATGAAGATCAGACTACAGGCTTCAGTAAGGGTTACACCTCAACATAAAACAAAAATCCTCACAACTGGATCGATAAGCAACATCATGATAAGTGGAGAAAAGATTGAAGTTGTCGAGGATTTCATTTTAATTGGATCCACAATCCGAATGAAGCATTGCATTGAGCAAATCTGCTGCAAAAGATCTCTTTAAAGTGTTAAAAAGCAAAAATGTTACCTTGAAGACTAAGGTGCGTCTGACCCAAGGCATGGTGTTTTCGATTGCCTCATATGCATCTGAGAGCTGGATGATGAATAAGGAAGATGGAAGAAGAATTGACACTTTGAATTATGGTGTTGGCGAAGAATATTGAATACACCATGGACTGCCAAAAGAACAAACAGATCCGTCTTGGAAGAAATACAACCAGGATGCTCCTCATAACCAAGGATGGTGAGACTATGCACATACTTTGGACATGTTGTCAGGAGGGATCAGTCCCTGGAGAAGGACAGCATGCTTGATAAAGTAGAGGGTTAGCAAAAAAGAGGTAGATCCTCAAGGAGATGGATTGACATAGTGGTGGCAACAATGGGCTCAAGCATAACAACAATTGTGAGGATGGCACAGAACCAGGCAGTGTTTTGTTCTGTTGTACATAGGGTCACTGTGAGTTGGAATTTACTAACAACAACACCTAACAACAAGCTGTTTTGCAGTGTATTTGTTTATATGTCTGTTGTCCCACCGGACTGTGTTCACCTTGAAAGACCCATTTCTCTTTATATCCCTGGTGCCTGGCATAGCACCTGACTCAATAAATGTATGAGTGTGTTAACTCATGAAAGAACCCAACCTCTCTGTATCTCAGTTCTTCATCTGTGAAATGTTAGGCTTGGACTAGATGACTTTTGAGGTCTCAGCTTTGAAAATCCTGGATTCCAGTGTTTTACTTTGCATTGTGTTTCCAACAGCTCCCATCAGGCACTCAGTAAATACTAGTGAATGACTGAATGGATGAAGGTATAATTATTCTTAGTAATCTGCGCTAATAATATTGAGATGGGAGGAAAAAAAATGGTTATGGGGAAGGAGTAGACAAAAAGCCTACTATGTACAATCTCTAATTCTGTGACTTTTGGCTTTGGAGTGCAGTCTGTCTCATACTGGCAGGCAGTCTTTCTTGTTGGTTTCCCATTCCAATACCCCCCACCCCCATCCCACCTCAGCCTCGCTTTTTGCAAGTCATTCTTTGATTAGCTTTATGATTTAATAACTCATCTACTTCCAGAAGGAATTTAAGATATCTGGTTAGTAAAAAGGGGTAAGAGAGAGAGGAAGAAAGGATGAAGAGCAATGTTTTAACTCCTTGAGATCAGAGACTGTCTTTCTCATCTTTGTACATTCCACAGTGCCTTGCTCAGTGCTTGGCAGATAAACCAAAATAAAACGAAACCTGTTTCTGTCAAGTCGATTCCAACTCATAGTGACCCTATAGGACAGAGTAGAACTACCCCATAGGGTTTAAACATCAATATATTTATAGAATTAATGAGAATACTTGTGGATATGGATTCTGCTCAGGACTAAGGAAGAGTTGACCAAATCACAAAGGTTAACTGACATGCTTACTATCTATTCTGGCAATGATGCAATAGCCCCTGACAGTATTTTCATATAAAATACTTCTGAAGCATTTCTGTTTTTACTGAATGCCATATTGCTTCTTATCCATGACTTAACAGGCAGAAAATCTGGGGATCAGCTTTCTGTTCCCATAGCATCCCATACAGATTTCTGTCAGCACTTACCATTTTGTATTGTTTTTGCCCATCATTTGGCAGTGAGTTCTTGAGGGGACAAACCCATATAATTTTTCATCTCTGTGTTTCCAACATCTAATCTTGCACAGTGGCTAGCATAGAGTAGATACTCACATGTCTAGTGAACTTGATCTTAAATCTAGTCTTTCCTCAGCAAGTGTTGACCCAGTCTGTGTTTAAACCTCTCTAATGACAGGGACAGGTTTGGTTTTTTGGTTTAATGACAGGGAGAGGAGCCCTGATGATTCAGTGGTTAAGTGCCTGACTGCTAGCCGAAAGGTCAGTGGTTCAAACCCACCAGCTACTCTGCGGGAGAAAGATGTAGCAGTCTGCTCCTATAAAGATTTACAGCCTTGGAATGCTGTGGGGCAGTTCCACTCTGTCCTACAGGGTTGCTGTGATTCAGAATCCACTTCAAGGCAGCTGGTTTCGTTTTTTGGTTTAATGACAGGGAGCTTCCTTCTTGTTCCATGGTCAGCCTGTTCCCTTTTTGAATACTTCTGTTGCAGTATTCTTCACATTGCGCTAGAATTCTTATTTCTGTAGCTTCAACTTTTTAGTCCTCATTGTACCTTTTCCTGCATTCTGCTTTTTTATATCTTTGACCCTTGGGGGCACTTGCACTGCCAGAGAATGCCTCTGGAGAGTATAGGCCCAGTCCACGTGGGACTGTTTGACCTAAAAGCTTACTCCATGAGGGGGGTTGGGGGGAACAAAACCATTACTGTAGAGCTGATTCCAATTCGTGTGTTACGGCTCTCTAGGGTTTTTCTTGGCTGTAATCTTTATGGAAGCAGTTCACCAGGCCTTTCTTTTATGGTGCCACTGAGTGGGTTCTACCACCAACCTTTAGTTAGGTTAGTAGATGAGCACAAACCGTTTGCATCACCCAGGAACCTTCTACTCCATGGAAGCCAACCCAAAATAATCCATCTAGTGTCATTCCTCATCTCCACTTTATTTCTTTGAGTTTTCCCTTCTTGAAGTCATTTGTTATCTCTTTGCTCCTCAGAGGAAAATCCTTAGGTAAACATAAACTCATTAGTTCCCTCTGAAGTGCAGCCTTCCCAAGAGAATTCTGGGACTTGGCCATGGAGCTTTTGGTCCTGGGCAGCTAGGGAGAAATAGTGGAGGAAGGGAAGTCTGAGGACTAGAGGTAGAGAGCATAAGCTCTGCCAGGGTTTTCCCTTCCTAGTAGGGTGTTATCAATAACTGATTGTATTCTATTACTCAGAAGTCTCCAGTGACATTTTACTCCCCATTGCCTGTAGGATTGAATCTAACCTCGTCTGAGCCTGTCATTCAGCACCCTGCAGAAACAGTTTTTTTCCTCTGTCTACTGTAATAATAACAGCAACAGCTATCATTTCTTTTAGTGCACACAGTGTGCCGGGCACTATTCTTGACATTTTACATGCACTAGCTCTTTTAGTTCTATTTTGAATACTATTAATACCTTCATTTTCCAGATAAGAAAAACTGAGACACAAAGAGATAGTTTATTCAAGGTTGCATAGCCTGTAAGTGAAACTGGGACTTGAACCTGGTGGTGAGATTCCATGAACTCTATTGGTGGTGTCCTCTATAACATAGATTGACTGCATTCAAAACTTGCTGTATACTTACTAAGCATTTAATTACCCCAGGTACTGTATTTGGTTTTGGGAATTCATAAATGAATAAAAAGACTATCTCTGCTCTAAAAGAATTTATGCTGTAGGGGGAGAGGAACCCACCAAGTGGTAATTATAATATACGGTGATGAGTTATATATATGGGGACATGAAGAGGGAGTGCTTAAGCATATTTGGGAGCATTAAGGAAGACTTCAGAGGGGATATGACATTTGGACTGATTCTTAAAGGAGTACAAGTTTACCATATGAATAGGAGGCCAGTTTAGGTGAAGGTAAAAGCACAGATATATACAAAGGAATGGAGACATGAAGAATCTCTACAGTAATCCTTGCGCATACTATTCTTCACTAATAAACTGTATGCTTTGTGCAAGGTAGTGTGTTAGGCACTTGAGTTGAGAAGAAAGCTGCTAAATCATGTTCCTTGATGACAAGAAGCTAATAGTCCAGTTAGAAAAATAGGACACGTAGCCCAGTTAGAAAGTTAGTGGCTGTAAATAACAAAATAAGAAGTGCTAAATACCTTATCAGTAGAAAAAACAAAATGCTATTGGGGAAGTAAACCCCTTTTTATTGTTACACCTAGGTAAGACTTCATTTAAAGGAGACTATCTGAGCTGGGCCTTAATGGATATGTGGATTTCACTAGAGAAAGATCATCAAGAGTAAAGGCCCTAAGTAAATGTAAGAAAGAAGGATGTATTTGGGAATCAGCAAGTAAAAGAGGAGTGAGAGCTGAATCTAGAAAGAGAGTCCCTGAGTGGCACAAAAGATTAAGCACTCAACTACTAGCCAGAAGGACGGTGGTTCGAACCCACCCAGAGCTGCCTCTGAAGACAGACCTGGTGATCTGCTTCCAAAAGGTCACAGCGGTGAGAATGCAGTGGAGCAATACTACTCTGTACGCATGGGGTTGCCATGAGTCAGAATCCACACGGTAACCAACGACAACAACAGGCTGGGGCCAATATGAGGTTGAATTTGAAAGCAAGGCTGAGGAATTTAGGTATGTTTATTTAATTCCTTCAATAATTATTGAATGCTTATATATACCAGATACTATGCTGGGGACACAAAGATGAAGAGGCATAGTTTCTGCTCTCAAGGGGCTAATGGTCTTATGGGAAGACAGACATGTAAACAACAGTAGTATAGTATAAGTGTGTGTAAAGTACCATGGTGACACAAAGGAGGGAGTGATTAACTCTGTTAGGGAGAATGATTAAAGATTTACAGAGAAGATGTTTGAATTGGTTCTTGAGGATTAAGTCTGAGTTTAAGAGATCATCTGTGAGGTAGGGAATTGTGGTCCAACAAAATGAAAAGATAGGCAAAGCGTGGAAGCCTTGAACAGCATGGAATATCCTGGGAACTGTAGAAAGTTTGGTATGACTGGAGTATATGTTAAATGTTATTGTTGTTTGGTGCCGTCGAGTTGGTTCTGACCTGTAACAACTCTACGTACAACAGAACAAAACACTGCGTAGTCCTCTGCCGTCCCTCCTCACATCCTATGCTTGAGCCCATTGGTACAGCCACTGTGTCAGTCCGTCTCATTGAGGGTCTTCCTCTTTTTCACTGACCCTCTACCTTACCACCTTGATGTCCATCTCCAGGGACTGGTCCCTCCTGATAACAAGTCCAAAGTATGTGAGATGAAGTCTTGCTGTCCTCGCTTCTAAGGAGCATTCAGGCTGTACTTCTTCCAGGACAGGCTTGTTGATTCTTCTGGCATTCAATGGTATATTCACTATTCTTCGCCAGCATCATAATTCAGAGGCATCAATTCTTCTTTGATCTTCCTTATTCATTGTCCAGCTTTCCACGTGTACATGAGGTGATTGAAAATTACCATGGATTGGGTTAAATGTAGTGACGTAGTATTGAGTGATGAGGTTGAAGAGGCCTTTTTATAACCATGCTGAGGAGCTTGGGTTTTGGAGAGCCATTGAAGAGTTTTGAGCAAAGGAGTAATGTGTTCAGATCTATGTTTCAGAATGATCAGTCTGGTAAAAGCCACACTTCTACCATGTTTTGGAGGGATCAGGTTGGGAAAGGAGAAGAAATCAGTTAGGAGATACTGCAGTAGTCTGGGAGAGAGATGATGAGTACTTGAGCTAGGGCAAAAGCATGAGTATGGAGAGAAATGAGCAGTTATAAAAATATTAAACTGGAGTGTTTCCACTTATTTAGTTTTTCTATTCCTCTCCCTAATGCATTCATTCACACACTTATCAACCGTTTTATTAAGTATGTAATCTGTGTTGTTTTATTCATTCTTTCCTTCTTCAAATACTTGTGACTTCAATGTCAGACATTTTTGTAGGTCCCAGGAATATAGCAGTGAACAAGACCAGCAAAGTTGTTGCTCTTAAGAAGTTTAATTGCTAATGGAGGAAAGCAGACATAAACAAGTAACAAACAAAATGACTTAAGATGGTGATAAGTACTTTGAGGAAAATAGGGTGATGTAATAGAGAACGATTAGAGGAAAGGGACTACTTTAAATAGTTTCGTAGGGCTGCTGTAACAGAATACCACAAATAACAGAAATTTATTGTCTCACAGTTCTGGAGGCTAGATGTCAGGGTGTCAGGCTAGTCCAAAGTCAGAGTGTTGGCAAGGCCATGTCCTCTCTGAAGGCTCTAGGCAAAAGTACCACCTTAACTAAGTATGAAAGGTGACTAGAAATTAACCAGGTAAGGAAAGAAGGGAAGGGAGGAGCAATATATGCAAGATGGAAGAAAGAGAAAGAATGAAAATGATACCTTGCTTTAGAAATTACATGCAGTTTAGTATTACTGGAGCATCAGAGTAGAGGGTGGGGAGTCATGAGAAAGTAGGGAGACTAGAAAGGGAGGCAAGTGTGAGATCATAGTCTGTGCTTATATGCTGTGCCAAGGAGTTCAGATTTTTATCTGCTGTTGATGATTAGCTAGCTATAGAAGAGCTTTAAGCACTTAAGTGAGTGAAATGACTCAGATATGCATTTTAGAAAGACCACTCTGTAAGCAGAAATGGACAGGGGATTAAAGGGGCAGGGAAAACTAATGCATTAATCCAGGCAGGTAAGGCTTTCAGTTTTATCTAATTCCAGAGTGTATGTACTTTCTCGGAGCCCTGGTGGCCTACTGGTTAAGAGCTCAGCTGCTAACCAAAAGGTTGGCAGTTCAGATCCACGAGCTGCTCCATGGAAACCCTATGGGGCAGTTCTTCGCTGTTCTATAGGGTTACTATTAAGTCGGAATCAACTCGATGGCACCTAACAACAACATATACTTTCTGGTGTATTATGCATGATATTATATTGTATATAATACAGGGGAACATATGTTAAGTGCCAGAGGAGTAGAGAGCAGAGAAAGGTAAAACTAGAAAGGTAGACTGGGATCAGATCATGGCTTTGTGTGGTCACAAGAGCTCACTCTAAATGCTTCTATGGAGGGCATTGAGTAGCCTATTGAGAAGTTCTTACTTTGTTTTATAGGCAGAGGTGGGATACCGGAAGATTTTGAACTCAGATGACACTGTGACTGAATAGAAGAGCATGATGTTGAAGGACCTGGATTAAGTTTGGAGCTAGAGTAATAGAAAGGAAGGAAGAGATGGTAGAGACATTTCTTATTCCACTCATCTAGGCCTTCTAGTAATACCAGCCATTTAACTTCAGTTTTTCCATCTCTCCAAATCTCCCATTAGTCCTAGTTGTGTGCTACTTTAAGTTGAGAAAGTATTTACTATTGACTATTAATAATCCAGTAGGGTGTCATGTTAGTATTTCTGTTATGAGGAAGGGTCACTTTAATTTAGCAGTCACAAAGGATGGAGCACCTTTGTCAGCTCCATATCTCTGATGTAGTACAGATGCTGCCCTGTCTCCTGTCCTCTGCATCAAATTCTGAGTTCCTTAGAGAGAGGAAAGGGCACTTCCAGCACAGTTAAAGTATCATTCACAGCTTGTGATTCTGTCATATGCTTGCTGTCTCCTCCTGAAAAAGGGAATGGAAGGAGGGGGCCAGTTTTCTAAGTGATGGAGCATTTTGATAGCTACTCCTGAGTGTGGGACCCCACACTCAGGAATGGCTTATACAAAATTTACTTCTTATTAGAGAGCAGCAGCTGTCTCGGGTGGCTGTGGTAGCCAGTCCAAACAAGTAAGTTGTATTGGTTTCAAATGACTTTCCCAGTTCCTATGGATTCTTCTGCAGCATCATCCCCACTGTTTGTTCAAGAAAGAATTACTCAGAAAATTACTGAGTATTTCCAGAACATCTGCTTTGTGTCTAGTGCTAGGTGTGAAGTGTGAAGGCCATGATGAAGGAGTAAGCTATTTTCCTTGTCTTCAAGGCAGTTAACATTTAACATGCATCTAACATTTATTGAACACATAGAGTGTACCAGATTATATGCTAATTCTCTGAGATATGAAGATAAATAAGATTAAAATGATCTCTGGATCACTTCACACCCACTAAAAACCGCTTGCCTTCATGATTACCTAATGTGTGTCATAGCAGAACTGTGCTCTATAATGTTTTTAGTGGCTGATATTTTGGAAGTAGATTGCCAGGGTTTTCTTATGAGGTGATTCTGGGTGGACTTGAACCTCCAACCTTTTGGTTAGCAGCTGAGAGTGTTAACCATTTGTACCACCCAGGGACTCCTCATACCCACTAGGATGGCTGAAATTAAAAACAAGTGTTGGCAAGGATGTGGAGAAATTAGAACCCTCTGCATTGCTGATAAAAACCCCAAAACCAAACCCACTGCCCTTGAGTTGATTCTGACTCATAGTGACCCTATAGGACAGGGTAGAACTGCCCCCTAGGGATTCCAAGACTGTAACCTTTATGGAAGAAGACTGCTTTCTTCTGAAGAATGGCTGGTGGGTTGAAACTGCTGACCTTCTGGTTAGCAGCCGAGCGCTTAACCATTGTGCCACCGGGCCTCCCTACCTTACTGTAAAAATGGCGTGGCAGGGGCATCTGACCTCTTCTAACTTCATAAGGGGGAAGGAGAATCAAGATCAGCAGCCCAAGGCTGATTCCTGTGAGATGGAGGTCAGGCATACCTCCTTTCTCTAATTCTGACGCCAACCATCGCTCCCACAGCTCTCTACTTCTCTGCTGGTTTTGATGCTTTGTTGCAGTGGCCACACAGAACTCATAGACCATATTCACAGTTACGGGGTTTATTAGAGAAGTAACAGGTTACAATTCAGGATCAGGAAGGACTCAGGATACAGTTCTTGGATCAGGACAGCATCTTCTCAGCTGTGCTTTCAGGCAGGCCTCTTTCTGGCCCTCAACCTCTTGGCCTCTCGACCCCTCTGCCTGGCCTCTGCCTTGCTCAGGCAAGTGTTACAAAGCTCTTTAGCTCCACCAGTAAGTGCTTGGGGGCACCCTACTCCACCAGGAAGCCTTGGCCTAAAGGTGCTCAGCTCTCTCATTCTCTGGGTTGGCATACCCACTGTAACCGCTTTGCTCCGTAGGCCGGGAAGCCCACCTCACCATCTCGCACTGGTCTCCTGGTTCTGCTGCTGCTGTTTCTCTGCCGCCGCTTCTCCCCATCTTACCGCCTGTGTTACAGCTCCGGTGTTAGAGCTCTCTCTCTCTGTCTCCTGGGTCTAGGAGGTTCTCAGCACAGGGACCCTGGGTTCAATGGATGTGCTCCACTCCTAGCCGTTCTTTCTTGGTGGTAGTGAGATCCTCCCTTTCTGCCTCTGGGATGGCTTATTTTAAACCTAGCGGGATGGCAGAACTGACCAGTCCCCTTGTTAAGTGTTCCCTACACCTTATTTGCATGGTCCCACCCCTACAAGGGTGACATGCGCCTTATTTATATTATTAGCAAGCTATCCAATCCCCTTGGTGGGCCACAAGCACCTTATTTGCATAGTCCCACCCAGTCTTTTGATGGGAATTACAAGACCATGGCTATAAAGGCCATATAAAAGCTATCTGTTGCACTGCAATTGCTGATAGGAATGTAAAATGGCATAGCCACTTTGGAAAACGGTTTGACAGTTCCTCAAAATGCTAAACCATATGACCCAGCCATTGCACTGGTAGGTATATATTCAAGAGAAATGAAAACGTATGTCCACACAAAAACTTGTATTTGAATGTTCATAGCAGCATTATTCATAATAACAAAAATATAGAAAGAACTCAAA
The DNA here is from genome assembly GCA_030035585.1 of Dugong dugon. Classification (NCBI taxonomy): domain Eukaryota; kingdom Metazoa; phylum Chordata; class Mammalia; order Sirenia; family Dugongidae; genus Dugong; species Dugong dugon. The sequence continues at coordinate 75,790,424 of CM057467.1, read as the reverse complement.
TGTCTATCAACTGAGGAATGGATAAACACAATGTGATATATCCATACAATGGAATATTATTTGGCAATAAAAAAGAATGGAGTACTGATACATGGTACAACATGGGTGAACCTCAAAAACATGTTAAGTGAAAGAAACCAGTCACAAAACACCACATATTGTATAACTGCATTTGAAAGAGCCTTGTGACACAGTGGTTAAGAGCTTGGCTGCTAACCAAAAGGTCAGCAGTTCGAATCTACCAGCAACTCCTTGGAAACCCTATGGGGCATTTCTTCTCATCGTGTAGGGTCACTATGAGTCGGAATTAACTCAGTGGCAACAGGTTTGGGTTTTTGTTTTGAGTATTTATATGAAAGGTTCAGAAATGGGAAATCTATAGATATGGAAAGTAGATTAGTGATTGCCTAAGTATAAAGTGGGAATGGGGAGTCAAAGCAACTGAGCATGGGGTTTCTTTGGGATGACGGAAGTGATTTAAAATAAGATGGTTGCACAAACTCTGTAAATATACTGACAATCATTGATTTGTACACTTATTCATCTGTAATATTTTATGAAAGAATGAAGTCTTTAGCTGCATGGTTGATCAGTCTCTGATTTGGAAGGATCAACTGAGACCTCTGAAACACCAGGTTGCCCAGTCAGAGGGGTGGGAGATGGGGTTCCAGAGTTTAGGGCCCTTTGCCATTAGCTAGTCCTTGAAGCCAGGGCAGGAGGCCATCCCCTGGCAATGATGGATGTTCCTGATGTGTGAATATATATGGTAGTCACTTGGTAAATTCTCATTGATTTAATTTGGTAGCATCCTGTTATATCATATCTCATCACACTAAGGCAACTAACTTTTTCTTCTGTGGTAACTAAGGAGGCTGGCAGTTTTGAAGGCCAAAGTAATGTAGCTGCCTCCAAAGCTTTGGAGTTAGACAGATTTGGTGTGAATTATCATCACATTTTAGCTTTAAGGGACCTTAAAAGTCATTTAAGCCAACCCCTTCAGTATATAGATGGGGAAACGGAGACACAGAGAGAAGTGCCCTACTCAGTGACATGGCAAATAATTAGCTGTGCCAGATTAGGACCTACAACTGTTTTTGTCTTCACTGAGAGGGATGGTTGTTGCCCTGAAGACACATCTTGGGGTGGAAAGTAGGAATAGGATAAAACCCAAGGACATAAGACATACTACATGGGCTAAATTTTACTTTCCATCCAACCTAGCTTGTTCTGGTGCTGGGAATCTTTTGGGGAAACGAAGTGTCTACATGTAGCAACAAAATAACATCCTTCTTCACTCTTTCTTCTCTTTCCCTGTTTTATTTTTCTTCATAACACTGCTACCAGAAATTATTTCATATGTGTATTTATTTATGTGTTTAATATCTATCTTCTGCATTAGGAGATAAATTTTATAAGGGAAGAGACTTTATTTTATGCCTGTCTTGTAATTGAATGAATGAATGAGCAAATGAATGAATGAACAAACAAATATTTATTGACTGCCTTCAAGAAGCCAGGCATATGGTTTCCATGACTTTGACAGTTTAAGGTCAATGGCATGTATGCTTCTTTGTTTGGGTTTGATTATTCATGAATATATCTAAACCTTTCTTGAACACAGATTACACACTATTGTCAAATGAGTATATTTAAGATTACATTTGTTTGTGGATTTAGGCAGTGTGAGATTTAGAGTGAATTTAAGCCTTATTCTGCTTGATCAAATAGGCCCAGTAGAGAAGAGAATTTCAGAAGCACCAGAGCAGTGTGACTTGGCAGCTGGGGAGAGAACATTTGGTCCGTAGCTGTGGCAGACAGCAGGATCCAGGGCTGACTTATTCATTAGGCACAGTAGGCACAGTGCCTGGTGGCCTATAAGAATATTTTTATTTCTTTTAAAATCAGGAGAATAAAAAAAAGTGGATATAAACTAGCTTTGATTATATTCATCTTTACATCAACACTACCATAAAATACGTTAAATTTTATTTTATTTTTTTATGGAGGAAGGGGCACACAAAGACAAAAGTACCTGGGGCCTACGAAAGTCTTAATACGGCCCTGGCAGGACCCAGTGACTAGTTTGGCTGCTTAAGGCCCTAAGCCCTGGCTCTGGTTTCTCCCATAAGGTCCGTGACCTTCTCCCTAACAACCCATCACCATGATCTTCAACAGGTCATTTCTCTGCTTTGTATCTCATTTGTGCCTTCTGTAAAATGGAAATGATTGCACTCCTTAGGCTGACTAAATTCATGCTTATAAAACAGCCCAGCTGCTTGATTTTGTATCTGTTTTCTTCTTAAGCACAGGGGAAAAGTCTGGTTCATTTCTGTGTCTCAATGTCTCACTCAGGACCTGCACATTTAGAACAACAGTACCTTGAATGGGAATTGAATAGATGAAGAAATGAATCAAACCTTGCAGTTAGCTTTGGAGAGTTTTTTTTGGAAGGGAGGGGGTTGTGTTATAGACAGGTCTCCAGCTATATTTAGTCTTTTCTGAGAGTCTGTCAGCAAAATTTGTAGAGCCATGGGGACACTTAGGAAGATGTGGAAAATAAAAGTGATGCACTAACTTGGAGAGTTAAGAGCGAATGTGAAAAATGAGGTACACATGGGAAAAGAATAGTCTTTTCAACAAATGGTGCTGGGATAACTGGTTATCTCCATGCAAAGGAATGAAGTTGAACCCCTACCACATACCATATACAAAAATTAATTCAAAATGGATCAAAGACATAAATGTAAGAACTAAAACTATAAAACTCATAGAAGAAAACATAGGTGTAAATTTTTATGGCCTTCGATTAGGCAATGGTTTCTCATACATGACACCAAAAACACAAGCAATCAAAGAAAAAATACATAAATTGGACTTCATCAAAATTAAAAACTTTTGTGTTGCAAAGGAGACCATCAAGAAAGTGAAAAGACAACCCACAGAATGGGAGAAAATATTGGCAAACCATGTATTTAGTAAGAGACTTGTATCCAAAATATATAAAGAAGTCTTACGACTCAACAGTAAAAAGATAAATAACCCAATAAAAAATGGGCAAAGATCTGAATAAACATTTCTCCAGAGAAGATATATAAATGGTCAATAAGCACATGAAAAGGTTTTCAACATCATTAGCCATCAAGGAAATGCAAATCAAAGCCACAGTGAGATACCACTTCACACTCACTACCAGTTGTCTCCTAGTTGATTCTTACTCATAGTGACCCCATGTATGTCAGAGTTGAACTCCATAGAGTTTCCAGTGGCTGATTTTTTGGAAGTAGATCACCAGGCCTTTCTTCTGTTACCACCCACTAGGATGCTATAATAACAAAGACAGGCAATAATAAGTGTTCGTAAGGATGTAGAGAAATTGGAACCCTCATACATGGCTGTTGGAACTGTAAAATAGTGCCACCACTTTCAAAAACAGTCTGACAGTTCCATAAAAGTTTAAACATAGAGTTACCATACGATCCAGCAATCCACTCCTGGATATACACTCAAGAAAATGAAAAACATGTTCCCACAAAAACTTATATATGAATGTGCATAGAAGCATTATTTACAATAGCCAAAAAGTGGAAACAACCCAAATGTCCATCAAGTGATAAATGGATAAATGTGGTATAAAGGTACAATGGAATATTATTCACCTATAAAAAGGAATGAGGTACTGATACATGGATGAATCTTGAAAACATTCTAAGTGGAAGAAGGCAGTCACAAAAGACCACATACTGTATGATTCTGTATGAAATATCTAAAATAGGCAAATCTATAGAGATAGTAAATTAGTGGTTGTCTAGGGTTTGGGGGAGGATAGAGAATGACTGCTAATGAACATAATTTCTTTTTCGAGGTGATAAAGATGTTCTGAACTTAAATAGTGGTGATGGTTGCACAAATCTGTGAATATACTAAACACCACTGAATAGTACACTTTAAATGGATGAATTTTATGGTTTGTGAATTATATTTCAGTAAAGCTATTACAAAAAAATCAGATGCACAGGTGCACGTGACTTTTAGGACAAATTGTGAATGTCAGTGCTCGGATGCAGTAACAATGCTACTCAAACTTTAATGTGCATATGAATTACCTGGGTATCTTGTTAAAACGCAGATTTTGATTCAGGTGGTCTGGGATGGAGTTACATTCTGTATTTCTTAACAAGCTCTCAGGGCACTGACGCTGCTGGTCTGTGGACTACACTTTGAAAGTAAGGCAGTAGAGGATGTGTCTTCAGTGAATGGGGTCGGTCTGAAGAGCCTTCCTGGAGCTAGGAGGATTTGGCCAGGTTTTTGCAGGAAGGCAGAACGTAGGTTGGTGGAAGAGAGGGACTTGAGGGACAAAGTAAAGATTCTTAAAGATGCAGGAACCATAGATTATAAAGTATTTGTGAGGGACAAGAGGCATGTTTGTGGGTATACAGTGGCAGGTCCCTGAGTCTTTTGTACCTGAGAAAGTATAGCAGCCAACCTCTGAACATTTTCCATTCTTGTGGAATTTTCTCTTGCCCTCTGTTCGACATTTTTGGTTTAACTTTTTCAATTCTGGGCTTATGTAGATTGGCATGGCAAGGGGCCTTGTGAGATCTTAGGAGGGGTTGATTGGCTGGCACTAAAACATTCTGCGTGTGGTTCAGAGGAGTTGGATATGGCGCCATCACTCAGTACCCTTGTCTTCAGAGCCTACCTACTTAATTGACTACCTGGGCTCTGGACAGGGTGCCTTCAGACTGGGTTAGTACTTGGCCCCAAATGAATAAACTCATTAACGAGGGAGCAAATAAAGATATCTTTCCAGATGCTACAGGTTAATTATAGCTATAGTTTACAGCTTTCCTTGTTTTTCCACTTGATCCAGAAGACTACTTTGGATGTAATTGAAATAACCTTTCAGTTCAGGAGTCAGTTATTAAAGCCAGATCACCTCTTACTCTCAGCATTTGTTCTGCTCTGTGGAGTGCTAAATGATCCTCCAAGCCCCAGATCTAGTCTCAGCCTTTGTACTTGCCTTTCCGAGCTATTTTCCGTGAGGCTCTGAAAGCCTTACTATCCTGTGCTTCACCAGCATTCAGTTACACAGCCTCTCCTAGTAGTGTAAAGTATGTCCACTTTCTCAGGAGGAAAGGCAGTAAAATCACTTGGTTGCCTTAAATGTACTTTCCCTCATAGCCCTACGATGAAGCCAGAAGTCTTATTCTCTCTGTTTTCCAGAGGAAGAAACTAAGGCACATGCCTGGCCCACTGTCTCACTGAGAGGCACCCCTGTGCCTGGCCCAGTTCTCTGGATTTTCCTAGTTTTCCCTTCAATGGACTTATCTTGCTTTCTTGGACATGTAGTTTGTTTTGTTTTGACATATAGTTTTTAACAGGGTTTCTCTGGATGTCCCCGATGTCAGCTGAATATTCCTTTCCCAGATGCTTATTTATTTTTCATGTGTTTGTTTATTCTCTAATTTAAGCATCTCCAGGTGGGATACTGGTTTGTCAGCATACTTACTCTTGGAGAGAATTCTGTTCAGTTCCACCATTGAGTGCTTAGTATATATGCTCAGATCCGTACCATTCTCCTTGGAAGACACCAAAGCAGTTTAAAAGTGTGTCTTGGCTCTGAGAGAACTTCTAGGTTTATGGAGTGGGAACAAGATAGACATAAGCAGAACCAAGACTACGGTGAAGCAAACAAGGTTCTAGGGCACAGACTTTAAGGAGGCACACACTCTAAAGGTCAAACATATGCAGGGTTGGTACCTGAGAGTGAGTGCCTCTGTAAATTTTGTGCCATAGGCCTCTTCCTTCTCCACCCTAGTCCTGGTCCTGGACTTAAGAAGCAGTTAGAGCACTTGGAAAGCATGTTTAAGATAACATAAGACTATGAATGAGTGGCATAGAACAGTGCTTTGCAAATTCAGTGTGCATACAGATTACCTGGAGAGCTTAGTAAAAGGCAAGTTCTGATTCAGTAGGTTTGGAGTGGTGCCTGAGATTCTGTACTTCTCACCAGCTCCCAGATGATGCTGATGCTACTAGTCCTTGAGCCACACTTTGAGTAGGAAGGAGAAAATACATGCTGGAGAAAAGTAGAGGGGTGAATTCACTAAGCTAGGGGATGTGAAGATGAAGTTGGAGCTGAGTTCTCAAAGGATAAGTTAGATTTGGATAGAAGAAGAATGAGATGGAAGGACATTGCAGGCAGAAGGAAGAGTACATGCAAAGGCCTAGAAACAGAAATGAATCCTGTGTGTTTTGGGACAGTGAACTGACCGACTTCGCAAGACAGGTCAAGATTGGAAAAGAAGAAAGGAATTTTGATAGGTAGCATGAAACCTATGGATTAATCGATCCTTCAGAGATGTGGTTCTTAATTTTCTGCTTAGGTACTTCCCAGATGGGCCTTTCCACTTCTTGAATTCATTTGCCCCCTCTCAGAGATGAAGGCCTTGGTCCTTCTAGGGAGATAAAGGCCTAAGTCAAAAGCCCTCCCTAAATAATGATGGACGTTCCTACTATGCACTTATAAACGATGCCTGGTAAATATGTGCCAATTTGACTCGATAGTAGAATTCTACCTATTTCACTTCAAATGTCCATTTAAGGTACTTTTCTGAATTTATCATAGGAACAATAGGAAACTGGGCCTTGAACACCATGAAACACTAAAGAAAGATTTGTCGATTGATTCATTTGAGTAATTCTGAAGCTTTGTCTCTCATTTGTAGGTCAACGAATGTTTTCAGCTCAGTCAATGTAAGAGATATTGAGTGACTTTGTATACTGAGACTTGGTTAGCCTTCTGTATGGTTACAAGGAAGTAGAAGACTTGAGCCCTAAACTCAAAGAGTTTACTATTATTCCAAAGCAGTGGTTTTCAACTGGGGATGATTTTGTCTCCCAGAGTACATTTGGCAATGTCTGAAGATGTTTTTGGTTGTTGCAACTGTGGGGATGCTACTGGCATCTGGTAGGTAGAGGCCAGGGATGCTGCTAAACATCATGCAATGTACAAGACACCCCCCACCCCCCACACAAAGAAGTAACTAGCCTAAAATGCTAGTAGTGCTGAGGTTGAGAAATCCCACTCTAAAAGGACAAGACTGAGGTAAATAGAACCAGAACTTTGAGGTTGGAAGGCCATATACCACTAGTTAATAGCAGAGCAGAGACTGAAGCTCAGTTCACCCTAGTTTAATGTGTTTCCTGCTACCATGGGGTCATTTAGAATCAAGTGGTATTATATGACAGAATATTTTATCTAATGTCTTCTTCCACTAATCCTGATTCATACTTTATGCTCTAGCCATACTCAATTGTTTGTATACTATGCAACTTTATTCCTTTGTGTTCTTGTTAGTCCCTCTGCCTGGAACATCCGTCTCTCATTTCTTCGTCTTCATCTCAGTTCCAGAGATACTGCACATCTTGTCCAGGAAGTCTTCCCTGATATATAGCACCCTAGATTGGGTTAGAAGCCATTTCTGTATTCTTCCATAGCTAGTCTTTAGCCTAATAATAAAGAAATTATCTGTTTATGTGTCTGTCTTCCTCACTAGGTTGTGAGGTTGTTGGGGGTTAGAACTCTTTCACTCATCTCATTGCCTAGCACAGCACATACAACACACTTTCAGTCATGGGTGTAAGCCAACATAAGTAGTTAAGAGAAGGGAGAGATCAGTGTGAAATGGCAGTGTTGGGTAAGGCTTCATAGAGATTGTGAGACTTGAAGCTTCCCATAATTCCTTGAAGATATTGATGAATTCATGAGTACCTCCTGTTGGGTAGGGACAGTTCTAAGATAGTAATGGATTTTTTTGGTGGTGTCTTTCTACAGGTTGATATGTCAGACCTGTCCCCAGAGGAGCAATGGAGGTAAGTGTGGCAGTGCGGACCCCTCAGGCTGGGAACTGCAGGTTAACCCAAGTAATACAGTTGTATATCTATCCTTTTTGCTTCCCTGTATATGGGAGGGAGTGGCTTATGACTGGCAGGACAGGTCTTTTGGGATCTTTCCCAGTCCCTGGGTGACTCCTGGGTAGCTCCCTTGGTCCTAGGGTGTAAGTAGGTAATTTGTACCACACCATTTATCTGGGTTTGAACACTGTTTCTGCCGTTTACTAGCTATATGATCTTGGGCAAGTTATTTAACTTCTTACTGCCTTAGTTTTCCCCAGTTGTAAAATTAGGATCATAACAGTACCTACCTCATAGAGTTGTTGTGAGGATTAATATATGTGAAGCTCTTAGATCAGTGACTGGCATGTGGTAAGGTTCTAGTAAGTGTTAACTGTTTTCAAGATGATTATCATCATTGACATCATTATCACTGTCCATGATATACTTGCTTTGTAACCAGAGTGAGTCAATAAACATCATCGCAGTGTCATGATTTCTCAGTAGTAAAGGAGTTTCAGAGTACCTGCCTCTGCAGACGTCACAAAGTGGCTGACCAGTGAGCTGAAATTAGCCAAGTAAAGTTTAATAGTGAGAAAAAAACCCTTCATTAAGATTGAAACTATTAATTATACAAATATAGGATGGTAAAGATACTAACTGATATGACAAACTCAGGGTGATTTTAGGTGGCTTTAAACGACGGCAGCTAACAACAACAAGCTTGGTATGCACCAGTTGTGTACTCAGCTACCAGAATAGTGCAGACAATTTAGAAGATGTTTATAGAAATATACTATCTGCCTTAAGGGATGTGACAGTGCCACTGTGCTCTGCTTTGCTGAAGCACATTGATTTTGTTCTAGGCACTGAATATTTAGAGGATCTTAAACTAACTGGATCATGTCTAGAAGAAGGCAGCCAGAATAAATGGTCTTCGCATCATGCTGTATGAGCAGTGGTTGAAAAAACTAGAACTGTTGGCCTGAAAGAGCATAGGAAAGGGGTGGTAGGAACAGAATAGTTTTTTTTTTTTTTCTTCCCCAAATAGGATCGTGATAAATCTTTGAAAGGGTGGCATTGAGAAATAGGAATGGGTATGTCCTTTGTTGTTCCAGAGTATAGGACTAGGTTCAATGGGTTGAAGCTGTAAGACAGTAGATTTTGTCTCATTACTGGAAACATCTTTTAATAATCAAGGTGTCTTGAGAGGTAGTGAGTTTCTTGTTCTTTAAAGGATTGGGATTTTATTTGTTCAGAAGCAAATATGAGTACTTACAATGTGCCGAATACTGCTGGTTCTAGAATAGACTATCTTAAGAGTCATATGTTTTCAATCAATGGAAGTATTTCAGTATAGGACCACAAAAATAATTTTTGCATTGGTGGGAGCTTGGTCTAATAACTTCTCTGGTCTTTTCCAAATTCTTTCTTTGATTTCATGTTGTACACATCCATTCAGTTCTATACTAACTGAGAATAAGAAACTTGTCTGTTGCTGTCTTTATGACTTCCCACAGTCTGTAGGTTTTTAAAGTGTTCTCTACTCTTTTGGCTTAGCGTATCCTAACAACAACCCTATGAAGGAAGCAGAACAGATACGAATTCCTTTTGACAGATAAAGAAATTGTGATGTAGAGAAGTGAAGTTTCTCAGCCAAGGCCACGTATGTCTGAACCTAAGTATCTGATTCCCAACCCTGTTCTCTTTCTGCCAGATTCTGCACCCAGGATAGAGTTTTATACAAGATGAACCCTTAGATTCTGTGGCTGGCTGGCTGACTACTCCTACAAAGGCTCCAGAGTGACTTATGGCTGCTCACTCTGCCCACTGAGTCCCTACCTCTAACAGTTTATTATGAAACATTTTAAATATACAGAAAAGTTGAAAGAATTGTACAGTGAGCACCCTTATACCTACCACCTGTATTCTCAGTTAACTTTCTGCTATATCTGCTTTATCATATATCTATCCATGATTCGTCCCACTGGGTTCTTTTTGCTGTTAGTCTCCATTGCCCTTGGGAGTCTCATAAAGCCATCATTTATGTTGTTCTGTCTCTCCCTCTCCAGTAACCCCTTGCATAGGGAATTTGTTTAAAAGTTCCTGGCTGCAGGCTACACTTGAATTTGGTTTTCCCCCTAAGTCCTTCTTCATTTCTCTCCTGTGGCTGACTCGGAGTGGTGAGGGTGACTATTCTGCTCTGTTCTAAGAGGAAGCTTTTTGCCAGTATTGTCCAAGGGATCACCTAGTGCCAATCCTCAGGACCAGAAAATGCTGACCTTAGATTAAATAAACTCCATCTGTACTCTCTAATTACTGAGCTTCCTTGAGCCCTTAAGGAGGCTGTTTACCTGTGGAGGCTGGTGGTGAAGTCATTATTGGATTAGTATAAAGTTGAAGCAGTCCAGATTCTTTAGGCTTAAAATAACCTTAAGGATCTCTGGCTTTGTTGGGGGGTAGGATGAGGGAGACAAGAATTTAACCGTAGAATAAGCACACTTTTGCAATGTTACTGTTACTCATTTATTGGTGTCATAAATATCTATGAGGCTTTATGGCTGTAACCTTCTCTCTGAATTACTTTCTCCTTCCAGTGACAGGTTGAAATAGGCAGTGACACTGGCATCTTCTGAGACCTCCTTCTGCTACAGGAAAGATGTCATCTGTTTCTGCCATGGGAGTAGAGGGAAGCAGTAGACCACCCACTCACCCACCTCTAATCCCAATAGCTGAACTTGGTTCCTGGGCTCCATAGAGGCCTGTTCTATCCCCAGTTGCTTGCTTTCTAGGGTGTGTGTCCTTCTAGCCCCAAATTTGCACAGTACCTTGCAGCTGCCAAACACAGAAATGTATTCTAAGCTCTGGATTGGTGGAATATCCCTGGAAAGCACTGTCCCTTTACCACCACATCATCTCTGACCTGCCTCACCCCATCTGTTTGGCTTTTCAGGGTCGAGCACGCACGCATGCATGCCAAGCACCGTGGCCACGAAGCCATGCACGCCGAGATGGTCCTCATCCTAATCGCTACTTTGGTGGTGGCCCAGCTGCTCCTGGTGCAGTGGAAGCAGAGGCATCCCCGCTCCTACAATGTAAGCCAGTTTTCTTCTCACTTCTTTGTTAGTCAGCCATCAAGAGATCCTTCCTAAGTATTCTAGGGCCCAGCCTAACCTAGACCACATGTAGGCAGAGAATAGACAATAACAGTGAACTTTGTGTAGGTGAATGGTGAATAGTATATCGTCTGAGTGTCTAATGTGCAAGTGATTCAGAGGGTGAAACAGGGATGGAACATGTGACTCCTTTTATGGCCAGAAAAGGTAGGTCCTCCCTTTTAAACATGATGATAGATTCATGAAGGAGGTATTTATCAGGAACTATGAGCCCTGGTGGCACAGTAGTTAAGCATTTGGCTGCTAACCAAAAAATCAGCAGTTTGAATCCAGCAGCAGTCTCCCTGGAAATCCTATGGTGCAGCTCTGCTCTGTCCTGTAGGGTCGCTATGAGTCAGAATAGACTTGACAGCAATGGGTTTGGGTTTTTTTGGTTATTTAGATGGAGGGAGCCGTGGAGGCACAGTGGTTAAGTGCTTGGCTTGGTTTGAACCCACCAGCTGCTCTGTGGGAAAAAGATGTGGCATTCTGCTTCCATAAAAATTTACAGCCTTGGAAACCCTATGGGGCAGTTCTATAGGGTCACCATAAGTCAGAATTGACTCTATGGCAGCAGGTATTCAGATAGAGGGAGAGGTGGTCACTTGACTGGGAAGACCAATCCTCCAGTGCATCTTACAGATGGAATTTAGATTCAACTAATCTTGTTTAGGACATGGCAGGCAGTATACTCGATTCTTTTACAACTGGTATCTTAGAAGCTTTTAACATAACTTTTTAACATAAAAAACTTGACAGATACCCACATGGTAATAGTTATTCTTTGAAAGAATTCAGGAACATAATAATAATAGCTAATATTTATTGAGTGCTTTACTATGTTCTAATCACTTTACATGTATAATTTAATTAATCCTCACAATAACGCAATAAAGTAGCTATTATTTTCTCTAGTTACAGATGAGGAAAGGCATAAAAAGGCAAAGTAACTTGCTCAGGTGATAAAACCAATATTTGAACCCAGATGATTTTGCTCCAGGTATTTCAGTCTTAATCCCTAAATGATCCTATTTCTCTGTTGTTGTTCTTGGGTGCCGGGCAGTCATTCTTGACTCATCTATTATATGCTTTTTCAGACCTTTTGTAATATAGGCAAAGATGCCCAGGGACCTGTAGCCCACAGGATTATTTTATTTAATCCTCCCAACATCCCACGAGAGAAGTAGGATGTTAAATGAAGAAACTGAGGCCCGGAGAGTTGAAGCATGAGGGGGGTAGTAGTAAGTGGAGTCAGGATTTGAACCCAAGTCTTCTGTTTCATATTTCATATTTTCTACTGTACCATGTGTTACTTCTGGAAAGTGTTTTCTATCATGGGAAATAAAGGGTAATCTGCAGCATAGGAGTAAGGGAGGCTAATCTTTGTTCTTGAGCTGGGCACAGTTCCAAACAGCACTAGCCTATAGCCAACTGAAGCACTGGCACGTACTACAAGTAGGGACACTTGTACCTTCAGGTCACAGTGTATAGAATGCCCACATGGCACTAAGACTTTCTGATCTAAGGACCATCCAGCAGGCTAAGCCACATGGGATGTGGCTCCATATCTGGATCCTGCTCAGACTTTGCCCTGTCCTCTGAGACAAGTCACTTGTTTCTTAGCGTGTGGTTATAGTGCCTACTCTACAAATGAGGATTACCAAGATAGGTTAATGGAGCCTGCAAAAGTCAGAAAACTCAGAAACCAACTATAGAGCCAGAGCCCCCTTGGCATTTCTGTGCTTGTATTTAGAATAATCTTAATTATATAATGTTGACTAACCTGCAGAGGTTTTTTTTTTTTAAAAACCTGCGTGAAGACAAAAAAGACCAGACTTACTGGTCTGACAGAGACTGGAGGAACCCCTGAGACTGTCGCCCGTGGGACACCCTTCTAACTCAGAACTGAAGCCACTCTTGAAATTCACTTTTCAGCCAAAGATTAGACAGGCCTATAAAACAAATAACACATGAGAGGAACGTGCTCCTTAGATCAATCAAGTATGTGAGACTGAATGGGCAACTCCTGCCCAAAAACAAAGATGAGAAGGCAGGAAGGGACAGAAAAACTGGACGAATGGAAACGGGGAACCCAGGGTGGAAAGAGGGAGAGTGCTGACGCATTGTGGGGATTGCAACCAATGTCATGAAACAATTTGTTTATAAATTTTTGAATGAGATACTGATGTGCTCTGTAAACTTTCACCTAAAACAGACACACACGCATGCACGCACGCACAAAACCTAACGTAAAGAAAGTGAGGATGCATATAGTATGTACTACAATGGTTTTCAGTAAGTACTTTTTTTTTTTTAAAGGTGTAGAATCCTTTCTTCAAACAGTGTCTTAAGGAAGAACCCAATATGGGAAACAATTAAGAAGCTTCTCTGGTTGATAGGAGGGTTGGGTAACCCTGACCCCTCTCAAGCCTCTAGGGCTCATCAGAATACTTACAAAACCACGGACTTGTCATCTTAGGGCTCATCAGAATACTTACAAAACCACGGACTTGTCATTAACTAGTTAATCCTTAATAGGAAATGTGACTGTAATTTAATAAGGCCAGTTGTACAAGGAACATGCACAGTCATCTGACTGCTTTACTGCCACACCCTATAACATTATGCCACTAGTGAGAGGACATGTGAGTGTAGTATTATAGAATGTAGTATTGTAGTATTACATTATAGCTTGTCTTGTTCTGAGGAGCTTACACCCAAAGTTTTAGAAAATAGAAGATCTGTAACGTCCTGCTCTATGCTACTATACAATAATGATCTATGTTAGTTTTGTTAAAACCCTTGTGAACTTGTGTACCATAAATGTTTTTACTGCTTTGATTAAAATACTAACTTTGGAAGAAGGAAAATTGTCCAAGAGACATGTACACAATGCCATCTCCTATCCTTTCCCAAGTTTATCAGAAGTTGGAGCTGTTTCACCTTGGAGGCACTGTTATGTAGTGAGTTAGACCAATTTGGCTTGATTATCCAGCTCTCCTACTTCCTAGCTATGTGACTGTACCTCTCTGAGCCTCAGTTTTTCTTACATCTAGACTGGGACGATAATATCTACCTCATGGGTTGTTGTGAAGATTATATAAAATTGTGTACTGCAAGGGTTTTGTAAACTCTAAAGCTAATATTAGTGACTGCTGTTCCCACTCATAGGAGAAAGCTCAAGGACATAAAAATGTCTCTTAAGGTACTATTTTATGTGGATTACAATTAAAATTTCTTTTTTATTGAGGTAAAATTTACATAACATAAAATTCACCATTTTAGCCATTTTAAAGTGTACAATTCAGCGACTTTTAGTACATTCACAATGTTTTGCAACCATTGCCACTATCTAGTCTGGAACATTTCCATTGCCCCAAAAGAAACCTTTACTCCTCATTTCCCCAGCTCCAAGTGCATGGCAACCACTAATCTGCTTTTTGTGTCTATGGATTTGCCTATTCTGGATATGCATATAAAAGAAATTATACAATATATATGTAGCCTTTTGTGTCTAGCTTCTTTCATTTAGCATAATGTTTTCAAGGTTTATTCATGTTGTAGCATGTATCACTACTTCATTCCTTTTTATGGCTCAACAGTATTTCGTTGTGGAATATATTACATTTTTAGTCCATCGCTGATGGACATTTGGATTGTTCTACCTTTCGGCTGTTGCGAATAGTGCTGCTGTAAAAATTTGTGTATAAGTTTTGGTGTGGACATATGTTTTCAATTATTTTGAGTATATGCTTAGTGGAATTGCTGGTCCATATGGTAATTCTATATTTAACTTTTTGAGGAACCAGCAAACTGTTTTCCACAGTGGCTGCATCATTTTACATTCCCACCAGCAATGTATAAGAGTTCCAATTTCTCAGCATTCTTGCCAACACTTATTTTCTCTTTTGTTGATTATAGCATTCTAGTGAGTATGAAATGATACTTCATTGTGGCTTTGATTTGCATTTCCTAATGACTAATGATGTTGAGCATTTTTTCATTTTCTTATTGGACACTTGTATTATCTTCTTTGGAGATATGCCTGTTCTGGTTCTTTTCCCATTTTTTAATTGAGTTTGTCTTTTTATTGTTGAGTTGTAAGAGTTCTTTATGTATTCTAGGTACTAGATTCTTATCAGATACATGATTTGCAAATATTTTCTCCCGTTCTGTGGGTTGTCATTTCATGTTCTTGATAGTATCCCTTGACACACAAACATTTTTAGTTTCATTGTTTTATCTATTTTTTCATTTGTTGCTTGTGCTTTTGTTTTCATATCTAAGAACCTATTGCCAGATCTAAGGTCATGCAGATTTACCCCTATGTTTTCTTCAAAGAGTTCTACAGTTTTAGTTTTTACATTTGAGTCTTTGATCTATTTTTAGTTAATTTTTGTAAATTGTGTGAAGTAAGGGTTCAACGTCATTCTTTTGCGTGTGGATATCCAGTGGTTCCGGCACTATTTGTTGAAAAGACTGTTCTTTCTTCATTTAATAGTCTTGGTATTCTTTTTGAAAAATCAGTTGATTATAGGTGTATGGTTTTATTTCTGGACTCTCAGTTCTATTCCATTGATCTATGTATCTAACTTTGTGCCAGTACCACACACTGTAGCTTTGTAGTAAGTTTTGAAATCGGGAAGTGTTTTATGCATATAAACAAATCAAAATTGTTTTGACTGTTTTAGATCACTTGCAGTTCCATATGTTAGGATCATCTTTTCCATTTCTACAAAAAAGGCAGTTGGAATTTTGATAGGGATTGTATTGAATCCGTAGATCTCTTTGGAGAATATTGCCAATATTAAATCTTCCATTCCATGAACGCAGGATATCTTTCCGTTTACTTAGGTGTTCTTTAATTTCTTTTAGCAGTGCTTTGTAGTTTACAGTGTACAAGTCTTGTACCTCCTTGGTTAAATTTATTCCTAAGTATTTTATTGCTTTCCATGCTATTGTAAATTGAATGTTTTCTTAATTTCCTTTTCAGATTGTTGATTGCTGATGTATCAAAATACAGACTATTTTTGTGTGTTGATCTTGTATCCTGCATATTTGCTAAATTAGTTTATTAGCTCTAATAGTTTTTTATGGATTCTTAAGGATTTTCTATATGTAAGATCATGTGATCTGAGGGTAGAGGTAGTTTTACTTCTTCCTTTCCAATTTGGATGCCTTTTATTTCTTTTTCTCGTCTAATTGCTCTGACTAGACTTCCAGTACAGTTTTGAATAGAAGTGGTGAAAGCGAGCATTGATGTCTTGTTCCTAATCTTAGGGAAGAAGCTTTTACTCTTTAACCATTAAATATGATGTTAACTCATTGCCATCGAGTAGATTTGGACTCATAGTGACCCTGTAGGACAGAGTAGAGGAGCCCTAGTGGCGCAGTGGTTAAGAGCTCAGCTGTTAACCAAAAGATCAGCAGTTTGAATCCACCAGCTGCTCCTTGGAAGCCCTATGGGGCAGTTCTACTCTGTCCTACCCGCCCCCATTGCTGTCCAGTCGATTCCGACTTACAGTGACCCTATAGGACCCTATAGGACAGAGTAGAACTGCCCCATAGGGTTTCCAAGGCTGAAATCTTTATGGAAGCAGATTGCCACATCTTTCTCCTGTGGAACAGCTGGTGGGTTCAAACCACCAGCCTTTCAGTTAGCAGCTGAGTGCTTAACCACCACACTACCAGGGCTCCTTAAGTTTGATGTTAGTTGTGGGTATTGAATGTTCCTTATCATGTTGAGGAAGTTCCTTTCTAGTTGTAATTTGTTGAATGAAAGGGTGTTTGTTAGCTTTTGTCAAATGGTTTTTCTGCATCAATTGAGATGATTGTGTTATTTTTCTCCTTCAGTCTATATTAATATGGTATATTACATTGATTGATTTCCTTATGTTGAACCACCCTTGCATTCCTGGGATAAATCCCATTTGGTCATGATGTATAATCCTGCTAATATGCTGCTGGATTAATTTGCTAGTATTTTGTTGAGGATTTTTGCATCTGTGTTCATAAGGGGTATTGGTTTATAGTTTTGTTTTCTTGTGATGTCCTTATCTGGCTTTTGGTATCAAGGTAATGCTAGACTCATAGAATGAGTTAGCAAGTGTTTTTCCTTGTCTTCTATGGTTTGAGGAATAGAATACTCTTAACCTATGTTTCCTCATTCTCACATTTCATCTTTAAAGTAAAGGGTCTAGTATTAGCTGATTGCTAAAGTCCCTTCAAACTTTAAAACATTCTTTCTTGCTTGTTATTCTGTCTGACTCCAGAGACCCAAATGCGAACTAGGGAATTAGTTTTAAGAACACAGATTTCAGCTAAATATCATGAAGAATTTGTCAACAGTGAGAACTGTTCCATCGTGGAATATATTGTTTTAGAAGTGATGATCTTCCCATCACAAGCAATATGCAACATTATATTGTTATTGTTAGGTGCTGTTGAGTTGGTTCCAACTCATAGCAACCCTATGTACAACAGAACGAAACACTGCCTGGTTCTGAGCTATCCTCATAGTTGTTGTTATGCTTGAGCCCATTGTTGGAGCCACTGTGTCAATCCATCTCGTTGAGGGTCTTCCTCTTTTTCACTGACCCTCTGCTTTACCAAGTATGATGTCCTTCTCCAGGGACTGATCCCTCCTGATAACATGTCCAAAGTATGTGAGCCATAGTCTCACTATCCTTGCTTCTAGAGAGCATTCTGGTTGTATTTCTTCCAAGACAGATTTGTTCGTTCTTTTGGCAGTCCATGGTATATTCAATATTCTTCGCCAGAACCACAATTCAAAGGCATCAATTCTTCCTCAATCTTCCTTATTCATCGTCCAGCTTTCGCATGCATATGAGGCACTGAAAACACCATGGCTTGGGTCAGATGCACCTTAGTCTTATGCGTGACACCTTTGCTTTTGAATACTTTGAAGAGGTCATTTGCAGCACATTTGCCCAGTGCAGTGTGTTGTTTGATTTCTTGACTGCTGCTTCCATGGGTGTTGATTGTGGATCCAAGTAAAATGAAATCCTTGACAACTTCAGTCTTTTCTCCATTTATCGTGATATTGCTTATTGGTCTGGTTGTGAGGATTTTTGTTTTCTCTGTGTTGAAGTGTAGTCCATACTGAAGGTTGTAGTCATTGATCTTCATCAGTAAGTGCTTCAAGTCCTCTTCACTTTCAGCATGCATCATATAAAATAATATATAAATCGACTATATCTGTGGAAAGAGACGATGGAAAAGCTCAATATCATCAGTCAGAACAAGGCCAGGGATCGACTGTGGAACAGACCATCAATTGCTCATATGCAAGTTCAAGTTGAAGCTGAAGAAAATTAGAATAAGTCTAGGAGAGCCAAAGTACGACCTTGAGTATATCCCACCTGAATTTAGAGACCATCTCAAGAATAGAGTTGACTCGTTGAACACTAATGATTGAAGACCAGATGAGTTGTGGAATGACATCAAGAACATCATACATGAAGAAAGCAAGAGGTCATTAACAAGACGGGAAAGAAAGAAAAACCAAAATGGATGTCAGAATTCTGAAACTTGCTCTTGAGTGTTGAGTAGCGAAAGCAAACGGAAGAAATGATGAAGTAAAAGAGTTGAACAGAAGATTTCAAAGGGCACCTTGAGAAGATAAAGTATTATAATGACATGTGCAAAGACCAGGAGTTAGAAAACCAAAAGGGAAGAGCATGATTGGCATTTCTCAAGCTAAAAGAACTGAAGAAAAAATTCAAGCCTGGAGTTGCAATATTGAAGAATTCTGTGGGAAAAATATTAAACGACACAGGAAGCATCAAAAGAAGATGGAAGGAATACACAGAGTCACTATATACCTTAAAAAGAATTGGTCGACGTTCAACCATTTCAGGAAGTAGCATATGCTCAAGAACCAGTAATACTGAAGGAAGACATCCAAGCTGCACTGAAGGCATTGGCGAAAAACAAGGCTCCAGGAATTGACGGAATACCAACTGAGATGTTTTAACAAACGGATGCAACGCTGGAAGTGCTCACTCATCTATGCCAAGAAATTTGGAAGATAGCTACCTAGCCAACTGACTGGAAGAAATCCATATTTATGCCTATTCCAAAGAAAGGTGATCCAGCTGAATGTGGAAATTATTGAACAATATAATTAATATCACATGCAAGTAAAGTTTTGCTGGAGGTCATTCAAAAGTGGTTATAGCAGTAACCAAGGAACTGCCAGAAATTCAACCCAGATTCAGAAGAGGACGTGGAACGAGGGATGATTGCTGATGCAGATGGATCCTGACTGAAAGTAGAGAATACTAAAAATATGTTTGTCTGTGTTATTGACTATGCAAAGGCATTCAACTGTGTGAATCGTAACAAATTATGGGTAGCATTGTGAAGAATGGGAATTCCAGAACACTTAATTGTGCTCATGAGAAACCTGTACGTAGACCAAGAGGCAGTCGTTGGAACAGAACAAGGAGATACTGCATGGTTTAAAGTCAGGAAAGGTGTGCGTCGAGGTTGTATCCTTTCACCATACCTATTCAGTCAGTATGCTGAGCAAATAATCCGAGAAGCTGAACTATGAAAAAGGTAAAGGAGAATGGGGCATCATGATTGGAGGAAGACTCATTAACAACCTTTGTTATGCAGATGACACCACCTTGCGTGCTGAAAGTGAAGAGGACTTGAAGCACTTTCTGATGAAGATCAATGACTTCAGCCTTCAGTGTGGACTATACTTCAACACAGAGAAAACAAAAATCCTCACAACTGGACTAATAAGCAACATCACCTCCATGGGCTTCCCTTTGTGATAGTTTTACTCCTTTATTCTGGTTCTCACTTTCCCACAGTCCAGGCGTCTGAACGATCTTTTCAACAAGTTCTTCAAAGGCACGTTGTATACCATCACAGGTTTTTGCACTTGCCCGTATAAATAACATGGAATGCTTTCGTGCAAATTTCAGGCCTTCATTTCTATCAGCTTCACGGTTTTCCTTATCAATTTTATTTCCAGCTAGCATGTTTACTGTGTCATTTCTCCTGCACTATGTCTCCAGTTCATTTAACCAATTGTCCAGTTTAAGAAAGGTGTCACTTCTTGTGACATCATAAACTAATATAACACACTGCACACCTCTGTAATAGCTGGGAGTTAATGTTCTGAACCTCTCTTGACCAGCAATATCCCATATTGCAAGTTTAGCCTTATTTCCATACACTGAAATTGTTTTCACCTTAAAGTCAACACCTGTTGTTGCTGTGAGTTCTGGATTAAAAGTATCATCTGTGAACCTCAAGAGCAGGCTGGACTTGCCCACTCCATTCTCGCCGATGCTGAGGATCTTAAGCGTGGTCAGCAAGTCCTCATCCATCCTGACCTGGCTCCTATCCGACCCAGCTGGCCGCCACGGTTTGCTTCCCAACCTTTCACCAGCGAGAACTGCCCGTGCATGCGCACTGCACTGCACTGTGCCGCAGCTGCCACCTTCCTTTTCTTAACCGGCGTTTAGGTTACCTAAGCCCCGGACCCCCCAGTTCCACCTGTTGCAACCATTCTGGAGAGCAGCGTCGCATACTCGGAGGGAATATACACATACCCTGTGACAGATCCCGAGGGGATATTTGTAGTGTTAATCCTTAAGGGGCATATTGTGGTATTAATTGTGGCAGTGAAAAGTTGGAGGAATTGGATATCAATTCGTTTCTGAATCTCTGGTCCCCAGCATGGTGTCCAGTAAGTGGTTAGTGTTCGTTAAATGACTTACCCTTTTTCTTGAAGAGGAGAAAACTTAGGAAAGAAGACATAATTCTAGGTATTGGGAGAGCAGTCATATGAAACGGAGTAAATTTACTGTGTTCCTTTCTGAAGGACAAGAGTAGGACCCAGAGGCAGAAAGGACACAAAGGTCGATTTTTTAGGTCAGCGTCAGGAAGAACTGTCTAGCACATCTGTTAGCAGTGGGATGGCCTGCCTCACGAGGTAAGGACCATTTGCCAGGGGTGTGGTAGGAAGGAATTGCCAACCGTTTCTGCCCTGTAGAGTATTCCAACAATGTGTTGGGTCTTACCAGATCACAGAAACTACACTGAATATATCTGTTTACTGGGCCTCTTGACAATTCTTCAGTTAACTAAGGGTAACAGCCATGCTTCCCTAGTCTTCTCTGGGCCTAATAGCCTGATGTTTTCGGCTGTTCCTTAGGTGATTTGACTTCCAGACCCTTTGTAATCCTGGCTTCTCCCTATGGCCATGCTTATTTGTCTGTATTCTTTGTACAGTGTGGTCCCAAGACCTGATCTCAGGGCCCCAGGGATGCTTTGACAGAGCAGAGAACGTGAGAGCTGCTGCCTCCTTCATCCCGAGTATATTCTTAGTTTGCCTTAGCTTTTTTGGCAGCAGCCCTGTTGGCATAGGTTTCCTGGCAATTTGTGGTCAACTGAAACCCATAGATCTGTTTCATGTGAGCTGCTATTAGGCCACTCCTTCCCCATTCTATACTTGGCTAGTTAGATTTCATCATGTGGTTTTGGTTCTTCATTTCAGTTTTTGGCTTATAGAATGTTAGCAGTGGAAGAACCCTAGAAACAAACTTTATCCATTTAGAATCTTGCTGCTTCTATGTACCGTGTTCACTGCCTCATACACCTCCCTACTCCCCAGCTTTTTTGTGCTATATACAATTTGGTAACCAAATCCTGTATATTTTCCTCCAAATCACTCATGAAAGTATTGACTAGAGTATGGAGCACGTCCTAGACCCCTCCGTCTTGTTGTCCTGAGCCTACATATTATTAGCATTTTTTCGAGCTGATTGTTCTGTTAGTTGTGAGTCTCTTGCTTTGTTCTGCTACCTGGACTTGTAGTTTTCATTCATACAAAATGCTACTTTTCATCCAAGCGTGGTGGGTGATCCCTGCCCCACAATACAGGAAGATGCAGAAGTGGTAAGATGAGAATCTTGAAAGTCAAAAGTGCAGACTGGCAAGGCAGCTGTTGGCAGGGAAGGAGGTGATCTGGGAGCTCTTTTCTGATTGTTCTCTTGAATTATAGCTCCTTTAAGGTGAAAGGGACCTAGAAGTTGTCTAGTCTACCTTCACATGGATTAGAAATAATCGTTAGGTCTTGATTCAATTTCTGTCAGTACACCTTCCAGTGAGGGTGATTGCTCAACTAAAAAAGGAAGCCCATTTAAGTATAGGCTAGCTCTTACTGTTAAAATCTAATATCATCTCAGCGGTTCAGCCTTGTGGAGAGTTAAGTGGAGGTATTGCTGTTCTTATCTTCCAGATCAGAAAAGCTGTGATAGTCCCTCAGTAAATGTTTGCTCACTGAATCAGTCGTTTTCAGACTGTTCTTCACTTCAGCCTCATATTTGCAGATTCAGGGAAAGAAGGATGAATGGCTTTTGCTCCCCCTTTACCTGGCCAAATCTAAGCCTCCTTCTAAACCAGCCAGACCTCTGCCTCTTCCAGGAAATCTCCTCTGACAGCTCCTGCCCACACTGTTACTCCTCTGAACTGCCATGTTGGTGCTTCATGCTTTACATGACTATCTAATGTATGTATTATGTCTCATCATCCCACATCCTAGAAGAGAGGTCAGAGCCAAGGCTTCCCAATACTCTGCCTTCCACAGCATCTGGCACAAGTGCTAGAACAAACTATTAAACCAAATGTGTCTATATAAGTGTTGCCACCAGATGGCACCAGAGTCCCTGCCATTGTTCTGAGAATCGTGCCTTCAGCCATTTATTGCTAAGCTAGCCATTGAAAATGTCCACCTGAAGGGGACAGGAAAGCTGGTGATAGGGAACCCAAGGTTGAGTAAGGACAGTGTTAACATGTAGTGGGATTGTTAACCATTGCCATAGGGCAACCTGTGTACTGTTTAATGAGGAACTCGTTTGTTCTGTAAACCTTCATCTAAAGTGAGAATAGCAGTACAACTGGAAGAACGTAATCGATGTCACTGAACTGTGCATGTACAAATTTTTGAAATGGTGTATCTTTGGCTATGTATATTTTCACCAAAAAAAAAAAAAAAAAAAAGGTTGAGAAGGGGAGAGGGTTGACATGTTGTGGGGTTGTTAACCAATGTCATAAAACAATATGTGTACTGACTGTTTAATCAGAAACTATTTGTTCTGTAAACTTTCACCTAAAGTACAATAAAAATATATATATATATAAAAGTCTACCTTACTATTCAGGCAGAAAGAGAAATGAAGTCTTTTTTTTTTTTTTCTTTTTTAACCTTTTATTTTATTTTAGGTGAAAGTTTACCTAGCACATTAGTTTTCCAATCAGTGATTCATATACAGATTTTTCTAAGACAATCCCCGCAATGTGTCAGCACTCTACCCATTTCCTCCCTGGTTTCCCTGTTTCCATTCATCCAGTTGCCCTGTCCCTCCCTGCTTTCTCATCTTTGATTTTGGGGAAATGTTGCCCTTTTGATCTCTTTTAGTTGATTGTTCTAAGGAGCACATTCTTCAGGGGTGTTAATTGTTTATTTTATAGGCCTGTCTATTATTTGGCTGAAAGGTGGCCTCTGGGAGTGGCTTCAGTTCCAAGTTTGAAGGATGTCTTAGGGCAATAGTCTAGGGGGTTCCTCCAGTCTCTTATCAGACCAGTAAGTCTGGTCTCTTTTTTTCTTTTGAATTTTGTTCTACATTTTCTACCCATTCTAACTGGGACCGTCTATTGTGGTCCTGGTCAGAGTGGTCGGTAGTGGTAGCTGGGCACCATCTGGTTCTTCTGGTCTCAGGTTAGAGGAGGCTGTGGTTCATGTGGGCCATTTGGACTAACTGCTTCCTTGAGTCATCATTTTTCTTTGCTCCTGGTGGGAAGAGACCAAAAGTCACTTCTTAGATGGCCACCTGCAAACTTTTAAGACCCCAGACGCTACTCACCAGACTAGGATGTAGAACATTATCTTTATAAACTGTGTTTTGCCAATTGACCTAGATGTCCCCCAAGATTGTGGTCCTTAGCCTTCAAGCCCAGTAGTTCAGGCCTAATGTCTAAGTAGTTTATAGAGAAGTGGAGTCTTGATCCATGCTACAGCATGGATGGAGCTTGAAGATATTATGCTGAGTGAAATAAGTCAATCACAAAAGAACAAATATGGTGTGACCTCACTTATATAAAAAGACAAGAGTATGCAAATGTATAGAGACCAAAGTTTATTGGTGGCTACCAGAGGTAGGAGGGAGGGGAAAAGGGGAGTTATTGCTTATGGAGCACTGAGGTTCTGTTTCATGTGCATGAAACAGTTCTGATTCTGAGACAGAAGCCTGGAGTAATCACTAATCTTCTGCTCCCTGATGCCTCCTAACTCTCTCTGCCCCCAACCACCCTGCTTTCACAGAAGACTAGTGATTACTCCAGACTTCTGTCTCAGAGTCAGAATTGTTTTATGCATTTGAAACCCTTCAGCTAACAGGTCTGAGGTAAAGATCTGAAAGAGGGGAAAGTAAAATAGGCAGTCTTTAAACAGGACTGTGCCTCCCTCTTAGGGTTCTAGTCCTACTTTTTTTCTTTAATCGGAAATTTATTGAGGACCTGTCATGTGCCAGACAGTTTTCTAGTACAGAGGAAACAGATTAATATGGACCAGTCACTGCCCTCAAGGAGTTTATATTCAGGTAGAGTATGAATTTGAATCCAGCGTCATACCCTAGATAAGTTCTGTAAATGATGGTAGAGAAGAAAATGCTTTTGGAGCACTAGAACTAATTCTACCTGGAAAGGAAATTGAAGGCTCCATGTGTCTTGAATGTGATATTATCAGGCAGAAAGGCAGGTGGGAAGGATGTTTTAACCTGAAGGGGACAGCCTGACCAAAGGCATGAGGAGTTGTAGGAGGTGGCCCTCAAAATGGTAGTTTCAGGCCATGTTATGGAGGTCTTCACTGCCTGGCTACGAATCTTGGACCTTATTGCAGGGTACCATTAGAGGGTTTTCAGCAGGGGAATGACATGTTCAGGACTGTGTGTTAGAGATACCGCTTTAGCACTCCTTGGAAGGATGGATTGGAAGAAGTGACATGACTGCAGGGAAACTAACAAAGAGGTTGATGTAGTTAGTGAGGCAAGAGGCAGTGAGGGCTCAAATGGAAAGAATACAGCCAAGAGACTGTTGAATGTGCTCCCAGGTTTCTGACTTTGATCACTGAATGGAGATACTTTTATCCAAAACTGGAAACGTAGGAGAGGATCAGGCTAAAAGGGAAAACACAAGATGCTTTCTGGACTTTTGGATAGAGCTGCAGAGGGAGCTGCCTAGAGCTGAAGTGCTTGTGTTTGTGTTTCAGATGGTGACCCTCTTTCAGATGTGGGTTGTCCCCCTCTATTTCACAGTGAAGCTGCACTGGTGGAGGTTCCTAGTGATCTGGAGCTTGTTCTCTGCCATCACTGCCTTTGTCACCTTTCGAGCCACCCGAAAACCGCTAGTACAGACAACCCCAAGGTGAGCGTTTAGGTAATGGGGAAGAGCCCAGGTTTCTTGAAATTAATGGGTTGGGATGCACGGGAGGATGGTGATTTAAGATCGAAAAAATTGCAGTTTTTGTCTTCCAAGATTATTTGACCTGGGGACCCTCCCGAACAGGCTGATTGGGAGATACACCACCCTTCTATTCACAGATTAAAAACTCTAGAATCTTTCCCCACAGCTTACTTTATGGTTTATATAAAAATCTGTTTATATCCAAAGCAAACAAAATAAATAAGCAAATCCTGGTGATCATTGTGGTCTCATTTTAAGTATTATTTTCTTCTGCAAACCCTTCTCTGATCTCTAAATTAGATTTTCTGTTATATTCTCTCATAATATGCATAGTAGTTCTTCTTCACAATTTATAACTTATCACAATTTATAACTAAGTATTACTTTGCGTGTCTGTCTCCCCAACTAAGCTGTAACTATGAAGTCCGGTACCACATCTGTTTTGTTTGTTACTGTATATCCAGGCCCTGGTCCAAGGACTGGCACATAGTAGGCCTACTTTATGAATTTTTGTTGAATGAATGAATCCCAGCAAGTTTGCAGTTTTCCAATAAACAATGCTGCTTTCTTGGGTCACAAAGCAGCCCTGCCTGTATGATTCTTTGTTATTTTATCCAAATGCATTCTCGTTTGATGCTCCCAACCAGCTTGTGAGGTCATTTAATATCTGTATTTGACAGAAAAAGAAAGATAATTTCTCATTCATTTATTCAACAAGCACCTGCTGTGTGCCAGACCCTGTGCTGAGTTCAGAGCTGGATAAGAAATGGTCCTTGCACGCAAGAATTGCTTGGTTTAATGGAGGAAATGAATGAGAAAGTGTCTGTTGCAATGCAGTTGGTAAGCGATATAAGAGAGGTGTGCAGAGGTCCAGGAAAGCCTAACAGAGGAACTAGCCTATCTCAAAGTTGTGGCCACCTGATCCAAAGTTTCCCATATTGCAAACTGCTCTTTTCATGCCTTTTATGCTCTGCTTTACTGCAAATCTTTCTCTGGCCTTCTAAGCTTCTATGTACAGAGTAAAGTTTATCTTTAGGGTGGAGGTGGTGATCCAGAAGCCCCTCTCTGGCTGCAGTAGTTTACTTTAGAGACCATTCATTATAGAAAGTTCAGGCTCTGGAGCCAGATGGGTGTGGATTGGAACCCCCAGCTCTGCTGCTTGTTTGCTGTATGACCTGTATGACTTCACCTTTCTGAGCCTCTAATTCTTTATCCTCCCAAATAGGGTAATAGTCACTACCTCATATAGGATGATTATGAAGAAAAAATGCAATAAAACATGTTAAGAGTCACCAAGTAACAGTGTCAAGTTCTACCCAGCCTAGTTTACGTGGCTGAAAATGTGTCTGTAACATTTTGATAATAATAATGAACACTTGGTGGTGCTTTACAGTTGTAAAGCGTTTTCATAAACATTCTCATTAATCC